>CM033453.1:24974044-27609044 GCA_019425755.1 Amaranthus cruentus
TTTAAAAAACCCCTTTTAAGGTTACCTTTAAAGCTGAAAGACAGGGTGTTCAATTCTTTTCCCCCCGATAAAATTTTTTAAAGTGTTTTGGTTTCCCCCAACTTTGTTTCAAACAATAAATTAGGTGGTAAATTTTTAAGGGAGATTTTGAATAGCCCAAAGAAAAAAAACCCCGAACAATAAAAACCAAAAGTTTTTTTAATCTTCCCATTAATTACGATTTCATTCAACTTACTTTTTCAATTATTTATCCAACCCCCTCCCAAGAGCTGTTAACCCGTCTTTGTTCTTCAATTCACACTTGCATCTTTTGTCCCTCGTCAAAAGGTACACTACCCTTGGATGAAAGTGTTGACTTGCCAAATGCAAAGGAGTGTTTCCATCTACATCTTTTTGATTGATGAAATATTTCAAGTCTAAGTCATTCCAATTTTTCAAGACATGAGAGACTGCTTGAGATCTGCCACTTGCAGCCGCTAAATGAAGGACATTTTGATCTTTACTATTTAGCAATTGCTTCGCTTCGCCTAGTGCTTCGATGACCTCTATGTTTCCTCCACTTGCTGCCTTGTGAATTGGTAAGGAGCCTTCCCTATCAACTTCATATGCACTATCCTCGAATTCCGATTGGTTCATAATGTACTCAACCACTTTAAGGTTACCTTTCAAGGCTGCATAAGACAGTGGTGTTCGACCTTCTTCGTCCAACCACTTGATAAAATCTTTGTGATTTTTAAGTAGCTCTTGTAGGATATCTGCGCCAACATTGTTTCAAACAATCAATTGAGTGATGGTAAATTGCTAACGGAGATTCTTCGAATAGTCCAAAGAAAGCCATAATACACTCCACGAACAATAAAGAACCAAATGACTATTACTCCCTCCGTCCCATTAAATTATCAAGTATTTACCAATTTTGTCTACTCTACTTAATTTGCATCATTTATCTTTCAATCTCATCAACACTATCTACCTATAATAATTTTTTTTATTTCTATCCCACATATCACCATCAATCATACAGTATCCCTATTCTTAAAATCTTGATTTGACAGCCCATAAAAATGTTTCAAACCCTATAATGCAACTAAAATGGAAGAGAGGAAGTTGAACTCAAACACATGTAATGAAGAAAGCGATGGAGTCAAGTCAATCAACCAAACACACAAACAAAAAAATGAGGCGTACATTAATTAATTAGTTACCTGTATTACCAGTATCAATGGCAGCATGAACAAGAGATTTTCCATTGGAAAGAGCAGCCTTTGCATCCCCCTTGTCTTTAGTGTAAGAAATCATGTTCTTGACTAGTGTTTCATAACCCAACTTGATACCCAAATACAAGGGAGAAACCATCTTATAATTCAACTCATAACACGCTTCCGGATACTCTTCAAACAAAAATTGTGCCATATTTTCTCTGTTCTTTAGTAACGCAATATGCAGCACCGTGTTTCCATCTTTATTTTTTGACCCCAAAAGTTCTTTGCTAAAACCATTGTGTGCTGTAAAAGCTTTAAGTACTTTATAATGGCCGGCTTTCGCAGCAGAATGCAAAGCAAGATCGTCCTCATTGTTCTTCCAACTGATCACATCTTCACAAATGGGTAGAATATGTTTAATGAGCTCGTCTTGCCCCGCACCTGCTGCAATATGAAGCACTGAGTTATTTAGTTTGGTACACTTATACTTGCTCACATTATTATACTTTAAAGCTACATCTATACTTCCATTCACCAACAGTTTGTACAGCTTTCCATCAATTGGGATGGAATTATTTTCGCCCAGATCATATTCATATTCATACTCATACATAAGGGTTGATGAATTTGAAGGACGCTTTTTTTTCTTTTTTTTTTTCTTTTCTTTTATTTGAATCAATACAAGTTCTGTAATTTTAAGCCTTTAGAAGTCAATGTTGTGGCTCGCAGCCAATTATTCATTTATAATAATATAATATTTCTTCCATTCTATTATACTTGCTACATTTCACTTCTTACGCAATCCAATGCGTTATTTTTTTTATATATATGTTGAATTATACAAATTTAAAAATTATAAAAAGTTATTATTATAATAATATGCGATTAGATGATTCAAACAAGATCCCACTTAACTATATTTTTACTTACACATCTATATATGATTACTATTGCAACGATATATATATGTTTTTCACAACAATATAAGTTGTTGCAATGCAGGATAGTCTATCTTTTGTAACGATCTAATTGTAGGGAAAACAATTAAGTAAAATTTATGATTATTGCTTTTAGCAACGACTATTATCGTTGCAAGAAAATTACACATTTTTCGCAACAACTTTGTTACCTTATGAAACAACCTACAATCTATATATAAATTAGACAATTAAATTAATAAATAATTTATAACCAACTAAACTAATCATCATTATCATCATCATCATCATCATGCCCAGTGATCCCGCTCATAGACTATGGTCAGGGAACCAACTAAACTAATATCACCAATTATCATTATATATAGATTCATATCCCAAAATATCACACGTAATTCATATACAAGTAATGGACTAGGTAATTTTTCAAAATAATTTTTCTACCGTATACATATTTTCAATGCAAAAATTTACAAGTGAAGGACAATTTGAAAAACTCCAAAAATTTATAAGTGCACATAATTAGGTACTCATAACATTCATAGCCAAAAATATCGTGCGTCCAAAATACTTGTAGCTATCACCAACTTTATCATTGAGTGCAAAAAATTTCCAACGAATAAATGCTCACCTACACTAAATAATTTTGTTAGTAATTGAGAATCAAATGAACCCCACTCTTGAGTTGTCATGAACCAAAACATTTCCAACGAACAAAAAATTCCCAATGAAAAGAACCAAGCTAAGCTTAATGCAGTTGTCATGAACCAGAGAATGAAAAGAAATAAAGAATTTATTCATAATAACTTGTAGTCATAGCCCCAGAAAAACGAATCTGATAAAAGAAAATGCACTCTAATTGCTATGAAAGGATTAAAATTAAAGCAATAAAGCCATTTATTCCAAGTACAAACAGATAATGGTAGAGCATCTGCACGTGGAGCAGAAGGTTTGGAGTTCGACCCGTACTGGGCGCAGGTATCAATTGGGGGTTTCTTGACTGCGCACATCTCTCTTTACTCCCTCCTTGGGGGTACGGGTATGATTTGTCCGCATCTTTTAAGAAAAAGAAAACCCCCACTCGTACCCTGCCTTGTGCGGGATACCGAGAAGGTCCTTTTACAAACAGATAAGAGAGAATGACAAGTAACAAAGTTCTGAAAACCATATATCCTGACTCCTGAGGTGCAAAGTATCTATACCATACTATACCATGAAAGATTGAGAAAAAGAAAATAATGCAATATATTCTCGAATGCTAAGTCACATGGATACATCTAAATGAATCAAAATGGACCATATAATTTCACTTGATTGTTTCAAGATAGTGATTTGAGGAGGTACTTCAACACGATGCTTATCCAAAAGAGTTGAAGACCAGTGCAGCGCTTCTTTCCATTACGCATAAAAGAACCAACCAAAATGTATAACAAAGAACCTATAAAAGAACCTAATTCGATCCATACGCACAGAAAGGCAAAGGAAAAATGATACTCGCTCCGAACCAATTTAGTTTTTCCATTTGCTTTTTCACACTATTCATCAATCCCATTTAATTTGTATTTTATTCTAATCCATAAGTTAAAATATAGTCAAGTGAGATTGTGTTTGATTCATCTCACAACGAATATTCATATCAACTTTTCATAATTTTTATTTAAATATAATTAGAGATATTAAGAGTCAAAACGTTACCTCAACAAGTGTGCTTAAATAAATGAGACAATTAAATTGGTTCAGAGAGAGTATTTGCTTATTAACCACAAATTGAAGAACTACAACCCACAAATTCATAGGAAAAAAAAAGGAAAAAAGAAATTAAAAAAAAGGCAAAATATAAAAACCAGCCGTGGGTCGTGGGTGTAGGAAGCGGTTGAAGTAGGAGGTTGTCACGGCATTGCAGAAGCAGTGGCAGAATTATCGACAGAAAACCGGCTGCAGCAGCAGCGTGGCAGAAACAGAGGGAAAAAGTGTTAGAGTATATAACATATTCTGGGGCCTCAACCATCAGCTTAAATTTTTGGTTGAGTTGGTTCCTTGACATGGTATCAGAAGCCAGGGTGACAAGAGTCACATGTTCGAATCTCGACCACCCCTCATTTAAAGTGGAAAATTTAGCGCCATGTATGAGGAGGACATGTGTCGCATCCACACTTCTAGCCTAAAGGGCTCTCGTGTGAGGGGGCGTGTTAGAGTATATAACATATTCTGGGGCCTCAACCATCAGCTTAAGCTTTTGGTTGAGTTGGTTCCTTGACAAGAAGGATTCATCTAGGTTTGAGAGGGAAAGGGGATTTCAGTGGGTTTTTGGAAGATGATAAGTCGTGAGATTATTTTTTAGCGTATGTTTGATAGATAAGGGTTAGAGTCGTTGCAAAAGATAATTAAGAAAATAGTTTTGGCAATGGGTTTTTTTTATCTACATATTTATCTATTTTTTGCAACGACATATCCCGTTACGATTTTTTTTTTGCAACGATTTTTTAGCAACAATAAAAATTTTTGCAACAACTTGTATTTTTCGCAACGAAAAAATTAGTCATTGCTAAAACTCGTTGTTAAAAATGATTTTTCTTGTAGTAAATATCATGTCCTATATGAATTTGAAATGCACAATGGTTTCCTTCAACTATTTTCCAACTTTTAAAGCCATGAACTGTAACAGCATGCCTTACGATTTCCCTAATGGTTTCTTTCCAAAAAGAAAGCATGGGAAACAATATGCAGCGTCAGTAGTTTTTGAATACTCTAGCCAATTGAACTTGAAATCGTCGTACATAACCATCTTTTTCAATAGTTGGAGGGTACTCAGATATGGGAAGTCGATAAAGTCGATATTCAACAATTTTGCTATCACTTCTTGTTGTTTATCTGGAGGATAACTAGTGATTGATGACTTGCATAATGTTGGATCCCGCACAAATAAATTGTCATCGGGAACTTGGGTTGCATTAAGAGTAGCACTAAATTATTCATTGTGATACTGATCAATTGGAATACAAGGTTGATCATCAAGAATACAAGGATGGTCATCGATAACTTGATTAGATGTCTCATGTCCTTCATCAATAGGATTACAAGTGCATTTTACTTTAGAAAAATAAGAATTAATAATGTTTTTTTTCATAATTAAACCTGAAATATAAATATAACAAAATAATCTATACATTCTCTAATACATGCCACATCTAATTAATATATAAAAAAATATATCAATATAAAAATCACACTCCAACATCAGTAGTACTTTTCTTGATTGAAGAAAAACTAAAAATAAAAGAAAGACATAAAAAAAAAGCAAAAGAAAAGAAAGACTAAAACCTGTTAAGGAAAGACATAAAAAAAAGCAAAAGAAAAAAAAGACATAAAAAAGCAAAAGAAAAGAAAGACATAAAATAGCAAAAAAAGCAATGAGTACCGAGTACGATTCTACGAACACTGGCATTACGACGGTTCTTAATAGCGACACTAACAGTTCAGGTGGCGGCACCAACAACAGGGGACACCAGCAGTATACGACACCCCACAGATTGATTTGGCGATTTCCAGTGACCGGCAGATCAAAGTTCGTTTTTGAAATTTTTTTAAAGTCGATCTCTTTTGATTTTTAGGGTTTGTAAAATGCAATTTTGAATTTTTAAGATAATATTTATATATTTTTATTCCTTTTATATTAATTTGTGTACAAAAATATTTTATTTTTGGTTTTTTTCATAACTTGGGCCTTGACACATGAAGACCCGGGACTCCTAATTATTCACCTGTTATTTTATTATCTTTTGGTTCTTGTCCAAAATATTACCCCTCCGTCCTATTGAAATTGCACCATTTTTCATTTTGGTCCGTCCTACTTGATTTGCAATATTTTTATTTTTGGATAATGGCCCACCACTTTCTTTTAATCTCATCCATACATTTTAACTCTCTTTTAATTTCATCCACAATTCCACACAATTCATTCTTTCTCTTCATTTATTACCACTTTCTTGTTACCCATGAAAGCTTGTAGATTGACCCTTCAACCCAATATAGGTCTTTTCAATGTCAATTTGGCCTCACTCATGCACAATTAAAAAAATTTCTCAAGACGTCAAGTAAATACGCACCAATGTAAAAAAGAAATGAACATTGTTGATATGAGTATTTTATCAATTTTTTATTCAAGTGTAATTTGAAATATCACAACCAAACACTATATTAAATCATTTGACCATCCGACTACTTATTTATGTCAAAGTAAATTGATTTGGAGTGAAATGAGCAGATGACAGTGAAGAATGAATTAAAATTTACATATTCCTATGGTAACAATAACGGTTATTTTGGTAAGTAGTAATAACTAGTGTAATTTTGGTTGAAAAATATCTTAGCTGCCTTGATAATCATGCTTGTCTAATTTCAATCATCGCATTTGCTTCATAAAATTCATTCCAATGCATTGTCATTGAGGTATTAGATAGTAATGAAAATTTGTAAACAAACAAACTTTTTTGTGATTAAAGTTACGTTACCAAGGGGTGATATGAAACTTTTGATGAAATTTTAAACTATAAATTATTTTCATTACCATTATTTAATACCACTAACCAAACGGGTCGTAACAACTCTCATTATCATCATCATCATACCCAGTGTATCCCGTTCATAGACAATCTATGTCCAGGGCCGTAACAACTCTATTGAAGTAATTAATAAGCATGTTTTCTATTTCTTACTTGAATAAACTTTGTATCATTGTATCTCTAGGAAATCGGAATAAGCATGTTTACTACTCTTACGGCCTGTTTGGTTAGTGGTACTGAATGGTGGTAATGGGATTGATTTATACTGTAAAATTTTATCAAAACTTTCAAGTCATTCCCATGGTAATGAAACTTTGATCACAAAAAAGGTTTTTTGTTCACAAATTTCCATTACCTTCTAATATCACCTCTCTCATTGGTAATGCATTGAAATGAATTTTATGAACAAAATGAGATGATTGAATGTTGTCAAGCATGACCATCAACATAGCCAAAAGATTTTTTAACCAAAATTATACTAATTTTTCATTCCCATTGCCACGATTTATTACCACCTACCAAACGGGCCGTTAGTATCTCGGATGCATGAGCACTGTGCTATCCCTTGTCTCACGGCTGCATTTCTTCATAAGTCAACATCAAATATAATAATATACGTTTTCACGTGCCAAGTTCACACGACTTCAATTTATCTACTCTAAATTTATATTTCCTCTATCCCTTATAATTTACAGCATTTTTTATTTTTGTCTGTCCTATTTAAATTGCAGTATTTTTATTTTTAGACTATGACCTACCACTTTTTTTAATCTTATCCATACATTTTAACTCTCTTTTAATTTTATTCACACAATTAATTCCCTCTCTTCATTTATTACCACTTTCTTAATATTCACTTATTTTTTTTTGCTACAAACTCATCAGGATGGAGGGAGTAAATAACTTAGAAGTAGTGTTTTTTTTTATTTTTTTTTTACTTATACTTGCATTGCTACAAAATATTTTCTCTGGATTTTATTAATTGCTACAAATAGTTATATTATGTGAGTGTCACTATCTCTAGCAACTAATAAAAACTAGAGAAAGTAGGTAATATGATTACTAATTAATCTTATTTAATTGATTCATTATTAATAAATGAAGCATAGATTTTCAAAAAATAAATAAATAAAAAAAGCATAGTTTTTTTATGCTTGACGTCTTAGGTTTATTTTTTAAAAAAGTTTCTTCTTTGATAATCACTAGATAGTGCCCGTGTGATACACAATTTTATTAAATTTTTCGACATAAATTACATTAATTTATATAAAGTATTACAACTATTAATGACACATTTCAAAATCAAATTTAACACAAAAATTTGTAAAATTATTTTATAAATTTTTAAACAAAAAAACATTTTTTGTTATGAAAAATATAAATGACGTATATAAAATTAGTCACAACTTAAATCATATTAGAATTAAAGTATAGCATTTAAGCAACCACTTTTATGAATAACAAAAAATCCTAATAAAAGTAAATTATTTTTTAACCATCTCATGGTATTCAATACATCAAATAATAGTAATACACATTTAATAAATAAAATTAAAAAGATTTTATAAATAATTGAAAAAATACATATGGCTTTCTAATACAGTAAATGCCGTGAGTAATATAGTTAAAAATAAAAAAATAGTCATAAAAACAATGACATGATTGGAGGGAAAATTTTTATTGGGTTTTGGTAGAATTTAAAAAGATGAGAGCTTTGTAATTTTAATTTAACTTTTAAATTTTGTTTATTTTTTTTTTAAAATTCGTTTTCTCCCTTATTTTTCTCACTGTGTAATGTGTATAAGTCTCTGATCCCTCTTCTTTCATTCATATGCTTTTGTTTCCCAATTCCATTTCTGTCTTAATTCTCTCACTAACTTGCCGTTTGTTTTAGATTCTTTTATCATTTTAAGCTCCATTAACTTTTGCTTCTCTCAGTGTTGCTGTTTTATATTTGAAGCAAGTATATATGGCGACTGAAATACAAAAGTACGATGAAATTATTGAGTATTATATTTCATTTGCTACTAAATTTATGCCAAGTGGTTATAAGGGGCATGAATACTGCACAGCGGCACTTTCAGATCCAGAAATGAGAATTGAAAGGATGGGTTTGTCAGTTTATGAAGTGAATACTTCGTGGATACTTCGTGGAGAAAAACATTCAGAAGAAGAGAAAAAGAAAGGATGTCAATTCCACGAAGCCGCACGGAATGGAGACCATGTTCTTGCACTACAACTCCTTCATTCAAACCCAAATTTGATGTTTTACAGGTTTATTTCTCAAACTTACTGACTTTTTGTATTTCTCAAACTTACTGACTTTTTGTTTTCTTTATTACGAATGTATACTCCCTCCGTTTCAGTTTACTTGTCCCATTTTCTTTTTTGGCATTTTCTCATTACTTGTCCCATTTCCTTTAATTACAAATATACCCCTTTTTTCAATTCCCAATACTCCACTATCACCTTTACAATTAATTTAATCAATTAAAATACCTAACTACCACCTTTTACATGGACTCCACTACTACCTTAAAATCCGTGACAAGTCAAATGGAACTAGTAAACTGGAACGGGGGAGTATAATGTAAATACAAATTACAATCGGGAATTTGTATAACCCTTTGTTAATGGCAAAGAGTAAACTATAAAAACAATGCTAAAGGACTTTGAAGATATGTTTGTAACGACAATCCATACCCGGAACTTGATACGAGTTGTAGGTGTGTGCTCACTTTTCTTTTGTGATCCCCCACAAAGGTACTTGGGTTGATGAACAGAAATTCACAACGAGATACAAACAACACAATATGTCCTTAATACTTAGGGTATACCACTTAACAACGATGTGTTTGAAATTATAAGAAATGGAAAGCAAAGACAAGAGTTAATTACTCTCTTGAAAAAGCATAAGCAAATGAGAGAATGCAAGAATGAGAATTCAGAATTTGAGTGTATGGAACTAAATACCAATGACCCCTATTTATACTACTTCTAAGGGTCACTCAAGGCACACAATCACTTAAATGATCAAATTGATGATCATAATATTCAATGTCATTATTCTAGGCATACATGAGCATAATGCACCATTATAACCCATAATAATCTCAGAAATCAAGAGTATTAGTGAGGGAATCAAATGCATTAACTCAAGAGAACGGGAAGAAAGACCAACGGTCACTTTCAGCCTAAACCGCCGAGTCGGCGGTCTGACACCCTCCAAGGAAAGCCGACTCGACTTTTCCTTCTAGACAAAATCCCAATTCAAGAAGCCAAAGCCCAGTCGGCTTTAGCTTCAACAAAGGGAAAGCCGAGTCGACTTTTTATGCTGACTTGGTTTTTCCCTTCCCTTTACTCGTTTTGTCCCATCTTTCAATGCCTTTTGGACCTAGTATATTAATACATATTGTTCCACTACTTTAGTAGTACTTAGTGATTATAAACGCATGATTATTAGGAAAATAATAGTTAAACTAGGAAAATAAAGTTCACAAATTTTTGTGAAATCGTTTTTAATTAGGTTCACTCAAAAAGAAAAATATAGTAAGTTTTTCGGTAGATATTTAAAATATTATAAGCACTTAAGTATGTATTTGGTGGGCTAATATTAAGTATATTGTAAGTATGCATTAAATATATTGTAAGTAGACATTAAGGATAAATGATAAGTAGGCTAGTAGTGTAACACCTCGACCCAATGTACCGCTGGTGACTACTCGTAGAGACTGTAAATAGGCCCCACAGACAAACATAAGTTTTTTTAGCACACTTTGGCCTCACTCTTGCACACCCAGGAAAACTTGATTGCTTCCCACCAAGCACGCGTAACTGTGGAGTTCTTAGCAAATTGGCTTCCTAGAAAAGAAGATGCACCTTGTTGATATGAGTAGTCTATCAATTATTTTTAAAGCCAAATCTGAGGTATCACATGTCATACTCTTTTTTCAGTTATCTTATTTAGTTCACTCTTATTCTACTTCATTACAATTATTTTTTAGTTCATTTGAACTTTTATTTACCTTTATTTTAATTTATTAATTTGACTTTTTTTTACTCAATTAATATTTAAATGAGTCATAAGTTGCTGTAAATAATGTCAAGTTAGCTGAGAATATTTTATTCGAAACAAAATTGATTTTTATTAATGATAGGGTGGTTTGTGGACAATTGGATGGGAGTCTGTTTTTTCGATATTTCAGATTAGATAATTAGAATATCTAGTAATTATCACCATATTTTATCAGATTATCCATTTTTGCATAGATTAGATGCAAAAATTAAATTTTGTATCCGTTTTACTTTTTCCAAATATTCGATATTTCGGGTCGAATTATCGAATTGTTGGTATATTTAAGACCATAGTTATCGGATTATCCTCTTTTTTTTAGGTATATTTGTTACAAAATTAATATTGTATCTAGTCTGATTTAACCTGGCTATCCAATATTAAATTATCAGTTGTAAAAGATCGGATCACATATCCAATTTTTGTCATTTAGATTTGAATCGGTTCAACTGCTTTGAATGTTTTTAAACACTCCTATATGGACCTCATTTGTCACTAGAAAATTTTGATCAATAATACCTCAAATAAATAGGATCTCATTTGTCACTAGAAAAATGTGATCAATAATACCTCAAATAAAGATATTCCTACAACGGGAGACAATTCACAATAGTAACAGTTTCTAACATCATTATGGCATCCAAGGACCAACAGAGTGGATGGACAAACAATTCTGCATGTCATTTATATAAAATCATCATACAATACTATAAAAATGATGGAAAATTCCAAGTGTCATTTTCTAAGGAGTTTTGACAAATGTAATTATTTTAGTGGACATTATACAATACTATAAAAATGATGGAAAATTTCAAGTGTCATTTTTTAACGAGTTTTGACAAATGTAATTATTTTAGTGGACATCATATCATACAATACTATAAAAATGATGGAAAATTCCAAGTGTCATCTTCTAAGGAGTTTTGACAAATGTAATTATTTTAGTGGACATAGAGTATAATTTATTAGGTAAATATTGTCATGTAAACAAATATTGTCCAATAACATAATTACATTTGTCAAAACTTCTTAGAAAATGACACTTGAAATTTTCCATCATTTTTATAGTATTGTACTATGATTCTAGGTCATTTATATAGAACTAGTATAAAAACCCGTACAATGCACGGATTTTTAGATACGTTAATATTTTAATGAAATTTTAAACTAATACAAATATTATATGAAGGTGGGTAATAAGTATTTACACATATATATTGTAATTAAAAGAATTAAATATAAAAAAACCCAAAATACGGTGTTAATTTTAACTTTATAGGTTTTGAAACACCTCAATATATACCACATTCCCAGTACGATGACATATTCACCATCCTTGTCGCATATGAGAATTTTTCGTCTTTTCCTTCTAGTCACAATCACTCTAGAAATGGCGACGTAAAATTGTTCATGACTAAAAGCAGACTGAATTTAATGATCAATTAATGAATTTATGTCATTTAAGTTTTTAACAACTATTGCTGGAAAAAAGGAGAATTATGTACTTCTAATAATTTAATGAATTGCAATATAATTGTAATGAAAGTATGTTATTTTGCAATATAATTTTCTATTAGTGTATTTTCATTTTTATCTATTCTTGATTATAACTTTCTAAATTGTATATTTATATATAATAGTGTAATTAGAATAATTATGATTTATTGCATTCATTAATGTATAAATTTTTTCAAAAATGCAAACGTGCATGTTAGTATGAAAAGAAAAAAAAATGCAAATAAATTAATTCCATTAATACTAGCTAATAAAAAAATGACAAATGGCATGCTCACATTCAAGTTGCTTTTTTCTAAAATACATTAAAATTAATAGATTGTATAATTGCTTTAATAAAACAACAAAACTATTACCCTATCAAACCTATCTACCACGTAAGGGTTATTTGTTAACCTCAGAAGTAAGTAATAACCGTTATGATTTAGTAAGATCTTCTCTTTATTTTGCGACATGCATGTCTAATATCAATGTTATCATGGAACAGTGTGGATGGAAATACAGTTCTGCATGTGACGGCAATGCGTGGCAACAAGATTTTTGTTAAGAAGCTGATCGACTTCATCAGAGAAAAGCCTTTAGTGTTTGAATCAAAAAAAAGCCCGTACATAATTTTAAATGATGATGAAGATACAGCTTTGCACTTGGCCCTCAAATTTAAGCATGAGGAACTGGCTTCTGATTTGACAAAGGAATTGCCTGATCCAAAATTTGTATACGCAGTGAACAAGGATGAGATAATGCCCATAATGCTAGCCGTAAGAGCAGGCTACTCCGACCTTGTGGAGGAGATGCTGAAGCGAGCACCTTGGACCTCTATTTGCCCTGAGATAAGAAAATACCTTCGATATTCCACAATCCTTCATGATGCTATGGATACAAAAAACTTAGGTAATTAATTAAGTCTATTATCAATTACTTCTTTTAATTAATGATCAATTATTCTTCGTTTTGTCTCAAGTCTAGCTATAGGTAATTGTTGAATAGTATTACTAACCCAAAAAAATAATAATTAACTAGTCTCTAGAAAGACCGTCTATTTGAGAGACGTATATTTCAAGCCCAGTCAATTAAAGATTAATACCTACTTATCGTATTTCTTAATGCCTTATGTCTACTTACATTATTCTTAATCCTTACTTACCGTATCTTTAATGCCTACTTTTAATATCTTAAATCTCTACTTACATCTTTTCTAATGGTTGCTTACAAAATTTTAAAAAATATATAATGGGCTAGCCCAATTAGAAATGGTCTCTCAAATGACCGTCTCTCAAAAGAAATAGTGTAAAATAATAGGGGTACTAAGCTGTCGCTCATGCTTGAGTCACTCTTGGGCTCAATGCAAGGATTACTAAAATCAATCTATAAGTGTTCAATTATGTGTAGTAAGAGATATTAAGGATTAATTTAGTGTAGAAGATAGCATAAATATTTGGAAAATTATCAATGGTATCCCTGTGTTTTAGCACTTTAATAATAGTATCCTTAAGTTTTTTTATTATCAATGGTACCCTTGTATTATTGAGCGTTTTACGACCGTAACTTTTTTTTACTTTTTTCGTCCAAAATCATTCAACACCGCAATCTTTTTTCACTACAAAAAAAATGCAAGTTTCCGACTATCCTTTAGTCGGACATTGGTCGGTAAACACTATTTCAGTATCAAACCAAAATTGACAAAAAAATTTTTATCATTTTTCCGACCAAATTCCGACCACCATGTCAGTCGGAAAAAAAATTTTTTTAAAACTTAAAAAAATTTTTTTTTTTAATGATTCTGCCACGTCAGGCCCACGTGGCACACCACATGGCACCCAGTCACGCCCACGTGGTGCCCGCGTGTACACCTCAGCTTGCACACAGCGCATGTGCTTGGGAGGAATTGAACCCAGGACCTCATGGATATGAGGTCTATGCTATGTTAATGAACCCAAGAATTGAACCCAGAACCCAGGACCTCAACCAATAGACTAAGTATTGATTACTGATATTCAATGCTATGTTAATGAATTTATAACATTAAAATACTCTTCCCATTTATTATTATTATTATTATTATTATTATTATTATTATTATTATTATTATTATTATTATTATTAATTATGATATTAGTGTATTATTATTATACTACTAGTTGATTAGTATATTATTACTCGCATTAGTGCATTCTTCGTATCTTATTACTCGTATTAGTTGTATTAGTATATTGTTACTCGTATTAGTTGTATTTGTGCATTATTATTATATTATTAGTTGTATAAGTGCATTATTTGTACCTTATTTAGTTGTATTTGCCAATATTAGTCGTATTAGTTATTATTAGTCGTATTAGTATATCATCATCATCATTAGCTGTATTAATTTATAATAAGTCGTAATAATATTAGTCATAGTATTAGTCATATAAATATAGTATTAATATATTATTAGTCATATTAGTATAGTTGTATTAGTCATATAAGTCGTAATAATATTAGTCATCATCTTATTAGGGGTAGTATTAATATCTTATTAGTTGTATTAGTTTATAATAAGTCCTAATAATATTAGTCATATAGTATATAAGTCATATTAATATAGTATTAATATATTATTATTTGTATTAGCATAATACTACTCTTGTGAGTATTAGTATTATTATTAGTTGTATTACGACTTATTAGTTGTCTCAATGTATTAGCATAATATTAGCCGTATTAGTGTAGTATTAGTATTATTATTAGTTGTATTAGTCTCTTATTAGTCGTATTAATGTATTTTTAGTCGTCGTATAGCGTTACTATTATCAGTGTATTATTAGTTGTATTAGTATTATAATTAATCGCATTAGTTTATTATTAGTTAATGTATTAGTGTATTAATATTATATTATTATTACTTGTAATTAATGAATTATTACTCGTATAAGTGCATTATAAGTATATTATTAGTCGTATTAGTATAGTGTAAATATAATATTACTCGTATTAGTTTAGTATAATATTTGTATATTAATAGTTGTATGAGTATATTATTATTCGCTGTATATTATTAATATACTAATAATGCAAATTAAACTTTTCGAGTACCGACAAATTAAACTAGTATGAAAAAATAAATTAAGAATGCAAAACTATTAGTATAAGACAAATTTTTTATAAAATAACAATATATGTTCTTGACTTGAATTGAACAAGGGACCTTTGGATCCCAAGGCCATAGTGGTAACCACTACACCACATGGAAATTACGATCAAAAACACATTTAGTTGGTCGGAAAGTGGTCGGTAAAAATACCGACTAAAAGTTGGTCGGTAGTTGGTAATGCTATTTTTTTTTCAATCTGAAATTACGACCAAAAACACATTTAGTCGCAATTTAGTCGGAATTTCTGACTAACATGTGTTATTCTAGGTTTATGTTTATTTTTATTCATTTTTTGCTTTTGATATAAGTTTTAGGAAAAACTGACATTAATAATCCAACCTTTTGCTTATCCGTTGTCAATAATCCAATCTTTTGATTATTTTCTAATAATCTAACGTTTGCCCTTAGTTCACTGTGAATAATCCAACCTTTATTTTTCTGTGCTAGCAGCATACCCTATTATTACCAATTATTAATAACTAGTATAGAAACTCGTGCAATGCACGAATTTATTAGCATGAAATACTACCTCCGTCAAATGTTATGTGCAACCGCGGTACAGTTCGCGGTTGCCAATGCATTTTTTTTGTAGGGCTTAATTAGAGGAAGTAGGTATAGGTAATTAAGGGAAAGAAGGAGAGAGAAAATGATGGAAGTAAGGATAGGTAAGTTAGTGAAAGAAGGAGAGAGGAAGTAGGGATAGGTAATTAAGGGAAAAGAAGGAGAGAGAAAATAATGGATAGGTAATTAAAGGAGAGAGAAAATGATGGGATACGTAATTAGATTGGTTAATTTTTACTAAAAAAGGAAAGAAAAAAGTGAGTTGCATATAATACTGAGTGGACAAAAATGGAAAGAGTTGCAGATAACATTTAACGGAGGTAGTATATAAAATATATTTTTTTGAAAAATAAGTATATATTATCGTGACTAAATTTATCGAATACATGACTTTTTTAAAGCAACAGTTAATTTCTTTTTTTTTTAATATTTATCGAATACATCAATCTTTTCTTTCAATTAAATGTATCAAATTTTAGGTTATGTATATAGAATAGCTATAATAAATTCTATACATACTTTAGCTAATTTAACTTTAATTTTAAGAAAAATATCAAAGTCTAAATTAGGTAAATATTGTCATGTAATCAATTAGCATCCACTAATATAATTCTATTTTTGTCATGGCTCCTCTAAGAATGACATTTGTAATTTTTCAACATTTTTATTAGGATGTATATGATATGGTATGTTGTGGGCAAATTTATCACAAAGGTTGGATTACTGAGAAATAATCCAAAGGTGGGATTATTCATAGGGTATAAGTGAAAGGTTGGATTACTAGTGCCAATTTTTCCTAAATCTTATTATGTTTTTACTTTTTAAATTTTGTTAATTTTTTTTGAAAAAGTAAAAAGTAAAATAATCCAATCTTATTATGTTTTTAATTTTGTTTAATTTGTTGTTTCACCAATTCTGGGTCTGGAATATCACCCATTGATTTCTCAATAAGATGTTTTTTACTGGCCAATCGTTGACTCCTCAGTAACTTATTTTTTCTTACATTTGAGTCATACTCACCTTAGTTCTTTATTTTCTATTGTCATCCAATAAATTAGGTCTCAAATGTATAATAATGGCATATATTACTATTCAATGTTTAGGAATGTTGCAAATAATAGTGGACAATATGCCTGCTTTGGCGGAGTCAGTTTCAAGGCGGTGGACGCCATTGATTTATGCAGTAAATAAAGGTTATGTTGAAGCGGTTCAATATTTTCTCAATAAATTTCCAAATTCGGTAGCCAAATGTTCGTTGGAGGGTAAATTTCCAATACACGAGGCAATTGAAGTAGACAATATAGACATTGTTAAAGAGATACTATCACATCATCCTGAAGCAATGAACCAAGCGTATACCAACAGATATCAGAGTGGAAGATGGAGGACTCTTTCATATGCAACATACAAAGGCCGTCTTAGCATAGTTCGATTCATGCTTACCAACTTCCCAGAGTATGCCACCAAATCTGACCCAGATGGAGATTTTCCCATACATTGGACTTTTGGCATAGTAGCTGATGATGAGAGTGTTGATTTTCTCAAGGAGTTTATATCATGTGCTCCTGAAACATTATATCAAGTTACTAAGAGAGGTCATACTATTCTTCACCTTGTTGTGTGTTATACAAAGCCAGAATACTTGGCTTATCTCAAAACATTACCTGATCTTAACAACATATTCCATAACAAAGATGTCGATGGCAACACTTTCTTAGATTTGATGAAACAACAGATCGAATATTACTATAAAAGTCACCCTGAAGCTCCAAAGACCTTTTTTACTAGAATGAAGAAATGGCTAGGAAGTTCAAATTCCTAATTTTAATTATAATAAGGTTTTTAAATTTTTTATTTATTTTTATGTATGAGAGATACTTATTTAAACTCTTCCATTTGGTGAAATTTTTTACATGTTCAATAAAATATCCATCAACTTGTTTTCTCTATTGATGCTCATTTTAGCATATTAAAGCAGTTAGTCAACAATTATTTTTTTTTGGCTTAAGTTGCATCTCTTTATTTTCTGGTCATCTTCACATAAGTTTGAGTAAAGATTGTATTAGTATATGTGGTTGTTACAACCAATTATAGTTAGTTGTAATAAATAGTTAGTTAGTTAGATAGATATTTGTATATAAATACAATGCTCATGTAATAATTCAATATAATCAATAATACAATATCTCATTCTTTTCTTTCTCTCTGAAGCTTTCCCTTCCCTCTCAAGCTTCATTCATGGCAATCTATCATTTTCTTCCCCCATAATCGTCAACTTTAACATGGTATCAGCGCGGGAACGATCCTAGCCCACAATTTCGTTCAAATTGTTAATCATCATTTTTTTTTGGAATTAAATTTTTGATTTTTGTTTTTTCCCAAATTTCTAGGGTTCTTCCAATTTAATTCTTGATTGTTCGAATTTGAGAAATCAACCGTAAATTTTAAGAGATTTGCTTGTTCAACCTTCCAAATTTGAGTATTTTTGGATGATTTTCGGCGGTTCTTGGTGGTTTGATGGGAATCCCTTGATAAATTTCAAGAAGTTTGATTTAGTTCAAGATTTTTCTGATTATCATTTCTTGCGGCAATCTTCTAAAGAAAGGCATTCCGTTTCATGGTCAGAGAAAATTCAAGATGCGATGGCAAGATGAATCAGAGACTAAAAATTGGATGTTCTTTGTTTTTCTTTTCTTTGTTGTTCTGACCCATAAGTGTCTATTTCGTGATTCTTTGAGATCACCTTTGTTTGCCCATAGTGGCCTTGATTTTTGACCTATAGATGGTCTTATTTACCCATAGTGGTTTTGATTGTCCATAGAGGCTTTGTTATGACCCATAGTTGGTCTTGTTTGCCCATAGTGACTTATTTTCCCATCGAGGCTTTGTTATGACCCATAGATGGTCAATTTGCCCATTGAGACTTTGTTGTGAACCATAGATGGTCAATTTGCCCATAGAGGTTTTGATTTGTGACCCTTAGATGGTCAAGTTGTTGTGCTCAATGAGGCATTTTTCTCAAAAGATCGATAGTGATCATTTTTTTCCCTTTTCTTTAACATCCAATCCGGACGTTTTGCTTTCTCATCCTGTCCGGCTTGCGGGGGGTGTTGAGATATATGATGATTGTATTAGTATATGTGGTTGTTACAACCAATTATAGTTAGTTGTAATAAATAGTTAGTTAGTTAGATAGATATTTGTATATAAATACAATGCTCATGTAATAATCCAATATAATCAATAATACAATATCTCTTTCTTTTCTTTCTCTCTCAAGCTTTCCCTTCCCTCTCAAGTTTCATTCATGGCAATCTATCATTTTCTTCCCCCATAATCGTCAACTTTAACAACTTTGAAATTCACTGCAACTCACGAGAAAATCATTGATTGATATATTTTTTTATTAATTCTTTGGCCTAAAAATGAACTTTGGTTTCAATTCATGAGAAAACTGCAATTTATGTTGATTGATAATAACTTTGAGAAAATTCAATTCATGAGAAAATTGCAATTAATTTTTAGGATTGAGCTTCAATTTAGTACGGAAAAAGGCACAAAAAAAAACAAAAAATGGAGAAAAGGCAAAAAAACAAAAAACCAGGCGTGAAGGTGGCGACGAGCGGTTTGGACGCCTACTACTTTTCAGTATTGGCGACTAGATTATAGATCGTAAAGTCGCGTCAAATGGCGTCCATTTTTAAGTTAGCGTCCAGTAATACAGCGTCCACCCAAAATCCGTCGCCAGATCGTCGCCAAAATCACTTTTTGATCAATTAGCTTCCATATGACGACGAAAGCAGAGATCGCCATTTCATTATTGTTTGTAGTGTACGTATTGCGACCATATTGATTTGACTTATGTGTCGCGACTTACATATATAAAATGAAATCAAACTTGGATGATCATCCTTATCCCTAAAGATGCAATAGTTTGAATTAAATGATGATCAAATATTAATATCAGGGAAAGAAATGAAAAATGAATAAACAAAATCTTTGGTTCATTTCATTTGGATTGATTATACTCGCAAATGAGTATTACATAAGATTATTTAATAGGAGTACAATAAGATTATTTAATAGGAGTACAATACTATTTAGTATTTACCAACAACGAAGAAAAGAATGGAAGAAGTAAATTTTTATTCTATCACTTTAATATTTGCTCCTTTAACTAATTTTAATAGAAAAATTTAATTAAATGGAGCAACTTTATCTAGCTATTTATAATCCAAAAAAGCACATCATATTAAAAGTACATAAAACGCCCAAATATACTTTAGCTCAAAACCATGGGCTTTCTCCTCATGATTGTGACCTTTAATTTTCTCACTACTTTACACTACATATTTCATCACATACTTTTACCACTTTGAATAAATAAATAAATAAATAAATAATTATTTGTTTTCCTTTTTTTCTCATATTGTAAGTTCCTACAGGCTACCGACAAGATAATTGGAAAGAATTGATTAATTACTTGATTTTTTGGTGGTATGAATTAATAAAATTTTGTCACAATGATTAAAGAAAAAAGTCATTAATCATTGGACTGATCAAAAAATAAAAAAATACTAAGATTTAAAATTTTTTATTTTTATATCATTTTGATTTTTTTTTTTTTTGTATTTTTTGTTTTTTGGTGTGATTAGAAAGTGGAAATACACCTTCTATAACGAGGAACAGTGAGTTTAATTTGGATAGTTTCTTGTTTCCAAAGATTGGCAATATGTTGAGATATTTTGATGGCATCAGAAGAAGCACCAGCAAGCCCACTCCTTGTAAATCCAGCAGCATATAATCCATTCTTTCCTTTCCATCCATTTGGAAATGGAGTCTTTGGAAATCCATTCTTGTTAAATAATTCCTCTTCCTATAAATCAATAACAATTCAAAAATGAGTTCAATTCTCGTATAATTAACTCTTCTCTACTCTCAGTCTACCCTATATTAAAATTAAGGCCTATTCAGGCTAGGTGTAGCCAATCGCCTAACGGCCGGTAATATCAAAGTGTGCTATTCTACCTGATTCTGAGCAAAACTTTTAAAGTGATTTGTTTGTATAAACTTCTTTTTATATTTAAAATAATATAATGTTACAATAAATTTTGTCTTGAATTATTTTTTCAAAATTGAAAAAAATTGTATTTTTTAATATAATAAAGGCCTCTATTTTAAAAAGCATCACAAAAATAAATAAGGTCTCTATAATCTTTGTTCTGCCCTTGAATAAAATAAAATTAAAAAAATATTATCTAACCTGAAGCCAAAAGGGTACATTACTACGATACCCAGTAGCGAAAACAACAGCATCAATCTCCATTTTATCGCCATTAACAAGCTGAACACCAGTAGAGTTAAAGCTGTTGATTCCCGATACAACTTTATTTACATCAGTTGAATTATTTTCAGAGTAACTCAGTTTCGAGTCGTATCATATCTGCTTTGCGTCAATCAAAATGGGTAACGACTTTTCTAATTTCTTATTATACCGAATTTATAACTACAACAAAGAAAGATTTAAAAAAATATATCTCAAATAAAAATAAGGATGTAAATCTAAAAAATATAATGTGAAACTGAAAATAAATCAAAATGAATAGATTCATTTTGATAGAATTTGACTTAGATATATCGAGTCATTTCAAATAACGGATCGAAATTTCCAAGGTGAACAACACTAAGGAGTCGTTTGGTTGACGTAGGAATTAAATTCCTATAGGAAGTTGTAATTCATTGGAATTTACTTCCTTTGTCAATTTCCTAGGAATTACTTATTTTTGTTTGTTTGACAATAGGAATTTTTATTTCCATGGGAATTGTAAATAACCAAGGGGGGTATATGGTAATCTAATTCCTATGTCTCATAGGAATTAACTTCCCTTGGATTTTATAATTCCTAGGAATTTTAGTTTTTTTGGCAACCAAACAAATTACCATAATACTATTTCCTAGGAATTTAAAATTCCAAGGTTAATAGTGGGTAACCAAACAAGCCCTAATTTTCAATCTTTTTTTAGGATACAGTAAGTTGCAACTAGGGGTGGCGGGGTCTGGGATTCAAAGATCTTGAAACGTGTGTAAATACTAAAAAACTAATACTACTTCTAAAATTTTCTAATCAATAACCGTGATTTGTAAATTCCCAAAAGACAAAAGGAATACTAATAAAATAAACAACATTAAAAAAAATAAATTAAAATAATAAAACTCTCATCCTATGAAATCCTACCACATAAAAGTGATTTGTTAATGACTTTATAAATAACTGTTATTCACTGAGACTTTCTCTACTACTTCACTTCAAAACGAGATAATATTTAAAATATACCAATTAAAGAATGCCACTTCGCCTCCACGTATTCAAAAATTCAACACGTATGTACAACAACCTCCACTTAGGCATTTGCTACTGAAATTAATTCTTTTGCAATACCCTCTATGTGCGATTTAGATTAGGTGCGTTTGATTCATTACTTTTTGCTAAGTTTTTACAACTAAAAAAATATGTTTGGTAAAATAAAAAAGCTTTTATCTTATTGACGTAGTTTTCCTCTAATAAACAACCAACAATCAATATCTAAATTCACCAAACATCTCTATGACACAGTTAGCTTTTTTAGTTAGTCTAGAAGCCAACAAAAGTAGCTAACATTTCTAAGGTCAAACAAGCCAACTAAAAAAACTAACAACTAACAGTCAAAAACCAATTGTCAATTGCCAAATGCCAAAGACCCCCTAGACTACCCTAGACTATAGGCATTTGCTAAAAATAAAAAAGATGCTGAAAAAATGTGTAAATGAGATGAAAAGAAAATATGTTGATTAGAGTTTGTTCGATATTACTAACAGCAAACAAACTATGTTCTAAATTTTTTTGTCCTTTCAAACGTTTTATTTGACTTTATCCCTCTTTCTTCGCAGTGACTGGCAGTGAACAAAGTAATTTTTATCTCTTGTTTACTGTTAGTAACAACGAACAACCTGACTTTAGGCTCAGACACGAAGACCTTATAGTGAAAATTAATATTTCCTGACGCTTATTTTGGGAATTTTATTATAAAAAACCTAGTTTATTGAATCTTTCAGAAAAGAACCTGGGTCAGCCCATTACTATTACCATCTCTTCTGGCTAGTTATCTGGACTGTGAGCTTTATAACTGCAATGGGATTATACATAGTGCTCTTCTCTACTTACCGCCCGGTCTACCTTTTATTTATATATACAAAGGCAGAAGGCTAGACTCGGTACTTATTACAAAACAATGAGAGTAATTACTCCAAAATCTACAGCAGACCCACTCCTAGAGAATCCATGAACCTACAGAAGCAAGAATTCCCTAAACCTCACCCATCATTAAGACTCCTTAATTCCAAAGATGTTATAATCATAAATTTTCTAGACCTTTTTAAAGTCAAAAAAGATATAGCAATCTGCAAAGCATATATGTAACAATATATAGTCAGTCATGTGTTAGAATATATAAAATATCATGTGATCTCAACCTGTCACCGTTAGGTTAAACTTTTGGTTGAGTTAGATACTTATCATGGTATTAAAGTGGAATCAACTCAGCCAAAAATTTAAGTTGATGGTTTAGGCCTCAAGATATGTTAAATACTCTAACACCTTTCACACAAGAGCCCTTTAGTTTAAATGTGTGGATGCAACACAAGTCCTCATACCTAGCACTAGATATTCTACTTTAAATGAGAGTAATTGAGATTTGTACTCAAGACCTCTTATTACGCTAGTTTCTAATACCATATTAAAGAACAACATAAGCTAATGGTTGAGACATCAGGATATGTTATATGTTATATAGTCTAACACCGTGAACACCGTGATTAATGATAATTTTGGAGAGTTCAATGCTCAGATATGACATGAGGGAATGAAATGGAATGAATCCATTATAGTCCCTCTTTTAAAAATCCAAACCCTTCAAAATTGCAATTTGCAAAGATCGAATCTGTGAATTTAAGAATGCAAGTTGGAAGCCAAAACTCCTCCATTAAACCTAACAATATAAAATCAAATACTACAAAAACTCAATCTCAATTCTCAATTAATATCAAGAAACACAATCTCTTTATCTCTCGCATATTCACAAGAAAAAGCAATTCAAAAGTTTTTCTATCTATCAACAACAATCAATCAAGAAAAAGTTACAAACTTTGACAATTCACATTCAACAACAAATTAAACCCTAAATCAAATTAGATTTCTAGAACATCAAATATAAATCAAAAGAAACTCGAGAAATAATCTCAATTAATAGCTAAAACCCAATCCCAAAAATTCACAATACAGAGCAGTATCTATCAACCACAATCAATCAAATAAAAAGTCACAAAATTAGACAATTTCACAAATATTTTACAACATCAACAAAAAAATTAAGAATCAGAAGAAAGACGAAGGGCCTTAGACTTGAATCTAAACCTTGGATTTCTGGGAATAACTTGGCTGGGCCCAAAATGGAATTGACCAGGAGTATCAACCATAGGAGGACCATCATCATAGACATATCCCACAAGTTTTCCGCAATTATTGCACTTAATCTTGGTCCTGTTCCTTTGAATTCCCCAGTAATTTAGGGTTTCAAAAAAGGGTCTGATTTTGTCTTCTTTTTCGAATTTGAACTTCGATTGATCAATCCATGCGAAAGATATGGAGTTCTTGTTACCAGCTTCGAAGTAGAAATCGGAAGGAAAGAGGTGATTTGTCGCTAAATTAAGGTTAGTCCTGCACTCCTTGCAGCTGTAGATCGTCGCCATTGATGGAGGAGGTTAAGGAAAACATGAGAATTTGGATGTTAATAATAGTGCTAAGATGAGATATGTCAATTGTCAAGGTAAAAAATAACCGGAAAATACAACCTCTAGACAATGGAGACTGGAGAGGGTGTGCCGTGTGCGGTGCCTAACCTAAGTCTTACGGAAAATTTTCGAAAACAATTGATCTTTCAAATAATTCTATTCAATTATTATCTTTTACTCATTTCGTTCTTAAAGAAAGAAATTTTATTTGCTATTTTGGATGTTGTATTTGATGTTCCGATAAAGAATGTAGTTAATTGTGATTATTAACACTAATTAAGCTTATTTTACATAAGCACTAATGTGTAAGAAAAAATATAGTCAATTGAAATCTTCTATGTATCGTTCAATTAAATACTTTTATAATATTAATCTTTTTAAATTTTTTTTAATAAATCTTTTTAAAATTTTTAGATGAGTATAGTTAATATATAAATATTTAAAAAAAAATATATTTGATTTCGTAAAACGTTTAAAATATAGGAAATACAAGATAATACCCGTGCGGTGTACGGTTTTATTAATTTTTCTGACTTATTTGTATAAATTAAAAAAAAATTAAGGTTTTATGTTTTAACGATTTACAAATATTCTATATTTTTTTTTTGAAAACAATATGCTATATATAAAGATTTTATAAATAAATTAGTAAATAAATTATAAAGATTTTATAAATAATTGAAAAAAAACATATAATTTCTTAATATATTAAATGATGTAACCTAAAAAGTAAAAAAAATTAACCAATATGAATAATATTATAGTCATAATTATACTTCAAAAAAAAATTATAGTCATAGTTAAAAAGTAAAAAAGTCAAACAATGACATCATCATTAAGTTTTAGAGGGGAAAATTTTTATTATGAGAGTGACACATATGCAATTTTAAAAAGTGATGACATCAGCGATGTTTTATTTTAGTAAAGTTATAGATAGATTATGAAATGAGAGAAGTATAAACAAATTAAGTATGCCATAATTACATTAAGGTAAATGTTACTTCGGGTAAATATACTTATACCATTGGGTCTCATACTACTCCTATTTTATATTGTTTGTTACATATGACTAAAATCTTACATTTTTAGTAAAAATGTAACCACATATAAAACAAAAGGAGTAATAAATATATGTCTATATAATTTTTTTTTTTAGTTTCAACTGATTAGTAATGAACAGCTAAAAACATAGCAAATAGAATTTTATTAAATTCGTGTACATGTTTAAGTTAGCAGCTAGTCTTTTAAGAGACCGTCTTTTTGAGAGACATATTTCAAGTCCAGTCTATTAATGACTAATGTATGCTTACCGTATCCTTAATGCCTATTTATATTATCCTTAGTGCTTACTTGTCGTATCCTTAATGCCTACTTACATTATTCTTAATGCCTACTTATAATATTTAAAAAAATGTAATGGGCCGGTCTCAAAGAAACCATCTGTTACAAAAATTTGTTAAGGTAATACGTTTGATTTTCAAGATTAATAATGGTATGGTCTGACGTAAAGACTCGTTCCTTTTTGGGTCGGGCTACAACAAAAAATGAAGGGAAATTCCACGTGGTAACCCTGAGGTTTTGAGTTTTCCACGTAGAAACCAAAACTTTAAAAAAATCCACATGGTAACCCTAAGATTTACCAAATTATTCCACCATGACCCTTTTGCACATAAAACGTTAGCAAAACGTTTACAAGCATTAATTTCGAAGCTTTATGACTGTTGTACACCTATTTATGCGACTCATTATTTCAAATGTCATCAGTTTCAACATTTTCCCCCAAAATATAAACTCAAACTCTACCATCTTTGGATTTGGGAGAAAAGGTATGATTTTGATAAAAGATGGTAGAGTTTGGGTTTATATTTTGGGAAAAAAGGTTGAAATTGATGACATTTAAAATTGTGAGTCGCAAAAATTAGCGTACAATAGCCATAAAGCTTCAAAATTAACGTTTGCTAACGTTTTTATGTGCAAAAAGGTCACGGTGTAACAATTACATAAACCTTAGGGTTACCACGTGAATTTTAAAAAAGTTTTGGTTACCACGTGGAAAACCCAAAACCTCAGAGTTACCACGTGCAATTTCCCAAAAATGAAATTCATGTAGATCTAGCAACCCACAGTGTATGAAAAGTTGGGCATTCGGCTAGAAAACGTGTTGGCCTTGTGGAATGTTGATGACATGCTTGATTTGAGGAATGATCATTTGCTAAAATAGTGTTAGAAAAGATAAAATTTCTCATTTTGTGTTCATTAAAAAATATTTCCTAAACTGGTGTTCTTGTAGGTTATGAAATTAACTTGTTAATACCTTTTGGTTTGGACAATTCAAGCCTCTAGCTTTTGTATTTTAGAAGTATTTTAAAATCATAATCTCTATATGTAACATGCTAATTTATTTACATTGTTTAAAGAATCATACAATTTATAATAATAATTATTTTAACAATAGAAGTCTTTTTTTCTAAGGAATTGCACATTATTTTACCTGATTCAAGTATTCTGTTTATTCGATATTTCGACATCATATATTTTGGCTCAAATATTTCGGATTGTATATATGTATTGAGTTTGAATATTTTTGCACCCCTAATTAATGCTAGTTTGAATATCATTGCACAAGCTTGTAGGTGATTAATTGAAGATAAGAAAACCAAGTCGAAGAAAATCATTGTTACACTTTTCTTTTTTAAGTCTATAATTATGTATCATTGTAGTCATATAATACAGGTATAGAATTTTCATATAATTAAATATGAGTTTTTCAATTACATTATTGTTATACAATAGGTTGTTTCAAAAACAAGACAAAAGATAATCTAAATAACTAAAGTGTTATTGTGTTATTTATTTTAATTTATTATGATTTTGAAATACTTCTAACAAAAACAAAAGCTAGAGGTTTGGAGTCTCCAAACCAAAAAAATTAAACTTGTAAATTCATTACCTATAATAACACTAGTTGGGAAAATATTTTTCAATGAACAATAAAGTCGGAATTTTTATCTATTCTAACTCTATTTTGACAAATCATTCTGATTTGAGATTGTTCTTTTGGACTAAACGTATTTTCATTAAAAAAAATATATGTTTGTGTAAAATTGAATAGAAATCAATGATAGAGATGAATTAAATTGAATAGGAAAATAGAAAAAAGTGTAAATTAAACAGAATAAAACTAAAATAAGTTGTGTAGATCATGTCTTGCACTAATCTAAAATTAAGGGTTTATATTCTGAACTGACGTTTATCCAATATTGAGCTTGAATCTCTGCTTTTTTTTTTCGTATTTTGATTATTATGGTCAAATGTGCATAATTTGATCATAAATAATAATATAAGATTTTTATTGTGAATACATGATAATTATATCTTTGATAAATTTGTATAATTATGATTTCATAAAAAATATCAATAACACATTGTTTCCTATATATATATAAAGTTATATTAATGATCAAAGTTAAATGTATCCAATATTTTTAAAATTTGTTTAACTTAATTATATACCCATCATTACCCTTTTAACTAAATCGACCTTTGATGTATTTTAGCAATAATTTTAGTAGTAGAATTATCATGGTCTCAGATGATTTATGTAAAGTTTAAATTGGTGTAATTAAATTAGTTTTACTTTCCTTTTCAAATTATATATGATGATGAATTATTATTAACATAATTTCAAATGATTATTTAAATTTCTAAGTTCCCGAATTCGAATTAGCATGTACATGTACTTTTAACTTATCGACATTGGTCACATCGACATTGGTCACAGATACCAAATAAATGAAAAAACATAACTTTTAATTCTTGAAGAATTCAAATATTACAATTTACACACGTACGTTTTAGATAAATCGTCATAATCTAACGCATGTTTGATAGTTGGTAATAAATGGTGGTAATGTAAATGAAAACTAGTGTAATTTTTGGTCCAAAAATCTTTTTGCTACCTTGATGGTCATGCTTGTCCAACTTTAATCATCTCATTTTCTTCATAAAACTTCATCCCAATGCATTACTTACCATCTAGAGAAGCGGTAATATGTAGTAATGAAAATTTGTAAAAATAAAATTTTTTTGTGATCTAAGTTTAATCACCATGGGAAAGACATGAAATTTTGATGGAATTTTATACTATAAATCATTCTCATTACCAATATTTAGTACCACTAATCGAACGGACCGTAAGTGTCTTTGATGGATCTCAAAAGAATAACAATTAATGTTTTATACATACTCATTAATCAGTGGTTTCAGGGACGTTCTGGACTATAGACAAGGTGTGCATTTGCCTAAGATCCAGAATTAGAAATTAAGGGTCCCAATATTGAAAATTTTAATTAATGAAGTTAATACTTAAAAATTTCCAATTTTGATTAGTTTTTTTTTTATCAATTAAGAAGTAACATGTCTACATTTATAATGATAATAATTAATTATAATATATAGAGTTCGTCTCAATTATTTTTCCAAACACCCATTAAAATTCAGAATCGATCCTTTATAAAGAGAGCCTATTAATTTCTTTCAATTGGTCTAATACCCATGAAATATCAAGAACGAAACTGGATGGTTTACATTTCACACAATTAACAATAACAAAAACAAAATCATAGAAAGGGAAAAACTTTTTACTGGATTTTTACTATTAAAAGGAGTCCAAAGTAGGATAGAAAGACCAAGCACAATAAGAACCAAGAGCAATCCCATTCCGAAAACCACATACGAAAGCCAAGTTATGGTCTTCAATACCGCAAATAGGCCCATCAGGAACGCCAAGGACATCATAGCTAGTGAAACTATAAGGAATGGTATTGCCAATCGGAAGGACATGTTAAGGTCAACCACTTGACCCCAAATAAGGCCGACAACGACCAAAATTGAGCTGTACATTGCAAATGTATTGGTGAATACAAACACCTTGAACGCCCAATTTTGGGTTAGCACAACCATACCTTTGTTTGGATCAGATTGCTCGTATCCTCCTGGAAGAGTGAACCCTGCTGCATATGTCACAGTTGTCACCAGTGTGGCTACTACTAAGAGAGAGTCGATTCTACCCTTGATGGCTTCCAACTCAGATTTGTCTTTCTCTTTATTAAAAAGTCTCACCTTTAATCCTTTCCTATTCACATACTTACTCCTTATTGATCGCGCGCTTCGTGGTGCATTCACACAGCTTAATGCACACCATGTTAGATACTGCTACAACAACATTTTGTGAGACATTATATTAAGCAAGGGAACATAGGCGATTAGTTTTGAGCCGGGAAACTTTTTGACTGCATATGTCCTGTATGGGTACTTGTTGTCTTTCTTTCCTCTCCAGTCCCTGCTCATAGGTCCCTATGAGCGGGATACACTGCATATGATGATGATGACAACATGGGCTTCATTTTGATGATGTTGTTCTACAACATTACAATTTAACTATTTTTATTTATCTTGTTTTGTATGAGACCATTTCACGGTGAGACAAGTTCAAAACAGAGACCCATAAGCTAAAAATTTCTATTATTGTGTTATTTTAATCCAAGTATGATGCATGTCTCATGGTAAGACTGTCTCATACAAGCATAAATTTAACATTAATAATCCAACATTTTTAATAATCCGATATTTACCCTTTGTTTGCAGTGAATAATACAACATCTGTCTTACTTTGCTCGCAGCTTACCCTATTATTATCTTTTATTAGTAATATGGTATGTTGTGAGCAATTAAATATATGAAAAATGTTAGATTATTATAAAATAAATCAAATATAAGGTTATTTACGGTGAATGAGTGAAAAATTAGATTATTAATATCAATTTTTATTTTATTTATTCATCAACTCACAATCTCATCATTCATATATTTTATTTTTTTTATATTTATATATACCCCAACTCATTACTTATATCAAATTAATTAAGTTGGAGAATATAACTCCATTCACAAACCCTCTAAAAGCATTAGGGTTTGGGTTGTTAGGTCTTTCACCAACTGAAAATACACTACTAAAAAAATTGAGTTTTTAAACACTTTATTTTAGATGCTTAATTTTCAACGTTTAAATACATGGAAAAAAATAATTATAAGCGTGAAAAAAATTAAAAATAAAAAAATAAAAACAAACCGCCTCTTCAAGTTCCTAAAAAAATTGTTGACAAGTAAGAATCATTATTATTTTTTTCATCCATCGAATCTTTTTCATATTACTTTATAGTGCTTATGGTAGAAGTGTAGTTTTTAGTTTTTTCATGTTATGTACAATTTTGCATGCAGTTGGGTGAAGTAGATATGATAATGACTCATATAAAGTTTTATATATCTATGGGGAGTTTGGGTAAGTTGATCCCATACATGAAAATGATTGTTGGCCTTGAATCACAAATGGGGTGTATGTGTTTTGGCTAAAGTTTATGCATTTTGTTTAATTTGTTGCACATTTTTGCTGCTGATGTTCATATTATGACCAACAAATTATTTTTTGCGAAGACCTTGACACTAAAGTGGAAATTGCAACATAATGAAAATAATTCTGCAATTAGCCTTTAAGTTTTGACAAACTTTTAGCTTTATAGATTTTGCTTTAATATCGACGAATGTATGTGTGTATGTGAATATTCAAATTAGGCATTTGTGTTGGTTAGACTTTTCTGAGCAAGCTACAAAAACTCAAGGTCAAAGCTACATCGACAAATGTATGTGCGTATATGAATATTGAATTCTAATACTTTTGTGGATATGATTGATTTGGTATGATATATTTGTTGGTAATTATGTATGTTTGATGAATTTTATGTAGTGTGGAAAAGGCTAATATATGTTGGAGTGATAAGTTCTCAAAAATAAATGCATTTTCAACGCATGTAAATGTCTAAAGCTTAAATCTAGATATCAATGGCTTTAAAGGGTTTATTTTAATTTAGACGCATAAAAGCGTCTAAAATATTTAACATTTTCCACACGAGAAAGCGTCTAAAATATTTAGCATTTTCCAGACGAAAAAGAGTCTAAAATATTTAGCATTTTCTACACGAGAAAGCTTCTAAAATTTTTTGTTGTTTCCACTCCTATCGGCGTCTAAAATGTTTTACTTTTCACGCTTCAAGGCGTCTAAAATCATGAAATTTTAGTATGGTTTTTGGGCGCGAAATCTTTTTTCCCGCAGTAAAAACCGTCGATAAAACAATCATTTTTCCATCCAAAAACTCCGTGTTTTTTTTGTAGTGATATTACTTTTTTTATTGTCGTTGATGAAATTTTAATTATTTATATAATTGTTTAGCTAAATTTATTATATAAGACCGTTGGTTGTTTATTAAAAATATTTAAACTAATAAACCAATTAAAATCAAGAAAAAATTACTGTGAATAATACAACCTTTTGTTAATTTACTTACAATAATATCAACTATTGATTAACCATGAATAATACCAAATTAAAGGGGTGTTTTCATAGAAAATACGTAACATGTTAAAAATCAAACTACATACAGGTCATTATAAGACAAAAAAAAATTGCTAAATTAGTTAATAAACTAAAGTTAGTATTATTCTAGGAAAATATACCCCTAAGTTGATATTATACATGGTTAATCAATAATTGGTATTATTGTAGGGAAATTAACAAAAAGTTTTATTATTCACGGTAATTTTTCCTAAAATTAAAGGGTAAAATCTATATAATGTAAAATTTTCATTTACTTAAAGTACGGTAATATACCAAATATTTTTCAGCTGGTCTCCTGATCAGAGATCGTCTCTTTGAGAGACGACGTCTCTCATGCTCAGCCCATCAAAACTTAATTAAACTAAAAGATAATAATGGGCTGATCAAATTAAGGATGATATCTCAAAGAAACTGTCTCACACAAGAATTCGAGAACACTTTTAGATTGTTTGGTCAATTGTCGTCATCAACATCATACATAGTGTATCCCGCCCATAGAAAAACCATAAGTAGGGTCTAGATAGGAAAGGACGACGTCAACTCATACCCATACAGGAGAACGCAGTCAAAGAGTCCCTCAACTCGAGAAATTCATACGACGAATAGAATTGAGTAATGAAGGTGTTTGGTGAATTGTGACCATGAATAATAAGGGATAGAGAGTATGCACATACTGCATTAAAAGAGGGTATTAGCGCAAAATAAATGTCAGTCAAATCAAGAGCAGTTAACCCATCTTTGTTCTGCAATTCACACTTGCATCTGTTGTCCCTTGTCAAAATATGGACAACCCTTGGATAAAGCCCTTGACTCGCCAAATGCAAAGGAGTATTTCCATCTTCATCTTCCATATTGATAAAATGTTCCAAGTCCATTGCTTTCAAGAGATAAGAAACTACTTCATGTTTGCCACTTGCAGCTGCCAGATGAAGAATATTTTGGTCTTTACTGTTAAGCAATAGCTTAGTGTAGTGTAGTTCATCGATGACATTAATATTCCCTCCACTTGCTGCTTTGTGGATTGGTAAGGAATCTTCATCATCCATATCACATTTGTATGCACTATCTGGGAATTCCTTGACCAAGTATTTTACCCCTTCAAGGAACCCTTTGAAAGCTGCATAAGATAATGGTGTTCGCCCTTCATCATCCGTTAAATTCATCAGATTTTCGTGATTGCTAAGTAGCTCTTTCAGGATATCTGCATCATCAAACATCAATTATATATAGTATATTTTCTCCGGATTCTAATAGTTGCTACAGTTTCTAACTTCCTGCACCAACTATTGGGTCAAGGAACTAACTCAACTAAAAGCTTAAGCTGATGGTTGAGGCTCCAGAATATGTTATACACTCTAACACGCCCCCTCACACGAGAGCCCTTGGGCTAGAACTGTGGATGCAACACAGACTCTCTTCATACCTGGTGGCTGGTGCTAAATATTCCACTTAAATGAGGGGTGGTTGAGAATCGAACCCGTGACCTCTTGTCACGTTGACTTCTGATACCATTTCAAGGAACCAACTCAACCAAAAGCTTAAGCTGATGGTGGAGGCCCCAGGATATGTTTTATACTCTAACACGCCCCCTCACACGAAAACCCTGGTTGAGGCTCCAAAATATATATTATACACTCTAACATATTGTTCATCAAATGACATCTTGTTTGATTCAGCTTAATGCATATGAGATCTCAACTTAATTTAAAATAAAAAACAAATAAATAATTACCAATATTTTTAGCCTGAATTGCAGCATGAACAACAGATTTTCCTTGAAGAAGAGGCAGCTCTGCATCCCTTTTGTTCTCCTTAGTGTAGGAAATGATGTTCTTCACAAGTGTCCAATAACCCAAGTTGATACCCAAATACAAGGGTGAAACATTGTCATAATTCAACTGATAACAAGCTACCGGATACTCTTCAAACAAAAACTGCGCCATTTTTTCTTTGTGATATTGTAAAGCAATATGCAGCACAGTGTTTCCTTCCTTATTTATTGATCCCAACAGTTCCTTGCTAAAACCATTGTGATGTATGAAAGCTTTAAGAACGTTAAAATGGGCGGCTCGCGCAGCAGAATGTAAAGCAAGATCACCCTTAATGTTCTTCCATCTCATAATCTCTTCAGTACAGTTTTGATTTTGAAGAATATCAGTAATCAGAGCAGCTTGTCCTGCGCCAGCTGCGATATGAAGCACTGAGTTATTTTGTTTCTTAGACTTATATTTGCTAAGATTATGATGATATGATATCATTACTTCTTTACTTCCATTCACCAATAAATTGTAAAGCTTTGCGTCAATTGGTATGAAGTTTTCATGGGTGTTTACTACCTCCATGGAGGATTTACCATCTTCATTGTCTATAGGAGTTGAAGAATTGGGAGGATTCATTTTCTCAGGAAATCTCTCTAAATTTCTTGGTATTACAATATTATATAGTACTCCCTCTGAATCATTTCAGATGTCCAATTTGAATTTTCACGGTTATTAAGGGTGGTGTGGGGTCCATTAAAAAGGTGATAGTTGGGTATTTTAATTGATTAAACTAATTGTAAAGGTGGTAGTTGGGTATTGGGAGTAGTAAAAATAGGGGTATTTAGGTAAAAAAAAAATAAACAAAAAATGATTTGGAACAATTGATATGAATTTGACAAATAAAGAAATGGGACATAATTTCTGAATTAGTATATTTATGATGATTACAATTATCAAGAATTAAAAATCAATAATGAAGGACTTAGCATTTGGTAATTTCCCATTATTTCGCATGGGTTCATGACAAACAAGTCTTAAAAGTGCAATAAAATCAAACTAAATTTGCTTCATTCCAAAATACTTATAATATTTTTTTAAAAAAATACTTATAATATTTGACTTTTTACATACTCTAATGTATTAATTAATTGATCAAAAATTCATAATCAATAAACGTGATTTGTAAATAACCATAAAAAGACAAAAAAAATTTAATAATAAACTAAACAAATTTTAAAAAAGCAAAACTAAAATCATAAAACTTCTACTCTATCAAAAACTACCGCATAAAGATGATTTGTTAATTTTACAAATAATCGTTATTTACTAAGACCTTCTCTTAATTTAACTCTTAATATCTCTAATTATTATGTATAATAAAAATATATAAAAAGTAAATATTAATAATCGTTATATTGAAACAAATCAAATTAGATCTCAGTTAAATACATTTTAATTACTTATAGATTAAAAATTAAACATAAATTAAAAATAATTAATGAAAAGAGTAAAAATCCAAATGTTACATCTATTTTAAAACATAGGAAAGTAAATCTTTTGATTAAAATATAAGAGTTTAACTTTAATATATTAAGGCTAAATAAATCTTAACCTTAACTTTTGTACTTTTTAGTTTACGATTATAAGGATTTTAACTTAATTGAGTCATTTTATCAATCAATTCAATTCAATAAAATCATTACTTTACTTATCAATCCAACCACGCTTAACTGGGTGAATCTGTAATTCCGTATCACCGTATGCCCTTGTGAACTATTCTCTCCGTTTCCCTTTTTACTCTATCCACTTTACTTTCTTATACGCATTGCGCATTGAAGGTAAATTTTAAATTTCAATATCTTTATATATACATTATAAAAAAATTGTAAAAATCATATACTCCCTAGCTCTTATTCTTCATACTAGTTCCATTTATTTTTTGATTACTATTCACTAATCATCCTTAATTTGTATTTTGCTCTTAATCTATAAGTTAAAATATAGTCATGTGGGATCTTATTTTATTCGTCTCAATACAAAGATTATTAAAATCAAATTGCGTCATTATTAAAATCAAATTGCGTCTTAATCTATAAGTTAAAATTGCGTCCACCTATAAGAAACCGACTCTGCCAAAGCAGGCATATTGTCTAATATTTTTCGCAGCATTCCTAAACATTGAATAGGAATGTGTCATTATACATATTAGATTTTTATTGGATGACAATAGAAAATAAAGAACTAACAACTAAGGGGTAAAGCTCAAAAAGTATAAGAAAAAATAAATTACTAAGAAGTCAACAATCAGCTAGTAAAAACTGCTAGAATAATAAAATATTCTCAAAAAATATTTTGCATATATTGTTTATTTGGTGTATATTTATATCTTAGGAAATAATATTAGGAATATATTGTAATTATTTAGTTTCCTAAAAACCATAGTTTAGTCATGTATATATTCTTATGATGATAATGAGAAGGCATTCCATCATTCTCCCAAATCAATTCTTATATGGTATCAGTTGCTTAGGTTCATTTCTTGGCTTTTTCCTCCCCCTTGGCCGGTTGCAATACACTAGTTGTGCCGCCACCTTCCACCACCTTATTCTCCCTTTTCTTCACCTTTTCTCATGGCTTCCTCTTCAAACATTCATCCCGCTACTTTGGTGTCAAATATTAAAACATGTGTTCCTATTCAACTTGAAGAAGATGGATCTAATTTTCATACTTGGGTTACTCTCTTTGAACTTCATTGTTCAACTCATCTTGTTGACTCTCATCTTGCTCCCGCCGACTCCTCAGATTCTAAGGATCCCGATTGGAAACGTCTTGATAATCTTGTTCGTACATGGCTTTATGGCACTATTAGTTCTTCCCTTCTCAAAACTATTGTTCGTCTAAAGAATAGTGCTTATGATGCTTGGTGTCGCATTGAGAATTATTTTCAAAATAATAAGACCTCTCGTAGTCTTCGTCTTGAATCTCAATTTAATTCCACTTCTCTTGATGATTTTCCCAATGTGAAGGCTTATTGCAATGCCCTTGAGGGTCTCGCTACTTCTCTCACTACTCTCGGTACTCCTATTTCCGACAACCGTTTGGCTCTTCAAGTTATATAAGGCTTGAACTCCGACTACAAAACTTTCCGCTCCTTGGTTCAACACATGTCTCCCGTTCCTTCATTTGATGATCTCCGCTCTATGCTTGAATTGGAGGAGCATTCTCATACTAAAGACAAACCCTCTCCGCAAGATTCGGCTCTTATTTCTCACTCTCGTCCACAAAATTCGAAATTTTCAGAACATTTTGAGCCCCGGAATTTTAATAATTCTCGTGGCAATTTCCGACCACCACGTCAAGGTGGCCGGCACCCCCACAGCCACCACCGTGGCCAGCCACGTCCCCCGCCATCCCACGGCAGCAGCTGGCAGCACCGTGGGCCGTCCACTCCAAGGCAGCAGCAATCTGGCCCAAAGGTCTCTTCCCATCATTGTTCTTGTTGCAAGCATTGGGCCAAGCCTCCTTGCCCACACCCTACTCAGCAATGGGCCTCTCCTAATCAGCCCATCAGAAACTCTTCTCCTGGAATTCTTGGGCCTAGTCCTCATCATGGTTTAAGTGCTGAATCGTCTCTTGATTATTCACCCACCGACATTGATCAAGCTTTGTATACTCTCTCTTTGACTTCTCCGGATGAGGAATATTATATGGACACCGGTGCTACATCTCATATGACTCACTCTAAAGGTACTCTCTTGAATTATTTTCCTTTAAAATCATCTAATTCTAATTCTATTATTGTTGGTAATGGTGCTATGCTTCCCGTAAAAGGTCATGGTCTTGTATCTATCCCTTCCCCATCCCACCCTTTAGTCTTAAAAAATGTCCTTCATTCTCCCACCCTCATTAAAAATCTTATTTCTGTCCGTAAATTTACTAGAGATAATCATGTTTCTATTGAGTTTGATCCTTTCGGTTTTTCTGTGAAGGACTTGGACACAAGGAACACCATCCTGCGGTCTAATAGTACTGGCGATCTCTATCCATTCCACTTGACACATGGAGCTACCTCTTCATCTTCCTATGCTTTTTCGGCTTTATCTTCTAGTACTTGGCATTCCCGTTTGGGTCATCCGGGAAACACTATCTTAGATTTTTTGTCTTCATCTAAGTCTATTGAATGTAATAAAAACCCATCTTTTTTTTGTCAATCATGCCCTTTAGGCAAACATGTTAGTCTCCCCTTTTATAACTCTATATCTATATGTACTCGTCCTTTTGAAATAATACATAGTGATTTATGGACATCTCCTGTTGCAAGCCCATCCGGGTACAAATATTATGTGTTGTTTCTTGATCATTTCACCAATTATTTGTGGACATTTCCTTTATTTTGCAAATCTCAAGTCCATGATATTTTTGTTAATTTTCATTCTTATGTTCGCACACAATTTGAGCTCAATATAAAATCTTTTCAATGTGATCACGGGGGTGAATTTGACAACAAACTTTTTCACCAATTTTGTGCAAATCGGGGTATTATTCTACGTTTTTCATGTCCACAAACATCCTCCCAAAATGGGAAATCCGAAAGAAAAATTCGCTCAATTAATAATATTGTTCGTACTCTTTTATGTCATGCATCTCTTCCTCCGTCTTTTTGGCCTCACGCCTTAAATACGGCCACATATCTCCTTAATATTCTCCCATCCAAGTTACTTAATTATCTTACCCCTTCACATTTTCTTTTTCATAAAGCTCCTACGTATGATCATCTAAGAACGTTTGGGTGTTTATGTTTTCCATTATTCTCTTCTTCTAAAATCCACAAACTTCAACCCCGCTCATCTCCATGTGTCTTCTTGGGATATCCTTCATCACATCGAGGTTATAAGTGTTATGACATCGCATCGAGTAAAATAATTATTTCCCGCCATGTGATTTTTGATGAGTCCTCTTTTCCCTTTACTAATCGTTCCAAACATTCTCCTCAAGAGTATGAATTTTTCGATACGCCTCATATCCTTACTAAAATTCAGTCCAACAATTTACCTAGTAGCCCAAACTATGAGCCCAACAGTCACTCAACCCCCCCATCAGCACCTCCTAGCATTGGGCCTGGCCCAGTACCCCCTCTCCTTCATACCCAGCAGCATACTCCCTCCTCTCCAATCCTTACACATACTGCCTCAGCCCAATCCACCGAAGCCCACATTGAGGCTCCTCCTGCCTCCACTGGGCCTGCCTCACGCAGCCCAGCAGATTACCCACTCAATAATTCCCCTTCACCCATTTCTATCTCTTCTCCTACTAAAATAATCACCCGTAGTCAACATGGCATATTCAAACCTAATCCCAAATATTCATCTCATGCACTTTCCGTATCTTTTTCTCCCATTCCCAAAAATCCCATAGATGCTCTCCGTGACCCGAATTGGAAGCAAGCCATGCAAGAGGAATTTGATGCTTTAATTGAAAATAATACTTGGGAACTAGTACCTAGACCCTCTAATGCTAATGTTATTCGTTCCTTGTGGATTTTTCGTTTGAAAACTAAGTCTGATGGGTCCTTTGAGCGCTATAAGGCGCGTCTAGTTGGTGATGGTAAGACTCAGCGTGCGGGCATTGATTGTGATGAGACTTTTAGTCCTGTTGTCAAACCTACTACTATTCGTATTGTTTTGAGTATTGCTGTTTCCAGATCTTGGTCTATTCATCAGTTAGACGTTAAAAATGCTTTTCTTCATGGTAATTTGAATGAGACTGTTTATATGCGTCAGCCCGTGGGGTTTCGTGATCCTCAGTATCCTGACCATGTTTGTCTCCTTCGCAAGTCTCTCTATGGCCTGAAGCAAGCTCCTAGGGCTTGGTATCAACGTTTTGCTGATTTTGTTACTTCTATTGGTTTTCGTAATAGCATATCTGATCAGTCCTTATTTATTCATTGTCATGGGTCCGAGATTGCTTATCTTCTTTTGTATGTTGATGATATTATTCTTACTGCTTCCTCTGATCGTCTCCGACAGTCTATTATGGCTAAGTTGAGTTCTGAATTTGCCATGAAGGACTTAGGTCCTCTGAGTTATTTTTTGGGCATTGCTGTCACTCGTACTTCTACAGGTTTATTTCTGTCTCAACAAAAGTATGCTACTGAGATTCTTGAGAAAGCAGGCATGTCTTCTCTTCTCTTCTTTCTTATACTGATGCTGATTGGGGTGGTTGTCCTGATACTCGCCGCTCTACTTCTGGTTATTGTGTTTTCTTGGGTGATAATCTTGTGTCTTGGTCTGCTAAGCGCCAGCCTACCGTTGCTAATGTGGTTTCTGAAACATGCTGGATTCGTAATTTACTTCTTGAGCTCCGCTGTGCTATTACTACTGCTACTCTTGTCTACTGTGATAATGTTAGTGCTGTTTATTTATCGGGTAACCCAGTTCATCATCAGCGCACTAAACATATTGAGATGGACATTCATTTTGTTCGTGAGCAAGTCAAACGGGGTGATATCCGTGTTCTTCATGTTCCCTCACGTTTTCAGATAGCTGATATTTTTACCAAAGGTCTTCCGCAAATTCTTTTTGAAGATTTTCGATCCAGTCTCAGCGTTCGTCAACCTCCCGATTCGACTGGGGGGGTGTGCTAGAATAATAAAATATTCTCAAAAAATATTTTGCATATATTGTTTATTTGGTGTATATTTATATCTTAGGAAATTATATTAGGAATATATTGTAATTATTTAGTTTCCTAAAAACCATAGTTTAGTCTTGTATATATTCTTATGATGATAATGAGAAGGCATTCCATCATTCTCCCAAATCAATTCTTATAAAAACAACTTTATATTTAGAAATCAATGGGTAATAATATTCAGACCCACAAGTAGTTGCAAAAACAAATTAAACGAATAAAATCGTAATAATATTTAAATAAAAAGCAAAAACTAATACAAATAATCAAAAACCTAGAATTTATATGCTCTAAACAAAAAAAAAAAAAAAAAACCAATTATTGTCCTATTCAAAATATTTACTTTTTTCACATATAGTGCTATAACTTATTATATAACTAAGGTTGTAATTAATTAACGTCCATACATGTTCTCTTCAAAATATCCAGTTATTTGTCCTCTTTAAAAAATAACATCAAATATCTTTAATTTATTTTTGTTTTGTTATATTAAAGGTTTTAATTTTAATTTTTGAAAAAACAAGGACCCATGATTATTACAATATTTATAAATTGTTGTAATATTTTTGTTTTCATTCAAATTGTCGGCATTATAAAGGCGTAATTTATTAACGCCCATAAATGTTGTAATATAATGCGAACAATTTAAATTTTAAATGAAAACAAAAATATTACATGATCTGTGAGTTAAACGTTAAAATGGTGAATTAAACAAAAATGCTCAGTGATATTTCATTAATACTGAATGCTATCATGTGGAATTTCTCTATCAATTATTATGCATAATAAAACACTTATAAATTGATTTTAGTGATCCTTTCTTTTTCTCTTCTTTTGTATATTTTTCTTCCACTCTATTAACTCTCAAAACCATCCTTGCAAGCCCCATTTCTAGATCTGAACTTGCACTAATTACCTGATCTGGGCTTTCCGGCTGTCGGGCTTTGGGTTTGGATTCCATATAATCCCTTTGCAAAAATAGTTGCAAATGAAACGTAAATCTCAATAATTTTATCGTTAATTTGGATTTGGATTTCAGTCGCCATACTTGCTTTAAATATAATGATCAGTTGCAGTTTCTTTAATTTATAATCTCAGTTAACAGAAATTAGTGCTTAGGGAAAATATAAAAGAGCAAGACCGTTGAAGTGCCCATGTGTCACCCACATGTGAGTTGTCCCACATCGGAGAAAGAGAAGAGTATGCATCACTTTATATACTCAAGGAATAACTCCTACTATTACCAATTGGTTTTAGTAGTAAACCTTCTTTGAGTTTATGAGTGGACTACTTCTTCTCCTCCTTATTTAGGTTGCCCAGGCCCATTTTCTAAATCCTATCGGACAAAGAGAAGCAAAGTTTGATGAAGTATAAACTTAGCAAATAATCCTGTTATTATCCGATCCGAAATACCGGAATAACGGAAAATGTCCACCTTATCATCAATAAAATTCAATTTTGTTTCTATGTCAAAAATTCCAACCAGACATTATTTACAACTTAGGACTCCTATGTTTAGATTAAGTATTTTTTTTTGAGAGGTAGATTAAGTATTAATATTTCACGGAGTAAAAAAAGTAAAAATAATACTCAGAATAAAGGTAAGAAAAGGCAAATTCAAATCCAAAATGAGCAAATTAATTGCTATTTAATCCGATTTTCATTACTTTCTTAAATATCTGTCAAATTAATTAACTTTATTTTCCTATTTTAATTCTTATTTATCCTTTAAATATTTACGTTCAATCCAATCCAATCGTAAGAAAACAATTATAATGTTAAGTTTGAGAAATAAGCGTACCTGTGAAGCATCAAATTTGGGTTTGATTGAAGGAGTTCTATTGCAAGAACATGGTCCCCATTCCGTGCGGCTTCAAGGAGTTGACATCCTTTCATTTTCTGTTCATGATCTCCCATTTCATCATCTGAAGTTCCTGCGATAAGTTCAGGTCTACCCCTAAAACAGCTTTGCAAAATTATTAATGCAAATGAAACGCAATTGATCTGATTAATTTCATCGTTATTTTGGATTTGGATTTCAGTCGTCATACTTGCTTCAAATATAACTAGTTGCAGTTTCTTTACTTTATAATCTCAGTTAACAGCAAACTGTACTTAATTATTAGGAAAATATAAAGGAGCAACTGAGCAAGACAAATTAAGAAAAGCAAAGTTCAATGACAAGAAAAAGAAACGGCAGGTTAGTGACAGAATTAAGACGGAAATGGAACTGTGATAATCGAAAAGCATAAGATCAACCAAAGAAGAAGCCAGGGAGACATTTTACTAAAAGCCAGGGCCGTCTCGTTCATTTTTGAGCCCCAGAGCAAAAGATAAAAATGGCCCCTAAAAGCTTAAGACATAATGCATAATGTAAGTTATATATAAATTTGATTCAAATTAATATCACTTATATACATAAAAATAAGTTTTTTAGGCGCTAAAAAACACGGGGTTATTTTTATAGGAAGGATTTCATAACAAAAATTTTACTACCTCTATTCCATTTTAGTTGCACCATTAGGTTTGGCACAATATTTAAGGGCTGTTAAATCAGTATGATAAAAGTAGAAATGATATATAATTGATGGTGATATGTGGGTAGAAATAAAAAAAAATTATTATAATTACAGATAGTGGTTGTGAGTTGTGGTATATTAAATAATTAATGGGATGATGTATGATTGATGGTGATATGTGGTAGAAATAAAATGAGGATAAAATAAGTACATTATTTTTGCCAAAAATATTAATATTGCAAGTAATATGAAACTTACAAAAATAGTAAGTGTTGCAAGTAAAATGGAACGAATGTTGTATATCATTACTATGTGAAAGGGGCTCAATGTATGATTAGCTTCTAGATGAGGTGTTCATTTGACTACTTGAGTTATCAAATTGACTTCGAACTATGTGTTTTGGGTTGATTAAAAATCCAATCTTGCGTCTATAATTCTATATAGATATTAAAATTCAATTGAAAAAGAGATCAAGTTGAATTCGGTTATAAAATCGATTAAATATCGGTTCATTGAACTTCAGTTCTCCGTTCCATAATACTAGTTTAGTAATTACAATATAGATAATAAATTATAAAGTAGTACTTCTTTAGTGTCACATTGATTAATTAAAAAAACTCTCAAATTTAGTCAAACAAGTGAATCATATGTATTAAGACAACCGAGGTATACACTAATGAGTAATGACTAAACCACCACCAATTCTCACTAATAGAATGATAACGTTAAAGTTTTATCCAAAACGTTCAATTATAAGCCGAGTGGTTGAGTGGTTGAGTAGTTGAGTAGTAATTTTATTTAATCACTAAACCACCACCGCTACCATGTGAATATGTAAAATTTTTTTCATTCTTGATTCTCATCTACTCATTTCTCTGCAAATCAACCTATTTTGATATAAATTAGTGGTTGAGTAGTAAAATTATTTAATATTAGTGTTTGGTTGTGTATGGGTAAAAATACAATGGCAAGATTTATCAAAATTAGTCATAATCTGGCTAGGAGAGTGAGGGCAAGATCTGGCATCTTTGGGATACATCTGGGAACATCTCAAAAGGCAGTAATGTCATCTTCGAAATTGGCAGCACTAATATGGTTCTTTGAATCTGATAAAACACTTGTATAAGTAATGATTATAATGAGAAATAGCTTGTTCCTAGAGTAGGAGACAATATCTGTAAATAAGACAAGAAAAATATTTCTTATGACTTAGGGAAGCAACACGTGTAAAAGTAGAGAAAAAGTCTTGTAAAATAGAACAACTTGTGCAAAAAGGCTCTTTTAGAAGTACGTAAGAGGAATTGGGCACTGCAAATGATTGTCTATAAATACAAGCATTCGACACTTTGAACAAGGTAACCAAAAACTATAACCATAATCCAACATCAACAACAACAGTAACACAAAAACGAATACGAAAGTAACGAACAAGTCTCTCATTTTTATTACATTTGACCTTCCACTAAATATCACCCAATATTTCATGGGTGCAAAATCATAGGGACGGAGGGAGTACTACTTTTACAATTGATTTAATCAATTAAAAAACCCCACCATTCCAATCTTAAAAACCGTGTCAAACCCAAATGTCCCCTTTTGTGTGAATAGGAAATAGGAGGGAGTAATTTGCTGCCAGCTGTCAACCACAATGTTGGCTTTTAAATATGGCTTACAATAGTCAATTACAGAACTTGTATTGATTAAAGAAAAAGAAAAAAGAAAAGAAAAGAAAAGAAAAGATGAATGAGTATGAATATGATTGGGGCGAGAATAATTCCATTCCAATTGATGGAAAGCTGTACAAACTGTTGGTGAATGGAAGTATAGATGTAGCTTTAAAGTATAATAATGTGAGCAAGTATAAGTGTACCAAACTAAATAACTCGGTGCTTCATATTGCAGCAGGTGCGGGGCAAGACGAGCTCATTAAACATATTCTACCCATTTGTGAAGAGGTGATCAGTTGGAAGAACAATGAGGACGATCTTGCTTTGCATTCTGCTGCGAAAGCCGGCCATTATAGAGTACTTAAAGCTTTTACAGCACACAATGGTTTTAGCAAGGCACTGTTGGGGTCAAAAAATAAAGATGGAAACACGGTGCTGCATATTGCGTTACTAAAGAACAGAGAAAATATGGCACAATTTTTGTTTGAAGAGTATCCGGAAGCGTGTTATGAGTTGAATTATAAGATGGTTTCTCCCTTGTATTTGGGTATCAAGTTGGGTTATGAAACACTAGTCAAGAACATGATTTCTTACACTAAAGACAAGGGGGATGCAAAGGCTGCTCTTTTCAATGGAAAATCTCTTGCTCATGCTGCCATTGATACTGGTAATACAGGTAATTCTTATCACCCTTAGTTTTGTTCTTGGTCTAATTAACTGAAGAATCTCGATTAGCATCATTCAATTGATCCTTACCTTTGAACAATGTGAGCGCAGTTATCCTACATGAGCTACTTAGTAATCACAAAGATTTGATCAAGGACTCGTTGGACGAAGAAGGTCGAACACCACTGTCTTATGCAGCTTTGACAGGTAACCTTGAAGTGGTTGAGTGCTTTATGCAGGACAAGGAATTCGAGGATTGTGCATACGAAATCGATTGGGAAGGCTCCTTACCGATTCACAACGCAGCAAGTGGAGGAAATATAGAGGTCATCAATGTACTAGGCAAAGCGAAGCAATTGCTAAATAGTAAAGATCAAAATGTCCTTCATTTAGCGGCTGCAAGTGGCAGATCTCAAGCAGTCTATCATGTCTTGAAAATTTGGAATGACTTAGACTTGAAATATTTCATCAATCAAAAAGATGTAGATGGAAACACTCCTTTGCATTTGGCAAGTCAACACTTTCATCCAAGGGTAGTGTACCTTTTGACGAGGGACAAAAGATGCAAGTGTGAATTGAAGAACAAAGACGGGTTAACAGCTCTTGATTTGGCTGAGATTCATTGTGGATCATTGCCTAAATTTGAAGCGGTATGTACTATGGCCTTGTTTGGCAAATGGTATTCTACCAAGATTTTTCTTGATTTTTAGCTTTTGACTTTCAACTCTTAGTTGATTAAACAAATAGTTATTGCTTATTGTCTCACACCTCTCTTTTACAGCGCCTAACTTGGATGACACTGAGGTATTTCAATGCACCACGAAGCACACAATCAACAAGGATTAAGTTTGTGAAAAAGGAAGGAAAGGAAGTGATGAACATTAATAAAAAGAACGACAAATATGAGTTGGAAACCTACAAGTATAGAGTCGACACTCTCTTACTAGTAGCCACACTGGTGGCAACTGTGACATTTGCAGCAGGGTTCACTCTTCCAGGAGGATACGAGCAATCTGATCCAAACAAAGGTATGGTTGTGCTAACCCAAAATTGGGCGTTCAAGGTGTTTGTATTCACCAATACATTTGCAATGTACAGCTCAATTTTGGTTGTTGTCAGCCTTATTTGGGCTCAATTGGGTGACCTTAAGTTGGTCTTGCACTCCATGAGATTCGCAATGCCATTGCTTATAATTTCACTAGCTATGATGTCCTTAGCCTTCATGATGGGCCTATTTGCGGTGTTGAAGACCATAACTTGGCTTTCATATGTGGTTCTCGGAATGGGATCGCTCTTCGTTCTTATTGTGCTTGGTATTTCTATCCCACTATATAATCCTTCATATATTAAAAATCCAGTTAAACGGTTTTTCTTCACTAAGATTTTGTTGTTGTTGTTGTTAGTGTGTGAAAAAACCGTTGAACATACGTAAAACAGTGTGTTTGTTTTTGACTTTTCAGGCTCATGAAAATCTCTTGGTTGTTATAATGTTGGGGAAATGACTTTTATGTTTGAATTATCTTAACGTGTGTAATATTTATATTCCGCAAGAATAAAGAAGGATTTTGTTTTTTTATTTCGCAGTTTAAAGATTAAGATTTGTTATTACATATTCATTGAAGACCATATGTCAATGATTTTCATCATCATCAACAATACAGTAAATTCTAATTTATAGAGGTTAGGGTCCAAGAAGGGTAGTAATGATTTTCATAATTATTATCCCCTTTAAAGAGAAGAATGCAGGAAATTAAACCGAGCAACACAGGCTAAACTATGATTGAATCAAATTATTATCCCCTAAGGGTCTAGACTAGATCCGACTCGAATTTTAAGGGTCCGGGTCCATTTATTTTTGGACCCTATGGATCCGGGTCGGATTTGGCTCCGTGTCCTTAAGGTTCGGGTCCGGGTCTACACGTTTGAGACCCAAATCCGACCCATAGACCCAGTTAAATTTCTTTTAAAAAAAATTATATATTAGTTATCATGTGTATATTATTATTTGATTTGAAATTTTGTTTTATTTCTAAATGTTACAAAATTAAATAAATAAAATATCTTTAGTCGAAGATCTGAAGTAATTTTTTCTTTACTAATTCAATTTTGGGATTCTAGAAATTTTAGATCTTAACAATATGTGGAGTTATAAAATAAGTCAAATGATTCAAAAAATAATTTAATAAAGAAATCAATTATTAAATTAGAGACATGAATAAAATTCTCACTCATCTTAAATAAAAGTTGATTTACCAATAAAAAAATTATTATGTTAGATGGAAATTAAAGGAGAAGTGGAAAGGTTAGAGAGGAAAAGATGAAGGTGAGGCATGATGATTGATAAGAAATTAAGAATGGCATACATACCATAAGCAAACATCAAGTTTGCATTTACCAAAAATAAAATTTGAGGTGTGATTTATAAGTGTGGGCCCCTTCATGATTTATTTTCCGAAAACAAAAAACTTGTCTTTAGTAAGACTTGATCCCAGGTCTATTATTAAACATATGATTCATCTACCAACTCTTCTAATTATATTTTCTTATAGCACTATTTAATATTTGAGACCCCTTATTTCTGAGGGTCCTTGGCGGTCGCGTATTCGAAATGGGCTCAAAATCGTGCCTGCAATTTGGCCTCACTTGTACGTAGTTGGGAACAATGCATGACTACACAAATCTCAACATCGGGGCCCTAGGCGGTCGCCTATTCGAAATGGGCTCAAAATCGTGCCTGCAATTTGGCCTCACATGTGCGTAGTTGGGAACAATGCATGACTACACAAATCTCAACATCGAAACCTGGTTCCAATATTATACCACTTGTAACACCCCATCCCTATTGGACCAACAATGACTACACATGAAGGTTTTAGATTGACCTTTCAACCTAACATAAGGTTTTTCAGCGTAAGTTTGGTCTCACTCATGCAAAGTTGAGAACACTTCTTAGGAGGTTTATAAGCAAATGCGCTCTCATAAAAAAATATACTTTGTTAATATACGAGTAGTTTCTCAATTCTTTTCATGCTTAACTCAAAGTATCCCAATCAAACACTAATCATATCATCTCATTTCATATCATGCAATCTAATAAATAAAATTCCCCATGATATTGGCTTAATTGAATTACATATCTCATTTGAATTGCATAATAATAAGATGTAGCATTTTTTTAGTAGTATATCGTTGCAAAATATGTTCTATATGATTCCTACTAAATTTAACATCAATCTATTCCTTAGTATATGAGTTGTACATAACAATAAGATATGTTCTTTTAATTTTTCTTAGAATATAACATTCTTGAACTTAAAAACCACATAAACTTTCCAATTAAATTCTTAGAATATATAATTGCTTTTTTTAGGTTGAAGTATTTGCTAATTAATAAAGTTTCTTCATCAAAATTTTCATTTTTAAAATCTCTTATCAAGAAACAAAAAGATACATTACAATCAAAAAATATTTCGACAATGACAAAGAATCATTATGATCACGTTGTTGGAAAAATACCCAAATTTACCTTGAAAAATATAAGAGCTATAATTAATACTTATATGAACAACCTAATAATTTTTCATTAAAAACACAATATTATTTAAATCCTCTGTCTATTTATAACAAATATTATAACTTTCTATTGATAACATTAATTGAATTTCAATATGCTTTTATACTTACAACTTCATACATACGAGTTTATTTACTATTATTAATTGTATTAATTAAATATTAATTAATTTTAATACCACTCAACCACTCATTTACATCAAAATAGATTGATTGAAAGAGAAATGAGCAGGACAGTTAAGAATGAATAAAAAAAATTTACATATTCACATGGTAACAACTGTATGAATAATTAATAATAAGCATGTTTTGTATTTCTTAATTGTATAAACTTTATATTATTGTATCCGTAGCAAAATCGGGATAAGCGAGTTTCCTAGTATCCTCGAATGCATGAGCTGTGTGCTATTCCATGTCTCACGGTGACAGATATGCTCCAAGAACAGAAGAGAAAAACAAACTTGAATATTATGAATTGTCATTAAATATACAAGAAGAGTGCCCTTTATATAGGACATAATATGAAGAGGAAAAAACTAGCTGAATACAGAATGACTAAAGAACTTCAAATATTATAAACTCCAATTTTATATATAGTGGACAGAACAAGACCAGCTATATTTCTCACCCCCCCTGCAAGCTTGGAACTGCTTGAAAAGGTGCCAAGCTTGGATAAAAGTTCTTGAAAATGAGCTGAGGGAAGAATCTTAGTAAAGACATCAGCTAATTGAGAACGTGTGGGTAAATAAGTCAGCTGGAGGAGTCCTTCAAGAACCTTATCACGAGTAAAGTGGCAGTCTACTTCGATGTGTTTGGTTCTTGAAATCAAGTAAACACACTTGGGTTTCAATATTTCTGTATATTATTGAACTCTAATATAAGGGTTTATATAGGAGAATTCTAAGTAGTCTAAGAGTCACCTAATTATTACATAATAAATTACTTTCCTAGAAGAACTAAACATTAATTTGGGAATATTAACAGTTTATTCTAACACTCCCCCTCAAGTTGGGAAGTAGGGTTACAACTCCCAACTTGCACAAGACTTCCTCAAAGAACTGAGTCCCTACAGCCTTTGTGAGAATATCTGCTAATTGATCTTCAGAGCGAACATGCGGAAGCTTGATTATCTCATCTTCTAATTTCTCCTTTATAAAGTGTCTGTCTATTTCTACGTGCTTTGTGCGATCATGTTGCACTGGATTCTCTGATATGTCAATTGCAGCTTGATTGTCACAGTATAGAACACAACTCTTAGTGGGGGCAAACCCAAGTTCTGTTAGCAACTTTCTGAGCCATAAAACCTCTGTCACTCCTTTCGCTACTCCTCTAAATTCTGCTTCAGCACTAGAGAGAGCGACAACCTTTTGTTTCTTACTTCTCCAAGTCACAAGGTTTCCTCCTATGAGAGTAAAGTACCCCGATGTGGACTTTCGATCATCTCTATCTCCTGCCCAGTCAGCATCTGTATAGGCTACGAGGTCCAAATTACCATTTTTTTGATAGAAAACCCCTCTCCCAGGAGTCCCCTTTAAGTACCTCAAAATCCTGATCACTGCTTCCATGTGTTGAACCTGGGGTCTATGCATAAATCGACTTACAACCCCAACCGCATAGGCAATGCCAGGCCTAGTATGAGCGAGATATATCAGCTTTCCCACCAGTCGCTGATATTGAGAACAATCAGTAGGTTCTCCATCTGGAAGCATTTGTAATCCATGGTTGGTCATCATTGGAGTTTCCATTGGTTTGCAATCCAACATTCCAGCTTCAGCCAGTAAATCAAGAATATATTTCCGTTGGGAAATGAAAATGCCCCTGCTTGACCTTAATACTTCTATTCCCAAGAAGTACTTAAGTCTCCCCAGATCCTTCATCTCAAACTCCTGGAATAGTTTGCTTTTTAGGACTTTGATTTCCTCTCTGTCGTCCCCTGTAATAATCATGTCATCAACATAAATGATTAAGCATGTTATCCTCACTCCATTTTTCTTCAAGAACAACGTATGATCAGAGTTGCTTTGTCTGTAGCCAAATCTCCTCATTGCGGATGTAAATCTTCCAAACCACGCCCTAGGAGATTGTTTTAGGCCATACAATGCCTTCTTTAGCCTACACCCTTCATTCTCTGAGAAGCCCGTAGAGAAACCTGGCGGAGCCTGCATATATACTTCTTCCTTTAACTCCCCATGAAGAAAGGCATTTTTAACGTCGAACTGATATAGAGGCCAATCTAGGTTTGCTGCAATGGAGAAGAGAACTCGAATCGTGTCAAGTTTCGCAACTGGAGAAAAAGTCTCTGAGTAATCAACTCCATAGGTTTGGGTATAACCCTTAGCCACAAGTCGAGCCTTGTATCTTTCAATAGACCCATCTGCCTTGTATTTGACTGTGAACACCCATTTGCACCCAACTACTTGTTTTCTATCTGGCAAAGTGCATTTCACCCAAGTATTGTTTTTCTGTAGTGCCCTGATCTCTTCTTCCATGGCTTTCCTCCAATGGTCATGTTCAAGGGCTTCTTCGACACTGTTCGGGAGTTTTGCTGCATATAATGAAGTATTAAAGGCAAGAGCGCTTTGTGACATATTCTCACCATTGTTCACCTCAACAGGATATCTCGACCTCTTCGCCTCATACTCGGGATCATACCTTTTAGGAGGGACACCACGGGTACTCCGTGGTGGGAGGACGTACCCTTTCTCTCCTGATTGGTCCTGACCTGTCTCCATGATCTCAACTGGTATACTAGTAGTATTAGTATCAAGAGGCTCCTGTTCACTAATTAAATCACTTACCTGATGTTCAGACAGGGATGGTTGTGGTGGAGACTGTACAGCTGGTTGAGTTAGTTCAGTGGCTTCGCCTACTTGCTCTTTTGGGTCAAGGTCTGGCAACCATGGACTGATTAACCATCTGAGATCGTCATTTTGTTGGTTCTCCCCCTGACATCGAGGATGGGTGTAATAGAATTCTGACTCAAGAAACTCGCAATCCATAGTAGTGTGTACCTTTCGATCCAAGGGGTTGTAACATCTATACCCTTTCTGATTTCTCCCGTACCCAATAAAGACACATTTAACTGCTCGAGGTTCTAACTTGTTTCTAACCCTCTTAGGACAATGAACATACACGATGCTCCCAAATATGCGTGGTGGTAGAGAATGCGAGGAAGGAACGGGATAATGCATTTGGAGGGCTTCTAAGGGTGTTTTGAGGTTGAGAGCTTTTGTGGGTAGACGATTGGTGAGATAGTTTGCGGTAGCAATGGCTTCGGGCCAGAAGGATTTTGGGACATGGGAATCAAGCATAATGGCTCGGGTAATTTCAAGGAGAGTTCGATTTTTCCGTTCAGCTACACCGTTTTGTTGTGGTGTATCTGGACAAGAGGTTTGGTGGATGAGGCCTTTGTTAGCACAAAATTGGTGGAAGTCGGAGTTTATGTATTCTCTACCATTATCAGTCCTTAGAATACAGGGCTGGGTCTGAAATTGGGTGCATATCATATTATAAAAATCCACAAAAACTTTAAACACTTCAGACTTATGCTTCAAGAAATAAATCCAACTCATCCGGGTACAGTCATCAATAAAAGTAACATAGTATGAAGAATCATGCAATCCAGACACAGGAGAAGGTCCCCACACATCGGAATGAATAAGCATAAACGGTACATTTGTTTTATGCAAACTACTAGAGTACGAGTGTTTATGGCTTTTAGCACGAATACATGTTTCACATTTGAAATCTAATTTTAACCCAGCTAGAGTAGGAAAAAGTTTCTCTAAGTACCCTATAGATGGATGTCCAAGCCTTCGGTGCCAAGTCCATAGTTGTTTTTCCTTTGACCCTCGAGCAAGAACTGCTTCACCTTTTTGAACCGTCTCCTCCAGGTAGTAAAGCCCTCCTTTTTCAATACCACGCCCAATAGTCTTCCCTGTCTGAGCATCCTGCACAATACAATAATCAGAGGTCATGAGAACTGTACACCCAAGTTCTTTCGTCAACTGACTAATAGACAAAAGTTTATGTGAGAGATCAGGAACATATAAACAATTATTTAAATTAAAGTTTGCTGGCAGGGAAATTTTTCCCGCTCCTTTAACTTTAATTTCTTCCCCGTTAGCGGTTTTAATTAAAAATTTAGTCGGTTTTTCGTGCGTGACGAAATCATCAGGATCAAAGGACATGGTATCCGTCGCTCCGCAATCGAAAATCCAACTAAATTTATTCGGGTCGTGGCGTGCAACTTTAGAAATAAGGCTAGAAGGTCCCTCCTCTTCAATGCATGACACGTGCCCATTATTAAATGAGGGGTCACATGTCATACTTTTTGTCCCATCACCAAAGTCTCCTCCTTTCCCATAAAAAGAGGAAAGCTTGTCCTCTTCATTAAGACCCCCACCGTCCCTTTGTCTTCTTGTCTCAAGAGAGACGTTTGAGTGAGGGATAGAATTCTCACCTTCATCCTCCATTGTGGTAAGTTTCTGACCTGGGTTGTTTTCATTTTCGCCATGGCTACCGGTGGGTTTTTTGGGCACTCCTACACCGACGGCAGCCTTTCCTTTCTTACTGTGGTCCGCTGTTTTCACCATGGGTTTGAGGTTCTTCTTCTTCTCATCGGGCCACCACTCCGGATACCCAACGAGTTTGAAGCACTCATTTTTTGTGTGTCTTTTTCCTCCACAGTGAGTGCACTGTAGATTTGCTTTGTCATCATTACGCCGGTAAGTTTTTTCCGGCCTCCCTTTGGCGGCGAAAGCTCCCCCTGAGCCCGATGATTCGAATGATGAGGGCTCTTTTTTCATGATATCTCTCCTCATCACCTCTCTTCTGATACTTGCATAGGCCTCTTCTGCCGTTGGAAGAGGGGTTTGGAGGAGGAGATCTCGCCGGTCTTTGTCAAAGCTATCGTTAATTCCTGCCAGAAACTGATACAAACGGTTTTGTTGAGTTAACCGATTGTAAATGGTAATGTCCTCTGGGTCCTGCATCGGATTTGGTAGCCTTCTATCGATTTCCTTCCACAGATTTATGAGTTTGCTATAGTATTGTTCTACAGTGTCAGTACCTTGTTCGATTTTGTTGGCTTTGACAGTGAGGTCGAAAATTTGAAGACCGTCACTGCCACTGCTATACAAAGTTTCGATCCCTTTCCATAGAGACCTTGCTGTTGGGAAATCGAGGAACTGGTTAACTATATCTGAGTCAATATTTTCGACAATCCATGAAATGACTATCGAGTCTTGCCTTGTCCACTGGCTGAACTCAGGGTCGTCAGGTGATGGTGGATCGGCGATGATATGGTTGAGCCGACCACGACCACTGATGGCCAAGTGCATCAGCCTGGACCATTTGGTATAGTTTTGATGGTTCAATTTCTCGGATATCGAAAACGATGTGGGATTTGCTACTGGTTCATGGGTTGGTTTATTGGTGTTTAATTGAGAGATCAGTTGCAATAACTGACCCATTGTTACTGGTTGATCTGGGGTGATTAAGGTTTTGGAATCGTCTTCCATTTTCTAGTTAAGGTATGTTTTTTTTTTTTTGTGTTTCGGTATATGATGATGCCGCTTGAACGCCTCAAGAACGTTCCGGCTCTGATACCATGAAATCAAGTAAACACACTTGGGTTTCAATATTTCTGTATATTATTGAACTCTAATACAAGGGTTTATATAGGAGAATTCTAAGTAGTCTAAGAGTCACCTAATTATTACATAATAAATTACTTTCCTAGAAGAACTAAACATTAATTTGGGAATATTAACAGTTTATTCTAACAGTTCTCTCATGGAAGACAGGGTTATGAGTGATGTGAAGGGCAGATTGGTTATCGCTATGTAGAGAAACTGGTTTGAGATCAGTAACACCTAAGTCTTCCAATAGACGAACAACCCATGTGATTTCTGATGATGCAGTGGCAAGGGCTCGATATTCAGCTTCAGATGAAGACCGAGAGATAGTTGCTTGTTTCTTCGATTTCCAGCTAATAGGGGAATTGCCCAAAAGCAAAAGGTAACCGGTGACAAATCTTCTAGAGTTGGGACAAGAGGCCCTGTCGGAATCAGAAAAGGCTTGTAATGAGAGATGAGGAGAAGCTTTGAGTAAAATTCCTTGTCCAATGGTAGAATACACATAGTTGAGAGTATGTAACAGAGCATTGTAATGATCTGTGGATGGTGCTTGCATGAATTGACTAAGAAGCTGCACAGTAAAAGAAAGATCCCGACGACCCGCTTAAAAAATAAATAATAATTGTTTTGTCTGTGTTGTTGAAGTCTGTGTACTGGTATCACTTTATTCTAACCTCTCCCACTCCCCTTCCATCATTCTCCCTTCTCATTATTCTTTTTTTTCAAGATTTAAGAGTACTCCACATTACTCATTAGAGAAAAAATTGTATACAAACTTGCAACAGCATAGAGCAGACTGTTAAAATAGTAAACACAACAATCAAATTGAGAAACATCAATTAAATTACTATATTATGCAGCACAAGTTCAAGTATTAATTAACAACTTAAACCCAACTACTATTAATAAGTAGTAATAACTACTAACAGAATGCAAGATATGTCAAATGCAAGAAATTAATCCACTAATTGGTGTTGAAGAAAATCTCAAGCATACAATGAATAAGTTTCTGAAAGAAAAGGCATTTAATGGTTAGTATATTCATATCATAAAACAAGGAACTTAGTTTGATCGATCATATAAACAAATTCAGCTAGTCTCCTGAGAGACCGTTTATTGGAGAGACGTCTCTCAAGCCCAATCCATTAAAGCTTATTGCCTATATTTACTCTTTATTTTTCCTAATGGGCCAACCCAATAGAAATGGTCTCTCAAAGAGACCGTCTCTCATAAGAATCAGCCCAATTTTAGTCAAAAAACAGCCATATAAATTTTAAAAAAATCAGCCCAAAAATCAAAAATAAAACCGGGTATCCAGTATTCCGACCCGACTTATCCAGGTACCCGAAATTCAGGTACCCGCATTAGTTGGGTCGGGACACGAGCCGTTAAAAAAGATACCCGACTAACCGGGTACCCGAAAAGCCGGGTACCCAAAATAACGGATACCCGCTGATGAACACCCCTAACCAGAGATATCAATAATTTCAGAAGGAGTGTTAGGGATAGTACTAGTAGAATAGGGTGTAGGAGTAGCCTTAGTAGGTGTAGCATGCACATGGGAAGAAGGTCCATTATTTTGGACGGTTACATGGGGAGTGTGAAGGTTAATGTCCTTTGCTTTGTTGGGTATATATTGTGTGGTCTTTGTCATCAAGTTGTACGGACAAGTACTCTTTGGTAGGAGACGAGTGTTGTCTTTATCACAATTAATTCTAGTACTTGCTACATTTCACTTTTTTACGCAATTCAATGCATAATTTTGATCATTAATATCTTAAACTATACTTATCTAAAAATTATAAAAATTTAATATTATAAAAGTATGCGATTAGACGATTCAAACAAGATCCCACTTGACTATATTTTTACTTACACATTAGTGCAATATATAAAATAAGCTTGAACGATGAATAATGCACAAAATCGAAATGTAACGAGTATTTCGGAACGAAGAAGTATAATTATGTGGTATAGGTAGAAGAGTATCATGTGAGGTGTTGTCAGAATTAGTGCTGAAGGAGTCAACGAAAGCAGGTTCATCACAATATTTTAAGCTACCTTGTGAATTGTCAGAAGAACAAGACTGTATTTTATCTTGAAAAGTACTACCTCTAATTCATTTTACTTGTCCAATTTACATGGACACGGATTTTAAGAGTAGGGTGATAGTGGAGTGTTTTAAGTGATTATAATAATTGAAAAGGTGGTAGTGAGGTATTTTAAGTGAATATAATAATTGAAAAAGTGGTAGTGGGGTATTTTAAGTGATTATTATAATTGAAAAGGTGGTAGGTTGGGTATTATTAAATAATATAAGTTGGGATAGTTGGAAGTATTTAGGTAAAAAGTTTTGCCAAAAATAGAAAGTGGACAAGTAAAGAGACTTTACCAAATAAGGAAAGTGGACAAGTAAAATGAATCGGAGGGAGTAATAGGGAAAGTCGATTTTGGTAGAAAAAATTGCAATATTTTTGAAGGTGGTCCAAAATGAAAAGGAAAATGATTTTCATAAAAAATAACATTTCTAGATATAATTATTTTATGTGAAATAAGATCATAAAGTTTGTAAGTCCTTTGGCCATACGGATTGCCGATAAACACTGCAGGATTAGCTCTAGGAGAAAACTTTGTTCTTCCTTGTTTAGTAGTGTTCACAAAACATAGACATCCAAAGGCTTTAAGATGATCATTACTAAGAGCATGTCCAAAAACTTTCTCATAAGGAGATTTGTCATCAATACATTTCAAGGGCATTCTATTTAAAATATAAGCAGCAGTTAAAGCACACTCTCCCCAAAATTGAGAAGGAACATTGGACTGAAATTGTAGGGATCGTGCTATTTCAAGCAAGTGTTTGTGTTTTTGTTCTACGACCCCGTTTTGTTGAGGTGTATAGGGACACAATTTTTGATGTAAAATCCCTTTAGAGTGATAAAATTTGAGAATATCTCCTTCACATAATTCTTTGGCGTTATCACTTCTAACAATTTTAACTATAGTGTTAAATTGATTTTCAATAAAAAAAATCAGTTGGATAATATGATTGGAACAACTACTTTTATTTTTTATTTGAAAGAGCCAAGTAGAACGAGAAAAATCATCAACAATAGTTAAAAACATATTAGCACCATCATGAGTCTATGTAAATATGGACCCCAAACATCAACATGTATCATCTCAAAACACTTGTTTGTCTTAATAGAGCTTTTATTGAAAGGTAAAGCATGTTGTTTTGCTTTATGACATATAGTACAAAGATATGAATTCTTTAGACTAGTAACATTCAAAAAAGGAAAAATAATTTCCATTCTATCAATAGGCATGTGACCTAGCCTAAAATGCCAAAGTTTAGCAAAGGATTCTTTTTGGTCATCTTTATTACTTTTCTTAATGGGAAGTCTCTTGGTGGAAAGGGCTTGAGAATGAGAGTCTTTCACACAATACAATCCTTGGTGGATTTTATCAAGAAGCATAGGTCTTTTCATTGAAGGGTCCTGAATCAAGCACAACTCATTAGTTATTAAACAACATGGAAATAGAATTAGTATTGCAAAGTTTATGAACAGATATCAAATCAAATTAAAGCATAGGTCTCTTCATTTGACTAAATTTGTGAGAGCTTTTTTTTAATCACATGTGCCATTTATTTTGGATAAAGAAGTACTTTATAATTATAAAAAACAAAAAAAAACATTATATCTTTTTCGTAATTACTAAACTAGCCTTGTATTTATGTATACTACCTATGTCGTCCCATAAGTTTTATCGCATTTAATAATTATTGGTAGAGCTTTAGTTGTCAAATGGATCAAAAATACCTAGTAGGAAGGAGAAATCTATACTATAAGTAGAGATATTAAAAGTAAATGGGATGATTTGATATTTATTCGACTATTTTACTGAATTTATCTTCCAATTAATCCAATTTAAAATTATATAAAAATCAAATTGAATATAAAATCAAATTTTTAAAGGACCAGAAATATGTGTTCTGAAATGGACTAATTGAAGTATGACGCGAACGAACACATCGTGAATAAGCTAATGATACGTTGAGTCCCTTGGCTTTCACATGGTAATGATCTGAAATATTCCTTGTGAATCGGCCTTCAATATTCCTATAAAAATAAGCAATGTATTTTCACAATAACCCATGCACTCACTAATTCTCCCCTGATCTTTTTCTCACTAGCTTTCTGTAAAAAGTCTGATCCCGGCCCTCTTCTTTTATTCTTACGCTTTTCTTTCCCAATTCCATTTCCGTCTTAATTGATCTTTCACCAAGTATACTTGCCGACTGCCGTTTGTTTTAGAATCTTGCTCCTTTTCTTTTATCATTTTTAGTTTCATTAACTTTTGCTTCTCTGATCTGTGTTGCTGTTTTATATTTGAAGCAAGTATATATGGCGACTGAAATACAAAAGTACGATGAAATTATTGAGAATTACATTTCATTTGCTACTAAATTTATGGAAAGGTGTTATAAGGGTATGTTTATACGCGTACCCCTAGCAGGAGTTTTAGATATGGACATGAGAATGGCAAGGATGGGTTTGTCAGTTGATGAAGTGGGAGAAAAGTATACAAAAGAAGAGAAAAAGAAAGGATGTCAACTCCATGAAGCCGCACGGAATGGAGACCATGTTCTTGCACTACAACTCCTTCATTCAAACCCAAATTTGATGTTTTACAGGTTATTTCTCTAACTTAAGGTTATTTGTTTTCTTAAGGTTGAATAAATATTTAAGAAGTACTCCCTCCGTCCAGATAAATCAGTAGCATAGAGAAAATTGGTGAGAATTAGGAAAGTGGTAATAAATGAAGAAAGAGAATGAATTGTGTGGATGAAATTAAAAGAGAGTTAAAATGTATGGATGAGATTAAAAGAAAGTGATGGTCACAGTTCAAAAATAGAAATGATGCAAATTAAATAGGCCGAACCAAAATGGAAAATGCTGCAAATTAAATACGACGGAGGGTGTAAATAAAAGTTGAACTTAGGAAAATAAGATTCATAAATTTTTGTGATAGATCGTTTTTAATTAGCTTGACTTAAAAGGAAAAACATAGAATAAGTTTTTCGGTATGCATTAAATATATACTCCGTAAATACTTAAGTACTTAGGGCTTGTTCTCTTCGTCTGATCTGAATCTTTTTAATCTAATCTATTTTGTTCTAATCTGATGTGATCTAATTTGATCAGATCTAATCTAGTCTGGTCTGATATGATCTTATTTGGTTTTATAAAGTTATTATTTTTATTAGGAAAATTCTACATCGTAAGCTAAGGGAAACGCATGTAATAACTAATCTTGTTTTCGTTTCTACATGGTAAACACCAGAAAGATGATGATGGAGAATTAAATAAGGGCAATATGGTAATTTCACCCTTTAATGGTCATTCAAACGTTTTTAGCTCATATAGTTACGACAGTTAGTTACCCATAACCTGGTGCTTACGATGTAGAAACAAAAACAATATTAGTTATTTCAGGAATTTTCCTTAACCTGGTGTTTACCATGTATAATTTCCATTATTATTATTATTATTATTATTATTATTATTATTATTGTTATTATTGTTATCCAAAGCTTTATGGACAAAAGAAGAAGTCTCAGATCTCGAGACTACAGAGATCGCGAGACCACGGATCATGTGGCAGAATCCCCCGCTAACCAAGGTTACTTCACTGAGAGGGAAGCGCTTCCCTCTCCCTTGTCCGTGGACATTCTGACCACACCTAATCCGTTCAAGATAAAGGTACCGGCCATACCTCTATTTTCAGGCACTCAATGTCCCGAAGAACAAATGATTGCCTACAAGAACGTCATGGTCCTGTACACAACGGACCCCTCTCTCCTATGCAAGTTCTTCCCAATCACACTCACAGGCCTAGCCCTGATATGGTATACATCACTTCCCAACGTTAACGGAAGTATCCACAGTTTCACTGAACTCGAGGCCAAGTTCCTCAGTCACTTCACAGCTTTCCGGCCAAGTTCCTCAGTCACTTCACAGCTTTCCGAAGACAAGAAAAATCAAACTTTCATCTATTAAGCATCACACAACAAGATGGAGAATCTCTCTCCGCATACATTCAGCGATTCCACGATGGAGTACTGGCGGTTACAGATCTGGAAGAGTCAATTGCTGTCTCGGCTCTAATCAACGGCATGAGGACTCACAAACTGAAGTTCCAACTCCTTGAGAACCAAGTTAAGTCCTACGCAGAGGCGATGAAACAAGCAAGAAGTTTCGTCACCGCATTTGACATCTGCCAGCAACTGGATCCCGCTTTCAGAAAAAGAAAAAACGATAAAGTGGCAGACACTCGGGACAAAACGAGATATGATGATCATATCTCCAGAAGAGGATCCTGAAACAGCCCAAACTAGCGTAAACAATATTATAATACTGTCTACAATGCACAGCGGAAGACTTATAAAAGTTTGGGCTGAATCCGACCAGTGGCTTGATAGCCACGATTAACTAATATCAGAGTATTTAAAACTTTTACATTAAATAAGTGAATGCTATTTACAAAACATTATAAAATATTACAATTTAATTTACAATATCTAATTTAAAAAATGTGTTTCAAAAAGAAGTCCTCGCCTCGCACGTATCAAATAACACATGTAGACATCTCTCCACATCAGATTCAACCTGAAAATGGATCTATCCCCCGTAAGGGATAGGCCTTATCAAAGACTGTCAACAATTGAATTGTTGAGTAATCTAACAAACTATTACATTTATATACAAATCATTAACAAAAAAACTCTAATTCAATCATTTGGTATTTTCTTGTAATACAATATATAATTTATCAAAACTCAAACTCTTTTAAAAACACCATTTTGTATCGACATAAATACGGCTAAGAACCTTTAGTTCAAAGCGAATCAAAATACGGCTATTACTTTACAAGTAAATAGTGAAAGTCAAAATACGATAAATGGAACATATAAATTTCATTTGCAAAACAAACAAAACTTTATATACCAAACGTATTTATTCAAAGCTTATATGAAAACAATAATATAACAGCACTTTAAAACGTGGGAATATATGGACCGCCAGAAAGTAGGCTTGATCTAAATCCTGAGAATACGGGTGATCGTAATCACCGAATATACGGTTCTTGCAAGAACGAAACGGGACCGGGGGCTCGAGACCGATCCGAATAACCATTACCTATTATCAAGCTATAGGATTTCATAATAATCCAGATATAAATATTCGTTGCCAATTTCCAAAAACGAACACATTTTAATGTCAAACATTTCAATATAAAACGAATCAATAAATCATTTGATTTGCTTTAAAATCAATAATCATAACTCATTTTCATAGTACAATATTTAAAAGATCATATTTATGAAGTTATGAACATAAAATATAATTTTGATCAAGGATTAAAATCAAGGTCAAACAAAATAAAATTCTAAAGTTTTGATCACCAAAAATTATACGATTTTGCTTAAATATAAATAGCAGTAATATCACACCTTATAAAACATAACTTGAACTTTGAAATACTTAAATTAAATTTAAAAGATAATAGTGTTTGTAGGATTACCTTTCTACGTCATGAATAGCCATCGATAATTAAAATACCAATCAATTCATCATCAACCATCAACATGTAAAAGCTTGAGTTACCATCAATGAAGTTTGACCAGTTTTACACGAATTATAAATCCTTAATACCCAACTTATATATGCCCAACTTATAACACCCAAATAATATCAACTAATCAAATACCAATTTGATACTTATGTTCCCAAAATTTATACTAGAACCAAACATCCATATTAATCAAATAAGAACACGTAACTCAACCATACCAATCAATAAACCCAATTGAAGGATAAGTTTTAACCCTAAATACTTGATAAAAAGAGTACTCAAATTGAATTCCAACTTTAATTATGAACAAGTAAACCCAAAATGCTATTTTCGGATTTTCAAGACACCCCGTTAGTATTTTAATCATAACTCTCTCATACGAACTAATTTTGGGGCGATTTAAGTACCCACGCGACCGCGACTCGGAGCTCTACAATTCTTATGCAGACTCCAAAATTCAGAAATGGCCAGAAGTACCTCGAAATTAGTAATAAACCCACGGAAAGATGCATATTAAACTTTGCTATTTTTGTTATAATATGCAAACTAGAATAGAGCAATTCACTCAAGAATAATTATGAAGAAGTGGTATAATTCAGAACATTAAAGCCACTTGTTACAAAGAAGGGAAACTAATATATATATACATCTTAGGAACCTTTAAGGAGTTTGGTGTGTTGTCATGTTGCATGTGAGGAGTTGATGAGCTATCCCTGTGTTGGCACGTGCAAAATTCTAACGCCATGGTGCTAGTCTTCAAGATATATCCAAATATCAAAGCTAGTCTTCAAGATTCTAACGCCATGGTGCTATTTTTCCGCTTATAGGCCGAGCTCAACTTCCTTCAGAGTAAGTTATCCTGTCATCCTGTATGCATAGGGCCAATGTTGGGGATCATAAATCCCATATGGTCGAAATTACCATTACCCTTGGTCAATGGGTCAAAGGTCAATTGTTTGAGTCAAGGTCAACTTGATCAATCTTTGTCAAATACGGATGACTAGGGAACCGAATGGCAGTTCAGTAGTTATCCCTGATGGAGGACATCCCTTCTTATAACCATCTTTGACCACGAGTAACCGCCCCCAATAAGGTCACTCGCCCCACTATACTCGTCGGAGGTTACTAGTTCAGAAGTAACTTCCCAGCGGTTACCATCAGATGTCCCGGGATCCTTACAAATACAGTCTTCTTTCACCAAAACAAGGTTACGCAATCTAACTCTAAAACTACATACATTCGTAGTATCTCTCTTCTGATCTGACTTAAGCATCGGAGAGCTGTTTCGAGACATCAGCCCCCAGTTTAGTTTTCCTTGTGGTTGCAGGTGTACCACGTGTGGCGGTCGGATCACCATTCTTCCTAAACTTGACGTTACTTCAACCAAGGCGTTCCCTTAACAAAATCGACAGTTTCCTAGCCAAAACGTTATTGTTATTGTTATTGTTATTGATATTAATATTAATGATATCATCGTACAGTGTGGATGGAAATACAGTTCTGCATGTGACGGCAATGCGTGGCAACATGAGTTTTGCTAAGAAGGTGATCGACTTCATCAGAGAAAAGCCTTTAGTGTTTGAATCAAAAAAAAGCCCGTACATAATTTTAAATGAGCATAAAGATACAGCTTTGCACTTGGCCCTCAAATTTAAGCATGAGGAACTGGCTTCTGATTTGACAAAGGAATTGCCTGATCCAAAATTTGTATACGCAGTGAACAAGAATAAGATAATGCCCATAATGCTAGCCGTAAGAGCAGGCTACTCCAACCTTGTGGAGGAGATGTTGAAGCGAGCACCTTGGACCTCTATTTCCCCTGAGATAAGAAAATACCTTCAACATTCCACAATCCTTCATGATGCTATGGATACCAAAAACTTAGGTAATTAATTAAGTCTATTATCAAGTCTAGCTTTAGGTAATTGCTAAATAATAACCCAAAAGCAAATGCCACATTTGAAAAGAAACGAAGGAAGTATATAACAATTTGGGCTCTTAAAATAATCAGCTAGTCTCTTGAGAGACATATCTCAAGCACAACCCATTAAATATTAATACCTACTTATCGTATTATTAATGTCTATTTACATTATTTTTAATTCTTACTCACCGTATCTTTAATGCCTACTTTAAATATCTTAAATGACTACTTACATCATTCTTAATTGTTGCTTACAATATTTTTAAAAATATTAAAATATATAATGGATTGGCCAAATGAAAAGATCATGGTCTCTAAAAAGACCGTCTCTCACAAGATAACATAAAAATGGTATCCCTGTGTATTGGCACGTAAAATATAATTAGCCTTGCCCTTTCATAATTGAAATTTATGATAATAATCAAATAAATGTATTTTACACGATTTTAGTTAAATTTCATGAAGTAGTACTATATTTGAATTAAACAAAAATTGTACTCATTTTGTCCTATTGAATTCGCATTATTTTACATTTTGGTTCGTTCCACTTAATTTGCATCATTTCTGTTTTTGGATAATGGCCAACCAATTTCTTTTAATCTCATCCATACATTTTAAGTTTTTAACACTCTTTTAATTTCATCCACACAATTCATATTCTCTCCTCATTTATTACTACATTTTTAAAAACATTCTTCTTTCTCTTTGATGCAAATATATATACTTATCATATATAACTTGAACTATGTGCACTAATATACTACTTCCTATTCGGCCTAAGTGTCGTCCCATTTAGATTTTTGGCACTATTCACTTATCACTCTTAATTCGTATTTTACTTTTAATCTATAAGTTAAAACATATTCGTGTGAGATCTTGTTTGATTCGTCTCAATACAAGGATTATTAATATTAAATTTTTATAATTTTTTATTAAGAATAATTTGAGATATTAAGTGTCAAAATGTTGCCTTGTGAGTGTGAAAAAACTAAATGGGACTTTTAGACTGAACAGAAGAGAGTACTCCCTCCGTTCCTTAAAGAAGTTCCCACTTTTCATTTTGGGGTGTTCCAATTGTTGTTCCCATAAGGAATCTTTCCATTTATATCACAAATTTTTGACAAAAATAACCACAACCATCTTAATTTTAATATTTTAATATTGATTATGGGCCCACATATCTTCCACTAACTCCATTTTAACATTTTTATATTCCTTATGGTCTCCACATGTTTCCCACTAACTTCATAAAAACATTTTTTAATTAGTTGGGGTCCTCATATCTTTTTCCACTAACTTTTTTTAAATACTTTTTTAATATTTGTGGTCCCCACTTTTTATTCATCAAATTTATTATTCAACAAAATAATATCTCCACTATCTAAAGATTCCACTTTTCTTAATTCCCGTGAACATTTCCTATGGGAACATCAATAGGAAACGGAGGGAGTATTATTTAATGTCCATAATAAGTTTTTTATTGTATGATTTTATGTAATACTTATAATAGTAAATCTTTGGAATGCAAAAAATTGACACTTATTTATAAATTATGAGTATAACATACTGTTTTTTTTTTTGTTTTTGTTTTTCTACTTCAAGTTTTTCTATTTTATGAAAGAAAAATTTAAATTTGATTTTTGAAATATATATTGAAGTCAAAATATATTCATGTGGGATCTTGTTAGATTCGTACTGATGAAAAGAATTTTAATATGTAATTTTTACAATTTTTTTTGTTATGCATACTATGAGACATTGAGGTTGAAACTTTACTTTGAAAGACGTGAAAAAAAAGTAAAATGAATAAACAAAAAGAAACGAATGGAGTAATTATACTTTTCCATCTCATTATGTTTGTCATACTTTGACCAATATTTCGAGTGTTTTTTCATCAAAGTGAGACAAACAAAATAAGACTGATAAAATATATGTTATGTTAATGCATGTATAATAAATTTTTTTAAAAAAAATACAAAATAAAATACGTTGATTAATTATAATAGGGAAATTCCACATGGTAGCATCCTGTTTTGATGAAATGCTAGTGGTAGCACTTTTTTAAGAAAATTCCACATGGTAGCATCTAGTTTATGCATTATCTAATTGCCGTAGCATTTTCCGTTAAGTTCTTGTTAAATACCGTTAAGTTTATCATTTTGTAAGTTTATTTCCACATGGTAGCATCCAGTTTTTGTTAATTTACCATTTAAATTTTAATTCACAATTTTAATATTTAATTCACCGTTTAATTTATCAACGCTCATAAATGTTTATAATTTTATTGAAAAATTATAAGATATTATCTAATCGGGTCGAAACAGGTACTTATTCGCCTATTTTTCGATACGTAAACCGAAAAAGATATTTGACGTCATTTTTACCTGTCATAACGATTTTTTTTCGAAAAACGGACGTTGTAAATATCCTTATAAACGACGTTCAAAACAGAAACTGGATGTTACCATGTGGAAAAAAACTTACAAAATGATGAATTTTACGGAATTTAACAAGAACTTAACGGAAAATGCTACGGCAATTAGATAATGCATAAATTGAATGCTACCATTTGGAATTTTCTTAAAAAAGTGCTACCATTGGCATTTCATTAAAACTTGATGCTACCATGTGAAATTTCTCATTATATTATATAATATTAATTCATGCAAAAGAAACCTTACTTTTGTCTGAAAACTGTAAATAAAATAAAAAAAAAAAGAAACCTTACTTATTTTTTAGATAAATAAATAAAAAAAAATAAAAAAATAATAAAAAAAAAAAAAGAAACCTTACTTAGCTATATAATAAGTTTACTATATATGAAATAAAGTAAATTTTGTTTAAGAGGACAAAATTAATTGGCTGTTTTTTTGTTTAGAGCATATATAATTCTAGGTTTATGTTTATTTGTATTCATTTTTTGCTTTTTATATAAATTTTATTATGTTTTTACTTTTTTTACTTTTGTTTAATTTGTTTTTTCACTAATTCTTACATTTGACTCATACTCACGTTAGTTCTTTATTTTCTATTGTCATCCAATAAATTAGGTCTCAATGTATAATAATGGCATATATTACTATTCAATGTTTAGGAATGTTGCAAATAATAGTGGACAATATGCCTGCTTTGGCGGAGTCAGTTTCAAGGCGGTGGACGCCATTGATTTATGCAGTAAATAAAGGTTATGTTGAAGCGGTTCAATATTTTCTCAATAAATTTCCAAATTCGGTAGCCAAATGTTCGTTGGAGGGTAAATTTCCAATACACGAGGCAATTGAAGTAGACAATATAGACATTGTTAAAGAGATACTATCACATCATCCTGAAGCAATGAACCAAGCGTATACCAACAGATATCAGAGTGGAAGATGGAGGACTCTTTCATATGCAACATACAAAGGCCGTCTTAGCATAGTTCGATTCATGCTTACCAACTTCCCAGAGTATGCCACCAAATCTGACCCAGATGGAGATTTTCCCATACATTGGACTTTTGGCATAGTAGCTGATGATGAGAGTGTTGATTTTCTCAAGGAGTTTATATCATGTGCTCCTGAAACATTATATCAAGTTACTAAGAGAGGTCAAACCATTCTTCACCTTGTTGTGGCGTTTACAAGGCCAGAATACTTGGCTTATCTCAAAACATTACCTGATCTTAACAACATATTCCATAACAAAAATGTCGATGGCAACACTTTCTTAGATTTGATGAAACAAAAGATCGAATATTACTATAAAAGTCACCCTGAAGCTCCAAAGACTTTTTTATTAGAATGAAGAAATGGCTAGGAAGTTCAAATTCCTAATTTTAATTATAATAAGGTTTTTAAATTTTTTATTTATTTTTATGTATGAGAGATACTTATTTAAACTCTTCCATTTGGTGAAATTTTTTACATGTTCAATAAAATATCCATCAACTTGTTTTCTCTATTGATGCTCGCATTTTAGCATATTAAAGCAATTATAGTTGGAGTCCCCTCCTTCTCTCTAGAAGTTAGGGTTTGTTTTTCTCTCTAGGTTTTTGCCTTAGAGACTTTTCTTCCGTACCTTAATGGCGGATACCTTAGTCGAGTAATGCTCCAAATTGACAATTGTGAATAATGAAGACGAGATTGTTGACGTTAGTGAGGGAGATGATGCCTCCCATGACGAGACGCTATCCCTTCGTCTGGTTGGTAAGGTTTTAATCGAAAAAGCCTTCAACTTTGATGCTTTCAAGAGAACAATGAATCATGTATGGTGCTTGAAGGAGGGTGTGGTGATTAGGGCTATGGGTGAGAACTCCTTTATGTTTCAATTTTTCCATTGGAGAGATAAGGAGAAGGTCCTCACGGGTCGTCCATGGAGTTTCGAGCAACGGTTACTTGTTCTGCAAGAAATTGATTCAACCGCTCAGCCATCGGATCTGGTCCTGAATACTTCACCATTTTGGGTAAGGTTTTACAATCTTCCTTTTTGTTGTAGATCTGATAGTAAATTGAAGTCTATTGCCCAGGCTTTAGGGGAGGTTATGGAGGTGGAGGAGGACTTTCTTGATCTGAGTCCTTTTCGTAGGGTTCGAATATGTATTAATGTTGATAAGCCTCTCAAACGCTACCAGTTAATTAGGGCAAAAGGAAATGTTACTGTTAAAATAAATCTGAAATACGAGAGACTCCCTCATTTTTGCTTTCTATGTGGACTGATGAATCATACCGAAAAAAATTGTACCTTTGTTGATGATGAGGAGAAGGAGAAAGGGTATGGCTGGGGACTCGATATTAAGGCTTCTCCGAGGAAAGGTCTCACGAAGAATAAAGAGGAGGTTGATGCTTTAAGGGTTCGAAAGAACTTATTTGTGGTTAAACCGAAGGGTGATGGGAGTGTGGGAAAAAATTCTGACCTGGGGGTTTCTGTGACTGGTATGAAAGGGATAGAAGGAAAGGGGTCAACAGAGGTTTATGTAGGGTGCATGGAGGAACAACAGGGACATATTTATGGTGATGTCAACAAGGGGGGTCCCACGATTTTGTTAGTGGATGGGTGTACCAATGCAACACATGATAATGTCTCTCTTGAGGGGACACAAAATTATGAGGCTACAAATAGTGGTGATGACAATGTGGGACAGGGGTGTGGAATTTTAAATGCTGATGCGTATACTATCAATACTGGGAATAATTTGGTTCTTGGTTCTTCTGACACTGCGTCATATGATGCAACTTTGGGATCTGCGCCCATTGTTTTCAGTGCTGGTACTTCTTCTGCTGGTACTTCTTCTGCTGGATCGAGGAAACATATTAAAGTCAAGAGGAAGGGGGGCCCAAAAAATATACCAAAAATTCCTGTTCAGCAAATATCCACTATTCTTTCTGCTAGGATAAATACTAAACCTGTTCCAAAACGAAAAACTTGGGATTCTGATATTGAGATGGTTGACACTGAAGTTGACCAAAAACGCACATGTTCTGGCTCTGGTATCTTTTTTGCACAGCTTGATGAAGTAGCGGCGGTTGGTATTGACCAACCCCGCGAACAACAATGAAAATACTCAGTTGGAACTGTCGAGGGATAAATAATCCCTTGACAGTTAGGGCTCTCCAGGATTGGTGCTGGAGAGAGAGACCCGATTTTGTGTTCCTTATGGAGACGATGGTGGAGAAAGGCAAGTTGGAGAAGGTTAGATACAAGTGCGGTTTTACGGAGGGTTTATGCTTGGATAGTGTTGGTAACTCGGGGGGTCTTGGCTTTTGGTGGAAAGATATTCTTGGTACTGTGGTGTCATTCTCTGACCACCATATACTTGTAAAGGTACGGGAGGTGTAGAATGATGCTAGAGAATGGTACGCTTGTGGAGTCTACGGTTGGCCGGAAAGAAATAATAAGCATAAAACGTGGGACTTGATGAGAGAGTTACATGCTGCTGTTCGAGGTCCGATTGTGTTTTTTGGTGACTTTAACGAGATTTTGTGGGCGAGAGAAAAAGAAGGGGGCAATGCGAGAAATGACAGAGACATGGCTGCATTTCGTCAATGCTTGGCAGATTGTGGTTTGGTAGACCTGGGCTTTAGAGGCAGTAGCTTCACATGGTGCAGAGGGTCTCTTCCTTCGAACTTGATTAGGGAGAGGCTTGACAGGTTCGTAGCTAGTGTGGATTGGCAGGGGCTCTTTGATATGTATGATATTCGCCACTTCCCAATTTATAGGTCAGACCATGCTCCAATCCTTCTGAGCACTCACAGACCGGAGGTGGATAATAGTAGGAAAAAGCTCTTCAGGTTCGAGTCCCTATGGCTATCGAATGATGACTGTAAGCAGGTAGTGTCGAATGCATGGAATGAGTTGCTTGGTGGTGATATCGATTTCCGCATTGAAAATTGTGCTGTGAAACTTGCTGAATGGGCTGACAGGAACTTTGGTGCTATACGGAAACAAATCAGAGAGACCGAAAGAAAGTTGAAGGCGGCCCAGCGGTGCAATCCGGATGCCAATATGTTAAACACATGCAAATCACTCACAGAGCAGCTGGATAGCTTACACAATTTGGAAGAGTCCTACTGGCACATGCGATCGAGAGCGAATGAACTCAAGGATGGTGACAAAAATTTCAAGTATTTTCACCATAAAGCTGATTCTCGACGACGACGGAATTTGATTAAAGGGCTCTTTGATGAGGAAGGAAAATGGTGGACTAGCAAAGTTGATTTGGAACGTCTCATTACTGCTTATTATGAGAAGTTATTTACTTCTAGCTCCCCATCGGGCTTCTCTGCTGCCCTTGATGGTGTCCAGGAGGTTGTAACAGATGAGATGAACGAGATGCTGAATGAGGAGCCACATGCAGATGAGATTCGAGCTGCTGTTTTTCAGATGCACCCTACTAAAGCTCCAGGTATTGATGGCTTTCATGCTCTTTTTTTCCAGAAGTTTTGGGATGTCATTGGTGGTGATGTGATTGCTATGGTGAAAAAATGGTGGAGGGGGGTCCTTGATCTGAAAAGTGTTAATAAAACCTGTGTTTCCCTCATACCGAAATGCAATGACCCCAAACGACTAACAGATTTTAGACCTATCAGCTGCTGTAACGTCATATACAAGATTGTGTCTAAAACTGTAGCAAATAGGCTGAAGGGTATCCTTGATAAGATTGTTTATGTCAACCAAAGTGCTTTTATTCCAGGGCGTTTGATTACAGATAATGCTCTTCTTGGCTACGAAGCTTTTCATTCGATGAAGCGTCGACAGAATGGCAGAAACAATGCTCTTGCACTGAAACTTGATATGAGCAAAGCTTACGACCGGGTTGAGTGGAGCTTTTTAGAAAGGGTCATGCTAAAGATGGGCTTCAATGATGACTGGGTGAGAAGAATTATGAGCTGCATCACAAGTGTTTCGTTCTCTTTTAAAATCAATGGCTCGATTATGGGGAATGTACGGCCATCTAGGGGTTTGAGACAGGGTGACCCAATCTCTCCATATCTCTTTATCTTGTGTGCGGATGCGTTTTCAACATTGATTACGCACGCTATGTCCAGGAATGCTTTACATGGTGTACAGATTTGTAGAGGAGCTCCTCCTTTGTCTCACTTATTCTTTGCAGACGACAGTATACTTTTTGCTAGAGCCAATGTTAGAGAATGTTCGGAGGTTGCTAATATTATTAGCGTTTATGAACGAGCATCGGGCCAGAGAGTCAATTTTGATAAAACAGAGGTTTCTTTTAGCAAAGGTGTACCACGTGCTACGAGGAATGAAATCCGTGATCTTCTTAAGGTGAGAGAGGTGGATCGACATTCAAAATATCTGGGCTTACCAACAATTGTGGGGAGATCAAAGAAGTCAACTTTCTTATGTCTTAAGAAGCGTATTTGCAAGAAGATTCAGGGTTGGAAGGAAAAGTTGATGTCTAGAGCCGGCAAGGAGGTGTTACTTAAATCAGTCATACAAGCTATTCCCTCATATATGATGAGTATTTTCAGGATCCCGGATAGCCTAATTGATGAATTCCATTCTTTGATGGCGCAATTTTGGTGGGGCTCGACGAGGGGAGCGCGGAAAATCCATTGGCATAGTTGGGCTAGCCTCTGTACTCCTAAAAGCAAAGGCGGGATGGGTTTTCGCGACCTCAAATATTTTAACCAGGCGTTGTTAGCTAAACAAATGTGGCGTCTTCACAATAATGCAAATCCCCTCCTGTGTGCTGTCCTAAAGGCTAGATACTACAAAAATTGTGATCCTCTTAATGCAAATAGGGGCTTTGACCCAAGTTTTTCATGGCGCAGTATATGGGGGGCGAAGTCACTACTGAAGGAGGGATTGTGTTGGCGGATTGGGCACGGCTTCTCAGTCAATGTGAAAGATGACAAATGGTTGATGGCTAATGGGGTGGTTGTGACTCCTACCCCTATTACTGATTTTCCTGATGATCTTAGGGTGGGAGATCTCATTAATCATGATAGTTGTGAATGGAACATGGATAAGCTGTACTCTTTGTTTGATGGTCCAACAGTAGCCAACATCCTTGCTATTCTGCTCTCGTCTGCTGCACTAAATGATTCTATGTTCTGGGCTTTTTCGAAGGAGGGTAATTATTCTGCTAGAACAGGCTATTGGTTAGGAATGGGAAGCTTCTCACAACAGTTGGTGGAGGCAGCTGGTGATAACATTTGGGGAAAAATATTGGAAACAAAATTGGCCTCCAAAGCTCAAACATTTCATATGGCGAGCTTGTAAAAACTCGCTCCCGGTCAATGAAGTCCGACACTTCCGGCATATGGCCCCATCCCCCCTTTGTTCTCGGTGCTTGGAGGAGTCAGAATCAGTACGCCATTATGGACTGTAGGTTAATTGTACACATGTGGGACGCACATCCGCAGGCAACTACTGTGCAACAGGCGCCACGACCCTCTTTTAGGGAGTCTTTCAGATGGCTCCTTGATCACTCTACTGCTGAGGAGATGGTGTCAATTTCGTCTTCGTTGTGGGCAAACTGGATAGGCAGGAATAAGGCAGTGATGGCTAATGAATCATGTGATGTGGCTCGATTATCTATTGCTTTGGCAAAGATGGTTAGTGATTACCAATCATACAACCAGCAGCTCAGTGTGAAGCACCCTCCATGTATTTCATCATTTCAGAAGTGGGAGCCTCCAAATGAAGGGTGGGTGAAAGCTAACTTTGATGCTCATGTGGGCTCAAATATGACCCGTGGTCTTGGGGTCGTTTTCAGGGATTCGAATGGTGCTGTGATGCTCACTGGAACGAAAAGAATCAAGGCGAATTGGAATACTCAACTGTCCGAGACTGCTGCTGCCATTTATGCTATTCAACTGGCTCGACGCATGGAGTATGAGAATGTGCAGCTAGAAGGGGACTCTCTTACTGTGCTAAAGGCTATTTGCAATGAAGAGGATGGTTCCACGTATTTCCACTCGCAGCTTAACTGTTTGTTTGATATGTTGTCGGTCTTTTCTAGATTTTCTTGTAGCTTTGTTCGTAGACATGGTAATACCGTAGCCCATATGGTGACTCGTTGGGACACCGGTGTAGCTATGGAAAAGATTTGTATGGCCCCGTTTCCACCAAGCATTCAAACCTTGGTGGACCTTGATTTAAGTTAATAAAGCGGCAGGTGATATTCAAAAAAAAAAATAAAAAAAAAAATAAAGCAATTATAGTTGTTGTAGATTTTATATGGATAAAACTTGAACAGATTACAAGCATCACTACGAGATTACAAGTCTTTGCAACCTAATACAAATTTCTAGTAATTGAAATTACAACGAATTTAATTAACTTATAATAAATAATAACCTTAACCCGAAGATACTTTAAGACAATAATGTCTACGGAAACTTGATACCAAACCGAGGCACTATCTAGTTTTCCTAAAAGTGTTATTCCGTCTACTTGGTGCTTAGGTTTAAACCTAGAATACACTTTTGAGATACAACGGTTTGCAATTAATTATAATACTATATAATTAGTCTTTGTGAAGTATTAGATATTATATTGAACAATCTTAGAAATAGAATGAAAAGAACCGATCAATTTCCTCCACACTTAATAACTTGTAGAGAATTAACTTGAGGAAATAGAGAGAATAATATTGCAATTACTTAAAGAAAATTAGAAAATTGCACTTGTAAATAATAGCATATATATCTTACTTAAGAAAATTGAAGCTATATTTATAATAGTAGAATTAACTATCCATTTATTCCATGATTTCCTTATTTCCTATTTTTAGCAAAATAAAATAAGAAATTTTATTTATTAGAATTTTAAATTAAAAGTAACCGTAACTTTTAATTAATAAATCCTAAAAATCAGCCATGTAAAAATACAAGGCCCAATAGAAAATAGGATCTTAGTTTGGAAATTGTCAAATATTCATGAAATTGGCCCAGACATGTATTTTATGCAAATTAGCCCTAGCTTTCCAATTTTCAATTGGAATAAGTCAAATGCTTTGGCTTTAGTTTGTGGCCCAACTTTTGCTTTTCCAATTTCCTACTAATTATTTTATTTCCTTTTGAACAATAATATTATCACAAAAACTTGGACGAGACCGTCCTATTCTAAGACGGGAGTTGGACCGGCCTAATGTTAGGCGCATGTACTACACGCGCGCGTTTTGCCCTTCAAATTTCGTTTTTTTGTTTTTTTCATTTTTCTGAAAAAGTTTCAATTTAGACTTTAAAGGTATCAATTTTGACCTTAAAGATATCAATTTTTCTTAATTATGCTTTTACTTTGCTCAGTTTTGCACTCAAGTTTAGAATATGTATATTGAATTACATTAATGTAGTTCATACAAAGTGTAATCAATTTTTCCATTAAATTGCTCAGTTTCATTATTAAATTGTTCAATTCTCCATTACGTAAGATTTTAAGCATAATTCATGTTATTCTAATCTACATGCATGATTAAAATTTTCCATTAAATTGTTCAGTTTCATGATTAATGTAGTTCATACAGGTATTCAGTTTTTATAGTATTCAGTTTCATTGTTAATTTATTCAATTTTCATTTTATACTATTCAGTTTCATAATTAATGTAGTTCATACAGGTATTCAGTTTTTATAGTATTTAGTTTCATTGTTAATTTATTCAATTCTCTTTAAGGTCAAAACTGATACCTTTATGGTTGGAATTGAAAAATGCCCAGAAGATGGAATCAAAGAGAGAAAGTATATAATTGGGCCGGCCCACTCTTGTCTCAACTTAAGACGGTCTCGCCCAAGACCAGCTGTAATATTATAACCTTTTGTCCCACTATTTTCATAGTACTTTTGTCCCTACTATTTTCATAGTGCTTGCTATTAATTTTAATGAAATTTTATACTTTAGTATAATTAGACTTTATAATTATACTTAAGCTTTTATAGCTTTTATTCTCTAAATTATCCAACAATAGTCAACAGTCCTATGTATTGCGATTATATTAATTTGACATATGTGTCGCAACTTGAGTAATAACATTCATAGCTAGACACGGATCAATTTAGCATGTGCACGACCCAAGTGCAACAAGCTTGTGTCCCGATACAGTACACTGATCAATTACTTTGACTTACATATATAAAATGAAATCAAACATGGATGATCATCCTTATCCCTAAAGATGCAATAGTTTGAATTAAATCATGATCAAATATTAAGATTAGGGAAAGAAATGAAAAATGAATAAACAAAATCTTTGGTTCATTTCATTGGGATTGATTATACTCCAAAATGAGTATTACATAAGATTACTTAATACAATACTATTTAGTATTTACCAACAAAGAAAAAAAAATGGAAGAAGTAAATTTTTATTCTATCCCTTTAATTTAATATTTGCTCCTTTAACTAATTTTAATAGAAAAATTTAATTAAATGTAGCAACTTTATCTAGCATTTATAATCCAAAAATGCACATCATACTAAAAGTACATTAAACGCTCAAATATACTTTAGCTCAAAACGACCGTAGGCTTTCTCCTCATTATTGTTACCTTTAATTTTCTCACTACTTAATTTACAGTACATTTCATCACATACTTTTACCACTTTGAATAAATAAATAATAAATAAACAAAATAATTATTTGTCTTCCTTTTTTTCTCATATTGTAAGTTCCTACTGGCTACCGACAAGATAATTGGAAAGAATTGATTAATTACTTGATTTTTTGGTGGTAAGAATAAATAAAATTTTGTCACAATGATTAAAGAAAAAAGTCATTAATCATTGGACTGATCAAAAAATAAAAAAATACTAAGATTTAAAATTTAAAATTTTTTATCATTTTGATTTTTTTGTATTTTTTGGTTTTGTGATTAGAAAGTGGAAATACACCTTCTATAACGAGGAACCGTTAGTTTAATTTGGATAGTTTCTTGTTTCCAAAGATTGGCAATATGTTGAGATATTTTGATGGCATCAGAAGAAGCACCAGCAAGCCCACTCCTTGTAAATCCAGCAGCATATAATCCATTCTTTCCCTTCCATCCATTTGGAAATGGAGTCTTTGGAAATCCATTCTTGTTAAATAATTCCTCTTCCTATAAATCATTAACAAATTAAAAATTAGTTCAATTCTCATATAATTAACCCTTCTCTACCCTGATCAGTCTACCCTATAATAAAATCAAGGCATGTTCTTAGCTTAGGTAACTAGGTAGCTGACCGCCTAGGACATTAGAAATAAGAGGTCTTAAATATTAAATGTGCTATTTAGGTCCGATTTTAAGCAATACTTTATAAATCTTTTTTATATTTGAAGCAATATAATAATACAATACATTTTTCTATGAATTATTTTTCTTAAAGTGGAATGTTTTTTATTCTAAAGACATTACTAGGTCTTCAAAATCTTTATTCCGCCCTTGAATAAAAAAAAAAAAAATAGGATATAGTATCTAACCTGAAGCCAAGAGGGTACATTGCTACGATACCCAGTAGCGAAAACAACAGCATCAATCTCCATTTTATCGCCATTAACAAGCTGAACACCAGTAGAGTTAAAGCTGTTGATACCCGATACAACTTTAATGTCTCCAGATCGAATTTTGTCTAATGCACCAATGTCTAAAACAGGGGTTTTTCCTTGCTTGTTCTTTAGCTCAAGTGGCCCGGTTTTGGGCCTCTTGATTCCGTACTTTTCCATGTTACCTAGTATTAACCATGCAAAAATTAGCAGTATTTTGTCTACCAACCAAAGAGGAATCCACTTCATTAGTAACATTGCTAGCTCCAATGTTGATTTTCCCATTATTTCTCTTGGAAGCACATGTACCTGTTACAAATTTTGTACACAATTTTAGATATAAATGCCATAAAATTGTAGTATTTTTCAACTTTATTTACATGTGTAATGTGTTTAGTTGTAGGAGTATATTTCATTTTAATTCTTTTATTGGTTTTTCTAATTTATTTTTTAGATGATTCAAAAAAATTTCATCTTTAGTTGCTCACAAATTATATTTAAGGTCGACCCTGTAAGCGAAATAAGAGGAGCATGTGCACCAGAGCAGAGCTCTAACAATTAGAAAAATAATAATTAGGGTCGTTTTATAATAGTATATTCAGTAATTAGAGAATCATAATCGATGTTTTGCTCCAAGCTAAGACTCTCAAATCTCTAGGCCGAGCCTAATTATATTTGTAGTAAAAGTCATGAGAAAAACAATTTGAGATTGTAACTTACCGAGCTGCGGCAAACCATAGAAGGTTCTGCATTGTGGTTAGCGAGATCGAGCGAAACTTCCATACCCGAGTTACCACACCCGACGACGAGAACTTTCTGACCACGGTAAGCCTCGCCAGACTTATACTGGCTCGAATGGATTACTTTCCCACCGAAATGGGCTAACCCGTCAATGTCGGGTACAACACATTCAGCGTTTTCTCCGGTGGCCACCACAAGGGAACTACAAACGTAATCTACCTCAAGATGGGCTGGGCCTTGGCCTACAGTCTTGACCCGCCAAAGTTTTAAAATCTCATCATATTTAGCCGATTGAACACACTCGTTGAAATGTGGGTTAATTTGGAAGTGGTTTGTGTAAGACTCAAGATAGTCAATAAATTGCCTTCTTGTAGGGTACTCGGGGAATGATTTAGGAAACGGCATTTTGGGTAATTGACACATTCTTTTAGGAAGGTGGAGTTTAAGTCTATCGTAGGTACGTTTTTGCCAAAGTGAGGCAATACAATCGGCTCTTTCTAGGACTACAAAGGGTACTCCTTCTTCCCTAAGACATGCTCCTAAAGCTAGGCCCGAAGGCCCGGCTCCAACAATCACCGGACCATTAACCCACACGCATCGACGCGATAAATGATCCTCTCCATTGAAATTGAACATTAGATTTTCCATTTTTATGGGTAATTTAGGTTGAAATTCTTGTGTATATTTTAGGGTTTGTTTAGTATAAGAAGGTATTTTTGTACTTGTATAAATTTATATACTCCTAGATCTTAATTTGTAATTGGTATTTTTTTTTTGATGTTGTTGTAATTAATAAGGTGGGTATCAAAGAGGCTTATATAGTGATTGAGATGATAGAGGAAGCATATATGGAAGAGTGATAGAAAGAGAGTGAGTAGTAATGTGTCATCATCATCAGGAGTTTCTGGTTACTTACATTTATTATCCAATCATTTGTTTATTTTTTTTCTTGACTCAAAAGTGACTATAACTTTATTTAAACAAAGACTTAAATAAATTCTTTTTTTTAAAAATAAAAGTATAGAAAAAAAATTCAAAAGGGGACTTGTTAGTGAATGTGACGGCTTATATATAATACTCTCACCACAAATTCTTATGAGATGCCATTTTTTAAAAGATTATTTTTAATTTAGTTGACTCATAAAAAAAATGTAAAGTAAATTATTTGATGGGCATTAAGAATATTTAAGACATTTAAGATTATGTAAGTAGACATTAAAGATGAAATAGCTAGACATTAAGGACGATGTAGGTAGGCATTTAAAAAGATGTTGAAAGTAGACATTAAGGATATAGTAAGTTGGCATTAAGAATACCGTAAATAGGCATTAATAAGATGAAATTATGTAAGAAGACATTAAGGATACAATAATTAGGCATTAAGGATACAATAAACAGTAGAATTTAAGCTTTGATGGGCTGGGCCCGAGAGACGATCTTTCAAGAGACTGACTGTACTCTCACCCTATCGTAACATTACTTAAAGGTTCGAACTATTGTAAGAATTAAATTCAAGATTTTTTTTTCCCAAAAATTATATTTACACGTTAATAGAGAATTAGAGATGAATATTGATTCTTCACCTTGTCGTATAGTAAATTTTAAGGAGGAAATGAAAGTGTAATATTTTGATTTTCTGGGATTAAAATTTTGACATATTTATTATTGTTGTATAATAAATTATAATATGATATTAGATAAAGCAGTAGATTAAAATGTGTAAATGATATATAAAGATTGTTTAAATTGAAATTAAAACTAGGTGGTGTCCATACAATTTCAAATTCAGAATCGATGCAACATATAACTGACAACACAAAATAAAAATTTGAAAGGGACGAGCTAAAATTGAAAGGGACGAGCTACGGATAGAGTACATTCTCTATCTAAATGTTGTAGGTATTTATATTTGTCAAAACTGATAGCGAGTTGGTTTAGTTAATTTTGAGTCGAATTATTTTTAGAGTGATCCAGTTTCGAGTCATATCATATCGGCTTTGTGTCAATCAAAATGGTTAACGAGTTGTTTTAGAATTCTTATTGTAGTTTTTTTTTACGGCGGGTCAAGGAGTACATAATTTTTTTGTATTTATAAAAAATGGTCTTTACATAAAAAAGATTTATATACCCAATTTATAACTACAACAGAGAAAGATTGACTCATATTTATTAGGCTAAATTACCTAGAATAATCCAAAATATTTATGATTTTCCTACAATAATCTCACCTATTGATTAACCATTAATAATCCAACTTTGAGGGGTATTTTCCTAGAGTAAACTTGGGTAATCCGATAACCTGCTATAGTAGGTGATTTACCAAAAAAAATAAATTAAATATTAACTTCAAATTAGAAAATATTATTGAAAATTTACATAAAAAATTCTAAATAATTAAAGAAATCATAAATTTTTTATGAACATTTTTTTAACATTTTATTCAATATTTTAGTTTAATTTATCTTTTTTATTTGAACATAAAAAGTAAAACTTGCTATAACAAGTCATCCGGTCACCGGGTTTACTCTAGGAAAATGCCCTTTAAAGTTGAGATTATTCACGGTTAATCAATAGGTGAATTATTTTTGGAAAAATTTATCTTTTTTATTTGAACGTAAAAAGTAAAACTTGCTATAGCAAGTCATCCGGTCATCGGGTTTACTCTAGGAAAATGCCCTTTAAAGTTGATCGTGAATAATTTGGATTATTTTATGTAATATTTTTTATTAATGACAAAAAAATAAGTTTCAAATAAAAATAAGGATGTAAAACTAAAAAATTGACTGTGAAACCGAAAACAAATGAAAATGAACATTTATTTTGATAGAATTTGACCTAGATATATCGAGTCATTTCAAATAACGGATCGAAACTTCCAAAGTGAACAACACTAAAAGTTTCAATCCTTTTTTAGGATACAGTAAGTTGCAACTGCCAACTAGGGGTGGCGGCTGGCCGGGGTCTGGGATTCAATCATTCAAAGATCTTGAAACGTGTGTAAATAAAAACTAAAAACGAGATTTATATTTAAATATACCAATTGAAGAATGCCACTTCGCCTCCACGTATTCTTCAATTCAACACGTATGTACAACAACCTCCACTTAGGCATTTGCTACTCAAATTAATTTTTCAATACTCTCTCTACCATGTTTAGCTTTTTAATTGACTTTTACTTTTTAGCTTGTTAGTTGGGTTAAACAATCAAAAAAATATGTTTGGTAAATGCTTTTACGTCAATTAACAAGCTCAATTTAAAGCTAAAATAAAAAAGCTACTCTAGTTAGTCTTTTTAGTTGACTTTTGTCTTATTGACCTATTTTTCCTCTAATAAACAACCAACAATCAATACCTAAATTTACCAAACATCTCCATAGCACTGTAAGTTTTTTTAATTAGTTTAAAAGTCAACAAAAACAGCTAACATTTCTAAGGTCAAGCCAACTACAAAAACCAACAGCTAACCGTCAAAAACCAATTGCCAAACACCTCCTAGACTAGACTATAGGCGTTTCCGAAAAATAAAAAAAGATAGCGAAAAAATGTGTGAATGAGATGAAAAGAGAACATGTTGATGAGAAATAAAAATAGAATGCGGTCAAAATTAATTACTCCAAAAAAACAGAGTCCTACAAAGAGAGAAAAAGGTTGATGTCGTGTCCTCTTGAGAAAAAATAACAATTGAGCAAATTAAATAGAACAAAATGTCTATTTCAGCATTAAAGACCACTAAGCCACAATGGAACTGCTTGAAATATCAACCAAACATAAATATATACTATTCCAACTTCTTTAAATTGCATCAAAGAGGAATGAGTTGATTTTTAAGAAAGTGGTGATAAATGATTAGAGAGATTGAATTATGTGAATGAAATAAAAAGAGAGTTAGAATGTATGGATGAAATTAAAATAAAGTGGTGGGTCATTGTCCAAAAATAGAAATGATGCAAATTAAGTGAGACGGACCAAAATAAAAAATGATGCAAATTCAATAAAACGGAGGGAGTAAGTTCAGTTGCAATAAATCACATTAAATCATTTAATGCTATATTTGGTAATGTTGATTTTATTTGAAAATGTAGATTTGACAAATAAAAAATTTTCAAATTTGGATTTGAGTCAAATTCACCAATGTTTTAGAAATAATTAAAGATAAGAATTTGAGAATGACTTCTCTAGCTTGTCATTCTCAAATTTTTATTTAATGAATTCATAATTAAAATCTATAATTCAAAATGAAATGTTTGTTTCTAAACGCAATCTAATGCTTTTTAGTTTTCTTATTTCTTAAACACAAAATGTTGCTTGAGATCGTCTCTTATAAAGACATTCCACAATGAGCCGCCACATTTAAAAAAAACATACAATAAATCACAAGCGCGTAAAACGTTAATTCCTCAATAACTATACAACTTTCATTTTTGATTCTTTCAATTACTCTCTCTTTCTTCCTTGATAAAACCACTCATCTTCAAAGTTTGACTTACGCAGCTTCCATTTTCGTTCCTTTCAAACCTTCTCATTGTTATTCATCTTCCTTTCCTCTTCAAGTATCTATTTTGGGTTTCTTCTCAAATCATATTACAATGGAAGATTTAATGCGGAAATTCGATTGTTATTCGAATACATCTCAAATTCAAGACAACAATAATGTTTTGAAAGATATGAAAATTTAAGATTTTATTTGTTGAAAATGATTGTAGTTGTAATGTACACTGTTCTGTTTTTTTTTAAAATTAAGTCAAGAAGACAACAATGTCTACTGTTTTAGAGAAGGTAATAAAAGCAATTGTAGTTCTTCTAATTTTTTAAAATTAACCTTCATCAACGGTGGAAAACAATGATGTTGAAAAAGACAACAATGTCACTATTCGTAGAAAGATAATAAAAGGAATTCTGGTTATAAATTCATATATTCGGAGATATAAGATAATTGGTATTATAACTATGAACGTTTGACATAGGTTGGCTAAACAAAACCGTTTGGGGAAAATTGGTATTGTCCTTACAAAACATTATTGGTTTTGACCCGCACCGGCCCGTTTAATATTTGGCATGACCCACCTCGACCCGACTGATTTAAATTTTAATCCGACCCGACCCATTGAACACCTCTAATTCCAGCTAAAAACATGTTTCTTCTCGTCACCTTAGACTCAATCTGCAAATACTTTCGTAAGTATTTTTAGCTTAAAGCTACAAAAACTTAAAGAAGCAAGGATGCACATGTATACGCCTTAGATTAAGAAGCACACAAGCACTGAATTCAAATTTTTAACAGGATATCGATGCTCACCCCTTATAGGATGGATTGATTCATTTCCCCTCCTTTGCTTGCATGCAAGCTTAGGAATTCTCCGACTTAACCCCAATATAAAAAAGTGTGTACTTGAGTGAGAAGCTAGGCAAGACAACAGTAGATGCAAATTGCATATGCCAGTCAAGAAACATGACACTTGACAATAAATAGTAATAATCACAAAAGGAAATGTTACACAAGGAAAGACTGAAAGCCTGAAACCTTGTTCCAGCTTAACCATCTCCTTCAGAAATATTAGCTGTTTCTTGAGTGTTTGCCGAGTCTTTGTTCTGAGAGCGGGAAACTATCCTAGTGCCTAAAATTTTTGGAAAATACAAAATAAATTATACAATAAGCTTATTAAACAAATAAATTCCCAAAATAAGTTTTGAAAAAATTTTATTCCCAAAATAAGTGTTTTCATAAGGTTAGAGTTTGTTCGATTTTACTACCAACGAACAAACTTTGTTTTAAATTTTTTTTGTCCTTTCAATTGTTTTGACTTTATCTTTCTTTGTTCGTTGTAACTGACAGCGAACAAAGTAATTTTTTTCTCTTGTTTACTGTTAGTAAGAGCGAACAACTTGACCTTAGATTCGGACACGAAGACACTTAATGAAAAATTAATATTTCTCAAAGCTTATTTTGAAAATCTTTTTTATAAAAAACTTATTTTATTGAATCTTTCAGAAAAGACCTGGGTCAGCCCATTACAATTACCACCTCTTCTGGCTAGTTATGTGGACGGTGAGCTTCATAACTGCAATGGGATTATATATAAAGGGGTGTTTGACACGAGAGATTTGAGGAGAGAGAATGAGATTTTATTCCAAAACACAGTCTAAGTCTTTGTTTGTTTGAAGTCTTTGTTTGTTTGAAGAAAATTGGATCAGAGAATGGGACAAAAATTAAGAAAGTCTCCATGATTAATGTCTTGAGGGAGGACGGTATTTGAAGGTGAGACTTTTTTTGTCTTTCTTTTAGCTTTGGCAAACAAACACTTCCCACATATAAAGTCTCATCTATCATAACAAACTTGAGATGGGAATTTTTATCTTCAAAGTCTCATCTTAAAAGTCTCGTATAAAACCCCGTAAAGTCCCATTCCCACATGCCAAACACCCCCAAAGTGCTCTTCTCTACTTAGCTCGATCTAACTTTTACATAAACAGGCAGAAGGCTAGACTCAGTACTTATTACAAAACTATGAGAGTAATTACTCCAAAATCTACAGCAGACCCACTCCTAGAGAATCCATGAACGTACAGAAGCTAGAATTCCCTAAACCTCACCCATCACTAAGACTCCTTACTTCCAAAGATGTTATTACCATAAATTTTCTAGACCTTTTTAAAGTCGAAAAAGGTGTAGCAAAGCATATCTGTAACAATACCTAGTCAGTCATGTGTTAGAGTATATAATATATTATATGATCTGTCACCGTCAGCTTAAGCTTTTGGTTGAGTTAGATACTTGAAATGGTATTAGAGTGGAACCAATTTAACCAAAATCTTAAGTTGATGGTTAAGGTCTCAAGATATGTTAAATACTCTAACACCTTTCACAAGAGAGCCTAACTAGAAGTGTCAGAGCCTAACTAGAAGTGTGGATGCAACACAAGTTATCCTCATACCTAGCACTAAATATTCTACTTTAAATGAGAATAGTCCAGATTTGAACCCACGACTTCTTGTCAGGCTGGTTTCTAATACCATATTAAAAAACAACATAAGCTAATGATTAAGGCATCGGGATATGTTATATACACTAATACCGCGAAGACGGTGATTAATAATAATTTTGGAGAGTTCAATGCTCAGATATGATCATATGACATAAGGGAATGAAATGGAATGAATCCATTATAGTCCCTCTTTGAATAAACCAAACCCTTCAATATTCCAAAATGGCCTATTTTCAAAGATGCACGGTAAACCTAACAAAAATAATCCAAAATCAAACTAGAAAACCAGTAGCAAGAAACACAATCCCTTTATCTCTTACATATTCACAAGAAAAAACAATTCAAAAGTTTTTCTATCTATCAACAACAATCAATCAAGAAAAAATAACAAACTTTGACAATTCACATTTAACAACAAATAAAACCCTAAATCAAATTAGATTCTAGAACATCAAATATAAATCAAAAGAAACTCGAGAAATAATCTTAATTAATAGCTAAAACCCAATCCCAAATATTCACAATATAGAGCAGTATCTATCAAAAACAATCAATCAAATAAAAAGTTACAAAATTAGCCAATTTTGCAAATATTTTACAACATCAACAAAAAAAAATTAAGATTCAGAAGAAAGAAGAAGGGCCTTAGACTTGAATCTAAACCTTGGATTTCTGGGAATAACTTGGCTGGGCCCAAAATGGAATTGGCCGGGAGTATCAACCATAGGAGGACCATCATCATAGACATAACCCACAAGTTTTCCACAATTATTGCACTTAATCTTGGTCCTGTTCCGTTGAATTCCCCAGTAATTTAGGGTTTCAAAAAAGGGTCTGATTTTGTCTTCTTTTTCGAATTTGAACTTCGATTGATCAATCCATGCGAAAGATATAGAGTTCTTGTTACCAGCTTCGAAGTAGAAATCGGAAGGAAACAGATGATTTGTGGCTAAATTAAGGTTAGTCCTGCACTCCTTGCAGCTGTAGATCGTCGCCATTGATGAAGGAGGTTAAGGAAGACATGAGAAATTGGATGTTTATTTATATTAGTGCTAGAATGAGAAATGTCAATTGTCAAGGTCAAAGACAACCAGCAAATACAACTTCTAGACAATAGAGAGGGTGTGCCGTGTGTGCCTATTAGGGGTGTTCATAATAACCGCTCCCGAAATTCCGACCCGAATTATCCGGTATCCGGTTTAGAATTTGCAAACCGGATAATTCGGGTCGGGTATCTGGTATCCGATTTTTTTTAATTATTATTATTTTTTTCTTTTTTCGTAAATAAAAATATCATGATATCTCTTAAGTTAATCTTAGATTGAATATTTTTGGAGAGTTAGTATTTGAATTTTATAATTTTTCATACTTAAACCCATGAACAATAATATTATTCTTTCATTTTTTCAATTAATCTTTTATTTTTAATTAAGTTAATAATTTTTAGAGAGTTTGTATTTGAATTTTATATAAAAAAATATTTTAAGTAAAAATAGAGATAAACAAACATATGGTTGAACGACAAAACGACAAAAAAATAATAAATAAAAAAAACATTTTAACAAAACCGGGTATCCGGTTTCCGACCCGGTTTAAACCGGGTATCCGGAAAGCGGGTACCTGGATTTTCGGAACCGGGTCGACCCGGTACCCGGTTTTGAACACCCCTAGTGCCTATTGCCTATCCTAATTCTTTAGGGAAAATTTTCGAAAACAATGAATATTTCAGTCATTCACTATAAATATTTCTACTTAGTACTTTAAAGTAGGGATGACAATGGGTCAGACTCGGTTCGGATTATACATACTCCGACTTTGCTCCGGATAATAGTCGGACTTTTGTTTTCAGTCCACCTCCACTAGGAGTCAGATTATGCATACTCCACGTTTGCCCCGACTCGGACTCTCGGATCTCCAATGGAGTCGGATGCAGAGTCGGATTATTATCAAACAGTATTATTGTGATATTGTACTAATGGTTTTAAAGCAAACAAAATTAACAAAATACATTTTTCATATACAATTAAACAAATAAAGATGTACTTTAATTTGAATTCAATTTTAACAACAGAAATAATCCTACTACTAAAACCTAACAAAATTTTATCGTATTTTGATTTGGCGTATTTTATTTCTCATGATTTCATTTGTCTTATCTTGATTCATTAATCTAAATAAAAATACCAAGTACTTTTTCAAAATCGAAAATTACAATTAGTATAAGAGAGAGCTTGAATTAGTCACATCTAGAGTTTTAAACAAAACAAAATGTTAGTGTAAAAGTCAAATTCAAAGTCAGATGTCCTTCAGGGTCGGAGTCGTAAAGTCGGACTCGAATCAGATTATTTTCCTCGGATCGAGTCGAACTAGGGTCGGATTCGGACCGAATTGCCATCCCTACTTTGAAGGGGTGTTTAGTGCTTCCTCTATCCCATTGAATTTGCATCATTTTCCATTTTGGTATGTTTCACTTAATTTGCATTATTTTTATTTTTGAACAATGGTACACTACTTTCTTTTAATATCGTCCATACATCTTAACTCTCCTTCAATTGCATCCCCACAATTAATTTTCTCTTCTCATTTATTACTACTTTCTTAAAAATAGATCAATTCCTCTTTATAAATTGTTGTGAGAGATGATTTCTCCGAGAGACGCATTAGATATATGGGATAAATAGCCCAATTATTACAAATTAAAGATAAAATAAGAGTGTGAGTTTCTTGTTTTGAGGTCGTCTCTTACTCTTACAAAAGTAGTTGATTCCTCTTCAATGCAATTCAAAAAGGACGGAGTAGTATGTAGGAATGGAAATAGCGAGACTATAGTTGAAGTTTAGATTGAGACTTTGGACGAAACTTGTATTAAGACGTTTAAATAACACAAATTTTTACTTGAGACCGTCTAATGGTGAAGAAACAACTCTAAAATATGATGCAGAGAAAGAATCAAAAACAGAGCACAACAAAGAGAAAGCAAACACAACAATCTAATGAGGTATCTTATGATACCTCCCCCTCAAATCAAGTATCTTGTCATTAACATAAACAATATTACATTAAAGACTCACCTCACAAGCTTTAGAACACTCTTCTAAAGCAAAGATTGAAGCTTTCTTCAATCTCCCACACAAAACCCAAATACAATGAATAATATTCTCTTAGTATAAAACCCTAGTAAAATCCTTGTATTTTGGCTCTCTCCTAAACCCTAAGACACTTCCTAGTACCCCTTATATAGTGCTAAAAGATATTAGAAGACTTAGGGCCAATAGCTTAAAAGCCCACATAAAACGCACGTCAAAACAGAAACTCGCTGACGAATTCTGCCTTGAATCGCTCGACCGAGCAGAGTGGACTCGACCACTCGATCGACCAACCAGCACCTTCTGACTTCTTACTAAGCTTAAACTCGACCTGCTGCTCGACTAAGACTACATGGCTCGATCCATCGAGCGATCCTTCAGAGGCTGCTGCTTCATTACATTAGCATGTTCCTTGAACATGCATTGCTCCCCTCAACCATCAACCACCTGGTGGAGTGACCTAAAGCGCAAGCTCTCGTACCTCCTCGCACTCACCACATCACTCTCAAACGTACAAGCTAACGACTACGCTACGAGGTGATCGAACTCGCCTCCATCATCGTGAGATTTCGGGCTTGACTCAACCTATATTGTTACAACTCTAAATATAGATTTGGGCTGGACTTTTGAGAGTCATCTTCACAAAAGACAGTCTCTCAAGAGAGCATCTGTTTAAATAAATATGACTTGCCCTTGTTTGACAAATGATAAAATAAATAAAGAAATAAATAATAATTGATTATATTTATCATTCGAAAAAAATAATTAATTATATTTACAAAATTTTCCTTATAACTCTTTACTTTTCTTTACTTTTATTGATGGCAAAAATGACACATTATATGTTATCCAAGTTTCAATTCAAAATATCACCCTTCCTCAAGACTTTTTTCTTGAAATTTTTTCTTTTCAAGTCTCAATCCCCAACCTTTATCAGTTCTCATTCCCTTCAAACAAACAAGATACTTTTTATAATTTTACCCCAAAACTTCTAATCTTCAACCTCAAGTTCCTCTTGCCAAACACACCCTAATATATATTTACTTTTTGTTCGTTGTTACTTGTTAGTAACGGAGAACAAATGAAGGCAAAATCATTATTTTTAAATGAGAAACTTAAATCAAAGAGCATTATTGTTTGCATTGCTTGGTTCACTGCTATGAACAACGAAAATAACGAACTACTCTTTGATTTTGTTTTTCTTAAAAAAATTACTTGGTCTTCATTTTGTTTGTTGTTACAAAATAACGAAAATAAAGAACAAATCTGTGGTTATTTTTTTTACTCTAATATGTTTTTTTCTTGTTGACGGTTAGTAACAACAAATAAGTCCTGATCTTAGGCGCAAACACGAAGACGCTTATTTTGAAAATTACTTTAGTACCAAACTTATTATTTTAATCAGCCGCTCTTGGGAGCGACAATCTCAATATACGACGGGTACCCTAATAAGCCTAATTATAGTTTTTCTCAATATACACGTCAATACTTGATATATTGAAGATACCTTTAAGTCAAGATTGATTTTTTTATAAGTATAATTGATCACTTTAAGGTCTGAATTGATTATGTTTACGTCAAAATTAATTTTTTTTATAACAAAATGAACTCTTGATCATTTCCATGAACATTTATTAAATCAATTAGCAATTTGGTAAACATAACTCAAGATCGACACTTTCTCAACCATCCAGGGTAAGCAAATACATCTATAACTTTGTTTTCAAGTCCATTATGAACTTAAATTATTGGCTAAAGCCTGAAGAGCAATGCCACTAAATAAATTGATCGATGATTGAAGAGTACAAGTATTATTATGTTCTATTAGAACCATCTTGTTGCATAGAATAAGAGTACTTGTATTGTACACTGTTTTAACACTATATAGAGTTATTGACCATTCATTTGTTGTTTGGAATTCATCCATCAAATAATACCAATTTATTACTTTTGTTCTGGATTTGTGAAAAAAAAACCATATTTAGGTACAAATTGATCAATATAATGTCAACTTGAACACTTTAAACTCAAAATGAATTTTTTTATTTTATTAATCTATTTAAGGTTTACTTTAAGTCAAAGTTAATACCTTTAATGTCAAAATTGAATTTTTATTCTTTAAATTCTGGAAGACCGACCATTTTTATTTTTCAACTTTTAGCTTTTGTGCTGACCCATATGGACGGTCTCAATATGAGACCGTCTCTCCTAAGTTTTTGTGTATTTTAATTTTTATTAAAAAAAATAGTTTATTTCAAATATTCAAATTTTTTTTACTAAAAAGCTTGTTTTTATGTTAAATAGTCCAATTAATATAATTATTAGCATATAGACTCATTATGTTAAAATCGTCTTACCAATAGACAGTCTCTTACAACAGTAACTCATCTTAAAATTGATAGTGATGTACTGGGCTTAAACTTCGATAGTGGATCGAATTTCTTCGTAACGGGCCGTAGAGCAACAAAGAAAAATTGAAATGAATAAGCAAAAAAATAAAAAAAATTCAAAAAATAGAAACATTTTGAAACTTTTTTTCAAGATAAGCAGTTTTGCCTTTGAGCTGAGGTTTGATACCTGTTCACCGTTAATAACAGCGAACAAAGATAAATGGTTCAAAAAAGACAAAGGGGGTGTTCGCTATTACTAACAGCGAACAATCACTTGAGTCAAAAAATAGTGTTGATGTTTGTTCGCTGTTAATAACAGCGAACTGACTCTTTGACTATTTTTGACTTTAAGTCCTTATTCGCTGTTAATATCAGCGAACATATCCAAACCTAAAGTCATGAGCAAAACTGCTTATCTTGAGAAAAAAATTTAATTTTTTTTTTATTTTTTGAATTTTATTTTATTTTTTGAATTTTATTTTATTTTTTTACTTATTCATTTCAATTTTTCAGCAACAAAGCCCACAAGGTCGGTTTCTTCAAAAAAAAAAAAAAGCCCACAAGGTCGGTCAACTTCTTATTTCCAGGGGCAAATTAGTAATTAAATCCGATAAACTCCGCGTCAAGCAAACCCTCAACACATCCGTCTTTAAATAAAGGGGCTGAGCCCTTATTTTCTTCGTTTTGTCATTCTCTCTTCGATCTAATCCATCGGCCGTAGAGCGAAGATTTAAGAGGGAAATCCAAAAAGTTCTTAAACTCCCTAACGAGCAATCACTGTATTGTATATTTTTATCATTAGCTTCTTACATGAATTTGATTTTTTCACTTCATTGAAAACAGTTCAGAATAAATTTTTTTCGTTAATGTTCAAACCCTAATTTTTAATTTCTCCGGCAAAAATGGATATTCGATTTCCATACTCTCCGGCAGAAGTCACTAAAGTTCAATTGATTCAGTTCGGAATTCTCAGTCCTGATGAAATCGTAATTTACTTTCTACTTTTTGTTAATCAATTTTTATGTATTAGGTTGAAATCAAATCTGATTGATGAATATGTTTTTTTTTGTTGACGATTGAAAATTTCAGCGGCAAATGTCAGTGGTTCAAGTGGAGTTTAGTGAGACCACGGAGAGAGGGAAACCTAAGCCTGGTGGGTTAAGCGATCCGAGATTAGGAACAATTGATCGGAAAATGAAGTGTGAGACATGTACAGCAAATATGGCGGAATGCCCCGGTCATTTTGGACACCTTGAGCTTGCCAAGCCCATGTTTCATATTGGGTTTTTGAAGATTGTGCTTAGTATTATGCGTTGTGTTTGCTACAATTGCTCTAAGATTCTTGCTGATGAGGTTCTCATTCTTTTTTTATTCTGTTTCTTTTCGTATGATTGATTGACTGCAAATACTTAATTGAACTGAACTGTTAAAACTTTCGGGTTTTTATGGAGTAATAATTTGGACCTAATTTGAGGTAATATGACAAGGTTACCCTATTGATTTTGCGGCAATTTGGATGAGGATACGTTGTTCAATAGTGATGCTTCATTAAAAGTTGTGCTCTTTACTGAAGTGTTTGGAATTTCATAAAAAAAAGGAATGCATATGAATTGTAAATTGTAATACAACAATTTGAGTGGACGACTATGACTATTATTTTGTTTCTTAGGATTCCTAAAGTTGGTAATAGGGTTTTACTAGGCTATGTAATGGTGATGTTTAGATGTGAAAGTATTGATAGCTAAGTGAAGCTTTGTCTTAGGAATGTACCGCTATATTAATTAAAGAGTAATAAAGAGGGGTACATGGACTTGGGCAATGGTAGTTATTTCTATGAAAGGGAATTGGGTAATTCTGTAGTGTCTACTCTTGCCAACTATAACGACTTGTTTGGTTATTGTATGAAATGATGACAATGAGAATAAGTTTTGGTTTAATTTTTCATGAAATGTGCTATACTATACCACCTTTCCATGTAGTAATGGATGAGGATGAATTTTGTGAAGTAAAAAATGATTATAGTAGTACAACATGATCATGGACATTGTCTAGTTGTTTATCTAACTAAGTTATACTATAATTTCATTGTCATTTTCACTTTTTATTACCCAAATGGGTCGAAAATAGAAGAAATAATTCTTGTGTTTGTGTTTGGTGGCTCGGTTGAGTGATGTTTGACTAGTGACAACAATGGATTCTCTCAGTATTTAACAACGTAGTTATTTAGTGAACAAGTAATCACCTAGTGCATCATCAAATAGATTAGTTTCTCACATTCAAGTTTTTTGCTGCTGATTATTGTCCCATTTATATCATTCTTATATTACACTTGCTTCTTTAGAGCCCATTCGATAGTGTTGTTTTCAGATTTTGGTAATTTGATTTTCGAAATCATATGATATATATCTTATATTATAACGAATAAAACAGTAGTCAAATTTAGTGGTAACATGATTTTTTTTGCAAACTAACAATTGAAAAGTGAAAACCACTTTTTCTAATTTCCTATATTTGGTTTTTAGTTTCAAAAAAGAATACTGAAAACAAAAAATAATAACTAACGAACTCTTAGGTTTTGGAAAGCGAGTTTATTTATGTTTGGATGATGATCTTTTCCTTTTTAGAAGCCAATATTTATATGTTTCATCAACTACTTTGGATTTGTGTTGTGTTCTTTGTGTAAATTATTGAGTCTTTCCAGCTTGAGTACTAGAATTCTTAATTGATTTTTATATTTTTGATTTCATTTTAACAGGAAGACCATAAGTTTAAGCAAGCATTAAAAATAAGAAATCCCAAAAATCGGTTAAAGAGAATATTAGAAGCTTGCAAAAACAAAAGAAAATGTGAAGGAGGTGATTCAATTGATGTACAAGATCAGGATGATGGGGAGCCCGTCAAGAAAAGTCGTGGTGGCTGTGGTGCACAACAGCCTACCTTCACTATTGAAGGTATGAAAATCATTGCTGAGTACAAGATGACAAAGAAGAAAAATGATGAGCAGGAACAGCTCCCTGAGCCTGCTGAAAGAAAGCAGCAGCTAACGGCTGAGAAGGTTTGGATATACTAAATTACTTTCTATCTTTGCAAAATTTACAAGCTCTTACTTTTTAGGTTTTAATCTTTGTTATTACCAGGTGCTTAGTGTGCTGAAGAGAATAAGTGATGAAGACTGTCAATTGATGGGTTTTAATCCAAAATATGCTCGCCCTGACTGGATGATTCTTCAAGTTCTTCCTATTCCTCCACCTCCTGTGAGACCATCTGTGATGATGGATACATCTTCAAGGAGTGAGGTAAGCATGAGCTTATCTTTTCATTTTCTACACGGCAATGATTTGTTTATTGACTTTTGCTGCCTCTTTAGTGTCATAATATGTTTCTTTCTCGGGCTAATTATGTCCATAGGATGATTTGACCCATCAATTAGCCATGATCATTCGTCATAATGATAATCTGAGAAGACAAGAGAGGAATGGGGCACCTGCACATATCATCTCTGAATTTGCGCAGCTGCTGCAGTTTCATATTGCTACATACTTTGACAACGAGCTGCCTGGACAGCCAAGGGTAGGTGTATTTTTCCAAATGGAAGTGAAAAATTAATGTGTTTGTTTTCAATTACAGATGTAGCTGACATAGCTGCATTCTCATTCAGGCCACACAACGATCAGGTAGACCAATTAAGTCCATATGTTCAAGGCTGAAAGCCAAAGAAGGTCGCATAAGAGGCAACTTGATGGGAAAACGAGTGGATTTTTCTGCACGTACTGTTATTACACCTGATCCAAATATCAATATTGATGAATTGGGTGTGCCATGGAGTATAGCATTGAACCTCACGTATCCAGAGACTGTGACTCCTTATAATATTGAAAGGTCCAAATGCTTTCCTATTTGACTTGTTGATTGTTATTTTTCAATGCTTTGTCCTTACCTTTTGTGATTGTATAGGTTGAAAGAGCTTGTTGACTATGGCCCTCATCCTCCTCCAGGTAAAACTGGGGCCAAGTATATCATTAGGGATGATGGTCAGAGGCTTGATCTTCGCTATTTAAGGAAAAGTAGTGACCATCATTTAGAGCTAGGGTACAAGGTAACCCTTTCACTAGGCGAAGCAGAAACATTTCCTTTTCTGCAGCACTTGAATTAGCATTTTCTGACTTTATTAATGCTTAAATACAGGTTGAGAGACATTTGAATGATGGTGACTTTGTGCTTTTCAACCGACAGCCAAGTCTCCACAAAATGTCTATTATGGGTCACAGGATAAAGATCATGCCCTATTCTACATTTAGATTAAACTTATCTGTTACATCACCTTACAATGCTGATTTTGACGGTGATGAAATGAACATGCACGTTCCTCAATCCTTTGAGGCTCGGGCGGAAGTTCTTGAATTGATGATGGTCCCTAAATGTATTGTTTCTCCACAAGCAAACAAACCGGTAATGGGAATTGTGCAGGATACACTATTGGGCTGTCGTAAAATAACAAAAAGGGATACTTTTATTGAAAAGGTAATTGAATTGATGTCGATTGCACCTTTTGTTTTGTTTCATATTTGCCTAATTGATCTGTTCATAACCTTTCCTTTTTATATGTATTCTTTTGGGTGACAGGATGTATTTATGAATACTCTTATGTGGTGGGAGGATTTTGATGGAAAAGTTCCTCAACCTGCTATCTTAAAGCCCAGGCCAATTTGGACTGGAAAGCAAGTATTCAATCTTATTATACCGAAGCAGATAAATCTTGTTAGATTTTCTGCATGGCATCAGGAGACAGAAACAGGTATTCTGACCCCTGGGGATACCCGTGTCCTGGTAGAAAGAGGAGAGCTACTATCTGGAACGCTTTGCAAAAAGACCCTAGGGTCATCCAGTGGGAGTTTAATTCATGTCATATGGTATATTCTTCTTCCTTTCTCTCTGTATTGAGTTTATAGCTTGGCATGCTATAGACTGTTGGAAGAACTGTTTTATGTTTTCATCACTCAAAGTCTATGAGTAAAAGTAGTGTTGAAATCTACAAACAAGTCCGGGATAAAATTTTTACCCAATCACCATTAGAAGTTTAGAACTCTGTTTTTTCACATTATTCTCTTAGGGTAATAACCAAATGGAAACATTAAATATTTGTTTTCGAGACTCGAGTTTCTTATGTTGGGACCGACTCACAGTTGATTCATGGTGTTGGTTTTGCATGTGGAGAGTGATTTATACCATCTGTTTAAACGTTAAATAATTTTTTTAATACTTTTTTTCATCTCCTTTTTTTGTGTATCTATTATTACTGGGTTCGTTGCTTGCTTGGCAAAATAATTTACTATCGACACTTATTTATGAGCAACTTCTGATAAGCTTCTTGCCTCTGGTTTAGGGAAGAAGTCGGTCCAGATGCTGCTCGTAAATTTTTGGGGCACACCCAGTGGCTTGTTAATTATTGGTTATTACAGAATGGTTTTAGTATTGGGATTGGAGATACAATTGCTGATGCAGGAACCATGGAAACCATTAATGAAACGATTTCGAAAGCTAAAAATGAAGTGAAAAACCTTATAAGAGCAGCACAGGAAAAGCAGTTGGAGCCTGAACCTGGACGTACGATGATGGAATCTTTTGAAAACAGAGTTAACCAGGTCACTAGAAATGTCTCTTTTTGTTGATTCTTCAATTTGTCTTAATTTACTAGTCTTCTTACAGAGAGACGCTAATTTTCAGGTTTTGAATAAAGCTCGTGATGATGCTGGAAGTAGTGCTCAGAGGAGTCTGTCTGAAAGTAACAACCTGAAGGCTATGGTTACAGCAGGATCCAAAGGAAGTTTTATCAACATATCCCAGATGACTGCTTGTGTGGGACAGCAGAATGTTGAAGGCAAACGAATACCATTTGGTTTTGTTGGTCGAACATTACCTCATTTCACAAAGGATGATTATGGGCCAGAAAGTCGTGGGTTTGTGGAGAATTCATATCTCAGAGGATTAACTCCGCAGGAGTTCTTTTTCCATGCTATGGGAGGTAGAGAAGGTCTCATTGATACTGCTGTTAAAACTTCTGAGACTGGTTACATACAACGAAGACTAGTCAAGGCTATGGAGGACATCATGGTCAAATATGATGGGACTGTGAGGAATTCTCTCGGGGATGTTATACAGTTTCTCTATGGTGAAGATGGTATGGATGCTGTTTGGATTGAATCTCAGAAGTTGGATTCCCTGAAAATGAAGAAATCAGAATTTGATGCCACATACAGATATGAGTTTGATGCTGAGAACTGGGAGCCAGATTATATGTTGAAAGAGCATGTGGATGATCTAAAGACTATTCGTGAGTTCCGTAATGTGTTCGATGCTGAAGTTCAAAAGCTTGAAGTTGATAGATGCCAACTTGCTACTGATATTGCAACCACAGGTGATAACTCTTGGCCATTGCCTGTTAATCTCAAGAGGCTGTTATGGAATGCCCAAAAGACATTCAAGGTTGACATGCGAGAAAAGTCTGATATGCACCCAATGGAAATTGTAGAAGCTGTGGATAAGCTTCAGGAGAGGTTGAAGGTTGTTCCCGGTGATGACTTTTTAAGTAAGGAGGCTCAGAAGAATGCCACCCTCTTTTTTAACATCTTGCTTCGCAGTACACTGGCTAGCAAACGTGTTTTGAAGGAGTTCAAGCTTAACAGAGAAGCTTTTGACTGGGTTATAGGTGAAATAGAGTCCAGGTTTTTGCAGTCCTTGGTTGCTCCAGGGGAAATGATAGGTTGTGTTGCTGCCCAGTCGATTGGTGAGCCTGCCACTCAGATGACGCTAAACACTTTCCACTATGCTGGTGTTAGTGCTAAGAATGTCACTCTTGGTGTTCCAAGATTGAGGGAGATCATCAACGTGGCCAAAAAAATCAAAACTCCCTCACTATCGGTCTTTTTACATCCTGAAATTAGCAAGACAAAGGAGAGAGCTAAAAATGTTCAATGTATTCTAGAATATACATGTCTGCGAAGTGTGACTCATGCAACTGAAGTGTGGTATGATCCAGACCCTATGAGCACTATCATCGAGGAAGATGTGGACTTTGTTAGGTCTTACTATGAAATGCCAGATGAAGAGGTAGCGCCTGATAAAATTTCTCCCTGGCTGCTTCGTATAGAATTGAACCGTGAAATGATGGTGGACAAAAAGTTGAGCATGGCTGATATTGCAGAGAAAATCAACCTGGAATTCAGTGATGACATGACTTGTATCTTTACGGATGACAATGCTGAGAAGTTGATCCTTCGAATTCGTATTGTGAATGATGAAGCTCAGAAGGGGGATTTGGAGGCTGATTCTGCCGAGGATGATGTATTCCTCAAAAAAGTTGCTAGTAGCATGCTGACTGAGATGGCGCTTAAAGGAATTCCAGATATTAACAAGGTTTTCATTAAGCAGAGTAAAGTGAATAAGTTTGATGAGGAAAAAGGTTTCAAGGCTGAAAATGAGTGGATGTTGGATACTGAAGGTGTCAATCTTCTTGCTGTTATGTGTCATGAGGAAGTTGATGCAACAAGGACAACAAGTAATCATTTGATTGAAGTTATAGAAGTTCTTGGAATTGAGGCTGTTCGGAAGGCCTTGCTAGATGAGTTGCGTGTTGTCATTTCCTTTGATGGATCTTATGTCAACTATCGTCATTTGGCTATTTTGTGTGATACAATGACGTATCGTGGGCATCTAATGGCTATTACTCGTCATGGTATCAACCGAAATGATACTGGGCCGTTGATGAGGTGCTCATTTGAAGAAACAGTGGATATTCTTCTTGATGCTGCTGTATATGCGGAATCGGATTATTTGAGGGGTGTGACAGAAAATATTATGTTAGGACAGCTAGCGCCAATTGGGACTGGTGGCTGTTCATTATATCTTAATGAGGATATGTTGCGACATGCTATTGAACTCCAGCTACCAAGTTATGTGGAAAATTTGGAATTTGGTATGACACCAGCTCGATCACCGATATCTGGAACACCTTACCATGATAGCATCATGTCTCCAAGTTACTTGTTGAGCCCAAATCTTCGTCATTCGCCTATCAGCAGTGATGCTGCCTTTTCTCCATTTGTCAGTGGCATGGGGTTCTCTCCTGCAGCATCCCCGTATCCTTCACCAGGAGGATCTGGATATAGCCCTACTTCCCCAGGATACAGCCCTACTTCACCAGGCTATAGCCCTACTTCACCTGGGTATAGCCCAACTTCCCCAACTTACAGCCCCGGGTCTCCTGGCTACAGTCCAACAAGTCCAGCATATTCACCTACGAGCCCATCTTACTCTCCCACCTCGCCCAGCTACAGTCCTACCTCACCGAGCTACAGCCCCACATCACCAAGCTATAGCCCCACTTCTCCTAGTTACAGCCCCACTTCTCCAGCATACAGCCCCACATCACCTGCATACAGCCCCACATCACCATCATACAGCCCCACATCACCGTCCTACAGCCCCACATCCCCATCCTACAGCCCCACATCCCCATCCTACAGCCCCACATCCCCATCCTACAGCCCCACATCACCTTCATACAGTCCGACATCACCTGCATACAGTCCTACTTCCCCAGGATATAGTCCCACCTCTCCTAGTTACAGTCCTACTTCACCAAGTTACAGTCCTACTTCTCCAAGTTATAACCCATCAGCCAAGTACAGCCCCTCACTTGCATATTCTCCCAGCAGTCCGAGAATTTCACCATCCAGTCCCTACAGTCCTACCTCTCCAAATTACAGGTATACCTTAGTCTTGTTACTTTGTTCCTCTATGGCTATATTTGGTTGATTGATCAACAAGATATAGTACATAATTAGGATAAACTTGCAAATTGACTCTCTAATTATGGGCTACTACTTGTTTCTTATCTAACTGTATGCTATATATATTTTTAATTTCAGTCCAACGTCGCCATCTTACTCTCCTACATCGCCTTCTTATTCGCCTTCAAGCCCAAGTTATAGTCCAAGCAGGTACATTTTGTAACATCATCTTTTTTTTATTCTGTTTGATCAGTCACAAGAATATTTCTTATTATTCAGATGTCTATAGAAAGTATATTTGGGAGTTAACTTTTAGGCATTGGTGATGTTAGATACATTAACATGCTTATGTTTAGAATTATTCTGCCACAGAAGATAGGTACGGGCCGTACCGCCCCTTTTGGTGGTTGGTATTGAATGGTGGAAATGATAATGGAAAGTTAGTGTAATTTTGGTAGGGAAATCTGTTGACAGGTTTATTTGTAATGCTTGTTTTCCTTCAATCATCTCATTTTCCTCTCAAAATTTATTCCATTACCATTTGTAAACGTGGTATTATGGTTGTAATGTAATATTGATAAAAGAAATGCATGATCAAAGTTTCATTATCATGGAAATGACATGGTATATTTTATGAAAATTTATACCATAGATCATTCTTATTATCACCGTTTAGTACTTGGGTCGTTAGTGTAGTGTGACACAGTAAATATTTATGTCAGAATACTGTTATTGCTCTTATTTTTAAGTTTTAATCTCTGCTGTGTGTTACTTTTTTTCAACATTTGAAGTAATCAGTTGGTTATTTGAAGTTTTTGACAATTATTATATTCTGCTTTCAGTCCATATAGTTCTGGTGCGAGTCCTGATTATAGCCCCAGCTCTCCACAATACAGGTAAGATAGTAAAATTATAATGAAATACGTGCTTGTTCAGATTCTGGTCTTTCTAACATACGTGCTTGTTTTTATTGCTCATAGCCCAAGCGCGGGATACTCTCCAAGTGCTCCGGGTTACTCTCCTTCGTCCACCAGTCAGTACACTCCACAAATGAGCGACAAGGATGGTAGAAGCAACCGTTAAGAGCTACCCAAAGGGGTAGTGGAAATCGCTTTGAAGTTTGAGCTAGCTTGAGGACTATTGTAGGCTGTAGCCTTCTGTTCTTGCTATATGTGATCGAAAACATACTAGCTTGTTTTATACCAACTTTTATTATTTGAAAATAACACGTTTGTACTTGAATATATATGTTTTTTAATTGCAATTTCATAACAGCATATAAACAAATATATAGGTCCTTGATGAGAAGTCTGATTAACGTGATTGATTTTGATACACAGCGTATATGTAGCCTTTTGATTTTAGCATTCAAGTATCTCTGAGCTTTGTAGTTTGTAGGTAACGTAATAATGTTTTGAGGTGTGATCCACATCATGGTTGGAAATTTTGGATGTTATCATCTTTAAATTTTTCTATATCTGAGGATTATAAGTTTCTTTGATAAATTCTATGAATAGCTTTTTTCACTGTTGGGAATGATATAAAAGTCATTGTAAAATCGAACAAGATACATTTACATCAAGCTTTTGATATGTTTATTTATTTTATTTATGGTAAATTTAAAAGTTCATTTAGTTTTACGCATTTTAAATGTTTGATTGCATTAATGTTGGTAAAACGTCGAGGTTATGTTTGAAGTGAATTTCTTTTTACCCACTACTATGATCTATCACATGAACTATTTATAAAAATTTTCGGATCAAGATGAGTTTTATGTATCTCATAATTTTTCCCTTTACATTCACTTTGATATTTTGCTTTATGTCGATTTACGTACATGATGTATAATACCATAAATTTACTACTCAAACAAATAAGTTTAAATCATAAACTTCATGTTTAACCATAGATATCAATATTCATAAAAGAAACTAAGCACAAGTGAATCATCGTTTCAAAAAAAAAAAAAGCATAAGTGAATAATCTTTTAAACTACATCTTGTGGAGGTGTCTTATGATGAACTCAAAATTGTTTTGAAGTGATGCAAAGCAAACAGTCATTTTCAAAATAATTTTTCTTTTATAAATGAATTAATTTTTTGAATAGTGGTATTTTATAAGTAAAAGATGATTGATAGATATACAAAACATAAAATATACCAGGTATACGAGACGACTTCAAATAAGGAGCTTTTATTTTCATAATATGTATTACAATTTACATGAGCTATTTAAATCATGTATGAGGCGTAGAGGTGTTCAAGGGGGTGGGTCGACCCAACGGGTCAAGGGTCAGGTCACATTTTAACGGGTCCTTAGCAGGTTGGGTCAATAACAGGTTAGGTCATTAACGGGTGCCTGATCAATATAATTATATGAATTGGTTGTAAAAACTATTTTACCCCTTTTTTAAAAATATTTTTATATGATAATATTATATTCATAGTTGAATTGACCTAACGGGTCATAAAGTATAATAAAAAACTATTATATGAACTTTTAAAAAACGAGTCAAAGTGGGTCGTATTAAAACGGGCTTTGATCCGCCCTTGTTCGTCTAACATTTGACATGACCCGCCCAGACCAGGGGCGTTCAGCACCTCTAAATTCTAATGGGGCGTATCTCATTGACGTCTTGTACAACATCGTCATTATATCCAGTCTATCCCGCTCATAGGAAAACATTACCGTCTTGTAAAACATCATCATCATCATATTCAGTCTATCTCGCTCATAGAAAAACATTAAACATACACAATTGGTGAAAATGCATTAAGTAAACATACCCTATGATCCAATATTAATCAATTTTACAACCGAATGCAACTCATTGACTTTAAAATAAATTTAAAATTAAGTAAAAATCAATATAATCACAAGTCAATTTTAATCTGATCTGAAATATATAATCCGCAATGGACTCGATAACAAAAATGAAAACCATTAGTCCATTATTAGTATCTTGTATGTTCACAATTTCCAAGTCCAAGTAACAAGCTGAATGTGTGTCAAAATGATACTTTATGTTTCCGTCTTTTCACTACACGTTCTAATTTCCCTTCCCAGTAAGCCAACCGCCCCACCCACAGACTCACTATTCCCCATACAAACCCCATTCTCCAACTTCCTTTCTCATTCTTCCAATCCACAACAATGGCGGAAAACCCAGAAAAAATGGTGTATCTTCACGGAGATCTACACCTCAAAATCTATGAAGCACGACATTTACCAAACATGGATCTCACTTCTCAACGTCTTCGTCTCTGTTTCACCGCATGCAATACTTGTTCTGTACGTCCTAAATCCTCCTCCGATCATCCTTCCACCGAAAAACACCATAAACATCGCCATCGAATCATCACTAGCGATCCATACGTCACCGTTTTAGTCCCACAAGCTACTATTGCCCGAACTCGTGTCATTAGAAATTCACAAAACCCTCGTTGGAACGAACAATTTCATATCCCATTAGCACACCCGGTAATCAATGTTGAATTTAATGTTAAAGATGATGATGTTTTCGGTGCTCAGATTATCGGTAGTTTTAGTCTCCCTGCTTCTAGAATTCTCTCTGGTGAACTGATTTCTGGGTGGTTTCCTATCCTCTCTTCTTCTGGTAAACCCCCTAAACCTAATTCTGCGCTTCGAATTGAGATTAAATTCACCCCATGTGAACAAAACCCAGATTTTAAAATCACTGAAAATGGGGTGAAATCTACTTATTTTCCTCTCAGAAAAGGGGGCATTGTGAAACTTTATCAAGATGCTCATGGAAGAGATGATTTGTTACCGGAAATTAAGTTGGAAAATGGGGAAGTTTATAAGCAAGGAACATGTTGGGAAGATATATGTTATGCAATATCTGAAGCTCATCATTTGATTTATATTGTTGGCTGGTCGGTTTTTCATAAAGTGAAACTTGTAAGAGAGCCCACTAAACCATTGCCAAGAGGAGGAGATTTAACTCTTGGGGAATTGTTGAAGTATAAATCTGAAGAAGGTGTTAGAGTTTTATTGCTTGTTTGGGATGATAAAACTTCTCATAGCAAGTATTTCCTCAACACAGTAATTCTTCTTCTTTTCTCTTTAATTTTAGTATGCAATAATTTGTGTTTTATGGTAAGGTTTGCCTCTAGTGTAGACCCTTTTCCGGATTCTCTTTTTGTGGGGAAGAAATGTGTTGACGAGAATAAAAGAGAATGGCGAGGAATAGTAAATGATATTAATTAGTTAGATTTGGGACGGAATAGTAAAATAATTTGGAAATATTTGAGAATCTTTATGAGGGCAAGGATTTGACTCTTGCAATTTACTTCATTTTGTTGATAATTTTGTTGGTGGAATCTGGGTTGTATTAAGATGGTGGAATAATAAAATCTAGTTGAATTTGTTTAATACTTCTACTTTAATGTAGTTTATCCTTTTCTTTTTAATCTTTATTGTAAAAGTTTGAAGAATTTTGAAGTTCTGGATATGTCAAGGAATCGACTTTAGTTTGGGTTTTGGGTTCCTGAAAGTGAAAGTGTAATGTGAGTTGTGAAATGACATTTTCATTTGTAGTCATTGGAAAAATTAAGTGTCTTATAAAGTGGTAGTTAGTAGGGGCATTATTTTATTCAGGGGTGTTTGGCACAAGGAAATAGGACTTTATTTATCAATTTGGTAAATCGTTTTGATTGGGTAACATTTTGAAAATTGTAATTAACCTTTTTGTGTTTTGTTTATTTTACCAGTATATTTTTTGATTTTTTACGGTGATTTACAAATCACGGTGATTGATTAGGTTTTTCTAAGTCTTTTAATAGACTTTAATGAACTTTAATGATGTGACTTTTTAAGATCCTATCCCTTGTTTGTCAAGTTAGGGACTTGAAAGAAATAGTTGAAACAACTTTTTCATTTTTTATACCCAATCCTTATGCTTATTCCCTTTAAACAAACAAGGGCTTGGATTTTTTTTGGAACAAAGTCCCGTTCCCTTCCATAAATCCCATGTGCCAAACAACCCCTCAGGGTAGTGATAATGACAGTGGAAAACATGTTTGAAACATGAGTATTAATTATCATTGTGAGAAATATGTTCAAAATATGTTCGTTATAAAAAGTAGAACAATGAAAAGGAAAGAATAAAGTATCCAACTTCCAAATATTGGAGTAGAAAGGAATGGACTTTGGACCCTTTACTGAGGAGAAAAGATGTAGAAGAAAGTAGAAAAGCAAAGTTTTGTCTTAGACACCTCCCTTTCAATAGTTCTTATAGTCCATCAATCATTCAACAATACATAATAACATATATTGCCATCTCACCCTTACAACTTTCATCAATGGAATCTCCATGTACAAAATACAAGGCTCACTCTAGAGATAAATAACTCTCTCTTTCTCACTTGATTGTATTCTCACCCCAAATTCTCAGCCCTAATATGATTTTATGACTCCATATAGACCTCATAAAATCAGCAAAGGAATCTCACTAAAGGACATTACGTGTCCCAAATCATATACACCTGTCAAGATAAGGACCAAAGAAAACAACTCACTGAGTAAAGGTGCTCGTTCGATCTCCCTGCATCTGGTCCTTTTTTGCTTCCTTCGTAGTTCCATCAATATCCCTCTCAGTCCCCAATGCATCCCCATCACTATCGTCATTGATGTATGTCATGGTTTTAGCTATGATGTGATCCAAATTACACTTAAGTATGGGTGATTGGCCCTTGTCCTAACAGTAGTTATTTGCTAAATTGTTGATTACTAATAGATTCAATTTGTATGCCAAGGTTTCCTAGCTTTTTTTAAAAAAGATCTTTGATAAAGTTGTTGTTTAAGAGCAAATGCATGATTTGGATTTGGTGAGTCAGGAAAAACTTGAAATGGTTAGTTGATTTGAGAAACAGTAAGATGCAGTAGGTAGATAGCATCAAAAAGGAGTAGCCGATAATTTTCAGATAGAATAAGAGCTTGTGGTATACTGATGAAGTGGCAATTCCAGTCTATTTATTTGATTATATCATCATATGACTTATATCATCCTGTGGATCTGTGATAGTGATTGATTAACAATCGTAATGTATCATGACAAAACATAATAGTCAATTGCATTATATTTTTTATTTGTTTCCATTTCCTGGAATAAAATCCAAGAACACAACTTTTCTTAATGGAACTTTCTAATTTTTGCGAAATGATTATTTTGTTAAAGGTTATTTTGTGAATCATTATTGGGGTGATTTGAGTAGTTTAGATAGTATTTTGCCTGAAACTTATTGTACATTTCTATTCTTCTCTCCTAAGCGTCATCTCGTCTCGGACCATGCCCAAGAAAAGGAACTGTTTGGCATTTGAAATGTCAATGCTAAAACTCATCATGTTTGTTTTTGTGGATTTGATTTTTCAAGATGAGAAGGTAATTTTAGGCGTTTTTTTGGATTGAGCAAGAGGATATTGTTTTTAGCTTACTTGTTTGATAAATATGGAAATTGCAAAACAATATTATGCTGATCTATTGATATATAATTTTTGGTTGTAAGGAAGGGGTTATGCAAACACACGATGAAGAAACACGGAAGTTTTTCAAACATTCTTCAGTTACGTGTGTCTTATCACCTCGTTACGGTAGCAGTAAACTTAGCTACTTCAAGCAACAGGTACACACCATTTTGTGAGGCTGTATTCATATGTGCTCTAGTATAATAATTACTCACTCTGCATAAATAATACTTCACGTGGTAACATCTTTTCCCCCTATATGATATTGATGATTATATAACTTGAAAGATTTGATATGGTTAAGTTGTCAGATTGCTGAGCCTAAGTGCATTTATATGCGTGTTCTTTTGTGACGTTGCATTTTTAGTTTCATGCGTTTGGGCCTTATGTCAGTTTTATGTGGTAGTTCAATGTAAGGTTGTTAAAAATACGTGTTTCAAGGCTGCTTGAGTACTCGTCCATTCATTGTCCGTCATTCTTATTATTTGCTATAGTTTCATATTACTTTAGACCTTTAAATAGTTTGCTTCACACTTGTTCCTGAAGTTTAATTTTTAATACTTCTACAGGTTATTGGGAACTTGTTTACACATCATCAGAAATGTGTTCTTGTTGATACTCAGGCATATGGTAACAACAGAAAGATTACTGCCTTCCTAGGAGGTATAGATCTGTGTGATGGACGCTATGACACACCCGAGCACAGACTCTTCCATGACCTGGACACTGCATTCAAGGATGATTTTCACAACCCCACATTTCCTGTGAGTATATCTGCCTTGTTTTGCTTTGAGGGTTATACTGGGGTAGAAGTTGGTTCTTCTGTTTGAGAGAATGTTACATGAAGCGAAAATCAATTCGACATGAGAAACAAAACTAGAAATGTTGCTTGTGAAGCTTCATTAGATTTTCGACTGATATCATAATGCTTTTTGTTACTCTAAATATTAAGACCTTCCTGTATATGCATGTTTGTTTGCCTGTGATTTTGGTGAGTCTGTACGTATATATATATGCAAAGTAAAGCCCATGCTTTTGGTGAATTTCTACATATATATGTGCATATTATGAGATCATCTATGAGTTTTATCCTTTTAGTCTTTGCTCCATTGTATAATTTTTTTTATCCTGTAATATTTATCTGTTTTTTGATTTCTTGATCTCCTAGGCTGGGACAAAAGCTCCCAGGCAGCCGTGGCATGACTTGCATTGCAGAATAGACGGTCCTGCTGCATATGATGTTCTTATAAATTTTGAGCAGAGATGGAAAAAAGCAACAAAATGGAAAGAGTTTGGATTGCGGAAGAAAATGTCTCATTGGCATGATGATGCTTTGATAAAGATAGATCGGATCTCTTGGATTCTTAGTCCTCAGCGTGCAGCTGCAGATGATGATGTCACTGTAGTTCCAAAAGAGGATCCTGCACTATGGGTTTCAAAGGAAGGGCATGCAGATAATTGGCACGTTCAGGTAATACGGTTGACAAACTAACTTAATTCAAACCCTTTTTTTACTTCTTAATCTTCTATTTTTCCTCTCTTCTGTTCCTCGTGGCTATTTTTGATTGCTCATTTGTTTAATGTCTTTTCTTTTTTCAAATTTCTCTAAAATCGTATTTACAGGTATTCCGGTCCATTGACTCAGGATCACTGAGGGGATTCCCTAAATCTGTCCAGCTTGCTAAGGCTCAGGTTAGCATCTTTCTCATGATTTTTTCATATTTTTTAAATCATCAAATTATTATGCAATCCACCAAGGCTGTTATCAAATATTGTGACGAGTTCTGTATTTCAAAATGTCTTTCAAGTTTTGTTTGTTCTCCTTTCTGCATCAGATGCTTTGCTCAAAATCATTTCAACGCTATAAAATTACGTCATGTGATTTGATAGCAAAGTTGGTGACACATACAGAAAAGTTTTCTTATGATTACAACTTTGTACTTTGTTGAATATTGTATTTATGTGGTTAACCGGCTATTTCCATCCATTATAAAGACTTCTCACTTGTTAATAAACTCATGCTCTGCAGAATCTCGAGTGTGCAAAGAATCTGGTTATAGATAAAAGCATACAAACAGCATATATCCAGGCAATCAGATCTGCACAACACTTTATATATATTGAAAATCAGTATTTTCTTGGGTCATCTTATGCATGGCCTTCTTATAAAAATGCAGGTCTGTCCAATACTCTTGCTATCATGTAAAGTTCTATGATTATAAATTACATGGTTGACACTTGACAGTCAGAATTTTAGGGATTTTGTTGAATCTTCTATTATTTGGGAAGTCTGTTATCTAGAGTTGGTCATTGTAATTACTTGTTTTAAGTCATTTGAAGCATGGAAACTAGATGCTCCCTGAACCCAAAATTGTAGGCTATATTTTGTTCAACACCATCCCAAAATATAGGACTTTTCAAAAAACTTTAGTATATTAAAGTCACTATTTAGCTTTAATTCTAGGAAAGTACGATGATTTAGAAGTTGTAATAGTTAAGTATCATTACAGACATGTGGAGTTATGGTATTTTAATTAAATTCCTTATGAGGATTCTAATAAAATGCAGCTTGTTTATTGTGTATGATCACTTTCTTCCTACTCCCATTTGATTAGTTTCATTTTTATTGTTATTGAAACATGTGTATTCAATTGTAGAATTATATTCTATTCATCTGTCCTATAACATAGTGAGGTTACTTATGTTCCTCGCTTTTATGCAATTATCAGGAGCTGATAATCTGATCCCTATGGAGTTGGCGTTAAAAATTTCCAGTAAAATAAGAGCCAAGGAACGATTTGCGGTTTATGTGGTCATACCAATGTGGCCTGAAGGTGACCCAAAGTCTGGTGCAGTGCAAGAAATTCTCTATTGGCAGGTTATTGGGCCGTACAAATTTTTTATTTTTTCTTGGCGCACTTCAATTATTTTACAAGAATAGAGTTTTTGTGTTTTTGAATGAAGTGTTTGCTGGTACTTAAAAAGAAGTTCTTGAAGATTTAGCTTTTTCCTTTGCTTTAATGCACCCTGCTTATCGATAAATAAAAACATACACCAATTTCTGTACTTGTTTCTAGGTCGAAAATACTGGCTAATGTTGGTGATCATTTGTTTCATACAGGGGCAGACAATGGAAATGATGTATGGCGTTATTGCACGTGAACTGAAAACACTGCAGCTTACCGACTTTCATCCTCAAGATTATTTAAATTTCTATTGTCTTGGTAAGAGGGAAGAACTCCCTGAGGAATTGCTGAAGGAAATGAACCAATCTAACAAGGTAGCTTTTCTTCACTAATGCTTAATGGCCCTTGAATGATTATGCTTTATTTTTGTTGCTTATGAAAATTGTTATGCTAATAGTGATAACTTGGGCCAAATGTATAGAGTAAGTATAAGAAAAAAGGAATAGAAATAAGTGAAAAGTTATATCCAATACAAGTAATATTATATATAAGTAGTTCTAAAAATACGTAATTATTATTATTTTACACGATTTTTAAAGAGATCTCAATTTAACCATGAGCATTTTTCTTACAATCATCAACCATCATGAATATATGAATATCTTCATATTAAGTGTAATATATCTTGCAACATAATAATAATAGTATTTAATTTTCACATTTTTACATATGAAGTGGTCTTGTCCACTTAGTGCACAACACACTACAACTAGTGTGCACTAACCTTAGACATAGCAAGTATGGATTAGAGAGTGTGAGTTAGTGGGGTGGAGAGTGAAGAGTGTAGGTTAGTATAGAGGTGGTTAAAGAGTGATGCACAATATTGTGCACCAAGTCCATATTAGACTTATTTCGTGTTGTAAGGTACATGGATTGGGGCATGATAGCATGAAAATTTCTGATGTAAGGTTGTTGCAGACTTGCAGCTTATTCCCTAGTTCCTGTATATTTCATGCTTTACGTACATGCCAAGGGAATGATTGTTGATGAATGGCATGTAAACTTGGACATTCGTTTTCTAACAAACTCATCCTATCAGGTTTCTGATTCATTCAATCAGCGCAGATTCATGATTTACGTACATGCCAAGGGAATGATTGTTGATGATGAGTATGTTATAGTGGGATCGGCTAACATCAACCAAAGATCTTTAGCCGGTACTAAAGACACAGAGATTGCTATGGGTGCTTATCAACCACATCATACTTGGTCTAGCAAAAACAGGCATCCAAGAGGCCAGGTCTGTGCTCATGCTTATTCTTCCCTACTATTTTTCATTAATTGCTCTCCCTTTGTACCCAATGTGTAATTAAGGCTTTGACATTGTTATTGTTAGTGATTTCCTTTTTTTCGGTTTACCATTAAATTTTTTATCAGTTTCTGTTGAAGGGATTCGGAATAAAAACACAAGGCTGTATAAAACCGCCTTTATATGTTGTACCACCTACTAAGTCAATAAAAATTTCCTGCAGATCTATGGTTATAGAACATCACTTTGGGCCGAGCATCTTGGGACACTACACGAAGCATTCGATGAACCGGAAAGCTTAGAATGTGTGAGAAAGGTGAATGAAATTGCTGAAGATAACTGGAGCAAATTCACAGCCGAAACCTTCTGCACATTGCAGGGTCACCTTCTTAAGTATCCATTGCAGGTCGATGCTGATGGTAAAGTGGCTCCCTTGCCTGACCAAGAATCCTTCCCTGACATTGGGGGGAAAATTATCGGAGCTCCTTCCGCTGCACTGCCAGACGTTCTTACAACATAACTCCTCAGTGAGATATATCGATAACAGTCAACTTAAAACACTGTTTGCGCATTTGCACCTTGTGCACAGCTTCATTTGTTGTAAGAGTATTGTTTTTAATTTTTGTTGTTTCTTTTAACCCTTTTCATTAGGAGAGTTGCGAGAGGGGGCTTGTTGGATGATTGATAACATGTAAATGTAGCCTGTGGTAGATTTGTGTATATCCGAGTAAAATGTAATTGTTGAGCTGAGTACATCACGTACACGATACAAGTACATATACATTGAATGTATTGGATGATTTAATTCATTAATGCTTACTTCAAAAAGAAAAAAGACGGGTAATTTTAATCTTAGGTGGATATTAGTCTGAGAATTTAAAATCGAATGACTTTGATATAAAAATTAGGATTTATTTTGAGCAAAATATCATATACAACATACAAATATGTTTGATGAATGATGATATTATTGTGAGATGCACATCAAGAAAGGGTATTTTATCTCTGCACTATGCAATATGTTCATCACTTTTATAATTGTTTTTTTTATTTTGATTTATTTTTTTTACTTTTGTCTTTTTACATAATTTACGAATAATGGTGATTCACTAAGATTTTTTAGTTATAAGTTCGGATAACGTTGTCGAGTCATGTTTTGCTCACCGTCCAATAATATAACCAAAACTGATTCGACATAAATAAAAAGAATGAAAAAAAAGAAAAACCTGTGAAATTGCACTTTACGCGTAGGTGTCAGTTTTGAAACTGACATCTCATTCACCATCATGACTTCCAACTAGTATTATAATTATATCTTCTTTTATCTTTTTATAAATATCTTTATTTTCCATTATTTTTCCATTCCAATTTCTTCTCACCATTTTTACGCTAACAGTTCTTTCTCTTCTCTTCTCCTCTCTTTCTTATCAAAGTCATAATTATGCTTATGAGTGCAGATTTGTGTGTTCGTGGATTCGGAATTTCTAGATTTGGTTCTTCATCTTCCTCGGATCAATCTACTTTTCTAAAAAACTCTTTTTTGTTTCCTAATTCCAATCGATTTTCTTTGCGATTTATTAACCCTCATAAGATTCGTAAATCCGCTTGTATTTCTTGTGATAATCACTCACATGGTAACTTTGATTCTAAATCTCACCGCCATCAATCTGAGGATGATTATCTCGAAGCTTCTCTCTTAATTTCAGGTATTTTCTTTTATTGGTTTTCTTTTATTGTTTTTCTTTGGATTTCTTTTATTGGTTTTCAGTTGAACATTTCTGCTTTGGATTTCAAACTTCATTTACTATGTATAATAGGGGGAAAAATTGGGTTCGGGATTGAGATGTGATTTTTAAGTGATGTATTTTTTGGGGTTCTTTCTTTTCTGGGTAGCTTTAATTGTTAATGCTTATGGAATTAGGGAAATGATTTGTTCATTGGTTGTTATTGTTTTCTTAGTCTAGGTTTTTGATTAATCGACTTTCAAGTATTGATTTTTACTTGTGAAATTTCTAATTGTAGGCTAGTAATTACACATGGACAACTCAAGTTCACTCTCATGTTTAGATGTTAATTGGGTTAATTGGTAGCCATGGTAGGTGGTAAGTGATATGTTATAGTATAACATATGCCGGGCTGCCTAGGACATGTTATATACTCTAGTAATGTCAAGAGACAAACTGGTGGTCAGCCCTTTCACACTAGCCTTTGAGATAGAAGTTTGGTTGGAGCATATGCTCTTATCCTACCTAGAGCTATATATATTCACTTGAAATGAAGTGTGGTTGAGATTCAAACAATTATTGTCACGTAGCATTGTATACCATACAATATGTTATCGTGAAGGAATTCAGAGGGGTAGGAAGAGAGCAATGTGCTATATTGCTTACATTTGGTTTTGGAGTGTTGAAAATGTAGGTTTTGTAAGGTTTTTCCTTGATATTTTAATCAAGGCAAATGCTCTATACTTCCTTGAGAGTGTATATAAGAAGCTACATATCCTAAACATTTATAACATCAATTGGCAGTTGTCATAAATACAAAAAATATATTCATGCTCTTGTATGCAACCTTGGCACATATAATTCTGTGGGTTGCTAAATACACATTACATACAACTTGGTGTTTTAAACTTGTTTTGTATTGCTTGTTTATTAAGCAATTGTATACTAGTGTTGCTATTTTTCGAACAATGAAATTTCAATGATGTGGTGTACACGTACTGCTTTAAAATCAGCCAAAGATGAAGGCTTTGAGGACATCAAGAACCAGTCTGAAACTTCGATGACATATCTTATACCTTTTATGACATTTTGATATCTTTGATAATTCTAAGATGGTATCTGATATCTTAAACTTTAATGTACTTTAAAATCTCTTTAAGCGAATTGTATGGTATCTAATAACTTTGACGATTTAAGATGGTACAGTGATGCCTTGCACACACATACATTGGGAATAAACAATGTTGTTATGTTCTTCCATATACAAAAAATTTGTTGTCTAATACAAACTTGGCTGGTGTAGAAACGGTGAGGCATCACCATTTGCGCAAGCAAGGATTTCAAGGGGAGGTGAAAGACTTGTTTGGCCGATTTCTTCCTGTTTCATCTCAAATGAAAGACCGCAGATATGAAGTCAATTCTATAGGATTGGGCATCCTTCGTCAGTTTCGTCACCCAACTATTTTTCTTAAAATATCTTGTGAAGGGGATTTTTTGCTTCCCATTGTTGTAGGTACTTGGGTCTGAACCTCCCTCTGTAGTTTTGTTGATTAATGCTATTTCATACAGCTGTGGTGATAATTTGTGATTATAAATTCAATGACATTGCAGGAGAGTTAGCAATTGAGAGACTAATTGACTCCCTAAGTGAGGACAATGATGGGGTAATTCTATATTCGAAGTGATTTTCATTGTTTATTTTTTGTTGGGGAGGATGATGTTGGAGGCTATTGGTCAAACATATTTAACATTTTCTTTTTTTTTTCAGGATTATTCAAATGATTTTCAATTGTTGAGGAATGTGGTGTTTGGACTTGGAAATGAGGTATATAACTTTCTTGCTGTCTGATAAATCCTAAAGGTTTTAGTCAGCAGCCAATTTCTGATTTGTCATAAGTTTCACTCTTAAGGTTCTATATGGTCATTGAACTATCACACATTCAACAATATGGATTAGCATACTTTCTAGGTTTCATCTCCTTTAAATGCATGAATTTCTTGTGGCAAACTATACCAACATTGAATTAGCAAGGGATTGAGTCAAAAATCTTAGTAAGCTATCATTTAATCATTTTATTGTCAAGTAGCAGGTCCCCCAGTGCAATATGCTGCTATTGGAAGATAATGCAGCCTAAGTCTTAAACCCTACTCCACCTTGCCATAATCAGGAGCCTCTAGTGTGGTATGATTTTGGGGCTCCTTTTTCTTATGGCTATTATGTATGGTTTTCAATGTTCCTACTTGTAAGACCTAGGAATGTTTGCTTGTATTCTGTAATTCAGCTACCAATTTCGATGTCCTTTTTTTCCGTTCAACTTTCCTTCATCGGCTGTCTCCCTTCTAAAATCTAATCTATGCTTTGGTACCCTAGTGTAACAGCTATTTCTGTGAACATTATTTTTTGCCCTTTTTTAAGGGGGCAGGGGGGTAGGGGTTATATTTAAGTTTGAAGTATGTATTTTGCGTCAACAGATATTATCAGAACTAAGTTTGGGTTCCTGTTCCTGGGACCTGATTCTGATGAAAGATTATTTTCCACATTGTAGTTCCGCTCTAGACATCTCTTGATAAGCCACACATGATACATTCTCCTTTATTGTTGTTCAGTTGAATGTTGAATTGTTGATTACGATGATGACAGTCCATTAATCATTATTTACCCCTGAAAATTAATGTTTAACAAAGTTTTTCTTAGTTTGTTTGGTTCCAAGTTATAATTCCTTGAAATTTCTAATTCCCAGGAGTTGCTTTTTTGACTAGTTATTTGGTTGACATAATTTGCCCAAGCATAGAAAGTGCAAATTACCTTGGAAGTTCAAATTCCTACAAGGTGAAGGAATTTAATTACCAAGAGGTAGGGTGGGTAAATCTAAATTTTGGTGTAAATCAAACTAAAAAAAGCCTATTTCTAGGAATTTGACCAAGGAATTTACTTCCAAAGAAATAGAATTTCCATTGGAAGTTAATTCCAATGTCTACCAAACGAGACTAGTGGGGGCAAATTAATTTCCTATCTCCTTATAAAGAGAACCTACTAAACTTTATATTGTTTAACAAAAATTATGTCATTTTTTTTGTATGTCTGTATGTCTGGAGTGTAACAAATGAATGTTTCAAAAATATATTTTCCTTTTTGTTTTTCCCCCTTTCCTAGTAAATTATGGTAGGATATTCTGTTAGTTTTTTCTTTTTAAGAAGCTATGTCTAATAATGATTGGCATAGTGATGGTTTTGGATGAGTTTGTCATCTCATGTTTATCTTTCCACATCAAATGTCAGGTAAGGATGGTGAAAATTACTAAAAGAGTGGTCAATACATATTTTGCCCGAATACATGTTGACAAGGTAAGGTTTTATTTTTTGCAAATGGCTTTCCCGTAACTAAATAGTAGTAAATGACTAAATGTATTGAATTGATAGGGTGGCATGGTCTAGATCTATATGTATCTGTACTTCTTAACTTAAGTAGAGTTTCTGGGTTTTGGCTAATGACAGGTAGAGGAGAGAGGAGATTTTAGTGTGGATGCACGACCATCAGATGCCATCAATGTAGCGCAAAGATGTAAGGTACATGATTTTCTTTCATGGGCACCACAGCTGAAGATATGGCTCTATATAAGATTTGTTTTTCTTAGGCTACCATGACAGCCACAAACACAACCTCCTAATAGCGCACAATAGAAACACACACTCCAAAAAAAATCAAGATAAAAGAAAGATTAAAGTTTTGATTTTGGGGAGCTTAAAGGAAAACATGGAGTGGCATTGTTTTGCTTTGCAAGTTCTTCATTATCTCAGCTCAGAACATCCCCACACACCCAAATAAAGAAAAAAGGGGCAGTTCTTGAAAGTAAAATGAGTTTTTCCTCCCCTTCAATTTCATCTTATTAAACCGGCCTCTTTTTTAGAATTACGGCTTTTGCCATTGTTGTAATCTTTAGAATGTTCTTTTTGGTTGTGCCCTAACTATATGACGGTATATTTCTTGCACACAGGCTCCAATATATGTTAATAAGCAAATTGTCTTGATGGATGCTATCAAGATTGCTTATGGAACTGGCCGACTCCGCGATACAAAACCTATTTATGATGTTGTATTGGACAGGTATACCTAGTGCTCATAGGGCTTCCATTGCAATGGCCCTGGTAGTCAAAATTCGTTTATATGCATCTTAAACAAGGATTTACTGTTACAAATACTTTAATTTGTGTGCAGCCCAATGGATGGTCCCGATTTTCTGGTTCAGGAATTAACTCTTATACAGAGTATGAAGTTAGCAGTGGAAGAAGAAAGGTACAATGATGCAGGTACGTCGTAGAAAACATCAATATCAAATTTGCATCCAATTTTTGTTGTGTTTGCAATAGATCAACTTAAACCGTCTGAATAATGGCATGCAGCAATGTTGAGGAACGAACTGACAAAACTTCGTAATTCTGAAATTCAAAATTCACTACCAACAAATTGGCAAGAAGCATCAACCCCAGGACTACTCTAATTTTGAGTCCGAGTTTGCCTCAGTAGATGATCACGATACAAACATACACGTGGCATCATATCCGTGGATGTAGAGGCATTTCAGCACTGCAATGAAGCATTGTTTTTGGTTTAAAATTGTCTTCTGTACAGGTTCATCTTCATCCCATTGCATTCATTAGTCTGTCTTATCTAAATGTAAATGTAAATATGTCTGTAAATCTCACAAGTAGGCCTTTAGGCTTTAGGAATTACATATAATACTCCTATATCCAGTTGAACCAAGCGGAAAAGACTGATGACTGATCTGGATTGAAACCTGTATGCTAGATTAGTTTGTCTGAATGCAGCCAGTTGTAGTTCTTCTATAGTGGACTCCTAAGTCCTATCTAGTTGTATTTGCAGTTTACAACACCATAGCTATTGCAATACCTATAGAGAGTAAATGAAATCTGTTCCAATCGCATCTGTTTTGTGCTGTAATATTAACACATTTATTTATTTGATTGTATATGCTTCAATTCAAGTCTTGATAGCTGATATGTTTCGTTTCAAATCTCTGATGGTTCGTCATGTATCTTTAGTAACTCTTACGCTATAATTGAGGGGAAAAAAAGAAGAGGAAAGAAAATTCATAATTTTAATGGCTATTTGAACAATTTAATAAAATTCAATTTGTTTATAATTTATATACTCTATTGTTTTAGTGCTCAGTTCTCATTTTTTTAATATCACGTAAATTTAATACTCCCTCATATTCACTCTAAGTGTCTCATTTTCTTATTGGGTCAAGTCACCTTAAATGTCTCGTTTTTATTTTCGTATGTTAACTTTACCAATTTATTCCTACTAAATTTAACTTTTTTATGCCTACTAACTCCACTTTACACCTATATAAATTAAAATACTCTACATTTTTCTCTTACATATGTGGTACTATTTGACCACCTAAAAAATGGTAAAAGGTTAAATGGGACACTTAGGGAGAATAGAAGGGAGTATAAATTTTATTTTCAGCATAGTCAAGTATTTTGTTTAATTCGTTTTAATATAAATTTTATTGATACCAACTTAAATAATTTTTAATTATTTATAAATAAAGATAATTAAAATATTAATAATTGAAATAGTGTACAGGTATAATAAACCAAATAAAAACTTAGTTTTGAAATGGTGAGAATAATAACTAATTATGTCAAACTTACTTTAATTGTAACATGTTTTGTTATTAGTTTTACATTTTAATTGTCAATTTTAATAGATCATCTCAATTTAATAAGTTTTAATTGGTTTTAGGCATAATAACACTAACCATAACACCGACAAACTTCTAATTTTCAGCTGATAATATTTTTGCTTTACTTGTTCGAGTATCATTGCGGTTCACATTAGGAACAATTATATACTCATCTCGATTGAGAAATTTAAATTTAAAATTTGTTTTAAATTTATTTGCTCAATTACTATTTTGGGACATGATTTAATCGTACCATATAGTACATTTTTACTTTTTATTTTTTTGCTCTCTTATTCTTCTCAATGCACTTAAAAAAAATAAAATTAATTGACACACCTCAATTTCTTAATCTATATCTATTCCCTTAAAAGAGAAAACTCAAGGGGTAGAGTAGTATATATCTTATCTTCAATAGCAATGACAATGTCAGTTATTTTCGTCTTTTTGAATTTACACCAATGATTCACATGTTGAAACTTTTTAAGTCATACATTGGGAGTCGCTAGTTGATTGTTGCACCATGTTTGACATGGCGCAGGTTTTCAACACTTTGGCATGAATGCACACGCTTGAATATGTATAAGGATAAAGAGATCAATTCAATAGAATTCAGATTTTCATTTTGTGCATCATTTTTTTTCCTTTTAATTTCTTTGTTTGTTCGTGTACTTCAATAAACCTACGCGAGAAGAGTGTGGAACACTTTCTACCCCATCTGATTTGTGGAACAAATCAATAAAGAATTTTTCCCTTCATAGAGTGAAACTCAAGGAAAGATTGGGAGTCGTTCATCTTGGCGTGACATCAAAGGGAACACTCAATAACACCAAGAACCAAGAATTGGTTTTCTTGGACTGATTTGGGGTGTTTTATGCGTTTGTTTGTATTGATCAAGAGGATCAAGAGGATTGCCTTTGAGAGATTGATCGAGTGCAAGGTCGTGAATCCGGAGGACCTGATCTTGGTGCAATTGAGAGTCATACATTTACAAAATTTACAAATTTTCATCTTCATTCTTCAATGCAACCAGACTATGGAATAAGGAAAGGTACAAACCAATCAGAATATAAGCCAAATTTTATAAACTTACATTCGGAACATTTCTCAGCCCAAGGCTTATTTTACAGAAGTTGCGTAATAAGCTAATCAAAAGATGTACATGTTTAAATAGAACGTATTTACATAATACTTTCCGATTACACTACAACTTATTTCTAATTAACTAACGTTGCTACACTTCATTTGGGAGCTCAGTTTGAGTCCAGGCTGAATAACCACCAGCAACATCAACAATTCCCGTAAAACCCTGTAAACATGTAAATTCAAGTGTGTTATTAAAGTTCTTTACCTTCCGGTACTCGGGGAAGATTCTGAACATATTCAACATGCCCAACCGCATAGGATCTCGAAAAATTAAGGACCTCAATATTATATTATGCAGTATATATTTAGTGCCTAAAAGATACAAAGTTGTTCGAAAAATATCATAATTTTTAAAATTACACATGATCTTCAAAATTTTTTTTCAAATTATTGCTTCGCCCCTGCTAGTACTACTATTTAGCGGTAATGTGAATACAATTTATGTTGTGAACTCTTGGTTTCATTTATGAGGCCTCTTGACATTGTGAAATGCAAAGAAATGAAATTCATCTAAAAATAAAGATGTTGAGAATAAGTCTTGTCTCAGTTAGAGCATATAAACATTTAATTTCCTTAAGATTCTTGCTGGGTCCCTCCCCTTCCCTCAGCCTACTCCGTAGGAACAAGAAAAAGGAGGATGTTTATTTATACTTACAGCAGCATGAAGATCATTTGCAGCCATAAGAGATCTCTTTCCAATTTGGCAACCCTGCACATAAATGAAAACCAAAAATTAATCAATTATAATGATTATAAATAAAACATACACACAAAGTGTGAAGTGAATGGATAAAACATACAACAAGAATTTCATCATCTTTATCAAACTTTGATGACACTTGCTCTACAAATTCTGGGTTCTTCGTCATTCCTGTATCACTCATTACACAATTCATAAGTCAGAGATGTATAAATTAATTCAATTTCTATTTAATCAAATTTTGATCAAGCTAGTAATCATATGTAAATTATGTAAATGTGTGTATCCTAATGACTCGTTTTAAGGAAATATATATTGGCTTACCGGAACCAAGTCGAAACATATAAGGAATGTTTACAGCACCAGGAACATGACCAGAACTGAACTCTTCAGGAGTCCTGCAAATTGTATCACCCATCCAATAGACGGAATTAGTAAGAAAGCGATAATAGGACTAATACGACTAATACGACCAAATTGGCTGAGAAATGGCATTTACCGAACATCCAAGTAACGATGGCCAGCTTGAAGAAGTTCATGAGCCACACGAACAGGTACCGATGTTGGAGCACCTGTTGTAGTCATTGCTTCCAAATTGTTAGTCATTCCTGCCCTTCTTGACCTGCATTTTACAAATTTAGATGGTAGGACATTATAATGAATTGAGAAAAAGAAAAATTTATACGGACTACATGTAGTCAGACACCAATGTTTAGGATTAACGTTGATACTAAATGGTGATAATGAGAATGATTTATATGTAAAATTTCAAAAGTTTCGCACTATTCCCATTGCAATAAACTTTGATCACAAAAAGTTATTTTGCTTACAAATTTTCATTACCACCTAATACTACTTTTCCCAATGGTAATACATTGATTCAAATGAATTCTATGAAGAAAAATGAGATGATCGAAGGTTGACAAGCATTCCCATCGAGATTTTTCAACTAAAATTACACTAATTTTTCATTCTTATTATCACCGTTCATTACTAATAACAATAATTTGTCATTTTTATTACCACCATTTATTACTACTTAATACCTAATACCAAACGGGCCGTAAAAGTTTGTATATTTTCTATCACAAGATATATTCAAGAGTAATAATCTTGACCCTAACACATGATAGCTCCAAAACATAATTCATTTTAATTTCAAATACAACTTTTTATAATCTTTTAATAGTCTAGATTTTCAAAAATAAATAATCATTTATTCAATGTTTTAAAATATCAATTGATTAAATCATTTTTGCATGCTAATTAACATCACAATATACAATATAATATATGTAGAATACTAGTTAGTACTATATAAGGTTAACACAATAAAGATAAAATATTACTCTGATATCGGTTACAATCATTATATTAATTGCACCATAAAAATTAAAATTATGATTATATCGTAAATTAAATTATATGGCGCAAATTCAAAGGAATAAATATAATTTCATCTTAATTAATAACTATTTAGACATAGAAATGGATGAAATGGTACCTGTAATAAGTAGAATTCCTCCTTTGGGGTTGGCTAAAACGGCATCGTATAGGGAGGAAAGAAGAAGAGTTTTTGATAGAAATGAAAGGTGGTGAACAAAATCCACCATGGATAAGGCTGTGGGTGGCTTTTTGAGGTCGTAAAAGTATTTGGTGGCTTCCACAAATTGACGCCATTTTTGTTTTTTTCGCTTTAGTTTGAAGTTTTAATTGTGTAATAATGTAAAGAAATTAGCAAATCAGAATGGAAATAAAGAGAGAAAAAAAGAATGTATTTAAAGAAAAAAGTGTGAAAATAAAAATAGAAGTTAATAATGAAAAAGATAGGGACGATGAATAGATGACTAAAAATAAAACATGAATCAGTGCCACGTAATTTGTAATTGTGGGGTGTTACAAGTTATGGATATTTGTATGGATGGATAATGTTTTATTTGTTTATTGACAGAAAACTGGAAATAAAAAGGATGGGTTCGATAAAATGTTGTAGGACAGTAGGAGTATTAATTAGGTATGGTCCAGCTCCACATCATGTGTAGGGCCCGCAATTAAGCATCTGTCAGATAATCTCTTTACTCATCACACACGTTCTTCTATACACTTTTGATCTTTTAGCTCGCTTCTATCACTGCCACGCATAAGTATTCTATCCATTTTCCCTAAAGGTGGTACTTGGGGCTTTGGGGCATTGTAACTCATAAGTAAAGAAAAAAAAAATAATAAAAAAAAAATGAGGGTTTTTGGTCATTATTTGTGTGAATATGGTATTTAGGTAAAAAAATCATTGATAAAAAAGAAAATGAGACAATTAATATGAATTTGCAAATAAGAAAATGGGACAATTGAAAGGATTGGAGGGAGTATTTGTTTTATTTGATTTTTTATTTAGTTTAATACGTTATTTTGATTATTTATTTATCATATAAAATTATAAAAATTTAATATTATAAAAGCATGTGATCAGACAATTCAAATAAAATGTTAATTGATTATATTTTTTCTTACATATAAGCCGCAATGTATAATATAAATTTTAAGAATAAATACTTTTTTCTTAAAAAGTTTTAAGAATAAATAGTGTCAATAATTTTTTTCGAAATTTACACATAACACGGTATCTAGATTTAAATTGGAACGTGCATTCTTCAATAGGATTTATGCTCTTTGTATAGATTTCTATCATCGTGAGAGGGTCTTATTTAAAATTTGTTTTTTTGTTTTTAATTAATTACTTTCTCCGTTCTGAAATACTCGCTATATTTTCGTTAGCTTATTTTATATATTGTGGCTATGTAAGAAAAAATATAGTCAAGTGGGATCTTGTTTGAATCGTCTAATCGCATACTTTCATAATATTAATTTTTTTTTATAATTTTTAGACGTATATAATTCAATATATAAATGATCAAAATAACGTATTGGACTGTATAAAAAGTCAAATGTAACAAGTATAATAAAACGGAGGAAGTATAAAGGTAAGAATAATTTCAGAAATCCTCATGAGTTTGTGTTGACAAGCCCAAAATCACTAGTGAGTTTAATGTTTAAGCCCACATAAAACCCACATAAACGTAGAGTCAATTATACAAATTTGATGGAGCCCCTCTTGTATGCAACCATCTCATTGTGAAATGAGTTCAGACAAAAGGTCTATTATGTTAAAAAAATTTATTATTAGGCTGTTTAATTCTAATATGAAGTATGTCCCATGGTAAGACAGAATTTGTGAATTTGATGAGGTTTCTTCTAGTCGAAAGATATATGGTAGTAGAGATGACATATTAAACTTATATGCTAGTCAAAATCTCACTAAATCATTGATGTGCTATGTATTTCTTCAATATTTCCCCAAACATGTGTGCCTATATTTTTAATAAACTCATAAAGGCCCTAAAAACCTAACACTGATACCATGGCAAAATTGTTATAGATTCATGTTTACTAAATAGATTTTCATTTGATTTCATTGATAATTGATTCTTTTAAGATAAACTAAAGACGACCAATGAATAAGCTAAAGTACTTTTTTACAGATAGGTGGAGGGAAGGGCTAGAAGAAGCTAGATGAGAATTCAACGTAGATTATATCTGAAAATATGTTATATATACTTTATCACTTTGTGGCCTTGTGGGTGAAGTATGAACCCATGATCTTCTGTCATATTGACTTCTGATATCATTTCATGAAACCATATCAACTGAAAACTTAGGCCGATGTTATAATCCCAGAATATGTTATACTCTATTATAGTCCCTTATAGTCTTACACCCTATCAAAAAAAACCTTTATACATATAAAGATAAAAGGAAAATTTCTCTTTGGAGTAGATTGTAAGAATCAGAACCTTATTAGTAACTAAAGGCGATCATTGAATAAGTTAATAATATTTTTTACTGGATAGGCCGAAGAAAGGATTGAAAAAAGCTATGTGAGAATGAAACGCAATTTATATTTGAGAAAAACAATACTTACTGGATAAAAGCCTATTTTCCTAAACATTTTTTGGTTTTCCTAAAGTGATACGATGTTGATTCCTTCAAAGTTGAAACTCATAAACTAAAATCATCCCACCACGTTGTCCAAAATTGTCAACCACAACAAACATGCATACCACCAATAAACAAAACTCCCTTCAAAATACTACTTTCTAAACTCATCTAATCATAATCAATCTTAATAATTCTTCATTATCATCATCTTCTTCTTAATTCCCTACAACTTAATAACATTTGATCATCATCATTATGATGAACTTAAGAAAGCTAAAAATACCTAAAAAAATGAGGGTGACAAGTATGAGTACTTCAACCAAACTCAAAGGAATGAAAGTAAGCAAAAGCATCAAAAGCATAAAGAAAATAAAGATCAGAAAAAGACTAACAAGTCTAAAGAAAGGAAAATCAGTTGGTACTACAACTACTCCTAGGATTGGGATCCGTAGGAGTAGTAGTAAATGGATATCTGTTGTAAGGAAACGGATCTTAAGACCCAAATTTCGGGGTCATAAAAAAAGTAATAAGAATATTATTATAATTCATAATAATACAAGTATTACTGCTAATGAAGAAGATAATAGGACTAGTTGTGCTACTGTTAAGGAGAATAATAATAACATTGTTCCATTCAAAGGAGAGGATGTTACCTCCATTGATTCGGGTGCTCCGCCGCCACAAGATCAGGAAGCTGAGACTACTGAGGAAGAGGATCAGATTAGTCAAACTCATTTTCAGATTATCAGGTTAAGGGAAGAAATGGCTGCTCTTCTTATTCAGTCTGTTTTCAGGGGTCATTTGGTAAGTTTTTTTTTTTATATATACTCTTTCGTCTCACTCATTTTTGCATTATTTAGAAGAAAAAATTCTCGCAATGTTTGATTTTTGGGCGTACACGCAGGCAAGGAGGGCATATAGAGCATTGAGAAGCCTGGTGAAGTTACAAGCTGTGGTGCGGGGAGCGTGCGTGAGAAGGCAGGCTCGTATCGCTTTGCATTGTATGAACACCATGGTTCGGTTGCAGGTCCGCATTCGAGACAGACAGCTCCTGTGTAGGCCAAGTGACGCTGTCGAAGCTTGATCATCCTCCCACATTCATGTTCAAATTGTTCATTAACCATCCTATTCCGATACTGGAAAACATGTTTGATATACTTCGATGTGCTTAGATATTTATATTTGATTGATTCTTCATGTCTTGTCTGGTGTAGCTTCTTTCGCATAAGGTTGTGAAAAACTGAATTAAGCCATTTTTCAGATGTTAAAATTGGTTAAGAGAAATCTTCATCTATGTATCGGAGCAAACTAAGAGTTTTCAGAGTTGCTTTGTTTTGTTTCTCAATCATATTCAATCAATGGTTAACCTTCTCATTGGGCAGAGCTCGACCCTGACACTATAAAATAAAATTCAATGCTCAACATTATGATCCCCCACCCCCAAAAAATTTTCTATAGCCGCCACATTTACATTAAGATAGAGTGCAAGTTCTATTCTATCAAAAAAATATAAGATAAAATGCAAGTACTATTGTATCAAAACAATACAATCACCGCCATTTTAGGCCACAAGGGCTTAATAGCCCCTGTTTTAACAGTTTGAACTTTGAAGAGAAAAGGCAATCAAAACCTGAAAAATTGGTGTCGATCACCATGCTCTAGTAAAGTATCTCGTCCAAATATCAAACACATTCTTTGTGATAGATTATGTACATTTTACAAAGAGAAGCTTATGTAATAAATATAGTCAAAAAAAATTCCTTAAAACAAACCAGTTCCTCATCAAGTATCTCTTCGAATGAAAGGCTAGACGTATACATAAAAAGAAGCCAGAAGAGACCTCGATGGCAAAGATGAACGTGTATTCACACATTTGGGATTGACATAGGATGACAAAGGGATCATTAGACATTTCTACACTCTCGCTTGAGATAATGTTATTAGACTATGGCAAAGCAAAGCCGTTAGAGCAACCGTTAATGTATACTTAATTGGTTAGACATATATTATACAATCTAATGGAAAATGCCTCCATTATTACTGACGAGCACTTGATCACCAGGAGATCCGCTTTGGCAATAATCAACCTCTACAACCTTTGTTGATAGCAAAAACAACCATCGGAAGGAAAATAAAAGTATAAGAAAAAGTTGTAGAGAGAGACATGAGCTCAAACCAAACATTTAGAAGCAGCTAATACCTACCTCATTAGCTATTTGCTGCAGGATCTGAATGACCTCTGAAAAATTGGGCCTTTGAGTGGGATCCTGATGCCAACAGCTCACCAGCAGATCGGCTAGCTTTGAATGAGTGCGTTTAGGAATAGGAGGTCGAAGTCCCTAAAATAAGGGTTTTAACGAAGCAAATATTACGTCTATTAGATCAATTTTGTTAACAGAGCTGAATAAAATAGAGGAGAGCCATTACCTTTTGGACTACTCCAATTGCAGCTTGCAATGGGGTCATGGAGGAGTATGGAAGCTGTTATTTAGACCGTAAAACAATTAATACCATAAAAAATGATAAGATGCATTTAAACTATAAAGATGTCCAGCAATGGAACATCTGGAAATAAATGGTGAAGGACTATGACAGGACAAAGACACATGGGAAAAATAAGTGAATAAATCGAGACTTACTTCGCCAGTAAGAAGCTCCCACAGCACAATGCCAAAACTAAAGACATCTGCTTTATGATCATAAGGTTTATGCCCGATGACCTTACAAATCATACAAACAGTATGAGCGAAATAAGCACGGGAGTAATTTGTACATGTGATTAGAACATAAAAATTAGAGATAAAGCGAAAGGCAAGAAAAATTTGTTTTCTTCAAGGATCAATTTTGTGGTAAAATAAAACTGAAAAAAGAATATGCGGAGATAATGATACAAGGAATTATATTTCTTAAAAATCCTTTGTAAGCGTTGACGTATTTACATTTGTAATAGAACGCTATGTAGAAGCTGAAGAAGCATGTAATGCTGGGGAAATTTCTGTGGTGGTGAAAGGGGAATTTCAAGGGATGAGGACCGGTTTGTAACGTGAATATTGCACAGAATGTAAAGTAGAGTATATGAAAGGAACTCGTAAATTATAATGTGATGGACAGAGTACCAACTACCAAGATATGAGCTATTTGAGTGAGTTTGACACTCCCCAAGTTCATCAAACCTCAGTTCTGTAACGTCTTCCACCCATTTCATATTTCCCTATCCTTTCAGGTTTCATACATCTAATTTCATCTACATATTCTTGACCCATTTCTGCTTGTTTAGAATATATGATCTCTCACTATAGCCGTAAGTCAAAGTTCAGTTGAGCTGATCCCATGCATCATGCAAAAGACCACAAGAATTTGAAAAAATTTATTGTGAGACATGCTTACCCTTAATCCCATGTCAAGTACAGTAAAATTTAGAGTTTTAGACAATTTGTCCATTTAAAAAATTCATATTAAAGTAGCAATCTGGTTAAGAAGCCAGCACTTGAAATGCGATTCACCCAAATATGTTAGAAGTTACTTCTACATGAGAAATACCTCGGGGGCCATCCACCGATAGGTTCCTGTTTCAGCTGTCATGATTCCTGATTGTGTCAGTACTTTAGCAACTCCAAAGTCAGCGACCTTGACAACCTACAGAAAGAAACAATAGAAAAAGAGTCAGATCATAAGGCTCCCAAATTACATCCCCCCTTTTCCTGAGTGACTTCAACATAAGATCTTCAGAGATGAGAAGTACAGCAGAGAATTGTGGCATAGGTTACATGTTTTTGATAAAACAAAATACACAAAGATAATAGAAAGCGGTTTACATTACCAATTAACTTTAACTAATGTCTGGTTCTACACTTCATCCAATTAACTTAATCTTGAACTTTAACAAATATGAAGTGAAGAGTGAATCATAACATTATCTACATTGAATCAGACAAAAAAGAAAATCAAGTGATATGAGTGTACTCAACTTTATGCATCACCAATTTACCAACAGCGCAACTTGGCAGATTAACTCATTTCATAAAATACTTACAAGAAAATATGAATAATAGACTATGTTACATTACCATCTTAAACGACACTAATATTCAAGTTCTACATATCGAGTGACTCAAAAAATTCATGTTTTTACTTCTACCTCACCAACTCTAGCACGTCTTGTATAAAATGCTATAATAGTATCACATCATATTCTCACCAGTCTTGATATAAAATAATTTAAGCAAGTGACCACAATATCATTCTGGACGAATATCATGTTTATGCCTTTATATCAAGTTATTTCCCTCCAGCTTCAACAAATTTGCACACGCATCAATAATTAGTATAAAGAACATGGTTACAATCTAATTTAGTCTTCTCCCTTGCCTACCCACAACCCCCTTCCAGAAACACAGCTTTTAACTCATATAAACACGAAGTATTGATTGCTTACTCCATCTTCACCCATAAGCAGATTGGCCGTTTTAAGGTCCCTATGCACAATATTATTTTGATGAAGATACTCCATGCCCATGGAAACATCAATTGCTGCTCTTAGTAGCGACTGTATTTTGAACACACCCTTTCTCTTATGCATGAAATCATACAGATTTCCTTTCGGCATGAACTCTGTAAAATTTGCAGCATCATTTTTTACAATTAGCATAACCAGCGACTCAACTGAAGTTCAAGTTCAAACATCAAACTGATAATGCCAGGGTCAACACATCGTAATTCAATTTAATAAGTCAATTATACACTAGGCAAATCTTCATAATTTAAGAAAACAAACACAGATACCGCTACCATGAAGTACTATCAGTTCTTGGCTAAGAACAGAGCTTGTGAATTTCTGTATTTTGTTTAGTTCTCTGAGAAATTTTTACTTCATGACAAATGTTTATGATCCACGAAACAGGTGCCAAAGACTTAGAAATTTTTCTAAACGAATTAAAATGATGATAGACTAAGGGCTTTTCAAGTCTGCATTCATGCAACAAAATGATATACATCTATCAAAATAATCTTCACTTCATCTTTCCCAGAACAGAAACTATCCAACAAAATGCAACCTTCAAGTTCACTTGCTACAAAATTTCAAAGCATAAAACATAGTTGAGTTACAACTTAGAATGTATTTCTTCAAAAGGAAATTGACTGGTACAGAACTGAAGAAAATGTGAAATATTACAACAGAATAAATAAATACTTTAAGGCATTACCAGTCACAAGAAAAAGTTTCGGAGGTTTTGTACAAGCACCTATAAATTGCACCACATTCTTGTGTTGAAGTTTCCTACAACATAAACAGAAGTTCTATAATGCAACATTGAAGACAAGTAATTACAACTTGCAATTCTTACATGAAAATCAGCAAGTTATAAAACGAAACTCCTCCCATGTCCACTCCAGCGTACTTAATTAGACACTATTACAGCATGTCACAAAGTTTTTTAAAATACTTCTATTATCTTATTGATAACTTTTTCCGAAAAAACATAATAAAATTAATGTGTTTAAATAATGAATTCACGACAAAGATACAACTTTGAAGACGGATTGAAAATTTTGGAAAAAAGGAAAACGGCTCAAACTGCCAGGTTCAAGTTACAATCAGGTATGATCAAATTTTTTGGTTTTCAGGTCTGGTCATTTCCGAGTTATGGTTAACTACTGGGTTTTAATCCACCAGTTTCACTCGGGTTTGGATCAATTTCGGGTTGGATCAAAGATTAACAGGTGTACGAATATGGAATGTGATACTTGCAGTCCTCAACCAAACATGCTTAAGAAAATCTTAGAAAACTTTTTCATGACCATACAGGAAAGGAAGGGAGGAGACAAACAGTACTAACATATTTCCATTTGGAAGATCCCTGGATGACAAGATGCAAACAATTGATGAAATGAAAGGGAAAATCTAGTAAAAAGTACTTGGAAAATGGAACACCAACGCAGTACATTCTGATTACTTCTACCAGCTCAAACTCTGGATTTTGCAACGAAAATTTCTGTCAGAACCAGGAAACTTTTCTTTATTTGCTAGACAATAGGCACATTTATTTCAACTTCAACTACTATGCGATTAGTACACTCATGAGCTTCATCACAACTTGTATATTGTATCAGAAGAGACGATTTAAAATTTTCCATCACCTGTTTACTCCAGTTCATTTTCATCACCCTACAATCCATAAGTAGTTTGAGAACAAGGGTGCTTACATACAAAAGCAATACTGAAAAACAATTTGAACACAGGAATGATTTGTTTTACACCTTCTCATTCTGTAATTTATCCATCAAAAGATAATTTAGCTGGATGAAGGGTATAGAAGCGTCAAGACTCTTGGTGACCAACTACAGCTTGCTTTTCAGTCATTTTTGTTCATTTATCTAATAAATGAATCAAGTTTGAATAAATGTAAAAGCAGACTTAAAAAATCAGCTTAACCATGTACACGTGAATGCTTCTAGATGTCATTCATGAAGAGCTCATTTATTTCACTTATCATTAATTGTCATTCAAACTGCTCATTTAGTTCAATTGTATTCTATAAAACTCAACCAAAATTAATTTTTTTTTATAAGAAACATCTTGCTGAAACGATTAGCTACATTAGACACTTAGATAAGCTTAAACAATGGTACTCATCTTGGCTCAATTATACACCAAAAACGAGGTTAAAGAGAGAAACAAAAGATGGTCTAAGACGCAATAAAAATGGAGGTTTCTAAAAAGTATAAATGCAAATGTTTATACATATTACAATCAAACCAACACTTCATAGAGTATTAGTGGTTTTTTTAAAGCTTGTCTGGTAGTTAAAATAAAAATAATTGCATTCAAGTAACACATAATGGCAAAATCAATGTTAAAGTCAACTTTGTACGGTAACATGTGAAAAGAAAGTATAAGACTATAAGATGCACAAAGACCACATAGAATTTTCATAAACTAACAGAAATCACAACCTCATGATTTTAACTTCCTGGAAAAAATCTTTAACCACATCCGAATTTGCATGCGCAGACTTCAGGACCTTGATTGCGACTTCATGATCACAGTATATTCCTTTGTACCTTTAAAGATCAATCAAATAAATTTGAAAGAGTGTTGTACAAGTTGATTTCACAGCAGAGAAATCTGATAAAAAAACATACAGATCGCCATGTGAGCCAGATGCCACCTTGTGTCCTACTTTAAGAAGGCTCTCATCAATTTCAACTTCAGAAGTTTTGCTTGTGATGTTCTTCACATCACTAGGAAAGTCGTTAGCTTCTTCATCATGATCCTCATCAGCAGCTACTTGTTGAATTGCTTGCAATTGTGGTCCCTTCAGGAATATAAAGGAGTCAACATTAGCTCTCAAACGCTTCAAAATAAGCAATCTTGAAAGAAATGGCTAAGGAAGCACATTTCTAATAGGCATCTGCAAGTAAGCTGTCAAAAGTCCAACGACAGATGACATGGTTCAAATGAAAAAATATATCCTTTCTAACCATTAATTACTGCTCAGAAAGGCGAAACACAAAGGAACATTAACTTCTCAATAGTCATGGGTCCATAATATTTGCTTATAGCATCGGATCATAACATCCACCACGTAATAACCTCTATGAGATAGAGGAGTACGTAGGTATGTAAAATTGTAATTAACAGCGTAAAGCAGTTTTATATCTAACTGATCACTATTTTATGTGTCATCATCTCAACAAAATTATTTCTTATATTCTGCCAAGTAAAGTTCCTTAAAAACCAAATGATATAATACAATTAGATGATAACATACAACTTGTCTTGGCTTTTTCCGCTCCTTAGCATATATCGCTAATTTTCCAAGTTCTTACCCACTAGTTTCAGCGTGACTCCTTGACCTATCTCAAAAGATATTTTACTTTATATATATATATATATATATAGGATTTGGATAATGTGAAAACCAATTAAAATGGTGAAAACTGAAAACAAGGGTACATAAAAGCTCAAATGGAGTACATATTTGGGTGGCAATTTTGTAAATAATTAGACATTTGCTAAATAGTGTACATATATGCTTAAAAGGGGTACATATTCAGATGGCATTTCGGTAAATAATATGAACTTTTTTCTTCACAAAAATTATGTACACTCTATAAGATAATATGTACCCCTTTTGCTATAATATGTATACCTCTGTCAGGTTTTAGTTTTCACCACTTTAAGTATTTTCACTTTATCCTACCCCTATATATATATATATATATATATAGGATTTGGGTCATGTGAAAACCAATTAAAATGGTGAAAACCGAAAACAGGGGTACATAAAAGCTCAAATGGAGTACATATTTGGGTGGCAGTTTTGTAAATAATTAAACATTTGCTAAAAAGGGTACATATATACTTAAAAGGGGTACATATTCAGATGACATTTTTGTAAATAATATGAATTTTTTCTTCACAAAAAATATATACACCCTATAAGATAATATGTACACCTTTTTCTACAATATGTATATCTCGGTTTTAGTCTTATATAAATAAATATATATTAATATATATATATATATATAATATATTTATATTATAATAATATATATTATTTTTAAAATATATATATATATATATATATATATATATAATATATATATATATATATCAAATTATATGACTTATCCGTCTAAATTAACACCCAAAAATGGTGGGAGGCTAACAAATCAACTTTATTAACCCCATCTCTACCACGTCAATCATTTACCTTAAAGTAGTACCAACAATGTTCCAATCTACAAACACAAGCAGGGTTACACTAAAACTATAGCAACATGTAACGACCAGAGTGTCACAACTCGCATGATGCCAATTACTATAGTTTAGTTCAAATAAAGCATCTACACAATGATTTCAAAAGGCATGTCAATAGAAGCACCAGCGAGCAAGTACCTTCATATCTCGAATAGTAATTCCCAATAAACTTCTAAGCTGCTCAGTTTCCTGAAAAATATCCAAGCAAATGTTCAAACAGCAGGCTGAAGAAAGCCACCAAGAAAGCAAGAACTTGAAATTTGCTTTTCTTAGCAAGAAGGCAGTGCAACGGTTATGCACATCAAATAAAATGTCTGGAATATCCTAAGAGTTCATGATGCAGTTAAGAGATCTAAAAGGTGCAATGAAAAATTTTATTGGAAAACCCCATGGAAATCTTAATCTCTTACACAACCTAAAAATCATTCTATTACTTAACATAAACTTATGAACAATAGATCTAAAACAGTCAATAAACTAAGTCAAATAATGGCCAAAAAAAACTTCAATTAAGTATTAGATGAGAAAGAGAAATGAGGAAGCAAAATAAAAAATAAAATAAAGCAAATTCGTCAATTATACAATCAGATTATTGGTCATTTAGGATCCTTCTCAAAATACACCCCACATAGTTGAGATTGTTAATCAATACTCCCTCCATCCCTGTGAGAATGCACCCATAAAATTTTCGGTGAAATTTAGTGGAAAGTAAAATTGAATTAGAGAATAAGAGCAAAAACGAGTGGATGGTAGAAATAAGTGGTTAAGATGAAGAGAGATAATAAGTTTGTGGATGAGATTCAAAGAAAGAAAGTGGGGTCATTGCCAAAAAGATAAAGTGTGCAAAATGAGTGGGACAAACTAAAAAGAAAAGAGGGCAAATTGAGAGGAACAGAGGGAGTAATTAGGAATTTTATGAGACTCTTTATTGGAAAATGAAAGAAGTTAAGGAAGAATTTGCATTTTCAACTCCAATTGTTACACTAAAATGCTGCTCAAGGTCCTATTTAACATTGGTAAGTAAGTTTGAAAGCAGAGCAAGAGATATGAATGTTATATTGCAAGAGAAACACAGCCTGAACACATCGGAAAAAAATAGGCATTCCCAATGAACCTATCATTACTAAGAGCAAAATGTATATCGTGGATCAAAAGAAAAATGTTTAATAATATGAATATACTAGAACAGTTCAGTTTACTAATCAAATGAAAAGATGGACAAGATCATACCTCGTGAGGCCAGCCATCAATAACAAAAACATCTAAAGAGAAGCCATCAACCGTGGAAAAGGCGTGAGCCTCTTGAATGTTAAGACTCATATCAGACAGCAAGGAAGTCAGCTGGAGGTTACAATAAGACACTTAGCTTATTTAACAAACAAAAGAGCAGAACTGTATGTAAAGAGTCAAAAAAAGGGAAAAGTGAACTGTAAATTCCTGAGGCAGATTAAACATATCAGGCAAGTAGGAGCAACCCCTCAACAAAAAACACACAAAATTTAAACAAGAAGCTTTGCTAGTAAGTTGTGTTGCATTATATATAATTTAATATGCTGAATGCTGATTAAACAAGTACACACAGGGAAAACTAAAGAGTAAAGTGCAAATATATATAAGGTAAAGGGAAATATGGACAATTTTTCACAATAGAGGCCCTGAAACAATTGGAAGCAAGATAAACACACTCCAGTCATCAAACAGATACTGCGTACATAATATGATCAACTTTTGCTAATATATGATAAAACTGTCATCATCAGTTTCATAGAGATCACACATATAAGAGCACAAGCAGTCCTGAGTACTGACATATTTGTCCCATCAGGAAGAGATATTAGTAATGACCTACCTCACAAAATCGAATTGAAACAAGAAGCTAATATACAGAATGATGTACTCCAATCATCCCATTTTTCTATCACATTAGCCACGAAACATGGAAAACAGGAAAAGTTTAGTTTCAACACATAAAATTAGATTGATCAACATATCCTTCACACGAAGATAAAATCTCAAAGCCAGTCTTGAGAATGCATATATATTTCACCACAGATACAATCTATTAGCAAATAGTTCAGAATACTTAACATCAACACTGCAGCAATCACTTCCAATTAAAATAATTAATATGTTATACATTGAAAATACAATAGCAATAAGGACCATCACTCATAAACCAATTTTAAAACAGCCAACTACCTGGTTAAGGAGTTTTGGCTTGTCAACAGTCGAAAAGGTGATTTCATGCATTTCCCTGGTTAAATTGAACACAAGATAGAAGATATAAAAGGAGATTGTGTCACGCAATATCTAGATGAAAACATATAGCTATTAAGATATAGAGCATTACCTTGAAGAGCGCAAAAGAGTAGCATTTATAAAGCTATCTCTATCTTCAACATTCAGTTTTACACCATCAGTTTCGAGACTTTGTATTGAACTAAATGTTGGTGGGTGCAAGCTCAATGAGAGACTTAACACCATCGCCAAAAAAATGCAAGAGAAATGATGTGAGAAGCACTCAAAAAGTTAAGATAACTATGCTGAAGCTAAGTAATGGTATCAAAAAGAATTACCCCAAACCAAAACTGTTCTTGACCGAGCCTTGGCTACCTTCATCCATTGAAGAATATGAATGGAAAGAATCATCATTATGTCCATTTGTGGTGAGATTCACCTGCATAATTTGAGGAATTAAGAAGGTAAGCAACAAATTGTTAGATCAAATGTTGAATTAAGGTGCCATGGTTAAGGTGCTGTAGAAATTGAAATAGCATTCAAGCAAAACATCAATACTGATTTTCCAAATGGCGGTCTGCAAGCCAATGTATAAACAACTAGCAGAGTTGCTAAGAGGCAAAAAAGTAAGAAGAGTAATAGAGAGGGACAAAAGGTCCATGTGATGAGAGAGATAGGAAAAAGAAGTGTTGTGAGTTAAAGATTATGGACGAAGCAATCGTTAATTCACCTCTCTTCCAAGAGAAAGTTAGGGGTAGAAGGTTGGGACTTTGATGAATTCCGGCAAACCTATACCCCAACCTCAAATAAGAAAGACCAGAATAACTTGGTCAAATCATCCTTAAATTTTAAAGGACTAAGGATTTTTTTTACAGTCAGTCATTCATACAAGACACCTAGCGACTAAAGTAGAACTAAGGAGCTATGAGAAGCAATTACAATATAGTAAATCGACACCAAAAACTACAGAAAGACCTAACACAACTAGTTCGTACTAGAACATGGACAGGTCTTAAATAACGAAAAAATAAATGATTCACACAATTGACGAGAGTATAAATTTTTCTCTTTGCCTATTCATACTCCCCTATAGATGAGCTTCCTCGAGTTTCATCCTTGCTTATTATGTCTATTAGCCAAGTCACTCGGAAACTCATAAAAAGTCTCCAAACATGTAGACAATATTACAAAAATTCCATGTTTTTTGTCTAAAATGAAGTGTCAAACAGTAATAACAAGATCCGAGTGTCAAGTGTAAGAAACAGCCATATAAGCTCTAAATGAAGAATCAAAGTAAATAGCTGGTGAGATCTTGTAGTACAATAGGCACTTGCAAATTAGTTATTATTTTTTTTTGGGGGGGGGAGGGGGGGGGAAGGAGTTTCCGTTGTATCTGTAATTGATATCAATTTATTGAATCATTTCCTTTACTATGAACTCTTTTATCTCGACACATTTGCCTTATAAACTAGTTCCAAGTCTTCCGCAATAATCATACTGTTTTCTTTTTATATACTGCCTTTCATTTTTTTTTATTGCACCATAACATGCTTGCAAACTTTTAGGAGGAATAGAGCATTATAACTTAGGAAGTACAATGTCCACCAGTACAGAGTTATAGGGCTTTAAAAGAAAGGAAAAATACAATACCTTTCCTATATTCCTGAGTTGATACACAGAAGGCAGCCTTTTTAAAAATTATACTCGTGTTTTTTTCTCCTTCCCATGAGAAATAACAATCAAGAATTTGAAGATTGTCACTGATCAGTCAAAATTCTCTGAATGTTAATTTCTACTAAGGCAAGGTATTTTAAAGGAGCATTTGTCCCCCTAACAAAGATTTGTGATTAAATCCTTAGCAATATTCTTTGACACAAAACGAAGTGTATTCATATAGTCGATTGGAGGGTCACGCTTCCAGGTTTTATTTGGGTTCATTTGTCTATTGGATACTAATCTGCACTCAATATATTCTTATCATACAGCATATCAGTAGTTCAGTATTCCTTGAATAGTAATCAAATACCATATAAACGCATCCTTTTAATGAAATTCCATAACTCCTTAACGTCTTCATCCCTAATGCCAAGCTGAAAAGTAGATCTCGTGCATATAAAAATGTAATAAACATCTAACTCCGTAAATCTTATTGAAGTTTATGTTTTCATATAAAGTGCGTCAATTATTTGATTTCATAAGCACCAGCATAAAATATTTACGGCTTGAAAGTAAGTAATTACTAAAAACGCAACATATAATAGAAAGAAATTCCAGTGAGAAACTGATACAGCAAACAAATCTCAAGGAAAACCCTTTTTAAAAAATTTTAAAAAAAAATTAGCACAAAAAGATTGATAAGGCCATATTCTACATGTGAAAAGAACATCGAATCAGTTCTGAAAACATCATTTACAATTTACCAAAAAATTGATGATTAAATTATCCAAAGAAACTCGTTGAAAATACCAAAGGGAACACCACACTTATGCTCTAGTTTGTCACAGGACAGCCAATATCAATAAGACCAGCCATTTTAGATCTTCGCTGCATCTAATCCATTATGTAGTGTTGATTATATATGACTCTAATGAAATGACTCACTAAATTATATGTGCTTCTTATTTATGTAAAGTTGTAAATGATTTGCAATCAAACACTGATTGCAAACGACTTGTTTGCTATTACTAGAACAAGATTTGTAAAAGCATCTCCAAATCCTTCCTACCTAAGTGACAGGCTACGTGAGAGTCACTTAATTGCCCTAAGGTAATAAAATGTTGTAATGAAAATACCAATCCCCAACATTGATACCTAATCTCGTAGATAATATTCACAGTTTGTCAATTTGATGGAACAATGAACATCATCACAAATTAGATAGTCTATGCGATCAATTAGAACCAAAGTGAAAGGAATGTTTTTTGTCATTGTCCACTTATATGAAACCTGGTCACTGTTCAAAATACAAGGTTCTTAGAACAGGACAGCCAGTATCCACTATCCACTAACAAAGATGGTTGTCCTCCGAATCAAAAAAGTATGCTTACGAAAATCACACTAATTCATAACAAACATCAAGCAATAAAATCCCATTAATGGATAAAAATCCAAGTAGACCCTCTTATCCACAATTATAATTGTATGGCCACTCAGCCATCGACAACACAATTTAAGATTCCCTTAACCAATAATCTTTGTCCACTTCTTATTCAGGAGGCAATCTTTGCACCATCAGATTTTCAGACCCAAGACAAGTGAGTTCCTTGAAGGAGAAGGACAATCAAATAGAACTTCAAATCAGTCAATCACAATATATTAATTTAATTAATTACCCACAGTAAAAAAAATTGTAAGTCAAAGGTTGAAACAATTGTTTTGGAACATCATCGAAATTTCATTTCCATAACCTGTTCCACAATGAATACTTTCATAATTCTACCTTAAATTATGGATATAAATTATTCAATGACACTGTTGCTTTGAAAATTATTCAGCGACAATAACATCTTACTGAAATGAGTTCGACCATATAAAAAGTCAATTCAACTAAAAAATTCTGAACAGTAGTACCTGTACATCACGGACGTCATAAGCAAGTATATTCGCAGGGTCTTCAGCTTGGCGCAAAAGTCTCATATGCGTCAAGACATCTTCAGCTCTTTCCACGTTAACTTCCAACGCATATCTTACACCAAAAACTCAACAATTAATACACTGAAATTGTGAGCAACCAAAAAAATCAAACTAAAATTTGAAAAAATGGAGAAAATACCTAGCAGGAAGACGATTAAAGTGAAGCCAAAGCTGATCATCAAATCCAGGAAGTTTAGCATCATGACAACCAGAATCTTGAAGCCTATGAAGAACGTCATTGAAGACTTCAAGCTTTAACTGTTGATGATTTCTCGGCGTTTTTGGTGAGAAATCGAACGCTTTACTACTACAACTTTCAGTATCATCATCGATCGCCATTATCGCTTAACTGTATTTGAAGATTCAATTTGAAAATTCAGATTATGCAACATTTAAGAAAAAGTAGTGATAGTAGTGAGTGAGTATGAGAGAAAATGAAAACCTAATTTAATTTGGAATTGGATAGGGCATGATTCTCGAATTTGGAAGGGAGGGAAGAAGCAAGGGGAATCTAGAGTAGAGAGAGAAAAAAGGGTGAGGGGAATCTTGAGGAATTAGGAATGAGCAATGAGGGAGTATTAGGTGATACTTGTGGGGGAAGGAGAGAGAGAGTGGAAGATGTCGTATGCGAGGGCGTACCACCTAGCTGACCGGAGCTTGGGTCCCATCCTTCGTGGCATTGACAGTAACTTCTGTTACTTGTAGTTATGAGCCAACGGTCTATTGGGAGAATAAATTATTATAAATAAATTTCTCAACCTAAATTTACCATCCAAGTGTTTCTGATGTCGATGACCGTCTCAGCGTCAAAAACTTGTGAAGTTTTACTAAATTATTAAAGGAAAAATTGTTTCTAAAAAGTCAATATTTTAGTCATCTGCAAATAAAGAGTCAATGTTTCATTTATTCAATAAAAAGACAACATTTATCTCATTTTTGCAAATAAAGGAATAGCAGGTAAGTTTTCAACTCTAAATTTATTGAATAAATGAAACGTTGACTCTTTATTTACAAAAACGAGACAAAGGTTGTCTTTTTATTGAATAAATGAAACGTTGACTCTTTATTTGTAGATGACCAAAATGTTAGCCTTTTAGAAATAATTTTTCCATTATTAAAATGATAATAAAAAATCAGTGAAATTTAGAAGAAAAAAAATTAACAAGTATAATAATTATATTTATTTTATTTCAATTATCTCATTTCTCATAAAATTTACTCAAATAAAACCACTTGAGGGGGTAACATTAGGAAGTAAATTATCAAAGTACTTATATAATATTTTAGTATAACCTAAGTTTAAAGGTTAAATTTTATTTTATTTTTTTTGAGATGAAGTTTAAAGGTTAAATTGTCGATCATTAATTAATATTTGTTTATTCCGCTAAAAAAACTTACATATTACTCCCTCCGTTTTCAAATGTTCTTTCCATACTTTTTGCACAGTTTTCAAAGTAAATTTTGAGCCTAAATATCTCTAAATACACATCATAAAAAATTATAAAAAATATATAATAAAAAAGTATACATTAAGACGAATCTAACGAGATCTCACATGGATATATTTTGTCTTCTATATATGTCTTAAAAATATTAATCAAATTTTTCTTTCCAAAATAGAATATTCTAAATGGGAAGAACATTAGGAAACGGAGGGAGTATTTATTTTTAAATAAATCCACCTATTAGGTACATTAACTAAAAATAAAGGAAAATTTAATTTTAAAAATCCGACCTTTTGCTTGTTGTCTTTTAAAAGTCCCACCTTTCGATTATTTTTTAAAAATCCGACCTTTTACCTCCGTTTTCTTTCATAGAACATTTTTACTGGTGACCGGATAAATTTGAAAATTCATCATTTTTTAAAAGAGAACAAGCAAAATGTTGGATTTTTAAGAGAGAACAAGCAAAAGGTGGAATTTTTAAAAGAGAGAACAAGCAAAATGTCGGATTTTTAAAAGTAAACTTTCCTATTCTCTTTTTTTAAAAATTTGAAATTAACTTGTTGTTCGGGTAAGTTAGGGATGTATGTACTATAAAAGAAAACGGATGCAAAAGGTCGGATTTTTAAAAATTGATCAAAAGGTGGGATTTTTAAAAGAGAATAAGCAAAGGATCGGATTTTTAAAAGTAAATTTTCCAAAAATAAACTGATAACCATCTTTAAAGTTTCTTTGTAAATAAAGAATTAGAAATAAATAAAAGTTGAATTTATTTTCAGCAATTATACCGAATAATTGAGTTTATTTAAAAATAAAAAAAAAAATAGTTGAGTTTATTTTCAATGAATCGAGCTAAAATTGATTTATTATTTACAATTTTTCCAAATTTAAATAATACTTTTACCTTAGATAGAATAAGAGTTGAGACACATGGTGAAAGTAGAGATGGTTAATGAAAAGAGAAAGTTGGGTATGAAGGTGAATAAATCGATGTATTAATTTTAAAAAATATTAAAATAATAAATATTTTAATTAATAAGTAAATTAAATACAATCATGATAAAAAAAACTTATTAGTAAATTAGAATATTACCTTGGATCACATCAGTGGCGGATTCATAAAACAAAAGAGTGAGAGCATACGTATTAAAATCTTTTTAAGTATTTAAGTGCGGTTCTTAAGATTTGGTGTAACATAATATTTTTTTAGCTGGTCAGTGCCCTCATTTGCGTTCACAAGAGGGCACCTGGCTCCGCCCCTGATCAAATGTATACAATATTTTTACTCCATGCGAGTTGTTGCCTTGTTGGTGAGTTTATTTGATAACTTTTCAAGTTGAGTGATGTGGGAGGGTAGTCTAGACTCTAAAAGGATGTTTATTTATTTTTTACTACTAATTAAAATACTTTTATATTTCAAGCAATGGATGTATGCATCTAGAATCACCGACTCTAGAAGCACCATTCAAAAAGTGTAGAGACGTAATATTACTCCAATAACTCCATACAAGACTACAAAAGTAGAATTTAGTCTTATTTTAGTTAAGTAAATACTCCCTCCACCGCTTCTTATTTTTCAATTTTTTAGTGGACACGCAAATTAAGAAAAATGATATTGGGGTATTTTAAATGATTATAATAATTGTAAAGATGGTAGTTGGGGTATTTAAGTGATTATATTATAATAATTGAAAAGGCGGTAGGTGAGGTATTTTAAATAATATAAGTTGGGGTAGTTGGGGGTATTTAGGTAAAAAATCTTTGCCAAAAATAGAAAGTGGACAATTAGAGTGAACTGGCCAAATAAGAAAAGTGGACAATAAAAAAGAAATAGAGGGAGTATTACTTTTTCAGATAATTAAAATTTTGAATTTAATTATTTTCTTTTCTCAAACCATTTTATAATAAAAAAAAATAAGAATATATACTTCTATAATTTTATTTTCCTTTAAACTGTAGACTCAAAATGATTATATAATACAAGAGAAAATATCACGTTCGATGTGAAGGCCGGAGTAGTCTATAGTGATTAGCGTATGTTGTTACTTGTTACTCCATTTAGTCATGATATTAATTTCCACCTCCAATTTACTACTAATGTCTCTCGTTTACTTTAAGCACTATATTCAATGTACATATTTGATCCTTAATAGCTCTAGTTATGTATAATTAAAAGTTATATAAAATTGATATAAATAATCCTTGTATTGAGACAAATCAAACAAAAATAATAAAATGGCGACTACCAATTTCATCGCCATTTAATAGCTAAATGGTCAAGATAGGATTTGATTGTACAAATTGACTTTGTTGTACGATTAGATAAATGGAGTGCTAATAGTGCTAATAGTTTAAGCTTAATTTTTAAGGAAAAAATTGTTCAAAATAATTTCATCTATTGCCCCGGAGTTACATATACAATCAATTTAAAGTGATCGTTTGAATCTTAAAGTGACTAATTATAGATGAGTAGTAATTACTTATAACATCAAAGTGAAACCTACAATTTTAAATTGATCAATTAGAGAAATGGATCGATTGTATGGTATATTTCATAGTGAGACGTCCTATACAAGATACGTTGTTGAATGAAACCGTTTAATATAAAAAATAGTAATGGGAGAAGGAATTTATATTATTCCGTTGTTGATGACAAAATGAAATTACAATAACAATGCTAAAACCAAATTTGAAGATTAGTTTGTAACGACAATCGTTACCCGAAAGCTTGATACTTGTTGTAGGCGTGTGATCACTTTCCTTTTGTGATATTTCCCCCACAAAGGTACTTGGGTTGATGAATGGAAATTCACAACGAGATACAAACAACACAATATACTCTTAGTACTTAGAGTATACCACTTAACAACAATGTGTTTGAGAATTATAAGAAATGGAAGCCTTAGGCAAGAGTTAATTACTCTCTTGTAGGGATGGGCATTTAAGGGTATGGGTAGGGTCTAGACCCTACCCGGATTCGGACCCTAATTTTAGGGTAGGGTCCAGACCCGGACCCTAATATTAAGGGTCTAAAAAATTAGACCCGGACCCAGACCCTAAGGGTTTGGGTCCAGACCCTTAGGGTCTAGAACCATACCCTAAAAAGTTTATTTTTTGAGTGAGATTAAAGGGTCTAAAAAATAGACCCTAATATGGACCCTAATAATATGAAATGAGGAGTACTATTTAGCAATCTAAAATTGTGAATAACAAAGTTAATACAACAAACACAGAGAATCAAATCAGGAAAATATGATGTTAAAAAACCAGAATTCAAACACATAAGAATCAAATGATACTTAAAATGATAAGCATTTCATTAAAATTAAATCGTGATGTCGAAGCAATTAAAAGGCGATTAAGTACATGAAAAATGAGAATAAATCAGCAGAAATAGGGCATATATATGTGATATGTCTTCATTTTTCCAGAATCAAGAAATAAGCGAAATTGATAAGAACTAACCGCTGAACCGAAAAAATTTCTCCTCCTTGTACAATTAATTTGCAAATACTACAAGGTCTTACAATTACACATTATACAAATCAATTTTTCAACCTCCCACCAAAAAAGTTTCAGTGAAATAATGGATTACAAAGAATAAAAAGAGCAAATACCTGCGATTGATACCTTCTACTCCTTGGATTGATGAAATTTAAAGGAGAAAAATTAATTAAACTCTAGAATTCTTAGAGAAAGGGAGAAAAATTAAGAGGAGAGAGAGATGAGAGTAAGAAAAAATAGACCCTTGCCCATCCCTAACATTAACACTAGAGTAAGAAAAATTAAACCCTAAAAATAAAAAAATAAAAAGGGTCCAAGGGTCCAATCCGGGTCTACCCGGACCCGAACCCTTATAATATTTTTTAGACCCGGACCCAGACCCTTAGGGTCCAAAAAAAATAGACCCTTACCCTTAAAAAAGGGTAGGGTCCAACAGGGTCCGAATAGGGTCTTAGACCCTTGCCCATCCCTACTCTCTTGACAAAGCACAAGCAAATGAGAGAAAGGAGTAGAAGAATTCAGAAAATTGGTGTGTTCAACTCATCACCAAAGACCCCTATTTATACTACAAGAGTATACTCTAAGGGTCATGGTACAATAATCACTCATAATGATCAAATTAATGATCATCTAATTCAATGTCATAAATCATGACATTCATGAGTATTATTCTCAATAATACTCCCTTATAACTCCAGAAATCAAGAGCCATAAGTGTAGGAATCCAAAGCCATTAATCTCAAAGATTAAGAAATGCCCAACGGTCATTTCCAGCCTCCATCGTCGAGTCGGCGATCCACCCACTACCAAGGAAAGCCGACTCGGCTTTTCCTTCTGGACAAAATCCCACTTTCCAGAAACTAAAGCCGAGTCGGCTTTAGCTCCAAAAAGGGGAACGTCGAGTCGGCATTTTATGCTGACTTGGTTTTTCCCTTTTCCGTTTTGTCCTATCTCCTAAACTCCTTTTGGACCTAGTATATTAACACATATTGTCCCACTACTTTAGTAGTACTTAGTGATTATAAGCTTAGGATTATTAGACACTAAATGTTCAACAGGAGGAACTATAATTACTTATAAAGTGTGCACATTATTTTTAATTCATCAATATGAGACAAATATTTCAACACCCCATCAAGATCTGCATGTAAAAATAATCAATTAAGATAGGAACACTATTATTCTCGAATTATACCATTCAATTTTTAATCAAACTTTCAACTCGAATACCATGATAAATCTTTTATTGTGCTTATAAATAGAAGCCACAAAGGAAAAAAGTTTATTGCGCATAAACCAATGTGGTCTCATTCTAATTAAACTAATTGATAATATGATGAGTAGCCAATCAGAATTATATAAGTTCTTTTGCGCTTTCCAAAAGGTAATACCACAAACACAAAAGAAATCACTCTAATAACACAATATTTTCTCGTTTCCTTACAGATAACATCATTTGATTTAAATATATGATATATAATTGATTAAGTCAAAGATGTTATTCCAAAGGAATAAATGGAATATCAATAATGTACATTTATGGATCTAGTCTACACTTAAATATTATGCGTCTTTCTATTTAAAGAGTAGAATTAGGTGATTTAAATCATATATTTCCTCCGTTCTAAAATACTTGCAACACTTACCTTATTTGTCTATTTCACAATACTTGCACCATTACTATATTTGGCAAAAAATAATCTTATTTTATTATCACTTTATTCCTACCCCACATATCACCATCAATCATATATCATCCCATTAATCATTTAATATACCCACAACCAATACCTACCTTCCATTAATTAATTTTTTATTTCAATTTTTTAATTAAATTTAATACCCATTCAACTAACTTACCTTAAATTTATTAAAAAAAAAAAATTAAAAAAATAAGGACCTTTATTAAATACCCCAACCAACCGTTTCATCTCCCAACCTTCCCATTAAATTCCAACGGTACCAAGAACACTCCAGAACCTACCCTCCCTTTAAAAGCTGGTGATCCTCCCCAAACCCTAATTAACCCTTCATTTCCTCCCTCTCTCAACGGCGCCTCTCCCTCTCTCTCTAGAAACCCTACCAATCCTCCCTTTCTTTCGTTTCAGATCTTATTGTTTTGGGTTATTTTTATGGATTCTTCATCTGATTATTATGGGTTATCTCATCCTCCTAAAATGGAGTCTTTTGATAGTGATGAAACTATCGGTTTTTCTGATCCTAAAATGGAGAATGGGTTTTGTTGTTCATCTGATTTATACTCTTTTCCTGATCCTTACTCTGATGACGAAGAAGGTTTTTTACTCTATGAAAAAAGGATACCCCCCAAAATGACCCTTCGTGGTAGAAATAATGAGCATTTCTAACCCTATCTTTTCATGTTTTTAGATTTGATTAATGTTGTTGATTTCTGTTTTTGTCGATTTTCATGTTTAAGTTTATGATCTGATCTGATTTCTGTTTTAAAAGTTCATCTTTAATGTCGAATTTTCATGTTTAGTTCATGCATGTTTAATCTGGTTTCATGTTGTTCTGTTTTATGTTTAGATCTGATTATTTGTTTCTTGTTTAAGTTTTGTTTAATCTTAGTTTATGTTCATGCATGTTTATTTAATCTTATGTCGATTTTTAAAAGTTGATTCATGTTTATGTTCATGATCTGATCTGTTTCATGTTGTTCTGTTTTATGTTTAGATCTGATTTTTTGTTTCATGTTTAAGTTTTGTTTAATCTTAGTTTATGTTCATGCATGTTTATTTAATCTTAGTTTTATGTCGATTTTTAAAAGTTTATGTTTAGATCTGATTTCTGTTTTAAAAGTTTATCTTCATGATCTGATCTGTTTCATGTTGTTCTGTTTTATGTTTAGATCTGATTATTTGTTTCATGTTTAAGTTTTGTTTAATCTTAGTTTATGTTCATGCATGTTTATTTAATCTTATGTCGATTTTTAAAAGTTGATTCATGTTTATGTTCATGATCTGATCTGTTTCATGTTGTTCTGTTTTATGTTTAGATCTGATTTTTTGTTTCATGTTTAAGTTTTGTTTAATCTTAGTTTATGTTCATGCATGTTTATTTATTCTTAATTTTATGTCATTTTTTTTTAAGTTTTTTATTATTTTGGTTTTAATCTTAGTTTTGTTTTAAGTTTTGTTTAATATTGTTGGTTTTAATCTTAGTTTAGTTTTAAATTTTGTTTATAATTGCTGGTTTTAATCCTTAGTTTAGTTTTTAAGTTATGTTTATAAATGGTGTAATTAAGCTGTTTTTGGATTGTATTTTGGTGGGGAAATTTCATTTTGGGGGGAAACTTAAAATTTGGCTATTAAGTGTATTTTGGATTGTATTTTGGGTTAAGTGTATTTGTGGGTATTAAATTTGGAAGGGAAAATCAGTTTATGTGGACTGATTTAGTAGACAATTAAAGCTGTTGTTTTTTATTTATTTATTTAAATATGTTAATTTTAATAATATTAAAATCAGCCCAAATCCACTAAAATTTGAAAAATCAGACATGATGTGACATGCCTTAATTCCTGTGCCAAAGGGGTGTGGTGCAACTAAAACGGAACAGAAGAAGTAAGTAACAAGCCAAACTTTAGATTGAATGATCATGTCAAACCTTTTGATTAGAGCTTTTCATGCTATTGATCATAGGATATAGGTCAAAAAACTTGTTATCTGATTTAAATTGTACTAATTAAACTTTCCAACAGTATTTTGTATTTAAACTAACTATAATTTATTAAATTCGAATCTATTAAAATTAAATTAAATTAAATTAAGCTAGACATCTTTTTTAGGATAACTAAGAAAAAAAAGGTACTAGAAGTACGAACTCTGAAAATTAAATAAAACTTGGAAGTAGGTAGCAAGAGATAATTGCAAGTGAATTTATCCAAATAGGAAAAATAATTTCCATTATTGTAGCAAATTAATTATTTGGATTATTGAGCTAACAAATTAGAATTATTGCTAAACAAACACGAACGCCAACACCAAAACTGATATAGTATGCATATTCCAACAAAATCAATTAGCAAATCATTATTTTTAAGTTGAAGTCTAGTATCCAACCCATTTCCAGCTACTATTTGTACTAAATCTAGGAAATACATTCATATTTATATTTTAAGCAATAATAATAATATTATTTGACTTAAAAAACTTTCACATATTACTCAAAAAAAAAAAGACTTTCACCTATTTAATTTAGGGAAATTCTACATGGTAACTGGTAAGCACCAGGTTAAGGGAAACGCAATAACTAATCTTGTTTTCGTTTCTACATGGTAATCACCATGTCAAGGGAAACTAACTACCGTTTATATGGGCTAAAAAACGTTTGAATTGCCGTTAAAGAGTGAAATTACCATACTGCTCTTGTTTAATTCTCCATCGTCATCTTCTTTCTTTGTTTTTCTTCTCTTTCAAAACCTTTAACTCCATCATCATCTTCTTCCTTGACCCAAGAGTAAAATTACCATATTGCCCTTGTTTAATTCTCCAACATTCTGTCTCATATAACAAAGCTGGTCTGATTGTACTCGGTATAATTTTCCCTTTAATTTGTTTGGGACATTCCTATCACATAGCACCGCATTAGCTGCTCGCCACTTGAGTCAACCCGCCTGGATACGATAATTTACATCTCCGTCAATCACCCTATCCTTTTGAATGATCGATCCCAAATACTTATACTTGGTCGTACTTTTAACAATCCGAATTATAATTATAATGATCGTAAATATGACAATAATCATGTATATTTTATATTATCTTATTTATGTTAATTATTTGTAAATATTATTTTATAAATAAATAAAGTTAGAAAAGTAAAGTCCACATCAGCGCTAACTACCAATAAGAATTTAGGAAAAACAATGGGACCCACATCTAATCATTTGTAATGGCTTTTCACAAAGCTATTTCATCGACGGCAGATGATCGATTAAGGAAAACACGTTGAACAGACGTGTTTTCTTCCCTATAAAACCTTTTTTTTCCCTATATTTGGGGAAAATTAAGAGAATTCAATTTATATATAGATATATATAAATACAAAAGAAACAAATAGAGGAGAAAATATATTTCAAGAATTAATAGAAGAATTAAGAGGATTGGAAGATCAATAATTTTATTATTTTATATTATAATTATAATTATAGTTATAATTATAATTAATTAGTCTGCATATGAGTGCAGGGAATATAAAGTATGGGATCAGAGAAGGAGAATCAGAATCATCGAAGATGGAGATCAAACGGGTGTTGGGCAATAGTGAAAGAGCAACGGTCCAGATTTTATATTGCTAGGAAGTGTATATGGATGTTACTTTGCTGGCATTTTAAAAACACCAATTAGTTTTTCGATTTTTCTCAACATTAAATCCATTGTCTATATTGCAGGGATGAAGTAAATTGAACCACCATGCGTTTCTCTGCTGCTCTTTTTTATTTCTTTTTTTTTTTTTTGAAAGAGCTTTTCTTATTTCTTCCATGTATGTTAATATTTTTAGTTTTAATAAATTGGATACTTTTTTCTTTTGATTAGCTCGAATTAAATCTCTCAATAATTGTACATATTTTTCAAGTTCGAGAATTCGGGTTGAATAAAAGTGAAATAAATATAGTACTCCATGTTCTATAGTATTCCGAATTTAAAATCTGTATTTCATTATTATTCAAACAGGATGCACAATTAACAATTTCCACATTATGTCATGATATTTATGTTTTTTGATATTTTGTGCAATCTATAAGAGGTGTTTATTTGGGTTATCGGGCAAATTTCAAATCATGTATTTTCGGTTGATTTGAATTCAAGTTTTTTTGTGTTCACATTGATTTTTACCTACTTTTGTATTTTATATTTATTTTAAAGTTGAGTCAAGTTGAATTCAATTATTTGGTCGGAAAAATGTTTCATTCTCAAATTGTTTAAAAGTTAAAACACCTAATGTGCAAATTTCAAAATATGGTCGGTATTGAAGTCGTAATAAATATTTAATTACTGAGATTTATTCGCATTTAGAGGCGTAATGCTCCAATGTCAAGTTCCACCTCTAACTGCGCTCTAAATTTCAAAATATGGTCGGTATTGAAGGCGTCTTTATAGTTTGTAACTAGCAATGTTGTTGATGGATCTGATGAAGTTTTTATAATGTTTACTTTCACCGAAAACAACCTTCATAACCTTTTTTTTAAGTTTATTAAGGAAGAAAAACATGATTAATTTGCTAAAAGACTAATTATTTTGCTAAAAAGAGAAAACAATAATTAGAGACTTGTTTTTTCGTTAGTTAGAGCGATAAAAAAATTTGAGACTAATTATTTTGCTTAGAGAGAGGAATTTTTAAAGACTAAGGGGGTGTTTGACAAATTAGCTTATTGACCCATTTTAGCTTATATTGATGTAAATAGAGGGTTGGGTAGTAAAACCAGTTAATGCTAGTGTTTGGTGAATTAGCTGGTTAAAACAACTTATTGATATGAATTAGCTGTTTTTGAACAAGCTGCTCGTGCAGTGGGTTCAAAATCAGCTGGTCAAACTAGTTAATATAATCAGCTAGTCAAATCAGCCACTATAATCAGTTATCAGCTGTTTGCCAAACACCTTCTACTTATTTGCTACTTGTATAGAGAAGTATACATTAAATTTCCAATAGAGAATAGTGAAATGAGATTGAAATGAAGAAATGTGAGGAATGAGTGAACGTTTCGATGTATATTATACTCCATTATTTATAGAAAACTATGAAAGAAAATGCAAAATAAAAAAAAAGCCATGTGGTTCGTTCGACCAATTCGATTTAACAAAAATTTTAAACCAATCAAATCAAATGTTAATTGGAATGAAAATAGACTCACTTTTCCAAAACTCGTATTAATTATTGTTGTACAACAAGTATAAATAAGTAGTAAATTGAGGGACAAATCCCCTTGAAAAAAAATTGATACTTGAGATAGAGATTGCCAGATTGGATCATGAATGAATGATGCAAATTTTTATTTATTTATTTATTTTTTTTTGGAAATTGATGCAATTTTTTTATGTGAGCTCATATATATTTTTTTTCCGTGGGTCATTACACAGGCGGATGATGCGTCAATCGTCAATGCGTGCTCTGCCTCTACTCGCTCGGTCTCATTTGCTAAAGGTAAAAGGTAACCCTAAACTCGCTTCTCACCCGACACTGCCTCACACTCACGACTCACCGCTCGCCTCGCCAGTCACCGGCATATCTCGCCAGCCGCCTCCGCCACCGCCGTAGTGCTTGAAGCCAGATCGGGAGTTGCTCGCTGACTCACCATTGCTAATTGGCTGATTGCTCGTCACTTGGAGTCTTGCTGCTGCCGACTGCCGTTATTTCAAGGCCACCACCGGCAAGGCCGTGTTCCGTGAACTCCACCAGACCTGCAGACCAGACCAACACCTTCTTCAATATTTCAATTGACTCCAATTTCTGGTAATTAGGGTTTCTTGATTTTCAACTCAATTTCTTCAATTGTTAATTTGTTATTATTTATTAATCTTGGGATGATTATTTGGATGATGCATATTAATGTTAATGGATTGATTATGAATGTGCTGGATTTAGTGTTTTGATTATATTTATCAATGAATTAGTGAAGTATGATTGTGAATGGGCCATGTGTTTGGTATTTGGTAATGAGTTATGAGTCTATAATTTTAAGTTTTTTGATTTAATGTAACAATGAATTTGTGGAGTGTAATTGTGAATGGGTTATGTGTTTGGTAATGAGTTATGATTCTATGATTGAATGTTTTATGTGTTTGTTAATGTTCTTGCTACTTGGTACTTGCTAAAATTCAAAATAATGACAAGAAAACATGAAAACATTGCTTTTTTTTTTTTGTTTTTTTTTAAAACGTATTAGTAGAGAAAGTGGTCTACTCCAAGCCCCCTTCCAACTCAACAAAGTCAAGCACTAAAATAATCCTCCTCTATCATCTATTCCTTCCTTGGGCCGCGTAAGTTTTAACTCAAGGAAGACTGGTCTTTCCAAAAATCGCGTCCTTTAGTTATAAGTCTTTAGGCTGCACTAGCATAACTTAGTGGTTTTGCTTACAACAATTTTTCATTTATTAAGAAAGATGAAAATTAGCATTGTCACAACAAAATGAAGTATGAAAAATTCTAATTTGTGATTTTAAGCCCATAGATAACTAAAGTGGTCTACATATGCATAACATAGATTTTGCTATGTTGGTCAATTGTATTAACCATTTAACCTAACCTGATACCTATGTTACTCGTACTTAATATTTTACCTGAATTATATGCGCTGGATTCTCAATACATGGATATGAAAAAGATGCTTAATTGCTTAAGTATCTTTTTAATCACATTTTTTTGTTTCATATATAAGCTAAGTGGCATAGACATAGACCCTTATTCGGTTATGCCAATGCTAAGTGATAGGTTATGATTTGGTGATTTTAGGGATTGAATTTGATTTGAAAGGAGTATACTGAAATTTGGAAAAAGCAGCTGTCTTGTAAATTATGTGCAAAGGTGAATAATAGTAAACTTATTCAAGCAGTAGTTGAACCCTTAAAGTGGGAATTCAAAACATAACTATATTCATGAATGATAGTAATGGTGGCGTAGTTCTGGAAATTTTAGGATTTATAATAATGTCTGCCATTTCTTTATTGAGCTTCAAACTTTTGTTGTTTGGTGAAGATTGAAGAAAATAAGATATTTTAATAGTCAAATGGTTGAAAATATTGATGCTTATAATTTATTTATTTGGGAGATTTTGTTTATCACTAATGATTTGTGATGGGAATCTTTAAGTATGAAAAGGGTGTAAGGATAGAAAGTACTATACGGTGGATTTGTTGTACTTCTTTAATTAGGTATTGGTTGTAAGATGAAAAGAGGAAAAAAAAGAGTGATCATGTGCTCTAATTTGATTTGTGAAATAGATTTAGAATTAGAAAAGAATTGAGCAATATTTTCCAATTGGACTACTGAAATGGTCGTTCTCATAACTTATTCAATTGACTTGGTGAATCACCAAGTATAATCTGGACATGCCATTTAATTTTATTTTCATCCTTACAGGATTCATGATGGTTACATTTCGTTCAGTGCTCGTATTCTCAACTATCTTAAGGGTAGTTTTGATCCTCTATGGAGACTGGCAAGACTCCCATATGGAAGTTAGATACACTGATATTGATTATCTTGTCTTTTCTGATGCTGCTGCTTTGATGTCTTCTGGGGAGTCTCCTTTCAAAAGGACCACCTATCGTTATTCACCGTTACTTGCCTTTCTACTCATACCAAATGCAGTTTTTCATTGCTCTTGGGGGAAATTCCTATTCTCAGCAGCAGGTTTGAGATTTTTATTATACCAGATGTAGAATTGTTGTGTTGGTGTGCGTTTCTTTCGAGTTTAAACTAGTTTTCTGAATGTCAGCTTCTTTGCAAAACATTTAGTCTCTTTGTAGTATTTTCATAATTTGTTTCTGAATATCTGGTTATTTTTGATACAGTATTCTTAGTTATTGACATAAATGTCCTCTTAATCAAACCAAGAATTCTAGATTTGATTGTTGGTTAAGCCTTATATTTGGGCAAGAATGACTATGTTTCCAGGATAGCCACAATATGTTTGTGTATTTACATTTTCTTTGGGTGGGCAAGGAATCCTTTTTTTATAGTCAACAATTGCATATTCTCAACTTGTATGGCTACTGTGGTCTCCATGATTGCAGATTTGGGAAATGTACTAGGAAGTAAGAGCTGCCCAGCTTTATATGGCCATCATCTTAGTTGCAATGTGTCTACTTTGCAGATCTGCTAGTCGGATACTTCATTCACACCATTTTGAAGCTACGTGGAGTACCTGAGAAAATATGCACTTACTCGGTGATGGCGTGGCTTTTCAATCCATTTACCTTTACCATAGGAACTCGTGGGAACTGTGAACCTATTGTCTGTGCAGTGATCTTATGGATCATTATCTGTATAATGAGAGGTATTATTCTAATCTAATTTTTTATGTCTATTTTTCTGTCTTTGTCTTTTTCTTTGTCTTTTACTTTTTTGTATATAAATAACATATTTTTCTGTGAGCCCCTGTTCTTCTGATTCATTTATTACTAGTACTTTGTAAACTGGAATATCAGATCATAACTCAAAATGCTAATTCGTCTGTGATCCCCTGTTCTTTGTACTCTTAACAGGGCGGATCTACCAAGCTGCTTTTTGGTATGGACTTATTGTCCACTTCAGAATATATCCTATTATATACGCACTTCCGATTGTCTTAGTTCTTGATCCGCAGTACATCCAACCTGGTCAGAAGCCCATTCTTGAGAATTGGAGTTCTCACAAAGAAAATTCACATCAACACTTAGATGATACAGAACTAAAGACTTTATGGAGTCTGCTTACGAGCCTTTTCTGTTGGACTAGAATCTTGTTTGGGTTGATATCCGGTGCCATCTTCCTTGGTTTCACAGGACTCTTTTATTATCTTTATGGGTGGGAATTTCTTTATGAGGCATTGCTTTACCATCTCACTCGAACCGATCCAAGACACAATTTCTCCATATATTTCTACCACATATACCTCCACTATGAACATGAGTTCTCGATACTAGAAAAGCTTGTCTCTTTCCTTCCACAATTTTCTGTGCAACTAGTTCTTATGTTCTGCTTTGCCTTGGATCTTCCTTTCTGCTTTCTTGTGCAGACGGTGGCGTTTGTTGCATTCAATAAGGTTTGTGATTGCCTTCGTTTTATTTCTCCAAAATTTCCCCCTTTTTTGTCTAGTACTTCTATTTGCTTTCAATTATAATCTGGCCTTACTCGATAAAATATTGAATCCTCTTTTTAATAGGTGATTACAGCACAGTATTTTGTGTGGTTCTTTTGCTTGATACCAGTGGTATTGCCATGGAGTAAGATGAAATTAAAATGGAAAGGTCTCCTTTGTGTTTTGGTTTGGATGGGGACTCAACTTCATTGGCTAATGTGGGGATACTTGTTGGAATTCAAGGGAAAGAATGTATTCTTACCTCTATGGATTGCAAGCATACTATTCTTGGCTGCTAACTCCTACGTTCTCATTGCGATTATTAGTTGCCATAGATACTCTCCAATATTTCAACGCCTTAATAGGAGCTTGAAGAGTGACTAAAAGCGATGTAGCTAGGCGATCAAGGCTTCGAAAATGCTAAGATGTCCAGGTATACTTTGAGCATTTTGTGCTACATGTATGATGTTAAATTTTGTGCGAAAAGATGTTTTATCCTCTTATGTTAACTAGGAAATTTGAGACAACTATAGTCCGATCGTTATGACCTTCACAGTAAGAATGCGCTGGGTTTGGAACCGCTTTTGGATACATTTTACATTATTCTGGTAACCTTGAAGATTTTAGTCAAAAATTGGCTGGCTTGAGCGTGATCCAATATTCTTTTTTGATGGTTTGGGATTGGTTTTCATGCGAATCGACCTGTCATAGATTTTTTTTCTGTTGATTTGAAGTTGTAATTCTCCATGATAATTTGTTAGAAATTGAAGTCATGGATGTCATAAGTTTTTTTTGTTTTTAAAAAAACTGGAGCTCTCTCACATTGAAGCGTTATGCAGATTATGAGTTATGACTAGTAACTTGGGGCGTTAATGAGTTAAAATTACTTCTATTATATAGAGATAGGCATAGGAATTGGATCCAATGTGAGCTCTATTTTGATTTGAGGGTTGGCTAGAGAAACAGTGCGGGGCAAGGAGAAGAAGGAATTTATCATTCCCGTAAGCAGTCGTTTGGTTGACGTAGGAATTAAATTCCCATGGGAAGTTGTAATTCATTGGAATTTACTTCCTTTGTCAATTTCCCAGGAATTATTTAATATTGTTTGTTTGACAATAGGTATTTTCATTTCCTTGGAAGTAATTCATGGGCATTGTTAATGACCAAGGGGGTATATGGTAATCTAATTCCTATGTCTCATAGGAATTAACTTCCCTTGGATTTTATAATTCCTAGGAATTTAGATTTTTTAGCAACCAAACAAATTAGCATAATACTATTTCCTAGGCACTTAAAATTCCAAGGGTAATAGTGGTAACCAAACAAGCCCAAGTGTCAACAATCGAATCCTTATCGCAAGAATAAAAGAGAAAACCCTTGACCATTGGTGCTTTTTTTTTTTTTGAAGATGACCATTGGAGCTTTAGTTATCTAGTTAGACTGTTAAATGTATTAATGTACTAATCATTTTTGAACTCCACATCTGTATTCATAGCTGATAGCATACATGAGTACAATATGAATTATGAGGGTTTGCAATTGTGTATGTGCATTTTAAATAACACAAACTTGAATAGTTTTTCTGAAGTTGGGGTTCTCTATAGCTACAACTTTAAAATTCCTGCTGCTGCTTCCACTATTTTGTATTGTCTTATTGAGTTTGCTCTATTACTATCTTGAAAAAATTACTTAGAATAATGCAATTTTTTTATGATTTTCTGTAATAATTTCACCTATTGATTAGACATAAATAATCTCAATTTTAAGGGGTATTTGCGTATAGTAAACTTGGGTAATCCGATAACTTGCTATATGTTAGGTAATTCACCAAAAAAGTGAACTGAAAATTAATGTAAGATTAGAGAAAAATTTGAAAATTTACATAAAAACAAATTAGGATTTTTTTTCAATGTTCTTTTAAATTTTTTTTCGACATTTTAGTTTAATTTATTTTTTTTAAAAAAACTTGCTATAACAAGTAATCAGGTTATCGGGTTTACTCTAAGAAAATGCCCTTTAAAGTTGGGAATATTCATGATTAATTAATAGGTCGAATTATCGTAGAAAAATCATACAAACGTTGGATAGTCAATGTAATTTTTCCTACTATTTTTATATATGACTTCTATAATACATTAATACCCTAATAAATATTTTTTTATTCTCATTTTTTATAATAAAACCTATGATTAGCCCATTTAAATAGATGGCCCCATCTACAATACACCACTAACACACCTACATATTCACTAAACAATGTCAAGGGAAAGCATTATTCCACTAGTGGAAGGTAAAGCATTTGATGAATCGAACACTAGGCCGTCAACTTTAAATAATCAAAGATAAACCCAAAGCAAAAAAAAAAACTCAAAAATAGACTAAATTATTTCTATGTGTTCTTTGTTTTACTCAATTTATATTTTTTGTTGGAAGTGAAAATATAAATGGATAATTGATGTATTCGATAAATTGATTAAATTCCTGGTAGAATAAAGTTAACTCATAAAAATAAATATTTAGATGAATTAAAAGAAAATTGACAGTAAAGTAGAGGTCAGGGAGTAAAAAAAGGGTGAGCAATAGATAAACGACACGTACGAAAAGCAAGAAAAATCCAGGAAAAACGGAAAGGAAAACAAAGAAAAATCTAAATTCAGGAAAAAAAAACAAGCTAAACGGATTGGATTGGGAAGCGTGAAAATCGCCAACTTTAACCTGATTTGTATTCAAAAAAAGAGAAGATTCGCACGCATATTCTCCTTCAATCTCGCCTCTTTCTCATCATCTGTTCTTTCTACCTCTATCCTCCATTTCTCGCCCACCGTATACTTTTCATTCTTCCATTTTAATCTTTTCTGAATTTTTTTTTTTAATATTTTGATTTTCACTTTGCCCAATTATTCGCTTCCACCCCAAATCTTATCCTTCCTTTTTTATTTTTTATATTTTATTTGTATTTATAATCTCTAAATCAATCATATTATCCCATTCAATCTTCATTGCTTTCTTCTTCTACAACCACCCCTTTGCTTTTTGATCCACCAAAACTATTAAATAAATCCCAGTTTCTTTTAAATTTAAATAATTAAAAAATGTCTTCCGTTTCTCTATCCGAATCTGAGCAGTTTCAATTGCTCCAAAAACTCAACGTTTTCCGCATCCATGGCCGTGATAAACATGGTCGTAAAATCCTCACCATCCTCGCCAAATTCTTCCCAGGTTTGATTCTTTTTTTTTTCCTTTTACATTTTATTTCTTGGTTTGTTTTCATTATTTTGCTGATTTTTGTTTGGTTATTTTGATGTTAAAGCTCGAATTAGCGTGGATGTGGTCAAGAAATACTTGCAGGAAAAGATATACCCAAAATTGCTGAAAAAAGGGGTATTCTCTGTTCTTTACATCCACACTGGTGTTGATAGAGGACAGAATTTCCCTGGAATCTCAGCCCTCCGATCTATTTTCGATGATATCCCACCGTCCGTTCAAAACAATCTTGAAACTGTTTATTTTCTTCACCCTGGTCTCCAGTCTCGCCTCTTCCTCGCCACGTTTGGTCGTCTCTTCATCTCCTCTGGGTACTTTTTTCCTTCCTCTTATTTTAAAATTCTTATCCGTTACCTGCTAACATGCGCTAACATTATTATAGTTTTTTAATTGATCCAAGATGTTTCTTGGGATCTAATTTGGGCCGGCTTTCTTTATCATCAAACTAACTTATAAAATCTTAAAGAACATGATTTAATATTGAGAATAATAATAGGAGTATGTTCTACAAATAAATTTTAAATAAAATTAAGGAAATCAGATTAATCTAATGAGATTATAAATTGAATACTTTTTTCGTTTTTTTTGGGTGCATTCTGGTACAAGTGCACACGAATAAATACAAGCTATTGGTAGGTTATTAAAAAGGATAATTTAAAGTTTAGGCATGAAAAGTACAATTTAAATTTCAATATATTGAAATAATTAAATTCTAAATTTTATGCTGGCTAAGATCCAAATAAATTATGGAAAATTTTATATTGATTTTTTTTTGGGATAGCGACTTTGACTCTTTTTTGCTTTGATTGGTTAACTTTTTTGTTAATTTTAATTAAGGTATGATGCCTGTATTAATATTTAATTAATTAAGTCCTTTTCATGAATTGTTTTTCAAGATCTTGATGTTGATTGGTGAACCATAAATCTCATAAAAAAAAATACAAGACTAGATTTTTATTATTTATTTTGTTTTTATTTGAGATTAAAATCAAATACTATAATTTTAGTAATAATAAATGGTTATGATCTGGTGTGGCAGGTTTTATGGTAAGGTGAAGTATCTAAACAGGGTAGATTTTCTGTGGGAAAACATAAGGAGGAATGCGATTGAGATGCCAGAGTACGTGTACGATCATGATGAAGATCTGGAGTATCGTCCAATGATGGATTATGGATTGGAGAGTGATCATCCGAGGGTGTATGGTGCACCCTCATCGGATTCCCCTGTTGCCACATATTCAATGCGCTGCATTTCATAGTTGCGACCAAATAATGGATGGATTATTTTGTGTTGTGTAATAGGGCTTTAATGTGGGAATTTTATGTTTCGTAGATTTCTAGTACTTTCTTTTCTGTCCTTGGTTTTTTTTGAGCCAAAAAGGAGAAAATTTGTCCCCAAAATTAAGTGTTGTGATTTTATGTAAATATTTTTTTTGGGGAGATTGTAGTGTTTGCATAATGAATTAAATATTTTATGGTTGTTTAATAAGTAGGAAATGGAAACTTAAAAACTAATATGTAAGAGATGGTATAAAAATTTCGAAGTTTGAAATTTATGTTTGATCAAGACCAATAAAAAATAGAACATATTCTTAAAAGTTAGTACCTTTTCCATTTCTTTACATTTGAGGATGTAATGGAATACATTAGCTAAAAAAAGTAATTACAAATTATTGAAATTAGTGAATGAGGTTAGGTTATGATGGTAATATACAATCTTTTGCACAAACTAGGTGTATAAATGGTGGATGGTAAGAAGATTAGGTCAATTTTGGATGTTTTTTCATTCATTAATCTTATTCTAATGAAAATTGTGTCGTGTAGCGTCTGACACACCATGTGACAATTTAGCCTTTCAAACAACCATAATAAGATCTTAATCAATAAAAGTCTCATTTCCTTACTCATTTTTGGTATGGGTTGCTCATTTCCATTCTCTTTTCTACTATGCAACACTTTTCATTCTCTTCAAACAAGCAAAATTCTTTCATAGCCTTACCTCAATTTCCACTAGGACTTCAATTTCCAATAAACAAACACTAAATGGTCACTTAAAAGAGTAATATGCTAAGTTTGTAAACTGAAGAAATGGAGTCGAGCATTTTCCAAGCTATTGTATACTTCTAAATTACACTTGAGCGAGTTCTATGGGATATAATCATATATCTCATGAATCAAGGATACTAAAATAAGATTTTAGCCAAAAAAAATCCTCACTTCAAACAAAATAGGATTTTTTTTTATGACAAAAATTGATGAAGATTTAGACAAGTCTTCCACCATGAATAAAGTTAATTATGTTATAACTTATAATAAACCACATGGGCAAACGTGAAAGCGAGGAAAACTACAAAAGTTTCAAGTAAACCAATCTCGCTACCTGATTATTTTTATTGGGTTGATATAATATATACTTTTTATTTTAAAGTGATTATTCATAATCAAAGTGATTTAAAGTTATCGCTTTTTGTTGTTTAAGAGTGATCACTCATAAGCTTAAAGTGATCAATTACCTAAATAGGCTAATTATATAAGTTTGTCGAATGATGACACGTCTCATACAAGTAGAGGTGGCACGGTTTGGTTTGGCCTGATCTGACACTTAAATCAGATTAAACAAAGAGTTCCAGTCTGAAAATTTTTCAGACCGGATCGGATCGTTTAAGTCACTAGATCAAATCGGACAAACCGTTCTACAACGGTCTGGTTTGATCTAATTTACATTTTTTTTCCAGTCAGTCTCCTGAGAGACCGGCTTTCTGAGAGACGTCTCTCAGGCCCAATCCATTAAAGCTTATTGCCTATATTTACTCTATATTTTCTCTAATGGTTCAATCGAATTAGAGAGACCGTCTCTCACAAGAATTTGTATTTTTTTTTTTATTATAAATTGAGGATGAAAGCTATCTTACAATGGTACAAGTTGTTTACATTAGACCCACTACAAGAAGCCCAATTCTCGCTCAACAAAGGCATGTTAGTTGATCCAATTAGCCGAAAACAAAATGACCGTGCCAACTATATCATGCAGCCCACAACCTTCAAAGATCAAAAAGTACATGTTGTAATTAGTTGATTCCCAAAATAAGTGTCTAACGCCCATACTTAAGTGTTACTTTATAGCGGACGATTATTGAGTTGGCTTTTAACTCAGTTTACTCATTGCCTGTTGTTAATAACAGCAGACTATGCCATTTTTAGGCTCGGGTGAAACATTTATATTGAGTAATAGTCTATTTGTGCGTCTACTTTTTGTATTTTTCTTTTGTTTAAAAACCTTTTTTTCCTCATCCCACGACTTGATAATACCCCCATAGTGTTTTACCAGGCCATCTTTCGTATTATGTGATGAAAATTTTCTGTACATAAACTATTGTTTGAGATGGTTTTACTATGACGTGTTTTAAATATGAATTAATAGCTAACTAATATAAATTATGAGAATATGAGCTTCTTATTTTTCGATCGTCTCACAAAATATCAATTTCTTCACAAGAATAATTATTTTTTTAAAACCAATCTATACAACAAGTCTAAATTTTTTAAAGAGAGTAAAAATATATCAAAAGTGTCAATTTTAAGATTCAAAATAAAGAGTTAAACATTGCCTAATTAAAGTGAGTATTCTAAGTATCAAAATATATATAAATATATTTTATAAATGTACTTGGGCTCTTTAGTTAAATGAGAATTTTTTATGACTTAATTGCATTGTATTTGAAGTATGAATTAAATGATTAATTAGCAATTTTGTATGAGACCTGTCTCATTATGAACAATGTCTATTGATTAAAATTTAAAAAATCAGAATTTTAATAATCAAAGCCATTATTTTAATTAATTTAGTTAAACTGTAAAACTCAACTTAAAATTAGCTTATAATATAAAATCGTCTTGTACAAGACATTGTAATGCAGTCCATAGTCCAAAGTCATCTAATCACATTATGAGCACATTTGAGCCATGATTCAGATGTTTTACAACAAGTTCTCATTTGGTACCATTTTGAAACGATCTAAAATATATATTGGATTAAATAGCTTAATCAAATAAATTAAAAATCTACTTTCGTAATTTTGATACTCACGTTTAACTATTCATTTTCAAAATATTATTTATATTTGATACTTTATTTTCAATTTATTTCAACTATATGTTTAATTTTACTTGTTATTACTAACGACAAGGGTGAATTTGTATAAATTTGACTATTAAACCTCGCTTAAATAGTTAAAATATAAGTCAGTTAATAATATTAGGATATCATCATCATCATCATTCCCAGTATATCCCGCTCATAGACAAACTATGGTCAGGGTCTGGGGAGGGAAGATGGAGGACAACTCATACCCATACAGGAGAGTGTGGTCAGAGAGTCTCCCGGCTCTAAAGCGTCTTCAAAGGGAGCAGTTTCTGCAACCATCCAATACCCTGCAACTTACACCCACGTTAGCCAAGCATATAAAATCAACTAACTACAGAAAACTCAACATATAAAATTACGTACAAAAAACTAAACAAACGTTAATGGAAAGATATGTGGTAGAGAGCGAATATGCCAAGAAACAAACGGTGGTCGGGAAGGACAAGTCTAATGATCTAAGACGTGGATAAGAAAATATTATTGTAATTGTTTAACCTCAGTTGTTGGTTAAGATGAGCTCAACTTCTATAAAAACAGAGAATTGGGGTTAAGAAGTGCCTTTTTGGAATTAAAATTTCAACTTCTAAATTAGAAGAATGGAGGGTAGTTTTAGAAGGCAAAGGGTTGCGCATAAGCCGTATGAAAAAAAAAAATTGAGATGCGACTTGAGTGAGACGCGCCTCTCCACGGACCTGACTAGAGATAGGAATAGTTGGAGACGTCAGATCCATGACCGCTATTAGGCTCTTTTGTTCCTCCTCATCCTTTTAGTCTATCTTTTTATTTTTTTTCTTTTTTAGTTCTATTTTTTTTGTAACCTTTGGTTTTTTGACCTTTTTATATAACATTGTCAGTCGTCACTCATTTTCTCTAATGCAAGGCTCTTTCCTCTTGGGGTAGAAATAGACCACTTTCCTCTAGTCTCCCCTAAGTGTATGGGTATGGATTGTTTATCACCTTACCTCACCTAGACTCTGCCAGTGGCGGATGTATGTTTGCGCACGTAGGGACACGTGTCCCTAGACGTTTTTTTTAAAATATAATTTAAAGTAGACTTTTTTATTGTGTAAAAATGTAAAATTAATATTAAAGTCTTTCGATGATAAATACTTATCATTTTAGTAATTTTGTCTTATTTATTTATTTTGTCCCATTTTTCATATGGTATTTCGTGTTTAAAATTTTAGCAAGTCTTGTATGAGACCGTCTCACTGTGAAACGGGCCCATACAAGCAGCCCATTACTAAAAAAATAAAAATAAATAATTGAAAACTGAATTCCCGCTTGTACGAGAAGCTTTTTTTAAAATACTTTTGGTTGACCCAATTGAGATCGTCTCACGGTGAGACGACGTTAATAAAGAATGTGCACTATAATAGATCAATTCACTATTTATTTGTGATTTTACTTGTCGTTTTTTCAAATTTAAAAATATTAGTTGTTTATTTTATAAACGAAATTCCGCTAAAATTTCGTCTGTTAGTTGGTGCCCCTAGGACTCTGAACCCTAAATTCGTCACTGGACTCTGCCTTTTGAGCGAGATATTGGAGATAATAGATTTTTATTTTCTTTCAAACATCGTACATATCATTGGAGTATCATATCATATTCCCTAGAATTATTATTTTATGCAATTATGAGCAGACAATGTCAATAATGCCAATCATCGATTGCTTAACAAATATTTAATAGATTGAATAAAAAAACAAATATTTAATAAATAAATCAGATTGTATGCTCGCGCTCGTAAAAGACTTGTCCTCGAGGAGCACTTGACAATATTCATTTTATGTTTTTGCGCGTTGAAATAACCGACTACTTTTGTGTTTTAGATATTTTAAACGAATAAAAGGAAAATTTGATATTAAACGTACGAACTTTGACTCATTTGCTTATAAACGTTTGAATTTTTGTTTATATTTTAGAAATATGAACTTTAGGGGTCATTCGCTGAAAAAGATACGAATGACCTGTCACCTATTGAATTTTGATATCAAATTTCATGCCTCCGTATCTTTACTATTTAAAATATTTAATTTTACTTAATTCTTGTAAACATTAGTTGATGAAATTTTATTAAGAAAGGTAGAGATTATTAAAATTTTACTAGTAGTATCTTTTTAGAATAATGAACAAATGAGAAAGAGTCAATATTTTTTGGGATATGTTTACACTTTGCAGTTTTAGAGACTACATGAATCAATGAGATTTATTTATTCATATTTAATTAATTAATGTCAAATCACATGGCCAATTTCTTCAAAAATAAAAATAAAAAAATCACATTGTATAGACGATCTCAAGTAAAAATTTGTGTATTCAAATAAGTAGTAATAAATGACAAATCACTTCCGAATATCGTAATTTACAATCTCAATTATCAACTTTTTTTTCAGTACAAAGTTTTGGCTATAAATAGAAACCCATTCAAGCCAAAAAGAACAAAACAAGCTAGGTTTCTACTTAAACAAGATAAGGAAATTATAAACACTAACAAAATAGAATGGCCATGTCTTATGCAATAGCACCAATTGGTATTAAACCAAATTGTTTACCTTCAACCAAAAAAATCTGCAGGATTAATCAAAATGGTTTTGCAAATTTGATGAATTATAATGTGGATAGATCATCTTCAAAATGGCGTTCTTCATCTCTTACTGTTAAGAGTTTGAAGAGGGTGGTAACTACACCAGTTGAGGTTGTTCTTGTGGATGGTTTACAACCTGCACTCATCACTCCACCTACTGATTTGAGAAGGGATGACTTCCCTTCTAACTTCAAATTTGGTGCTTCTACTTCTGCTCTTCAGGTCATCTTTATTCTTTTTACTACACTTTTATTGTTTTTTGATTATATAATAAGTTTTTTTTTTTTTTTACAAATTGTTTGTGAGATTGTATTTCCGAGAGACACTGTTAGATATATGGGCTAAATAGTCCTATTAATAAAAATTAAAAGAGGTTGTTTTCTTGAAAAACAGTTTCTAACGAAAGTAGCTTTTTTTTAAGAGTGCTAATGAGAATCAAATTCAAAATTTTATCTCGAGAACCAATAAAAGCACATGGGTGTTCAAAGTGTATTAACATATTTTGAAACTTTATTCATCATCTTAATTTAAAGTGAAGTATTCAGTTTTACATGTGACGTGATATATGTATTGTAGAATACTTTACAAAAAGTTGATTACCTACTTTTACACTTAATTTTCAATAATGCAATTTGTAAAAATTTATGCATTTGTTAAATGATGTGTGATAGACTGAGGGAGGAGGAACCGAAGGTGGAAGAGGACCAAGTACTTGGGATTCGATGATTCAAGCTACCGACGGGAAGATAGCTGTGGACTCCTACAATATGTACAAGGTTTTTAGTCATTTTCATTATCTATTTTCTTTAGTCAAATCACATACACGTACTTTGCCCATTTAACATTGTGCAATAATGCTTAGGTTATTAATAGTTTACACCTTGTGCTTAGCTACACCCACCTGTTAGGGTAGTCTATTTCGAATCGGGAGACTTTTTGATCACACTCTCTTTTATGGGTATAAGTTGTTGTTGTTCTTCCTTCTCCAGATCCTTATCATAGTTTTGGTAAGATGATGATGATCTGTATAAGGTGTTAATTGATAATTAGTTTAATAAATAATTAATATAATTTTGATATGTAGTTGGTAATTAATATATACTATCTTCGTTATTTATTAATAGCTACACTTTACTCGAAAGCTTTCACATAAAAAGGTGAAGTGTAGCTATTAATAAATAATTTCACATAAAAAGGTGAAGTGCAGCTATTAATAAATAATGGAGATATAGTGCATGTTAATCTTTATAATCATAATAATATTCACAATACTTTTTAATGTATTATCTTAACTTTGAAAAACTTTACATGAGTAGTTAATTAAAAGTTACAAATAAGAGATAATCTTTCTGTTGTTTTAAGTTCTTTCACCTTACTATAACGGGTAGTTTTAAAAGTTCTTCCACTTTAGAATATTTTCTATTTTTGGAAAATTTCATCCCACTTTTAAATTTACCCCTTCAAACCCCATTTTCCTTACTTAACATTACTATTTAATTATTTTTCCTCTCATATTTCCAATACAATCATTACTTCACACTACTATTTGATTACTTTTTCTCTCATAATTTCAATACAATCATTTAGTTGACTTAGGTGGATAAATGACTCATTACTAACACAACAATAGTTTTTTCGTTCTGAAATATATACTCTTGTCGTTACTTGTTATCGTTCATTGTTTGATTTTATTTTATAGATTGTGGCTAATATATAAGGAAAAAATACAGACAAGTGGGATCTTGTTTGAATCATTTAGTCTCACGTACTTTCATAATATTAATTTTTTTAATAATTTTTTGATGTATCTAATATTATATAAATAATTAAAGGATCATTTACCAACTACAACCTCTAAGTTTACTCAATTTCAAATAAACAGCCGCAAACTTTGTCTATTACCAACTACAGCCTCCAACTTACCAAACACGACATCGAGACAGCCAAAAAAGGGTAAAAATTGGGTGTTTTGGCTGTCTCGATGTCATGTTTATTAAGTTGGAGGCTGTAGTTGTTGGTAATAAATGAAGTTCGCGGCTGTTTAGTTGAAATTGAGTAAACTTAGAGACTGTAGTTGGTAAATGATCCATAATTAAAATATCACATTAGATTGCATAAAATATCAAATGTAGGATGTAACAAGTATAGTGAAACAGAGGAATTATCACTGAAATCCACTTGTAATATCTTTAGGTGTATATGTGATTTAATTGGTGATAATTTTTTTAAAATTGATTTTATTTAATTAATTATTACTATATGTTTTATCATTAATATAATTAAATACTACCATTGAAATACATCTTCATTTTTATCATTAGACGTGCTTTAAATAGTGATATGGTAATCAATTCAAATTAATTAATTTTAAACATAATATCCATTCATACTAAAGAGTATATATTTTAATTTATAAACATTTATTTTAAAAATATCAGAACCCTAATTTTTGTATGTATAACATGAGAAAAATGTTTTGATAGTACACATTTACAAATTAAAGTAAAATTAGAATATTCATCGATTTAATTTTACAATGTATTTAAATATTAATAATTCTTCTAAGTTCAAGTAGAATTAAAAATATTAAATACATTATTCTTCTGCCCTGTTTATTTTCCATCATTTTAAATTATAATGCGAGGAGTTTTTTCAATTAAATTTCAGGAAGATGTGAAGCTATTGAAAGCTATGGGCATGAATTCTTACCGTTTCTCCATCGCTTGGCCTAGAATTCTCCCTAGTAAGATTTTTGAACACCTCAATCATCTATTTTTATTCTTGCTAATCAAGGTAGCAAATAATTGGAATTTGAAAAGTATGGCTTTAAATTAATTTTATCTAAAGTAGCTAATTAATTTGTGCAATTTGATATATGTATTATAACACAATGTATATAATTCCCACAAATTATAGTCCTACTATCTAATTTAACATTAAATTAAAAATAATAGTAGTATCTATTTATATGTCAATTATAATTATAATTAATACTTATATATATTACTTTTAATGTTTAATACATGGCTATAAATATCATATTTTAAAGTTCACTTATGCTCTATAATATTCATTTAAGTGATAATTTATTTGTTTGTTTAATATTGATTAGAGGGAACCGAAGAAGACGGTCCAATCAACCAAGAGGGCATTGATTTTTACAACAATTTCATTGATGCTTTAATAGCCGAAGGTATTTAATACTTTATATTATAGGAGTATGTCATAATTATCATTTTTTTTTTCTCTTAAATAGAATATTTAAAATTTACTCTCAAACTTTTGTAAAGAAATTATTGAAGTTAATTAACTTTTAAAAACCCAGAATTAACAAATGTTTTGAATAATGAATAGGTATTGAACCAGTTATCACCTTATTCCATTTCGATCTTCCGGTGGCCCTTCAGGACAAGTATTACGGCTTCTTGGACAAACAGATTGTGTAAGTCCTCATTCCTCTAAATATATAACCCTAGATGTGTGCTTTCGGATCATCAAATCGAGTTTAAATTTGATGTTTTGATATATTTAAAATTGGAATCTTGTGTTATATTAATTTTTACATAATTGTACATCCATTTTTAGAGTCGGGTCAAATCGAATTTGAATATAAGGTTGAATAAATATCGATTAGTCAAATTTGATTTAAATAACTTTGAACGATGTGACATTACTTATTACTCTTAAATTTTTGTTTAGTACTAATGTTTTATTAAAATTTATATCTAATGTATAGCTATATAGTTATTATTAATTTATTTGATTTATTTTAATATATAACATATATATGCATTTTTAATATTGGGTCTATATTTTTTGCGTATAAAATGTTGGAATTAAAAGCGATATTGTAATCTTTTAGATAATAGTAATCAAAAATCGATTCCAATAGTAGAATATGGTCTGCAAGATTGCAAATGGGTCTAGTTAGACGATTGAAATTCACCCATGCCTATCTCTAAGTACACCATATATATTGTAGTTAAAATGAACGTATTTTAAAATTTCAGTAAATTTTACTAACTAAAATAAATTTTATAAAATAAATTTTTACATAGTTTTATTGATTAAACAACCACGTATATGATGAGTTATATTTTGAAATGTGTAACAGAGAGGACTTCCAGAAGTATGCAGATATTTGTTATGCCAATTTTGGTGATCGAGTAAAATATTGGTCGACAATTAATGAACCCTATGTATTTGGGTCATTTGGCTACAGAATGGGTTTGCCTAAAGAAATTCAAGATAACCCACTTGGCCCATACATTGCCACTCATCATATCATCTTAGCTCATGCCGCTGCTGCTAAAGTCTACCATGACAAATACCAGGTAGGATCTGTTTGACAACTAAATGTTAATTAAAGCTGTCTGACTCGCTGAAAATATTGACCGATAAATCTGCTTTTAAAGACAGTTGATTGTTAAGGAGATGTTTGGGTCAAAATTATTTTTTCCATTTTTAATTTTTATTTGTGATGTGCAGAAAAAACAAAAGGGTAAAATTGGAATTTCATTGCCATGCAAATGGTTTGAACCTTACTCATCTGACCCCACGGATCAAGTTGCTGCCCAAAAGCATTTGGACTTCATGTTGGGTTGGTAAGCTTCAAATACCCAAAGACTATTGTAAGAACGAGATTAAATAGAGTAACTTGAGACCGTCTTTTGTAAAGACGGCTCTCAAAAGTCCAATTCAATTCTAAATATATATTGTTATAACTCTAAATATAGATTTAGGCTGACTTTTTAGAGTCTTCTTTACAAAAGATGGTCTCTCAAGAGAGCACCTGAATAGAATAATGTGAATCCATTAATAAAATACAAAATAAAGCCAATAAAAAAATATGTAATCGAATTAAAAAGAAAGTGATGCTATAGTGTCAATTGGCACATTTTTTTGCTTATCGAAATAAAATCTCACATTGATAAAATACTGGGATGTTGACTTATATATATAATGGGTGAACTAATCTTCCTACTACCATATGGTTTAGGGAAACAATGAACCTCACCAAGTGTATGTGCAAGTCAACGCTTTTAATCTGTGGGTTTAATTTGCATACCCGAGCCCACAAGTCTACCAACATCACTAAAATTTTGTGATGAATAGTTACGGCCTAATACTTACAACGTACTATGAACATGACTAAATTTTTTTCCTAGATTCGCCGTGTGTAATGCAAACAATCAATTCTTTGATGTTATGACTATAGGTACATGGACCCATTTGTGAAAGGAGATTACCCGACGTCAATGAAGGAAGCTATAAAAGGACTGCCTAAGTTCACCAAAGAAGAAACAAAAATGGTGAAAGAAGCTTGTGATTTCATTGGTGTCAATTATTACACTGCTAGATTTGCCAAGCAATCCACCACTGTCGATGCACAAAAAGGAAAAATCACTGTGGAGTACGCTGAATCAATAGGTCCTTTACCAATTACCATGCTCATTAATAATTAATTATCTCATATTTTAAATTCTCTGTTTCAGATAAATTATGGTAATTAATGATTATGTTTAATTCTTGTAAATACAGAGAATGTAGATGGAAAAATAATTGGTGAACAAGCACAAGGACAAGAAGATATCTACGTTAACCCTGCCGGTCTCAAGAATTTGCTTGTTTACATCAAAGAAAAATATAACGACCCTGAACTTTACGTCACTGAAAATGGTTAGTTTTGTGTTGATTAATTAATATTCTTTTGTCATATACAACATGCTTGTTGATTAATAAAACCCTAAAATCGAGTCGAAAGTTTCACCATACGCAACCTCCTTATCTCACTCCTTCGATATCAGTATGGTTTGTCGTCTTCTATCCATTCAGACTCTGATTGATTAGTTTCCATGAGCAAAACCGTATATATAATGATGATTATGATGTCCTTTTACAACAAAACCCTTTGTGATAAAATTACCGAACCAACATTGATCCCCTCTTTATTGTAAAAGTTTAACTCATCAACTAAACGTTTAAGCTTATTGTAGCCTCAAAATTTATATATACTATAATAGTTTTTTTTTTCACATATTGTGTGTTGAAGTGTCCATGTGCTACCCACATGTGAGTTGTCCCACATCGGAGAAAGAGAAAAGTATGCTCACTTTATATACTCAAGGAGTAACTCTTACTATTACCAATTGGTTTTAGTAGTTAACCTTCTTTGGATTTATGAGTGGACTACTTTTTGTCCTGCTTGTTGGGGTTGCCCAGACACATTTTCTAAATTCTATGGTTGAAGCTAACATGTTAGTATAACATGGACGTATTAGGTGTTCCTGAAAAGCCAACAGTAACAGCATCTGTTATGGATTTAATCAAGCAAGGAAAAACTGATGAATTGAAAGCTGCATTTTTTGATGACAAGAGACTTGCGCATGCCGAAGATCACCTCCTTTCCATCCGTGAAGCTATCAAGTAAACTTCTCCTCTTAATTTTCTATCATCCATATATTTAAGGATGTTTCATTGCTTATAAAAAGTTTAATTTTCATATACAATAATTGTCGAGAGAACCAACTAAATCAATAACTTAAACTAATAGTCGAGTACATTCTATCACGCTCCTTCATAATACATATTCTACTCATATACGATGCTATACTTCCATTTCTGTGGATGAAATTCAAACTTATAAATTTTAAATTGACCTCTGATACCATTTAAAAAAAATCAATTTAATTAAAAATACAAGTTGAAAAATATAACTCATGATATGTTATATACACTACCAATCGCCATCAACAAAATTCAAAATCGCCCTAGCTCTAATGTTGTTGTGAATGAATAATATTTTTATTTGAGGACAAGGATTCTCTACGGGCAAGGAGAAAGAGAAAATTAAACTTTCTTGTATATGATGAGAATCAAATTTCAGTTAAAAGAGTGAAAGAAAAACTTCCACCACTAGACTAACTCATGATGTTATCAATCTGTTGTGAATGAACAAAAAACTTATATAGTTGTTATTCATGTGTAAATGTAGGCAAGGTGCGAACGTGAAAGGATACTTTGTGTGGTCACTCATGGACAATATGGAAGTGGGAGCAGGCTATGATGTTCGTTTTGGACTAAATTTCACTGATTACTTTGACCACCACAAAAGATACCCAAAGAAGTCAGCCAAATGGTTCACTAACTTGCTCGCTCAACCTTCTAAGAACAAACACTAAGCTCTATATGCTCATCTTTGTGCTTTTGTATGTGTCTGTCTCACCGAATAAACATCTAGTGCCTAATGTCATGTCTCCGATTTGAATAATTTTACATCTTTAATGTTGTTTAGCTTTCTTAATTTATGTCCTCACAATGTTGGTGATTTATTTTATCATTCTCATTTTGTCACTCATATTGGGACTCAATAAGAAATTTGTATTTTTTAAATTAATTTAATATTTGAAATTTGATTTTAAAATTCTGTTCTCGGATGCTTCAGTAATAAGAAGTTTAATTGTGTGATTTTATCTAAGAATTTCAAATTTAAAGGATGTCGTATTTTAATACACCTAATTTATTATTAATGATTACTTTAATATACATTTTTTTCTTAAAAATCTATCAGGACATATGAATAGATATTATTAAAGCTTGTTTGATAGTATGAAATTTTTGTGAAAGGTAAATAGTGTACCTGAAAAATTTCAAAATACACATGATCAAGTGTACCTCTTTTAGATTGACTTATTTTATACTCTCTTTGTTTTCATTTATTCTTTCTATTCATTTTTTGCGACTCTAATGTAAACTTGAAAGTCAAATAACTTTAATTTTGAATTTTTAAAAATTCTAAAAAGTTGATATTTAGAAAATATATATTGAGATTCCACATGAATATATTTTTTCATATAGATCGATGAGAAATCATAGTCAAAGTTTAAAACTATATAATAATTCGTGAATTCTATTTGAAAAGAACATATAAAAACGGAGGGAAAACTGATTAATTCCTCTGGTCCTATTTGTATATAACTTAGAACTTATATAAAGTCCAATGTAATATTTTAATGATTAATATCTTTGTCCTTTGATTATGTTTATCGAAAAAGTTAATAATAGTATTTCATATTTAATTAAGAACTACATTTTTAGACATATTTAAAAAATTCCAATTAACTGTATAATTTGTTATGTATCAATGAAAAAATTTGTAACAAAGTTAATGCAAAACACAAAAACTTGGACGAGACCGTCCTATTCTAAGACGAGATTAGGGCCGGTCCATTGTTAGGCGCGTGTACTACAAGTGCGTGTTTTGCCCTTTAAATTTTCATTTTTTGGTTTTTTTCATTTTCTGGGCATTTTTCAATTTAGACCTTAACGATATCAATTTCAACGTAAAGTATTAGTTAAACATATCAATTAAAGTAAAAAATTCAATTTGAACCTATAAGTGATCAGTTGTGGCGTTAAACTGATCAATTTCTACCTAAATATGGTTCTGTTTCACAATTTGAGAACGAAGTTAATAAAATGTTATTATTTTTATCATTCTATGGATGAATTTTAAACAATAAATGAATGGTTAATAACACTATCAATAATAGTGTTAAAAATATTGTGCAATACAAGTACTTTTATTCAATGCAACATGATGGTGCTAATGGAACATAATAAGAGTACTAGTGAGACTACATAATGTAGCTGTAAGTGTTAAACTTAACAGTATCAATTATTACCAAACATGCATCAATTATGACTTTATCTTGTTTCTATTATGATGTTAACTATATCAATTATAAACAAAAGAAATGAACTACATAACATACAATTTAATACTTATCACTGTCAATTATTACCAAACATGCATCAATTATGAATTTATTTTGTTTCTGTTATGATGTTAACTATATCAATTATAAACAAAATAAATGAACTACATAACAACATACAATTCAATACTTATCACTGTCAATTATATTAGGTAAAAATTGATGACTTTAACGTCAAAATTGATCACTTATAAGTTCAAATTGAAATTTTTACTTTAATTGATATGTTTAAGTACTACTTTACATTGAAATTGATATCATTAAGGTCAAAACTAATACCTTTAAGATCAAAATTAAAAAATGCCCAGAAAATGAAAAAAAGAGAGAAAGCATGTAAGGCTCGCGAATTGGGCCGGTCCACTCTTATCTCAATTTGAGACGGTCTCGCCCAAGACCAGCTGAATGCAAAATACTAAAGATACAATTAATTAAGACAGGAGGAAGTGTGTAAAATGGGCCCAAATGAGCTAAGCCTTCTCGGCGCAATTCATCTGATTCTTCTTACTTATGAAACACAAATTTTTGTGAGAGACGGTCTTTATGAGAGACCATCTCTAATTAAACTGGCCCATAATGTAGAGTAAGAGTAGATATTAAACTTTAATGAGTCGGGCCTGAAATACGTCTTTCAGAAAAACGGTCTCTCAAGAAACTAATTGTTTATAAAATTGTCTTTATGAGTGTTCATTAAAATAAACATGTTTGATTAAAATAAATGCACTATAATTTATTATTTGCATTTTTCCATTATAATTAAATTATAAACTATTATAAACACAAATTAATATTACTATATCGTAACTTGAGGTGTTCAACGGGGCGGGTCAAAATTTAAATGGGCCGGATCGGGGTGGGTCGTGTCAAATGTTAAACGGGGCGGGGCGGGTCAAGCCCGTTTAAATCCGACCCACTTTGACCCATTTTTTAAAAGTTAATAAAAACAATTTTTTATATATTTTATGACCCGTTGGGTCGATCCACTTATGTTTATAATAATATCAGTTAAAAATTTAAAAAAAAAAAAAGTGACAAATTTTTTTTCGCAATTAATTCTTATAATTATCCGACCCGGCCCGACCCTTTACACCAAGGCCCGCTAATGACCCGCCCCGTTATTGACCCGATCTGCTAATGACCCGTTAAAATGTAATCCAACCCTTAGCCTGTTGGGTCGACCCGCCCCGTTAAACACCTCTAATCATAACTAAAGCAAATTGTAGAATAACAAAGGCTCATTTTAAGCTCAATCTATTTTTCTATCAATAAAAAACCTCAATCTATTTTCAAAACAAAAGGTTCATTTTAAAGTCTGGCCCATTTAAAGCCCACTTTTTAAGGGTCGGATTAAGGCCGTCCAATAGGAGTACAGCCCATTGCACACCCCTAATTAATACATGCATGACAAACAATACAAAGAGCAGAAAGTCTCTTGTGAGACCGCCTTATCCGTGCAACCAGCCCAGACCAGAACCAATAAGTTTTTTTAGAATAATCTGACATACTAGTTTTAAAACTTAAAAGGATAATTTCAATGCTTTAAAATCTAATTTTAAAACTTGAAAGGTGAATTTCAAAGTTTTTAATATCAACATTAATGTTTGAGTCATCCTATTTTAAAGTTGAAATGCGAATTTTAAGTCTAGCAATTGGTTCTTTTAAGTCTTAAAATTGGTTTTTAAAGTATTGAAATTTAACTTTTAAGTCTTGAAATTGTCAAATTCCATGATGTAAAAAGTCAATTTTTGTGTACAAAGAGTATTTAACTCCTTAATGCCTACTTACTACATCTTTAATGTCTACTTACAATATATATACTTAATGCTCATCAAGTAAGTATTTTAGTACTTACAATATTCTAAATGTCTACTTACAATATTCTTAATTGCCCACCAAGTAAGTACTTTAGTACTTGCAATATTCTAAATGTTTACTTACAATATTTTTAATGCCTACTGAAAATTTACTCTATATTTTCCATTTTAGGTCACCAATTAAAAATGATCTCTTATAAATACAGTCTCTTACAAAATTTGAATTCTCTTTAATAAATCATCAATTGTGACGGATTGTTGGAATTTAATACTATTATATCATTAAATGATAAATTGAATTATATTTTTTTAATAAACATCATAATGGACCACTTTGGGCAACGTGGGAGCCACGAACACCTACCACCTTTTTTAGCCTTTGAAATTTGCACATGTTATAATACATCCATTAATACTTCCTCGGTTCCAATTACTTATAACATTTTCTTTTCACGCAGTCTAATGCAATTATTCAATTTTTAATATCTCTAATTATGAATAAAAAAAATTATAAAAATTTAATATTAATAATTTTTGTAATGAGACGAATCAAACAAGATCTCACTTGAGTATATTTTAACCTATAGATTAAAACCTTATCACAAATTAAGAGTGATGAATGAATAGTGCCAGTTTTACAATATTGCCAACTAATTTGAAACGGAGGAAGTACTTACTAAGAATGATGTTTACTAAGAATTCACAAAAAATACCTCTTATATTATTACGTATAGTCATTTTGCATAAAAAAATAAAAAGATTAAGTTTATAAAAAAATGAATTACAAAAAAATACAAAAGATATATCGATTAAGTTTTTTTATTTATTTTAGCTTCTTTTTTTTTGAAATAATTTTAATTTTAGCTTCTAATTTCTAATAATTTTGATTTATTATTCATTTTTATTTTTTTAGCATTTAACCTGTAAAAATCTGTCACCATCTATACAACAATGTTTCTAGGCAAGTGACACTAAAATTGAGATTATTCATAACTAATCAAAAGTTGAAATTATTATATATAAAAAAATCAAAAAAAAATTAAATTATTTGCCATAAAATTATGTTTTATATATGTTTTATAGGGATGGTAACATAAATTGGGAATCATATTAAATATGGACTTTTATCCCTTTATTATACAAGGATGTTTGAATGTCTTTTTAGTTGAGAACTGATAAAATTAATAACAAGATATAATAATTTGGTTTGGGTTTAAGAATCAATTCATTCGATTTTCATTCTTATTCATCCATTAAAGAGAGCAAATGCCCCTATAAATACAAAAGATATGCCATGAAATAAGAAAACAAAATATTGCAAATATCTTAATTTCCTAAATACTTAAAATATTATTCTAGAATAAAATCAAAGATATTCTATCAATTATTCTCTAAATATTGTTTATATATTCTACTAATTATTCTCTAAATATTATTTATTATTTCCAACAAGAACATCTACTTTAGGTTTATGTGTTGTAAATGAGTATGAAGTAGAACTCAGATGCCCTCACAATCATGCTAATAAATGATTTGTTAGTATATAATATTTCCTTTGATTTTTATTTATTTATTTATTTTTATTTTTCTTTACATTTAATTTTTATTAGTTGTTAAAAAAAGTGATATTTCTCCTCACAAGATATTATTATTTATAACTATAACAATTAATAAAACAACGAAAGTAAATAAATAGGACTATGACTTATACCACTTAAAATCTCATATAGAGGAGTAATAAATAAATAAAAATATTTTTTTGAAGATCACCGACGGTCCGATTACTCCAGTTGATGAAGTAGTTGCATCTTTATTGTTGTATTTTCCCATCTATACACCTAATTGTTCGTTTTGGAATTAATGAGAGAGTTCTTTACTAGGGTGATAAAGACATGTTTGAAAACTGCTACTTATTGGGATATTTAGTTAAATAGTTAAATCATGTTTTAACAAAAATATTTTGTTATTAGAGAAAAATTAGATTAATAAGTCAAAAGTCAAATAAACTACTTCCTCTGTTCCGTTTTAGTTGCACCATTGAGTTTGGTATATTTTTTTTAAGGGTCGTCAAATCAGTATGGTAAAAATAGGGATAATGTATGATTGATGGTGATATGTGGGGTAGAAATAAAAAAATTAGTATTATAAGTAGATAGTGGTTGTGACTTGTGGGTATATATTAAATAATTAATGGGATGATGTATGATTGATGGTGATAGTGGGGTAGGAATAAAGTGAGAATAAAATAAATAGATTATTTTTGCCAAAAATAATAATATTGCAAGTAATATAAAATTTTCAACAACGATAAGTATTGCAAGTAAAATGAAACGGAGGAAGTACTTCAAGCAACTTTTTCATTTAGTTAAAAATCAGTTGTCTAGCCAACTTAAAATCATTAACCAAACAAACAATATTTTAATGATTGACTAATTAATAATCCAATAAATGATCTGTCCAAAACACTCATGCTATGTTTTGAAATCAAGATTTAATTTAGAAATCTATAATTGACTCAAATTTAATGTTCGACAAATTATTAAAAAAATAAAATTTGGATTTGAGTCAATTTCACCACTATTTAAAAATTAGTTAAAGTTGAGAATTTGAAAATGATTTCTCAAACCTTGTCATTCTCAATTTTTTTACTTATGATTTTATAATTAAAATCTACAATTTCAAAGGATACTTGTTTTCAAACGCAACCTTAATTAGAAAACGAGGCAAAAAAAAACATTTCTATAAGACTGTTCATTGAAATATGTCCACAAGATTCATTTTACTATATGTAATTTAAATAAAAGTTTATTTTGTAAATTAATTACATGCATCACATGGGGGAATCTAAACTTGGTTTAGTGATGTCAATTTCACACACTAGCCTTGTGTATTTAAAAGGACGTGGGTACTCAGTTTGTTACTTGACTCCCCATTAATTTCTTGTATAGTTTTTTTTCTATGAAATGAATAATTTATAATAATAATAATAATAATAATAATAATAATAATAATAATAATAATAATAATAAGTAGTAAGTTCATGGCTTGACTCAAATGTCATCATTTCCTCTCTTAGCAACTTAGCCTTGAAAAAATGGAGAGTCCTAGTGGCAAGGAAGAAAATAATACACACTGCTCTAAGTTGCCTAATATATCACATATGAAAATGTTGCAATGAAGACATATGGCTAGCTAAAGTGAATTCCATTGAGACTGTAATCAAGAATATCAAGCTAGAAGTAAAGTCCCGATCCTCTCTTAACTGTACTAAAGAAGCTGACAAAGATGCTAGTTGGATGTATAGGACCATCAATCATGTATAGCTTTATTTTTTGAGTGTCTACTTTGACTCTTTTTGATTTTTGAGGCCCTCCCCTCCCTTTCTATTTACACATGAAGAGTGTGAAGTGAAAACCCTTTATAGAAGGGGTGCCTCTCTGGCAGTTTGATGCATCTTCGAAGTCTGTGGTTACAGCTTGAACTTCTCTCCTGTAAATACTATATGATTGATTAATAGAATTATTTTCCTCCCAGGAAAAATAAGTATTAAGTTGATTGAATCGATAAAATGATTAGCTGCCTATTATCCATAAGGTCAGGTCTTCGAGCACACAAACCCTTTTTTTTCCATGTTTAAATTGGTCTCCGATCCACACTTCCTTTCACAAAATAAGTGATTCACAAACCACAATCTCTTTTGTAAGGTAAAATTCATCCCTTTTCTTTAATTTAAAGAGATTTTTTACTTTATTTTCTTTAATTCTTGGCTCTATTGCAATTCTTTGGTAATTTGCTAATTTAATTAGGATTCTCTCCGACAAATACGAAATATTTATTTTTTAGGGTTTTGTCCAAATATTTAGGATTTTTGTGTTATTATAATGATTATAACAATATTACTATTCAAATTAAAAATTAGAATGATTTGATGATGTTGAATTAATGTTATTTAATTTTTAATGACGGATTTTTAGATTTTTGTTTGTATTATAAGATCTTTCAATATTGCTCATTTATTATATCAGCTAGTTTAGTTTGAATGTTTGATGGTTTAATTGTATCATTGTGAATTTTTGATTAATTATTTTCTTTATAGTTTCTAATGAAATTTTTTTATGCTATTAAATGTATATTTATTTAAATTATTAACATCACTTATTTTTTTTGAAGATCCGCTCCCAATGCCCCAAACCTATTAATAGATCTCATTTTGATACATAAACAATCACTAAAAAATTATTAGGAGTACTGGAGTACTATTCTATACATATATATGAGAAATGCATTTTTTGCAAATTATTACCCCCTTCTCAATTTGAATTTCGATCATATGACTCAAAAAAATTCTTATATATTTAAAAAATATATATAATGCAAACTCAAAAACATAGAAAAATATTTTTTAAACATTTCATATTTAAAAAATACCAACTAAAATTCAAACTAAAAATTCTCTATCTATGAAATTTCTACTCTTTTTCTCCTGATGGACGAACTCAAAGAAACAAATTAGGATTAATTATTCACAAATTTTTGTATGATATCATCTCACCATAAGAATGCATGTCTCATACTTGGGTTAAATAGTCAAATAATAGAAACTTTTAGTTTATGGGCTTCTTGTTTTAAGGACGTCTCATCGTAAGATGGTCTCATACAAGACGGGTCGATTATTATTTTAAAAGATATTCTACATAATAAACACAAACTTTTGTAAAAGGCTAGTGTTAAGCAAAAATAACAAAACACAAGTACAACAATAAAAAGCCGATTAAATTAACCAATGCAAGATCTAATAATTAATAATATGTCTTCTGAACAATAAATTCATTTCCTAATATAATTATTAATTAATAACAAAACACAAGTACAATAAATCTTAAAAAAAAAAACACAAGTACAATAATAAAAAGCTGATTAAATTAACCAATGCAAGATCTAATAATTAATAATATGTCTTTTGAACAATAAAATTCATTTCCTAATATAACTAATATCGCCAATTAAAATATCCTCTCTATTATTATCAACTAATAAAAAGGGAAAATAAGAAAAAGTTGCTTGCATTCAACCCTTTAAATCTTATATATGCGCATATATTCATTACAACATAATATATTGACATTTGATTTAAAGTCACTACTTTAAATTTCTAATTGACTATGTATAGTGAATTTAGTAACATTTATTGAATCCTTTAGCAGCAAAATAATAAACCATACTAAATTCTTGCCATAGGTGTTAATGACTTTCTTATAAATGGTACTATATTTATCATTATCATCATCATCATACCCAGTGTATTTTGCTAATAGACAAAAATATTTCTTATAGTAACAATTATATGCTCCCTCCGTTCTTTTTTGTTTTTCTCGTTTATTTTTGCACAGTTTTCGAAACAATTTTGAGTCTTAATATTTCAAAATTTGCATCATAAAAAATTATAAAAAATATATGATAAAAAAACATTAAGACGAATTTGACCATATCTCACATGGATATATTTTATCATCTATATATGTCTTAAAAATCTTAATTAAATTTCTCTCTCCAAAATAGAATATTTTAAATGGGAAGAATATTAGAAAACTTAAAGAGTATATCACTAAAAGCCAAATAAAACGTCACTATCTCTTTAAGTCGGAAGTTAAATTTTGGCTATAAATAGAAACCCATTCATGTATAGATGCCAACATTAGGAAAACAAACAAAAGAGAAAAAAAAAAAACACGTTAAATTTCTAAGAGTATTATAAGCCAGCCATAAGGGGAAAGAAACAACATAATGGCCATGTCTTGTGCATTAGCACCAATGCGTGGTGCACCAATAACTTCATTCCACTCAAACAATAATAAAAATAATAACAATAATAATTACAAAAACCTGATTAATGGTAATAGACGATCTAAATGGTCGAATTCTAGTCTTACTGTGAGGAGTCGTTTGAAAAGGCTGGTGGAAGTTGTAACTGCACCAGTTGAAGAGTTTCTTCTTGTTGATGGTTTCCAACCTGCAATCATTACTCCACCAACTGATTTGAGTAGGGATGATTTCTCTTCTAAATTCTTATTTGGTGCTTCTACCTCTGCCCTCCAGGTCATCATCGATCACTAATATATTCGTTTTGACTATTTTGTTTAAATATATATTTTTTTGTCTTTTTGATTTTGTATCATATGCTATTGCCCTTATTATGGTTATTGGCTTGCTCCATTAACCTAAAAGATATGTCCATATTTAAATGACTATACCCATTAAATGACATAACTACACTCCAATCTCCATGCCTAATTAATGACGAATTTTTTATTTTATCTGCAAATCTGACGAGGAGCAATTTAATTCAGAGGAACAAAGGGTTAGTATGTAAGATTTGTTCATGAACAAATTATATAACTTGGGTTAATTTTTGGTCACGTAACATTCTATCAAAAGCTAACATGACACAAGATCATTGGTTAACTTATTTATTGTAAAATATATAGTGTCATATAAAAGAAATAAACACAAGTGATTCATACCTTTAACCTAAAAGTTTTCTTACAGAAAGATATGGAAACATTTATAATCTTTTCTGACTTTTAAATAACAAGTTTAAATTTTTAGTTACATTTTCTAACTTGGATAAATTTTAAGTGGTTATTAATTTGTTGAATGATGTGTGATAGACTGAGGGATCAGGAACTGAAGGTGGAAGAGGACCAAGTACTTGGGATTTTATGATTCAAGCTAACAAAGGGAAGAAAGCTGTGGACTCCTACAATATGTACGAGGTTCTTGTTAATTTATCTTTATCTAGGGATGGACATGGTTTTAGGATCTATGGCTCTACATACAAATTTGACCCTAATTTTAAGATATAGGTTCCATCTTTTTTAATCTTTTGATCGAGTATGAATTGAGGTTCGTGTCTAAGTTTTATAGACCCTAATATGACTCTTAACTCTTAAAAATAAAGAATAAAGAATTTATTTTAAACCCGTTGTTTATATGTCTTACGACTTACTTCCTCTTATTCATCGTAAGTGTCTTATTTACTTTATGCACTCTATCCGATGCACTTCTTCGATTCTTAATATATCGAGTTATGTATAATTAAAAATTATAAAAAGTTGATATTAATAATCTTTATATCGAAATGAATCAAATAAGATTTCACATGACTATGTAAATTTATACATTAATAATAAAATGTATTTTACGAATGTTAGATGAATAGTGTCCCAAAAGTAAATGGGACACCTAAGGTGAATAGGAGGGAGTGCTATACTATGCCCTCTTGAATGTGGGTTACTTTTAAGAAAGTGATAATAAATAAAGAGAGTAAATGAATTATGTGGATGAAATTAAAAAAGAGTTAAAATTTATGGATAGATTTAAAGAAATTGATGGGTAATTGTCCATAAATAGAAATAATGCAAGTTAAGTAGAACGAATTAAAATGAAAAATGATGCAAACATCAATTAAATAGGTTTTTGGTGAACGTCAACAATCGTCTTGTTAAAAATATATGATAGATAGTATATGAATATTCCTACATCGACTTATTGTTGGTTATTATAGGTTTTTAAATTTTATATTATTTAGTCTTGTACTAAACTTGTTTACTCCCTCCGTCCCATTTAATTTACAGCATTTTTCATTTTAGTTCGTCCCATTTAATTTGCATCATTTTTATTTTTGGACTATGACTCACCACTTTCTTTTAATCTCATCCATACATTTCAACTCTCTTTTAATTTCAACTATACAATTCATTCTCTCTTTTCATTCAAAAAAATATATCTAATTGTGATATATTACTCATATATTAAATGAATGAGGTAATGCTAATTTTGGTAAGAGATATTCCATATGACAAATGACAAATCATTGAGAAAGTAATATGTGGAATTTTACTGTCTTTGTATAAGATTGTATGATAATATAATTGGGAAGATAAGTGTTGGACTACTAAGTCAAACTTCAGCTACCTTTTGTAGTGGCCATAAATAAAATAGTTCTGAAAAAAGACTCAATAATCACACTAATATTGAAGATGCACCTAACCAAAATAAATGGAGTATTACTCGATCCGAATATGACAATTGACGACAAAGTAATAGATTTGATGAAGTAGTGCTATAATTGCATCATAATTGTTGTGTTACCATCTAGCTAGCTTTCGTTTTCAAATTAAAGGCTTCAAAATAATTAAAATAGTAAAAAGTGAAAAGAGACTGAGATATATACATATTGTGACAAAATGTATACATATTTTATAGGGTCTACAAGTTTTTGCGAAGAAAAGAATTCATATTATTAATAGAAATATCATCTAAATATGTACAACTTTTAAGCGTGCATGTATATACACTTTTTAGCAAAAGTCTAATTATTTCACTAAAATTCCAACTTTGACATTTAAGATACCATTATCATGTCATTTAGCAAATGTGACAAAAATATTTGGTAACACTTGTGTGGGTAACTGTCATAAACTAAGATTGAAATATTACGATAACATTCTAAGAATTATGACATTTTGATGAAGTGTTGAATTTAACTAAACTTTTATTTTTGTAATGTTTACAAAATTGTCACCCGAATATGTAGATCATTATTTAAACTTTAATGTATGCTTATTTTGTAATTTTCACCACTTTAATAATTAAATAATACATATTAGCAAAATTAGAAGATTTATTTCATTAATTTTACCTAGAAACTCTTCAAATCAAAAGTGGAATAGAAATTGACATACCTCTTTTTTTTTAAGATAAGATAAGAAATTGACATACTTTATGCTATCTTTGGAACAGAAATTGACATACAATTATTTTTTTTATATAAAAATAATTTAAATTTAAATTTGAGTTAATTTCACCATCATTTTAAAATGATTAATTAAAGTTGAGAATTTGAGAATGATTTTCCAAACCTTATCATTCTGAATATTTTCATTAATGATTTCATTAATAAAATTACAATATAATATGATAATATTTATTTTCAAACACAACCTAATTAATTTTTTAAAGATTTTGTATATTGATTTTGATTACATAATTTACAGGAAGATGTGAAACTATTGAAAGATATGGGCATGAATTCGTACCGTTTCTCCATCGCCTGGCCAAGAATTCTCCCCGGTAAGATTTTCCAATACCTCATTTATTTTGTTCTAGATAGTCAAGAGTTAAATAAAAAAATATTTTCGATGTTGTAAATGAAATTGTAATTTGAAAAGTAGGTCCTCAAATTAATTATTAACTAAAGTAACTAATTATATATATTATATTATTATATACTCCCTCCGTTCTCAAATGTTCTTCTTATTCACTTTTTGCACAGTTTTTGAGCCTTAATAACTCTAAATACGCATTATAAAAAATTATAAAAAATATATAATAAAAAAGTATACATTAAGACGAATCTAACGAGATCTCACATGGATATATTTTATCATCGATATATGTCTTAAAAATCTTAATCAAATTTCTTTCTCTAAAATAGAATATTCTAAACGGGAAGAACATTCGAAAACAGAGGAAGTATACGATTAATTATATAAATAGTCATGACAGCACTACGACACACTTAGTAGCTAGATGGAACTTAGGCTCTGTAGGAGACACAATATATATGCACCCCTTTTCTCAAAGTATTGTACATTTGGTAACTCTTGATCTTGCTTGATTAATATAAACAGGTGCACTTCAAAAAAAATAAAATATTATGCCATTTGATATATACAATCCTAAGAGGCTAAGACATTATCTATACACACCCACAAATTAATGATACTCCTACTATCTAATTTAGCATTAAATTTAGGATGACAATCTATTTATGAGTCAATTATAATAAACATTTAGATTTTAACTTTTTTTGAAGATATATTTTAACTTTTTATGTTCAATACATGGCTTTAGTATAATATTTTCAAATTCAATTACACTTTATTTGTGTTTTCGATATTGATTAGAGGGAACGGAAGAAAACGGTCCAATCAACCAAGAGGGCATTGACTTTTACAATAATTTCATTGATGCTTTACTAGCCGAAGGTAATTAATATTTTATATGCCATAATTTTACTAGATATGCCATAATTACAAATATTTTATCTTTCTTCTTAAATAGAATATTTAAATTTTAGTATCAAATTTCAAATAGTATCATTTTATATTTTTGAAAATCAACTCTAAAAGTTATTTAACTTTTTGAAAACCCTAGATTGACAAATGTTATAAATAATGAATAGGTATTGAACCAGTCATCACCCTATTTCACTTTGATCTTCCGGTGGCCCTTCAGAATAAATATTACGGCTTCATGGACAGTCAGATTATGTGAGTCCTAGCCTTCATTTTAATTTTCACAAAGCTCACGTTTGCTTGTTGATATTAAATATATAAATGTTAGTAGTGTAAATTTTCATGAAACTAATCTGTAGTGTCATTTATAATTTACATGTAATGAAATTTACATTATAAAAAAATATTTTTTTATCATCTAAATGGTAACGTAATGAAATCAATTTTATGACGAAGATGAAGAACCAATAATATACAACTTGATATGTATCAATAAAACTATTCAACTTTAAAAATAGATAATAAAAATATAACAACTTGAAAATTTTAAAATGAGTTAGCACTCTACAAACCAACTAATAATTTCATACAATGAAAATTCAATAGTTTGATTCCTTCAGTAAATAAATAATTTTATCACATTCTTACTTGAGACCGTCTTTATAAGAGACGCGTCTCAAATGGGCCGGCCCATTATTACATAGAAAAAAAACTTAAAAAAAGGCGCGCAATGTAATCCTATTTGGAGTTGGTGTTATAACCTACTGAAATTGGTATTATAACTTATTAGAGTTGATAATAAAAAATCAGAATATAAGTTTGGTAAATTAAATTGATTTAATAAAATAAATTTATTCTTTGCTATGTGGAGTGTGCTTCTATTAAGAATTTAGTTTATCTAGAAATTACTTTTATTTTATTAGATTCACATCAATTTAATTATTTATTGATTTATATATCACCCGTGAATATGTTTGGGGTAAAATCGACCACTTTTCACTAGTTTTAAGGGAGGACTGAGGAGTACGGGTATGGATTATCCATCAATTTCCCTCACTCAGACCCTCCTCTCGAGCGTGATATTGAGTACGATGATGATGATGACGATCGTTAGTCATTTTTGTTATTTTATTATAATAAAAATTGTATCCATTAATATGATTTCATGTGACAAAGGGTTTGTGGAGGTAACAATTGTTATTTCAATTATTTTTATTGTATGAGAAACTATATGATAGAATACATATGATCATAATTGTTTAATAGCAACGGCAAAGCAGCTATCGTATAAGGCTTTAAATTTTTTAAGGCTCAAAAATTATATTTTTTTATACAAGGTTGATACATACAAAATATAATATTATTATCATTATATTATACTATTATCAACGATAATTTAATAAATTAATTTTGAAATGCAATGCGTAACAGAGAGGACTTCGCAAAGTATGCTGAAATTTGTTATGCAAACTTTGGTGATCGAGTAAAGTATTGGTCGACAATCAATGAGCCCTACGTATTTGGGTCATTTGGCTACAAAATGGGCTTGCCCAAGGAAATTCAAAACGACCCCAACGGCCCATATATTGCTACTCATCATATCATTTTAGCTCATGCTGCTGCTGCTAAAGTTTATCATGACAAATACATGGTACTAACTCCTAACTACTACTTACATATATTTAAGTGGAAATAAAAGGCCAATAATGTCAATTGACATTACTTAAATCTTAGGAAAAAAAAAATAGTAACAAAGGCTAAGTTAGCTAATTTGATAAAATTATGTTTTTTAAATAATATCGTATTTATAAAAAAAAAAACAATTTGTGATGAGCAGAAAAAGCAAAAAGGTAAAATTGGAATTTCATTGCCATGCAAATGGTACGAGGCTCAGTCAAGCGACCTCACTGATCAAGTTGCTGCCTTGAAGCTTTTGGACTTTGCGTTGGGTTGGTAAGAGTTACCCGTACAATTCACTTTGAGTAAAAACATTTTTACCATTTTTTCATAATTTATTCATAATTAAAAAAAATCTTTTTTTTTCTCTTATTTTGATTAATTTCAATTTTGTGATAAAATCTTGCAATATGAGCCACTATTCATAGAGGAATAATAGTAATAATAATACAACTCGTCTTGTATGAGACGGACCCATATAATTAGTCCATTTCTTTAATTGTTTATTTTAAGATCGTAAATGATTGTTTTAAGGTTATAATAAGTAATCACTCTAAGACTATAAAAAATGAATATTTTAAGATTGTAAGTGATCGTTTTAATGCTATAATTGATTCCTTTAAGAAAAAAAGTATATAGAATTGAGTCAGCCTAATAAAGATGGTTTTACTGTGACATTGTCTTATTTAAGAATTAGTGTAATAATCATATTAATATAGGTACATGGACCCATTTGTGAACGGAGACTATCCAAAGTCAATGAAGGAAACTATAAGAGGATTGCCTGAGTTTACGGAGGATCAAAAGAAGATGGTGAAAGAAGCTTGTGATTTCATTGGTGTTAATTATTATACTGCTAGATTTTGTAAGCAATCTGCTACTGTCGATGCAATGACTGGAATAATCTCAGTGGAGTACGCTGAATCATTAGGTATAATTATTCATAATTAATTTCTCTTTAATTTTCAAACGTATTAAATTACGGTTAACGATTAAATTAATTAATATTATTTGTTTAAAGAGAAGGCCTTAGTAAATAATGGTTATTTGTGAGGTTAACAAATCACCTTTATGTGGTAGAATTTGATAGAGTGAGAGTTTTGTTATTTTAATTTATTTTTTAATTTTTTGATTTTATTATTATTTTTTTTGTCTTTTTGTGGAATCACGGTTATTAATTAGGAATTTTTGTTTGTTTAAATATAGTGGACGCAAATGGAAATGTAATTGGTGAACAAGCACAAGGACAGGACGATATCTATGTTAATCCCGCAGGTCTCAAAAATTTGCTTCTTTACATCAAAGAAAAATATAATGACCCTGAACTTTATGTCACTGAAAATGGTGAGTTTTATTTTGGGTTGTTTTATGATTTTTTGTTATCGTCCATTGTCACTGTATGTCGTTTTGGACCTTTTAACAGCTATGAGCCAGAGTTGAATTACAAACTTAAATGTTTTTATAAGAAATGATTTTGGTTACCTTTTATTTCATAATTCATGAGAATATATACATCAAGTAATCTAGAGTTTATGGAAACTAAATACTTACATAATAATTTGCAAGATTATATTAAAAATATGCAAAATATACGAATATTCTATCAAATATTCTATTCTAGCAGTTTTATACATTTTTTAAATGACAATTAATAATCTAATATTTTTTCCTATTTGAAAAAAAATTAAATTTCTCAACAAACCTTATTTAGCAAGAAAGTAAAAAAATTAACCCTAGCATTACTTGGTTTCTTAGTTTTATTATCACTCAAAATTATTAAAAAATACCAAATAATAATAATCACTTATAAAATTAAAATGAAAAAATATATAAGTTGTCATTAACCAAATAAAATAACTGAATATTAATTAGAAAAATTATTTATATAATAATAATAATAATAATAATAATAATAATAATAATAATAATGCCTCTGCTAGAAAATCGTTTGACAAAATAATACTAATAATAATAATAATAATAATAACAATAATAATAATAATAATAATAATAATAATAATAATAATAATGATGATGAAGAGCAAGTAAGTCGAGAAACCCTTCCTTGAGGGTGCGTCTTTCTTTCATGGAGATGCAAATTAGGGAGATGATTCTTTTGTTTGTGGTACTATTTGTACTATTTTGTTCTGAATTAATGAAATTTTTTTCTTTCTCCAAAAAAAAAAAATAATAAAGAGTAAGCCATGGTCATTAGCAGAATTATAACAAGGCCTGAAAGTGCGTATGTCACACCATAAATTATAAATTATACTGAAATTCTTATGAAAAAGTATATAAAAATATTGAATATATTATTTAGGTAAATATTAGCGTATTATAATCATTTTTAGAGACCCTTTTATTAATAATAATAATAAAATCCTGGATTCGTCATTTTATAGCAAGCTTGTTAGAGTTTGCGTATTATCTAATTTTCAGTACATATATAATTTGAAGCTGACATGTTAGTACTGTATATTACACGTACAGGGTTACCTGAAAAACCTGTAATATCAAGTTCAGTTAAGGATTCAATCAACCAAGGAAAAACAGAAGAATTGAAAGCTGCATTTTTTGATGACAAGAGAATTGCTCACCTTGAGGATCACCTCATTGCTGTTCGTGAAGCTATCAAGTAAACTTCTTTATAAATCCCTATAATCCGTATAGAAAGCTCGACTTTATTAAATCAAATCAATTAAAAGTTTAAACCGATGAATAATTGATGGAAATCATTTATAAAGTACTCCTCCAAATCTTTTTTATTATCCCAATTGCATGGGCACGGCTTTTAAGAGTTGTATGGGGATCACCTAAAAGTGAGTAGTTGGAGTATTTTAAGTGATTACATTAATTGTAAAGGTGGTAGTTGAAGTATTGTAAGTAGTAAAAGTGAGGGTATTTTGGACATTGCTTGTGTGAACATGAGGTATTTAGGTAAGAAAAAGATCGACAAAAAAGAAAATGTGACAATTGATATGAATTTGCCAAATAAGAAAATGTGACAATAAAAAAGACTTGGAGGGAGTATGTTTTTTGTAAAAAGCTACTTTGATTTTTTGAATTTTGGAAAATTTAAGGGGTAGTATTTCCCTAAAGTAAACTTGGGTAACCCGATGACCTGCTATAGTAGGTAATTCAAAAAAAATAAACTGAAAATTAATTTTCAATTAGAAAAAAAAAATTTAGAAAATTTACATAAAAAATTCTAAATAATAAAAAAAAATCATAAGTTTTTTTGGAACAATTTTTAAACATTTTTTTCGACATTTTATTTTAATTTATCATTTTTTATAAAAAAACTTGCTATAACAAGTCATCTGATCACCGGGTTTACTCTATGAAAATACCCCTCAAAGTTGGGATTATTATAGGAAAATTACGAATAAATTGGATTATTCTAGGTCTAAATAAAAAGAATATTTTCTATATAGTTTTTGATCTTTATCATAGGTATGATAATCAAAGCTTGTTATAATAGTGAAGAAAAAGTCATATATTGTGTTTGAATGTAGGCAAGGTGCGAATGTGAAAGGGTACTTTGCGTGGACTCTAATGGACAATATGGAAGTGGGAGCAGGCTATGATGTTCGTTTTGGACTAAACTTCACTGATTACTACGACAATCTCAAAAGATACCCAAAAAAGTCTGCTAAATGGCTGACCAATTTCCTCGCTCAACCTCACAAGAACAAGTCACATTAATCTTTTTGTGCTTTATATTATTTGTGCTTTTGCCTATGCCTTACCAAATAAGTATATTCAGTATTCATCTTTTTATTCGATTCAAATGACTGTGTTTCTTTGATGTTGTTGCTATTAAATAAATAAGGGCCGATAATTATACAATATTATCAGCCTCGTTTATGAGATTTTATTTGTATAAGGGTTGACAACTTGGCATAATATAAATTGCACTAATTAATGTCAATATTGAGATGGTCTAACCGTGGAACACACCTCGTACATGGGTTTAGTTTTGCAAATTATTAGTATATAGACTTTTTTTTTTGAAATTATCTTACTGAAAGACGGTTTTTCAAAATAGTAATAAGCTCTTTAAATATATAAGAGGCCCATACAGGTTTTATATATTATTCTCTCTGTTCTTTTAAGTTTGTCCATATTATTATAACAGGCAGTTTCATAAGTTTGTCCTATTTAGAATACTTTCCTATTTTTGGAAAGTTTTTATCTTTCATATACTCTCTTTATCCCTCATTTAACCTTCATTTCTCTCTCATAATACCAATACAATTATTAATTCATACTACTATTTTAATAAAATAATACTCACTATCTATAAAGATTTCACCTTTCTTAATAAAATAATATCCACTATCTACAAAGATTCCACATTTCTTAATATGTGTGAAATCTTCAAATAGGACAATCAAAAAAGAACGGAGGGAGTAGTAGTTACCTGCTCTATTTCATTTTAATCACTACAATATGTTTTTTGTTGCTTTTAGGTTTGGATATGGGTTTGATATATTGATAGAATAACAAACCTAATAATTTTTGTTTATATTTTGAAATTAACATTCACGTAAGGACTTAATATATTTTTGTTTATATTTTGAAATTAGCATAATAAAAAAGCATATTAAAGATTTTCGCTATATAACATCTAGTGACATTTCTCATAAATGTCACTATATACTATTGTAACAATTACACATGTCACTAAAGTCCAAATAAATTATTAAATCACTTTATAGTGGAATTTATAATAAATACTAATAATTATTACACTTAAAATATAAATCAATGGCATTAATTTAATGCCACTAAATTAAATTATCGCGAGAAAGTAAATTTGTTATAGTGAACTCTAATTAAAATGTATTGTCCCTATTTAAACTAAGCTCCCTATTGGCTAAATACACATATGACATAATCCTAAACATGAAACACAAAAACTTGGGTGAGACCGTCTCACTTGTGAGACGCGTCTTATTGGGCCGGCCCAATTGTATATATTTTTTTTATCAATTTTACAAATTAAAATGTCAATTTTAAGAGTTAAAAGGCCAATTTAAAGACCTAAAAGAACAATTTAAATGATTTAAAATTGACATTTTAAATTATGGAATTTGACAATTTCAAGACTTAAAATTTCAATTTCAATAGTTAAAAAAACAATATTAAAACTTAAAAGACCAATTGCTAGAATTTAAATTCTCATTTCAACTTTAAAGTAAGATGACTCAAACATTAATGTTGATATTAAAAACTTTAAAATTAACCTTTTAAGTCTTAAAATTGGATTTTTAAATCTAAAAATTGTCCTTTTAAATCTTAAAATTAGTAGGTCAGAATATTCTAAAAATTTTATTGGATTTGAATTGATTGCACAAATAAAAGGATCTCACGGGAGAGTTTCTCAACATGAAATATGAAATGAGAAACTCAACTTTTTCTTTACCTTGGGCAATAGGGAATAATATGGGACTATCTGTCATAAAACCACATAATTACAACCACGTCGTAAAGGTTGTTGAGGTTATAGGTCGCTATACAAGACACGATAATAACTATATTGATAAAAGGCTTAACTGACGCTAGATTTTGTACTATAGTTTGGACTCAAAGTAAGGGTAGGGAAAATTTTGGTTGTAAGATTGTTGGTGTGTTTTATAAGCACATTACGTGTAAGGGTGAATATAGGGTGACCAAATACTCATTTCTACCTCTAAATTCATTTGATTGACATAAATATTACACAATTCAATATTAATAGAGTTCTTGGTCAAATGACCTATGACATGACTTAGACAGATCCGAGCCTAGATTCAGTTAGTCTAAAGGAGACTTGTATTATTGAATGATCAAATTGAGCAATTGGGATCAAATTAATTCTAAGGAAGCCAAGACATCACCCACATTGCCTAACTCCAGACATTCTTCCAACATTCTATTTTATTTATCCAAGATACTTTTTAAGTTATTTATTATTCACCAACTATCTATTAAATAAATATATTTAATTATTTATTAACTTATCAGCAACACTACTTTCACACGGGTAAACAATCTAATAGGTAAATATAGCTATCTACGTTAGTTGGTTGAGTTTTATGTGTTGTAACTTGTAAGTGCTCGATTACGTAGTACAAATCACATGCCTTCACACAATCATGCTATTGAAACATTCACCTAACGAAATAAATTAACATAATAAATATGATAGCTATATACTACTAATTTATATTTCATATTGAGGAGTAATAAATGAATAAACACAATAAAAAACACTTTATTTTTTTTTTATGTTCACCGACGGTCTGTTTGATGAAGTATTGTTGTGTTTTGCCATCAAGGTACTAAATGGTTCGTTTTGAAATTTAAGATTTCTTTACTATGGTGATAAAGACATGTTTGAGAACTACTTGTTGGTCGGGTTAGCTGGCATATTTTATTGGTTGATTGTCTTTTATTTTTTGTTAATTAATTATAATTAGGAGTAATAATTTAATCAGACTAACTATAGCTATGCAGTATATAATCATGTTCAACCAATCTCCTGTGAGACGGCCGCATACGTACGATCACTTACAGATTCAACCCGACCATAATTTTGAAGTCGCCATTTTAAAACTTGAATTGGACATTTTGACTTTGAAATAGACATTTTAAGGCTTGAATATGACAAAATTTTTAAAAATTGGAATAAACATTTTGAGTCTTAAAATAAATATTTTGTAGTTTGAGTAGGTAAGTAAATATAAAATTAAGGGTTGGAGTAAGGGTTTTAAGAGTTAGAATTGGCAATTTAAATAGTAGAATAAGTGTTTTAAGGGGTTAAAGTCGATACCTAAAAAATTTATTAAGCCTGGAGAAGGAAAATTAAAGCTTAGAGTAAAAGTTTTAAGTGTTAGATTTGACTTTTTAAGTCTTAGAATTAGTGTTTTAAGACTTGCATTTGATAAGTATAAAAGTTTTTATGGTCGTATGCTTGAGGTGGCCGCGCGCATACAAGTTTTTGTGAATCATGTTTTAATAAAGGTGTTTAGTTAAATAGTTATTAACTAGTATTATATCCGTGCCATGCACGGGTTATCTACACTTGTGACTTCAGAGATATAAATAATAATTTGTAATTTATTTAGTAAAACACTTCTATCTTAAAAATCAATAATATTTTAGTAAGTAAAACATTCTAATAAAACAAATATAAGATTGCAATAAATAAATTGTAGAATAACTTGACAACAAAATAATTTACTACAACGATATCAATGCTAAAATCAAATGATCATTATTTGTTAATAGACACATCAAGATGACAATATTGATCCTGCAAATAAAAATAAAATTAAAATTAGTAAATAAACATTCTAATAATATATAATAGTTAAATTACACATGTTTTAAATGCAAGATACATACCTTAAATATTAGAAAATACTTCCTTATATACGACATTTTCAGTCGTATTTTTTGGTTTGTTGTCTTTGTCACATACCAATATTTTGAGACCACGCCTACTTGTTACCCTTGAGACAGCCACATAAAGTTGACCATGACTAAACACAGGCTTAGGAAGATATATCCCTACATATGCCAAAGATTGCCCTTGACTTTTATTTATTGTCATAGCAAAACATAGTGAAATCGGAAATTGTCTTCGTCGTAGTTGTACCGGCAAACGTGAGTCGTCAGAAGGTGTCAAAGTAATGCGTGGAATAAGCACTTTACTTCCTTTGTAGCTGCCAGTAATAATTGTAGCCTCTATGACATGATCACCCAAATGATTAACGACCAACCTAGTTCCATTGCACAACCCCGCAGAAGGATCAATGTTCCTTAGCAACATCACTGGAGCACCTTTTTTCAAGCGAATCTCATGATTAGGAAGACCTGAACATTCTATTATACTATTATACTAATAAATTTAAAATTTAGTTGTGTTATAACCTTATCCAACTTAGCAAGGTCACTTAGTGAGACTTTAGCATATGAATTTAGAAAGATATCTTCAGCACTTTTCACTCCTTTTATCAGCAACTTCAGTTAGCATATTTGAACTCTCGCCTTTGGCTTCTTTCATCCTACCATTTAATCAATAAAAGCAACTTAATTGGAATTTTATGAATAAAATTGACTTATTTATATGATTATAATACAACTTCATAAACAAAATAAACAATTAGTATTTAGTATTACCTTTCTTTAAATGCATGAATTTCTGGAATGTCTGCATTGATTAGCAATCTTGACGTGAACATTGCATTAGTGACACTAATTGAGCCTATTACACAAATATAACTTATGCATTAATTTTTTCATAATCAAAATTTGTGAAATTTTCATAACAGATACTTTACATAATTAATAATTAATAGATCTAAATACTAAAAAATATCATGGGTTATTAGCCGTTCAATATTTTTACCTTGCCATATCTTAATTTTTGCAAATCGAAGTACAATTGTGAATGTTTGATTTGTCTCATGTTTTGATATGTAGTCAGATACTTGTTGAGCATAAGTCTCCCATAACTTACATGTCAAATGGTTATTCCTGTATTTGAAAAAGTGTGTATTTTATTAATCAATTAATGGAATTAATAATTAAAGTTTTGACTTACTGATCATCGTATAGTTCCAAATTAATTGTTGTTTTATTTGCAACTTCAACAATACTATATTCAACCACCTCGCCAATGATATCTATCAAATCAAATTTAATTGAAATGTCAAAAAAGTATTAACACTAATGTCATCAATTATTATATGAATCATATAAAGTAGTCATATTAGAAAAAATATGACATACCAATTAGAAAACTTGTATCACACTCATTTGATAAAATCTTATGAAATGATACAAAATTGATTTTGTATGGTGGTGGTATCTGCACATCTTCACAAACTTTCAATGCTGAATACTTGGCAAAATATATTTTGAATTTATGATCCGTAATCTTATAATCTCCTTTGTTGTTGAAAAGTTTAAAATTGCTCAGAGAGTATGTAGATCCTTCTGTAATTCTTGATCCAAATTGATTATAATTGTAATGTGCAATGGTTGCTTGAATGGTAGTTGACTGTTAAGAAAATAAATTTAAACACTTTCAATATATCAAAGTATAAAACACTGAAATATAGTATACGTATACCGTTTAATAATTTAGCAAAATAACCATATATGTATTAAAATATACCTCTTCATCCAATAAGAGCATATGTAAAGCTGTTCCTTTTCCACCATCTTCAATAGATTTCCATGCATAAATTACCTTAGCCTTAATAACAAACAATCCAGTTTTTAATTGGTAAGGCCATTTTGTATTTTTATTAAATGTGTTAAATCGGTTTTTAAATGAGAGTTAATGCAATGTGCTATATATATATTGTTATACTATAAAGTGGACGGTAATTAATAAATTTGGTAATTGAATCAATTTGGTAATTAATCATATAAATTGATTTGATTGCTTCAATTTGGTAATTGACCGGAAATTAAGAAGTATTGTTATACTATATTCTTGCCTTTGTATTATTATATTCTTGCCTATTGTATTTTCAAGAAATTGATTTGATTGCTTCAATTTGGTAATTGACCGGAAATTAAGAAGTATTGTTATACTATATTCTTGCCTTTGTATTATTATATTCTTGCCTATTGTATTTTCAAGCAACTACATTAATGTCAAAGTAATGCATTAATTTCCGGTCAAATCATATAAATTATAAGAAAGACACGTGTCAAGCATGCAATTTGAGCGGCAAAAAATTGATTCTAAGAACGACACGTGGCATAGATGTTTCTGTATTATATAATTTATATGATATGATGATTGTTGGTGGTTATTAGAAAAAATTAAATCATTAAGCCAAAAGCTAATTGATTCGAGCAACTTTTTCATTTTGATTAAAAATCAACTTTCTTGCCAACTTAAAATCATTTAGCAAATCAAGTTTGAAATGATTGACCAAAATATAAGCCAACGAATAATATGTCCAAAAAACTCATGCATGCTATATTTGGGAACTAAAATTTCTTTTAAAAATTTAAAATTAATTTGAATTTTGATATTTAACAAATAAAAAAAGATAAAATTTATTTTTAAATTAGTTTAAAGTTGAAAATTTAAACATAATTACTCAAATTTTGTCATCCTCAAAGTTTATTTATGATTTTATAATTAAAATCTATAATTTGATATGATATTTATTTTTAAATACAACTTTGATCAGCAAGCAAGACAAAAAAATATATAAGAATTGTTCCATTGATATATGTCTACAAGATTCATCTTACATTCTTACAGACTATATGTGATTTACTAGTTTATTTTATAAATTAATTACATGCACCACAGGGGCAGATCCAAAGGTGGTTAAGTCATGTTAATTGAAATTATTTTTAAAAATCAAATAATTATAAAAAGTAAGTTGATTAGGTTGATGAAGTATTTGTCTTTTATCTTTTGATAAAATTCATTCCTTTTGTGAATATGATTGATTTCCTTAAATCTAAATCATGTAACAATAGACTAGTTATGCAATTTAGTTATACAATAGCCAAAACAAAGTTTTTTGTATTAACAATATATAATTTTTTTTAAATGATTAAAATGGAAAATAGAATATCCACTTTTGAAAATATTTGAATCCAAATTCAATTTAGGTTTTCGATTTAAACATCGAACATATAACTAATTTAAATTATCTAATTTTCAAAAACAGAGAAATCATCCGATTTATAAAACTGAATATTATGGATCACATATTTTGCACACACTATTAACAAGTGTTACATATGTAGACAGTAGATGTATTTGCAAAAACTATACTTTTAACAAATAATTTAATTACATACAAAACGTTCAAATAATATCAAAACAAATTCTACAAATTCCATCCATCCTATGTCTAAACTAGGCATACGCAAACAACATATTTCTACAGTCTAAACTGATGAGGAAATAAAGAGAAGCAATAATAACCAACTCTAATTAAAATGTCTTGTCCTATCTAAACTAAGCTCACCCTATTGGCTAAATACACATAATCTTGAACATGAAATATGAACTTTTTCTTTTCCTTGTACCATAGTGTAATATGGGACAATGGCTCATAAAATCAAATTACGACCACATTGTAAAGGTTGCTACGATGACAGCACTGACAAAAAAGCAATTTTTCTATACTTACTCCAATTGCTACCGCATTCAAAAATTTACACAATTGGTTGGACTCAAAGTAAGGGTAGGAAGAAATTGGTTATTAAGATTGTTGGTGGTGTTTTATTTGTACTTTACGTGTAAGGGTGAATTCAGGATGATAGTATAGGGTGGTCAAATACTTATCTCTACATGTATAGTGAACCCACTTGACTGACATATATGTTATAAAATTCAATGTTAATAGGGTTCTTAATCAAATGACCTAGGTTCTAGGTTCATGGCTTAGACAAATCCGAGTCTAGATTCTCTTTTGACTGTGTGATTTAATCTAATGGAGGCTTGTATTGTTGAACGATCAAAACCGAGCAATTGGGATCAAATTCCGAGGAAGCCAAGAGATCACCCACATTGCCTAATTCTGGACATTCTTCCCAATCACTCATCCCATTTGTTACAGTTGAATTTCGTCGCCCTCCGTTTCCAACTATGAATAAATGATACATATCTACAATGTCTCTCAATGCTACAGCAGTTTGTGCTCCATCCTTTACATGCTTCTCTATGTACCCGACTTGACCCGAGGTCACATATTTGTTGTAGAAATCCTCTAAAAATGCATTGTCTGCTTCATCTTCAGCTCCGCGACTTGGCATTGCCATTAAAACTTGATCATTCCCTTGTGATGAAACATTGATCCTTTCTTGTCCTGATCTCGAAGGCGCTTTCAGAAACCTAATGACAGTAAGATTCATGCCAAGATGCATAGCAATATATGTACTAAGAGACAATGCTTCACGGTCATCGGGTCCTCCAAAGAATAAGCTCGCTACGTGTGGCATTGTCTTCAAACCCGAGGACCCAACAAGCCCGCGATCAACAAGGATGGCAACCGTACAAGGGGCATGTCGAAGCACTCTCTGATTGGTAGTTCGTATTCCATCCTTACTACTTTCCATCTTCCCGTCTATTCTTTGATGTTTATGGAATGGCAAAATTATAAGTGATGCTCGCACATCTTCAGCTACGTCACAAACATCCTCGAACATACTTGATATAGATGAAACAACCTTCATTTGGCGAATGAAAATGTTCGTTTCCAATACAAAGGCATCCACACCATTGTTGATCTCTACCGCCTCATTTCCACCATAGGCATCATCATCACTAAGTTCATCATCCTCTAATTGGTGATACATCTTACTGCTCCTCTTCTTTGGGAGAAGCTCAACCAAATGCATTAGGTAAGCACATATAGGTAAGTTTTTCGACCAGCTTAACCATCCGATCACTTTTACCATTGTTGGAACATTACGAGGACCATGAACACAAGCCAACACTCGTAACTCTGTGTCCGGATTTTGTTGTTCAAGAGTAACCGGTTTATAAGAAAAGGTACCCGTGTCTTTCAAAACTATAAAAGCCACGGCAATTCCACTAATTAGCGTATTTAGTATAGCTGTCATTAACATCACCTCCACAAAACTACTATTCCAGTCCTGCAACATAATTAGACAAAGCTTTAAAAGAATATTGAACTGCAAACATTTAGAGAGTACATCATCATCATCATACGGGTGTATCCCCCCATAAAACTATAAGTAGGGTCGAGGAAGGCAAGGACGGCGACAACTCATACCCATAAAGGAGAGCGCGGCCAATGAGTCCCTCAACTCGAGAATTTAGAAAGAATACAACAAATTGTATAAAATAAGCTTACTATTTTCAGTCTGACAGCGCCTAAGATCATAACATCAAAGTGACCTTTTAAGTTCAAAAGCAACCCAAGAACTACCCCTTCTTTTAATGGAATTTTCAAGCGTTGACAAGCAACGAGAGTACCTAAAATCTTGCCACCAATGCAAACTGTTACGATCACAGCAGCGGCTACAAAATTCTTGAGTATGACAGCATCCGCAAAATTGGCTTGAAAACCAGTGTAACCAAAGTAAATAGGGAGCACAAAGGTATAAACAGCATAAGAAAGCTTGTGCATCATAGTTCGAGCAGTTTTTCCTTGGCGAGGGAAAGTTACCCCAAGAACTAATGAGGTTAACAAGCTGTTAGCAGCTCCCCATCTATCAACAAAACTTGCACTAAGCAGAACAAACAGAAACAGAGGTATGATTTGCGTATTCTTTAGGTACTGCGCTTCTGGGCTACACTTATTAAGTAAAAGGGCAACTCGTCGCACTACCAAGCTAACTATTGCAGTGAAAAGCAAAGACCATATCCATTCTCCAAATCTAAATTTACCATCTTCAACAGTTTTCATCAATAGACCCCCACATAATATGCAAGTGATATCGTTTAGCAACGAAGAGCATACTGCTAAACGTCCAAAGTTCGATGTTCCTAACTTTAACTCAGCTATGAAACGGATGACTAGAGGAGAGGCTGAGTTTACAATTGATAACATAAAAATAAACATGAATGCTGCAAAGCTTTCATGTTTCCCCATGAAAAACTGAAACATAAAGAATGAGATGGCTGCCGAACTGATGATACATGGTACTGAAGCTGCAAGTGCAATAATGCTTGCACCACGCAAATGACGCTTCATATAGGCAATATCCAGCTCTAAACCAATCAAAAACACAACACAAGTTCTACCAAAAAAGGCCAACACATTGTAGTAGTCAGCAGAATTTGTTTGGATGAAGTATTTTTCCAGTGGCTTTATCTTAGACAATAGTGAGTGGCCAATCAACAACCCAGCCTGTTTAACAAATTCAGCATTAGAATTAATAGTTGTAGCTAGCAAACACACTAAATAACATGTTTAATGCTCCCTCCTATTCACCTAATGTGTCCTATTTGACTATTCACTATTTTTCAAGTGGTCAAATGGGACCACATGCGAAAGAAAAAGTGTAGTGTCTATAAATTTTGATAGGGGTAAAGTGGGGTTTATAATTGTAAAAGCGTGAAAATGTTAAGTTTAGTAAGAATGTTAAGTTTAGTAAGGTTAAAGTTGGTAAATTAGTTAACATACCCAAAATAGAAATGAAACATTTAAGGTAATTTAATTCAATAAGGAAATGAGACACTTAAAAAGTGAAGAGGAGGAGGCATGATAACTTTCCATCCATAAGATTGCATAGAGTATAAAGCAAAAACAAGGTTGCGTCATAAAGGTTTTCAAATCTAACTACGAGATCGCCAAAATGTAAAAAAAAACACACATATTAGGACGGTTCAATGAATATCTTACGAATATTTGATTGTACAACAACCTCATCACCTTCATTATCGCATCATAAGCACTACTATAGTCTAAATCAAAAACGCAATTTTGCAGTATGACATGGTATTTGCTTATTGCTCTCCAATCTATTATGTTATACCTAAATCAACATTTTATCTCAATAGCTTGAGGCACCAGTCCACAACCCTTAAAAGTAAAAGCGTTACATTAATCTGTAAAATTGTCAATTATATGCATATTTCTTAAATTTTAATCATAATACTAATATTTAGGTTTAATTCTTTGTCCCTTAAAATGTTCCTCCTCACTTTTCCTCATATGAAAGTTTTATGTAGAGGGCTAAAAACTTAAAATTGTATATGAACCCTTAGAATTTATGACAAGTATTTCTACATAAAAGACAATATTATATGTTCTTGTGATTAATAATGAAAATCACACATTATTTCAATTTTTTTTTCCATTTTACATAAAATATAGCTTTATAGCTAAGCAATCACATTGACATAGCTACCAATTCATGGAAATTAAATAATTCTAATTGATAAATTATATTATCCATAAACACTTAATTTTTCTTTTGAAATGATGAATTATTATTGATGTAAACACCATTAAACCCAAAAAGAATATTAAGGAAAAAAAAAGAGAAAAACTTACAGTAATCTGCGGAATAGGTGTAGGAATCCCTACAGACTTGACAGCAATCAGAAGAAGATGAGAAACCGAAAGAAGCAAAGAAGCTTGTAACCCCATTGCTAAAACTGGGTTAAATAAATCCTGCCCACATAGCACCTTTCGGGTAACATCCATTTTCTCCTAGCTTTATATCAAAATACAAATTAAGTAAGTTCTGAAAAACAGGAAAAACTTCCGAACATGCAATGTAACAATGGCGGACGTGGTTATAGAAGAAACAATGGAGATGGTTGCAATGGGAAATCGTCCTCTCTCATGTTCTTCTTTGTTTCTATCAACCCCTAGTTGCAGGAAATTTTCAATGAACATTGATTTTGTTAGGTCGACATTCATGTATAATTCAAAAATTGATTTTGTTAGGTTAAATTGAAATTGAGAAAGGGGGAAAAGACTCTCATGGAGTGTATGCTTATTTTTGTCATTCAAAATGCTCTATTTTGCGGCTTTGATGGATGACCTTTGTTTTAGGAATAATGTAAGTATGTAACGTTGAAATATGTTCATGTACCTATGAGGCTATAACTTATCAAATGAGAAAAATAAAGGAAACTAGGTACATACCCGTGCTAAGCACGGAATCGTAAGAATTTTTGGAAAAACATGAGAAAAAAATTGAACATTAAAAATTATTGTAGAAGAGAAAAAAATCATTAATGGAAAAACATATGAGGCAAAACCAAATATAGGTTAAATTAATTAAGCAAATCAATAGAATAAAATTAAATTTAAAAACTACCTAAAATAACTTAAGTAGAATTAGGCGGGAAAATAACTCTTAAAATTATGACACTTGTCACATTCTTCTATTGCTTTAGTAGAATTTATGAATATAGTCATTCTACCATTCATACAACTTTTACCTTTTTTGCCTTTGACAAAAACTTTCACATTTAAATACAATATTGATTTAATGTTTTAATACATTACTTTTTACAAACTATTTAGTTTCACTCCCTAAAATATTTGCCACTGATAGTGACATGTTCAATGAAGAAATATCACTATCAGTAGCAAGTATAATGGAACAAGGAAAATAATGAGTACCAAAAAATAATTTATTAATTTATGTAACCGACTCAATGTTTTGAAATTAAAACTTTAGCATTATTGTTTTGATGCAAAGTTTTATGGTTTGACATATTTTAGCATTTGTCTAATTTTTTCTAATACTTATTTAGTTTCATAATAACATGCCATTATACATACATACATAGTAGGTAATACATTTATATTAATATAATTGCGTATACACAAAACATACATGACACTCACGTATATCATCAATTTCAAAAAGTAACTTTTTTTTTTAATAAAAATTATGACATATATTTCCTAACATGATATTAACTTTTTTTTAATATATTTAAACTTCTTACTTATCTTAACCTACGGCCTACCATATAATAATAAACAAATAAATGTTATAATCACATTAATTAATTTATTTTTATTTTCAACTAAATACCAAGGCGAGTAGTGCTCACTTAAAAAAAATATCAATGGTATTCTTGAGTTTAGCACTTTATCGATGGTAGTTCTAAGTTTTTTTATTATCAGTTGTACCCTTATATTATCGAGTGTCTTACAACTGTAATTTTTTTTAACCTTTTCCACAACCATTAACTTTTTAGTATGTTTTAAATTGAAACATAAAAGAAAAAGAAAAAGTTAACAATTTTGAACAATTTTTGACAAAAAATGTGAAAAAAAATTATGGTCATAAGACTCATAACACGTGCAATATTACGAGAGTATTATTGATAATAAAAAATCTTAGGCGTAATGTTGATAAATTGAAAAATTCATAATACCATCATCATCATCATCATATCATAGTATAGAATTGGGAAACCACCTTGACACGTGGTGGATGTAGAATGACACATAGTGGATGTAGAATAAGAGTTGAAGATTTCTAATTATTTACCCTTTGTCACTTTAAATTATATTTTTTGAATTAAATTATATACATAATTTACTGTAGAGTTTTTAATGTTGATTTTTAGCTTTAGTTAGATTATTATAAAACATTCTTACCTTTCCCTCATGTTAATTACTTATTTTCATGATTATAATTCTTTAATTTTTCATTATATTTACATATAATTCATGTGAACTAATATTAAATTATCTATTTTGATCGAGTATGTAATTTTTTTAATATATTTATAAAATATCTTTTTTTATCTAAATAATTAATAATTATGCTGAAAAAAAATTATAAAAATGATTAAATTATTATATATATATATATATATATATATATATATATATATATGTATATATAAATATAGGATTTAGATCATGTGAAAACCAATTAAAATGGTGAAAACTGAAAACAAGGGTACATAAAGCTCAAATAGAGTACATATTTAGATGGCAATTCTGTAAATAATTAGACATTTGCTAAAAAGGGTACATATACGCTTAAAAGGGGTATATCATCAAATGGCATTTTTGTACATAATATGAACTTTTTTCTTCACAAAATATATGTACACTTTATAAGATAATATATACCCCTTTTGCTACAATATGTATGCCTCTGTCTGATTTTCAGTTTTCACCCCTTTAAGTGTTTTCACTTATCCTACCCCTATATATATATATATATATATATATATATATAAGTTTAAAAAATCTCATGTATTGCACAAATATTATACTAGTTTAATAAAAAAATAAAAATAGCTACTGGCCTACTGTACTAGTTTTCCTTTCCCTGTTTCCTACAGTTTTCCTCTCCCTATCTGAGAGTCAATTACATTTCGTTCTTTCTCACTGTTTGGGACTGTTAAGTTCCTCCCCTTCTTAAACTTGCCTCCTTAATTCCGCCATTGTCAGGCAATTACTGAGATTTACAGAGTTTTTATACCCTAGTAATTGATGCGAAATGCAATAGTTCTTTTTCACTGTTCTGTTATGTGAATACCAAGTTCATCTAATTGAGAATGGAGGTGCCCTTTTGCCGGCAATTTCTCGATCGATTGTCTGACCTATGCTTAGGCTCATTCCCTTGTCTCTCTGATCCAGGTCAATTTTCCTCCCAAAACAATCTAATTTCATAGGGTAAAGTCTATGTTATTTTTGAAATGGTTGTTTGACTTGCTTTTTTCTTTTGATTTTCGATTTCAGTTCGAAGATCTTCGATATGTTTGAAGATTACTTTGGTCATGATTCATTTTATTTATTTGGGAGTCTTGTTTTTTGTTGATCAACATAATCTCATCCAAACTGCTAATAGAGACCCTTGGTATCTACTATCTACCACTTCCATATTTGTTCTTGTGTTTTGTTTGCTAATTATTCTGTTTAGTTCCTTATTTTGATTGTCTGTCCTTTGCTATTATTTACTTCTATAATTTATGTTCAAAGAAAACTCCAATTAGGGAAGGATCATCTGTAATCTTAGTTGATTATATGGTGTAGCTTAGCTGTAATTTTGATGGTACCATAGTTATATGAAAACTATGTTAAATTTCCAAGTTTTCGTTTGTAGATAAGAAATCCATTAATAATTTGGTACTTGATAAGCTGACAGTTTGTGATGTGTGAATGTCTTGGAAGACAAGAAGCCTAGTATTGAAAGGTGTAAGGTTCCCTAAGGCACTTAAGGCCCCAAAGTCTAGGCTCTAGGCGGCAAGCAAGGACGCTAGGTCGCTATCCTTTAGGTGTGAGGCGCCCTAAAACAAAGTAAATTTAAACCCATAAAACCGTATAAGAAACCTAAAACGAGAAAAATAAAGAAGAGGAGAAGGGAAATAAAAAAGTCAGAGAAAAGAAAAAATACATAGTGGTTGTTCACATCAAATGGCCTTTTGACACTAAGAACAAAGGCTCTTTAAGGTGCTCTTGGATGCTTTGAATTTGTTAACTAACTGACACACTTTAAGTATGTATTGTTACCATATATATTGAGTACATATTCATCTTTTATTTTAATGACTTATTGACAAAACTTATAGAAAATTTGGACAATTAAATATTAATAGATATTTTTTTGAAGGAATAAGGAAGGGGTGATTTCATTCAAATAACAAAAATATCGCACTTACAATAATCATCTCTCATAAGGTCTAAAATATCAATACAAATGGCAAAGCCCTAATCCGATGTATATGACGCTAGTCGAAGGTATAATTAGTAACAAAAAATTATAGCAATTTGCTAAGCTTGAATATATCTTTCTATTTTTGTTTAGCAATTTGTAATGGGTATTTATGTGGATTGTTCGATTCTGATGCTTGAAGTTAACTGCAAATATTTGTTTTGATTTCATAAATTTTCATTGCTTGATGCCTCCTGGATTAAAAGATGGAATTTCTAAGTTTGAAAGAACATGGATGTTTTTGTGTTTAATCACACTAGGGCAGAAACATAAATGTGTTGTTTATTTTAATTGCAATATATTTCTTGTTTCGATTATGACACGAGAAAGTGTGAAAGGCACGTGAGATACCTGGAATGGAAGTAGCACAGCGGTCAAACGTCGGTCAAGTTGAGAAGTTGCACCCCCTGAAAGTGGTCCGATCGTCCCGCGCCACAACAAGTTAGCCTTGTCCGGGGGTTATCTCCCGGAAAACCCCTCCGATGCTTAAGTTAGATCAGAGAATGAAAAGGAATCACTATGAAATGTAAATCAGAGACGATAAGGAGTGGTAGTGACGGTGGTCGGAGTTTGGTTATGGTAGTAAAACGAGAGATAACTGTTGGTAGTAGTGAGTATTGATTTCGACAGAGTTTCGGTATGTTATGGAAGGCTTAGGGTGGCAGTTAGCATTGCTGTCCCCTTTTTATATACTCCCAGCGGCGGTTACCTATCAGATTGATGAAGGTGGGAGGTTGAGAGCGGTTACCACAAGAAGTGGGAAGTTATAGGGTAGTTATGTGGGAGTTACTTGCTGGGGAATAAATACACTGGACTGATCATCTTAAAGACACTTTGACTTAGAGTCAAGGTCAAGAGATGGTCAAGGGTTACATGGGTAATATCATGAAAATAATTACTTGGTAAATAAATAAATAAATTAAATGTTACCATAACATTTCTTTTTCAGGAATTTTGTTATGGAAGGGGAGAAAGTAATTGGTGGTTTCATGAGCATATATTTATTGTCAATAATTCTCAAGCTGTGAACCTTTTTCTTTTTTGCCCTTGGGTGGTGATGAAAACTGCATGTTGTTGACCTTTTTGAAATCCAATTTTCAACGAACCAACGAAGGAGATGCATGTGTTTTTTATGGTTTCTTGTTAAATAGACATGTAATGTTCATTATATCTGTTGTGACTTATCTCTCATGTTACTTTCTTCTAGGTACATTGGACTATACCTTTTACTTTTTGTGGCCACCTTGATACAATATTTCATCACTTCTTATTCTTCTCCCGGGTAATTTACTGTCTTCTAATGCTCTACTTGTAGTATTTCCCTTTTGTGTATCTCATTTACTATAAAAGTTGAATATATTCTAAGTGATCTCCTTGAAAATGTTTTTCTAGTTATGTGCTCGATGCAATGAGGGCAGTTAATGAAGGGCACTCTCATGCTACTCTTGTAACTCCTATGTATGTCTATTCTAGCACTTTTTAAACTTTTTTAAGGCACCATTTAACATATTTCAAGTCACATGCTCAATTTTCTTTTATGCTCTATTCATCCCATGTTAATGGATCCTATATTGATTTTTTTATGTAATTTAATTGAATGGAATTATGCGAGCGAATTTGCATAAAAAATTGTGTTAAGTTGAAAATGTTTCAATTTGACACTTTGATAAGTCATCTGAGGATTAGTTTCATGGGGCACAAAATGAATATGAAGTTCTAAAGGGTTTGGGTTATCATAATTTTCTTCCTTTATGATGATCAAGCAAAGACAACCTGCTACAAGTAAAAATGGGAGTTTTACTATCCCTATAGACGGAGATCCTCCAGCAAGAAACCTCATTGGATCAGCTTGGATGAAACTAGTGATGAATATGTATCCTCCTAGATCCTCTATGAGGTAAGCCTATATTAGATTTTTTGTAATGAAAATTTTCTTACTTTATTTATGCAATATAATTTAACTTGCTTCTGATATGGTCTATGGTGTCACTTGATGCTCGTGGAATACATGGTGTTGTGAATTACTTCTACTTCATATGTTAATATCTTTCATGTTACGTAGTTAAAGATCAAAAAGAAAAATCTATGTTAATAATAAATTGATTTGTAAATCAATAATGCTCGTATGAATCGTGAGAAATCTAAACATTTTAGCAGATTGGCGTCATTAGTTTACAGTTCTTGATTCATCTTAATCATGCTTGGCTTATCAATATTTGTTATAAACCTAGAGTTTTTTCTATAAAAAGGGCTTGTAATTCTAATTGGCCTAACTGGATTAGCATTTTGGCATGTCCGCATAACATACTATGGTATACATAATCTATACTCCTATGCAATGCTTAAATATCTACTTGTAAATTATTGGGAAGAGTGAATTTTGATTGTGATGAAAATGCTTCTATTGGTTCTGTCATAGTTTTGCTCACAAGTATTTTGTTCCATTGTTGTGGACTTGTTTAGAGATTGAAAGTGCTGTGTGTTATTTTCAAGGTCTATGGGAACACAATGAGCTATTAAAATAATTAATTGTGCTACTCATCCTTTGGAATGTAGTATATTTTTGCTATGTGCTTGTATTTTGGGGGAGGGGGCTGAATTGGCAAACATGGCATATTGTTTAGTGGTTCTAGGTTTAGGGTCTATTCTCCCAAACTTGTTAGATTTGCACTGAACTTGTCAAACATATAAAATAGTAAAAATGTCTCGGTGTAAGTGATGGCCAAAACTGGATAGAAATTGAACTGAACTTATAAGAATGGAAAAATATGCTGGACCTAATAGGTCTTTTGTTGAAGTAGTAGGGAATTTCTCTTTCTTGAAGTGTGCCAAATAGTAATTGCTCTACGTTTGAATTTCGTATGCTTGGATGGTTTAATGTTATTATAACGATAAGTATTTTGCTTTATTATTGCTAAATGATACTAATGCATGAATACTACAACTTAGAAGGAAATACTGTTTAGTAAAGGTTAGGACTTCTCAAACCTGCGAATCTTCTGCTTCTTTGTATGTGCTACATCTGCAACTGTTTTGGTTTTTAATGATAATTTAGTGCATTGGAGAGTATCTTTTTGAGCTTCTCTTATTATATTCTTCATGCCATACCCCTTGGGTTTAAAATAAATGATGCCAGTCTCTTAAATTTGTAAACTAAGGAATCTTTAACTACAAATTTTTCTCATGCATGAAGTTGATTTACTAGTTGCCGTTAACTTCGTATTCGAGACTTGTTTTCTTATTTTGCATTCATCTTTTTCTTGGCAGACAATTGACTTGCACGTATTGTAATGTTTTACAGGTAATATGTCCTGTTTATTTTGAATTAATTGAAATTTCTATCTTTGATAACTACATGGATGAACTGTGTTTGGTATTAAATATCTGTGATAAGAATCTGAAATTCCAATCTTAGTTGATGACAGTTCAAGCCTTTGGCTGGTTTGACCTGTGTTTAGTATTAAATATCTGTTGTAATTCCTAGTTCTACAAAAACACTTGTGTTATGCTTCTTCTTGAACAACACTACTGAATTGTAGTACTATTTGAGATAGTAAGGACCAAAGTTTACAAATGATGTGAATGACTAGAAGCTCAAGGGAGATGTTAGGCCGGATAGCCAAGTATCTTGAACAACCAAGCGTCCACATTGTGAAGTTTTGAAGAATTCAGATGTAATGTGTATGTGTGACTGAGATTAGAATAACGGGATTGATTCAATATAGCTAGTATTTAAATTTATCGTTGAATGCAATCTTAATGGTCTAGATTAATTTAACTGATGAGTGCTTTTGGTGGTTCAGTTTTATATTGTATCTTCGTGCTTGCCTTGTGGCGCTTCACCCTTTAGTTTCCAACACACTTCTTTTGTTGTAGTTTACTTATTGTTGTACAACGTCTGTGCAGCCTCCTCGAGCAAAGCATTGCCATGATTGTGATAAGTGTGTTCTTCAGTTTGACCATCATTGTGTTTGGCTTGGAACATGCATAGGCCAGGGTAATCATTGTCGATTTTGGTAAGTGAAAGGTCTTTTGTTTTATGTGCAGTAAATTTTTCTGTGTGTTGGATATTTGAAGAAGGCATTATTTTATTTAACTATTTTATGGTTAGTGTTACTGGTTTGCAAGACAGATAGGTTGGTATTAGGTACTTGTTGTCCATGTCATCAACAAAAAGCTATAGTTAATGAGTACTTTTGACATACTGAACTTCCATTGAAAATCTTGACTAAATAACATGCAATTTTTTGTGTTTCTTTGAATGGCCGCACTGACTAGCAATTGGTATTACTGAAGAGAAACAGATGTTTACAAGTGGACATTTTTTATTTCCACAATTAAAATATTACCACTTTGTAGACCCTATCCTAAATTAAAAAATTCCTTGCTTCTGGGCAAGTCTTCGCTTTTATGCGCTGCTGAGCTTTGACAAAATTTCCCTGGTGATCACCCGAGATTGCATCTCTATTCAAGAGGAGGTCGTCCACTGTAAAAGTGGCTTCTCTGTTAAATTTTACATAGTGAGAGGAGAAAAGGGAGGGGGTCTTTCTCCCAAGTATCTTGAAGGGGTGTAACCCATTAATATCTGAGCTGATATATCAAACTATTCAGCCCGAGGTAACAATGCTCTGGGTTTGCGTATCATAAATCGCTTTGGTTTAGCAGTCAGTTTGTTGGTGGTAAACTGGTGGTGTGTAAACTGCAACTGCGTTTTATTCAACCTTTATTTAGTGGCCATATTTTTTGCTCATAATACTAATGAATACCTTGTCCCCGTGAAACAATAGATGTTCTAGTCAACCTTTATCATAAATTACTTCCACGTTCCACCTTTTGACCATTTCTGGTACCCAACAGGGTTATCGTCTTTGTTCTAGTCAATCCCATCATGGAAATCAGCAAGAATTGAGTGCATCGGTGTCGCTCACCTTTTTTGGACAACTTTCTTGACCATCTTTGTAAATTTCCTATGCAACTCCTCCACGTATTGGTGCTTTTTCTAGCACCAATCACAGATGCTACACTTCTCATCACAACAGAACTATAAGATTTTATGCCCCAATGGATTTGATCTCGATAGATTCCCTCTTAGTCTCGATATCTTTTTCCTCTCCGTAATCTATGTGTTGTGGAGAACAGTTTATTATCAAGGGGTACTTCTTTCCACACCATCCCCTATCATTGGGATAAACAAAATGATGTACTTTTCCCACATTAATATTTGTGCATTATCCATCAATAATACAGATGGATCAATATGAAACATTCCATCAATAATACAGATAATACGAAACATAATTTTTCTCTTTGAATGATGGTTTTAAATTTACCAACCGCATCGTGAAGGTGTAAAAACTGCATTTTAAGCTGTTCCAAGCAATATTTCATGGTTCAGATGTAAAAAAATTGCATCTTATACCTTTACTGCCTTTCTGCGCTATGTATCCAATTACTGCTTGTATTCTTTTAAACATTGATCCGTAGCATATTCTGTGTCAAGAACTCACATACTTGTCACGATTTACCTTCTTATTAGACTAGACATTTGAACCTTGTCTTGAGTTTGGATGAATACAAATAATTTTAGCTTTCGTTTTCTCAGTGGATGGGATCATTAGACTATATCTCTGCTAAAAAATTGATATTTTGAATGCCATGGGACCCAATATGCATGTGAAAAACTCATGGGCTAAGAACATGAATGTTGTTTCCTTGGACTTGTTCATTTTTAAAAATAGACAAGTTTTTGAGGAAAGAATGAACTTTTCTGCATCTGCTGAGTAGTATTTTCCATAATCATGTGTATTTTTAAACATTGAAGGTGGTACATCTGTGAAGAGACAGCATTATGCCTTTGGACAAGCATTTTGTACGCTTCATATCTGAAGGCTAACATATCAAGATCTTGGTATGGGTTTTTTTTCCCTACTTCCTCTTTCAATAATTAAATTTGGTTCAATTTCTTTTGGGTACTATGCAGTGTTTAAGGCTTATGGTTTTACTTATTTTAGATTATCAATACTCGGTGTTCTCTCAATATGAACTCATTAGAGCTTTCATGAAATGAAGTCATTGAAATTTGAAACTATTTTTTATCAAGGTGAAAAGAACAAAGTATTAGCTTATTGAAGTGACTTTTTATCAAGGGAATAGAATTAAATAAACTCTTGAAATCCAGGGATTGTATATATGCTGCCTCTTTGGGACAAGGATTTGTTAATGTGAGAATTATTCACTTGACTTTTTGTGTTTCTGTGAAGATATATGGATGGTGAGAGATAGTTTATCTAGTGGCAGAAAATTGCTAATTACCTTGATTTATTGGTCACTTTCACTGATAAAAATTTGTTCTGCAAGTAATCTTTTGAATCTGTCAGGTGGATGGGTGCAATGATGATAATATTGCTCGTCACTTTGTCGATATCATTGATCTTTTTAATACTTTTGCTTATATTTCACAGGTTAGTAAATAACTGCTGTGTATCATCCTTATTTTAAATGATTTCACAAACTACTGTATTGAGCTTTTGTTGTCTCCTTTAACAATGACAATTTTTTTAGTTATGCTTTAAATGACACTATGATTATATATTTCTGCAGTTACCTTGTTTTGACTAATCAAACTACATATGAGCTTGTAAGGCGCAGACGTATCCCTTACATGCGGTCAGTATATTCTTCCTTCAAAGTGTGTTTGACATGTAATATAATAGAATAGATGATATGGACATTTTGGTTCAATGTGTATTGACAAAATTAACTTGGAATGTTTATTATTTGTAGTTGATTAGTCATTGCTAGCTTCCTCCTCTAAACATTACTACAAAAATGGATTGATCTTTGGGCTGGGCTTTTGTTATTTTTTGGAACCACTTAGTATCACGTGCAATGAATATTGAAAGGGCACATAATTCATCCTAGAGGCACACTCTTTGCTTTCACTGATAATTAATGAATAGGTTTTGAGATCAGGTGCCATATGTGATATTGCTGATTGTGTATAATTAAATTTTGGCGCCGATAATTTGATATCAAATCGCCCTGGTTTGTTCCACCAATAATATCATTGCACCGTTTTTTAATATGTTATATCCTCTGTATAATACTTATGGAACAATTTTCAAATGAATTGCAGAACCGTACCTGAAAGAGTGTATCCTTTCAGCAACGGCATGTGTCGAAATCTTTACAATTTCTGTTGTGCTAAAATGAGCATCTATAGTCTGGAACGTCTTCCAACAGTTGAAGAACTTGAATTTAAGCGCAGACGCCGCTCCTGTTCACAAATTTTATGCTGACGTTGTTGACAATGTGCCTTTTGTATTGAATATTTTGTGTCTCGACCACATTGTGAAGATCCATTCTCGGTACTCCCATGTGTTTGCCGTGTTTCTTAGAAATGACAACCACCTGTAAATCGGAAACACTGTTATGTGCCCGTTTTTAGTTCCTCAGGTTTTAAATCAGATTGGAGTAAGCTGTTGCATAGTCATTTTTTTGGGTCACAATGGAGGCCGTACGAGGAATTCGAGGAATCAAGCTTAGTTTTCACAGCAGCTCTATCGTTGAGGTTTCATCTAATCTTTGGATCTGCTCGAATTCATTCCTAATCCTATTTTGAGTGCTATATTAGACTTCAAATTTGTTGGAGACTTGGAGTGCTTGTGGAAATGGTTAGCAATGTAATTTTTAGAGAATGGTCTCAACTCTCAAGTTCCACCCAAAGTCTGTAAGAGTAGCCATTTGTATTTCCGGGTTATGATAATCATAAAAGGCTATCAACGAATTCAAGTCTATGTTTAATTGGTAAATGACTTGGGACAATTTTAATGCTTGTATAAAATTATTATATGTAATCCCAATCGTATAGAGTCATTGTAAGAAGTGTTTGGTACGGAGCATAGAATAAAAACAAGACCGTATCGCATCACATTGGCCGCATTGTAAAGATTTTCAAAACAAACGAACCGATATTTTCCGCGTTGGAAAGGTGTAAAATAACGCGTTTTGGGCCGCATCAAGGGATATCTTATAGTTTTGACCGATATTTAGGCGATATGATAACCGCATCACTCCCGTTACCGCATCAGCGTTCCGTATCCTCGATCGCAACTGCTACTGCATTTTTACACTATGGTATGGAGGATGAAAAAAAAAATTGAAATGAAAAGGTTAAGTAAAGGAAATGGTATTAATAAGTGTTAAATCATTGATTGTTTGGCATCGATAAGGAAAACACTAAAGTGATTTTTTTTTTCTTGTTACTTTTTTAAAAAATGTGGGGAATTAAAGAAATGAAATGGGTTGGGTTAGATTTTTTTATACCAAATAACTAATGGACTATCTTAATTCTTTTTATTTAGGTCTAAACAATCTATACCAAACAGGTAAACACTGTACTTGACTTGTAAAAACTAATTGATAAGACATTAGCAGAATCAATGCATCAATGAACAATTACTCTTAACGAATTAGGATCCTCTGTGTACATTAATTATGATCATACCATCTAATTTTGTAATAAAAATTTAATCCTAAAGTTCTTTTTTTATATCATCAAGCAATCTCAATAATAGATTAGCTATTGATAGAGAGGATCCCAACTTCACCCTAACTAATTACTCTAAAGGATAAAAAACAAGTATTACTAAATTCAAACACGATCTTTTCAAAAAAAATAAAAAATTCAGTGAGACTTCGGTGTAATCCTTTAATCCTTTCTTGTAAGTTTAATGTTTAAAGTCTTCATTAAAATAGTAACTATACATTCGTCAAAAATGGATTGTATTACAATTTATTCCCTTCATTTTCAAGAATTTGTCATAGTTCAGGTAAAGATTAAGAAATGGTTGAACTAGTGTAGATGATATCATCAGAAAAGAAAATTATAGTATTAAAGTAAAAGAGTCTGAGTCAGAGTCAACAATATAATATCCCACACAAGTCTGCACTTGGGGAAGAAAGATAGCGGACATACCATGCCATTGCTCCACGCACTCAATTAATATTTTTTATAGTTGTATAAAAATGTTAAAATGTGACTACATTACAAACACAAGTGAACATAAACATATCTTTAACAACAAAACTAGAGTACACCAACTTTGATTGGGATTAAAGAGACGAACATCAGAAGAAAAAAAGTATTAGAAAAATCAAATAAAATAAGAAAATTTACAGTGAATAATACAATCTTTTGTTAATTTCCCAATAAAATATAATGAGTCATTTTTTTCATTAACTATAATAAAAAAAATATACCCAAAAGCTGAACTTCTATAATCTACAAGCAAAAATACACATTCAGATACCATATTAAAGCTTGCCAAGTGAATATTGTTTGGAAAGAACTACTCCAGCCATATATATATATATATATATATATAACCTATATAACAAAATACCAAGCAACTTACTTAGAATCGCGAGCGATTTATCCCGTCCAATAACGAAGATATTCATGATTTATGATACTTGAGAGCTTCAAAACGTGCAGCAAGAGCATTATAATCTGGCAATTTGGGATGAACCGAAGCAGGATTTCCAAATTTGACATTTGATTGTTTTTGCCGCATCTCATTCGAATCATGTTGTTCCACCTCATTATCTTCGTCACAATCAGATTCATCGAACTTAATATCTGTGTGTGTACGATGGACATTGTAGCTATGACGTCTAATGTTATAATCCATATCACCCGCGTCATCCAAATTCACGTCTATATTGCTCGAGTAATTATTGGAAGCCCTCGAACTCTGTGACCTGTAATTCAGTCCCTGGTTTCCCAAACTATCCTCGGGATTCATACAATTCACTGATGGATTGTTTGACGCTGTTTGATGAGCCAGTTTGGCAGCAACCTGTGCAGCAGCAACAGCGTTCTTAGCGGATTCAGCGGCAGCTTGTGCTGCTGAAGCTGCGTCTTGAAAATTCATACCATCCGTGCCATTTCCATCACCACCACCTGATAATCTGAACGAAGGCCGGGAAAAGAAATTAAAATATTAAATGGTAAAAACTTCATCGTGGACAAGTATTATGCAAGTGTGATGTTGGAAGCTTCGTTACCTGATTTTCGGCTTTTGACCTTCCTCTGATGAGGGATTGGCCCCAGATTTCAACGGCAAAGTTCCAGCACTAACAAATGTTCGCGGTCCCTCCTAATCAGCACAGGACCATAAAATTGTAAATAGAAATATTTTAAATAATAATGTTTTAGCAATGTCCGTTCACTAGGGAATCATCTAAGAACACGAGCTCGTAAAAAGTAAGAACAAGGATTAGTTAAAAAATTCGAATATTAAAAGCAAGAGTGATTTGAACGGGCATAACGTTCCTTGGAGCCACCAATCTTAGCAAAGCAGGGCCGACCCTAAGGGTGGGCAAGAGGGGCCGCCGCCCAGGGCCCCTTGTCAAAAAAACAAAACTAATGGTTGTAGAAGGTCCATATAGGTTATAAATTTGCAAAGGAAAAAGGTCCTGATGTTATTTCACCCAAGGCCCCAATAAATTTAGGGTCGGCCCTGATGCAAAGTAGGGTCTAAAATCAACGGCCCAATGCCACTTTTTTACTAAAGAGACTCCCGCGTAGACAGGGTTATGGGAGGATTTGTATACAAATAATACAACATTGCTATTTCTCATAAATATGAAACGCGCAGTGGTTTACTTAACATAAAGAATTTTGACATAAAAGTTTGAACTTTGAACAAGTTTCGTTCACAAGAGCTGAGAGAGCACTTAATAGTTAGACGAGCAATGTCTTCATAAGTCGATAAAAGATATGAAAGAAGCAAAATGCATTTCTGCAGGGAATAAGAACGGAGTTCTAGGTGCTATAACTACAAACTCGGATAGCTGAAAGTACGCATTTAGTCACTATTTAGTACTCAGAAGTCACTAGTCAGTCGGCCTAATTTTCTCTTAAACCAAATATCAAAGCAGCTTACCGAACACAATTTGTATCAAAAGGAAGAAAATTTATGCGAAGAAAGACAAGAAAAACATACAATGCGTTCCTCTGGAGGCTTGAGAAGTTCCGTCTCAGTCTCAGTTGTATCCCATTCAACCTGGTATTCCTTTGCTATTTCCTTCATTACCTTGAGCTTCAATTCCCCAGAAGGATTTAGCGCAGAAAGTTTTTCAATCAGCTGCAAAGAACAAGCAACACGATACACATACATTATATCACAGGATGTACATAAATTTATATTAATGGGAAAAAGCCGATCAACTATCCCCATCAAAATAAAATAACAGTATCGGCCCGTTTGGTAGGTGTTACTAAATGGTGGTAATGGGAATGGTTTATAGTGTAAAATTTCATCAAAAGTTCTATGTCATTCCCATGGAGATGAAACTTTGATCACAAAAAGTTTTTTTGTTCGCAAATTTCCATAACCACCCATACCACCTCTCCAATGGTAATGCATTGGAATGGATTTTTATGAAGAAAATGAGATGAACGGAGTTGGACAAGCATGGCCATCAAGGTAGCCAAGAGATTTTTCAACTAAAATTACACTAGTTTGCATTGCTATTACCACCGTTTAATACTACCTACCAAACGGCCGTAAATAGAATTATGTCCGATCGGAAAAACCATAAAACTAAATCAGAAACATAAAACTATTCCTAAAACCAATCTATGCTTGTCAATAAAAGAGAAGCACTGCATATATGCTTAGAAGACATGCTTATACAATAACCAGAATTAGCAGAAACATAAAACTAAACGGATTATATACCAATCGATTGACACCACTATCAGGACGCAGATCAGTAGCAGCTGCTACAAAATCTTTTCCATATTTCTTCTGAAAAATGTCTCGAATTGCTAAAAGTTCTGGAATGTCGGAGCATCGCGGTCCCGCAAATATTAAACTAGAGATAGACTCCTTCATGTCCACAGGGCAGTCCCTACATGTAAAGTCAAACAAATTAATTTGGAGATGATATTTTATTTATTAGCTAAATTTCTATTTATGAACCTGACATACCTCTGCTTTGCAATTATGGAAAGCCTCGTAACTAGTCTTTCGCAGAAGAGCTCCAGAATCTCATTTGCGGCCATCATATTCTGCTCCCTGATTACATGTTCGACCTATAGTAAAAAAATCTTAGAAACTGATGCAAAAGATACGAGATTCAAGAATATTTGCACTTGTAGCCAGTGACTAGAAGTGCAGAGTAATATATACTTTTATGGAAAACTGGGACACTCCCCTACCGGAGCCCTGAGTGCATAAAAGACCACATGTCCAATCAAAGACTCGCTTGCTTCCTACAAAATATTCTCACGGTAATAACATGCCCACAGAATCAAAACAAGAAAGCTCTTTTTTGCATGCTTCTTGATTATAAGTACTTGTCCACAGATCTATGTGATAAATAACACTCACATAAAATCTTCTCCTTGATATGCCATATACTTTTGCACAAATGTTGGATATATTTTCTTGGCCTTGCATACTCATGTCAGTTGCATATAACTTTCTAAATGTTAGACTTGAGGGGAAATCTGGACTCTCAAGTACAAAACTAAAAGTCAATAGACTAATTGGAAATTGTCGTTTCATTGTCAAATCAACAGATGGGAAATTATTACATGATAAGCTAAAGTTTCAAAAATAAAGTTGCACTTCATTCCATTTCGTTGCTGCCATGTCAACATCTTAAAGATAAAATCAACCAATAGTAAGTTCTAGATATGGACTCATAGACATAGTGAGAAGTGATAAGTACAACAATAATGCTAACTTCGGCGCCTTAATCCCAACAATATCGGATATTAATCAACATGGTGGTGCTCCATATCTCAGCTGCATTTCAAATGTTGACCTCGTCCCAAAAATATTCTTCATACCCATGAACCCATCACATTATTAAAATTTAATTTTGTCAGAAAATTCACCGATGATAATTTGAGTGTATATTGAATTCTATCCTTTTAAATTTTCATTGCAAAAGTGATGAGTCTCTTTATCATATTGCAAGAATGTGAAAATTGTCACGATCGTGATAACGCACTTGGTGATGTGTTAACGCAGATTTTTGAACCTTCACAATGAGGAAAAGTTCAGCTTTTTAAATAATCTTTACAATATGTCGTCTAATGCAATGCAATGCGGCCTTGTTTAATTCACTTTATTCGCTTTCTTCCACATCTTCTCCATTCAATTCATCGATACTTGCAGTTTGTTCACTTGAACACACTTGTTTCGAATATCATGTTAATCATATTATTAATTTTCTTTAAAGCAATAATTACATTTCTTATAATAAAAGAGTTAAACCTTCATTTGTCATGGTTGACATTTGGCAATAAGGCAAGCTTTCCCGCAATTAGGCAAGCTCCATATGATATCATTCATAATGATCTCTTTCCTTTTCTTATCATTAAACATACAATTTTTGACTATTATCTTCTCAATCCTAATGATTGTTCTCATTATTTGCGAGTTATTCCTTTAAAATCCAAATCTAGTGTTTCCTCCATCTTTGTGAATTTTTACTCCTAAGTTAGGACTCCTTTTAAGATCTCTATTAAAATCTTACAACGTAACAATGGTTGTGAACTTGTGATTATAACAATAGATCTTTACACGAAGTAAATAAAAAAAAAAAAAGGAAGGAGAGGAGTTTGGTATAAAAAAGGATCCAATTGGATATAGGGGAGGGAAATGGAAGAAATTATGAATAAGTTCTATTAAGGTTGCAATCTTTTCAGAGGTAAAAAGATTTTGAGGAAAAACACACATTTCCCTTCCTTTCCCTCCTAACAACGAAATTTTACCTCCCTTTCCCTCTCCTTCTCATTTCTCTCCGAAATTATTATCCTAATAAAGTGTTACTCTTTCTTCAAATTAATGGTATGATTTAGAGATATCCATGCCCTCATACATCTTCCTGAAATGGAAAACCTAACCACATAATTTAAACATCCTCTCTCCTTTTCAATGTTTCTCTTCTCTTTTATTGATTCAAGCTCTGAATAAGACTACCTACTTTTCAAAAAGCCACCAACAAGTGTCCTCAATATATCACTCCAATGCACATTCTCTATAACAAAATACCCTCGTATGATCATCTTTTATAATACTGACATTTTCTTCATTTGGATAGGAAGAAATGAAGGAAAAGAAAAGAGAGGTAAATAGAGGGATTACATTTTCTTCATTAGAATACCACCATTAATTCTGCAAATAGGTGAAATTTTGCTCTACAACAAGCACTTTTGGCCAATATCCTTCCTCAATTGGTAAGGTCATCATTTCCGATCATTTTTGATGAATTAATTTAAAACTCCAAATAAACCCACTAACCCAGTAAACCACAAAATAATAAACCCCTAAACAAGGAAAGTTCCAATCTTTAACAAACAAGAATGGATAAAACCCTAAAAATATATCAAATTTAATACCAGAAATGTAAGAATTTAGAAGGTGAAAAAAAGAAATACCCGAATACGAGCAGTAGCATCCTGACCAGATTGAAGAAGCAAGGCAACATCCCGTCTCATCTGCCGCACCACCGTTTCTCTCTTGTTCCTTAGCAACTTAATTCTTGATGTAGTCATACGAGCCCATGTCTTGCTGTTCAATTTTCACACACAAAACTCAGTAATTAAAACGGAAAACAAATCAATCGAAGTAAATACGAAGAAAAGAGTAAAACCATTTGGAAGAATTGAAGTCTCGTCGGAAAAAGGAACCCAACTTGACGAGTTTCCTGCAATGGCTTCTCACTGCATAAGCTACAGACATATTTCTCTCTCTCTCCTCCAAATCACGAAGGGAAACTGGGGATTGGAATGAGGAGGAGAGAAAGAGATAATAGTTGTATATGATTTGGGGATTTGGGGAGAATTCTTAACGGTCGGTTTTAGTTTTTGTTGAGGAGTGAATGTTGCTGGACAGTAATGGGGAGAGGCGCTGAGACTGTGATCCTTCATCATAGGAAAAAGAGCCGTTATGTTTCGATGGTACTTGTGGGTCCCCTTTTTGCCGACTTTATGGGATCCTATGTGGCCTTGACCGCCTTGCCTTCTTTTGTGATTAACCTTCTAGGTTAAATTCCGGGTGTTTTTCTTCAGATATTAAAATTCTCTTTATTTAGTGATCGAAACATGATTTCAAAATATAAAGTTTATATTTTTATTTTTTATTTATTTTTATTTCCTCTTTAAATCATGTTAATTGGCTTATTTAATCCATATATATAATGTGTTTCATAGAGAGACTGTTAACAATTAGTGCGTAGTGATTTAGCATTATTGACAAAATTTATAATTAAATCGTTTCAAGCTAGTCCAATGTTTAGTTTTCTAAAATATAAAAAAAACAATTATTAATTATGTCATATTCAGTTACATTTATTTTACTTAATTAATTTTTTAAAAAATTATTATATGAATTGCTTTTATAGGTCAATCTCACGATAAAACGGTTTCACACAACACTTACTGAGCATTATTAATTAGGGTTTTAAGTTGTTTTTAAGAATTATAATTCCATTATTAATTAATATTTTGATTATTACTTGTTCAGTTGTTTTTTTTTATAATGGTGACTTTAAAAGACAAGCCTGGGTATATATAGAGACAATCACATTGTTATTATTTGTTATTAATTGGATCATCATCTGAGTTGTCACGTACTCTATGAGATTCTATAATTCTCATTTGTAACTTTGATGCACCTCATTTGTTAGAAATACATATCACTTCTAGTCATATATAGTTTTGAAGTTTAGTGTAAATATGATGGCAACAGTATACTATTTACACTTAAAAGTCAAAGCTATATACTCCCTTTAGTTCAACACTAACGTCTTATTTGCTTTTTGGATACTATTCATCTTTTATTCTTAATTTGTATTTTATTATTAATCTATAAGTTAAAACATAGTCAAGTGGGATCTTGTTTGATTCGTCTCAATGCAAGGATTATTCATATCAACTTTCTATAATTTTTAATTATGTACAATTAGAGATATTAATGATTGAATTGCATAAAGCAAATGAGACATTAGTGTAGTGGATTGGAGGGAGTATGACCCTTGTGCTCATATATATGGTTGTGTGTGATTTTAATTTTTTAGGAGATAATCATTCAGTGTTTCGATTTTAAAGTCATATTTATATAGCTTTAACGAATTTCATTTCATCTTGCTTTCATTGTAATATTTTGTGGTTGATTGTTCATTTACATTACCTCTAAGGATATATTACCAATGTGCATAAGCATTCTCGTTTTTGTGAGGTAATTCAACAAAAATTTACTTTCAGAGGTTATAATTATTTACAATTCATGTGTTTAGTTATGAAGTAATACGCCTACAAATTAATTTCCTATTATGAATGTGAGCTCACAACATGTATGCATGTAGTAATTCATTGGTTCAATAACATAATTTTGTTTCGATTTACTTTTTTTCTCGTCTTGCTTTTTGCTTTTACCTTTGCTAAATAGCACAACTAATTTCATGATTACTCTAATTTCACAAAACATTATACTTATTTATCAGAGTCTGACGTATACAAGATACGAATAGATTTATCAAGAGACTCGAATAATTAGATTGATAAAGTTGTAAAGCCTTCAAATATTAAACTAGGTAGTACATAGGATTAGGAAGTAACTCCCTTAATTTGGACATGCTTATTACAAAATACAAAGATACTAAGTCACTTATACAAGTAGATTAAAAAGCTCACATGCATGCCGAAATTGTGGTCATACGTGAAAATTAAAGATGTTCATCTATTAATGTTCATAAAATTAGTTTTTTGTTTCTTCCTTTGGTGGGTAATGACCACCGTATCCTCCGCCATGTGCATATCCACCATGTCCATAACCACCATAGCCGCCCTGTCCATATCCACCGTGCCCACCATGCCCATAGCCACCCTGTCCATATCCACCACCTTGTCCATAGCCACCCTGTCCATATCCACCACCTTGTCCATAGCCACCCTGTCCATATGCACCACCTTGTCCATAGCCACCCTGTCCATAACCACCATGTCCATAACCACCAGAGCCACCTTGCCCATAACCACCTTGGCCATACCCACCATGACCATAACCACCATATCCATAATTTTGTGGCTCTACATTTTCATCTACATCATTTTCTTCTTCCTTTGGTGGATAATGGCCACCATGTCCATGTCCACCATGTCCATGCCCATCATGTCCATGCCCACCATGGCCATAACCATCTAAGTCTTTTGTCTCCTCAATGGGTTCTGTAATAATAAAGAAAAAAAATGAGTACATAATTAATATCAACTCGTTTACTATATGCAATCCGAATCCGAATTATTAATAATTAATAAATTGTTACTTAATCTACAAACTTTATATACAAACATGGAATGACATTCAGTAATCAACATGTTATAAAGTGTTACAATATATTTTTTGAAATTGTAATACAACAAATGTCACATTAATTTGATTAGTATGTTTACATCTAAAAGCCAATATTAACGAAAAAAGATATAGATAGAATATCATTATCATCATATTCAGAATATTACGCATATCAAAATTATGATCGTGATGTGAAGAAAAAAACGGAATATTAAGTATTATTAAAAAAAAACTTACGATGATTTTCAGTATTAGAACTAGTTAGTTCGGAAAGTTGACGAGCAGAAACATGAAAGGAAATCAAAAACACACTAAAAAGAAGGCCAAGAATCACAAAAGCCTTGGAATAGGCCATTTTTCTTCAATTTTTATCTTTGTTTGTTTAGTTGTAGGAATTGTGTTTTCCATGAGTAGTGGAGTATCCTATTTATAGGCATAAGTTTGTATAAAGACGAAGAAAATCGGGACAACGTTAGGTAAAAATATGTTGACAATTGGTAAAAATTAGCTAATAAAGTATTCAAAGCTAGTGGTCTTATGATGTTGGTTATTAAAAAATTACAATTCCTAGTCAAAAGATGCCTTAGTAAATGAAATGTGTATAAAATTTTTGAAAATCAGTTATTGTTTTAGTCCGAGTATATATTGTATTTTTTACTAGAAATATGAGCTTGAAACCTGTTGCCCTTTTCTTAGCCTTTTTCTCATTTCAGTCTTGTTGGAAAAATAACCCACATGCATGTGATACCACATCAAAGAATTAGAAATAAAGATGTTGACTAACATTTAAACTTGATGAGTTGCTCTTCTTATCATCATATTTATAAGCAGTCAACTCTCCTCTTATGCGGATCTTATTGTATATAAACTCGTTAACAAATTTATCAATTCTATCATGGACCTAAATGATTGCGCGCATCTCTCTTTACTTCCTCTTTGGGGGAATGGGTATGATTTAACTGCATCTTTCAGGAAAATAAAACCTTCATCCAGACCCTGCCTTGTGCGGGATACTGAGAGTGCCCTTTACCTTTATCATCATCATCATCATCATTGTATCCCGCTCATAGACTATACTCCCTCCGTTCCTTTATGTTCTTCCATGTTACTATAACGGGTAGTTTCAAAAGTTCTTCCATTTGAGAATGTTTTCTATTTTTGAAAAGTTTCCATCTCACTTTTACCCCTTAAAACCCTACTTTCCTTACTTCACACTACTTTTTAATTATTTTCTCTCTCATACTTCCAATACAATCATTGCTTCACACTATTATTTAATTATTTTTTCTCTCATAACTCCAATACAATCATTATTTTCCACTATTAATATAATTAAAATAATATCCACTACCATTAAAGATTCCATCTTTCTTAATATGTGTGAATAACACAAACTGAAACATCAAAAAAGAATGGAAGGAGTATCCTTTACCTATCATGGACCTTAAACAATACACCTATATGGAAAGAGGAAATTTGGGAGCATTATTGTTATTTCTTAAGTTTTCATAATTTGTCTTATTTGCGTTTCAAGATAAAGTTTAGCAAGCTTAAGCATTTTTGTTATACTCAAGTTTTAAAAAAAAGTTGAACAAAGAAAAATCAATGCCACATAACAATACATGATTTAGTTTTTTACTTAATGGAATCCACGTTTATGGTTTTCAATTGTAAACGAATGGGAGCTAGCCAATTGCTTAATTAACAATTGGCATTATATACGAATCAAAAGTTTTCCATAATCATGATGTTCTTGGTGGTTTTAGAGGCCTTGATAAAATATTATTTTAATATTTTATAATCTTTAAGATAACCCATGTTTTTGAGTTGAAAAAATATGAGTTGTAGTATTGGGCTTGGGGGTTAAAAACGATCCGGTATACCATTTTGTGATGGATCAGTGCAAATTCATTAATGGGCCAAATTGAAGTTTGGAAAGCTTATTGTGGACTTAAGATGTACTCATAGCATAGTAATGGACTCGCTTGACCCACCGAATGGGCCGCGGATCATTGTATTTTTCACTTTTTATTTTTTTAGGTGGTCTCTTGAGAGGCGTCTTTTGTAAAAACGACTTTTAAAAGTTCAGCTCAAATTTATATTTAGAGTTGTAATAATATATATTTAGAATTAGATTGAGCTTTTGAGAGCCATCATTACAAAAGACGGTCTTAAGTAAGAATTTGTGTTTTTTATTACCCCAATGTTATTAATTAAGTGGTTCCCACTTATAATATGGTTCAGGAGGGGACGAATGTGTGCAACCTTACTCTATTTTTAATGATAAAACTAACATATAGATAGATTGTTTTCAATTGATCTTTAATAACAAACGACATGTGCAACTTCACATAAATAAGAAGTACGTAAGATGGAAGAAATCATTTTATTTTATATTATTTATTATAATCTAAAATCAAATATCTATAAATCATTATCCCTATCAAAATAATAGACATGTATTTTTCACTTTTGTGTTATTATTCTAATTGATTTACTTAATTAGTGTAATTTTTTTTAGAATATTATGCTAAACTTTTTAATTATCAATATTAGAAATATAGTTTAAGCGGAAAACAATTGATATAATTATGATACGGGCATCGACACACAAAAGTTAAATGTATTGTAGTACTCTCTCTATCCGACATATTTTGAAACACTTTTAAGTAATTAGTATTATATTTTTTTATCATTATCTATACTCTTAATTTCTTTACATAAATTTATTTATACATATATTTTATTTTTTCTTAGTATTCATATATTTCTACCATTCTCCATAATTAAAAATACCTCTCTATTTTGACAAAAAAAAATACCTCTCTATCATACTCCATCAAAATCACTTATATTCCCTCCTATTCACCTTAGGTGTCTCATTTACTTTGGGACACTATTTATCTATCACTCTTAAATTGCATTTATCATTAATCTATAAGTTAAAACCTAGTCATGTGCGATCTAATTATTTGATTCGTTTTGATATAACGATTATTAATATCAACTTTTTATAATTTTTAATTATACATAACTCGATATATTAAAGATCGAATAAGTGCATTGGATAGAGTGGATAAAGTAAATGAGACTCTTAAAATGAATAGGAGAGAGTATTATACTTGTATAAATCAACTAATTATCAAGTGGGACATATTAGTCATCATGGAACATGTATAAGGTTTTGTTACTAATTGATACCTCTAATTAGTTCAGTAAGATCTAAATCAATGGTGTGCTTACTTATGTCATCTATTAATTGTCTTACTTTTATATTAAAATTAATAAAGCAATTATATTTTTATTATAACTGCAAATTCAAAAAAACATAGGTAGTAATATGTATCATCTACGGATTAGATTTATACCATGGTAGAGTAATATATAACATAAATTCCTGTCTCATTTACTTTATGCACTATATCCAATGCACTTATTTGATCCTTAATATATCGAGTTATGTATATCTAAAAATTATAAAAAGTTGATATTAATAATCTTTACATCAAAATGAATCAAATAAGATCCCACATGACTATGTTTTAACTTATAGATTAATAATAAAATGCAATTTAAGAGTGATAGATGAATAGTGTCCTAAAAGTAAATGGGACACCTAAGGTGAATAGGAGCGAGCATATTATTAGGGCTGCTACTATCAGCTTGACATATTTAGTTTTGTTGATTTTTTGACATGGTATCAAAAGCATATGTTATGAGATTAAATCCTATTTGATTCACCTATTCTTTTAAGCGAAATAATCCTTAAATACTACGTAGGTAATTTATATATGTTGTATTTACGCTTCTAGTTAAAGTGCTCTTGTGTTAAAAGAGACGGTGCGATATAATAAATAACATATATTAATGTCTAAACGATAAGCTCAAACTTTCAACTAATTAATCGGGTTGGTCAAGAATATTTCAACAATGGAATGCAGAGTGACAATATGTAGTGTAGTGCCAAGTGGGCAAGTCTCAAGTTGTAATGTTTACGTGGAGGAGAAACGATGTTTGGGAAGAATAAGAAGAGAATAATGGATGATAAAGTCTTATACTTGTATGAACTTTGTTTAATTATACTTCGTCCGTTTCTTAAATAGTTTTTTACTTTTTATTTTTTTGTTTTATTTGTTGTTCTTATAAGAAAAAAAATCTTATTCATCCTTATTTTAATATTTTAATAATATTTATGGTTTTCACATATCTTCTCGAACTTTATTTTAACATTTTTATATTTCTTAGGGTGCACACATATTTTTCACTAACTTTATAAAAACATTTTTCTTATTAGTTGTGGTGCTCATATTTTTTCTACTATCTTTCTTTTAATATTTATGGTTCCCATTCTTCTTATATCTAATTTATTATTCAATAAAATAATATTCCCACTATCTAGAAAATTCTATTTTTTAAATTTCCGTGAATATTATTTATGAAAACTTCAATAAAGAACGGAGGGAGTACTATTTTAGTATACGCAAATTTTAAAAGTATAAAAATAATGTATTTTTCCACTTTCACAGATTCTCGTGAGAGATGGTCTCTTTGAGATACTATCTCTAATTGGATTGGCCCATTAGGAAAAATATAGAGTAAATATAAGCAATAAACTTTAATAAATTGGACCTGAGAGACGTCTCTCAGAAAGACGGTCTCTCAAAAGATTGACCGTTCCACTTTTGATAAGTATAATGGATTGTTCAACTGCACCTCGTGGAGTTTTTGAACTATTTACTCTACTTTTATGTTACATGTGGTTGAAATTTTGTCCATTTGTTTCACTATTTAACAATTTCCCACATCAGTTTGTCAAACATGGTGAATTAATCAATCTAAAGTTGAACTTTCACAAAATTATTTGATTGGATTCGATTAGACTAACTCACTCAATATTTTTCAAAAAACTTGAATTCTTTTGGAAAACTTTAGAAAACAACTCTAGAGAGTACTAGAAAGTAGAAACTTTGAGTACTCATGAGATTTTTTAGCGGAACATACATATACTATTATTTTACCCTAATTTTGAGAAAAAGGGAAGAATTACTAAGTTTCAATTCAAATCTCCAAATTTTAATTCGTTTCAACATTAAATTTATTAATATCTAGTTTTTATAATTTTAATTATACACTATTATCGCAATTAAGTATTAAATTAATATATTGATAAACGTGTAAAAATCAAAATGAAAGATATAAAATGAAACAGGAAAGTACTATTTATCAATTGAGCTTGTTTGCATACTCAAAAAAAAATATACTTCTTTATGAGTAATGTAAAATATTATCAAGCGACATCTTCTTTAATTTGTTTTAATTATTAAGATAATATTAATTTTTTAGAATTTTTATTCATATGTAATTAAGGATATTGAGGATTAAAATTATGCATTAAATAATGTGAAAAATAAAAATATAACAAAAAAAAAAAAAAAAAAGTACTTCATGGAGTGGAAGTTATAACCCTGCCTCCTGCCATGACCTTTTTGGGGCCTTTGTTTAGGGGATTTTAGAGGTGGAATTGGAAATATTATAAGAAAAAAAAATTATAATGTCTGTTTATCATTAGAAAAAGAGTATATAATTAATTAATTATCACTAATAAGTGTAAATAATCACACTTATTAATGTCTTTTAACACTTGACATTAATTATTTAACTTTTAATATTATGTAAAAAAAATCAACTCAACTAAAATCTTAAATTTTCATTGAAAGCAAAAAATATATTTATATACTTTATGGTCACATTATAATTTTGAAGGATATTACTCTTAACTAGACCTGTGCAATGGGCCGGATAAGGGGCGGGTCGGGCTTTGACGAAAACGGGCCGGGCCAGGCCTTGTTAAAAGGGACACGGGTTTTAAATGGATTGGACACATCGAGCCCAACCCAGCCCGGCCCGGCCCGTATATTAAAAACTATTTTTAAAACAACAATTAATTATTAAACAAAAAAAAAAATTAGTTTTTGAAAATTTTTATTATCAGAATGAATTAATATATTTTTGTTTGTTATCAATACATTAATACTTCTACAGCATATAAATACTACTAGTTCTATAAGCAAAATGAAGTATAAGTATAGGTATAAACAATAAATACTACTAGTTTTACAACAATCATTTTGTTTATCCTCTTAAGTTTAATTGTAATTTAGTTTTTATTACATTAATAAGTCTGATTTTTGTTGAATAACTGGAAATTTGAGATTTGAATGTTGTGTTGAAATATGTAGGAAAATAGAGGAACTTTTTTTTAATGCTTCAGCATTCTTATCTCTCCTTCAACAACAATTAATTCACTGGCTATCACAACTCTCCTTGGAGCCCTTTATGAACCTCATTACAATCCTTATCCAACCCACGACACTAAAGCCCGTTTACAACCTGCTCTATTTTCAACCCGACCCTTTTTAAACCCTTAAAATTAAGGGTTGGATAAGGGCCTACAATAGACCCCACCCGTTGCACAGCTCTGCTCTTAACTCATTAATTATTGAATTTTAAAATTAGTGTACTCTGGTAGGTAAAATAGATTTTTTTTAGCATTATTATGCAAGTGCATAAAATGATCTAGACATGTAGTGGCCGGTGTCACGAGTTGCTACCACAAATTATCGATGAGGGACAGAGATGGTAATACAATTAAGTCAAATTTTACAAATTGACAAAAGATAGCATTTATTTATTGTTTTGTATGTACATGGACGTTACAATAGACTACGTTCGTGAATCATGTATATGATTTTTTGTAATTTGTAATCCAAGGATATTTGGCAGAAGGGATTTAGGGGAAAGGAAATGAGAATTTCGAAGAAAAAAGGGTCTTCAATCTTCTTTGATTATAAGCAAAAGAAAAAAATATATTTAAATTTAACTTAAGTTTTACAAATAAATACTCTCTCCGAATTAATTTAGTTGTCTCATTTTCTTATTTGGCAAATTCATATCAATTGTCTCATTTCCTTTTTTATCAATTTTTTTGTTACCTAAATACCCTATGTTCACACAAGTAATGACCAAAATACCCACACTTTACTACTTATAATACCCCAACTACCACCTTTATAATTAATTTAATCAATTAAAATACCCAACTACCACCTTTTTAATGGACCCCACACCAGCCTTAATATTCGTGCCCAAGCAAATGAGACAACTAAATTGATTCAGAGGGAGTATCTTTTAGGTTTGAGACATATAGTCTAACATAACAAATAAAAAAAAATGATATTTTTAGTTAACCATAGATTTTCAATATAAAAACCAACTAAAAGCCTCTGATAGAGTATATAATATATTTGATTCCGACCATTTCTTTTTGCATTTGCCAAACAACATTGAATGTAATGTTTGTTATGAAAAAAAATTCAGATTTGTCGTGGTCTCCCTTGAATTTTGTAGGGCATTAGCAATCGTAAGAAGATATTCGTAAAGCTACTATAAATCTAGTATTTCCCTCTATTCTTCCTATTAGTCTCATTTTCAAATAGGATTAAGTCATTCTATTAGCCTCATTTCTAGCTATTTATAGTATGTAATTTTTTATCTTATTACCCTTTCTCACATTGTCTTATATATTACAATTAATCTAATGAAAAACCATTAATTAATTACTTATTGCCATTTCTTTTTCCTTTCTAAGTGGGTTTAACTCACCTAAAAATAGGTAAAAAGTCAAATGGGATTAATTAGAAGAATAGGAGGGAGTACTTTAGAATAGTTTTGTGATAATTGTTTAAATAAATAAATATGAGTTTATATTTATGATAAATATATAATTTTAGGTAAGTTAATTATAATAAGGAAATTCTCATTACCTGTAATTCTTCCGTTGATCTACACTATAAAAAACTATTTTTATGAACATAAAAGTTCCTTTCAAATTTGTGGAGGATTGAAAAAGGATGAATTAGCGCGGCCTAACGCCACTTCACAAAATAAGCTTAAAGATAATCTATGTTATTAAATTGATTAGTTAACAACTGATTTGAAGATCTTATCCATTACTTTAATTAATTTTGTCTGTATTGTTGATTGTCTCCTTCATTTGGGTTAGGCACCCGCACAACTTTTTCGTCGTGAGATTGTTTGACAAATGACTGATAGTTAATAGTTGTTTAGCTTGTAAATGATTAAATATGATTAGATAATTTTATAAGCTGTTTGGATCAGTTGATTTTAAACACACTACTAAAAAGTGAAGAACTATGTTCAAAATTAGATTATTTCTCATAATAAGTTGTTTGAACCGGCTTATTTTCAAAACACTTGAATTAAATAGTTTGTCTACTAAACCATTTATTTTTTTCAAAATTGGCTAAAATCTTCCTATAAACTTTTTTTTTACCAAACAGCCGGATGTATGTTTTCTTCATTGTTGTTAGGAATTGGATCTTTTCAAACTAATCTTATTACTCTTTCAATTTTGTGTAATATCATATTATTAGAGTCTAAAAGTAGAATTAGGATAAAGAAATAAATAAAGAAAACAACGATTACAAAGAGAACAAATAAGGTGAATGGTGTTTTATTTTAATTCAAGAATAAACTATTTTTTTCAATAATTTAAAATTCGATTTTCATCTAATCTTCTCTTTCAACCTATTCTATAATTAAAAAGGTGGACAAATAGGATAGGTGCATCGGATTATAATGCCCTTTAATCTCCTATAGTGAGAAAAAAAATACAATGCTCTACAAAACTTGGCATGATTATTCTTTTGTACAAATTGTTTTGAGATAATTCTTTTGTACTCCTACTAATTTGGATAATACAAGTGAAAGTCTTTGCAAAGAGGTCACCTTTTTAAATTTAATGGGACACCAAAAATACGCTCTAACTAGACCTGTGCAATGGGTCGGATAAGAGACGGGTCGAGCTTTGACGAAAACAGGCCGGGTCGGGCCTTGTTAAAAGGGACACGGGTTTTAAATGGATTGGACACATCGAACCCAACCCAGCCCGGCCTGGCCCGTATATTAAAAACTATTTTTAAAACAGCAATTAATTATTAAACAAAAAAAAAATTAGTTTTTGAAAATTTTTATTATCAAAATGAATTAATATATATTTTTTTGTTATCAATACATTAATACTTCTACAGCATATAAATACTACTAGTTCTGTAAGCAAAATGAAGTATAAGTATAGGTATAAACAATAAATACTACTAGTTCTACAACAATTATTTTGTTTATCCTCTTAAGTTTAATTGTAATTTAGTTTTTATTACATTAATAAGTCTGATTTTTGTTGAATAACTGGAAATTTTGAGATTTGAATGTTGTGTTGAAATATGTAGGAAAACAGAGGAACTTTTTTTTTTAATGCTTCAGCATTCTTATCTCTCCTTCAACAACAATTAATTCACTGGCTATCACAACCCTCCTTAGAGCCCTTCATGAACCTCATTACAACCCTTATCCAACCCACGACACTAAAGCTTATTTACAACCCGCTCCATTTTCAACCCGGCCCTTTTTAAACCCTTAAAATTAAGGGTTGGATAAGGGCCTCCAATAGGCCCCCGACCCGTTGCACAGCTCTAGCTCTAACATACTTGTAAATTTTGCAATATTCTTTTTATTTGGAACATTTGATCTATTTAAGCAACCAATAAAATAAAATCTAATGATATTATTTACATTTTAATTTATATAACTTTTTTTTTTGAGAGAATTTATATAACTTAAACTACATTTTAATTTCTAAAGTAATTCACTTTTATTTTATGTATATTATTATTATTTTTTGAAAGAATGTATATTATTATTATTATTATTATTATTATTATTATTATTATTATTATTATTATTATAATAATAATTCATTTCATAAAAGGGAACTTTACAAGAAGTGGGTGGGGGAAGCGAGCAACAAGTTGAACACTCACACCGTTTTGAATACAAAAATATAACCCGATAAAGTTTATGCATTGGCTTCATTATAATTTAATTTTTTAATTTTTTTTTGAAAATAAGCAAAATAAAAAAACTTAAAGAGGTGGTCCCTGGATGATAAACGCCTTAAATTTGAGGAAGGAGGATCAATACTTTCTTAAGAGGCCATAGAAAAATTGACATTTGCAAGATATTAGTGGGGAAAATCATTCAATCATGTAGAAGGATTCTACATCCAAGTTTTAATATGTGGGGTAAAGACTAAAGAGTGAGGTATACTTAATTATTGGAATATTACCTATATTTATGGTTGCTTTTTCGCTCATTTGCTAAAATGAGCTCAAAAATGAGAAAAAAATACCCTCAATAATGTATGATACCCTATCGTCTTTGTAGGTAGTTACAAATTTGAAAAATTCAAGGTGATGAAAACATTGGATTTTTTAAAAGCTAGCTTGATTACGATGGAATTTAGAAAATGGGCTTGGGCAACCCAAACAAGAAGGAGAAACAGTCCACTTATAAACCTAAAGAAGGTTCACAACTAAAACCAAATGGTAATAGTAGGAGTTACTCCTTGAGTTTATAAAGTGATGCATACTCTTCTCATTCTCCGATGTGGGATAACTCATATATGGGTAACACATGAGCACTTTAACAGAGTCTGAGCAAATTAAAATTGATCAATAGTTCAAATTTAAAGTTAAAACCACTAAAGAAATAATTAACTTATCTAATTTAAGAGCTAAGACTCAAAAATAGGTTTGGTCTAAAATATGTTTAAAGCTTACTCTTTAACAACTATAGATACTATAACTAAAGTTTGATTTTTGGTCTCTCTGTCCTAATAAATTTGCATTAAATAGAAAAGGAGTGACTTTTAAGAAAAAATTTAATACTGGTAATAAATAACGAGAAAAAATAAATTGTGTAGATGAAATTAGCGAAGAATTTATATGTATGAATGAGATTAAATGAAAATAATTGATTATTATCCAAAGATAAAATAATACTGTATAAAATAAATAGGACAAATTAAAATAAAAATTATTGCAAAATGAGTACTATGGAGAAAGCATTGACTTATTGTATAGTACTCCCTTCGTTTCTTTTTTATTGTCCACTTTCCTTATTTGGTTAGTTCACCCAATTTGTCCACTAAATATTTTTGGCAAAGATTTTTTTACCTAATTATCATATGTTCACACTAGTTAAGACCATAATACCCCCACTTATATTATTTAAAATACTTCAATTACCACCTTTACAATTATTATAATCACTTAAATACTCCAATTACCACATTTACAATTATTATAATTATTTATAATATCTCAATTATCACTTTCTTAATATGCGTATGTAATTCAAAGTGGACAATAATTTTTGGATGGAGCGAATAATATTTATGAAGTTAAGTTTTATCTCAAAGAACTAACTAAAAAACTCTATAATCTTCCAGAGTTTATCTCTACTTGTAAATTTGTAATGAGCCAAGCCGAATGACTCACCTACTCGAGCTTAGCTTGAAGACGTGTGATAATTCAGAGAAAACCGTGTTTTCACATGTTGTAATTCTGAATTTTTTATTTTTTTTATGTGGTAGATATATTATTTTTTAAGTTTATGTAGTGATCTTGATTTTTTAAATTATTCACGTTGAAGACAGGAAGAAAGTTTTTTTTTTCTTGTTAACTTTACTCTATTTTTTACCAATATAATGATATTTTTAAAAAAAACAAACATCGTGATCACCCTAACTGTACTTACCGAACATGGAGCATGACAATCGTACTAGTTTACTTTTTTGTACAAGTTAGGTTAGAAAAGTGGCAACGAGTATCATCAAATATAAATTTCTCTTAAAGAGGTTGATACTAGAACTGTTAATTGGGGTGTGACGAGTTAGGTTAGAAAAGAGGCAACAAGTTAGGTTAGAAAAGTGGCAACGAGTATCAAGCCCAATATTGACCACCAAGCCTCATCCTTTACATCAAAATTCGATAATGATCTGATCGGTTATTGACCCATCACGATTATTAATGACCCGTTTAAAAGTGAACCGACTGTTGACCTGTTAATTAGAACGACCCACTCCATTCAACAGCTCTTATTGTTACATGTTTCAAGTGAGACTCAATTCTCAATAACTCCATTGACATTGATTGTGAAGCTCGTACTAGCCAGAAAGATCTAAACATAGCTTGGCGATAGCCGATAGATAAATATTTTTTTCGTTTCACTATAATTCATATACTTGACTATTTATACAATCCAATGAGTTATTTTGATCATTTATACATTGAACTATACACGTCTAAATATTTTAAAAATTTAATATTATGAAAATATGTGATTAGACGATTCAAACAAGATCTCACTTACCTATATTTTTTAACACATTAACCACAATATATAAAATAATCATAGATAATAATAACATTAATTAAAAATTATTATATAACGAGTATTTCAGATCGAGAATTAAAGGAGTTGGATGTATGCTCTTTAGCATAGCCAACTATTTTGACCATAGACTGGGCATTAATGCAGAGAAATCAACTTGTGATTCGGACATAAAACTCCACGTATAGTATTTCATTTTTTACTTTGGCGTTACTTAACTACTACGGGGTACCATGTATTTAATATGTGGGTGCCCTAGTCTTATAAAACTATACCCTACGCTCTAGTCTTTACATAATTGATAATCCATTCATACAAATAATTCTATTTATTACTAGTAGTACTTTTTTGGAAAAAATTATTTTATTAATATTTTCAATTATCATTAGCAAAAAATTTCAAAAATTAGTATATGGAAGATATGACTTGAGAGAACACCCAATTTAATTATGTACTAAATTTAAAGGTAATTAACATGACAATTAATTAGCAAAGACAAAATGAGTTATTATTTAGGGTTTTAAATTTTTAAGGGTCAAAAGAAATTATTTTCATGTACAATTTAGATATAGACATATAGTAAGTTGAATCAAATTTTAAAATAATTTACATTATTCTTTGATAAGTAATATTAGTTATTTAATGATTATGAAAAATAAATAAATAAAAAGAGTATTATAATGAAGTATTACTTATTACTTATTAGATTTATAGGGGTCTTTTCAACATTCGCTCCGAGGCTCATCAAAAGAAAACAAGACAGTGTTGGTTAATTAGTATTCACAACAAATAAATTGAAGAAAACTATTAGATTTAAGCTAATATTGAATATTTATAAGAAAAATTTACCTAGATTAATTCAACTTATTTGTGATTTTTCTACAATAATCCCACCTATTGATTAACTATGAATAATCCTTACTTTAAAGGTATTTTCCTAGAGTAAACTTGGGCAATCCGATGACCTACTATACTAGGTAATTAACCATAAAAGTAAACTGAAAATTAATTTAAAATTAGAGAAAATTTTATTTATCTTTTTTTGAACATTTTTTAGCATTTTCGAAATTTTATTTTTATCGATTTTTAACAAAATAAAACTTGATATAGCAAGTCATCCGGTCACCAGATTTAATCTAGAAAAATAGCTCTCAAAGTTGAGATAATTCATAGATAATTAATAAAAGTGATTATTGTAGGAAAATCACAAATAAATTGAATTATTTTAGGTATCTTTTTATATTTATTATAACATATCAATCTTGTTTTCTCGAAGACAAGTTGAAACAAAACATGATAAATTATTATCCATAGTATTCTTTAAATTTGGTTTGGTCTATATTAGGTGGAGCATGTGAATGCTAGAGGAAATGCTATAGGGTGGTTTAAGATTAATTGATATATAATCAATTAAAACATCATTATCTCAATAATAAATGATTCTTCAAAATTGACTTTTATCTCAGTTGAACCAAATATCACTTATCAGATAAAGTCTTAAATTTGATTCTCACCCAACTCATCTCATTTCCTCAGTCTACTTTGAAAGAACAAATATTAAACGACTCTTGTTGAGGTGTATATTCAAAAAATATATTGTCTATGTAATAAATAGATTGTTATGAATTAACGTTGATTGTAAATTCGTTTGCAATTTCACATAAATAAAAAAAAATTAAAAATTATTTTATTTTTTTAAATTTTTAAAAATTATAAATCTTTGACTCAATAAAAATAGATGATATTATCATTAATAGAAGGTCCCCTGAGAGACTGTCTATGACATAGACGGCTCTGTCAATAGCCTAGCCTAATGGTTGACATGACTATTCAGTTACTCATTTAACAAATGGGTCGACCATATTTACCTGTTATAACAAAAATTTGTGTATCATTAATTATGGATGATAGAAGTAACTCCTAGAATCAATACATTCAAATGGGTCGGCCATATTTACCTGTTATAACAAAAATTTGTGTATCATTAATTATGGATGATAGAAGTAACTCCTAGAATCAATACATTAAAGGGATATTTATTATTATTATTATTATTATTATTATTATTATTATTATTATTATTTATTTATTTATTTATTTATTATTATTATTATTATTATTATTATTATTATTTCATATCATAAAAAGAGACTTTACAAGAAGTTGGTGGGGAGTCGAGCAACAAGTTGGGCACCCACGCCTTTTTGAATACAAAAAACTAATCTCTGGTAAATATAAGCCCTAGTCTTAGTACTACTCAAGTTGCTTGAAGAAAACGATGCAATTCTCGATAACATGTCGAGCGCATCCTTGCCTAGCCCCCCAAAAGTAGAGAAAGCGAAGGGGATGAATTTGTAGTCATTCTCCTCGCACTTAGATGTGTATTTCTTCCTTTTTCTTTCTTCAGCATTAGTTAAAGAGACACTAGGTACCCATGAGGATACTCCTCTGCCAGCAAAGGGGGAACCTCCAGTTACATCCACACAAGCATCTTTGCCATGGAGCCAGTTAAACAATAAGAGATCTGCAGGCCTAAGATCTTTCCCCGTATCTGAACAAAACCTCATCGGTGCCTCCTTACGAACTGAGATGCCAGCTTTGCCGCATCCCCAAGCATGTCTCGAACAAAGTTATGGCGAAACTTCACACCTATCTCACTAGAGCAATGAACAACATGGTCCCCCCACTTATCCATCCTGGGAGAGTTACAGCTCGGGCATAAACTATCGTCTATGAACAAAGGGATGGTGAGCCGGTAACATAAAACTGATCTATATTGACGATGATTCATCTTTTGTCCCAAGCCATCAATAGGGATGGTAAAAAGGAAATCCTGGGCATGCGGCTCTCGAGTGGAGCTCAGAACGACAACTTCTCTTGGGGTGAGCATGTAGCTAGACGCAAGACTTTTCTCAACAACACTAAAATAAGCCCCTGCCAACTTTTTCATCATGTGGGGGGCAACGAGATCTTCATTGAGAGAAAAAGCATTGGAGCCACAGCAGCCACGAAAAAGACTAAGAGCGTGTTCAAAGGACAGACCCGAATGAGGAGAATCACTATTCACCAGGATTTTATCTTGGAGTCAGCTGGTTTGAAGACGAGAGGCAACGAAGGCGTAGTTGATAACATCACCTGCAGGAAGGCATAGTTTATTATTATTATTATTATTATTATTATTATTATTATATAAATTTCATTTCATTCCCTAAAATGAGAATTTACAATAAGTTAGTGGGGAGTTGAGTGACAAGCTGAGCATGCAATTATTATTATTATTATTATTATTATTATTATTATTATTAATTTTGCACCTATTTTAGGTGTTTCAACGGATAACTCCATATATGACGTATGCAATGACACTTTCTTTCAAATACTCAAAGAATTCATGAAAACGACTTCAAACTTGAACCACTATGAGACACATCATGGATTAGCAGCTAGTCACGGTTGTTTTCTCTTCGATCCACAAAAACATTTTTTTTTGTTAACCCTGTAGCAATTTTCTAGCTTATCTACCCCGAATTAAAAAAATAAAAAAAAATAAAAAAAAAACTTAAAACATTTAACCTAACAATGTTAAAGGAATTTTATCATAATCCAAGCATTTTGTACAAAAATACACAAATCAAGTCGAGTGATATTGCAATGATTTTAAGTAAAAATGAAATTAAAAGAAATTAGGACCCCACTATTGAAGTAATTTCTATAACAACCAAAACTATAAAAAGGGCACATTACCAAAACTAAAAAGGAAGAATTTAATGAAGTAGTCACTATATTTTATCCATACATATCAGCGTTTCATTGCCAAAAAATGTTGCAAATAGTAAATGACACATGTTTAGCTTCTTTTAGTTTTTCTTAATATTGGATTAAAAAAGTATATAAATATATAATAGGTAATTACACTACCTATATCATTTTTTATTCTTTTTATTGTGACATAAATTTCGACTTCCACTCATGATAATATAATTTATTTTTAGTGAGATATATTTAATGACATTTAATTTGAATGTCACTACTATAAATTTCTAATAGTATATATAGTGGATTTAATGACATTTATTAGACCATTTAGCAGCACGCATAATAAAAATTAATAAAACTTTTCGTGACATATGACATTTCTCATAAATGCTACTATAGATTACAGAAACAATTACATAGGCCACTATAGGCCAAATAAAATGTCAGTAAATAACTTTATAGTGGAACTCAACATTAAAATCAACAATTATTACACTAAAAATATAAATCAGTGGCATTTTTTAATGCCACTAAATTCAATGTCGTAGAGAGTTAAATATATTGTGACTTCTAAAAAAAATACTTATTCTCTCTTTTATTTGCTTGTAGTTAAGGTTTCTCTAATCTACCGTCAATTTTTTTTTTAAAAAAAAAATCTCTTATCTATGAGAGTGTTTAAAAGAAATGGAATTTAAAAACGAAGGATGCTAATGAATGTAACACTGTAAGCTTGCTTAAGCTGTGTACATTGATCAAGTTCAAATAAAAAGAAAATAGATAAATAGGCGGAAAGAAGTTACGAGAATCAAACTGTTATGGTAGAAATTAATTACTAGATAAATATATATGTATATGAACTAAATTGATGATACTAACTAAAAAATAAACTGCTCATAAATTAAAAGTTTAAAATTTAGGTTTTAAAAATAAGATGTACTCCTTCTGTTCTTAAAAGATAACAGACTCTCTCTTGAGAGACCGTCTATCAATTGGGCCAACTAATCAGTTTTTTTTAATTTATCAATTGGGTCAACCGCAAAACTTGAGACGTTTATTATATAGATGGTCTCAAGTAAGAATTTGTGAAAAAATAATTTATTTTGGGTTTTTCACATAAATTAAGAAAACTAGAATCTTTGTAGTAGGTGGATATTATTTTAATTAATCAGTAGCGTGAAATAATGATTGTATTTGTATTATGAGAGCGAAAAGATATTTGAATTAAAGATAAAATAAAGAAAAAAGGAAATTATCAGTGTCATTATATAGAGAGTATATTTGAGGAAAATAGGAGGGATTATGAGGGCATATTTGAGAAAAAAGATTTTCACAAATGAAAAATATTTTAAAATGGACAAACATTTGAAACTACCTATTATAGTAAGGTGAATAAACATAAAAGAACGAAGGGAGTAATCAATATTAAAAATCTGAAATAAAAACAGAAAATTCTAAACAGGTCTAGTGCTTCGAAATCAAGTTGATATGATCTGTTGACCATAACTTATTACAAATTAGATCAAATAATGATTTTCAACCCAATTTACTATAGGTCAATAAATTTCTAATCCATTTACATGACTCGATCTGATATGTTTGAAATACCGTACCTCTATTAAAGTTTGATTTTAAAAAGGAAAAATTATCTAGAATAATTCAAACTATTTATGATTTTTCTACAATAATTTCATCTATTGATTAACCATGAATAATCGTAACTTTAATGGGCATTTTCCAAGAGTAAACCCGGTGACCGGATGACTTGCTATAGCAAGTTTTATTTTTTTTAAAAAAAGATAAATTAAAATAAAATGTCGAAAAAAATATTAAAAAAACATTCATAGAAAATTTATGATTTTTTTATTATTTAGAATTTTTTATGTAAATTTTCAAAAATATTTTTAAATTTTAAATTAAATATTTAATTTATTGTTTTGGTGAATTACCTACTATAGCAGGTCATCGGGTTACCCAAGTTTACTCTAGAAAAATAACCCTTAAAGTTGGGATTATTAATGGGTAATCAATAGGTGGGATTATTGTAGGAAAATCATGAATACTTTGTATTATTCTAGGTAATTTTTCATTTTAAAAATAATAGATGTAAATTTTCAATATAGACACGTGAAACTGGAGTTGACTTTTTTTTTTTTTTTTTGAAATGAAAACTGGAGTTGACTTGGTACACTCTCATTTCGTCTTTTACTAAGAGTATAACAGATCAACAGTTGCTTCTTTCTTCTCTCATTATTTGTATTTTACGTGCGACAACAACCTTCTATTTGATGCGCCTTTAAACATATCGAGAACTATTCGAATATTCCATGACTACTTATTAGTGAAGAGCCTATAAGTAAGTTGTCCCATATTGAGTATTATTTATTAATTTAAGTTATGATTCGTCTTAAAATTGTAAGTGAATTAGTCTTTCTTCTTATTTATTGAATCGTCCAAACATCATTCAAAACTACTTTGGCCAAACATTTAAGTTGCATTTGCGAAAATATAATTCTTATAGATTTTAATTATGAAATCATAAATAAAGAATTTGAGAATAATATGGTTTGAGAAGTCATTCTCAAATTCTCAACTTTGACTAATTTTTAAACGATAGTAGAATTGACATTTAAATTTTTATTTATTTGTGAGACGTTAATTTTAAGTCAATAATAGATCTCAAAATGAAATCATATATAGTTGCTTAAAATAACATCAAAAAAATTTTGTAAGCTTGTAAAATGTAACCCTAGGTATGCACTTATATTAATAATAGTGGTGGATCTAGAAGTTAGCACGTATAGTAAAATTTTTTAAAATATATCAAAATATTACAATTCTAAAACAATCAATAAACACATCCAAGATTAAGACAAATAAAATATTACTTCCTTCATTTTTGAATTGCACCCAAGGATAGTTTGACATTATTTATCAATTTCACTTAATTCTCATATTGTCGTTAATTTATAGGTTAAAATATGATCATGTGAGATCTTGTTAGAATTGTCTTAATTTTAATTTTTATTAATTATTGATTTTTAGATTTTATAATTTTTTAATGTATATAATTAAACATATTACATTAAAGCGTGTAAAAACATTCTAGCGTGCAAGTAAAAAATACCGACAAGTATTATTATAACTTTTCTCGTCAAATTCTTACACTTTGGATCTGATTTATAATTGATCTCTAATGCTATTGCATGGACGAATACTCTTTATCTAATTCGACTCTCGGGTGTATTGAGTAAAAATATACTGTAAAAATTATTATTTATGTTTAAGACCAGAAATTATGTAATTAAATAACACTTTCTATGAATTGCAGAACTCATTCTTTTAATGAGTGGTCAGAACTGATAAACAAAATTTTACGGTCCCTTTGATAGATGGTAATAAACGGTGATAATGAAAATGAAAAACTAGTGTAATTTTGATTGAAAAATCTCTTAGTTACCTTGATGGTCATACTTGTCCAACTTCATTTCATTTTGATCTTCATGAAATTTATTCCAATGATAGAGGTGGTATATAGGTGGTAATAGAAATTTGTAAACAAAAAAAACATTTTTGTGATCAAAGTTTCATTACCATGAGAATAATATGAAACTTTTGATGAAATTTTAGATTATAAATCATTCTCATTACCACAATTTAATACAACAAACCAAACGGACCATCAAGGGTTTAGACTAACCCATAATTAATTCTCACAATTATGATAATTGATGACCCTAGGTGTCTATATACAATATAAATGCTAATATCAATGTTAATACACTTAAAGAAAGTATCCATAATTTCAATTATATACATAATAACAAGAGTGAAATAAATGGTATTTGATCATAGCTAAGCTATTAATTCAACCACTCTTATATAATAACTAGATAGTTCCCGTGTGATGCACGGTTTTATTAAATTTTCTGACATGAATTACATTAATTTATATAAAGTATTACAACTATTAATAATACATTTTAAAATCAAATTTAACACAAAAATATTTAAAATTATTTTTTAAAAGTTTAAACGAAAAATAGTTTTGTCATGGAAAATGTAATTGACTTACATAAAAATAGTCACAACCGAATTATAATAGAATTATGCATTGCGTTTAAGTAATCAATATCAATTGTATAAATAACAAAAAAAAATCCAAGTAAGAGTATTTTATGTTTTAACCATCTCAAAATATCCAATATACTAAATAGTACTCATTTAATAAATAAAATAAAATAAAATTTATAAATAATAGAAAAATAATATACTCAAAATAAGAAAATAGAAAGTTAAAGATCATAATAACAATGACATCATCATTTAATTTAGGAGGGAAATTTTTTAATGAGGAAGCGACACGTAAGCAATTTTAAAAGATGATGATGTAAGCGTGTTTTGTTTTAGTAATAGTTATAGATTCTACCTTCTAAACCAACTTGCATGTGAAGTAATAATTTTTTTTTCCATTACAAACCTAAAGATTAGGGTTTGACAATACATTTATAAATGAATATACATTTATTAGCTAGCAAGATTTTAATATATAAATACTCTCTTTATCTGTTTGAATTTGCTAACTAGAAAAAACTCTTATATATTTAAATTATATAATGTAAATTTATACAAAATATCAACATGCATTTACTCAAGAAATTGAAATTTCTTGCATATATGATCTGTCATTCAAATTGGATTTTATTTTATCATCATTTTCAAGTTTTCTAATATAAACCACTTGCTTTTACCTACTTGCATTGTGGTCCTATTCATTCCAATATTTGCCTATAAATACTGTGGTTTTCCTGTGATATTCTCAATCAAAATAATACAAATAAAATTCAATTTTCACCAAAAATAAATCATATATCCTTTTATAAGAAATTTTAAATAAAGGAATTGGAAAATGGGGTATTCAAAGGCATTAGTCCTTTGTTTTTTATTTTCAATTAGTCTTCTCATTCACTCTGGGATCTCAGCTCGCATCTTAGCTGAGTCCACTGAAAAGACACGTGAGTTTCTGACTTGATCATGCATGCTTTAAAGATATTATTCAATTAATTAATTAATTAAATTTAGTTTAATACTTCTTTTGTCTTTTATTTTACTTGCAGTATAGTATTCAATATTCATTAACAACTTTTCTTTATATTTTCTTCTTAATTTATAAATTAAAACATATGCATGCATGTAAAATTTTACTTGATTTGTCTCACAAATTTTGTTAACGTTTACATTTATAATTTAATTATGCAAAACTAAAAATTTTAGGAATTGTAATTTGAGCATTAGATGACGTACTAACATGAAATCTTTTCTTTTATAAGTAGGAAATTTCACACATTCATCTAACCATCGGGTCTTATAGTTAATATATGTTGTTTCCTTAGTACCACATGGTTCTTTACACATGTTACACGTATAATGTTTTCAAATAGTTGTTGTAGTTGGAAAAAATTTTAACATTTTTTCGACATTTTATTTTAAATTATTTTTTTTATAAAATAAACCATTAGGTTTAGTCTTAGAAAATACACCTTAAAATTGGGATTATTCATGGTGTAGGAAAATTATGAATATATTAGATTATTCTAAGTAATTTTTCCTTAAATTAAAATAATATTTATGACATCTTAATTTTAGAATTATTGTTTTAACAAAAAAAAATTTAGAATTAGTGTACAGTCGAATATTTTACACATCCTCGTATAAACTTCCACGGTTCGACCCCTCAAATTAAAAAATACTCTATATAGTCTTTTTTCTATTTATAACCATATTATATGATTAATTTTGTGTTGCAGAATCTGTGGATGAGTCCAAGTATTATGGATCTCACTACGGACACTACGGTGGTGGCGGTGGACACTATGGTGGTGGTGGACACTACGGTGGTGGCGGTGGACACTACGGTGGTGGCGGTGGACAGTATGGTGGTGGTGGACACTACGGTGGTGGTCACTATGGTGGTGGCGGTGGACACTACGGTCATTGGCCACCACAAAAAGAGGAAAATAAGGATGAAAAAACCGAGGTTGCTAAACCTGAACACTATGGAGGAGGCGGTTATGGTCATGGTGGATATGGTGGTTATGGGCATGGTGGATATGGTCATGGAGGTTATGGTCATGGTGGTTACGGACATGGCGGATATGGTCATGGTGGATATGGTGGTCATTCGCCTCCAAAGGCAACAAAGACCACCGAAGAACAAAAGGGCAACTAATTACTAATGACTACTCTTATGTATGTGGTTTATATATACATGAATAATAAATAATAACATTAGTAATGCCAAAAATAGACTATGTTTTGTGTAACAAAAATATCGTACGTACGTGTAGATGAAGTATTTAATCATGTAATGTAATTACCTTAAATGTACTCTTGAAGCTTTAATATAAGTGTCATGCATGTTTTTCGTTTATGGCTCGAAGTTTTATACTTATGATGCAATTTATGTAGGTACTTCTTCTGTTACCTTATATTTGCTATTTTTTTTTTGTGGAGTTTAATATATATTTTAATATTAAATATATTTAAGTTCACTAAACGAAAGATTATGAAACTTATGGAGTACATATTAAAAATCTAGATTTTATTAAAAATAAAACTCAGATTTTAATAAGAATAAAACAAGATACCATATGATTATAAAATCTCTTATGCATAAGTCGAAATTACCAAAATAAGATTGGAGAAGAATAGTGTTACTATTGAAAAATAGCGATAATTATGAATGAAGGAAGGTTTAGATTAGTTTCAAATTAAATGAATTGTATCTTTTTTTAATATCTATGTCCTAAGGTAAAACAAAAAGAAAAAAATATAAAGTAAAATAAATTACAACACAAATTCTTAAATGAGATGATCTTATAATGAAATTATTTCTATTAGTCGGGGTAACTCATTAAAAGAATCATTTATAATTTTTAAAATGACTAATTAATTTAAAAAATAGACTAATTAGTTATATAAATCCATTTGACAGTGTTTTATTTTTCAAAAATATGAACATATTTTAAAGAATCATGTGTACACTTCTTCATTTTAATATATTTCTATAAGTGTTTTATTTTTCAAAAATATGAACATATTTTAAAGCTAAAATAAGTTTAGGGTACCTCATAAGAAAAACTTACCTTATAAAGTTGCGAAAATTTTGAAAAGAAAAAATAACCTTAAACCAGAACCACAACCACAACCAGAAGCATTTTTTTTGGGAATATAGAAGTACTTGAAGCGGATTAATTATGTTCTGATTAAGAGGAGGTTGCCACGAAATCAAAACTTTATTGTAATTTCTAGTCTTAAATTCCTAATTACTTCAATATAGATGTGAATGAGTGAAAATACACCAAAAGTTATCTTATCTTAAATTCCTAATCCGTCTTATAAATTTTGTTCTTTGTTAGTTTTTATCAAAACTTATTTTTTTTATTTTCATGAGCATAGTATATATTTTTTTTTTATCTATTTCATATATTTTTTTATATTCCTATAAAATATAGTTTTTTTACTTTTCTATAAAATATATATTTTTTTTTACTTTTATCCCTTTCCTTAATTTGCACAAGAATTTTATTAATAGTGGCAAAACAAAGGGAGTATTAACCCCTCAAAACAGATAGAAAGAGTATTAATTATTTCATTCTTAGCATGATAAAATAGCTAAAAAAACCCTAAGTACCGATTTTTTTTAAGGTCAAAAATTGATTTTTTTTAAAGTTTTAGATTGAAAATTGTTTTCTAATCATAATTGTAGAATAATTTACTAAATGTTTAGGAGTTGGAATTACTACTTAATACTACAATTTACTACTCTATTGTTTCCTGAAAAAATATTCAGGGGAATTAAAAGAAATAAAATATTTGTTAATTCTAATGAATAATTAATTTGATGGAGAAAAGTGTAAATCATAAACAATAAGAATATAATAAAAAAGGTTAGTGGAAAAACTTAAAGGACCACAAGTAATAAAAAAATATTTTTAAAAGTTAGTGGAAAATATAAAGGAATCATACGCATTGTTAAACTATTAAAATGAGAATGAATAAAATTCTTTTTTAAAAATTAAATAATTAAATTGAAATTTTTAAAAAAACAATATTTAAAACACCCTATAGAACAAATGGAAGCTTTTTAAAGAAAAATATCTTAGATTTAGTATAAACTGGAGTCAGGATCTCTCTTGAGAGACTGTCTTTTGTAAAGACGACTTAGAAAAGTCCAGTCCAAATCTATATTTAGAGTTGTAACAATGTATATTAAGAATTAGACTGGACTTTTAAGAGTTGTCTTTACAAAAAACGGTCTCAAGTAAGAATTTGTGAAATTGAAAAGTGACAATTGTTGAAACGTCAACAGTTTCCGTACCACAGTGTAATTGTTGGACGTATATCCACTTCTGCATCAATCCAAGCTACCGGCAACTAATGGGCCCCATCTCTCAGTTACGACTTACGAGTTTATAATTAAATCTCTCAAATTTAATAATTGGTCGGAAAATTTTGATCATGAGTCATGATCCAATCCAACTTGTTTTCTAAAAATTTGATGAATTTAATATTTTTGAGTTAAAATTATTTTATGTCAATTTTTATTATTTAAAATAATGTTTCATAACTATGACTTAAGAAGGTGGTTATCGTCTAATATAATAACAAAAGCTAATTTTAAAATTTATCGAATAGAATTACTTGCATATAATTTAAAGGTATTTTATTATGATAAAAATAAATTAAATTATAAATATATGGCTTGTTAAGGGAATTCGAACCAACTAGAAATCAACTTAATTCAATTCATTGATTTGATATTTCTAATCACTATTTTGTAATCTTTTGTGTCTAGTACTATTTGTCCCATACAATTTGAATCAAAGTGCAAGTAATTGTTTTTTAAGAAAAAGGTAGATAATGGTAATAAATAAAAAAAAAGAGTGAATTGTGTAGTTGAAATTAAAAGATAGTTAAAAATGTATGGATGAGATTAAAAGGAAATGGTGGGATAGTCCAAAAATTCAATGATGCAAATTAAGTGGGATAGACCAAAATGAAAAATACTGCAAATTAAATGGGACGGAGGGAGTACTTCATTCGTTGCATAATACTTGCTACTAATAGTGACATTTTCTCACACAATATGTCATACTCAGTATCAATTATTATGGAACGGAGGGAGTATATAGTTTATTAGCATTTTATAAAATAAAGATGGAAAAGAGATGTTTTATAAGAAAGTGAAAGGAAAGCATACATATGATGAAAAAATAATTTAAATACGTCAATGTTATGAATTATAATCAATAAAAAAATATTAAAAAAAATACTTTTTTTGTCCCTCTAATTTTGCAACACTTTTTATTCAATTCGTTCCACTAATTTTGCATGTTGTTTCGGCATAGTCTCACTCTCATTCTATAATCTTATTTACAAACTTATACTCCCTTCATCTTAATATATCATTCGTTTACATCCTTCATTTTTTTTTATCTTATTCTCCAACTCAATTTTACTTTATCTAATTAATTTCATTATCAATAATAGTTTTTGGACTCTAAATTAAGTAAGTATTATGCTATATGCATGCAAATGATTTTTTAATTGTGAATAAATAGTTTTAGGAGTCAAAAGTCGAAGCTAGAGAGAGAAAAAATGTACACGTGGAGTGTATTATGGAAGTGAGAGAATGAAGGTGTTCGCCTATAAAAGCATGCACTGCCCATTGGCTTTCTCATCCAAAACCAAAACCAAAAATAAAATCAAAGTCTTCCAAATTCCAATCCAAAAATTGTCAAGAAAGTTAGAAAGTAACTAAAAATATGGCCTACTCAAAGGCTTTACTCTTTGGTTTCCTCTTAGCAATAACTCTACTCATTTCTTCTGAGGTGTCAGCTCGTATGCTTGCTGAGACTACTCAAAACACTCGTGAGTTTCTTACACTTTCTACTATACTGTATATGTTACTCTAAAATTGCACGATTTGACTTTTAGTAAACTCGATATATTCCGCTTGCTATAAAATCTTATTTAAAACGTACCTTGTTAAGTTGTTGGCGACGAGACGAATAAATATGATTACACCTAATCACATTTTTTATTTTTTCTCGTATAATAACTGCAATATCTATAATATCATAGAATGATAAATATTGTAAAAGTTGATTTGGACGCAAGTAAAAGAACATAAAAAGTAACATATTATGATACTATAATAATCAAATTAACATTTACCACAAGTTTTTCACGTCTTTGTTACAATTAAGTTTGATAGAAAGTTTTTGATATATCTAAAGGTGTGTTTGTTATATTTCAATTATTATTTCTATTAGCCATTAGGTATATAGTAAATTTTATGAACAAAAAAAAGTTATAATTAAATTTTATTATCATAAGAATTACATTTTTTTTAATGAAATTTCCACTACAAGTTATTGCATTACCACCACTAATTAGTATAAAAACCAAACGGACTCTAATGATATAGTAATATTGGTGATTACAAACTTATTTATTAATGAATCATATTGTTTTATACAGCGTCCGAGGAGTCCAAGTATTCCCATGGCGGTGGTGGCTATTACGGTGGTGGTGGATACCACGGCGGAGGTGGCTACCACGGCGGTGGTGGATACCACGGAGGAGGAGGTGGCTACCACGGAGGAGGTGGTGGCTACCACGGTGGGGGTGGATACCACCATGGCGGACATGGTGGTTATTACCCACCCTCTGAGGAAAATGTAGAGGACTCAAAATTCCATCACTTTGGTGGTGGAAGCTATCACGGAGGAGGTGGCTACCATGGAGGAGGTGGGTATCACGGTGGAGGATACCACCAAGGTGGACACGGTGGCCATTACCCACCCCAAGTAAAGGATACTAAGACAGCCGAAGAGCAGAAGGGTAATTAATTGAGTTATATGTATACCCTATGCAAGTGAAAAAAAAAACATGACTAGCTATATTATATGCATGGGGTTGTCATGTTCATGAATAATACTACTACATATAAATCCTAGGAACTACATGCTACATGGGTGACATACAAATGTTGTTTCTTGCATCTTTTATTTTGTAATCACTCTTATCTATCTAATATGTACTCGTTCCTTAAAGTTTACATGTGACAAATCAGTGTACGTATATTTGTTGAATTTTAAGTTATATTTGCTATACTTTTATCTATTATTCCATCATTGATCATTGCTGTCTTATAAAGATCATATAGCATATCATTATAACAAATTAACATGATTTTTTTAAAAAATAAGTGAATTAGAATTTCTTATCATGCAATAATTATAGTTCTTATGAACAATATAAAAAGTTTCACCAAAACTAGTTCAGTTCACTTTATATAATAATTTTTATATTCAAAGTTTATTTATTGTTTTTACTTTCTAGAGTTAGAACATGTTTTTAATCAATAATTGTTATTAGCCATTAGTGAAGACTAACGATACTCTATGAAACAAAACTAAGTCCCACAACGATGTCTAAAAACAAATTCGTGTGGATGGAATAAGCCTAACAATTTGCGCTCTCTAGATCTTTTAATCTCATGCAAACATAATTTTATCTCTTTGTTTAGGGGCGGAGCAAAAATCAATAAATTTTTTAAAGATTGGCCGTACAATGATAAAAATTATAATATTTTTCTAGCTGCAGTATCTTTAAAGACTTAACATATACTATGTAATTTAATATTGAGGCTTTTAATATTTCGACGCCCTGTGCAGTCGAACACGTGCAATATGCTTAGACGTACGTATGGCTGAACAAAGTTTGGTCTAAACCGTAAACCAAACCGGAATTTTAGTATTTGGTCTGGTCTACGGTTTAAATGGTCCGATCTGATTTTTTTTCAAATTAAATTATGATGAACGGTCTTGTCTCGGTTTTTTTATTTTTCAGACCAGACCGGACCGCAAACCGTAATATGGTCGATAATCATAATTTTGTATTTAAAAAATTAAGTTGCTACCTAAATATTTTAAGATGTAGATATTTTTATATGACAATATATACTTGAATGATGTTGATGTCATCAACTAATTATAAATTATTATATTTATTAATTGTAGGTGTGAAATATTTGCATAAATACATGTATTAATTTGGAGCAAAATAAAAAATAAAAACCGTGGACCAGACCAGACCGGATCGTTCTAAAATGGTTTGGTCCGATCCGGTCTGGTGATCTAAACGGTCCGATTCGGTCTGAAAAATTTTCAAACCGGAATTTCTGATTTGGTATGATTTTAGTGTCAAACCAGACCAAACCGAACCGTGTTGACCCCAACTTAGACGCTCCATGTCTCCCTCTAACTCGTTGTCTTAATTATTTTCTAACTATAAATTTAGTAGTATTTTTAAAGTGAAACATTTTGGTCGTTTCAATGAAACAAGTGTTAGAAAACTAATTAAGTTAAAGAAAAGTAGATTATGTTGTTGGCAAATGATTGAAGTCTTGCATGACAGAAAAATATGGAATAAGTGAAGTTTGATTTTTATTGTCTTAAACAAAATAATATCTCCATTCAAAAAAATTGAGGAAAGTTGAAAACAAATATGGTTTGGAAATGTGTAAAGATAAAGTATTAACTAATCCGTAAAGAAGGTATAAAGTTGGATTTCAAAAGACTTAAAAAGGTGGCAAGGAAGACAAAAGTTCATATCACTTAGCTTGGAGGAAAGGACTAAAAAATAATTTGAATGATCTAGATTTGCAAATTGAGACGATGGTATATAATCGAAATGATCAGTGGAGAAGAATAATTAATTCATGTAGACGAGAAATTGATATATTAGTTCATGTAGACGATTCCAATTAATTTTATGGGATGAAAGCTTTGGTATTGTTGTATCTGTTGTTGTATGAAGAAGACATTTATTAGCATCAACACTGCTAACCGATAGCACTCTTGTATGAGGGGATGTGATATAATATAATATTTCATGAGATTAATAATTAATATGCAACCATTTAATCAACATCTTAGGGGTCGCTTGGATTTTGAGTATAAATATTTAAAGAAGTAAAAAAAGTCAACTAGTGAAATTTATAAATATAAATAAAGGTGCGAATGAAGTAATTGAAATACTTGTAAAAGATGTGAAATAAGAGTAAATTTAAAAATATGAATAAAAAAAGGATTGCATAATGTGTTTTCCCTCGTTTGAAAACAAATATTCCTCCACCCTCCCCTGGGGTAAATTTATACACCAATATGATGAAAATAATTTTTGTTTTATACATTTTCATTACCTTCTAATCAATTCTTCCACATCTCTTACAATCAAATTCTTTTAATTTTCTATCTAATTTAACTTTGGTATTTTGTTATCCTCTTAAATATTTACACTACACTCAATTCAAGCGAACCCTTAATTGAATTAGTTCGTTGAGAGAAATAAATAATGTTCACTATATTAGTGATTGAACTTTGAACTGCATTTGGCTTGACTTAATTAATGGTTGATGAAAATGACGTAATGTGTTTGTTCACCAGCTAAATGTATTATGTATTCTTATTACTTTGTATGAGAATTGAGATGTATTGGGTCAGTTGAGAGGTCCATGTGCAGACTCATAAGCTGTTTTGAGTTCTTTGTCCTTCATTTCTACCACTTGTATTTGTTGTCAAACTATTGTGGTCCCTCAAGGTTGTTAGTTGGTACTTGTTACATGGAGTTTAAATATAATATCTAATATCATCTTATCTTCCAAATATCCATAACATCATCGGCTAGTCTCTTGAGAGATCGTCTCTTTGAGAGACGTTTTATAAACTTTGCCCATTAGAATTAAATGCCCATTTAAGTTATCCTTAATGCCTACCATAGGAGGTTCTGAGCATGTTCAACGTATTCGACTGCACAGGGCCTCGAAAAATTAGGGGCCTCAATATTAAAATACTTAGTATATATTAGGTGTTTAATGATACAAAATTGTTAGAATATTATCATAATATTTATAATTGCACAGGGCCTTCATACAATTTGTCAATTTTTGCTTAGCCCCTGATGCCTATTTACTTTATCCTTAATGTCTACTTATAGTATCTTAAACGCCTATTTACATCATTTTAAGGCCTACTTATATATTTCAAAAAATATATAATAGGCCGGCCCAATTAGAGAAGGTCTCTTAAAGAGACCGTCTCTCACTAGAATTTGTGTATCATCAAAGGGCATGTTTAGAAAAATTTTACAAATTTTACAAATTTGTATATACATATGTATATATGAAATATATATATATTTAAAAGTACTTTAAATTAAAAAAAAACTATGAGAACTACCCTTTAAGATTTGTATATGTATATATGAAAAATGTATATTTTGCAATTTTTTAAAATTTGTTTATGTATTACTATATTATCAGATGATAGATACATGATACATCTTAGGTTTGAAATAATGTTTATTCTGTTATTAATTTACATATGATAATTACATGAAAATATTCATCAACATTGATCTTGAATTTCAAATAAAAGCAACATACAATGCAACAATTCCGGCCATGGTATAACTATACAAATTTAAAATAACTTTAATCTTATATTTTCTATGGCTTTTCGTTGTTGCAAAGTACATGTTTTTTCACGCAATTTAATGCATAAGTTTAATTTTTAATATCCTTAATTATAATGATAAAAAAGTTAATATTATGAATAAAATCAATTCATGAACAATAGTTGTTATAGTAACTGTAGTAACTATTAAAAATCAGAGAAATAATATTTTAAAAAAAATCATAAATGATAATTTTTGGAGAAAAACAAAAGATTATCTTTTTGAAAAATATCTTGCTTTCTATACTTTGTTTAGAACACATTTTTCTCCAAACCAACCCAATTTTTAGGTTATTTTCTTACGGTGATGTAATAGCACACATCACAATTAACAAGTGAGAAGTGGCGGCAACCCGTAGTTTTAACTGTTGTAGATTTTATGTGGCTTCTATTAGATTTGGTAGACCTTTATTGTCGTTGAATTTAAGTTGGATTACATTACATAATTAATTCACAATTTGTCCTCACATACGACTCATTACAACCAAATGGCTTTGATTATACGTGCATTACTCTTCTCATACCCACACCCTTTTTGTGGATGATATTAGTCTCATAGCATAAGCATCATCATCATTTCCAGTATATTCCGCTCATAGATAATTATGGTTAGAGTATGGGAATGGAAGATAGACGACAGCTCATACCTATAGCATAAGCATTGAGATTAATTTGAGAAAGTTTTGTATGGATTTGATTTACGGTATTATGGTGTTTATTAATTCAATTTAATTACAGATGAAAAAATACAATCAAATAATGAACAAAAAAGTTTCGTAAATGTTAGTTGTATCCAAGCCTAAAGTCAGGGCTTGTTTGTTGTTACTAGTAACCAACAAAAAAGCTGGTCAAAATCTTTTGTTAATTGTTATTAACAGCAAACAAAAGGAAAACTACGTCATAACATTGAAAAGGACAGAAAACAAGTCAAATAAATTTTAGTTCGTTGTTGTTTACATCGAACCAACAAATGTTTTTTTGTCCCTTTAAATAATATGGCATTGTCCTACTTTTGTTCGTTGTTTGTAACAGCGAAAAAAGAATTTTGACTTTTTTGACCAGCTTTTTTGTTCTGTATTAGTAACAACGAACAAATACCTGATCTCAGTTTTAGCATAAAGATGCTTCTTTTGAAAATCAAAATTTCAAGCTTATTTTGGAAATTTGTTTTCTTAAAAAGCTTATTGTGTTTAAATTTTCATAATGATCGGGTTTTTCATTATTTGGGCCAAATGTTGGTTTCGGGTCTGGCTTTGACTCTGTGAGCCCTTTGAAGATGGCATTAGGCTTTAGTGTTAGTATATTTACCTTTGGGCTTTCGGGATGTGAGCTTTTTGGACTGTATCTGACCATTGTACATATGGGCTAAGACCGTCAATTTGGGCCGGCCCAATTCACGCGTATAACAATATTTTAATTTTCTGGATATTTATCAATTTTGACCTTAAAGATATCAGAAATTCTTACTTGAGACCATCTTTTGTAAAGACGGCTCTTAAAAGTCCAGTCCAATTCTAAATATATATTATTATAACTCTAAATATAGATTTGGGCTGGACTTTTGAGAGTCGATTTTACAAAAGACGGTCTTTCAAGAGAGCACTTGTAAAGATATTAATTTTGAAAATTGATACATTTAAGATCAAAATTGAAAAATGCCTAAAAAATGAAAAAAATGCCCAAATTGTTACACGCGTGAATTGGGCCGGCCTAAATTGACGGTCTCATTATAAGGTCGTCTCGTCCGAGACCAGCTGCTACTGTTTTTAGTTAGAAAATCATGTCATTAATAGATAGCTTTAAAATTAGCTAAATAATCTAATTAAATTAATTAAATCATTTTTAGTACTTAATATTCACTTAGTTGTTTCATGTTAAAAATGTCATTTTAAATCTAAAAATTAAACTCAATTAAAGTAATTTTAAAGCCATTTTATAGACCTATCTCAATTCTCAACTCTCAATGTGTAACCCTTAATATGAAATATTCTAATACAAAAGTTGGTGTAAGTTTGATATGAACCCAGTTTGTTCTATTTTTATTGTATATATTTGTAATCTTTTATTCACAAGCCAACTCTTCTCACCCTCCTCCTAATCACAAATCCACTCTCATACTCTTTTAAATTAACAACCTGCCTTGTATGAGACTCGTCTCACGGTAAGATAACCTCAAAATATAAAGCCTATAAGCTAAAATTTTCAATTATTAGACTATTTAACCCAAATATAAGGTATATCTCACGATGAGACCGTCTCATACAAGAATTTATATTAACTTAAATTTGATATATATGTATATTAATTTAATAAGCACTAAATTTATACAGAATCAACTCCAAATATTTAATGGTAAAATTTGGAGAAGCAAGACTGCCCGGAATGGCTACTCCAATTAATTTCATTGCCGTTCGCATGTGTTTACCACGTGGGCTTGTCTATGAAGTTAGTTAGCCAGTCCATTCACCTAATAGAAGTATTATTAGATGGGCCTAACTAATTTATTAGCCCACGTTAACGAGAGGGGTGTGAAGTTTTGTCATCAACAAATTTTGTATGGACCGTTTTATTGTAAGTTTACACATTGTTGTAAAAGACGGTCTTTCTGATAATCATATTAGATTTATGGGCTAAATAGTCCAATTAATACAAATTAAAGAGAAAATAAAAATATAGGCTTCTTGTTTTTAGAGAGAGACGGTCTCTTACAAGAGTAGCCATTGTGAGTTACGTCTAATTTTCAATTATTATTTTTAATTAATTTAATTGGACTATCTTAGTTTTATTTTTGATTGTCTTATAGTTGTCTTGTATGAGAATTTGTATTTATTGAATTACTTTTAATCAAGTGTAGCCTTCACCTTATGCTTCCATTTCATGAATAGCAAGTGAGAACGAACAAAAAATAAGTAATCCATCTATTTTTGTTATTGGAATTCAACGAAATCGATAAATATTAACACATATGTTGTAACAACTAATTCCATCTAATGTTTTTTAGGAACCAATTCAACCAAAATCTTAAATTAATAGTTGAGGCTTCATAATATGTTAAGCCCTAACACGCTCCCACACACGAGAGTCCTTTGAGCAAGATGTATGAATACAACACAAACTCTTCTTATATCTGGCGATGAAAATGCCACTTTAAATAAGAAATATTAAAACATGTGACCTCTTGTCACATTGATACATGTTTAGAAAACAACTCAACCAAAATATATAAGTTGATGGTTAGCCTGGTGACATGTTAAATACTCTTTGACACTTTTATCATGAAATAGACATGATCATTTAAAGAGAATATCATTTTTATTTTGTCATATATATATATAGGCCATGTTTGGTATATAATTTACAAAGAGTTGATAATAGAAAGTTTCGTTTTTATTTGTTTGGTGAAGTAATTTTTTTTGTTACAATTTCTCAAGGATATTTGGATCAACCATTTTGTTACATATCACCGATAAGCGGTAACAAATCATTGTGAACCTGAAATATTAAAAACGATACCAACACATCATCCAGCAATACTAGCGTTGGTCATGGGTATTGGACCCTAAAGATTTAGACCCCACCCGTCCTTGATTTAAGGGTCTAAATCTACCTGTTTTTGGACCTTATAGATTCAGGTCGAATCTGAATTCATAACCTTAGGATCCGGATCCGAGTCCGGGTCTGCACGTTTGAGACCCAGGTCGGATCGAGATTCAACCCATGGACTCATTTACATCTTTTCTTTTTAAATTATATATATTATTAGCTATCATGTGTATTTTATTGTTTGATTTAGACTTTTGTTGCATATCTGAATATTACGTGATTTTAAACTTTGTAGATTCATATAATTCGAAATGTGTTTGTTGTATTTATATTCTATACATCAAAAATTAAAAGACTTTATTTGTATATATTTTGTTATAAGAACTTGAATGTTGAAAACTACATTTATTTATTCGCTTAATTAGTATAAAGTATTAAAAGATTTTTATTAGTCGAATATGTTTTAATAATTTTATACGAATGGTTGAAAACTATTATGGACCCAGATCTTGACCTAAGACCCGCCAGATCCTATAAGGGTCTGGGTCCTAGTCTAAAATTTTCAGACCCTATAAATCCGTAGTATCTAATAAAAAATTAGGGTCCGAAATACAAAGTAAATCGATATATAATAAAAAAAAATTTCAAGGACCGATTGTTCCATGTCATCAATATGCAAATTGATGGGCCAACACTAAGAAAGAGAGAAGAATTGTAATGTGTATTCATATGTTTCAATTGAGTAACATTCTTACAAGTATTTATTGATCGGTACAATACAACAATAGGATCAAAGAACGAAAACCAGCACTAAATTTCCCGCCAAAAGTAACAAATTTTTAATAAACTTAGCTTCTATCATTTTCTTCCCTCCAAATAATATAATGTATCCAACTTATTAATTTCACCATAAAACATATTCAACTCAATGTCATCAACTAACTTCTTGACCAACTCTACTGGTATATCCATAATTCATCTTTTTATTTCATTTTTGCCAACTTTCTTTCACCAATAATAATATATATATCAATAATAACATATCCATTATTATTATTATTATTATTATTATTATTATTATTATTATTATTAATAATAATAATATTTATTATTATTATTATTGATAGAAGTTCCATATGTTATATACTCTAACACGCCCCTTTACACGAGAGCCCTTTGGGCTAGAAGTGTGGATGCAGCACATGCCCTCCTCATACATGGCGCTAAATATTCCACTTTAAATGAGGGGTGGTTGAGATTCGAACCTATGAGCTCTTGTCACCCTGACTTCTGATATGTTAGAGTATATAACATATCCTGGGGCCTCAACCATCAGCTTAAGCTTTTGGTTGAGGCCTCAGGATATGTTATATACTCTAACAGCCAAAAGCCAAAAAAATAGCTAAACTCAAGTAAGTAAAGTTAAAACAAAGACAACAATCACTATTGTAGCAACACAAAACTATTATACTATATTATATGAGTATTATTACTATTTCGACAATTACCGTTTCTTTTTATCTTTTCTCATGTTTTATCATTAAATCGTATAATGATTTAAATTATTTATAAGAGCAACTTTTTTCATGATTAGAATCCAGTAGTAAATGGAAAAGAAAGTGAGATATAGCTAAATGATTTAACGAGTAAGACAAATAATAATGATCTAAACTAGAAGTTAAATAAAGATAGAATGTCCAACTCTATAGCTAAAACATTGAAAACATAAACAATTGATAGTAGAAACAAAGAAATAAGACAAATAGATACAAAAATCCCAATCAAGGTGCATTGACCTCAACTCAACCCCTCGTGCGCATCTTTATGAAATCTCATTATGTAATGGAAAATGTTGGCATTGAAAGAGACATAAATAGAACAAGCCATTCGTGTGCCCATATTTATATGCACCCAAATATATTATTTAACCAAAGTTTAAATAAGACTCCGTATTAAAAAATTTAGGGACCTTATGCAAAACTTTTATTTTGCGCTTTATTTATAGTAAATATATTTATTTTATTAATAAACTTTACATTTTTCTTTTTTTGATTAACTTTTTCATATACGGGAAAAAGAAAGGGCTCTATGTGATCGATCGCCTCGCACACCCTCAAAGACCCGACCCTGATAAGAGTTGTTAATCTCCATGGAAGGTGAAGAGTCTTAATCTTATACTTGAACTTCATGCATGCATGGCTGTCATGAAATGTACGTACTTTTATGTGTCCAACCGACGTAATTTAATTTATCGGTTGTTGTAATGTAATCAATGATTTTTGTTTTTGTCATCGAAAGGATTTATCAATAGGTTAAGTATTCATGGCTGGCATTCAACAAGAATGATGCGTAAAATCTATGCATTAATTTCTTCACAAAAACAATGCTAGATCCGATTCATCTAATAGAGACCATTACATGTGAAGTTGTAGCTAGTATGTATCTACCAAGAAGTAATTATAATATGTTACATTAATAATCAAATTGTTTTATTTATTTTTTACTCTGCTTTTTGTATAGTTTTCAAAGTTAATGTTTAAGTTTCAACATTTTAAACATGTATTATATGTATAATTCCACATGGTAGCATCCAATTTTAATGAAATACTAGTGATAGCACTTTTTTAAGAAAATTCCACATAGTAGCATCCAGTTTATGCACTATCTAATTGCCGTAGCATTTTCCGTTAAGTTTTTGTTAAATTCCGTTTAATTTATTACTTTGTCAGTTTTTTCCACATGGTACCATCCAGTTTTTGTTTAATTACTCATTTTAACGTTTAATTCACCATTATAATGTTTAATGCACCGTTTAATTTATTAACGCTCATAAATATTTAACAATTTTATGGATAAATTATAAAAACTACCTAATCTATAGGTCTATTTGCAAAACTATCTTATGTATTTGTTTTTGCAAAAAACTACCTGACCTGATATATTTATTTGCAAATGACTACCACTTCACAAAAAACGTTAGTTGACCGTTAAGTTTGAGGGTTTGACCAATTTGAGAGTTTTAAGTTGTCTATGTGGCAGTATCTCATTAGTCCTCGTATTTTTAAATAATTTAAAATTAAAACACATAAATTAACAAAATAAAAATAAAAGATATTTGACGTCATTTTTACCTATTATAACGATTTTTTTTCAAAAAACGGACGTTGCAATTAACCTTATGGGGTAACTGTTTCGAATTTTCGGTCGAAACAAGTAATTATTCGCCATTTTGCGATACATAAACCGAAAAAGATATTTGACGTCATTTTTACCCATCATAACGGACGTCGTGATTTTCCTTGTGGGATAACTTTTTTAGAAAATCCGATCCGATCGAAACAAGTACTTATTCGAAAGAGTACTTGTTTCGACCGGTGAATTAAACATTAAAATGATGAATTAAACGTTAAAATTATTTTTCCATAATCTTATTTAACACTTATAGTTTTTACGTAAAATTATTAAACATTTATGGGCATTAATGAATTAAACATTAAAATGATGAATTAAACAAAAACTGGATGCTACCATGTGGAAATACCTTACAAAATGATGAATTAAACGGAATTTAACAAGAATTTAACGGAAAATGCTACGGCAATTAGATAGTGCATAAACTGGATGCTACCATGTGGAATTTTCTTTAAAAAGTGCTACCACTAGCATTTAATTAAAACTGGATGCTACCATGTGGAATTTCCCTTATGAAAAATTATTAAAAAATTTCATAAAATACTAATACTAAATTAAATAAGATTGTATATAGATATATTTTAGTTTCTATATATCCTAAAAAACTATTTCTTCCTTATTAAATTAATTTTTATATGGGACAAACAAATGGCAAGGAACAGTGGAAGTACTATTATACAAATTCTTGCTCCAACTTCCATCACACATCTTGAGTTGCATAATTTAAAATTATAAAATATCTATATTATGAAAAAATGTAAATAGACGATGCAACCCACTTGATTATATTATTTTTATCAATTTGCCGTAATATATAAAATAAGCTTAAATGATGAACAATGAATCCAAAAGTGAGTTTATATATGAGAGTACTAGCTAACGTAACGGTATATATTGTTGGCTTAAGGACATGCCATGATGACAAGATAAAGGCTAAAGCCCCATAATTGTAGTAAGCCAGCTGTCTTCACATGCTAGTTGGTCGGCCTTGCTTAATTTGATGAAGTTATATATATGTATTCTTATTTGTGGCCTCTAAAATTGTACATATACATTACCTTACAATAATCAATCTCTTTGAATCACATAAATCAAATTTAGGTTAAAAAAAATGGCTGGATTTTTTCTTAAGCCAAATACTCGAGGCCATGCTCGGTCAATTAGTTTACCAGCAAGATCGCATCCTACCACTGTTAAAATCGAAGAAGAGCTTAACAAACTTCGAAATCTCGAAATTTGTTCATTGATTTGTTTAGATTCAAATAAGCTTGGAATAGCGATTCCAGGCTTAGCAGAGCTTTACAAATCGATAGGAGATCTTCTTAAACTACCTCAAACCCAACAAGCCTTAACCAAACATGATGATTCTTCATGGGTTGATGAACTCTTGGAAGAATCAGTCTCATTCCTTGATGTTTGTGAAAATACAAGGGAAAATTTATTTCTCTTAAGGCAAAGTATTGGGAAACTCCAATCTAGTCTTAGGAGAAAAAATAATATTAATTGTGATAATCATGATCATCATCATCAATCTTGTGATATTGATGAAGATATTAGTGAATATGTTTCATTTGTTAAGAATTTGAAGAGGGAAATGGGTAAAACTCATAGTTTATTGAAGCAAATTGATAATAAATTATCAGAATTTTTGATGTTTAATAAGGTAAATAATGACCCACATATTGTTGCTGTTGTTAGGGTTTTAAGGGAAACTGGTTTGATTTGTAGTAATGTGTTTAGGTCAATTTTAGGGCATTTTTCAGGTACACCTTTGCAAAATAATAAGAGTAGTAAATGGGGTTTGGTGTTTAAATTGGTGCATAATAATAGTCATAAATTAGGGCATGATGAAGAAGATCTTAATGATTTGGAGGATGTTGAGATTGCACTTAATAGTTTGATAATTAAGAAGTTGAGTAAAGAAGGTACAAGGATGATGATTCAAGTTGCATGTAAGAAATTACATGCACTTGATACAACTACTCAAGATCTTGAGATGAATCTTGAGTGTTTGTTTAGGCAATTAATTCACACTCGAGTTTCTCTCTTAAACATACTTTCAGATCATTGATTGATACTGTAAAAATCCGGTAACGGTTGCGTTCGTAATGCGGTTATCGTAACATCTAATATCGGTCGAATCGATATCTCTTGAAAAGGTCTAAAAGACAGATTTTTTACACCTTTATAACGCGAGAAATATCATTTCATTTGTTTTGAAAAGCTTTATAACGCAGCCGATGCAATGAGCTACACTACCAAACACCGACTATGAGCTTTGGTCATTAATCACCGACCACATTTTTATGGTCGTTAAGAGAAGTACTTGTTGAAATTTGTTTTTTGCTTTTTATTATTGAGTATGAGTTGTTCAATTAACAGTATCCATATTTTGGAGGATCTGTTATAAAAACAGTGTGTTTATTTTCATGTAACTTATGTAGATGATTGTGTAGTGTGTACATAGTATTTTAATTACAGAAAAAATGGACAAAAAAATGTGTATTGATCTCATTAATTATTGATTTATAAGATGTAAATTCTGATATATTTTGGTTTTGTCGATTTGTAGTAAGTTGAATTATATTTGCGTTCAAGCATAACATTTATTAAGATAATTATAAGCTAGGAAGAAAATAAGTCCACATTGAATGGACCTTGACAACTCTTTGTGTTTGTGGATTATTACATTTATTTTACATTTCTATACACTTAAAGATCTAATTTCCGATTTTATGGCTTTCCCATCGATTAAAGGTATTAAGTATTAACATTAATCTTGAGCATTTAAATTTGATTGCTAGACATGGATTCCATCATTGGCATCATGAAAATATTTTTTTTCCTTGCTAAATTCAAAGAATAAAAAGAGTATTTAGGACAACCATACAAAATTACAAATAAAAACTTAAACAACTTAAAGTATTTTTAGAATTATAGATTTAGCTAGTGATAAAAGTTTTTTCTTTTCACTAATCCTTTATTGAGGTCGTCTCACTGTGAAACGACTTTAATTGGGTCATCCCAAACTATTTAAAAAAACTGCTTCCTATGCCGATGTAAATTCAGTTTTTATTGTGTTTCTAATATTTTTCTTTTGGAATAATGAAAATATCATACAGCCAGACAAAAACAGTACAATGTACAGAAACAGATTACCAACCAGACCCTAAACTGCATCAGTGTGAATAAAAAGAGTATTGTTTTTCTAATATTTTTATTTATAAATATTTTATATAATAACACGGTCTCATACAAGACAAACCATTTTCTTTTTTATCGTTGCCATAAAAAGTAATTTTAACCGCGTTTCCAAAATTAAAAAAAAAAATAATTTTAACCGCCTACCAAAAGACTAATACCCTCACTTCAGAATTCTCCGACAAACCCCCAAACCCTAAAAAAATTAAGCGCTTTTAAAATAAAACAAGATGGTAAATAAATAAATATCTTCACGCGCAAACAGCACTACAGCAGTACAGGACTACCGACTACCCATTACCGCCGACCGGAGTTTGTTTGATTATCAACATTTAACACCTCTAATTATCATACAACGAGGATTCCTCGATCACAGCCCCAAATATCCGTTTTCGTCGAATAAATTTGCAAAGTTCTAATCTTCAACTGAAATTTCAACTAAGGTTTGTCTAGTTTTTATTTTGATTTATTCACATTACTTACTCGACTTACTCTACTACTATAATTTATTAATTTTCACTAATTGGGAAATATAAAAAAAATCAAATAGCAAATTGATGGTATTTCTGGGCTAGAAAATTGAAATTATCTAAGATTGACGTTTGTTTTAAAATGTTTTCAGACTTCTCAAGTTGCTTCGTTTGACTTGCTTTAGAATTTAATAACTTTATTATCAAAGATTGATGCTATTTTTTTAATATTAAAATCATTAATTTCAATCAATTAAATTGGGGAAAAATGGTTGTTTTGTAGAAATAAGTTATCTAGATTGTGATTAGTATTGTAATTCATTCTTGATTTAGCGACTGTAGGTGCATCAATCTAGAGATTGACAGCCAAGTTTCTGGAAAGGAGAACGAAATATGTTGAATGCTATAAAGAATACCCTTAGCATCGCAGAGATGATTAATAAGATAAGAAAAAATCAAGACAAGGATGCAAAGGTATGAATTTTGAATATAATACTCCAGATTGTAATCATTTTCTGGTATATTTCCTCTGCCACGGAGCAAATCCCGAATTTACTTTTGAAGAAATACTTTAGAAATGCATGATTATCAGAAAAAAGAATTGTAAGTAGGTTGATAGAAATTAAAGTTGATGAATCCGTTGAGGCTTAAAATATTCTCCTTTCAATTCACGTCAATGAACCCATTAATTTTGGTACATTATCCAATGCACTAATTAAATATTTTTAGTTGTGCATAATTAAAAATATGAAAATTTAATATTAATAAAATTTATATTGAGACGAATTAAACAAGACCCATTTGACTATATTTTGACCTCTAAATTAAGAATAAAATACAATATAGAGTAATTAATGAATATTATCAAAAAACTAAATGGGACAACTGATGTGAACAGGAGGGTGTTAAAAAATAAGAGTATTTAAATAGAAAAATGAAACACTCATAATGAATTATGTTCAAAATAGAAAACGTAACTTGCTCTTGAATGGAATGGAGGGAGAGATTTTTTTAAAGGAACCAACTCAATTAAGCTGATGGTTGAGGCCCCAGGATATGTTATATACTCTAACACGCCCCCTCACACGAGAGCCCTTTGGGTTAGAAGTGTGGATGCAGCACATGCCCTCCTCATACGTGGCGCTAAATATTCCATTTTAAATGAGGGGTGGTTGAGATTCGAACCTGTGACAAGGAACCAACTCAACCAAAAGCTTAACCTAATGGTTGAGGCCCCAGGATATGTTATATACTCTAACAATTTTTAGCGAGACATTCTTATGTGTATTTAGTGCACATTGTGTAACACGGAGTGCACCAACTTTAACATGCTGGTGGGAGGGTGGAGTATAGAGCAATGAGTGTGGGCTGGTGAAGTGGAGAGTAATGCGTGTGGGTTAGTGGAGTGGAGAGTGATGAGTGGGGTTAGTGGAGTTGTGAGTGAGGAGCGAGGCTTGAGGAGTTGTGCACAGTAAAATTAGTGTGTAATAAGTCTATATTAGACTCTGGCATTTGTAAGAGTCTAATTGTTGCTTTTTTCGTAGCCAGTTCATAAGGGCTCATTACTCTCTATTGGCTGTTGCAGGGAGGGGGTAAACAATTGATTTTCTTTGGTAGCTACGCAAACTTTTTACACAATGGAGGATTGGTTCTTGAGGAAAGTATTTCATTTTTTCATGGTAAAACAAACCCTGTTAGGTGCTTCTCAGTTGATGAACTCAACACTATGGCTTTGGATAGTGACTCTTATGTGCTTATTGACGGTTTTTCTAAATGGTACAAAGGTTTCTGGGATGGAAGACCTGTGATGGATAGGTCACATGATCGTATCAGAAATTACGGTTGTGGTATTGAGTGTGTGATTCGTGAAATTGTTGTTGCCACACAAATGGGCACTCATCAAAATGTGCATAGACTCCTAGGATACTGCCTTGAAACCGACCTTCCTGTTTTGATTTACGAATGGATTGGATCAGAAACACTTGCAGAGCGAGTAATTGATAATGAGAACAAGAACAAACCCCCGTTAGAATGGAAGGACAGGTTAAGAATTGCCTGTGAGATTTGCCATGCCATTGCTTATCTTCACACTGCTTTTCCGAGGCCTATTATCCACAAGGACTTGAAACCTGCTACGGTTTTTTTGACCCCAGACAATACTGCAAAAGTTTTTGATTTTAGTCTTTCTGTTTCGATTCCTGATGGTGAAGAGTTTGTGCAACCTGATAAGCTTATAGGGTGCTTTACTTATCTTGCACCAGAATATGTTATGGAAGGCAGGGTAGCAAAGAGTTCAGATGTGTATGCCTTCGGCGTGATTTTTCTGGTGCTGTTGACGGGAAAAGCTTCTATATTCTCTTTAAGCAGTGAAGGGGACACCAAATTATCATTGGTTTATTGTGTAAAAGAAGGACTTAAAAAGAACTTCATCAATGAGATTGTAGACCCTTTTATCATTGCCAGCAAAGTGACTAATAGTGAGCTTCTCGATCAACAATTAAGAGCTTCGATTAAGCTTGCCCTTCGGTGCACTGAAAAAGATGAAGGTAGGCGGCCAACGATGATGGAGATTGGGACTGAACTCCAAAACATGATGAAGTCTTTAGAAACTGTCTCCTAGCACTGGCCCTTACGTTGGTTAAACAGTGCTTTCCGTTCTTTCACACCAAAGATCAAGGTTAGTTGTTAGTTGTTGCCTGTTGGCGTTTTAGTTAGTCTGTTTAACTAGCTGAAATTATTGGCTGTTTTTGTTTGGATTTTAAGCTAGTTGCAAAAGCCAACTATTTGAAGAAATGTTTGATAAAATGGGGATTCGCATTTAGCTATTTATTAGATAAAACAAATGGTTGACAAGCTGGAAACTAATGAAAAACCATTTTCAAAAGCACATAGTGAAAGCACTTGGAATAATGAAAAATACCAATAACAAGAGAGTATCATAATATCAAAATATGTACTTTCTTTTCTAGCTTATAACTTTTGGAATATACAATAATAAACATATGTACATAAAAGTATAACCAAAATCAAATGCCTAAAAGTAGTACAATTACACTGAAATTATATTCATAAAAGAAGCTTTAGTCTTTGTTAATTGCTTACAAATATTGTTTAATTCATAATCAATCCCACTCAAAGAACCCTCCAAAACATCTAATCTCTTCTTAACAACACTAAAATCCACTTTCTCTTCATCAAATGCTTGTAAAACAACATCTACATCACTCAATTCATTCCCTGTTTTCTTTAATTTCTCTTCAACAATCCCACTTTTTCTCTGTTTCTTCACCATTAACTTTGAAAACAGAGCAAAACTTCTGGATGTCATCTTGGAAGACATTAATGGCATTCCCAAGAATTTTAAAAGTGATTCAAGAACAGAAATGTTTATAATGCTTACACATTTCAGAACTCTAATCACTTCAAATTCTTCATCAAACTCATTTTTTGATACCAAATTCCCTTCCAATTGCCTTAACTCTAAAACAAGACTTTTAGCAATTTTTGCAATCTCTTTTCTCAATGAAAAATAGGAAGAAATCTCTGTTTCTTTATTCAAAACCCCGAATGCTCGAATCGATTCGAGTAATCTGAACATAATCTGCTTTGATGTTCCGGAAATTTCAAGAAGTTTGAAGGTTCCTTCAACTAAGGATTTAACATGGGTTTGATTATTTCCAAAAGAAAGTGAAAGAGATTGTTGAGAAAGAGGCAAACTAAGAACATCATCCACACATTTGTACAATCTTGCAAGTCCTTTTAAGCCAATGCAGATTGTTTCAATCAATGATTTTGATGATGCTTCTGCTTTTCTTAGCTTTACAAGCTCTTGTTCAATCTTTTGAAGTATTGGGTATGATTTTGGAGGGAAACTTATTGATCTTGTATGATTTATTGAAGTTGCCATAGGTTTTTGAAGGCAATATTTTTTTTTTTGGGTAAGAATGAATAATCCTCGTAGGTGGTTTGAATCGAATTCTTTCTGATTTTTCTGTAGATGGTGAGAATCAAACTTTCGTGATATTACAGTTGGTGTTGAGAATCAAACTCTTTTTTATCTTTCTGAAGGCCTTTGGTTAGCTATTTCTATTTGGGTGTAGAAATGAAAGTTGGGAGTTAAATGGAAGCTAAAGATAGTATTTATATGTGCTAAAGAAGGACACAAAAGAGAGGGAATATGGAAGAATACAGCTAAGAGGTGTTTGTTAAGAGGGCAATTGAATCAGAAAGTGAAAGATATTAATAATTGTTGTGTTGGAGAAATGAAAACCACCAATACAGAAAATGCTTATTATTTATAGTATTATACTGTGGTTTGGCTGTTAACAGATCTGTGTTTGGTGGGTTGGCTTAATTTTTATTTATTTTTAGATTTAGACTCTTGTGCTTTTTAATTGATCAGGCTACACATATCTAGGAATTATAAGAGTTTAAAAGGACACACCAAACGCGGTATTGTGGAAATTTTGACACATAATTGATAACACAATATAGTGACTATACCATCTTCCCTAGTTAAAACTCTATTTTAATTTTGTTCAGAGTGCTATTGTGAAAGACCATTTTAAATACGGAGTCTATATTTTCATAATCACAAATTCTTATTTGAGATCGTCTTTTGTAAAGACGGCTCTCAAAAGTCCAGTCCAATTCTAAATATATATTGTTACAATTCTAAATATAGATTTGTGTGTAGGACTTTTGAGAGTCGTCTTTACAAAAGACAATCTCTCAAGAGAACACCTGTTTCATAATATGATAGAATTTAGAAAATGGGTCTGGGCAACCCAAACAAGGAGGAGAAGAAGTAGTCCACTCATAAACCCAAAAAAGGTTTACTACTAAAACCAATTGGTAATAGTAGGAGTTACTCCTTGAGTATATAAAGTGATGCATACTCTTCTCTTTCTCCGATGTGGGACAACTCATATGTGGGTAACACATGGACACTTCAACATAATATGTATGAGATGGATTGTTTATTCTGTGTAGGGATGACAATTCAGTCCGAATCCGACCCTAGTCTGACTCGATCCGAGGAAAATAATTCGATTCGAGTCCGAGGAAAAAGTCATCCGACTCCGACTCCGACTTTACGATCCGAGTCCGAGTTAGAGACGGACCGGAGTTGGACCGTATTAAAAATCCGAGACTCCGACCCGAGTCCGACCCTGAAAGACATCCGACTTTGAATTTGACTTTTACACAATATTTTGTTTCCTTTAAAACGCTAGATGTGACTAATTCAAGCTCTCTCTTATATTAATTGTAATTTTCGATTTTAAAAAAGTATTTGGTATTTTTATTTAGATTAATGAATCAAGATAAGACAAATGAAATCAAAAGAAATAAAATACGCCAAATCAAAATACGAGAAAATTTTGTTAAATTTTAGTAGTATGATTATTTCTGTTGTTAAAATTGAATTCAAATTAAAGTACATATGTATTTGTTAAATTGTAAATGAAAAATATATTTTGTAAATTTTGTATGCTTTAAAATCATTAGTACAATATCACAACGATACTGTTTGATATTAATATGACTCTGCATCCGACTCCGTTGGATATCTGAGAGTCCGAATCGGGGCAAACTTGGAGTATGCATAATCCGACTCCGAGAGGAGGTGGACTGAAAACAAAAGTCCGACTATTATCCGGAGCAAAGTCGGAGTATGTATAATCCGAGTCGAGTCCGACCCATTGTCATCCCTGATTCTATGTATGAGGTGCATCTCTTGATAAGACTCTCTCATATGATAACTTGTAGCTTGTTTATTGTTATTGTTATTTTTAGAGGTTGTTTAATTGGTTAAGCTTTGTTCTTTTTTAAGTCGAATTTCAAATTATTTAATAAAAGTTGATTTTTAAATAGTCCGATTTATTTTCATTTTTCTCTTGAATTCTCACTTTACCTTTCTAGTTGAGTATAGAAAAAATTCCGTGGGATGGCTTAAACTAATAATACTCAAAGTTTTGTTGTACGTTAATTCATTCGCTGGGTTGAACTTTAAACCCAATTTTCGCTTGATGAAAATCGGGTTTAAAGTTCAACCCAACAAATGAAACAATTGAAATACAACTTTTAAAGACCAATAGTTTAATTCGACATATATAATTTTTCCAAAAACAAAATTTGACACTTTATCTATTTGGTATAAGATTTATGCCAACTTGTTTTATGTAGCATTAGCTTTATAGAAACATAATTAGAGGCTAACCCATGATTCTAATCATAATTAGGTCATACTCATAGTATGTAAATCTACCAACTCTTAAATGATTATATATGATAGCCGATGGTTAGCCGCTTACTAACAACCGACTGCTTACAAACAGTGGCCTCAAGCATGTGCAACAATAAGACACATTTGACAAAAACAAAGGGATTTTAATTGATTTAATGCCCCTCAATGTTTAAGCAACTGATTTTCTATCAAGATTCTATAATTTAGATATAATAATGTGGGTGGATTGACATTGATGAGTTAATTGTTTAGGAGTTACTCCCTCTTTTTAAAAGCTTGTCCCATTTGACTAAAAATTCTCACAATAAATTGAATTAATCCTTATCATTATATGATTTTAAATTCGTACATTTATTTGACATTTAGATTATGGAAAAAGATAAATTATAGTATGATGTATAGTTGAAAAAAAAACCGAAATTTTACCTATAAAAGGGCCTTTTTTTAAATTTTTGCCCAGAGCCTAAAAATTATCTTAAACGGCACTGTAGTTGAATGAGGTAAATTGAAAGGTATAGAATAGTAATCAAAGAAATAAATCTATATGAATTATTGGTTGACTCATAGAATTATGTGCACGAGAGGATTGTTTGTAATTGTTTAAGGAAGCTTCTCTGTTCTGCTACCTACAATTTCTGATTATGAACATGACAACAGTGATTAGAAGAACTTGTCATAAATCAGTTTTCTTTTAGAGATAAACTACACGTAAATTACACTACTATTTTAGATCCGTTTGTGTATTACAGTGGACATATTGCTTGTGAATTGTGATGAACACCAAATGTAGAAGTAGAACACTCTGAAGATTTGATTGAGACATTTTTTTTTTGAGAAGAAAGATTGAGACATTTTAAGTCACTAGGAAATAGGGGTGTTCAATGAGGGCGATTGACCCAACGGGTCATGGGTCGGGCATATATTGACAGGTTATTAGCAGGTCGGGTAAATAACGGGTTGGGTCATTAACAGGCTTGGTGTAAAAGGTCTAGCGGAACCGGGTCGGATAATTTTAGGAATTGATTGCGACAAAAAATTTATCATTTTTTTAAAAATATTTTTATATTATATTTATATGCATAGGTGGGTCAATCCAATGGGCCATAAAGTAAATGAAATAAGGAAAAATTGATATTAATAATCCGACCTTTTGTTCATCCGCTGTGAATAATCCAACCTTTTGATTATTTTTTAATAATTTAACGTTTGCCCTTAGTTCACTGTGAATAATCCAACCTTAATTATAGTTTGCTAGCAACATACTCTATTATTACCCATTATTAGTAATAAGGTATGTTGTAGGCAAATTTATCACAAAGGTTGGATTATTAGAAAATAATTAAAAAGTGGGATTATTCATAGCGGGGGAGTGAAAAGTTGGATTATTAATGTCAATTTTTCAATAAAATAATTATTTGATGAACTTTAAAAAAACGGGTCAAAGTGGGCAGGATTTAAACGGGCTTTGATCCGCCCTGACCAGTTTAAATTTGACATGACTGCCTCGACTAAGCTCATTTAAATTTTGACCCGGCCCATTGTACACCTCTACTTGGAAACTTATAGATTGAACTTTGAAGGTGATATGCCAACATTCTTTTTGTGACATTTCCCACGTAGGTACTTGGGTTACATAGGTTTGAAATATTAAAACTCACAAAAGAGATACAGTCAATCAATCAATTAAACAATAACCACAAAGTAATTAATCTAAATGATTTATGTTTTTTGTGGAAAATAATAAAATCAGAAACTTTGTGAAGAGTTTATAAAGTCCTATAGGAGTAGAGACAAGACAATAAAAGAATCTTAGTTTTAGAAATTGAGTTTTTGCCTCTATCTTAATTACATTACCTAAATTTTTGACAATCTAACATTAACAAAATCGAGTTTGTAATTTTTAAAAACACTACGTTAAAACCTAAAAATTGCACAAGTTTTGTAAATATTATCTCAATATTTACGGCATTGTGCATTGCACAGGTTGTATACAGCTAGTACAATTATAATGTGGTACGATATACAAAATTATTATGCCAACTTCTAGTAATTTTTTTCTAAATGAACCTGAAAATTTATATTAAATCAATGGAAGTCAAAGATACAAGCCTAAAATAGGATTTTGTTCCGAAAAAATAAAAAAAAAAACAGTCAGTCTTCTAAGAAATCGTCTTTCTGAAAGACGTCTCTCAGACTCAGTCTATTAAAGCTTAATGTCTACTCTTACTCTATTATGTGTTGTTTTTTCATCCCACGGGGCAGGTACGTATCTCTATCATCTTGGAGTCGGGGGACTCCTTTTGGCCGTGCTCTCCTTTACGGGTATGAGCTGCCGCCGTTCTTCCCTCCTCAGACCCTGCCCATAGTTTCTTTGAGTGGGATATACTGGGTAGGATGATGATGATGTCTACTCTTACTCTATATTTTTCTATATGAGCCGATCCAATTAGAGATGGTCTCTCAAAGAGACCGTCTCTCACAAGAACTTGTAAAATAATTTTTTTTTTTTTTAAAAGGAAGAAAAATAGTATTTAGAAATTGAATAAATAACAAACAGCCAGTCTCCTGAGAGACAGTCTCTTTTAGAGACGCCTCTCAGGCCCAATCCATTAGAGTTTAATTCCTACTCTTACTTTATATTTTCCTTTATGGATCGATACAATCTCACAAGAATTTGTGAATAACAAAACTCCACCCTTCTTCATGGGCCACCGCAACCCAGCCCAGCCCAATCCCTTTCTCCCCAACACAATCTTCTTCTGCTTCAATTTGAGGCTAAGGTTAGTGCACAATATTTTATTGTATAGTTTCCGAACAACTCTTACTATTAACCAGCCGTCCCCATCCATACTACAAACCCTCTTCACAGTGATTTTTCTTTTTAAAATAAAAAAAACAGGGTCTATTTTGAGAGACCGTCTTTTGTAAAAATACTCTTAAAAGTTCAGCCCAAATCTATTTTTAGAGTTGTAACAATATATATGTAGAATTGGGCTGGACTTTTGAGAGTCGTCTTTACAAAATACGGTCTCAAGTAAGAATTTGTGAAAAAAAATCTCTCGATCTTATGAACATGTTAATGGGAACAATTAGTTATAAATTAGCTTATTCTTAACAACATATTGTTTTAACTAGCTAATTTACCATATATTAATATAAAATAATTTAACCACTCAATTATCAAACGGTATATAAATAAATTAAAATTGGTGAATAAGCTATTTGCCAAATATCCTATTATCACGACTAATTTGTTTGGAAAATTAGAAATTTCTAACTAGACTAGATATGACTCTTAAAGCTAAACCTTTGACTTTAAAGTACAATTAATGAAGTAATGTGGGTATGTTATATAACAGCTGTTGTACACAATTGCGCTCCAATAGCAAGCAGCCAAGCACGGACTCAAACAATGCACACGAGCTGGGTTGTTTCCTATCATTTTGTTGATAGGATTTAAGTGTTGCTCGCTACATTTTTTATTCAAATTGTTTCAAAATAGATTCAATTACTTTATATTGACAGAATCAAAATTATTTATATTGGGATGATTCATCCCACATCGATAAATTAAAGAAACTTCTTCTCCCCATTGCTATATGATTTTGGGATGATATATATCTCTTTGGCTTAGGAAGTGTGTGCACCTCGTGATTCCCAGATAATACCCTGACATTCACAATATGACTTTTCTCGAGCCGGGGAATCTTTGACCACATTTTCCTCTATGAGTATGAGTTGTCGTCGTTCATCCCTCACCAGACCCTAACCATAGTTTTCTATGAGCGAGATACGCTGGGTATGATGATGAATAGTGCAGTTAAACATCTCACATAACCCTATGGTTTCTCCATCATCAACGAATGAAGCATATTGACATAGCTATGCACTTCGTTAAGATCATAAGGTGAATCACGGTGATATTCGAGCTCTCCATTTCTTGATATTCTTTTGGCATAAGCATGGTGATTTTTTCACCAAAAGTCTTCCTTTACCATTGTTGAATACTATAAAAATCAATCTCATAACAAGCTCCTATATATAATCATGAAAACCCTAATATGGATTTATCTTTCTAATGAAAAACCTCCTTGAGAGATGATTCTATCTTTCTTTCATAATCAAGATATAATATAATAGTATTCAAGCATATAGTTATGCACAACTCAATAAAAATTTGACTTCAAAATGGGTCACCCAATATATTATATTTTTCTTTGACAATAGTATATACAAAGTATCTAATTATTGGTGGGTATATACTTGAATACAAACATTTAACATGAAACTAAAAAGAAACGATATTCATGAGAAAGGATTTAGTTTCATTAAGCTGTTGGCACATTTTATTTAAGCCAGTCTCAATGCTCTCCATAACGCCCACCAATGCCTTCAATTTTGTAATTGCAATGCACAATTTATCATCACTTGCTGCTGATAATCCCCCTAAAACCAACTCATGTAACACATTATCAACATCATTTATCTCATTTCCCGTCTCAAATTTATATGATCCCTTCTTCATTAACTTCGAAACGAGTGTCCTCTTAGGCTTAGACACCGGCAATGACTCAAAATCTAACAGCGACTCAAAAACAGACAAGTTAATAATACTAACACATCTTAGTGATTTAATCACTGTTGATGCATTATACTCTTCTTCTTCGTGTTCTTGTTCCCTAAGGAGTTGATTTAATGTCATAACTACATTTTTCGCCTTCTTAATAACCTCCTTCCTTGTGGAAGTATAGATACCGATATTGGTTTCAATGTTGGTGTCTTCTTTTGATTCAGAAAGAGAAGATTCAAGCAGTTTAGTGATTGCGCATTGTAGCTGCACAACCTCCATGATTGAGCCGCAAATGTTAAGAAGGCTCGAACATCTCTTTAACAACACACCCACATGTTTTTCATGCTGAGAAAGTGAAAGAGCTTGTTGGGTCATTGGAAGACTTAGAGCTTTGTTAATGCATTCATACAATTCTGATAAACCCGAAATCCCAATTATGATTCTTTCTGAAGCTGATGTTGCTGATTCCTCTTTGATTCTTAGCTTTTTAAGCTGTGTTTCGATTTTCTGGTTTATGGGATTTAGCTTTGAAGGTAAGCTTAATGATCTTGTTTGTTGGGCTTTATTCATTTCCATTGGATTTTTGTTTTGGGTTTAGATGAAGATTTTGATAATTGGTGAGGAATATGATAAATTTCCATTGAAGGATTCCATATATATAGGAGTTGGAACCGACATGACAGATATTAACCTTGTTTAGTCAATGGAAAATTGCAGGATTTGTTTTGATAATGTGGTTTCCTTGTCCCTCACTATTGTAATTAACAAAGGTTTAAGAAATGATTATGATGTTTTATAATCTAAAAACAATAACACAAGATAGAGGAGATTGAACAAAACTGTGAATGATTTATTTGTTTTGTTGAGGCCTTACAAGCTGGCGTTGTCTGTTATTGGACAATGAATATAAAGTAAAGGTATGAGTATTGGAAAAGGAAAGATCATAGAATGAGGTACTTTAAAATTATGCACACGAATGGGTTGTCTTTATTTGTCATCTTGTGGATGAAGCTTCTTTTTTTTTCATTTGAGAAGTCTTGTAAGCACATGTACTCTTCTATGATGAATTTATATTTTCAGTGTCTTTCCAGGAAAAAGCCTGTGTAACTGAACTTTTCAAAGTTATTTTTATATGTAATTGGTCTAAAATTTTGAGTTACAGATCTACAAGCTGGTTGTTGTCTATGTATAAAACTCTAACTAAATGTCTTCGTCATCATTATCCTACCCAGTAAATCTTGCTCATAGAAAACTATGGACAGGGTTTGGGAAGGGAAGGACGTCAGCAACTCATACCCATATAGGAGAGCGCGACCAAAGGAGTCCCCCGACTCAAGAAAGGTTAATAGAAGTTCCTGCAACGTAAGAGATAAATAAAACGTGTATAGATAAATAATAATAAAAAGGAATAAATAAAAATAAACATTAGAAAAATAAAACTGTAACTAAATGCATATTAAAGTTAAAATTTGTTGTGAATCCTGGCAATTGAATTATTGTACATACATTTCACCGTTAAAAATATCGAGAATATATTGGTTAGCCTAGTACTTGAGGGTCTTTTCTTTCTTCGTGATAATGTCCTTTTTCCCATTACTTGTAAGAATTCTCTAGCCTGCCTTTCAATTTTATTCCTAAAGATAATATGCTCGTCAAATATCAAAGAACTTTTAGATGCAGGAGAGTTGATGGTCGAAAAGCAATGCTCTTCTCGAATCTGGAGCATGGTGTAAAAACGCGATCGCGGTCGCGAACACGGTTGCGATCACGGATCTCGGGTTCAGAAAAAATACGGTCATCCCGGAACCGATTGCAATATTATAATATTTCTCTCACGGCATTGTTTGGGCGAGCATTTCTCGGGTGAGCAAGCATACGGCTCAAGCGAGCATGAATTGCGTTCTTAGCTCGATACGATCTCTTTATAATACGAAATCTTAGCATTCTCCATTCGATGATTAAAAAAAATATTGCTTGTGTGTGATAGTTTATTAAGAGCATGTTCGGCGTAAAGTAGTTGTTAAATGTTTTGAAATGTTCACGATGATTGTAACTCTACAATAGTGTGTAATATTATGTTTGGAAATAAATATTTAATTATCTACTTGGTTTAAGTTTTGGCTTTCAAAATATACTACTTTTCGTACTTTTTAATTAGCATTAAAGAGTTAATAAAATGTTACCACACTACAATAAATTTAACTTTTTGCGACATTGTATTTAGTGACATTTAAAAAATGTCATTAATTTATATTTTTAGTGTAATAATTATTAATTTTTTTAAGTTCCATCATAAAGTGATTTAGTGGCATTTTATTTGGTCTTTAGTCGTATATGCAATTATTACTATAGTCTATAGTGACATTTGTGAAGAAATGTCGCTAGATCCTATGTCGCAAAAAACTTTAATGTGATTTTTTCTTATGCTGCTCACAGCACCCCCAACTCTACCAAACCGAACTTTACACTCAGTATGCTCACAGCACCCCCAACTCTAACAAACCGGCTATAGTAGGTTGCCTTCAATTAATCCCATACAACCTGCTCCTTCATTTTAAATGACACTTCCAAAAACAAATCCCCAATCCCCAATTCATTTCTAGGGTTCATGAGAATAACCCTAATTTTGCAAATCAAAGACAAATCATCACAGGGCTTGCTTCAATCGGTTGTGTGTACTCTTCTTATTCATTAAAATGATAAGATTCTATTCTCATGGAGTTTTGTTTGCAATTTTTTTCGATTTTCATTGCGAAAAATCTGTGCGAAAATGGTGTCAAAAATGGCGTGCGAACATTCTGTGCGGAAATGGTAACTCTCTAAGGTTAGGGTTTAACAATGAAGGAATTGTTGAGATGTTGAAGATGAACATGGCAGCAGGCAACAACTGATATAGGAGGAAAACAAGTCAATTCGCAGGTCTAACTTGCTACAGCCGGTCATTTTTGACGAGGGGTTGCTGTGAGCAAAAATAGAGTAAAGTTCGGATTATTTATGAATAATCAAAAATAGGGGTTATTCACACGAAAACGTTAAAAGTACGGGTTATTCTCGACAATTTTTCCTAAATTAAATGTCGTTACATATATATCCCACTAAAAGTCAATTATGTTGTAGTTCTAAAAAAGAAAGATGTTTGGTAATAAATAAGAGAAAAATAAATGCAATGAAACTAAAAGAAAATAATAATATACAGAAAAAATTTAAAAATTTGCAGGACAGATCAAAATGACAAATAATATAAATTGAATTATACGAAGGCCCGGGTATAAGTGAAAGACAAGATCGCAGAAGTTTGGAGATGTCTATCTGTTATTCGCGTGGTACAGACTGAATGCAATTGACTTACATCGAGGCTGGTGTATCGATCGGTCATTGCGCTTATCGATCACCCATTTGCGTTTTTAAAATTACTGCATCATGCATGGATTGCGGCCTATTAAGTCAAAGAAAATGTCAATTCTTTTTTTCTTAGAATTATAGTTGACTTCAACACTATTTATTTAGTAAATTGACTTTTATATTGTTGGTAATCTACAATTTAAAACAGTCATAAATTCAAAGTTTATTACATTTAGTTTTCATAATTTTTGATATGTATATTAGAGATATTGAAAATTGAATTCGTACATTGGGAAGAGTGAAAAAGCAAATGGTGCACATAAATAAGAACAATAGAACTAGTTTTGAAGAGATGAGTTTAAGAAGGAAAAAAAGTGATGTCGATAAACTTTAAAAATATATATATGAAATTATATAGTATGAATAAGTTTAATGTTTGAAACGATAAACTTGGTGTGGGATCAGACATCTTAATACAAACAGGGCCGGCTCTAGAGGTTTTGGGGCCCTGGGCGAAATAACATATTGGGGCCCTTTTTCTTTTGTAATTTATAACCTATATGAACCTTTTACAACCATTAATTTTAATTTTTGACATGGGCCTCTGGGCGACGCCCCTATTGCCTACCCTTAGAGCCGGCCCTGAATACAAAATTTGTAAAATTATGAGATAAATATGTTCGTTAATTAATGACGATTGAATTTTATAACATCGATGGCGATGCAGTGCATATACGTAATTAGCAATGAGATTTATATATGTTGGTAGTGATTTGGGTAAGAATGATGGTGATATCGACTTACCTGAAAAAGTAATTTTGAAGTAGGAGTAGATAATAGGTAATGAGAATACTTTAAATGAAAAAAATTAAAAAAATATGATAGATATGGAGTGTCCGTCAACTTTTCTCACCTAAATCCTACTCTTGAGTGGGATATTAGGTATAATGATGATATTTCTTGTATACATTAAAAAATAATTTAGAAGCAAATCACTTTTATTAACTTATTATCTAACTTTCACACATTGATATTTCTTGTATTTTTTAAAAAATTTGAGGGATGTCAATTGAACTATTGAGACCCGTTGGATCCGTCAATGTTCCTCTTCCCTTGCTTTTATTTGGAATATCAATTGGTTGTTATATAAAATATTGTGAAAAACGAACATATAAAAAAAAATAAAAAATAAAGATTAAGGAAGAAAATAAAAGAATAAATTCTATTTAATGAAAGAAGTATATTATCATATAAAGAAATAATACAAAATAAGTCGAATCAACTTAAATTGAAGTTGAGGACAATTTCATTGGAAAAAAGGAATTAGATGATTAATTTGTATTATTAGCAACAATAATGAATAAAAAGTTGATTTGTTATTAGTAGTAATATCTAATAAGCCGACCTTCAAAACAAAATGAAAAGGTTGGCTTTGAACTTGTTGACGCATATTTTCTCTAATATATTATCCAAAACGTAATATACAATTTTACCAAATATTTTCTTAAATAGTTAACTTATCTAACTACCTTAAAAACTAATCTGTAAAATCAACACTTTTAACTGATCAATTAAATCAACTAATATAGCGAACAACCAGCAATTAAAAACCATTTGCTATAAACACCAAGATGAAAAATTTGTAGAATCATGAAATATTATAGTTCATAGACATGTGCAAGTGTGCTTTGAGACGTCATAAGAAAATGTAGAAGCTTCCCTTACCTTCTACAATCCACATGATGACAAATCAAGACAACACACTCGTGTGCATAATTTATCCAAACACATTCCATGATCCTTCCTTATTTTCCCATCATCTTTAAACTCCTATATTGATACGTATACTTTTACTTTCCATTCAATTGCTTTTGTTCATTTTATGTCCACTTATAGGGCGCACCAGGTTGTAAAGCCACAATTATTTAACACCCGATCACTCAGATCTAGCTTTCTTCCAACAATTAATTCTTATTTCCAAGCAAAAACCACACCAAAATCAATTTATATATTGTGTATCTGGTATTTTACAACTTAAACCTTTCTAAAGACCTGATTAGAAATAGGGGTAGTTGGATGCGTTATATTTAGGTTTTAGACTACGGTTTTTCTTCTTAGAGTCGTTATTGGTGTTCTTGCTTTCTTGATTGCCCACGTTTCTTGTATTTTTTCTAGTTTTTTTGTTTTCAAGTTTTAAATTTGTTTCTACTTGTTTGGATCTATTAAGCGTTGTATTTATCTCTTAGGTGGCAGGAAAGTATCTTTATCTTCCTCGAGCCGAGGGACTCCTTTTGGCCGCGCTCTCCAGTATTGGTATGAATTGCCGCCATCTTTCCCTCCCCAAATCCTGTCCATAGTTTTCTATGAGCGGGATACACCGAGTAGGATGATGATGATAATCAATCACTTAACTTTTGTTAATTATAATAGTAAAAGACAAGGAAACCACAATATTAAGACAAATCCTGCAATTTGCCATTGACTAAGCAAGGTTAATATCTGTCATGTCGGTTCCAACTCCTATATATATGTAATCTTTCAATGGAAATTTATCATATTCTTCACCAATTATCAAAATCTTCATCTAACCCCAAAACAAAAATCCAATGGAAATGAATAAAGCCCAACAAACAAGATCATTAAGCTTACCTTCAAAGCTAAATCCCATAAACCAGAAAATCGAAACACAGCTTAAAAAGCTAAGAATCAAAGAGGAATCAGCAACATCAGCTTCAGAAAGAATCATAATTGGGATTTCGGGTTTATCAGAATTGTATGAATGCATTAACAAAGCTCTAAGTCTTCCAATGACCCAACAAGCTCTTTCACTTTCTCAGCATGAAAAACATGTGGGTGTGTTGTTAAAGAGATGTTCGAGCCTTCTTAACATTTGCGGCTCAATCATGGAGGTTGTGCAGCTACAATGCGCAATCACTAAACTGCTTGAATCTTCTCTTTCTGAATCAAAAGAAGACACCAACATTGAAACCAATATCGGTATCTATACTTCCACAAGGAAGGAGGTTATTAAGAAGGCGAAAAATGTAGTTATGACATTAAATCAACTCCTTAGGGAACAAGAACACGAAGAAGAAGAGTATAATGCATCAACAGTGATTAAATCACTAAGATGTGTTAGTATTATTAACTTGTCTGTTTTTGAGTCGCTGTTAGATTTTGAGTCATTGCCGGTGTCTAAGCCTAAGAGGACACTCGTTTCGAAGTTAATGAAGAAGGGATCATATAAATTTGAGACGGGAAATGAGATAAATGATGTTGATAATGTGTTACATGAGTTGGTTTTAGGGGGATTATCAGCAGCAAGTGATGATAAATTGTGCATTGCAATTACAAAATTGAAGGCATTGGTGGGCGTTATGGAGAGCATTGAGACTGGCTTAAATAAAATGTGCCAACAGCTTAATGAAACTAAATCCTTTCTCATGAATATCGTTTCTTTTTAGTTTTGATGTTGAATATTTGTATTCAAGTATATACCCACCAATAATTAGAACTTTGTATATACTATTGTTAGATGAATATATTTTGGACCGATTTTGATATTAAATATTCATTGAGTTTTGCATAATTATTTGTCTGAATACTACAATATTTTTGAATAACTTCTAATGCTATTTTTACACCTCATAAATTCAAGCAAATAAAAGCACACATAACACATTCATTTCAGTCTACATTTTTCATCCATGAGTTATTATATAGCGTAAAAGGTCGGGCCGCATTTTAAAGGGTCGGGTCATTAACGAGCCTTGGTGTAAAGGGTCAGGTTGGGTCGGGTCAGATAATTATAAGAATTAATTGCGAAAATAAATTTACCACTTTTAAAATATTTTTTTATGATATTATTATATACTTAAGTGGGTTGACCCAACGAACCATAAAAGTATAATAAAAATACTATCAGACCTTCTCTTGAGAGACCGTCTATACTATAGACGTCTCTCAAGAGCCCAGCCCATATCTCCCTTTTAACTTTCAAAACCACCAACCAATTTTTTTTTAATTTATCAATTAGGCCAGCCTCAAAACTTGAGATATCTATTGTATAAATGGTCTCAAGTAAGAATTTGTGAAAAACTATTTTATGAACTTTTTAAAAAAATGGTCAAAGTGGGTCGGATATAAACGGGTTTGACCCGCCCTGGTCAATCTAATATTTGACATGACCAGCCCCGATCCGGCTCCATTTAAATTTTGACCCGACCTGCCTCATTAAACACCTCTAAAGTGGACTAAAACCATAACCAAAATGTTCATGGGCCAGAGAACATTTTTCTAAATGACCGGTTGAGTTGAGTACTTGCATGTTTTATACCGCGGCCCATAATCCAGCCCGATGATGGCAAGTTGGGTACCCAGGTTCGTAATTTTTTTACTTTTTGGACTTTTTGCCCACCATTAAGAGGTTCTGGCGGACTCAATAGTCAATACACAAATTCTTGTGAGAGACGGTCTCTTTAAGAGTATATCTCTAATTGATTCGGTTCATAAAAGAAAATGTGAAGTAAAAGTAAAAATAAGCTTTAATGGATTGGACCTAAAGAACGTCTCTCTGAGAGACGATCTCTCAAGAGACTGGCTGCAGTCAATATATTTTGTATATGAGGATCTTCAAAATTTTATCATACAAGAAAAATAAAATTGAAGGGATGGAGATATTTTTTCACGTAATTTATTCACAATTTTTCTTTGGAAATTCATGACAATATATAATTTTGGAAAAATTGTTTTCAAAAAGTCGATATTTTGGTCATCTGAAAATAAAGAGCCAATGTTTCAATTATTCAATAAAAATACAATTTTTTTTAGTTTTGCAGAGATAATTTACTGATAACCGTTATCAGTATTTATTTCCTACATCAATCAAGTCATAGCTGTCACTTTTACTTTATTTGCAAATATGTACAAAATGTTGGCTTTTTATTAAACAATTGAAACGGTGGCTTTTTATTTACAGTTGGCCAAAATGTTGGTTTTTAATAAATAATTTTTCCTATAATTTATGAAGGTATCTCAACGGTCTTAAGCCCTAATTTACGCTTAATAGTGATTAATAGGCTTGATTGGGTGAATCGGGTTAGGTTTTGTTAAACAAATGTAGATTAAATTGGATATCCATTCAACCATCCCCATTCATATTGTATTATAAATTTTTTTTCTCTCTTAAGACACTCAAGACAATCTTATAGATATCTTCACTACTTTCAACTTTTTAAGTTTGTATGTATTAAAAATTTTCATTTAAAAACAAAAACATACACTTTTAATTTTCTATTATATAACTATCTAATATCTTGTTTGTATATCGATCATTTAACTCTATATTTTTGCTTGTATATGAAATACAATATATAGTACATCTAACTACTCCTATAACATTTTACTAATATATAAATTATTTCACTTTCAAATTTAAATTTCTGACTTCGCTCCTATTGAACACATGTGGTCTTGGTTCTTTTTGACATTTAAGTTGTAAGTGCAATATCAATAAGCTTCTTCATAAAGATGATAGAAAAGACAACCCATTCGTGTGCATTTTTTAATCATTGTTTTACAAGATCGATCATTGATCAATAATCTCTAAAATACTTTTAAAAATATACTAAAATTAATTAAAATTTAATGATTGTTCTGTTATGGAGTGCACCAGGCTGTCCAGACCACCAGCCCTAGCCAATGATAAAATCATTTCAAGAATTTAATTAGGAACAATGGATCAAGTGTTCTCCTTTCATTTGGCAATCTAATTAAATCTTGACAACTTTGATAACCATTATATGAGACAAGTGAAGCGTATTTGTAGGTTAAGCCTTGCAATTTGCCATTTGATTATCCAAGCTTATTATCTGTCTTGTCTAGACCTACTAAAACGGTCGGTCTGACGGGTTATTTTCAAATCCGAATAACTAGTCAGGTTGTTTCTGCGTCGGATCATTTTTGATCACGTTATTTTTAATAATTTTGTTATTGGACTTGTACACAACAAAATCCGCATAAGAGAAGAATTGGCTCTAAACCAATTGGTAATAAGAGAAGTAGCACATCCAGCTTATATGTTAGTGAACCTTTCTCTAATTTTTCGACGTCACATCACATATAGGCTATTTTCCCAATAATTTTTGGGGTGGATCAACCTTCATCAGATCGTTTTCTGGTCATGTCCATGTTTAATCTTATAAATAATGAGAAGTATAACAACTTATATCATCTTGTCCAGTCTATATTTTCTGAAAACCCACTACACCCAAAAGAAAATATAAACAACCCATTACCCATGGCTAGCAATTCCACAGAATTGAGCAAAACCCATCAAATAAGATCATTGAGTCTGCCCTCAAAGTTGAATCCCATCAACCAAAGAATAGAAACAGAGTTGAAAAGGCTCAGAATCAAGGAAGAATCTTCAAATTCAACCTCAGAAAGGATCACAATTGGTGTTCATGGTCTAGCACAACTTTACAGATGTATCAACCAAGCCCTGAGTCTTCCATTGACACAACAAGCTCTCTCACTGCACAAGCACAAGAAGCATATCGGTGCATTGCTGAAGACATCCTCGCGCCTTCTGAACATCTGCAGCTCGATCAGGGAGGTCGTGCTTCTACAAGAATCGGTCACTAAAGTGCTTGAATCCTCGATTTTTGACAGCAAAGAAAACTGTGACATTGCTTGTTATAACGTTTCGAGGAAGGAGGTAATTAGAAGAGCAAAAGACGCGATTTTGGCCTTAAATCAACTCAATGCCGAAATTCTTGGAGACGAGGATTCGAATTCCCATCTACAAACAATGATTAAATCAGTTAGATGCATTAACATTATTAACTTATCAGTCATTGAATCAATCTTGGTTTTTCTGTCAATGCCTGTGTCTAAGGGTAAAAGATCATTGATTTCTAAGCTGGTGAATAAGGGAGATCAAAAGATTGGTAATGAAATAAATGATGTAGATAATGTTCTTCATGATTTGATCTTAAGGAAAGCTTTAAGTCATGATAGGTTGTGTTTTTCACTTGCAAAATTAAAGGCATTGTTAGATGTCATGAAGGATATTGCAAATGGGTTAGAAAATATGTGTAGGGAGCTATCTGAAACAAAAGTCTGTTTGATGAATATAATGTCTTCTTAGTTTAGGAATCAAAATTTTTTGTACCATATACCCTCATATCATATATGTATAAACTCCATAGATATGTGCTTTTGAAGCTACTTGTCACGCGCTGACCTTTTTACTAGTTGTTGGGACACAGGCTACGTGTTAGTTGTTACGTGTTAACTCTTTGTTTGTGTATAAATCATAAGTTTAGTAGTCATACTAAGTCCAAAGTAAGAGCGTCGTGGTGATGAAAATGATTATCTACATTCTATCCTTTTAACTACATCTGAATAAGCAACAAGTTAAAAAGATTAAAGTGAAATTAAATATTTTCTATATTTTCTCGATAATATCTAGACAAACATACGAAGCTATATATAAACGGAAGCCACACGAGAGATGTTCCGTGAAGCAATCAACTCATCAATTCAAGTATTAAACGATGTATTGATATAGTGAACACTCGTGAGTCACGACTTAGAATTTACAATCGACTATAGGCATTCGCCAAAGTTATTCCCCGAGTTACATTCATTCTAATAACACCACTTTCGTGACTCGGTCCCAATGCGCCCGGAGGATGAACTTGATGGGAGATGGAAACACAGAAATCTATGAGATAGAACTAAAAGAAGATAAAAGAAACATGTACTTAAATACCAAGTACCAACCAAAAAGGGAAAAGATCAAGAAAGGACCATACCATACCCAAAATCAAACTGATAAAATTGCATGTGCTTTCAATGTGGATGTTTCTACACTCAACTGACAATCCTGTTTCTGGTAACACTATTCTGAAACATGCACAAATACATCATCTATTCTTATATCTTTCTTATGATCATAAAAATGTTACATTTAATCTGCAGAAATTCTCCCATTTATGTAGACAAGTTTTGTATTCATCTGAGCTGGGAACAATGTATATTAGCTACAATCCCATACCCATTAGCCCTCCATATCTTTTTGGTCAATTCATAACTCAGATCATATATTATTGGGAATTACATGAATTTTACAGTGTTCACAATCACCTCTAAATTCAGTGTTACTATGGTTTCTCAGTTAAACACCTTCTTTTTGTTTCCTTGATACCAGCAAGTTTGAGACAAAATATTAATATGCAACACAAAGGTGTAGATCATGCTGTCTCCTATATATGTAAATATATTAAGTCTTTTATATTGTACAAATGCGGTTCTTATTCATACAAATCTAAATGCCAAAATGTGAGGGAACCAAAACCTTATTATGAGGGTGTTTGGCACATGAGTTATATCTGGTAGCTGATTATCGTGATTGATTTGACTAACTGGTTTGACCAGATGATTTTGAACCCGCTGCTATAAGCAGCTTGTTCAAAACCAGCTTATTCGTATCAATAAGCTGTTTCAACCAACTAATTCACCAAACACTAGCGCATTGTCTGGTTTGATCACCCAATCATCTATTTATATCAAAATAAGCTAAAATTGCTCAATAAACTAATTTGCCAAAAGTGTGAATATAACACATTCTCTCCTCGAACTTGACGCTAAATATTCATGGCATTTTACATGAGCGCCCATGGGCTAGAAACGTGAAAGCGGCACATGCTCTCCTCAAAATTAGGGATAAATGAGATTTGAATCTATGACCTTTCGTCACGTTGGCTTTGGTATTATGACAAGGAATTAAAGTTCACCAAAAGCTTAAACTAGTCGTCTAAGCTTGTTAAATTTGGGCTTGTACACAAGACCTACATCAAAGGAGAGTTGGCTGCACACAAACCTGATAAGTTTCATCCTCAAACCATTGCATACCATCTTATCAAGTCTGCACACCATTTAATTCATCAATATGGGATAAACCATCGCAACAGAACCCATAAAATATGTTATACATACTCTATTACAATTACAAAATGTTATTTCCAGAGCTTACATAAACAGTCACAGTAGGCATCAAACATGGCATAAAGATCGGAGAAGCCAAAGAGGTAAGTAGTAATATAAATAAAAAGAAGGTGTCTAGTGTCTAATGGTAAGGGGTGAAACCCTTTGTCTCCCTGTCTGTTTAACCATCATGTGGTACAGCTTAGATATGGTGACAAAATTAATAGGCTCCATATGTTGATTATTAATCATACCAAACATTTTTACTCAAATTTATTAATAATCTATAAAGTATGATCGAGATCTCAAAGCATGTGACCGTATTCACCGTACAAAGGCATTGTAGGAAAGGTTGTCCTCCCCTTAACTAAACTATGCTAATAAGTAATAGTCCTACATAATATCAAACTTTTTTCGTTTTTAGTCACGTCAAATCAGTATATAGACCCATGAATTTCAAGGGGATAATAGCATGTTGTACGGCAACTTGAAAAAATACTAAGCGCCCAACCTAAACATGTGCTTTAATAACTACTATCCAAGGTAAATTAATAGTATAATTGTTTTTGTGTTCGGTGTTAATAACATAATTTAATATTATTAATAATTTTAGTAATTTTAAGAAAAAGAAGGTTTGGGGTTCGACCCTACAGGACGCAGGTATCAATTGGGGGGTTTTTTGACTGTGCGCATCTATCTTTACTCCCTCCTTGGGGGTATGGATATAATTTGTTTGCATCTTTTAAGAAAAAGAAAAACCCCCACTCGGACCCCGCCTTGTGCCGAATATCTTCCTTAGAGAAAAAGTCAACCACTATAATTAAAGAATCTAAAGTGTTGAAAGTTATATGAAATTTGAGCGGTTTTTTCCAGATCATGTCCATAGTTTTCTATGAGCGGGATAAAACACTGGATAGAACAATGATGAAATCTGATTGGTTTTTAGTACTTAATAAGAAATAAATAAAACACAAGTAAATAATTTAGAATAACAAATATTTTCTAAAAATGTATATTTTTACATAAATAAAAACTTATTACAAGCAAGAGGCAACAGAATTGAATATATTAGTCCTTTTAGTTAACTAACTATAGTGGTTAACTCTTAAGAATTTCTTACTACTACTATGAGGCATAATTGTGTAAATTAATTAATTAATTTAATTGGTAAACCAATTTTTTTGGTTAAATCATGTTGGGGTATAGTTGATGAGGTGTAATACAATAATTTTGTCTATCATACACAAAACTGGAAAAAAAATAGATGAAACAAATTAAATTTCTTGTATAAATTGTCATATTTTTTTTTATCAATGTAAGAACTTAAGAATAAGCTGATTTATATGTAGATTTTTGTTTGCCCTAAATTATTAAAGATAAAAATAAAGGGATTTCAACTTTTAAATACAGAAATTTAAGGTCTTTGTTCGACGGCAACTCTTTTGCTATAAGCGGAATACACTGGGTATGATGATGATATGTTGAACGCGAACTCACATAAATGTTTGCATATGAACAAGAGATCAAGTCGAAGTTCCACCAATCTTAATCATAATAATCACTCCAGTTAGTTAACACAAGAAACAAAAACACTCTTTTAAACGGCTAATTCTCCATATCCTATATATTTAAAAAATGATGTATCAAACTTTGTACCCGTATTCGAAACTCGTACCCGAGTCCAGGTAACATAGAACATACCTAGATGTGTGTGATAGATAAATTATGACATTTCAAAAATTCATTACATTTGAATAATTGGATCTTTGAAAATGTTTTTGTTTTCACGCTAATAAATTATTATTATTATTATTATTATTAGATTTAATTAAACCTTACATAAATAAGAATAACAAGATAATAAAGGACTAAAAATATAGAAATTAACAGTAACAATCATATATAGAAACATTGAAAATAATAATTGAGTAAATGTATAAATAGCATGAGAATAATAGTGAATGTAATATAAAGTAGATTTTGTGAAAATAAAAATTATTGGTCAAAATAGCATGAGAATAATAAAAAGGAAAATTTACTTTCGACGTTTTGCTTGTTCTCTTTTAAAAATCCGACCTTTCGATTATTTTTTAAAAATCCGACTTTTTGCCTCCCTTTTCTTTTATAATACATACCTTTCTAACTTACCTGAATAACTGGTTAATTTCAATTTTTTAAAAAAAGAGAATGAAAAATTTACTTTTAAAAATCCCACCTTTTGCTTGTTCTCTTTTAAAAATCTCACCTTTTGCTTGTTCTCTTTTAAAAATCCGACCTTTTGCTTGTTCTCTTTTTAAAAATGATGAATTTTCAAATTTATCCAGTCACCGGTAAAAATGTTCTATAAAAGAAAACTGAGGCAAAAGGTCGAATTTTTAAAAAATAATTGAAAGGTGAAATTTTTAAAAGAGAACAAGCAAAAGGTCGAATTTTTAAAAGTAAATTCTCCTAATAAAATTTATTGTAATATAAAGTAGCTTTTGTGAAAACAGAAACAGATATAATAGTGAATGTATAAATACTTTGATTTCTAAGTATAAGAGCCAATAGCTCCACGTACATATACACAGTTTCAGAATAGACAATGGAATACTATTGCCAAAACAAAGAATAAACTATATTATATTTCTAGTACTACTAGTACACTCATTGAGTAATGATGTTCAAAAGTGATACTCTATTTTGCAGTAAACATCTATAAAGACACCCAAGTTCCCCCTCTTGAATTTGAAGGCTAGCATCAAGACCACGAATACTGTCTCGTACCGTCATCACATCGACTTTTGTATGATCATTAAGGGCTAAATCTACGCGAGAAACCTCATTAAGGATCCTCGTTTCCTTCAAACCCGCCCCTGAATTTTTGGTGACAAGTCTCGAGATCAATGACCATCCACTCGCCTTTGTGGGAGTAGACAAAAACGTAAAGAGCGACCTAAAAACAACCACGGTTATGCTATAAATTTCTCTAAAAAGTCTAACCGAATTCACTAAAGATGGTTCAATACCATTAAGCAGAGGAGCAGTAACTCCAAATTTTCCCTCGCCTTGTTTTAACACCTTTAGACATTTACCGACATCTTTTGCTAACTTCTTCCTAAAACTCGAGTACATACTTATTTCCTTCTCAAAGCTCGAATACCCTTTTCTGCGTAGCGCAGATTGTAAGTCACAAACCTGCTGCTTGAACCCTAAGATTACGTCTCTAGCCTGACTACACGTATCAAGCACCAACACCGAGCTTTCTAAAGCTTCTTCAACCAATTTCCCTTGTTGGGTCGAAAAAGATAGGATCAAATCTTGCACATGAGCATATAACTCGACAAGGTTAAGAAGACCGAGCTGAATCCCCTCGGCTCCTGATGAACAACAAGAAGCTCGAGATTTCAACTTACTAATAGTTTCTTCGATTTTAAGAGTCGTTGGGTGATTTCTAGCAGGTAAACTTATAGACCTAACAGGTTGAGAAGAGGCAGAAGCCATTTTTGTTTATATTTTCAGAGAAATGAAAGAAATAATGATCAAAAATTGGTCTGAAAAACAATGCTGGTTTAGTACAAGCTATTTATAGTAAGAATGACAACAGAAGAATAGAATAGGCATAAAGACAAGACAGCAAGAATAGAGCAGCATGTGAAGACTACGTGGGTTTTCCCATAACATACATTAATCTTTGGAAACAGTCAGTCCGACAGGTTGCCAACCCTTTTTTGTATTTTTCTTTTCATAAAATATTTTAATTTTGAATAATTATATAATAAAAATTAAAAAATTCATCACGAGAGAAGTGCAGAGATTACATTCTGTTAAAGAATCTTCTATTTTTTTTTCTAAAACCAATCATTAGTATGATTTTCATAGTATTTATTTTATTTTAGTATTCAAATATGAAGCAATTAATTTAATTGGTATAATAAATTTGGCACAGAATCAGTAAAAGATAGGACTAAAAAGATTTTTGAAGAGGTGAAGTAGGGTAGTTAGAGAGCAGGATAATATTGTGGAAGAGTTATAAATATTGGAATGCTAATGGATTTGGAAACAATGGATGCCAATCAAGGTAAAAGTGATTGAACAAGTACATGGTTTATGGAGACAATAGTGTAGATTACTTAACAAATTTTGGATTGCTTGTGTTTTTTAATCAATGGGAGTGGATAATGTTTGGCTAGGTTCTAATCCCTATATCCTAGTTGTGTTTTCGGTGGAGTCTTAGGGACATAATTTTACCATGATTAAGGATTGATTAGGAAAATACTTGAAATATGAGGTTGGGTCGATAAGATTTCGGATCAGGTTTTCTGGTGTTGTTGGATGGTTCGATCTGAATTGAAGTACGACTTGGGGTGGAATAGACGATTACATAAAGTAATAATACTTAGAACAGTAGATGTCATTAAGTCCTCAATTCAATTTAGTTCAGATTTAATTTTTATGGTCCCTCGCCCTTGCCCATTTTCGTTCTTGGCAACACCAACGAGAAAGAAGAAAATATGCCTTCTTTCGTTGTATCTCCTTTTTTTCATGGCGGCAATGTAAATGTCATCAAGTCACCAATTCAATCTATTCAGCCTAGTGTCATCAACACAAACAAATTACATTTAGTTTTTATGGTCCGTCAAAATTTCATAAGTTTCACTTACAAATTCCCCTAGTTTAATTTTTATGCTAGAAAAAGAATACTCTCTCCCCTTTTAATAATAGAAATCTAACAAGAAGCCTACATTCTTATTTTCTCTTTAAATTGTATTAATTATGCTTTTTAGCACATATATTTAATACGTCTCTCGGAAAGACCGTCTCTCACAACAATTTGTGTTAAATCATAGATATAATTATTTGGCCTCCTTTATTAAATGTAGTTAATCTAGTTTTAGATAAGATATGCAATGAAAGAACATGCCTAGGCCCTTGGCTCCCCTACATGCCCATTACCAATAAAAGGCTTGATGAACATGAAAAGAGTAGTCCAATTTTATGGCCCATGTTAATTAGCCTTTACAATGATAATTAAGCCGACCTTGTCAGTAGCCTTAATTTCTGAATCCAATAGCAAATGCCAAATTGGTTCATAATGTGATTGGGGATGAGAATGAACCATCACTAAATGCAACTAAACAGCAAAAGCAACTCAAATTACAGACACCCAGATTCCCATCACATGCTCACATTCTCTTGTCAGCTCAAACTAATCAATCCCACATTTTTACTCTGCTTAGGCCATCATCCGATCAATAATCAAGTCAATTCAGCACACATGTAAAGATGACTGTACGGCCTAGCATTCAAGACGACTACATAATTGAGCAATGATAGTCATTCAATTTCTAAAAACCAAACTTTATGCAACATTTAATAAATAAAAAAACTTTGGTTTAATAAATAGTTTCCCTTAAAAGGAAGGTCATCTTGTGCAGGATAGTTTATCTTGGAACTTATGAATGGGGCCATTTGCCATGAGTAATGGGCAATGAAACATGACAGTTAACTTTTAGGTTTCAGGGCACAGACATAGTAGCCAATAGAAGAAAACTTTAATTGTTTATGTCTAGAAAATTGAATTTTGGATCGGTATGAATTTTCAGAAAGAACATGATAGGCATAGGCATAAAATATATTTATGTATGACAAGCTCAATATCTGACTAAACTGGTTTTAGTCCAGCTAGTTGCAGAGACAGGAGTTTTTACACTTCTGACATACATGGAGAATGAGACATGGAAATCAGAAACACTCAACTGTCCAATAGATGAAGAACATGACCTCAGCCCATCATTGACAGCTGTCCTTATATCGCATATTGCGAATATGCGGTTAATGGTTTCAATTGCGGTGATAGATGTGATGCGGTAATTGTAATGCCTAAAAGCATGAGATATTCGTTGAAACGACACAGCAAGTAACCTGACAGCCCATGCCATTTTAACAGTGGCAAGCTAGCAGTATTGTAGTGCAGCAATCCAAAACGTAATCTATTCCTCAAATTCAAGATAGTGTCACTGAACATAACAGACCCAAATTGAAATTCTTGATTTTAGTGAAGAGAAATGGTGTTCTGCCAAATTGTAAATGTCATTTCATAAGATATTCTTTAAGAGCTCAATCATTTAATAACAGAGCTCTAGATTCGGCAGACTAATCAAGAACACTTCAATATCTTGTTGCCTATGGTGGGCTGTGATCTATTTGTATAATCCTAGAAACAGAGAGACTCGAAAAGAGCAGTAAGATAGTCATTGCTAGGAACTTTGTTCTTACTTTGAAAGATTTATAGGAGTATTAATTTACTCATTTTGATTATTTATGTTGTGGTTTTCGCATAATTTTTATGGTTATGATGACTATAGAGTTTAGTAGGGTGAGTTTGGTTTAATCGAAGAAGTTTTACAAAGGGTGACATAAAAGAGTTTGAAATGCAAAAGTTTTATGATAAAATTTGACACATGTTCACTCATTGGATAATAACGTTCTATAAACATATCGGATTGATGTAAGACCAATAGGGTTGGAAACTATACTTCAAAAGTCTTCTACTAAAATATTATGTGCCCGATTTCAACACCCGAGCAAGAAATGACAGACGTTTGATGTTTGCCAATCTAGTGACATGTGACAACTCGCCCCCACCTTCTGAAACGCGTTTGCGATTATTTTTATTTAATTCATCCGTTTTATGATATTTTTATATTTTTCTTAAAGTTAGTTTATTTTATTTAGTGCATAATTGGTATAAAACAAAAAGGTTATTTTGTAATCTAATTTTTCTTCTGCATCTCACTTTTCTTTTGTTTTAGTTTAGAGTTTTATTTTCTTTCATGCCATTATTCTCCGCTAAAGTACTTTGAATCTTAGTTTTATTTCAAGACTCATTCCTTTAATTCTATTTTCATGTAAGTTTCAATTTAATGTCATTCTTTATTCGTTTCCTTACTCTTTCTTAATATAATTTCTGAATTTATGTTCTTCAATTTTATATCATTTCAATCCTTTATGAGCTTTATCTTTTGTCATTTATTAGTTTATTACTATGTCTAGTGAGTAGTTACTTAATCTAAGGTAGAGGAACCTCAATTAATTATGGATTGATGTCATTGTGAAATTGTTCATAGAAGTATGGGTCTGGTTAAATCTATACTCAAATAATCTTAGGTTAAAATCTTTGTTAACTTTTTAATAAGACAACAATATGAGATTAGGAGTATTTTTTAGTCTTGAGAAAAATGTAGGGTGAATTCTGAGTAATTCAGTCAATATTGAGACGAATAAAAAAGATCCCACATAACTATGTTTTAACTTATAGATTAAGAGTAAAATACAAATTAAGAGTGATGAGTGAGTAGTGCCAAAAAAAATGTCCCATTTAGGCTGAATAGGAGGTAGTATATAGCAATGAACATCCAATGTGGAAACTAAATGGGAAATGGAACGACCGAGTGAGGGTTATATCACTGAAACAAACCAAGACTTCATAAAAAAAAAAGGCAAGGACCAGGGATCAAGAGAAAAAGAATACTTCTGTAATCTAAAATCATTGTGTAATACATAATCATCATCAGAAACAAACAAGCAAATAAGCTTTTCCAAATGACATTTTTAATTACTAATCTAATTTTTGTCCACATTACATCACAGATCATCCCTGCAGGGTATTTGATAAACCCAATTTAAGAAAAGGAAGAAATGTGAGCATACTTGCAATATAAAGTGTCTATAAAAAGGCTGCTACTTGCTTCTGTTTCTCCCAACTTCATTAGTGATTAGCCCAAATATGCTGATGACCCATGTCAGAATCAGTTAAGTTAAGAATTGCCTTATAGCATTACCGTATAGCTGAGCAGTCCTCCAAAGAACACAGCTCACTACATGTAGAACCATAATCATTTAAGTGCATCTAGTGTACTCAAAGAACAAACTATGTCATGGAACACAACCTAGGAGGCCCTTTTAAGTACATGTAGCACGTAGGTGTATAAATTTTCCACGAAGAATTATTAGAGACCCTTGGATGTCCATTCATGAATCATGTAGATTATTTATATTTGCAAACCATGCAGCTCTACCCATAGCTCAATTTGCAGAAACTGAGCAGCCATTTAATAACAGAATGCTAACACATGACCACTCATTGTCCAACTCCAAAAACCGATTACTCCAAGACCCTACAAAAAAAACATGTACTTAGTGAGTTATGGATCAACAGAACGCTCCTAATGAAGCACTACCAAGATTAAAGAACAAGGCAGCACAGTGCACAAAGAGAGGGTCCAAAGAAAGGTCCCACCACAAAGTGTTACGAGACAAACCAAACCCTACATCCCGCCCCACGCCCCCCCCCCCCCAAGAGGCTTTTGTAAGACTCAGACCTGTGACAATTCAGGTCACACAATGACACATGAAACCGGTGCGTCAAGGCTCCCCTTCTAGATTTATAAAGAAACATAGCTTACAATCAAACATAATAAATGTTACAATATCATTAAGATTCTCTAGAGAATTTGTGAAAAAAGTATATAGCTTACGGAGAAAGGGGGTTCTTGAAATTAGGACCTTGTTAGATTAAAAATGATAGTCTATTCCTCTTCGTTGTACACTTCTAATCCCCTTTCTTGACTCTAAGGTTCAAGTCGAGTACAAATCATTCATCGACATTGTGCAAGCTATAGAAACTATATCAGTTTGCCTCATAAAACTACTCAAAAATACTAATCATGTAGTCTATAGCAATATAGGTGTTAAAAAGCTTAATCCAGATAGTGACTCACATACTACTTTAAGACACTTTACTCCAAAAAATCAGCCACAACTCTACTTGCCCTAATACTACTTTAGTTAGCATTTACTTCTCTAAAAAGATCTGAGTACATCTCTAAAGGAGGTCATGTCTCTACACTGTCATCTATTTGCAATCTAATAGATAGAATGACACAGTAAGACAACGATGAACAGAATAAAAATTGGGAGCAAACTGAAGATACTAGATGTCCCAAAAATAGTACTAGAACAAAAATAGAGCACAGTACATTAAATCAGTGAACATAAACTGATAGTGTCCTTAGAGCAAGCCATGAAATTGAAGGTAAAAGACAAATGCAGCAAAGCCCCATCAATTGACAATTCTATGCAATACTCATTTAACCATCTTAAAATTACATTGAATAACTAAACCCCAAGAATTATAGATCTCAAAAATTGCAATTTTTCATTCCGGCATGGAAAAAAGATTGAAAAATATATAGAGATATTCCTTCCAAGTTCCAAGAAAAAATAAAGATATGTACATGCACAGCAACAGATATCAGTTGCATCATAATTTATAACTGAGAGTGAGAATTGAGATATACAACTTACTCATCAAACAGAAAGCCCTTGTTCCCTAGCTTTCTTCAACCATTTTAGAGTGCTTTCCAATGTAGAGTAGGCAGAGATATCAGTGACACTTTTACTCTCAACAGCATAATCAAAAACCTCATAAGCTTCCGCAACTCTGCCTTCTCTGCACAATGCTCGCAAAAATGTAGCATAAGAAGCTGACTCAAGCTTCACACCTCCCTCTTTCATCGTTTCATACAACTCTTTCCCTTTGTCCAACAACCTTGATTTACACAATCCATGAAGCAAAGTATTGTAGGTGCACTCGTTGGGGCTACACCCCTTAGCTTCCATCTCACCGAGCAATCTCAAAGCCCCTAGTGCATCACCTTCTCTACACATTCCATTCATCAAAGAAGTATAAGTAACCGCGTCAGGGAAATGACCCATTTCCGCCATAATATCCAAATATTTCCTAGCATCCTTAACTCTACCCGATTTCGACAACCCAAAAATCAGTGTATTATAACTATAAAGATCAGGTTCAACTCCAACCTCTTTCATTGTCTTAAACACCTTGATCATTTCATTACCAAGATTCAAACTACAATAACCTTTCATAATAGTATTATAAACATAACAATCAGGCTTAAACCCCTTCTCATTAAGTTCACTCAATAACCGAGTCGCCTCACGAAGATTCTTACTATTACACACATTATCAATCAATATAGTATAAGTAATCAAATCAGGTTTCAACCCAACTGACATCCCCAATTCATCAATCACCCTATAAACCATACTCATTGACCTATTCTTACACAAATGCTTAACTAAAAAATTAAAAGTATAATTATCCGGGGTTACAGAATACTTATCGTGCAATTCAGTAACAAGTTTAGCAGCAGCATCCTCGTGCCTAGAAAGACAAATCCCCCGAACAGCAATATCCACAGTAACAGGATCAGGTGGAAATCCCTGAGATGCCATAAAATCAACCGCTCGGCCAACACGAGGAAGAACGGAATCATGGGTTTTCGAAACGCAAGAATGAGTAATCAAAATGTGAAAAGTGGAACGATCAGGGGAAAAAGAAGGGAGAGTTTTAAGCATATGGGTGAAGAGAGAAAAGGCGTCATCTAAAGTAGCAATGGAGGAAAAGGAATGAATTATGGAGTTGTAAAATTGAATGTCAAGAGGTATTTTAGGATTTGAAATAAGAGAATTGATGAAGGATTTTGCTTCAGAAAGATTTGGGGAAGTAATTGGAACAAGAGGAGGAGATGATGAAGAATTAGGGTTTAAGGAGGGTTTTAGAGATTTCACAGATTTGGGTTTTCTATTTTGGATAAAATTGGAAGGAGCGAAGGATTTAGACGATTGGTGAGATTGAGATTGAGGGGTTTTGATGATTTGACTAACTGGAATTGTTGAAGATCTGAGAGATGCCGGAATTTTCCCCATTGTTACTGTGTGTTCTTCCTTCAAATTTGCTTTGTTTACGGCCACAGCCTTTGTGGTTCTTTCTTTCCGTGAATTAATCGCCCTAGCCGTAAGATAGTTGCCTTAGGCGAGTCTGACGGTAAGACGGTCTTATAACAAATATTTTATATGTTAATAATTGTATTTGTTAGGTTATTTAATTTTTGTTTGAAGTGTGTTTAAAGGACATTTTATAGTAAGACTGTCTCACACAAAAAGTTGTTTAACCCTTCTAGCTTGATGACTGAACCTTATATGCTTTGATATTTATTTTGATTTATTTCACAAATAATATTATTAAATATTTCCATGATAATCGGCGTAATAGCTAATAAATCAACCAACACACTTGGTCAATAGCTCCATCCAACATTTTTTTTTTGAAAATTCCCAACAATCTTTTGCTACCAAATAGGCTCATGACTTTCTAATTATTTTTTAACTTTTTATAGATCAATTTGTCAAAAAAATTTGATAAGTGTCTTTTGAAATAAACTAACAGAAAACTTGATTTTTAAAGACAACAAATAAAAGACCATAAGGAACTAATCTATTGACTTTGACTAATAAATTACTTTTTTCTCAAATAAACAATTAATAATCAATAAGTAATATACCTATCAAGCATTATTTTCATAATAATTGATTAAAAATGATTTAAATCAATCAATACTTTTAAGGAAAATTTAATTTTAAAAATCTCACCTTTTGATTATTTTTAAAAATCCAACTTTTATACAGCGTTTTCTTTTAGAGTACTGACCTCACTAAGTTATTTGCAAAATTCAGCAGTAAACAAATAAAGAACTAAGAGATCGGATTTTTAAAAAATATTTTAAAAGTGAGATTTTTAAAAGACAACGAGTAAAAGGGGGATTTTTAAAATTAAATTTTCGTACTTTTAATTGATCAAATATTAACCAATTAAGAGTTTCAACTATTGGCAAATAGAATTAGAGGTGTTTAAAATAATCCGATGATCCGATATTTACTTGACTTTGTAATTGAACCCGATTTAAACCAATTTTAAAATAAATTTAAAATGATATAAAAATCAATGTGGACACTGATGAAATCAATAACATAGTATAATGATTTGGTTTAGGTTTAAGAATTAATTCAATCGGTTTTCATTCTTATTCATTCATCAAAGAGAGCAAATGCCCCCCTATAAATACAAGAGATATGTCATGAAATAAGGAAACAAAATATCACAAATATCTTGATTTCCTAAATACTTAAAATATTATTCTAGAATAAAATCAAAGATATTCTATCAATTATTCTCTAAATATTGTTTATTATTTCCAACAGACACAAGATTCAATTTTAAATGATATAAAAATATTCGATGATTTGTAATTGAACTCGATGATTTGAATGAACACTTCTAACGGGACAATTAATCAATTTACTTAATTTTAGAACGAACCTAATAATTTTTTGATAAAAATTTCATACATCTATAACAAAATAACAATTGATCATATAAAAAAAAATTAATTAGTGTAAATATTTTTCCAAATAAACAAAGATGATAGATAACTAAAAAAGATGGATGTATATGTGACACGTCGCGTAGATGGGATAAATACGTGAAAGGATAAAGTTCTTTAGTATATACACCTCCGAGTCAAGTAAACTAAACTAAATGGAAGACGCAGAGTTTAAGGAAGCAATTCATGAAACGGATAAAAAAACTACCGTTTTATGGTCTTACGCCTTCTTTCTCTTAACTTTTGCACCTGTACTCTTTGGTGTCATTCTCTACCATTTGGAGCCACTGGACCCGGCTGAGTTACCCCTGCACGAGTTGAGTCAGCCAGTGATAACGCCGCCCCGAGTGAACAGCAAGTTACTTGAAGGTGCTGAGTTTATAGGGGCTGGACAATTGGTGGGTCCGGAAGATATTGCTTATGATGCAAAATCAGAGATTATATATGTTGCTTGTGCAGATGGGTGGATTAAGCGATTATTCCTCAATAACTCGGCTGTGGAAAATTGGGTTTACGTCGGTGGCCGACCTCTTGGACTCGCTTTTGGCTTAAATCAACAACTTATTGTTGCCGATGCTTACCAGGTACTCTCCGTTTTCAAACAATGCTCAATTATAATTTTATTTTAATTGTTTGATTCCAATTTCCATATTAACCTTTTGTTAATTTCGTTATAATAATACAATTTTTTGATTAACCATGAATAATACCAATTTTTGGGGTTTTTTCCTAGAATAATACCAACTTAACTTTATTAATTAATTTACTAATTTTTTTGGTCATATAATAAGTTTGATTTTTAACATGTTTGGTATATTCTAGGAAAACACCCCATAAGTTAGTATTATTCATGGTTAATCAAAAGTTAGTATTATCGTAGGAAAATAAGCAAAAGATTATATTATTTCTGGTAATTTTTCCTTTATAATATTATTTTTTTTATAAATTTTTAATATAAGTTATACTCTATCCAAATCAATTTAGTTACAAAGCACGACTTACATCATCACTTTTTTTAAATTACTTATGTGTCGCATCTTTATTAAAATTTTGATGATGTCATTCTTCTTTGACTTTCTATTTCTTATTTTGAGCATATTATTATCTTATTAATTTTTTTTTTTGGGTCAAATCACATTTAATGTATTAGAAAATTATATATTTTTATTTCATTTATTTTAATTATTTATAAAATATTTTCAATTTTATTTATCAAATGAATATTATTTAGGGTATTGGATATTTTAAAATAGTTAAAACATAAATGCAATAAATTAATTCTAATATGATTTAGGTTGTGACTATTTTTATGTAAGTCACCTACATTTTTTATGAGAAAAGTTATCTTTGTCGTTTAAACTAATAAAATAATTTTACATACTTCTATGTATTTATATTTGATTTTAAAGTGTGTTATATTGACAGTAATAATATTTAACACTTTTATAAATTAATGTAATAGTTATTTTTGTTAGAAAAATTAATGTTATCTTAAAAAAAAAACTTATAATTTCGTATTGTACTTAAGGTGAGAACCATTTACCATTTTATTCAAAATAAAAAATATAAATATAAATATAATGATATTGCGCACAATGTAAAATATGATATAATGTACGTAATGTATACAATTGTTCATCTTGAAATAAAATATAAATATAATACAAAAAATATGTCAAAAAATTTGATAAAGTCGTGTATTGCACGGGCACTATCTAGTACTAACAAACAAATTAAATATCAAAATATACATGTATGTGCAATTGAGTTAAATCAAAAAATATTGGGCTTAAAAAGAGCCAACTCTAGATTAATAATTGTTATTTACCCTTGGTAAATCACACTCGTATAGTGGAATTTGATAGGGTGACACACTTTAAATTGTAATTTATCATTAATTTTTGTATTTTATTTATTTTATTAATATATTTTTTGTTTGATCGAGGACAATTTCATTCAACAAACACTTTTGTTCATAGTTTAAGAAATAAAACAGTCAAAAACCAAAAATTAACAAAAGAGTGAATTAACAAATACTTCAATTAAAATTTTTTTTAACTAATTTGAAAATGACTTGTGTACTATATAATAACTTGACATAGATATTTAGACTATGGTTATTACGAATTCGTGGTTGAGATATTAGTTTTTCAATCACCACATTTTTGGAGATCAAATCTTGTAAAGGAAAAGGTAAAGGATCTTCTCGGTGTCCCGCACAAGGTAGAGTTCGAGAGGGGTTTTTTTCTTATAAGATGCGGACAAATCATACTCATACTCCTGAGGAGAGAGTAAAGAGAGAGGGACGCAATTAAGAAACCCCTAATTAATACCTGTGTACAGTAGGGGTCAAATCTTGTGCTAAAAATAATAAATTATCTTTTTAGTGAAGTAGTTGGATATGTGTACTTACTGGACAAGATTTCTAGTAGGCTTTAAGCAACAAGCAAAAACGTCAATTCTAATAGCCAGTCAAACAACGCAATTGAATTAATTAACATCCATCCAATGATCAAACACCTCTTAATCCTTGTTCCTTCAAGGCCTAGATCATGTTTATTCGAATTAAGGATAAGTATAGACCATGTTTTTCTAAGAATTGCATAATTTATTAAGCTTTTGTATCATAATTTGAGTCGACAAGAAAAATAATATGATAGTCTTAATTCCAAAAAATTGGAAACGGTTGTATGAACCAATATATTATTTTTATAATTACGTAGATTGTTCTTCTCCGATCGTTTTTTATTTTATATTATCTCAGTTTGTAAATTTACATATTTTATATCTTCTTTTCACCACTGTCCTCCCCAAGTCATTCTAATTTTTTCGCCCTTTTTAAGTCTCTCGAACTCTAATTTTCTATTTTACTTATTATCTGTTTTCATATACATCATCTTTTTGCACATGTCTAAACAATTTTAAACGATTTTCTTTCGTTTTTTCCTCAATATTTGCAACTCTTATGAATCCTTTCTTACATCCTTCTTTTGAATATTATCTTTTTAAGGTGTCTCTCAAGGTATATTTAAAATAGTTGATTCATAATCAACCAATTAATTTACCAAACACTAATCTTAGACGGTTTGACCATTTAAGTATATCTATTTGTATCTAAATAAGCTAAAATCGTCTAAAAATAGAAAAATTACCATGAATAATCCAACCTTTTGTTAATTTCCCTACAATAATATCAACTATTGATTAACCATTAATAATACCAATTTAAAAGGGTGTTTTCCTACCTAACATGTTAAAAATCAAACTATAAGTGATTATAAGACGAAAAAGTTGGTAAATTAGTTAATAAACTAAAGTTGGTATTATTCTAGGAAAATATACCCCTAAGTTGGTATTATTCATGATTAATCAATGGTTGGTATTATTGTACGTAAATTAACAAAAGATTGTATTATTCACAGTAATTTTTCATCTAAAAATATGTTTTGCCAAACACCCCAAAAAATTAAGTGAACTAATGAATTTATGTGTTTGTGACCCGTGTAATAGGGTGTATTGAAGCTTAGTATGGAAGGAAAGGTGGAGGTACTTACAGATGAAGTAGAAGGCAGAAAACTAAAATTTGCAGATGGAATTGAAGTTGCCAAAGATGGCATGATTTATTTTACAGAAGCTTCGTATAAATATAACCTTTCTCAGTTTATTTTCGACATTTTGGAGGGGAAACCACATGGTAGTTTAATGAGCTTTGATCCTGTTAGTAGAGAAACCAAAGTTCTGGCTAGAGACCTTTACTTTCCTAATGGTCTTCAAGTTGCTCCTGATCAAAATTCCGTCATCTTTTGCGAGACACCCATGTAAGTCTCTACTTTCACTATCCGCCCGTTTGGTTATTGATCAATACACCAACATCCCATTTGCTAGGATATTTTGTCACTTTGACTTCAGGTTCGTTATAAGAGTTTATAACATATCTTAGGGCTTCAATCAACCATTAACTTAAGCTTAAGCTAATGAATATGTTATAGATTTTATCGGTTATGAGTTATGACAATCCAGTGAAACATAATTCGCTAGTTAGTTCGTCTTTTGGATTCGCGATTCGCTCAAAATGGTTCAAAAATAGTCTAAAATAACCGACAATATAATTCGTTATTTTCTATTCATGATTCGCAAGGCAATTAGCGAATTATGTGACACTGTGACAGTCATATGCAGTGTTAGGGTGGTGTTGGGGTTTGTCACAATCATGCCCCCTCAATACGTGATTTTTCCTTTTATGATGAATTGATGATACGAACTTTTATGATTATTTTTCTTGTTAAGGAATCGATTCAACTAAAAACTTAAGCTTATGGTAGCAGGATTTGTTATATATTCTAACACGCTCCTCACACGAGAGCCTTAGCTTATACTTAGTGCTTAATATTCCACTTGAATTTGAGGGGTGGTTGAGATTCAAACCCTTGACCTCTTGTCACGCTGGCTTTTAAAACTATATCAGAGAATTAATTCATCAAAGATCTTAAGCTTATGGTTGACACCTCGGATATATTACATTTCGGATCTATCAAATATAATTTGTTGTTTTGAGTCATCCTCAACTCAAAGCTCTGGCTTGGATCTTTGGAAATATTACATTTAACACAAGTATTGACTTAATTGTGTATTTTGTATGTTCGGAAACTAATAACAGGAGGAGATGTAAGAAGTACATCCGAGTTGGGGAAAGAAAAGGATCTTTGGAAACTTTTGTTGATAATTTGCCAATTTTACCTGATAATATTCGATATGATGGAGAAGCTCTCTACTGGATTGGATGTCCTACGGTATATCTTCTTTACATCATTTTCTCCATCCCTTAAATATCACCAAAAAATCTTTGTATGTTCGTTGTCGGTTTGACTATATATTAATCTACCACTGCTATAAATTTAGCTTTTTGCGACATTAGATTTAGTTGCATTAATAAAATGCCACTGATTCATATTTTTAGTATAATAATTATTGGTTTTTATTTTAAGTTCTACCATAGAGTGATTTAGCGACACTTAATTTGGTCTTTAGTGGCATATGTAATTGTCACTATAGTCTATAGTGGTTAAAAACTTTAATGTGACTTTTTAATATGCTGTTAAAGGGTCTAATAAATGTTTATGTCACTAAATTCTCTATATACGCTATAAGAAATTTGAAATAGCGACATTTAAATTGAATGTCGCTAAATATATCCCACTAAAAGCAAATTATGTTCTAGTGTAAACGGTTAATAGAGAAAATATTGTTATTAATTTGTCTTTGTAATTTTGCTGATGTTTATATATTTGACTTTTTTTTACTTGTAAGTTGTTTGTTATATAAATGTGGCAGTTTGCAAAACCATATTGGGACATAGTATTGAAATATCCTATCCTGAGGAAGGTATTGGCAATAGCAACAAAATACAACATAAATATGCCAAGAATGGAGAAAAATGGTGGAATATTAGCGGTTGATTTGGAGGGAAAAGCAGTTGCTCACTATTATGATCCAAATTTGATAATGATTACAGGTGGATATAAGATTGGAAACTATCTCTATGTTGCCTCTCTTCACTATCCTCATATTTTACGTCTTCATTTAGCTACACATGCTGCAAAATAACCTATCTTTCTAATTATAAATTTATAATTAATCTATGTCGTCAAATTTCTTGTTTATTTTTTTTAATTACTAGCTTTAAGCTTCCTTTCGACTCGACAAATGAATATAACAATATGAAATAAATACAACATGTTCTAAATGAGTAATTTTAGTTTATTAGAGATCGAGATTTTGATATTGTCGTCGTATAATCAACTAAAATAAAAATTATACTTTTTATAAACGAATATTTATGAAGAAAAAACAGTAATTTGATTATTAATTTATGTCAACAAATAAATTTTATTTAGAGATTATTTGTTCGTTTAAATATAATAACAATACTAGATAATGCCCATACAATTCACGGCTTTATTAAAATTACTGACATATTTGTATAAACAAAAATATAAAAAATTTACAGCTTTATGTTTTAACCATCGCAAAATATCATATACTCATTTAATAAAAAAACATTATAAAGATCTAAAGCTTCTAAGTTTACTCAATTTCAAATAAACAGCCGCGAACTTTGTTTATTACCAACTACAGCCTCCAAGTTACCAAACATGACATCGAGACAGCCAAAACAGCCAAAAAAAGGGTAAAAAATTGGGGTGTTTTGGCTATCTCGATGTCATGTTTGTTAAGTTAGAGGCTGTAGTTGGTTATAAACGAAATTCGCGGCTGTTTATTTGAAATTGACTAAACTTAAAAGCTGTAGTTGGTAAATGATCCTAAAGATTTTATAAAAACTTGACAAAAAAATATACTTTTATGACTTTCTAGTACATTTAATAATGTGACCTAAAAAGTAAAAAATAAATCAATATGAATAATATTATAATCATATTTAGAAAGTAGTAAAGTCAAAGATATTAACAATAGTCATTATAATAATGACATCATCATTATGTTTTAGAGTGAAATTTATTATTATGAGAGAAAAACGTAAGCAAATTTGAAAACTGATGACATTAGCAGTGTTTTGTTTAGTAATAGTTATAGATATTTTTATCACAAATTTTTGTGAGAAACGGTCTCTTTGAAAAATTATCTCTAATTGGGTTGGCCCATTAGGAAAAATGTAGAGTAAATGTAGACAATAAGCTTTAATGGATTGGGTCTGAAAAACGTCTCTCAGAAAGACGGTCTCTCAGGAGACTGCCTGTATTTTTATTACTCCCTTCAATTCATATCTATAATCTATTGTCCCATTTGGTTGGGCACAAATATTAACAGTGGGATGAGGTCCACAAAAAGGTAACAGTTAGGGTATTTTAATTGATTAAATTAATTGTAAATGTGGTAAGTGCGGTATTGTACGTAGTAAAAATGGAGGTATTTTGGTCATTACTTGTGTCAACATGGAGTATTTAGGTACAAAAAATCATGACTAAAAATATAAATGAGACATTTGAGGTAAACTTACCCAATAAGGAAATGGAACAATAATTGTGAATTAGATGATGTATTTTTTAATTAGTGAAAAATAACTTAAGTTTTATACTAAAATAATCAATTCTTGAGATTGCATTACTGTTGACTATTGAATTACTCGATTCTTGGAGTTTCTTTCATCATCATCATAACCAGTATTTTCGCACATAGATAAATCTATGGTCAGGGTATGGGGAAAGAGGCTCGACGGCGTCTCATACCCATAGGGAGAGGGCGGTCAAAAGAGTCCTTCGGTTCAAGAAGAGTCTTCAAAGATAAAAACCTGCAAGTATCCGAACTCCTACATCTTATACATACGTTAGCCAAGCATAGAAATCAACTAGGTGCGAGCATGCGATGTCAATAACTCGCCCACTCCGCTTTGGCTTGTTTTCTATGAAATTTTTGGGGTGTTTGTGTTTCAAGATGTCAGTTTTCATTAATAAAGATTTTAATTTTAATATTGTGGGTCAATATTTTCTTTTACCAATATAAATCACGTGGCATGCGATTTATGAACTTTTAAGTTAAACTTACGGATGGTTTGGAGTGGGTCCAATTAAATTTGGCTCCGGACTCTTTTAATTTTTTGATATTTAGACTCGGATTTGAAATTTAAAGGTTTAAAATTTTCAGACCAGAATCAGATCCTTCGAATTTGATGGGTCTAGTGTCCTTAATAGATCTATTAGTTTTGTCAAATTTAAACCATTTGTAAAGTCATTATATTTTTCTTATATTTGTAAGAGAATTATTATTGTATTTTACAAATATTTAATACTAATTTAACATCTAAAGTCGCATAACGTCATCCATATACGCTTAAATTATATTATAAATACTAGTTGAAATTCATGAAATAAGAGTAATTGAGTTAGTACTTAACAAGTAGCATATATATTATTTATATGTATATTATGATTATATGAAAAGAAAATAAGTGTTTAGGACAAATAGAAATAGAGTAATAGACAATTTAATAGAAATGGACAATTTTATCTAACACTTTTGTGAAAATTAAAATTATTAAAAATTAAAAATTAATAAAAGTATTTCATTTGTGCAGTTGTACAGTTGTGTAGTTGTACGTCAAAGTTCAAACACCATTTTTTAATCAATTCTTACTATTTGGTGGATCAGCCGTCTATTAATCTCCATTAATCTCTATTCTCTAATCCGTCCGTTTCCATTTCTTCTTCATTCATCAATTCCCAGCATTATCCATTAAACACTAACCAAATTTCTGTTTCTAATTTCTAAATCAGGGGAATCTTTGGAACTGTTATAGAGTAAATCAAACACTCATCTCTACACGTGTTCACGAAATAAAATGGTAAAAAGATCAGATTTTAGTTTATTTTCATTCATCATTTTCCACTTTAAAACATGGTTTGCACCAATATTTTTTGCACTAGTGGTACTATTGTTTCGGCTTCACCCGTTTGACCCGGCACCATTCCCGGCCCATCAAGTGTCAGACAAAACGCCAGTTATTGCTCCAAGAGTTAATAATCGGATGCTTCAGATTGCAGATTTTGTTGGGTCGGGTCGGGTTATTGGCCCAGAAGACATGGCTTATGATTCAAGATCAGGGATACTGTATACTGGGTGTGAAGATGGGTGGATCAAGCGAGTCAAGGTTGAAGGTTTGTCGGGTTCGGAGTTGGTTGTTGAAGATTGGGTGAATACGGGTGGGCGCCCGCTTGGGATTGCTATTGGAGATGACGCTCTCATTGTTGCTGATTCATACAAGGTACACTATCCTTTTTTTTTTTTTTTTTTTCCACTTCACGTATTTTAAATCAAACTTTAAACTTCAATATTACACATGATAGAAAATGAAAAAGTCTTAGTAAATAACAATTATGTGTGAGGTTCTTCCAAAAAAAAAACAATTATTTGTAAAGTTAATAAATCATTCTCGTGTGGTTGGATGTGATAAGATGATAATTTTGTTATTTTAATTTACCTTTTTTGATTTTGTTTTAATATTATTCTTTTGTCTTTTTATGGTTCTTTACAAATCAAAGTTATTGATTAATAATTTTTGATAGAAAATTATAAAAATCATATATAAAAATTCTTCGCGTCATGACTCATGATGAATCTAAGAAGATCTCACATGAATATATTTTGTTTTGAATATACTTAAAAAATTAAATTTAAGTTTTTCCCTCATAGTGGAAAACTTAAATGTACAAACAAAAAGAAACGTGGAGCAGTATTATATATATATATATATATATATATATATATATATATATATATATATATATATATATATATATATATATATATATATATATATATATATATATATATATATATATATATATATATATATATATATATATATATATATATATATATATATATATATATAATTTTTAAAAATTTGTGTTTTTTTTTTTGAGTTTGGAGTAGTATATATTTAATTATCCTTCTTTTTTTAATGATTTATTTGGATTTTGTAATGAGTTCGGAGTATATTTGTAGAATTTCATTTATTCGAATTTTGGAAATGCCGATTAAGTAAGTGGCGCGTCAGCACTCTTACCAACTCCACCATTGACCGTTACTCTCAACGTCCCACTCAAAAAATGTATGTTGCATATTCTTTGAAATTTAATAAAAAAAAAAAAAAGAAAATAAAATTTTAAAAAAGTTTTTTTTTATGTAAATGAGTGATTGAAACGAATAGATTAAATTAAATGAAATGAATTTATAGATGAGAAAATTCGTTTTGAAGTTATTGTCAAAAATAAAAAATCAGAATTTATGGACTAAAATTAAACGTTAATGCAAATTGAAATAGATGAAGAGTGTACTTTTAAGCAAGTCCAAAGTCCAAGAAGATAGGATAATAGGAGAGGTAGAAATATAGAATTATCAATTCACTTTGGTTTGAAACTTTTTTTTTTCTATACAAACTTTTAAAAAAAAGGGTCTCATGGTGAGACATATCTTATATATAGGTTAAATAGTTCAATAATAGAAACTTTTAATTTATAGACTTTTTATTTTGAGGTCTTATTATCATGAGACGGACTCTCACAATTAATGCGGGTATCCGAATAAGATGGGTCGGGACCGGGTACCCGATTTTTATTTTTTTGATCATTTTAAAATATTTAATTATATTTTTTATTCTAAAATTGAAAAACGTAACGAGCTTCGTCAGTGAAACATAAGTCTATTTATCATGTTTTTGTTTCGGAGGAAAATCTCGAACTGGGCCGCAACTTAAGAATGTGCTTTTGGTTCTCCGAGATTTGTGTTGTTGTTTAGATACAACAATCTTCTTATTTGTAGTTCAATATTTGGTGTTAAGAATCTATAATTTAGAATCTATTTAAAATTATTGAAAATATTCGTAGCGAATAAAACTAAGAAAATTCTACTCATTTAAAAACATAATAATATAACATACCTGTTGAATTATTTGATTGATAAGAGTTCACTGTGAGGAGGATATTTATACTATTTTTTAATATATATATATATATATAATCCTTCAGAAATCCTAAAAAATGTATAACTAAGCGGGTCATTAACGGGTACCCGGATCTTTCTAAAATCGGCCCATAACCCGACCTGGAGTACTTTTCAAATTTTAAAAATTTTTGACCCGCCATTTATGAGGCGGGTCGGCGGGTCATTGGGTCGGGTCGGGCGAGTCGGATATTTTTGAACACCCTGTATGTAGATTTTTATTGCTTCAAAGTTCATAAAAAAATAACAAAGTGCTCCACTTGTTTTTTTTTATTTTGTCCCAATTCAATTTGCACCCATAAATTCAAATTAATGAAAGAAAGGAGAATTTTCAAAAAAAAAAAAAAAACAAATCAAGTCGGAAAAATAAGACAAACACTATAAGAAACTTGGGAAGATAAAAGGTGTGTCCCATAAAAAAGTGCTCCACTTGTTTTTTTGATTTGTCCCAATTCAATTTGCACCCATAATTTTTTGGAAAGTCTTATTTTAATCTTTTAATCTTAATTACAAATTAGTTTACTTTTCTATTCCATTTATTTTTGCAATTCAATTATATTTTATCTTATTTTTCAACTACAAGTAGTAATTTTTACATCCTAAATTATAGTTAAATTTTGGTTGATTTGTTCATAGAGAAAGAGAGAGGGATAACATCAACAATGATGTGACATTGTTTCTCATATTTCATTTTGTAATTGATTATAAGATTCGTTTAACAAAATTAAAACGCTAAATATTATAAACTAGTCAACTAAATTTATCGACTAATAAACAATTGCTAAAAAATTACATAAAAGGCACATAAAACAAAAAATATAAAATTAAAATATTTTATATGAATGAGTAGAGACGTATGAAAACAAAAACAAACAACAAACAAAGATATATGAAATTAAAAAATGATTAACAAAAATAAACAAAAAGAGCATGAAGTAGCATAAGTGCGTAACTAATTCCTATATTTTACACACCATAAAAATCCTTTATTTTTTATATTTAGATTATCTTTTTATAATTTAATATTTGCACTTAGTTAGCTTTTACAACCTTTTATTATATAATAATTAATCTTTGCTCTTAGTTTGCATTAGCATGCACTATTAGTTGTGATTATTAAAAAATATTCCAAATAATCTAAAGTTGTGATTATTCGTAGCAGAAAAAATAGTTCAAAATTGAAATTATTTGCAGCAAATGGGGTAAAAGACCGAATTATAAATATAAATGGGCAAATGGGCCGGGCTTTAAAATCCGACCCAATCTGGCCCGTCCCGTTATATAATTTACTTTGATCAAGTTACCAAGCTATATTCAGTATGGTCAGGATTAAATATGTGTAATTTGAGTAAATTCAGCCTTAAATTTTTAAAGGACTCAAAATGGTAGCAAATTAGCAATATTCAGTATGATCAGGAATATTACTTAGAAGATATCTCAAAAGATGCAGGGTTCAATGTCTATCGAAATATTCAGTATGATCGGTAAATGATCAAAACATTAGAAACATAGTGCAAAAACATATGTCACTATGATCGGTAAATGCGAATGAAAATGAAGGGTTTCAGTTTCTATAATTTGTGTAGTTTGAATCAATTCTGATACAAATAATTGGATCTTAAAATAGTTTCTGATGCAAATTATTGAGTTCAGTTTCTGGTAAACAATATAAAAATAATTTGAATAAACAATATAAAAATAATTTGAATAAATTCACTTATTACTAAAGCCTATTTAAAAATTTCAAAGCCCATTTTAAATTTACAAATACCCGTTTTCAACCCATTTTAAGCCCTATTACAACCCACTCCATTTTAATAGTAATAGAGCCCGTTTTTAGCCCGGCCTATTTTGGTCTGGCCGTTATAAAGCCCTTCTAAAAAACGGGCCGGATAAGGACTCTAAATGAGGATCCGGCCCATTAAACATTAAACACCTCTAGTGGTGTTGCACATATTCAAAAGCCAAAACCATCAGCACACAAGCACATACTTCCTTTTTTTTTTTTACTTTTCTTTGTTTTTTTCTTTTAAGTAGTGGAGTATTTCCTCGAGTGGCGGATGAATGTTTGGGCACGCGGAGTCACGTGTCATTAGGTGTTTTTTTTAAAAATAATTTAAAGTAGACTTTTCTATTGGTCAGTGTAAAAATGTAAAATTAATATTAAAGTCTTTCGATGATAAATACTTACTCATTTTAGTAATTTTGTCTTCTTTATTTGTTTTGTCCCATTTTTCTTATGGTATTTCGTGTTTAAAATTTTAGCAAGTCTTGTATGAGACCGTCTCACTGTGAGACGGGCCTATACAAGCAGCCCATTACTAAAAAAAATAAAATTAAAGAAATGAAAACTGAATTCCCGCTTGTACAAGAAGCTTTTTTTTTTAAATACTTTGGGTTAACCCAATTAAGGTCGTCTCACGGTGAAACAACTTTAATAAAGAACGTGCAATATAATAGATCAATTCACTATTTATTTACATCATGCATATTATTTTTCCGAATGAACCTATAACAGTAGTTGAATTATATATAAAAAATGTTCAAAAAAAAATAAGGGAAAATTTTTTTATTAAAGACACAAAACCAGGTACCCGGTTTCCGAATTCCGGATATCCGGTTTAAACCGGGTCGGAACCGGATCGCAAATTTAGGTATCCGGAAAAGCGGGTACCCCGATTTTCGGAACCGGGTCGATCCGGTATCCGGTTTTGAACACCCCTAATTTTTCGAGTATATTTAACGTTTTTATTTAATTACATTATTTTGAATAAAGTGGAATCAAATTAATAAATAAATTCAAATCGTTATTAATTCAAGTAATGCATATAATTAAGATAGACGTTACTTACTAGCATTTTTTTATTCGAAAACACTATTTAATTACGAGAAACTTTTTCAAGAATAAGATCACAATTTTGATAAATTTATTGTGATTTTACTTGTCATTTTTTCAAAATTAAAAATATTATTTGTTCATTTTATAAACGAAACTCCGCCAAAATTCCGTCTGTTAGTTGGTGCCCCTTAGGACTCCGAACCCTGGATCTGATTTCCTCCGTTCCATAATACTTGATACTGAGTGTGACATGTTGTGTGGAAAAATGTCACTATCAGTAGTAACTAGGAAGTATTAAGTATTATGGAACGGAGGAATTATCATCATCATCATACTCAATATCCCGTTCGAAAGCAGGTTCTGGGTGAGGTAAGGTGACGGATAATTCATGCCCGTACTCTCTTTACAGGGAGGACTAGAGGAAAACGGTCGATTTTATCCATACTCATATTTTATCTGGCAGGGGCTGTTGAAAATTGCAATGAACAGAAAAATAAAGGTACTGAGTGATGAAGCCGAAGGACAGAAATTGAAGCTAACAGATGGTGTTGATATTGCTAAAGATGGGACAATTTATTTTACTGATGCTTCTTACAAATATGACTTACAAAATTACGTACACGACCATTTAGAATGCAGACCCCATGGCAGACTCTTGAGCTTTAATCCCCATTCTGGAATTACTAAAGTTCTTCTTAAAGACCTCTACTTCCCCAATGGAGTTGCACTCTCTCCTGATCAAAACTCACTCATTTTTTGTGAAACTCGCATGTAAGTCCAAAATTGATTATGCAATTATAAGTAAGATAAGTTGTATCTTTGAATTTGCCACATTAGGCTTATAAAAAAGAATTTATTGAATATCATCATCATCGTATTCAGTGTATCCCGCTCATAGACAAACTATGGTCAACTCATACCCATACAGGAGAGTGCGGTCAAAGAGTTCCTCGGCTCAAAAAGGTCTTTAAAGAAAGAGCCACCTGCAAAAAAAAAAGAGAAAATATTGTCGATATTTAGTTGGAGATTATAATTCTAATATTGTGTTTGGATTAAGGGATTTGGACGAAAAGGTAATAAGGAGATTTAGAAGAATGGATTTATAATTGTTTGGATACCAATTTCGAAGTGGAAAATTTAGGGGATTTAAAGGGGTTTAGTCTTTTATTTTTGTTAATATTCAAAATTTTCAATTTTGAAAAGATTTGAAAAGAAGATGGTATATTGACTATTAACATGAATAAAATGATTTATATCTTATCATTTTGCTTTCCAATTTGAATGAAAGTATGTAATTTTCTTCCATGATTTTGAAGTACTAAAAATTCTTCTTTGTCATTTCTCTTCCTTCTATTTTCCTCCTAAATAAATAATAATTATCTCCTTTCATTTCTCTTCCCTTCCCTTCCCTCCCTTTTCTTTCCTTCCTAATGGTCTATCCAAACACAGTGTAACTCTGAATAGTAATATTTTATAATTGTAAGCTATTTTTTTCTAGAGTATATGACACATATACCTTATGGGGTTTCAACCATTAGTTAATTAAGCTTTGGACGAGTTGGTTTCTTAATATGGCATTAGAGCCCAGTAAAACGAAAGATTAGAGTTCAAATCTCTATCAACTTTTATTTTTAAGTACAATATTCAGCAAAACATGTGATGATGATGATGATATATGATCAGACATCCACAATTTTAATCTAGTACTTTGATCAATAGCTTAAGCCCGTTAAATTTTTGATTAAATTGATTTCTTAATAAAATTTCAAATATCAAATATGCAGGAAAAGGTGCAGAAAATATTGGATACAAGGTAGCAAAAAGGGCTCAGTTGATGGGTTCATTGATAATCTACCTGGTTTTCCTGACAATATCCATTCCGATGGACAAAACATGTATTGGATTGGGATACCTTCTGTAAGATTTTCATACTTTCTTACACAATTGCATCACTTTATTAATGCTTAATATAGAAGTATATAGTATGATTTAAATTCGTTTGATTTGGTTTGGTTTGGTTTGATGAATCAGATGCTTAACCCGTATTTGGAGCACGCGAATACATACCGAATCGTACGAAAGGCCTTGTCAATGATGGATAAATACATTAGCCTACACCATATACAGAAGAATGGAGGTATACTGGGTGTAGATTTACAAGGAAACCTAACAGTGCATCTCTATGATCCAGCATTGTCCCTCATCACAAGCGTCATACAGGTTTTAGACCATCTATACATTGGCTCTCTACACGATTCTCGTATTATTCGCCTCAACATGACATATGTTATATGACATTGAATCTTTTGATTTACACTTGATTCTTATGTACATTTCTTTTGCAAATTATAGAAACTTTTGCTTCCATCTTATATTGTGTCATTGTATCTTTATATCTACTAATAGATGTACAATCTCTACAAGTTGAAGCCTTTTTTGTGATGGGACATGATTTTTGACTGTTAGAGTATATAACATTAACCACCTAGGTTATACTTTTGGTTCACTTGGTTTCTTGACATGATATATCATAAACCATCATGACATTGACAAGAGGTCACAGATTCGAATCTCAACCACCCCTCATTTATCGTGAATATCTAGCGCCAGGTATGCGGAGAGTTTATGAGCTTGCGCTTTCTAGGGCCAACAGTACTCAACTTTTTGTGATCCTACTTGAACCACCACTTTTTTAGACAAAAACATGTTCAATACTGATTAGAATTTGACACAAAATAATTTAATTTGAAGCAAACACCAATAATCTCATATTTAACATAAAAGTTTGCTAAATTCATATTAGTAGAAATTATTGCTCTGATTGACTTTGAAAGCCAACTACTAAAGAATTTTCTCTCTAGTAAGCCGATCAAAAGTAAAATAACAATGTCGGATGCCACAACAACAATAATATCAAAATCTTAAATCACAAATTCACACTAAGAAATTGTACAAAGATTAACAAATGAATTATAGAACTTGGCATATTAGTTTCTTGTTTGCCTAGGACAGGCTTCCCATATGCATTGCCTTTTCTCGAAGAACAAACTTCTGAATCTTTCCTGTTGCTGTCTTAGGGAGGTCCTCGAAAACGACACTCTTAGGAGTCATGTAACGAGGCAATCGATCACGACAGAACTTTATTATTTCTTGCTCGTCTGCCTCGTATCCTTCCTTCATCGTGACAAATGCACATGGTGTCTCACCCCAATGCTTATCGGGCCTTGCCACAACGGCAGCCTCAAGGATACCCGGGTGACTATAAAGCACTGTCTCAACCTCAACTGTACTTATATTCTCCCCACCAGATATAATAACATCCTTTAATCTGTCCTTGACTTCTATGTAATTGTCTGGGTGTTTTATTGCAATATCACCTGAATGAAACCAGCCTCCTTTAAATGCTGCTTCTGTTGCCTTTAAATCATTTAAGTATCCACTCATTACTGTGTTTCCTTTGAACATTACTTCTCCCATAGTTTTACCTGTTCAAACCCGCGTTACAATCACTTTTCTACACACATTTTCGTTCAAAGTAAGAACTGCTGATAATGTCTACGGTTCTATTTGTAATTAAAAAGTCAGATTTTGGTGTAAAAGAGGTAAAGCCGTTGACATTGCTAGTGGGTTCAGCGACTTTAGATGTTCTATACAAAAATTCTGGAGTCTCAACCATCAGTTTAAGCTTTTGGTTGCGTTGGTTCCTTAACATAGTATTAAAAGCCAGCGTTACAAGAAGTCATGGGTTCGAATTTCAATCACTCATTTAAAGTGGAATATTTAGCGCTAAGTCTGAGGAGGGTCTATGCTGCATCCACACTTCTAGCCCAAAGGACTCTCGTGAGAGGGCGTGTTAGAGTATATGCGCAGTTATAGGATAGGATGAAATATATAAAGGACCCATATGCTGATCCTACATGATCATTACTTTAGGAAAAAATTGTATAACATTACCATCAGCAGGAACACTTTCCATAGTGACAGGATCTCTAACATCAACATCCTGCAACCCAAGATGTTGCACACCTTGTCTCGCTTTCATTCTCGATTTTTCATCTGGAGCTAAACAATCCCACTCGGGCTTCCAAACACAGTATGTCCCCGGACCATAAGTCTCAGTAAGTCCATACAAATGAGATACTTCAAACCCCAATTGTTCCATCTTCGACAATATTTGAGGTGGAGGAGGCGATCCACCAGTAAGCACTTTCACCTTGTTAGTAAGTATCCTCCGATCAGCAACAGGGCAGTTCACAATCATGTTCAAAACAGTAGGAGCTGCACTCATGTGAGTCACATTGTGTTGTACAATGTTATCGAAAATAGCCTTTGGGGTGACCTTACGAATGCAAATGTTTGTACCCCCTTGGGCCGCTACTCCCCAAGGAAGGCACCATCCATTGCAATGGAACATGGGGACTGTCCATAGATAAGTCGGAAAAGTACTCATTTCATGTAGCAAAAAGGTAGAAATCGCGTTAAGGTAAGCACCTCGGTGACTATAAACAACACCTTTAGGCCTAGATGTGGTGCCGGAAGTATAGTTAACACTAATCGGATCCCACTCATTTTTGGGTAATCGGGGCTGAAAATGTTCATCCCCATTGCTTAGAAGATCCTCATATTCATAATCATAATCATAACGACAATTTTTATGCTCATTCGAGTTGGAATCGGAAATTAGCACGACTAATGGTGGTTTAGCACCTGATTTAGACAACAGATGGATGGCTTCTGAAGCAATGCCGAGTAATTGGTAGTCCACAAATAAGACCTTAGCTTGGCAATGAGCAAGGAGTGTGGAAATGGTGGATGAATTAAGACGTGTGTTAAGAGCACAAAGAATGGCTCCGGCCATTGGAGATGCAAAATGCAGCTCGTACATAGCAGGCACATTTGGAGCTAGTATTGCAACCTGCCATGGAACAAATATTGGAAAAAAAAGTATCAAAATCAGCGTTATATCCTAGCGAATAAAAAAAAAAGCAAATTATAATCGATTTTGGGCTATTCTTGGGCAAATTTGAGCGAATTGAGAATTTAAATAGCAAATTATGTTACACTGATCAAAATATTAGTGATTTGTAATTGAATAATATGATTCCACTAAATTTTATCCAATTTTACCAAATTTGTCCCATTTCTATTTTTGGTCATAATCCACATATTATTTTTAATTGTTATTCACATTTGATCTACTTTTTCACGTAATCATCAACATTTTAGTCTAATAATATTTCTATATTATATTCTAATATTTCTGCTTCATCTATTAGCTACTTTTGTGAGAGACCATCTATAGGAAAGACCGTCTCTCGCAACAATTTGTAAAAGTAAATTAAAACTAAAATGTAATTTTGACTTGATAAAAGTTCTAACGTAACGGCCTCTTTGAGCCGATCCAATTACTTGTCTTTTTTATTTTAATAATATTTCATCTATATTCTAATATTTCTTCTATATACAAGCTAAAGGAAGAGGAGCAAAAGGAAATATATAGGGCATCCAGAATTATACTAAATTTTTTATAAAAAAAAAATTGTGATGAATATTTTAAAAAATTTTGATTGGTTTAAGTTTGACTCTTTCCTTCCCAAGGATTTTACAATTTTTTTAAAATTTTAATTATAGTTTTTAAACTCTTTTTTTATGTGGTGATGATCACCATTCTCCACAACTTCTTAAACCAATAATAAGTACTTTCATCTTCAAAAAAAAATAATAAGTACTTTCATTTAATTTTTTATATTTTTTACCAACATTCGAAAAGATTCTTAGTGGAAAGTTACTTCTTCCGTTTCATATAATTTGTTATATTACAAAATATTACATTATTTATTCATCACTATTAATTTGTGATTAACTTTTAATTTATAAGTTAAAATTAGTCAAATGAAATTTTATTTGAATTGTGTTAATACAAAAACTATTAATATCAAATTTTTATAATATTTTATTATTTATAATTAAAAATATAAAAAATTAAATTAATACATGAAATTGCGTAGATGCTTTCCCTTTTAATTATGAGTTATGACGAAGTATTTTGGAAAATATTGGGCGAAAGTAGTTATTGAAAAATGAGAAACGCAAGTCTAACCATTATTCCCGGCACCAAATAATAAAATAATTAAGTTAAGTCTACCATGGTGACTTTTGCCATTCTTTCCAGGTTCCAGCTGTTCAACCAACAATGGGCAATGACAATGGCAATGGCAATGGCAATGACGGAGTATTATACTATTATGTACAGAAATTGGTACCCAATTATAGATAGAGTATATATTATTAGAACATTACAACTGGAAATATTTATTATATATTATTAGAGATCGTCTCTCACAATAATTTGTGTTTATTATATTGCCAATTTAGTAAATATACAATATCCGTTACCTGATAAAATTACGAAATTTTTAAATTCCAATTTATTGGACGTTAGTGTATATTCTAAATTTTAAAGGAAAATTTATCTATAATAATCCAATCTATTCGGAATTTTTCAATAATAATTCCACCTATTAATTAACTATGAATAACTTTGAGGGGTATTTGCCTCGAGTAAATTTAGGTAACCCGATGACTTGCTATACTGGATAATTTACCAAAAAAGTAAATTAAAAATTAATTTAAAATTAGAAAAAAAAATTTAGAAAATTTACATAAAAATTATAAATAATAAAAAAATCATAAATTTTTTTGAAAATTTTTAAACATTTTTGTCGATGTTTTATTTTAATTTATCTTTTTTAAAAAAAAAAACTTGCTATAGTAAGTCATCTGATCAAAGTTGAGATTTTTCATGGTTAATTAATAGGTAAAATTAATACAGGAAAATCACGAATAAGTTGAATTATTCTAAGTAGTTTTTCCAATTTTATAAATTAATACATCAATTTAAATAAATAATAATGTCTGAAAAATAACATACGTGTGATCCAAATCGAAGAATTAAAGAATTTAAGTAACATATAAGTTTGACAGACTGCTTTTTCTATTATCAATCATTGATTTTTGGATGAAACCTTATTAAACTTATGTGCTGTCAATTTTTATCTTGTGCGAATCATAATATGTATAAATCCAATACATTTGATCTTGAGCGACGGCTCCTCTTGCCCACCCCTAAAGCCGGGCCATAATGCGTGTAAATATATATATTATTTGAGAAGTAGATAAAAAGAAAACATACGAGATGGCCAGGAGAAATGGCAAGAGTAGAGGAAAGAGCAGAAGCGAGTTTGAGGCAGCGTTGACGAGTTTGAGACCAAGTAAAGGTGGTGTCATCGTAAACCACAGATTTTCGATCAGGAAACACCTTGGCTGACCTATCAATAAATGTGATCGGCGTTAAAGCTGCATAGTTCGCTGGACATCTTATTAGCCCATCTATACTCTTCCAATATGATTCTTCCTCTTCTCCTCCGCTGTTTGATAATGCTACTATCTTATTAACTGAACGAACGCCTAATAACTTATTTGATCGCCTGCATTCACAAATTAAGAACAAATTAACAAGAGAAGAATGGAGCAAAGATTTTGGAGGTTCTATTTAATTTTGCGATATCTTGTAAAATGGAGTCCTTTATTATATTTATAGATAAGAAAAATAATCAAAACTGAATTAATTTTAACATACTATTACTTCAAATATAAAAAGTCTACAAACAAATTATTTAAAAAGTGTTTTTCGAATCGAGTCTGAATAGCACCGTTTAATATTCAAGACCCCTTATATCGGAGGGCTCTAGGCGATCAACTACTCGAAATACCCCTAGAACCGGCCCTGATGAGAGTTGTTATGAGCTAACTAGAAGGATTCTGAATGAATCAGTCTGAGTTTTGAAATATGTGTATGTACCTTTGTTGAGTTGAAAAAGCATCAAATCTTGAAGTGGGTGAGCGAGTTATGTTGAGAGTTGAAAAGCTATGAGATTGGAGGTGAAGAGACATGTGAACTTTAGTAATTAACATGTCTTGGATTGGATGAGTTTGGAGATGGATCCTTTTATTAAATGAAGAAGAGTATAATACAAGAAATGGTTTCTTGGATGATCATTGTATTACTCTTTCTTGGAAGCTATGATTTATATACAAGTTTTAAGGGTTTGGTCCACCCTATGATCAACTTGTTTTGAACGTGGCTAATGAACATGGAAGATCATACTCAATCTCTTATATCTTTATAAAATTATATACTCCTATAATATAACTTAAGTATAATTATACTTTATATACAAACTTCTAACCACAATTAATACATGAGGTATTTTAGTAGTACATGTGAAGATTGCCTTCAAATAAGGAAAAAGATAACCATGTTTGTTTGACTATTTGTATTAAAAAATGTATAACTAATTAAGTTTTTTTATAAGTTGAATAATCCGGTTTAAGATGTGCTCTACACATATGCTAAATAATCCAATTAATACTAATTATCCGAATACAACTTTTTAAGACAGTCTCATTGAACGGTCATAGTAAATGATTAAAATGATAAAAATTTAAACTAATTTAACTAAAAGACAAATATGAGGTAATTAATCGTCAAGTTTCTTATTGAAATATAGTCAAGTGAGATTTTGTTTGATTTATCTAGAAAGTTTATAAAGGATATTAAGTATTGAATAACTGCATTAAACAACGTGAAAAGTAGGTATTCTTCAGTGAATAAGAGAGAATATAAAAGAGAACCTCACACTTTCTAATTAATCTGTGAAAAAAACTTTCAAATCAGATGATATATCATTAGCATATCTGTGCATTTTTTCATTTTTCAATCATAATCCAAACCAATATGATACATTAGTTAACTAACGGATTCAAAACTAGCCAACTATTATCGATCCGAACCAAACATGATCCATTGAGTCATATATTTGAGGGTCGAGGCAGGCACGTAAAGAATGGCAGTATAAATTAGGAAAATTTACCTAGAATAATCCTACTTTTTCATTATTTTTCTACAATAATCTCACTTGTTGATTAATCATAAATAATCTCAATTTTTAGGGTATTTGCCTAGAGTAAACATCGATAACCCGATAACCTACTATAATAGGTAATTCACCAAAAATTTAATTTAAAATTAAAGAAAAATTTTGAATATTTACATAAAAAATTCTGAACAATAAAAAACATTTTAGGGAAAGTTTTTTTTCTACATTATTGAAGGTGGAATTATTATAACAATCATAAAAAAATTGATTATTCAAGATAATTTTACTTATAATTTATCTCTATTATTCGGTTGGGAAGTAGGTGGTCGAAACTCGAAACTTTTGAAGCTACCATTCGATCATCCTATCGTGAACAGAAGAAAAATGGCGCAAAACCCTCAACTATTTCCTAATGGCATGCCCGTTCCTTTTTATGGTGAATTGTTTGTCTTGGCCAGAGATGGCGTTGAGTTTGAAATCGACAAGATTCCCGGGTAATTTTGCTTGTCTTTCTCTCTATCTCTATTTTCTAATTTAATTTATTTTAAATTTATTTTTTTGAAAATTTTGTTGCTTTTTTCCCAGTTTCTGGTTGATTAATTTGTTCAAATCATATTAAGAAGGGTATAAAAATTAGGATTTGGTATGGAGAATCTCTAAAATGTCGATTTAATTCGATTTACAGAAGTACAAGAAGAAAATTTGAAGAGAAATAACCTAGATTGAAGATATTAGGAAACGTGATCCAAGTTAAGTTCTACTAGAACGGAAAATTGGGGAAATTGCTGTTGGTTTGATTTAATTCGATTTAATTGAGTGGAGCTTTGTAATTTGGGGATGTGATTGCTTGTTGGGAAAGGAAGATGGGTGAAGGAAGGAATTCTTTTGAATATGGAACTACTTTCAAACATTAATTACAGGAAGTAATTAAAATTTAAAATAGATAATTGCAGGCTGCCGAATGTTGAAATTTTTAGTCCCTTTTCGGATTTTTTTTTTAATATATATCTGTATAATTTTTGCCGTTGTGGACAAATTTCAATGGGATGAAAGAAACTCTTGTATGATTAGCCATGATAAACACCCTTGTGACATTTTTTGCACTCGGATATGAGTATGACACTTGAAAATTTCCATTTTGCGCCAAAATTGTGGATATACATATGTTGGCTAGGATTTTCTTCTGGATATAGGACAAGAACTATGATCAATGGCTTTATTCTTTGATTTTTCCAAAGAGTTTAAATAAATACTTTACTCATAGGATCATACATTTTTGGGTATCTAGCACTCGACTCCTCTGCGTCCCATTGAGTAGGCTACATTGACTCAAAAAGCTCTCACATTTTAAGTCGTTGGTTTAACTTGCAAATTTCTGCCTCAGAAATATGTTTTGCATCATTTGTGCTACTAGTTTATTGCTATACTCCTATAAGACATTCGTAAGCGAGTTTGTATCGCTACCTTATGTTAATATCAATTGATGCACCCAACAAGGCATTTGATTCACTCTTCGACAATTTTTTTTAGGTGTACTGTGTCCAGTTGCTTCAAATCTTCTCCAATTATGTTCCTGATATTTTATTATTACTGTCCCCAATAGTATTAAGTGGTACCTACCTCGGCTCTCACCTAGACTGGGTATAGCGTTTTATGTATGCAATCTTACTCTTGTTGGTTTTAACAAAGAGATTGTTTTCGATGACATTAGTGTACCATTTCACATAAATTATAGCTGTAGGTAATTGATGAGTTGTTTTAATAAGGTCCACTATAGTTTGAACCTAGAGAACTATAAATCTTAGACCCCTTCAAGAATAGAAATGACTATCAAAACCCATCATGCAATATTACTTAACTCATTTGGATGATTTTTATGTCTTGTAGGAGTGGAAAAGTGAAAGCCAAGGGGACTATCTACTTGTCTAATGTACGCATGGTATTTGTTGCAAGCAAGCCTACTGGGAATTTCTATGCATTTGATATGCCTCTGGTACGCTAACTTTCTCCTTTGTGTATCTACAATCTACCATCTATGCCACAATTTCCCTTTGCAGTTCATGTTGCTCTCTAATCGGCAGGAAACTTCTTATCCTACGTTTGTCCCAAGTTCATGTGTCAGCAATGTCACTCCAATATGTTGCTGCCTTTTTCCTCCTCCTTCCAATCTGAATTTTTTTTTCTGTGGATCCATGAAGCCTACTGCCTAGTGCTTCCCTACTTTTTGATTGACCATTCGGAAAGGGTTATATTAAAATGATATCGCACTTAAAATGTATATTTTTTATGTGGCATTTAAAAGTTCAATAAATGAATGTGGTCAAATGAAATGAGCATTTGATTGCTGTATGTAGTTTTGGTAATTTGGTTTAACACTAATCTGATCTATATTTCCTTTCTGCAGTTGCATGTTCATGGGGAGAAATTCAACCAGCCAATCTTTCAGTGCAACAATATTTCAGGACATGTGGAACCGGTCAGTTATCAAACTGATAGATGTCATTATTGGTTACACTCTTTTTGGCTGTCAATTAATTTTAGAGCTTCCAACCTGCAGGTTGTTCCTGAAACTGAGAATAGGGCTCTTTACTCAACTCACTCGTTCAAGATTTTGTTCAAGGAAGGAGGCTGTGGCACCTTTATCCCATTATTCTTCAACTTAATCAGCTCTGTGAGGCAGTACAACCAACATGCTGCATCTGTCCCTGAGCCTCGTGTTGATCCATTAGGTGCAGCACAAACTCCTGTGGACGAAATGATGAGACACGCGTAAGTACTCTTTGCTCATTTTTGCCTTAGTGTATCCAATAGCAGATATGCGTCTTTGCCACTAAAAGGTCACAAGGTCAAGTTCCGACTAGTGGCACTGGGTTCATGAGGATTCTCCTCGCTCTCCTTCCCACTTCTAATGAACTTGTGAACCTTCCAAGAAATAATGATATTCACCCAGAATGGTTGTTTCATTTCTGCAGGTATGTCGATCCGAATGATCCCACAAAGATCTTCCTACAGCAGCCTACAGCAGAGTCAAATCTTAGGCGGCGTACTTACCATTCGCAAGGGGACAACCCCATGTAGACAAAGCACAATTCGGCGTCTACTCATATTTGCATCGTAGATACTTGCCTGGTCATGTTCTTATTTTCAATCACTTATCTGAATCTTGATTTTACTCTAATTTCGAATGTCTTTGTATATACTGTCATATGTGTACAGTCAGTAAGTCATAGTGCTTTGAAACGTGCTTATCCATTTGTTGTGCAACTGTGGGCATAATGTGGCTGCTTTTGTTCATTCTGTTAAGATCACGGGCACAATTTTTATTGGACATAAAAACTAATGGGGTTAAGGAAGTAGAAAGAGTCGCACAAAAATCTTTTCGTTTCCTCCCCTCTAATTTGCTATACAAATTAAGGAAATTCAAATTGTATCTTTTTAAATCTCTTCCTATCCTTTTCAACTTCTACACGGAACATGTTATTTATTTTATAGCATTTAAAGCAACACAGATTTTATACAAAAATTTCATCACTTTATTGCAATAACTTAGAAAAATACTTGTACCTCACATTTCTGCAAGGCCTTATGTTTCATTATACAGGTGCCGTCAGCTTAATTACTCATAAAAGTATAAAGCACGATTTCGCAGTTACCATAATGTAAAACTCAATAGTTTTCAGCGCTTAGCTGTAACTTTAAAACTGTTAAAAAAAGAATTTACATCATTTCCCAGTGTCGTATGGGACGAACCACATCTTTAACGGTGGAGAACGAAGAAACAGTATCTGAGAAGCCAAAATCAGCTTCCACTTGAACTGATAAATGTTCGTATTTCATCGAAATGCTTTGTACCTTTCAAGCATCAATTCAATTTGAAAAATTATTACTAAAATCAAAGTATTTTGCCAATGCTGAGAAGATCTTGATGGTATGGACAGTTCTGCAAGCAGATGCCATAAAAATTAGGCCTGGCTTTAGAGTTGGAAACCAGGGAGAACCTAGTCAAGAGATTCTATGATTGCATCAACCACCTCTTGGGTAGTGCTGTCACCTCCCAGATCTGGCGTTCGATGCTTGCCCTCGGCTACCACTCTTTTTACAGCAGTCTCCAATCGATCAGCAAAAGAAGGAAATTGGAGATGTCTTAGCATCATTGCAGATGAGAGTAAAAGAGCAACTGGGTTGGCTTTCTTTTCTTTTACGATTTCGTCACTTCCGACATTTCCTGCTGAGGCACCTTGTTCAAAAACAGCATTTTCTGCTCCCACATTGCCTTCAAATACAAATAGTCAAAAATGATGAGACCTCAGAGTTTAGCCAAAAAAAGTTCACATGTAGCTAAAATACCAACTCTTGAGGATCAATAAAACCACTATATTTGTATTGACAACTTCAGTTCTATACACTAAAACTGAACAGTCACATGGTCACACCAGTACTACAACCATAACACACAATTAGGGAAGAAAAAATTTAGAGGGGGGTCCCTAATAAAAACCACAAGCAGTGATCACATCCACTCAAAATTCTTAGTATTGTCTCAATAATCAACATCCACCTAAAGAAATTATTGAATAATAAAGGCCCTATAGCAACAGATACCACAGAGCGCATGGTTGCACAAATATACTAGTATCATATATGGCAAGTATAAATTGCAACGAGGAGTTTTACAAAGCCAGTGTGACAAAAAAAGCACAAATAATCTTGAACTCCACAACCCTGCTCAGAGCCTCAACAATGCGGCACCTAATGTTATGTCATCTATGAAAATATGTAATATTGCAAATGGAATTTAGACTAGCAATGAGAAGTTACCTCCAGGCATTACTCCAGTACCACCAGCTATACCAGCAGCAGTATTTGCCACGAGATTCCCATATAGGTTTGGTGTCACCTACAAGATCAAGGAATTTAAGATAGTCAGATTATGCTGGGCAACGTAAAAAGTAGCATACAAACAACTCATCAATCACGTACACTTCTAATTTATGAAATTGCACATTGAAATATTCTCTTAGGTAAGAGCAGACCTAAAAGACGCTCGATAAGTAACAATATTTTAAACACGATAATAAGTAAATAAACATGTTAGCTATAACTTGGAGAATGTTTATATCATAGTGCAAAAACAAGACTACATCGCATAACATAGCACCTTTTTTCAAACAATCGAAAAAATATGCCCTGCGTTGTAAAGGTGTAGAAAACCGTATTTTGCGCTGTTTTGAAGGATATGTCATGCTTTTGGCTGAAACTGGCGCTATGATGATCGCATCAACCTCGTTACCGCATCACCTTTCCATTACCACGATCGCAACCGTTACAACATTAAGCACTATGGTTTCTATTGCATATTTTTTAGTCATGGAAGTGTGAGAAAACAAGAGGGAGATCAAAAATGACTTGTATGACAATAAGAACTACGAAGGGAACTTAGGAACTTGGATCTGCCAGAGCACATGTTAGTCAATGTAAATCAACAGAAGAGGACTAGGTTTGTGGATGGTCACTGGAGTTGAAATCTTGGTTCATGCCACCAACTCCGTAACCCATATATGCTATAGCCTTTTCATTTTCTTTGTACATCAGAGCATTGTTGTTGAGAAGTATATAAAAAATTAGCACATTTGTTAGAAACGATAGCTTTATAACCTATGTAATAAACACATAATACTTCTTTCACTATTTTATTAAAAAAAATGTTAGTATGTACACAAGATGCCTTTTTAAAGAGTACCAACTTATATTACTCGTATTACTAATTAAAAATTAGTAGTCAAAGGCGCAAATATATTTGAAAAGAGAGACGCACACACTAAGGACCCTCAAACTAGGCTAAAAGCAAAAGTGGGGCTCATTTTCTGCTTTTATAGAATAAAAGTTCAGACAAATAGGACAAATTTGAGAAATGAAAAAAAAGACTTTCAAAGGGGTAGGGGGCAAAGGGGGCTCATGCATCACATGGCTCAATAATGAAAACAATAAACTTACATACCATGACATCAAACTGTTCAGGCTTCGATACAAGCTGCATGCAGCAATTGTCCACAATGATCTCATTGTACTTGATCCCTGGATATTTTTTAGCAACTTCTCTACAAGATTCTAAGAAAAGGCCATCTGCCAGCTTCATGATGTTGGCTTTGTGTACAGCAGTCACGGTCTTTCTGTTGTTGAGGTAAGCATACTCGAATGCATACTTTGCAATGCGCTCTGAGCAAAACTTTGTTATCACCTAGTAAAAATGTGAAATTAGTTCAAACAAATCCCAAAGACCCAAACCATAAAGTATTACAGATGAGAATATTCCCGCAAGAAACACAGAAAAGCCCAAAAGGCCAACCATCAAAAATAGAAATAAGTACAAAAACTCATTCATCAAAGAAATTTACACATACAAATTACAATGCAGTATAGAAAAAATAAATCATTTTATTTATAGCAAATTGTAATTCCCACTTCACTTTTTTTAAGGCTTATTATTTCAAAACAATCCAAAAAAACATAAAGTATTTTCAAAATCTCACAGGAACTCGCTCCATTTAGTAGAATTTGAAGTGTATACTATAAATCAAGTTCCCAGGTGAAAGATGACTCGCAGAAAACTGTTGCTCATCTCAAATCATCATGTACAAATTAAAGTGCATACTATAAATCAAATGAGCCTCAAGTGAAAGCTCAATATCTCAATAGTCATAAATCTCGGGCAAAACTAACAATATTGGGCAAGAAAGTATTCCCTACCAACCATTCAGTTTACGCAATAGTACATCACCAAATATCAGCTAGTCTACTGTGGCTAGTGTCTCTTATGACTAACCATACTTTCGCTTTTCCAATTCAGATGTATCTAGGAGGAATAAGTAATTTTCCAATGTGAACAAATGGTGATATTAAATGTAGATTAATATGAACTGAGAAAGCAAATTGTAACTGGTTTTGGGCTATTTTTGGGTGAATCACGAATTTGAAAAGTGAATCTTCTTGCAAATTATGTTACAATGGAACTGACCAAAATGAAAGGAAAGTATTTCAAACTCATGGGGACCGAGTAAGTATCAATTTCAAATAAATGTTGTTCAAAAACCAAGCTAAGCATAACAAATATTGCCAATAAATCAAAGTAAGCTACACTTATTCCACACAAAACAGAAATATAACAGCTATCAACTACAGTAGCAGAACTGTCAGTTAAATTAAAAACTACTGATCCAAAATACTAAAAGAAGTGCACTTTGCTGCCTCCTGTGTCTACAATACACCAAAGATTTCATCAACTCTAACCCATGTCTTATCATTACAAACACAATCTTTGCTATATAAACTGCATCAGCTTTAACTGAAACAGTTTATCCCATTAGAAGCACGAATGAACATAAGAATTAACAAAGCTTTAGTAAACTTAGAAAATAAAATCTCAGTATTGTAAAATGAATAGAATTGCACTCTCTTACGAAAAGAGAACACAATATCACCATGTATATAAACGTCACTGAATCAAAATCTTTTTAATCTTAACATCCCTTATTCCAGATCAGTCGTATAGATTCCCTAACATGGGGTGTATGGGAGGATGTTTTGGATCATTTGATGAGGTGATCATTGGGGATGGCAAGACATGCTTTGGCGAAGGCCATGGAGTGCTAAAGAAAGGTGTTGAGGTATGCATTGATCAAGGCAAGGCTCGAGGGAAGCATTGCACGACCAAGGCAGCATCTCACTCGAGTCCAGGGAGCAAGTGATAGTGCTGCTTGACCTGGTCGAGCAAAGGGCCGCTCGGTCAAGCGAGCTACAGGACATAAAAACAGAATGTTTCTGTTTGTTTGCGGGATATTTGTGGGCTTTAAGGGTTTTGTCATAGAGTCTTCTAATATGTTGGGACTATAAAAGGGGTATCATCAGGGTTATTGAGATTTGAGAGGCTAATACAAGAGAGGCAACTAAGGTTATCAGCATGAGAGTTCTTCTTTGTATTAGGGTGTTTGTGAGAGATTGACATTAAAAGGTTGAATCTTTAATTTGAGAAAGTGTTCTCAAAGGTTGTGAGGCTTGTTATTGATGTATTGTTGAGTATACTAATGAAAGTAATCTTTGCTTAATAGATACCTCATAAATCTTGTTGTGCTCTGTTTTTAGTGCTTTCGTTGTAATTGTTTTTCACCAAACATCCCAAACCCTTGCATTTCAATTTTCAAAACACCACCTAATTAAAGGGCTTTTGTTCTAGCTAAACACTACACATCTGATTCAAAACAGTCCTTCAAAATCATAGCCAATCTTCAAAGTAACATTACCAAAAAGTTAAAATCACTTCATGATTCTAAATTTTCAACAAGATAAAATACTCGAATGAATCCAGAGAATAATAGATAAGCCTCTGATTCATGATACAACAATATTAATGAGTCCAAACAAACATAAACGCCAGCTAAATCCTCCTTCAATCATGAATTCTACCCTAAAATCCAACTAAAAAACGTTAAAGTAAAATTTTTCAGCTTTCATAAAGAGACAAGTCAACACCACATATAAACTCAAAAGGTCAACATCACAAAAATAAATAAAAAAAATAAAAATAAATAAAAAAATAAAAAAAAAACTCAATTCCCCAATAAGCAACCACAATCAGTTCATACAAACAAAAAAATCAACATCACACACACAATCCATCAATATATCGATCATCAAAACAAAAAAAAAACAATACCTTAAGACTCTCAACAACGCCGGGAACAACCTCATGTTCAAGACCAGAATACTCTCCTTCAGTATTCTCCCTAATAACAACAATATCAACATTCTGATGCCTAGTAGGTAATCCTTTAAGATTAACACAATTAACCAAAGAAGCATACAGATCAAGCTCTTTTCTCAATTGCATATTCAAAGAACTAACACCACCACCAACAGGAGTAGCCAAACCACCTTTCAAACAAATCTTATTCTTCCTAATAGAATCCAACACTTCTTCTGGAATCTTCTTCATGTTCCCAAATACTTCATGCTTCTCGAAGAAAACTGGCGCGTGCATGGCCTCCATAATTTGTTCCACTGCTCCTGTTACCAAAGGTCCGATTCCATCACCCGGAATTAAGGTGACTTTTCGTGGAGCTCCATCTCCAGGACGGGGCATGTAGGTGACGGATCTTGAGCTTGAAAGCCATGGATTCGATTGAATTTTAGGGTTTATCCGAGTAGAGGGATCGATAAGGTGTCTTAAAAGGGATGGAGCGGATCTTCGGGCCATGAAAGAAGAAGAAAAAGTAGGAGAGTTTATGGCGGTCGGAGGAAGAGAATTTTTAGTAGGTTTTTTACAACTTTTTTGGAGTAGGTTTCATTTCAATTTATGTTATTTCTATTTTCTATTTTGGTCTTTACAAAGTGCGAAAGATTATTATTATTATTTTCAAATAAAAGTGCGTTAGATTATTATTAGAGTTGTGAAAGGGTCAGTCACACTTTTGGAGTTTGGGGCAACATATGGTAATATGGTATATTGGTATGTACTCTAGTCCTATATGACTCATGGATGAATCCAAAAGAGGGACATAAAACATCATGATCACATACTCCTATATTAAACAGATTAAGTTGGGTCGGATTCAGGTTTGGGTCATACATAAAACACAACCTTGACCCGACCTGCAACAGATCAGGTTGACCTGATTTCGACCCACTTAACCCGTTTATAATTTTTTTGTTTTCGTTTTAAGGTTTTTAACGTTGATTAAATCTAATTTTTAGGCTTTAATTTTAACTTTTTGTTGTTTATTTTGTATTTACTATAAAAAATAAGAAAATATTAAATGAATTAAGTTTAGCTTATACTTATTGATTTAACTCGAAATTAACACATTTAATTAAATGAGTTATATAGGTTTTTTCAGGTTTAAAATTTTGACATGAACCTAACCCATTTAATAAACAAATCAGGTTGGGTCTGATGAAATTAATAACAAGATATAATAATTTGGTTTGGGTTTAAGAATCAATTCATTCAGTTTTCATTCTTATTCGTTAATTAAAGAGAGCAAATGCCCCTATAAATACAAAAGAATGTCATGAAATAAGGAAACTAAATATTACAAATATCTTAATTTCCTAAATACGTAAAATATTTTTTTAGAATAAAATCAAAGATATTCTACTAATTATTCTCTAAATATTGTTTATTCTACTAATTATTCTCTAAATATTGTTTATATTCTACTAATTATTCTCTAAATATTGTTTATTCTACTAATTATTCTCTAAATATTTGTTTATTATTTCCAACAGGGTCGACCCATTTAATTAATTGGGTCAAAAGTCTCAACCCAAACACACTTATTTCGGTTAGGTTCAGGTCGGGTCAACTTTTGCCAGCCGCCCAGCCCTACATACTTCCCTCCCTTCCATTTAAAGATATAATATTTAAATTTCTAACGTGCAGAATTATAGATTATCTGTTTATTCTTTTGATAGGAGTTTGATTCTCATAGAATACAATAATAATTTGTTTTCATTTTTGTCTAATATAATTTCCAATCTAAGAGCTTTATATAGATATGTTACATTCTCAATGAAAATGGAAAAACAATTTAACAATTATTTTTAATAATATAGGACTTTTTTGGGGGAGAGTTGGAAAAATAATAATACAATCGAAAATAGTTGTTGAATGTGGTTGATTATAAGTTAATCAAGAATTCAAGATGAATAATTTCGATTCATTGTAAATAGAATTATTTTGACAGAGGGACTCTACATGTATGCCTCACCTAAACACAAGGTAATAAGGAATAAATAATTACAACTAATAATATTTTATTCCTTCAACGTTATTAAGTAACTTTCACTAAGGGTTAAATTCGAGAAAGTTAGCTGTATACAATTTTACCTTTATTAATGATAAAAATTGTTTTTGATTAACACTTGATAACAAAACATTATATGTAGTTTCACATAATAAGAAGTTTAATAAGTTTTGGATACGAGGCAGACATAAAACTCTATTAGTTCTAAGAAATTTCATTGATTCAACCAATTTTACTGATTTTTATTAAATAAATTTAATTTTTATTGATTATAACTAATTTTTAGTTATAATTGTCAATAAATGTTACAAATACTCGCTTTTTCTAATTAAAATAATTATTAATTAATAAAATAGATTTTTATTGATTATTTATTTTTTTAAGGTGATTTAAATATTCACCGAGATTGATAATTATTGGTAGTAACTAGTAAGAACTCAAATTCATAGGCAATAAGTCAACAGCTAGTCTCCTTAGAGACCGTCTCTTTGAGAAACGTCTTTCAGACCCAGTTCATCAAAGCCTATTATCTACTCTTACTTTACATTTTTTTTTTTGCTAACGCCGACAAGAATTTGTGATAAGCCAATAGGCAATAACCATCACATTAAAACTCCAAGGGGGTGTTTGGTAGAAGGGAATGAGAATTGTGAGACTTAGAGGTGAGACTTAGAGGTGAGACTTATGTTAGAGACTTTAAGTAAGACTTAACATAAAATGTCTCATGTTTTTGTTTGGTAAAGAATGAGACTTGATTATAAATTATGTCTTTTTATTCAAGTCTCAAGTCCCAACCTCAATTACCACCTCCCCTAAGGACATTTTTCTTGGGGACTTTATCATCAAAAAGTCCCATTTTCCAACCCCTTAAATTCTCATTCCCTCTTAATAAACAAAGACATTTAAAGTCTCTAAGAAAATTTCCCATTCCCTCCCCCCTAGAGCTGTTCAAAAGTGACCCGACCCGTAAACCCGAACCGAAACCGAAAGTAAATCGACCCGAAAATGTGTTTCTTTTTTAGGTTTATTGAACCGACAATATTCGAACCGAAGTTGTACCAGAACCGGTTGACAGCCGAAAATGGGAAACCTGAACCCGAACTGTAACCGATTTTCGTAACCGACACATAATCATTAACCGAGATTACCCGACCCTAAAAATGACCGACCCGAGTCATATCCGACCTGAATCATGCTCGAAACCGAACTCGATCCGGCTAAAACAGACTTAACCCGAACAAATTTTAGATCGAATTGCTTTAAGCCTGAAGCAATTTTTAACATAGAAGTATCATCTTATTAGTTAATCTAATAAAGTGATAGATATTTAATAAATTTAATTTTATAAATAGATGGTTTCATATTTAGAGTTAACAATAAATGGTCAATGTTTATTTAACTATTTTTAATCGTATCAGATGAAAATCGATAGAACTTTATAATTTTAATTTCCGGTCAAACAAGTAAAAGTAACAAAGTAATAATGATCACTAATTGATTTGCATTTTAACTATTTTGTTTTATGTAGAGGGAATTTTGTCATCAATTGAAAAATGACTAACAACTTAATTTGATATTGACTCGATCCTAACAACTTATTTTGATATTGACTCGATCGATAGTAATTAGTAAAACGTAGCCGAATTCTGTATTTAAAACCCGAACCTGATCTGTACCCAACAAAACCGAATCAATTATTAACCGATGACAACCCAACACCGATTAACACTCGACACGAATTTCAACTGACACCGAACCGATGCTAACCCGATAGCTGGAATAACCGATCTTCAACCGAACCGTGACTAACCGACCCGACCCGATTGTGAACCGGTGTAACACACAACCGAAAATAACTGATCCGAGATATAACCGAACTGAATGATACCCGTCCGAAACCGACCCGATCACCCGAATAAACACCTCTACTCCCCCAAATCCCTTCTACCAAATACCCCCAAAACCCATATACTCCCCACTCTCAAAACCCTAATTATAATTCACAATTACACCCATGAATCATGATTGCAAAACCCAGAACATTCGTTTTTCGTTGAACGATTCGATGACGGGAGTAAATTGAGTTAAGATGATTCGATTGTGGAAACAATGATTCAAGTAGGTTCGGTTAGGTTAGGTTAGGCACACACCCCAACCAAACAATGCTGGATTCGGTTGCTTCTTCAATTCTAGAAGTATGATTCTCCGAACAAATTTCTGTTTCCCCTTTCTTCTTTCTGTCAAAAATTTGTGTAAGTTCAATTGTTCAAACAATCATATTTCATATTTGTTATTTTTTTGGTAAAGATTTTTCCATACAATAAACGTCTCAAGTTTTGGGCTGATTCAATTTATAAATTAAAACAAAAACTGATTGGTGGTTTTGTAAGTTAGAAGTGAGATATGGGTTGAGCTCTTAAGAGACGGTCTCTCAAGGGAAGGTCCGTTTCCCTTAAGCTTTAATTCCTTCTTTATATTTATAGATAGATTGTTTCATTGATTATTTTTACCGAATTATCACAAATACTATCTTGACATTTTGTTTTCAGTTTTAATTTGTGGGTGAGAACATTTATGGACATGGTGTTGGGTTCTTGTTAGATTTAAAAGTTATTCCATATGATTTTGATCCTAGCAAGTATTTCAGATATTTAAAGTTGTGTCCACTCAGTCCATAATATTGTTTCAATTGACTGCTTATACAATCAGTCTAACTCATTGTTGTAACAGCTAGTCTTGCGAATGGCCTGGACAGTAGACACGGCATGACCAGAAGGCAAATTGAAAGTAGCACAATTTTAGAAGATGCAGAGAAGCAATGCAAAATCATGATTAATGGTATTTTTATTTTATTTTCTGCTTTGTTTTTTTTTTTCTTCTCAAATGTTGGTTCAAACTAATTGACTAAGGGGTCGCTTGGATTGAGAGTAAATATTTAAGGCAGTAAAAAACGTCAAACTAATGTAACAAAGGTAATTAGATATGCAAATGAAGTTATTGAAATAATTGTGATAGAGGTAGAATAGGAGTAGATAAAAAATGATGAATAGAAAAAGGGTTTGATTTCACTAATTTGGAGGTAAAGAATTCCCCCACCTTCCCCTAGGGTAAATTTATACCCCAAAATAAGGGAACTTATTGCTATTTTCTCTATTTTTTCATTACCTTCTAATTCATTCTTCCATTTCTCCAACAATCAAATTCCTTTAATCACCTACCTAACTAACCTTAAATTCCTACTTTGACTTTTATTACCCCTTAAATATTTACTTTCAATCCAAGCGACCCCTTAAAGGTTTTATTTGGATATGAATAAGAAATACGCCCCCTGTTTCTTTTTTATTGTCTACTTTTCTTATTTGGTCATTTATCTAAAATATCCACTTTTTGTTTTTGATAAAGATTGTTTATTTTTTTTATCTAAATATCTTATGTTCACACAAATAAAGACCATAATACCCCGCTTATATTATTTAAAATACCCCAACTACCAACTTTACAATTATTATAATCACTTAAATACTCTAACTATCACCTTTACAATTATTATAATCATTTAAAATACCCCAATTACCACTTTCTTAATATGCTTGCCTAACCCAAAGTGGACAATAAATTAGAACCGAAGGGACTAATATATAAATATTATAGAACTGAATGATGATACATTTTATATAAAACATTATTGTTTGAACTGAACTTATTAGTTTATTTAAGCTAAACTGAAAAAAAAAACTAAAATACATTAAAAGCGATCCAAAATGAAGTAAAATAATTTAATTTATGAACGTTGAAAATGGTGTTACAGAAAATAACTAAACAAAAATAAAAAAATAGTTCTAAAGAGCATACATAAATTAATTTTAACTTTCTAAAAAACAAACTAGCTATGATAAACAATATAGAAATAATTTCTACGTAAATTGTTATACGAGGCGGTCTCACATACATAACTTAAGTAGCCCGCTTGAAAGCCATAATGGTGAGAATAAAGAAGCAAAAGAAAGCCAAATATGAAAATCCGATTGAAATTGAAATATAATTGCAGAATTTGTGGACATTGTCACATATCTTTGTCCACCCAGTTTGGTCTTGCCCATATTTTCCTACATATCCTATTGCTGTGGACGCAGCACAACCGGACATCATTAGTATTGTTGCAATCTGCATTTTCACAACTTAGAAATTATTACTAAGCCACCTAAAACAATTATAACGAAAATTAGAAAATACTTTCTCCGTTTCATAATACTTGTTATATTTCACTTTTTTATGCAATCCAATGCACAATTTCGATCATTAATATCTTAAACTACACTTAGTTAAAAATAATAAAAATTAAATATTATGAAAGTATGCAATTAGACGATTCAAACAAGATCTCACTTGACTATATTTCTTCTTACCCATTATTCGTTATACATAAAATAAGTTCAAACAATTTATAGTACTCATAAGTCAAATATAGCGAGTATTTCAGAACGGAGAAAGTATGACAATATCGTAGTTCTTACCAAATCTTGGAGAAATACGGAGAAGTAATTCTTGCACTTGGATTTGGGGCGATAGAAGGCACAAATGGTAACTAATGAAATCAATGAAACAGCACATATGGCTATATCTGTACCTAGCAAAAACCTGCATGTTTATAGTTATACCACCAATTAGGCACAACGTTTTTTCCAACTCTCCCTGGTAAAAACAACCAACAAACATCGTAGACTGTATTTAAAAACATTAAGATAAGGTGGACTGAAAACTCATCTTTGCACTTATACATAATCAATTCGACAGTTATTTTTTATGTATTGTATGTTATATATAGTTACACTATGCAATACTCCCTTCAATTCATTTGAGTTGTCCTATTTGGTTAGGCATGAATATTAAGAGTGGAATGGAGTCCACCAAAAAGATGGTAATTGATGTATTTTAATTGATTAAATTAATTGTAAAAGGTGGTAATTGGAGTATTATAAGTAGTAAAAGTGGGGGTATATTAGTCATTACTTGTATGAAAATAGGTTTTTAGGTAAAAAATCATTGACAAAAAAAGGAAATGAGACAACCGAAGTGAATTGTCCATAAAAAGAAATAAGACAACTGAAATAAATTGGAGGGAGTATTAAATATTAATATGGTTTGACTAGGTAAATTAGTTGAAATACGATTTGTAATATTCTCAAAAATTGACAATTGTAATAAATTTTAAAATATTATCAATCCAATTTCAATTAATTTACATATTTTGTAATCTAAACCATACATGATATGTATATGTTAAAACAACCGTATCAATATTAATATTAATAGATTATAAATCAAATAATTAGACACAAATTCTTACGTGAGACCGTCTATACAATAGACGTCTCAAGTTGTGGGGCTAGCCCAATTTATAAATTAAAAAAAAAAACTGATTGGTGGTTTTATAAGTTAAAAGGGAGATGTGGTTGGGCTCTTAAGAGACATCTATACTATAGACGGTCTTTCAAGAGAGGGCCTGATAATTAGAGACCTGGCTTAGGCAGACCCAAACCTACTACCATAAGACAAATAACCAAAACATAATTCTTTTTTTCAATAATAGCAAGTGTTGTGAGAGACAGACTCTGGATGAGACGTTAAAAATCTTATTTGTTTTTGAATAATGATTATACCTGAAGGCTGAAGAATAGGAATACTTGGCTTGTAATTGAATACCAAAAACCTGAGTTGATTGGGTGCTATTTAGCATCACAGAAATAGAAGCAATTGCAGACATTGCTGCTAAGATTCTAAGTATAATCTGTGTTACAAAGAAGCTTCTACATGACGTATTAGCCAATGATTGGGCTTCAACTGCATGTAATGAACCAGAACCACCATTGTTATTGTGAGCCATTGATTTTTTTATTAAGGATTAGGAGTTTAATTACAAAAATAATTATGTCAATTTCAAACATTTTAATTGTATTGATAAACTTATATAGCTAAAAATCATGCAATTAATTATATTTTATCATTAGGATTTAGGGATTTTGTCATGTGCTTGCTTAGTTGTGATATCCTATCCTAATCTCTACCCATATAAAATTATATACTCCTACCTTAAACTTGCAACTTTAGTCTATCTTTTTTTATTTAGAGAGACCGTCTTTTTGAGAGATGCCTCTTAAGCCCAGTCCATTAGAATTTAATTTTTATTTTTATTCTATATTTTCCTTTATGGGCCGACCCAATTAGAGTTGGTCTCTCAAAGAGACCGTCTCTCACAAGAATTTGTGTTTTTTATTTAATGGTATATCATCATATTAATCATTGGTATGATTTTATATATTTGATTTGATTTGATTCTTAAGTATATTTTTTAATATACTTTTTCGGGTTCATATTAATTCCTGCAGTTCATGGTTCTACGCTATTTGATCCTTAATACATTTATTTGTGCATAAATAAAATCAAAAGAATTTCATATTATAAAAGTATGACTTGAGACCAGAGGTGTTGAATGGGCCAGAACCCCATTTTGAGCCCTTATCCGACCCGTTTCTAGAAGAGCTTTGTAAGGGTCGGTCTGAAAATGGGCAGGGCCGAAAATGGGCCTTTGTAAATAGTATAATTAATGTATAATTTAAATATTATAAATGACAATGTCAATGTAATCATTAATATTTTTTCAATCTAATTATTATAAATGATAATTTAATTGCTATAAATTGATAAATAGGGATTAAAATAATTTTTAGTAGTAGAAATGGGTCGGGTTGGGTAGGACCGGACTTTGAAAGTCCGGCCCATTTCACGCCCATATTAATTTTAATGGGCCCCTATCTGGTCCGGTCCATATTTACTTACCCAGCCCTAATCGAGACCAACCAAATTAAACGAGGATCTACGTGTCTATGTTTTTTTTTGAATAGAAAATCATTACTAATTTTATTTCACTTGTATTTGCTATCTTTTTCAGATTACAACTTCAACATTAAATAAATTAATAATTTAAATTTGTAGCTTCAAATATAAGACTATAGAAATTTATAAGTTAATGATTTAAATTTTTAGTTAAGTTAGTTAGTTGACGGTACTCATTTGTCCCACTAGAATAGTAACAAAGAAAAATTCAAATTTCACAAATATGTCTATATTGTATTATTTACTACTACTTCTGGTGTGTTTATTTTTCTAATATATATATATATATATATATATATATATATATATTTATTCAATTTGTTGTAAAAAAATTATTTAACGTAGACCAAAGATCAAAGATGGGTTTTGCATATTAATTTTCTCATTTAAAAAAGGTTACTTAAATTGTAGTTGACACATAGAAGATCTTTTATGATGAAATCAAAATCAATTGGTTGACTTGTGATGATACTTTATAGTGTGCAAGAATGGCTCCCATTAAGTAACGTACCCATATTCTTGCAAGGTGTGTTTTGCTGCATGTTTCAACATGCAGCAAATTAAGATACCTTATTATTTTTATTACTTCTACCTACTAGAGGTGTACATCGGTTCAAACTCGGACCGAATCAGTTGGTTAGATCGAAATTTTAAATATGGTAAGATTGGAGATCGGACCAGATCCATCCAACAGGGCTCCGGTATAACCCGGTTTCCTTCCGGTTTGGTCTGGGTTTAGATCGGTTAGACCGGAAGGAATTTTTAATACCAAAATAAATCAAAAATGAAAGATTTTAGAATAGTTTAGCAAATTATTTATTATAAAATTAAAATATTAATTATTATTATTGTATATTCATTAAATAAAAACATAACTTGATTAAATTAACAGCTACTCTTGTGAGAGAGCGTCTCTCAAAGAGACGACCTCAAAACAAGAAGCCCACATTCTTATTTTCTCTTAAATCTGTGTAAATTAGGCTATTTAGCTCATATTTCTAATACGTCTCTTGGAGAGTCCGTCTCTCAAAATAATTTGTGTTAAAATAAAATACTTTTCAAGTGACTAAATGTTGAACTTGAATTGTGTCACTATAAGGAACAGAGCAAGCCAACACTTTATTGCATAAGCTTACCCTTTTGGCCATTTTCAGCCGTAGGCTAAGAAACCAACCAGCTCAACAGTTGGTCTATTTTGTTGGCCTAACTAGACATTAAGGAACAGTTGGTCTATTTTGTTGGCCTAACTAGGTACCGTCTCAGTATGAGATTGACATATATAATCAGCTTATTTTGTAAAATAGTATATGATCAATTTAAGACGGCCCATTTGGTTAGATATTAAATGGTGATAATAAATATGATTTATAGTGTCAAATTTCATCTAAAGTTTCATATCATTCCCAAGGTAATGAAACTTTGATCATAAAAAATTTTTTTGTTTACAAATTTTTATTACCATCTAATACCACATCTTCCAATGGAAATACATAGGAATTGATTTTATGAAGAAAATGAGATGATTGAAGTTGGACAAGAATGATCATCTAGGTAGTTAAGAGATTTTTTCAACCAAAATTACACTATTTTTCATTGTCATTGCTACCGTTTATTACCACCTACAAAACACACCGTAAATATAGATGGGTCAGCTTAATAGTGATGATCTCTCTATGAAACAGTCCCGTTCAAGAATTTGGGTAAACTTTCAAGGCAACTACAGTTTCAACTATTTTTGTGTGAGACCGAATTTGCTATTGAGTGTGATATATTATGTAGTATCTTTTTTCTCTACAGTTATTAATCTCTCTTATTACTCAATTTATTTTTTAACAATAATTAACTCAATTAATAATTGTTATAATATTATTATATTAATAACTTTATTTGAATGAATATATTTGTATGTATTGTACTGACCAATAATGCTACAATAACTAAGGTTTAAGCATGTGAGTAGTCCCGACTACATGACCACTCAAAATTATCCAAGTTTATTTCAATTCTCATTCAACCAATGACTGCCTTACAGTTAAACTATTGACTTTAGCGGCGAATTCAGAAAAAAAAAAATCAAATAATGTCAATGAATTCAAGTTAAAAAAAACTTCGCATTATAAAAAGTTCGAACACTGGTCAACTGAGTGAAGGATAAGTTATATAACCAACTCTTCCAAGACTAAATGCTATCAAGTGACAGCATTACTATGGTCTAAATCCGCCCCTGATTGAGCCCACATCCACATTCAACTTTATTGGACACGGATCTGTATTCGTCATCTGTATAATTCATAATTATTTTGAAATATTACTTGATCAAAAAATAGATATTGATAATACACTACAAACAATATTGTTTCTAGCCACACTTAATTAGCCACACTTAATTAAGTGTGGTAAATTATTGAAAGCTCTTATGAGTAAAACAACTTTAGCCACACTTAATAAGTGTGGAGAGAATAACGTCACTTATAAGTGTGGGGAAAAGCTAGTTTAGAAAATAAAAATATAGTAATTAATGTAACCACACATTAAGGAGAAAAATCATACAAATAGCCACACATATAAATGTGACTACAGACCAATTATAAAAATTTGAAAAACATTTAAAAACCTAATTTAAAAACTTTGAAAAAAAAAAGTTAAAAGCGGTTTATAAAAATTTCTCGATTTCGTTCAGTACGGTGCAAATTCATATTCAAATTCCTTTGATCGCGCAAAGATTTCTCAATTCTTACTCCATATATTTTTAATAGAAATTCCTAAACAATCACCGTGATTTGTAAATCACCATATAAAAACAAAAAAAAAATAATAAAATAACTAAAATAAGAAAAAGATAAAATAAATTATCCAAAATCCCCCCTATAAGATTAGGCCACGTAGTGTGATTTACTTCTCTCACAAATAACCGTGATTTACCCAGACTTCCTCTATTTTTAAGACTAACCCCCATTTTCTGCAGCTTTTTCCATTGTATTGATATTATCTTTGGAATTTTGAGGGGTTTTAAGGAAACTTGAAGCAAGTATTATAGAGACCAGTGATAGAAGAAGTGATGGAAGTATAAAGGGTTTTGAAATCTTCATTCGGCCACTCCCAAAATCATTTCTACTTTTCAACTTTTCAATTATCACTGTTTAGTACTCTTATCAGAGTTAGAGGCGTTTATTTATAAGTCTTCAATATCTCTGTATCACTTCGTGCTGCGATGTTAATCATCCTGCTCCAATCCTTCTTGCTGCGATATCTCTGTTCCAATTCATTCACGGTGTGCGGTTACTTTTGCTCTTCCTGCTGATACTTATTCCAATTCCTTAATTTCTTTGATCGCTCGACCATCTTCCTAGGTATAATTGATTTCATTAAAGATAGTTTATGTCCTAATTCTACTTCCTTCTCCCAATTTGCACTATTTTTTAATGATTACTAATTTGGTTGATTTTTTCCCAAAATTTGCCCAAATTCTGTTGGTTGTTCTTTCAATGAATTTCTTGTTATATATGTATGTCTAAGATTTGTAATTTTTTTTTTTTGCATCAAGAAAGTGATATATTCAGGCTTGGATGAATTTGGTTTGTTGAATTGTTTATATTTGGTGGTTTTTAGATGAATTGTTTGTCATAGATATTTACTTTCAACTACTCTCGAAGTTTCTCATGATCATAATCTTCAGTTCATAATTCAATTTAAACAAAACCCTAATTCTCTTCCCGATTTCCAATTTTCATTTTCCATGGCTTCTTTAGTCCGTAAATTAATGATCAAATAGTTTTTTGTAAGTTTGAGTATGGAAGATATACAGTGATACAATCGTAAAGAACAAACCTTAAAGAGGATTCAATTTTATGTATTGCTTTGATTTCCCTGCTTTTTGAGGAATTCTTTTGGAAGCATCATATTATGGATCATGGATGTAAGAAATTTGGTTTTGGTTTTAGAATTCTTGAATTATGACTAATGCTTGTATTTATCTAGTGACTTATGTCAAAAGATGTAACAAGGCTTTTGGAAGTAAGATGATTTGAAGTTATAAACTTGTACATTGTGGTTGTGACTAATGGTTGTTTGATTTTCACCTTTACCATGGATTAACAAGAAGTGATTGATCTGATTTGTCAAATACTTGATCACATGCCAATTAATTGTGCTAGAAATCAACCATTTTATTAAGTAGTTACCTCTTGATTATAGAATTATTTAAGTGTAGGTACATAGCTTTCATTTGGTTTAGTTTATATATCTTCACCATATATGGATATACAAACACCAGAGCATAGATATATTCACCACTTTCCTTGAAATTAGAAAAACTTTCTTAACGAAATCCTTCATTCTAAAGGATGATTCAGGATATATCACTAGATAGAAACAAAAGTCGTATGTCTTTTGTGCAATATTTAACTTAGTCCGCTAGTAATGCATATGTAAGTATAAAAATTATGTTGGATGAGTTCATATATCCAAACGCATCATGGAACCATTGCTTTCATACAACTGTTACAGGAATGTTATGTGTCTTTGTTTTCCTGGGTTATCTTACATGCTCACCTGCAACAGGTACACAGGAGTAGTGACTGGAATGGCTGAGTTAGATCCAATGAGATGGCCTGGATCTAAATGGCGTTGCCTAATGGTATGCATCCATAAGAATCCCTTTTCCTGTGTTATAATTTATTGCATAAAACTTTTTTGGAAGTCATTTTTTATTGGCTTTGACAGTTTTATACAGTCTACATCTACATTTTGTTTTGCAATTTTGAGAACTTATATGAAGATAGATGTTATAACTTTTTTAATAGTACTATCAACTTCTTATTCTCGAAAGGGTTGAAAATTCAAATGAATTAATATTTTTAAAATGATGTTTAATTGAAAGGGAAATTAATCCGTTTGTAACTATTGATATTGCTCTTATTTGCTATCTATCATGTTTTTGCTTGCATATTTTCACTAATATTTTCTCAACACTAATAAACTACATGGTGGGAGTCTCTTCTAGGTGATATTTTCTTTGTATGGCTGAAACATCTACTAAAAATCATTTGATACAAAAGCAAGATCATGTTTTCTTTTTGTTTTGACTCAGCATTATGCATGTTGCTATTATGTGGTTCTGATTAGATCATTTTGCAATTGCAATGTCGCAGTAATCTTTTATTATTAATCTCATCCAACGTATTTCATACTTCGTATTTAGTCCAATGTGTACACTTGGTGGGTCTAAGCAATGGAATAAGACACAGTGGTTATACTCAAGAACAATTAGTGTGGGTAAAGTTGGCTTAAACTTTATGAATGAGTAAAGATAAAAATTAATCAAGAAACTAGGTTTCTGTATATAAAGGTTGGTTTTGATTTTGTAGTTGGTTACGTTGATTTATTGTTGTTGTATCATTTATACTAGAGCTTAAGTTGGCTACAAATTTATTACTACTACACTTTAGATGTTTGGAAATGACCAAAACTAATTTGATTCATTCTGAGGTTTGTAATAGATACATATTCAACTCTAGTTGTTCAACTGAACTTTTTTGCATTTGCTGCAACTTTAGAACACCAGGCATTCCATGAGCAAATATATGGGGTTTGATGATCTAACCAATTCGATGATAGTAACACTGGGACACTATACAAGTAACTAATCTCATTATATATCCTATCAATTCTACTCTTTCTTTGATTTTGATTGTTCACTGTGATTCAATGTTAATTGACTAGTGATAAACAGGTATGAATATAAATTCTTACGGGCTATAACTTTCAATATACCAGGCAATATCGGCAAAGATAATCGTGAAAGCAAGGTTACGGTTATGATATACAGAACATTAAAAATCATGAACCAGGTATGCTTAATGTTCTTCATTCTTAATTATGGTTTGTTGTATGTCACTATTTATCAAGTTCTACATAATTTGGAATACCTCCTATTTAAAATACCTTCAACTCATAATTTAGAATACCAAACAACTATGCTAGATACACAATTAAGTCTCATTCGTATATATTGCTGACCAATGTAGGGTTACTCTTCTTTGTAATGACTTTAATCAATTCTAATATTTATGTTTTTTATATTAGGTGGCTACTATGGAACAAATACGGCCGCCAGAAGTTTTAAACACAAGCACAGAAAATCAATTCTATGATGGCATTGCATGATTTATGTTAGCATTGATCGTATTTTTTTAAAACTATCGATCGAGCTAATTGATTGTAATTTCATGACAATGATATTTTTTTGCAATTTTTTTATTTTGGAATAGCAACATTGGGTACTTTTTTTTATTATCAATGATAATAAATTTTGTTCAAAAAGGATTATTCATGTTATCTTTTTTTTCAATTTTAATAATTATTAATTAATTGATAAATAATAATAATAATAATAATGATAATAATAATAATAATAATAATAATAATAATAGTAGTAGTAGTAGTACTAGTAGTAATATAATACAAAAAGAATATTAATAATAATGAACGACAACAATAGTATTAATAAGAAAAACATAATATTAAATTTGGCGCTACAATTAGTTAATAACTTCATTCCCCACGCTTATATGTGTGGAAACGATAAAAAAAAATCACTAGTACCCATTTCCCCACACTTATAAGTGTGGAGATGTACCAACACTTATAAGTGTTACTAAAGATGCATTTTACCACACTTATAAGTGTAACCCAGTTATAAATTAACCACACTTATTAACTGTGGCTAATATTTCCCCACACATCCATAGCCACACTTATTTATGTGTGGGGAAATATTTTAGGCACACGTGTATGTGTGGCTACGTGCATTTTTAAGTGTGGCTATATGCAGCATATTTTGTAGTGATAAATGAAAAAAATTTGAATTTTTTTAATAAAATATAAAGAGAATTAGTATATATAAATAAAATTAAAGAAAGTGATAGATCATTATTCATAAATAAAAAATAATGTAAAATCAATATACAACATATCAAAATAACAATTAATACAAAACAAGTAAGATGAAAGAATATTATTTTTTAAAGTGACTTTGAAATGAAATTTAATAATTGAATCTTTTGTGAATTACAGCCTCAAAGTTTAGTCGTTTTGTGAATTACAGCCGCAAAGTTTTTTTTTCATGAATTACAGCCACCAAGTTTTGAAAGTGACCACCATTACGCCCAGATGACCGGTTATGACCGTTGACCAGCCATTTTACCGTTGACCACCAAGAGGATGAAGATGATGGAGAAGAAGGAGGAAGAGGATGAAGATGATGAAGGAATTAAATAAAAAAAAGGAAAAGAAAAAAAAAACTAAAAAAAAAAGTTAAAATAAAAAAAAAAGATTCTTAATAATTCATGATGAGTCCTTCCATATTTAATTTTCATAGCAATAATTGTGATTCATCATAAATAATTGTGATTCATGAAAGAATATAGTCCTTCCATTTGAATATTCACAAATAATTGTGATTATTTATGAATATTCAAATGGTAAATTTACTTTCAATAGATAAGCAATATATTGGATGATTAATGTTCATTTATCCTAAATTGTAATTTTGTAATTAATATTAAATTTATCACAGTATGAATAAAATTAATTGAAATGACTAATAGAAGATATATATATATATATATATATATATATATATATATATATATAATTAATTATTTTAAAAATTTATATACAATATAAATATAAAGATTTTTTAAAGGAATTACTAATGGAACCACACAAAAAACATTTGAACAAAAAGTACATCAATCATGGTACAAAACTATGCATGTAGAGCATTTCAAAAAAAAAAAAAACAAAACAAAACAAAAAAAAAAAACTAAGCATGTAGAGTAGGACTACATGACGACGACTAACCAACGACCGCCTAAAATTATTGAACCAATGAACCCACATCCGCGCGCCTTTAAATTTGTGGGATACATAGCTACCTTCGGTAGAAAATCAAAATATGAAAATAAAAATTAATTTGGATTTTGAATACTTAGTTTGTATTAAATAATAACGAGTGATACTACCTTTATTTTTACAAGTAATAACTAATAAGGACTCAAATAAGATAACAAAATATTGTCTAATACCTAAATAATTAAGAAATAAAATAACCTTGATATTTAAATATTAAAAAAATATCTAAATTTTTTAAAACATAATATTTTAAAAATAATATCTTTATTTTATTATATTTATATTTCCTACACACCCAACAATATTTTAGTGTTTTGTGATTCATAATCATCTTTTCTTATTTTTTTTTTGAGAATTAGGAAATATACTGAGAACACTAGAAAACACTGAAACTTGGGAGCCTTAAAATCACCGACATAAAAAAATTCTGCGAGGAAAAAAGGCCATTTAAGTGACTGAAACAAATCATTAATAATCACTTATACTATTTTAATCCGTCTTACTAATTTTTGTATTGTTTTTATTTTTAGATGATGACTCATTATTTTTTTTCAATTTCATTCATATGTTTTAATTTATTATAATCTTATACACAAAATATATTCTCTCTTTATATTTATACTTAATCTACAATTTTCTTAAAAACTATTTTTTTTTCTCTTTATACTAATTCAAAAGGACAAATTAATATATGTGGATTGTGGGTTAAGTTGAATTGGGATTAAATCAGATCTTGATAAGGTATGGATATTAGAATTTTTGAATTAATTTGTCTAGAAAAAGTAAATACTTCATTTTTTTAGGATATATAATTGATTTTTATACTGTTCACACATTTTAATTTAACAATCTTTAGTAATAATCTTTAATTAAAAAAATATTAATGTAAAATTTTAATAGATTTATTAGGAGTAAAAACTGATTACAAAATTTTGCTATGAACGGTTTATAGCATAAACGGGTGTAATGGTCCAGCCCATTTTTACACTTTTCAAAAAAAAAACAACTGAAATTTTCATTGGGCTGAGTTGTTGTGAGTGCCGTCTATGCCATAGATCGTCTCTTAAGAGACCTTCTAAAAACTAATTGATCAATAAGAGTAAAAGAGCCCCACACGAAATGTCCAAATCAATTTTCTTTCAATAAAAGGGTGCAATTGAAATGAGCATTCATTCAATATAAGGGTACGTGCAAGTAAAATAAGATTGTTGTTGGAATACTCAATATAAGTTGCTGATATGAGTTTCAGTTGTTTGACCTCACAAACATATTAATGGCATGTATATCAAAATAAAATATATACTTCAACAAATTGTAAATTTGTTATTTTTTATTATTCCACTTGTCAAGTCGGAGGACTCTTTTTGGTTGCGCTTTCCTTTAAGAGTATGTATTGTCGTTGTCCTTCCCTCTCCGGCCAAACTCTATTCATAGTTTTCTATGAGCTGGATACACTGGGTAGGATGATAATGATGATTATTGCACTTGTAATTTGGCTTACAATCTAAAAGGAAGAGTAAGCTATATATTTGAGAAAATCATATGTGAACTTGGTCCACGCTGTATTAGTGTGGACCAATTTTTAAAAGTAAATAAAAAATCAAGTATTTTCACTTGATAAGAATAATTATCGGGAAATATTTTATTTTTAGGTTAATTCACATTAAAATAGTATGGACAAGTCTTTATAAGACTTTTTCATATATTTTATGGATTTTTGGTGACATTCATGAATATTTAAATGGTAAATTTATTATTATTCAAATTTCAAAACAAAAATTGTAAATTTATAATCAATGGATAAGCAATATATTGCATTATTATTGTTCAATTGTCCTAAACTGTACTCTCATAATATTAAATTTATCATATTCATAATATGAACAAAATTATATTCCCTTATATTCTTTTTTTAACACTTTTTATCGATGAGTTCAAAAACACTATTTATTGATCACTCTTAATTTATATTTTATTTTTGATCTATAAGTTCAAACATATTCAAATGAGATCTTGTTTCGTTCGTCTTAATATAAATTTTATTTATATCAACTTATTATATAATTTTTACTCAATACAATTAAAGGTATTTAGGATTAAAATAGCATAGATTTACAAATGTAGTCATGTTCATATTTTTATTTTTACAAATATAGTCATGTCCATATTCAAGTGAGTTTGTATATATACTCAAAACATAATTTTTATTTACAAATATAGTCATGTTCATATTTTAATAAACAAAAAAAACAAAGCAAACAAAAACACATACATCATTTTCATTAAAAAACAACATGTAATACATGTTTAAAATCAAACAAACAATAATACAAATTTAGTATAGTCAAAATTCAGAAATGGATGTCGAAAATCAAAAAAAAAAAAAAATTCCAAAAATTTCTTAACATGTCGAAAATTCAGAAATATTCCGACTAAACTGTTGGTCACTATGCTTTCAGAATTTTCCAACAAGTTGCTCTCAGTAGGAAAATAGTCAGAATTTTCGACTGACCTTTGTTAGTCGGTAAAATTGTCGGATATTTCCGACTAAATAAGGTTGGTCAGTGATTTTAGTCGGAACTTTGCAATTTTTTATAGTGATCTGACTAATTAGAAAGTGCTTAAAAAGTTTGGTCCTACTTCGAAGTAAACTGTTTGTAGATTGATTTACCACAAATGCCAAATTAGACATCATTCAGCCTACCATCATCACTATAAAAGCTACCCATTATCCCATAAACAAAAATCAAGCTAATATCTTTCCAAAATCAATCAAAATGAATTCAATCCTTGTTCTAGCATCCCTCACTATTCCCTTCATTTATTTGCTCATCCTAAAACTCATCAAACCACACAATTCTAAAACCAATAAACTTCCTCTAGGCAACAACGGTTGGCCTATCATTGGTGAAACACTATCCTATGTCTTATGCCCTCAAAAATTTATATTTGATCGTATGACCAAATACTCGCCAAATGTCTTTAAAACCAATTTAGGTGGTGAAAATATAGCCGTTTTTTGTGGGCCATCAGCCAACAAATTTCTCTTTACCAACGAAGGAAAATTAGTTACGTATTGGCTACCACGTTCAGTAGCTAATTCTTTATCTTACAAAAAAATAGAATCCAATACGCCATCAGAAAAACCAGCTCATGATCTTTCATATAAGTTCCTAAAAGTTGATTCTATTCAAAATTATGTTTCAACTGTGCATTCCATGGTACAACAACATTTGGAACAATTTTGGGCACCTTTTACCCACGTGAAAGCTTATAAATTAGCTAAAGAATTGACTTTTTCATTGACTTGTCGAGTTTTAGTAAACTATTCAAACCCTTCTCTCGAACAAGTCAGTCTGCTAGCCGAGCCATTCTTTTTATTGGTGGAGGGAATTTTTTCCGTGCCAATAAATTTCCCTGGGACGCCTTATTATAAGGCTTTGAAGGGCGGTAAACTTGTTAAGGAGAGGCTTGTTGAGATAATTAAACAAAAGAAAAAGGAATTATTGGTTATGAAAGAAAAGAATGATAATTATGGTGCTAGTAAAGTCCATGATTTATTGACTTGTTTGGTTATGGATTCATTGGAAAATAATAATAATAATGTGATAAGTGATCAAGATATTGCTAGTAAGATTATTGGTCTTATGTTTGCTGGGTTTTACCCTACAAGCACTACTATTGCTTTTTTGATCAAGAATCTTGCTCAAAACCCTATTGTTTATGACAAGGTTTTGAAAGGTAATACTTCTACTTTTGTTTAATACTTCTGTTCCATTTAACTTGCTACATTTGACTTTTTACGAGGAGAGTCTATATTACTATATATTATACATTCTTCTAGCATAAAAGGCTATCATGCGAGTAGTGAGAACGTGTGATTGATAAATAAGACAATAAAGTATATTTATATCCTAATGGTACAATACAATCATTAGCTTATATTTTTACTTTAATTTTTTTGTCTCGACACATTTATATTTTTTCTTTAGTAGTCACTGTTATTTGTGATACACTACAAAAATTAGAAACTAAATTATATTAATAAATTGTTGATTTGTGTTTGGTGAGGAACAGAACAAATGGAAATTGCAAAATCAAAAAAAGCAGGAGAAGGCTTAAGTTGGATGGATGTTCAGAAAATGAAGTATTCATGGAATGTTATATGTGAAACAATGAGGTTGACTTCACCTGTCCCTGGAAATTTTAGAGAAGCCAAAACTGATTTCACTTATGCTGGCTTTCATATCCCTAAGGGCTGGAAGGTACGTTTCGGTAAAATTATTTTTGTCACGCTAGCTCTGATATCATATTAAGAAATCAACTTAATCAAAAGCTTAAAATGATGGTTGAGGCCTCAAGATATGTTATATACTCTCATAAATATATCACAAAGATAGTATGTAGTAAATGAAAATTGCCACATTATTTTTGTTTGGTCCCTTTTATTGCCTTATTTCTTTCGTAAGGTCACAACTATTCTCTTTAATTTTAATCCATAATTTTTTTCTCTTGTAATATATCATGTATAAAATTTAAATGTCACCTCACTCCTTAATATATATCTCTAACACCAATTGTTATAATTTCAAAGGGACACATATAGAGTACATTAGTATAGAAACTCGTGCAATGTACGAATTTGTTAGTGCAAAATATATATAAAAACAATTTTAAATAATAATGTTAGTAGTAACTACTGTATTAAATTTACCAAATACATGATTTTTTAAATCAAAATATAATTACTGACGTTTATTTTAATTATTTACCTGATATATAACTTTTTTTCATTCAATTGAACATATTAAATTCGAAGTTAACTAAACAGAATTACTATAGTATATCCTACAAATAGTTTACCTAATTTAGCTTCAAACTTAAGCAAAAAAAATTAGATTTTAAATTTGATAAATATTGTCATGCCTCTCTAAATGGTGACACTTGAAATTTTTCAAGACTTTTATAGTATTATATGATATGATTACTACCATATAATTAAGCTGATCATATAATTTCAAGATAAGGTATTAAATTTGATTTGCATCTAAAACTTCCCGTCCGTTATCCTATCATGTAACAACAAAACAAACTAATCATGCTCATGATGTAATTAGATACACTCATCAGTAATCAGTGGGGGACATTGAAAATTATTTGACCCCGCTTAGATAACACTTTGACATTTTCTTTAATTTAGTAATATGTGGCTCCATTAAATTTCTATAATTGCATTTTAAATTCAGACGTTCTCTTAAAAGACTGTTTTTTTGTAAAGACGACTCTCAAAAATCCAATTCAAATTTATATTCAGAGTTGTAATAATATATGTTTAGAATTAGACTGAGTTTTTGAGAGCCGTCTTTACAAAAGACGGTCTAAAGACGGTCTCAAGTAAAAATTTGTGTTTTAAATTTATAAACAAATTTTCTAAATGGCCCACCGACACTAATTATATTATATATTCTATTTTTTTTTTTTGAAATAATATTATATATTCTATCGATTAGAATGTAATAGTAATATCTAATTAATGTGATGTGTTTAATTATTGGTTGTTGAATTGAATTATAATTATAATTTATATTTATAATAATATAATAATAATTATGATATAGGTTCATTGGTCACTTTATGCAACACATAAGAATCCAGAACACTTTCCGGATCCGGAAAGATTTGATCCATCAAGATTCGAAGGAAGTGGACCAGATCCATACACATTTGTACCATTTGGAGCAGGACCCAGAATGTGTGCTGGAAAAGAATTTGCTCGAATTGAAATGCTTGTTTTTCTCCACAATTTGGTCACCAACTTCAACTTTATGTTGGTAAACCCTAATGAGAAAATTATTAATAATCCTGATCCTATTCCTACTCAAGGCCTTCCTATTTACCTTTTACCTCATCAGGTCGACCTTAAGGATGGGCAAGAGGGGCCGTCGTCCAGGGCCCCATGTCAAAAAAGAAAAATTAATAATGGTAAAATGTCCATGTAAGTTATAAATTGCAAAGGAAAATGGCCCTAATGTGCTATTTCGCCCCGGGCCACCAAATATCTAGGGCCGGCCCTGCATCACAATAAAATTCTGAGCATATGTAAGGTGTTGAATCGCATAGAATTATCTCTTTAATTAAGGGGTATTGGATATGAATTTATTCGTTTAATTTTTTTTTGGAATCTAAATTTTTGTAAAATTGTAAGAGTTAGTGTGTATTTTTACTCCATTATTATTGTATTATAAAATCGTATATAATTATAGTACTTTGTTTATTAAGTTGTGATAATTGATAATAAGCTCGATTGTACTGTTTGAAATGTGGGTGATTAATGATTATAGTATCTAATTAGTATATTTTAAAATATCAGCAAGTCTTGGTGAGACCGTCTCACCGTGAGACGGAGCCATACTAGCATTCCAAAGTTAAACATACATAGTAGCTACCTAAATCAAAACAACTTTTTTCATTAAATTTTAAGAAATTATAAATTGGGCCAACTTATATTAAGCCTTCTCAACGTAAGACGGTCTTAATAAATAATTCGTCTCTATATACTTCATATATATATGTATGTGAGCTTTATAAACTAATACTCCCTTTGCGCTCTTTGATTTGCATATTAGAAAAAGAGGGTAGTTTTTAAGAATGTGGTAATAAATGAAGAAAGAATGTATTGACTATTGTGTGGATGGAATTAAAAGAGAGTTAAAATAATAAAATGTATGGATGAGATTAAAAGAAAATAATAGATCATCACCCAAAAATAAAATAATGCAAATTAAATTGGACGAACCGAAATGAAAAATACTGCAAATTAAATAAAATGGAGGGAGTACTCAATAAAAGTCAAAAATACAAATAGAAGTAAGTATCTTAGTAATCATTTTTCAAAAAAATATTGTTATCAATTATTAGTCAAGCTAATAAGGTTAACTCATTGTAGTTGACACATTTATTTTTTTTCGTAGTTCGTGTCTAACGTGTTAAGCTAACGAATATAAGCGATAGAAACATGGATTAAAGTTTTTATTTAAACAAGTCTTGTATAAAACCGTTTTATCATAATACAAATCTAATAATTTAATTGAATACTAAAATTAAAGCTGATCACTTTTGGTCTATCCAAATAATCACTTTTCACTTTAAAAGTGTAAATAATTACTTTATGTTGTAAACTAATTGATCATTGTAATATTATAAGAGATGTCATTTTTGGTCATATTCAGATTTTAAGTGATTATTTTGTAATTATAACTTATACTTATATGATTATTTTAAAATTATAAATATTCCCTCTTATTCATCTAAAATGTCTCATTTATTTTTGGGACACTATTTATCTATCATGTTTAAGTTGTATTTTATTATTAATCTATAAGTTAAAACATAGTCATGTGGGTTCTTATTTGATTCGTTTTGATGTAAAGATTATTAATATCAACTTTTTATAGTTTTTAATTATACATAACTCGATATATTAAGGATCAAATAAGTCCTTTAGATAGAGTGAATAAAGTAAATGAGACATTTTAGATGAATAAGATTTAGTATTATACATTAGGTCCCATCATAAAACCTTTTTATTTAAGGTTTTGTGATTTAACTGATATGACATTAACTCAAATTCAAAATTATTCCATTGAAACTTCACTCAAATCATTATAATCCAGCTTAAAGTCAATTTGAATTCTAATTGGCTACCAGTGATACAAATCATATTGTCTTTTGAGCATATTTGAAATCGACTCTAAAGCATAAATACATGCAAACAAAATACAAGTCCACCTAAAAAAATAAGGCTAGAGTATATAACATATATAATTTGGGGTCTCAACTATCAGCTTAAGTTTTCGGTTGAATTGATTCCTTGATATGGTATCAGAACTCTGAAGCCAACGTGACAAGAGGTCACGAGTTCAAATCTCAACCACCCCTCATTTAAAGTGAAATATTTTAGCGTTAGGTATGAGGAAGGCTTGTGCTGCATCCACACTTCTAGCCCAATGGGCTCTCGTGTTAGAGTATCCTAAGGCTCAACCATCAACTTAAACTTTTGGTTGAAATGGTTCCTCGAAACTATGTCGGTCCAACATATTCATATCACAACTTTTTACATATTAAAAATTCATTCGTTGATATAACAGTTGTTAGACATCTACAAAAGAATTACAGAAAGTCTTGTATGATACCATCTCACCGTAAGACAAAGGCCATTACCAAAAAATATTGAAAAAAACAATAAAAATTGAATTTGCACTTATACAAGAATCAATTTTTAAAAAAATATAGAGTCTCACGGTAAAATAACGTCCAGAAAAAATTAGCAAAAAATTAACAAGTAAATAAATAAAAATAAAATCAAACTCATAGGGTCTTTGGGGAAGGTCCACACAATTTAAATGATAACCACATACAAAGTTATAACAATGAAGGAGTACAAAGTAACAACAATGAATATTAAAATTACATGCATTTTAATCTTTTGATACAATTGAAAACGCTATCAATAAAAGGTGGTTCTCCATCACATTTTTGTTTTTGCCACATTTTCTTTTTAATAAGATTTTTTAAAATGAAAATTTAGCAACATTATAATTAAGAGGGAAAGGTACAAATCATTATACTACCCAGTGTATCCCGATCAGTATTACTGAACTAGTACTACATAATACAACAACGTTAAATGGTACTATTATGGTAATTTACCCTTAACATAACATAATCACGAACTTAATTTTAGCGACCTCCCCAAATGTTTCCTGCAAGCATCAGCATTATGTTCACCACGGTTTCGGTAGCATCACCTAATCCAACAGCGTAAAGCGTCACATTAAGCGCAAAATTTGCTGCCCCAAACAACAAATCACGCTTTCTAAAACGTCGTTTTTTATTATCATTTTCATTATTACCATTTAAACTTCTTTCTTGAAAACCATTTTCGTTACTATTATTGTTATTAACCTTGTCGACTGCATGATCATAATTAGGCCCATAGTAAATTTTCGCCCAATTTTCGTGCAACAGATCTTTAGCACACTTAACATGTAGCGCAAGCTTTAACTTGGTTGAAACATATGCCCATCCATTAACTCCATTAGTTCCTTGACAATGTGAGCAACACACATTCAAATTCTCGAGTTTTTTATCCTCGAGAGTGAACGATTCTCCACTAACTTTGTTAGTACTAGGCAGTTTCATACAACACGGGTGTAACAAAATTGTAGAATTCGACCCATTATTTGTTAAGACATACCTCCAACCCTTCAAACCCATTCCACAGGCTTCGCAACATGAGTCGGTTAGTGATGGCTCGTGTTGGTCGAGCACGAACTGAGAGTGCGAGAAGAAAGGATGAGAGATTGTTGGTGGGATCATGTGACAATCAGTGTGTACATGGTAATTGCATTCAGGATGGCATGTATAGCATGCACCATAACCCAATTCTCTGCATATGTTACATGTGAATGCAAATCGTTCTTCAAAGGTTACTAGTGTTAGGGAGGTATGGAAGCACATAATATCGCTTGTTGCCATTGTAGATTCTTAGTTTCCTAGCACTTGATTACCTAATAAAAAATAATTAATAAATTAAAAATAATTAAACATCACTAATTAAATAATGTGCACTTTATTTTAGGAAAAATTATAATAATCCAACATTTTTATAATTTTCCTATATAATAATCCCACATATTGATCAACCATAGATAATCCCAACTTTAAGTGGTATTTGTCTAGAGTAAACTTGGGTAACCCGATAACTTGCTATAGTAGATAATTCACCAAAAATATTAACTTAAAATTAGAGAAATTTTTTTAAAATTTACATAAAAAATTCTAAATAATAAAAAAAATCATAACATTGTTTTCAACTTTTTATTTTAATTTATCTTTTTTTTCAAAAAAACTTGTTGTAGCAATTCATCCGGTCACCGGGATTACTCTTGGAAAATACCCCTCAAAGTTGGGATTATTCATGGTTAATCAATGCAGGGTGAGATTATTGTAGGAAAATCATGAATAGATTGGATTATTATATGTAATTTATATGAAATCACCCCAAAAAATAATATCATAATATGTAATTTAATCATATTTTACTATATATACATATTGAAATAAAACATATACACATAAAATTGAAAAATATGTGAAAATAAGTTGAAACTTAAGTACCTGCGATTCTGTAGCTGTGAACCTAATTTGATCAAACTCAGAATACAATTATACTTTTTTTTTGAGCCTAGAATACAATTATACTTTGTTAAACACATTCACAAGTACATATATATATAGACTTCATAGAAGTATAAGTCAAAACTCAAAATGGACTGCCAACATCCGTGTATAAAAAAATGTCAACTACATGTCAAGTAATCAAGTGGTGCAACTGGACAAAATGTCAAAAACAATATTTTTTTTATTTACTTGGATATAGATCTAGATCAACTTGCAAACTCCATATATTTTTATTTGATCCCTTTTAATTAATAACATTGTCAACTATATATTATCATTTACTTTAGGAAAAATTATCTAGAATAATTCAATTAATTTGTGATTTTCTTACAATAATCCCACTTATTGATTAACTATGAATATAATTCCAACTTTGAGGGGTATTTTTCTAGAGTAAGTCCGGTGTCCGGATGACTTGCTATACCAATTTTTTTAAAAAAAGATAAATAAAAATAAAATGTTGAAAAAAATAATAGAAAATTTTCCAAAAAAATTTTGTGATTTTTTTTATTATTAAGAACTTTTTATGTAAATTTTTTAAATTTTTCTCTAATTTAAAATTGATTTTCAGTTTTACTTTTATAGTGAATTACCTACTATAGCAGGTCATCGGGTTATCCAAGTTTACCCTAAACAAATACCACTTAAAGTTGGAATCATTCATGGTTAATCAATATGTGGGATTATTATAAGATAATCATGAAAAAGTTGGATTATTCTAGGTAATTTTATTTACTTTATATATAGTGAATAAAAAATATAATTAATGAAATTTAATTTTATTGAAACATTTTTAAAATATTATATTTTTATTTATACTTAACACAAGATACATATCAAAGATCAAAATTATATAATACCGAGTAAAAACATAAAATGACATTAAATATAGTACATGATTACTATTATAAATTTTTTATTTTTACATGGACACCATTTTGATCAAGCAAAATAAAAGCCTTGGCCCTTGAGTTAGAACATATATATGACTCAAGAGTCAAGATAGAGGGCTCAAGCATCCATTCAAAAGTAATATTACAAGGTAGACCGAAAGAAGAAAAAAGTTAGATGAGAGTCAAATTTATAACATTTATTCGTTAATAGTGGTACTTACTCCAACAAAAACAGGATTTTTAATTCAAATATTTAATTTTTTCTAACATTATGTAATTGGCTAAGTTTCAATTAAATAAATTATTTATAATTTATCACAAATTGGTGAACTTAAATGTATTTAATTAGAGTGTGGTACAAATACAATGCAAGTATGCAAGTAGACCTAGTCTTTGATTATTTTAGACTTTAGGAATGTGCATACAGCATGGCTGGAGTACTAACTAAATTTACTGTGCTTAATCAATGTAATTAACTAATCTTTTTGCTATTCCTCTAGTTACATATAACATCAAATTAAAGATTATCTTCAAATTATTCAAAAAGATTCTTGTACAATATGCTAATTAATTAATTAAAACTCTCAAAACTCCAAAACGACTAATTGGTCAATTATTAAATCTGATTAATACAGGATTGACCAGTCTAGTCCTCTCTCGCATTCTATTTGTTCTTATTTTATATTCAATATCCATCTTAATAACTTTCACTCATTTTTATTTTTCACATTGTTGTGAATGAAAAACGGTGTTACAGACCATCTTTAATTGAACTGACCCATGAAGGAAAATTTAGTGTAAAAGATGAACTGGCCCATAAAGAAAAATTTAGCGTAAAAGATATTAAGTTTTAATGGGCTGAGCCTGAAAGACGTTTTTCAGAAAGACGGTCTCTCAATAGACTAGCTGTTTATTTTTTTTATATAACAACTTCATCATATTTATTTTTATATTCTTTTAGGTAGTCTTTGGGAACATAAAATTCATTTGAAAATAGGAAATTTAATTTAATATTCAAATTCAAGAATTGTAAATGATTCCTATATATTTGGAATTTGCAAATTTTAATATTTAACCAAATTATACATTATTATTGCAAGTTTATGGAATTCACCCAATTCCACATTTCAAATTCAAGATTTGTCAAATATAGTATTTGGGCCAATTCAACATTTGAAAATGAATTACAATTTGCCAAACATACCATTACGAATTTCATTATGCTCGACTATTTTTAATTTTTATTTATTATTTTTTTTACTAATTAATTAAATGAGATAGTATCACGGTGAGACCATTTTTATTGGGCTGGCCCAATGCACACTTTTTGTCCTAAAGTGATCACTTATAACGTTAAAGTGATCATTTATAATTTTAAATAATTATATTTATAGTCTTAGGGTGATTACTTATAAACCTAAAACGATCACCTACAATCTTAAAGTAATCAATTAAAAGATGGACTAATTATATGAACCCGTTTTATAATAAGACAATCACATGACCACCTGTAATTTTTTAGTCTTTGTAATAAATTAAATGAAGCAAAATATCTTGGGACAGGGGAGCATCTACCTATGCAACTATGTTCATTGTATTTGTACGGAGCCATTCCCCAAAGCATTGCTGATATACTAGCTAGTCCCTCAAACCCTCAAATATGATTAGTTTATTAAAAATATTTATATTTTTAACTTAGGAGTAGAGACTCTGGTCCGGCCCTAAGGATGAGTAAGAGGGGCCGTCGTCCAAGGCCTCATGTCAAAAAAAAAAAAAATAATAGTAGAAGATCTATATAAATCATAAATTGCAACGAAAAAGGGCCCAAATGTACTATTTCGCCCAGGGCCCTAAAATATATAGGGCTAGCCCTGGGAGTATATTCTACTATTCTAGTACTTAATGAATTTTCTTAGATTTAACTTTTTTTTGAATTTAACTATATTATATAGATATGTTATAAATTTATGGTAATTCATTTTTAACAAAAGCATATTCCGGTAATGTATAGTATGTACATATAAAATTGAAATCAAATGAAAATTAATAGTACTAAATAATTACTCAATTATATTAGTTTTACTATTATAATTTCCTTTTTCGAAATAACTAATATCTAATTTCACAACAAACGATGAATATCATACATTGTACACAATTTGCAAACTTGCAATACCATTTTTGGTCTAACGACACAACATTTAATGAAAAAAAAAACTGGTGTGATTAAACTTCTAATTAATTTCCCTATAATCATCTCAAATACTTTTGATTAACCATAAATCAACTTAATTTAAGCTAGGGTCACTTATTTAAGAATATATTGCCCCAATGATGACTGGTTTTTGGGTTAATTGCTAGAAAAAAAAATCAAAAATCAAAATTATTAAAATTACTAGTGAAACTCAAAAAACAAAACTTACTCATTTGATTTCTCTTTTTAATTTATTTTAAATTTTGAGTTTTTTATATTTTAATTTTGTATTTTATTTTTTTTATTTTTAATGCAAAATAACTTAATGTATAGGTATAAAATAAATTACGTTGGTGCATTCTTCGCAAGCACCTCTTATAATTAAAATTATTCATATTCGATCAAACGTAGAGATTATTGTAAATAAATCAGTAAATAATTTTTCCATAAAAAAATAAGCAAATACAAATTAATATTACATTCAACATTGTAACATATTAGTACTACATATTTCTGCACACATAGATAATTTTGAGTATGTCGTAAGATACTCAATCGATCACATACTACGTCCAAACATAAATCTTTACTTTAAAGAAAATAAATATAAAATAAAAAAATTATTTAAAAAATTATAGCACATTTTAAAAAATTATTTTAAAAATTATAGTAAGACATAAACAACGATCAGATGAATATATTGGTGACTACATCAATGACACTGAGATGAGGTTGGCCTAAAGCATGATATATTGCATGTCTGATAAATGTTTTTGTGACGAATTTCAAAAACATTTTACGCTTCATGCCCTTCTTCTTTGGTTTTATTGCTAATACGCCGTCGTCTTGGTTACTATTGTTCTCACGATCTTTTTTAGATTTCCCCAACGTGTTGGAATTTGGATTAAACTTCTGATTTATCTCCTGTTGATTTGCTCTTTAGGATCTGCATATACATGTCTGCTTTTATTAATTGTTCAGAGCTAAGGAAATTTTATTCTATTCCATTACCCATATCTAATGTGAGTCGGATATGTTAGATTATATAACATATTCTGGTGGGGGAACTTAACTATCAACTTAAGTTTTTGGTTGAGTTGTTGGTTTCCAACATGGTATCAAAAGTCATCGTGATAAAAGGTCACGGGTTCGAATCTCAGCTACCCCTCATTTAGAGTAAAATAATGGACTCTCATGTGATGGACGTATTAGATAATTAGAATATATAACATGTCATGAAGTCTCAATCATCAGGTTAAACTTTTGATTGAGTCGTTAATACATTGACAGGAAAAAATTGTCTTGATTGACAATGGGTAGCTATTATATATATATATATATATATATATATATATATATATATATATATATAAATAAAAGGATTAAAAATTAAAATATCCAAAGATGAAATATACATTTGATATTTTATAAAATAGTTGACTATAAGTTGAATTAAAAGTATAAATTAAATTTTTGATTCCAATTTTACCAGATCTCTCAGAAGAGACTAATTTTTAGTTACATGGAAGGTAGAGACTTACTAAAATTTGGTTATACTTTTTAATTAACTCCTTCAATGTAGTCCATCTTAAATTCAAAAATAAGAACATATATAACTTAATTAACATAATATAAAAAGAAATGATATACCTCAAAGAGATTTAATCTTGATGTTGTTAAGTTTAAGAGTGATATGTTATTGGCTTATAAAAATAAGTGGCTTTATATAGAAAGTATGAGTGTGGCTTTGAAAGAATTATTAATAAGTTTTGATATCATCTTTTAAAAATGGCACTGGATGATTGATTCTACGCTTCGATGCAAGTGGGTCGTCTTAGGAACTGATCAGGATCTTAAGAGGGAAGAAAAACGACAACTCATAATTTTAAAGGAGAATACGACTAAAAAGTCTCTCACTTCGAAAGCTGCCACATATATTTGAAAGACTTGAGCATAACAATATCGGTTGGAATAAGTATTGTTTCTCCTAGTACTGTCTTAAATTTGATTTTCTTGGAACTCTGAAAATTCAACACATTTTATCCAATTCAAATGAATAGATTTATATATAAGGTATTTCTCAATTGACATTTTGTTGGCTTTTCGGTTGGTCAAAGAGCTAATAAAAGTGTTTGGTAATTGATTTTTAAGCCAGCAAATTAACCGACTATTAAGCAAAACCAAAAATCCTACTATTTGTATATTTTTTCATTAACTTTTGACTTTTTGACTATTTTTTCTCAAATAAATACTTAACAATCAACAATCATTTTTTTAACAAGCATTGTCTCCATAATAAGTTAATAATTGGCTGAAACATCTAGCTTGAACAGCTCACTTATTAGCTGACACTTTTAGCTGCACAATTTCAACTAACAGCTCCAGCTAATAACCATTTGTCAAATAGGATCATAATAGTTCTTAAGTTAAGTAAAAATATGTACTTCTGTCAATGAAAATTATTATTATTATTATTATTATTATTATTATTATTATTATTATTATTATTATTATTATTATTATTATAATATATAAACCTAAATAACTAAATTAAATACTTGACTTAAATGATAATTTGTTTGGTAGAACTATTCAATTTAAGAGATAGTACTTGACTTAAATGACCGAGTTGAGTCGTCTAATGCTTCCACTACATGTAGGTCAGACTGTCAGAGGCGGGACACCCACATGGATTGTTATTATTACTTTATTAGCACGGCAACAGATAGGTACAAAATTGAGTTCCATTCAATTAAATCTCATTTAATTTATTTATTTATTCTTATTTAAATTTTTTTAATTGAAATAATCTCATTTATTTACATTTATTTTTTCTCATTTTAATTTATTTTATAACTATTTAATCTATTTAATGAAATTTTTTTCTCCAATAAACTTACTTTTAATAAACTCGTTTTTTATAAAATAAAATTTCCACAAAATCATCATATTTAATAATGGTTGAAGGTTTTTCTCTTTCATGTTTCTAATAAAATTTGATTCTCAATATTTGCTGGATTATCAAATATGCGTCTATGTCCATCTTTAACATGTAGATAGTTTTTCTTATTTTATAATAATACTCCTTCTTTGTTCTTACTGTCCATTTTCTATTTGCATTCATACTACTTCTTTCCTTTTATTATCCTTTTTACCTTAAATACCTACTTTCCAATTCTCAATACCCAACTACCACCTTTAAAATTAATTTAATTAATTAAATCAACTACACTTTTAATGTCACTCCAGCCCTTAAAATCGTGAAAATCAATGGGATGAGCTTAAGCTGAACTGAGGAGTAAAAAATAATAGTGGACTTCCTTTATTTTTTTTATGTGCAATGCCGCTAAACTTTAATTCCTCCAAACGTAGTTCATATTATGAGTTTCATCGAAATAATTGTTAAAGTTGACTCGCAATTGAGACTCGATGACTGAGTCCAGCGTCTCATATATACTATGCCTGCATGTGGGGTGTCACATTATATATTCGAAAAGAGAGTTTCAATTCGAGTAAATATCATTTTCTTCATTTAAGGTTCTAAGTTTATTTAAGGTTCTAATTTTGATTTTAATATTTTTTTTAGGGCAGCTAATCATGTAATAATTGACCGCCAAAATAAGGGATGAAAATTCAACACGATTCATCCAATTCAAGTGGACAAATATATATATATATATTGGCAATTGGCTTTTCTTTTTTTGGCTATTCGTTAATCAAACAGTCAAAAGTGTTTGATAATTGGCTTTTAAGCCAGAAGAAAAAACTAACTCTTAAACAAAAACAAAAACATACTCTTTGAAGCTTTTTTCATTGGATTTTGGGCTTTTTGCCTACTTTTTCTCAAATAAATCGTCTACTACTAACAAGTCACCTATTACCAAAATAACAACTAGTTTAAATAACTAGCTTAAACTGTTGGCTTATCCACCAATACTTTAATTGATTCAACCAACCAATAATTCAACTAACAATCATTTGTCAAACTGACTCATAAACTTAAATTTAATAGTTCAACTTAAGTAAAAACAAGTACTTCTATTATGAAAATTGTTATTTCAATAGATAAAATTAAACTTAATACTAGTTAAATTGTTTGTATTACTATTCAATACACGAGATAGTACTAGCCAACTTAAAAGAGCGAGTCGAGTCGAATCCCCTAATCCCTACGATTTGCGTTCCAATCTAATCAATCTCATTTACATGATTTTTTTTCTCTTTTAAACTTATTTTTAATGGAAATAATCTTATTTATTTACAGATTTTTTTTCTCTCATTTGAAATTATTTATAGAACTAAACTCATTTAATAAAAATATTTGCTCCTTAAAACATATTTTTAACGAAATCGTTTTTTATCCAATAAAATTTCCATAACACCGTCTTTTAGAATAAGTTTTATAAAAACTTTCTTAATAATGATTTTTATTTTTCATGAAGCCATTTTACATAATCAATTCATTTGACGGCTAATTCACGGCTTAACTAGCATCTGACATTTTAAAAACGTCATTTTAAGAAGTGATATAGTTAACATTAAACGAAAACACCCAAAAAAGCCGAATGACAAATTTAGTAATAAATAATGTTATTTGCGCCCGGTAGGATAATTTTTTCAAAAATAATCAAACCATATATTGTTGCAAAATTACAGAGATTGAGAGAGTTTACTGATATAAATTAATTTTGATATATTATATTGGAAGGATAAATACAATGATACAACATAAAAAACAAAAAGCTACACAATAATTAATTTTGTAAATCCTAAAACAAGAATTTGAGTAAGAAATGCTTTATCTTAATGGTCGAAGGTTTTTTCTTTTACATGTGTAATAAAAGTTTAATTCTGATTATTTACCAAAATATTATATCTGCATAATCAAAATTAATAGTTGAGGACGAATCCGTGCAAATCAAAGATTAATCCCCCCAAATATGACTTGCAAATTCCACCAATGCCTCATGCACTTGGGTTGAATCAAAATGAATCAAACCAAGTGAGTTGAAAATGCTACACCCTTGAGCCAACATGTCCAACCCATACAATAAATAGTCGCGCTTCCTCATGCGCCTTGGTACTCCGCCTCGATTGGCTAGACCGCATTCTTGAGTACCGTCACAATTATTATAGTAGTTTGCATGTACATATTGTGACGAACCATTATATCTTTTCTTCCAATTTTCATGCAACATTTCTTTCATGCACTTAACATGCACCGCAACACCATCCGTAACGTAGGCCCACCCCTTAACCTCTTCATTTACCATCGTTTTGCATTGACAATGCACACAATCGATACTTTCGAGTCTCGTATGCAACGTAGGGCAAGGTAGTGAGATGCAACAAGGGTGTAAAAATATAGGATAACTTCCATTTATAGTAAGAACATACCTCCATCCTTCCACACTAGTTCCACAAGCAACACATAAATTTGGCAACATTCCTTGGTGATTATTTGTTGGGGGTAGTATACTCTTATTTAACACAAATTGGGCTTGATTATAGAAAGGGTGAGACATTGTAGGAGGAGCATTATAACAACAAGTATGCAAATGGTAATTACATTGTGGTTGGCATGTATAGCAAGATCCATATCCAAATTCTCTACAACCATTACATATAAATGCAAAATTTTCACCAAAATTTTCTTGTCTTAGGAGCGAATGTGTGCAACAATTATTGTACGTTCCCATCATCGTGTCGTGTATAGTACGTACCTAGTCAAGGCAACAAATTATCAAGTTATGAAATTTCGCCAATTATGATCAATTTAGAAATTTAAATTAATTAACTCATGACATTAAAAAAGTTGGTACACTGATTAATTTTTCGATTAGTTTTAAACAGTCGGACTGAATTTCCTACTAAAATCGTGTTTGTCGGAAATGCTGACTATCGTTCCTACTGCACAATCAAACAGTCAGATTTTTTCCGACTAACACAAATTCCAACTAAATTGCAATTTAATTTAGTCGGCGATTTTTAGAAATGTAATTTGAAAAACAGAGCGAAATTTACCCACCCTTTATTTTCACCTGTTTTCCTATTAATTTTCGACTGTTTAAACTTCAACTATTGGTTCAAAATTTTCATCCTTGAAGCTCCAACTTAGGATGTACTCCAACAAAAAAAAAGATGCGTTTTTGAAAATCTTAGCGTGGAATTAATGATGAAGATCATTTAAAAAATTATTAGCACACTATAATCATTTATTCTACATAATTAAAGAAGAATACAGAAAAATATACATACAATTAAGAGAACTTTTATTTTTATATTATAATAATTACTTTACCTGTGAATATTTTTGGAGATGTCTTCACTTGAATTATTTTATCCCTCCACTATATATGAGTGAGTAATAGATTTTTGAGATTTCATTTATATATATAGTGGAAAAAATAAATGGTGGATTTTCTAGCTTGTAATTTTGGTAGATTAAGTCAACTTTATTTATAACGTATTTATTACTTATCAAAAATATAAATTTAATTTCCGTGTGATATACTTCCTCCGTTTCAGCACAATTTCGATTATTAATATTTTAAACTACACTTAGCTAAAAATTATGAAAATTAAATATTATGAAAATATGAAATTAGACGATTCAAACAAGATCTCACTTGACTATATTTTTTCTTACATATTAGTCGCAATATTAAAATAAGCTTGAACGAATACAAATGTAGCGAGTATCTTAGAACGGACTATATTGAGTATTGACTAATTTTTTATTTTTTTTGAAGTATAATGAGTATTGACTATTCTGTCTCAATCAATGAGTAAATGAGTTAAATGCTACTGCGCAAAGAGAAGAGACCATTTCCAACCAAATTATATTTTTGATTTAAGTAAATATATTATTGAATTATCATGCACGCACCTAAATAAATTAGAATTTTCATATGCTAATAATATGGATTATGTATTATTACTTACAATTTGGGTGAATTTATTTTAATTTATTTACTGTGTAATAAATTAATTATATATATAAAAACAAGTATAATTCTAATTTTTGTTTAAAAGAGATAGATTTATATTTTAAGTCGAGAAATCTATTTACTGTGTAAAAAAATAATTTATAGTTTGGATATACTCCGTTCCTTATAATTTGCAGCATTTTCTATTTTCGTCTGTCCCACTTAAATTGCAGCATTTTTATTTTTGGACTATGACCCACCACTTTCTTTTAATCGCATCCATATATTTTAACTCTCTTTTAATTTCATTCACACAATTCATTATCTCTCTTCATTTATAACCATTTTCTTAATTCTCACCCATTTTCTCTATGCGACTAATTCAATGGGACGGAGGGAGTATAAGTTTTATTGTTGCATTTTATTCCCTTCGATCTTATTTGTTCTTCCACTTTGGGTTTTTCACAAAAGGTAGATAGAATCTTTTGATCGTAGTGGATATTATTTTAATTAAATAGTAGTGTGCAGTAATGATTATATTGAAAGTATTATGAGAGAGAAAATAATTAAATAGTAGTGTGAAGTAAGAAAAGTGGGGTTTTAAAAGGTAAAGTGGGATGAAAACTTTCTAAAAATAGAAATTATTCTAAAGTGGAAGAACTTATAAAATTACCCGTTATAGTAAGGTATAAGAACTTAAAATAACGAAGTGAGTACTGTATATGACCAATTAACTTTACTTAATTTATGATACTCCCTCCGTTCCTTTTTGATCTTCCACTTTGGGTTTTTCACAAATATTAAGAAAGAAAGAATCTTTAGTGATAGTGGGTATTATTTTAATTACATAGTAGTGGAAAACAATGATTGTATTGGAATTTTGAGAGAAAAATAATTAAATAGTAGTGTGAAGTAATGATTGTATTGGAAGTATGAGATAGAAAATAATTAAATAGTAGTGTGAAGTAAGGAAAGTGGGGTTTTAAGAGGTAAAAGTGAGATGAAAACTTTCCAAAAATAGAAAGTATTCTAAAGTGGAAGAACTTTTGAAACTACTCGTTATAGTAAGGTGGAAAAACATAAAGGAACGGAGGGAGTATGTGATTAAATAAAAATTATTTTCTCTCTCCCTTGAAATTTATAATAAGCATAGTTTTTCACTTTACTAAAAGTTGGGGAAAAATATAATGTTGTAATATTTAGAATTGGGATAAATATACTTTAATCGGATTAATAAATAATTTCAATGGTTAATTAGTGAAAAGTAAAAAGATGGCGAAAACTCTAATGGTATAGCTTAAATAGAATTATAGTAAAATTTATATGATAAATTAAAATAAAAAATCACAAAATCTATAATTAAGGACATAATATGTCTCTTTTACCTAGTATGATTGCAGGCCCTGCCCCAAGGGTGGTCAAGAGGGGCCGTCGCCCAGAGCTCCATATCAAAAAAGGAAATTAATAGTTGTAGAAGGTCCATATAGATTATAAATTATAAAGGAAAAGGGCCCCAATTTACTATTTCGTCCATGACCCTATGTCAAAAAAACAAAATTAATAGTTATATAAGGTCCATATAGATTATAAATTATAAAGGAAAAGGGCCACAATTTGCTATTTCGCCCATGACCCCATGTCAAAAAAGCAAAATTAATAGTTATAGAAGATCGAAAGTTCCATATATATTATAAATTATCAAGAAAAAGGGTCACAATTTACTATTTCTCCTAAGGCCCCAAAATATATAAAGTCGGTCCTATATGATTGGCGAGCGAATTTGACGTAGCGAGTACGAGTAGAAATGAGAACCACAAGTGAGGCAGTAAGAAATTGGAAAGAAACTGGTACGATCGAAAATGCAACCCAATCTTCTTATTTCACTGTACGATTTAGAATTCCTTAAGATATTGTTACTGGGATATAAAGGTGTTCATTCGGATCATCGAGTTGATTTTGAGTTATGTATTTCGGGTCGATTTGAAATTGGACTTTATATTTATATTTTTACATAATTGTAAATCATTTTTGAAGTCGGATCTAATCAAATTTAGTTACTAGGTCAATAAATTTTGGTTCAGGACATTGAATCTGTTTTAACAACTCTAGGTCAAAATCATAATAAATATCAATATAAATACTGAAAAATGATAAATGTCATCCTTAGGAGGTCTTGACAAATAGAATTATTTCAGTGAATGATAGTTTATTACATTACAATAGTTACCTAATTTAGAATTTGATTATTTTTAAAATTAGAGATAAATATTTATATAAGTTATTATATTAATTCTATTTATCTTACCTGAGACATTTAATTGAATGACAACTTAAAAATTCATCTATTAATTTTTGCTTTAGAAAAAGTCATACATTTGATAAATTTAATCATGATAGTTATATTTTAATATTTTTTATACTTATATATTTGTGCATTGCAATATATATATATATATATATATATATATATATATATATATATATATATAATATATATATATATATATATATATATATATATATATATATATATATATATATATATATATATATATATATATATATACATATATATATATATATTATATATATATATACATTATATATCATATATACATATCTATTATATGTATATATATATACTATAGTATATAATATGTATTATATATATTAATACACATATATACATATATATATGTTATATACAATATATATCATATCATATATGATATATATCATATGCATATATATATATATATATATATATATATTATATATATAATATATATATATATATTATATATATATATTATATTATATATATATATGTCATATATGTATATTATATATATATATATATATATATATATATATATACATACATATATCTAAATACATACATATATTTATACATATATATATATATATATATATATATATATATATATATATATATATATATATATATATATATATATATACACATAGGGAAGGGATCCATTGAGAAGGGGTCTCAAAATGAGAAGGATGAGAAGGATTTATAGCCATTGATCTTAATAAAATCTAATGGGTGAAAATCATCTTTCTCGTCGATCTTCTTCTCCATTTTATGTTATGATTTAAGGTTACTATGTTTTTAGAAAATGATAATATGTTATGATTAATGGTTACTATGTTTATTTTAAAAAGTTACGATGTTCTGTATAAGATTAAGAGAAGACAGTAACTATACATAATCATAGTAACCTTTATTCATAACATAGTATCTTTTTCTAAGAACATAGTAACCTTTATTCATAACCGGTTCAGTATTAAAAAATTGGTTAATATTATACGAAAAAAGCAAATTGAACCGCGTGCAACTTAGAAAATAAACAAATTAAATCTGTCCATTGATCTAAAAAATGAACGCTTCAAATTACTTCTCACCCTTCTCATTTTGAGACCCCTTCTCATTTGATCCTAAATCTATATACATATACATACATATACATATACATATATACATATATATATATATATATACATATATATATATATATACATATATATATATATATATATATATATATATATAAATATTATATATATATATATATATATATATATATATTATATATATAGGTTTAGGATCAAATAAGAAGTCGTGTGAAAATAACAAGGAAAAGAACGAAATACATACATTAGATCTAAGATCAATGGTCAAACTTGCACGCGATTGAGAACAGGAAGGCTAGGGGTGTGATGCTATCTTAATGATTATGTGATACTTTACGTATAAACATGTTTACTTGAAAGTGTGATGCTTTTAAATTAATGTGTGATGCTTTCTTCATAAATATGATGTTACTTGGATCTGCTGATTTGACAAATGTGTTTCGACAGTTAGATCTTAATCAATCAACGGTAGTTACTCCTTCCCTATCCTTCCTTTTTTTTACACTCCTTCTTATTGGATCCCTCCCCTATATATATATATATATATATATATATATATATATATATATATATATATATACTATATATATATATATATATATAATATATTTGTGTGTGTATGTAGCATGATAGCTATATTATATATATTAGCTATTAATTAATATATATATATATATAATATATATAATATATATATTATATATATATATATATATATATATATATATATATATATTATATATATATATATATATATATATATATATATATATATATATATATATATATATATATATATATATATATATATATATATATATAATATATATGATGTATATATATATATAGTATATGTATATGTATATGTATGTATATGTATGTATATGTATGTGTATATATATATGTGTGAATATGTGTTCTTTGGATGCATGCTTTGACAAATGTGTTTTGGTGAGTTAGATCTTAATCATCAGCGGTAGTTACTCACTCTATCCTTCCATTTTCACATTCTTATTGGATCACACACTAAGAATTTTTGAATTCTAGTTTTATATTTTACTTCATTTAATCATCATATAAGAAATTTTGCAAACTACTTATATTGTTTTCGATTTTATCACCTACCTAAACACATGATCTTACTATCAAAAAAATCAAATTGCATTCTAGCTAGTATTCTTTATTCGAACAAAAGCTCCTAACCGTCGATCTTGATCTTACAAATCACTTCCGCAAAGTTGTTTCTCTACCGCCAATCGTATTAATTAAGTTTTGTTCGGACAAATATTCTTCACACCATTAAGGAACTATTTCATAATCCAACATTGTTGAATATTTACTACCAAATGCATGTAAGAGATTACAACACAAGAGACCTATCAATATGGCATATTGAAAAGCACAAAATATCCAATCAAAACCATCAAAACACATAGCTAGCAAAGTCGAGCAAACTCAAATGAGGAAGCCCCAATGCATGATATATTGCATGTTTAATAACCGTTTTTGTGACTTTCCAAAGAATTTCACTTCCTTGATTTGCTTGACCATATCCTCCCCTATCATTATTACAATTATTATCCACATATTGTGGAATCACACCATAATATCTCCTCTCCCAATCTCTATGCAACATCTCTTTAACACACTTAACATGCACCACGACACCATGCTCAATATATAAGCCCCATCCCATACCTCCTTGATCACTTCCCATACGAATCGTCCCTCGACAATGCGCACAATCGATGCTTTCGACCCTCGTATACAATGTAGAGTAAGGAATTGTCATGCAAGATGGGTGCATAAATATAGGATAAGACCCATTAATAGTAAGGACATACTTCCATCCTTGTACACTAGTTCCACAAGCAACACATAAATTTGCTAATCCTTGGTAATAGTGATGTGGGGGTGTTATACTCTTATCTAACACAAATTGGCCTTGTTTAAAGAATGGGTGAGACATTGTAGGAGGAGCATTTCGACAAATATTATGTAAATGGTAGTTGCAATGTGGTAATTGGCATGTATAGCAAGGTCCATATCCAAGGTCTCTACACCCATTACACGTGAATGCAAATCTTTCACCAAAATTTACTTCTTGTAGGAAGGGATGTGCGCAGCAATTATATGGGCCCATATCTAATAGCAAAAAACAAAAAAAATCATGAGTTTTTGACATCATCGAAAATGGATACATATGGATGTACATATTCATCATCATTATTCCAATGATTCCCGTCAAAGGCAGGTCTAAGGAGATTTCGTGTTACAAGTTTTTTTCGTTTGAGGAGGCTTGATATATAGTATATAACATATTATGGGTTTTCAACTAATACCATATCGCATTGGATGATTGGAATCTAATATCATGTCAAAATACCAACTCAACCAAAAGTTTAAGCTGATGGTTAAAACCACATAATATGTTATCACAAATTCTTACTTGAAACCGTCTATACAATAGACGTCTCAAATTTTGGGGCTGACCCAATTTATAAATTTAAAAAAAAAAAAAACTAATTGGTGGTTATGTAAGTTAAAAGGGAGATATGAGTTGTGCTCTTAAGAGATCTCTATATTATAAACAGTCTCTCAAGAGAGCTGCTTACCCACAATACATTAAAATCATATATCTATACTTTATTATAGATTAGTTTTTACCTGTGATTGCTTTAGACGCTTGGCTTGTGGAAGTATTATCTATCAAACAAATTTTTTTTTTTTCCAAAAGGTTATCCCTCAGCCTGAATTAGTAAGTAGCGATAACCTACAAGACTTATTTGTATACTTTTAAAGTAAAGAAATAATAGTTGTGTATTTTATAGTTGAAGACTTCAAGTCAAGTATAATGTATTATTGTATTGCCTAGTAATTTCGTTTCCAAGTAATGTAGGTAGGGAATACTATTCGTCTTGCTAGAATTTTCTCAAGTCCAATGGAAACGTTGATTAGTTCTTTTGACCAAGTCATCTTGGCTCAGAAGCCGGGAATAGTACGAGACTACAACCATTAAGTAGAGGTGTTCAAAATAGATATGACCACCCGATAGACATCCGACTTTATAACCGAACCCAATTTAATCCGACTTAAAAATAGATTTACAATTATGTAAAAGTCAATGTGAACACAAAATCCGATTTTGAACTAACCCGAAACACCTGTCCCGAATGAACACCTTTACCATTAGGGTAACCAAGTGGGGTTGTCAATTAATGGTCCTTAAATTTTTTATTGTCTCATCATCATCACTATCTTATTGTTATTTCTATGAAATTGCACCTACTTTCTCTTTTGATTTGTTCCACTAAAGTTAGAACATTTTCATTCTCTCATTCTATCTCATACAAATATTTCAAACGAACAAAACTTGTAACAAGCCAAACAAAAAATTTTAATGGTATCAAAGCCAACTGTTTCCGGTCAATTGAAAAAAAAATTCGCTCTGCTATAAAAAAATACAATTTGCAGGTTCGAAAAGAACAATGTTCCCGTCGAATTAAACATGAGTTCACATGTGAGGAAAAGTGTTGGAAAATAATCCACATGCAATGCCACGTTGAAGGATTTGAGAGGGTTTGACTAACATATATACTTGATGAGTAGTCCTCCTAATACCAATTGGTTTTAGAATAAAACCTCATCGGGTCTGTGTACAATCAGCCCTCTTGCGTGGGTCTGGTAGTGCAATAACAAATTCATCAATGAAGGATAGATAACAAAGGGTAGAAAGAAAAAGCTCATTTTAAGTACCTATTGCCTCTTACAATCAAACACAAACATAAAGAAGTATTTTTTGAGAGCACCATAACTTCCCACATCAACGGGAATTCTGTATTTTTTGAGAGCACCATAACTTCACACAACAATATTCAGATTCTAGATAAAATGTCGTTGAGCACCATTGCAACGTTGTTGTAAAACTCCTCAACTCGTTCAACATCCTTATCTCGCGCAGCATAATCCAGCTGCATTTATGCATCATTATGCAGAAATCCTTATCAGTATTCAGTATGTTTAGCATGTCGATATAAACGAATAGATTTCAATATCGGAAACTTACCTTGGTTACGTTATTGAATAAATTAGAATAGAGCTTCCTTAGCAAAGGTCTGACGCTGCCTTCTTTGCTTTGGATGATCGTGTAAATATCTTGTTTTAAGTACGCTGAATTCTGTCGTAATTCTCGTTGTGCTTCTCTCCAAGATTCAGACTCTAACAATGGCTTCACGTCCAACAATGCTTGAGCGTGATCTCTGATCATACTCTGAGCTTCTTCGGCTGTTTGGTCAGGGACTGTCATCCGAAACTCAAAACTGTTGGCAGCTTTACGATTCATAACGGCTTCCGTTGTTAAACATAATGAACTCATACCCACTATGGCCCCTACCCTTCTGCTGATAATGATACCTTCCTGTTTGGCCTTCTGCGTGTTCCTAAATCCTAGCAAAATCACAGTTTTGTTGTCCAGCAAATTGAAAATGCACTAAAAAAACAGAGCATCCTAAGCACAATCATACTTCAATACGAATAAGAATTGACCGAGAACATGGTTTGCCTTGTGACAAGGGATTGATTCTAACTACCTACAGGAAGATAAATATCCCCTCATCCTCTTGCCCGTAAGGGATTCTCCAGTCTTACCCCATAATCAAAAAACAATAATAATTGACCTGTATGACATGAAAACGAAGGAAAATGTAATGAAATGGATTTGAGTAATTACAAGGTTATGGGACATTGTCCTACATCAATCGTATGAGCAACTAATGTGGGTTTTATAGAGTAGATGGGCTCTCTCACCTATTAGGCTAGTCTTTTGAGTGAATTCTCCTGTTTATTCTACAACAATGGTATCAGAGCCGATTCGAAATGGTGGCCTACAAAGTGGTGGCATGGGTTAAGCCAGTCATGACCAACGTAGCCGTGACCAACGTGTACATTGGAACTTATGAGGATTTGAATGTAATGGAATGAATTTTAGGCAGTCAGAAAAACTAAGAGCTAAAAACTGAATAATTTTGAATCCCTTTTTCTAAAATGAAAGGCACAAAGCTTCTTGATCATGCGATAGTTACGGTTGCAACTTACAAGGGACTAATGACATCAATATCAACATTTATGTATAGAGAGACCACTTCACATGATGAAGGTACTACTTATTAATTTCCTGAACATCCCAAACTAAAAGCACTCACTTAGATTTTTCCACAGAAGTTCCTTCTACCTCCTTGGATGAGGAAGTGTCGAATGTTATAAGCTTACCGACAGATTCCTTTGCCTCTCCAAAGATATCCTTAACCTTAACAACCACCAGTTTGAGCTGATCTCTAGTAGGTAGCTGCACAAACAAGAGAGAGAAAAAAACAATTTAGGAACATACAAAAAGGATTTTATGCAAGTTTTTTTAGGCTGTGGGAGAATTAAAAATATAAGTAGTTCAACGAGGTACTCCAAAGATCATAATATATATACTTGCTGTCCTTTCATCTCCCAATCAGTTGTTCAGTTTCAGAAGTATGACTTTAGAAGTTAAGATGTCCTTGTAAATATTTTTTCCTAGAAAATTATCCTATGCAGAAACACAAATTTTTATTTGAGACCGTCTATATAATAGACGTCTCAAGTTTTGGGACTGGCCCAATTTATAAATTAACAAAAAAAACTAATTAGTGGTTATGTAAGTTAAAAGGAAGATATGGGTTGGGCTCTTGAGAGATGTCTATACTATAGACGGTCTCTCAAGAGAGGACCTGATGCAGAAATCATGATCTTTCCATTGTGCCACCAGAAACTAGATTAATTGGATACCATATATAAACTAGTCCAAAACTCCAAATTAGCCAATGATTCCATCCATAAGAAAAGTATCATCATACACACATACAATTCAAGTAAAAATCTTCAGCATCATCATATATAATCGGGAAATAAGATATTCGAGCCAAAGATAGCCTATATGACCATGTATATAGTTAAAACTTAGAAGACAATGAAGAGATTAAAGATGACAAGTAATAGTTCAAACATTATAGTTTAAGAGCCTATCAATCGGCGAGAGTCGTGTTTTTTAGACTTAAATTGTGTACATGACATGCTAAGACCACCAAATTATCCGCTCATGCACCCAAAACTCCCTCTTCTCATGGAATCTAATGGATTCACACCCTAAAACTCCAAGTAATAGCTACAATCGCTTGACAAAAATGATAGAAGAATAGAGTATCCAAGGTTTTAAGAACATGAAATTTGGTTGAGATTGTTGAATGATCATTGCTGGTCTGCCACATTCCTTAATCTGTGCCATCATCAATCCCCCATACTGAACTAGATAGTATATTTTTCTCTATGTTACTCACACTCTTCATTTTGTTTCACGTACTCGAGTCCGATCCTTGATTCTCACATATTGGTATGGCACATAGAGTATAGACACTTCATTTTAGGCGTAAAATTGAATATTTGGACGTACCCGACACTTGGACAGTATCCAACATCAGTTACCGACTCCAAGTAACAGATTTCTCTATGATAGATTATATAACATAATCTGAGGGCAGTAGGCTTCAACCATTTCCTTAAGATTTTGGTCAGTTCTTGACACTCTATGCTTCAATAGAAAAACACAATTACCATGATTTCAACAAACAAAACAAATTAGTAAAAATTTTGATGTCTTCACACAAAATTTAGAAGTCCCTATATGACAAGTTGTCATTTTAGTACCCACTAGCAAAAACTAAGAAATATAACATCTTTCACACCAAAATATCAATAAGACCGAAAAAACATAAACTTGCAAGTAAACATCTCTAAATAAACTTCAAAAATTATTAAAAGTTGAGAATTCAGACAAATATATCAAGCACCCAAATAGAAATTTGTCATCTAAATATCTATCTATACAAGAAATTATCAAGTATCCAGTAAATAAAAACTCAAAGCCAGAAAAAATGAAGAAGAGAAAAGGAAAAGAGAATACATTCGCCATACGAATGATACTGACAAAGAAAGGATTGCTATTGTCTTCAATCTTGGGCAAAGGAGGATGAGCAGAACGTTGAAATTGACGAGCCAACATTTCATTTTTACCCTTTGTATCCACCACAAATTGCAGCGGTTTTCCATAATCTTTTAGGCGTTTTGTCCTTAAATTTGAGTTCATGGGAAGTCTAATTAGAGGGTTTAGAGACATACCCAACTCCATTTTTAGGTCTCTAACCTCTTCTGCTGTTCTGGGTTTTCTTCTTCTCAGGCAGCAAATGCCAAACGGCAGGGGCGAATTCAAAAAAATTTATCACCTGGGCCAATATATAATGATGGATTGCATAACTCGTAATATTAATTTCATTTAAAAAATAACAATTCCATTACATAATTCCAAAAACATAACTTAATAATTAAAAAAACATTCACCAATAAGATATTTATGAATCATTGAAAATGAATTCTCCTAACTTTCATTGAATTAAAGTCGTCTATAATTGAGTTAATTGTAAATTTTTTCAGCAATTTCTTTTTATATATATACAGTTAAGCTTATTTGTTCAAATTTCACTTTTTTATTATGTAAATTAATTGAAAATGACGAATACCTTCTCTAATACATGTCCATATCTAATTAATTTAATATAAAAAATTAAAATTGATTCAATTTTTTTTTTGATGAATTTTAATAAAGAATAAAACAGTCAAATTAGAATTGAAAAACAATTCAATAATAAAAGTACATCAAAAAAAATTAAAACCTTTTTTAAATCTCATCACACTTTCCAATAGGGGTGAAAATCCGATTTTTGGTTTGGATTATACACAAATTCAAATCAAATCAAATTTGATTCGGTTTTAAGTTTTTGAGTCCAAATCCTAATCATATTTTTTATAATTCAAATTCAACCAAATCAAATTTTGAAATATCAATCCAAATTGCACCGAATTACACCGAATTGCCAAGTTGACTGAATTGATGAAATCGATTCCATTTAAAAATTTCCAATAACAGGTCATTGTAATTTCAAGACTTCCTTAAAAATTTACAACACCTTAAAAGAGTTAATTACACATTCAAAACAACTTAAAATAAACGAAACAAATTACATAAATAATTCATTACAACATCAAACATTAACATTAATCTCCAAAGTAGATTCCAAATCTACTGGGAATATTAGCTTCCAAAAAATAATAGTAATCTGCAACAATAAACAAAAATAATCTATAACGAAAATTATAATAATATAAAATCAAAAATGTAATAATTAAAATCAAAAACATTAAAATAAATCAAAAAATCAAAAATAATCTATGAAATGAAATAAATGAAAACAAAAGAAAACACTGAAAATCGAGATCTAAAAACAAGAAAAATGGAGTCGAAAACATTGAAAACAGAGATTCAAAAAAATATAATAAAAAGCACAAATAAGACCTGTCATTCCTCCGCCATTCATCGAAAACTAGAACCGTAAATAATTCTTCATGGAAACTCATTTTAGCAAAGTTTGCATAAATACAGGAACAATTTAATTTTTAAATCAATCCAATCAATATAACAAACAAAAGAACAAGATCTTTGAAACCCACCAGAAAAAGCTTGTAAAGCATCAATGGCTATTTATAAATGAAAATAATCAAAAACAAAAGAAAAAAGAGAGACAACCTTTTTTATTTGAGTCGAAAATTAAAAAGCTTGTAAAGCATCAAAGCTACCATTGAGATGCTAGAGGGAGACGAAAATGGAGATCGAGAAGGCGAAAATGGGAGAAGATTAGAAGATGTAATTTGGAGCACTATGCACCCGGCATAGGGAGAAAGAGAGTAGAAGGGAATGAAAGGAGCAAGGGTTTGTTTTTATTCTGATATAAAAGGAGTGGTTGCTAGGGTTTATTTGGGCTTTTTTTATTTGAGTGTCTTTTTTGGGCCTGTGTTAATTTCGGTTTTTCGGTGTATATGTCCTAAAACCGAAATCAAACCGAACACCGAATTATATAAATTTTAGAGTTCAAACCAAATCAAATTATAAATATATCCAAGTCAAATTGCTTGTTTGATTTGGTTTGATTCGGTGTTCAGTTTTTCACCAAATTAGTTACACCCGTGCTTTCCAATACAAAATTCATACTTGTGACTTGACTATTCTAATAAGTGGCACTACAATACATGTGCCAGTCCATTGAGTGTTCAGTGCAACATACCTTTTCAAAAGAATTGAAGAAAGACAAATAAAACATAAAGAAAGCAAAGAAAATAAAGAATCAATAATACTCCCTCCTATGCAGTCAAAATGGGACATTTGACTTTTCACGGATTTTAAAGTGGGTCAAATTGGGTCCCATTGAGTACGAGAGAGAGTGATATTATGGGTTTTAATGAATTGATTAGGGAATTAATGATTCCCTCCTTTTTTTGAAAATAATGGTTGGAAAATTTAAATGTAGAATATTACATTGTTCGGGTTAAATTACAAAATTACATTGTTCATACCAATACATAACAACCATAACCTTAATGAAAATTACATTGAATAAACTACTCTATCTCCCCAAGCCTTCTCAAATATTCGACGGCCTCGGTATAATTCATTTCGTTCTTGATCATGTGCGTGCGAATTTTTTTCCGATCACCGACTTCAAATTTAGCACGTTAAAAAACATATCGATGCATTAAATTTCTCAAAAAAATGCCACGTTATATTAAACAACCAAAATTTAAATTTATTTGTAAAAAAAAAAACATCATTGTACAAATCCCATTTTGAATGAAATTCAATGAAATGTCCAAAAAAATCAAACACAGGCGCCAAATGAAAGAGCAACATGATTGAAACAGAATGCCAAAATGAAAACACAGGCGCCAAATGAAACAGCAGCCAAAAATCAAATGGCGCCAAGAGTATACCCAATGAACAAACCAACAGAATGCAATAAATACAGCATCAACAGAAAGCATTCAATGCACTCAAAACAATCCAAAAAAAATGGTAGGAACCAAAAATTTAGATAGCCAACAAAAAACCCAAATAATGCAAAAATTGCTAAGCAAATTAAACAAAAAAGGGAGACCAATGTTAGGTACAATTAATGAGATAGCAAGTGAGTACAATGTCAGTAGGAAAACGATCACAAGATTGTGGCTAGAGATTCACAAACAAATGGAGAACAATAACACTGCCATTAACTTGAACAACAAGAGGGTTGGGAGACAAGCTCCTAACAAAATTCAATTTGATGACGAAAGATTCAAATCCATCAAGTTTGAGCTCAAAGGTACTCAACACTCAGTGGCAAAACAGATGGAGGTGTCACAGTCCACTGTATGTAGGTGGAAGAAGGATAGAATTATACGCAAGCACACAAACGCCATTAAACCAACACTCAATGACAACAACAAACTACACAGGTTATCCTTTGCATTATCTAAGTTGCAATATGATGAACACAATGACATATTCAAATTTAAACCACACACAAACATTGTTCACATAGATGAGAAACATTTTTATTTAACACGAGAATCACAGACCTATTACCTAGCACCAGGTGAGATTGAACCACATCGGGAATGTCAATCAAAAAGATTCATCCCAAAGATAATGCAAAGCCACACATAGCACACAATGATAGTGAATTCATGGAGGAAGCAATGAAAGACGATTTTTTTATACAACTTGTACAACAACCACTCAATTCACCTGACATGAATGTACTAGACCTAGGTTTTTTTAGGTCAATCTAGGCTTTGCAATATCAAAACGCAGCCTATAATGTACCCCAATTACTAAGTGCTGTGAACAATGCATTTGAAAATTTAAGTCACAAGTGTTTGCGATTTGCCTTCGTTACACTACAAGCTTGCATGATTGAAACAATGAAAAAACAAGGGGGTATAGATTATCATATCCCACACATGAATAAGACAAAGGCTGCAAGGGAAGGGACTTTGCCAGACACTCTAAGTGTTGATAAACAATTAGTGTTGGACTCACTACAACACTTATTCACCAGAATTAGTTCACAAACAATGCAGCAGTTGGTTGACATGATAGGGTATTATCAAGGGGGTATTGATGAACAACAGAACACCACAGAAACCCATCAATAATTAGTGACAACATCAGAAACCCAGCAGCAAGTATACACAAATCAAACCCAACAGCAGTTACCAACAACAACAGATTACCAGCAGCAACTATTCACAACAACAGAAACCCAGCAGCAACAATTCACAACAATAGAAACCCAGCAGCAACAATTCACAACAACACAAAACCAACAGCAACAATTCATAAGAACAGAAACCCAGCAGCAAGTATACACAAAATCAGAAGATATCCAGCAAGAACAGAACAGGGGGCAGTAATGAACAAGAAGCAACGAATGTCTTAACCACAACCACTTACCAGTTGAAGAAAATCATTTTTTGGACATGTTTTTGAGATCTTTAAAATGGGATGTTTCAGATCTAAACAACAAATGTAAAAACTTTTGTTGTTGTTTACAATAAAACATTTGTACTCAGGTTTACAATGAAAAAATTGAAAAAAGGTGGTTGTTTATTTTCAAACTTTCAGAATACTTAACAAATTCAAATCACTGAGCAAAACGAACATTATTGCGCTTTAATTTTGGGAAAAATTTCCAAACCCTAATTTTTTTGTTCGTTTTTTTTGTGGCAAATTTAAGTGCTCTCAAAAAAAAATCATTGAGCCACATGCATCGAAATTTTTAACACAAAACATCAAGAATAAAACATCATCAGTCAAAAATGCACCCACAAGAACAGAAACATACTCGAAAATGGGCCAAGCTTATCAAGCCAATCTTCATCCTCACAATCAGTGTTAGAAAACACAGCATCAACAGAAGTATACTCTCGATTTGGGTTCAGATCTGGCTCTGGAGTGTAGATGGGCTCTCCTTCAGAGTCTAGTTCTCTACCCCACTTAGGATCTGTCTCAACTGAAGACTCATACGAATCATAATAGTCATCATCATAATACTTAGGGTTTGAGGGAGGGGACTTGCAAATTTTCAAAGGGGATACTTCAGGTGAGGAATTAGGGTTCTTAATGGGTGAAGTAATGGGAGGACTTTTAGGGTCGTCCATGAAAGAGAAGAGAGAGAAGTGTTCAGATTGAAGAAGAAAATGAATAGTGTCGCAGAGGAAGGTTGAAGATCTAGGTTTTGAGGGATGAACAACAAGAGAGAGAAGAATAATCTGGAAGATGAGAGGTGGGAGATGAGAGGGCATGTATAAATTGGAGGGAAATGGGGTGGGTTAAGTAAATAGGGGTGTAATTATGTTAGATTAATTAAATGTTTGGGAAAAAATTAGATAGTTTTAATAAGGTTAAAAAGTAAATAGGTAAAGTAAATAAGGGTATAAGGGTAAAAAATCCATGCCAAAAAAGGAAATGGGACATTTGGGGTGACTTGACCCAAAAAGGAAATGGGACATTTGAGCTGAATAGGAGGGAGTATTACTCTTCCTCAAGACTTCAACAGCAACGGAGATTGAGAAAGACAGTCGACTAGCGCACGACGGTTCCAGCAGCGGAACTAACAGTCCAGATGGCGGCACCAGCAGTAGGCGGCACCCGACTGATTGACGTTTCCCGGTGGCCGACAGAGTTTGTTTTGAATTTTTTTTTAGAGTCGTTTTTTTGATTTTTAGGGTTTGTAAGACGCGATTTTGGATTTCAAAGATAATATTTAAGTTTTTTTTTCCTTTTATATTAACTTGTGTACAAAAATATTCTATTTTTAATTTTTTTCATAACCTGGGCCTTGGCCCATGGAGGCCCGGGTTTGAATTCGCCCCTGCCAAACGGTACTGTTTAGTTTACTGAGTTTAATTTATGGCTGCCATTTTGGAGGCGGTTTACAGAATTTATCATCCAATTTTGCTTATCTACATCCTTTGAATGTTTTCGTTATAAAATATCTGAGCGATGATATTAAATTGTTAATAATAAATTACGGTTAATTTGCTGAAAATAAATTTATATATTATTTAATTATTAATAAAATATGTTTATACGATATATTCGCTAAAGATAAATCGATTTATTGTTTATAATAATTTTTAAAGCTTTTTTTAAGAGTTAAATGTTAAATAAATAGTAGTTGGATTTATTTTCAGCAATAATACCAACATGGCTCCAAAGGAATTTACACGTGTTCGGAGAAAAGGGTGCTCCTACTATCTATGTTGCTTCTAGGGTTATTTTTCATGTAGCTTCATGTAGGAAATATGCTTTAATGAATTGGGCCTGAAAGACGTCTAAGACAATCTCTCATGAGACTCGTCCTATATCCAATCAAAACCATCAAAACACATAGCTTGCAAAGTCAAGCAAACTCAAATGAGGAAGCCCCAATGCATGATACATTGCATGTCTAATAACCGCTTTTGTTACTTTCCAAAGAATTTCACTTCCTTGATTTGGTTGACCATATCCTCCCCTATCCTTACGATTATTATCCACATATTGTGGAATCACACCATAATATCTCCTCTCCCAATCTCTATGCAACATCTCTTTAACACACTTAACATGCACCACAACACCATGCTCAATATATAAGCCCCAATCGATTTGAGTAATTACAAGGTTATGGGACGTTGTCCTACATCAATCGTATGAGCAACTAATGTGGGTTTTATAGAGTAGATGGGCTCTCTCACCTATTAGGCTAGTCTTTTGAGTGAATTCTCCTGTTTATTCTACAACAATGGTGTCAGAGCCGATTCGAAATGGTGGCCTACAAAGTGGTGGCATGGGTTAAGCCAGTCATGACCAACGTAGTTGTGACCAACGAGTACCTTGGAACTTATGAGGATTTGAATGTAATGGAATGGATTTTAGGCCATCAGAAAAACTAAGAGCTAAAAACTGAATAATTTTAATTCCCTTTTTCTAAAATGAAAGGCACAAAGCTTCTTGATCATGCGATAGTTACGATTGCAACTTACAAGGGACTAATGACATCAATATCAACATTTATGTATGGAGAGACCACTTCACATGATGAAGGTACTACTTATTAATTTCCTGAACATCCCAAACTAAAAGCACTCACTTAGATTTTTCCACAGAAGTTCCTTCTACCTCCTTGGATGAGGAAGTGTCGAATGTTATAAGCTTACCGACGGATTCCTTTGCCTCTCCAAAGATATCCTTAACCTTAACAACCACCAGTTTGAGCTGATCTCTAGTAGGTAGCTGCACAAACAAGAGAGAGAAAAAAACAATTTAGGAACATACAAAAAGGATTTTATGCAAGTTTTTTTTAGGCTGTGGGAGAATAAAAAATATAAGTAGTTCAACGAGGTACTCCAAAGATCATAATATATATACTTGCTGTCCTTTCATCTCCCAATCAGTTGTTCAGTTTCAGAAGTATGACTTTAGAAGTTAAGATGTCCTTGTAAATATTTTTTCCTAGAAAATTATCCTATGCAGAAACACAAATTTTTATTTGAGACCGTCTATATAATAGACGTCTCAAGTTTTGGGACTGGCCCAATTTATAAATTAACAAAAAAAACTAATTAGTGGTTATGTAAGTTAAAAGGAAGATATGGGTTGGGCTCTTGAGAGATGTCTATACTATAGACGGTCTCTCAAGAGAGGACCTGATGCAGAAATCATGATCTTTCCATTGTGCCACCAGAAACTAGATTAATTGGATACCATATATAAACTAGTCCAAAACTCCAAATTAGCCAATGATTCCATCCATAAGAAAAGTATCATCATACACACATACAATTCAAGTAAAAATCTTCAGCATCATCATATATAATCGGGAAATAAGATATTCGAGCCAAAGATAGCCTATATGACCATGTATATAGTTAAAACTTAGAAGACAATGGAGAGACTAAAGATGACAAGTAATAGTTCAAACATTAGTTTAAGAGCCTATCAATCGGCGAGTCGTGGTTATATGCTAATATGAGCTAAAGTTTTTTAGACTTAAATTGTGTACATGACATGCTAAGACCACCAAATTATCCGCTCATGCACCCAAAACTCCCTCTCCTCATGGAATCTAATGGATTCACACCCTAAAACTCCAAGTAATAGCTACAATTGCTTGACAAAAATGATAGAAGAATAGAGTATCCATGGTTTTAAGAACATGAAATTTGGTTGAGATTGTTGAATGATCACTGCTGGTCTGCCACATTCCTTAATCTGTTCCATCATCAATCCCCCATACTGAACTAGATAGTATATTTCTCTCTATGTTACTCACACTCTTCATTTTGCTTCACGTACTCGAGTCCGATCCTTGATTCTCAGACATTGGTATGGCACATAGAGTATAGACACTTCATTTTAGGCGTAAAATTGAATATTTGGACGTACCCGACACTTGGACAGTATCCAACATCAGTTACCGACTCCAAGTAACAGATTTCTCTATGATAGATTATATAACATTTCTGAGGGCAGTAGGCTTCAACCATTTCCTTAAGATTTTGGTCAGTTCTTGACACTCTATGCTTCAATAGAAAAACACAATTACCATGATTTCAACAAACAAAACAAATTAGTGAAAATTTTGATGTCTTCACACAAAATTTAGAAGTCCCTATATGATAATTTGTCATTTTAGTACCCACTAGCAAAAACTAAGAAATATAACATCTTTCACACCAAAATATCAATAAGACCGAAAAAACATAAACTTGCAAATAAACATCTCGAAATAAACTTCAAAAATTATTAAAAGTTGAGAATTCAGACAAATATATCAAGCACCCAAATAGAAATTTGTCATCTAAATATCTATCTATACAAGATATTATCAAGTACCCAGTAAATAAAAACTCAAAGCCAGAAAAAATGAAGAAGAGAAAAGGAAAAGAGAATACATTCGCCATACGAATGGTACTGATAAAGAAAGGATTGCTATTGTCTTCAATCTTGGGCAAAGGAGGATGAGCAGAACGTTGAAATTGACGAGCCAACATTTCATTTTTACCCTTTGTATCCACCACAAATTGCAGCGGTTTTCCATAATCTTTTAGGCGTTTTGTCCTTAAATTTGAGTTCATGGGAAGTCTAATTAGAGGGTTTAGAGACATACCCAACTCCATTTTTAGGTCTCTAACCTCTTCTGCTGTTCTGGGTTTTCTTCTTCTCAGGCAGCAAACGCCAAACGGTACTGTTTATGATAGAATATAATAATATTTGGAGAATATTATTTATTCTAAGTATATTCCATTTTGTGATTATCTTCGTAATTTAGTATATTAGTATAATGTGTATATTCTAGGAAATATTGTATTTAGGTTGTTTTCATATTTGTATTTTGTATACTCATTATATTCAATGAATAACAACATAATTGCAAGGCAAATTATTCTAAAATGGTATCAGAGCACTAGGTTATCTTTCCTAGCACCATCTCAAAGCTACCAAAGAGGCCGACCCGACTCTTTGGAAGCATTTAGATGCAGCGGTTCTCCAATGGATGTATTCTACTATTTCTCCCGACATCCTCAATTCCATTCTTGTTCCCGATGACACTGCCGAAAAAACTTGGTTGCGCATTGCGGCCTTATTTCAAGACAATAAGCATTCTCGTGCCCTTCATCTCGAGAACCAATTTACTAGCACCAAATTAATCAATTTTCCTAATACCACTACTTATTGCAACCGTTTAAAACAAATTGCGGATCAATTAGGAAATGTCGATGCTCCGGTTACCAACTCCCGTCTTGTGATAAGAATGCTCACCGGCCTTACTAAAGATTATGGTAGTTTTGTCACCCATATCCAACAACATGACCCCCTACCATCTTTTGACACCGTAAAATCAAAACTTGCTTTGGAAGAAACCACTATCATTCAACTCGATTCTCATGATACCGAGAACGCCGCTTTTATTTCCCAAAACACCTCCAATAACCGTACTAATAACCCGAAAAATCGCCACACCTCACCACCACCTCCCAACCACCGTCCTCACCACCCTTCCTCCTCCTATCCGGGTGGTCGCCAATCCCAACATAGTGGCCGTTCTAACAATACTCGACATCTAGACCGGGGTCGCAACAATCGCAAGTATCATCCAAATCAGCAACACTGGAATCAGCAAACTTGGCAAAATTTCTGGCCCAATGCTCAATGGCCCACTCCACCTCCTCCTTTCCCATCTCAAAATTGGCCTAGAAACACCAATTCTTCTACTAGCAACAATGGACAACATAAAGGAAATGGCATTCTTGGACCAGGCCCAGCCCATTCGGCCAATATATGTCATGAGCAGCAGCCCACTGATATTAATTCAGCATTTCACACTCTTAATCTAAATCCACCGAACTCATCGTGGTACATGGACACCGGAGCCACTTCTCACATGACATCAACTAATGGTAATCTCTCATCTTATTTTCCATCAAGCATAAATAATCATATTGTTGTCGGTAATGGTCAATCTATTCCTATTAGTGGTTTTGGTAATGTTAGCTTAGATTTTCCCGATTCTTCCTTTATCCTTAATAATGTCCTTCATGCACCCAAATTAATTAAAAATCTCATCTCTGTCAGAAAATTCACCACTGATAATAATGTTTCCATTAGTTTTGATCTGTTTGGTTTTTCTGTGAAGGATTTCCAGACGGGAAAGGACCTCATGAGATGTGAGAGTCGGGGCGATCTCTATCCCTTAAACTCATCGTCATCTTCACAACCTCAATCCAATTTTGCAGCTATCACTTCATCCCTTTGGCATGATCGTTTGGGTCACCCAGGAGCATCTATCTTAGACTATCTTCGCAAGCATAATTTTATTTCTTGTAATAAATCAAAAGAATCAAAATTTTGTAGTTCTTGTCCTCTTGGTAAACATATAAAATTATCATTTATTTCATCTTCCAACTCTACATGTATGCCATTTGATATAATTCATAGTGATGTGTGGACTTCTCCTATTTTAAGTAATTTCAATCATAAATATTATGTCTTGTTTCTTGATAATTTCTCTAATTTTTTATGGACTTTCCCCATCCCTCTAAAATCCCATGTGTTTCCAACATTTGCGAAATTCAAATCACATATTAACACTCAATTTAATTGTGAAATTAAAAACTTGCAATGTGACAATGGCAAAGAATATGCCAATGATTCTTTCTTCACTCTTTGTGCAACTCATGGCATAAACCTTCGATTTTCATGTCCATATACTTCATCTCAAAATGGTAAAGCCGAACGAAAAATTCGCACTATTAACAATATCATGCGCACTATTCATACACATGCCTCCGTTCCACCCTCTTTTTGGCACCATGCTCTTAGTATGGCAACTTATCTCCTGAATATTCTCCCCAACAAAAATATCAAACATAAATCTCCATTTGAAGTTTTATATCGTAAATTACCCACTTATTCACATATTAAAGTTTTTGGGTGTTTATGTTTTCCCCTCATTCCATCCACCACCATTAATAAACTCCAACCTCGCTCTACTCCATGTGTTTTCTTAGGTTATCCAACAAATCACCGTGGGTACAAATGCTACGATTTATCAACTAAGAAAATCATCTTGAGTCGTCATGTTATTTTTGACGAAACATCTTTCCCTTTCTCTAAATTATACACTCCCACATCATCATCTTATGAATCCTTAGATAATGGCATCTCTCCTTACTTAATGGACTATCTTGCTCATAACCATGGTCCTCACGACCCAAATCAGTCTTCTAATGCTCCTGTGTCGGCCCAAGATTATGCCTCCAGCCCAATTAATGATACCCCTCCACAACACAACAACCCCACTCAATCTCCAAGCCCAATTTTGCATTCCCTGACCCACTTACCACCTCCTTTTGTTGACTCAAATACTAATGGACCCCCCTTACCCACCCACAATATTCAATCCAGCCCAAATTCCACCTCTCACACGCCCCAATATTCCTACTCCCCTTTTCCCCATACCACAACTTTATCCCCTACTGGGCCCCAGCCCAATATTCTTATATCAAATCAAAACAGTCCACAACATCAAAATATACCCGTAGCTCCATCATCCTCTCGGCCTACCACTCGTAGCCAACATGGAATTTTTAAACCCAGTCCCAAATATCATGAAGGTCTACATCCCATAGCTGCACTTCGGGACCCTAATTGGAAATTGGCCATGACTGACAAGTTTAATGCTTAGATTGCGAATAAGACGTGGGATTTAGTTCGAAAACCTCCTAATGTAATGTCCTTCGTTCGATGTGGATTTTTAAACATAAAGAAAATGCTGATGGTACTTTTGAGCAACACAAAGCTCGTCTTGTTGGTAATGGTGCAGGTCAACAGGTTGGTATTGACTGTGGAGAAACATATAGTCCTGTTGTTAAGCCAGCTACAATTCGCAGTGTTCTAAGTTTGGCTCTATCCAAAAATTGGCCTATTCACCAGCTTGACGTCAAAAATGCATTTCTCCATGGTTATCTTGACGAAACAGTTTACATGTATCAACTATTGGGATTCAAAGATTCTACATACCCCAATCATGTATGCCGACTAAAGAAATCTCTTTATGGTCTTAAACAAGCCCCTCGAGCTTGGTATCAAAGATTTGCCGATTACGTTGCTCATATTGGGTTCACTCAAAATACTTGTGACAATTCGCTGTTCATTTACAAGAAAGGTTCTGCCACAGCTTATCTCTTATTATATGTTGATGATATCATTCTAACTGCTTCTTCTTCTTCTCTTCTCAAATCTATAATTACTGTTTTAAGTTCTGAATTTGCTATAAACGACTTGGGCACCCTTAATTATTTCCTTGGCATTGCTGTTACTCGCAATACATCTGGGTTATTCTTATCTCAACAAAAATATGTCAAAGAAATTCTAAGTCGCGCAGGAATGAGTTCATGTAAATCTTGCCCTACACCAGTCGACACCAAGCCCAAGCTCAGTGCCTCATCCTCTTCTCCCTTTGAGGACCCTACATTATACCGAAGTCTCGCTGGTGCTCTACAATATCTGACCTTTACTAGACCAGATATCTCTTATGTTGTACAACAAGTGTGTCTTTTTATGCATAATCCAATGGCCTCTCACATGCATGCATTTCACCGCATACTCCGATATATTCGTGGTACTCTTTCCTATGGTCTACTATTATATCCATCCTCCACCACCACTCTTTTATCATACACCGATGCAGATTGGGCTGGATGTCCTGATACACGTCGCTCCACTTCGGGTTATTGTGTCTTCCTTGGTGATAATTTACTTTCTTGGTCTTCCAAATGTCAAGTGACGCTCTCTCGCTCCAGTGCTGAAGCTGAATATCGTGGTGTAACCAATGTTGTTTCAGAATCATGCTGGTTACGCAACTTACTTCTTGAGCTTCAGTGTCCTATCTCTAAAGCGACATTGGTCTACTGTGATAATATTAGTGCCATATATTTATCTGGAAATCCTGTTCAACATCAATGTACGAAAGATATTGAAATGGATATACACTTTGTTCGTGAAAAGGTAGCACGTGGTGAAGCTCGTATTCTTCATGTTCCTTCTCGATACCAAATTGCTGATATATTTACAAAAGGTCTTCCTCTCATCCTTTTTCATGATTTTCGCAACAGTCTCAACGTTCGAGAACCTCCCGTTTCCACTGCGGGGTGTGATAGAATATAATAATATTTGGAGAATATTATTTATTCTAAGTATATTCCATTTTGTGATTATCTCCCTAATTTAGTAGATTAGTATAATGTGTATATTCTAGGAAATATTGTATTTAGGTTGTTTTCATATTTGTATTTTGCATACTCATTATATTCAATGAATAACAACATAATTGCAAGGCAAATTATTCTAAAAGTTTAGTTTACTGAGTTTAATTTATGGCTGCCATTTTGGAGGCGGTTTACAGAGTTTATCATCCAATTTTGCTTATCCACACCCTTTGAATGTTTTCATTATAGAATATCTGAGCGATAATATTAAATTGTTGTCTTGAGAGACGGTTTACGACAAAGACGGCTCTTTAAAACAGCTCAGCCCGATGTTTAAATGTAGTTTTTATTTTTTTATTTAAAATATTTGAAAATAGAAACTGATTTTATAATTGAGTTGATCCAAGACGAGTAGCTTATGGCAAAGACCATCTACAGTAAGAATTTGTGTAAATTGTTAATAATAAATTAAGGTTAATTTGTTGAAAATAAATTTATATATTATTTATTTTTAATAAAATATGTTTATATATTAAGGTTAAAGATAAATCGATTTATCTTTCAAAAAAAAAAAGATAAATCGATTTATTGTTTATAATAATTTTTAAAGCTTTTTGAAAGAGTTAAATGTTAAATAAATAATAGTTGGATTTATTTTCAGCAATAATACAAACATGGCTCCAAAGGAATTTGCATGTATTCGGAGAAAAGGGTGCTCCTAGTATCTATCTTGCTTCTGGGTTATTTTTCATGTAGCTTCTATACTTGATGATAAGGGTAAGAATTGGCTCATTGTGTAGTTAGGGGGTGCGCTTGTCATTGTTTGACGTTTGCTTTGTGTTGCTTCCCTTTCGTGTTTTGGGAAGCGTTTTTCTTTTATAGCCTAGGTTGTAAAAATTTCTTTTGGAGTTAATGTATTCTTCTTTTAAATGTCAAAAAAATAATACCAAATAAATGGTTTATCGAAAATAAATAATAGTTGCGTTTATTTTTCAGCGAATCGAGCAAAAATTGATTTACTTTTTACATATTCCCCTAATTATTATCGTATATTTTTGTATGTAGCCAATTTATTTAATTTAAGGTCACCTTCTTAATTAGTTTTCAATTTATTCTTGAAACTACTCATTTAAATTAGCAATTTTAAAGTAATTTAAATAATGAAATAAATGATTATTAACAATCACAAAAACTTGCGTAAGACCGTCTTATTCTAAGATCACAATTGGTTCGGCCCATTGAAAGCGCGTGTAGCACACGCGCCCTCCAAATTCCTTTTTTTTTTGTTTTCTTCATTTTCTGGGCATTTTTCTATTTGGTCCTTAAAAGTATCAATTTTGACCTTAAAGGTATCAATTTCAACGTAAAGTAGTACTTAAACACATCAATTAAAATAAATTTCAATTTGAACTTATAAGTGACTAATTGTGGCGTACTGATCAATTTCCACCTAAATTGAAATTGATATCTTTAAGGTCAAAATTGATACCTTTAAGAGTAAAATTGAAAAATGCCCAGAAGATGAAAATGAAAAAAGAAAATGCAATGGGATGGAATATTGGGCCGTCTTAAAATAAGATTGTCTCACCCAAGACCGACTGATTAACAATTTGTGTTGATGTTGCGACTTGAATGAATTTACAATTTAATGGGCTTCGTTCGACGAACATTGGATTAAATTGCTACTTTATCAAGAAACTTAATCAATGTTCACAAAATCTAATGATCAATGTTTAGCCCTCACTAAACATACATATATTTCCCATAAATTGAAAAAATGCAATCTATTATTTATTAAAAAAATACTGAAAATGTGCAGTGCTAGAAATGCATTCGATTTATTTCCTCCATGGAGAAATGTATTGAATAAAAAATAAAATACACAAATGAGCGCTTTCACTATAGCTTAAACGTAACGCAATTTCAAAAAAAATGTGCTTTTCTACCACATTGAAAAACCAATTTTAATTGCATTTTTTTACCCTTGTGGAAAAACAAATTATGAGTGTTTTTTCCAAAAGGGATAAATAACTTTTTTAAACATTTTTTTATTTAAAATTTTCATTTACGTTACTTTTATTGTTTAACTTAATGAAATTATGGTAGTATGATTATTTAATATTTGTGTCCCTTTGCGATTCAATGGGACGTCTATTTTATGGGGAAGGAGATCAAATACATGTATTGCATGCCATTGTGTGAGCTGCCTCATTATAATTGGGTTTTTAAAAATTTGGTTCAAATATGCATTTTAAAAATATTTATTTATGTTTTTTAACTTAAGTAAGCGTGATGCATGGTGCATCATATTTTAGCTAGTAGAGGCCAAAAATAAAGGCTAAAAAAAGTTGATGGGGCTCACATACGAAATACCTACAGAAGTTGATATGACACGACATTACATTATTTATAGTACAACTTGATACGATAGGTATCACACATAAGCGACTCAACACGATACAATTTTTATAGTTAAACCTCAGTTTTTAGTGGTTAAACGCAACAACATTCACGACACGACTTAACACGAAGTACGACAACAGAACACAAGAGCAGCGACACGATTTCCATTGGTGTAGGAATGCTCCCTTGTTCATGCGTGATGCTTATAAGAAATGATAGAAAATATAGATCAAATATTTATTTAGGGAAAAAAGAATGTTGAAGGGTGTTCATGATAATTGGATTTATTGAAGTTTTGAACTGGATTTTCTATTCGACTATGTTGTTTTTTCTACCAGTTTCGCCACTTAACATTTAATATTAATTAAAAAATAGTTGAGATTCTATAATTTATTTTTTCTGCCACCTAACTACTTGTCTCCGATACCAACTAATATTCTTTGCCTATTCTATGATGTCCTATATTTTGGATTCTTATTTTGGTCTCTTTCTTAGTTTGTCATGAACTCTCTTTGGGTTTTTTCATAGGATGTTAATAACACAAATATTATTTCCAAAAAAAAATAACACAAATATTGCCTTATAAAAAAAATAGGTACTATCTTAAGAGACCGTCTATAGTATACACGTCTCTCAAGAGTCCATCTCATATCTCCCTCTTAACTTACAAAACCACCTATTAGTTTTTTTTTCAATTTATAAATTGGATCAGCCCCAAAACTTCAGACGTCTATTGTATAGACGGACTCAAGTAAGAATTTGTGTAAAAAATAATTTATAGATTATTATATTTTTTATTGAAATACGGCCCTTTTCCAATTTTTTATTTTTTATGAAATTTACCGGAAATTAATCGGAAAAAAACTAAATTGTGTATAAAATATTTCCATGCAACCAATTCACAACATCGTCTTCCATACACTGCATCACATATTCACATATGAATGATAACACTAGAATATTGGTTTAGCTATATTGTTTCTCAGTCAGTTGAGAGATTAAAAAATAAAAAATTTTAAAAAATAATTTAATATTTTATTCATCCATTTTGAATAATCTTATCTAGTGATTATTTTTAAATAATTTTATCTTTAATATGTACTACCAGCATACTAAGTGTGGGCGGGAAGGGGTGGAGTTGTGGTGGTTTAGATCACGGGATATGCTGGGAGCAAATACGTAAAAAAAGGTTAGATAATTGTAACATAACAATTCAAAAGTGGTATTGTACATAATATAAAAATCATAAAAGGTCAAATGGAGCAAATAACGCAACCCGTACAGAAAAAAGAAAAATAAAAGGCTTATTTATTTAGATGAAAACAAATATACTTCTATATTTTCAAATAAACTTTAATTTGAGTACACTCTGACCAGCTGGCTTTAGAGCTTGCAAGTAGAGGTACTAACATTAAAATAACATACAATTTTAAAAGAAGATGTTAATGATCGAGTTTATGTTTATAAATAAAATTAAACCTTAAAAAATCTATAATCTTTGTGACTTTTTTATTTATGTTATATATTTAGATCGATTTTGCACTCGTTGAGTGTGAGTTTTGAATCCACCACTGACTGCAAAGTTGTATTTGGGGAATAAAGATGAGATAATTAGGGCAAAATTTATGTGTAGAAATGGTTTATGTCTCTTTGTGCTTCAATGGGACGCCTTACAATCAATGTTTTGATTTTGTGTGACCTAAGGTAAATATAATAGATTTAATTAACAAATATTTTATTCCTATTATTTAAAACTTTTAATAATGTTTTTAAGGTAGTGCTATAAATAAGCTTGATGCATGGTTCATGGTGCATCTCAAAGTACTCTAACGGCCCGTTTGGTAGGTGGTAATAAATCGTGGCAATGGGAATGAAAAATTAGTGTCATTTTGGTTAAAAAATCTTTTGGCTATCTTGATGGCCATGCTTGGCAACCTTCAATCATCTCATTTTGTTCATAAAATTCATTCCAATGCATTACCAATGAGAGAGGTGGTATTAGGAGGTAATGGAAATTTGTGAACAAAAAAATTTTTTTGTGATCAAAGTTTCATTACCATGGGAATGACAAGAAAGTTTTGATGAAATTTTACATTATAAATCATTCCGATTAACACCATTTAGTACCACTAACCAAACGGGCCGTTACTACTTTAATAGATTTAATATCGACAAAAAAAACTCTAGAAAGTTCCTCGACATAATTGGTAATCTCTCAACACACTATTATACTCTTTTGTTCAAATTAAGATTGTATACCTAGTTAGGCTACAATCAATTTCTTTTCCTCTATTTTATGATATCTTTTTATTTATTTCGTCAATTTTATTCATGACATGTTTATATTTTTTATAATCTTTTATAAATTTTACAAATGGATAACATGTTTGGAAAGAGCGAGGATAAAGATATTACTTAGAGTAACATTTGAGTTATTGTGATATAAAATTTTACAGATTCGAATATTTTATCATGTAAGTTTTTTTAAATATTGAATATTTTAGAGATTATCACATGTAATAAAGTTATAGTAATAATATCCTTAATCTTACAATGATTTCCATAGTGAACTAATGTGGTGATAACATTTTTAAGGTCAAACCCATTAGTATTTGAACCATGCTTTCTAAAGTTAAAAGGTTCAAATTAAGGATATTACATTAATAACATCCCTCGAATTTGCAATAGAATTAGTCCTTTAAAAAAACACAAATTGTTGTGAGAGACGGTCTCTCCAAGAGACGCATTAAAAATATGGGTTAAATAGTCCAATTTACATAGATTTAAGAGAAAATAACAATGTGGGCTTCTTGTTTTGATGTGGTCTCTTTAAGAGACGGTCTCTTTGTGTTAAAATCCCAAACTAGCAAGTTTCATATATATGTGATAATCTCCAAAATACACAATATATTTAAGAAAATCTACACGATGAAATATTTGAATCTCTAAAATTTTATATAACAAAAACTCAAAATCAACAGCCAACGATCTTTGCCAAATAACCTTAAGATGATATAAGAAAAACAAAAAGGAATGATTGATAATAAAGTACATAATAAATTAATAATAACCTTAAGATGAGACTAAGCTTTTAGCATTTAAAAGGGTGTGGGGGATCAACTTGTTCGACTCCCCCATCAATTTCTTGTAAAGTCTCTTTCGATGAAAAAATGTGATTTTTATAAAAAAAAATAATAATAATATTAATAATAATAATAATAAATAATATGTTATTTTTATATAATAATAATAATGATAATAATAAAAATACTCCTAACATCTTCCCATATATGTGTTTTGACAGTGGTGTACGATGGGTCGTTCCTTATGTTGCCAACGTTGTGGGGTAACAATAACAAAATCCAAAGCAAAATCAGGTTCATCAAAACGTAAAACATGCTGGAAATTCTGCAAAATGATACTTAAACATGTAGTAGCTGAAATCATGGATGATGAATGGTTATCTGATCTTTTGGGGGAAGTTGCATTGCACCACAAAAGAAGGCAAAACCAAGCTCTTGAAGCGCAATCGGAAACCGGCCCATCTCATCTTTGTCAGACATGCATGGCTAAAGCCATGGCTGAGGCAGAAGCCGAGGCAGAAGCAGCTGCTAATGCAGCTAAAAGAGTAACTGAAGCTGCAATGGTAGCTGCTGCAGCCGTGCAGAAAGAAGCTGAGGCCCGTGCATACCGCCTTTTGGTCATTATTAATGGATTCGTTGTTTTGGTCTTTTTGATTGTTTGTTTATTCGTTTTGTCTTCTATTAGAGGTTGATTTACGCAAACAAATTCATTTATAAACTTTCTATGATTGTTATAAAGATTATTTTTCGGCCTTGATGATACACACATTCAACATCCATTTACACCCTTAATCTACGAATGAACATAAGTTCCCGGGAATTAGTGTCGTTCTTGACAATTTTTGTGCCCTAGTCATGCGCTTAACTGAGAAACCTAATGTTGCAACTCCATCTGATCCATGCTAGAAGCTACTTGTGTAAATACTCAATTTTGGCCCCTTCATGAGATAGGCCCTAGACAGTTGCACCTTAAAACTACCCTCGAGAACGGCCACGCCGAGAACTTACCAACATATTCCGTATGATCCACAAATATTGTGACCTCTGAATGTGATAACAAACAAAGTACGGACTATGATAACTCTTGCTACGAAACGAGCCATGGCAAAAAGATAGATAAACTTATAACACGTTGTCGGGTTCTCAAAAGGTATTCGAATCAGTCTCATATTACAGTTCAAACTGGTAATAATACAAGTAACAGATTTCGGGAGTCTCGTGACCAAGTGCATACAAAATAACTTAGGAAGAGCATGTTCAATTGTTCATACAAGATGACATTACGGGTTGGACAGCTGCTACAGCCTACAAGCATGATCTGAGAAAACTTTTGCATTGCCTTAAACTAACAATGAACAACGTACAATTTTGTGTCCATCCAGACGCATACTCAAAAAAGTAAGGAAGTTATTGTGATAAAATGAGTACAGACCTGCAGCGGATACAACCTGAGCTACCTCCTGAAGTATACTTACGAGGACGATGCCTTCAAACCTCTTGTTTCAATAATAGGAATTCCTGTGTTAAACAAGACAGCTCCAAATCATCAACCAACAAGAAAATAGATTAATTTGATGCTATATTATTGAGCTTGGTTATTAGATAAAGCTTGCTTCGAGTTAAAAATTAGGTTTTTACGGTTGCATACATCCCACTCCCCCAATCTCCACCCAAGGTGAGAGCCACTTACGGCCCGTTTGGTTAATATTACTTAATGATGGTAATCGGAAAGATATATCATGCAAAATTTCATCAAAAAGCTTCATGTCATTACAATGATGATGAAACTTTTATCACAAAAAAGGCTTCTTTTTTTTTTACAAATTTCCATTACCACCTAAAATGACATCTCCCGATGGTAATGCATTGGAATGAATTTTATGAAGAAATTGAGCCGATTGAAGTTGGACAAGCATGGCCATTAAGATTGCGAAAAGATTTTTCAACCAAAAGTTCACTAATTTTCATTCCCATTACCACCGTTTATTACCGCCTACCAAACAGGTCATTAATGGCATTGAGGTAATGAAATGTTGTTGAAATAATTTATATAAAACGAAAATACCACCTAGCAAAGAAAAGGCTCATACCTGCATAAGACAATCTATGCAGTAGCTTCCAGCAGACCTCGTTTTTCAGCTTCAAGCAACTCCTTGGCTGCATGTTCTTTGATTCTTCTTTCTAGCTCTGGCCGGAAGTGTCTAATAAGACCCTGCACCGGCCATGCAGCAGCATCACCCAAAGCGCAAATAGTATGCCCCTCAATCTGCTTCGTCAACTCTTGAAGCATATCGATCTCCTCCAACTTAGCATTCCCAACTTTCAACCTCTCCATAATCATCCACAGCCATCCTGTGCCTTCCCTGCAAGGAGTGCATTGACCACAACTCTCGTGCTTGTAGAAATAAGATAACCTTGCTATTGCGTCCACGACATCAGTTGATTTATCCATCACAATCACAGCAGCAGTCCCCAAACCAGATTGAACAGCCTTAAGAGCATCAAAATCCATCAACACATCATCACACAGGTGCTTAGGAAGCAAGGGGACAGAAGAACCCCCGGGAATCACAGCAAGTAGATTGTCCCATCCGCCTCGCACTCCACCACAGTGCCTTTCAATTAATTCCTTCAATGGGATGCTCATTTCCTCTTCAACCGTGCAAGGCTTGTTGACATGACCAGATATACAGAAGAGTTTAGTCCCTGAATTATTCTTCCTTCCAAAACTAGCAAACCATTCGGGGCCACGCCTTAGAATGGTTGGGGATACAGCAACGGTTTCCACATTTGTGACTGTTGTAGGACATCCATAAAGACCAGCATTTGCGGGGAATGGGGGCTTCAATCTGGGTTTTCCTTGCTTCCCTTCAAGACTCTCCAAGAGCGCAGTCTCTTCACCACATATGTAAGCACCAGCACCAAAATGGATGTGGACGTCAAAATCATAACCGGAACCACAAGCATTCTTACCCAAGAGTCCAGCTTCATAAGCTTCTTTCCTCGCCTTCTGCAAATTCAAACGCTCATTCACGTATTCACCTCTTATATATATATAAGCAGCCCTGGCCCTCATTCCTACTCCAGCAATTAGGCATCCCTCGAGCAGTTTGTGGGGGTCATGTCTCATAATTTCTCTATCCTTGCAGGTTCCAGGTTCACTCTCATCAGCATTAACAACAAGGTACGAGGGACGGCCATCGGAAGCTTTAGGCATGAACGACCATTTGAGACCTGATGGAAAACCAGCACCACCACGTCCACGTAGACCCGACCTTTTCATTTCATTGACTATCCAATCAGAACCCTTCAAAACCAAGTCCTTTGTTCTATGCCAATCGCCACGTTTCACAGCACCTTTGAGAAAGGGATCATTCAGCCCATATAAATTAGTAAAAATGCGATCCTCATCTTTGAGACCACCAAAATGAGTCTTTTCTGGAGGAGGAGGCGGGGGTGGAGGCTGAGGAGTAGCAGATGTTGAAGCAGCCTGGGTATTGAAACCTCTGCTACAACCTGCACCCCAGTAATCAGATTGTCGCTGTAACAATCCTATTCTTCGAAGGTTAAGAATGCCCCTCATGGGTGCCTATTTCAAAAGGTCAGAAAAAGAATCAAGCTTTACAGGTTATTGAATTTACAGCAATTTGAAAAATTGACTGAAAGCTCTTTAGAGCTTAGAAATTAGAATACATCAATACAAACAACCAAATAACAATATGGCATATGCAAAGCTTTCATGTTATTCACCCTAACCTAATTATCAAAAGTTAATGTCCTCCACCCTCTAAACCCTATGCGTGCATAAATCTAATTATGAGAATTCAAACTTTCAAAAGTGTGAACCAAAGTTACAATCAGGAAACATTTCCTAATTTTTAATCATATTGAGAACCTCGTCCTTTCTCCAACAACTAAGTTATACTTTTTTGTCCCGTATAGTTTCTTAAGTTTCAATTAGCTAAATTGTAGCAAATAAGCTCTATTTTAACCATGTAGCAATGGAGAAGAATATAAATTCACTTGAAAGGTTAGTAGAAGAGCTAGATAACATAACTAAACCTCCAAGTACAATATGAAAAACATGCCCTTTCATCAAATAGTAAAAGTAGAGGTAAATGATTATCCCAGTATCCCGCAAAAGGCAGGGTCCTGGTGGAAGTTTTTTCTTTTTCTAGAAAGAGGCGAACATACCATACCCAGTACCATCAAGGAGGGAGTAAAGAGAGATGCGCGCGGTCACATAGTGTGACCCCAAAAATATACAGACAAATCTCTATCAAATACTTCATACTCGAGTCTCGATCTCTTGGCTTATTCATTTCATACAACATATGGACATCTCTTTCAACATTCATGTATTTGATCAACCGATATTTTCATACTCACAAAGTCACACTACCAATGTAATACACACAATTGACAAGGTTACCAAATGAAGAACATAAATCCCAAGAATATACCCTCCTTTTTAATAAAGATTAAGCAATCATCACCTTCGCCTCAGCCAATAAACCATTACTCTACCCTTGACATTAAGATAGCCCTAATTTGCATGATCAATTGTCTAGAATCACCAAAAGCGCATGAATAAGCGATACCACCACCTTAAAAAATCAAATGAACTAACTAAAACATGAAAAAAAAAAAAACTTATATACCTCACTTAACGACTATGTGAGCCATTTCACTACGGGAATTCCTTAAGGTTGTGTTTGGGAAGAATCATTTCATTTTAAAATGTAAAAATCCATTATGAAATCGTTAATGAAGAATTTGAGGATGACAAAGTTTAGAAAGTCATTCTCAAATCCTCATCTATAAGCACTTTTATAACAATGGTGGATTTAACTCTAATCAAATGAAAAAAGAATTTATTTATTTGTCAAACCCTAAATTTTAGTCAAATCTATATTTTCAAATGAAATCTATCATTCCTAAACAGAAATTTGAATCAAACAGACTCAAATTCATTGATAATCCCAAAACCTGCTTAAAATAGAGGCTATTATTCAATAATTTCAAAATCCCACATTAGAGCTTAAATTCACTGATAACCCAAATAATCCCACAAAAATGCAACAACTGCCCATAATCAATTAACCCCAAAAATACCTAAAATAAAGAATACAACTAAAGAACAAGCACATTTCAGAGCAAAATGATGGAATCCTAGATACTATTTCTCGTAGTAAAAGATCTAAATAAAACAAAATAACAACATAATGCAAATCAAATCATGGGTCAGAACATATTCTACGATAAAGCTAGAAATTGATGAGAAAAATAAGTGCAAACATAGCGAAAAGGTGGAAATTAAAAACAAAATTAATTGAAAAAAGATGCAAAGTTTAGGAACTAAAATGAACAATTAGCGTACCATATTTGAAGAAGAACGAAAATTTTCTGGGTAATCGACGAGTTAAAAGATTTGGCTGTATTTTACGAGTTTTAAGAGGAAAAATGATCTGGTGCGAGCGGGTATGGTTTATGAAACGTGGATTTGGGATATTGGTATTTGGTATTGGACTTGGGAAAGTTGTTGAATGATTTTTGACGGTTGTGAATGTGATTAATGAGATTGTGATTTGATGTGATGATCAAGTAGTCCACGTTGATTTATCCTGCCTACAGAAAACTTTGGTCAGGGTCTGAGGAAGGAATGACGACGGCAACTCATACCCGTAAAGGAGAGCACGGCCAAAGAGTCCCCCTACTCAAAAAAGAATAAAATAAGATTATGAATCTGCAGCTGATGGGATCGAGAGTGGCTGAAGCAAACTCCGCAAGTCTGCATCTTATTACATACAAATGTTATCCTTATACATAAGATAAATATAGTAGAGTGCATGTTGATTGCTTATGTGTTAGTTCAAGATTCTCAAATGTCTAGGTCAAAGAGGTGTTGAAAATTAAACCGAAAATTTTACTTAGAAAAAGTGGTAAGTGCATTGATCGAAATAAAATTAGATTTTCTAGTAAAACATTTTAAAACAAATCGTTTTGCTTTTTTTCTTTTGGGTTTTTACTCAAATGTAGGTCAGATAATTCCTATTTATAAAAAAAGAATTAATTAAATTTTTTAAGCGGTGTGTTACAAACATATGTTGGTGAAAGAAAAAAGGTCTTAATTACTAAGCTTACTCTTATTCTCCATTAATCCAGGATATTTTTGTAGCTACAAGAGAAGGTTTATAGTGTTTGTTATATATATTCATCCATTTTTGAAATTTGATGGACAAACATTGATTTTATGATGGTATTCAGTATTAGTTGTTTAAATGTTAGTTGTTTAATTAAAAAACACATAGGCTTACAAGTTAGATGTCTATTAAAATAGTTGATCTTAGTCCTATTTATTTTGGTATAAAATATTTATTGTGTTTTTTGGTTAATTGATCGTAAGTTATTATGAGTATGAGTTGCCGTCGTTCTTTGCTCCTCATACCCTGAGCATAATTTTTATGAATAGGATATACTGGATATGATGATAATGATTTAAGTTAAAGTCAACTAAGACTATTATTAGGATTGTTATAGTTGAAGGTTCAATGTCAAACTAAAGAAGTCATTGTAATAAATGTAATATGAAGTACTTGTGATAAATTAAAAGTTGTTCAAGTAGGCATCATAATTTTATTTTGTAGTATTTGTAAGTTGTAGCATTTGGTTCAGTTTGATATGATTTAGATATTAGATTTAGATATTATTTTCGCCTTTATAGTCAAATATTACATTTTTTTTATTTTTTATAGATTGTTAATCAGTTAATCATAAATTAAGATGAAGTATTGAAGAAGAACTCACCAATTTAGAAGGTTTACTCAATATTTTATACCTTTGAAGTTTGAAATGAGGGATTTTTTTTATCTTCATTAAGTAATTTATACTTCCCCAAAGAAATGTTGGATTGTATTTTTTAGCTTTGGTTCGTCAGTTACGGCTCCTGGACAGAATTTACAATTTGTGTGAATTCTTCACTTTTTTTTTGTTTCTCAATTGTTGATTATTATGGTTGTTTGTTATTGGATAGTTCGAGGACCCTTTTGGAGAACTTGGATTGGGATTGTACAACCTCCTTTTCATCATAATAATAACATTTTGGGTGGACTCTTAAAGTCCCGTGATTTTTACTCTTCACATCGGAGAGGTTTTCCATATAAGAATCTTGTGACAAAAAATTAGAGTATAAAAATTTCTAATCATAACCGTAAATCGTAAATCATCATAAAAGGACAAAAAAATAATATTAAAATAAATAAAACCAAAAAAGATAAATTAAAATAACAAAACTCTCACCTTATCATATCTGTATAGATAAGAGTGATTTATTACATGACAATTAAGAGTATAAAACAATAATTGTACCTCAATGTCAATATCGTAGACAATATTTTTCTATTATTATCTGTAATTTTGGTCATATTTAATTATCTCTTATTTTTACATTTGTTATACAAAATAATCCCTTTTTAAAATCTCAATTCTCTATTTTTATACCCCTTATATGTTCCCACTTATAATAAAAATCAATATAAAATATTTAATCAATAGAAAATTATATTATTTTCCATTTTGGTCTGTCCCAAATAATTTGCTTCACTTTTATTTTTGGATGATGGTTCATCACTTTCTTTTAATCTCATTCATACATTTTAACTAGGCATGTCAAACAAATCAAGTTAGTTCGAGTTCGGGTCATATATAAACAGGTCAGAAAACTCATGACCCAAACCAAACTCATTTAGTTAATTGGGTCGAAAATCACAACCTTGACCCGACCTGCAACAAATCAGGATGACCTGACTTCGACCCACTTAACTCGGTTATAATTTTTTTATTTTTGTTTCAAGGATTTTAACGTTGATTAAATCTAATTTTTTAGGCTTTAATTTTAACTTTTTATTTTTTTGTATTTACAATAAAAAATAAGAAAATACTAAATGAACTAAGTTTAGCTTATATACTTATTGATTTAACTCGAAATTAACATATTTAATTAAATGGATTATACAGGTTTTTTCAGGTTTAAAGTTTTGACCTGAACCTAACTCATTAATAAACAAATCAGGGCGGATCGATCCATTTAATTAATTGGATCAAACGACTCAACCCATACTCACTTATTTCAGGTTAAATTCAAGTCGAATAAACAGGTCAAATCAATTTTTATAAGTCCTAATTTTAACTCTCTTTTAATTTTAGCAAATTAGAGATGACGGAGGGAGTATACTCCATAATCTTATCATTAAATTCAGTATATTAGTATACAAGTGTGTAACGGCTAAAAAAGTGGTCTCTCACTCTCATGCTCCATAGCTCCTCGATCCACATTCCTACAAGCCTACAAAAGTACAATAACACCTTTTACTCACAGACATTTCATCCAGACACAGAAGGAGTGAGTGAGAGAGGGAGGGGTAAACTTGTAATTTACTGACTCCATTGTTATTCGGCTAAGGTATTACTACTATGCACGGAGTTCGAGTATACAACAATTCCTCCGGCAAGTTTCACGCCGGGAAGCAGGTTTTTGCGGTGACTTCTAGCGATGTAGAGGCCGCGTCTCAGAAACTAATTGACGCGGTTTTCTCCGGTGATTCGAAACTTGCTGGTGATCTACTTTCTGATCCGTTTGTTGACGTTGATTTTATTGGTACTGTTAATTTGAGGTCTACAAAAACTGAACTCGTTCCTAATGGTGAGTCGGCTCACCAAGTTGTTTCTGAGTTTGAAGAGTTTCCGACTGACGTTACGGCCTTGTTCCTCGCTTCTCACTTTGGAAATCTGATTCTCGTCAGAAAATTACTGGTATTACATTGTTTTGTTGTTGTAAATTGTGTCGTTTGTGTTTTTTCTTTCTTTTTTTGCCTCTTTAGTTAATTTACCGTCTATATTTTATGGATTGCTAGAAATGGATAAATGTAGTGTTTTTAGACTGTTAAGGCTGATAATGATATAAATATTTTTTGTTATGTGTTTGTGGTTTAATGTTATTATTTGTGATTCTTTTCGTGGAAATCTATTTTCTTAAATTTTCCATTTTTAATGTTTCCATGACGAAAATTATCTTACTCAAAGTTTCCATTCATATATTTACAAATATTATAAATGAATCTTTTTTTGTTTCGTTTGATGATATTGATGATAAATGCTCTTTTTACTCTGTATGTTATCTGAACTTTTGAGAAAAGACTAAAGTGAAAAGTTCAAAAGTTTGGTGTACTTTTTTTATCTAATTAATGGATAAAATGTGTTTTTGGACTGTTAAAGATGATTTTTTAGGTTAAGCTCATAAAATTTAGAACAATTTGTTTTTTTTTTTTGTCAAATTTTGGTTACTTTTGACAGGTTTTCTGTTATTCAATCAGAGCTCCCTTTTTACCACAAATAGTTCAATTAGTGGGGCTATGTATGTTTTTGGTTATCTAAAATATTGTTGCTCGAGTAAAGTTTTATTTACCAATTTACTAATAATAGAATGAATTTCTCAATTTGGGAGATGGATTATAATCCACCCCCCAATCCCATCTCTTTTTATACAGTAAAATTTGGAGAACTGAGTTAGTAAATCATTTGTTGAGGTGGTTGGAATAGGAGGTTCCCTCTTCACAGAAGTAGTATATGCTCAGTGATTGGATCTGGATCTTGCATCTCTTAAATTATGATTTTGTTGAAAGTGATAAACTTATCTTTTAATTACTCCTGAACATAGAAGTAGTATATGCTCTGTTACAAGAAAGAGAATGTGTGAGAAAGTGGACATAAAAAATTTTATCCATGTGACTTGGCACCATTTTCTTGTTTGATTAACATTTTTATAATGGAATGCCATGTGTTAGCCCTTTGGATTTATATGACATCATTTTAGGATTTTTATATATGATATTATTACTACAAAACGTTACTATAGAATCTAGAGTTTGTACTGATTAGTACTTTAAGTAGATTAATTTTGTAATGTAGGTTGAAATGTTGACCATTTCTCACTAAATTCACTGTACCAAAAAACAAGTACTAGTTGCTCAAAGTAGCATCTAAGAGTGTGATATGACTGATCTGTCTCTATGGAATGTTGTTTGCCCCATGTAGACTGAAGTTTATAACATAAGTAAATGAGCGGGTTCTTAAATAGTACAAGGAAAAAAAAAATTAGAGCTTAACCCGGCGACATTAAAACTTGAAAAACACTGTGTGATAGTAACTTAATTTTGATTAAAACAATCACAGCAAATAAATGTAAATACTTTCTCTATATTGTGCGCATATGACAGAGTTTTGGGGCAGATGTAAACCAGAAGTTGTTTAGAGGTCATGCAACAACGGCAGCGGTAAGATGCGGTCATATTGAGATTCTTGAAGTTTTATTGAAATCTGGGGTATGTCAGCCAGCATGTGAGGAGGCATTATTGGAGGCAAGCTATGTAGGGCGGCCAAGGCATGCAGAACTACTCATGGGAACTAAAATCATCAGCCCACAAGCTGCTGTTCATGCCCTTGTTACAGCTTGCTGCAGAGGCTTTCTGGATGTAATTCAAGTGTTGCTTAAGGTAAGTCCTCCGAGGCTGAGAGTTTGGAGCTGTGATAAAATTTCATTAGTTTACCTCTGTGTTGCGAATATTGACGTGAAACTTCCCAACAGGCAGCATAGACTGAATATTATTTCTACTCAATATATTGTTTGCTTCACTAATATATTTTCTATGAATTTAGTGTGGGGTGAATGCTAATTCTATGGATCGCATGCTGCTCCTGTCATCGAAGCCATATCTACACATGAATGTTGACTGCAATGCGATTGTTGCAGCCATAGTTAGCCGACAGACTTTTGTTGTTGAAATGCTGCTAAGAGTGAGTGTCCTGACAATAACACAGCCCAGACTTCTGTCGTCCAAGCCATTTGTCTTGTTTCCAATAATTTTACTTTCAAGTTTCTATGCCAATAAAAACATTTTGTTGTACAGGAGGGTGTCCAGACGGACATAAAAGTCAGGATAGGTGCATGGTCGTGGGATTCTGCCATAGGAGAAGAGTGCAGAGTAGGTGCTGGGCTAGCTGAACCATATAATATTGCTTGGTGTGCTGTTGAATACTTTGAAGAAACTGGTAGCATCTTGCGCATGCTCCTTGAGCATCTATCCCCTAACACACCTCACTTAGGAAGGACCCTTGTCTACCATGCCATCATTTGCAACAATGCACAAGCGCTTGATGTGCTGTTGAGTTGTGGAGCAGATGTTGAATTTCCTCTAAAAACAAGCAAGAATGTTGAAATTCGTCCTATACATTTGGCTGCAAGGCTTGGGGAAGTGGAAATTATTTGGCGGCTCATAACTGGTGGTTGCAATATAAACTCAAAAACCAGTGACGGAGAGACAGCAATAATGATATGCACTCGATACAAACACAAGGAGTGTCTCAAAGCCCTAGCCTCAGCAGGTGCTGATTTTGGTCTCGTGAATGTGGCTGGTGAATCTGTGAGCTCCATAGCAGGTTCGACAATGTGGACATTAGGTTTCCAGCAGATAATTCTTGATGTAATTTTGTCTGGGAAAGTGGTCAAGTCGAGCAACTCTGCTGTATTTTCTTCAGCCCTTTTTGTGGTTCGGTCCAATGATATTCAAGCATTGAAAATCCTAGTGAAACAACCAGGAGTCGCTTTAAATGAACGAGATGAAAAAGGGTTCACAGCAGCAATGATAGCTGCAGCAAGTGGTCAAGATGAAGCTTTTCGCTTGCTTGTCTACTCTGGAGCCGATGTTTCAATTAGCAACAAATGTGGAGAAACAGCTTTTAACTTGTCAGAAAAAAGCAGTAACCGAGAAGTGCTCGAGAAGATAATGTTGGATTTTGCACTAAAAAATGGATCTCAAGGACCCACGAGTTCCTATGCTTTGCATTGTGCAGCTAAACAAGGACACTTAGCTTCAGTTCGAAGGCTAACAAGCATGGGATATGATGTCAATGCAGTTGATGGTGATGGGTACACTCCATTGATGTTAGCTGCCAAGGAAGGCTATGGAAGCATGTGCCAGTTTCTGATCTCTCGAGGTGCAAAATGTGAGATCAAGAATGAAAAACATGAAACAGCCCTTTCACTAGCAAGGAAAAATGGTGTCGGAAATGAAGCTGAGCGCGTGATTCTTGATGAGCTGGCACGGCTTCTAGTTTTATGTGGCATGCGTGTGAAGAAACACACTAAGGAAGGCAAAGGAGCTCCACACTGGAAAAAACTAAAGATATTTCGATCTAATGGAGTGTTGCACTGGGGTAAATCGGGGAAGAGAAATGTGGTTTGTCGGGATGCTGAAGTGGGTCCTAGCCTAAATTTCCTGGGAAATCGACCAAAGGTATACAGCGACAAGCAGACGGGGCTGTTCCACATATTGACGACTAAGGACAAGGAGGTGCACTTTGCTTGTGATGGTGGAATAGAGGTGGCCAAGTTGTGGGTGAGAGGAATAAAAATAGTGACTAGAGAAGCCCTTTTTGGAAAGACGACTCTCCAAGCTATATTCAATCGAGAATGCGAGAACTAATGGTTATTGGTTAAGTTCATGTAGAAAAGTTTCTAAGTAAATGGCTTCATTCTTATGCATTGATAACTTTTTTCAATAGGCACGCGGCACCCCTTGTAAAAGAAAGATCATAAATTTGTACACGAACAAGCGGCAATATAGATCATTAGAAGTAGGATCCAACTTCATTGCTTGTATTGGTAGTTTCCATCATATAGCTTGTCAATTCGAACAGGTGACAATGAATACTAAAACATTAAGCTAATTAATTCGATCATAAAAACCCTAACATCATTCCTAATAACAATGATTGATATACCGTCGCAACCTCGACGCCCCATTTAAAAAACTATCAACACAATTGCTGCTAGCTAGTGAATCAGCATAGCGACAAGCAGAACAAGCTATGATGATGTCGAGTGCTATATTTTTACACCAAAAAGATTAGTAATCTGAAAGGAAAAATCCATCATCTCCAGCAAAATGTAAGCAAAATGTACGCAATGCTTATACACATAGAACTCGTCGAATTTTTGAAACTGAACAAAATCTAGCCTACTATTTACATTTGGAAGACTGACAGTTATTACCATCAACAACATCTTCGCTAACACTAACGATTAGCACATCTCTCTTTTTTATCCCTCGCAATTTCATAACAAGGGCATTCGCATTTACAAAAGCTTCGGTTCCACCAGATTTGCCAAAGCACCCCAAGGAAACTCCTCCATGTTCTTGAGTCACACCCTTTATCCTTTTTCAAGGGGATTCTCAAACCAGATTTTGAGTGCAGTTGTATGCATTATGGCATCAAGTCATGTTTTTGGAACCGATGCATTCAAATTCTTCTCTACATTCTAGCATACATTCAATTCCATACTCCAAAGCATGCACCACTTTCAGTAGCAAGACCAATTACCAAAGTATGCTAGAATGTCAACACCAGTGGCGACATTTCCAATGGAGCAAAGTTCAGTAATGTTTCCGGAATTGCAAAGGGCAAAGATGATAGCAACTATGACTGCAAATCAAATGTAAAAATAAGACGTGGGGACAAAAAAAATCAAGCAGTAACATAAAACAACACAAGTATTCGAGGACACAAACTCCGCATATTAGAAGCAGTCATCAGTTTGGAGCTTTTATCTTGCGGCAGCCATCAGAAAGAGATGAACGCGCACAAGTATTGAGCTTTCATCATCAGTTGAATGTATAAGGCGATAAGCTAAGATGCTCAAGAGTTTGACGAGCAGGTCTTAATACACATGTACTTCTGTAAAACAGAGATTATAACCAAACGATGAAAGATATAGAGATCCAAATGGACTTAATAGCATGTTACTATGAATACTTACGGTAGTGTAAATTTATAATGAATTTACCATGTTCCACTGTGATGAAACTTTGAACATAAAAAGGAATTTTCGTGTTCACAATTTTCTGTTACAACCTAATAACAAATTTTAAAATGGTAAGGCATTAGAATGTAATTTGCGAAATACTTGAGACGATTAAAGTAGAACAAACATGACAATTAAACTTGTCAAAAGATTTTCCCACTAATATTACTCCAAATTTTCATTAGCATTCCTACCATTCAATATGACTACTAAACGGGTCGTAAGTACTACACAATGAATAACCCACAACCTTCTCAACTTGAAGACCTAATGCAACTCCCTATACACAAAAAGAGACAATAAGTTCACCAAAATTATAAAACATTACCATTGATTTATAAAAACAAAATACATCCGACATATATCGCTTCATATCATATAATTCAGACATCGAATTCCAAGCATGATCTCTCCTCGACCTGAACTATATAGATCTATAATCAATAGGCAAAAAGAAAGCAACTTAACCTTAGAAATGTATGAGTATGGTTATAATGAATCGATAAATATCTAAAATCAACAAAAACAAGCTATTACATAAGTAAATTATGATTAGATTTCATCTACTTCATGAAAAATGCATGGGAAAATATAGGTGTCACCTTAAAGCTACTTCTTCCCTTTACGAGAAAGAAAACGCTCTCGAGCCGCCTGGATTTTACTATCACGGTCAGCAGGAGTCTCGACAACCTTAACTTCCTTCTTAATCTCATCTCGATCCTCCCCTTGAACCTCATTCTCAGACTCACTAAAGCCCCCACTAAGTTTATTGATATCAAGATTTTCAAGCTTCTTAAAGACGGGAGATATCCACTGCATATCTACAGCACATACATTACGCATAAATGGACTAGATGTTGTAATCAACTCATGGTACACTACATAATTGGGAAGCATTCCATCGTCATCAGCTTGCAACACAGAGGACGGATGTACCTGAACTAACTGAGATTTTAAGCCAAGTGTTCGATAACCATTATGGCGAATCATTCTTTCAGCAAGCTGATTAGCATAGCCAACACACAGTGCCTTCCTCAAATTTCTGTAACCCATTTTCCTCTCTCTAGAGGCATGACTCCCACGAACTTCCATCGAACAATTGGCCATCTTCTGCATTATATGACACAACTGCCCTCGAACATCCTTGACAAATGACATCCCTCGTATCTGCAACCCATGCTCTCTACACCACTCAAAATCAAAACCCGTTTCACTCCATGATTCATAAATCTGCAACAGTTGTATATGATCACCCAAACCATCCCCATCAGGAAGCTTCAAGGGAGTATGCTTCCTTTTCTTCTCAGACCCTCTAGCAAAACTCGGAAGCAAATTAGTTTCAGCAGACAACATTGCCACAATTGTTAAAGCTTGTGACAAAGATCTGTTCTCATTAGCTGCAATAAGAGTCCTTGACAAGGAAGGTTCCAAAGGAACCTCAGACATAATACGCCCAACACTAGTTATTGCCCCATTCTCGTCTATAGCATCAATGAGATACAACTGCCTAAGTGCATCCCCTAAAGATCCATAACTAGGCGGGTCCAAGAAATCAAACTTAAGAATATCAATTCCCGGTAGGTCCAATGATTTCAAATACAGAACACTCCCTGCAAGTGAGGTTCTCAATATCTCAGGAACAGCGGCCTCTAAAAACTCATCATTATAGACTAATGATGGATACAGCCTATAACATTTCCCAGGGCGTGTCCTCCCAGCACGCCCCGCTCGTTGATTAGCCTGCACTCTACTAATCTTTACAACATCTAAAGAATACATTCCAGTTGCAGGATTATATTGTTTTTGTTTAACATACCCACAATCAATAACATACACAACACCATCAACAGTCAAAGAAGTTTCAGCAATATTAGTTGCAACAATAAATCTCCTACAGTTTGGGGGTGGAGGGCTAAACACACGCACCTGTAACTCAGGAGGCAATGACCCATGAAGAGGATAAACCACAGCATCCATTACAGAACCTTCTTCCAAATTCCGAACTCGATCTTCGAGCTTATTAACAAGCTTTTCTATATCTTCCTGACCGGTCATAAAGATCAAAATATCTCCTTCTGGCTCCTTTACATGAATTTCAATTGCTTTCTTCAACGCAGCTTCAATATAATTCTTTTTACTATCATCATCATTGTAAATTATTTCAACAGGATACAATTTACCAGGAACTTTTAATAAAGCACACCCATTAAAAAACCCAGAAACTTTCTCACCTTCAAGAGTAGCAGAAGTAACTAAAACCCTAAAATTTGAATCTTTTCGAATATTTATCAATCTTTTTAAAAGACCCATTAAAATATCCATATTCAAACTTCGTTCATGAGCTTCGTCGAGGATAATTACTGAATATGACCGAAGTTCTGGATCTGATAAACTTTCACGAAGAAGAACACCATCAGTTAAGTATTTAATTAGCGTTTCCGATGAAGTTCGATCTTCAAATCGAATCGCGTAACCCACTTCTTCCCCAAGTCGAACACCCATTTCTTGAGCAACGCGTCGTGCGACAGAAACTGCGGCGACACGACGAGGTTGTGTGACGCAAATTGTGCCGGATTTTGCGTAGCCATGGCGGTAGAGTATTTGGGAAAGCTGAGTACTTTTCCCTGAACCCGTTTCTCCAATTAACACTGTTACAATATTGTTTTGTACGGTTTCAATGATTTTTTCTTCGAATTGAAGAATGGGAAGCTTCGCCATTGATGATGAAGACGAAGCTAGGGGAAATAACTAGTACTATTTAAACAGATGTTTTTTTTCTTCTTATAGAGGTGTGATAAAAAAATGGATTTATTGAAGATAAATTTATTTTCATTTTATTTTTAAATAAATTTATCTATCAAATATATTTACCAAAATAAATCTCCTTGTCGTTTATAATACTCCCTCCGTTCTTATATGTGTGTCCTATCTGAGGATTTCACATATATATTAAGATAGTGAGAATCTTTGTTGATTGTGGGTAATATTTTATTAGAATAGTGGTATGATTTAATGATTGTATTGATAGTATGAGAGAGAAAATATAAATTAATTAAAGATAAAGAAAAACAAAAACAAAAAAAAAATATTGTCATTACTAAGAGCAATTACAATAAACATGGATTAATCATCTAAGTAAAGCTAATCAAGGAATGGAATTGAAATGACTATACAAATTCTGATTTGAAAATGTATAAAAACAGCAAGCTTAATCGCAGAACTTCATCCAAAGAAGCTGCTCCAATGAAAAAGCTTCACAAATTGTCAGTAACTTCACCAAAACAGATCAGTAACTTCACTATACAAAAATCAGTAGCTTCACCAAAACAGTAAGTGCATCATTGGCTAATTAATGGCCTCAGGAAGTGAAGACGAAAACGAGGGGGCATGGTACTTCAGATCAACGCAATATGATCCTCAATCAAGCTCAAAATCAGAGCAAGAACCACCACAAATTGTTGAGCAACAAGAGGAACAACACACTCACCATAAGCCAAGGCTTAGCAATGAAATGAGACATCTTATATTTCAAGAGTTGCTTTCATTGAAAACAACCGATTCATTACCTCATGGAACATTCCAAATCATCGGTCAAAAATATGGTTATCATCATAGGACCATAAGGCGGTTATGGCATAGGGCAATGCAATCAAAAGAATCAAACAAACCATACATGGTAGAGTCTAAATTCAAGAATAGTGGAAGAAAACGGGTAGTTGTGCTTCCAAACGTTCTTGAGTCAAGACCGATGGGGGAACGAACATGTATAAGGGATGTTGCACAATGTTTAGACTTGGCACCATCGACCGTTTGGAGGCTAATCAAAAGAGAAGAAATTAAAGCACATTCAAATCCTCTTCACCCTTGTTTAACCGATGCCAATAAGGTTAGAAGGGTGGAGTGAATATTGAGTCTCATTCAAGAGGATAGCATTCAAAGGCATCCAATTTACAAGGGAATGTTTGATTTCATTCACATTGATGAGAAATGGTTCTACCTAACCAAAAAAACTCAAAGAGTTTACCTTGCACACAAAGAAAAGATCCCGTATAGGGCAGCAAAATCATCCAAGTTCATACCGAAGGCCATGTTCTTAGGGGCAGTTGCTAGGCCTAGATGGAATCCACATGGGCAATGCATACTTGATGGGAAAATAGGAATTTTTCCCTTCATTAATAGGGTGGCAGCCCAAAGGGATTCCAAAAATAGGTCAAGGGGATCGATAGAAATCAAGCCAACAGAATCAGTCACACAAGAAGTTTATAGAAACATGCTCATACAAAATCTCATTCCGGCAATACTAAGAAAGTGGCCAAGTGAAGGGCCGTCGGTCATATTCATTCAACAAGACAATGCTAGAGTCCACATAACAAACGACGATCCAGTTTGGCAACAACACAACAAACAAGGAGGGTTTACATTCATATTAACACAACAACCACCCAATAGTCCAGATTGTAACATCTTGGATTTGGGATTCTTTAGAAGCATTCAATCATTGATGCACAAGAAGATGCCAAAGAATATGACTGAGTTGATTGATGCCGTTGAAGATGCGTATGATGAACTTCATCCAAAGACATTAACAAATGTCTGGATTTCATTGCAACATCACTTGAACGAAATTTTGAAGGTCAAGAGAAGTAATAACTATGTACAACCTCATTTGGGCAAGAAAGTTGAAGAAGATAATGGGCGCCTAAGAATTCAAGTTCGAATTCCAACACAACTAGTTAGGGAAGTTGTTACGTTTGTGAATCCTACCATGAATCCTCAAGCATCACAAACACAACAAGAGAATGAAGATGTGGCACAATCATCCAATGCAATGCAAGAAGCCTATTGATCATGCAATAGAAGAGACACAAGGGTGATTGTTTTTTTTTTTTTAACTTTGAACTCAACCCCTCAGTGAATGTTTTGTGAAATCATCATTAAAACTTTAGCTTTAACAATGTTAGAAGCAACATTTTGAAAAAAATAGAGATGGAGTCAAAGGTTTATGTACATGATAATTATGGCTCATTTTGGTAGTATTATAAGTTAAAAAATGCCCCATGTTTCATCATAGAGGTTCTCTAACCTCTCAGATTGTGAATGATCATCATTTAAAATGAAAGCCATTAACCATGCATAAAACACAATGAATTCAAACCTTTTTTTCAAAAGCTACTCAACTACGATGTTAAAATCAATTTTTCAGAGTTATTTAAATCATCATTGGGGTATCATCATTCAAAACTTAACTGAAGAACATGAACATGAACATAAAGAGACTCACAACCAGCAGGAGAAGAGAAAAAGCCTAAATTCGAAAGAAGGAACAAAATCATCAGAACAGATCACATAAAGAAGGAACAAAATCATCAGAACAGCAACTAATCAAAACCAAAACAAAGATCATCATCATCAACCGAAACAAACATCATCATCAAAAAAAAAAAACCCCAAAATATTTCCAGCAACAAACAAATCCAGAAGTCACCCAAAATATCTTAATACAACCTAAATCCCAAAGTTTCATTTATCCTCAGCTATTAAAAACGAAATTAAACATAAACTTAAACAAATTCGTCTTACAATCAACGACGGCGTTTTTTAGGGTTTTGTTTTGCCCTAGCAGAAATTACTTCTTCAGGAGTGTCAGGAACAACTTTGTTTTCCTCTTCTTCAACAGGAGGAGTTTTAGGAGGCGATTTTGATGGAAAATCAAATACGAATTTAATGTTCACAGGTGGATCTCCACGCAATTTTGAACAAGCATTATCTTCAAGAACTTTTTGATAAACTTCAAGTTCTTTCTTAGACCATCTTAATATCTCATTCGAGTAAGAGTGTGACAAGTCATGCATGGAACAAGAACACAATTCACCATATTCACAAAGACCATCATATAAATAACTTGGAATTGTTGATGAACTAGAATAGGTTTTCTTATCCATATGTAAACCCAGAAAACGTCAATGGTGGCTCAAGAACAGGGGACGGTTTTCAAGACAAGTGCCAAAAATCACAAAACTTACCTCAAATTGTAGAGAAAAAGTCGATTTATATTTTAGTCCAAAAAAATTGAACCGAAAATAGGGTTAAAACAGGGGGCAAAGCTTCAACCATGAAACGAAAATGGAGTTTCAGAAGAGAGAGAGAGGGCAAATGTTAAATGAGAGAGAAACGCAAAAAAAGAGAGAAATAATAATGAGCGGTTTCAGCGAGGCAATTTAGTCGACAAAAGAGGGGTAATTGAAGAGAGAGAGTGAATATAGGGTATCAAAACTTTCCATTTTAGGAAAGTATTCCAAATGGGACAAACATATGAAACTACCCGTTATAGTAATGTGGACAATCAAAAAAGAACGGAGAGAGTAATATAATTATATTCAAAGCTTCTTGGTGGATGCTCAAGCAATAATCTACTTAAATTTATCAAATATATTTTTATTTTATTTTGAATAGCTGACTTTAAAAAAATAAAAAAATAACCAAGCAACCTGCAACAACCGGTCATTGTGGAAGGGGTCTGTTTTGAACAAATTCGGAGGATAGTTGGGATTATTAAAAAATAATTATTAATTAGGATTATTTTTGCCCAATGGGTGATAGTTGGAATTTTTTTGAGTGAATTTTCCTAAAAATAAAAATAATATTGATAAATGTGCTTAGTCAATTATACATAGAACTGTTAAAATTAGTAACCCGAAGGCCAAAATCACATGAAATACAAAATTTAGTAAAGCACATAAAATCTTCAAGTACAATATACATATCAACTTTTGCTATAGTCATTAGTCAAACAGGAAGGCAAATATTTTATAATGTAAACTTGTTTTACCGATAATACTCCTATATGTTTATGAATAAAATATAATTCCACTTTTAAATGGGCTAAAGTCAACTCACAAGAAAGCCTACTAAGAGCCTCGATATACCTCTTAGAAGGTAAGTTAAGGGGTTTGGAAAATTTGGTATTTGCTAACAACTTAGGGAAAAGTCTAGTCTTTATCTCACTAAAAATACGACGATCACCCAGCACCCAGGGTTGTTGGGGTTTATTTTCAGGTATACAATGCCTTTCCGATCAGCCACGTTTTAACAATATATATTTTTCAAACAAGTAAAAATTATGTCGAGGATGCTTAATGCTTTATCAATGTCCTACAAAAAGATGGTAAAAGACTAACAGCACATCTTCTGTTTTTTGCAATGCACAGAAGGGAACAAAGAAATGGAGCAACTAAATAGCATTTCAAAAATCCAACCATTTATTGTAGTATTCACAGGTGATCGGTGAGATAATGCCATCGGGAGAACACTGGCTGATACGAGGGCAAACACCGCAAGGTATCATAGTGAAAGTTCCTGATTTTTGGATTTGTGATTTGAGCTTATAACATTCGGTGTTCATAGGAAAAGAAGCAAACTCCCCTGTACCAGTGCTCTTCACTCTAACAATCTCATTCTCTAAAACCAAACAGCCAAGTATCTCCTTCACATGCTCGGCGTTCAACTCGAAGTTCACCACTCCTAACTCTCTAATCTTATGGCGAAGTCCATCAGCTGTAGCAAATTTCTGTTTTTCGATTACCCTTTTAAAGACTTTCTTCAGGGATTCGATCATTATATCATCAATAGACCCCTCTTGATTATACCACACACCACCAGTTAGCTCCTTGGAGGGCTCAAATTCTATAGCCATGAGTCGTTTTTTGGCTTTGGCTTGAACATTGGCTACCTCTTTGATCAATTGCTTTGCTAGAAGGGACTTAACACAGTTATCTATTATCTTTGCGTTGACGATGTTCAACTCTCTTTTTATGTCCCCCTTCCATATACCCATGTCTCCTTTGCTTTTAATCAGATCATAATGTTTACGTTCATCGGGTGTTAGCTCCTTTGAATCTGAGCTTGGGCGCTTCCGCTTGATGCCCAAGCTTACCCTTGAACTCATACTTTTCAGAACCAGAATCACCCCTGGAAGAAAAATTGAAAGAATGTCAGAAACCAAAAGAACAGTTGCGGAAGAAGTCTTATATAGGTTCAATAACAAATTAGAAAGACGTTGCTTCACCCTTTATTGAAAACATCATTTGTGTCTTAGTGAGTCATTTAACTATAGTTCATTCTGATCCGAATATAGAGAACAAGAAATATTAGGCTCCATTGACAATGAACATAAATCAAATATATGTTGATATAAAAGTGCATTGTTGGAATATTGATTCGACTACTTGGTACAAAATTCTCCTCTCCATCTAATAGTAATCCAACCATTCCTGTGTAACATCCTTGAATTTCCGACTCTATACGAAACCAAAACCGCAAGGGAACGGAGGAAATTCGGGTGTTACATTAAAATAAAAAATAAAGTAAAGGAAAAAAGGTTAGATGATAAAGGAAAACCCCCAAACATGATTATGCGTAGATTTCGACAACATTTGCACTAAAATTGGTCGTACAAATAGTAAACAATCGACTAATAAAGCATACTAAAGAAGAGGCATCATAAGCGAGCAAAATTTGTCATGGTGGATTAATTCATCACTGGTCTCCGATCATCATGCAAACATGGATCGTGGATCCCATGTAAACATTTGGTTTTCAAAATAATAAAAACAACAGAAAAACCATACAAACTAAAAGAACATTGCAGTGGAAACCCAATTAAACAAAAGCAGGACATGTGCCTCAAACTCAAAACATAGATAATCTAAATGAAAATAAACTACATGTGGAGTAAAAAATAAATTCATTGCACAATTTAAGGTACGCACTCAATTCATATGTATGCAATCATTGCAATTCAAAGGAGCTACATAAAATCGCCAAGGACAAGGTTCTTACTCCCTCTTATGAACCGGGCACCTATACATGTTTAAAGGAAGACTAATAAGTGTACTAACACCATTTAAAAGCTACTTAATCTAGAAAAGGTATCCCCCTACCAAACGAACGAGTTTCAACTCATGCCTAGTACGCACTCTAACCATACACACAATAATTTCAAGCCATTTTCACTCATGACCTATACTATACTTTTGCATTATCAAACAAACTATTACTTCATTCGTATAATGTAATGTATATCAATGATTACGCTAATGATAATAATGATTTGCAATCCTATTTACTACACCCCTTAAGGGAGTGACAAAGAATAAGAACAAAGTAGTAGTTTGGGACAACTCATAACAAAAGTTCCTATAACTTAGGCCAAAATTACACAGCTTAACAACAATTCAATAAATTAAGCATGACAATTCAAACATCAACGACGTACCCACAATTGACAACCTCACAGGCGGATCTAGGGTTTGAAGTCCCCTGGGCACCAACGAATGGACGAAATTTCAATATTTCGGCAAAATGAGTTGTAGAAGCGCAATAATACCAAGAGTCCAAGACAAATCCAAATTAATAAAAAAAGGTAACGAACAAACTACAAACGTTCAAATTTAAAATGAAAACGTAGACCAACAAAATGAAATATACAGTAACTAACAAACTACAATTGTTCTCGCCTAGTTTTCATATTTTGGAATCGATGTACTATAGAAGCAATATTCTCTTGTTTTGCAAAAATAGAAGCAATATTCTCTTGTTTTCTCTTCATTATTTTGATTTTTGAACTCTAGCAAGAAGATTAATATACATTATACATAGATTAATATACAAAAAAATCAAGAACAACATTTCAACTATTCATAAATCAAAAAATAAACACATTAACAATTTAACATTGACAAAATTTAACATTGACAAAATTTTCAATTACACAATACACAAACAACATAAACACAAAAATTCAAGAAATAACATTCTAACTTCTAAGTTCAAACAAAATTCAAAATTCTAGGTTAATACAAAACAACAAGTCAATAAGATTAAGAATTTAAAATTAACATTAAGATTAAAATATTAGAACAAGATTAAAATTAAGATTTAGACTAGAATAGAGTGAAAATACCTTCAGCAAAATTAAAATTTTGATTTTTAGGGATTAGGGTTTGAGTGAAGACCAAAACCACCTACAGTACAGCCGGCGGCGGGGTCTGTGATGGAGCAGAAGAGGCCCGCGGTGGCGCGGTGCGGCAGTGGAGCACTGGAGCCTGCGGTGGTGGCCGGTGGGTTTCTCTTTTAGGTAGAGTGTTTGGGTTTTTTAGGGTGAGAGAGGGAGGAATATTGATGGTGATTGGTGATTGGTGATGGGTATTCTTTCACAAACGGGACGCACGACAACACAAGCCCTGCAATCTGTGATTTTTCAAAAAAAAAATTATAATTTTTTAATATTTTTTTTTAAAAAAGAGTCTGGGTCACGTGCCCGGGGCCTGCTAATAAATCTGCCTCCACAACAACAACTACCATTGATGACAAGAATAGCAAACATATCTTTAGTGGTGTTCATTCGGGTTATCGAGTTGATTTTGGGTCAGTTATTTCGGGTCGATTTAAAATCAGATTTTGTGTTCACATTGGTTTTACATAATTGTAGATCCATTTTTAAGTTGGGTCTAATCGGGCTCGACTATAAACTCGGGTGTCAATCGAATCATCGGGTATGTTGCAAATCTTTATTAGCAACTATCACAACTAGTACTACCAAATCAACAATAGACTTATTCACCATCTTTAACATAGTAAAAGTAACATTTAGCAACCAGAAAAGTGACAATTGACAAACAATCATACTCATGATTAACCATTAATACCACATTAATCAACAACAATAACACTTAGCCAAAGTTTATACAAAGATGTTCAAATACTAAAGTACCACGAAAATACCCAAAAAATAGTACATACTATCATTAATTTCATCCCTAATATAAACCCTAATCATACATGTTCATTTCATACTTTCAACTCTTACCTATAACAATTTTAGCAAGATTCAATAATTATAACTCAAATTAACAATAACATTCATGAATTTTAACAAACTTTGCAATTAAAACGATATTTTAAAAAGGGAAAGGATTAACTCACAACAATGGAGGAAAGAGAATGAGGTAGCGGCGCACAGTGGCAAACTGCGTGGTTAGTGGTGCGCGTAGTGTTGCTTCTCGCGGTCGGCAACCACTGCTGACTGCTGTGCTATGATGGACGGTTGTTGTGAGAGAGCGAGATAAAGGAAGAAGGTAGATGTGAGGAAGGGAGTGGGGGGAGGACGTGCGTGAGAGGGAGAAGGGAAATGTAATGGAGCAATTGAGTTGTTTCCGACATTTGACCGGTCTATTTGTGCGGTGGTACTAAATAATGATAATTCGAATGGTTTATAATATAAAATTTTATCAAATTTTCATGTCAAAGCATGACTATCAAGGTAGCAAAAAAGTTTTTCAACTAAAAACGCACTAATTTTCCTTTCTATTACCACCGTTTATTACCACTTATCAAACGGATCGTAAAATCCTAACCATCTTCAGTAAATTTTTAATTTTTTCTTACAATGCCCAACACATTGGACACCCAACACGTTAAAAACATGCCCGTGTTTGGGAATGATACAAGTATTATTACTATTTTTCTGAAATATAAAAGGGAATATATATTGGGTTAGCCCAATAAAGATGGTCTAATCGTGAGACCGTCTCATTTTAAGTATTAGTGAAAGGGAATAAGCATTCACTCAAAATCACTAGGTTGAGATGGAACTAACTTTCACCAACTAATCAAAGTTCATTCTTACATCCTCAATTACTATTTTTTTTCAACAATTTGCGTGTTGTACATAAATCATTCAAATGTCCCTTAATTCCACAAGGCCATCTCAAACACTATCAAAAGTGATTCTTCTATAACATCACAAACAACATGTCAACATTAAAGGACTCAAACTCAACCATTTTACGTGTGTTGTGGAGACTAAAAAGATTTAATGAGATTGACTCTTCATATATCTAAGTAAAAGAATTGAGAGAAGAAAAGCAAAGAAATAAGGGTTTGAGAGGAGAAAGGCAAAAAAAAAAAAAAAAAAAAGATATTGAAAAAAAAAGAGAATTAATTTATTTTTTTTGAAAATAAATTATATTAAAAGAGGAATTGAATGTGTGGATAATACCAAAAGAACATAAAATCTAATTACAAATAACATTATGATGCAAAATAAAAGGGACAATCAAAATAAACTTCACACCAATTTCTTTTTTAGTAATATAATCCTCACAATTCTTTTTTAATTGATTTGAGATGCCCATTCAATTGATAAAAAATAAGCCTTGATATAACAAGATAAATTTTAATTTGCTTGTGATAAAATATGAATTTGAAGAAAAATGTCAATTTTTATTGCTTGTATCATGTGATTTGAATAAAAGAAAAGAGAAAAAAAAGATATTTATACAGATAAAGAATACATATTTAGATGCAGGAAAGATTGAAAGAGATTAAATGAATATTTTTTGTTAATGTCTTAATCCCTTCAAAACTAGAAAGATTTGAAGAGAACCGAATTTGTGATTTGAATTACCCTTATTCTTAAACAAACAAGAGTTATCTTCCTTTCATTTCTATTCGCTTCATCCTTTCCCCTTTTCTTCCTTTCTTTCTCCCCAAAAGTGATTATTCATAACTTTGGAGATGATTTGTAATTTGCACCAAAAAAGTTATCAATATAAATAGGCATGTATTACCCTAGATTGAGCCAGATCAATAGTGATAATAAAAATGCCTAATACAAATCTTGATAAAAAAAATTTTATGCAACAGGCGTAGATTTCGGAGTCTTCAACCCGAACAAATTATCAAATAACTTGGGAGCCATCGGAGGGAGCTCCATGGGTTCAGGAGCCATGAAATTCACAATTTTTTCATGAACATGATACCTGTCAGAAAATGAATTAAACCATTTAAAGCTTCAGCACATTATATATGAGCTGGAAAAGATGAGACTGCATCAAGAACCAAACCTGATTTTTCGGCTTTTGGACGCTCGACGATCTACCACTTTTCTTTTCTTCGTTTGTAGTCTTTTCAAAGCATAGAATGCCGACTCTACACATATTATTCAAGAATCCAGTTTAAGATAAAACTATTTTTTAGTAGTATACAAATGATTGACTAATGAGTAATGACTAATACTTAGTTAATGAGCTATGATATATTCGGATTTTTCACCTTAAATACTCTTACCGGATCCTTAAGACTAAAATGTATGGATATTTGACTACGCATTTTAGACCAATAGGCATCGATTAAAATGATCGACTAATGGCTTAATAGGCATTGAGGCAAATAGTATAAGATGATTCAATATATATAAGACATGCTTAGATTGTGTTTATATTTACAATTCATACTTATAGTTCAAATAAATCAATGTTGCAAGTGGAACTCATGTTGCTCAAAATAAAAATTACTTATGAGTAAGAGAGGCTAGAATAGAAGTTTACATGACATCCACATATTTGCAAGCCAAGTATTTGCGAAATCAATATATAATTTCCCAAATCAATTCCTTAACGTTAGAAAGTTAGGATATCGTGTACTAGATACACGAGAAAACTTGCAAAAACCTATGCAACTGAAGAAAAGGTATTGGGAACTTACCGGAAGAATTAGGGTCAATTGTCTCAAAGAATTCCTTCAGCAGTTGTTGATAGAACTCAGCGTCATCCAGAAGCTCAGGGTCACCCTCATTGTTTCCCTATCAATAGGAAGCAAGATAATCACTCTTCCAGTGATAAATATTATTCAGCTTTGTACTAAACGAATAAAGATTCATCGACACCTGCTAACCCACTAAGTAGGCATGTCGTTCCAGAAGTAGAACATATCATTAACTCGATGCATTAAGTGGTTCCTACCTCTAGACGAGATTTTGGGGATCGGAAGTACGCAACCTTACTCTTTCAATTCCAACCACAATTAAATACACTCCCAAACAGTTTTTCCAGCCCCAACATGGCAACATACCAATAAGAGAGCAAGGAAGGAAGCCATAATAGTAAATAGAAATAAGCAGCATACCTCTTCATTATTGTTGCCATCTTGCTTAGCTACCTATAAAGTCAAAATCACGATCAAATTCCATTAAATAATAGCGAGTCGCAGTTATTGAAATAAAACGACGTATCAAATGCAAAACTTACAGCGCCAAATACACCCACAGTTTCTCTTCTTGTTTGCATACTCTTGATCAATTTACTTGGATCTCTCATGTATGTAGCCACTTGTTCACTTATATTCTATATGCGAAGGAAAGTTAGATGCAAAACAGAAATGATGCAACCATAGCACAGCGAAGGTAAGTGAAATGATGAAATTTACCTGGTTAAAGGCCACCAATTTTACTTTCTTTGCAGCAGCACCACTGTGGACATCAGCCTTTCTCTGCCATTTATCTATTGAAGAATTTCTAAAAGGTGCTAATCTGCAATAAGAAAGCAAAATACTTATATATAAACCACTACGTTAAAGCCATGTAAAAGCACATTGACGAACGATAATTATAGACACAGCCAATTAGTCTTGACCAAAAAAAAAAATCCTAAACCTCAAATCTCAAATACAAACACGAGTCACTCAATCAACAATAAACTAGAAAACTAGTTGTCACAACAAGTAGGCAGTCAATCTGAGTCGTATATATTATAACCATAGAATAACCACAACAGGACTGAGCTGGATTTAATGTCATTTTGTCGGAGAGAATCTGGTACACGCTATTCCGTACCGGCATGGTCCCAGCCGAGAGATTCACAAACATAATAAAATCACACAGGTGGACAAGCAGAACCAACTCCTAAGCTCACTCATTTTTAGTTTGAACTTTAGAGTGATATCACATTACCTTTTCAAGTAAAAAAAAAATACTATATCATCTCCCCAAAATATCTATATGGACAAACTTTCACCTATAGCTCCTTTTCCCAATACCTTTCTAAAACCTAAAAAACCACGATTCCCACGAATCGTATTCAAACACTTCAACTTTTACATGCTATATGGCCAATGGTATCCATACTCAAGCCTCTATAATGTGAAAGTTAAAAACCATATTGTAAAAAGTAACGATTTAGATTAATCAAGTCAAAAGCTAGCCTCCAAAAGGTATCAACTAACACTGAAAGGGAACAACATATGTAAATAACTGTAGAACCAGTTAAGGGAAGCATATTACCTTGATTGCACTTGAGAAATTCGCAACCATTCTTCCTCCTTGCCAAGATCCATTTTCCCTTCACCATCCTCAGATGTTTTCAGAAATGGAGATCCTGCTATATACATTCAGTAGAAATATATTTTTAAAATGTAAAAAGGAGAAGACATACAAAAAAAAGGTCAGTAGCAAATAGACCAGTTAATACCTTCTGTTTCTTCTCGGATTGATGGATTATTGTCAACTAGAGCCTACAATTGTTAGTAGCGTTCAATAATCAAATATCAACAAAATGCCAGTTATATAAGATTTGTTTAAAATTGTTAGGATACATTCCATACTAAAATGGAAGAATTTACAAGAGCATACCTCCTGTAAATGCACTAGGGACTCTATTGCCTTCCTAGATGACACAATGAGATCTGTATATGCAACAGCAATGTCTTCATTTGCCTCACAGAATGAAGATCGAATTGGTTCCTAGACACAAGAAGGAATTAATCCCATAGCACTCCGAAGTGAGGTGAGATATCAACAAAAAGAATTGTGTATATATGAGTAGAAAAACAATCACCTGTGGCAATTTATTAGATTTAGAAAAAGGCTTTTGTAATAAAAACCTGAATTCAAGGGTTTTATCCCACAGAGCCTGCAATATACAAAGAATATTAGATCATCATCAAAATATTTAATTTATACATTCGCACTCAAGATGGAGATTCAATACTAAATTATAAATACGTATAAATTTAATAGGAGCTAATCAATATCATAATCCAAATCAGGTAAGAACAAGTTAAGAACTATAATCTAGTGTATCCTCCTTTCATCATAACTGAAAATTTTTTGAACTTAATTAAAGAAAAAAACTCGCAAAATGAAACTAATGCAATATAATAAAAAAATTGCTAGCTTATTCATAGGATGAGTGGATGAATATGGGGGAAATTAAAATACATGAAAAAAAAACATGGAAACAAACAATATTAGGTTTACACTTCAAACCTGCCAAAAATCCTAAGTCGAGAAGGAAAGCACATAGCTTTCAAAGTTCAACATTGTGTGAAAATGGTTACTAAATAGTAATAACAACACAAAAACACACACACACACACACACATATATATATATAGGAAGAAGTTCCAGTGAGAACCATCCTTATATGAGAACCGTGAGAACCAATCAGCCTTACAAAAAAGTGTTACTTTTTACTAAAAGGGTGTTACTTCTGGGCAAAAAGGTGTTATTGTATTTTATGATACTATTGGGCAAAAAAGGGTTACTTTAAGAAAAAAATTCTGAAAAAAACACCGAAAAAGGTGTTACTTTATACATAAAAATGTGTTACATTTTGAAAAAAACGTGTTACTTTATTTTTTTGAAAAAAATATTTTTTTCTGAAAGTAACACTTTTTATGCTAAAAAGTAACAACTTTTTTTTAAAACAAAAGTAACATTTTTTTGTTCAAAAGTAACACATTTTCTATAAAAAAGTAACACATTTTTATCAAGGCGATTGGTTCTCACGGTTCACATATAAGCTTGGTTCTCACTGGAACTTGACCCTATATATATATATAGTGGATACATATGTCTAATGCACATCAAATATGTAATTACCTTCTGGTTCTTAATAGCCTGCCCCTTTACAAGATCTTCATCCTTGTGTCGCTTCAAATTTTGTATCAAACTCCTAGTAAGCATCACAACCAGGACAAAGTCAAGTCAAATTAGCTGAAAAGCCAAATCTAGAACAAAACATAATAGCCAAGCATATAAAAGTCCTTTCTTTTAAATGAATCAGATTATTATACAAAAAAGAAATACACAATGTTAGCAAATTCTATAATACTGAGATTGCATCTAGAATACTCACAACAAAATTTCAAAAGATCTTTATTCAGATTGTCAACACCCTAAGAGAATACTTCCCTAATATTATCGCAATTGGACCAGAAGAGAAGACAAAAAACAGGAACACAACAAAGAAGAGACAAACATAAAGAACAAAAAAGCATATGAGGCGACATATATGTAAAACTACTGTAGAAGAAACATAGTTCTCTTATTATCCACATCAATAATTGATAAGCACATTTCACATACAAATTTCATGAGCTAAATACTACGAGTCTTTGACAAGAAATAGTATTTTGGAGAAAAGAGATCATACTGCTCCATAGTTTGAAGATCCCTATACTCTTTCTCAAGTTCTTGTATCTCGTCGTCCTTTTGTTGCTCATCCAACATTCTATCACCATCCTCTTCTTCTTCTTCATCTTCATCTTCATCTTCTCTGCCTTCGCTCTCGTCTGAACTCTCACCCTCATTTTCCACACCATCTGAATAATCAGAACCCTCAAATTCCTCTTCACTTATCTACAAAATAATCAAAAATATATTATCCCAGGAAAATGAATTTAAAAATATAAATACTAAAAATCGATTAATATTTAATCACAGTTTATGGCACCTCGTTCACATATCCATCCTCTTCTTCTGAACCCATCTCACTTTCACTTTCGGGAATTCGCTTCAATCGCTTCTTAGATGAACCCATTTTTTAAAAACTAAATAGCTGAAATATGAAGTTCATTGCAAAGTCAGTTATTAAACTATATAAAAGATTGCATAACAGTGGTATTCACCTCAATTATTCAAAATTTGGCAATAAAGAATAAGATTAAGCAAAACCCTTAAAATAAGTCAAAATTCATCAATTCAAATGAAAGCACTCATTAATCTCAGTCCAACAAATCAAATCTTCACAATAACACAAAAGTAAAGACCTGTTGAGAAGATTGAATTCAAAATTTGGTAATAAAGAATAAGATTAAGCAAAACCCTTAGAACCACTTAAAATTGACAGCAATTTCAACCAAAGTACTCACTAATCTCAAGTCTAATAAATCAAATCTTCAGAAGAATTGAGGCTGAAAAAAGTTTGGTCAAACCCACAAATCAAACCGGACCAAACCGTAATAAAAGAATTTGATTTGGTCTACAATCTACAGCGTGTACATACCTACAACTACATGAAAACAAGTCACAAAAATCTCCAATGAAAAGGTTCTTACGCCCCCCTTATAAACCAGGCACCTATACACGTTTAAAGTAAGACTAATAAGTCTACTTAACACCATCTAAAAGCTACTTACTCTAGAAGAGGTACCCTACCAACCGAACGAGTTTCAACTCATGCTAGTACACACTCTAACCATACACACACTATATTTCAAACCATGTTCACTCATGACCAATACTAACAATTCCAATCTAACAATACACTTTTGCATTATACAAACTATCCATTAGTGGACTTCATTCGTATAATCTAATGTATTACACTTTACTTTCATAATAGTAAATGATGCAATTCTATTGCTACACCCCTCAAGGCTTAAAGTGACAAAGAATAAAAACATAAAAAGTAGTAGCTTAGGACAACCCAAAACAACAATCACTGCAACTTAGGACAAAATTATACAACTTAACACAGCCAAGGTTGTCAGGATCGTGATTCTACTTTGGATCGAAAGCGGCCCACAAAATCGGATCGTAGGATCGACCGATCCTACAAATTTTGCATACTTAAGGCTTTGTACTTATCTATGATTATTGTTAAGTCATTTTTATAGTATAAAACACCTTAATATACCAAGTACATATAACTTGGAGATTGTACATCATTTTCATCGTTACTTAACCATTACTGAAATTTAAAGTAAACAAGCAATAAAGTTTTCAACTACGAGACTACAAAATGCTTAATACATACGACTTTTAATTCAAAGTAAAAATTTTAAAGCAATTAAAAAGTAAGTTTGCTTCCAATAATACTCTAAATTTTTGTTTGACATCATCAGGGACTAGCAAACAAGGTTCGACATTATTTCTAGTACAAGCAAGATGGTGTTTGTGCCTAAATATTCCACCAGACGCACAACACCACAATAATTACACTTTACTTTCTTGGCTATTTATCAACCTCAGTACCATGTTCCTAACCTGGGTTTGTTCGACTACCTAATGCATTTTATCTCTTATTTTTACCAGAGTTAGAACCAGAAGAAGACATTACGATTTAAGATCTGAGTTAGGGTTTTCAGATTCTCATTTCGATTGTATTATAATACTGGACCGTAGAGGTGTTCAAAACCGGTTACCGGGTCGACCCACATATATTGGTTTATCATTAATCATCACACTATACTAAAACAATATCTTAATGTGACACGTGCCACTACCACGATGATTCGTTTCCCGCCGAAAGCCCTTCTTAAAAAAATTATTTAGCGCATTTATCACAATTTATTCTTGTCATATTACCATTACTACACGGATTAGTATTTTGAGAAGTATTCTTGGTTGACTAGCTATAATTATTACAATTGCCTTCAAATAAGTTTCTTGCTATATTACAATTAGTACAATTGCCCACAAATAAATCATGTTACCGAACCAGAATCAGCCAATTTAAAGACAATTCCTTGCCAAGTTGCCATATTAAATTATAATTACCTGACCAAAATCATCCTTTTTTTCATCATTGTGTATTAATTAAATCTCATATTTCAATTAGATGTTTTCAAACTTTTGAGTATTAATTAAATCTCTTATTCTTAAATTTCTATATATTATTAACATAACTCATATGACTATCTAAAACACAGTAACCAAACACACTTCATTAGCATAAAACAATGATAAACAATTTTTATTTGTTTTTGAGTATTAACATATGATTTTCAAAGAAATTTTGAGACGAACCCTTTAATTTTTTTAGCAACCAAAAAAAAGATAAAATTGAACTTACATATGATTTTCTGGATCAAAAAGCCAAAGAGAATTAAAGAGTACTTCTTTTCACTTCTTCAAAAATATCATCAAAACTTTCAATCTTTAGGTTATACAGGGTGCATCTTCAATCAGATCAATCTTAACCGAATTTGTTGTTTTTAAAAGAAATTGGTTTCAATTAACCGATTAGAATCAAATTAAAGACAAAACCATAGAAAAAGATGGGATTAATTAAGAAATTTAGAGATTATGTCAAAAACGGCTGGCAAAGAGATGAAGATTTGATTGAGTTATCCCAAAACCCAAATAGACTAAGAGGAGAATAAGTAGGGTTTTCATTGGGTCTATTATATGATGGGCCAAGTTTTCCATAGTTCATTTTGCCCATGCTAAAAAATGGAAAATGTACACAATCAAAATAAAATAATTGTGTATGGAAAATAAAAAAAAAATGTATGGTGAGACAATTTTAATTGGACTGATTGAATGTATATTTAAAGTTCTAAAGTGATTAATTATAAATTTAAAGTAATCACTTACAATTTTAAAATGATCAATTATAGTCTTAAGGTAGAGTTTTACAATACTTAACATTAACCTTACATTAATCACTTAGAATTTTAAAGTGACTAAATAAATAAATATTTTGCTAGGATTATAGGGTTAAAATTATTTTACTAGGATATAGTTAGAAATTATTTATTTATAATGTATGAACCATCCATAGATGAAGAAAATTATTTTGCTAAGATTATAAGGTTAAAAGAAAATCAATACTGGGTGAGAGAAAAAAGTAAAAAAACATTTAAGGAAATGAGATTGCGAGGTGGGACTTGGGGTCGGTAGGCGAAAAAATCTGTATGGAACCCTTTTCCCAAGAGCTTTTAGCCTTGGTTGAGCTTGATCGTTAAATCAATAGATGCATTTTAAAAAAAGCCTAAAAAATTAGTTAATCAACGTAAAAACCTTCAAACGAAAATAGAAAAAATTATAAACGGGTTAAGTGGGTCGAAATCAGGTCAACCTGATCTGTTGCAGGTCGGGTCAAGGTGTGATTTTCGCGAAAATTTAAAACATATAAGCAAAGTTATACAAAAAATCATAGTTATCAGAATCCCAATTTTGATCTACGATTCTACGATCTTACGATAAAAAAATAGGTGATCGATCCGGATCGTAGGTAGGATCTTAAAATACTTTCATATAATACAGATTTTACTATGTGTAAATAAAAACTTAAAATAATTATGTCAATAATTTTATAAAATTTAAGTTTTTCATGATTCGCTGTTTAAAAATGATTATTAATAGTATTTTTTGAAAAGAAACTTAAGAGATGAAGTTAAATAAGGTTTTACTGACACCTAAAACTTCAAAAGATAACAAATATAATTGATAACTAGTAATCCAAAGCCCATTAATGCATATTTGTAGGTTCGCACGATTCTACGATTCGATTCTATCGATTTCGATCCTACCCGTCAACGTTCTTAGGTAGAATCCCGATCCTAATAATCTATAACCAACTTTTAAAACTATTTCTTAAGATAAGCATTTTTTTTCCCGATACTAAAGTATCTTTGCTTCCAGTAACAACGACTCAATACTTTAATCTAAGTCAACAAAAGTCAGCTTAATAATTACAACGGCCTATTGCTGGCCTGGACTATCGTTAACTCAGTTTAATAATGGTCCGTTAATAAGCAATTACGTATTTACGTTATTACTCCTTTCCCGTAAGAGATTCCACAATTCAGTAAACCATTTTTGAGAATCTTGGCTCGTTCCCATAATTTTGCGGCACTACTCCAACTTTCTGCCTTTCTGCATCAAATAAAAACTTACCGCCAATCTGCATTCAATCTAAACTTTTTCTGGTTTGATTCTTTAATTCCAAGGTTATTAAACTCCCTCCTTATCTTCTGGACAATAATCAATTAATTTGATTGTTTGATTTTGAACTGATTTGATTTAATTTTAATACTTGTATAAGTCTGTTCTTTTCTGCTACTTTCTTGACATTCATGAACTTTTATGTGAATTTAAGCACATGTTATTATCATTAGTTTGTGTTGATTGTTGATAGTGATTTGATTTTTTTTTTTTTCATTTATAATGCTAGTAAAGATCGGAAATTTCTAATTAATGCCAAGCAAACTTGTATTATCTGAGAGTTCTGGTCTTTTTTATAACATTATTGAAGGAAAAATTTCGATAATATTTTTCTTCTGGGTACTAATTATGTATTCTGTAGTATTCTCTGAATGAAATGATGTTTAATAATGATCTTAATTGTATGGTTTGACCAATTTTGAAGATGTTGGAAAATTTAATGTTCTTGGTGAACTAGTATATTATATATTGTCTTGTCCTGTACCCTAATTTCTTTCACTACTATTTATACCTTCATATGAAAAAGTTGTGGAAAATTCTATTAGCTGGGTCAAACCCAACATAAATGGTTTGGGGTTTGCACACATATGATCCACTAATCTCCTTGTGAATTGTGAATTGTGAATTGAAAAAGAGAATCATCAGCTATTTTGAGTGAATTACGAATTCATAAAGCGAACTATATAATCGGTTTGCATGTAGGTAAATGAGGATTGATAGGAAAGAAGGACGAGGCAGGGGACCATTCACATCCGAATTGTTAATAAACCGTGTTTTATTTTTTTAAGGTCTAATATGATTATGGAAAATAAATCTGACTTGAAACCAAAGGCTGCATCGAGCTATATAAATCTGACTTGGGAAAATAAAATGATTATGGAAGAAACGTTTTTCGCTCCCACTCTATTCAGATTTCAGTTGTTAGCTGCTGAGTGAAGAAATGTAAAATGATTGTATACCATCTTTTAGGTGCTCTACTTGCTTAATGTTTGAGTTTAGTAGGAATTAATGGACAAAAGCTATGTGTGACTTGAAACCAAAGTGCAAAATGCGGGCGTTTGTGATTGAGGTAAGGGGCACGGTGACAGTGGCGGATCCAGGGTCCGAAGTTCCAAGGGGCACCAGCTAGTGGATGAGATTTCGGCAGATTTTATTTGCAAAATTAACATCTATTTTACTCTTATTTGCTAAAATTTTAAATACGACATACCACAAAAAGAAATTGAACAAACTAAATTAACTAACCTAATTAAAAAAATATGATAAAATAAATAAATAAGACAAAATTACTAAAATGAGGGAGTATTTATCATCACAAGACTTCAGTATTAATTTTACACTTTTACTCTTACCAATAGAAAAGTCTACATTAAATATTTTTTTCAAAAAAACGCCTGGGGGCACATGACCCCGGGTGACCCAATGTGGCTCCGCCACTGCACGGTGATGTGGTAACTAGGGTGATGTTGTCGTACAAAACCATGGAATTTCATTTGTAGCGGCCTAAAGTGCATTTTCACACCTTACGATGGGGTTATCTTGGTAAAGTAGATTTGCAAACCTTTACAATCCGGTCAATAGATACAATGCAAACCTTCTGCAGTTTTTTGCACTATGCTTGAAACAACTATTGAAATTTTCAATTAGCATTGTTCTTTGTCCTTAATAATGGTAGTCATGAGCACCTTCTTATATTCATTTCTATCATCTTGAACTTCTGCAGTTGACAGTAGAGTTGGTTTCTGAAGGTAAAACATATGAAGTTGAGTCCTAGAGAAGTTGAGAAACTAGCACTTCATAATGCTGGTTTTCTCGCACAGAAGCGTCTTGCTAGTGGACTCAGGCTAAATTATACTGAAGCTGTGGCCCTTATTGCAACTCAGGTGGTTGAAACTCATCCATGATATTATTTTACTTATATGATTGCTTCAGCATTCTTGATGCTGTTTACGTACCATTTAAATTGCCAATGTACGAATTTTCTCACGCTTGTCAAAAGATGTGTTATCCTTTTGATGCACTGCTCATGTGATATGATTTTTACTTCCACGGTACACTTAAAGTGTCAAGTCATATTAAATTTTAGTTTCTGGTCGACTGATTATTCTGTAATTGGTAGGGGGGCCAATCACAAAGCTAAAAAGGTTAACATATTTGCATTGTCCTGTTCCATAGATATTGAATTTTGTTCGTGTTGGAAACAAAAGTGTGGCAGACCTGATGGACATTGGAACACAGCTTCTTGGAAGGTAAATTTTAGATTTTTGTCCATTCTAGCAACTCTTCTTGTTGAAACATTCTAGGACTTCTTTCCGGGTTCTCCAATCTCTGATCAACCTTCTGTTGTGAATGAACTGGTATATTATGTCACCTTTGATCATGAAATTTTTTTATAAGGTTGGTGAGTGAATGAACTGGTAAATTGTGAGGCAAATGTCCTTTGGAAGTCTTCTTATGTTCAAAGTTAATGTGATATTGCTTTTTAGTTTTTTATAAATACATACATTAAAATCTGCACTCGGCACTCACTAACTGATAAAAAATTTATGCATGTCTAAATGTTGCTGTTTAGCTATATTATGTCAACCATGAAACATTTTTCAAGGTTGGTGAGGTAAACTTTTAGATGCTGCAGCTTTTATCTTGTATTGCATGTATCTAAACCTAACTAGTGTTTGTACTTTGTACTTATAAAGGCGACAAGTCCTTCCAGCTGTTGTTCACCTTTTGCATACTGTCCAGGTAAAAGGCTTTAATTTTTATTTTACTTTGTGGTTTCTGACCCTAAAATAAAGTCATATTGCTGATTATTCCCAAAATACGTTGTTATTAGTCTCAGGAGTTTAGATGTGTTCTGAGCTCTTATCATCTGGACTTTATCTTTTGGCCGTTTTGACTTTTTATATCTATTGATCATGTTGTTTTAAGAATATCATCATCTTCATCTTATCATATATTGTTTTTAAGAAATAAGCGGTTAAAATGGATTAGAATTCTGAGATTTTGCCAGTGCTGTGGTGCTATTCTCTCGTTTCAGAAAACCTTGTTTCTTTAAATGTACTGAATTTCTTCTCAGGTTGAAGGGACCTTTCGGGATGGAACAAAGCTGATTACCGTCCATGATCCTATTGCTAATGAAAATGGAAATTTAGAGTTAGCTCTTGATGGTTCCTTTCTTCCAGGTAAAATTCGTGACAGTAGACCGTTGACATCAACTTATTTGTAGGTTCTCAGCAGCATTGTAATTAATGCTTTGATGAAGATTTACGTACTCTTTGATATTAATAAGAACTTCAACTTTGCAGTTCCATCATTGGACAAATTCCCAGAGATAAAGGATGAAATCATCCCTGGTGAGCTGAGGCCGGGGGTTGGTGACATCGCCCTAAACAATGGAAGGAGAGCTGTAATTCTCAAAGTCATTAACAATGGAGATCGACCCGTCCAGGTGCACTGCAGCTTTGCGCTTAATTTGGTCCTTGTGGCTCAACTCAATCACTTTACCATAATAGCAATCCCATTGTTCTCAATTTAAATTTGCCAAAATATACCGGATTCTTGAATCCATGTAGAAGACCACTGGAAATGACCTATTGTTAAATATAGTGGACATCAATCTTTTGAGATTAAGGCATTGGCATTACTGTTGTGATGCCAGGTTCTTGAATTTTGTAAAGATTAGATTCGTTTATTGACTGTTTGACTCATTTTGCACATCATTATTTAGGTCATGGGTGCGGTGGCATTTTAGAACACGTTTGAGCTCTGCCTTTTAAATTTGGTTGTTATCTTGTTAGTAAGATGATGTGGTTGCTGCATCAGTAATATCTTGTTCATGCCTTTTGAACCAACCAAGACCCACCCGTGACCGCCCGACCCATTTTCATAAATTTTGGTGACTTTTTAGTTTACATCAATATTTACGAGTTATAACATCCTTTTTTTCAGCAATTTTTTAAAATTTGAGTCAACATTCACGACTATGATCTGAAAAGCTGTTTTTGGCTCGATATAATAAAAAACTATAATTTAAATTTCACAATAAAATTGTATGGTATCTTTTAGCTATTTTATAGCTATAAGAATTAGATAATAAGTAATGTCACCTATACTGCTGCTTTCCAGTTATTATGGAACCAGTATTAGCATTTGTCATATTATGATTTTCTTAATCTTTCTTGTACTTGGGTTCAGGTTGGCAGTCACTATCATTTCATTGAGGTGAATCCTTCCTTATTATTTGATAGGAAAAAAGCTTACGGCATGCGATTGAATATACCAGCCGGAACCGCTACTCGATTTGAGGTTTAACTCTTGCTTTTCTTTGTTATGGTTATAATGGTGTAATATCATATCCTTTTCCTGGAATAATTTTAGTTCTCATCTGTATATATCACATGCCTTACGAAGTGTTGGGACAATTAAGAGTAAGGCTTATCACTTGTAGTATACTAAAAGACACTATCGCATGTTTGCTTATGTAGCAATACTTAACTTATCCGAATCTCCTATGTTGTTAGTTACCAATATGTAAAGGGTTATATAGAACTTCGTGCTGTTTTAATTAAAAAATGGATCCCAACCAAACCTACAGACTTAATCAAATTAACTGGAGTTGTTTTTGATGTGTGTTTCTGTTTGAATCAAAACTTTCTGACAGGCTTTTGTTTGAAATGATTTCTTATCATTTTTCTAGCCAGGGGATCCTAAATGTGTTACACTTGTAAGTATTGGAGGCATACGATGCATTAGAGGAGGGAACAACATTGCTGATGGTCCTGTTGATGATGCCAATATCGAAACTATAATGGACACAATACACACAAGAGGCTTCCAGCATTTGGAAGAAGAAAATGCCAGGTCAACGATTTCTGCTTATTGTATTTGTGTTAGGCATTTGTTTTCTATGCGTTAAATATGGACACTACCTCTACTTGATTTTCAGTTGGGGAGTCACCGGAGAAGATATTAGTTTCACTAGATTCATGTCTCGTGAAGCTTATGCAAACATGTATGGCCCAACAACCGGTGATAAAATCCGGCTTGGTGACACTGACTTGTTCGCTGAAATAGAAAGGGATCTTGTAGTTTATGGTGATGAATGTGTTTTTGGTGGTGGAAAAGTTTTAAGGGATGGAATGGGCCAGGCTTCCGGGTATCCATCAGCTGTGTGCCTTGATACAGTTATTACTAATGCTGTGATAATTGATTATAGTGGAATATATAAAGCAGATATCGGTATTAAGGGTGGCCACATTGTTGCTATTGGAAAATCTGGAAATCCAGATATAATGGATGGTGTGTCAGCGAACATGATCATCGGGGTAATGATATCGCCTACTTTATAACTTTAGTTTAATTTCTGTTCTGTTTTCTCAAAGCCCAAAAGCATATAAGTTTTGACTCGACTATCACAGGTCAATACTGAGGCGATTGCTGGAGAAGGAATGATCGTGACCGCTGGAGCTATAGATTGCCATGTGCATTTCATATGTCCTCAATTGGCTTATGAAGCGATTTCCAGTGGTGAGGTTCTAAGTTCCATGTGATCTGCAAACAGTATATTAAGGTTGTAGTGAATTCTTGGTTTAATTTTTGCTGTTATGTGACACATCAGCATACATGATAACCAACACATTCAGCCAATAATTGTCTAGATGGGCCGATAGAAGTGTAAATATGCCGTATCTGGCTTGAGTTTATATATGACACTGCAATGGTTTACGCTTCTGCAATGTGCCAACCGTTTTTAACATTGTGACTAAAAACCATGAATGGGTTGTTGTGGTGATTTTGGTTTTTAATTCGAATGATGCCCCTCGGAGCCCCTTTCATAGATGGGATTGACATCCAAGGAGATGATAAAAAGCTCTTTTTTGTCTTCATTTTCCCGTATCTCTCCGTGTTTTACCTGGTTGCGTTATGTTATTTGAATTTCCTTGACGTCTTTCGCCTCCTAGCTAGATATTTGATGTATTTACTTGGTTCTATGACGATGGACCACACTTGAGAAAATGAAAACAATATTTCTGATACTTTAGAAGACAGTGATTTTGCTGATAAATAATGCCCAGTATTGTGGACTCTATTCAAATGGTTTGCTATTCATATACTGATGTTGATTTTCTTATTTTGTAGGAATTACTACATTGGTGGGAGGTGGAACCGGACCTGCTGACGGAACACGTGCTACTACCTGCACACCTGCACCATTACAAATGAAACTTATGTTGCAGTCGACTGATGAACTTCCGATGAACTTCGGTTTCACTGGAAAGGTATGCTTGCTTCTTTGCTGTATGCTCTATGGAGTTAAAAGCTTTATATTGTTATATACTCCTACAATCCTACTAAAATATATATACAAAAAGATCGTATTTCAATGTCAGGAGGTGGCTTAAATCCACCGAATTCTGTCCTTTGTAATTGTATTTTTCCCACCTGTAACCATTATTATGTGTTTGATCCTTCATTGGACCATTAGCTTAAAAAGTGATCTTGCACATGTCGTCAACTAGGGAAATAGTTCTAAGCCAGAAGGACTTCCTGAAATTATAGCTGCTGGAGCAATGGGACTTAAGCTTCATGAGGATTGGGGAACCACTCCTGCTGCAATAGATAGTTGTCTCAATGTTGCAGAAGAATATGATATTCAGGTATTAATTTTCGTACAATCTATATCTAACTGTTTGATGATAATGAACTGTAACTTATATTATTAGAATCTTATCATTTTTATTACATTTTCTCTTTATATATTAATACTCATTTTAGTGTTTGAACAAATTATTTCGTTTCTTCAATTTAATTTGTCTAAAATATAGTTGTTTCGAAATACGTGTTGGATTGACTTTAATGGTGCAGAAATCACGACTATTTGTTTTGAGAATTATATTTGACTGTCTCCATATACTGATGATATTCAGTAAAGATACTATAACTTAAACCGCCTTTGTATCTAGTTTTTTCATAATAAACTTTTTTTTACTTTGTTCTGACAAAGAAGTTGGTTTGTTAATACATTTTTGTTGGAGTGCTTAGGTGGAACATTCTTACTCCAGCAATTTCCCAACCTATGATCTTTCCATATTGATCAATGATACTTAATTTAGATATTTTTATAGCTGTTCATAGAACTTTAGTCACGTTAGCATCGGATTAACTGCAAGCTGTATTTTTGCACTCAGTTTTAGTTTTGCGGCTTACTATTATGGACTTATATTTGCTTAAATGTCTCATGGCCAGGTCAATATTCACACTGATACATTGAATGAATCTGGATTTGTAGAACATACAATTGAGGCATTCAAAGGAAGAACTATTCATACTTATCACAGGTGTTTATTGCATCTTGTTTCATTTGTGTCTTAGTTGCCTAGTTTATACTAAGCCGTCAAAATTATTGACATGAAATCACCTGCACTTCTTGTGTATCTGGTTGCATCATTGGTTGAGCAGTGAGGGCGCGGGTGGTGGTCATGCTCCTGATATCATCAAAGTCTGTGGTGTGACAAACGTTCTTCCTTCTTCAACTAATCCTACAAAACCTTTCACTTCAAATACGATAGATGAGCACCTCGACATGTTGGTATGCATTTTTTTTCTCCTCAATTATCTGTGAGTAGATCTGTCTGATGTATTCATGTTGATCTTTGGTTTAATTTTGGGTCAAACCATTTTTCCGTTATACTTTCAAGTTACTACAGTATCTGACTGAATTATTGTGTTCAAGACCTAAACTTTAGAGTGAGTTCTGAATCCTATGTCACATGATTCACTAATCTCTTCGTGAATCGTACATCAAAAAAAGCAAATTATGGTCGTTTTTGGGCTATTTTTGAGCCATTTTTAGTAAATCACGAATTCAAATTGCGAATTAGCTTTTGCTTATTATGATACACCAGTTCTGATTGGGTCAGGTCGGACTTGGGTGATATTTCTTCATCTGATGCGTGTCAATGTATGCCCCGATTTCAATTATAATGTTCGATTTCTTTAAACTCAATCAGATGGTCTGTCATCACCTTGACAAGAACATTCCGGAAGACGTGCATTTTGCTGAATCACGGATTCGTGCTGAGACAATAGCGGCAGAAGACATTCTGCATGACATTGGTGCCATAAGTATTGTATCTTCTGACTCACAGGCTATGGGTCGCATTGGAGAGGTTTGTTAAATAATATCACTTGTGAAGTAAACACACATTTCTGTTTTTGTTTTCCTCTGCTTTCTGTAATGTTTTACATTTTGTTTACTTTTTTGTTCGTAAGGTGAGGTGCGCGGCACCTAGGGGGAAGGGTTAAGGTAAGGGAACTCCCACGGTAGCCTGATGAGGGTCGATTCCTTGTCCGGAGGGTAAAAAGGTGGGTGAAGCTTGTTTGTTGTATTGCTTGTGTAGTTGTGTTAGGGATGAAATATATCCTGTATCAATGATCTGTTTATCATATACTCCTCCATCCCCCCTGAGTTTTGTACAATTCTTCTTTCACTAATTCTTTACTGAAGCTGTTTCATCGTGAGACGACTTCACTTGGCTCAACCCAAACTATTTTGAAAAAAACTGCTTCTTGTACAAGTGTGGATTCATATTTTTATTGTTTTTTAGTGTTTTTTCACTTATGGGTTGCTTGTATGGGCCCGTTTCACGGTGAGACAGTCTCATACAAGACTTGTTGTTTTATTAATTTTGTCCGTCACACTTATTAGCTATATTTTTTTAAAAAAACGTCTTCTCATCACTTTAATACTCATCACACGTCTCTTCCCTCTTTTAAAACTGTCCACGCAATATAAAATTTTAATCTTATTCTCCCAACAAATAAACTACTCGTTAATAATGGTGTTAATCCCTCAAGTAGCAAACTCAGGGAGACGAAGGGGTAGTGTTTGCTCCTCTCCATAAATAATAAGCCACATTTATTTTGCATAGTTTGAAAACAGTAAGCCACTTTTCAAAATACTGAACTGGAGTTTGATTTTGTCCATACTAATACTGCTCAAGTGCTGATGAAAACATGAAAACAATTTTAAAAGCCAAGTGAAGATGGAGAGTAAAAAAAATATAGTATAAGATGTTTGTGGTTTTCTTCAACGCAATTTATAAAAAAGATCCTTAATCAAATGTGGCTATTTATGAATGGAAGGAGCAAACTTTTTGTACAACTGTTCTATCCTGTTTCCGTTGCTCGTTGATAAAGATTTCTACAATTTCTGCAGTTATTTTCTGTGTACATTTGAACATTCCTCTTTAGACGAGGACCATCCTTGTCCACAAAATTCAACGCTGGCAATTTGCTGTTCTGTTAGGTAATACCGATACATTGAGCGGTTTACATTTCTAGTCTCAAGTATATTCATTTATGCAGGTTATATGTAGGACTTGGCAAACTGCACACAAGATGAAGGTCCAGAGAGGACCACTGCTCCCAAGTGATGTTCATAACGATAACTTCAGAATCAAACGTTATGTAGCAAAATACACCATTAATCCAGCTATTGCTAATGGATTTTCCAAGTATGTGGGATCAATAGAGGTATATATCATCTAATAGACAGCCCTTTGAATATCAAGAGTTGAAGTATATCAATATCAAGTTATTAGAGGTATAGTATGGAGAAAAGGATAAATCAAGAGTTGAAGTTTTTTCGTTGAATTTCTCGTTCCTGCAGGTTGGTAAGTTGGCTGATCTTGTTTTGTGGAATCCCGCTTTCTTTGGGGCAAAACCTGAAATGATCATCAAAGGAGGAGATATTGCATGGGCTAATATGGGTGATGCTAATGCTAGTATACCAACTCCAGAGCCGGTAACAACTGTTTTTCTTTGTTATCTGATCTATGGTATTTAGTTCAATTTCTTGTTTCTGATTGACTGAACCAGCTACCAATGTCACATGACTCTCGCAAATCACAAATCCAAAAAAGTTAATTAAGGTCTGTTTTAGGGTATTTTGGGACGTTTAAAGTGAATCGCGAATTAAAAAAACGAATTAGCTAGTGAAATTATGTTGCACTGGATCTAACACATAAGGGGCTCATTTGGAGATCCTTGCTGGGTCTTTTCCTCCACGTTTACATGAAAATGATTTAAGATTGGTCTGATGATGAAGCTTGCAGTTTCCGCTTAGCATGTTGACTATCATTGAGAAGAAACATACATTGTTAAACATGGACTTCTGGTTCCATCATCTAAGAAGTTTTTGTTGCAGGTAATAATGAGGCCTATGTTTGGAGCTTTCGGGAAAGCTGGAAGTTCCAACTCAATCGCTTTTGTCAGCAAGGTTTGTAGTCAAACTCTGTAACTAAAGGAATAGCGCGTTAGCATGGTATATTTAAAATTTTATATTCGAATTTTGAATTTCGTAATTCTTGCAAATAAAGAATTTGCCTACAAAGTGAATACCAAACTAGTGCCTACTTTGAGATAAAGATCCTTTGTTTCAACCTAATGTTGGAATCCCATTTTTAAGCAAGCTTCAAGCACAAACTCCCTTATGGTAATTTACAGGATTATAGATACAAAGTATAAACACATCTTGGTTTTTGTATCCATTTGACCGAATCCATCTTTTTGATGGTTGTCCAAATGACTTCCGGGTATAGAATCAAAAGCATATCTGATATTACCAGGGTGGAAGTGAAAGCCTTCAAACACTAGGCTAACCCATGATTCTCATAAACGTTAGTCTTACCGAGTTCTAATACCACCAAAAACAATTTGAACCTGATTTTTGTAAAAACATTTAATCCCCGGAACTTTACTATATTTGTTCTTTTATATTTTGAAATTTATAGTTTTCTAATTTGCGCAACTGTCATTTTGTGTCGTGCGAAATGGGAAAGATTTAAATATCTCAAGTTTGATACTACGCCCATACGCTTAAAGATACGCTCGATTAAATCCATGCATTTTTTTGTCAACAGGCAGCTATGGATAAGGGAGTAAAGGAACAATATGGGCTTAATAAGAGAGTAGAAGCTGTGGGTGGTGTAAGGAGTGTAAAGAAAGAAGATATGAAACTTAATAACTCGCTGCCAAAAATCGCGGTTGATCCTGATACTTACACAGTTACTGCTGATGGTGAGGTCCTTACGTGTTCTCCTGCTTCAGCAGTTCCATTGTCGCGAAATTACTTTTTATTTTAAGCTATTACAAGTAAGTTTTCTTCCTATTTACTTACTATCTTGTGTGAACTAGAATGTGTTTATAACGATACAAACTTAACATCCATCGTTCAGGAAACACCTCAGTTTAATCTGTTTCGGTGCTGATTAAAAATTCTGAGTATTTTAGTAAAGCCTAAATGTTCTATGGTTTCCTTTTGTTTTTCATCTAGGTTGAAAACTCGTGTATATACCAAAGTCGTCCTTCGAAAGAGGTCTTTGAAGAAATGCAAAAGTTTTCGTGGTTGCAGACAAGAAAAGGCATCTAGATTAGGAAGAATAAACCCGTGCCTGGGAGCGACAAAACGTCCCATTTTCTCGGATTTGTTTAGTAATACCAGTAGTAGTCAGTTCAATAATGGTCTTTTAGGGGTTAGGATGGGAGACGAGGGAAGAAATTGGGGATAACCTCTTTGAATAGACCAAGAAGTCATACAGATACAAGGATCTTCTGTCTAAAACATTGTATATAAGTATAGAGTTTGATATATTTTCCTTTTTTCTTTTTGGATTTTCGACTTCATCCCTTGTCTCTCCCCTGGGATTAATTATTCTTAGGTTCTGTTCGGCACATGACTGTCAGCTAAGGCTGTTGGCCGGAGCTGTTAGTTAATTTAATTAGCTGGAAGTATTTGCTTATAAGGTTTATTAAAATTATTTATTAGATGTGGACTGTTTATTAGAAAAAAGTTAGCTTAAAGCCAAAATCAATGAAAAAAAAGAGTAGCTTTTTTGGTTTTAACTTAAACATTAATTTCTCTGCCGGCTTAAAAGCTATTTTCAAATATTTATATTGATTGTTTGACAAACTAAAAATCTCATTTTCAAAAGCTAATAAAAAAGCTAATTGCTAAAGCCTATAAAGTCGATTATTAAAGCCATATGTTATATAAATAATAATAAAAATTTAATTTTTGGTTGTTTTTTAAGAAAATGTGAGTTAAAAATGAAGTCAATGAAAAGTTTTAGCTAATAAAAATTATTTAGATAATTAATGAACAACCATTAATTTTTATATAATCAAAAAAATACTTTTAATAAGATAAGATAAATTATGATACATGAATTTGATTGCTTGGTGCACTCACACACCCTAAAACTAAGTCAAATTCATGATTAATTAATAATTGCTCTTAATCTTTTAATAATTATAATATAATAACTACTCAATACTTTTTTTTATTTTCAAAATAATTTCCTTGGTTATCGAGTATTAATCTATAAATAAAACTAATACAGAAACCACCTTGGGACACGTGGCATATTCTGAAGCAAAATTTTCCCGCCACATGCCCAATTCTAATTTAGAAAACTTCTTAAATTAAATTACTACATATATTTCCTAACTTCCTAATTTACGGGCATTGGACTATTGATATTAGAATACTTAAAAATATATTTCCTATATTCCTAATTTGCGACTATTAGGAAATTTTTTAAATTAAAATACTATATATATTTCTTGAATTAAATTACTTGGTCTTATTGGTATTAGAATGCTACTTATTTTACAGCTATATTTCCAAAACGTTGATCGTTGTATATTTTAAAAAGTCTACGTTTAGAATACTACTCCTACTACATATTTTGAAAATTCTTAATGGTAATATACTATATTTCCGACTACTTATTTTACGGTATTAGATAATACTATATATTTCCTAAACTCTAATTTAGAAAATTTCTTAAATTAAATTACTACATATATTTTCTAACTTCCTAATTTACGGTAGAATACTTAAAAATATATTTCCTATTTTCCTAATTTGTGGCTATTAGGAAAATTCTTAAATTAAATAATTACTACAAATATGTCCTAATGAAAATATACTATATTTCCTACTACTTATTTTACGGTATTAATATCATACCATACTAATTTCATTACTAAGTTGACTTCCTAATATCACACTAATATTAATATCATACCATACTAATATCATTACTATGTAGACTTCCTAATTTACGGTTAGGAATTAAATATTATAATAATAATAATAATAATAATAATAATAATAATAATAATAATAATTTCCATTACCATACATACAATTTACCATATATACAAATATCATACTATATATCATACTATATATAAAAGTTATTAAAATTGTAGTACAAAATAAGTATGATATCATACTATATATAAAAGTTATTAAAATTGTAGTACAAAATATTTAGCAATAATGTTTAAATTTTACATCGTCATTTAGTAATTTATGATTAATATATAAACTTTTAATTGAAATGTTCATTTTTTTCATCTATATAACAATATATTTGCGAAAACAATTTGTTACATTTAATTTATATATATAACTATATATATAATAATATTTTAATATGTTATTATTTATATTTTGATTCATTTTCTACGCATGAATTTATTATAAAATATATAAAATAGGTAAACCGTGCAATGGCACGGGTATCTATCTAGTATAGTACTAATATCGAATATATGCAAATTTTATTTTTGTCTATTGTAATAACCAAGGAAATTATTTCTGAAAATAAAAAAAAGTATGGAGTAGTTATTATATTATAATTATTAAAAGATTAAGAGTAATTATTAATTAATCATGAATTTGACTTAATTTTAGGGTGGGTGAGTGCACCAAGCAATCAAATTCATGTATCATAATTTATCTTATCTTATCCTATCACATTCTCATTTCTAACTATCCCTTTTATTATGACATACAACAAAAAATACTTGTACATATATCTTCTTCTCCCACTAATCAACCATTAAAACTTTATCAAAAAAAAAAAATCAACATTAAAATTGTGTAAAATTTAGAGAAATGGAAGTGGCTAGAAGAAGACTCTCAAATGTAGCAAATCATCTAAACCCAGAATTATCACTCACCCATCAATCCTCCATTAGCTTATCTAAAACTTCCATGAATGATAACTATCATAAGGTTCATGGGCAAGTTTCTTTAGACCCTGTTCTTTGGAACCCTGCTACTGATGATTCTGGGAAAGAATTTACTGATATCATCTATGAAAAAGCTAATGGGGAAGCCATTGCTAAGGTAATCATTATCTCTCCTATACGGGTTTAATCGCTATCAAAAACAATGATTTATAGTCAATTTTGACAATGTAGCAAATTACAAAGGAATTATTTATATTTATTTGATTATGATTTTTTATGGGTTATTTGAGTCTATATTTAATGGGTTTTGGTTTTGAATTGAATGAATATTTATGTTGGGTGATGGGCAGATTACAATAAATAGGCCAGAGAGAAGGAATGCATTTAGGCCAGAAACTATAAAGGAGCTAATTCGAGCATTTGATGATGCAAGGGATGATAGCTCAATTGGTGTTATCATTCTAACTGGGAAGGTAACTCTTCTTATATGTTATACCCATTCAATATTCATGTTTAACTAAATATCTTCATGCTTCATGTTTAACTAGATTACAATAATGGGTCGTTAAATTATGTTGATGTTTTATTTATGTGACACAAATTCTTGTTATAGACCGTCTGTAGCATAGACGGGTAAATATGGACCAGTCTATTTGTTAAATGAATAACTAAATAGTCATGTCAGCCATTGGGCTGGGCTATCGAGAGAGTCGTCTATGCCATAGACGGTCTCTCAGGAGACCTTTTATTTAAGTGAAATTGTAAATGATATTAGTTATCAAAATCAATCGGAAATGACTATTTTTGTTTTTACAAGAACCCTCTAAATCCACGTCATTTAGGGGTGTTTGGTAAATCTTTTGTTTTGGTTTTTGGTTGGTTTTTGATTTTTGGTTTTTGGCTTTTTGGTTTGGTCAAGAAGCAAAAAGAGTGTCAAATGAGAAGAATGAAAGGGTGGTGGTTGTTAATTTATTGGTTTTTGGCTGGATGGTTTACTTTTTCTCCAATAACCAAAATCTAATTTTATCAAACATATCCTTAAACGGATCCGATTAGCTTAAAAGTCAATAAAACAACAGACACTATCAACTTGTCAAACAAGCTAATTAATTGACAAACGCCCCTTGCAGTCTTATGCAAGTAGACACTTCCAACTAGTCAAACAAGCAACTAAAAAAACCAACAAACATTTGCCAAAACACGACATTGGGATGATAAAATGTTGTCAATACGTTAAACTGATTGTACAATTTTGTTGTTGAAGGGGACCAAGGCGTTCTGCAGTGGTGGAGATCAGGCCATAAGAGGCAAAGATGGCTACATTGATTCAAAAAACATAGGCCGTCTTAATGTTTTAGACTTGCAGGTTTATCCCTCTATAACACCTACAATATGTTAGTATTCACTGAAACTGAATCTTGGCTCACTAATTTCATGCTCATTTTCAAGTAGGTCCAAATTAGAAGGCTTCCGAAACCAGTTATAGCAATGGTATACACATTCGCCATAGCTTACCCGCCAAATTTTCTTGCTTATAAACAACTTACTACAGGACATATGATCTAGACATTAATTTCGGGATGTATAACAAATTCAGGTTGCGGGTTATGCTGTCGGAGGAGGACACATTCTACACATGGTCTGCGATCTTACTATCGCTGCTGATAATGCTATTTTCGGTCAGACTGGTCCTAAGGTTATTCATAAATCTCTCACTTTGAGTTTCTATTTTTAGTAAAACAAGTTTTAGTCTATGAAACTAGTTAACAGTCAACTTATCAGCCAATACTTTCAGCTGGTCAAATCAACCAACAGTTTCAACTAACAGTCAGTAACTATATGTGTCAAATACCAGTCTGCTAGCTATAAGCCTGTAACTGATGCATACTTACTGAGCAGGTGGGCAGTTTTGATGCTGGTTATGGAAGTTCCATCATGTCTCGTTTGGTTAGTATAGCAATGAGTTCAATTTTGATCGTAAGCTCGAATACCCAGTAACTATATGTGTCTAATTTGATCGAGCAGATTGGACCCAAAAAGGCGCGCGAAATGTGGTTTCTGACCAGATTTTACACAGCAACAGAGGCGGGAAGAATGGGACTAATCAACACAGTTGTGCCAGTAAGTAATTCCTCAGTAGTTATACTTGGAAATCTGTAACTTGAAGAAAATAAATATTCTCTTGTGTAGTTGGAGAATTTGGAGCAAGAGACCATAAAATGGTGTCGAGAGATTTTAAGAAACAGTCCGACTGCGATTCGAGTACTCAAAGCAGCTCTAAATGCAGTTGATGATGGTCATGCTGGACTTCAGGTATGATTTGTCGAGAAAACAACTCAACCAATTGTTTAAGCTTATAGTTGAGGCCTCAAGATATATTATATACTTAAATATGCCCCCTCACACAAGAGCCGTTCAGGCTAGATGTGTGGATGCACCACAGACCCTCCTCAGTGGTTGAGATTTGAACCCGTAATCTTTTGTCACGCTGCTCTGATACCATTTTAAGAAAACAACTCAACCAAAAGTTTAAACTGATAGTTGAGGTCATAGGATGTGTTATATACTCTAACATGACTAACCGTAATTCCACAAGTACTTTCTGCTACATGTTATATATTATAATATATTCATCAAGGTTTGCATAAGTGCACATGCATTTTGATGGGTAAACTAAAATGATAAAAGTGTTTTATTTGAATTTAAAAACAGCAAATAGCAGGAGATGCAACACTCATATTCTATGGAACTGAAGAAGGCATTGAAGGGAAGACAGCATATAACGAAAGAAGGCGCCCTGATTTCTCTAAATTTCCTCGACGCCCATGAATCATACATTTGTTTATACAAATCTTGAATCTCGGGTTGGGATGGTTTGTCTCATATTGATGAATTAAAGATGATGTGTATATGATATAAGTCATTAAAGTCTTTTTCTCATTTAAAAAAATATAGTGCGCACATCATAAAATTTAGTTGTCTCATAATCAATTACTCTCATTTGCTTTTTCATACTATTCATCAATTCCGTTTAATTTGTATTTTATTCTTAATCCATAAGTTAAAACATAGTCATGTGAGATCTTGTTTGATTCGTCTCAATGGAAAGATTATTTTTATCAATTTTTCATAATTTTTATTTAATCATAATTAGAGATATTAAGAGTCAAAATGTTACCTCGACAAGTGTACCCAAGCAAATGATATGGGACAACTAAATTGGTTCGAATTGAGTAATATTTATATTAGGTATATTTCAATTGAGCAGTATATGTAAATATTTTGACAATTTGATTTTGATTTTCATATATGATCTAATCGGATGGGATCAACTTAGAGCACTTTACATGATTAGAGTTGAGTGGAAGTGGTAATCGCAAGTATTTAGGACCACAGGCCACAGCCCAGTTCGTATGTAGATACATACAATATACATGACTTAAACGTAGAATTGATAACACGAATGATGTTACCGTCACTTGCCAGGCAGTCCAAAGGTAAATGGTCCCATTTCAAATTCAAGTATTTTTGTCTATTAGAACTTACAAGTATTAACAGCACGTTTGGCAGATGGTAATAAACGATGACAATGAGAATTAAAAACTAATATAATTTTGGTTGAAAAATCTCTTAAGTTCTATGGTCATGCTTGTTCAACGTCAATCATCTCATTTTCTTCATAAAATTCATTCCGCATTACCATTGAGAGAGGTGGTGTTAAAAAAACTTTTATGTGATCAAAATTTCATTACCATGGGAATGATATGAAACTTTTGATGAAATTTTACACCGTAAATCATATAGTCTTTAACAAGGAAATAACTTTTTTCTATATAATATCTGACAAAAAAATAAGTTGTTTTTAACAAAAAATATTTTCCTAATGCAAAGAGAACGAAAAATAGCAGAACAGAATACTTAATACCTTCACAAAGGAAAACCCTATTCTCTGTATTATCATGATATTGTTAGACGACATTTGTTTATCTTATAAAAAACAAATAAAATTTAATTATGCATTTATAACAAAATTAAAAATTGATGTAATGTTACTCTAAATCCTTATAAATAAGGAAAAATTACCTAGAATAATCCAAACTATATATGATTTTCCTACAATAATCCCACCTATTGATTGACCATGAATAAACCCAACTTTGAGGAAATTCACCAAAAAAATAAATTAAATATTAAGTTAAAATTAGAAAGTATTTTTGAAAAATTACATAAAAAACTCTAAATAAATCATAAATTTTTTATGAATATTTTTTTAAAATTTTTTCCGACATTTTATTTTAATTTATCTTTTTTTTAAAAAAAATAGAACTTGTTATAGCAAGTCATCCGGTCACCGGGTTTACTCTAGGAAAATGCCCCTTAAAGTTGGGATTATTCACAGTTAATCAATAGGTGGAATTATTGTAGGAAAATCATGAATAGTTTGAATTATTCTAGGTAATTTTTCCTATAAATAATTAATTATTATCTTATTTAGTATATCAACGTCCAAGAGTACTTAATATATGAACTATTCGTTGTCCGATCCTTATCATGGTCCAATACAAAAGGTCCGTGCCTCGTTGCCTTCTAAAGTTCTAATGCCACATTATTCTTATAATTAACATAATAAAATATTTATCATTTTTGAGGTAAAAAATAAAAAGTGATGTAATTTTCATAAGAAAATCCTATTCTACTTCTATAATCTATATTTCCATAAAATTTATTTTAATACATTATCGTTTGGAGAGCTATTATTATGTGATTAATAATAAAATATATTGTGAATAATAATATTTCTTAGGATTAATATTTCATAACCATGTAAAATTACAAATAATATTTTTATGAAAGTTTATATCTTAAATTATTCTTATTAGCACCATTTAAGACAACAGTGAAATATAGTTTGTTCATCGTCATCATATCCAGTGTACCCCACTCATAGAAAACTATAATCAGGGTCTAAAAAGGAAAGAACGACGACAACTCATATCCATAAAAAAAAGTACAATCAAAGAGCCTCGAGAATGTCCTTCTAAGAGAGAGTGAAATAGAGTTTGTTAAGTACTTCATATTTTTTGTGAACCACTTATTTACACTTAGCTTTGCAAGACTTGGTACAAGTAGTTTTGATGTTTAGTTGTTCATACCTCCATTTATCTTTTCCTTAGCTTCATCCAAACATGTTATCATCCAGACTAACACCCACAATAAAGTCAACTTTCAATGAATCATCACCTCACCGGAGATTCCTCGGAGCTAGAATCTCCGGTCATTATTCCGGCTTAGCAAGAAATGCTAGAAATAAAAAGACCCTAATGAGAAATGGGTTATTGAAAGTGAGAGCTGTAATCAGCAGTGGTGACAGAACAGTGGAATCTGGTGCACCTGCAGGCATGGAGTTAAAAGATGAAAATGGTGCTTTGTTAAATAATTTTTCAGGAAATGGGATTCAAGTTAAGGCAATTGTTAGAATTAAAAAGAAGATTAGACAGAGATTAGTTGATAAACTTGAAGATCAGTGGTTTAATTTTCTTAATAGCATTGGTCAAGGGATTTTTATACAGCTTATAAGTGAAGAACTTGATCCTGGTTTGTTCTTTCTTTTCTTTCTCATACTTTATATTCATTCCTAAGGGTGGGCAAGAGGGCCGTCGCCCCGGGTCTCATGTCAAAAAAAGCAAAATAATGGTTGTAAAAGCTCCATATAAGTTATAAATTACAAAGGAAAATGGCCTCAATATGTTATTTCGCCTAGGGACCCCAAATATCTAGGGCAGGCCCTGATTCCTCATATATTTAGCTATTAAATTAGTCTGAATGTATTGTGAAGGTCATCATATAATCAGGAAAACACAAGATATACGTAGTTAAGTCAAGTATATACTATCTCAAAACCATATTCACAATTTATGGATGTGGGATAAGACTTTACTATGTCTATACGGTATTCAACACAATTATTTGCTAGTTCCAATCTAAATACCACTATATACTAATATAGGGGCCAAATATTCATCTTTATATATATATACTAAATCAATTAGATTTTTATTAAAGGAAAAATTACCCAGAATAATTCAAATTATTCATGATTTTTCTACAATAATCTCCCTATTGATTAACCATAAATAATCTCAATTTTGATGGGTATTTTTCTAGAGTAAACTTGGACAACTCGATGACCTGCTATTGTATGTAATTCATCAAAAAAATAAATTAAATATTAATTTAAAATTAGAAAATATTTTTGAAAATTTACATAAAAAGTTCTAAATAACAAAAAAATCATAAATTTTTTATGAATATTTTTTTGACATTTTATTTTAATTTATTTTATTTTTTTAAAAAAATAAAACTTGCTATAGCAAATTATCCGGTCACCGGGTTTACTCTAGGAAAATGCCCCACAAAGTTAAGATTATTCATGATTAATCAATAGATGAGATTATTGTATGGATTATTATAGGTAACTCTTCCTTTATTAAATGAGACGAACCATAATTTAGGCAGACTCCCATTTAAATTCCCTTACTTTGCTATTTTTTATTATTTTATTTTATTTATGCATGTGGGGATATAAAGTTCTTAGCTTTGGGCAAAATTTTGAGACAGGCTTCATTTAATGTGTCTTCTGTTTTCTCTGTGATTATATTTGAGATATTTTTTTTATTGGGTTTTTGTTTTTTTTGGCATTTTTGCACTAAGATTTTTAAAATAATATTTTTTGGGGGTTTTCCAAGAGAGTTATGGAATTTTGGGATGGATTGAACCAAACCTTTATTAAGTCTAAAATTATGGAACGGACTAAGTATATATTTTATAATTAGGTCTAAAATTAATTTTTCGCTCTGGGGACCCTGTATTAAGGTGTCATTATCGAGGGCAAACTTATAAGGACGGAAGGATGTATTAGGATGATTAATCACGATTCTTGTGATACTACACTGCCACACAAGTTCTTGTTTGATATGATAGATTTTGGTACAAAAATCCAACTTTTTATGTGATGGGTATAGTCTCTCTGTTTAGTGGTGTGATTTAAAACATGATTTTTGATTTTGTTTTACTTTTTTACTATACAGCCAAAAAAAAGTTTGATTCCATCGATGTACGAAAAAACGAAAAACTTTAATTTAGTGTTTCAGAAATTTAGAAAACAAGATTTGATAAAAAGCTAAGATAGAGCCATGAATGATCACACATTGTTTGTAAGTAAGATATATAAGTATATGTTGCTTATACTTAATTTAGTAAAATAGAATGAGAAATGAGAAATATTAATTTAGTATTTTAAATTGTGTTTTTATACCTTTTCGATATGAACAGATCAAAACTCGTTAAGGTGCAAAGTATATGTTGCTTCAATTTATAGGATAGTCCAATGTTGCATTTTGTTAGAGTTTATAACATATCTTGTGCCATCAGCTTAAGTTTTTGGTTGAGTTGGTTTCTTGACATTGTACCAGAACCCAACATGATAGAATGTCACGGGTTCGAATCTCAAACTACCCCTCATTAAAGTGGAATATGTAGCGCAGCTGCATCCACGCTTCTAGACCAAAGAGTCTCGTGCTAGGGGCATCTTAGAAGAGTACATAACATATTTGAGGCCTCAACCATCAGCTTAAGCTTTTGGTTGAGTTAGTTTCTTGACATTATATTAGAACCCAACATGATAGAATATCACGGGTTCGAATCTCAAACCACCCCTCATTAAAGTGGAATATTCAGCGCAGCTGTATCCACACTTCTAGCCCAAAGAGTCTCGTGCCAGGGGCATCTTAGAAGAGTACATAACATATTTGAGGCCTCAACCGTCAGCTTAAGCTTTTGGTTGAGTTGGTTCCTTATCAATTTTCTTTCAGGCCAAACTTTGCTTGCAATAGTTTGACAAAGAAATTTTTGGATACAATTTATGATGATTGATGTGTGAATTACAGATTCCAAATCTAGGAGGAGTGTAGAGGCTTATGTGACCGGTCGGCCGCCAAGTGGTTCATCAGAACAGTCCTACATTGATGAGTACACTGCAAATTTTACAGTCCCTTCTAATTTTGGAAATCCTGGAGCTATCTTGATTACTAATAACTACAGTAGAGAAATCTATTTGGTAGAGATTGTGCTTCATGGATTCAATGATGGACCTTTTAACTTCCCTGCAAATTCATGGATCCACTCAATTAAAGACAATCCTGAAAGCAGAATCATCTTCAGAAATCATGTAAATTGTTTTTGTATCTTTATTTAATCCCCTTGTTACGTTTTTAGATGGCTTATTGAATCTTGTTCACTATGTGTGTTCATTCGGAAATATGTATTAGGACAAATAGGAGAGCTCTCGCCCAAAAGACTAGCCTATTAGGTGAGAAAGCCCATTTGCCTATAAACCCCACACCAATTGCACTTTACAACCGATGTGGGATAAGTCTCATACCTTGCAATGGCCACAACAAAATAACCTTTTGGTTGTCGCTAATAGGGGTTAGGTTGTGTACATTCGACTCCCCAAATCCTGTTTAGGTGGAAATCGCTTGATGATATTGGGGTCAGGAAGATATTGTAGAGTAGACATGATGACATATCTCATTAGGCCGTGACAATTCGTCAAATAACTCACTCGTGGCCAACAAACCCACAGGTCAAGAGCATAGACTTGCACTTGCACATACACTTGATGAGGCTTCATTGTTTCACAAAACCATATAGTAGTAGGAGGATTAGCTCACCCTATCCCACTATTTTATCAACGTAGGATCTTGTCTCACATGTGAAGTATTTCCAACATATCTGATCTAGTTTTTCTCTTTTTATGTGTGTGCCTTTTGTTTTGAAGACGTACTTACTATCGCAAACACCACCGGGCATCAAAGATCTTCGGATGGATGACATACTGAGTCGGCGTGGTGATGGGAAAGGAGAAAGAAAGTTACATGAGATGATTTATGATTATGCTCCTTATAACGATTTGGGTAATCCTGATAAAGATGATGACCTTTATCGGCCAGTTCTTTCTGGTGCTGAACGACCTTATCCAAGGCGCTGTCGCTCTGGAAGACCACCTATGAAATCCAGTATAGTTCTACCTCCCTAACTCCCTTATAGTCTCAATCATTTGTTAGTTATTATTGCATAATCTGATAGCATTTGATAGTTTATCCACTGTGAATTTTGTCCTTCGAGCAGACCCAGAATGCGAGAGTAGAATAGAGAAGCCTCATCCAGTATACGTTCCTCGTGATGAAGCATTCGAGGAAACAAAGCAGTCAACATTTGCTACCGGAAGACTGAAGGCCGTGCTGCACAATTTGGTACCTCAAATTGCTACGGCTTTGGCTAGTTCAGATATCCCATTCACTTGCTTTGCTGATATAGACAATCTATATATCAGTGGTTTTACTATAAAAGATGATGAGGTTTCTGAAAATATCAACAGCATTGCACAAATGCTCAGCATGGGTACTAGGTTACTTAAGTACGATGTTCCAGCCGTCATTAAAAGTAAGTCTTTTCGACATTGTCTTTCCTGTAACAACCTTATTATTGTTTCGGAATTTTCTTTTAGTCCAATGTTCTTCGTTGCTTACAGTTTTCGGTGTTAGGTGATAGATTTTCATGGCTGAGGGATAATGAGTTTGCACGACAGGCTTTAGCAGGAGTGAATCCGGTGAACATTGAACTTCTTAAGGTAAGATCGAAATGACTGCTAAGAGCTCTAGAAAAAACCAGGAGTTTTCCTTTTTTGATACTTGATTTTGCGGCTTAGGAATTTCCCATTACGAGCAAAATGGATCCAGCGGTCTATGGTCCTCCGGAATCTGCAATCACAAAGGAAATACTAGAAGGAGAGCTAGATGGAATGAGTGTGGAAGAGGTAATGGTTTACCGCATCATGTGTTTAGTAGCTCGATTGTCACTTTTATTCATGGTTTTCGTTTTTTCGATTATGATCAAAATGTATCTGGTTTTCTTCCTATATCGTGTTTACGGTTTGATCCAATTTGGTTTCATCGTTTGATTGAATTTGGTTTGATCCGATCAACTAAATCTGTTCCTGCCCTGCAGGCGATTGTAAAAAAGAGACTCTTCATAATCGATTATCATGACCTCTTACTTCCGTTTGTCAACAAGATAAATGAGTTGCCTGGTAGAAAAGCGTATGCATCTCGAACAATATTTTTCTACACGAATGGTGGGACTTTAAGACCTATTGCTATCGAGCTTTCACTTCCTCCCTCCAATTCTCGCCCTGCATTTAATCGTGTTTATACTCACGGCCATGATGCTACAAGCTATTGGATTTGGAAGTTGGCCAAAGCGCACGTGTGTGCAGTTGATGCTGGTGTACATCAGTTAATAAATCATTGGTGAGTTCAAACGATCCTAATCCGCTAGACTTATTGACCCTCGAGAAATTTCTAATGTAGGGATGATGTGTGTGTTATATTATAGGTTGAGGACTCATGCTAGCATGGAGGTTTACATAATTGCTACGAATAGACAACTGAGCCAAATGCATCCGGTTTACAAGCTCCTGCATCCGCATATGCGGTATACTATGGAAATTAACGCTCTTGCTCGACAGAGCTTGATCAATGGAGGGGGAATCATAGAGGCCACTTTTACTCCAGGAAAATATGCTATGGAAATCAGCTCTGCCGCCTACAAGAGCATGTGGCGGTTCGACAAGGAAGCTCTACCAGCTGATCTACTTCGAAGGTGAACCAACCATTTTTTTCGTCTTTTATTAAGATAAAACGTAAAGGGGTTGATTAGAGGCGAAACCAAAACTTTAGGTGATCTAGGGCGGAAATATTCATGTTTCTAATATAAAAAGTTTTTTAGGCGAGTAGTCAATAATTGTTGGGATATTTGAACATTTTTGGGGTGTTGACAACATCAACATCATCAGCTCAATATTCCGCTCGAAAAAGGGTCCGAGTGAGGAAGGTGACGGGCAGACTTAAAAGTAGATTTAAAATACGGTGGGCCAAATACCTCATATGCACTATATATCACTGTTCTTTAAGGGTAGATTATGGCAAGCTTTCGCCCACCAGTAACTCCGCCCCTGTGTTGACCGAACATTGTGTGTTTCAAAATCAAAGGCAAAATAATCTCTCATGTAGTCATTTAAAACCTTATTGATGATGAGAAATGATGTTTTAGATCTTGGATTTCTTAGGGGAATGGCAGAGGAGGATCCTACAGCACCCTGTGGAGTAAAACTTGTGATTGACGATTATCCCTACGCAGCTGACGGACTTCTTGTGTGGTCTGCCATCAGCGAATGGGTTGAATCCTACGTATCATACTATTACCCCGACTCGAATGCCATCACCTCGGATGTTGAACTCCAAGAATGGTGGAAAGAGATCAAGAACGAAGGTCATGCTGATATGAAGGATGAACCTTGGTGGCCTAAACTCGAGTCCAAGGAGGACTTAACCAGGATACTAACCATAATGATTTGGGTTGCTTCAGGTCAACATGCTGCTATAAACTTTGGACAGTACCCTTTCGGAGGCTATGTCCCAAACCGTCCTACAATGATGCGTAAACTGATCCCTCAAGAAAATGAACCTGAGTATGAGAAGTTCCTTAAAAATCCTCAAGCTACGTTCCTATCTTCTTTGCCTTCTAAGCTTCAAGCTACGAAAGTCATGGCCGTCCAAGACACTTTGTCGACACATTCCCCTGATGAAGAGTATCTTGGGCAGGAGCATGGGAATTGGACTGATGACCAACATGTTAAAAGTATATTTGCGAGATTCTCCTCGCGTTTGAAGGAGATCGAAGAGACAATTCATCAAAGAAATAAAGATTGGCGTCTTAAGAACAGAACGGGTGCCGGTGTCCCTCCATATGAACTGCTTGTACCAACTTCTGGTCCTGGAGTCACCGGTCGTGGTATCCCTAATAGCATTTCTATCTGAACAATGTGTACTATGAGATTTTCTTACAGTATTATTCTTTTCATCAGTTTCTGAGTCTTGACAATATAAAAAAACAAAATAACATAAATTATTTGAAACCTTCAAGTAGATTATTTGAAGGAAAAGCTTGCAAGCTTAATTTGCAATGACTAATCGTGGACGGCAAATAGATTGGGCTTGGTTTTGGGCATAACCGAGCGATGCTTAGTTTGATGTTTTATCAGTTGAGAGTAGGGATGACAGACGGGTAAACTTTACAAGTTTCGCACCATATTCATCCAAGCTTGGGTGATATTAAAAGTCGAATGGCAGTGGTCAATTACCTTCACTACCAGTTAATTTTACTACTTCAACTTAGCATATCCTACATTGCAGTTAGTAATTCACTTTGATAAAAATGAAGTGAATCTAAGGATTATGCTCGCCCATGATTAAAAAGAATATATTTTTGAATATAAATCAACAAGGGACTAAGACAGGTCCATTTGACAAGGACAATGAAGCTTACAACTAATATATACAAGTGGGAAGAAAATGAACAAGTTAAAACATTATTTAACTTGAACATGATCTATGTACCCAACAAAAAAAATTAAAGCACTTCACTCAAAAGTTTTAATTTATAAAGGTTTCAAACTTGTATGGCTCTTTTTAGATTTGTTTTTGGCAGCACAAAGCCAGCTCTCCTTTCCTCAAATGAGTACTCAATCTCATCAGCTGTGTCTTCTACCAAATTATCAGCATAGAGTGGTTTTGGAGGAGCTGGTGTCATCGATGTTTGCATTGGAGCCGAAATTGTCAAAGGTGTCGAAGGGGGAGGGATCGACTTTACGTTTGGAGTGCGGTTTTCTTCATCTGCGGCAGGGATCTTTTTTGTAGGAGTGGTAAATGGAGTATTATTCAAGCTAACCACTTTCTGAGATGTCTCGTTTTTGGCAAGAGGTTTCTGAATGCTGCTGTTGTGCATTGTGTTTTGATCATCAAAAAAATTTCCTGTTCCTCTTGTTGATGCCACCGCAGAAACAGGTGAGAAAGGTTTTCTTGCCGCTATAGGTTCAGATTCTTGACCACCAAATGAGTAGTTTTTGGCAGGGAGGTTTGTAGTGTCCAAAGCCCTTTTTACTGCTTAGAATAAAAACAGATTATAACATTTGTAGTTAGAGCTTGGAAGTGGTATTAGCACAACACAACGAATTAATGGCTCAAATAATGACAACTAACCATGAGCTTTTCCTGCTATGCAATCATCCTTTTTGACAGATCGAGAATCGGGTGTTGCTCTAGTAGAGTGAGATGGATCACGCTTTGGTGTTTGAAGCATGTTGCCACCGAGAGAGTCCCTTCTGTTGTGTCCTCCTCCGCCTCCTCCCATAGACATTCTTCTGGAAGGATTCTTAGCACTCTTCATGGGGCTTGGTTTTGAGCCAAAAAGTGCCTCTTGTTCTGCCATCAGTTGCCCTTGAATTTTCTTCTGTTCCTGAAATCACAGAGAACATATATGTATGCAAAACTCAACCCCATGTTCAGGTTAATCGTAAAAATAGTTCACACAAAAGGAATCAAACATTTATAATAAGACAGTTTCATACTCTCTGCCGTTTCTTTTCCAGCTCCTTTTCTTGTCGGTATATCATATACTCTTCAAGCATAGAAAGAAGACGAACCTGGTTGATGATACGCCCAAGTCATGTTACAATCAAATGACATGGGAAGAAAACCAGTACAAATAATGGTATTCAGAATATCTATTCTGCAATATGTACTTACCCCATCATACAGAAACACAACGCCTTTTTCATTCTCCCAGTTTAGAGCTTTTGCAGCTAATGCCTCCACCATCCCTGTGAAAATCAAGGACACATACAAGTCTCTTTTAGACCATGAACACACAATGATCTCTCTAGAATGGTACAAGTAGAGGCACAAATCAGAATTTATAAGATGTGAAAGAGTCAACTATATTTGGACTTGACATTGTACCAGTTCATAATGCTCTCTCTACAACGGTACATGTAGAGGCATAAACAGAAATTACAAAATGTGAAAATGTCGACTATTTTTGCACATGACATGTATCAGTTGATATTACAAAATTTCAAAGTGTTTATATTAGAAAGTGTTGTGTCTTACCTGGAAGTTTGTTAACCAGTGTTCGGGCTTTTTCAGCACGCTTGAGGGTAAGATGAGCACCTCGTCCTGCATTGTATCGGTTTTCATCCTAAGGTGACAGTGAGATTTTTAGCTGAAGATTAAGACAAGGAATATGGGGTTTCCAACTTGAGAACAAGTTAAGCTTTAAAGCACTACCTGATTATACTGTTCAAGCCACTCTTCCTCCTGACACGCTGACTTCCACTTCTCGACTTTCTCCAGTATTTCTTTGCGACTAAATGCTTCTTCCTTGACCTTGGAAACCTCCAATTCAATTTGCTCAAGGACTGATGCAGGGTCCAAAGCTCCTAAATTATGGGGAAACAAACATTGAGCAGTCTACATGAATTCAATAATACAAAACAAACCAACCTAGAATTATTAGTGATGTATTATAATTATAATTGTACAGCCATGTGAAAACATGGAGTTGGCTAGGGAAATTCAAAATGGCCCAGCACCCGTTCAACCCGGTTGGATGCTAGCTGGGTTTGGGCAGAATATGTGGTCAAACTAGAAGCATATGCTGTGCTGTTATGGGTCACCTACTGCCATGAGTAGCTCAGGCAAAGCAAAACAAAGTTATGACGGTGTAGAAAAACTAAATACCAGATTCTATTGCTTCCATGAGATGTTCTGTTTCACAATTTTCTTCTGGAACCAAGTGTGATTTCCTGCAAATTTCTTCTAATTCAGTTCTTTTCTTCAGCACAAGCTCTTTCATCTTGCTTGATTTCAGCAACTCCTGTCTGGAAACTTCTGCCTCAACCTGCACAAGCCATTTTCACGATTACATGAAATTTCCTTAATAATATTCTTCCTACAAACACAGAAGAATTAATGACTAGTAGTTTAAAGGTCCGCTGCAGCTCACGTGTTTTATGCAGTCTGCAGAAAGAGCATTAGGTTCAGTTATCTCGTCTTCAGATGCAGCAATATTACATGTGACATTTTGAAATGCTTGTTGCTCCTCCAAAGGTGTATCCATTAGATTCCAAAGCTCCAATAACATTGTTGCAAGATCTTGGAGCTGCAAGTTGAAAAATAAAAAGAATATAAAGATGTAAATAAGAAATAGGAACTAAACGAAACTATTATTAGATATAATTCTATCTACCCTCTGCATTCTCTGAAGCTTAAGCTCTCGCAATTTTAATATTGCAGACTCCAGCTGCTTAAGTGTATCAGTACTTATGCTACGCGATTCTTCAGAAGCAACTAAGCTTGGGTGAAGTTCCCTAACAGTTTCCTCAAAATCCAAGCCAAGGACAGCACACAATGAACACAAAACGTTCAAGTGCTCCATTATTTGTTTCAGGCGATCACTCTGCAAGTTGAAAGATTGGAATAGATTATTAGAAGTATAAACTTCAGTTTCAGATACAGAATAAAAGGAACAACAGCAAATAAGGTCAAATGTACCTTCTCTTGTTGTAGAGATTCCATATGGTTTTGCAATTCTTCAAGCCTTCTTAAGGACAGGTCATTTTCATCCACAACAGCCATTGAGCTATCATAGACTACTGATCCATATAATTCAGTGGCCACCTTTTGGATTTGTCCTATGACATCTAGGAATTGACTTCTCCTTTCTATTTTACTTTTTCGCATCTCTTCAAGCTGCGGGAGAATGGCGTTGAGCTCTTCCTGAAGACTTCCGACTGTTTGGTCAGCCTGCAATGTTTAGTTCAATTGGTTCAAAACTGATAATTAGCCAGTAAAACAGCCTGGTGCAAATCGATTTGCGCCATTTTTTCGACATTGATTATCAGTTGCCAGTGGCAGTGTTTTAACTAAAAGCAAATTGTTGATCAAGATTTTTTACTACAAGGAATTTGGTCACTGTATTGTGGAGTTGATTAAGAAGTCAGATTAAATTTCAGACACATGATCCTCTAGGTTAAGATCATAAAACTCATTTGATTAGAAAAATCTACATGTAGCAGCATCTGATACACATTCAACTGGATATTATTTTTCATCCATCAGATATATATTTCTGAAAAGTGAAAACTATAAAGCATATAGAGCCTAGAGAACTACAAATAGTCGTTAGAAAACAATGATGACTTATCCAACCAACACCGTCCTTCAATTTAGCCAATTATGATCTTACAAAGCCTGGAGGGCCGACTACTAGAACTTCTTACCTGCCTAATATGCAGTGGACGCTCTCCCAGTGAGGAACAGATGGCGGCTAGCTCTGCCTCTGAATCAGCAATAGCCTGTCGTAGCTGAGCTCTACAACGGTTTGCCTGATCAACTTTTCTTCTGTAAACTTCAAGGCACTCTTGCTCTAGTTCAAGTAACATCTTATCTCGAGAAGTTTCAGTTTCACCAACCTCATCCCATATTATCTAGATAGAATAACAAACAAAATCATTCATCTGCGCAACAAAGTCATCTTTGCAATATTACTATTGGTTCATTCTTTACCTGAAGTTCATATAAAAGAGAACCACAAGTTGTTTCTAATTGAATAAGCGGATCACTTGGAACTATAGCCATCTTAACCCACCACAAAGTACACTGCAACAATGCCAAGGAGATGATCAATCAAAGTTGCATTTAGTGAAATAACAAGATATCAAATATGTGCTTTGATTTCCAATCAATATCTAATTTGGGAAGATGTCACTTTTGTGTCCCGCTCTAATTTCTAAAATTAGAAATATTAACATGGTTTGTGTTCAGTATTATTTTAAGTACGCATTTCTTCACATTCACACTCTAGTCAACCAGGTAACTCGATCCTTCAGAATTCCCAAATTCGGAAAATGAATTAAAAATAAAAGAAACAGAATTTTAGCACCACAAAAAAAAAAGTTAAAAAGAGCAAACAATTTCAATATCCAACTCAATTAACGAGTTAATCTTCGCTTACACCAATTTGAAAGCCTAGGAAACCAAAAACTACATTCTAATACAAACAACTCCATTTTCATGGAGATGATAAATTAGGGTTTACTAAATCAAAAGTTTGAATTCACTTGATTGACTTAACATTGCAGCAAAGTAAACTAAAAAGAATGGAGAGAAATGAAGACATACCTTTCAGAAAACAATGGCAGACAGCTGAATTAAATGTGATAGTAGAGACTCAAGATGATCGGATTATGGAAGTTAGAGAGAAACAGACGACGATGAATAAGAAAGAGATTCAGAGAGATTTTGAAATTTTCGACCGTTGAAGGGTAGAATATATTTTACGAGCATACTTCCTCCGTTTTGAAATACTAGCTGCATTTGTGTAAGTAAAAATATAGCAAGTGGAATCTTGTTTGAATCGTCTAATCGCATACTTTAATAATATTAAATTTTTATAATTTTTAGATAAGTGTAGTTTAAGATATTAATGATCAAAATTGTGCATTGGATTGCGTAAAAAAGTGAAATGTAACAAGTATTATGGAGCGAAGTAAGTATTAATAGTTTGATTAAAATTAGAGAAGGTCTGCTGAGAGATCGTCTATGGTAAAGACGGCTTTCCCAACAGTCCAGGCCAATGATTTTAAATTTAAAAATAAGGCTTATGACTAATCAGTTACTTATTTTGCAAAATGGGTTGACCCATATAACATAGACGGTCTATAGCGAGAATTTGTGTTAAAATTATTATGTATTTGATCAATTGTTATTCTTTTGCAGATGTTGTATAACATTTTTATCGATGAATTATTAGGTTCCTTTAAAAAAACCTATAATTAGTAACTATTTTTTAATGATAGTATTTGATTGTAATTGTCGATAAAAATATTTGTATTTGAAATTCTATTGGCGCACATTGAGATAGTATGAAACAAATTTATACAAGACTTTTCGATATCATACAACAATATACTTCCTCCGTTCTGAAATACTTGCTACATTTTTTGTTATGTGTACTATTCATCGTTTAAGCTTATTTTATATATTATGGCTAATGTGTAAGTAAAAAATATAGTCAAGTGGAATCTTGTTTGAATCGTCTAATCGCATACTTTCATAATATTAACTTTTAATAATTTTTGGATTTGTATAATTCAACATATATATAAACAAAAACACGCATTGGAATGCGTAAAAAGTGAAATATGACAAGTATAATGGAACGGAGAAAGTAATAAATAAATGAACAAGAAAATTTTAAATGGAGATTTTATATAGTTTTATCAAATAAAGTATAACGGGTTAAAATATAAATATATAATTGTTTGACATTTAAAATATTTTATTACATTAATTATAGTTAATATGAGCAAGACAGCACAATGTATAAAGATGATGTTATAATGGTAATGGCGGTCATGATAATAAAATTGCAATCGTGAAATGTTTTTTGGTGTAGATTAAAAATAGAAAGTATAATATTTGATATATTCGTATATTATAGGAGTATATATTTAGTTTTAGATAAATATTTATTAGATTTTTTGATTGTTGGTGATAATTAATGAGTAAGTTTGGAAAATGACTTTTGGACAATTTTTTTATTGTAATCTTTTACTTTTTTGTTGGTCGACTTTTTAAAATCGTTTTTAAAGTTAAAACTAGAAAGTTTTTTTTGTTAGCTTCTCTTTGACTTTTGGCATTTTGGGTAACTTTTCTCAAATAAAAAATCAATTTCTAACAATTAATTTTTACCAATATTTTTTTTTATATTGACAAATAGCTAACAATTAATCAATGTTATTATTATAATTAGCAAATATTTGAATCAATCAATAATCTATCATCAAATACCCCAATAATAATGAAAATGAGCCGTAGAATTGAAATTATTAGCTCAATTTATTCTTAATTTAAATATTAAAATATAATCAAATTAAATTTTATTTGATTCATATGAATGAAATTTTTATGAATATCAAATTAATCAATGGTCAGATTCTTGTTGCTGGGTTCGCAAGGCTAATAAAATGTGGTCTGTGGAGATGTGCGAAGCGGCTGCTGCCCTCTTCAAGATGGAGTTGGCGCGTGATATGGGCTATAAATTTGTTCATCTCAAGGGTGATTCACTCTCTGTTATTCGTTGTATCATGGAGAGCAAGAAGGGTGTTGCGCCTATATTTTTGTTTTATGAGCATATAGCTAGTATAAAGGAGTTGTTTACTTCTTTTTTGTGCTCCCATGTGTACAAAGGGGCAATACTGTAGCTCATAATGTAGCTTCTTGGCATGTCGAGAATGCTATTGAATATGTTTTTTTTTCTGTTTTTTCCTAGAACTTATTGATCTTGGCTTATTCTGATCTTTCTTAATAATAAGTGATTTTCAAAAAACAATAAAATAATAAGCTTTCTAGTCACCAAAAAATTGCATGATCTTGCATCCCTTCAAAAAGACTACACGCCACAAATTGGGGACCTCTAGTGACTAATATAATTTGTGATAATCAAATTGTATTGTACAAGTATCAATGTATCATGTAAAATACTTTCTTTTTTAGTTGCTATATTTTTGTTTTTTTTTTTATGTTTTTCGATGCACAATTTTAATGCTTAATATTTTTAATTTCGTATGATTCAAAATTCTAAAAAGTTAATATTATGAAAATATACATTAAGACGAATCAAACAGGATCTTATTAGACTATGTTTTACATCATACATAAAAAAAAATATGTCGAACAAGACCAGTTAATGAATAGTAATTGCTACAGAAACTATAACAACTATTAAAATTAAGAGAAAATATATATATTATGTTATATACACTTATACTATTAGTATGTGCTAATATAAAATAAGTTTGTTATATATATATTAGAAAAAAAACCTAGGCCAATCTTCAAAAAAAAAAAAAAAAAAAATTAACCTAGGCCACATCATTTTCTTGCCAAGTTATTTAATAATACTCCCTTTCATTCATGATGCCTTAAAATAACCTTTGGTTTTGCATGATTCTTTTCTTTTTAATAACTATACTTGTTTTTACTCAATGATACTTTGTTATTGAAAATATTTTATTTTGCAATATGTCACTTTGATAACAAATTCAAAACTATATACAACTATATATTTAACTACACAAATTCTTACTTGAAACCATCTTTACAAGACACGCGTCTTAAATGGGTCGATTCATTATTAACTAGAATAAAAACTTTAAAAAAATGCGTGCTGTATAATCGTATTTGGAGTTGGTGTTATAACCTATTAAAGTTGCTATTGGTAGTGTAAACTATTAAAATTGGTATCTCTAAATAGGTATACAACCAACTTTAATTGGTTATAACACCAACTCCAAATACCAACTTTAATAGGTTATAATAATACTAACTTTAATAGGTTATAACACCAAATTTAATAAATTATAATACCAACTCAAAATAGGCTCAATAATGCACGTCAATTTTAAGATTTTTTATTATTGAGAATGTAGAGTGAGCTCTTTTGAGAGGTCTTAAAAAAGACTCTGATTTAACTAAAGAGGTCATAAAAAATATATAATAGTTAGGAAGTTTAGGTGGTATTTAGTGACATGTAGCTTCCTAAAACCTAAGCATCTATTCTCAAGTCTCAACCACCTAGCCTTTAACAATTACTAGTAACTATTCCATTATTAAATACTTCTAATTGTTCAAATAATCAGATTATCTATAATAAGCATGTTTGTCAAATGATTTTTTAATTGACTTTTTTATTGGTTTGTCAAACAACTAAAAAATGTGTTTAAAAATAATGTCTATATCAGCTGAAAAATTAATTTTAAAACTAAAAATAAAAAGTCATCCAAAATAGTTTTTTCATTACTTTTGGTTTTTGACCTATTTTTTTAGTAAACAACCAATAATCACAAATAACTATTATCAATCATATCTTCAACAATTAGCTCAACATAAACACAAAACTCAGTATTTTAAGCTAACTTAACTAAATCAACAACAATTCTCGATCAAAACACTGATGTATCCTCCAAGTCATGATTTATTCCCATCAAAACATTCAACATAATTCAATTATTTATACATTATTAACATGACAAATGACACTTTTTAAAAATTGAAAATACAAATGAGGTCAAATTTCCCTAAAAATAATCTTTCAATAGCTCAATAGGTCATTTCTAGTTTTCAACTGTACCAAGTCTATTTTGGTGATAAAAAAATGATATCCTCCATTAATGATCAAAGCAAACCTGTTAATCCTCAGATCATCACTAGCGGAGAACCTTTTTCTCAGTTCATCAATGCCCCACCACAAACTTCAACCCCAAAGTTTGTATCTTGATTCTGTCTCCATCTGTACTGAAAATTATTTCTATATTCAAATCCCAACAATTTATATCAAATTTCCCATTTTTCTACTAAAAAAATCATTTTTTTTGCCAGATAATTTGAAAATTCATGATTGATATGCTAAGGACTAATTCATAGTGATAAAAAAAAAGAAAGGGTCTGTCTTTTTTGAAAAAGAAGGAAAGAATTGTTCTTTATACTGTCTTTAGTCAATCTTCAATTTGGGGTTTCTTTGGGTTTTTTTGTTTTTTGTTTGGTTGATTCTGAAACAAGCTATGAAATCATGCCCATTTAGAAAAAAGTGGAATATTTTGTGCAAATTTGGAGCACTATTTTCACCCAAATTCCTTTTCCTTCTCTCCTATGGAGAAGAATGAGAAGAACACAACAACTATTAAACTTGATGTTCAAACCCCACTTCTTCAACCTACCAATGGGACCCACCAACTAGATGATCATTCTAATGGGTCTAGTTACAATGATAAGGAGCAACAATTGCATGAAGAGCATACCCCACAAGAGATTAATAGTGTAGTTGTTGATGTTGATGAAGAAGATGATAAACAGCTTGATAAAACCCTAAAAAGATTGGAGTTTTATCTCAGATTTCTGGGTTTTGATCAGACAAGTCCATTGAAGTTTTTGGTGTCTTGGGTTGTGTTCTTTGTTGTGGGTGTTTTAGTTCCTATGATGATAATTGGGCTAACCCACTGCTTGGATTGTGAAGATTATCAAGTCAAGGATTTTGAGTATGAAATTCTTACCTCACATTTTCTTCTTGGTGGTGTTTCTTTGATTTGTATGGCCTACAATATTAATAAAAAAGGGTTCAGAAAATTCTTGTTTGTTGATCGTTATAGGGGGTATACCACCCGTTTCAAGGACCAGTATATCAAAAAAATTAAGGTAACTTGTCATTGGTTATGTGTGTAAATGATGGTCTGCGTTTTGGGCATTTTTTTATGACATTGGATCTGTAATACTATCTATAAATTGATGCTACTTGCTTTTCTGTTGTTTGATACTTGATAGTTGTTCAAATTTGAGTTGCATAAAGGATATATTGTTGCTTCAAAGCTATGTTGCTGGACTTATCAGTTTGCTTCACGTACTCGTGTCTGATCGTTGGTGCTCGGACATTGATATGGCACTTGGATACTTCATTTTAGGTCTAAAATTGAACTTTTAGATGTATCCGACACTTGTACAAATATGCGACATCAGTACCCGAGTCCAAGTAATATTGCTTCAAAGTGACAGAGTATATAAGATATTCTGGGGAAAAACACCATATACGAGAAGAGCTTATGGTGCATCAACATTTCTGCCAAAGGGCTTTTGTGTGACAGGGTGCGATAGAGTATATAAGATAACCTAAAGGTTAAGCTGTCTCATGATATGTTAGATACTCTATCACAAACCTCCGAGAGACGCCTGTTTTCATGTATTAATCTATGTTACTTGGGTACTAATGTCGGATACTGGTACGTGTTCAAGTGTCGGATACATCTAAATATTCAATTTTAGCCTTAAATGAAGTGTCCAAGTGCCATATCAATGGTCTGAGCACCAAGGATCGGACAAGGGTATGTGAAGCAAATTGAGGAGTCCGAGTAACATAGGTTTAATTAGCTAATTAGTTTAGTCTTTTTATTTCAGTTTAAGCTTTGGCATTGCTGTTTCTGCTGCTGTATTTCTTGGACTTTTTTGCTTTGCCTGTTATAATCTTCGATGTAAGACCCTTGTAAGTGTTGGAGTAATTGTTATCATGATTGTAACCTACTTCTTTGGAAAAGAAGTAAAGGTTGACTTGATATAGTATAGTTTGGGTTAATTGGTGAACTTCTGCTGCCTCTAAAACTGATGTAGATCCATTTTCGGAGCTTGGAGGTCCGAAAGTACTAGCTTTATCCTTGTAAATTCCTACATTGCCTTTATAAATTTTGGATTATATGGGTGGGAAGTGGGAATGCTTTAGAGGACTTCCAAAAATGAAATATGTATTAAATATACTAGAGAGAAGGAAGTGTGCATCATGGAACCTTGACTTAGCTTATAAAAAGCCATAGAATGATTACTTCTAGGACAAACAGGGCGAGATCTAGATCCGTTCAATGATGTCAATTGGACTTTTTAATGGTTACTAGTGATAGAGTACATAATAGCTATTCAATAACAAGTATTGACCATTTTTATGTCCGGTGGTTATAGGTTAAACTTTGTTCCAAGATGTTGTACGGACACTCACTTTATGCCTTCAACCTCCGGTCTTTCTAGAGCATATTTGTAGTCAGTGAAATATGATTCAATGGAGCTCATGGTGGCAATATAGGTTGTAGGAGAGCCCATCCTAGTTAACTTGAACTCTTTAAGTTTGAGGAGTGACTTCCTCATTGCTTTGAGTTCGAGTTTTTAAGTTAGGTAATATGTTTAATCATTTAGGAGGATAAGAATCACAATATTTGTGGGTAAACGAACTAGAATTGATATTACTGATGTGTTTTTCCTACCGTGATTGATTTGATACTTCATGCATCTGCTAGTCTTGTGAAGAGCGTCTCTGACGGTTATTAATTTCGTCTTTCATTTCTTCTGTGATCTGTCTTTCTGTTAAAAGCAGTGTTACGGAACAAAAGTAGGTCGGCAGCTGGAAAAATAAAATTAGAGTCGCATGGCCACACTTATGAGCAGTTTCACTTGTTTAGTTACAAGTTATTAGTTGAGGGATCTTTGGCCACACTCTCTTTTATGGGTATGAGTTGTCGCCTTCCCTTCCTAGACCCTACCCATAATTTTTCTATGGGCAGGATACACTGGGTATGATGATGATATTAGTTCAATACATCTTTTCCTTATTCATTTGTAGATGCTACAGATGGTGATCTATTTCTTATATCTTTGTTTATATAAAGAGCTTATCGTAACCATCCTACAGGGTTCATACCGTTTGTTTTTGCGGTCATTGCTTCCATGTTGCTTGTTGAAGGCGGCTCATGAGACCATACGCACGATATATGTTCAAAATCTATCTTGGTGGTTGGCCACTTTAAAGGTCTCAACATTAGTGATATCTTGGACATACTTAAGTGCAATTTCTTTAGCAGCCTGCATCCTATTTCATTTAGCCTGCAATTTGCAAGTTATCCATTTCAATGATTATGCAAAAGTCTTGGAGAATGAATCCAGTATTATGACTTTAATGGACGAACACATGCGATTGAGGGACTATCTTTCTAAAATCAGCCACAGATTTCGAATATATCTTATCTTGGTCTTCCTCTTTGTCACCGCTAGCCTATGTATGACTCTGATACAGATCACGGGTGTGAATGGAAGAGTTACCTTCTTAAATGGTGGAAATTTTGCTGTAAGTCAGACTGCATTTCACTTTTGATGTTAATTTTTCAGTTATTTTTTTGTGGAATATGTAACTTGGTAGAAATTAGAATACCCTTGTCGAAGATATGAACAAAAGCTCACTTGAACTGTTAGTGTTTATCCTAACGGCTCGTTTGGTAGGTGGTAATAAATGGTGGTAATGGGAATGAAAAGTAGTGTAATTTTGGTTGAAAAAGCTTTTCGCTACCTTGATTGTCATACTTGTCCAATTTCAATCATCTTATTTTCTTCATAAAATTCATTCTAATGCATTACTTTGAGAGAGGTAGTATTAGGTGGTAATGAAAATTTGTAAACAAAAAAAACTTTTTTGTGATCAAAGTTTCATCACCATGGGAATGATCCGGAACTTTTGATGAAATTTTACGCTTTAAATCATTCTCATTACCACCATTTAGTACCACTAACCAAACGGGCCGACATTGTGAATTCTGCCGCTTGGGTGAATAATGTATTTCTATTATGTTCACACTCGACCATAGCAAAGAATACGATACTTAGTGTTTGCAATAGATAGACCTGGCTTGGGTATCTTTCCTTTGTCGTTATTTGGCAAATTGTTCTACTTCTGTCATTTCATTGTTATCTACGTTTCTAAGCATTGATTTCGTTTTCCTTGTGATTTTAGGTCACTTCAATCGTTCAAGTTGTTGAGACGCTTCTTTGCTTGCATGCTGGTACAAAAATTTCCTCCCGAGCCCAGGGCATTGGTGCAGTTGCATGTAGATGGCATGCAATAGTAACTTGCAAGTCTCTTGATGGAGGTAGACGTTCAATGTCTTTGTGTTCATTATCTTCGAGTTTTTCCGGGAGTGAATCGAGTTTGCTAGATGAAAATTCAATTGTCAACCATTCCCCATTTGCTTCAGTTTCTTCATATAACAAAAGACAATCTTTTGGTAAGTCCTGTTCATCTTATTGCTGATTATCGTAATCTATAATCTGTTTCATATTTGTATCATCCGTTTCGTATTTAGTTCCAGTGTCACTCTTCAATTCGAGTTCATGTTTGTATCATTTACGATAGATTTCTGTTACTTTCATCATACTAAATTGTGGCGAATACAGTGATGTATTTGCAGGCGAATCCTGGAGGGCTTACACTATACGGTTGGACAGTGGATCGTACACTTTTGTCTACAATTTTCGCAATCGAGCTCTCCCTCGTTCTTTTCGTGCTCGGTCAGACCATTGTTTTCTACTCCCCATCATCTTGAGTTATTTAATTTACTATCATCTATGTAAATGTTGTCCTGTTCTGAAATCAATATTGCTGTTGAAAGTTCATAGCAAAGTTCATTCAGAACTGTTTTTGGTTCGCTCCCCGAATTTTTTTCAGCCATTACACACTAGATTTTGGCACGCTAGGAAGATCCACCCCAATTGTCGATTGCACGAGTGCATAGTCCATTTTGTATAATTTGTATATTCATTTGTACATAAATATATCGAGCAAATCGGTTCCCCTAATTGGGACTATGTAATATGTAACAAAGACTTGTATACGCGAGTGAATGTGAAATAAGCATACATATTCATGGATGTTTTTAAAGAATGAAAGTTATCGAGTATACCCGACCCCTATATCTATATATAATTCAAGACAGCTTGAATTGCACAATATTGTACATAATTGTTGAGAATGTATTCAGAGAATTGAAAACTATATTATTTTGAAATAACAATTTTAGAGTAAAAAAGGAAAAAGAAGGAAAGGAATAAAATAAGAGATTAAAGTTTAAACTTTAAAGAGACCAAGACCTTACCAAACATTTCATACCCTCCAAATATGTCGGCATTTTCTTTCATCCAAACAAAGAGCTAACAATCTTTAAGTTTTGCATATGAAAGCTTATTGAGAAATTTTGCTGCAGATTGTAAGGGATTAAATAGTAACTTTATGTTTGTCACATTACAATGTTGCATTGTTCATGACTAAAGGTGTTCAATGGGCCGGATAAGGACCACGTCGAGTCAAGCTCAAGTAAATATGGGTCACCTATGAAATTAACATGGGCTTTAGATGGCCCGGGCTTTCAAAGCCCGATCCGACCCAACCCGGTCCATTTTTACTACTAAAAATTATTTTAATCCCTATTTATCAATTTATAACAATTAAATTATCATTTATAATAAGTAGATTGAAAAAATATTAATAATTTCATTGACATTATCATTTATAAAAATTATTTTAATCCCTTTTATAGTCTGCTTCATTTTAATTTTAATATAGTCCATTTTTGGCCCGGCCCTTATAAAACCCTTCTAAAAACAGGCCTAATAAGGGCTCAAAATGGAGGTCTGGCAAATAAATCCAATGATATTCGTAGTTGTAATTTGTCTTGACAACACGAAATCACGACATGAACACAAATTCTTACTATAGACGGTCTATAGCATAGACGGGTGTAATGGTCCAGCCCATATTTACACTTCCAAAAAAAAAACAACTAAAATTTCTATTGGGCTGGGCTGCTGAGAGTGCCGTCTATGCCATAGACGGTCTCTCAGGAGACCTTCTGCGACATGAATAGTAGAAAAATGGCTGAATATCACCAAATAACAATTCTGTATTAATAATAAATAGCTATAAAGAATGCGACATGATATACAACACAATTAATGAAGTGCTATATTAACAACCTTGTCTTAAAAAGAACAATTTACAAGTTTTACATTACTCCATATATGCCTGAATAGAAAATACTCTCAATTTAGAGCAGATGTTTTTTTTTTATTAGTACAAATATTAAAGTAAGAAAAAAATTACAATAAAAAGTGTCTACAACTACAAATTAAGATTAGACCACAATAAAAAAGTTCACACGTGTACAAATTGAGGAAGAGACCATCACAAAAAAATATCGACGTGTACAAATTAAGGAGATGACCACAACATAAAGATTTGCCAACTTGTACATTACAAACAACAATAACTTTGTATATTGTGGTTGGTTAATGCTGATTTGGTTATAACATATGATCCATATTCCTCTTAGACTACGAAGTTTTTGAGAAACGAACATGAGATGAGACGAGAGGTAACTACGTGTTATTTAATATGAGCCCATGAAAGGAGAAGTTTAAACGAGTTCGGATGGCAGAAATGCATCACACAACATATATTCAATCACAAAATGTGGTGTTTCTCTTTTTTAAGAGAGGGTAATGCACAGAATCAGTATTCATGACAGAAAAAAGCTCAGCTTGGTACTTACCTTCCAAGGAAAAAGCATTCCAATGGGTCAGAAATCATGGTAATTTTGATCTACATCTTTGTATAAAGTGACAAATTAACTAAACTGATACTTGGATGCACGTACCTGCTCGAGGCACCCGGATGCAAGTTAACCTGCTTAACAAGCAAAAAAAAGGAAACCTTTTTCCTTTGATAATGCCTATAAGAACTCAACCATCTGCTTCTGATGTGAAGATTTTCACTCATCTGTTTAATTAAGCCTCTGTCAAGTAAAAGATGCAAATTCTATTAGTGATCATCAATCCGCCTCTACGTACGGGATATCAGAGTTTAAAAAATGTGGTAAAACATAGTCACAAAATCCGAAAATAATAAGACACGGTAATGCAATAAACATGACAATTATACGTAAAACTCCAAGACTATTGGCCACACGGGGAAATTTTCCAAACACAACACAAAAGGAATCATTTTACTGCTCTTTTTGGAGAAAGCTACAAAACGCTTGCAACCACAGATAAACATTGAATAAACTACAAACTAAAACACAAACAGGCAAGCACAGTACCCGAAAGATCACACAATAGGTACGGCTGGTCTTAGGGAATCAAGGGATGGAAGGACATATGAGTGTTTGATGGGACCCTTTATTAAATCCCTTCACTCCATTTTCTTAATGGAGTTCCGCAGAACAGTTTGTCTTGGAACTTCAATTCCCCATTTTCACATTTTGTTTGACCAGCACTGATTACCACAATGAAACTCGCCAAAACCATTGAGCAACCAATTACCAACAAACACAGCCACCTCAGAAACCCAGCGCCACCCACCACTGCTGCTGAGATTCTAACATTTCCCACAAACCTACCTAACCTCCGAACAAGTACAACCCCCTCTATGAAGCAAATCCCACAAACGACCAAGCATCCATCGAGATTTCAACCCACCACCTGTGAATTACACTCCAAATGTCTGTCGGCCAATTTAGCCAACAACCAGAACTCTAGATCCAAGATCTGATAATGAGAGGGTGTGAGAGAGTCTGATGTTGACGTAGTTGAAAGGCCAGTTACCATTTGCAGTGGCTATTAATTGGGACTTGAGGGATGGCAGCGCACAGATCTTGAAATGATTGACATGGAATTTTTTTGAAATAGCTGACTCTTGATAGAGCGCTGTAAGACAGACCTGAGTGATCAAACAAGAAGGCAACAGAGAAGAAGAATTCTGCAGATAAAGAACTCTAGAACCAAAAGAAGTAAAAGGATGGAAATCTATTATTGAAAATTGAAAAGAACAGAGACCTTCGAGTGGCTTCCAAGCTCCTAAACAAGACTACTTTCTTAATTCTTCACACTTCTAACAATGCACACTAGGAAACAATTTAAAAACAACCAAAACAATCAAACATACAAAGACCAAACTACCCATACTTATTACCCCGCTCCTTTCTCCTGCTTCAAGTATAATAATGCAAGGGGAAAGGAAGCACATGGGTCATATACACATATCATTCTTCCAAGTATTTAGAGCATTAGAGGTGTGTGGCGGAGCAAAATAGTAGCACCTCTCATGGGATAATGACCAACTGAACCACCAGCGGATGGTGCGAGATTGAACACAAAAAGGTGGGTGGCTTTTCGGAATAGGATTTTTCAAAGTTTTCTCAAGTCTTGACAATAAAACACATGTATGACTGTAGGAGGGAAATGTTTTCTTAGCTTTCCCTTCTCTCCTCTTTGGAAAAGCTGTAACCTCACACAATGTTACAAGCAGACATATAGAATCAGCATTATCAGAATAGAAACTTTCCTCCAAGAACGTGCGGAGGCATTCAACAAAAAGCCCAAGATACAACATCATCCTAATTCATTAAAATGTCATAAGAAACTTAAACAGCTACGGCAGGAGAGTTCAGAACAACATGCCATCATATTAGACAATAGACAACAATAATAGTACACCTTTCAGAAATATACAAAGGCTAACCAACTGAACTGCATTGGCTAACAGCCTTAAGTGGCAGAATCCTCTAGACTTTCAATTTCAGAGAGTACATAGAAAGTAGCAACAATCTATTAACAAGCAAAAGATCTCTCAGAAACAAATCTCACAGAAACTTCAGCAACATAAACATTTTGTCAACGACTCAAGCATTATCTACAACAAAAACTAAATAATTTATCCCTCGAGCAATAAAACAAAAGATTGAGAAGATACCTCTACCAAGCTCGAGCAATAGATTTTGAGAACCATTAAAATTGAAAAATCAGCCTCCTCAAGCTGCTAGCTTTAGTACTGCAGTGACATTTGCAGACAAAAGTCATAAACGTTCCAGAGTAAATGCCGACAACTTGATGGAAAAAGCAAATCCAGACCTCGATTACCAACTTAGATGTTTCTGTTGAGCATTACCAATATGTATTTTGAAATAAACTACAAATGCAGATGCAGAAAGACAAAGAAATACATGTGCCATGGCTGATCAGGAACTTTCAATAACATTTCCGTGAAGTACAAGACAAAGAATTAAAACAGTCTTTGAATTGGAAAACAAAGATGGCATCTGCTGCAAGGACATTTCTAGCACTCATTAATTATACTTATGCTTAGATGCCAACCAAGTAACGACATGGATGATAAAGGAGATAGCTTTAACTGATACTATGATAGCCTACAATTAAACTGCAATAACATGAACTAAGCGTATGAAGCTTCAAATTACTTACTATCCCTATTCCTCGTTAAGTTTTAGTCAATGACCAACATTATCTTAATCATACATAACACTATACAAAACCTGAACCACATATACTTATTCTCAAAATCTCAACCAATCATGTATACATTGATATGATACCTCTCAGCTTCATAAAAGGTCAAGCAGATGGCTCAATCGAACTAAAGATTACATACACTATACAGTTCCAATCAAGCTGCAACTGCAAACCCCAAGATGAGTTGCACCCACCATACCACACTGACATAAAATTACATGACAGAAATATCCAGAAAAGAGAAAAAAGAACCATAACCCCAACCAAAAACAACATAAACCAATATAACCCCATTTATAATTTACAACAAATGCGTCTTAGCAGAAAATTCCACATAAGCAGGCAGGAGCAAACTCCAGATAACCCCATGATAATAACTAATTAACTCTCTTCTCTACTTTGTCAATCGCGTGTTAATGATAAGCAAATAGCATCCTTCCGCTTTACATAAATCATCTCTTGCAAACATCATTCCAAAAGTAAATCATGCAGAATATTAAAAAGATGTGACAATTGCATCACAGTTTGATATTAGACCAAATTCTAAGAGGAACGTTTGCAAAGTTCCAAATAAAAACAATTTACATACACATGTTCAGATGAACATCATCATTCTAAAAAGAAAAGCCATTATGCCACACCTTCTGAATCAAGTACTGTTATGATGCAATCCTATCACCAAAGCTGGAAAATAAATTTGACTGCTACAGATCTGATGGCATAGGCAAAAAATATAATCCCCGACTAGCTTCATCAGACGTGCCTGCTAAAAACAGCATGAATGACGGTCTCACAAGCCATTGTTTGCAAGTTGTTTTCAATCCATCTCTCTCACCTCATGCATGTTCAACGGTTGGCATCGACAAAACTGGTGCAGCATAAAACACAATCTTCACTCTGCCATAGGCTCTTAGCCAAACAAGCCTCCAGTCCCCAATTCTGGTTGCTGCAACTCTTTCCTGCGCTGCTCTTCCAAAGGATCAGGGCTCTTATGAACCCTACGCAAGCGCCTTCCAATACCATAAGCATAGATATCAGAAAGAGTATGACCAAACATAACATCAGAATGATGAGTAATCTAGAAATAATCAAATAACATCCTGTAATTAAAATACCTGTCTTGTGCATGTTGAGCAGGAAATGTAGGCATGAATTCCTTTGACTTGGGAAGAGGAACTTCACGAAACCAATCATGCTTAAGAGCAGCATCAACTGTAATACGCTGCAGCCAACGATGAAAAACCGTCAGGGAATCAACATACCAAATCATCCAAGAAATGAATATTTTCTTCCATAGAGCTTGTACCTTTTCAGGATCATAAGTTAATAGTCTGTTCAATAGATCAAATCCAGCATCTGAGAGGACCGGGGATCCCGTAAAGGATGTTGCTGGAAACTTTTTACGCAACTGATTATACCTGAAAAAGACAGTTGATAGTTAATCATAACAAAAGGTGGCCGAGAAACTATAATTGTACCAATGAGGCCAGAAGCCACACCAGAATCACCCAAAACTGGAAGCCTGGGAAAAGAGCACAGAAAATAAGAAACCTAGATATAAAGCTATATATATCCCAGATAATATAAAAAGAATTACTTACTGGTGTTTCACAAAATTATAATTCACTTTAGGCAACTTAGAAAAACCAGGCCAGATTGTTTCATTTGGAGTGCCAAGAATCCTGAATATCTGCACAAAAGAATAGGAAATAAAAATTAAACAACAAAGATAAGCGGAAAAAAACTAATTAGCACACAATGCATATGGCATTGTACAAACTTCTAGTTCGAAAGAAAAAACATTTTGAAATACCTACTTTTTGATGGATGAATGTACCTTATTGAGCTGTTCGATTTCGGATTTCCCATTAAACAGTGGATCTTTGGACAAGAGCTCCCCCATGATGCAACCAAGTGACCACATATCAATGGCAGTGGAATACTCTTTTGCCCCCAAAAGAAGCTCAGGAGATCTGAAAAAGCAACAAAAAGTTATGAATAAGATCTTAAACCCCTGATCGGTTTTCTCCTGTTATTAAAGATCAAATTTCACAAACCTACGCCATGTATACCAGATTACCAGGAATAAACAGATTTCACATCATGTATATACATTTACAATCAATACGGGAATGTCTAAGTCATACACATAAAAAATCAGCAATCAAAAAACATAAAACAGAAACTTTTGAGTTTCAAGAAGATACTCCACTCAATATTAAAGATAGATTTAAAAATGTAATTACATACAAAATAAAAGGCAGCTCACCTGTACCACAGTGTAACAACCAATTGAGTGTATGGCTTCAAAGGACTCCCATATTGTCGAGCCAAACCAAAGTCGCATATCTTCAGCTCCCCCTGGTTGTTCATAAGCAAATTTGACGTCTTTAAATCACGATGAAGAACCCAATTATCATGAAGGCACTTGACACCATCCAATAACTGAAGCATAAGGCATTTAACTTCACTCTGACTAAATGGCTGCTTCATGGTCTCCATGAGAGCTTTAAGATCATGCTCCATGTATTCCATCACCATAAAGATACTATCAAGGTTGCTTCCAACAACTACTTCCTTGACATCAACAATAGATGGATGATGCAATGATAAAAGAATGTTAATTTCCCTTAAAGCAGTCAATGGAAAGCCCTCTCTTTCCTTTTCCATCTTTACCTTTTTCAAAGCTACAATGTCATTTGTCTTCTTATCTCTGGCTCTGTAAACTACACCATAAGTTCCTTCATCTATCTTATTCAGTCTCTCAAACTCATCCACACTTCTACAACCCTGAAGCATATTCACTACTCTCTTAGGAGCTGCTTGCGGTTCAGGTGTTCCACGAAAATAATCTTCATCTTCTAAATCAGTTCTTCTGGGGCTAAGGCTAGAATCAGTGTCATCGTATCTATCATCTACCTCCATATGATGCTCCTTATCTTGATCAATTTGAAGAACATGATTTCCATTGGCAAGAGTACTACACATGCTTCTATCAGAATTTGAAGATCTTCCCTTAACTAAATTAGGAACATCTCTCGTGGCATCTCTGCCTTCTGGACTAGATGACTTCTTGCTCCTTCTAGTATCTAAGAACGCAAAAGAATGCATCTTCTTTCTCCTTTTCCTCATGAACTCATCATTATCTATTTCACCTTCATCAGCAGGAGAGTTAGAATCACCAGCCCACCTTGATGATAAAATGTGCCTAGTAGGAATATAATCCTCATCATCTATCTGCTCTATCTCCTTACCATTCTCCCACTGTCGCTCCTGAGACTTTGAATAATACTGTTCCTCAACAGACCCCGAGACAACATTGTCTAATTGATCACAATTCAAAGGGTTAATAGGAGATATTTCCGTTTCTTCTGGGGGTTTGTCACTTTTGAAAGAAGATGCCACCTCATTTTCTGCGGGAATTGTAACAGGTGAGGACTGCCAATACAATTTCTTGATTGGTTGAGGAGGTACTGCAGTATTACTCACCCCAACTTTACTTTTCAATGCATTTTTTAGTTCTTTATCATCTCTATCCCATACTACGGGAGAATATTTCATCTTCTTCAAGCCTCCGGGAGTGGACTGAGCGCAGTTATCCATCTCCAACAATTCACTATCTATTCCCAACCGTGAATCTAACTCTATAGCACCCTCAGACTCATCCTCGCTAGACAATTCCCCGGGCTCACGATCCACCCTGGACGTACAGCCAACTCTCCTGGACCCTCCTTTGCCTCCCCCTTCACCACCACCACCTCCCCCACTTCCACCTGAATCACTTCTACTTGACGACGAGCCATAACCACCGTTAGCTAGCTCCCTTTCTTTGATATCCCTCTGTCTAATCCTAGCTCTATCTGTAATTTTCACAATATCCCGATCCCTAATCTGATCCACGTTCCTAATCCTATTATATTTTCCATTGGTATACACTAAATCACGCCTGGACATATTATAATCCGGGCCACGTTCTTTATTTTCATTTTCGTGGCATCCCCCATGCCTTCCCGCCGCCATATAATCAAGCAAAGGTATCCCTCAACTTGAAAATTCAATATCAATTACAACTTAAATGAAAACCCTAATTTTATTCCAAGTATAGTCAATTCAATACATGCAAAAAAAAAAGTTTCCTAAAACAAAACTTCAACAACTTGCACTCATAAAAATCTGAGAGCACAAAAGTAACGAAACGAGAACAAAACACACTATGAAAATGAAGCAGCGAAAGTTCAATAGACAAATCGGACCTTTCGCAGGCGAATTTGGTGCCTCTGAATCTCTGATGCTTGAAAAGCCGATCGACAAGCAAATAATTGAAATTATTGAAAAAGTTAGGGGACTTAATCGAGGTATAGAAAGAAAACCCTACAAATTGAAATTCAATAGTTAAAAGCCCTAAAAATTCGAAATTGAAGGTGAGAATTAGAGTGGAAGAGAGGGGAGAGAAGATGAAGATAACTGATTGAGGGAAAAAGAAAGGCGGCGAAGCTACGATAAACAGAGGGCAAAATAAAAAGGATAACACAAGTACAAATCATGGGGCGTGTCTAGCAACTTAGACCGTTTCGTTGGCCGGTTCGGCTCGGTTTCTAACTAGTTACTCTTTGCCTCATTATCTCTCTTATCAAATCTATCTTTGAATTTATTTTTTTAGGAAAAAGTATCCTAAATAATATGAATTTTTGTTAATTTCCCTAAAATAATACGAATTTTCGATTAATCTTGAATAATACCAATTTTGATGTGGATTTTCTCATAAAATCCTTAACCTGTTGGTATGTAACCTACAATTGTACGTCAACTTGGAAAAAAAAGGAAAATACAAAAAATAAATAAAAATGCAATAAAAAAATAAGAAAAATACAATTAAGGATGCTAGAGGGAAATACACATCAAAGTTTGTATTATTCAGGGTTAATCGGAAGTTTTCATATTATTATAAGGAACTCAGTAGAAATTCGTATTATCTACGGTTATTTTTCCTATTTTTTAGTGTTATTTTTATTATGTTGTCATCTTTTATAAATTTAATTTCCAATATTGATATGAACTCATTCCATACTTTTATCACTTTAACTTATTTCTAAAACCTCTCTTCACTAAAATTCAATATCGAAAAATACACGGTTGAAGAATTTGATCACCAAAATGATTCAATAATAAGTATAAATTTAATTTTTTTTGTGTTGTTTTTATTGCGTTGTCATCTTCTATAAATTTAATTTTCAATATTGTTTTGAACTCATTTTATACTTTCATCTTTTTTAATTTTTTTCTCAAAAACTCTCTTCATTAAAATTCAATATCGAAAAAATATGATTGATGAATTTGATCACCAAAATGATTCGGTAATGAGTATCAATTGCGAGCTCTTACATGAATTTTCGTTGCAAATAATATACTTAGAATAGCTTGAGAACTTGAGTGACGATATAAATTATTCAAATAGAATTATTACAGATAGACAATTCAAAAATAATAGATGAATTACATACTTGGAAGGTTGAGATACTATTGAAATCCGTCCGCAATCTGCATACGTTCCTTAGCCAAGGAGTTGCATCATCCATTGAGTTGTCTAGTGTGGCATCAAGACCACTATAAATACTAGGGGCATCTAGTGTGCATACAAATATGCCCCTATGGCCCTAGACAACCGTCTAATCTATAAGTTGCCTCACATACTCACGGTGGAAACTTTGCCTCTCCTTGTCAGCGTTCGAACTTCAACACATAACTACTTGTACTCATTGGGTCATTCAAAGGTGTCTACACCTGGTCCAAGGTGTTTGCTAAAATTTATGATATCTTTCGATGTTTATTAAATTTTATGTTGTCTTTTAGTGTTTTATCATTTCAACAACCACCTCAGTTACTTGCTGCCCTCCGCTAGCTTTCAATTTCAAATTTCTTTTCATTCTCTAAGATAAAGGAAGGGTGAAAATAGGAATGAATTAGCCATGAAAATTGAAAGTGTTGTATGCTTGAGAGTGAAGATGAAGACATGAATTACATTACCAATGGGTGAATTGAATCTAAAGAGGAGGAATTGATGCTTAAGGTACATTCCCACTCAAACAAATTCAATTACTTGATTTAAATCTTTAATAATTGTTGGGTTTTAATTCATTAAATTGAAAATGAAAACATATTAAATTAGTAATCGGTGATTTGAATCTAAAGTAGTAAAATTAATATTTAAGGTACATCCCACCAAATCGAATTATTTTTTTAGCTTATTTAGAGTATGTGCAATAGAATTTGTTATTAGTTGTTGAATTCTAGTCCTCGAAAGATTGATATAATGATATTGTTGGTTCATAGTGAGCTTGATGATTGAGATTTTGGTTAATTCATTTCAATTTAGGGTTTAATTGGAAAAGTTTGATGAAAGGGGAAATAAAAATTTTCAATTGCTCATGACCAAAAAAGTTAAATTAATTGTAGTATGTTGAAGTATATAATACGATGTCTATTTGATTTTTTTAAATGCAAATTGAGTTGTTAAGTTATTAGCTTTATGGAGTACAATGTATGATGTAATTAAATATTTGTATTCAGTAAATGTAAAATAATATTTATTTGGGTTTAACTATAAAATTTCGCGTGCGCTCAAAACTTTTATCCTGTCATGTTTGGAAACAAGGATTTCATTTAAAAATTTGGAATTGGCTCAAATTTATTATTTGGCAAATCAAAAATTTTCAAATTTGAATTTGAGTCAAATCCACTATGGTTATAAAAGTGGTTAAAAATGAGAATTTGAGAATGAGTTCTCAAACCTTGTCATTCTCAAATTATTAATTAATGAATCCATAATTGAAATCTATAGTTCGAAATGAAATGGTCGTTCTCAAACGCAACCTAATGTTTTCATTTAACCATCATCGACTAAAAATAATACAATTCTTAGGGCTTATTTATCATTTTCCAATAATTTATTTAGTACTATAATTGGAGGGTTAGATAAAATAATTTCACCATTGTTGTTACTAAAGCAGAAGTTCACTTGTAGCTTTGTTCGTAGACATGGTAATTCCGTTGCCCATATGATAGCTCGATGGGACACCAGTGATGCTGTTGAAAAGATTTATATGGCTCCGTTTCCACCAAGTCTTCAAACCTTGGTGGACCTTGATTTAAGCTAATAATATGCTGTAAAAAAAAAAGCACAAGTTCACGATTTGCTTTCGAGTTCAAAGAAAATCTATAACGTGGACACCGGACATTCATTAAAACAAGTGCGATTTCATTTCGCAATTCCAGTCTTTAGTGAACATTTGCCAAAATCTCAAACAAATTAGAAGTTAGAACAATGAAATTTTTGCGCTTCCTTGACCAAAATCTCAATCAAGTTATTCAAAGTACAAGAATCCACAATGAAGCATGGAGGAGCCAGTATGGTCTCATCTTTCTATACAAGAGACATTTTTCTACAATTCCCAGAAGATCTCTTTGTAAAGAAGATGACTCAATTTTGCCAGTTTTAATCGTGGGTGCTGGTCCTGTTGGTTTAGTTCTATCCATTCTTCTCACCAAATTAGGTATACCCTTTTTCTTATTTTCATTTTTGAGTGCATAATTGATTATTTTGTGGCTATATATATAAATTTCGAGTGGACATTGCTTATTCTCTCAAAATGAGGTAGGAATTTGGAAGGTTGAGCTCTACATTTTTGCTCTATTACTGTTTTTTCTTTTGTATATGGAATTTTTTATATGGTTTGGTTTATGGGTCAAATGTGAAAAATGATTATAGTTTATGGGGCATGTTAATTTGGAAATACCCATTTGCTTGTGCTCGAGAACAGGCGTGAAGATTGATTATAGTTTATGGGGCATGCTAATTTGGAAGCACCCAAATTAGGATGACCCATATCATTAGCATCAAATCCAGGAATTGTAACTTCATTAGAATCTTTGGAGTCTAGATGATTGAGGAATGATATGGTACTTAATTACATTTCACATAAGTATTGTTCTATAAGGGAGCCCTTGCCTATGCGGCATTAGCAACTAGGTGGTAACTCAAATAACCTCTTGAAAGTTGAGCTTCTTGCGTGCAACTTTATCAGTTTGAGGACGAGGGAGAACGGGATCTTGATTCTCGAGGAATGAATTGATGTTTGATGTCTTTATTCATGAACTTAGATTGTGAGTTTTGACTTTGGAGAATTGGATACTTAAAACTTTACCAGGTTCCAGACCGTGAGGAGCGGTATTACCTTTAAAATTTCATTCTAAAATCTCCTTCCTTCTCCACATTGAAGAGAATGCTCTTATCATACTCCAATTTCGGTGGCTATAGAGGAAAAACTCAGGTCGCAGATATGTTTTAATTCTCTTGAGGGCATCATCACCACCTTAGTAATATTGATGAGAATGCACTTATCATGCTCCAATCTCGGTGGCCATAGAGGAAAAATTCACGTCACAGATATGTTTTAATTCTCTTGAGGGCATCATCACCACCTTAGTAACGATTTGTTTTTTTAATATTGTGGTTTATTGATTGGGCGTGATGCTACATAGTCCTGGAGTGCAAGTTTATGAATTTTTGGGCTACATTTGATTGTTTGATAAACGGATTGTAAAGTCTAGATAGGAAGTAAATTGTTGGAAGGGTTTGGAGATGAGACAGCTTTTAACAAAGTTGGTTAGTTTTCTTGGTGGTTAAACCGAGTTACATGGCCTAGTAAGGGTATAGAAGAAAAGGATACTTCAAGTCACATAATTATTGGAGCTTTACATAGAGCAGCTCAATAATGAAAACAGACTTTTTTTTTTCATAACCGTGTTCAAAACGCAAGGCAATCATTTCCATTGCAATCACCTCACCGATTGGAATTTATATTTATTTACAACTTTGAATCATTTGTTTTTTAAAGCAATTTAGATTTGTAAACTTGATTGCATGAATGTACTAACATGAACATAATTGCTTGTTCCATTAACATTGTCTATCCAAGCTAGTTACACATGGGATATTATCTTTTCAACAATCACGATTACTTGATTAGGATAATATTGTGCTTTTAAAAAAGTTTTGGACTGATTGTGACATGTCCTTCTCCTTGTAGGTGTGAGGTGTGCCATATTAGAGAAGAGCAAAGCTTTTTCTTCACATCCTCAAGCTCACTTCATCAACAACAGGACCATGGAGGTAGGTTCCTTGCATTTGTAGATGGTACTAGCTTGGTATGAATCTGCTTTTAAGACATCATGACACGTTACCACATGTTTCATTTAGAATTCGTTGTCAGGTTTTTCGCAAACTAGATGGTTTGGCTGAGGAGATCCAGAAATTTCAACCGCCTGTAGATTTGTGGAGAAAGTTCATATATTGCACATCCCTTTCTGGTTCTGTACTTGGCTCAGTTGACCATATGCAGCCTCAAGGTACAAGTATTTTTATGCTGTAAAACAAAGGAAATTAGTAATGTACAAGAATCAGAAACAAAAGTCACCGTTTCTCTTGTTTGGCCTAGGAGGTGCCAAATACATATCTCTTGTAACATATTGTGATTCTCAAGTATCGTAGGCCACTATGTAGTTGCATGGGTGTTCTAATCATACAACAACATTGCCAAAATCCAAAAGATTGGTGTTGACTACATGAACCAATACATCAGTCTTAATGGTCTTTACATGAATTTTCAATCTCAATTATTTCGATCAATGAATACCTAACACTTTATCAGGGTGCATTCTTTTGCAGATTTTGAGCAAATTGTCAGCCCAGTCACTGTTGCTCATTTTTCTCAGTACAAGTTAATCAAGTTACTTTTGAAGAAAATAGAAAATCTTGACTTCAAAATTCATGAAGGTGATAGAGCTGTTAGAGACAAAGAGATTATGATGGGCCACGAATGTTTGTCCTTTTCAGTGACTGATGATTGTATTAATGTAACTTGTTCTTTTCATAAGGAGGGACAGACATTGAAGAAGGATATCCGGTGTGGTTTTCTCGTTGGCACAGATGGTGCGGGAAGTATAGTGAGGAAGCTTGCTGGAATTGAGATGCAAGGTGAAAGGGATTTGCAAAAGTTAGTTAGTGTGCATTTTAACAGTAAAGGTTTAGGAAGATATCTACTCAAAAAAAAACCAGGCATGCTTTTCTTCATATTTAACACAGAAGCCATTGGGGTTCTCGTTGCTCATGATCTTCAGCAAGGTGAATTTGTACTGCAGGTATTTACTGATGCCACTTTTTCTTGCTAATATAATATATTTAGATGTGGGTTTCTCTTTGTTTATATTTTTGGTGAACCAACAGGTACCATATTATCCTCCTCAGCAGAATCTCAATGATTTTAGTCCCAAGGTATCCATCCATGCTTAACGTATAATTTGGCTAACAATTATTAGTGCTTTGGTTAACAATATCCCTTGTCATTATAAGTTCATGGACATAGAACCATGACTCCGTGCAGGTTGAATTTAGATTTTATGGCTGCACTTAATGACATTAATTATGGAGATGTCGTGTGTTAGGGCCTGTTTTTTTCAACTGATTGGAGAACAGGCCATAGGTGAGGAAGACTTGTTTAATGCATCCTTTATTTTACTTGAAATTTTGGAATTTGAATGTTCTCCTCAACTGATTGTAGAATAGGCCCTTACGGCGAGGAAGGTGACCTGTTTTTCGTATCCTGTGTTTTACTTGATGTTTTGTAATTTCAATGTCTTTAAAATATATGTTTTTTCTTCAGAGGTGTGAAGATTTAATTTTTAAATTGGTTGGTCACGAGCTTGAAGATGTTGCTGTAATTGATATTAAGCCTTGGGTAATGCATGCTGAAGTTGCTGAAAAATTCTCATCCTTCAACAACCGAATCCTTCTAGCTGGTGATGCTGCTCATCGTTTCCCCCCTGCCGGTGGTTTTGGTGAGAAAAAATCTCCCTATTGATGTGTTTCTTGAACTTCCTGTTCTGCTACTGTGCACTGTAGTTACTATCTTTCATGCTTTGTATAGGGATGAATACAGGGATTCAAGATGCTCACAATCTTGCCTGGAAGCTGGCAGCAGTAGTCAATAGTATAGCTCCTACCAGGCTTCTGAACACATATGAAACAGAACGGAAACCGGTATTGGCATATTTGTTTTGGCCTACTTTTACTTCCTTATCCCCTGAATTTCTTCTCGTCGTTTTTTTTACTTATTTACCATTTCTTCGTTCTAGATTGCATTATCCAATACTGCACTCAGTGTACAAAACTTTAAAGCAGCCATGGAAGTTCCCGCTGCCCTTGGGCTTGACCCTACTGTTGCAAATTCAGGTGCTCAAACAACTTTACAGCGTTGACATTCTCGTTAACGTCATTCGTCAATTACCTTTCTTATGTCATTGCATCACCCATTACGAGTTGTTTTATCTTTCTTTGGCAGTTCATCGTGTTATTAATGATGGTCTTGGCTCAATTTTACCATCTAGAGTTCAGAGAGTGATTTTGGATGGTATATTTAGTATAGGCCGATCACAACTTTCAAAAACTATTTTGAATGAGAAAAATCCGCTTGGCTTGTCACGGCTTGCCCAATTGAAGCGTATTTTTGAAGAAGGAAAGAGTCTGCAACTTCAATTTCCTGCCGAAGATCTTGGTTTCAGGTGACGTATTTATAAAAAATGTATATAAGCTTTAGTTAGCGCAATACTTCATGTTTTCGATTGATTGAGGAGTTTCTAACGATTATAAACTCTATCTTCAGATACAAAGAGGGAGCTCTTGTATCAGAAATAAGCCTCACTCATGATGCTGACAATGTTCCCACTGGCCGTCGGAGGGATTATGTTCCATCTTCTGAACCCGGTTCACGACTTCCTCATATGAAACTGAGATCATTATCAAGTGTCTCTAACAAGGTATACTGGGTTACTTCATTTAATCTTATTTGTATCTGTTTTTATTCGGTTGTAAGATGTTTTCTCATTGATGCTTTCTTATCATGAGGAAATTGCTTATATCTAGACTAGGGGTGTTCAATGGGTTGGACCAGAAAGCTAGGCCCATTTGAAGCCCATATTAAGTTTAAAGGGCCCTTATCCAACCCCGCCCATATTTACTTAAGCCCAGCCTGGCCCGGCCCAATGAACACCCCTAATATAGACTTATTTAAGCAAAATTGTTTCTCGATGCCGCAATTATTTTTTCTTTAGTGCATTCTGTATGTTTTGCTGCTTATTTACAGTCTCCTGCGATCATTCTGAAGGATGTGTTTTCAACACTAGACGTAGTATCCGGAGATAAACTTGAATTTGCTCTCATAATCGCACCAATCGAGTCATCTTACAATCTAGCTCATGCAATGGTTAAGGTGGCTGAGAAGTACAAAATTTGTGTCAAGGTTTGCGTAATTTGGCCAAACAACTGTGCTAACGACTCTGCTCGGTGCTATGAGGAGACTTATGTAAACGTTGTAGAGGTGAAAAAATCACCAACTTCTCCATCGTGGTGGGATTTATGTGGGATGAGTGATAAAGGAGCCATTCTTGTGAGACCTGATGAGCATATTGCTTGGCGTGCGAGATCAGAAGTTCGATACCCGAGTTATGAAATGGATCGAGTTTTTTCTGTTGTTTTGCGACATACAAAGGAAATATGAGAACTGTTTTGTGGCATAGCAAGATTAAAGATGTCAGCTATAGTATATACAATATTGAAGAACTATTAATTAGATTTATAGAAGTTGAAAAGAAACTTGTACATATATGTATACCATTAATTTGTTGAAATGTTGGAATTATCAATTTGATTTTCCCCCTTTTTTTATTCTCGTTAATTTTACCCTAGTGGCTATTTAATAGTTCATATATCCCCGATCTCGTATAGTTATAATTATGTTTTTAGAATTATTATTATTGGTGTTGTTCGGCCATGATAGTGAAATGTATTGACTATTTACTCTCTGTTTGATTGTTGGTACTGATTGATGGTAGTACAAATGGTTTGTAATGTAAATTTTTATGTGTCTTCTGATGAAAAGTTAATCAATCAAAAGGTTCTATAAAAAAAATGTCAAATTTGAGTTTCACACTATCGTTTTTTTATATATATATAGAGTGAGAAAAGAATATCGGAAAAGTAACTTTGTTTATGATAAATATTCGGAAAATTAGCTTTCTATTGTATATAGTTTTTCAAAATGATTTTTTCAAAATAAGGTATTTGATATTTAACATTATTGGCAATTTATTTATGAATCCAAAATTCAAAAATTAAAAGGCTAAATTGCTAATAGTAGTAGAGTGCATGTCTGGACGTGGTTTGTCAGTCCTCCTCGTGAATTTTGGAAATTCAAAGGTTTTCCGATTCTTTCTCTTCAATTTTTAGGGTTTCCTCTTCTTCATCAATTCAATTAATCTCATTTGATTCTTTTTTTAAAAAAATTATTTTATCTTACCTTGCATTCTCTCACAGGTAAATAACTCCTTTGAAATGTTACATTTTCCAATTTTTTGATTACTTCATTTTTTTTTATCGAATTTTTTTATTACTTCATTGTTAATTGATTATGTACTAATGTACCATTTTGCATTTAGGTCATAAAGATCTTAATCATGTATGTTGCTGCACTAAAAATCAATAATCTTTTATATTATTTGCATTGATCTTGTATGAATTAGGATTGCGCATTTCCCACCCAAGCCACATGTTGTTTCGAGTATTGAAGGGTACAATTGGGTTTTGAGTTGCAGCTTGTATTATTTTTTGGCATAATGTTTCAGAATTCAGATAGGATATTGATATATCATATATGTCAAAGATGTTCATCTTTAGTTTAAATTGTTTGATTCAGCTAATGTGAGGATATTACTAAGACCCTTCTTTAATTTGCATCAGATAATTGATAATGGCTGATGGTGAGGATATTCAGCCCCTTGTGTGTGACAATGGGACTGGAATGGTTAAGGTATATTCATTTCTCATTTATAACGACTGCACTTTCTTAAGGATCGTGTGTGCTATTTTGATTTACATCCCTTATCTTGACGGGCCAAAAATTCTTAGTTTTTGGTTTCGATTTAAAATGGACTATTTTAAAATGACTCAATAGATATGTGCTATTTTGGTTTCAAATTTGGTTCATTGATTTAAATTCTTAACATAGGCTGGATTTGCTGGTGATGATGCCCCACGAGCTGTGTTCCCTAGCATTGTAGGCCGTCCTCGTCACACTGGTGTGATGGTTGGCATGGGCCAGAAGGATGCATATGTGGGTGATGAAGCTCAATCAAAGCGAGGAATTTTGACACTAAAATATCCGATTGAGCACGGTATTGTCAGTAACTGGGATGACATGGAAAAGATTTGGCATCACACATTCTATAACGAGCTCCGTGTTGCTCCAGAAGAACACCCTGTCCTTCTTACTGAAGCTCCTCTCAATCCCAAGGCAAATCGTGAAAAGATGACCCAGATCATGTTTGAAACCTTTAATGCTCCTGCTATGTATGTGGCAATTCAGGCTGTTCTTTCACTGTATGCTAGTGGGCGTACAACTGGTAAGACTTCCTGTATGATACAAGATTCATGTTTGAATTGTCTTCATAACTACTAGGAACTGTTCCGTTCCTTTTGCTTAGTGTTTCAAGAGATGTTGCTTTATCGGGTAAAAGATAATCAGCGAGAATAGGAATCTAGAACGGGACTAGTTTGTTGTAGTCTGTCTTGGACAATTGCTGCTGTTGCAGTTTTCACAAGGTTGCGTAATCGTTTTTTCACACGTTGATCTCAAACTTCGATATTGTGCAATCCCATTGCAGGTATTGTGCTGGATTCTGGAGATGGTGTCAGCCACACCGTTCCCATTTATGAAGGGTATGCTCTCCCACACGCCATCCTTCGTCTTGACCTGGCTGGACGAGATCTGACAGACTACATGATGAAAATTTTGACTGAACGTGGGTACTCGTTCACCACCTCAGCTGAGCGTGAAATTGTTAGGGACGTAAAAGAAAAACTCGCCTATATTGCTCTCGACTTTGAGCAGGAGATGGAGACTGCAAAAACAAGCTCCTCTGTCGAGAAGAGTTATGAGCTTCCGGATGGGCAGGTGATTACTATTGGTTCTGAGAGATTCAGATGTCCTGAGGTCCTCTTCCAACCATCTTTCATTGGTATGGAAGCTTCCGGTATTCATGAAACCACCTACAATTCAATCATGAAATGTGATGTCGATATCAGGAAGGATTTGTATGGAAACATCGTACTCAGTGGTGGTACCACCATGTTCCCTGGTATCGCTGATAGAATGAGCAAGGAAATTACTGCACTAGCACCCAGCAGCATGAAAATTAAGGTTGTGGCACCACCTGAGAGAAAATACAGTGTCTGGATTGGTGGGTCTATCTTGGCTTCCCTCAGCACATTCCAGCAGGTTTTTGACTTCGCTTTAATCTCTTCAACATTTGTAAAAATGCAAATCATGATTGTATCGTTTTAACATATGCCTGTATTTTCCGTGACTACAGATGTGGATTGCAAAGGCCGAGTATGATGAATCTGGGCCGTCAATCGTGCATAGGAAGTGCTTCTAATTTCACCCTAGAAGTTCAAAGGTAAAGGGAGAACCACAGTTCGTTTGCATGAGGGGTGTAACGTGTAACTTGTACCCTATGATTTTGATTGGGAGTCTAATTAGTCGGATAAACTTTAGTTGTAATTGTAATCTTTTTTAGTTCTCCTCGTGACACGGGGACCTTGAATGTGCAAGAAAGTTGATATGTATAATCTCTATTCCAAATCCGTCACTTTTCTTGTACTCATAATTTCAGCTGGTTCGGGTGGATTTTGGATTAAATTGACTTTATTTAATTTTACTTAACGATAATGGTAGGGGTGATCACAAGCTCGTTTGGGTGGTTTTGGGATAGATTGGTTTAATTAAACCTGACCGTGAACCAAACTGACCAGTGATCCATGAATCGGGCAAGAGTGTAGGAAAACATGTTAATAGATATATAGATTATAGATATATTATGAAGACTCAAAGCAATATGTGCAAGAGAAGCTTTAGAAAAATCGTTTTTTAATTTTCAATGCATCTGCAAACCTACCAGCCTCACAAAGGTTATTAAATATTCAGAATACAATATAATGTTAACGAATAACGACGGTATTCCCTGTACAAGTATACTTATAAGATAGTCAGGTGACAATGAAGCAGCTATAATATTCCACATCAATCGTGTCGTAATAGATATACCTATATCTTGATCAACCACGAAGTCTTGCGACAGAAAATGACCAAATATCGGCCACCAAAAAATGTCTATAGTCCTGCAGCGTGATGAAACCGTTGTAAAAAGGTCGGAGCTGTGACATGATTACAAATTTATTGGATAATGAACATTAAACAATGTCTTCTATACTTACCGGTGGTGCACATTCATTCAGGTCTGTTGCACACGATGTAATCGCACTTGATCAAGCACGTGTTTCCCACGTAGAACCGTCACACTTGAACCTGGTATTCCATATTAATCTCGACGCGTAAGGTATCATTGACTAAACTTCGATTTATAGATAAGAATATCGAACAAAAGAAAGCCACAAATCTTAAGATGTACGATCTCTTACCTCCTATACAAATCTTAAGATTCATGAGGTCTATGGTTTGTCCTTCCCTACAAAGTTCAGGAGCTCCAGTTTTGCTGCTTCCATTACTGCCTTGAAGTCTACATCCGTATATCTTCCCCTGTAACTCAAAAATGATAAGCAACAATGTTACATGATTCGCTAATTTCCAGGCGGATCGCAAAATGAAAAAAGCGAATTATCGTCGGTTTTGGACTATTCTTGGGCAAACTTAAGTGAACCACGAATTCAAAAGCGAATTAGTTAGCGAATTATGTTACACTGATAAGCAACTTGAGCCACAGTTGGCACCTCCTTTCCTCAACATGAAATCGGAGAATGAAAGCGCTGTATTAACAACAGGACTGATCTCCACAACTTATTAGCACCTCAGTTCAGTTTCCCATAATTTCACTTAATAAGTTCAATTCGGTTCAATTTTCATATATCAAGGAGAACATTCGTCTATGTCAAATACTATCCACTATTTTTCTAGTTGCTTCATTTCACTGTTTTTCTAAGAGAAGTGTAACAACTAATAAAAAACAAAGGATATAAATACGCGAAATTTCTTTTTTTAGTCCATCCCTAAACAGTAATCATTTTACTGTGGCGATCACTAATCATTTGTTCCTCATTGACACACATTTTAAACAAGATGGAACAAATGCATAAGATTACATAGGGTATATATAAATGGATGCGAGTAAATCAAGAACAGTACTACTTACCAAAAATGAGTCTTTGACCAGGCTGCAGAAGGATAAGCTGGGCTAGCAATGCCGTGCATTACTCTTGCAACTGCACGTGGGGTTAGTTTAGCTGCTGAGTTGTTCTGCAGAAAGACCTAAAGTGCCAAACATTGCATATATTTCAGCACCCAGAAAGTCGTCTTTAGACACGATATTTAAAAGTGCCCGATCAACCCTTACCTTAATATCTGCTCGAAGAAACGGGCTGCACAAACATGTAATGTTGATAAGTACAAAACAACAAAAATGCCAAAACCTCAATTCCAAAAAAAACTTCGCATATTGGTTTCATAACAGAATTACGAAGTAGCACTGATGTTATTTTGATAAGGAAGAAACAATTTGCATTATGAAAGCAACTCAAGGGGAAGACAAAGAACATTTGAGCAGTAAAGGAAGATGTACTCTACTAGAGCTTGATCTGAATTAAAATGTCATTAGGTCATTGCAAAAAGTCTACAGCTTGAATCTTATAAGTTTCGAAGCAAATTTGGATGTTTAGCCATGTAGATGTTTATAGCCAAGTACGTAACATGCCCTTCAAGTCCTTTTCGCTTCTACCTTTTTAGCAACAAACCAAAAAAACTAATAGATTTGATCAAACAGAAACAAACAAAAAGGGATGGAGAGAGTACATCATAAACCGATGTTGCAACCAACTATTTGGCTAGTTTTGCGATGTATTGGAAATCTCTTTATCCTGACTATTAAAAATCCCTCAATATGGAATGATAATTGGTATTCTTGCAGACACATTTAAATCAGAGGGAAATCGCGCAATAATCACAGTTTTAGTGTACAACTTTTAGGCACATGCCACAGCTTGGGATAAATCAGACTTCCAGACTTTGGGACAATTAGTCACACACTATAGTAATACAATGAGATGGTATATACCTGTTTAGCTTGATCTTTGTGGGAGGATCAATCAGAGTTTCTTCACTGAAGTATTCTGAAATGATCTTTTGCAAAAAGGTTGTGTGCTGGTACTTCTGGGAAACATCATATTCATTCATGCTTTCACATGATTTTACAGCTAAAGTAGCAGCATTGAACATCATATCTAATTTACGAACCTGTTTTGCAGAGGAAATATAAGTTATACGTAAACCATTGTACAAAACTGTAAATGGAAACAGGTTATCATCTTGAGTTACTTAAAACTTTAGACTTAAGGCTTAAGACGATTAGAAGATAAATAGTAGTCATTCAAGTACCTTACAGCATTCAATTTCTGACAACCATTTTGTCATCTGGGTAGCTAAAGAGCACAAGTCCCTAGGAACATGCACAATTGTGAAACAGTACCCGGGATCCTTCAGTTCATATGTTATTTCCCCAATAGACTGAAACACAACAGGAAAAATGAAACTTTAATACACCTCAAATGGTATAATAAACAGAAGACATAATACAAATATAATGTCTCTAATAGGTACTACTTAGGTTACAAACTTCTCATAGGTCACTTTTAAGGAGACAACCATATGTGAGTTAGCTCCAATTGAAGAAAGAGGAAGATGGCAAACATGAGTCTAGAGTATAGCAGGTACTCCACCTATTGTGAATTGGTTTTCGGATGGTCCTAGCTAGGCTTGTGCAACGGGCCGGATAAGGGCTGTGTCGGGTTCTAATAAAAACGATTCGGGGCGGACCGGGCCTTACAAGATAAGAAACAAGCTTTAAATGGGTTGTGTCCATCAAGGCCGACCCAACCCGTTTATATTATTTTTATTTCATTTGTAGGATCGTACATTCTACGATTCAATCCGACCTCTCAAAACAATTCCAAATAGAATGTAAAATATAGAGCAGTAATCTACTTCTAATTTAAGTGTCTGAAATTCTCTAAAAAGAAATCAAAAGAATGGTATGGAAGAACAGTGTGCAACTCAATGCAACAAAATTAACTATATCCTGTATTCATGAGTCATGACAACGCCCTACATATGTAAGTCACATCTACACACCATGAACACAGACAAAAGCGGAGCAACGTATGCCATCCTCCGCTTTTGACTAAATCAAAAATCTCATCTACTGTATTTCTATGTTTCATCCAAGACCGCCAGCTAAAACTACGAAATCAATCCTAGACTACTATCAAACTGCTTTTTTTTCACCATTTCAACCCTTATCCAACCCATATTCATTTACTTTTATAGAGCCCTTATTGAGCCCAACCCTTATTCAACCCAACCCTTTTAAAACCCTCATAACTAAGGGTCGTATCAGGGCCTCCAACAGGCCCCCTGCCCAATGCACAGGTATAGTCCTAGCCAGGCTTTTATGAGATCAAACTTTATATTACATAGGCTTATCTAGAATTGTCAATTTGTCATGGACTTACAGCAGATCCTGCAAAGTATGCAGGTTATACAGACTACTCCACATATTGCCAATTGATTTTTAGGATTAAACACCTAAGTAGCTAGTTTATGCTCAATCTTTCACCTTGTGGGTGTATGTGTTGGGCAACTGAAGTTGATAGTCAGCTTAGTCCAACACCAAGCCTTTGGTAGTTGGTGAGGTTCCTACCACTATATGACGAAATTTTGGTTGGTGATATCTGAGGTTGGTGATGGCTATAAATACACTGTCAAGCATTTTCACCATATAATTTGAATGTGCATCCATATTCCATACCTTTAGGTTCTGCAGCTGATTTACAAACTGTTTTACTGTATAGCCGATTTCATTTGCTACTGTGGGAATGTCAAAAACATGAAGTCCATGCTTAGTTTCTGCTCTGAAAGTTTTTTCAAAGTGAGAAACAGCATTAGTATGAATTAAATAGGGGATGAACAAAAACTTCTTTCTTTTGATATAAAAAACACACTTATTCAAAATTCCGGCAACCAGATGATCTCGGGCAGCTAAATCCATAGGAGGAGTCTGCAATGACACACAAGCACATTGTATACAGATGTTACAAAGACTATTTGACGAAACAAATTCAACCAACAGCACTTGGTGAAAGCCGAGAATCAACCTTGTGAAAATTTAAGCTGCAAGTGACGTTCATTTGTGGATGAAGGTGCAGGTATTGTACTTCTCCCAATTCCAATTGAGTTAATATTGTTATAATCACCTGGAGTAACCGGCAGGGAACAGTTCAACAGCAAAATTATACATAGAGTATGAAAATAAATTCTATTCACGTTTCACGAATATTATTAGATGACTATAAGTATGGATAAATCAATTTCCAGCAATATATAATATAGGCGGCAAAAGACACTAGAGGTCGACTCTGTTTCTTAAACACACAAGAAATATGAAATGAGGACACAAAAGGAAAAAGACCTCTTCTTTAATGTCATATTTGCGAGATACAGATTCTTTGATCAGAGAATGAATTTTCCCCGTGTCATGGTTAAAAACTTCACCAAGGAGTTTATTCACCGCATATTCGTCTACACCATCACTGTAAGGTGAAGGATTTTGTCAGATTTATATAACAATTTAATTTTTGGGAAAACCAATCACACAGAACATCTTTGGATCCTGAATATACCTGTACATGAGACTGCGTAGCCTAAAATAACTGGTGTCATCAAAGAACATATGACAATAAGATAACCTTCCATCACGTCCAGCACGTCCAATCTCCTAAATAAGATATGAAATGTGGGCAGTCGGTGAGACACAACAACACCAGTAAAGAATCAGACAGTAGTGATAGAGCCAAAAAAAGAACCTGAACATACTCTTCCAAGCTTTCCGGCAAACTGTAATGAATGACCTGAAACAAACAATAAAATGTGGCAGTCATACACTGGACTTTCAAGATGTTTTGTAATTGTGCTAGTGAAAAGATCGATGGCCAAACGAACCCAATGGGTTCCCAAAATATAGGTTTCTTCTTTTTATGACTTATCCAGTGACATGTTAGTAGCATTATTTTACTGATGTGCATAAGAAATCATCTCGAATGCATGATAAATAAAGCTGGTGGGCCTGTGGATTTATTATTGAATCTATGCATCAATTTGTTATACAGAACAGTAGAAAAATAAAAGCTTGAACAAATACAATAGTTATAAACTCTGAAGTGGGAAAAGCTTTTCTTACAGCTCCAACATCACTTTTGTCAAGTCCCATTCCAAATGCCACTGTTGCAACAACCTATATCAATAATAATAAGCAACTAGGTGAACAAATCTACTAGACTACAAATAATGTAGAGATGTTGCTAGGATGATGATTTACCACTTTGATCTTATTGGAACAGAATAATGCTTGGACTCGACTACGATCCTTTGCCATCATGCCACTGTGATAACTCTAGAAAGTCATTAAATATATGCATTCATCCCTTGTTAGACTTAGAAAGAACCTCGGTCCTCAAATATCTTGGGTTGATGAAATGAGTAGATTATCAAATATGCATACTCACCATAGCAGGAATATTGCTATCGCTTAAACATTTGCTTATCATGTCGGTCTCTGACTGCACCAAAATGTAACAGCAAGGAACAAGAGAAAATGTCAAATGACGTGCTTGCTAGAGGAAGAGGTAGACATGTTTTGTCCACAGTGAAAATCCATGGGAATGTCCACTGAGGTATTCATTTGAGTCAACGGGTTGGTTTCAGGTTATGTGTTTTGAGTAGGTTTAAAATTGGGTTTTTTGCCCATATTTTTTTACATAATTGATAATCATTTTTGAAGTCGGGTCAAATCTAGTCTGGTGTTACGATTTCAGGTCATCAGGTCTATTTTGAACACCTCTCAGTCCACAGAACATAAACCACGAGTCAAATAACACCAAAATCTTTAGATTCGTTCAAAATAACTTGACTGAAGTGAACTAAAGCTTCAAGCTCTTTTTATAGACAATCAAAATGCTTCTAGTAATCCACAAAACATGTTTACAACTATTATTAAGAAAAATCTTTGAAAACACGAGAAATTTACTAATTACCTGAAATTTGCAGTAAATAATGATGCTCTTAAGTTCACAATACGGAGATGATTTCATTGTCGCAATCAAATCTTTCACCCTGTTTATCCAAAACATTGACATAAGTTCCTGGTCAATAAAACAAATATTATCAGCTGAAGTACTTAAATAAAGAGGCAATGCATACTTCTTATTTCCGCTCATAGACACAGACAACTGCAGGTTGTTTCTCAGATGATGAGTCTGCACCAAATTCGTAGATGGAATGTCCAAAGCAAGCATAACAGCATGCAGTGCTTTTTGAGTTGCAGTCGCAGTCATTGCCAGAACACATCCAGCTTTTAGTTTATCACGAAGTACAGACGCCCTTAGCCTCATGTATGAAGGCCGAAAGTTGTGTGACCTGAGGCAATTGGTATTAGAATAGCAAGCTTGCCGCAACAGGTTCTAAGAAACTTTAACACGAAAACAAAAACGAGCAAATCCAAAAGGTAACGACAACATACCATTCAGATACACAATGTGCTTCATCAATCACTACAAGTGATATCAATGGGGAAGAGGAAATGATTGACATGAAGTCTTCATTAAGAAACCTCTCGGGTGAAACAAAAAGCACCTGAAGTATACAAAATAGTTGGCTTAACTGCCAATTTGATAGATTGAACAAACAGCACACGCATTGCTTATAACTTCTAAAACAACCATTACTAAGAAAGCAAGACTATGCTTAAGATACTGACATATTAACTAAAACTATGTTTGGATAACAATTTTGGAGAAAAAAAAAGGGGGGAGTGAAGGGGAAGGAAGGAAGGGAAGGGAAGGAAAATCGCTCTTGTTTGTTTAGAAGGGAAAGGAAGGGAGATGGGAGTTTTCCCTTTAAATCTTTCCAACTTTGGAGAGATTGGAAACTTAACAAAAAGTATTAATCAAATCCTTCCAATTCCCTCCCCTCCAAATCCCTTCCCTCCCATTTTTCTATCCAAACAAGGGATTCATCCTCCCTCCAAATCCCTCTCCTTCCTTTCCCTCCATTTCCTTCCATACAAACACCCTAAAATTAGTTGCAGTGCAATCACAAAACAGATCAGGAATACTACACAGAATTACCTTTATACTCCCTTCTTGTAGCAAGGTTAAAGTCTCAGACATCTCCTCTAATGACTAAAAAACATATCAAACACCAATAATTAGCAACATCAAAATCATACATTACCTACAATTCAAAGTCCAAAGATATGTTCGATTTTGATACAAATAATAGACTCATATGAACTAAAAGGTGGAACATATCTTTGAGACGGAGGGAGTACAAATAGGTAAAATTGGGAATGAAATCCACCTGGCTACTACTCAGTAAAGCACCATTGACAACAGAAGGAAGCTGTTTTAACTGATCAATCATCAATGCCATCAATGGGCTTACAACTAGTGTAATCCCAGGAAAAACAATAGCTGGCAATTGATAACACAGTGATTTTCCAGCACCAGTAGGCAAAACCAACATTGTTGAGTTACCAGCAAGCACCATTTTAATAGCTTCCAACTGCCCGTCTCGAAATGAATCATACCCATGTGTAAGCCTTAACAAATTCACCAAATTTTCATCAGAAGCGTCATTCCTAACATCTAACACTGCTTTTTTAATCAATTCAGCATTAATTTTTAACTTTGAACTCTCACCCTTAATCTGTTTTCCATTATTTTCCAAAATTAAACCTTCCTCATCACATAATCCATTACTTTCAACCCCATTTTTAGCAGCCAATCTTCTTTTACTCCTATAAAGACTTCTTCTTGATGAAGATGAACTATAATTCCTATTCTTTCCCTTAAATTTAAACCTCTTACCGCGCCCATTAATATTCAATTTCACAAAATTTCCTTCACTAACACATTTAGGTCTTTTTATAGGCGCTATACTAATTGAGCTAGACTCACTATTTAACCCATTTCCTATCAAATTTCCCCTTTTCCTACATACCCTTATATTTAAATTACCTGAATTTACATTTTTACCTTCACAATCAACCCCCGTTTCAGATTTCAAAGCCGACCCAGATGGTAAAACGGTATCTTTTTCACTATTATCATCAAAATTTAGATTAATTTTCTTCAATAAGAAAGAACCAGACTTTGATTTGTAACAAGAATTAGCCTTAGCCATGAGTGGACTAGGGAAAGAAATCTCGGGAACATTCGATATAGGTCGTTGAATTGGGGGAGAAAAACATGGAAGGGGAGTAGAATTTGACGATTGACAAATTGGGTTTTTAATTTGTGGAAAATTTGAGGGTTTCGGGTTGATTTTGTGGGGGCTTGAAGAAGGGTTTTGTTTGGTTTTTAGGGATTTGAAAGGGGGTTTTTGTTTGACAATTGAAATGGGTTTTGAGGGAAGCTTTTTAGGAGGAGGAGAGGGAGTTGGGTTTCTTGGAGGAGTTGCAGATATGTGAGAGCCATCAGAATCACTATCTGACTCCATTGATAAAAACTGAAGGTTACAGAAAGATTGGATGTATGAACATGAAATTTAGTGTTCTTCCCTCTTCTTTAATGGTCTGCTTCTTCCCGCCAAAATCATGCCTACTTCTTTTTATCATTTTGGTGCTTAATAAAACCATTTTTTCCTTATTTTTGTTTGCTGATTTTTTGGATCATTGCCCTCAATAATGCTCGTTGGGAACATATTTCCCAGATTTCCCATGGTACCGTCTACGTATAAAAATATTTTTTTTATTAATTTTGAATACAAAATCGCTCCATGAGATAGCGGTTTAATTTGAATTTCAAAACAAACCGCTATCTCATATAGCAGTTTGGTATATTGCAAATTTTTTAGAAAAGAAAATGTTAAAAGATAAACCGGTAAGCTTTAATGAAGAAAAATATTTTGGTCATTGAGTACGGGATTTGAACAGCCAACCTCCCTTCATGCACTCCCGCAAATGTACGCGCACGTTTACCAACTAAGCTGCAGGTATTCTGTGCTTCTATATCACACTTACTTTATTTATATTATTTTTTGATTATACAGTAAAAAAAATCCGTGTATTTTTATTTTATTTTTTTAAACATGTTAGAGCAAACCGCCATCTCAGGTAGCGGTTTTGTGATAAAATATATTTTTTAAAAAGAACAAATTAGCCTAAACTGTTATCTGAGGTGGCGGTTTTAGTATTGGTATCAAACCGCCATTTTAAGTAGCGATTTAATCTGAATTTTTTTTTTTTAAAAAGAACCATCCTACGTGAACGGTATTATAGGAAATAAGTTTCCTATCAACATAAAGTGAGAAATAATTTCTCAAATTACAATATTAAGGGAAAAGATTCGATTTTTTGATTGGTTAAACGGTTAAAATAACTTTTTTTTTAAGAACAGTTAAAATAACTTTTGATAAATGACTTGTAGTTAATATTAAAAAAATATGACTTGTAGTTAAAAAACAAGCTTTTAAACAAAAATCATAAAGTTACCCCAAGTAGTTTTTTATTGACTTGTAATTTTTAACCTACGCTTTCTTTAATAAACAACAAAAAGCTCAAATTAACAATTGTCTTATTAGCCAATTTTCCCAAGTGAGCAAATCAGTCAACGCCTATAATTAACAATCATTTGTCAAACATGCTCAATATACATCAAACTAAATTGGTGTAAGAGATTGTTACAACATTGTTTCTTTGTACAAACTTAATTGAGATTTACACATTACAAATTATAAGAAGTATATTGAAACGAATAGTTCACATTTATAAAATTAAGTAATCAGTAAAAGAAATTTCAATGTATATCAATTTTAAGTAGTAAAAAAGTTACAATTGGAAAAAATTAGCTAGCTAAGTGACAAATCAATTTAGTAGTATCAGTTTTAATAAGTAAAAATCAATTTTAATCAATAAAAATCTTTTTTAATTAATAAAAACTAATTATTGTTAATTATATTATTTATTTTTTTTATAAGTATTTTGATAATTAAAATTGTATAATAAAAATGTACGTAGTGCTGGTGATAATTTGTTGTTATTTAAAACAAGTATTGAAAATCATTGGAAAAATTAGTAAAAATCGATAAAAAAAAGGTTCAATTAAATTAGTAGTAAGTTTACTAATCACTAATTTACAAAATTGCGGTTATACACATCTTTTGTTACATAAATTGGTTATACACATCTTTTATTACATAAATTTTCAAAAAAAATAATTTTGTGATAAGACCATTTCTATTTCTATTAGGTTATGTTTGGAAATTAGTAATTCATTTCCAATTGTAAATTTTAATTATGAAATCATAAATGTAGAATTTGAAAATGACAAGGTGTGAAAAGTCATTCTCAATTTTAACTAACTTTAATACAATGTAGGATTGATATAAATCCAAATTTAATTTTTATTAGTTTGTCAAACACTAAATTTAAGTAAGATCTACATTTTTCAAATGAAATCACGTTGTCAAAACATAAAATTAAGTTAATTACATGAACTAACAATCTCACACAAAATTCACTGTTTTTGTTTAGAGTTAAACCGTTGGCTTCATTTGGCAAGGGTTTTCAAAGGGTTTTGATTGAATATTGTTAAACAGAATTAGGACGACGACATCGCTGCACTTTCAAAGTTTCATCGAAAGATCCCCGATAATTCTCCCTTAGTCTCCTCTCCAAAATCTTACGCTAATGCTGCAAATATTAAGATTTCTCCCCTCTTCATCAATTCGGAAGCCATGGTTATGGAGTCTCAATCAGAGAAATCCATTATCTTCTCTCACTGTCGACAAAGAAGGCAGAACGGAAATTCTCAAACTCGAAGAAATCGAGAAAGTTCTGTCCGAAGTTAGGGCTGATGATGTGCGTGTCATTCGCGTCGGAGACCGCTGTGATCTTACTGATTTTATGGTTTTTGCTACCGGAAGGTCTTCCTGGCATGTTCGCAATATTGCTCAAGCCCTAATTTACAAGGCAGGTACTTTTTTTTTCCTTTTTTTTTGTTTCAGAAATTAGGAAAATTGTGCGTTCTAGAAAATAGAATCGTCTTTAATTTATTTTTATTATGCAAGATAATCGGTGTTAAACTTGAAGACTAGTGAATTTAAGCTTTGATCTACTTAATTTTGATTATGTTTACTTAATTTATGCTCATTGTGAGAAATTCAACGGTGATTGAGCGGTGTTGATAAGGAAATTCTTAGCAGAAAAAAATTTTGTATATTGCGAGCAACAGTTTTATTATTGCGGTTATTGTTAAGACTAGTCACTCGTAGTCGCGTAGAACAGTCTGTACTATGAATATTCTCGATTCTCAATGAGTAGCCAGTACCATTAGCTCCTTCTCTAAGAATTGAGTTATTTCCTGGAAATTAGTGAAGAATATATATTTCCTCTAATAGCCTGTTGTTTTTGTTTAACGTCATGTTCGTTCCTTGGCTTGCTGTTGCAAATAGTTTGTGTTAGGCGGTAGAGGGAGGAAAAGGCCTGGCAAGGTGAAAACAATGAGAACTTAACGAAAGTTGACCCTGAATTAACCATTGATGATACTTTTATCAGAATATCAGGTGATCTTCCGAATAAAAAGGATGCCACCTGAAAACTTCGAATACATATTGCCCATGTCGTCTCTATTGGTTAGGGTTTGTTTATTAAAACATTTCATTTTCTTAGATTTAAATTTTAAAGCAATACTCGAATGTGACTTAAATGCGGAGGGATGGAAGATATGCTAGCATATTGGCAATTTCAATCTTACAATCTCAAGCAATAATAGTGAATGAATGCAAGAGACTAAGGGCAATGATAAAGAACACCAAGGATTTATTTAAAACTGTGATTATCTACTGATGTACCACAATGTACTAGGAGTCAACAACATGTTCAATGATGGTACAAAGCTCTCTGAAGGTCTCTTTTCAGCTTTTCTTTCTTTTTTCCTCAGTCTTTCAATATTACTAATATCTATTGTTGGCTTATGATCATTGCTATCTTTGGGTTTATCCATAAGCTTTCTTTAATGAGCTTCATAACACGCACTCAGTCGTCAGCTGCATTATTAATAGCATTTGCTATATGTGAACATGTGAGTTATGTGACAAACGTTGGTCATACCTTTAAGGCTTAAACAGTATGTTAAGTTACATTCTGTATTGCGAATATTGTTATAGGCTAAACAGAAGCAGAAGGATGCGAAGAGGATGTTGTTACCAAGTGTGGAAGGGGATCAAAATGCCAATTGGATTGTTGTTGATTCTGGTTTGTTGAAATTGACCTTTTCATTTGTACTTTTCTTATGGAATTCGTACATGATTTGTACTAAACCTTTTTATCTTTGGATATGGCTCTATTATATTTTCTAGGTTCAGTTATTGTTCATGCTTTAGACGAAAAAGCCAGAGCTTACTATGATTTGGAAAGCCGTTGGACGGCGAAGAAACCACCAGCTGAATCAGGCCAGGTTATTCTATATCTTGATAATAAACAATAAATTGCAGAAGTTATAGGGCTTAATGGGTGTTAGCTGGAGTTATTAGCTGTTGGCTGTTACATATAAAGTGACCATTGAGGACATTGATTTTTATTAACTACTCCCTCCGTTTCTCTAATGTTCTTCCCATTTTGAATATTTCACCTTAAAGAGTAAGAAATTTAATTAATGTTTTTGACACATATGTAGAAGATAAAATATATCCATGTGGGATCTTGTTAGATTCGTCTTAATGTATACTTTTTTATTATGTATTTTCTGTAATTTTTTATTATGTATATTTAGAGATATTAAGATTTAATGTTTACATTAAAAACTACGCAAAAAGTGAATGGAAAGAACAAAAAGAAATGGAGGGAGCATTTAGTATTCGCTCTATATTCCAACAAATACTTTATAACAATATTTAAAATTATAATAAATTGTGTCATCGATAAAATTATTAGTTAATAATATAATTGTTACAAAAATTTTCAATTAAGTAGTTTTGGTTGTTTGACTATCTAACAAGCCAAAACTTAAAAGCTAACCAAAAAGCCATGTGCAAAATTCACCCATAGCAAAGCTATCAATTGAGTGATAGAGAATGATTACAGAGTTTGCGTTCTAGAAAGATTTAAAACCTGCCACATGTCAATCTGAAAATGTGAAGTATGGAATGTACTTTTCTAGTGTTGTATTAACCGGAAAGTTGCAGCATGGACATCACCACATCTGGTGCTGCTATAAGACAAGCAAATGCATCATGAATGAAAATATTTAAGAGTCAAGAATACAATTGTGAAAAGTTTTATAGTATTTTAGTTGGGGTATGTATTTTGATTTGTTACTTTGTTTCTTTGCATGATTCAATATGAAATGACTGCCTCTTATATCTTTTCGTTCAGGAACTGGATAGAGTGATGGTTAAGGTACGACCGAAAAACAATTCTAAGAAGCGAGTGCAACCAAAAACATAGGTCATAGTATTGGTTTCATATTATAATCTAAGTGTTTCCATCAGGAAAAATTGCACAGCACATGTTTCCTTTGAAGTGCTACGCTCTCTTGATCGTGAAGGTTTATGTTTATACACTAGATCACATCTTTATTACTATCGGCGATAATAGATATCTATGCATGGTCGATCCTTGTAGTAAAGAGTTACATTTGATTATGGGAGGATCTGTTCGGAGTAATTGTGCAAGCGAAATCACGAAATGTAGTGCAAACAGAAGACACTGAAGCTGTTAGATGTCGTTTTGTAAGGGTTCTCTATTTGACTTTGTGGCTTTATTTGGTAATTGACTTTTTGGCCATTTTGTACTTTTTTTGTTTGAATTTTGACTTTTGATTTGTTGATGGGAGGTTATTTTGATTCAATGCTTTAATTTGTGTTGTATGCTTGTTTTAATACACTTGATTTGGTGAAGAGATATTCCCAATTTATTATATTTGTAAACCCGAATGTTAAAATTGGAGGAGTGTATAAGGAATAATTGAATTACAACGAACCATTATTTCCTTTTACAAGGGATCGTGTTAGCTTGAGCTTGTTTGCATTTGGCAATGCGAAAAACATTGTGCTTTCTATAAGACCGATATTTGATCATCTAATGAGTGAGTTTTTCAACCACTATTGGGGATGATCCAACACACGATATTTTGCTTTCTTTTTCAATCTTTTCCTGTTTTCTTTTATGGTATGTTTGGCTACTTGAAATTCATTTTCAAATGTTGAATTGATCTAAATACTATGTTTGGCAAATCTTGAATTTGGTAATGTTGGCATTGGGTCAATTCCATAGAATTCCAACATAAAATGGTTCAAGTATCAAAATTTGCAAATTTCATGTAAATAGGTGTCATTTACAATTCTTAAATCTGCATACCAAATTTACATTTTTTATTTTCAAATGAATTTTATATTCTCAAACACTACATTAAGTAATTTTCTCATATTTCAACCCGTTTTTCCTTTTTCTATTAGAATAACCAAAATTAGTGATAGTTAACAATAGTCTTAACTCTTGATGGCTATTTTAGTTGTATTAATTTGTCAATTAACATAATACTGGTTATAATTGGGGATGGAAGTCTTACTCCTCGTGTGGAAGCTTTATACTATACTAACTAATCCTATTTTCTCTTATATCTACATTTGACTAGAGCAATGGATTTAGTTGCTTTGACATTTAATTTTTTTTTTATCGCGACAATTCAAATTCGAAAGGAATGGGTCATAGACTCATAGTTGTAATTTAACTGTTAAAAATTATATTGCGGTTAGTTACTTTGACCCATTATTTATCAAATTTGTTCCTATCAAAATCTACATAATGGTTACTTTGTGAATAAATTTTCAAATCATACTATAATATAAAAGTCTTGGAAAATTCCAAGTGTCATCATTTAAAGAGGCATGATAATATTTTTCAAATTTAAAATTTAATATTTTTTGTTTAAGTTTGAAGCTTAATTAGGTGAAATGTTTGTAGGATATACTATAGTAATTCTATTTAGTTAACTTCAAATTTAATATGTTCAATTGAATGAAAAAAAGTTATATAACAGGTAAATAATTAAAATAAACATTAGTAAAATATGTTTTGATTTAAAAAATCATGTACTTGGTAAATTAAATACAATAGTTACTACTTACATTATTACTTGAAACTGTTTTTGTATATATTTTGCACTAATAAATTTGTGCATTGCACGACTTTCTATACTAGTAAGCTTATATTACTCTTAATTATTTTCAAAAAAATAGATCAAAATTCTAGTATTCTCTTCCCTTTCTTTCGTTTTAATCTCCTTTCTTTTTCTTTCCTTTTTCTATATAAATCTTTATAACAGTATAAGACATAAAACAAAATATTTCCTAATATACAAAATCAAGATAACACTAAAACATATTCCAATCATTTTTATTTTACAATTTTGAAGAGATTTGTCTAGTCATAAAAAACTCATCCTTGAAAGTTTCACTAATCCAAATCCCAAAAGCCATAAAAACATTCACTTGCCAACCTAAGACTGTTTTGATATTTTCCTAAAACGATTCTCAGAATCTCTTTTTAATATGCCAACCCTTGAAAATTACTTGTTTGTCTATCTATCCATCCTGCAATTTCCCCACCTCTTAGAATATTATTTTTTTAATATTCTATTATTTTCTTTATTCCTTAACCGCTTTAAATTCTCTTAAAGTCAAAAAAATATCAGATTTTGTCAATAATCATTATCATACCAATCAATCCATTAATCAATCTTAACCCTTCTGCAACATTTCAATCTTAACCTTTAATCTTTATTACTTCTTTCTCCATGGATTTCAAAGCTGAATCCATTTACAACAGCCTAAAACTTCCCCAGTTTCTGCTCTTTTTTACATTCATCTACATATTTGCACACAAAATCTTCAAAAATTGGGGCCCCAAACATCGTTATGATGCATGCAGCTGCGTTTTATCACTTTTCCATGGAACCCCATCAGTAATTTTAGCCATTTTTGCTTTAATCATAGTTAAAACCCAAAACCCAGATAACCCAACAACAGTTTTTGCATCAAAAAACACCCCTTTTCAAAATTTGGTTCTTGAATTTAGTACAAGTTATTTCATCATGGACCTTCTTCATTACTTGGTGTTTAACCCACAAGATGTTATCTTCATTGCCCATCATTTAGCTACTCTGTTTGCTCTTCTTACTTGCAGATTTGTAGTCAATCATGGAGCTTCTGCAATCTTGGGAATCTTGATTCTTGCTGAGGTAACTAGTCCATTACAGAATATTTGGTCATTGGCAAGCTTAAGAAAGACTGATTTTGCTAGTGCTAAGAAGGTGTTTGATGTTTTGTCACCTGGGTTTTATGCATTTTATACAGTTGTTAGAGGTGTCTTTGCACCTTTGTTTGTGATCAAAATTGGGTTTGTGTATGCTAGTGGAGCTGTGAATAGTGTGATTCCTACATGGGTTTGGGGTTCTTGGATGATGTTAACTGTATCTGGTATCTTTGCTAGTTTGTTGTGGATTTTGAATCATTGGATTGTGTTTTACAAAGAAAAGCAGTGCAACAAGAAGTTGGAATGATGTATGGAAGTCTTTTTTGATACCGGCGCCCAGTAAGGCAGGTGGTTAGAATCAAATTCTTTTCGCGAAAGAGAAAATTTTCAACTATTATGTCAAATTGTCAATCAATGACTTCCTATCTTTGATTAGAAGTTGATAAGTGCTAGTAATAGTAGTTTTTAGTTGGATTTGTGAATTGTAAATCTTGATGACTATGTAGTTAAATTTTTAGTTAGTTGGTGAAATTGGGTTGTTTTTATTATAGCAATTGGATTGTGGTAATACTACATCCTAGAGATTGGCAAAAGTTCAAATTTCAGGAGCATTTTTTATGGACTCTAGACCAAAAATATTCTTGAGATTAGATACTTTTGCTCATGTTTAGGATGAGGTTATCTAAACTCAAGGAAAGTATGTAGAGATACAAATATGCAATTGCATAGGTAATCATAGCTACTCTTTATGATAAAAAGAAGTGATCATTTGTAAATTATTTGTAAAAAGAAAATTAAAAAAGGTTACACAATTTGAAAAGTAGATTGCATATGAAGTCTGGACTCTGGACCACCTTATATGCTACATAACCAAAAACAATTGGAATTTTGGTGTTGCTAAATATGGAATTCATGCATGGTGGGTCGTGTCGAAGCGTGTCAAATGCTTGACGTGTCGTGTTTTGGTGGGCCGAAAACACGTGCCTGACTGTCATGTTTTGGTGGACGGTGATTGGGCCAAAAACACGTGTTTGATGTGTTGTGCTTGGGTGACGGTAACAATGGTATCGTGTTAGCCATTTTCAAATAGTAGCATGACATGGCATAAGCACAGGGATGTGTGTAGTGTGTTATAGGCTTATAGCCATCTTCAAAATTTGTTTTTCAAAATTGGTTATAACTACAGATCACATGTCATATAGTGCAATTTTTAAAAATGGTGAGCTAGGAAGTATACCGCTACATAGAAATAGATTAGTTCCATGCTTTATATACACCAAAACTGTATGTAGTCCTATCCATTGAATTTACAATATTTTTCTACAATAATTTCTTTTTTTGCTATGACCCCACACTATTTAATTCTTGTCTATAGATTATTCATATATTTTCATTTCATCTACGCCTCAACTTTTAATCAAATACAACTTTGCTAACTCTAGTAAAAAAATTGTACTTGCTAAAATTGCTTGGGAGATGGGACATTTGAGTATAAAAATGGGGATACATGTACTCTCTAATCTGTACACAATCCAAAACACATGAGATGGGATGGACGAGTATTATCCAGGAAAAATAAATAAAAAAAAAATTGAAATTGCCGATTTAATATGCAATCGTCCATTCATTACAGTGCAGAAAAAATATATTGTACAATGTATATGAACAAAATAATAATTGTAAGTATCTTCAAAAAAAAAATAAAAATAAAATTGTAAGAAGCTATTTAGCTAATAATCTAGCATACATTAGATCACAAGTTACAGGTAATTGACGCCGTATATTGTTTGTTCTGAATATCATGGGAAGCTTATTTGTACCTTGCAAGACTGTTCCTTCAACACAGAAATTCTTTCAGGTTACACTCGAATAGTTCACCTCCTACGGTGAATGGTCTATATGCGGATGATTGATGCGGACGCTGTCTCTGGATTTCCGTGGTAGTCAATCTCCACAAATGTACCACCTCCTATCCCCTTGGCCAATCTCCCAGGATTCACACATAGGCATTTAAGAGGGTCCTGTTCTTCAACTTCGGCATTGAGAGAAAGCACCTGCATTTTTCCAACATCGTTTTAGTTGAATTCATTATCTAACGTACATCATCATTGACGTTGTATAGATTTGTACGCTCCCTTTGGGTTATTTGATTGTAAGACGTTTCCAAACCCTAATAGCTTACAAAGAAGCTTCGTTGTAGTGCCCTATCAAGTAGGAGATTCACTGCTCACATAAGCAGACAAACCAAATTACAGAAGCAGGGGGGAATGGACACGAATAATTTTCCCCCGCTACTCTGAGATATTCCAGAAACCTCATTTGTGAGTCCTTTTAAGTGTCTTAGCGGATCATAACTTGAGCAAGAAAAAGCTATATTCAATTAGTCATTACCTTAACAAAGGGGGCCAAATCAGATGGTAAAATGAGCATATGTGGAATGGAGGAAATATTCAAAGCTTCTGGGGCAATTGAGAAGTCCAGCGGAACACTCTCAGATGGTGGATATAAAGGATAGAAACTGTTCAAACAAACGGGAAACAGCACAATGCACTTTTATCTCAAATTCAAAAAGCAATAGTACATGAGGAAAATCATCCAGCAAGAGTTGATAACATGCCTGCGTTGGCTAATAATATGGGTTGCCAATCTGCTCAAACGGTCTCCTGAAGACCCATCTTTGGGAATCCTTGATATCTCTTCTCCGCTCAGATGCCTAATAATATCTACTGTGCTGCATCCTACAATCACCTGCAAATCCAGACCTCTATACCTAAATGCTTGCCCAAATTCATTTGCATTCACTAATATGAAAGACATCATTGTGTGATTAAACAAGTCAGTTCAGACCTAGAGCATGACTATAAATACAGACAAGGTTCTAAAACTAATTCAATATTTGGCAGAAGTCATATATTTCAGCAAGCTATCTTAAAAATGTGTTGTTATTGGGCTATGGCAATGGTGAAGAAACAATAACAAAAACAAGTGCAAAGAAAGCAAGAAAAAACAGAGCACCAAACAACAATGGCAAACACACAAGAAATATGAGGTATCTAATGATACCTTCCCCTCAAAACAAGTATCTTATCATTAATATACTCAACAATACATTAATGACTCACCTAACAAGCTTCAAGAACAATCTTCCCAAAGCAAAGACCTCACCTTTAATGGTGGTCTCTCTCAAAATCACTAATACAATGAAGAACTCTCTGGATAAACCCTAGTTGCTTCTAGTGTGTTAGCATCACTCACATAACCCTAATGATGCTCTAAAACTCCTTATATAGTCATAAAACACATTAGATAAACCTAGGACAAAAGGCTTAAAATCCCACACATAAAACAGAAAGCTACTGATTTCTCACGTTGTGCTCCGCTCGATCAAGCGAGCTTGCTCGACAGGTCGAGCGTGACTCCAGTATCTACTGGACTGCCTCTGATGCTTTGCTCGAGCCATTGCTCGACCGGTTCCGCCTAGCTCGGCTGGTCAAGCACCCCATTACGTGATCCTTGCCTTCATCAAGGCATATCAAATCATCATCATTAATCACTTCATTAAGTGACCCAAAACATTTGTGTCCATAACCCATAAGGACCATAACACTGTCTCTCATCTTCACTCTCAAGAGTGCAAGATAGAGCATGCATGATCAAGTGATCGAACCCATCACTAACCTCATCGGAATTGGCTCTTGACTCAACAAAATGATATAAAAGGGTTTAGGGTTTACCGGTTTAGGGTTTACAAACGGTTGGCGTCAATGCTTTTTGTTCTTATAAAACAAAATATAACACCCTGATGGAGCCCCAATACAAGTTCATATAGATTATCTACAATCAGTGAGGCAGAGCGGAACCAGAAATATTCATGCAATGCAGCACACTTTTACATCTTTGTAATGAGCCTTAACACAAAAGAATTCTTAGAATTAATGATTCCATATACATTAATGGATGAGCAATATTTGGTGGTGAACACACGAACTAACCTCATTTGCATCAAATATTCCAGGATTGGTTAGGCTAGTTATCTGGCAAGAAAATCAAAAGTGATGTTTGAGTCAGAGATTGAAGGGAAGTTCATTGAAAAACTTAAGAATCTTTATTTACCTGGTCTCTTATCTCAGGGTGTATGTCAAAAGGTGGCTGCAAAAACCAATTAAGTAATTAATTAACACTATCTTCAAACAAGCATATAAAATTATAATTAAAAAGATCAAAGTAAAAAGTTACCTGAGGGAAAACATGATCATGATTTGCGTCTCGTATAGAAGGCACTAGAAGAACACGAGTAGAAGAACCCATGTATTCAACATGATCTTGCAACTGGAGAAGTATAGTTGGACAGAAACAAAGCTTTATTTTAAAGCTCATATGTAACTATTTGTTTCTTTTGGGTGCAGAAGCAATTAAAAAGACTAGCATACCCTTCTGATGACTTCTTGATAAAATACTTCATCAAAGCTCCGATCAAAAGTTGCTTTCTTAATTTCAGGGTGCTCAGAATCAACAAAAGGTCCTAACTGATATAAGCCACGTACTTTGTCATTCACACAAACAAATTCTCAAAAAATCACCAAAGACAAAGAGAAAACCTTAAACTCTTACAAGTACGAGCAATTGTGGCAGTTTTCTAGTTGCATATGCAAGCAGTTCTGTCAATGGCTCAAACAACAAGTTGTCTGTTGTGGTGAATGGACCCGCTGCAATCATCTGCACAAATTTCACACAGAAAAACATAATATAAAGCTAATAAGTGTACTACGAGCTTAAACAAAAAAATAATTTACCACTATAAAATCATCTCTTGTCGAAGTAATGACAAATAAATATCACACATTATTGATAGTTAATAATAACATTTTCTTTTCTGCACCCGGATATAATTTTTTTTGGTAATACTCAACGAGGGAATGTGAGACTCTTCAGTTTGCCTCATCAATCTGGAGATCATGACTGCAATACAATTCCCAACGTTTGGTTTTGAGGAAAGCAAAATTCTCTGCAGGTGATTCCAGCATAGAATTCCTTGATGTCTTTGGTTGAAGCAGAAAAATGAATCTTATGGACCAAGCATAAACTTAGCACACTTGTCAGGAGTTTCTTTGAATTTATTTCAAAGATGAGCTTAAATCATTTGTTTTAGTTAGGTTGAGTGTATTTTCAGATAATGACAGCTCATTAAAATTGCCTTGTAAATCTTTCTGGCTAGTCCTCTTCTCAGTACAACACAACTGTAGGAAAGTTGTTCTATTGTCAAAAAAGTTTGCCGTTCTTGGAATGCAATGAGCATAGGTTTTTATGTGAAACAATATTTAGCAGCATGAGTACTAATTCACAATAGCACATAGTCCTCAGCTTCTCATAAGATCTGATAATTAATGTTTACAAAAGTTCTCTCACTTACCACAGATAATTGAGCCTGTGCTGGTGATTCTGAATTGGATAGATTCTCTTCAGTCAGAGCTATCCTCTTTGCAGGATGAAGATTCTCATCAGAAGAGGGTAATAAAGGAATAGCATCCACTAATTTCGAAGCAACTAAACAATGGCCACTGGGATTGGTTCCAACAATGCCCACAACCTAGTAAACAATCACAAAACATCATTTCAATACAACACCACAAAAAAATTGTTATAAAAATCAGTATCATAACTTCTAACAACGATACCTGCCCAGGGAAAATGGAATATTGGTTCAATTTGTCTAATTCAAGGCGTACTGGTTCTCCTCCTGAATGCTCAACACTGCCACAAAATTAATACAACCGTAGAAAGGTTAATGTGAAATACAAGCTAAAGTATAATTGAAGTGTGTTTGTATTTTGCATCTCTTAAGTTTTCATATTATTTACATATCCTCGAATCTTTTAGCGCTATAGCAACAGCCTCAACTGAAATAATGCCTCTAAGCCTCTAGACACTATTCTTCATCATCTTCATATCCAATATATAAGCTATGAACAGGGTGTATAGAGGGATAGAAGACGGCAGACCATACCCTTATCATAGGAAATGAAAAGGTTTCGACCAAAGAGACCCCCGCCTCAAGAAAGACCAACAAATGAATCAAAATACATAGTACACACCCTAAGCCGGGCAAGACAAGACAAGGCGAGACAAAATAAGGCTAGAAAAATATAAAGGCTAAAACAAACCAAAAAAATATAATTATTAAAACATAGAAGCACATACAAAAAACATGGAAAAGATAACTACAAATGGTCTTAGAGACGAACTCAGCATCTCCAACAAGTTTTATCTTTGGTCAACCTCAAAGAGATGCAACTCGCTCATTTCATTCCTAATTTGCTCCTTCCACGTTTTTTCAAGCCTACCATGACTTCTCTATCCATCAACTTTGATGTGTTCCACCCTTCTCACGGGTGGATTGTTGGTCTTTTTTTGCACATACTCAAATCATCTCAATCTAATTTCACACATCTTTGCAGATATTGGGGCAACACCTAGCATCTCTCTCAAACATCGTTTCCTAATCTTATTCATCCTAGTGTATCTTAACCATATTGAAGTGAGTTATCCACCTTTCACATAACCCAATATTCTCCTTTTGCATCTCAACTACATTTAACGATAAAATTTGATATTGAAATCTTTACAAGTTGCTTTATGCTACTAGACATTATTCTTACCCTTAACATATTGAAATCTATAAGTTGCTTTAAGCTACTAGACATTATTCTTACCCTTAACAGATTGAAATCAGTTGTCCAACTTTCACAAAACCTGATATTCTGCTTTTGCTCCTCAACTACATGCATTCATATTGGAGGCATATATAAAATTTGTTGTAATTGTAGGATATTGTCCCGAGTTCATGAATCTAAATAACCAAATGAGATGTTTGAATTGAAGACATTTTCAGAGTTCATATGACATCGCCTTGTAACATGGAAAATATACGAGAGAACATAAAAGTACCTGCTTTGTAGTAAAACTGATTTCTCGTTCAGGCGGCCTTCTCCATCACAACAGATCATCCCAACAGCAAATATACTTTTCTGATAGATAATCAAATGAGATGAGTTAATGATTGCAGAATGAAGATGTCGAGAAGCTACTGTAATATACTAGAATAAATCTTAACAAATTACTTTACCTGAGAGGCTACTGAAGGGTCAACAGGTTCTTCATACTGTCCAGAAGCAAGAAATGCTGATGTATGTCTTTTAATGCGGTTCACAAGAGAATTAAACTGCATCACCAATAAACATAATTTAAGTTTGATCAGTATTATGGTTGTCTTAAAAGTTCACTTCACCATAGAAGCACACATACCCTGTCTTCAGTTCTGTCATACATATATCTGCAACCAGGTTCGGGCTTGGATCCATGAATCACTAAAGAACACCTTTTCTTTGGTTGCGCTCTTCGAATAATTTCATCTCCCATATCTTCATCTTCGGATTCCTTTTTCCCACATTCTGCAATAGGTTCAGTCTTTGTCTTGTATTGAACTACAAATTTGTTGATTCGCTGTCCAAAAGGTGTCACAATACTTGACTGCTTGCTGGATGAGAGAAGGCTTCCGTTTGTTCCATGCCTTGAATCACCTAATTCTTCATACCGAGCCAAGGTTCTGTCAGTTGGAGTGTTTAAAATACCCTCTTTGGTATCTTCTGGTTCATCATTTAATGTCCTGTCCAGAAGGTACAACTATGATAAACATAAACAAAAGTATTTAAGGTTTAAAAAAATGAAAGAAGAAAACCCTTCAAGATCGAAGCATTTAGTTTGCATTAGCCAATTTAGAACAATCATACAACTTAGGGAAAATACTCAAAACAACAATGATGTGTCAAGTACATGAACAAAAAGTATAGCTCAAACGCAACCCAATTCAATTTGAACGAAAATAAATGGGTCAAAGAAAAGGCCTTCAAATACACATCTAACATTTACAAGAGAAAGCGCAGTTGATCAACATAGGTAAAGCACAATCAGATCAACGTAGTCTGGATATGGATACTCACATATCTACATCACGAATGGAGTACACATGCAAACCAGGCTCCTCCTTAATTAATACCTCTTTCTGCTCATTTTGTAGGTGCAATAAAAACCCATCCATCTCAGCATCATATACAGTAGATTCATTCAACTGCCTGTAACACATCAATTCAGCCCACAAGACATACAGATTTCACAAAGATTACCTACCACATAAAGAAAAATAGCTTACAGTCAAAACGTCAAATAAATCAGCTGAGTTGTCAGTCATATTTTTTGTTATAATCTACCCTTTCCAATCACCAGGGGCGATTCTAAGGTGGTGTGTGGTGCACAACCTTACAAGGCCCTTAAATCTAAAAGCCTCGTATAGAAAAATCATATTAAATTAGTATATTAATGAATAATGAGGTAGAGTAGTTAGTGGGAGTTTTGTGTAACATATCAATGGTCATAGAATCAAATCTTATTAATTACTACTACATTTTTTTTCTTTCCTTTCTTTTATCTATTTTTAACACAATCCATTTATCCACAAACATCTTCTCTTATATCATTTAATTTTCATCTATTCATTAAACATCAATAATCACTAAAAATAATCAACATTTTATTTCTTAATATTTCAATCCTTTAAACTTTTACACTTCTTTATTATTTTCCATCAACCCATTACTTTTGCTTCTCTTCCTAACGTTAGAGATGGAAATTTAATTTCTGACAAATTAATTCAAGATACTTTTATAAAAATAACAGAAATTCTTCAGTGAGACCGCCTTATACGTGCAACCGACCTAGGCCCAATAAGTTTTTTTAAAATATTCTGACATACTAATTTTAATACTTAAAAGGACAATTTCAAGACTAAAAAATCCAATTTTAAGATTTAAAGGGTCAATTTCAAAGTTTTTAGTATCAACATTAATGTTTGAGTCATCCTACTTTAAGGTTGAAATGAGAATTAAGTCTAGCAATTGGTCTTTTAAGTCTTAAAATTGGTTTTTTAAGTATTGAAAATGAACTTTTAAGTCTTGAAATTGTCAAATCCCATAATTTGAAATGTCAATTTTAAATCTTTGAAATTGTTCTTTAAAGTCTTCAAATTGGTCTTTTAACTCTTAAAATTGACATTTTAATTTGTAAAATTGATTAAAATATATAAATAATTCGGCCGGTCCAATAAGACGCGTCTCACAAATGAGACGGTCTCACCCAAGTTTTTGTGTAAAAATAATATTAACATAGTTAGAAATTGTGTTGAGTTTTTATTTAATTATTTAACTTAAAAATATAATTATATCGAGTTTTTATTTTAGTTTAAGAAAATTTCCCTTTTCAATTATGAAGGGCCTCAAGTTCAGAAATTTATAAAAAATAAATTGAAACTCGGAATACTTTACTCTGCCCCTACCAATCACTTGTTTTGACGGAAAGTGTTTTTTGTCGAAACAATTTTTCGTGAAGATAGTTTTTCAACAGAAAATGCAAATGATAATTATTTTTCTTTAGTTTGGTTTAATGATACCTATTATCATGCTAAAAAGGAAGATATACAATGTTGAATGTTGGTAGTGAGAGAGTAGAGGAAAGTTGGTTTCATACATGTTTTGGAGAAAAAATGTTTGCAATAGGATGAAAAAATGTTGAATTATAACATGTATACCATGTTTATCAGTATATTTTGACCTTAAACATCAATCAAACCCCAACTTGACCCATTGACCAGATCAACCGACACTGAAGCGATAGCCATTTTAGTGGTTGCCGTACTGCGTAAAATTGCAAGAAGTTTCAACCTTCTTTATATTTTTCTCCCCTTCCATGATAATTCAACTTTGAAACTGTTAATTTTAATATTTTTGATCAATTAATTATAGAGGTGGGGAAAAAAATCAACAAATTTTTCAAAAGCTATGTGCAATTTCAACATTATAATATCTTTTCTAACAATTTTTTTTATCATTGAACACTTTACATATACTATATTATGTAATTTAGTATTAAGTCCCGCAATTTTTTGAGGCCCCCGATTACTTAAAGGAAACGAAATCAAGGAGAAAAACTGCAAATGTAAAACTTTTCTAGACCGAAAAATGGGTATGAAAACCTGTTGAGATAGTAGACTTCCCAGCTTGAGATCAGATCTGAAGGCGTGAGCTTGTAATTTATACAAAAAGTAAGACCTGACATCAAAAAAGGATTGAACTTAATTTCCAGTTTATATTATTAAATAGAAAACCCCCAAAAAAAAGAAAATGGGAAAGAAGAAAATTGATTACATTTACGGAGAACTTCATCTTCATCGGCGATTTTGAATCCACTTTTGTTGAATTCGGCTTTGATTTCAGCATCCATTGATCCAACCTTCGAATCCTAGGGTTTGTGAGTTCGAGGGTTTTTGAGCGCGTATAAGTGAAGAGAGGGAATATAAATGTTAAAAATGGCGGGAAGTAGCTGCTAACATAAACATACTTTCATAATGGGCTTGTTTTATTTGGGCCAGGGTAACAATTCTAAAAGCCCAATTATACCAGAAGGTCTCCGAATTTTTGAAACAAATAAGAGTTTCAATTAAAAAAAATAAAAAACTAAGAGCCAAATCAAACTATATCCAAAAATAAGCGTGAAATTCCCAAAGCAGAGGGTTGGAGCGTTCCGTTACTAGCTGAACGAGATAAAGCTACTTTGACCTGTTGCTGTTCTAGCTCTGAGCTAATTCAACTTTGCGCTTGCCGATTTACTAGCTAGAGCATATCTTGAGTTTTAAAACTTCGGTTTCTTCCTTCCGGACTTCATTTCCCAATTTGATAAACCCTAACCCTTAAAAACCGACTTTTCTCTCCTATAAACTTTGAAACTTTGTTTTAAATACTCCAATGTAGGTAAATTATTCAATCAACACTCTTTTGAAGCTTCCACATTTGATCAAGGTAATGTTTAATTGTTCTATTATCTCTATTTTGTTGGTTGATTAGTTGTTGGTGATAATGAGCATTGATATGTATTTTTAGAAATATTTGTAGTTCTATATCTCTATTTTATTAGAATTGATGATCTAGAAATATATTATTAGAATTTAGGATGTTGTTTTGGAATTGATGATGATCTTGATTATGTTTGTATTGATGTAGAAATGGCGTCATTTAAGTGTGACTATTGTGTGTTTTTGGAATGGTTCTATTGAGAAAGTAGTGGGAATGTTGATTATGTTGGTGGTAGGCGTAAGTTGTTTGCGTCGAAATCAAACATGGAATTGATTGAGTTTAAGCGCCTTATAAGTTCTAGGATTGGGTTGGATCTAACAAAATTTACGTTGATATAAGTTTCAAGTATTTCATGAGTGGGCGATATCGATCCTTCGGTTGAGGATAGATGCGCTTTAGATGCTATGTGGGAGCATTCAAAGATTTCCTATTCTTTAGAAATCTACTGGAGTAGTTCCTTTAGGTAATGTGGTTGCTTCTAATCCTAATCCTACACCTATGCCTATATCCACTCAAGATCCGTTTAATCCTTCCCTTGTTCTCCTTCTCAGACCCCCCGATCAAGTTTCAAATGATGAAGTAGTAAACTTAGGAGATATGGATGATGGTTTTGAGAGTAATGAGCTTGATGATGATCCATCCGAGGATGATGTGGATGTGGATGAGGATGCCCTAACTAGCTGACATGACTTTAGGAAATATTGTTCCCCACACCCTATGCAAAATGTCCATCGTAGATGAGCATGAGGAGGACAACTCATGGAGGACTTGGGCTTGTGATACTACTTACAGAAGAAGGGAGTTGGAGAAGGGTATGAGGTTTGATAATAAGGAAGCTTTGTTGGAAGCTATAAGAGTGTATCATATTAGGTAGAAATGTGGAGTATAGACAGAGACTTCAAACCAATCCGTCCTTACCTTGAAATGAAGCGGGGTTGTTCATGGAGACTTAGGGCTAGGATTGATACATATACATCTTCCTGGCTTATTGTTACATACAATGGGAAGCATGAGTCTTGTATTCAAGATAGTGACACTGTCTCGGTTGGACACATCCACTTGACATCCTCTGTTATTAACAATGTGATTAGAAATTGTGTTGCTAAAGACCCATCAATTAAGGTATCTGTAGTTCATAGATGGTTAAAGATCGTTTTGGTATTGAAGTGAACTACAAACGAGCTTGGTGTGCTAAGAAACAAGCATTGATAAGCATATATGGGTCTTGGGAAGGTTCTTACACTCTCCTTCCTCAATTTTTAAAAGCTTTGCAACATTCGAACCCGGGATTGGTAGTTGATTGGTTCTTTAAGGAAGACAATGAGATGGGTGTTTATAGACGACCTAATATTAGAACCTTCCAACGGTCTTTTGCGCGTTTAAACATTGCATAGAAGGCTTCAATCATTGTAAACCCCTTATTGCTATTGACGGCACACACTTGTATGGTAAGTATCGTCATACTTTATTGACTGCCATTGCCCAAGATGGTAATAAGGGAATCTTTCCATTAGCTTTTGCCTTGGTTGAGAAGGAGTGTATTGCTGCGTGGTCGTGGTTCATGGCTTGTATACGTAAGCATGTGACACAAAGGTGCGGTCTATGCATCATTTCTGATAGACACGCTGGTATTTTAGCAACCATGGACGAGCCGGAGTGGCAACCACCTTATGCATATCATAGGATTTGTTTACGTCACTTGCTTAGCAACTTTAATCGTGCTATGGGTAATGTTCAATTGAAAAAGTTGTTTGGTAGAACTGCTGAGCAAAGGCAACAAGCTAAGTTAATGAATGGCTTAAAGGCAATTGCAACTGCTAAAAGAGAGGCCGTTTTTTGGATTGATAACGTGGGAGATATGTCCAAGTGGTCGTTATGTCATGATGGAGGGTATAGGGGTTTTGAAGTTAGACATGACCCCGATCAAATTCGTGGTAAAGGAAGACCTAAGTCTAAGAGGATTGCCAATGAGATGGATGAAGGCACAAGGAATCGCAGTAGTTGTGGTCGTTGTGGGAGTGAAGGCCATAATTCTAGAACTTGTAACTCCAGGTAATTTACAATATATATAACACAAATGTATGAAACATAATTAATGTAATGTTAATATTAAAATATATGTTAATAACTCAAATATATATTAACCTAATTCACTTGATATACAGTAGTAGAGGAGATGGATCCAGCAGCTCCAGGACCCCAAGATCCTAGTGTCCTGACTATGCAGGAGGAGCACAGGAGCACTCCTCTATGGGATGCCGAGGTTAGTGTTTTGTTCTAAATATTTTATTTATAATGATGAAACATTACCCAGTTAACATATGTACATGTCTATCTACGTAGGTTTGGATCTGACTACCTTAGGCACCGGCATCCGATTCGGTTCCATGGGAGATCGATGATAGGATCATCCCATACCTAGAGAGCCGAGGTTATTTGATTTCCACCTTGTAGCTTATGGTAGAGTGGACCGTGCTATCATCACGGCACTTGTTGAGAGATGGCGTCGGGAGACGCACACGTTTCATCTCCCTCGGTGAGGCTACTATCACACTACTTGATGTAGCCTTACTAACACGCTTCCCATCGAGGGCGTCGCGTGTCCCTCTTGGACGTCGGCATCGAGTGGCGTGACTTAGTTCACCGCATCACGGGAGGCCTCCGGCGGCGGATTCGGGGCGTCTGCAGTACGTGGCTGGTGCAGACCTTCTCACAGCTCCCCGCAGGTGCTGACGAGGGCACCATATCGAGGTACGCGAAAGCGTACGCCTTATATTTGATAGGAGCTGTCTTGTTTGCGATAAAACAAGCACCAAGTTCAGCTCCTATATTTGAACGTCTTGGAGCGACCCTGGGAGGTAATCTCCGAGTACAGCTGGGGATCCGCCGCCCTGGGCTACTTATACAGGAGGCTGTGTGGTGCTTCCAAAAAGGGCGTCCGGGAGATCGCAGGACCACTTGCCATATTACAGGTAATTATAATAACATATACAACTTCTACTATAGTACTAATATCGTCATTATAAAACACTAATATATTTATAGCTGTGGGCGTGGGAGCACATTTTGATCGGCCAGCCTTACAGATCGGTTGGTCGAGGTGAGTTTGCTCCTCCGCAGCAACCCCCGCCAGAGACTCCCTATGGTTCGCGTTGGAATTTTGCGCGCCGAACGCGCAAACATACTGGTACCGGCCTAGGATTCTACCGAGATCAGTTAGATCTTCTGCAACCGAATCAGGTAAACATTTAACAAATCAATATCGTTATTTCAAAGCTATGATCTTTACCGCATCAATAACGTACCTATATTATAGTTTGTATGGGATCCGTACCCGGCCGAGGCTTACGCAGCTGTCCCTGATCACTCGGGGATTCAGTCGGGTGTGTGGAGGGCTTCTGTGCCACTCATATGCTTCGACATTGTCGAAGTACATCTACCAGAGCGCGTTCTGCGCCAATATGGGTTGGTACAGAACATACCTCCACCCTGTGATACCGAGCCGGAGCTGCACCTCATCTCCAGGAAGAACCAGGCCACGACTAACTGGTCAGAGATCAACGGGCGCCACATCGCCCGCTGGGATCGTAGACTGGAGCTAATAGCCCAAGGTGCGCCAATTCATTCTGTCGGGGCACCGACAACACCGGATTACATGCAGTGGTTCCTCTCCATCACACGTCGATGGATGACACCACGTGGCGTCACTGAGGCAGCACAATATACTCCTGCTGCGCCCACGTTGACTCGATTTGTAAGTCTTCATTTACATTTAATTTATTTACTTTTCGATCTCATATTGTAATACTAGATTAACTAAGCTCTTAATTAACATTTCGGGCAAAGGTGTGGCGGCGTTATCCGGACTACTCATGAGGAGCCGGTCAGGAGATGCGCGAGGATGTGCTCCTTGACGCGAGTTCCGGACTTCATACGGAAGTTGCTTGCAGGTCATCATCGGCAGGCGTGAAGTCATTGGAGGAGATGGAGTTGTCTACACGCTACGATGCGGGGCCATCTCAACCAACTCACCATCTCAATCATCCCATATCGACCCCTCCCCGACCAACTCAAAGGACTAGGAGACCGAATGTTTTAAACATAGACCAACTCAGTTGGATAGGGTAGATGAGTGATCGGGATTTTGTTGTATGTATTTGACTACGAATGTTTTAAACATATGTATATATTTAGTTGTATGTTTTAGACATATGTATATATTTAGTTGTATGTTTTAGACATATGTATATATTTAGTTGTATGTTTTAGACATATGTATATATTTAGTTGTATGTTAATGATCTTCAAGTTTGTTAATCATGCAATTACACATACATAGTTTGTTAATTAACTATTACAATTACAATCTAGGGTTTCTTCTTAAACTTATTCAAAATCCTCTTCGTTTCTTCACTTCTACGAGCCTTATCAAGTGCTTCCCTTTTCAAGTTATTTATCTCCTTTCTAAGCTCTTCATTCTCCTTATGAAGCTTAACAATGATTGCTCTTTGACATTCGGTGCCCTCCGGATCAACCCACCTAAAGTAGGTGCATCCTAAGGTCATGTCATCTTGAATAGTGGACAAGCAACATATTGGCGGGATACGATATCGCTCCAATCACGATCAAACTCGACTTCATAACCACAATGACAATGCTCATCCATGGCAATGAATCTTTCATTTACACAAACATATAAGTTAAATGCATCAATATAAATCAATAATAGCATTAATAAAATGAAAGAAAACTTAATAACTATATAAATAAGAATATTAACAAATAAACTTACCTAAACAAAGGGATAATAGCTTTTTAGAATATGTGATAAATTAAGTTTTAGGGTGTATTTATAGAGAAATGGAAATGAACGTTAATTGGATCATACTAACGGCTAGTTTGAAAGTTCAAAAGGCGGAGCTGATTATAGCTGGACGGTCAAATCGTCAACGGCACGTTACGCGAGTTACTAAGTGCGAACGCTTGATCGACTTTGACTGTGCGATATAATGCTGTAACTCGGCTAGCATTTTGAACTCTTCTTTCTGCTCAGACTTATTAGCTGAACAAAGAGCGAAATTTAAAAATAAGATTAATGACTAATCAGTTACTTATTTTGCACGCTTATTTTTGGATATAGTTTGTTTTGGATCTTATTTTTTTATTTTTTTATATTGAAACTCTTATATGTTTCAAATTTTCAAGGTCTCCTGGGAGACCGTCTATGGCAAAGACGGCTCTCCCAATAGCCCAGCCTAATGATTTTAAATTTAAAAATAAGATTAATGACTAATCAGTTACTTATTTTGCAAAATAGGTTGGTCTATATTTACCCGTCTATGCTATAGACGGTCTATAGCAAGAATTTGTGCAATTATAACGGTTGTATACTTGTATCTAGACCTGTCAACATGATCAGATTCGGATTACCGTCGAATGACACATTTTTTTTATTTTGAGGTTCATCCCATCTTTTATGAAGCATTCTCATTGCGAGATGAGTCCATAAGAAAGGTCTATAATGCTAAAATTTTTTATTATTGGGCTATTTAACGCAAGTATGAGGCACGTCTCACGGTGAGACCATCTCATATAAAAATTTGTGTTTGAGGTTAAATTATTCACAAATTCTTGTATGAGACGATTTCACCGTGAAACACTTGGGTTAAAAAGCCCAATTATAAAAACTTTTAGCTTATGAGCTTCTTATTTTGAGATAATTTCACTATGAGACAATTTTATATAAGATGAGTCGTAAATTATTTTATGTTGTGAGTTTAAAATTTTTCAGGTATGATCCACTTATTTGCAATTGAATCGTAAATCGAAAATTTACAAACGTAGTTGTATTTTCTTTTTTTTTTTTTGAGTAATAGTTGTATTTTCTTTTAATGTAAGGTCTAGTTGTATATTTGTATCTTTGTTGAATGCTTTGTAATTTATTAAAGGAAAATTTTGTATTTAAAAAGTTAATTTTCACTAGCTTGCAATTAAAGGTCTACCGTTTCATTTATTAAAACAATATGTTTTGTATGAGACTGTCTCATGGTGAGATGACCTTAAAATAAAAAGGAAAATCGGAAACAAATAAGTATTTTTAATAAAAAAAATAAAAAGATGATATTCGGATAAACTTAATTCTAAAAATAAGCGTCTTCATGCCCGAGCCTAAGGTTAAGTATGTTCGCAGTTATCAAAAGCGAACAAAAAAAAAATTGTCAGAATTGTTTGTTCGCAGTTATTAACTACAAACAAAAGAGACAATGTCATAACATTAGATGGGACAAAAAAATAGAATTTAAGTTTGTTAAACATGGCTTCCCTTTTTTGTCCCATTTAACATTATGACATTTCTCCCTTTTGACTTTGACCAATTTTTTTGTCCACTGTTAGCAACTTATTTTTTTTTTTTTTTTTTTTGTTAAAATTAGTTATTTGTTTCAAATTTTCAAACAAAAATTTCATAAGCTAAAAATTTCTATAATTAAGCTATTAACCCAAGTATGAGGACATGTCCCACAGTAAGAGCTATCTCATGCAAGAATTTGTATATTATTTTATGACTTGTTTAGGCATAATCAACAAAAAATAAAAGAAAACTAAACCACCATCCATGACCCATGAGGCGGACCAAGTAGGCTCCAACTCCCTCGAAAGACCTCATTGACTTTTTTTTTTTAGAAAATTGAAATTTTGCAAATAATAATGGTCGGTTTCAAGATATGAAAACTCTTCGAAATAGAATATAAAATATTTTAAATATTCTTTTATGGATTATATTGAAAACATTATTATTTTATTTATAATTATTTATTAAATTATTATTTTATCGATTGTACTCTCACTATTTTAAGTTATTATTATTATTTATAATTTTGCAAATAATAATCACGCTTGATTGCATAAAGATCATTTCATGTTTTTAATTTTAAGTTATTCCAACTATTTATCCCATTTGGAGTTCAACACGATTTATCAATTACTTTTAGTGTGTATTTTTATTCATGATATATAAGTTATTCTATTTAGTTAACTTAGACTTTAATATGTTCAATAGAATAAAAAAAAACTCTGCATCAGGTAAACAATTTTAAAAACAGCTAGTCTCCTAAGAGATTATCTTTCTAAGAGACGTTTCTTAGGCCCAGCCCATTAAAAGCTTAATTAAACTAAATGAGGATAATGGGCTGACTAAATTAGGGATGGTCTCTCAGAGAGACCGTCTCTCACAATTGTGTTTTAAAACATCAATAATAATTTAATATATATATAACAGTCATTCAACAATAGCATGGGCATCATGCCTGGTGGAGGGAGTAGACGAGGAGGTAGATTACTCCGTTCAAGGCAAAACAGGAAGCGCAAGGACACTGAACGCGTTCTCAGCATTAGGAGACATCGCATTTGCATTTGCCGGACACAATGTGGTGTTGGAAATTCAAGCCAACATGACATCCACCCCAGAAAATCTGTCGAAGAAAGTGATGTGGAAAGGAGTGGTTGTCGCATACATTGTTGTCGCCGCTTGTTACTTCCCTGTTTCATGGATGGGTTATTATACGTTTGGTAACCGCGTTCACATTAACATTCTATTTAGGGATGGACGGATGATCATGGGCCAGACCCTTAAAAGAAGCGGGTCTGGGGTGGGTTGAACAGGGTTTTAGACCCATGAACATCCCTAATTCTACTTAGCTATCACGCTACAGAATTGCTTAATTTTATTGCTAATTTTTGTGTTTTTATTGAGTTATTGGATTTGGAAGTTACCAGATACATACCTTCTCTTCGAAATGATCAGGGTCTGGGATTTGCTTTGGCTCCAACATCATATTATGTGAGCAATCATATTTTTGTTCTTAAAGTTTGTGAGTCTGTGACTTTGATTTTATTATATAAGAATGTTTTTTTCTTTTATTTTGTTTTTTTCTAAATATTTTTTATTCTTTTGTTTAATTAAAATAACTAGATTCTAGCAAATATATTATAATAACCTATACGAGCAGCAAAATTAACAAGAAATCATACATGGATCCATGGAATACTAAAGCAATAACCATAGGCAGAACAGGAGATGCAAAAATCGACTACGGCCCCTTTCATTTTAAGTTATGCTTCCCCGGGAATATCAGGGTTTTTTGAGAGAAGTGTAGCTATTAAAAGAAATAGAGGACACCAACATCATAATCATTGTACCCAGTGTATCCCGTCCATATGAAATGATCAGGCTTTGGGGGAGGGAAAGAAGGCGACAACCAATACGGAGAATGCGGCCAATAGAGTCCCTCAGCTCGGGAAAAAAGAAAAGGCCCATGCTGGGAAATAATGAAAGAGCTATAACAAATTTAGAGGAATACCTTCTGCAGCATTTCATAACACAAATGCACCTTTCTCAGCAAATCAGGCAGGGAGAGAATCAGAGTCTTGGAAGCTAATAATCTTCCATATAGCACTGCTTTCTCTTGAAACCTAATAAGTAATGAACAGAATATCAACTAGTATCCAACTTGCACAAGTTTAGAAAAAAACACTTCAACAAGTTTTACAAGGCTTATAGAAAAATGGAGCAAGAGGTTGATTATTTAAAGACGATATAAAAAATAGAATAGGATAAGATTAACGAAATAATGGCACCCGAAAAGGTTCTTGTGACTAGTAAGTTGTAAACTTGTAAGCATGGTATAATCTATCCATGGTGTGGATCATCAAATTTCTTGATTCCGTCCGGTTGATGGGAAGCTTTTCTGTTGGCTTATAAACGAGCTACATTGTGTAATTCATAGCCAGTGATAAGTCGTGTCGGCTTAATATTGAGTGCAATGACCCGTGGTTCCGGTGTTCAATGACAATGCAAGAAGACTTGGGAAATTGCATTAGGCATTAGGGCTGTTAATATAGTATTGATGCTTACACCATTGACATGAAAAGTTTTACTTATGTGTTGCTTTTATACACAATCTGTACATTTATATATAGCAAGAGAGCCGAAAAAAGTAAAGCAACAAACTATTATGAGCTGCATATGACAGAAATTTCCAGGAGATAGCCAGAAGAATTATTTTAGAGTCCGCTAACCTGGAAATTTTTGCTGCTCCTTTAAGCTCCTTGTGTGAAGTGCAACTCTTTCAGCAGCATCATACATGTTATGCTGTTTAAGAACTTCTAGAAGCTTATAACAAGTTTCACGAAAGGGTGTCAGTTCTTTACTTATCATCTCCTCAAACAAGCGAAAAGCCCACTCGCATTTATTCACTCTACAAAGACCATGAATTAGAAGGGAATATGTAGAAACATCAAGGCTCAGATGATACTTCATCGCCATATCATCCATTAGTTTGCTCAAGTGGCTATCGGGATTCCTCAATTTGAAGCAAGCGTTTAGCAATGGATTGAATGTCACGAGATCAGGCTTACAAGATGCCGTTTCCATGCATTCTAAAATGTTGAATGCCATCTCATCTTGGCCATGGTGACAAAACATGGCAATTAATGTATTGTATGTACAAGTATTAGGATCAATACCACTCTTAGGCATCTCCACCTTAAAAATGTTATAGGCATCCCAAATTCGCTGAGCTTTTCCAAGGGTATTTATCAAGGTGTTATAAAATCGAGTGTCGGCTTTACATCCGGCGGATTTCACTCTTTCGGCTATTTGTAAGGCTTCTTCTAGTTTGTTAGCCTTTGACAATGAAGACATCATAGTTGTATAGGTAACAACATTCGGTTGACAGCCCCTAACTTCCATCATCTCAAGTAACTCATACGCCTTTTCCCAATTAAATAACCGGCAGTAAGATTGAATGATAGTTGAATAGCTTATCACACAAGGAGAAAAACCATGCCCCTTCATCTCTTCAAGTGTCCAATATGCTTCTTCAACGCGTTTTATTTTGCACCAACCATGTATGAAAATAGTAAACGTGTGCACAGTTGGCTTTATATGAGACTTAAGCTCCATGAAAATAGCACGAGCCATTTCCACCTGTTTCTCTCGGCAAAGCGTATCAAGTAAAAAATTCATTGACTCGGCATTCTTCTCTAGACCAAAAGTACCCAACTCGTCAAATGTCCTAACAACATCTTTCCATCTACGAGCGCCCGCAAATCTTCTCATTACTTTCACCATAGTTCTAAGGCTAACCAAATTCTTCTCCATCATTTCTTGCACCAACTCACTCATCTTATCAAACTGCTTTGCCTTACCTAATATGTCTATCATGGAATCATAAGCTTCAGACCAATGCTCAAAATAAGGGCGCGATTGAACCCATCTAAAAACACCTAAAGCAGATTTCCAATCATCTTGGAACCGACAAAGTAACACATCTACAAGGGTATGACTTACACTAATTGCCTCACAAGCTTCATCATTTAACAAAGAAATCAAAATCTCATCTTCACTACTACCCACATGAATCTTATTAACAACTATTTGAAGCTCAGATGAACATGTTAGGTTTTCAAATTGACTAGTTTGGGATGGAGAAAATGTTGAAAATCTTGTATAATCATAACATCTAACATAATTAGCATCCTTCAACTGCAAAGATAATGATGCAATCACTAAATTGGAAACTTTTCCAACCAAACAACTCCTAATATAGGATTTCAACAGGAATTGCAGCATTGAATAAGAATAATTGGTCTATAAAGACAATTATATACACCTGCAATCCAAACCCAGAAACGGGAACAAAAAGAAACATATAGGATGTTAATATTTCATTCCTGTATTAGGATTTTTCAGAAAAATTACATCTATAAAAAACCCACCCAAAAAATAATTTTTTCAGTAGGATAATGAAATAGAGAATTCAAAGAACAACATTAACAAGTTCAATAGTTATTCAACAAAATAAACCCACAAAGAATGCAACTTTAGCATATTACAATTCATAAGGAAACAAATAACGAGATCATGAAAACAAATTTCGGTAAAAATTTACTTGAATTTCCTTTTGCTGCTCCTTAAAGTTTGGAAGTTGATGCTGCCCAAAACTGTACGAGTGCTAGTGAAATGGGAGGGAAGGGGAGTAGGGAACACCGGAACAGGGGCGGAATTCGTGGAAATGGAAGGGGGAATGGGTTTAGGAATTAAAAGGGTTTGAATTAACTATCTTTTCTTTCCAAAATTTGAGTAATGTAGTTGAAATTATTATTTTACCATATCAATTATGTCTATTTGGTAATAGATTGTTGGGTTGTTTTAATTAGCCGGAAACATTAATTTTTTATGGCTCTTAATTCAGTTGTTTGAATTAGTTGTTGTGTTGTTATAAATTTAGCTAAAGAATGATACGTGTAAAGTCAATCAATAACTATTTATATATAGGGAGTATTGTTTATTTTAACTTAAAAAATTATATTTAACATGTTTTAAAATTATTATAGTGTTTAGTTTGTTCGATCAACTTTAAAAAATTAAAAATAACTAAAAAGTATTTGTCAAATTCACTATGAATGCGTTTGGAAACAGACATTTCATTTCAAATTGTGGATTTCAATTATGAAATCATAATAAAGAATTTGAAATGACAAGAATTGGGGTGTCATTCTCAAATCCTCATTTTAATTAACTACTTTTATAACATTGGTGGATTTGACTCAAATTCAAATTTAAATTCTTGTTATTGCCAAACACTAACTTTAAGCCAAATCTATATTTGCAAATGAAATCCTCATTCCCAAACATACCATATATTTATTTATATGAGTACTAATTTCAATGCAATATTTCACTAAAAAGGGTGAGATGTTTTCCGGCCGCCATACCTTTTCATAGGAAAAAGCTTAAGATTCCATAATGTAATAGAGGAATCAATAACCAGTAATCAAATTCTCCTTGGTGAGCTTACATTTACCATCTTCAATGAAATGACAAGTATGAATGAAACTTAAAATGGTTTGTAAAGTTATTGTTTTTTGCTCATTTTCTGTTTTATGAGTTTTTAGCTAATTGAAGAGACGTCATCAACTAACAAGTCTACGTGTCGACTTGGATCTCTATTATCGGATTCCTATCTCTACTTCCCTGGTTGTCATCATGTGCAACATTTACCTTCGACTTAAATCATGGAATACGAGTAGAATCCAAAATCGTTAAAACATAGTGTACACGAGATAGATAAAAATGTGGAGACAAAGTAAGAAATTGAGCTATAGAGAGGTGGTAAAAAGGGCAATTCCAATATCCTGCACAAGGCGGTCCGGGTGGAAAGTTTTTCCTTTTCTTGAAAGAGGCGGACAAACCATACCCGACATCCTCAAGGAGAGAGTAAAGAGAAATGTGCGATGTCAAGAAACCCCCCAGGTGATACCACGCCCAATAGGAGTCGAAACCCTCAACCTTCTGCTCTACATATGTAACACCTCCATAAATCTCCATTGGAACATGTGCAAGATCTAGGAACTAGACAATCCATTTACTTGGGGAATGGGGAAAATCATCTCCAAGTTTATTCTGCATTTCATAACTTTTTAAACAACATAAATGGGAAACTATACAGATTCCGAACTCGTTTCGTTAAGCGCGATCAAGCTTGAACAGAAGCCATGTACACAATCAAGTCAATCACCCTAGAGCTGCAAAAACCACAATCAAATTCTTGTGCAAGTTTCAAACAAGGCTTAATATGAGCAGTTTTGGATTGCAAAATACCATTACAAGTTACCTGTATCCCCATTCATTATCATACCAAGAAACCAACTTTACAAAGTTTTTGTTCAGAGCAATTCCAGCTTTTGCATCAAATATGCTTGACCTATGTATAATACATATAATTCACACCAATGTTACACCGAACAAAATTAATTCGATGCGAGAAACCAAATGTTTCGTAGACTTAGAAAATGAAATTTGATCCAATAGAAGCTAAGCTTGTCTATTGATCATAAGTAAGAAATATAACCACAACACTAATCATAAAGCATAAGTCTTGACTCTTGTATCCAGGATTTAGAATAATGCTTTTTTTTAAAAAAAAAAAAGCATAATGGGTTTTGAACCCTAGTCATTTCTGTGGAAAACAATACATTGACTAACTCATCTAGGGTATAATATTTGATTTATATTGGATTTAAGTGATGTCAACTGACCTCAATCACTACACTGTAGATCTGTCCATGCTTGTATTACAAAATTTTAAGACTGAATAACCATGATCGTAAAAGAAAAAAAGACAAGCTTTTCAAGGTTGAGAAAAACAAGAAACGAGAAACAAGAAAACATTAATTTAGTGTTTCAAAATATGAACGGTTTGAATGCGGTCGGTGGTACGGGTAAAGTTTCGCGCTTTGCGCTTCAATGATCCACAGTCCACACCAAAATTAACTTTTTTGATTCAAAACAATGTTGCACACTATATGAAACATGATGAACAAATACTTGGTTGGTATTGTTCGAAAGCAAATTTTTACGAAATAGTACCTGCTGTCACCAAGAAAATCTGATGATACAACATCATCTTCTGTGTACCCTAGGATGCCTTTGAGATTGCCCTCAGATTCCTCTCTAATAATTTTAACCAGAGTAATTGTCAAGAGTCAAAACCCTTGCACAAACAGTACACAGATTCGAGCAATAAATTCAAAGTTTGTTTCTTAACTTGATAGCAGCTTTGATTTCATCATAAGAAGCATCCTTCTCGAGCCTAACAGTAAGATCAACAACACATACATTAACAATTGGAACGCGGAATGCCAATCCGGTGAGCTTGCCATTTAAAGAGTGAAGCATCTTTCCTACAGCCTGCCGAAAAAATCCATAGTAAGTACATAACTTGACACCAAACATGGTGTTATAGTATGACTTAGAACTTACTAAGAAAAATGAGTTGCTTTAACTTTAGAATTTTCGTTAATAAATCTTCTAGGCATGGCTTACTATGAATTTCTATATTTTTTTATTCTCCTACACGCAAGAGTTGAGGGAGAATTGATCTTTCTGTAAGCATTGAGAATCAAACCTCAATCACAAGGGTAGAAGGATAGCCTTCAATTACTAGGACAACTCATGACTCTCTTGCCATGTCAACTACTGAACGCCGAACAGCTAAGAAACATGGGTTCATTTGATAGTAATTCAGAACAAATCAAATCATGTACACAAGGGACTGAAAAATACTAACCTTAGCAGCTCCGGTACTGCTCGGTATAATGTTGAAGGAGGCAACTCTCCCATTCCTCCAGTTTTTTCTAGACGGCCCATCAACAGTTTTTTGTGAAGCTACAAATTCCCATTAAATCTATCAACAACAACAATGTCTGAGCCTTAATCCCCAAAAAGTTAGATCGGTTACATGAACCAACATATCAGTTTTAAAGATAGTCCACATGGATTGTTCAGTATCGAAACTGGCAATAATTGTTTGATCATAACTAATATAGCAAATAATAATCTAGTATCGATCTAACCAGTGTAGGAGTGGACAGTCGTCATAAGTCCCTCAACAATGCCAAATCTGTCATTTATAACCTGCCCATAACAATTGCGAATCGCCACATTTGATTGACAATAATTACCAAACAGGGTTAATTTAATTGTTTAAACAACAAAAGTAGGCAGTTTAAAAAGCGTTTTTTGAACTGTTCGTTCACTAACCTTAGCCAAGGGAGCAAGGCCGTTGGTAGTGCAGCCAGCATTAGAAACGATGTCCATTTCAGGTTTGTATTCCTTCTCATTAACACCAATAACAAACATAGGTGCATCTTTGCTTGGTGCAGAAATTACCACTTTCTTTGCTCCTCCCTTTACAACATATTCATAATATCATATCCAATTGATTTTTTCATGGAAAATTTGTTAAAAACTCGAGTTTTTCGCTCAAAATACTTCCGTTCTATTACACTTGCTACATGTCACTATCCGTGGCAAGTATTTCAGAACGGAGGTAATAATATTAGAATAACCTTTCCATAGTATAACAATCAAGGCAAAGTTACATATTTTGCAGAATAATAGGTGCAAAATACCTTCAAGTGAGCAGCAGCTTTGTCTTTGTCAATAAAAAGACCAGAAGATTCCACAACAAATTCGGCTCCAGTTTCACCCCATGGGATTTCCTCTGGATTACTATTATCAATAACCCATATGAAATTATCAATCTAATGCAATAAATCAAATTCAAACTCTTGATAAAGATTTCAATTAATTAGTACCTTAAGGCAAACACAGCAACAGGCTTATCACCAAAAAGAAGGGTCTTCGAATCCTTGACCTTCACTTCATGGTTCTTCCATTGTCCATGGACACTATCATACTTGAACATGTAAGTCTGACACAAATATATTCACACACAATACTTCATGAGATTTCCTATCAAGGGTGAATCCTAAACAATTCCTTTTTCTATTATAAGCCGGGGGAATTCAGGCTCAGACCCGCCTTGGTCATGGCCTTCGGGCCAGGGTCATTTGATTAAAAACACTATCAATATTGAAGATACGTTACGGAAGTGGTTGTACAAATATGGATTATTTTGATTACCTAGTATAGCTGAGGGATAAGGTTGATTCTCCCGCTTACAAAAATGATTAATTCTTGTAGGATAATGTGATCCTTGATTATCATTCCTCCAATGTAAGGTATATATATACAAATATATCAAACTCTAAAGCATAATACAATGACCAGAATACCCTCACACCACATTCCTAAACCATCAGACCATACAACACTCCTAATAATTCTATCTCCCTCTTGCTTGTAGCGATTCTTTAGCATATCCTCGAGTAATAAATAAATAAAGAAGTGGGATACACCCCTGATTACAAAAATAAGGTTGTGCAAGTCTGACCCTATAAACCCGGTATACTTGATAAAAACCCTAGGTAAGAATTACTTAAAAGGGTGCTCAATTTCTTGGTGTAGCAGGTCAAGTCTAGATCACATGTATTACAAACAACCAAATCTCTTCCTATCACAACAAGATCATGAATAATAAAAGAATGGAATGTTTAAGAGTATAAAATAATGAAGAAAATACCATGTAATCAGTAGAAATAAAAGGATCATTAACAGCAACAAGCTCAACATCATCCCTTTGAAGAGCAATTCTTGCAACCAATCTACCAATTCTTCCAAAGCCTGTCATTCAAAGTTTCACCATAATCATTCATCAATTATATCAGTGTTCAATACGAGAATTATGGGTTAGTCTGATGATTAGTCTGGTGATTAAGGAATTAATTGAAAGAGAGAAAATTGTATATAGTTTCACCATAATCATGAATTGTTAATTTGTTATTATATTTTTCATGAAATTGATTTAGATGCTGACCACCGAATAATTTTCTTTGAAAAATTGGGCAAAATGGGAAGTGTAGTTCACACCATTAATTCCAATCTTGATCTTGTCGGAACCTGATTAAAAATCCAAAACCCAAAAATTAAAATAAAGAAGATACAAAAACAATTAAATTGGGTGTACTGGAAAATTGAAAGTTACCCATGATTTTGAGTGAGAGAAGTGGAAGTTATGGAGAATAGAAAAAAAAAAACTTGTCAACAGTTCATATTATCATATAGTAACAGATATTAGATTAGATACTTTTCTTCCCTCACTTGCTCCATTTTCAATTTTTCATACATAATTTTGTACATGAAAATTTAACTAGAATAACCTATCCGCAGGCATAAAAATTTGGGGCCCTTAAATTATTTTAAAATGTATTTTTTAAAAAAAAAAACAAAAAATGTGAGTTAAATAAATTTTTTTCAAAAAATCTCTACACATTATCTCTTAAAAGTTTTGGAAAAAAACTACCACTTTTAGCTCGAATAAAAATTTTTTTCAATAAATTTGGGGCCTACAAATTAAAAAATAATTATTAAAGGTTTTTTGGAAAAAAAAACAACCATTTTTAGCTCGAATGATACTCCATGATAATGATAGCAGTCATGATATTACATCTTAAAAGTTGGTTATTGTAAATTTGTGTATATAAGTAGTAACTTGTTAAATATTATATCAAATAAAGTGAAAAATTAAAAGAAAATCTGAGAATTAAATAATTCAAAAGAAAAAAATGACTTACTATAATTGTGAAGCAGGAAAATGAGTTTTTTCTACGGTTGAAGAACCGAAAAAAAGACTAACTATAATTTAAAAAATCCATTTTGTTTTTTGTATTGAAGAAGCAGGAAAAAAATAAAGTATATAAATGTTCTTGGCAGGAAAAACAAAAAATTGACAATGAAGAAAAAATAGGGACATTAACATTTAATATGAAAATTAAGTAAACATTTGAAAAGAAAGCCTAAGAGTTGTAAAGAAAAATAAAAATCGGATAAGATGATGAGATTACTGTTTTTCAAACATTAATTTATGTGTGACTGATTTCCTCCTTCCCAAGACGTTTAACTTTGCTTTTAGATGTTTTACTTTTATTTATTTTTGTTTGTTTACTTGGGAGTTGCTGATATTTGGGCCCCCTTTTGCATATATAGATACTGGTTTTGGGCCCCTCATTAACATATTTTTCTAGTTTCTCAAATAGGCCCTGGGCGGTTACCCCAAATTCCTACCCCAAGGCCGGGCCTGCCTATCCGTAATTTTTCTAGAATAATCTCATCTATTGATTAATTATGAATAATTCCAACTTTGAGGGTTATTTTCCTAGAGTAAATCCAGTGATCGGATGACTTACTATAGCAAGTTTTATTTATTAAAAAAAAGATAAATTAAAAATAAATGTAGAAATTTTTTTTAAAAATGTTCAAAAATAATTATGATTTTTTTATTATTTAGAATTTTTATGTAAAATTTCTAAATTTTTTTCTGATTTTAAATTAATTTTCAGTTTACCATTTTTGGAAATTACCTACTATAGTAGGTCATTGGGTTACCCAAGTTTACTCTAGGCAACTACCCCTTAAAGTTGAGATTATTCATAATTAATCAATAGATGAGATTATTGTAGGAAAATCACGAATAAGTTGAATTATTGTAAGTAAATTTTTCTTTTCTATATTACCCATCACTTTTTTTAAGTGATGATAGTAGTATTACCTAATCCATTATAGTCGATTTTCTTTAGTATTTGTGTTCAAATTAAATAAAGCTAAATGACTAAATAATATTTCCTTCCATTTCAAAAAAAAAAATATTTCCTTCAATTTACAATTTTTATCCATTTTCTTTGGGGACGCATATTAAGAGTATTGTAGGGACCATCTAAAAGTGGATAGTTCGGAGTATTTTAAATGATTATATTAATTATTAAGGTAGTAGTTTGAGTATTTTAACTAGTATATGTGAGGGTATTATGGTTTTTATTTATGTGAAGATAAAGTGTTAAGGTAAAAAGTTTCATGCTAAAAAAGGAAAATGTATAAAGTGAATTTACCCAAAAAAAAGAGTGGACAAGTATAGTAAATTAGAGGGAGTAATATAGAGTTTGAACTTTTTTAAAAAAAGAATCACTCTATCTCTATAGTTGATTTAAATTTTTTTTCATATATTATAATGATGCTTTTTAAGTGGAAAATAAAGTAAAATGAATTAATTTTGATTTTTGAACTTGACCTCTTTTTTTTAGTTTGATTGTTACACTATTTTGAATGCTCGTATCTCTTCTTGCCCATTATTCAAAGAGAGCACGAGTATGATTATTGATTTGTCAACTACCATTTTCCTCCTAAACTCTGCTTTGTGCAGAATACTGAGTTATTGACTATGAATTTACTAATTATTCTTAGTTTATAATTTATTTGTCTCAATATCCTATGTTTACACTATTGTTATTATTCTTTAAACGGTTTATTCACTACAATTAAGTTTTACTCCATTTCATTAAAATTAGATCCTCAATATTATATGATTAAGTGAGCACTGAGGTCTGAGAACCTCAACTCCACTAGAATCATTATATCATATCATACAATACTTCTTGGAAATTCCAAGTATCATCATTTAAAGATGCATGATAATATTTATCAAATTTAAAATCTAATATTTTTTGTTTAAGTTTGAAGCTATATTAGGTAAAGTATTTGTAGGATATACTATAGTAATTCTATTTAGTTAACTTCGAATTTAATATGTTAAATTGAATGAAAAAAAAGTTATATATGAGGTAAATATCATACATCATACAATACTATAAAAGTCTTGGAAAATTCCAAGTGTCATCATTTAAAGATGCATGACAATATTTATCAAATTTAAAATCTAATATTTTTTAAGTTTGAAGCTATATTAGGTAATGTAATTGTAGGATATACTATAGTAATTCTATTTAGTTAACTTCGAATTTAATATGTTCAATTGAATGAAAAAAAAGTTATATATCAGGTAAATAATTAAAATAAACGTCAGTAATTATGTTTTGATTTAAAAAATCATGTATTTGGTAAATTTAATACAGTAGTTACTAACAAATTCGTGCATTGCACGAGTTTCTATACTAGTATATCTATATATATATATATAAAAAAAAGGATACTATATTAAAAAGTAAGAATATTTTACAAGTTTTGTCATAGTTACTTTTCTATGTAACATAGTTACTTTTACAATTATGTGTTTTTGGCTCAATCGTGACCATAGATTTTTTTATTGTAGTGATATCATAGATTTTTTTATTGTAGTGATATCAAGGGTGTAGAGTCCTTCTCACCTTTATCATTTTCAACACCCTTCTCATTGGATCCCTCCCCTATATATATATATATGATTTTGTTTTTGAGTATAAAATAATCACATCTATATACATGATTTATTTAGCAATGTGTGCATATTTCTTTTTAAAGATGTATATGTATTATATTTGTAACCGGATGTGTAAAGTGAACTCTTCGTTTCAGAGAAAAGGAAAAGAAATATAGAAGGTCTCTTGAGAAACTGTTTATGGCATAGACGGCTTGCTCAATAGCCCAGCCCAATAGTTAACATGACTATTCAGTTACTCATTTTATAAATGGGTTGGTCCATATTTACCTGTCTATAGACGGTCTATATTAAGAATTTGTGAAAGAAATATGAACAATATATGCTTCTCGTGAGCAACCTTTCTTTGAACCCATTGTTTCATGCTCCCTTGTCAACCTTTTATTTTGATATGTCCCATGTAGAGGACTTTATTTTGAGCCCTTATTCAACTCGTTTCTAGAAAGATTTTGCAAAGGCCAAGCTGAAAATGAGTGGGGTCGAAACGGGCTCTACTATAATTAAAATGAACTAGTTTTTAAATGAGCTTATTAAGAGCCAGAAACGTGTCTTTGTAAATAACATAATTAATGGATAATTTAATTATTATAAATAACAATGCCAATGAAGATTATTAACATTTCTACAATTAATTATTATTATTATAACTAATAATTTATTTATTATAAATTGATTCATAATTCACAAAAACTTGGACGAGACCGTCCTACTCTGAGACGAGATTTGCGCCGGCCCATTGTTAGGCGCGTGTACTACACGCGTGCGCTTTGCCCTTCAAATTTCGTTTTTTTTTGTTTTTTTCATTTTTCTGGAAAAATTTCAATTTGAACCTTAAATGTATCAATTTTGACCTTAAAGATATCAATTTTGCTCAATTATGCTCTTACTTTGCTAAGTTTTGCATTCAAGTTTAGAATATATGTATATTGAATTACATTAATGTAGTTCATACAAAGTGTAATCAATTTTTCCATTAAATTGTTCAGTTTCATTATTAAATTGTTTAATTCTCCATTACGCAAGATTTTAAGCATAATTCATGTTATTCTGATCTACATGCATGATTAAATTTTTCCATTAAATTGTTCAGTTTCATGATTAATGTAGTTCATATAGGTATTCAGTTTTTATAGTATTCATTTTGATTGTTAATTTATTCAATTCTCATTTTATACTATTCAGTTTCATGATTAATGTAGTTCATACAGGTATTCAGTTTTTATAGTTTTCAGTTTCATTGTTAATTTATTCAATTCTCATTTTATACTATTCAGTTTCATGATTAATATAGTTCATACAGGTATGATTAAATTGAAATTGATATCTTTAAGTAAAAAAGTGGGTTGTATTGGGCCAGTGCGAGGTTTCAAAACCCGACCCATGTAAAGCGCATATTAAGTATAAAAAACCTTTATCCAACCGACTCATATTCGCATCTCAACTCGACCCATCTGGTCCATTGAATACCCCTGCTCTAAATGATAAAAATTTACACACACGTGTGAACTTTTGTTGACCGTTGCGTTAATCAGACAATTTTCAAATGAGTGACTGTTTATCTGAAAGTAGTGGTATAAGTGGAGCCAATAACCCAGAAAAAAACTAGCCGTTAGTTCTTACCCTCCTTTAATCCCCTTTTGTAGGAAATTTTCGATATTTCTTCTCTATAATCCAATCAATCAACTAAATCCCTAATTACAGTCCTCCAATTTTCTCTCTTCTTTTCTCTCATTTTAATAATAACTCGATTCAACGTCCACTTCAATTCAATAACCCTAATCAATTGCCCCCTTTTGTTCTCTGTTTCCAATCAAATTATAAACCCCCCAATTGAAATATATTGAAAAATTTTATTAGGGTTTTCAATGGCATCAAGAACTGCTACTAAAGATATCATCACTCTTCGTGGATCTGCAGCAATCGTTAGCGAATTCTTCGGTAGTTTTTCTTTCTATTGATTCTCATTTCTTGGATTATTTTACCAATTACAAAAATCTCATATTTTTCTAAAAAAAACCGTTTGAATTTTTCAGGGTATGCAGCTAATAGGTAATACTTTAATCAACAAATAAAACCCTTGATTTTTTCAATTTATTTTCATTGATTAAGTATTAAATAAGTTGTTTTATTAGTATTTTGTATAATCGAGGAGTATACCCAGAAGAAAGTTTTGCTAAAGTGAAGAAATATGGATTACCAATGCTTCTTACTCAAGATGAAGGTGTTAAATCTTTCATTACTAATATTACTGCTCAACTTTCAGGTACATTCTTCATAATTTCTAGGGTTTTTTTTTTTGTGATTTAATAAAATTTTCTAATTAATTGATTTTGTGGGATGTTTTATTTGTTGGGTTGTAGAATGGCTTGAAGCAGGGAAATTACAAAGAGTTGTTTTGGTGATAATGCAAAAATCTACTAATGAAGTTCTGGAAAGATGGAATTTTAGCATTGAAACTGATAGTGAAGTTGTTGAAAAAGGGTAAAATAAATTTGAAAACTTTCCAACAATATTCCCGTTACCCCAATGTCATTAAACGCTTATGGGTTTGAGGGAATCGAATATTAACCTCCCTACCTCCTTCGAGTTGGGTACGGTCTGATGTCTTTCAACCCTCTCTAGACCCTGATCATAGCTTGTAAGAGTAGAATATAACATAACGAGTATGATGATATACATTATACGCAATCTTACTCTTATTAGTGATAATAAACAGATTGTTTCCGAAAGCAAGAAATATGTTAATGTTGTGGATGTGATCATGTAAATATTTCAGGGTATCAAGGGAAAAGAGTGACAAGGAAATAATGAGGGAAATACAAGCAATTATGAGACAAATTGCTTCTAGTATCACTTACTTGCCTTGCCTTGATGAGCCATGTAATATAAATTACTATGACATGATTTTCTTTTAATTTTAAGCTTAAGTGGGTTTATTTCATTTGTTTTTTTGTATGATTATCTGTAAAATTAATATTAATTTGATAATATTTTGGTATAAAATAGGTGTTTTTGATGTGTTGGCATACACTGATCAGGATGTTGTTGCCCCTTTCACTTGGATTGAAAGTGATCCCAAATTGATTTCTAATCCTCAAATGGTAAAACTACATTCTTTTGATACTAAGGTAAGAAAATGATGATCAAGCCTGAATTTTTCTGAATTTTGATTTTATGTATATATTATATTATTAGTTTCTTATAATTCTGTTTTTTTTTTCTTTTCTGTAGATTCACAAGGTTGATACTTTGGTTTCTTACAAGTATGATGATGAGGATGAAGAGTAGAAAATGTTGTTTTTAGGCAAAGAAAGATCAAGAATGAAGTTTTCACTCCTGTTATGTTATGTTGTTGTGGGAAAGTAGTCAATTTGGTTATGTACCTATGTGAATCATTGATTCACCATTTTGTATTTGGGTTTGATGTTTGTTGTTAAGTAATGATGAAATTACCTATTATCTTTATATTGATCATACAAGAAACCACACGAAGTACAAACTTAGCGTACTCGCTATAGAAATTTTCGTATCCACCGCCTATCTGTCAGACTGTCAGTCATAGACAAATAATGACTGCCCAACAGCCAGTGCACCACTACAACTTAAGCGTAATTACCTAAAATCATTAAAAAAAAAAACAAGTTTGCAAGTTATTCAAGAGTTTAAAGGCTAAATCGTCACATATTCACCCGTCAATAACGTATTTTGTATTTTTATAAAAAAAATCTTAGAATAGTGTCATGTGGGTGTGTGGTAGGTTTGTGATAATAGCTCTATATAAGGTGAGTAAGCAAAACAAACACCACACATAGCGGATGACTTTTCTTTCATATGTTCACCTTGCAAAAATGAATGGGTTGTTTTAGAAATCAAACATCATACGTAGATTGCAACTTCACATGAACCGTAAGACAATTAGGTCTTACGCCTATGAGTATTCATCACTCATTGTTGGTCTCGGGATAAAAGATAAAAGTGAGCGGCAGATTTGTGATAATCAGCTCAGTAAAACCAAGTGAGATATTACATGAACACAACAATGTTGTTAGTCAACCCCAATCTTTTATGAACACAACAATGCTAGTAGTCAACCCCAATCTTTTAGGATGTTTTGACATTATGGTTATGATGTTGTAATAAGGAAAAATGCTGACAATTATATTGCACAAGGAGTTGGAAATGTGTGTATATACATTTGCCAGTTCTAAGGCAACCTATCTGTAGTTCTGTACATAAGTTCTTTTAAAATAAGTTGTCAGCAACGTTTTAGCTACGCTCTCAGGTTAAAAAAATCTATGCGAGAACAGAGAGATACAATGAGCAAACCCTCCAGTCGAGGACTTCTCAGGCCACACCACGATACAAATTATCCGGACGAAGGTCATCTAAATTATCGATATTCCTGTACCCATTCAGCTCACGGAGACATGACCATCTACGATGATGCATAAACTCACGGAAATCATCCTCCGTATAGAAGGTTTTCTCTTCAGTGTGGGCTATCGTCTGACTGGGATATGAAATGTGGTCCGACTCCTCATAATGGCACAATTTTATGGTCATACCTGAAAGCAAAGCAAATATTAACCAATAACCATACAATGAAAACTAAAAACAGAACACGTCCATAAGTAATTTATAATATTAGTATTTTGTCATAACGCCACAAGAGAGCGTTATAATCATCTTTCATCGTCCATCCCCATCCCCTCCCAAAATTACTATGGTGCATCATTCTAGAAATTCGGGTTCCCTAGAAGGACAGTTGATGAGAAATGCAAGTCAAACCTACAAGGTGATTTACCCTCAACAGTTAACCCCAACAGCGTCACATGATTCACTTATCGCCTTTCGAGTCTCAAATCGAAAAAAGCAAATTATGGTCGGTTTAGGCTATTTTTGAACCATTTTGAGCAAATCGCGAATTCAAAAGTCAAAGCGAATTATGTTTCACTGAACCCTAGAGACGTGCTAAGTTAAGTTAATGGGATGCACAAGTATTCCAATAGGGATCAGAACTTTCAAAGCAATCTATTGAAACATACCGTCATCAAGGTGAAGAGTATAAATACCCATAGGCATGTCCCTGTCAAAAGGACGAACAACCTGATCCTCATCCTCCAGCCAAAACGCACGCTTTGTCCTCAACCGAAATACAGATTTGATCACATCCTTGATAGCCTCGGCAGTGCCATCAATACCAACCCTTTTTGTATAATTCCCCCATCTGACGGTTATGACCCTGCCGCCATAAGAATGAGAATCATCACCTGTGAAAATAAAGTATTAAAACACTTGTCATGAATTGCTTAGTTGGGGTAATATAGTAAATTACTTAGTATTTAGTTAATTAGAGGAATAAGATTTAGAGAGAAACTAGTATAAATAAAAGAAGGGTAAGAGAATGGGATCATTCATTTTGTAATAGATTTGAAATGAGTTTATGACTCAATAGGGAGACCTCAAGCTTCTCGAACTGCTTGACTAGTATCTCAGTTTAATCATTCTTACGTTACAATCAATTTATGATATACACATACATTGAACGCTAATCTTTACATTTCAATATAATTTTTTCTACTCTTGATCTTTAATCACCATGGCTAACTTAGTCCATAACAAAAAATACCCTACTATATCACATGTACTTTTCCACTAAACTAATACATTTAAAACCAATGACCACCATAGCTGTTTGCAAACTCACAAGTCGCAACCATGTAAAATTTAACGCCCTAGCATTTATCTAACTATTCAATACCCATTGGAACCATAATGCAAAAATGTTGTAACAGTCACGATCATGGTAATGGAAACATTGAAGGTGATGTGGTTGTCGTATCGCTAAATACCGACCAAACCCATAAAATATCACTTGAAGCGGCCTAAAACGTGATTTTTTACACCTTTATGATGCGGGTAATATCGATTATGTAACGTGGACTATTTGAAATGATGAGATTGGATCTCAAGCAGAACAATATGAAACTTTCATTAAGTGGATATAGGTTAATGTAAAAAAGAACCTCCAATTGGACAATAAGGACATTAAACTCCAATCATTTCAATTTACTATATGATAATTCTTCCCAAATTTCACATAGATATCAGAAAAATATATGTGGTAACATTTTTAAGCACGTATCATTCCTTATACACAAGCTTACCATTCCCAGGAGTCTCCCGCCAAAATGACGGGGGAATACCTCCACCTGTTACAGCATCAGTGGTGGTGATGGCAAGAGGATGCCCCTCATGATCCACGCGCCTTTCCAAGTTCAATGTTGTCCTCCCATTAGCTGTGATGGAAAAGTGAGCAAAACTCATTGTGACTTTAAGATCGATTAACATATTTAAAAAGAATTTAAAAGATGAGAAAAAAGTATGTCTAGAAAATGCAACATGGGATTCATAAAACATAAGAAATGCAGGTGCAAACAAAATTGAGGGGCAAGGGGCAACAGAACGATATCAATAAGCTTTAAAACGCCTTTTTAGCATTAAAAGGGGTTGAATATGAGTAGATTACAATGAACCCAAATATTCAATGTAGAAAGTAGAACTAAAAAAATTTTCTTTCAAACTATTGTAAGAACATGCTTTCGAAGTTTTGGCTTGCAGGTTTTTTGTACACAAACACTGAGACCAAGAAATGACAATCGAATTAGCAAAATCATCAACCATGACTTGATCAACAATGTGCTGAGTAACTATCTCATTGTTGGACAAAAACATTCTTATAATTCAAGATGCCAATCAAACAGGGTTTTGACGATAATACCTTCGATTGGTCCAAAAGGAATAGTTGCATCATCAATACCTGTAGTCACAATCAGCTAGTGTTACAAGGAAGCAGAGTATCAAATTTTGTACTTTTCAGAAACCAGCATTCAGGAAAAGGCAAGTATAACAAACTCATATACGCAGCAAAAGAACTATATGGGTTTATTAGGAATATTTGTAATTAGATTCTGTTTTGAGTTTATAATGTTGTTTGCTTAGGTGTCTTTTTATTTTAATTGTTGGGCTTAGGTGGCATTAGTAAATAACTATATAAGGCCATCATGTATTAGACTTGGGAATTATCTTTCATTTGGAAAAAGAAGTTAATAAGAAAGGAGTATTCTCAACACTCGAAGTTGAGAGGGAGTTTGGACAGTACTCGAAGCTGTCCCTCAATCACTGTGTTCTTTGCTTTTCATTGTGTTTTCGGTTTTTGGAAGACAGGGCTGTCTCATAATCTTGTTAACATACCCAATCTTGCTCATAAATCAAATTTCTTGCAATCAACCATGTAGCATATTGCTCTAGTTCAAGCAGAAAGAGGATTAATCAGTTCAATTGTCACAACAAGAGATGCTTGATCAAAGTTCAATCACATATACCCTGTGACAATAAAGTAGCGTTTCCGGTCCTGCACAGTCCATCTAAGGCCAATTCGATTTCGTTATATTGGACCGTGGTTTTAACCATTCCACTTTGTAATTGTATAACATATTTGACTTTGTGATTCCGTCAAATGTCACTCCATTTTACAATGTTAGCAAATAAGATACAATAATTAAAATAAGCAAGGATCTAACAGGTATGTTAGACGCTTAAATCTAAATAAATGTTCTAAATATCTCAAATGACTATTATAAAACAAGTATTTATCAATGTGTCAATTCACAGAACAATGGATGAAAAAGGCATCAATAAGGAAATGCTTTGACTTGTTTGGTTGAACATAGGAATTTGAAATTGAAGTAGGAGCTTGAGATTACCGATAACTCTTGGTATCAATTTTTTACAGTTTGTGAGAGTTTTCAATTCTAAAAGAATTTGCATTTCCTATACGTGCCAAAAAACAATTTGGCTCTAATACCATATTAAATTGAGCTAAACTTATTGTGAATACCAGCATATATCGAGAAACACAAAGTGTACACACTTTATAAGCCAAGAGAATACCATTCCAATACTATATAGCAAAGGGAGGAAGGGCTTTAAGCCACCAATCACTTATATAGTTTACACATCATCTTTTAATTCATTGATGTGGGCAAATCAATCCAACACTACCCTCACATGCGAATCCTTATCAACTTTGCATGTGGGAGCAATCAATTAGAATAGGAACACCATTCTGTTCGAATCTACCATTCATTTTTACTCGAATCTTCGGCTCTGATAACATGTTGAACTAAACTAAACTTATTGTGAATGCTAGTATATAATTGGAAAACAAAAGGTGCACACTTCATAAGCCAAGGTTATACCATCTCAAAACCAAATGTAAGTGGAAGGATCAAGGAAGGGCTCCAATGACTTATTTATAGTATGCACACCATCTTTAATTCATCAATATAGAACAAACCATCCCAACAAAAAGTATCAACCAGAGTATACACATGTAATTCCACGAAGTGTAAATTCCAATGAATAAGATAGAAACCAAATAAACTGACATTTGAATCATGGAAACACAAAATACACGAACCAAATGCCATAATACCCCCAGATAGTAGTAATTTACAGTAACACTAACAAAATTAGTACAAATTGAAATTTGATCTAAAATTCAAAGAAGTTACAAGTACCCAATGTCCAAAATAACCTGAATTTGAAAATAGAGAAACATCCACAAGCAATTTGACAATCAATCCTCAAAAAGACCCAATACTAACTAGAGAAAAGGAAAAGGACAAACCTTTATCAGAAAACTGCATGAATGGATCAACCTTTGAAGAATGATTAACCCCATCACTATTTTGACTAGGACTTTTATATCCAGACACATTAGAAGAAGCACAACGATTCCTTTCCCTTAAAATCTCCTCGATTTCTTTATAATAAGACATTTTAGCAGACCCATTTCCATTATTACCATTACCCATTAATTTTGCTTTTTTGAATTCTTTAAGCAAATTCCTCCACTTATCAGTACACATAGTTGGGCTTCTATCAAACCCTCCTTCCCTCATTTTCACCGAAATTTGCTCCCACAAATGCTTATTAGATTTCGATGTATTGAACAATGAGTCCATTTCTCTCCTCAATCCAATCAAATTCCGGGTTTCATCTTGAACCCAAGTCTCAGCCCGCTTCTTTGGGCCAGACGAGATGGGTAATCGATGGAGTTCATGGGTTTGTTGCTGTTGATGATGGTGGTGACTGGGGACCACTTCGATCATCATATCATGTGGGTTGTGATCATCATCAGAGAATTCAAGGGAGGATGATGGGGGTTTTGTAATTGGAGGTGGAGTGGTGGTGGGGTTATGATTTGTATCTGAAATGTACATGAATCAATGGGTTTTTAGGATGAAAGATAGAAAAAGAGAGTGATTAATGCTGTTATACAAAGGGGAAATGGAATTTTGGGAATTAGGGTTTTAGGGGATTTGTAAATTTGGATTGAAATTGAGGAGGAAGTGAGGTTTTGAGGAATTTCAGCATTTTGGGGGTGAAGATCAGGTGTTGCAATGTTGAGTAAAGCTAGGGTCCTAGTTGTAAACTTGCAACGACCACCTTGCTACTTGCTATATTCTCTTTCTTTTTCCTTTGAAAATCTGTCTGTTCCGTTATATATTTCAGAACGGAGGAGGAAGTATGTCACATAGGGTATTTAGCAATTAGCTATTAATCGTTGATTATCGTCTTTTTTAGTTGTTTGTTTGACCAACTGAAATATTTGTTATTTTTGTTTTTTTAAGCTACTTTATGTCAGCTATTTATAAATAGAAATGTTTGATAAATATAAGTATTGGCTGTTTATAAGTAAAAAGTGAGTTCACAAGTCAAAAGTCAATAAAAAAACTAACTAAAGTAAATGAGATATTTTTGATACAACGATAATAGGTTGTGTCAAGTTAAAATATTAATTTAAATTTGAATTTTTAACAGACATATATCACAAATTTTGTTTTGAAAAACTATGATAGTAGGTTGAATGAGACTAATTAAAAATAAAAAAATAACTAGAATTGTGAGAAATATTCTATGAGAGGGAAAAATATTTGTCAAGTACCTTTTCCATTGGAAATTAAAATTTTCCATGTTCTCAAACGAGAATATATTTTATTTTTGTTGTATAAAAAATCTCCCATTATATTTGATCTTTCAAAGTTTACAAGGTATTTTGTATACCTTCTCCTTACTTAACTCACTATTAATAACACATTAACATCCAACATTTAACATAGCAACAAACTCTACTCCATAATAATGCATGACAATAAAATCATATCAAAGCTAGCTATTATTCTTAGTATAATTGCCGCTTTAATATATCATGAAGTGACACATTAACTCACCCATAAATTAGCAATTAATTATATTTAGTTGCTTTTATTACACTTTTAACGTTGGTTTCAACATGATATGCCTTCTTTTGAGTTATTGAGTCACTACTAGAGGTGTTCAACGGGGCGGGGCGGGTCAAAATTTAAATGGACCGTGCCGGGGCGGGTCATGTCAAATGTTCAACGGGCCGGGGCGGGTCAAGCCCATTTAAATCCGACCCAATTTGACCCTTTTTTTAAAAGTTCATAAAATAATTTTTTTTATTATACTTTATGGCCCGATGGATCGACCCACTTATGTGTATAATAATATCATTTAAAAATATAAAAAAAAAGTGATAATTTTTTTCCGCAATTAATACTTATAATTATCCGACCCGGCCCTTTACACCAAGGCCGTTAATGACCCGCCCCATTATTGTCCCGACCCGCTAATGACCCGACCCTTGACCCGTTGGGCCGACCCACCCCATTGAACACGTCTAGTCACTACTAGGGGTGTTCAATGGCCCGGATAAGGACTCAAAATGAGACCTGAATCGCTAAACACCCCTAATCACTACCATCACACATTGATAATTGAACACTTACTCTAACAAATACGATCGATAAAGTGCAAAAATTTGGAAGCCCATAATTTCAGTTTAATGTTTGTTGCCCAATACCCAATGCCCACTTTGATTAGTAAAGTTTGACCTACTAGTTTTCACAAATCACAATTACCATCTAGTCCCATAGATATTTATTCCATTTGCCAAAGACAACAACAGAAGCCCTGAGCCCTTAATTTACTGGGTTTGGGTGATATATAGCTCAAACATTTCAATTCAATTTTGATATTTTACTTTATCTGCTTTAAAAACATCAGCCCAGCTCTTCACTCAGGTATTACATCAAACACTTTATCTTCAATTTTATTGAATTTCATCACTTCCTTTATAATCGCGCTATGAATGAGTTTTAAGATTGCAATTGGTTTGAACTATTTGTTGACGCTATTACATTAAAAAGGTCTTATTTTATCTGTTAATTGCTGAAATTTTGAAGGAGTGTGATCTTTTACCCATTTCTGATACTGAGTTTCTTCTCTTATGGGTTAATGTTTGTTGGGTGTATTCATAATTGAGCTTCATTTGAGTGTAATTCATGTTGAAAATGTTAGTAAGAGCTTTTTTTATGAACGTTAATTTTGAATAACTCGTAACTGGGTAGCTGAATGAACTGTTGTAGCGCCGATAAATTCATTCATGTTTGTTCTTTGTGCTCAAAATACCATTTGAGTATCAAGAACAATGATAATGGTACTGAATATGCGATTGTTATATCATAATCTTTTGTTGAAAATTTGTGAATATGGTAAATACTCGTGTCATTTGGTTTGAACTTTGAAGTAACCTGTGATGTGTGAGCATGGGCTCAGAATTCTCTCAAACACTCTCCCTTCTCTCTCTAAAAGATAAAACCCATTATAAGCAAAAACTACCGCCACAGCACAGCCGCCTGCTGCCTGTGTGCTGGGCCTGCTGGCGCTGCTACCTATCGCCCTATCAGGCTTGGCAGTCGACTGTCACCAATCAATTCACAAAGCAAACCCTAAAAATCAGAATTTTGAATTTTTTTTAAGGTAAGATCTTTATTTCTAATTTTTAATCTTAATCTTAAATTCCTGATCTTGATGGTCTAATCTGCAATCTTAATCTTAATCTTGAATATTGTTAGAATGTTAGTTCTTGATTTTTTTTGTTTATCTGCTTTGAATAATTGATTATTTGTTAATCTTAATGTGTTTGTTAATGTTAATGTGTTTATTTATCTTGAATAATTGATCGGTGTTTAAGTCGAAATAAAAAATACATAAAATGTAACTTTTTCTACAAAATCGAAAAAGTTTTATTTGTTGAAGCCACATATTTATGAATGGGATAGAGCTCAGGAAGAGTGCATTGAGTCTGTATCAAATATCAGTGAAATCTTGGAGAGTAACTACTAACTACCCTTGAGTCACTTAATTTATATTCATTGCCTCAACAATGGCTTCCTGTATGTAGTAGCTGGGTAGCACTCTTTAATTTACCTCTATTTTCCCAAATAGTTGTTTTGACCCTAAATACACTATGTAGTCTCTGTGAGTGAGAACCTTCCCTTTGGCTAAAATATGATGTTCTGCTATTCTGATTTCCCACTTTCTCAAGGGTGTGTACCTGACGTGTATGCCCTGGCTTCAACTTCTGAAACAGAATTGTGAACCTAAGTTTGCTCCTTAACATTTGAACAATTGTAGTTCATTCATCACTTTTGGCTTTATCTTGGGATTATTGCACTTCTAGTCATTTTGTAGAAATAAAAAAATATTATAGTTAATTTTACAAATGAAACACAGCCGAAATTTCGCCCAATTATTAGTGCCCCATGGAACTTTGAACCCTGAATCCGCCACGAGTATGCTGGTAATATGTTAAATTTGGGATTATATTGGACTTTTAAACTGAATAGATGGTTATTTTTAGATTTGAGACTGAATTGTACATTTGGACTATTGGTTATTTGTGAGTTCGTTTGGTAACTTTGCAGATGAGTAAAAAGGCTGTTGTAATTGGTGAATCTGGGATTGTATAGGACATTTGGAGTATGGATGACTTGTGAGTTAAATTTGTAAATTTGTAATAGACTGGTTGTTGTGATTGGCGAATGTGGGACTACGTAGGATATTTTGAATTTGGGACTATTGATGAATTGGGAATATATTTAGTTCTGGTGCAAGCCGCAAGGTGATGTTTTCTTGAATACCTTATAATCTTGTGCCCTTCTTTCCTTGCATTGCTGGCTTCATTATTGGTATCATCGGGATACTTATATTTTTCCGTTTGAGGGTTGGCATATTTTGGACAAAAAATCATGAATTCTATCTGTTCATGGGATACCCTTTTGGTAAAAGGTTAGCTAGAGGAATGATGTTGAAAGAGTGCTGTCTCAAAGATGACATATTATGTTGTTGCTGTATGAGTGTGTATATTTCATTGGTCAAATCTGCAGAATCTTGCATATGTGAATGTCGTTGGTGTTGGAATGCTGCAGGGGCATAAGAAGGTTCTAATGATTTTGTATGTAGGGTGCCAGCAAGTAACAGCGGCAGAGATTAGTTGTTTATGTAATGAGGGGGTCTGAGGACATAATACAACCAGACAAAGAAATGAATCTGTTGAGCGACTTAAGACATGCTAGGGTGACAGGTTTTGAATAGAAAGAGGTAGGAGACTTATGGATATTTTTTTCTTTTTTTCGTATGTCTGAGGAAGATTTGTGGAGGAAAACACAAGCCTACTTCTCGCTCCATTCAATGGCCTTTTACTTGCCCGCCACTGATGCTATCCAAGCTCACCTCAATGCCCTAGTGATCTATAGTTAGAAGTCCTTGAACTGTTGAACACAGCTTGCTCATATACGTAGAAATCAACTTTTTGAATCTTTCTAATGAATCTTGTGCCTATCACAGATGGTCTCATAATAATTCCAACTCACACTAAGCCAGTAATCCTCATAATCTGAACTAGCATTCTGTATTAACTTTGATTTCCTAGATCATCTTCTGCCTCTAACTGCTTTATCCTGTAACTCCTTGCACCAAATGCTTATGACGATTAATTGCATGATTTTGTCTTTTTAACATGCTTTATTTTTTCGGACCAATTCAAATATTCGCCTTCCAATATACATTTAGCCATACCAGCAGCCAAGCACGAAAATCCAATGAGTGAAATATTTGTTTTGTGTACACTTAATTACCGACTTTCCCAAAGTGTCTAATTGTTTACTTATCTGCTGCTAACGCATATGATATTCCCACACATTCTATTTTGGCGCCTGAAATTCAGGTCATCAGTTGGGTAATTGTGCTTTTTCCAAAAACTTAATAAACAAAATGCAGAAATAGACTGACATGATTTCTTTAAGTTACTACTTTATGAATTACTAGACTTTACGTTATCTCAATGTCATTATGGAACTCCCACCTAGGCGGTGTTTGAGGGTGTCTTATTTATACAGCCGTACCATTGTGATATCATAGAGGTTGTTTCCGATTGACCTATTTTACTATTTTACTATTGTCCAATTTAAACCAAAACTAAAGAACTGTATGAATATGGCTCCATTGGAAATGGACTGTGGACTTTGCTTCTGTAATTTAAAATTTATGTGATGTCAGAACCAATGTGAATACGATATTACTACTGTGTTACTGGTATTTTGAAGTACAATTAAACCATCAAATTCTGTCTGTTTATTTTAGGGGAATTGCTTAAAACGCCCGAGTCTTCCAGTAATGAGAAATGCCTACATGTCGAGATTCTGCAGCATTCATTACACTGCCGTTACTCCACTACCGTCACACAGAAAACTTGTTCTTGAACTGTTTAGAGACTTCTCCTCCTGCAGTTCATTGGTTGTAGCTCCTTCTAGTTCTCCGATTTGCAATCGCTCCTTGCTAGTGTTGACAGCTCAAATCTCCCCGTCTGATACAACACAACGCTCTGAAGAGTGGTTTGCCCTCCGCAAGGATAAGCTTACTACAAGCACATTCAGCACTGCTTTGGGATTCTGGAAGGGGACTCGCCGAGCTGAGCTGTGGGCTGAAAAGGTTTTTGCTTCTGTGCCTCAGTGTCTGGAAGCTTCTAGCATGCGGGCCATGGAGTGGGGTGTTGTCAATGAATCAGTTGCCGTTGAAAGGTATAAAAGCATCACTGGGCACGATGTCAGCTTCATGGGTTTTGCGATTCACTCTGAGCCAAGCTTTAATTGGATAGGTGCTTCTCCAGACGGTCTTCTGAGTTGCAGTCCTGAGGACGGTATCCTTGAAGTTAAATGCCCATATAACAAAGGGAAGCCTGAACTAGCACTGCCTTGGTCAACAATGCCTTTCTACTACATGCCCCAAATCCAGGGTCAAATGGAGATTATGGACCGAGAATGGGTAGATTTATATTGTTGGACGCCTAATGGGAGCTCGATATTCAAAGTACGTAGAGATCGGGGCTATTGGGATCTCATTCATGGAATTTTACACGAATTTTGGTGGGGAAATGTAATTCCTGCTCGAGAAGCCTTAACAGACGGTGGGGAAGAAGCAGCCAACTACTATAAACCAGCACCAAAACACAAAAAGACTGGCGAGGTAGTAGCCAAGAGCATCAGGCTAGCAGCCGAAGCTAAATTATTGTGCAAGGAGATTGCTGGTCACATTGAATTTTGTACATAGATGCTAGGTTGTATTTTTTCATGGGGCGATATTAGTTGACCATAGGTGCTAAGTTGTATTTTCTTTTCGAATCCTGAGTAAATTACGTTGTCTAACTATAAATCATATTTTCGGAGTAATTGGGGCGATACAAAACGAAGAACTCTTTCTCCTTAATTTGGCATCCCTTATTTTGTTTCCTTCATTCTAGGCTATTCTGCAAGTAGTTGTTCTCCCGAGACAACGTTGTTACTCATATCGTTGCAGGGCTCTTACATGTTTGGGGTAAAATTGATCGCATTCCTCTAGTGCTCCCTGTGAAGGGAGTATAGGTATGAATCGTCTATCACCTTCTCTCATCCACAACCTGCTTTCGAGCGAGAAATTGGGTACTCATCCACAACCTGCTTTCGAGCGAGAAATTGGGTATGATGATGATGATGCTACAAGATAATTATATAAATGGATGTATTCTTTTAAAAATTCCCTATTCTTGGTTTAATTGTAATATGTGATCCTGATCTTTCTCCAAGTATTGTAGATTGTGAATGAGATTTGGCACTAATCTTGAGGATTGTATGAGGTAAATATTAGATGCTCTTAAAATAGCAAGTCTTAATTTGACATTAGGTCAAAGATTTGGTGCTGAATTGCTGAGAGAATCAACAAGTTTATAGCTGAAAATGACAAATATTGCATCACCTAAATTTGGTCAAGTAATACTTATTTCTTTCATTATCTTACGATTACTCGAAACAAAGGAAAATATGGAATCTGAACCCCCTAAAGATGATCATTTAGAAAACGATAAAAACAATGACGACAATAACAATAACGCTGATAACAACAACAACCCCGAGTCGACGCCAACAAATAATGATGAGAAGAAGAAAGAGGGCAACAAATCTGTCATTAAACGATTTCAGGAAAGGGTCTACAAATTATTTGGCAAGAAACCTGCAACTTAGCGCATTATTATTGTCATGTTAATTTCAGTGAATAGACCCAAAAATTAATCATAGGGTCCTCAAAATTGATTGATAATTTACAAAAATATAAAACATTTTCTAGTTGACATATTTAACACATTTTATGATTTTTCTTTAAAAATTTAAGTATGATTTGCAGTTTATGGTGCAACTGGTGCACCTTGGCACCAGTACCTTGATCCACCACTGGTTAATTTCCATGGGAATTTATCTTGTTATTGATTTTTTGGTAGTTTTGTATAAATTTATTGCTTCATACATTTTTTTGTTGTACTAATTATAATTTATTTTTGTCTCATCTCGGTCTATCTTATTAGTTTGTTTGGCCATATTTGTTTTGGGTTATAAGGTAGGATGGAAAAGGAATCAATAAAAATAAATTCTAATCTGGTTTGAGAAATATAATACTATCTCCCAATTAATTTAGTCGTCTCATTTGCTTTTTCACACTATTCATCATTTCCGTTTAATTTGTATTTGATTCTTAATCCATCTTGTTTGATTCGTCTCAATGCGAAGATTATTCTTATCAACTTTTCATAATTTTTATTTAGGCATAATTAGAGATATTAATAGTTAAAATATTACCTCGACAAGTGTGCTCAAGCAAATGGGACAACTAAATTGGTTGGTCAAAAAACTGGTTTTTATGTGTTTGTTTGGCCATTAATTTGGATTAATTCATGTTTGTTGGCAACTAATCAACAACCATAAAGGTTGATTGGTTGACAAGATTATCATTGAATAAGAAATGATAATTTCCAACCAAACAAGATAACCAAGATGCTCGCAATAAATGGTTGATTTTTTCCAAAATTACTCTCTTGTTACAAGAAAATTAAATTACATGTCGAATTTTAACCCGATCTCAAAACACAATTGAATTTACCTTGTTTTCATTAAAATTTGTGATATTAAGAACTAATATTTTTTTATTGTGACTTACTTTTGACCCAATTTAAAAGTTATTCCACAATCAACAATGATTAAAAAGTTATTTTTTGACCCAATTTAAATTTGGACGAAAAAGTAATTTTGAACTTACTTAAAGGCTAAAGCGATAAGAACAAAATAAATTAATTTTATGACTCGTTGGATCAAACCTAACAAACTCAAAACCGATATGACTAGTCTGATTTGACATGCTTGTATCCGATATCATTCTTCCATCATCATGTCTTGGCGCAACACAATCTAATATATATCACATAAGAGATACTATTATCTATATTCTTCGCCATCTTCGGTTACAATAAAATTACTACAATATCCTCAAAAAGCTTTTCCATAAATAAAAAATATTACAAATTTATTGTGTCGGATTATTTATACATGGCTTTGATGAGTTGGATGCATGTGAAACTAAGTTGTGACAAAATTGATACCTTGGCATGTAAGAGCATCAAGCTAGGCCACAAAACGTACAAGCTAAATTTGCCCAAAACATTAGCACTTACACATACGTCAAGTAACTATTTACAAATTACGTGGTCAATATTCAATGTGGCTACAGCCTACAATTCAGGATCATCCACTATGCATGAATCAATTCTAGTAAGGAATCCATCATGTGCTAGTGTTACTTCCCCATTAAATTTGCAAGTTTATAAGATAATATTTAATATATTATTCTAATTAAATGTCGTTTCATTTACTTTTGTACATTTATCGATATACTATTTAAATCCTAAATGCTACTTCTACTTGATGTATTATGTTTTGGCTTATAAATTGAAAATAAAATACAAATTAAGAGTGATCGATGAATAATGTTCAAAAAAAATACAAATTATGAATCTGTCTTATAATGAGTCGGTTTTAATCTTTGCCATTGAGAGGAATATATTTCATGTTTCTCGGACTTGCACAACACATATATAAAAAAACTACATATAGGAAATAAGAAAGTATTATCTCTTTGCCGAATTGATTTTTTCTAAAATTTATATTTTTGTGTAGCACTCTCTAAAATTTGTATCATTTTTCTAGAATAATTACATCATCATCAACAATTCAATATCCTGCTCGAAAACAGGGTTTGGGTGAGGAAATATGACGGACAATCCATACCTGTACCAGTGTCGTTCCTGGCATTGTATGGGCTCCAGGCAAGCTGAAATTAATGGCCCCTTCCTATGTAGAATCGAGTCTGAACTTAAACAAATGTTTTGAAAAATAACAAAAACAAACCCTATAGATTATAATTAGCATTAAAAATGTAAACATATCATATAATTCTTAAATGATAAACGAACTACTCATAAATTGTAAATTTTTAAGTGTTTACTTCCATTAACTGGCATTTTCTAATTTTAAACCCTTTTTAACTCTGGGCCTACGCAAACACAAATTCTTACTTGAGACCGTCTTTTGTAAAGACGGCTCTCAAAAGCCCAATTCAATTCTAAATATATATTACTACAACTCTAAATATAGATTTAGGCTGAACTTTTGAGAATCGTCTTTACAAAAAGACGATTTCTCAAAAGAACACATGTTTCCTAAAACATCAAAATTTAGAGGCAGAAACAGTAAGAGTCACCCAAGCACACATGAACATTATGTGGGAAAATAAACTTTTTGTTGCAACAATTAGATAATTATCGAAAAAATGGTCATTATTTTACAATAAATAGTGATATTCAATTAAACAACAATAAAATATTTCAATTTATACATTAATAATGAGTAATTAATACACTGAATCAACAGAATGTTTTCCACTTTAATCTTGTTCAAGAAGTTCATAAAGCCATCACTTTCCAATGTATAGTTCAGATTCTTAAACTCTCATGATCAGAGTTTGTCAACCAAAACAAAGGGATATATTCTTTAGACAATCAAAAAAAGGCAAAGACAGCTTCTTGTTCAGCAGACCCAATTTTTTAAGGATGGAGAGCACTTGATCCAGAATTTATTGAAATTTATTTTTGATAAACCAAATGACAAAACATTTTCCCAACATACTGGAGAGGAAAATACAGCAAAGTCCAATTATTAACCATAAATTAAATCTACTGATCTACACAGTTATTAAACTGCGATAAATAAATCATAGCATTTTGAACGTCATATCACAAACAAAGAAACTTGGAAAACTAACGAACACGAAAGTCGGGCAGTGCTCTAAACTGTCGTAATTTAGAGCACAATAATGGCGGCTAAGAGTTCCGCGGCATCAGCCATTCAGTTTTAGTAAAACATCTCTCGATAACCATCAGTAAACAGCTCGGACGAACCTCAGTGCCACATCGAAAGGCAACTACTTGCTGCAGGGAAGTCGACCTCCCATCTGGTTGCAAACAGTTCATTGAGAGATTACTTCAAAGAGAGGGGAAGCTGCATGCAAGCTGAACTGCAATCTTCCCACCGGCAACAAAGCCGAAAAATGAGGTTATAATCATGAAGTTTGCTACGAGATATCTCCGAGCCCATAGCTTCACAATAGCTCGTCCTGCGGAAATGATTGAATTTGCTTCCAAAGCCAACCAAATGTCCTCTACTCTTTAGAGGCAAACAGTAAAGCAAACCAGTTGCCAATAGCAATGCGAACTAAATCAAGCACTTCATTTTTTTTTTTTTCTTTTTTCACCACATAGTAGTATGACACAAAAGCTTCCCTGACTTCCGACTTATCGAACTCGGTTCTTCAAATATCGGCCCACACAAAATCCATCTATTAATAGAAGGTAGCCTAAGCAAACAAGTGTCATCCAAAAAAGATAGTGTGATGAGAGGGGAAAAGAATTCTATACGGCTTTAGTTACCCGATCTAAAGTTTTTTTTTTTGCGTACTTTATCAAAATTGTTAGCTTCCGATCACTTAATCCCTCAGCAATAGCTATAAGCACAAAAAATACAAGGACACACCCACCAGCCGTAGCAATCCTAGCCATGCATAGTAGTATTCCCCACATCTTCACTCACTTGACACAGCAATGCTTGGTTCCAACAATCTGAACAAACTTTTTCAAGGAAAAAGGTCTCTTCATACTTCTCATCGTTCAAACACTTCCCACACTGAACACACCGAGCTATACAAAGGGTGCACGCCCTGCACACCTGAGTAGTGTGGTCTTTACCCTGACAGTCTCTTACTGGGCAATCATATACCAACCTCGGGTTTTGACACCTTGGACACATATCAATGTCAATAGGACGATCATCATCATTGGATAAATGAGGACTTCCTTGTAGTAAGAAACATGGCATGTGATTATTTTGCAAATTATCATCAATGCCTAATAATGACTTTAGCTCTTCAAAGTGCTTCTGGGTAACACCAAGAATCGCATGAACTCGAAGATGTTTTATCCCCGTGACAGCTACCAATTTGTACGACTTCAGGCAATCCACAATACCATCAATGGTTAGTTTCATACATCCTTGCACATTCAGCTGCAAGAAAAAAAAACAGTCAGTAACGAACCAGTAATAAAAGATGTTTACTTTCAAACATCCTAGCACATTCAGCTGCAATATAAAAAGTGTTTCAGAAATAGACCAGTAATAACAGATAACACAACCAAAAAACAAAAAAAAAAACTTGACATCATAATGATAGTATGATGCATTCATCAGCAATACAATATACAAACAGAGAGCAATTACCAGACACGAATAATTCAAATGAACAAGCAAACATCTATTATCAATAATTCAAATGAATAAGCTACCTATGAAAAATTCAACGTGTTTCATATAAGTGCAACAAAAATGGCAAATCTGACTGTACAATGGAACGCATGAACTTATTAGGCACAAACTCAACTCCCAAAAAAAACTCCCATATCAACATACAAAACAAATGCAATTGAAAATCACACCAAGGAGTAGAAATTTTCTTTCAGTATACACTATAATCAAAGAAAGTACCAGTAGTACTCTGATTTTCCTTCCTTTTCAACATGGTTATACTAACTGAACATAGCAAATGAAGGTTGTCTAAAAACTTCCATGGAGACGGAGTTTTAACCATTATTATAGTGCAAAATATGCGGTAACGGAAGTGATGTGATTATCATATCGTCTAAATATGAGTCGAAACCATAAAATATACCTTAATGCGACCTAAAACGCGGTTTTTTTTTAACACCTTTACAGCGCAGGAAATATCGATTCGATGTTTTGAAAACCTTTACAACGCGGCCGATGCGATGCGGCCTTGTTTTTATTCTATGGGCACAGGGGGTGACGGAAGCACAAATTTTACAGATTTTTCAATTTACCAAGGTTATTCAAATATTTTAAGAAATACACATTATACCCACTGCCAATCTTCTTCATCCACATTAGAGAACAGCCAATGACATAATGCAAAGAAAAACTCACACGCCTAAATCAATTTACATGCAAAGTTCGGAAAGGGTTACAATGATGGGCTAACCCAATAACAAAAACTTGGATAGCAAATAAAAAACATTAAAATTAAATATCACAATTCACAATCCCAGCTTAGAAATCAAGCCTAGTATGATTCCAAATTCCAATCTCTTAAGCCTCCAATATTAGATTCAATCAACATTAGGCGCATAATACTCACTACATTTACAACATATTAAAATGGTCGAAATCGATAAACATAAAAAGCAAGAACAAAACTGCATTATCAATCAATAACATAAAATACGCTGCTCACCTTAGTCAACATAAGGTTGCTTTCCAAAACACGCCTCAAACCATCATCTGTAATTTTGTGGCAATTAACTAGGCTCAAGCTATGCAAGATACCTTTAGACCTATCAGTCAATCGGACAAGATCATCGTCTGTAATCTTACCACTAAGCTGCTGATCAATGTGAATACTTCTCCAAAGAAGGGGATCAGTTTGAACAGTGTAACGCAATGACCTGCAAACTCTCTCAACCGATAACAGATCACGAACACCCAGATGAGCAAGAGCAAAGCTCAATGCCAGACCAGGATCCCCACAAATAGTTCCTTGAAAGCTAGAATCACAACGAGTACCAGAATAAGAAACTTCCAAAGTATGACTAGCAAGGTGAACACTCAAATCTAACATTGCATCATCCGAAAGAAAATTATCATTCACATTATTCTTCCTGTAACTATCAATCCCATCAAAGCAAACATTACCCGTAGTACCACAATTCGCAACATTTGAGATACAATCAAAGCCTTCGTCCTCGGGAAGCCAAAATTCATCCTCCGAAGATAATCTATCAGTAACCTCAGTAGCATCAACCATTCTATCATCAATATTATTGATGTTCCCGGGAAAATTTTGGAAAGTTTCAACCCAATTTGGCCACCCAGAAATAATAGTATGTTGGAAATCACCATTACCAACATCAGCACAATCCTCAAGCAGTCCGGTAAAGGCTGCTATACCCATCTCAAAAGGATCAACAGGCAACAATTCACAAATATCCCTTTCATGTGACCTCCCATGCACAAAATTCGCCTCAAATCGAATGACTGGGGGCCTATAAGAGAAATTTAAAGCCATACAGCTTTCACGGTTTCACCCTTATCTAGATCTAAGTTCAGAACCAAACTCTCTCCTCAACAATCGTGGAAAAAAACCCTAGATTTCAAATAAAATTTCTTTTTTGGGTATTTTCAAAATATGAGACAAAAAACAAAAATAAAAGAGGGAGAACGTGGAAACTGGAAACCCTAATTACCAATATAAGTAGAACAAGAAAACCCTCAATTTTCAGATTGCAAAACAAAAAAACTGCATCAAAAACATCACCGAGTTTCTTGTATATAGAAACACCTATACATACGAGGAAAATTTTTTATTTTAAAAAAAAAATTCGTTTCGTTCTATACAAATATACTTACAATAAAACCTAACAACAATCAATAAAATTTTTCGGGGAGGAATAACTCGAAAAGTCAATAAACCTAGGTTAGCAATTATCAAGAAATTATACTGCGACTACAGTAATTTCAAATCGGAGACAAATTGAATCGGATAAATTTACAATGGGGAAACAAACTCCAACCATAGCAAATCAAAACCCTAATATAACAATAATTTTAGGTTTCGATATGCAGGAATTAAGAATGAAGAAGAGAAAGGATTTATAGGAGAAAATCACCTGAGAAAATACCGATCCGAAGACGAAATAACGAAATTTAAATAGGAAAAACGCTAGGGTTGAATGAGGAAGAGGAGAGAGAAATAGAGATGTAGGATTGGGGGAAATCTAGAGAGAGGAAAAAAGGTGGGTGAAATTGAAAAATGTCTAATTTTAAGAGCGAGAGAAATAGAAAGAAGAAACACGTGTACGGGAAGCAAGTGAAAGGTTGTGCTGTTTCTTCGCAATGACTAAGATGTGGCGGGAGTTTATAGTGTTTTGTGCTATTCTTTTGTTAACTAAATTAGAAATTAAAAATTATTTGTGCTATTCTTTTGCTACCTAAATTAGAAATTATAAATTATTTGTGCTATTCTTTTGCTACCTAAATTAGAAATTATAAATTATTTTTAGTGTTTTTAGTATTAATAATACAATATTTTGTTAGTTTTTCTATAATAATACCGACTATTGATTAACCATAAATAATACCAATTCATGAGGTATTTTCTTAGAATAATACCAACTTTAGTTTATTAACAATTTTATCAATTTTTTGTCTTATAATCAATCACCTACAATTTGATTTTTAACATATTAGAGATTTTCTAGGAAAACACCCTTTAAATTGGTACTCCCTCCGTTCCTTTTTTATGTTCCTATTTGAGTTTTTCACCAAGATTAAGAAAAATGAAATATTTGGTGGTAGTGGGTATTATTTTAATCATATAGTAGTGGGAAATAATAATCGGTTTTATAACAGTTCGATTAATATTTGGTTCGGGTCTGTATCGGTTCGGGTAAAAAACAGTTCAATCTTAATTGGTTTTAGTCGGGTTGCACTCGGTTTCGTGCATAATTCAGGTCGGATTTGACTCGGGTCGATCACTGTTGCGTTCGGGTAATATCGGTTAATGTTTATTACGGATCGGGTTAGAATTGAACAGCTCTAGATATATACATATATATACATTAGTAAAATCTAGATTCGGTTCGATAAACCTAGAAAAATAACATATTTTCAGGTCGGATAATTTTCGATTCCGGATCGGGTTAGAATTGAACAGCTCTAGATATATACATATATATACATTAGTAAAATCTAGATTATATGAAATTTTTGTACGATTGAAACTACCCTTGTAGGATCGGATCGTAAGATCGTAGGATCGTAGAATCGTGTTATGATCCTACCACTTGAATCCTGGAGCTGTGTAGGATCGTATGATTCTACCAACATTAAGATCCTACTACGATCCGGATCGGGCACCTAATTTTGAATCGAAGGATCGTAGAATCGTTGATCAGGATCGAGATTCTGATAACCATGATATACAGTCTTAAGGGTTGTATTATATAAGATAGAATCTTGTATTTTATTTATGTAATTAATATAATTTTTATTTTGAAAACATAAAAATTTAGTTATACTTTATTACATTAGCATTTATTGTTTCTTGGAAAGTAAAAATAATTATATAAAATATTAATTATTTTTCAATTTCTAGATTAGAACTTTAAAAAATTATGGTTTGATAGGATTTAAGGTGTAAATAATTTTATCATTGGAATTTTAAGAAAATTAATACATTTGAGAAGAATTTAAGAAAGATTCGAGAAACTATATATTTTTTTTTTTTTGTTTTTAAGAAACTATGTATCTTAATATAATGTAGTTGAGAATTTATTATATTGATGATATACTACTATTACTAAAGTAGTATTTATTTACAAAATATTAGTGTTCGATAAAGTAGTATTTATTTACAAAATGTTGAAAATTGTAGCATCTGAGGTAATAATAGAAAACAAAGTAACGTTCATGAAAATAAATACCAAATATTTGAATTATATTTAATTTTTTAACAACAAACAAAAATTGATTTTTCTTTCAAGATTTTATATGGATTTGCAACAGAAAAAAAAACTATCAAGTACTTCTGACAAACAACAATGTTTTAGATAGAAAATTAGACGAATTTATATTACCTGAAGCTACCTAGACAGATACAACTACTCAGACTGCAAACAATTATTTTTTTCTTCAATAGGCCACATGAATATTAAAGTTTAAAGACTTGTAATTTTAGTGCTCTTTATTTGTTGGAGCCAAATATTTATGATTTTTTGGTTTTGAATTGCAAGTTGTGACAAACAATATTAAATTAAAATAACTTATTAATGGATGTACGATTCTCATTTATAAGAAGTTTTACATAATATTTGCTACCAGATAGGCAGATATCAATGACTGATCAAAAAGAACTTTGTTTTAGTGGTATCACTAACAAGGTAAAGTACGTATATTTGACCTCTCTAAATTACACCTTAGTTGGGAATAATTTAAAGGTATTAGAGTCATGTACTCATGTAATGCAAGAGACATATATATAATTCTAATTCCTCGTCGGTTTGAATGATGAAAATTTTAGAGCTGATACTTGTTGTCATAACGTTATAATGTACTTGTATAAACCCCGTGTATTGCATGGAATTTGTAGAGTGAATTTTTTTAAAACATAAATTTTAAATAATTGTGCAATTACATATTATCTCTATGAAATAATAGGATTATAAATAAAATTTAATAATATATTGTTTATAAAAATATGATGGCTCAATAAATAATTAAATAAAAGAATAATAAAAAATAATCAAAATTTTTTGCATATTATCATTACGAAATTATAATAATTAAAAAAGTAATAATAATATATAATAAAATTAATAAAATTAAACAACATAAAAACTTAATTCATTTTGGATGGAATAATTTAATGTTATTGCAAAAAAAATTCCCGATATTGAAAACTATTTATTTGGATTAATTGTTTATAAAAATATAATGGCTGATTAAATAATTAAATAAAAGAGTAATCAAGTAATCAAAAAATTTGCATATTATATGAAATTATAATGATTAAGAAAAGGTAATAATAATATATATTTGAATTAATATAACAACAACAAAACTCAATTCAGGTTGGATGGACTAATATAACGTCATTACAAAAAAATTTCCTAATTACTGAAAACTTATTATTTTAACCGTACGCATACACTATATTGTATTAAAGGAAAATATTGAAATTCAATACTTTTTATTAAAGAAACAATCTAATTATTCTGATTGTAATAATAATGTATGTTGTAATTATTTTTATAAATTTCCTAACAATCTCATTGTTTTTTGTTATTAAAGGAAAATTTTAGATTTTATTTTTTTTAGTACTACGTAATATTTTCAAAAGAATAAGATACCATTATGGCAATAATTTTATTAATTTTTAATGGCAGAAGCATTTCATATGAAATGAAAATATTGAGATTCTATACATTTTGTCATTTATAATTAAATGACCAATAATTTGTTGCATTTGGCAAATGACTGTCATTTGTCATTAAGCAGCAAAATTATAGTATTGTATGATGATATGATAGGATTTTATTGAGCAATTTTCAAAACACCATTTATTTATTTTAAATAATTAAATATTTAACAACTACAAATCTACAACAACTTGTAATTATGAGTTACAACACCATTTATTTATTTTAATTTAGAAAAACAACATGAATATTAAATACTTTTTTTGATGAATATTTAATACTTCATTTTTACAAGAAGACAAGAAAAAAATACTCCAGTAGAGTTTAAAAGTCTCAACCACGTGTTTTATGTTGTCCTAGACTGCTAGTCCTGTTCTCTCACCATTCACCAATACTATATTTGGTACAACACTCTTAACAAATTATTTTTAACAATTTCTAGCATTTATAGCTGTTCCCCACAAATTTATTTATTTGAATATCATTTAAATTAAAAAGGAAAAATCGTGTGGGCCGTAATTTATCACCCCATAGTTGTTCTCACAAATTTATCAGAAAAATATTTTTAATACAAAATATTACTTCTTCGGTTTTTTAATATTTTTCTCATTTACTTTTTACCCCGGTTTTCAAAGTAAATTTTGAGCCTTAATATGTCTAAATACGTATAATCAAATATTATAAAAAATATATAATAAAAAAAATGTACATTAAGACGAATTTAACGAGATCTCATATGAATATATTTTATCATTAATATATGTCTTAAAAATCTTAATCAAATTTCTTCCTCCAAAATAGAATATTCTAAACGGGAAGAACATCAGGAAGGGAAGGAGTCTTTCACCTCGAATCTGATGTAAGGAATTTACCGTTGTTGGTAAGAGCATATGATTCGCTACTAGAACAACTGATCCTTTTTTAACCAAGTTAATTTTTGTTTTCTTCTCCCAAATCACTTGTCCATTTGTATAATCCAATGTTTTTATACTCTAAAAGTTTATTAAATACATCTAAGCTTTGTGTTAGAATATGGGGGTAGCACGACTTTGTTATTTGAATACATTCTGACATCATTTCACAGAATACGAGTATGGTTTATTTGTTGTCGCTCCCTTTCAGATTATGCCACTAAGCGAAAATTAAATATAATGGAATGATATACTATGATGTGATACACAACTAAATGTTTTTAGTTGTGATAATGTTTTTGAAGTAAATACACAATAGAAAGTTTCTATTTTTTTCATTTTTTATGAAATATAACAATATTAGTATAATTCATTTAAAAATGCTCATGCTGATGATGCAACTCATTACCACACACTTACTGCTCAAGTGCTCATGCGATGACTACATTCATACAAATAAACTGTTTTATAATTCATTTTAATTATTTCATTTGTCTCTTTGAGTTTGCATACTAAAACTCAAAAAACTCTCACATATTTGAGTTTTAAGGTGCAAACTCAAAGGAACAAAGAAAGTATATTAAACTGCAAATATTTATCTAATATTTTTATGTGTGACCTTTGTGATCACTGCAGGTAGGAGGTCGAGGTCGCCATTAGAGAAATTGCACATGTTATTTTTTTAGGGTCTTTTATTGAGAACTTAAATTCTTATGTCGGTGTGCCTATTGAACTTGTTACATAAAGTTAGTGACAACATACAATTAAGTTGTCTTAATAATGTAACATTCCGGCCCCTTGGATCGCCGGTGACTACTCACAAAGACTGTAGACTGACCCCACAGATCAACAAGTCTTTCCATCGCACTTTGACCTCACTTGTGTGCACACGGGAAAACTTTCCAAGAGGTCACCCATCCTAAGATTGCTCCCCACCAAGCACGCTTAACTGTGGAGTTTTTAGCAAATGGGTTCCCATGAAAAGAAGATGCACTTTGTTAATATAATTAGTCTATTAATCTCTTTTCAAGCTAAATCTAGGGTATCACAAATAATGGCTCGCTATAATTAGTAGTCGTTATTTTTTTTCTTCAACTTTAGATTGAAGACATTTATTTTGAGAATAATAACTTAAAAAAACCTAATTTAAGAGTATTAATTATTATGTGAGATGGTCTCACTGTGAGATGCTCTGTATACATGGGACGAATAATACTCCTATTTTTTTTTGTTGTCCCCTTTCCTTGTTTAGGCAATTCACCTCTATTGTCTCATTTTCATTTTAACATAAGTACATTTTAGGTGCCCCTTATTTTCTTAATATTAAAATTATCATTGCACATGGATATACTCCCTCCTATTCTCTACAAGTGTTTCATTTGCTTTATGCACAAAAATTATGAAAAGTTGATATGAATAATACTTGCATTGAGACGAATCAAACAAGATCCCACTTGACTATGTTTTAACTTATAGATTAACGATAAGATACAATCTTCCAAAAAAAATAATAATATACAAATTAAAAATAAGAAATGAATAGTGTAGGAAGAGCAAATGAGACAATTGTAGTGAATAAGAGGGAGTACTATTTTAGGTGATCTCCTTATTTTCTTGATATTTAAAGATACTTTTTTTTGTGAAGATCTATATTTTAAGATATCTAATGGCTAATATTACATATGAGTCTACTATTTTAAGTGATCCTCTTTTATTTTTAATATTTGTGCCCAAATCAAAAGGATAACTAAAACACAAAAATCTGGGTGAGACCGTCTCACTTGTGAGACGTATTTTATTGGGTCGGCCTAATTATATATATATTTGTTACTAATTTTACAAATTAAAATGTCAATATTAAGAGTTAAAAGACCAATTTGAAAACTTAAAAGAACAATTCCAAAGATTTAAAATTGACATTTTAAATCATGGAATTTGACAATTTCAAGACTTAAAAGTTCAATTTCAATACTTGAAAAATCAATTTTAAGACTTAAAAGACCAACTACTAGACTTAAAATTCTCATTTCAACTTTAAAGTAGGATGACTCAAACATTAATCAACTTTAAAGTAGGATGACTCAAACATTTCAACTTTGAAATTGACATTTTGAGTCTTAAAATTGGATTTTTAAATTTTGAAATTGTCATTTTAAGTCTTAAAATTAGTGTGTCAGAATATTCTTAAAAATTATTGGACCTGAGCTGATTGCACGAATAAGGTGATCTCACTGGAGAGTTTCTGTAACTAAAATCGATGGAAGTATAAATTCGTACAGTAAGTATTTTGAGAGACCGTCTTTTTGAGAGACGTCTGCTAGACCCAATCTATTAGAGTTTAAAGAAACCGTCTCTCACAAGACTGTGTGAAATTCGTATTTTATGTCATTTCACCTAGTAACAATATCTCACGAGATTAATCGGCCCATCCCAAAAAACTTGGGCCCATCAAAACACAACAAATTTCCCTCCCAAAATTGTTTACTTACTGTTTGTCCGCACAGTCGCACTGGACTCGAAGGAGAGATAAAATTTGACAATGGAGAGAGAAGAAGACGACCGCCATAGCCACAGAGGTAAAAATGGTGGGAGTAATAAGAAGACGGTTATCGTCTTTACAGGAGCTGCTGCCCTTCTGGCCGTTGCTCTTACTTTCGCTTTTAACGCTTTCAAATCCTTCAAGCATCGCCGTGAAACTAAAGGTATTTTTTTGATAGTTGGTTGATTTTATTTTTGGTTTTTCTTGTTGTTACATTGAATTATGGTGGAGGATTTTGATTTTTTGTTTGTTTTGAGGTGTGAAGATCTTGCTGGTTCGATTGTGAGGGTTAATTTGTCGGGAAATGAAATTAGGAAATTGGCTGACCGGATTATTGAGGAATCGAAGGCGGTTCATGATGCTGTTGCTTCTGTTCATGTTGACAAGGTGATTAAGCTGAATTGAAACTTGAAAGCTTTTCTTGGGTTCATGGTGCTTGCAAATTGAAACTAATTGTATACTATGGTAGTTTTGATTTTTTCTAACAATGAATGTTTCTATCTAGCTGGTGATTGCAAATGTTGCTTTATTTGATTAAAAATTAATGTTTTTTTTAAGATGGCTTATTAATTGAATGCTTGTCACAATGTCAAAAGAAGAAAGTTTAGTAAGATATTTGAAATGGAACTTAAATTTTGGATGTGTATACACAGTTGTTGTGCTTAGGCATGAATATTTATACATGGAGCTAGTCCTTCATCTGGCAATGATACCAATCATTTTCATTGTGTGCTGACACTTTATGGTATGCCCCTTAATTTGGTAAATTTCTCTCCGTATTTCCACATCCGCATATCATAGGGGTGAAATGTGGTATCTTAATTGCTTAAGTTCTACTCTATATGCATGTAAGTGAAATCAAGCAAATGTTTATCATATGTGAGTATGGCCCACTTAATGTAGCGGATATACTTATGTGAATTTTTGTGTGTGTTTTGGATAGGAAAATGGCTCATTATACTTGTTATTTATGTGAAATTATAAATGATATTTGCAATCGATTGTCAACTAAAACAAGTGTATGGTTGCATATATCCAATTTCTCTAAATTCGACTAGATGGGAGCCACTTGGCATTGAGGTAATGCCGTCATGGCATGTTGTTGTGTTGTATGGGGTTACGGGCCTTTGTGTAGTGGATTACTGTTATAAATTCTTTCTGGGTTAAGCACCTGCCTTTTTGATTATTATAAGCATGGATGCAACTTTTTAATTCAACAGCTAAAACCTTTTCTGTTCTGGTTCTGTCCATTATTAGGTTAAATATCAAGATATCATGATGCTAGCAGAACTAGAGGCACGCCAATTTCCGCTGGTCCAGTCTTGTGTTTTCCCAAGGTTGGTATCAACATCAGAGGATGTACGCCAAGCTAGTGCTGAAGCCGAACAGAGAATAAATTTGCATATTGGATCTTGCAGGTGTTGTCTTCTATCCATCTCCCATGTTTAAATCTTGGATGTGTACTAGTTGACAAGTGACAAAGCTTGTAAAGTGCATGGATTCCATAATTGAATCACTGTTGAAATAGGTGTTTAATATTCAGTCATGTTTGTGTTTTTTTTTTTTTTCCATTTTTTTCGAGGGAGGGGAAAGACGAAAGACAAAGGATTTTAAGCAATTGAAGTAATTTAGTATCAGCCAAAATGGTTCATCAAACTTGGATTATCGTTTCTATTTTTGTATAACCAGAAAAGCTCATGGCTTGCTGGTTGTGAGGTCATATATGCGATGAATAATTATGATTCTGCATGATTTTTATTATCAAGAATGTTCCTTTTGAATGTTCAAGATTTTTTGTATCAATTATTATCCACGGTGGATATATTTTTCTTCACTAATATTTGTTGATATTCAAAAAGATCATCCCTAGTTGGCAACAGATGATAAAACTAATGAAGAGAAAAAGGTTTTCGGTGATGGAGTGGTATTTCTATAAATACACACAATCTCACATTTTGTTACAAGATCTTGTAGACAGAAGAATTGGTATTTGACAAAGAAAACTCACACATTTCATAATATTTTTGATGTGAAAGCCAATTGTTTGTCTTATTACTGAATCAATAACTGACAAACTATCTCATGTGTACTCTACAGAAAACGTGAGGACGTGTATCGTGTTGTAAAAGCATTTTCTGCTAGGGGAGAATGGATAAATGCAGATACCAAGTCATATGTTCAGTCACTGGTAAATATAGAACTTCAATTATATTATATTGTATTATGCTATGATCTGTTTTTCTTGGTAGTCAGTTGTGGCTGATTAAGGGGTATGGCTGCGACATGGAGTATTGGGATTTGGGATATTGCTATTGTTGAAGTAGGGACTGTGGTAGGGGTTGATATTTGTCCTATCTGGACTTTTGGAAACTCTTCTGGGTGCATAAATATAACATACAAAGTTAGCTAGTCAAGCTTTGTTGAGGTATATCTACTAAATGCCTGTTTATTGTAAGGAGAACCAGTATACTTTATTACCATCCTCCGCCTGCTATAATATTGTTTTGATGGTTTTTACTTCCAATTGCATATCATAATGTATAAGGGGAGTTTAGCGTGTCCTAGTGCCATTATTGTTTACTATGTATTTACTAAGTGTGTGTTGAGTTTCTTAATGTTTCTTTTTGCACTTCTTGGTTGCGCTTAGCTTTCATAATTATGGAAATTTTACTTTTGCATTGAAATAGTTATAACATGTTGAGTTTTCACACTGAGTTTACTATTTGCAAGAGTTGGTTGTTTGACATGGGTCATGCATCATGTATCTTTTGAGTATTGTTTCCATAGTTTCCCTTTCAGTTTTTAGTTCTTTTCCAGTTGTTGTTTAGACTTACACCTCTATTCTCTTATAACAAATTGTTCTTCTACTCCCTTTACCTTTAAATGTTTCTCACTTCTCCCCAATATCTCCTTGTCCTCACACTTTCCGTGCTACATGTTGTCTTAACATTATTTGGAAATGGACGGAGTTGATCGTAATTGCTCATTGTTGTATGGTTGATGATTTTCTTTGCCTAGCATGCAATAAGCTGCACCTCGGGTTTTCCTGAAATGGAATTTAGTTTTGTAAAAAAATACATTATCTGCTACCTCGAGTATTTATTGAACCAACAGAGGAAGAAAAACATTGAGGAGACATTATTTGGATCTTATGGCATATAATGAATTTAATCTAATGTGCAACATGAATTTACTGTTTAGGAAGATCTGGTTATGTTTATAGTGATTCGACCAAGACTTGACTTTGGACTTTGGAGCATCCTTTTCTTATTGTTTTAAAAAACTTTTGAGCATAATATACAATCTAACAGAATATGGAAAATCTATATTTTGGAGTATTTTTGATTCACAAGATAGGAAAAATCCTCATTCAGCGATCACATTTCTTTTTATCAAATGATTTTTTACAGTGGTTTTGAAGGAATTATGAGGTTTTTTTTTTTTGTTTTTACTTTCTTTCCTCCTTTATTTCCTATTTTCCTTTCTAATTATCACTTCCCAGTTCCCTGTTAAATTTAATACTTTTGCTGTTTAAATCGTCAACGGTCCACTTGAAAATGCTGGTACAAAATTTAAATGAATTGTAATTTGTAATCTATTTCTTTTATTATGCGTTGAATATTGATGGTTGCTTTTCCAGTGACAGGTGAGAGATTTTGAACAAAATGGATTAAACCTTACTTCAACAAAGAAAGAAGAAGTTCAGCGTTTGCTGGCCCAGATAGATGATTTAAGCATGCAATATGTCCAGAATATCAACAATGACTGTACTTTCCTTCTATTCACCGAATCAGAGCTAGAAGGGTTGCCCTCGGAACTCATTCAGGTTATTTGTCATAACCGTGTCTTCTCTAACCAGAGCCTCATCTGATTCGCTCTTGTTGGTGAATCATGGAAATGCTACATGGCACATGCTTCTGGTTCATAAATTGTTGCCAATAATTATATTCTCATACTCTTGGTTGAATGTTTCTGAAGTGTGAATTTTCAAATCGAAGTATACATATTCAAGGTCTTAATTTAATAATGAAAGACTGGGATATTTCTGGATGATCTGAATATGTTTTTAGGTTTCATGTTTCTTGAATTTTGTCCGCTTCTAAAGACTGAACTTGCCCGACTTCTCAATTTATCTTGACTTTCAGTTCCAAAGCCAATAAGCGATTTTCATGTAGTTAAATTGTAACACACCCGAATAAATAAGCTTGTGTTGTGGTTCCAAACAATGGATAATGATGTGAAGTTGCCCTTATCTGTTAGCCTACCTTTGCTTTGATATTAATTTAAATGATGTACAAATAAGTTGAGTATACTTTTGATCAAATATTACTCCGTTTGAAACTTTTTGTCTTCTGTTTTAGCTTTAATTCTTAACTTGCAGGTTTTCAATAGAGATAATGATGAAAAAATAAAGGTTACCTTGAAAAGTAATCATGTTTTGCCAATTCTGGAGCTTTGTAAGGTATGTTTTCTCTTCTATCTTTTGCAATGATTAGCTTTGTTTGCAAGTTATCTTTAGTTTTTCACTGTGGCTTCTTTTTATTTTAATTTTTATCCTTATATTTTTGTCTTTATTCGTTGTGCAACTTGTCACTTAGATGGGTGTCACTTTAGTGGAAGGGGGAGATGTAATGTTGTTGTTGTAATTGTAGAACTTGTGTGAAATTAGACGTTATATTTTCTATTGGTTGTCTTGAGATAGAACTCGAAGCATTTTTGGATAGTATTTTAACTCAATGACAACCTTTTATGTTTTGTGACATATCAGTCACACAGCACTCAACACTCAGCACCGATGGAAATGTAAATATAGAGGTTTGAATAAGTATCAAAGAAGCTATTATGAGACATAGAGAAGAAAAGAGAATGAAAAATTAGCACATTAGGGCAAAGAGGTTTGCTACTCTATTACTTTATAAGGCCAAGCTGCTAGCTGTCTCCTTATCTAGAAATTACATCACAACAAGTGCTAGAGCCTTAATCCAAAAAGATTGGGTCGGCTACTTTCTATATGTTTTATTAAAAATACATTAGTTTAAATACTGTGCAGATTAATTGTGGTATATGCCTTCTATAATGGAATTTTTTTTGAACTCCCTCAGTCCACTAATAGGACGGCGATACACAATAGATGTGATTTATGATGGAGATGTTGAAACTCCCTTAAAGTCGCATGCATCTCAACTATCTCTTAAAACAAATCATGAATTAGTTTGAGTCTTTTAAGTTTGAAGTACCCACAAATTGAGTTTAACTCAATCATCTCTACCCATCAATTGATAAGCAACTTACGATTCAAAAATTATAAAGATAAAATATTATAAAAATAAAGCTTATTAAAGAAAAAAGCCTTGTTTGTTAAATAGCTTTTTGGCTGTTTTTTGGGCTAACTTTTGACTTGTTGGTTGGTCAAACAACTAAAAACGTATTTGGTAAATGACTTTAAGCTAGCTGAAAAGCTTGTTTATAAGCCAAAACGAAAAAGCTGTTGTAAGCAACTTTTTTCATTGGTATTTTTTTTGGCGTATTTTTTCTCTAGTAATTAGCTAACAACTAATACGAAATACAATTAAACATATCTATAAACAACACACTTATGGAGCTAACTTAAAATCCAATAAAATAACCATTCCTTCCATCAAGTTAAACTAGACAAGTGGACTAGCCAACAAAATTAATCACTTGCCAAAAAATAGAAAATTTAAAAGAAAAGGAATATTAAAAAAATAAGATAAAAGATATCATAAAGTAAAAGCTAGAACATAAAGCTAGTAGAGTTGGTTAGGACTCAGAGTTCTTCACATGCCAATCATTGGACACTAGACTTGGTCTTCGTTGGTATGGAATCTTGAACATATAGCCTTTTCGTGTGGATGCTGGAAGAGACTCCTTGAATGCTTCATGTGCTAGTCGTCAAGTAAGGTTGCTTGAAGACTTATGCATGTAGAACTCTTTATATGCAACACTTCGACCACAAACTAATATTTTGCTAGCGAGGCTTTGAGTCCTTATTTAACTAGGCTTCTAACGACTTACAAGTCGGAACATAATGTACATCACACACGATGAATGACCCATTTTTACGTATTTATATTTATGTATTCAACATGTTCTACGTAAAATCTATCATCTTAAGGATGTAGTCAAAACTGATGGAATTTTATTACTCAACATAAATAAGAACTACTAATATGGAATCTACTAAAATTTAGCTACTCCTTGTCTGCGTCAAAATACCTTGAAAGTAATATGGATCCCAATCCAACTAGAGGCGAGTGATCAAAAGGTGTGCACCACTCTATACTAATAAAGTAATCTCACTGAGTCACATGAAAAAGCTTAAGCTAAAAATTTTCATTAAACATAGTTGACAAAATATAAGTAATTTTTCTTTTATAGTAAAAATAATTCCTAGAATTTGACTATGGGTCCTGGTTGCTGTTAGAGTATAAGGGTCATCTCCATACACGAAGCTTTTTATATAGGCATTATGCACTACAGCACTAGGCATAGTGTTAATAACACAAGAGGGTTTGTAAATTGTAATACAACACCAAAATCAGTCTTAATCCCTACAATATGGGGTTGGCTACATTAACAAAATTTTAATTAAAATCCCCCCATTCTTTTTCTTATCCTGTCGTAATAAATCTAGTGAGATTGAAACTTAGTTAACTGTTTTGTGACTGACTGACCTTCAAGCTATATATTTTCCTTTAATTGTTGATCCCTCTTTAGTTACCTGATTTTGACAATATTTAGTAGGTGGGGTGGTAAAATCGTGTGCACGGTAATGTTTTTGATGTGCATTTCTATGATTTTTTCCAAGTCAAAAAGCTTGAAAATATATTGGCTTGACTACTTTAGGTCAATGTGTTTTGTTTAAGGTGCTACACCCTATATGCTCCTTGTTTGGAAAAGATATGAGATGGCACAGGTGCACAGCTGAAATAGACATATGGTCCATTGTGCCAATTGTGTGATGCCAAAGAGTTAATTATGGGTTCAGTGGCTTGTTCATCAAGCAAGGCTGGTGCTCCTCATTTGAAATGAATGAGACAATTTTTTAGATTGTAAATAAGATTTTCTTAGGTTCAACTTGACTTTTCTGTCTCTCAAACGCATGAAGGTTGGAGCAACTCGAAGGAGAATTGCTGTTGGATACGGGCAAAGGTGTAAAGAAGTGAATGTCCCTGTGTTAGAAACTTTGGTAAGTGCGAATGAAGAACCCAAATAATACTTAGTAAGTTTCTAATTAATAAATCCATGTGGCACATGACTCTAGTGATGGTTATACAATGCCAACTGAAACTTTGTCCGTGGTTTCAGGTTCAGTTGCGCCATAAATTTGCTAGGTTGCTTGGTTATGATAATTATGCAGAATATGCTGTTGGTTCTAGGATGGCTAAGACATCTGCAAAGGTTTGTAAAAATAACCTCGATGTTTTCTTAAATTTTGTGATATAAGCATTTAGCTTTTATTAATTGGTGGAATATTTTGTAAAAGTAAACTTGCATCATGATATTACACTACTCTTTTCTTCAGGTTTTTGAATTCTTGGAGGACTTATCCACAAGTTTGAATGACTTGGCGGCTAAAGAACTGGCTGGGTTGAAGGAGTTAAAGGTTAGTCTTGGAAAATAGAGCATAGTGTTCAGTGACAGATCTTCTCTGTATTAGTTTACCCTTAAATCTTTGAGCACAGATGAAAGAGGAAGGGGATAATCTGTTTGGAATAGAAGACCTGCTCTATTATGTGAAAAAGTTTGAAGAAGATAGATTCCATCTGGACTTTAGAGCACTTAAAGAGTATTTTCCTCTTAGCTTGGTTCTGCAAGGAATTTTCAAAATACTACAAGACCTCTTTGGTAATGATTACTATCTGTTATTGGATTTTTAAAAGGTCTTTTTGTTCCATTGTAATCATGTGTCTTATATTCGACACTTAATGCAGGTTTTAAATTTGAGGAAATTAACGGTGCGGAGGTGTGGCATGAGGATGTACGAGTGTTCTCTGTCTTTGATTTGGGTACTAGTGATCTCATGGGCTACGCTTACCTTGATCTCTTCTTCAGGTCTGGCTGTTAATGCTCTTTATGTTGATTGTAATACTGTTTTTCCTTGCTATATTTGCTGACAAAATTATGGCTAACTTAGGGACGGAAAATACGGTCAAACTTGTGTTTTGCCTCTTCAAAATGGCTCATTATCTGCAAATGCCGATAGACAGGTGATAAACAGAGTTTATATTTTTGTTAATGTTTATTTAACACTAGTTTCTGAATCTAACCTTTGATACAACTGTATGTCATCTTTGTCTTTCCAGGTTCCAGTTGTTTTACTAATGTGCGAATTCTTGAAAGAAGATGGTAACTCTCCAGCATTATTACGGTTTTCTGAAGTTGTTAGTCTTTTCCATGAATTTGGCCATGTGGTAAGTTTGGAATGTTGTGTTTTCAAAATCAAAACTTTTGTTTTTGACTGCATGTTTTATGTGCTTCCATTTGGAATTCCCTTCTGTGATCTATTCTGAATGATATCCCTGTCTTAGTCAGTAAATTGAAAACATAAACTTGTCTTTTTGTACTTTTGTGCAGTACTCGAAGGTCCTTATTTGTCAGGCTAAGATGTTATATTGTTAAAAGCCTAAGGTTTTCTTCTTTCTGATGATGCCTAATGCGAATCAATAATTGCCTTCTGTACTCTTGTTGAAAGTTGAATATATTATGAAGACTGTTATCGACTTGAAAACAAGAGTATAAGTTAAGAAAAGACGATGACATTCAATATTGATATTGATAGTTCTTGGACTATATCGCAAGTACGAGATAAACCCAAGATTGGAGCATTCAAGTGAGAATCCAAAAACTAACAAAAGAAACAATCCAGCAGCTGATTTCTTTTCTCTTTTCTCTTGTTTTATTGAGTAGTCATTCCAACTCCTTTCTCTTCTAACTGATTCTCTTGCTCTACAAGTGGCATCCTACTGAATAATAATGTGAGTCTGACTATACCCCTATATAGCTATTTGTTTAAAACTCTTCTAACACTTTGCTGACCCTCCCTTACTATGTGCGTGGATAAGAAGGAAGAGAAGGGAAGGGAAGGAAATTGATGGTTGCAAATTCTTTCCCTTTTTAGGAAAGACATGGTTTGGAAGACACAAGCCCACTTTCCTTCCCCTTATCCTCGCTTCACGTTCCCTCTGTTTTGCGACCATCACTGTCCACACTCTAACACAGCGTCAAAGCCTCATAAGCCCTTTCTTAATAGGCATTACAGTTGTTCTTCATACTCTCTAGTGCTTTAAATTATAAGATGTCCTCACTCTATGTAATAGAAATTCCCTGTTACATTACGTAACCTCCTTATATAACCTGTTTAAAAGTTCCCGTCACGTTAAATCCCTTTATATAGCGGTGCATGAAATTTCATGGTCAAAACACCGCGATACCATTACTTAACGTATAACGCTCGGTATTTTACAGTTATAACGATATTTCACCGTTACAACGTTATTTGTCTTCTCGTTAAAATTTTATTAATACCCATTAACTTTATTATTACGATCACTGAAATCATAGTTACTCGTAATTTTAGTTGATAAACAAAATAATTACTTAATAACTAATGAATTATTTAATTATATACTAATAGAATCTCAAATATTGCAATAATAGCTAGTTGCATATTATTGCATAATTATAGTAGTTCAACAACAAAAATGCAATTATAAGTTCAAAACTTCCCTATGTGATATTTTTTCAATAATCACACCGCATTGACCGCAATTTGCATTATTTCTCCGTTAAAGCCGCTTTCCCCTACACCGCGACCGTTTCCGCTAACGCTTCCGCAACCGTGATTTTTTTTCATGTGAGTGCTCACTAATAAGAGTGGCATATCTCAGATTTTTGAATACTGAATTTTTCAATTGCGACTAATAGACCGAAATGCTCCATAACCCTTATAACATATGTATATGCGACCAAGCATGTACAACTTATAATCATCACAACACACATACGCAAAAAAGAAAGATAGTATTGGTTGCTAAGTAATGCTTTGCTTGTGTCTAGTCACAAGTGTTTTTAATCTTTGGTAGATAGAACTTAAAAAGATAATGTTTCCTGTCTTGAATTGAAATTGTGCTCATCATTTGATGACTTTGGCTTGGTAATGATTTATCAGGTCCACCATTTATGTAATCGTTCATCACTTGCTCGGTTCTCTGGCTTGCGTGTTGATCATGATTTTGTTGAGATTCCTGGGCATATTTTTGAAAATTGGTAAAAGTTTTTCACCTTTTTGAGAAGAAAATTCTTTTGGTAACCATCCAAGCTGACATAGTTTCCTTTTATAATTTATGAATAGGTGCTTCGAGAGCAGCATTTTGAAATTAATATCCGGTTATTATCAGGTAATTGCAGCCTTCATCTATGCTCATACTACTCTCCCCGTTTCTAGTTTGCAGTTTGCAGTTTGCAGTTTGATATAGATTAAAGATAGATAGTGGCATATTGATGCATGCTTGCTATTGATTTGTTGTCCGAGAATAACAAGAAAATCTAATCTTGTAATTCATACTGAGTTGAGAATGTCCAGCTAGATACTCTTTCTCATACTACTTGCTCTTCAATTTCCTTTAGTTTTTTAGTACTTGTTAAGCTGATGCTATATATTATATGGTCCTCCTCATAGGATGTCACAAGGCCAATCAAGGATGACGTTTGTAATTCTTTGAGGAAATGGCGATATTCATTTTCTGCTCTTAAGTTGAGGCAGGAAATTCTTTATTGTAAGCAATCTTCCTATGTCCTGGAATTATCAAATAATTTCTTTGTACATGAAGACAGTTTGCTATTTGCCAACTCTTTTTAACTATTATACTTAGCTTTCGTGTTTATTGCATGTTGAGCTCTGGAACATTTCTGTTGCCTTCAGTTGAAGGAAATATGCATGACAATAGTGCTGTAAAGTAATTTCAGGTTTGAAGAACATTTCCTAACTTAAACCCTGGTGATGTGATGCTCACTTACCACTTACCAGAGGAACGTATGTCTTCTGTTTGATTGTTGGTCCAAAGTTTGTCATTGGTGTGGTTATCGTCAAGGTGAACTGGTGAAGTGAGCACATATATTTATAGTGCTATGGTGACAGTTTGAATGAAGATTGAACCTACTTTGCTGTAAATTTGGGCATATTGAAAACTAAGCCTGAATTTATGCTGGTTAAATGGGCTTACGTTATTCTGTACATATTGTATTCTAATTGAAGGATTCAACGTATTTCTTGCTGCTTTCATCTTGATCCTTGAGATGTTATGATCCTCTGTTCTTTTTAAATAATACCATTTGGCTAATCAACAATACTGTTGGGTGACCTGTCAATGTGTATGTGTTTTTTATGAATAATCTGTTAGATTATAGCTAAAAGCCTAAAACCCCCTTTATAGGTCTTTTTGATCAAATAATACATTCTACTGACAACGTCGATTTCCTCGAGCTGTTCAAGTTTCTTCATCCCAAGGTAAACAAATTGGTAGACTGGCATAATATACCAGTTCTCCTTTCAGATTGGATTTTTGGCTCTGAGCTGTCTTTTATTTGCCAGGTGATGTTGGGGTTACCAATCTTGGAAGGTACTAACCCAGCTTCATGTTTTCCACACTCAGCAATTGGTTATGAAGCTAGTTGCTACAGTCGTATATGGAGCAAGGTGTCCAGCAATCTCTTCTTACTATATATTATGATCAATTGTCTTGGTGATTGTTTGTATTGCATTGATCAGTCATTATCAATCTAATTTATCCTAAATTTGGCTTCTTTTGTTGCCAGAAAAAATAGTGGTCTTATCTTCGAACTTTAATGGTTTTTAGGTGTTTGCCGCGGATATATTTGCTTCCAAGTTTCATGACAGTGGACTCAACCATCATATTGGCATGCAGTTCCGCAACAAGGTGAAATTTATCTTATGCCTTCTTATATTTGAAAGGAATGTGTGACAGTCATTCTGGTCTCTCTTTTACCAGTGTCCCATATATGATATACCGTTCATTCCAAAGGTGCATAAAGATGCATGATGGCATGTGTTTATTCTGATCTTTTGTTTATCATTTTCCTCTAACTTCCAGCCCTTTTGTCTTTATATTGGCAGATATAAAAGAGAAAAAAGAGTACCCCTATAAAATTTAACCTGCTGTTTGTTAAGGTTTAAATGCATACTAGCATCAGCAGTGGATCTAGACCATACTGAAGTAGACACCCACACCATTCATCATGATCTGCTTTAAATGCAGTTTTGCTGTTCGGTTTTGCATATGATGTGGAATTGATTCTTGTAATCATACTCATTATTAGTTCAAAATGCATCTCATGGGGGCACTGCCTTCTTTGCCTCATTGGACAAGGTGCTAGAACATTACATCAAAAGAATCTGATGATTAAATCCAGGCCTATTTTTTTCACCTTTTATTACTTGATTCAAGAAAGTTTAACTCATTAATTGAGGTAGAAGAAACTTTCATCCGTAAATTTTAAAAAGGCTTATGGCCATTATGTGTTCCTTTTAGGAATGTGCACAAATCATATTTTACATGATTCATATGCATTTCGTTTATACTGCTCATTTGTCCTAGACATTTGGGGTTTATGTTTGAAACCATTCCTTTTGCATCTCCATCTGGCAGGTACTAGCTCCAGGGGGAGCCAAAGATCCACTTGAGTGTTTGTCAAATTTCATTGGAAGAGAGCCATCAATTCAAGCATATATAGATAGTCTAGCTTATTCAAGTGTCTTATGAAGCAGCTAATATATTAATCAGATGCATTTGTTCCAGCTTCATGGTAAGACTTCACAAGTACTTTTATAAACGTATTTCTTTAGCCATTCAAGATTTTAGTATCCTGTTCCTGTCTACAGTTGGTCTACCATTACAGACCTAAATTCGCAGTGTTCCAATGTCTGCCAGTATGTATATTAGTCTCCGCTTTTTAGTAGCAGTTAATTTCGCTAGTTTAAAGACAGTTGCGTCACTTGCGTGAATGAAAAGCTTTTTTTTGAGGTGGAAACTGGAATGTCACCTTGTCAACATGATAGTAATTAAATACCTGCGTGCTGTTCATTTTCCATGTGTAAATTGATAAGATTTTGAGAGAATGTCGAGTAAAGTTAGGTTTGTCCCCAGAATCTTATTATTCAGTTAATTCATGAATATAAACACAAACAGCTTTCTCTCCCAAACTTGTTCTTCTTAACAAAACATGTTAGTTCGATTTAAGTACTATCTAGTCCATCTCATCCAAGAGTTCACTTATTTCAAGATAATTTCGGTAAGTGTTACCAAAACACCAACTTCCTTCTTGTAAGGATCTGATAGAGTTTTTACCGGTTGGAAGTTATTTGTGTGAATTTCTAAATGATGTTTGCTATTATAGATCAATCGAAAACGAACTGTTGAAATGTCCATGTGTTACCCACATGTGAGTTGTCCCACATCGGAGAAAGAGAAGAGTATGCATCATTTTATATACTCAAGGAGTAACTCCTATTACCAATTGGTTTTAGCAGTGAACCTTCTTTGGGTTTATGAGTGGTCTACTTCTTCTCCTCCTTGTTTGGGTTGCCCAGGCCCATTTTCTAAATTCTATCACGAACAAATACTGTTAATACGAAATAAGATTCGTACAACCCTCACAAACCCTGCTTAGTCGGGAGTTTCACTGAGTCATTCGATGACATTAGGGTAGTGAAATTGGTGTATCAGTTTAGGCTGCATTAATTACTCGTTAGTTGGTGGGTTGTAAGTTTGTAGCATTCTCATTTCTCCTCCACCATAAAGAGCTTGAGCTGTGAAAGGTACAAGAAGAAACTACAATACTTTTCTTGTATCTTTAAATTTGCTACATTTATTTTAGGAAAAATTACCTAGAATAATCCAAATTATTTATGATTTTCCTACAATAATCCCACCTATTGATTAACCATGAATAATCCCACCTATTGATTAATCATGAATAATCCCAACTTTGAGGGGTATTTTCCTAGAGTAAACTTGGATAAACCGACGACCTGCTATAGTAGGTAATTCACCAAAAAAAAATAAATTAAATATTAAATTTAAATTAGAAAATATTTTTGAATATTTACATAAAAAATTCTAAGTAATAAAAAAAACATAAATTTTTTATGAATATTTTTTTAACATTTTTTCGACATTTTATTTTAATTTATCTTTTTAAAAAAAAAATAAAACTTGTTATAGCAAGTCATCCGGTCACCGGGTTTACTCTAGGAAAATGCCCTTCAAAGTTGGGATTATTCATGGTTAATCAATAAGTGGGATTATTATAGGAAAATCATGAATAGTTTGGATTATTTTAGGTAATTTTTCCTTTATTTTATCGTAATACTTTCCAGTTTCCACCGCTTTCATCGAATATATTTCTACCCTCTTTAAATAACATCTCTACCATTTAAATTTTGTAATAATTAAACTAGTTAATTAGGAATATTCCTTAATAATAATATTGTCCGAAACCACTTATAATTTCAGAGAAGGTTATTCTTAACTCAGCTTTTACAAAAGCCAAGGCAGAAAAAGGTCCGTGCACTTGGATGCGGTGCGACATAGGTTATTGTGCCTCAATAAATCATACACCCTCGTGTAAAGAATAATTTTCAAATTACTCGTTTCACAACTGTACTTTTTGTTAAATTATTGCTCTTTTTTTCTCATTTTATTCTAGTCTCTGATCATTCGGGGTTTGTCATTATTAATATCTTCCATTATCAGGGACCATTTTATTGGAAAATGTTGTATCTTTGTCGGAATTTCTATTTTTAAACAATTTTTTATTTTGTTTATTTTTATAATTTCCTTTATATCACTAATAGTCCAATACTATGGTAGGTCAATTATAACATGCTACACCCCTTCACTAAATAATGCGTATGAATATTAAATATGCTTCATACTAATTCTATGATTAAAAAAAGCGTATACTAGTTCTATTCTATAATAGAACTTCTATTTAGAGGTGCTAAGTCGAGTTTGATTTGTTGTTCTTTTCCAATTTTTTGCTAGTCAATAATATATTTTTTTTGATAGAATGCTAGTCAATAAATTGTTGGGCTTAGATTTTATCTTTCTTGTTCGCACACTTGATTTGGATAATTAATTTTAAATTTTAATCAATAAAAATATTTAATGGGGATCAAGCACGGGCCAATAAAAACCATGGTTTGCCACTAGCTAGGCGACTATAGTGAACTATAATTAGGCTTTTCCTTTCGGAATATGGGAGGCAGTGTGTGCCATAACTTAGAAAAAGTTCTTAGTGTCCCCTACAGTCAAGTCCTCTAAAGTGACAAATACAATTGAATTAGACAGTCTCAAATAGTTTGGTAGCAAATGTGTTTTGCTTCTACGCTGGGTGATTCTTTGGTGCTATTGGACATCCATTGTTTTGTACCAACAGACTTAACCTGCAACTTACGTTAAAATCGTGAGTATTTTTTCCATCATCATCATACCTAGTATATTCCGCTCATAGATAAATTATGGTTAGAGTCTGGGGAGGGAAGATAGATGGTAACTCATACCCATATAGGAGAAAGAGTTTTTTTTCCAATCTTTTAAAAAATAATTTTATCACCTACTCATTATTCAACTTGTTATTCTATTGATCAACTGGGCTGAATGTTTTTAACTCAAATTATTTTGACTTTAAATTGTGTTCTATCTATTTAATAAACTGACTCAAGTTATTTTAGATTTGAGTCTCTATATAAACGTTATTAAGTTTGTAAATTAGTAATACTTTGAGTTAAATTAATTTTTGGTTAAATCTTTGGGTCGGACATTTTGAAATGAATTTGAATTTTAATTTTAGACCCTTAATTAGTTAGGTAAGTCCTCCCATTTGTTGACTTCCAAATCAATATCAATTTATTTGGATACAAATTGGGTTAAACATGAGATCGGACAAAATAGCAAGTCAATTATATTTTTTGGTTAACCATTGACTACTAATTAGATTTGATTTTTATTCAATTCTACATGTTCAACTAAATTTGAAAATATCTTAATACTATGAACATAAAATGCAAAAAATTTCCATCTTTTTTATAAATCTTTTTAAAAATAACTAAACTCGATCAAATTGATATTAAATTAGATACAATTAACATTCAATTAGATACAATTAACTTTCAATTAAATTAGCCGAATGATTGATGACTTTTTCTTCCACTTCTGTGACAAACATGCAATTCTCACCATCTACATAATATATTTAATGTTCCTCCTCCTCATATCAATTTTCTAACCTATCCAAAAAAAAATATAAACGTATATCGAAAGATTATCATCTCTAAAATAAAAAATTAAAGAATAATTTGTGAATTACTGCCATAAAGTTTAACACTTTTACGAATTATAGCCTCAACGTTTATTTTTTTGTGAATTACAACCACCAAAGTATCAAAGTTTACGGATTCAAGTTAAAAACACAGAACTCCGACCACTTAACCTAAAACTCCGACCATTAAAATGGTTGAAATTTTGTGTTTTGGCATGAATCTGTAAACTTTAATATTTTGTGGATGTAATTAACAAAAAATAAACATTAAAATTGTAAAAAAAATTTTTTGAGATAAACTATAATTTATAAAAGTCCTTAAACTTTAAGAATATAATTTACATAGTATTATTCAAAATGAAGATAACAAAATTTATGGACGAGTTTTCTTTTAGAAAACCCAGATTTTCCGGTCAACCACCATGAAATGGGAAGCCGTCAACTATGTGTTGTTAGACACAGCCAAATTGTCAACGGCAATACAACTTCTTAATAAATTAACGCGTATTGTTCTAAAACGAGTCTATATAATATTTTTTTAATTAATTATTTTAAAATTATAAATAATTATTTAAAATTATAAGTAGTTATTTTAATTATTTAATTAATTATTTAACATTATAATTATAAATAATTATTTTAATTTTTTAATTAATTATTTTAATTAATAAATGCAATAAAAATAATCTCATTCTAAGGCTTCCAAATTTGTAATTATACAAATTCATACTTTTAATATAATATTTTTTCCGTTTTATAATATTTGCTACTGATAGTAATATTTTTCCACGCAATATGTCACACTTATGGAACAGAGAAAGTATGTAAGTACATAGCTTTTTTTTTCACCATTATTGATTATTCCGTCTAATCCCTTTTTTTTACTCCCTCCGTTTCCTAATGTTCTTCCCATTTAGAATATTCTATTTTGGAAAGAGAAATTTGATTAATATTTTTAAGACATATAGAAGACAAAATATATCCATGTGAGATCTTGTTAGATTTTTCTTAATGTATACTTTTTTATTATATATTTTTTATAATTTTTTATGATGCGTATTTAGAGATATTTAGGCTCAAAATTTACTTTGAAAACTGTGCAAAAAGTATGGGAAGAATATTTGAAAACGGAGGGAGTAATTGTTACTATATTCATGGACAGTCTTTTACTAATCCTTTTTATGGAGTATTTGATTTCATTTTTCATTTGGGCTTTTATTTTTCTTTTTTGTCTTCTTATCTTTTTCTAAATTATTAATATAAATATAACTTTCTTTATAGGAACTTGCCCTACAAATGAAATTATGATATTCTGAATAAGCATGTGCAATTGGGTCATTTTGTTTTTCTAAAAATATTTAATTTTTTCTTTTCTTTTAATTATTTTTCAAAATTAGTTTTTAAGAAGTCACATAATAAATTATTATGGTATGAGAAAATTTCATTATTTTTATTATTCAAAATTCAAATAGGAAAAAGAGAGATATCCGTTTTATTTTCTTTACACAGATTTTGTAAACAATAAATTAGACAGTGTCATTTTCTCATCACTTATTCATAGTGGATTTACACGTTCAAGTTTCTTTTTTCATCTTTTATTTTGAATTAGGTCCCAAAATATTGAATAATTGCTGCTCTATTGTTCTGGTGAAAACCCAAGAAAGAAAAGTGAAGAATTTTTTAGGGTATAATTTTACTGTAAAAATCAGAAAAAGCAAGTATTTCAACTTTCAAGGGACAAGGCATTAGGGTTTGATGATTTTGAACTGTCTTGTGAACCGCTGAATTGGGTTTTGGTTACAATTTTTGAAGGTAAATTTCTCTTTCATGTTATAAGAGAGTTTAATTTTCGCCCCCTTTTTGTTTGGTGCAATTATTTTACATGCTGTTGAGCACTTTTGAATTTGAATTGGCATCCGAGTTAGTTTGATATATTGTGCAAAGTTTTAATCAAGATGATTTTTTCGTTTGGATGTAGTAGAATTTTTCTGGGTTTGTTTGATTGAGTCTAAATTTGATGAACAAGTTTGTAATCTAGAAGGAAAAAGAAAAAAGAATTGCATATTAACTGTTTGTGAATGGTCTTTTGGTAATATTTGCTTTGGTTTCCTGTGAATTTTGCAAGGTTTCAAGAAATTGGTATATAGTATTTGGTGTCTTAGTGAGCAATGTTTAAGCAAATACTCAGTAAGATTCCTAGGAAATCATCCAAATCATTGGAGAACCGAGATCATAAAAGTGTTTCTACTACTGGTTCGACTGCGTCCACCAGTGTAAGGAAGAGTGATGTAGGCTCTAACAAGTCTAATAACCAGCATAATCTGGGTTCTAATGGTGCTTCAAATGTGGGGCAGAATCAGGGAAAGAAATTGCCTCGAACTGTAGAACCAATGATGAATGGTGTTATGTTGTCATCTTATGAAGCATTGCCAAGTTTTAGGGATGCTCCAAGCTCAGAAAAGCAGAGTTTGTTTATGAGAAAGCTTCGTATGTGTTGTGTTTTGTTTGATTTCCATGATCCAACAAAGAATCTGAGAGAAAAAGAGATAAAGAGACAAACATTGTTGGAAATAGTAGATTACATATCTTCGGCTAATGGCAAGTTTTCGGAGAATGTAATGCAAGAGGTCATAAAAATGGTATCTGTAAACTTATTTAGGTCTCTTGCCGCTCAACCTAGAGAAAACAAAGTTATAGAGGCGTTTGACGTTGAAGAGGAAGAGCCTTTGATGGATGCCTCATGGCCTCATTTACAGATAGTGTATGAGTTCTTATTGAGATTTGTGGCATCTCCTGAAACTGATGCTAAATTAGCCAAGAGGTATGTTGATCATTCCTTTGTGTTGAAGTTGTTGGATCTTTTTGATTCAGAAGATCCCCGAGAAAGAGAATATTTGAAGACGATTCTACATCGCATATATGGAAAATTTATGGTACACCGCCCGTACATTAGAAAGGCAATTAACAATATATTTTATCAGTTTATTTTCGAGACCGAGAAACATAATGGGATTGCTGAACTTCTCGAGATACTAGGTAGCATCATTAATGGATTTGCTCTACCACTGAAAGAGGAGCATAAGCTTTTTCTTGTTAGGGCACTCATACCTCTGCATAAACCAAGGTGCTTGCCCATGTATCACCAACAATTAAGTTACTGTATCACACAATTTGTTGAGAAAGATTGCAAGCTTGCTGATTCTGTAATTAGAGGGCTATTAAAGTATTGGCCCATCACTAATAGTTCCAAGGAAGTGATGTTCTTGAGTGAGTTAGAAGAAATTTTAGAAGCGACACAAATGCCGGAATTCCAGCGATGTTTAGTGCCCTTGTTTCGTCAAATTGCCCGTTGCTTGAGCAGTTCCCATTTCCAGGTATGAAGTGTATTTTTCCTGTCCTGTCTTTTTTCAGTTCTCTGACTGTTTCGCTAAATATGATTTTTTATCGCACCCTCCCTTTATTTGCTTTGTTGTTTCATAAAGTACTTTGTAAATTGTTTCAAGAACTTTTTCTTTCAAATTGCAGAATCTGATTTGTTTTGATCTCATAGTCTATGTGTACCACTTTGGATCCATGGTCCCATGAAACCAGTAGCTCTGTTATCATAGGATCTAGGGAAAAATATGAAAATATAACTGTACCCTCACCACTCCATTCCCACAAGCATCTTTAGTGGGAGCATCTTGCAGAGGTGTCGGGGTTGACATTGATGTTGGTGAAGCTTGGTTTGGATGATTGCACCTTGCTCCCTTTGTTTTTTTGTTTATACCAAGCTTCTCATGGATTACCCAAATGGCCAATGCCCAACACTCATGTAACTGGCACCCTATTTTATACTAGAGTATGTTTGCTAATGCTGTTGGTTGACGTGGGTGTTGTCCATCGAATGTTCTATTTCAAGAACCATGTGAGATTAGACTTGAATGTAATATGTTCCTTAGGCAGCTCTACGATGTTAGGTCATTTGCGAAATAGACTTCATTCCTGATAAGATTCCATTTAATTTTATTCATAGATCAAACTCTTAAGGCTAGGAGGACTATAACGAATTACCATCCAATTTCTAGATGCTGTTGAAGCTCTAACCATCTATCCTTATTTCTTAAATCTTAAAACTTCTCTAAATAGATAGGTTAGTCTCTTTCAAAGCATTACAAGGATTAGACATGAGTGGAGAATAGTCTGGGTATTTTATGTAGCTTTTGATTCATCTGCCTCATAAAATTCAAAATCAAGGCCGCATCGTTTTGTAAAGGTTTTCAAATCTATCGAACCCATACTATTGGTAAAGGTGTAAAAAACCGCGTTTTAGGTTGGTTTGAGGAATATCTCATGCTATGTTGGTGTAAAACCAACATCATTATTGCATCACCCTCATTATTGTTATCGCAACCGAAGCTGCATTTATGCACTTGTCTAGAGTAAATGTTTCTTTTCTTATAAATGTTTTTAGAAGGATTCTTGCTAAGTTGAAAGAACTAGTTCTTGGATAAGTAGGTATTGTTCATATTGGTGATGGATGTTCATTATGATTAGTGAAAATGTTTGTTGATTCCCTTTCTTTTTCGATGCCGAGTAGGTTGGAGGTTTTCTTGGGAAGGGGATGGTGGGGACTTTCACTGGATTCTCAGTTTAAATGTGTTCATTCTCTTCAGGGATGGAGATTTCTTTGTAATGCCACACTTTAAAGTCATTTTTAGATTCATTTGGATTCTCTTGCACTCTAGCAGTTTGTGTTCCCTTTTCTACAGTATTTTGGTCATCTATGATACCTGGAACCATCATTTGAGATGTACTTAGAGTTTTGAAACTTTATATGATACTTAATGAGTAGGTTGGTTTACACTTGAGAAGAAAGAATTACAGTTGGAGATAACAGTACTTGGTGGAATACCTATTCTGGATACAGTTGAGATAGATGTACTAAAGATCTTATAGATTGAAGGCATTTGATTTTATAGAAGCAGGGGAAAAAGATGAAAGACTTTGAAAATGCCTTCTCAAGGTTCAAGACTTATGATTTTATGAAGGATCAGTTGGTTAAATCTTAATGCATTGTCATTTGTTTTATTGTTTCTTTTTGGTGATTGAGTTAATTTTAGAATTATTATTTGGTTAAACTTATGTTCTATTAATGGCTTGGGCCTTGGAGAACAATTCATAGAGATTGAACTGGAGTATAGTTTTCCAATCCTTTGACAATTTGATGGTATGCCTTCAAGGAGATCAATATATTTTCAATGACAAACATAGTTCTCTTTAGATAAGGTGTTTTTTTTTTCCTGAGGTTGTTATGTCAGTCAGAGCTATGTGACGCATGTTGACTAGTTGTTCAGTTGACCTGTGTGGATAAATCAGGTTCAGTGTTTGAGGATCTGCTAGTTTTCTTGTTGTCGTGGACCTTAGACATCTCCTTGGTGAGTTAATACACATTCATCAACAACAGTGCCAAAGCCTTAAGGCCAAGAGATTGGGTCGGCTACATGGACCAATATATTAAGTCAATAGTCGCATGAACTCTCCTCCATTGACTTCGATAATTGATTTTTGGTTCAAGATTGTGGGATATGACCAAATTTCACTAAACTTGTGGTCACAATCATACTGGTCCTGGGTGCTTATTGTGAAACATTTTTTCCTGGGCTGCTTTACTTGTTAGAATTGGTGGTGAAAGACTCCTTTAAAAGGACAATGCAAGTCTGCTGTACTCAATGGAGTGAACCTTTTAGCTTATCTCCTCTCTTCTACTATAGCAAGTCTTACTCTGATATATTGGCTACTTTCTGGAGAACAGAATTTTGAATGTGGTATAGTGGTAGTGATCTCCCTAACCCAGTCTACTTCTTTGTTCCGAGCATCAATTGGTATAAAGCTGCAATTGGTGCATCTTGGTCCATACTGTGATTTGCCTCCAGTGGAAAGGTTTTCATTTTCTTTTTTTCAAATTCTTGTTGATTACTTGTAGTTGTTATAGTTCTATATGTACATCCAACCCCTTCAACCCCGCTTAGGCATTGGAGTAATGCACTGTTTTTTCTTTTATGTTGACTGGTTAATACACGTAAAACAGTTTCAACTAGTTTCTCGAGGCGAAAACTCTCTGGATGTATGTCACTGTGCTTATTAACTACATCGAGGGAACTTTGGTTCAAATTCCATCGATCGGAATTCTAAATTATGACCGATCGATATCTGGAGCTCAAGTGATTCTAATGCGTTTAAACAAACATCCTACAAGTTTCTTAGGACAAAAAGGAAGTCGGGTTAGGATATTTATTCAATTTATTACTAAAACTCTTGTGTCTAGATAAGATATAAGAATGAGGTTTTGCCTAAAAGTTCTGGCATAGTTGATAATTATAAAAATTGTTTGATTTTTCTTTATGCCTTTCATGTGGATAGATCCTCTTTGTTCTTGTATTTGTTCCTAGTGCCAGAAAGGTCTTTGTCCAAGAAAGTTGCAACTGTTTTTTTTCTCGCGGGCTGTTTTTAGTTTGATGGTAAGTTCTGTGGGCCTGTATTGTCTTTGATTCCCCTTTCTTTTTTGTACTCCTTTCCAGGTTGCAGAAAGGGCACTATTCCTCTGGAACAATGATCACATTGAAAACTTGATCAAGCACAACTGCAAGATTATTTTACCTATTGTATTTCCTGCACTGGAAAGGAATACACGAAATCATTGGAACCAGGCTGTTCATAGCTTGACCCTCAATGTACGAAAGATCTTCTCCGACCTTGATCCCGAGCTTTTCGAGGAGTGTTTACAAAAGTTTCAGGAAGATGAATCAATGGAACAGGAAGTAGACCTAAAACGTGAAGCGACTTGGAAAAGGTTAGAAGAAGTTGCTGCAGGAAAAGCGAAAATTACCGAACCAGTGCTCATCCCCCTCATTTTACCAGCTCGTACCACTTCTGGTCTTTGATCGCTCAAGCAAAGATCACTCCTTTTTTCGTAGTTTACGCGGGTGGGCTTGAATATTTTTTGATGCCTACTCATTAACCGATGAAATATAACAGAGTTCCGTGGGTGGAGTTTCTCGGGTGTTCATTGACTTCTTTGTTAGTACTCTCGGTTTTCTTTGGCCAAAAGCCGAAAGGAGATAAACCCCATCTAGCCACTGTTTGTAGCTTTTATTTTAATTTCCAAAAACTCAGTAGTTAGATTTACTTAGATATTAATTATTGAAAAGAAGAAGGGGAAAATGGCATAAAATCAGAAAATTGTGAAAAATTGGCAGCAGTTGGAAGATTGTATTTGTACAGTTGTGATATATTCCTTGTTTGGCTTTATATAATTATAATTTGTTCTTTGGAAGGTGGTTTGTTTGTTTGCTTCTTTTTTTTTTTTTTTTTTTTTTTGAATTATTGTTTGTTTGTTTAATAGAGTATTGAATTCCAATAATCCAAACATTCCTTAAGTACTTTACTGTCACATTTACTTTTCCAGAAGAGTTAATTAAGGTGGAATGTACAATAGTAGTAGTTGTTGAGGGGACTTTGTGAACCACTTTTCCTCAGACATACTAATGACCATTGGAGTAAGGCTAGCCTGAAAGCATATCAACCTTATTATTGTATGGACCCATTTTTTCTTGGTTGAAGGCTGGTTGGTTGGCTTGCCATATTTCATAAGTTTTGTGAGAGAATTAAGGGTCGACCTCGCCTTAGAAGGTATTCTATTCTACATTTGACAAGGTTCGACTTTCATCAAAAGTAGGAAAATTTAGATTTTCTCTCTTTCTAAAATTTTAGCTTTTATGAGTTGAATTTGTTGGGCATCATGACGATGATATGAATAATCAAACTCAAAGAGACTACTATTAGACATTGTGATTTGTGAGTGACTTTAGGTAGAATCGCTTACATTGTCACATGTTCTGTTCATATATGGATCATTGTTCGGGAAATTATAATCACAAGTGGTAATACATTGAAAATTTGGTTTAATTTAAGCATTTAGAAAATTTCCAAAGAAGGTTGATAAAGAATAACAAGCCCAAAAACAACTAAACCTATGTATTTATTTTATTATAATTCATCTTCTCGTCTATTACTTTAGTTTTATTCCCATCCCAACCACAGTTTATTTTATCTATTCATAACAATTCTCATCAATGTATTTATTTTATTTACTTAATTTTTCACTAATATTCAACAACACTTAGAAATATTAATATTCAAATTATACTCCCTCCAATTCAATGTAATTATCCCATTTTTTATTTGACGAATTCATATTAATTGTCTCATTTACCTAAAAATCTCCTTTTTTTGCCAATGATTTTTTTACCTAAAAATCTCATGTTCACACAAGTAATGACCAAAATACTCCCACTTTTACTACTTACAATACACCAACTACCACCTTTACAATTAATTTTATTAATTAAAATATCTCAACTATCACCTTTTTAGTGAACCTCATACCACTCTTAAAAATCCGTGCCTAGACAATTAGATTGAATTGAATGGAGTAAAAGATACCAAAACCCCTCTCATAATACGCTTACCAATATTTATATATTTAAAGTGATAACACCTATAGTTACACATAGGTTGATTTATATAATATTAATTTATTAAAATTATATACTCCCTTCTAACAATGTGACATTTGTTTTTTCACACTATCTAATGCACTTATTCAATGTTTAATATCTCTTATTATACATAACAAAATATTATAAAAAGTGAATATTATTAACCTTTGCATTGAAACAAATCAAACAAGATCTCATTTGACTATGTTTTAATTTATAGATTAAAAATAAATTACAAATTAAGAGTAATAAGTGAATAGTGTTAAAAACTAAATGTCTCATTATCTACGACTTTGGAGGGAGTATTTGGTGAAATCAACAAAAATTGAGAGGGTTATATTTATGTTGAACATAATTCACAAAAAAGTCAAAAGCAACATTTATAATACTAGTATTAATTTATTAAAATTATAGGAGTATATTTAGAGAAATCAACAAAAATTGAGATGATTAAATATTGGAAAAATTACCTAAAATAATTCAACATTTTCATGATTTTCCTACAATAATTCCACATATTGATTAACCATGAATAATCCCAACTTTAAGGGGTATTTGCCTAGGGTAAACTTAGGTAACCCGATGACCTACTATAGTAGGTAATTCACCAAAAAAGTAAATTAAAAATTATTTTAAAATTAGGGAAAAATTTTGAAAATTTACATAAAAAATTCTAATTAATAAAAAAATTCAATAATTTCTTTTGAACATTTTAAAAATATTTTTCCGACATTTTATTTTAATTTATCTTTTTTAAAAAAATAATAAAACTTGCTATAGTAAGTCATTCGATCACTGAGTTTACTCTAGGAAAATACCCCTCAAAGTTGAGATTATTCATGGATAATCAATAGGTGAGATTATTGTAGGAAAATCACGAATAAGTAGGATTATTCTAGGCAATTTTTCCTTAAATATTTGTTCAACATAATTCACTAAAAGGTCAAAGCAACATTTACAATAGTAGTTACTCCTTGAAATGGTTCCACGTAATATGTCACAATTATTAGCAAGTATTATAAAACGATGAAGTAGTTATTTGTTTTTAATTGGTTGATTTTGAAAACAAATGGGTGAGAGAGAGAGAAAAAGGGTGTGTTTTGAAGTTTGGATTAGAGTAATGTACAATCCACAAATGAACCCATTACCCATATCCAAGAGGCTGCTCTGGTCAGCTTATTTGTTCTCTTTCTCTCTCTTCTCTGTTCCTCCTTTCATCTGAAAAAACCCCCAATTTTTGACATATTTTGTATACAAAATTAACCTTCCTTTGTTCTTCTGGATCACCATAGTTTTTGTTATGCTTTAGTAAGTTGCTTTTAAATTTGCATTTTCTTAATCCTTTCCACCCACAAAATTTCACCATTTCTTTTTTATTCCAAATTCCTACTAAATTATTTTTCATATTCTCTCTCTTTATATATATGTTTGTAGAAACACCCTTTTTTATTTTCTATAATTCTAACAAAAATGTTATCTTTGATTTTCAGATCATACCCAGATCTTTTAGTTGCTTCACCATCAGCTGAGTTAATTGCTTCAATTTGGTTTTTCTAATTGTAAACAAGGTAAACATTTAAATTGTCATTGTGCATTTCTTTATATTTGGTGAAAGGTCATTTTTAGCAGTTTGTTGGGATTTTGTCTAGCAAAAGATGTGATTTTTCCTACTTTGTTGGAAGGGGAATTTATACTTTCATCTGGGTTTTCAATTATAGTCAAAAAGATTATAAATTTAATAGTTATCATCAATTTTATGTAGGTTAAGAAGAAAAAATGTCAATTATAATTGGTTAAAGATTGCATATGGTATCACAGATAAATTGATTTCTTTTTGATCTAGATGTTTGTATAATGCTTTTATATCTGGATTTTATGTTTTACTTTTCTGATCCTGATTCCTGTAGTGTTGATAATTTATTGGAAATTTTTCTGGGTGGAATCTAATTTTCTGAAAATTTCAATGAAAAGGTTTCTCTGGAAGGATTTCTGTATCTGTTCATCACTCCAAAGAGATGCTTTGAATTCTGTGCAGATGTGCATTTCTGGAATTGGGGTTTTTTTATTTGATTGAATTGTGTAAGGTTTTTTTGATGATCTTTAGTTCTGTGCTTTGGAGGAGATTATTTTGTGAAGCCCTTTAGGATAAAGAGGTTCATCCTCATACTTAGATTTCTGCTAAGATATGATTAAGCAGATACTAGGTAGGCTTCCTAAGAAGCCATCTAAGTCGGCTGATGGTCGCGATGGTCTATCGTCGAATGTTTTAGGTGGCACTAGGACCGGCGATTCTGGTGGCCATAAATCAGGAAATGGAAAAGATGTGCCACACCAAGGTGGCCATCCAACTTCAAATTCAGGTTTGGGTCATGGTAATAAATTCGGGCAGGGGGAGGATTCGAATGGAAATGACAGCTTAGTATCAAATCCATTTGAGGCACTGCCTTCTTTTAGGGATGTTCCAGCTTCTGAGAAGCAGAACTTATTCATAAAAAAGATTCACTTATGCTGTCATGCTTTTGATTTCACTGACCCCACTAAGAATCTGAAGGAAAAGGAGACCAAGAGACAGACATTGCTTGAGCTTGTAGATTATGTTAGCTCGGCTAATGGAAAATTTTCGGAGAATGCGATGCAAGAACTCATTAAGATGATATCCGCGAACTTATTTAGGGCGCCTGCTGCCCAGCCCCGTGAAAATAAGGCTTTAGAGGCTTATGATTTGGAAGAGGAGGAGCCTTCAATGGATCCTGCATGGCCTCACTTGCAAATCGTTTATGAGCTGTTTTTAAGGTTTGTAGCATCACCTGAGACAGATACAAAGCTGGCCAAGAGGTATGTTGATCAGGGTTTTATTCTCAAGTTGTTAGATCTTTTCGATTCTGAGGATCCGAGAGAGAGGGAGTATCTGAAAACAATTCTTCATCGTATCTATGGAAAGTTTATGGTGCATCGTCCGTTTATCAGAAAATCAATAAACAACATTTTCTATCGTTTTATCTTCGAGACAGAGAAGTTTAATGGGGTTGCTGAGCTTTTGGAAGTTTTGGGTAGTATTATTAATGGGTTTGCTTTACCTCTAAAGGAGGAGCATAAGTTATTCCTTATCCGTGTTCTGATTCCCCTCCATAAACCAAAGTGCTTGCCTATGTACCATCAACAATTGTCTTATTGCATCACTCAATTTGTGGAGAAAGACAGCAAACTTGCAGATTCTGTGATCAGGGGTTTATTGAAGTACTGGCCAATCACTAACAGTTCAAAGGAAGTTATGTTTTTAAGTGAGCTGGAAGAGGTTTTGGAAGCAACCCAGATGCCCGAATTTCAGCGTTGTATGGTGCCATTGTTTCGACGCATTGCTCGTTGCTTGAGCAGTTCTCACTTTCAGGTGATTGCTGTTTTTTCTTATTTATCTTATTGATGCCTGAATTAACTAGCGACTAGATACTATTATAATTGCATATGTTAGTTTTTCTTTTTTGGGTCTGTATTTTGATAAACAAATTGTTTGTTTTGGTAGGTGGCCGAGCGGGCTTTGTACCTATGGAGTAATGATCATGTTGAGAACTTGATTAAGCAAAATCAAAAAACTATTCTTCCTATCATCTTCCCTGCACTAGAGAAAAATTGTCGGACGCACTGGAATCAAGCTGTCAAAAGTTTGACCCAGAATGTGAGGAAGATATTTTCTGATGCAGATCCAGAGCTATTTGAAGAGTGCTTGAAGAAGTTCGAGGAAGATGAAGCTAAAGGCAAAGAGCAAAACGAACAACAAGAAGCCATATGGAAGCGCTTAGAAGCGCTCGTTTTAACCCAATCTAAATCTACTGAAATGCCCTTAGGTTCTCAAAACCATGCTCCTCAAACAGTTGCAAGCTAGAATTTAGGACATGTTGGTTTGTAGGTCGGTCATCGATGATTTGGGAAACGTGCTTGATATGGTTATTTCTTGTCACAAAAATGCTGGATCAAGACCGGTTCCCTACTTCCAGTTTTCTCGTGTGAGGATCGTGGGTGCCGTGTCCCCATTTCCTGTGCTCAAAGAGGCTATATGAGTGAATAGCTGTCTGGACCAGAAGTATATGGAGATCTATAAAGTTGCAAGCTTTTTTCATGGTCCTAGTGACTGTTTGTTGCCATGGTATACACAGAAGAGCGACCGATTCCAGGTACTTTGCTTCGTGGGGGTTGTATTATCTTTTATTATTTTGTGTTAAACTGCTAATTGAGGTTATTCCACCTTGTTAGTGTATGCAGTATACATGTGTATCTTCTTGACAATCCTTAGAATGATCCCATCATTTGGTTTGATTTTCGGCTTATAAATTACATGTAAGTTGTAGAACTTGCAAACTCTTTGTTTGTTAGAGATTTTTTCTGGATTTCCATGATTATTGCTGTCAGTTTCACTGGTGCTGAGGCAACCCTTGTCTCATTTATTTATGTTGAGATTCCCGCTCGACACTTTGGCCGTGATGTGACCTTGGTTTTGCACTATGGTTGGGCGTTATGGAATGTAGACACAGAGAGAACAAGCTTGAAACTGCATTTTATTCCAAAAACATCACAAACTGAACACATACTATTGTCTGGTGCTAGCACCCTATTTCCGGTAAGTATAGATCGTTGCCCTTTTAACCTCAGTTTGGTCGTTTCAGACGGGGGTTGTGTTGATACCGGCCCTAAATGCCAATAGTGCAAATCTAAAATCTTATCAGCTAAGATAGCAAATGTCTTCGCTTCGACAGGACTGTTGTTATTTGTTAGTATGCACCTTTTGATCACGACTGTTTGTAGCAACTAAGTAACTGTGCTGGTGACATATCGAAAGGGATTGTTTGTTAGTACTAAGTAAAACTTTGAACCCTTTTGAGCTTGGATTATTATGGATAAGTACTGATTTATGGTCAAGACTTTTTGATTATGAAATGATTTAGGGTGGTTGTTGGATAGTTAGCCAGTCTTCTTATTACAGAAGTGAAGGTCATTTTCAATCCTTTAAGGTGGGTGATGCTCATTTGCTAATTGTGTCCTGATATTTTTCTTTTTTAGTCATTATCCAGCTGAAACTTGCCTGTTAATTGTTATGCATGGTGTTATTGGTTAGGAATTAGGATGTTTACTTTTCAGTCTTAATATTAGTACTAATCAGGGTAAAGTTTACCGGCTGTCTCGTTATATGGAGGATTTCGAATCATTCGGGTTTAAATGCAACGGCCTCATTGATTGGAAAACTCGGTTTTTTTGTTATCAGTTGGTGAAAATGATGAATAGAACGACTCGGTATCGATAGCATTGAATGAGGAATCTGTGAGCCAAATGCTTGAACTGATGTCGTCAGAACAACTGACAGAAAACAATGGTCTTAGCGAGAGCATGAGGCCGTGTTTTTTTTTTTGGATACAGGATAAGCCGAGGCCCTAGAAGGGTTAGGGGAGGCGGCAACGAGAATCGACCTCTGGTTTCTAAAGCTTATTAGCTTTAGTGGAGTAGTTATGATATTATCATCTATCTTCATATCCTAAAAATATAATTAATCTTGATTTCAATTTAATTGGATAGTTAAAACACTAAACTAACTGCTCTTGACCTTGATTATGCAATTGAGTATCTATAACTATTATTAAAACAAAACATGGCTGATGTCATCACTTTAGAAAATTGCTTACGTGTATCACTCTCTTAATAAAAATTTTCCCTCCAAAACACAATGATGAAGTCATTGTTTGACGTTTCTACTTTTAAATTATGAATATAATATTATTCATTTAATGTATTAAAAAGTTATATTTTTTAGTTATTTATAAAATATTTATAATTTATTTACTAAATGAATATAGGATATTGTTTTCAAAAAAAAATAAATATAGGATATTTTTTAATCGTTAAAATATAAAACCGTAAATTTTTAATTTTTTAATTTATACAAATAAGTCAGAAAAATTAATAAAATCGTGCATCGCACGGGTATTATCTAGTTATTTAGAAACAAGTAGGATTACTATTATATTATATTAATTTTTATATATCAAGTAAAAATAAAAATTTATATTATATTTTAAATGATCTGTTAATTTCAATGTAGCTTTCATATATCTTTATACAAAATTTATGTTTCCGCATAATTATAATAAAAAAAACATTGAAATTTGAAACCTCAACTATGGATGTCTCAAATCTAAAAATATGTTTTTATTGGTCTATGTATATTTTCTTTTAATTTTGTTTAAAGTTATAATTTTTAAATACTTCCTCAATTTTATTTCAAATGTTCTATTAGCTTTTTACACGTTTGTCAATACACTAATTTAATATTTAAGAGCAATAATTGTTATAATTTAAAGGTAAAACAATATATTAATAAACCTTATGTCGAGGCGAATTAAACAAAATTCTATTTGACTATAAATTAATACATGAAATAAGAATAAAATACAAATTAAGAGTAATTGATGAATACTTATCAAACATTTGAATAAGATGTCTTATCAATCAAGCTACATCCTCACTTAAGCTGGAGGCCAAGAGTTTGTATTATCAAAAATTCCTAATCAATAACCGTGATCTGTAAATCACCACAAAAAGAAAAAAAAATAATATTAAAATAAACAAAATCAAAAAAAGATAAACTAAAATAACAAAACCCTGACGCTGTCACATTGTACCACATAAGGGTTATTTATTAACCTCACAAATAACCGTTATTTATTAAGATCTTCTCTTGTATTGTTACGTGCTTAACGCCTGGTTTACTCAAATGAGCAAGTTTAGACAATGAGCTTTTGATTCAATTCTGCACTCTTTACATGATCTTTGCTTCCTCCTTTTCCATATTCTTTCCCATGATGATTAGGGGTGTTTAATGGGCCAGATAAGGGCCGGATATGGCTTAAGTAAATATAGGCCGAGCCAGATAAGAGCCTTTTAAAATTATTATGGGACGGGCTTTCAAAGCCCGAATCGGCCCGATTCATTTTTACTACTAAAAATTATTTTAATCCCCATTTATCAATTTATAACAATTAAATTATCATTTATAATAATTAGATTGAAAAATTATTAATAATTTCATTGACAATATTTAAATTATACCTTGAGTATACTATTTACAAAGGCCCGTTTCCGGCCCTTATTAAGCCCTTTTATAGCCTGCTTTATTTTAAATATAGCATAGCCAGAAACTCTCTTGTGAGACCGCCTCATCCGTGCAACCAATTCAGGCCCAATAAGATTTTTCGAATATTCTGACACACTAATTTTAAGACTTAAAATGACAATTTCAAGACTTAAAAATCGAATTTTAAGACTTAAAAAGTCAATTTCAAAGTTGAAATGTTTGAGTCATCCTACTTTAAAGTTGAAATGAGAATTTTAAGTCTAGCAATTGGTCTTTTAAGTCTTAAATTATTTAAGTCCTTAAATAGTCAAATTTCATGATTTAAAATGTCAATGTTAAATCCTTAAAATTGTTCTTTTAAGTATTCAAATTGGTCTTTTAACTCTTAAAATTGACATTTTAATTTGTAAAATTGGTAAAAAAATATATATAATTGGGCCGGCCCAATAAGATGCGTCTCACAAGTGAGACGGTCTCACCCAAGTTTTTTGGCCTGCCCCATTTTTAACTCGGCCCTTACAAAACTCTTCTAAAAACGAATTGGATAAGAACTCAAAATAAAGGCTCGGCCCATTGAACACCTCTACCCATGACTTTTACTAACTCCAAGCTTGCACAAAAATAAGAATGATTTTGCATCTATATTTTATCAATACTTTGTCTTCAGCATTATAAAAGCATGTACTCAACGTGTCATATCTTATTCTTCAAGAAAGTCCAAATTCAGCATTATAAAAGCATGAATTTAGACCTTAATCAGAATATAAAGTTTTTCATCTCCTACAACTCCTTTTCCTTCTCTATCAAGTCTCCCCCATCTTCCTCCCTCGAAATCCCCTTACTACTTCAAATGTCGCTTATCAATGGATTCCCTACACACATCCGCATTTTTCATGGACGACCGATTCTTTGACTACATAGACGAAGAAGAATACGTTCAAGCCTCCGCCAACCGTCGTTCTCCTATCTCTGTATCCCCCTGCCGCCACGACGTCGCTCGCTCTTCATCGGTATTCTTCGTCTTCTTCTTCCACTCGGTTAAGGGTTTGGTTATTTGTCAGATGTTTCTTTTTCGTTCTTTGATTAGTATTTTTGTTAAGGGCCTTTTCTTTTCTTGAAATAATGAATTTTAAGAATACCAATTGTTTTTAGTAACAATTGATAAATAATTAATTTACAAAAACTTGGTTCTTGCCATTTTTTTCTCAAGATACTTCTCTATTTTTCTTTTTTCTTGATTCTTGATTTTTCCCATTTTTGTTTCTTCATCTCTTATGATTGCTGAGGATTAAAAATTACCGAAGATTACAATAATTTACGATTGAAGTTTGCGGATATGATTAGTATTTTTGTTAAGAGCATTTTCTTTTCTTGAAATAATGAATTTTAAGAATACGAATTGTTTTTATTAACAATTGATAAATTAATTTACAAAAACTCGGTTCTGATTTTCATAATTAAAACTTCATCTTCTTTTTCTTTCTTGATTCTTGCCATTTTTTCCTCAAGATCCTTCTCTATTTTTCTTTCTTTCTTGATTCTTGATTTTTGCCATTTTTGTTTCTTCATATCTTATAATTTTGAGGATTAAAGATTACCGAAGATTACAATAATTTACGATTGAAATTTGTGGATTCTTGCCATTCTAGTAAACACGTAGTCCAAATTGAAAATGTCAGTAGTTAAAGGTTGTATACTCATTCCGTCTTCTAATTTTGAAAACAAGTAAACGAGAAAAAAAAGAACAAAGGAAGTAATATATAAATAAAAATTAAATATATAAAAATATTTAGAGTTTTAGACTTTGGAAAATGAATCAATACGACGTCGCTCGCTCTTCATCGGTATTCTTCATCTTCTTTCACACACCGTACACTATTCTTTTACTCGGTTAAGGGTTTGTTTATTTGTCATATGTTTCTTTTTCGTTCTATTATTAGTATTTTTGTATTATTGTTAAGGATATTTTCTTTTCTTGAAATAATGAATTTTAAGAATACAAATTGTTTTTAGTGACAATTGATAAATTATTAATTTACAAAAACTTGGTTCTGATTTTCATAATTAAAACTTCATCTTCTTTCATTCCTTCTTGATTTTATTTTCTTTCTTGATTCTTGCCATTTTTTCCTCAAGATCCTTCTCTATTTTTCGTTCTTTCTTGATCCATGATTTTTGCAATTTTTGTTTCTTCATCTCTTATGATTGCTGAGGATTTAAGATTACCGAAGATTACAATAATAATTTACGATTGAAGTTTGCGGATTCTGGCCATTCTAGTAAACACGTAGTCCAAATTGAAAATGTCAGTAGTTAAATTAGGACTTAGAAATTGACAATTGATGTTTCATGATTCATGCCATTTTTGTTTCTTCATCTCTTATCATTTTAGTTTTTAGTTATACAATTAATGTTTTGAAAACTTTAACATGAAATATCGATTTAGACCGTTTCAACGGTAAGACAATTTTAAAATAAAAAACTCATAACTTAAATTAAATGGAAGAAATTACATTGCAAGTCGACCGTTGTGGTTTATAGTTTATACTATATATATATCTTCATTAGTTTTTTGACTTTAATATTCAAACAATGATTTTCGTTGAATTTAATATTCAAAGTTGTACTCATGATATATTTTGACGGACGGTTAACTATAATGTAATTAAAGTACCTAACTAATTAAATTTCAAAGTTTAGTACTCAAATCATAACTTAACTCAAAAGAGGAGAGTATTGAATATTTAAAGTAATCTAAATTAAAAATTTTCCTCTATTTATTAATTATCTTTTTATAAAATATTAGGCCAACCTTAACATATAATTGGTTAAAAAGAAATCGTCTTTTTCAAAAAATTTTGAATAACAAATTGATAGAATTTTCTTTTCCTTTAATTTAAATGATATAAATGAACTCAATTGTTAGATAGAAAGTATAATATTTCAACTGTATCTTTTAATTTTAGAGTGATTGTCTAATATTCTTGCTTTGTGATTCTTTTATTTGAGTGAATCCAGGTGATTCCAATCAAATTATTAATCACAACAAGCTTATGAAGGATATATTTCCAGCGGTGAAATCCGAGTTCCCAGCAGTGAAATTAGGATTTGCGGTTGTAGAATCTAACTTAAAGGCAAGCATTGAAATCCACCGACAAGAAAAGGCAACAGAAAATGAAAATCACGTCCATCGGAGGAAAGCAATGACGACGAAACCTACGGAAGAATACTCTTACCGAGTAGTTCAAAGGTGAGTAAGAAAGCAGCAACAAGAGCACCAAGATTGAGATCCATGATTGAGCGGGAGTGCTTGCATTGTGGTGAGAAGAAAAGCTTGCAATGGCGAGCAGGGCCTTCAGGTCCTAAGACATTGTGCAATGCGTGTGGAATAAGGTACGCGTCTGGTCGATTTTGTGATGAATATCGTCCAGCTAAAAGCCCAACATTCCGGCCGAATCTTCATTCAAATTTGCACCGAAAGATTATTCAGATGTGGCGGCGCAAGTCAACTTAGAACTCGTTCATCATAATTAGGTTTTCTCAGTTTCATCATCTTCATTCATTCCTCAATGCTCTTTTTCCTTTTTTGTGATACGACATACTCCATAAAATACAAAAATAGATTTTGTGTATTTGCTCAAACTGATACAAGCGTCCCTACATAATGGATTTCAATTGGACCATCAATTTTTTCTCTTTATTATAAATCATGACTTGGTTAAATGGCATTTGTGTTGCAACACAAAGATTATGAGTTGTCTATGATACCATATCTTATTGAAATTTGTATAAATCATTCTTTTAATACAACATATGCTCCTCATTAACATTTGGATTAAATGTGACTGAATTTGAAAGTAAACTTTGATTTTTTGATTTTGCAATATTATGGAAATTTTATATATACCACTGAGTTTCTCCAAAATTCACCATATATATACTACACAATATTTTTTAATTGACCAAATACCATTGAGTTTTCATACGTTAGCATAGAATGCCATTAATGACAATTGCCGTCAGTGTGCCGATTGTGGTAAATTATTAATTCATCATATACCATTACTTTTTTTTTGCGTCAAATACCATTATATAAGAAAATATTTTGGACCAAAATATTTAAATATGACCTGATCCATGACTAAAATTAACTCAACTTGTATATAGAATCAACTAATTATATAGTCGAACCCAATTTAAATATGTCTTGAAACATGGCGCATAGTCCATGGGTTCATGATCCATGGACTATTTTTATGTATTTTTATGAGTATTTTTATTTATATATAGTCGAACCCAACATAGATTAAAAAGTATAATACAAATATTTTTACGGAAATTTCATGATACATGGAGTATTTTTATGTAGATTATAAGACCTCATTTAAAGTAATTAACTGCATATTCATCGCTCTATAAAGTAGGGATACTTATCTCAGTTTGAGAAAATACACAGAATCTATTTTTGTATCTTATGGAGTATGTCCTGGCACAAAAAAGAGAAAAAGAGCATAGAGGAAATGAAGATGATGAAATTGAGAAAACTTAATTATAATGAACTTTAGAGTTCTGAGTTGACTTGTGCTGCCGCATTTTTATAATCTTTCGGTGCAAATTAGAATGAAGATTAGGGCGGAATGTTGGGCTTTTAGCTGGACGATATTCATCACATAATCGACTAGACGCGTACCTTATTCCACACGCATTGCACAATGTCCTAGGACCTGAAGGCCCTGCTCGGCGCTCGCCATTGCGAGCTTTTCTTCTTACTCCCGCTCAATCATGGACCTCAATCTTGATTCTCTTGTTGCTGCTTTCTTAGTCACCTTTGAATTACTCGGTAAGTATTTTTCAGTCGGTTTGGTCGTCATTACTCTCCTCCGATGGACGTGATTTTCATTTTCTGCTGCCTTTTCTTTTCGGTTGGTTTCAATGCTTGGCTTTAAGTTAGATTCCATCGCTGGATTTGGCGGCAGGGGATACACAGATAGGGGAACGACAGTTGGCGGAGGTTTGAAGGTATTCTTCTTAGTCTACGTAGTCAAAGAATCGGTCGTCCATGAAAAATGGAGATGTGTGTAGGGAATCCATTGATAAGCGAGATTAGAGGTAGTAATGAACGATGCGGTTAAGATGTTCGACGAAATGTCTAGTGTGGGGATTTCGTGAGAGGAAGACGGGAGAGAGTTGAAAGAGAAGGAGAAGGAATTGTAGGAGATGAAAAAGGTGTTAGGGATGTTCTTAAGGGGAATCATTAATTAGGTATGTGATGAATACTTTCTACATTACATATGAATGTTTTAGTTATAATGAAGTTGATTTCTTTGGATGAGTTAAGTTCACGCTTTTCAATTGCAGATCCGAGAGACTCTTTGGACGTATCCGAGAGACTCTTTGAAGGTTGTCTTTCATCCCGCTTTACACACTACTCATTATTACCAGAAGCGAGAAATATACTTGGTATGATGATGTCTACTTCATTTTGCTTCATTTATGAGATGAGATGATATCCTGTGAAAGTGCTTCATTTATGAGATGATATCCTGTGAAAGTGATGGTTGAGATTCTTATATGTTGCCAATAGATTTTATTTGCAAATTGATTCTTTTTTATTATGCATTTTGCTAGGTTCAGATAAAAGCATGTGTATGTGATGCGACCTTTTCTAATATGGTCAAGCTTGTAAACTTGCTAAAAAGGTCTGACCGACCATTTATGGCTTTGCAAAGTTAGTATTGTGAGTTGTCAACTTATTTACGAATAAAATACAAAAAAAAAAAAAAAACAGTGATGAAATTAATCACTTTTATCTTATATGGAATATATTCCTTGATTTTGATCAATTTTTCACAATTATAATCAACAAAATACTTATGCTAATAAAGTGCTACACATTAATACAATATGACATTATTGCTTAACATCACCATGTTAGCAATGGAGTCTTATAGCTTGAATCATCAACCATTAATCTAGTTTCTTCTTGTTCCAAAAACTTAGATACATCATCATCCTTTTTTATAACACTTGGGTTTGATTTAGCAAATGCAAGAAGCTCTAAATCTTGCTCAAAAATAGCCATATCATCTTCCTTTAAGGTAACCCAAGCTTCAATCCCACCACCTTGGTTAGTCTCACTCAAAGCAAAAGTGTTTTTGTACCCTAAACTAACCAAACTTAACCATATTGGCTTTCCCCACCCAAAATCAGCATCATACAATCCATCCCCACATGTGCTAAGACACTTAAAGAAATCAATATCATCCCTCCTTAGGAAGCTCCCTGCTTCATTGAATAGCTCGCGGATTACTGTGTATGCATCTTTGCCTTGTAGCTTCTTTGCATAGTTGTTAATGGCTTCTGATTTTCCCTGTCTTTGCTTTGCTACTAAATCTTTCAGCTGCATTATGTTGTCACCATTTTCTTCCATTTTTGCTACATAGTAGCCGACTAGATTGCCAATGCTAGTGTCTGGCAGTGGTGGCAAGGTCCTTCTACGAATGTTCATGGATTGAGACATTGCTGATAGTGCTCTAGAATTTGAGTTTGCTCTTGATGCCTTCAAAAGGGGAAGAAAAAACTGTGTTATGTTCATGCTAGAATTAGATTATTATTTTAAACATCACTTTTATAATGTTTTAGGATGATGATGGATACATCTGCTTCATCGTCGGGAGGAGATTCGACGGTTTCCTCTAACCAACCAGGTGATGATGACGATGGTGAATAGGATCATGAATTTCGGATCACGATCAATCAACATTCAACAACTACGAATAAAAGGTATGACAAAGAACTACGTGGGCTTTGATTCCTTCGGGATACGTAGGCAGCTTAGTATTCCTTCGGGACATGGTTGTTAAAATCGCGATTCTAATCTACGATTCTACGATTTTATGATCCAAAAACAAGCGAGCGATTTGAATCGCAGGTAGAATCTTAAAGTTGTAGAATCTTACGATTCTAGTTCGAATCAAATTTTGAGAGGTAGAATCATAACACGATTTTACGATTTAACGATCCGATTCTACTAATATAGTATGAATTATTTTTAATTTTTCTTTTGTACCATATTTTACTAATCTCTTTCACATCTACACATAAATTTCAAATTTTCCATCATGAAAACTTTTAAAAAACAATTTTGTTAATCCGTATGAAGATTTAAACTAATTATTGACAAATTTTCGTTATATTCTTAGAAATAAAGTCAAAGAAACTAGATATTTTTAATATTTTTAAGTTTATTTGTAGAATCGTACGATTCTACGATTCGATTCTACCTCTCTAAACGATTCTAAGTAGAATCACGATTTTAACAACTTTGCTTCGGGATACTAGGTTCAAGTCCATTCTCTCCCTTTTTTATTAATCATCTTTATCGTTTCTTATTAATTTATTTTTTTCCTTCTTTTTAGTAAATATTTCAATAACGATAACAAGTAATGAATTTCGTTAATAATCAAGTAATCAACGAAAGTATGTCCGCATTATTATAGTATTTTTATATTAATATTAAAGAAAAAATAACAATGGAACCGATGGTCCCACCCACTCAACCCGGGAGTTAGAACTGCCGGAACTGCCAATGAATCGTTTGGAACCGCCCGGAACCGGAACCAGAAATGTGCAGATGGAAAAGGGACTGGAACGGAACCGGCCCAATCCGGACCGTGGCCATCACTAGTTGCAAATATTGAGGAGAAAACGAAAGGAAATAAATTAAGATGGTTTGGGCAAGTATAAAGATAAGGTTTGATGAATGGCGGTAAGGAAGATAGAAAGTTAAAATTTAGAGTACTTTAAAAGAGGGTGGAGAAGACTAAAAATGACCTAAACGACAGACTCATGTGTTCAGATCGTAGTCTGTAAATAATAGAAATGATTGGAGAAAAAAAATTTTCATGTATAAAAACTAAAACAAATTATTTATTCATGTAGTCGATACCAATGTTTTGAGGTTTAAGGCATTGGCATTGTTGTTGTATTGTTCATTTTATGTTGTTTCAAAATTTTATAACATTTTGAGACCCTTCTTTTAAAGGTTTTGTATAGTCGGACACCTTACATCTGCCCAGATCCTGTTCTACATGTTAACTTACCCTAGTTGCACATTTCCACAGTAGAGATGAAACAGCCTCAACTCGAGTAGGCTTAGGCACATCCTTACTCATAACTCTAGCCTTAAGCTTCACAATCTTTGATCCATCAAACACAAACCTTCTTGTAATTGTCCTATCCCTATTTAACTTAAGTTCATGTTGTGTACTTTTCAAGTCTATTGGTGGGATTAATGAAGAAGCTACATACTCGGGCACAACCTCCTTACCAGACCCGGAAGCAATAGATGACCATCCCCTCATAAAAGCTGATACTGTCCCACCATCAGTGATCTTATGTGACCAACAAATCCCAAGAGCCATTCCTCCACATTCAAACACATTACTTTGAATATGAACAAGATTATCCATCCCCATTTTCATACTCTTAGACTCAATATCAACAGGAAGGAATTGTTTTAATGCATTAGCATTAGGTTGTTTTAAGAAATCCTCTAAATGGGTATTAACCTTAGCTTCCAAAAACTCAACTCCTGCATCATTACAGTCAATTGAAACATGATCTTTGATTCTACCAGCGAATGGGTAGAATCGAGTCAAAAATGGAGAAAGGGATTGTTTTAGGTGATTTACTCTATAACTTGGCTCGAGTTTTTGGTTATGGAGGTCTTGTTTAGGGTAGAAGAACACCATGGGAGCGTATAAAGAAGGAGAAAGTTGGTCTAGGAGGGAAAATTTGTAGTTACGGAGGTAAGAAGGGGTAGCCAAGGAAGGTTTAATGTATTGTCTAGCTAGTTTTGTGACCTTGATTAAATCCGCCATTGTTATACTTTGTTGTTATTGATACCAATGGAGGTTTTGTACGGGATATTGGGAGTGTTCTTTAGGGAGAGATTTTGTGAAGTAGTTCATGGTTAAACATGTATATATAGTAGAGGAAATTATGTTTTCTTCATGAAAGATGTGCAATCTAGAAGAAAAGGAGATTTATTGGTAATATGAAATATGATGAGATTGTTAGATTTGGTTGAGAATTTAGTCAATCAGGCAAAGATCTTTTCTATGAAAATCTATGGTGTATGTACATTGGTACATGGGTTTGTTTGACAAATGGTTGTTGGTTAGAGCAGTTGACTGGTTTGATCAACAAAATATATTGATTGATTTGTGAACAACTATAGACCAGTTGTTTAAGATGAAGGTATTGATAATTGGTTTTAATTATTTATTGACTGTTTATCTAAGAAAAACTAAGTAAAAAATAAAAAAATCAATAAAAACTGCTCACGTAACCTTTTGATTTCAGCTTGCGATCTGTTTGACCAATAAAAAACTTAAAAATCAATAAAAAATAATTAGTCAAACAACCATTTTGTTTAGGACGTTGAATTTAAATGGTCAAATAAGATTAGAAAATACAACTATTTGAACAATTTTTAAAGTTTTTATATTAATGTCTCAAATTTTGTTATTCGATCAGTGTAAACAGGATCGAAATTTACTCTGTTCTGAACTTGAAAATAAAGGAATTAATATGAACTAAAATGGTCATTTTCAAGCTGATTAACAATCAGATTAGTAATTAACCCAAATATTATCAAATGAAAATCTTGATTGGTTAAATATTTGGTGTACTTGGTCTTAGATTTAATCTAATGTTGGAACAGCAGAAGTAGATACGTAATGACAATGATAACCGTTGTAGTCCCTACATTATGTAATTTGTCTCGTATCGGAGAAATATAAAATTATGTATATGTTACTTTATAAACCCCAGGAATAAAAAGAACCATCACCGTGGAACCGTATGATTTAATCTAGCTTAAGTCTAGGGTGGACCTGGTCCACATTAATTTTTGGGTGGACCAAGTTTTCACTCCTACTCTCTACTCTACTTCCAATCTCTCACTCTCTTCTCTACTTCCAATCTCTCACTCTCTTACTCTACTTTCAAGTTTTTTAAAAAAAGAAAAATAAATTAATTCAATTTATTTTAATTTTTAATTTGAATTAAATTTAAAAAAAAATTTATTTGAAAGATTGTATTTAAATTTTTTAATTTCTAAAAGTTTTAATTTTCTTTTTAATTTTAAAAATTTTAATTTTTTAATTTTTAAATTTTTTATTTTTTATTTTTTTTATGTTTAAAAAAATTAATTTTTTTTAGTTTTTAAAAAATTTAATTTTTTTAATTTTTTTTTTACTATTTTATTTTATAAATTTTTAATTTTAATTTTAACTTTTAAAATTTTTAAAAAATTTTTTTTTTAAGTATAAGAGTGAAATAAACGAAGTGTAAAAGTATAAGAGTAGAATTAAATAGAGTGGAAATGTGAAGTGAAGTGAAGTGGAGTGGAGTGGAGAGTAGTAAAGTGGGGTGTAAAACTTGGTCCACACTAATATTAGTGTGGACCAGGTCCACACAAGTCCTTCTCTTTAATCTAATCATACACCATTTTTTGAAAAGAACTGTTAGGAACAGTAAAATAGATGAAATATTTATTATTACGATCAAAATTTTAAAGATAGTCAAAATGGAAAAAATTTCTGAAGTCGGGAATTAGGGAGAGGAATTATGAATTATGGGTCCTTTTTGTTTTTGTCTTAATTGTTCATCAATGTAAGCAATGTTGATAGTAATCTTTTAGCTTTTGTGGAATAATTAGTTGAAAATAGTAGGTCCATTTTGATTATATATTAATAGTTATACTTTGAAGTAATGGTAAGAATATGAAAATAATTTATTACAACAAATTTAAAACCTAACTAAATATCAAAATATAATTTTTTTTCCTTAACCAAATGACAAAAAATGTAAACAATTGTATATCTCATATATTAAGTGTTTTTAGTTTTATAAATTTAGAAACAATTGGTCTATTTTACAGTATCTATGATTGCAAAGTATTTTTTTTGTTATTCTAACAGCATGTGTATGTAAATTGTGTTAATTGCAGTTAATTATATACGTCCTAGAATACTAAATTCGTCCCTTTCACCCTTCGTTTGCTATTGTGTATTGCTTTTATTTATCGTTCTTGCCTCCTTTTTTACTTTTACCTTAATTTATCATTTATGTGTATTTTATTTATCCTATCTGTAAGTTGCAAGTTTCTCTTTCTTTGAAAATTCTTCACGAGCCAGAGAACTCTTTGATCGTACTTTTCTTTATGGGTATAAGTTGCCATCGTTCTTCCCTTTTCCAGACCCTGATCATAGTTTTCAATGAGCGGAATACACTGGGTATGGTGATTGTTATATGTGGTGACTCAATAAAGTCCAATGCTTGTCTTGGATGGAGTTGTGTCTTTGATGTATGTAGTTGTTAAAAGGCCGAAAGATAAACGAAGTTGATTTGTGTTAACAAATTTGATGACCTGTTGTTCGCTCAACTGGGTGCTCGACCAGAGTAGGCATGCTCGACCAGTCGAGCAAGAAATCAAAGTTTTGGCTACATTCTGATCTCCTGCTCAACCAGCCCGCTCGACCCCTTTCCTCACTCGACCGGTCGAGCGAATTGTCGCGTGGATTCTGTTTTAGTCAATATTTTATGTATTGTTCAAGAACTTCATTTAGTCTTTCTTGCTTGTTCCAAAGCCTATATAAGGCTATTGTAAATCATTTGTAATTAGTCATTGGGATAATTCTAACAGTGATGATGATGATGCAGTTAATTATATACCCAACAATAAGAGGTTAATTTCAAATTTATGTTTTCCACCTAAATTGTGGGCTAATCTAGCTACTTTAAGTATAAATCGCGTCTTCATTTTAAATTTAAATTTGAACGAGTTTTCTAATTGATTTAGCGTTTAGGTTACAAAGTAAGTATTTTTTTTAAATTTATATCTCTAAAATTGACAAATGTAATAAATCTTTTGAAATTATGTCAATCATATTAAAACAAAATTACATATTTTGTAATCTAAAATGAATAGGTTAATTAGAAAAATCAACGTCAATATTATAAATATAATTTCATATTCCAAAACTTCATGCATTACATTAACTAGTATATCCCCTCCAATTCACACAATTGTCCCGATTAATTTTGTCATATTATCCAATGTACTAATTAAATTCTAAATACGTCTAATTGTACATAATTAAAAATTATAAAAAAATCATAAAATTTACATTAAGACAAATCAAACAAAATCCCATAATGACGGATTCAAAACACAAATTCAGTGAGAGCATCACAATCATGACAAAAATAATTTAATAAGAATATAAAAAATCACAAAAATATATGTTTAGATTTAATGTTTTCAATTCAATCCTAAAATATATTATTCTTCAGATTTTAAATTATGAGATTAATTTTTCACATCGTCAATTGAAATGAATATGCTTGTGCTTTATGGAAGATCAAGTAATAAGAATATTAAGAGACAAAAGTTACATAGAAAGTGTGTAGTTCAACTGGTCATGACTGATTGAGTGTTCCATAAAGACTTCAATACACATTAAAAGTAATCAATTGTGCATAAAAACTATATTTTGACGTCTAGATTAAGAAGAAAATACAAATTAAAAGTAATCAATTGTGCATAAAAACTAAATCTGACAATTAATGTGAATTGAATGGAGTATATGATATATTTATTGATGCTCCTCATATCTCAAGATCTCAACCATATCAAAGGCAAATCAAATTAACTATTAATAATCTGGTCGATTTGAGACAACACTACCATTTATATCTTCATTTTGCAGGGCTCTTACTATTTTGAGATAAAATCGATCGCTTTTCTCTAGTTCACCCTGTGAAGGGAGTACGAATATGAATTGTCCGTCACTTGTTCAGAGCTTGCTTTCGGGCGGATATTGAGTATGTTTACGTTTATGAAAAAATAAATTTGGTTTATTTGAATGAATATGATTGGACAAAGTATAGAGTATGTTTACGTTTATGAAAAAACAAAGAGCACCAACGGTCTTTTTGGATCGATATGACATCAACGTAAAACTTAGTCCAACAAATTGGATACAATTTGGTTGAATTGTAAATTGTAATGTCATACAATCATTTAAATATGTCGTTAGCCGTTGGAGCTTCCAAGCAACTCTTGATATGGATTGGCGCCAATAGCGTTGGATTATGAAAATAAAATTATTTGTAACAAAATATTGTTAGTTTTTTTTAATTTTACAAATTCTTTTATGAAACGGTCTCACTGTGAAATACGCCTCATACTTAAGTTAAATAGTCTAATAATAGAAATTTTTGGCTTAAGAACTTCTTGTTTTGAAGTCGTCTCATTGTGAGACGGTCTCATTCAAAAAGGACTAATTTAATTTTGACCATGTTTTGGACCGCTAAAAAATTCTTTTTCTCCTCATCCTTTTAGTCCATCTTTTTATTCTTATTTAGTTTTTGTTCCTCTGTAACTTTTGGTTCTCTTTCTCTTTAGACAATATTGTCAGTCGTCAATCGTCAATCGTCAATCGTCACTTGTTTTCCTCTAATACAGGGCTCTTTTCTTCTTGGAGTAAATAATAGACCATTTTCCTTTAATCCTCTCTTGTACGGGTATGAATTGTTTGTCAACTTACTTCACTCAGACCCTGCCCTGAGCGGGATATTGGGTATGATGATGAAGGAATTAGATTTAGTAGGTGTTAAAATGTTTAGAATTGTTTGCATTGTAAAAAAGTGGGTGATTAGGAATTTCTCCAATATAATTGTAGCAAATAGTTTTATACGATCAATATAGATTTCTATTTGAAAAAAGAAAATATTTTCAAGTTTTGAGGATTGTCAATTATCAACAGAAAATGAATATTCATACATTATAAGAATTTTGTTTTGATTCACTTTGATTTATTTTGATTTGTTGAAAAGAAAAGAAATAACAACAAATATTTATACATTATAAGAATCATATGTTAGCTTTAGTCAAGGACTTCAATTAAATCTCATCACCAATAAAAAAATAACTATCTTTTCCCTTTAATTTTAGTAATTCTCTGATCCAAGGATCGGGTAAAAAGACTTTATTTTCCTACAATAATCTCATTGTGTTGTCACCCTCTGTAAATTGAAGTTCTATATTGCATTTAATAAATTTTATAACTTTATCTCTCTAACTTCTCTCTAAAAATCGTTCAACTAAAATTCAACATTATCTAGAATAATTCAACTTATTCGTGATTTTTCTACAATAATCTCATCTATTGATTAACCATGAATACTTTCAACTTTAAGGGGTATTTTCCAAGTGTAAACTTGGGTAACCCGTGACCTGCTATAGTAGGTAATTACAAAAAAAGTAAACTGAAGATTAATTTAAAATTAGAGAAAAATGTTGAAATTAAACATTAAAAATTCTAAATAACGAATAAAATCAAAAAAAATTTTGAATTTTTTTAACATTTTTTTCGCCATTTTATTTTAATTTATCTTTTTTTTTAAAAAGTAAAACTTGTTGTAGCAAGTCATCCGGTCACTGAGTTTACTCCAAAAAAATACTATTCATGGTTAATCAAAAGGTGAGATTATTGTAGGAAAATCACGAATATGTTAGATTATTCTAGGTAATTTTTCCTTTAAATAGTAAATTAATTAGAATGTTTTTTCTGATTTATTTTTAATAATTTTTCTTTTTTTGATTAATCAATATTTTTAAAAGTTTTATCATCATCAATAATTTTAGTTTAATAATAATAATAATATTTTATTTTATAACTAAAAATAAAATCAATAGCATTTTTATATTTTTATTAAATAAATTACAGTCTGTCTTGTATGAGATTGTATCCCTAGTGAAACAACATTAAAAAATTAACCCATAAACTAAGTTTTTATTATTGAGCTTTTTTACCCTGTCAGACATGTCTCGTAGTCCTAGTATAAATTGAAAACCCATGTTCTAAATAAAGGCACTTTTTTCCATAAAGGAAAGGATTTCCTGATCTGGGCTCTACATGTTGCAACAATTCTGCTTCTTGAGCCCTCTCCAAATTCAAATTTAAAAATCTACACTATTTATTTTTATTTTTATTTTTATTTTTATTTTTATACATTTTCACTTACTACTCAAAGAAAGTAACCGTTTTCTTCTTCCACCCTTCTCTTGCTCTCTCTACTCTCTACTCTCTACTCTCTCTCTAAAAATACAGAGCAAAACCAATGGCTGAATTAGCTTGTTTAAGACGTTCATTTTCTAATCCTTCTGAAGCTTCCCCTACACTTTCTGAGGTTTGTTCTTTTAGTACATCTATTTCTTTTACATTGAATTCTTGCATGTTTTGTAAGGTGGGTTTTAAATTTCTGCCCATTTTCGTACATTTCTGTAATGGGTTTTATTTTTCTGCTTTTTTTCTTTGATCATTTCTAAAATGGGTTTTATTTTTCTGCTTCTGTTAGCCCATTTCTGAACTGGGTTCTTGATTTTTGTTGCTGCAAATGCTTGTTTAAGATGGTAGGAATAAATGAATGAAGAAGAATCATCCATGTGGTTCACCATTGAAATGATACATTGGTTCTTGCAGTTAACCTAGGCTCTGACATGATTGGTATCGTTGTAATTGGGACCTACGTTACGATGATTCACTGTTTTGTTCTCAATGAATTGTTACTTGCAACAAGTGAGTAGAAGTTTGTTGCATAGTTTTGTAAATTTAGCTTAGATGTTTAGATGATGCTTGAAGGTTGAAGGAGATCTATGTTGCTTATACTTTGGTACGAAGTTTTGATTGATTTGTCAAGAATGATTGCAAATTCGTATCATAGGATGAATTTTGGATTCCGTAACAAGAGAATTTTAGTGATATTAATGCTTTTTGTTTAGCATTTTCATGTGATCAATATACTTTGTCTACTAAATCTTTTTATCTTAGAGTTCTTCTCTAAGAACTTTCTTGCATATTGCAAATATTTGCTTTGCAAAGAATATAGCTACTCGTTTGTTCCGTTCAATTTACTAAATTAAAATTGGTTTTTTATTTTCTACTTTCTAATAGGAATTTGTAGTATTTTGTGTATATTTGGTGGGCGCTAATAAATAGCGGGACTGCAGGAGTGAATATTCATGAGTGGATAAACATTATCAATGTAGTACAGTGCATTCTGAAAGGGTTGTTGATTTCTCTCCCTCCGTACTTGATCATTTAGTCCTTGCCTTTAACTTTATAATATTTTTATTTTTGATAATGTTCTCGTCACTTTTTTTAATTCTTACCTGCACGTCTTAATTTTGTTTTCACATTTAATGCTACACACAATTTAGTAATTGCTATCAATTTTTTAATACTTGTGCCAATTATTGGTGTTGCAATCTCTTAGGGACAAAGTATTAGTGAAAGGGTTGTTGATTTCTACTCCTCTGTACTTAATCATTTAGTTTGTCCCAACTTTATATTGTTTTAGTTTTGGATAATGTCCTCGTCACTTTTTTAAATTCTTATCTACGTATTTTCTCTTGTTTTCACATTTAATTCTACCCACAATTCAGTGATTCCTATCAATTTCTTAATACTTGTGCCAATTATTGGTGTTGCAATCTCTTAGGTCTTAGGGACGAAGGAATTATAAAGTTATTGTGAGCACCAATTTTACTTGTCTTTGAGCATCTTGCTTTACCGCAACAATATTCCATTACGCTAATGCCATCAATTGGCTTCCATTTAGGTGGGATTTAGGGATTGTATGTAGGCAACGTTAGCCTTGTTTGTTAGTGATAATAAAGAGATTTATCCGATTCAGTTTTAGTAGCAAACATCATCTGAAACTTCACATAATAGAAATTGCATGTGATTTAATGAACCGTTTTAATATAGCCCATTATAATTTGAAGCCAAAGACTATCATGAACATCATACTATAGGCTAGTATAATTAAGAATTGCTTTTGATAAGTTTAGCAGAATAATTAATCAGCAGATTTTATCTGATAGGGAGATCCGCTCCGTGCACTAGGAGAATCCATATCTTTTGGAAGATATATGTCAGAAACCTTAGCTTGGGAGAAATGGTCTACTTTTTCTCACAATCGTTATCTAGAAGAAGCAGAAAAGTCTTCCAAACCTGGTTCTGTTGCCAAAATGAAAGCTTATTTTGAGGCTCATTACAAAAAGATTGGTGCTAAGAAAGAAGCCGTCCTGCAGCAGGCAAACAATGACTCTAACTACGTTGAATCAGAAGTCGATGATCCCCATAACATGGAACTTGTCTCGAGTTTGAGCTCACCTACGCTGATCGAAGAAACAGTACTTCCTAATGAATCTCCTAAGAAAGATATTCCTGATGTGGAAGAGACTCTTCCCAATGTGATTGTCAGTTTAGATGACACTAACAAAACGAAAAAATCACAAAATGAGAAAGCCAACATTGTGGAGCCTCGTCCGAGTGTGATTGTCGATTCAAACGACATGTCTACTCGAGCAGAAGAATTGCAAAATGAAAAGGCCAAAAGCGTGGAGCCAAGTTTGGATATCAATTCCAAAGAGAATCTTCCTGAGGTTCAAATGTACCCATGTGAGGATGCCGAAGTAAATGTAAGCACAACAGAGAGTTCTGTTGAAATCAAATTAAATCAATCTACAGGTGGATTGGAAAATGCTATTATTCTGGCTAGCCCAGAAAAGGAGATTCCTATTGAGGTATAGAATGATTCATCTTTTTTCTTAACTGTGGTGTATGTATTTTTCTGTACTCAAATATTACTGTTTTTCATACTCCAGAAAGAAACAAAGAAGGATAATAAGTTGGGTATCAAGAGCAAGCAGAAATTGACAGATTTGTCAGTGAAAAGTTCAAAGAAAAGCAATATATCCAAATTATCTTCCTCTCTTGCAAGGCTTGCATCTCCTGTTCGGCCGAAAAAGGAAGGCAGTGGCAATCAAAAGTTGGTTGAGAAGAACAAATCAACTTCAAAGTTGGTTCAAATGTCGATCAATATTGAATCTGATACCAAATCAATGAAGAAATCACCAGTTTCCCGTAAATCTGGAATTGGGAAGGTCTTCACTCCTTTGGGCAAGATTATAAGAGGAAGTTTCGTCACTCCAGCTCCAAGTACTAGTAGGGTATGCATCTTTTTCTCTCATTAACCATTCGACATTAATCAATTGTATTCAACACTGCTAGCTGGCTGATCCCCTCCCTTGAATGCAATATGTATTTGCCATTGTTATTGCATCTTTTTCTCTCATGAACCATTCGACATTAATCAACTGTATTTGACATTAATCGGAGGTACAATTGATATCCCTTTTCTATTGCAGGCTTCTGTGACTAGTGTTACACGACACCCCTCTGCGACTCCTCTGTCAGAAACAAGGAGGTGTGCTCTTTTCTAATTGAAACGTTCCTCTTTTTCCTGTTTATGGAACTTGAGCCTTCATTTTTCTTTTTGTCCTTACAGAACCAGAATAGCTCTTGAGAAGTCATTTACAAGGAACAGAACATCAGACCAGAAATTGCAGTCGCCCTCTGTGAGGTAAGAATCACTCAAATGTGAAAATGCTGATAGTCATGATCTTTGCCTCTGTGAAATTTTCTCGTCTAAGAAACCATATCACATGCCAGGAATATGAAGTCTCCAGCAAAAACTTCCGTCACATTTTCTCCTTTCAGTTTTAGAACTGAAGAAAGAGCTGCAAAACGTAGAGAGGTATGCCCGGAATTTGGTTTTCCATCCTTTTGATTTATCAAGAGTCAGCTTATCCTGACCTTTTTTGGTGTTTTTGTACCAGTTTTTTGAGAAACGATTGGAGAGGGAAGCAGAAAAACAGCAGCTTCTCGATAAAGCTAAGGTGATGCTCTATAATTCATGATTCGGAAATTCTATGCCGCAATAAAAAAGTTGCTTTTCTCCAGTCCACATTAGTCACAATGGCGAGGTCTTTGCGCAGGTTAATCCGAAGGCTGATTTTAGAAAACTATCACAGAGTGTGAGCGTTTTCAATGCTGCAATGGATACCAGAAGAGAAGTATTAAGTGATAAAACAAAGAAGGGATTCCTTCTTGTTAGCTTCTACTTTTATACTTTTATTACATGAATCTCAATTCTAAATACCTTGCTTTTGTTTATTGCCTGTTACCATGAAACGAAGGTCCATCGGAAACAACCTCTTTGTTATCACTAACAAGTTAGGTTGCATACATCAAACCCCAGAAACCCCGCTTTGGTGGGAGGGCATTTTTGGTATTGGGTTAATGAAATGGAATGAAGAATACGATCATCGCCAGAAATCTAGGTATTCGAGTTCTCCATGTCATGTCTCCCCAGCTAGAAGCTAACTTTTGTTATTTCTTTCAGATTCCTCTTGCACCACCACAACCACCAAAGTCAGGTAAACCGTCGACCAACTTGGAAAGAGGCAAATGCTCGCAGCCTCCTCGAAGTAGTTCTAAATCTGTTTCAGCAAACAGTAAGTCAATTCCAGCCACTCTTCCGGCTAAGAAGAGACATGAGAATTCGTCTCCTAACATCCTCTGACAGTGAAACCGAAATCACTGGATTCTCAAGGTGTTTGCTTTCCACGTTATCCTGTGTATTGTATTCATTTTCTCATGAGTGTACAAGTTTTGACAATTGGGATAGTTTTGCATTTTCTGAAATATGATTATGGTGCTGCACTGCTGTGCTTGTATAGAAGAAGGTAGACTGAAGGTATAAAATCAATGAATGGTCTCAGTCTATTTGAAGTTATTAAAATTTCGCCCATTTCTACAACAAAGTAATCATCTCTACGTGTGTACAGATTCAATCCGCCTGTTAATTTTTTATGTTATAGTTAGACAACTCAATTCAGTAAGATTTTTGATTTAATGAATTGGGTAATAACTTAAACAGGTCTGAACCTAAATTTTCCTTGCTTTTGACGATCAGGGAAGAGTATTTTTTCGAAGACATTAACATTTTAAAGTTAACCTTTGAAAAATAGGTGGGCAAACCTTCATTATCATCATATAATAATGCACATAAATGTTACAAAAAACAAAGTGCTTAATAAGTAACTTCCAATGTTGTACATGGCTCAAGAGTCCTCTATACTCACAGAAAAATTAGGGGTTATAATTTAGTACCTAGCAGCGCCAAAAGATCACATCTTGGAGATCTCTATTATGAGCGGGATTATTTCATGATCAAGAGAATAAAAGCCCTTGATCAAGAGGATATTCCGCCCAATCTATAGGATACTCGGTACCCAACTTTGGTCGATGCAGTGGCAAAGGGTTGTAGAAGTCGTTCTCCGAAAAATTGCATCCTGTGAATCCCATGCAATCAAACCCGAAATCTTTTGAAGTAACATCACCATATTGTATCAATCGATGAATCAAATCCTCACCCAGGAGTCTAGAGGGCGATTCACACCTTAAAATCTGGTTTCTTAGCTCATATTCAGTAGTCTCTGCGGTTAAGCTACCTGGAACGGAAGTCTGTCTTTTCATCTCTAGGGCCCCAACAGAGCTAGGCTCAAAACCTTGTGTGTCTATGAGATGATTCTCCTCAAACTGTGTAGGAAATCGCTCGAACAGTGGTTGCGTTTCCTTCATATCGTCGACTCTCTGACTAAAGTTATGATTCTTCGTGTCAAAAACACGTCCAAAAGCATCAACGTTTGAGACAGAACAAGACTCGGGTGCACTTTCCAAGTAGGATACTTTACCGGTATCACATCGCCCCGCCTTCACATGTAAAACAGGCTCTAGAACATCATTACTGATGTGTGGAGCAGATTCGAGAAGATTAGGACTGACGTGGGGAGCAGGGTCAAGGAGATCTGGACTGATCTGCTGCTGTAATATGCGCTCTACCGGCTGGTTGAAACAAGTATCCAATGTCGGAAGGGCCTTAAAATCAGGTTCAAACTGGAGGTCTGTAGCTTCTCCGCTCCATGGGTACCGAGTAGCCACATGAGAGTCAAATGATGTATGCTTGATGCTCATATCTAACGACCCAAACGTATGGGCGAGGCCTAATCTAGCATTCTGAGGATCAGAACTCTCAGAACTAAAACATACTCTATGTTCCGTCAATGGCAAAAATTTGCTGCTCTCGGGATTACTGTCAAGAGGTATAGAATCTACAGTCTTAATTGGCAACTGATTTCCCCGATATACATACTTACTACTAATGTCGTTAACTTGCCCAAATGAGGGGTTCGGAAGACCAAGTATTCCACTGGATTCTTTGTAGGAATGATCCGGATTCTTCTTTCCACCACAAGAGTTTTCGAGTTTATCTCCCTTCTGTATCCGACTCAAATACAGTCGGTATTTCTGCACAATTAAGAAAAATATGTTTATAAATTATGGAAAAAGGCGATGTCAATGTTGTCTAATGATGCACAAACACGACATATTAAAGCAAACGATAAATCGAAGATATATTGACCTGCAAATGGCTCGCGACATTTTCTCTTGTTAACCACGGAACATTCATCATGTCCAGTATCTTCTTTGGACCTATTTCTGCAAAATAGACAGCTTCAATGATCTCTTAGAACTTAGATAACATAAATGCTTATAAATTTGAAGAGAATTAACTGCACTCACTACTGTCACTGTCGATTCCTAACTGATTTACAGCTTCGACAAATTTTTGATGGAGCTCGACTGTCCAAACGACTCTAGCTTTCTTTGTCGTGGAAGAATCACTCGAATCTTTCTCGTCATGCTTGTTTTCGACATCTTTTCTTTTCCTCAAAGACATTTGATCACCTCCACAATGTCCGTCATAATGATCTGTTCCATTTCTATCTTCAAAACAATCAATATCTCGTACTTCCTGCATTCGTTTCCTCATCACATGCTGCCATATATTCTTAAGTTCCTTCATTCGTATGGGTTTGAGTAGATAGTCGCAAGCTCCGTGTTGGACTCCTTTCATCACCCTACTTGTTTCTCCGTCCACAGACATCACTGCACGACAGCACAAGTTAACGATTTAATGTAAGTCGAGACTGTTTTTGTTTTGGAAATGCGGAGAATGTATGAAATTTATAACGATTTTTCATATCGATTAAGGATAACTGACTGATTACTGGAAGATCCATTTCGAGTCCCACATGCTCAAGAAGTTTAAATCCATCCATGTCGGGCATATTAACATCACTTATGACAATATCAAAACCATCCTTTCGATCACGAAGCAACTTCAAGGCTTCGCTAGCCAATCCACATGTAGTCACTGAATAACCATCACAAAGATATGTATTAGAGAGTGCTTAGTGATTAATCACAACGGTATCTAAGGCTTAATCTCAACAATATAGGATCGCCTTAATAAGTCAACCAACTAAACCGAACTAAGTTTACTATATCCAATATCCATGTACTGTCGTTCAAAAATGAGATGAATAGAGACATCATAAAATTGAAATCGAAAGAAATTGCTCCAAGTGGGTGCTTCAAATATTTGTAATGCTTTGTAGTTCACTGTTTTTCTAATTATAAAAACTTTTCTATTTTTTGAGCCTTGTTAAAGTCTTACCTAAAATATAAAGTTCCTAATTATAAAGTTAATCAAATTGATTGAGAATCTAATTCTAGAATAGAGAAATTTGGTTCATTTCCACACATCACGTGAAGCAAGCAATAAGACCACATGATTAGACTGTAGTATGATTCATTTTGCTCTACACTTTTGCAAACCTTTGTTCCGCACTATCTAATAGGAGTACTAATCTACAACTATAAATAATACTTTTTCTGTTCTGTTTTTATTGCCATATTTGTACGGGCACACAATTAATAAAAGGTAGGCACAACATATAAACACAATTATACCCTTCATTTTATTTCTTAATTGAAGAGGGGAAAAAGTTGATGAGGCATAGAGTAGGATAAAAATATTGGTAAATAGATATTTATATGATGGTTTTATTACTAAAAGTAGAAATATAGCAATAATATGAAATCGTTAAAAATGAAAAATATAGCAAGCATTATGAAACGAAGGAAGTACTATTAATTCTAAGAACTACCGTTGCAAGAGACCGTCTCTCGATAAGACAATTTCATAACAAGGAGTTCATATGCTGATTAATATGTATTAGTTGGCGATTGAAACAATGTGTTGGACGCGTCACCCACCTATATTATTCACCTTCGTTCATTCATATTTAGTGTATTATGCATTTAATGTAAGTGGGATTAATACGGTTAAGGGTTAACATAATTTTAAACACTTGGGAGAATTAAGTCTTGTCTGAGCACCGATTATGTATTACTTTCCCTTAGATAAAGTCATGAGTTTAATTCTCGATGCTCCCCATCCCTCATCCAACCCAACACAAAAAATAAAATGAAATAAAATAAAAAGAGTGACACTTGACCGTAGGGTTTCGATGAGCATCAAAACAATATTTCTCTTTCAATTCCTAAAAAGTAGGACTGATTATATTTGAATCAAACACTAATTTCAAACTCGTGATTTAAAATTGCACTATTACTAATCACTTAAATTTACTAATTCACAAAAAGCAGAATGATCAACGCTCAAAACAACCAAAAGCACTTGTAGCTCGATGGATAGAGTATATGTATGTGGAGCAGAAGTTTGGGATTCCACCCCTACGGGGCAGGTATTATTTGGGAGTTTCTTGACTGCGCGCATCTCTATTTGCTCCCTCCCTGGATGAACGAATATAATTTGTCCGCATTTTTTTAAAAAAAAACCTCTGCCCGAATCCGAATCCTACCTTGTGCTTTTTTATCAAAGCTCAAAACACCATTTTAACCAAAATTTACTGTGTTCACTTGAATCATATGTTAAAACCATCATAAGGCCTATAAGGTGCACAAAATACTCGTCTCTACATATATACTTCTGTCTAGTATAATATTAACCGGACTAAATTTTTTTTATAAGATATGTTTTAATCAGATTATTGCCTAAGTAGACTCGAACCTGAACCTAAACTCTGTGAAACTTGAAAAACCCATCTTAACTCAAAACATCAAAAAGTCAAATTCATCATAGAAACCATCAAAACAAGAAAATAAACATTTGGGCAATGCAAAGAATTCATCAAAACCTCTTTTTATCAAAAACAATAGACATAATCTTGAACATCAAGAACAAGCTGTTCCCTCCCCAAACCTTGATCATGGATTTCTATGAGTGGGATACACTGGCCATAATGATAATCAAGAACAAGTTGTAAGAGAAAAAGATGAAAGGAAAAAAACCTTCATAGGAGCATTTCTTAAGCATCTTTTCAAGAATTTTCAACCAAGTAAGATCATCATCAACAACCAATACCCTCAAACCAGAAGGAAATATATCACTTCTTGGTGATGAAAACCCATTTTCCATAACCATTTTCAACAATTTTGAGACCAAAAAAAGTGGCAAAAAAGAATCACGTGGGTTTAAGGAGGAAATTAAGACAAATAATTTGAAGAGAAGAAACAAAAAGGGGATTATATTTACAAAAGGGAAGGAAATTATGTGGGTTATTGTTATAATTAGCGCTTTCAATACAGAGCTTTAACAGAAAAAGTTCCGTGTCTCTTTCGGTCCGGAAGGTTTCTTTGTTTTTTTGATGGTTTAATTGTCTCGGTTGGAATAAGTATTCCGAACAAAATACTATTTTCGATTCTCATGTTTTTCTCCATTTTTCTTAGCCTAAAAACGAAGCTAAAATTGATAAATTCTTTAATATAGTGTTTGAGAACAAGTATTTCATTTCAAATATTGAATTTTAATTATGAAATCAAAAATGAAGAATTTGAAAACAACGTTTGGATAGTCATTTTTAAATCCTCTACTTTAACTAGTTTAAAAACAATGGTGAAATTTGATCCAAAATCAAATTTGAAAATTTTTTATTTGCCAAATAATAAATTTGAGCCAATTCCAAATTTCCAAATGAAATCATCGTTCTCAAACATCGTATAAAGGTTTTGTGCAATTTTAAAAATTGTATTAATTTTTTAACAACTTTGTATCTTTAAACCCTTAACATAAACTACACTATTTAATATTGAGGCTCTTAATTTTTTGGGACCCTATATACGCAAACATGTTGAACATACTCTGAAACTCCTATATTTGATGTACCGTCTAATCAAAAGATAGGTAGAAGTATGAGAGAAGAAACCTAAAATAAACGAATAATTTGGCATCGAGTATAATAACCAGTAAAATGGCTCAAATACTGAATTTGACTAGTAAAACCTATATATTCCTCTCAATCAAGTAATGTCTTTTTTGTTTTTGTAAGTTAAGGAAAATTCCCAATAAATAAAAGAAAAATCAGTAATAGATAATTTATCTTTACATTTTCATCACAAAGTTGAAAGTTAGAAAATTATATTTTATCTCAATTAAAAAGTAAATATCACTTTTTAAAAAGAAACTAAATTTAATTCTCACTTAACTTTTTAAATTTTTTTTTTATTTCCTTTATCATATCCAGACAACATAATATAATAAATTGACATAAAGACTAGTTTCCATGATAAGTTTAAAAGTGTTTTGAAATTTAATAATAAGTCAATAAAATAAGTCGTCTCTAAGTAGAAAGAACATCGAGTTAGGCAAATGGACTTTCTTTATTAAAGCCAACCGAATTATTAATGTCAATTGTGTCATTTCATTAATATTTAGAAAATGTGACACCCCTTAAATCACCTATCATACTTTTGTTTTTCACTATAATATAGTAACATATTTATTATTCCTTGGCCAATTTACTTTCCACCTAAAGCTCTATAAGACTATCTAGATTAAAGATTAATCTAAAAATTCCAAACTTATTCGAGGACACTCTCACTATCTCGCATAACGGCACAAGGTAGGGTCTGGGAGAATTTTATTTTTCCGAAAAAAGCGGAGTAGCGGATAAATCATACCTGTTCTTCCAGGGAGGAAGTAAAGAGAAATACGCGCAGTCAAGAGACCCCCCAATTGATATTTGCACCTAGTAGGGGTGGAACCCCAAACCTTTTGCTCCAAATGCAGATGCTCTATCCATTGAGCTACAAACACTTTTGGTAAATTTCAAACTTATTACGATTGTAAAATACACTCATATAATATTATTTAATGGTTCAAAGAAGTATGCCTAAAAATACATATATAATAAATGTCTTCATTCATTTTTTATCGAAAGAAATAACAAAATTAAAAGTTTAAGTTAATAGTTAAAGTTTTAAGATACTCTATCACACACAATAGTCTTAATTAAGGCTAGAAGTGTATACTTGGTAGTCGTTGGTACTAAATATACCACTTAAAATGAGGGGTTGATAATTAAAATTCATATTAAGGAATTAAATCAACAAAAATCTTTTACAGATGATTAAAGTCTTAAGATATGTTATATAATATATCCTTTTATTTTCATTTTTATTAATAAATTTTCAGCTACTCTTGTGAGAAACCGTCTTTTAAAGAGAAGATCTCAAAACAAAAGGTCCATGTTTTTATTTTTCTCTCTAATTTATATTAATTGGGCTATTTAGCCCATATATCTAATGCGTTTCTAGGAATGACCGCCTCTCATAACAATTTGTGATAAATTTTAAGAGTTGCTTAACTTCTTATAAAAACCATTATATGCCTAATCCTTGTTACTAGTTATTAGCCCTTAATTGAAATAAAGCTTATAGATTATCTTCACTATGTTGTCACCATCCCATGCATTTCAATAATAATAGAGATTAGTTAGAAACAATGGCATGATCCACGAAAATTGATTTAATTAATGTTATAATTAAACATTATTGCTAATAGTTTTTGACTCATGCATGAGATCACTTGGGGCCTTTCTATGGAATTGAAAAACTCAAAAGTGAACTAAATTATAAAAAAAAAAATTGAATTCAAAAAATAGTGACTAATATAAGAGTAAAATATTAAACTCAAAATAGTTAGTGACTAATAACCCGGACCATGATTTATATAAGTTTGGACCTAGATTTCCCTACCTAGTAGGATCGCCTTATTTATTTTTGACCTCAAAGTGAAAGATAAAAAAGAATCTTTATAACTCAAGGCATATAAATAATATACTACTTCCTTATTTTTATTATTAATATTTGAATTACTGAATTAAAAAAGCACTAATAACTCATAAATTAATAAAAAAAAATATAAAATATATCTAAGTAATTCAAGTTAATATCAAACCTTGTATATAAAAATAAAAATTTTAGACCCTAAAAAATTTGGGGCCATGAACAGTAACCTGCATGCTACCTAGAAGTACCTTATTATTACTAGGTTGATTTGCAAGCTTAATAAGTATTCCTAAACTTTAGCACAATTTAAATTAAATGTATATGATTTGGCTCATTAATAACCCTAACGACCCGTTTGGTAGGTGGTATTAAATGGTGGTAATGAAAATGAATTATAGTGTAAATTTTCATCAAAAGTTTCATATCATTCCCATTGTAATGAAACTTTGATCACAAAAAAGTTTTTCTGTATATAAATTTCCATTACCACATAATACCACCTCTCCCAATGTTAATGCATTTGAATGAATTTTATAAAGAAAATAAGATTATTGAAGTTGGAAAAACATAGACATCAAAGTAACTAAGAGATTTTCAACCAAAATTACACTATATTTTTCATTCTCATTAACATCGTTTATTACCACCTACCAAACGAGCCGTAAATGCTATAATTTTGACTTATAATTAATGGGTGTAACACTTTTGAGGTATAGGATTATTGCATTTCTAATTGAATATCGTTTATTACTTTTTGATAGAAATTAGAAAAATTACTTTCTTAATTAAACAAATTAATGTTGTAGTGAACCAAGTGTACTATTACTAAAAACCCTCCATTTTCAGGTATAGGATTATTGCATTTTTAATTGAATATTTTTTTTTTGAAGAGATTATTCATTATTATTCATTATATTAATTAAAACTAGCTTTTATTAGTCAAAATTTCTCAAAAGCAATCTTTTGAAATATTTGATCATAGGATACAGCTGTTTTTATTAAGAAAAGATAATGGCAATTCAAATATTTTCCTAATATTTAGCATTAAATATATTCCTTCTCTCTAGAACAAAATACACAATCAAAGAGGAATATATTTAATGCTAAATTTAGGGAAAGATTTGATTTGCCATTATCTTTTCTTAATAGTTTTTAATTACCTCATTTCTTTTGCAAAACTACCGTATAATTATTTTTGGGTCATTGACATGATTTTGAATTATAAATTATCAATGTTTTTTAGATATTCCACTTATTTTTATTTAAGACTACTTCATTATTTTTATTCAAAAAAAATTTTATATATAATAAAAATTTATATTATTTTAAAGGTCAAACTTCTAATTTTGCAATTTTTTTTATCAAAAATATATATATAAAAAAATATATATTAATTTTTTTTGAATATATATTAATTATTCAATAGTTTTTGGGTTGGAATCATAATTGAAGAAATTTATTCAAGTCTTTGGTTGGAAATAAAATATAATATATCAATTCTAATACTTTTTTAGATTTAAAATGCTTTATTATCCCATTAATTATATATCTATTATTTTAAAGTTAGTGACGGGTCATGTTCATATTTGAATGTATATATATATAGTTAAGTAATACTTTTCCTCCATTTTAATTTGTTGATTACATTTTATTAATAGCTTTTTGATCAAACTGTTAGGGACAAACTAAAAAATAGAGTAATACTCTAGAGAAAGGTTAATTTGGTCAATGTACTTCCTCCGTTTTATTACGTTCTTCCCTTTCAAAATATTCTATTTTGAAGAGAGAAATTTGATTAAGATTTTTATGAAATATATCGATGATAAATGTCAATGTGAGATCTTGTTAGATTTGTCTTAATGTATATTTTTTATTATATATTTTGTATAATATTTTATGATGTGTATTTAGAGATATTAAGACTTAAAATTTACTTTAAAAACTGTATAAAAAGTAAATGAAAAGAACATTTGAAAACGAAGAGAGTATAATATAATTATTTTGTTGGTTGCAATTGCAAAATGGTTATTAAGGGGCAACAAGTGTACATTTAGAATTAGATAAAAATGAACCCATGAACCCTCCAAAGAAGTGACATATCCCATCAGAATTAGGACAAATCGTGGAATTATACACATTTAAAAATTATAAAAAGTTTATATCATGAAAGTATGCGATTAGACGATTTAAACAAGATCCAACTTGACTACATTATTACTTACATATTAGCCGCAATATATAAAATAAGCTTAAACGATGAATAGTGACCAAAAATAAAATGTAACAAGTATTTAGAACGGAGTAAGTATAATTGAAGAAGAGTGTGAATTACAAGCTTTTTAAACAACAAATTAATACCAAAATCTGAGGTCAAAAAAAAAATTAATACCAAAATCTAAGTGAAGATAAAAAGGTGATTCCTAATTAATTTTCTTAAATAATTTATGAATTGCAGTTTTATTTTTGTGAATTACAACATTAATATTTATTTTTTCGAATTATAGCTACTAAGGTATCAAAGTTTGCAGGTTTAGGGCTTCAGGCCAAAACATGGTGGTCGGAATTTTGGGTTAAGCGGTCAGAATTTTGCGTTTTTTGCTTGAACCTATAAACTTTATACTTTGGTGGCTATAATTCGCAAAAAATAAGCATTAAGACTGTAATTCGCAAAAGTGCAAGATTTTAAGGCTGCAATTCACAAATTATTCTTTTAACTTTTTGTTTATCTTGAGGGTTTATGAGGTTAATTAGAATTATAACTCCTTGTGTTGTCTCGCTTTATCTTACCATTTATCTTGTTTTGCTATTGGTTTTATTTGTAGGTCTTTTCGAATTGAGTGTCTCTCTGATTACAACTTTTTTTAATAAGGACAATATGGTCTTTCTACTCTTCATCCTAATCATGGCTTTATATATGAGCATAATATACTGAATATAATGACCTTCACAATTTTATATTTTTGTTTGTTTTAAGGTTAATTTTATGAGGTTTATTAATATTTTAATTTCATCATTATCACTCTATGATTGAGTGTCATCTATTAATCAGACACCATTAGTTTAAGTTCTACAAATAGAATCCCTAATCATATTTTAATGTTATTTATTTATAGAAGTCCTAAATGGGAAAGACGGCTTAAGATGACATTAAGGATAGTCTATGAGTAATGATGATATTAGCAACGGTATTAAGTGATATTATTAATGATTATTCCCTAAGGTATGGGTCTAATTATTTGAGAAATTAATTAAATGCTAAGCAGAATTATGGGTTGGTATAATGTTTGAAAGCCTTCACTTTAATTCTTAATAATTAAAAATTCGATTTTGATCACCACCTATAAAAAAGATTAATTCCCTTTCTATCTTGCTTATTTAAATATTTTTTAATTTTACTGCGATCAAAAAAATTATATTATTACTTCAACCATATTGCCAAAGATTAGTGACACCTAACAATAAAATACAAAATTAATTAAAATGTACAATTTCCTTTAGAAAAGATATCTTTGCACTTAAGGGGGCTCATCCTTGTTTCTTGACCAATAATATACTCCACTAAAAAATGCATTCATGTTCACAAACATATAATTTTTTTTTGGTATGATGTGATTTTTATTGAGGTGAAGTACAATTAAAAGCATCATTAGTGCATTATGTTCCTAAACTTTGCTAATTAATTACATTTATTTGATTATACAAAAGTCAATTACTTATTCATCTTTACACTCCTATGCAAGACATATCATAATGTATACTTCCTCCTTTTTATAATATTTGCTACTGATAGTGAGATTTTTTCACATAATATATTACGCTCAATATCAAGTATTATGAAACGGATAAAGGATAAAGTATATAGTAAAGCCCTCCAAGATACTTATTTTTTGTTCGGTCCTTAGCTTTTTCATTGATGGTTGTTTGTTTTTCTTAAATTTCGGTCACACTCAAATTACTCCAATTTATTGTGTTTTTCCTCCATTTCTTAAAAACATTTTCATGGAATTATATATATAGGAAAAATTACCTAGAATAATCCAAATTATTTATGATTTTCCTACAATAATCTCACCTATTAATTAACCATGAATAATCTCAACTTTGAGGGGCATTTTCCAAGAGTAAACCCAGTGACCGGATGACTTGCTATAACAAAATTTATTTTTTAAAAAAAGATAAATTAAAATAAAATGTCGAAAAAAATGTTAAAAAAAATTCATAAAAAATTTATTATTTAGAATTTTTTATGTAAATTTTCAAAAATATTTTCTAATTTTAAATTAATATTTAATTTATTTATTTGGTAAATTACCTATTATAGCAGGTTATCGAATACCCAAATTTAGGAACATAATGCGCTAATGATGCTTTTAATGTATATTATTAAAAAAATTATGAGTTAACCATTAAAAGTTTTCTTCCATCTTTTTATAGTTCTTCGATCCTCACAAATTATACTATTTATTAATTTTCCCTTTCTCTCTTGCATGTAAGAACTTCATACCAAAAATGAAAAAGTACTCCATTATTTAATTATAACTATAAAATTTAATTAATGAGGTTAAACACAAATTTGAAAGCATAATAGGAAGGAATTAGAAGTTGAAGTAGTAAGTAGCCTTTTTAGAGTGGGGTTAGAAGAAGGTAGTAGAGAAAGAGAGTTTTCAAAAGGAACTCATCAATTTGGCTCTAAAAATTGGAATTCCCACTAAAAATTGGAATTCCCACTGCCACTATATTGGTTTCTCTGCGTGGAAGGCCTTTCTCGAGCCGAGAGACTCTTTGACCGTACTCTTCTTTATGAGTATGAACTGTCGTCGTTCTTCCCTCCCCAAACCCTGATCATAGTTTTCTATCAGTGGGATGATGAATAGAAATTAAAAAAAAAAATTAATCTACTACACACTTAAAATAAATGAGAAAAGGGGGATGACTTGGTGTCAAACAAAATGAGGATGAGTTCCATCCAACTTCCTAGAAGGTGGATGTTTCTTTTCTTTATTTTAATCAAAAGCAAATAGAATTTTCACCCATTTATTACCTTCATCTTTTATGCTCACAATTGATGCCTCAAATATTGTTTCTCCTATTTATTTCTACATTTTTAAAATTTATTTAACATCCCTATATTCTACAATTATAGAATATTTTAGTACTTCAATAAATTAAGCTTATTGAAGATGTTAGTCAATTGTCTTTTTGCCATGGTTCCCTCAAGTAAAGTTCTTTCTAGGATTTGTTATTTTATTAGATAGTTAATTAGCCTACCAGCGTTGATTATTATTATCATACCCAGTGCATCTTACCCATTGAAAACTATAGTTAGGATTTGGAGAGGAAATGATGACGGGAACTCATACCCACAAAGAAGAGCGCATCCAAAGAGTCGCCTGACTCGAGAAAAAATAAGATAAAATTCTGCAGCTAATGGGACCACTAGTTACACTACTAGCATCGAATTTATTTATTATTTATGTATTTATCTAAGTGTGTTAGAGTAATTAGTTATATACTCACGTTGATACGAAATTATCTTTTAGAAAGAATATTGGATTTTACTAAGAAAAATGATACTTAATCTTTGATTTTGAGTATCATTTTTATTATATTATATCAATAAACTACCTAAGGTTAGCGGAATATTTATCTCTATATTGAATTAATTCAGCTGCTATTATGTGCTATATGTTACATTACATATATAATTTATTACTAATATGTTTTTAATCAAATAACTCAAACTGAGATCTAGATTCTCCCCTATTGATCAACAGAATAATAATACTTTCTCTGTCCCATGAAATTTGCTCTATTTTTCTATATGAATTCATCTCACGGTGAGACGGACTCATATAGACAGGGGCGGATTTAGACCATAGCAATGCTGTCACTTGACAGCATTTGGTCTTAGCAGAGTTGGTTATATAGTTTATCTTTCACCCAATTGCCCAGTGTTCGAACCCTTTATAATACGAAGTTTTTTTTAACTTGAATTTATTGACATCATTTGATTTTTTTTTGAATTCCCACGTTATAAAGAAACTCAAAACAAAAATCGATAGTCTCAAATCTAAAACTTTTTTGGTGTTGAAAGAATGAATAATCATTTACAAAATACATTATTATACATATGAAATCCCATCATAGATTTCGGATATTATCATGTTCATTGAATTTTAATATCCGAGTTTCTTTACGTAGAAATATTTAATTAGATATGAGAATAAGTGATTTGAATTTAAATATGCAATATGATATGATTTGATTTTAAAACGTACATTTATATAAAATCAAATAAAATTATATTTAAATGTCTTAGTCAAATATCTCTTTGCTTTAGTTGGGGAATCGATAACTAAGTTTTTTATTATGTGATTAACTAAATCAATTTATTCTTAAGCTAGCATAATTACTTGAGATTCTTGAAAGGAACTTTAAAATGGAAAGTGTTAAAACTTACCGGTCAAAATCAAATAGATAATTAGTAGATTTGATTGCTAAGATATTACGGTTAATTGTTAGAGATTTAGAGTATCAACAGGTCTACAAGTAAATAACGGTTATTTGTGTAAATAACGGTTATTTGTGAGAATAACAAATCACCTTTATTTGGTAGCATTTGATAGGGTGAGAGGTTTTTTAAATTTATTTTATTATTAGGAAAAATTACCTAGAATAATCCAACCTATTCGTGATTTTCTTACATTAATCTCACCTATTGATTAACCATGAATAATCCCAACTTCGAGGGGTATTTTCCTAGAGTAAACCCGGTGACCGGATGACTTGCTATAGCAAGTTTTATTTTTTTATAAAAAAAGATAAATTAAAATAAAATGTCGAAAAAAAATGTTAGAAAATGTTCAAAAAATATTTTTGATTTTTTTTATTATTTAGAATTTTTTATGTAAAATTTCAGAATTTTTCTCTAATTTTAAAATAATTTTCAGTTTATTTTTTGATGTATTACCTACTATAGTAGGTCATCGGGCTACCTAAGTTTACTCTAGACAAATACCCCTCAAAGTTGGGATTATTCATGATTAATCAATATGTGAGATTATTGTAGGAAAATCACGAATAGATTGAATTATTCTAGGTAAATTTTCCTTATTATTATTATTATTATTTTGTCTTTATATGGTGATTCACACATCACGATTATTAATTAGGAATTTTTCTTTAGAATATATATTGGGATGGGGCCTATATTATTATTTGATTTAAATTTTTGATTGTGTTTGTTCCTTAACATGATATTAGAAGTCAGTCTGATAAGATATCACATGTTTAAATTTCATGCACCCCTCTTTAAAAGTTGAATAAATATGAGAATGGTACGTGCTGCAAAAATACTTATACTCTAAAGGAGTCTCTAGCTTGTAGGGGCGTATTAGAGTATATAATATAATATGAGGTATTAATCGTTAGCTTAAACTTTTAGTTGAGTTTGTTCTTTGATATTGATGATATTTATTTGACTTAGCAACTTACTTTTGAATATATATAGCTAAATAATTCATACGTAAAAAAGTGGCAAAAGAGGAGATCAAAAGAGACAGAAAATCAAGGTAAAGAATAAAACAGATTTTGATCCTAATTCCATAAACCACCAAGAAACAAATATTTAATTGTTTTGTAATGTAAGATACGCCGAGAAAATGAAAAAGTGATATTTGCTCTTAGATTGAGAAAAGACTCGGTCGTTTTTCAACTCTTCATTGTTTTTGAAATGAGAGGCACTTTCACTCACAAAAGATCAAACTTGGAGTTTAGATGGATGTTTATGGTATATATGAAGATAAGAAACAAATATGTAAGTATATGATAAAATAGAACTAAGTAACTAATGACACAAGATTGACACAAGATTTAAGATGGTTCATCAAATTAAGGCTATATCTGTCATATCTAGTTAGGATAATATTAACACTGTATCTAAGGTACAAATGACAATCTTAAAAAATTACAATGGAGGTTTAATTTGACAGAGAGCTAATGAGGGAAATAATCTAAGCAAGGAGGAGACTCTTGACATGCTTACAAATGACTCGACTATTATATTTATAAGGAAACATATATTATTAATTTAAAGAATAATATATATTAAACAACACTTAGTATGCACTAATCTACTTTTCACATATTATTGATGAATTTTCACTAATTTAAAAGTTTTTTTTTATAACTTATAGCTTGAATTTTATTAAAAGTTAATAAAAAATCAGTGAAAACTTTAATTTATATTTGAAAATTTTAATTAAATCTTAGTATCTTAAATCTTAACATGAATTGTTGTAAAAGACGGTCTCTTCTAAAAATGCTAGATATATGGGTTAAATAGCCTAATTTATGATATCCGATTAATCTTAAATAAGACAAAAAGCGGAGATTTATGGGAACAAGGAGTACATCTATACATCAATAAGAGGAAGTCTGGATAAATCACGGTTATTTGTGAGAGAAGTAAATCACACTACGTGGCCTAATCTTATAGGGGGGAATTTTGGATAATTTATTTTATCTTTTTCTTATTTTAGTTATTTTATTATTATTTCTTTTGTTTTTATATGGTGATTTACAAATCACGGTGATTGTTTAGGAATTTCTAAATCAATAATTTATGTGCCCGTACTATGAATTTGTGGTATAGTACTTTCTTCCTCCATTTCAAAATACTTGCAGTATTTGCAGTTCAATGCACTAATTCATTTCTGAATATTATAATTATCTACAATACGAAAATTATAAAATTTGATATTAATAATCTTTGCATCAAGACGAATCAAACAAAATCACACTCGACTATGTTTTAAATTACAAATTAATCTCTCTCTCAAAAAAATTACAATTTAATGACAAATTAAGAAAGATAAGTGAATACTGCAAATATTTCTACTGTTGTAAGTAAATTGGAACGAAGAAAATATTGGTCTATTTATTTTAGGTAATTTTGAATTTTAGGGTAATGATATTTTATTTACAGCCCTTTGGACTGTAAATAAAAATCAATAGATTCTCTTTATCATTAGTAATTTTAAATTTTTTAGGAAATATAATTTAGAAATCGAAAAACAATAAATATTTTATATAATGAATTTAACTTTTTAAGAAAAAATAAATGTTAAATAATTAAATATAATTAGATGACTATGTTTCCAAAGTAAGAATAATATTAAATTTCATAAATTAATATGAGATATTTTCTTATATACGGCCCTTATATTTTTATATATCTTTATATGTATATATCATATTTATATATCTTTCTTATACTTACTTCGTTCCATTATACTCGTTACATTTCACCTTTTTACGCATTTTAATACGTTATTTTGTTTATTTATATGTTGAACTATACAAATCTAAAAATAATAAAAATTAATATTATAAAGGGAAATTCCACGTGGTAACCCCGAGGTTTTGAGTTTTCCACGTGGTAACCAAAACTTATAAAAAATCCACATGGTAACCCTAAGGTTTATCAAATTGTTCCACCATGACCTTTTTGCACATAAAACTTCAGCAAAACGTTAAGAAACATTAATTTCGAAGGTTTATTGTTGTTGTACGCCAATCTATGTGACTCACCAATCCAAATGCCATAAGTTTCAACCATTTCCCCCAAAAATATAAACTCAAACCCTACCATCTTTGCATTTGGGGGAAAAAATATAATTTGGATGAAAAATGGTAGAATTGAGGTTTATATTAAGGGAAAAAGGCTCGAGCTGATGGCCTTTGAAATTGTGAGTCACATAAATATGCATATAACAACCATAAAGCTTTTAAATTAACGTTTGCTAACGTTTTTATCTGCAAAAAGGTCACGGTGGAACATTTATGTAAACCTCAAGGTTACCGCGTGGATTTTTTTAAAGTTTTGGTTACCACGTGGAAAACCCAAAACCTCATGGTTACCACGTGGAATTTCCCTATTATAAAAGTATGCGATTAGACGATTCAAACAAGATCCCACTTGCCTATATTTTTACTTACATATTAGTCCCTATAATCAAAATAAACTTTAATGATGAATAGTACACAAAATCTAAATGTACCGAGCATTTTAGAACCGAGGAAGTATATTTTTTTTTATTTTTGTATCTTATCATATCATTTTCAATGTCATTGTCAGCAGCTTCCCAATGTTTCGACTTTCCGACGACCGCAATCTCTCTCCTCCAGCTCCTTCGTTACCTCCACCGCCGGTATCATCCTTTATTCAGATTTTTTTTCTCTCCAATATTCGTTAATTCGAAATTAAGAATTTCTTGTTGATATCTTAAAGCTGCTCATTGTAAATTGTTGTTGAGGTTTTCAAATGTGATGATGATTGATGGAGCAGGAGCATAAAACTTCTTATTAATTGCTTTCCGATTTTCTTGTCTTCAGATTCATTTGTTTTCTAGCTTGAAACTGTTCATCATGTAATCGAATCAGGTACATTTCTCAGTTTTTTCAGTTCAGTTGATTTTCTGTCAATATTTTATATACAACGTGAAATGAAATGCTGTAAGTATTTAACTATTAATCGAAATAATCCTTAGTTGTTAACAATTCATTGATTTCCTTAATAAAATTATCAGGTTAGTATTAAGCTCATTTCACTCTACTTAACATTTTTGTTTCAACTTTCACAAATCTGGGGACATATGTTTTGAACTTTAGTTACGTTATAATTGTCATTTTTTCTGACTTTAGTTTTCTAAGTGCTACTATTCTGAAATTACAATTGGATTGCACATTTTTTCCTGACATATGGGTTGAACAGTTTGTAGGCACAAAATGTGCTACCTTTGATATGCTTATGGTTGAAAGATATTATCACTTCTTGTTCCTTTGATTTTACTACACGATGCACCAAAACCTAGAACTTCGATTCTTGCAATATAGGAAAAGGAAAGGGAGGGAACAGTAGAAGTTTACAAAGAAAAACTGGGTGCTAAAAGTCAACAGTTTAGAATTGTATGTTTGACATTGTCTTCAAAACTTATTATACAATTCACAGGAAGCTACATAGAAATCGCACAATTTTAAAAGCAATAAGAAATTTTACTCTAATGCTTATAAGTTACTTATAAAAACATGTAGTGTAGTCCATTCACCTCACCAAATTACTCAGAAGTCAATAGTTTATCTCTTCTTTCTGTTTTCCATTTCTTTCTCCTCTCCCTCTCTCATCAAATAACCCAATGGCCGATGTGCTTGTCTCCGTTGCTGGTAAGCTCATTGAAGGTATTGGATCTGCTGTCATTCAAGAGATTTGCGACGCTTGTGGTCACAAATCTGAGCTTGAAAGCCTCAAAGAAACCATCTCTAGCATCAGGAGAGTGCTTCTTGATGCGGAGTCCAAGAGAGAGCTCACCAATGAAGAACAAGGCTATATTGGAAAGCTCAAGGATGCTGTCTATGATGCTGATGATTTGTTCGACGAGTTCCTCACCCTAGCTGAGCTGAAGAAACTTCGACCAAATACCAAGCATGGCAAGTTCTTTGGAAAGGTTAGTTCTTTCTTTTCTTCTAAGAACCAAGTGGGGGTAGCGTATAGGATGTCTCGCCAAGTTAAGGAAATTAGGAAGACCTTGGATTGTATTGTCGCTAACAATAGATATGGGTTTAGTGTCGACTACAAACCTTTTATTAGGAGGAGGGAGGAAACATGTTCTTATGTTGATGCCAAGGAGATCATTGGGAGGGGAAATGATAAGATGGCGGTCATAGATATGTTACTAGATCCTAAGGTTGATGATGTTCAGTTCTTGACTATAGTTGGAGTGGGAGGGTTAGGAAAAACAGCTCTTGCCCAACTTGTATTTAGTGATGGAATGGTTGAAAACGCGTTTCCAGATTTGAGGCTATGGGTTTGTGTCTCGGACCAAGATGGGAAGAGTTTGGATGTGAAAACAGTCCTTTGGAAGATTCTTGCACTAGTTACTAGTAGAAAGAATAATATCGCATGTGGCTCTGATGAACTGGAAAAAGTACAAAATGAATTCCAGAAATATTTCAGAGGACTTAAATATTTGCTTGTTCTCGATGATGTGTGGAATGAGGATCTTAATAAGTGGCTTGAATTGCGAAGATTCTTATTGTTAGGTGGGGTAGGAAGCAGGGTTATCATTACAACACGCTCAAAAACGACAGCAAAAATCATAGGTGATACGTGTATATATAACCTTGGTGGTCTTTCTCCTGAGAGTTCCTGGCAATTATTTAAAGTAGCAGCTTTTAAGGGTGGGCTTGAACAAGTAGACCATAAATTAGTTGGGACTGACAATAAGATCGATGATGAATTAGTAATGATCGGGGAGAAGATTGTTGAAAAATGTTGTAGTAATCCTCTCGCAATAAAGGTTGTAGGAAGTCTTTTGTATGGACAAGGCATTCATAAGTGGAGATCATTTGAAGAGAGCGGGTTGGCTGGAATTGGTAATGGTGATAATGATATTATGCTTATATTAAAGCTTAGTTACCATAGCCTTGCTCCCTCTTTAAAGAATTGCTTCACTTACTGTTCATTATTTCCTAAGGACTTTCCATTTTATAAGGATATGGTGATTAGTGGTTGGATGGCACAGGGCTACATTGTTCCTTTTGATAGGGGTCAAAGTAGAGAAGATGCTGCAAAGGAGTATTTTTCTATTTTGTTAGGTAGATGTTTTTTTCAAGATACGGTGAAGAATAAATTTGGTGAAATCGAGTGGTTCAAAATGCATGATTTAATGCATGATGTTGCTCAAGAAGTATCGAGGGAAGAGATTTGTATGGTGAGTTCTATGACAAACTTGGGAGATAGAATACGTCATGTATATTACTTTGGTGAGAAATATATAGAGAGCAGCTCTAATAGCAAGATCCGTTCATTTATAGATATGCATCATAATAAGCCTGTAATGATTAAAGAAATAGATAGCTACAAATGCCTTAGGAGGTTGGACTTGAGAAATTCTCAATTTGGTGACATGAGTTTGTTGCATTCTATAGGGAAGCTACTGCATTTGAGGTATCTTGACTTGTCTAACAAAAAAGAGCTGAAGGTGCTTCCTATTTCGTTTACTGAGTTACATAATCTGGAGACATTGATCTTAATCAATTGCATAAATTTGAGACAATTACCAGAACATTTTAGCAAACTAGTAAAACTTAGGCACTTAGATTTACGATGGTGTGGTCTAAGTGTTATGCCTTCAGGCATGAATAAATTGACTAGTCTTAGAGTGTTACCAATCTTTGTGGTAGGTAAGAGTGAGGAGCAGCGTAATTATGGGGAGCTCAAAGACCTATTAGCCTTTACCAACATAGAAGGCAATATCCACATTAAAATTAATGCAAATTATAGTGGTGTGGAAGGAATGAATGATAGGGAGGAAGGGTATCTGAAGACCATGAAACATCTCACTGCAGTTGAAATCACATTTGATCCACGGTGTGTTGACTCTGAAGTAGTGATGAAAAAGTTGGAGCCACATTCAAATGTCAAGGGGTTCAGCTTGAAGGGGTACTTTGGTAAGAAAATTCCAAGGTGGGGAACAGAAGATAATAATTGGGCAATATCTCTTTCACATCTTGTTGACATTCAACTAGATAACTGTCCAGAGCTGGAGCAGATGCCATTGCTGAGTAAATTACCTCATCTGAAATCATTGATATTACACAATTTGAGAAAGTTGGAGTATATGGAGGATGCAAACAGTGTTGGCACCAATGCAGAAGCAGCAGAATCAATGACATTCTTTCCGAACCTTGAATCTCTTAAGCTTAGTCTCTTCATAAGATTGAAAGGATGGTGGAGGGGGGAGGGTTTGGTTGACGCTGATGATGTCTTGAGGAGAAAATATAGATTCCCCCGCCTTTCCAAATTGAAAATCACCTCTTGTTTTTATATGACGTCATTTCCTTCTTGTCCAAGCCTAGAAGAACTCACATTGTCAGATAACCATGAGAATTTGCAGATATTGGAAAACCTGAAGGATAAAGAAGAGGATGAGGTTAAATTGAAGATTGTAGATATTTTGGACAAAAACGTGGGCTGTTTGAAATCAATACGATCCCCGTGCCTTACTGCACTTGCAGTAAGTTTTGAAGATGTAGGAATAGCGTCAGAAGTTGGGGAGGTATTCCAAAACCACGCTTCTTCTCTACAAAAACTTACAATCTATAATTGGTTCTTCACAAAAAGACACTCAAGTCTTGCAGGGTTAGGACTGGAGCATCTCACCTCTCTGGAATTACTTGAATTTATTTTTGAGGAACCTCATTACTATGGTGTAGAACGCAAGGTCAATGACGATGACGATGACAATGATGAAGGAATGCCTTGGAAATCACTGAACCAGAGCCTACATACCCTTCGATTTCATGACCATAAAGATATAAGGAGGTTGCCTAGGGGGATACAGTACCTGACTTCTCTCCAAACCCTCCAACTTTGGCGGTGTCATAGCTTGCAAGCTCTCCCAGATTGGATGAATTGCTTATCCTCCCTTCGCTCATTGTCCATTTATCAATGCATTTCCCTAAAGTCGCTTCCCGGATCAATTCAAAGCCTTATTTTACTTCAGAGACTTGAGATTCATGAGTGTACAGCAAAGCTAGGAGAAAAGTGCAAAGAACCTGACGGGGAAGATTGGCCAAAGATTCAACATATCCCCCATATTGAGATCAGGTAAGTGAATTACCAGTTCATTCTATGCATGTTCTTTTCTGGGAATTTATACTTGGTTTCTTACATTTACATGTACTTTGTGGAGTACTCCCAACCTTAATTCTTTCTTGCATATTGTTCTTGTACCTTATTGTTTTTACTTTTTTTACAACTCCCCATTAATATCCTGTTATTTAATTTCTGTTTTAGGCCCCTTCCTCGAAAAATTTCAAGTAAGCAATTGATGATTTGTGGGACTCGCGTTGAAACTTGGCCCGAGACATCTCAACATATGAGGTTTGTATCAAGCTCACCTCTTGCTCTCTATTCCCAGTTTATAAGTAATCTAAGTATCAACATATTTTTATTCAATAATCTGAATTATATCGATCTAAAAAAAATATATTATCGATCCTTTATCATGTATATAGTAGTTACTTTATTACTATAGAGCATAAAAAAAAAAGTTCACAATGTTAGCATGGTAGCGTGTGATGGTCGCGATGTTGTGGAAGCAAAATTTCGCTGTGTTACAACACATTTCGCTAAATTGTGGGCATTGCTGTGTGCATTGTTAAAAAAGAATATACTTTATCATAGTAATTTTAGTGTTTTCTAGAGCATATATAAGACCTAAAATTTCTGTGATATCAAGTAGTTAATAACGGGGTTTTGCATAATGCTAATCTCAAAATTGTATAGAAAAGGTCATTATATATCCGAACGACCTATTTTTGTTACTTGCCAATTGCCATAGAACATGTATTGCATTTTCATTTTTTAATTAGATATTGATTCTCTTGATTATAACTCGATTCACTTTACAAATTTTACTACTTAAGATGAAGTATTTTATATAGTAATAGTTGTTAGTGTTACAAATTTTACAAAGCACCATGTATTTCCTAATATAATACTTACTAATTTACAAATCTCAAATCACATATTCTTACTAGAGACCGTCTATACAATAAACGTCTCAAGTTTTGGATTTGCCCAATTTATAAATTAAAAAAAACTGATTGGTGGTTTTGTAAGTTAAAAAGAAGGTATGAGTTGGGCTATTGAGAGACGTTTATACTATAGACGGTCTCTCAAGAAAGGGTCTGAATAAACATGAAGTACTTTCTATAGTACTAATTGTTAGTTAATGGGATTTTAGTAAATTACATTTAGAGGTACAATAGACCATATGGAAAATACACATCACAATGTATTTCTTATATATAAAGTATGTTAAAAAATGAACAAGAATATCAGAATATGTATTGACAAGGATTTGCAACTTGACCAAACAACTCGTGTTTATAAGAAAATAAATTGAATAAAATGATTTCATCCCTCACCACTCTCGTTATATAGTTCTATTCTCCATTGTGTTATGTCAACACCACATTTCATATTAAATATGATGACATGATGTCGCATATGTCGAGCAAAGAGACACATGCATGTATCGCCAAAGAGACACAACTTTTACATGAACAGATAAGTCAGTTCACTAATTTCTCACTTCATGTTTCTCCAATAGTATAAAACTACTTGGAAAGAATGCCTCTTAAATAACCAACACTAATTCAATCATATGTTATTGTGTGATGGACAAAGCTTTTTACTTCATTTTGTTTTTCTCTTTGTATTTAGCATCTACATTTTTTATATTCCACATTTCCATTTGACCAACTGTTATTAATCTGGAAATAGGGATTCTTGGCTCGTAACGGAATATGGAGATAGCTTGCCATGATGTTGAATCGTTGAGGTGCTTGTGCAATGTGCATTTGATCGAGCTTCGTAAACTCTTTTTGTCCCTTATTATTTGCCGTATAAGTCTTGAATGGACGACTTGGTCCACTCTAAAATAATGTGCACTCTTTCATTTGAAGAGTAAAATCAAGTGATTTAATTGATTGTGAGACATCGAATTTTGTTTCTTTTGTTCTATATAAAGAAACCATTTCCAGCTCAGAGCTGAAGGTCGTCAAAACAGCAACTTCTGCAAGAAGATAATGTTTGTGACAAGTTGGTTATGGGACTTTCTCAAGTGTTGTATCCACAAAGCCTAAATTTGTCAACTCCATCTAACATACGAAAAAAATTACTAGAAATTAGTTATTTGTTATCATGGCTAAGATGCTATTGGATATTTGTGCTTGTATCAAGTATGAGAAACTCTCCTGTGCGGCGGGTGTACACATGCAACCAGCCCAATATTTCAGGCTTTAGCCCAACTTCAAAGTTTTCAATGTGTATTCCAAAGCTTAAGAGTCAAGGATTAAAAGTCCTATTCTAATTATTAAAATGTCCGTTTCAAGGTTTAAAATACCAATTTAAGGCTTAATTTTTTTTTTCTGAAGGCTTAAGTTTAACATCTTACTATAAAGATTTAAATGTTTATTTCAAATCTTAAAATGTCAATTCTAAGTAATAAAATGTTTATCCTAAGGATTAAAATCTCCATTCGAGGCATAAAATGTTCATTCTAAGGATTAAAAAAATTTGCAACCACCTTGATTTTGTGATGTCCTCTTCTCCATGACCATGCCACCAATTCTAGCACCACCATCATAGTAGTCTCCAATGAAATTGTCTTGTTCTCAAGTTTAGTGTTGATTGCATTTAAAATTTTGTACTCAATATTTTCAAGTACTATAAGTTAGCAAATTAAAGATTTGATGCAAAAATTGCACAATATAAATTAATACAATTGTAAAAGTTACTCAATATACTTCAAATCTTAAATTGTCAATTTTCTAACCTTAAATGGTTGATTTAAAAAATGAAAATAACAATTTAAAGGCTTAAAAGATCAATTTTAAATTTTAAAAAGCCTATTCTAAGATATATAATGCTTGATTAAAGAAAAATAAATAACATTAGTCTAAAGCACTCCAATACCAAACTTGCTTATCAAAATAATATATGACATTTTTCAAGCCTTAAAGTAGGGACTATAAGTCATGAATTAGGGATTTTAAACTTTAAAATTAACATTTTAATTGTTGAAGTAAGCTTAAAATGCTCATTCTAAGGCTTAAAAATGTAGTGAAACATTTGGAGAAGGAATGTTAAGGCTTGGAGTAGGGGTTTTAAGCCTTAAAATGGGCATTTCAAGTGTTCAAACGGGTGTTTTAAAGCTTAAAATTGACATATTTTAAAAAATAAAAAAAATTTAAAAAATATAATTGGACTGGGTTGGTCATATGTGTGAGGCGGTTGCATTCAAGATTTGCTGATCAAGTATTAACATATACTCCCTCCGAATCAATTTTTGACAAATCCATATCAATTGTCTCATTTTCTTTTTTATCAATCTTTATTTTACCTAAATACTCCATGTTCACACAAGTAATAACCAAAATACCCTTATTTTTTCTACTTACAATAACTCAACTACTACCTTTATAATTAATTTAATCAATTAAAATACTCAACTATCACCTTTATAATTAATTTAATCAATTAAAATATCCAACTACCACCTTTTTAATGGATCCACACCACCTTTAATAACCGTGCTCAAGTAAATGGGACAACTAAATTAGTTCGAAGGGAGTATATAATATAGTCGCGAGAATTAGGTCTTGTCTCATTTAGCACAAGTACCATTTTTTCTTGGCAAGATTTTGGGATCCAATCTTACCAATCCAGTATTCCAAAAAGAAAGTATTACCATACTCGCTAGAATGTTTTCTAGCATGTATTAACATACAGTTTTTAGACTTCGGTTTTTCTTCTTAGAGTCGTTAGCGGCGTCATACTTTCTTGTTTGCCCTAGTTTCTTGTGTGTTTTATTTATTAGTTTTGTTTTTTTAAAGTTTTACTTTTGTTTTACATACGTTTTGGTCTATTATGTGTTGTTTTTCACCCTATGGGGCAGGTACGTATCTCTATCATCTTGGAGTCGGGGGACTCCTTTTGATCGTGCTCTCTTTTACGGGTATGAGTTGCCGCCGTCCTTTCCTCCCTAGACCCTGCCTATAGTTTCTATGAGCGGGATTGATAAACCCTATTTTTACCCCTTTTACACGTGATAATTGCTATGTTTCTATGCGATTTTTGTTACATTTAATTTGGTTTTTCTTGGATTTACACTCCTTTCGAGGGAAGCATGTGTTTGTTGGTGTTTTGTAGGATTTTCATCTTTTTTCCAAGCAAAGCAAAAAACATTATTTGTGGAAAGTCAACTTGAATGTCGATGGTGGTTGAGTTAGTCAAGGGTGATCGACTGGTCGATCTACATAGATCGATCGATCGATCTTCCTCTTCCTCTTCCTCACGCATGCACCAGCAGCAACAGCAAGCAAAAAAAGAGGTCTTGAACATGAGACCTCCAAGAATATGTGCAGCAACTCTTACCAGCTGAGACAGTCCTTCCTTCATGTTCAATTGCACCGCCAACAAAATATAACATCTATTCCTCCAGGTTCGAATATCATACTTTAAAAGCAAGCAGCGAACAGATTGAAAGGAAGGCAGCAATTAGGCAGCACTTAGTAGCCGTTTTATTTTCTTAGCCTTTTTTCTCTTTTTCCTCTTTTTATTTCTTATAAACCCTAGTTTTATTTTTTATTTTTTATTTTTCTTAGATTTAATTTAATTTCTTCCATCAACATTTTATTTTTATGGTTTTGTTTGATTAGATTTTATTATTTTCCATCTTTTGTTATATTTATTTGAAGCCTCAAGACATTTTCATAGAGCTTTAGTCATGGATTTTTATGGGTTTTTGTTGGTCTTCAATCTTACTCATATTTTGTGGGTAAATTCTAATCTCATCTATTTTTAGTTTTATTTTGTTTATTTTCTAATATTAGTTAAATTATGTTATTACTCATTTGCTCTTGATTATTTTCTTTTGTCTTGTTTATTTTAAGTTATTGGTGTTAGAATGCTTATTTTATATGTTGTTTATGATTTTGTTGGTTGTGATTATGAGTAGTGAGTAGTTGTTTAGGGTTAGGGTTTACTCATTTTGTGTTGATGGATTGATTATGGTTAGAAATGGGTCGATGTTGCTTTGATTGTGAACCCCGAAAGTGGGTAGCTCCGCTCATTGGTTTGATATCACCCGGATCTCCTTCCTGGGCACCAACGAGAGTTGGGTCCGCATGAGAACCGAATTTATTACCTCTTTTGCTGGATTTGACCCCAAATTTAAGCATGTTTTCATGGTAATTACAGGTGTGCCCATGGTTACGTGGTCACAATATCAGGGTAATTTATAATAAGGAATTATTCTTGTATAAGACGGTCTCTCGGTGAGACACACACTATGCATTGGTTAGATAGCTCAACTTGAAAGGGGAGGTAAACACCTCACTCATGGATCAATAAATTAAGGTTTAAGTGTGTGTTTGTATTGTGTCAAATATAGGAATCAAATATGCATGTATGACTGTATGTGATGAATGACAATAATAAAGTAAATAATCAAGACAAAGATTTAAGGTGGTTCACCAATCTTGGGCTACATCCACCATCTAGCCTAGGAATTATATTAATGTGTTTAAAGGATAAAATACAAACTTGAAGAAATTACAATTGAGTATAAGTGTGAGAAGAGAGGAGCTGCAATTGGAGTAATTTGCTTGAGCAAGAGAGTAGCTAAATTGTGTGAGACTTTTGGCTTACTTAGTGAGGTCCTAAGACTAATACATATATAGCAAAGAGTGGGGCATCAAGTGTTAAAAGTGGACACCAACAAATAGACAAAGCAGCAGCCCCAAATTAACGTGCACATGAAAGAGGCAGTAGCTTTGCTTGACATACTGCTGGGTTGAGTAGGGAGTCAGCAGGTTTCTGTGTTCATTTCTTTCCTTTTTCATGTGTGCCAAATCCTAGGACTTAATTCTTGCACCCTTAGCCTTCACATGTAAAGATTACACACCCATACAATCTTCTACAAAAGATTTCCATACAAAACAAATCACAAACATGTGATATGTCCTCTTCTAACCCACACTAATTAAAATATTAATTTTCTTAATCATGTCTTGATTACTTGATAACACAAGTCACTCATAATCCTAACACAACTGATACAACTATACAAGTGTACCTTTAGTATGGGGAAAGAAGCAACCTTTATTGGCAAAGAACCAATTTTAAGGGCAATGAAGAGGGTAATGATGGTGAAGAAGCTCAGGATATGAGAATGAGGGATAAGACATTGAAAGCTGTTTTAGGAGGATCATCATCGTCTCTTCTAAAAGATTTAACACAAAATTTTAAAATAAGACAGTTTCATTATAAGACGAAGATTTAATTGGAGAAGTGAACTCATATATTAAGAGTCTATTATAATTTCAGTTCAAAAATAAATTAAACTATATGTTTCTTAATTTTCGATTAGTTGTAACCAAAAGAGAATTTTGCTCAAATATTTTACATTTTCTTGAGGGATTCATAAAGTATGTTTTGTCTTTTAAACCCCACTATGACGGGAAATCAAGAACAACAATTGAACATAAAAATGCAAAATTTTATTGAAATCAAATCTAATAGCAATGAAAGTAAAGTAAATAAATGACAGGAAATTAAAAGTCATCATTATTATCATCATAGTCAGCGTATCGCGCTCATAAACAAAACTATGGTTAGGGTTTGAGAGGAAAGATAGACGGTGACTCATATCCATACAAATCATAGCCAGTGTATCGCGCTCATAAACAAAATTATGGTTAGGGTTTGAGAAGAAAGATAGACGGTGACTCATACCCATACAAAAAATTAAAAAGAAAAACCTAAAGGAATCTTGTATATTATAATTAGGTTTTTCTAAAGCCTTTTATATAAAAGGCTAACGTAATCATCTTACTAAATTTCTTTATTATTAAAATCATAAGATTTATACTTAAAAATTAAAATCACTCAAAATCAATATAAATAAACAAAATGAGTAACAATATAAATAACAAATAGTTGCACTTATCAATATCCTTCTTAGAGTTGTTCAAAACAGACCTGATGATCCGAAATTCTACTCGACCTTTTAATCAAACCTGATTTGACCTAACTTCAAAAACGATTAACAATTATGTAAAATGAATATGGACACAAAACCTTATTTCAAGCCGACCGAAAATATATGACCCGAAATGAACCCGATGACCCGAATAAACACCTCTAAATTGTAAGTAGGCTAGTAAGCTAAGTTTCTTGGTAGGCATTAAGAATATTGTAACTAGGTGTTTTAAGCATTTTTTCGGTGGGTATTGAGTATATTGTAAGTAGGCATTAAGAATACATTAGATGGACATTAAGATTTAACGGGTTAGACTAAAAAGATGTCCCTAAAGGAGACGGTCTCTCAGGAGACTAATAAATCATTAATTAGTAAACTTGACTCTATATTCCCAAACGATAAACCAGTATTATTAGGAAAAATAGAAGAAAAAATCAACAACATTGGGAGACTCTTGATAAATAACTGAGATTCAAACAATAACAAATCCATAAATTCTAAAAGGTTACATACATTTTATTTTATTATTTTTCTGAATGGCCGAAAGGGGTACTTACTTTTGCCTTATCTCAGCGGAACCATTATAGTAGACCATATTAATTATATTATTAATAGACCAAGCTTCAAAGTGGCCAATAGAAATAACCTTTTTATTTGAGTAACCAATGTAATTAATACATTATTAAAAAAAATTCCACCCAATTTCGTTAAAATAACATACTTAATCAGAATTAAAGAGAAAAAATCCGCTAAAAGAGAAAGGAAAAATTAATCAATCGTGAAAGCATTTAATCGCTGTATTAACTTATGATTCTCGATAAATATTATTATTGTTGTTGTTATTGTTGTTATCATTGATGTTTTTGTTATTATTGTCATTATTAACTTACTAGTATACTCATGTAATGCACGTAATTGCTAACATATAAGTATATATAAATATAAATTTTAGATAAAGATGTAGTTATATATTATCAGTATAAAATTATAAAATTTCTTAGGAAATAGACAGAGAATTTTAGAATACATAGTGCTTTTAATAATCATGTATATCTTTTATTTCTTAATGATTAGAAATTAAAATTTTAATGAAGGAATTTTATTAATTAGAAAATACTTATATTAAAGAATAAAGTGATTTAATTTCGGTGAGAATTATTTCATATGACAAATCAATATGAGAATGTCATGTGAAATTTTACAGTCTTTTTATTATTATTGAGATTTAAAATTTTACATTCTATTAATGGTAGGGCAAAAAATGGTCATCCAACAATGGGGAACAGATCAAGTATACATAAACCTTATATTCTCCTAGAAATATTTCCCAACAACAAACAAACAATATAAACAAAATAATAAGTTTAATTGAAATAATCAAAGAGGGTCGGTTGGCCAATTGCTAAGTTCCTCCTAGAAACCTTCCCCATGTCGCAGAAAACAAAATTATTTTGCAAATAAATCATTAATTGAAGTATATAGAATATATAAATAGACTTGAGATGTTTTCCAATTTCAAAATTTAGTTATTTTTTTAAAATTTCTAAAACAACGTTTTTTTTATACATGTTAGCAAAATAGAGTATATAAACAACATCATCCTAGAAGCACTATTTCATATAAAAATAAGGATCATTTACAACAACAACCTTATAGTTTGCTTAATTTCAAATAAACAGCCTCAAACTCCGTTTTTTTACCAACAACAGCCTTCAACTTAGGAAACACGACATCGATACAGTCACTTCACCGGATGACCTGCTAATTGACCGTTGACCATGCTCAATGACCTTTGACTTTCCCTTAATTTCATTAATTAAACCTAATTACCCAATTACCCCTAATTAAACCCTTCTTCCCCAACTTTTCTCTAGCCCACCTCAATCACCTCCATTTTCCCCCTTCATCAACACCACCATTAAAACCTCTCCTTTAATAACAACCCAATTAAAAGCCCCTTCTTATAGTGTTCATAAGCTACTTTTCGTTTGTTATGATTTAAATTCTTTCTGGGATTCAAATTCTTTCTGAATAAGGTTCAGTATGATTTAAATTTTAATGGGTCATATATAATTTAAGTTCGTTCGTTTTCGATTTTTTTTCATTTTCGCTGTTTTCTGGGTATGAAATACAATTTGCTAATCTTCGTTATCAGTTTTTCCCCAAATTCCCCCTTGTTTTATGGTGGGAGATGATATTGTGATGTAATTGTTGTTGTTTTTTTGGTTATTTAGATAATTGGAAGGGAAAGATTTAAATCCACAAGTGCATTGGCATAATTAGATGGAAATGATTTGAAAAGTAGCTTATGAACACTGTAAGATGCTTGTTATGAAACCATTTAGTCTTTTATCTTCCATCAACCCAAGTGTTCCTTTTAAGGATTTTCGACCTCTAATTTGCTCTTCATTGAGCAAATTTCAGCTATGTAGAAACCCTAATAGAATTTTGTTAGGAAACAGAATTTGATGAAAGGATTTTTAATTGGGTTGTTATTAAAGTAGGGGTTTTAATGGTGGTGTTGGTGGTGGCGGTGATGGTGGTGGTGAAGGGGGAAAATGGAGGTGATTGAGGTGGGTTAGAGAAAGGTTGGGGAAGAAGGGTTTAATTAGGGATAATTGGGTAATTAGGTTTAATTAGTGAAATTAAGGGAAAGTCAAAGGTCATTGAGCATGGTCAACGGTCAATTAGCAGGTCATCCGGTGAAGTGGCTGTATCGATGTCGTGTTTCCTAAGTTGAAGGCTGTTGTTGGTAAAAAACGAAGTTTGAAGTTGTTTATTTAAAATTGAGCAAACTTTAAGGCTGTTGTTGGTAAATGATCCTAAAAATAATTGATCAATTAGCTAACAGTCAACAACTATTTGTCAAACAAACTCTTAAAATATAACGACGTTACATTATTATATATATCAATATGAAAATATGAATGTATGATTAATTTATATCAGCAAAGAAAACGAACAAGGTCTAAAGTCATACAATTACAAATAATTATGAGGAGAAAGAGTCTAACTAATATTAATTCAACAACTTGTATAGACCATATAAAAAGATCACCAACCAACAACTAAAACAATTATTTATACCAATTTAGAATCTATTTGTCCAAAAAGAACCATATATTCCAAAACACTAGAAGATAATGAGAAGCACAAATCATACTTTTGTACCTTAAAAAACACAATTACATATATAAAAACTCCCACTATTTTATCATCAACCAATTATAGATTGTGCTTTCTTTAATTTCTCCCAAAAAACACAAACTTTATTGTGTATTTATTGAAAAGAGAAATATATTGTGTTTCTTCTTAAGTGTGTGAAAGAGAATAATGGAAATGGTGTATTATCAACTAGGGAAATCTTCATACAAGGATTTGCTCAAGGAGCTTGAAGCTGATATACAACATGCTAATGCCTTGTAAGTTATACCTAAACTACGAGTAGCTTTTTCATTAGTTTTGACGTTTCATCATGCGTTTTCTTTACTAATTAGCCAATCACCAACAATTAATTTTTAACATACAAGCTAGCTGAAATAATAAATCAGTCAATAACCAACAACAATCAGCTAACCTTCAAAACTCCTCCTGATTATACTTCACTCTCAGGAGTATCAAAAATGGTGCTCCCAACTAGCTAGCAAAGGTATATACGCGTGTGAGGGTGCCTTACACGCGTACATGTACACACATGCTAGCAAGGGAACACCATGCTTAATCAATTTAATTAGGAAAAATTGGTTATGGAGATTATTGTGATAATTTCATACAAGTATTTATTTGGGATTTTTCTTGTTTGAAATTTCATATTTTCAGGGTAGCTGCAATTCCTAAACCAAAAGGGGGTGCTTGCCTTTATATGAAATTGGATTATAATCAACTTTCTCCTTTGTTTTTCCTCTTGCTCCAATGGTTTGATGGTTCTTGTTCTTGCTTTTTCCCATCTTACTTCAATCTATTCCACATTCTAATATATGAGGTAGGTTGAGTTTTTTAATTGTGTACCTTCTTTGTCTCGTTTAATTTTTTATATTTTATTCATCCGGCATTAGAGATAAAAATATAAATGAAGAGAAAGAATATATCTTTTGGATAACACAAATTCTTGTGAGAGACGGTCTCTTTGAGAGACCAACACTAATTGGGTCAACCCATAAAGGAAAATATAGAATAAGAGTAAGAATTAAACACTAATGAATTGGGCCTGAAAGGCGTCTCTAAAAAAGACGGTCTCTCAGGAGACTTGTTGTTTGGATAATTAGTTGAAATTGGTTGCAATAAGAACACACATTGAACAAGAATATATTTTTCCAAGTCCCAACCATATAATTGATTGTGAAGCTAATGTGATATTTAAAATCATTGAAATTGTCAAAATAGGTGTATCAAGATGGAAGAACACACATGTCTAAACTAGGGAGCAAGGCAACAGTTAGAGAATTTTATGGTATGTACTACATCACCATCCACATTATAATAAGAACATCATTTAATGATTTTCCTCTACACAACACTCAAATTGCGTTTGTATCATATACAGCCACATAATGATATTGACGCAATAAAATACTACTTTAAAATATTATTCTTAGAGACATTTAAAGTCGTACTGAGGGGAACGCTCGAAAAATTCCATATATTATATAATAGCAAAACATTACAACAATAAGACGTTGCTTAGTGGTTACGAATACAGGTTTTAAACTAGAGGTTATGAATTCAAATCTTACCTCCGGTTCTTTGTTAAAATTATAATTTATCCCGTTTGACTTACAGGCCAAGGTCCCTCGCTTACTAGTATTTAGTTATGATTTAATGTGTTGAAAATATAAAACATCATCCAAGAAATTTGAATATTTTGCTCATTTAAATAGGATTTTATATATAAAAATGTGGTCCTGCATTAATAAGTATAGCTAACTTGATTTGTACGCAATCAAAATTGGCAGCTATTATACTTCCATCTCTAAAACGGCTTCATAATGACTTGGTGGAGCAAGAAAGTAGTATTACTTTGACTAGTAAAAGTGAAGAGAAGGAACAATTATTAGGGCATGGTAGAAGTATTGATCAAGAAAGAGAGGAAGAATGTGGGATATGTTTGGTTCCAACTACCAAAATGGTCTTGCCTAGTTGTTGTCATGCAATGTGCATCAATTGTTACCGCAACTGGTAATTGTACATCAACCTTATCATGCCCGTAAATATTTCCAAATACAAGTTTAGAGTGTGAATGACCGTGCAAACTTATAAGTCACTCGGACTATTTGGCAAATAGATGTTGGCTGAAGTTGTTAGCTGGTCTAACCAACTAGATGTATTGGTTGATATGCAGGGGGTGTTTGGCAAACAGCTATGTGATTGATCTGACAAGCTAATTTTATTAATTGGTTTGACCAGCTGATTTTAAACCCTCTGCTATGAGCAGCTTGTTTATAAACAACTTATTCATATCAATAAGTTGTTTCAACCAGCTAGTTTACCAAACATTAGTTGGTTTGACCACTCAACCCTCTATTGACATCAAAATAAGCTAATATTGCTCAATAAGTCATTTTACCAGACGCTCCCGAAAGCTTTAGCCAACTATTTAAGTCACTTTTTTGGTAAAAATTAGTTAATGGTTTTTAGGCTGTTTATTAGAGGAAATATAGGCCATAAGCCCAATAAAAAAGTGAAGATTACCCCGTCTGTCTTATTGAAATTGCTTCATTCCCCTTTATTTGGTTTTTGGGTTTTAATGAACAAGTGGGTAATATTTTGTAATAATTGTAGGAATACAAGGTCAGCATCATGCCCCTTTTGCAGAGGAGGATTAAGAAGAGTAAAGTCAGAGGATTTGTGGGTTCTGACAAGTGAATCTGAAGTGATAGATGCAGAGACAGTTTCAAGGGAGGAACTGTCAAGATTTTACCTTTATATTCAAAGCTTACCCAAGGATAATCCAGATGCCCCTTTCTGGATCTATAATGATTACTTAATCTAATGCTAATACTACTCATTAAGGGATAATGTTGTTTAACAATAAGGGCTTAGTCATTTAATTAGTTTTCAGCTTTCTGACCTTCTTCCAATATTGGTTGAAGAAGTACTCAGAAACAGTACATAATAAGGTACATTTACTGGTCAACCATTAGCCAATTAGGAGAAAATAATATAGATTTCATGATTTGACAACATCCCATCTTTTTTTTTCATTTGTGTTGTGCCTCTTGTTGTCATCAAAAGTCAACCGAAAACATCTACGTTATAACAGGGGTAAAGTTGTGTACATTCAAATTCTGTATCTTCACGACTCTTGCTAGATGGAAACCTTAATATCACTTAATGACACTTGGATAATAGAGGTAGTGTGTTTTTGATGTCTGATCGGTTTTATTGGCGAGAAAATAAAAGAAATTTGTATTCAAGTGTTACATGACTGTAAACATGGCACAATTATTGTATGATGTACCAACATCATTCAAATGCCAAGCAAGTTAAAAAAGAGTTTAGCATCACAAAGATTATGAAGAATAATGGCACCTCCATTGCTGACTTGCTTCAACTCATCCTTCCCGAAAATGCCTGTGCAAACTCCTACAGCCAAAGCACCCCCTGATTCGGCTGCCTTAATATCATTCGGCTGCAGACAAATGTCCACGTAAATCAGCTCATACAAGAAGCTTAGTTTTAGTAATCAAGACGCAAGAATAATTTTCACTTACCGTGTCTCCAACGTGCACTCGAAAATCAAGTTTCCCGGGATAGAGCTTTTCAGCTCTTCGTGCTGCGATTTTGACGAGGTGAGCTCGATCAATATGATCACTCCCAAATCTGCAAACCGGTTTTATCAGTAAATCCCATATCTGAGTTTCGGTTCACAATCTGAAACAAGTATACTAGAAAGGATGGAACTTTTGAATACTGACCCTGCAATATGCGGAACACTAAAGTATTTCTTGATACCCAACGCGTCCAATTTCATCCATGCAATCTCTTCCAAATTACCAGTGACCTAAATATAGGTAAGATAAAAACATCCTTAGCCTTTGATGCCAGAACTCGAGCACTTGAGTCATTCAGGTAGAGTCCAAGTGTCCAACTCGACTATTTTATGAAAAAATTTCATCATTTTGTTAGCCTAAACTAAAGTGTACAAGTATCCTACCTATGTCTGAGTGTTAATTAGACATGGTACCGGCTAAGTCGGACTACAAGAATAGCTATCAGTGAGCTAGCAGTGAGCTAGCTATCAAAAGTCATTTTGAAATGAAATCAAGCTAGCAGTGAGCTAGCTTGTACTCACCAATCCAATGAGTACATTATCCATTGATGACAATGCTTGAAGAAGAGATTCAACACCCGGAAGAACTTCAAGACCCTCTCCTATGTCTTTAGCATTAGCCTTTGCATATTCAGTCATTTTCAACATCAAAACCGAGAGTTTTTCAGTCGCAACCTAGCTTGATACAACAAAAGAAAATGACATAAAAATAATGTGCTATAAAAAGTGTGTTGAAAACGAAAAAAGAAGCACAATACCAGAAAGCTACCAACCTCGGATGATACACCGTAGTGGACTAGCGTGTTAATGAGGATTGCAGGATCAGTCAAACCATGAGGCTGTAGTAAACGAAACAATAAGATGTACCGATCACAAATTGAATAAACGGGAACTACAACATAACTCAAAGCTGTCAGCAAAAACAACTAACATAACATTCATTATTCAAAATCATAAGAAAAAACTAACACGACGCACATAAGACTTAGCATGATGGCAACTTGACTTGCACCTTTAAGTTAATAACTCATTAGACTATATCGAATCGAAAATTAGATCCTGAATGAAGCACCTGAATAACATCGATAGTACCATGAATGCCGAAGACTTCGAATAAGGCATGGGAGAAGGCTTGATGGAGATGGTCAAACTTGGAGCCACTTCTCTGCATTAAAGTTCCGTCAATGTCGAATGTAACCAGCATTCTCTTTACTTCCTGATTGCCTTGCTTCATCTTCTGTGCACACTCCATAAGCTTGTTAATATCTTTATACAATATACTCTACGATATACTCTTGTATTGAAGGGTACAGGATTTGGCCACAGTTCAGGCTAGCCTCTTGTTCTTCAACCAAAGGAAATGGATAGGTACTCAAATCACATTTAGTACAAAGAAGCTAGACTTTATTGCTTTACAAGTAGCCAATACAATAAGAAGTCAATGAACTTCATTATTTTTTTCCTTGTAAAATTAGCAAATGGGAAACTTTGCCCCTTAACTTATAATATAACAAAACATCGATGGTGATGTTACAACTACTCCACTCTCAAGCTATTGCATATTTGCATCAGCTGAGTTCTTCCACTATGTTTCATACGTACCATCTTTTCAAATTTCAATCCCATCTTTGTTTTCGGCATATTCAAAGTTCAAACAATAAAAAACGGGAAAAGAATAAAAGGATTATTCCTTTGTCCTATTGCGATTGCTACATTTGATCTTTTAATTTGAGATTTTGAGGTAAAGAATGTGGCAATCACAAATTGTACCTCCATTTAAGCATATGATTAAAAAGGTTACAAGAGATCAATTACATAAGAATCATAATGTCTAAAATATCATGTATACTGCATAATTAGGAACCCACATTAAAGGTTCAGCAAATTTAAAAAGCTCTCACAAACAGCGAGACTTGGGAGAATGACAGCGCCTCCAATACTGGCTTGCTCCAGCTCTTCCTTCTTAAAGATGCCAGTGCAAACTCCTACTGCTAAAGCTCCCCCGGATTCAGCTGCTCGAATATCATTTGGCTGTAAACGAACAAGGATGTTATGAAAGCAAAGAAGTAAACAACAACATTCCATCAACCCAATGCCACTAAGTGACTCCTATCTAGTCTTTCACCTAAGCTGGGTTTGGTGGGTCGGAATCACATAATATTACAACCTTATTTGTGTAATAACAAATAGGTTGTTTCCGAATTTCGATTGACTCTCTAAAGCAAACATCATCAGCAACTTCACATAAACGAAAAGTACACGTTGATTTAATAAGTCACTTTACTATAATTCATTACAATTAGAAACAAAAGAATTATAAATCTTTTGCTCCGTCAAGAATTGACTAGAAAGCAAAGAAGCAAGCAGAAAGAAATTTTTTTGATAAAGCAGAGTTTGAAACAATAATAATTTCTACATACAGTGTCTCCAACATGCACTCGCAAATCGAAATTCCCAGGAAAAAGCTTTTCTGCTCTTTCTGCAGCAATTCTGACAAGATGACCTCTATCGATGTGATCGCTCCCGAATCTGAGGAAAAGGGTCATCATTAGTTACATCTTACGAATAATGGGAAAAAATGACAAGTTGTAGAATGATGGTTTTCTCAACAAACCCTCCAATATGCGGAACACTAAAATATTCCTCAATACCCAAGCCTTTCATCTTCATCCATGCAATGTCTTCTAAGTTTCCAGTAACCTGAGAATGCACTAAAAGTTAAAGATAAGAAAAAAAGAAGCCAAGTGCAAACTTGATCAAAGTTGAACAAATTGAACATTCACAAAAACCATTTTTACAACAATTCCGACTAGCTTGATTCGAACATAGCTAGATCATGACCTTTTTACCAAGAAGTGTCTAAAAATTTACATATTGCCTAAAAAATCCAATGAAAGATTTTTGAAAAAGAAAAAAGAACTACGATCCCAAAACCACTTTGATCTCTAATGCAACAAAAAAATGAACACCATCAGCACCTGGACCACTCGTCTTATTTCCAGTCCTAAGTTCTCATATCAATCAAATAGACCGCGTTGTCAAATCAAATAGCTTATGTTCAGGTCCATGTTTAATATTTAAATGAAGACATAAAACTCCAAGACCAAAACTCTACCTGAATATTCAAGCATAAATTTCAAGATGACGTAAGAGAAAACATATTTTGAGGAGAGTTTTAAGGTAAAAAAAAATAGATATATGAAATTGTGTAGGATATGAAGAAAGAGCGTGTCTATAAGCAAACTTGCCAGTCCAATAAATACATTATCCCTTGACGACAAAGCTTGAAGAAGAGATTCAACACCAGGAAGCACTTCAAGGCCCTCTTTGATATCTTTGGCATGATCCTTTGCATATTCAATCATCTTTGACTTTAGATCAGAGAGCTTTTCATTAGCAGCCTTCATAACAAAAGAAAAAGAATAAGAAACCTTATCTACAACTACAAGTGACAAGTATGTAAAGTGAAAACATTACATTAGAATTAAGAACTGTGCTATAAATAACCATCTGGAAATCAGGATAAAAAAATTAATCAAGAGATGTCAATTTAAACAATGGTCCAGAGTCCAAACACTCTGAAGAAAATTCAAAACTTAAAATGATCGTCTCCCTTGTATTCAAACGTCCACTTCCAACCCCCCCGGCAAGAGAAACACAGATCCAAGCCGAATCTATGTGATAGGTCAGCCATTCACTGAATATTACTGTTGAGTTGTGACTCAATTAAGTCTTGGGTGTTGATATAGAAATTGGGTATGTATAGTGTTGCGTGTTGATGTGCTTGATGTTGTGGTTATTGCGTGTGAGCTTGAGGTTGCATGAACCAAGAACACTAGGTTAACTTTGCAGGATGCTCGAGCACGCAGTGTCAAGCACTTGGTTATGGCTGTAGCAAACAACTGAGCAGTGAAAGGCTGAATGGCTCAGACAAGCAGCTGTGGCAGCATGTCTTTGTGCGCTGGAGAATAATTGATTGTGCGAGCGTATTACAAGCATTATCTGCAGGGAGCACATCTGTTCTAACTTCTAAATTCTAACCAAAAACATTCCAATAAGTTCCATTTTCCAATCTCATATATATTGTTGTGAATTGTGATTCGTAAAGAGAAAATTGAGAAGCAAAAGCAAAACAAGATGACAGAAGGCTACGAAGTTACTAACCTCAGAAGATATCCCATAGTGTGAAAGCGTGTTTACGAGGACTGCTGGATCAGTCGAACCATGATGCTGCAAAAGAACATCAGTATTCCATGAATACCAAAATGATTCTAATTCAATTTGATGACACGGAATTCCAACTCGATACCATCATCATTCCCTTCAATAACTCTAATAAGTATGTAAAGTGAAATTTAAACCTCTAATCAATCTTAGGAAGGCTATTATGCACCTTCAAGTCTTCAACAACAAATTTAAAAGCAAAAATCAGTAAAAGAAATTAAATGATTAACTTCATTGCATTCCAATGAAGAAAAATCAACAAATACAAACTCTAGTCTTCACTCCATTGAAAAGAAATGGGAATGAAGTACCAAAGTAAAGCAACCATAAACATAATCAATGGCATTTCGCCATCCTTTATTGAAATTTAATGTGTTAAACTGTTAATGTTCATAAAAAAAATTTATAAGAATCTAGAACAATATAAGTAAACAAAGATAAATCATTGATGCCCACAAATCAAATTAACAAGTTTAATGCCACAATAAAGGGTAAATCTTGGTGGGTAAAACTTAAAATGAAAATGCTTCCCAAATCCCAACCACACCTTTAATGAAGTTTTAAACAAAACTACAGGGAACAGGGTCGGCCCTAAGTGTGGGCAAGAGGGGTCGTCGCCCAGGACCCATGTCAAAAAAGGGTCTATATAGATTATTAATTACAAAGGAAAAGGGCCCAATATACCATTTCGCCAAAAAGGGTCTATATAGATTATTAATTACAAAGGAAAATGGCCCAATATACCATTTCGCCCAAGACCCAAAATATGTAGGGTCGGCGCCCTGATAGAGAATAAATAATCAAACAAAATCTAGAACAATATAAGCAAACAGAGAATCAAACATTGATACCCACAAACAAAATTCATTGACAACACCAATGTCACAATATCTTAACCCTTGATCACTTGATGGGTAAAACTTATAATGAAAAATGCATCCCAATTACACCTATAATGAAGTTGAAAAAAAAAAAATTAAACCCATGAAATTAGATGATGAGTAGAGTGAAATACCTGAATGACATCGATGTTACCATGGATTCCAAAGACTTGGAGGAAAGCATGAGAAAAAGCTCGGTGATGAAGATTGTTAGAGGTGGGGCCAGTGGTTCGAATCAAGGTTCCATCAATGTCAAATGTCACTAGCACTCTCTTCCCCTTTTTTCCTTCTTCCATTAAGATCCACCCCTGTCCTCCATCCATTTATTACCGTTTATTTCAGCATAAGTATATGATTGGATGGAAACTCTAGAGTTGGGTATTTGGTAAATTAACTAAACAAAACAACTTATTATAATGAATAAGCTAATTCTAAATCAGTTGCACTTGCACCTAATACCGCGTTTAACATCAACAAATTAAATCAACTATTTTAAAATACTGATTTTTAGCTTTTTGACGAACCAACAAACCAAAAATTAATATGAAACACAAAAAAAAAAAAAAAACTTAGTTAGCAAATGGTTGTTAGCATGAGAAAAAATCATTAATCAATGTTTGTTTAGAAAAAAGTCATAAATAAGCATTTGGTTGAAACTTGAAACTATTGGCTAATTTAATCAACTGAAATTTTGACCGATAACCTAGTTGTGTTAACCTAGCAATTTAAGCTAGTTGTTTATGGCTTTGTAAAATGGAAAAATTACCGTGAATAATACAATCTTTTGTTAATTTTCCTACAATAATATCAACTATTAATTAGCCATGAATAATACCAACGTAATGGGGTATTTCTGTATTTTCCTAGAATAATATCAACTTTAGTTTATTATAACTAATTTACCAAAATTTTTTTGTCTTATAAATATCTATTAACATGTTAGAGATTTTTTTATGAAAATTAACAAAATATTGTATTATTCATGATAATCTTTCCTAGTAAAAATTAGTTGTTAACTATTCGTTGTTTATAAGAGAAATAGTGAATAAAAAACAAAAAAACAAATGAAAAAAATAATTTTAATTGTGTTTTGGTTTTAGTCTAAAATCATATTCTAAACACATTTGTTGATTTCAGCAACAAAAAATCAAAACTTATCAAAAAGTCATTTTTTAAACATACACCCAGCTTAATGTTTACCCTTTTGGTAGTTAATTGTAAATATTTCATTTGGATCATCAGGTTACTTAAGAGTTAGGTATTTTTGTCAATTTATAATTAAATTATATGTTCTGTGTTCGCATTAAGTTTTGAATAATTTTAAATTCATATTAAATAAGATTAAAAACAAATACAATTATAAAATATCTTTAAAAAAAATATAATTATAAAATCGAATAAATATCGAATCTTAACCTCTCCAGGTAAGTATAGTTGGTTGGTACTTACCTACTTGGTAGGTACTAGATCCCAACACAAGCACTTGGCGCATAACACACCGACCCAATACATCGTGTAAGTTAGGCTCAACCTCTCCGTGTGCTTTGTACCTTTCTCATTGGTCTCAACAACGTAACGTATTTACGTAACACTATTATCAACTCATCATTTATTTCTCACTTCCCCACAAATAAAAACAAAATTAAAATCTTCCGACTCCGAAACGACGCCGTATCTTTCGTCTTCTTCCTTTTGCTTCCTCTCTCCTACTTCATCACAGAAATCACAACACATTTATAGATCTACAGACTACAGACATTATTTTTCGCACAGTAGTCAACTACTTTCATTTTCACTCCCTCGCTAATTAATTTATCTTCTTAAGGTAATTCTGCTTGATTTATTGCTATTTAATTCATTGTTTAGCGTTTCTAATTCTGATTATTGTATAAAAATTTCTCGTGATATTGATTTTGAATTTTGATGTTATTTTTTCTATTTTTTTTTTAAATTTGTTTTGGCAGATTTAAGTGATTGATACTGAATTGTATCGTTGATTAATTTGATTGAATGTGAATAAGAATGTCGGAGAATTATGATTCTGAAAACAATCCAGAGATAACAGCATCAATTGATAATGACGATGATGATAATGTTATTGTCGGTGATAGTTCTGAGTCAACGATTAATCAGGTATTGATTATTTGCTTAAATTTTTTTGATTCATTCCTTAGTTTTACACTTTTACTGCTTTTGAGTTGTTTACTTATGATTTATGAGGTCTTAATCAATTTTTTTGGTAGACTATAACTAGATTAATCCTAGGAATGTGACAGATTGGATTTTTTCTGGTTTAGCTAATGAATTATTTGGAAGGTTGTAATATTTCCTCTGTCGCCATAAAGATGCAACATTTCTCCAACAAAGCTCTTAATTTGAGTAATGTTGCATCTTTAACGTAATCAATTGGCAATGATGTATAATGTTTAGGTTTTAATTAGGTTGAGTGTTTTGAGTTTTGAATTTTGAGTTCCTCTAGGAATTTTGAATTTTGAGTGTTTTGAGTTTTGAATTTTGAGTTCCTCTAGGAATGATGATGAATAAAACATTAGTTATTCGTTGATTTTTTTTAATCTTAAAAGTCTAAATTAAAATGGCTATTTTAACTATTTATGCCTTTTGAGTTACTACATGAAATCATTGGTGTTATGTCCTGCAATGTGTAGTAATATTCTTTTTGAATTAATGTATTAATTTTTGTGTTCTGTTGTATGATACAGGAAGCGAGTTCAAGGGAAGCTAATTATGATAGTAATAACAGTAACGACGATGGGGTTATTGTAAATGCTGATCATAATGGGAGTGGTGGAGATTCTGATGGGGTGGTTGTCTCTGATGACGCTGGCAGGGAGGATATGTTTCTTGATGCCCCAGAGGATTTGGGAGCTGATGGGAGAGATTCAACAGGTGAGCCTCAAGAGAGCACAGAATGGGATGAAGACAGAGTTCACGAGTCCCAAACTCGGTTTAGTCGGCTGGACAATGAGATGCAGAATGATTACATGGTGGATGAGATGGAGAGGCTTCGAGCCATGCTAGATAAGACTGTAAATGAGAAAGAAAGCATTGCGAGAGAACACAAGGTTTTCTAATGTTCTCCATGACATATGCCTTGTAAACCTATAGTATTTTAGATTGTGTAATGATTTTTTTTGGGGCATTTGTAATGCAGGATGAGATGGAGATGGCTGCAAAAGGAATTGCAAATCTTCGAAATCAGATGAGGGATATGATTAATAAGCAGTTGTTAATAGATGTACATCAGTTCAGATCTCATGAAGATGCAGAGCAGACGCCATTACATGAGTTGATACACGAATGCTCTACGTTTCTTAGGAGTTTCGTGGAGGAGTTTCAGGATTTGAATACAAAATCAACAGAGGCCTCAGTGTCACGTGAAGTTGTCAATTCTTATTTGAATTCTGCTCAAAATGAGTCTGCAGAGATCCAGTTTCAGAAGGACCAGTACATGGAGGACACTACAAATAGGATTTTGAGTTCTTTGGCATCTGTCGTGTATGTAGGGGATTTATTGGATAACACTCTTATAGGGAGGATAGCGCACATTGAGAAAAGTGTGTTTTCCTTGATTGAAAACTATAACTGGTTCCTATTTCAAGGTGACCAGCTTAGGCAGTGTTTGGTGCAGGTAAGGCCTGATCTTGGAGAGCAGACTGACTATGGGGTTATTTTTGCCGCAGCAAATCAAGAGCTATTTGGGTTCGCAAAGAAGGAAACAGATTTTGTTGAGAAGATGAGTCATTTGGAAAGTGAAAACAGTAAACTCATGGAGCAGCTTGAGACGCACAAGGCAATGTATGATGCAGCAACTGCGGAACTTGAGAAACTGAAAGCTGAACTTGATCAGGAAAAGCATAGATATTCCAACACCAAAGAAAAGCTTTCCTTGGCCGTGACTAAGGGGAAGGCATTGGTTCAGCAGAGAGACTCACTGAAACAAACCGTAGCAGATAAAACAAGTGAACTTGATAGATGCCTTGTTGAATTGAAGGAGAAATCCAGTGCGTTAGAGGCTGCAGAGCTAATTAAGGAAGAGTTGGTGAGAAGCCAGATTTCAGGTGCATCATTGCAGGAACTGCTAGCAGAGAAGGATATAATTCTTGAAAAGTTAGATGACATTATGCTTCAGATTAGTATACCAGAATCATCAATGTCAAAGGATGTTACTGAAAGAATCAGATGGATTGTGGATGAAAGGACTGCTTTAAAGGATGATTCTCAGAAATTCCATCAATTGGCTGATATCTTGATGTCTATCGAACTCCCTGATAACGTTTCTTTTTCTGATCTTGAATCTCGTCTTGTTTGGATTACAAAATCATATGATGAAGCAAAGACTGAAATAGGAAAACTGCAGGATGAGATTAAAAGAACGAGAGAATCACTTAGTGAGGCTACCTCAGAAATAGGCATTTTGCAAGATGATAATTCTTGTATAAGGGAAACTGCTGCCAGAGAGATGGACCACTTAATTGCTTTACTTTCGACAGTTCTAGTTGAAAGGGAATATGTTACTGTGGAGTTGGAAGATATGAGTGACAAGTTTGAAACTACTGTTCTAAGTGAACGTCAGGCTATATCAGAGAAGGAAAACATTTTGAGGATTTTGCAAGAAGCTTCTGGAGTCACAGTGGTTGATGGCCAGCTTCCTGAGATTGATGTGCTTGTGGAACGCCTAGCAAACATGAAAGAAGGAAACAATTCTACTCAAGATTCATTAGAGGTCAAAGATGAAAATTTTCAAATAATGCAGAATCTCTTGTATGTTAAGGATCTGGACTCAGCACTCCATGAGAAATTGTTCCAAGAAGAGACCCTGATGATGAAAATGGAGATAAATAACTTGTTAACTGATATAACTAGAGCTTCTGAAGAAAAAGCCTCTCTTAAGGAACAAAATGAGAAGTTGCAAAAGGATCTTGATCGAATTGAGGAGAAATCAGCTTTAATTCGGGAAAAATTATCAATGGCAGTGAAAAAAGGCAAGGGACTGGTTCAAGAACGAGAGGGACTGAAGCAACTTATTGATGAGAAGAGTTCAGAAATTGAGAAGTTAAAGATTGAATTAGAGCAAAGAGAGCTTGCTATCAGTAACTATGAGAATGAGACTAGTAAGCTATCTCAGCAGGTGCTAAGCATTGCAAAGTTGGAGGAAGATCGTCTTGCCCTAGAAGATCAACGAAATCAACTAGAGAGGGATTTTTCTGTGAGCAACAAGTTGGCAAATGTACTGACAGAGTCTATAAATAGCATTGCTTTACCTGCAGATTTAAGTTTTGAAGAACCTGTCGATAAGCTGAAGTGGCTTGCTGGATACTTCAGTGAATGCGAAGCTGTCAAAGTACAGGCTCAGCAGCAGTTGGACAATGCATTGGTTGAAGTTGAAACATTGACTTCCCAGGTCTCAGAAGCGCAGTCAATTATCAAGTCGCTCGAAGATGCACTGGCAGTTGCAGAACAGAAATGTTCTCATCTTTCTGAAGAGAAGGCAGAGCTTGAAAATGTCCGGATGTCTTTTCATGAAAGACTGGAAAAAGCGATGCAGGAGGCGCAATTGTTAGCAGAAGCTGATGCTGCTAAAAGTTCACTGGAAAATGCTCTTGCGGTTGCTGAAAGTAATGTCTCTAGGCTCAGTAAGGAGAAGGAAGAAGCTGAATCTTGCAGATCTCTTGCAGAGGTTGAATTAGAAAAGGCAAAATCGGAAATTACTGATCTGACTAGCAAATTGTCAGAAGCTACAGTAACCCTCAAAACACATGAGAACACTATATCTGATTTTGAGACCAGAATGGCTGTGCTACATGATGATAACAATGATGCCCAAATAGCTAGAACTAGCTTGGAGGATGAACTGAAGAAGCTTAAAGAGGAAGCTGATACCCAGGAAAGCAAGCTGCAAGAGGCACACACAAGTATAAAATCCCTTGAAGATGCCCTTTCAAAGGCAGAAAACGTTATTTCTGAACTGGACAGTGAAAAGAAAGCTGCTGAACAGAAAATATCAACATTGAGTGCCAAACTCAGTACGTGTTTGGAGGATTTGGCTGGAACTCATGGTAGCTTGGAGAGCAGATCCTTAAAGCTCTTTGATCATCTCAAAGGACTTGAACTAATTGGGGAAGATACGTCCTTATTCTCTTTGCTTAGAAAATGTCGTGAGTCAAAATTGGAGCGCCTCAATGAGATAGAAGACTTGTGTAATATCATCAGGAGTCAGTGTGCTAAGTTGAGTCCAGAAAATAATCTTTTGTCACAGGTAAATTGCAATCATATGCTCATATTTGCTACTCTTTAGATTGCATTACATGCACTTGAACCTTTTTAGTGTTGGAGACACTAGTGAGGTAAATCTGTCTTTTGCTGAACTATTTTCTCCCTCAATCCTGTCTCTTATGGCTCTGAGGGCTAATACATAATTTTTAAAGTAAAATATCTTAACAATTCAATCTCGTATCTTTTTTTCTTTTTTTTTTCTTTTTTTTTTTTGTCTTGAAGTTTCAGAAAATTCAGCTGATCAGTGGTGTTTATTTAGCTTATTACTGTTCTCTCAGGAACCTTCTTGTATAACAAGGTTGCTGTCGACTAGTGTTGACGACATCGTTGATTTTGATACTTATAGAAGTCATGCAGATGCAGTAGAGGGTGATGATGTTTCTTTATATGCTCAGAAGATAGTGGAAGGGTTTCATATGAGAAAGAGAACCCTTGTTGAGAAAGTTGATAGTCTTTCTTCCTTTCTATATGAGTGTGATGCTTCTGTTGTGCAAGAATTACAGACTATGAGCAAACTGATGATGTCTGCAGTTGAGGAGCTACAGTCTTTGGACCAGAAAGTGCAAAATATGGAAACAGATTATCAGGTTTTGAAGGAAAAAGTGATCCCTCTGGAAGATGAAATTTCCATTTTGCTGTCTGCCTGTACTGAAGCTACTCAAGTGTTGCACTTTGAAGTTGAGAAACGGATAGAATTTGGTTCATCTCCTCAGTATGAAAACCAAAATGAACCAAAGTCAAGTGAAAGCAAGCACAAAATAGCTACTGAATTGTTATCTACAACTAGAAAGGTTTGTGGTGTATGCGAGCAGTTGGAGAATGCAAGGAACGGACTTTCATCAGTGATCGAGGAATTGCAGAATAAACTGAAAGATCTCAAAATAGTAGTAGACAATACTACGGAGGAGCGGGACCTATACAAAAAGAAAGTCTCTGATTTGGAGACTGATCTAGTTGAACTAAAAAACAATTGCAGCGAGCTGACATTGAAGCTGGAAAATTATCAAGACATTGAGGATAAGCTGCGGGAGAAAGATAGGGAGATATTATCACTACAGAGCAGTTTGACGATGAAAGAAAAAGGTGAGTCCTTCTGAAATTAGTCTGTATAATCCTTATATTTCATAAAAGTTATCCAATAAATATTTACGACTATTGTGACTTGTGAGCACAATGTCTGATGTAGACATTGTTTACAGGGTGAAGTTAGTTAGTACTCATTCAGCTTTGTGCTCCTTTGTTTATGTCTACTTTTTCAGAGGTGGGAGAAACACTCTTTTGGGCTTCTCATATGAGAACCCTTATAGGCAGAACAGATCAGATCAAAGTTTCTCTGGAAGATTTTCAGTCTGAGGACATGGAGTCTCAGGATTCAGCCCAATTAAAGAAGCTGATGTATGTTATTGATACATTCCCAGAACTTCAACATCAAATTGAGTTGCTTTCCCATGAAAAAGAAGAGCTCCAGATTGCTCTTACAGAACAACATCGTGAAACAGAACTTCTGAAAGAAAGAATACGAGAAAGTATTAACCATGAGGAAGAATTGGTGGTGGTTAGGAGCAAAATTAGCAGCATGGAATCTGGTCTTGATAGAATCATTCAGAAGTTTGCTGGTAGGGATGTAGCTGGGGACCAAAAATCTGCTACCACGGATGATCTTTTACAAGTATTAGAAAAGCAGGCAGTGACAACAATATCGGAATCTAGAAATTTGAAATCTAAGATCCATGAACTGGAATCAGAGGTCAAAAAGAGTGTCAGTACCGAAGAAGAATTAGCAAATATCAAAGGGCAATTACTTGATCTTGAGGAAGGTGTGCTGAGAGTCATCAAGAATTTGGGAGGAGATATGGACTTAAAGCCTCTTGGTACGAGTGATTTGGTACTAGTTTTGGAGAAGATGGCAATGTCGTTAACTTTGGAATGTGAAAAGTTGAAAGGAAAAGACCATGAACTTGGGTCAGAGATCTGGAAGAACAGTGATGAGCTAGAGTTAGCTAAGGTGAAAGGTCAGTTAGTTGATCTTGAAGCAGGTATGCGGAGGATTTTCCTGAGATTGAGAGGTGATGCAGCTAGGGATCAAGGGCCAACAGAGACTAGGGATCTTTTACAATTGCTAGAAAGGCTGGTCATGGCTGTAATTACCGAGTCTGAAAATTCAAAATCTGAAGTTCATGAACTTGATTTTAAGTTACATGAAAGCCAAAAGGACGTGGATGAGTTATTGTTGAAGGTAAGAGCACTTGAAGAGTCGATTCAGTCTAGAGTTGCTCCCGATATCATTCAAGAAAGGAGCATTTTTGAAGCACCATCACAACCTTCCGCATCTGAGATTTCTGAAGCTGAAGATGTGGTAATTATCTTTGTCTTTGCATTATTATATTTCATTCCCTTAAGTTGTTGACATGCATAAATTCAATTCCTCTGGATAGCGTTGTTCACAGGTGTTGCCTAAAAACTTCAACTACCGTGGGATAATAATTATTAAGTATTAAGCACATACGTTTTTGGCTTGTTATTATGAACTCCAGCATGTAATTACATGTTACTCCCTTTGTCCCATAACTTTTGCCACAAGTACAATTTGTGAGCAACTTAAGGTAAGGGAGAGAAAAAATGGTGTGGAAGTAGGAGAAATGTGTGGATTACATGAAAAGATGAGTTAAATGTGTGAATGAGATTTTGAGAATTAAAAAATGGGTGTGGGTCATGACCAAAAAAGGAAATGTGGCAATCCTTAGGATGGATTAGAAAGGAAAATGTGTCAAAACTCGTGCGACAGAGGGAGTAGTTAGGATTTGCATCATTTTGATGTTAATGTTCATTTCCAACTCTCTTTTTCTATTAGAGAGTAATGATATTATTGTGTTGGAGCCTGAATGTGATGTTTACTGTGATAATGCCGCTTCTATGGGGATTACTGTAATTGAATTGTGGAATTTAAATGATAATGTGTTACTGGAGTAAGAGGTCAAAAGGCGTATCGGTACTGAATTTTAGAATCTAGAAATTCGAATGAGCGCCAACGGATGTATAACAATAAATTTTCTGTTCTTTATGCAGGGCCCTGTATCAAAGCCTACCATTTCTCCTGTTCCATCTTCTACTCATGTGAGAACGACATGGAAGGGGCCAAGTGATCATATTGCTTTAAATATAGATTCAGAATCAAGTAGATTGATTGATAATGAAGAAGCAGTTGAGGATAAAGGTCTGCAAAATGAAGGGCTGAGGACTATCTGATTTTCATTTTAATAATTCCAATCTGGGATGATTTATTCTTGCTCAATTTTTGTGCAGGTCATATTTTCAAGTCTCTTAATACATCTGGTCTTGTTCCAGTACAAGGAAAGTTGATTGCTGATCGGATTGATGGAATATGGTAAATTTTGTGTATCTATTGTGCTCATACATCTTATAGTTTGCATTGTTTTTGTGTATTAAATCTGCATGGTTCCCTCTCATAAATCATTGGAAATGCATTGGAATGAACTAATGGGTAAATAAATTTATACAACATTTACACTTGTTCATTTCTAAATAATAACCACATTCTATCATTGACCATCCGCCCATTTCTAAATTTTTCAAGGTAAAATTTGAACTTTCCTTACTGTAACAAATGATAGTTATTCAATTATATTGCAAAATCAGTATAGTGAAAGATGTAAAACCTTAAATTATGATGGTTGATAAAAAAAATCTAGGAATTGGATGTTTGCATTTTAAAACGGGATAGAACCACTGATTATTCCTTTCATCTATGTTAAAAATATACTCTTTTTGGTTAAACTGTTGCGGAATTTTATGCAATGGCTGCAGTGATGACAAATCTATAAGATTCATGTAGCTAAATTTGCATTAGTCAAGTAGTCCTAATTTGAAAGACGGGTAAAGACACTTCATATGCTGTTGTAACTGCTGATCTGTACGAACGATTCTTGCAGGGTATCCGGTGGCCGATTGTTAATGAGACAACCACGAGCACGACTTGGCCTCATCGCATATTGGCTTGTCTTGCACATATGGTTACTAGGAACCATTTTATAACAATGTATGGTTGTAGGGGTAGGTTTCTAGGCAACAAAACTTCAGAGTAATACGTTAGAATTGTATTAGAAATAGTGTTATTTACTTTTTTGATTATTTTGGATGATGTTTATAGTCATGTATATGATCCATTAAATTCATTTTTCAATAATGTAGTTGTATTTTTGCTTCACCATTTACAACGACATAGTCCCGTTCTGGTAAATATAGTACCTAGCTTTACATTGGCTCGTTTTGCGTTATCACTCGAGAACTTGTCATTAGCGACTACACTAATTCACTACACTAATATTTAGGGGGCTTTTTGATTAACTTTTTGATGTCATAATTCTTTTTGAGTGAATTATTTTCAAAATTCTACCTCCTTTCAAATTTAGTGTCTTATTAGTTATTACTCTTGGCCTATTTTATTATATATACTTTATGTCAAAATTGATGGAAATTTTATATAATTTTTTTTCAAAAACTATCTAATTAAAAAATCTATTGTCAATAATTCCGTAATAAAAAGTTTCTTTGTAAACATTATTAGTAAAGGTGTTAATCTGACATTTTACCTGAATTTATACAATTGAATTTGACTCCAACTTCATATTAAAAAGGAAAAATTACTTAAAATAATCCAAACTATTCATGATTTTCGTACAATAATCTCACCTATTGATTAACTATAAATAATCCCAACTTTGAGGGGTATTTTCCTAGAGTAAATTTGGGTAACCCGATGACCTGCTATAGTAGGTAATTTACCAAAAAAATAAATTAAATATTAACTTAAAGTTAGAAAATATTTTTGAAAATTTACATAAAAAATTCTAAATAATAAAAAATCATAAATTTTTTATGAATATTTTTTTAACATTTTTTCAACATTTTATTTTAATTTATCTTTTTTTTAAAAAAAATAAAACTTGTTAGAGCAAACCATCCGGTCACCGGGTTTACTTTTGGAAAATGTCCCTCAAAGTTAAGATTATCATGGTTAATCAATATGTGGGATTATTGTAGGAAAATCATGAATAATTTGAATTATTCTAGATAATTTTTTCTATTAAAAATGAACATTGACAAAAAAATACAATTTCAATCCGGTCTAAAACACTCGTCTCGAAAACCAAACTAATAACTCAAATAAACTCTTTTAACTATTGATAAAATGTTTTTATGAAATGATCATTAAGTTCCATGGAATACGTGGTACGTCTTTCTCTTTCTACATAACGATTGAGGGGAGTATATTATTATTATTATTATTATTACTATTATTTTATTTTTTTTTTATTTATTATTATTATTATTATTATTATTATTATTATTATTATTATTTAAATAAAAACCATAAAATGAACCTGAGACGAGACCAACAGGGAGAAACAAAAATCATCAGTTTCCTGTTTTGTTCTTCATCTGTATGAAACCTGAACAGAAATGGGTCTGCTCACAGCAAATTACTGGAGATGGAGATTTGCTTGTAGCTGCATATCTAGCAAGACCCACCTGGGAAATTATCATCTCTTGAGTTAGTTTCCTCTTATCCTTTCAAATTTCTGTATTATTTTCCATATTGATGAAAATAGTTGCAAATTGGTGATTACCCAAATCTCCGACATGTTAATTTAAGGCTAATTATTGCTCTTAAAATCTCAAATTTCTAAAATTCAATTCTTTTGTTCAATTACAACCTTAGATTATAATCCCAAATTTTACAATTTTTAGTACATTGTTGAACAACGAGATTTTATTTTCAGGCCAATTTCATTGTGGTATCAATGGTTCAATGGGTAGTTGTTCTTCCCGACTGCATCATGTAAGATTATAATCATGTAATTTAATCATCAATCTTTATTTGATGATGATAATTTTTGCTGGAATTAAATTAAATTGCTTTGTTTTGTATATGTGATGTAGAAATTAGGAAATAGGATAGTGGTTTTTGCGAGTCGAAAATCGGCTAAGAAACTGAAGAGAATTAAAGAACAGCAGAGTGAAGTGAGATTGGAGACTAGTAAGAGTTCATTTGATGATAGTATCAATGATGAATTTGCCTCTGTGGGTAAGAAAAATGAAGTGAATATAGTCCCAAATGCAACTCCTTCAAGGGGTGCTGTTCTCCAGGCCTGTACTGTTACTTCTGGTTTGATTGCTGCTCTAGGCTTGCTTATTCGGCAGGTGAGTCTTCTTAGCTAGTCAATCCGTTTACGTATGCTAGGAACCCCAGCGCTAAATAATGTGCACTTCTTATTAATGTACTGTGAAATTGATCTTTGCTTTCAAGACTATCCGAATCTAACCTCTTACTTTTACAAGAATAATATTGTGTATATCCAATCTTGCAAATCAATGACATTACAACTTGTTTGGTTGCTGATAGTAAATGGTAGGAATGAAAATGAAAATTATGTAATCTAGCTATAAACACTACTCATATTTGTGAAGGTTTATGATCATGATTATCTTACTCTATTCATTCGTTTTCTTCACAACATCCATTCCTACGCCTTATCACCGGGAAAGATGGTGCTAGGTGGTAATGGAGGCTTTTGGTTTGAGGATGGGGGCTACACTACCATGAGAGTGACATGACGTAAAAAATTAAAGCTAAAACTCATTTATATTACTACCATTTATCAGCGTCTAATACCAATAAACCAAGCTCTCCATTGGAGTAATGGAATGTTGTCGTGATCATGGTGATAATGTTTGATAAGTTTCCTGTTTCTCAGGTGAACATGTGTTGATTCACAGTCTTAAATTCGATATGCTTATAACTAATGACTTGATACTGAGACAGAAAAGTGGCTAGTATTCATTCCCTTTTCTGGCACCGGACATATTCTGAGCATTTTCTCCTTTGCTATGTAAATTGGCAGGTATCACAAGTTGCATATTCAGAAGGGTTACCTTTCTTTGACTGTTCTCAAGTATCGTGTACGACCTGCTCCTTTCCCCAAACTTTCTTCCATATACTTTGGAAACATCATTAGCACTTATATGGGGTTTTCGCAGTGTAGTATAGCAAAAATGTGTATATCATATGAGTTTATATCTGGTTTAGGGAGAGAACCGGATAATGTTTATTTTAAGGCAGTCTTTTCATCAAGTTATGAACTCAAGGCACCGAGTTTTTCTTACTTCAGAGCATAAGATTTTTGAGAGCATGATATGTGTCAATAATCCATATTCTTCTGATTCATGTTGTAGCTAGAATATCATAAGCTAAATTAGTATGATATAAAAGCTTCCTATTGTGCTTGAAATTTCTTGTCCTCAGTTTTGGACCTTTGGTGCTTGAAGCATCTACAAAAGAAGATAAATTGGTGCTCTTCTGATAAAATTACAGTCTACTGAACCAGTGAAAACTATTGCATAGAGTGTTTGTTGTTTTCTAAATTTTTTGATTCTGTTGAAACTTCGTCGATATAACCCTTACTCTGATACCATGTCAAGATACTCAACATTGACAAGGAGCCTAACTCTCTGCTAAGCTTGTTCTAACTTTGCAATAATATTGTAGAAGCATAATTATCGAGGGTAAATAATTCCCATCTTTATTTCAGTTTCAACTCAAAAGGACAGATAAAAGGGAAACCAGCTATATTATTTTTATTTTTCAAATTGCTTCAGCTTGTCTGGTGACATATACTTAGAAGCATGAGAGTGATAAACATTTCCTGTCTCATGCAGTTGATTTTCAGGTGTGGCATCTTGAAATGATTATGGGTTTGGTTGTGTTAATATCCATGTCGAGGTATATATTACTAAAGACGTGGCCTGTTTTTGCTGAATCAAGCGAAGCTGCCAATAAACAGGTACTTAAAGTTTCCTGATGTCCAAATAGGCTGCTTGCCATGATCAGCGATCATTAGTACTAACTGAATATACTCATCTCTTTCAGAAAATAAACGATTTAGTTATTTTCTGCGTTTTCTGCTTGTAAAATTCAGGTCCTGACATCCCTAGAAGCATATGATTATCTGATTGTTGCCTTTCTTCCTGGAATTAGTGAGGTTAGGATTGAGAATACTTCTATAGCTTAAAAAATTTCTTGCATTCGATCATCAAATTGCCTTCGCTCAACATAATCCTAGCTGTTGGGGTATCCAGGAACTACTTTTCCGGGGTGGACTGCTACCTCTTCTGGGGCTTAACTGGAAATCTGCGTTGGCAGTCGCAGCACTTTTTGGTGTTTTACACTTGGGGAGTGGCCGGAAGTCTTCCTTTGCTGTTTGGTACACAATTTTTTCTCCACGTCATTTCATTGATCTACCTTCTGCTTATGTATGTGCCATTTCATGGTCACTTCTTGGTCAATTGGTAGAAGTTGATGAACTTTCTCTTTCAGGGCAACGTTTGTAGGGCTTGCATATGGCTATGCCACTATTGTTTCTTCGAGCTTGATCGTTCCAATGGCATCTCATGCACTGAATAATCTCGTTGGTGCCGTTTTGTGGCGTCAGACGTCAAGATCTTCTCAGCAAATATCTAGCTAAAATAATTGATGAATGTACATGCTGAATTCTAAGTTTAACATGGCAATTGGTTGTTGCATATGGTGTATTGATATCTGATCTTGTCAAAAGAATTGACTTCACTTCTATAGTGATCATTTTTTCACCAATTTATCTTGTTGGATTTGTTCTTCTTATAGAAAGATATATTCAAGTTTGTTCTTGTTAGATTCGTTATTTACATTTATCAACGCTTATAATATTTAGCTATACATAGTTTAAGATATTATCATCTCTACATAATATCTTGTGGTAGTATGTTACTCTTCCATACTGTTATGAGTAAAATATATTGTTGAAATTCTCTTCGAAATTTGTCAATTTTGTGAATGTTGGCATGGATTGCAATAATATGTTAAGTTGTTACATTTCCAAAAAAAGGCCAAATTGGGAAAATTTTTACCAAGTTGGTTTAGGTTTAAGTCTAGCTTCTAACAAATATTTTGACACCAACGTAATTAGTAATTACATTGAAAGTTACGACGAACGAATATTGAATTACAACGAGTTTGAAAAGCAAAATGAAGAAAATAATACTATTATGTGATTTGAATGGCATTCTAGGAGGATCTCCTTCTTGAAGCAATACTTTTCCGCTTCACTGATTTGAAAATGTAATTTGAAGTCTGTTTTAAAATACAATGAATGCTAGTGACGAATTTGACACACTTCCAACACTCATTGATCTATTTTTAAATGGAAGCAACGATCCATGGTTGTTGTAATTGGATAATCAATTCTTTACTCAATGGAGTTAGTTTAGCGCCACAATTAGACGTGGTAAAAGCTAATTCGACTTGTTAATCAAACTAAAATCTGAATTGAAATTTACGGATTTAGGTTGAGATTTTGACCCATACAATAAATTTGTCGACTCAACTTGATCAGATCATTAAATGAGTTAAGAGTAAGGTTGAAATCCTATGAAATAACTCCTTACAAAGCTCTTAATTCTCTTCTCTGTTTTTGTTGTGTGTGCTTATTCTTTTGTATTTGCTCCATTGTTTGAATATGATCTGGACCAAAACCCGCCCTAATATATATATATATAAATTAGATATCAACTCTTGTTAAGGAACCAAATTGTCGCATACTCAAGTCAGATCAAATGGGTCCGATTTTTTAAACAACCCTAACCACTAGTGAACAGTTGGCAGTTGCTATTTACAACCCATAACTCTTTCACGTGCTAGTTGCTATCATATGCAATTGCAAATTTCATAGGCATTGTGCACTAAGGTCAGCAACAGATATAATAAAAGTTGCTAAATGACAAAAATGCTCATTCAACTCAGATCTCTACAACACTGACTTAAACTAAGCTTATGGGGTTTCTCTAATTTCTTTCTACATTTTTGGGTTTTTCCCTAATTTCTTTATAGTAAATTTCTGGGTTGTTTTCATTCTTTTGCTTTCTTACAAAAAGAAAAAGAAAGAAAGAGAGAAAAAGATAAAGTCTTTGTAATTTAAACATTCAAAATTAAGGGTATTGTAGCTCATAAGCCATTGAATAGTGAGAAACTGAAAGATTCTTTGTTATGGAAAAGTAGCTTTCATGGCAGCAGGTGAATACTGAGTTACTCCAGTTTTTGGTGGTAAGTGAAAGTCTCAGACTTTGTTTTTTTCTGTATCTTTTGGCTTCTTCTCTTTTAACTTAATTGCAATTTTTGTACCTAATTCTTCTATTAACCTTTTGTCTCAAACCTCTCTTTATCACTGGGATTTTTTGGGTAATTTTGTTCTATTCAGTTCAAATTTGAATGTTTTTTCTTGCCCATTTGATCTGAATTCTATTACTTTTTTATATCACTTATTTTAGAAATGTAATGTGAAAACCCTCTTGAAAGATCTAAACTTTTTGTTCTTTTGATATTTGAATTCAATGCATAATTCTGACTAAGTTTACAAATGCACACTATTGCAGACTTTTCAACTGAAGGATTGAATTTTATTATTGGGTTAATTTGGAACTTAACAAGTAGTTGAATTATAGTTGGGTTGGTTTGCAAGAGGGTCAATATTTACTGCGTTTTGAGGTTGTGTATGTGCTTAGAGGAGAGAAAAAAAATGCTGTGTGCTTGCTCAGGAGAGCAATTTAGATTTGAGGAGCCGGCTCCTCGGTCACCGGAGTCGTTGGCCACTAGGGATTTCTCGGTGAGCGGCTTGTCGTCGAGGACTGGTGATTTGAAGAGTGTTTCTTCAAGGACTACTGGAGATTTGGGGTCAAAGTATGAAGATGCCCATGTTGATGAAGTTGAATCCACGTTGAAGGAAGCTCTTTCATTAAACTATGAGGTACTATTTCAACTTTCTTTGATTGGGTAATTGTGATATAATTAACTTGTTGATTGAAAACGACCTCTTTGTTATCACTAAATTGGTAAGGTTGTGTATATCTGATCTTTCAACCCGCTTAGGTGGGAGCCACCTGACGGTATTGGGGTAATGAAAGGTGGTTGTTGTGGTTTGATTAGGTCTTAATGGTGTCTTTTAGACAATGCTGTTTTGGTACTATGTCCTGTTTTTTATATTTGTTTTCATTCTTTAAGCCCAGAAAATGGACTGAAAACTGGGTGAACATTTCAACTTACTTTCATTGGGTACTTGTGATTTAATTAAAGGGTCTATTGGACAACCTCTTTGCTATCACTACCGATGGTAAGCTTGCATACAAGTGACCCTCAAACCCCGCATAGGTGGGAGCTAATTAATGGTAATAAAATGTTGTGGTTGATTAGGTCTTAATGGTGTCATTTATATGATTATGTATTGTTAATATGACCCATTTATATGTTTGCTTTCTATTTTTAAGCTCAAAAAAGGGACTGAAAATTGGGGAATGTTTCAACTATCTTTCATTTGCTACTTGTGATTTAATTTAAAGATCAATCGGAAAGAACCTCTTAATCATCACTAACAAGGATAGGGTTGCATACAATTGATAGTGTAAAAACAAGGTCGCATCGCATCGTATTGGCCGCATTGTAAAGGTTTTCAAAATAAATAAACCGATATTTCTCGCATTGTAAAGGTGTAAATTAACCGCATTTTGGGCCGTATCAAGCCGCGTTACTTCTGTTACCGCATCAACGTTCCGTTATCGCGATCACGACCGTTACCGCATTTTTACACTATGGCGTACATTCGACTCTAAATCCCACCAAGCTGGAAGCTACTTATTGACATTGAGATAATGGGGATTTATTTGTGGTGGTTTGATTAGGTCTTGATGGTGTCTTTTGGACAATGTTGTATTTTAGTATGTCCTGTTTTAATATGTTTGTTTTCATTTAAGGTCAGAAAGAACTGAAACTTGGGTGAACATTTTAAACAGGAAGCTAGAGCTTTACTGGGTAGGATAGAATATCAAAAAGGGAACTTTGATGCTGCTCTACAGCTTTTCCAAGGCATTGACATTAAGGTATTAACCCCAAAGATGATTACTGCAATTTCAGAGCGCACTCGACCTCGAAAAGTAAAATCCAAGGGTAATAATCCTCTTGCTGGTGTAATGTCTTGGCATTCCGTCAGTCTTCTTCTCGAGGCCATTCTTCTAAAATCTAAGGTCTTGCATGAACTTGGAAAAATTTCAGGTACTTTCTTATGGTATTTATAGAAGTATTGTATGATGTATAGAATGTGTTATGTACAGAGCTTTATTATTTATTATGAAAATAAAGATCCACCATTACGATCTGATCTATTTGTTCTATGCTGTCATTAATGATCTACCAGAGGCCGCACAGGAGTGTAAAATGATTGTGGACATAGTTGAATCTGCACTACCTAATGGAATGCCGGAAAAACTCAGTAACGATAATAGGATGCAAGAGATGTTTCACAAAGCGCTGGAATTGCTTCCTAAACTTTGGACGGAAGCAGGGTGTCTTGATGAAGCGATTGTAGCATATCGTCGAGCTCTTGTAAAGCACTGGAATTTGGATTCTTCCAAATTAGCTAGTGCCCAAAAGGAGTTAGCTGTTATATTAATTTATGGAGGAATTGAAGTTAGCCTTCCCCCTCAACTACAAATATGGGGTCCAGCTACCCCTCGGAATAATCTCGAGGAAGCAATTCTTTTGCTGTTTATCCTAATTAGAAAAGCAACTTGCAAAGAAATCGAATGGGACCAAGAAATCATGGACCATCTCTCGTTTGCTTTGTCCATGTGTAGTGGCTTTGAGTTTCTCGCTCATCATGTGGAGCTAGTTCTTCCAGGAATCTACGACAGAGCTGAGAGATGGTACTTTCTTGCTCTATGTTATAGTGCTGCCGGGCAGAACAAGACAGCCTTAGATTTAGTGAGGAAGATTACAGGAAACTCGGAATCAAAGCACAAACCCCACATCCCTTCTCTTTTGTTGGGAGCAAAACTTTGTGCGGACGATCCAACACTTGCCCAAGAAGGGATAACTTATTGCCGCAAAGTTTTTGATTTAGCTGGTGATGGAAACAAACATTTCGAAGCTCAAGCTCATAAGTTCCTCGGGATTTGCTATTCAAATGCTGCTAGAACCTCCATATCAAACTCAGAAAGAGAGATGTTTCGGAAGGGTTCACTAAAGGCCCTGAAAAAAGCCGCTTCAATCGCAAAGGATGACCCTGAATTGATGTTCAACCTAGGGCTGGAAAACGCCGCACAGAGAAATCTTGACGCTAGTTTCGGCTACACGAAGTCCTACTCCAGTATGATGGCTGGCAGTTCAGGGAAAGGGTGGAAGCTTCTAACTCTAGTAGCTTCTGCACAGCAGCAATACGAAGACGCAGAAGACATAGTTGATATTGCGTTGGATGAAACCACTGGTACTGATCAGCTGCAACTTTTGAGACTAAAAGCTGTTCTACAGATAGCTCAAGATAATCCCAAGCAAGCTATTGAGAACTATGTACTTCTGTTGGCGCAGATTCAAGCAGCAAAGAAGCATGATACTCAGACGCCTTTTCCGAAGGTATGTGGATTTTCTGATTTTTGTTTGACCTTCTACCGTATTACTCGCATCCGACCTATGTTTTCATTGTTTTTGTTTATATTATTAATATATTTGGATATTGACAAACATTCACCTGTCTCACATGCTATCTGCACCATGTTCAGCACCTGGTGGCTATTATAATATTGGTTTGTATATGGAGCATGTGATATAATATATTTAAGTGAGTTTTTTCCGAAGATTTAGTAGCATATCCTGCATTGTATTAGCGTGATAATGTAATCTAAAGTTTTAATAATCCCATGTCAGACAACGGAAATGAATAATTTAGAGATTGAAGCTTGGCAAGATCTGTCCAACTTGTATACAAAGCTCGAATCATGGGGAGATGCCGAAATTTGTGTTGAAAGGGCAAGGTCGATTAACGTTTACAACCCTCAAAGTTGGCATGTAGCAGGTAATTTAGGTTAAAGGGGAAGTGGGGGGATATGAATATGATTACGTACTCTGAGTCGCAATTCGCTGATACCCTTGATCTCTTTCGCACAGGCATGCTTTTCAAGGCGCGATCACAACACAAGGAAGCACTCGTCTCATTCTCTGTCTCGCTGTCGATAGATCCAAATTACGTTCCTAGTTTAGTTTCAGCGTCCGAAGTGTTCATGGATCTCGGTCCGTCTTCACTTCCAATAGGCAAAAGTTTCTTGATGAACGCCTTACAGTTAGAACCGACTAACCATGATGCGTGGTTGCACCTCGGCTTGATTTTAAAGAAAGAAGGTTTAGTATCACAGGCATCTGATTGTTTCCAAGCGGCATTTGAACTGAAATCCACAGCGCCAATCCAATCGTTTTAATAAAGCGATTTCCAGCCTCGACGATAATGGAGCTCATAGAGTGCTTCTAAAAATGTCAAGTTCCTGTTCCTATTGATAGTGAATTTATGTATGATATCCAACTTGTCTTGTTAAAATATGTATTTCACCTGATATTTTTGTATAGAGCTAAGATTTCTGGTTGAGCTAATTAGTAGTTCATTGTTTCCAAGTTCCAATGAAATGTGCTCTACTGTAAGTTGTAAACTGCTGTGTTAATTTTACCAAATTTTCTTGTATGTAGTTTCCCACTTTGCATCTCATTGTAACATGTCAAATCTAATCATCATCATCATACTCAGTGTATCCCGAACATAGATAAATCTATGTTAACATGTCAAATCTAAGATTTTAATTTTTAAAACATATGAGACGTCTATATAATCAGCTTATTTCTCTAACCGGTAAATTTTGTATGTGTATATTGAGTCAACCTAATGGAAATGGTTTCACCTGAAAAGCGTCTTATTAGAGAATTTGTAGATTCTGTTAGAAATGTTATCACTTTAACGTTGTAACTTATAAGTGATCACTTTAAGAAATAAAGTTTGTACTGGGCCAGCCCAATAGAGACGGTCTCACTGTGAGACCGTCTTATTTAAGAATTAGTGAATAAGTTTTAGGAAATTCTAATTTTTCCAGATAAATGTCTTCGTATCCGAACCTAATGTTAAGATGTTCGCTGTTACCAACAGCGAACAAAGAAACTGGTAAAATAATTGTAAACAGCAAATAAACATGTTTTGATTTTTTTGTTCCTCCCGACACTATGACATTATCTTCCTTTTGTTCGCTGTTAGTAATAGCGAACATATTGGACCTCAGTTTTGGCACGAAAATGCCGAAGAAACTTAATTTGGGATTTTTGTTTGATAATAAGCTTTTCACAAATTCTTACTTAAGACCGTCTATACAATAGACGTTTCAAGTTTTGGGCTGACCCAATTTATATATTTAAAAAAAATTAATTGATAATTTTGTAAGTTAAAAGGGAGATATGGACTGGGCTTTTGAGAAGCGTGTATACTATAAATTTAGAATTGGGCTTTATAAATTCAAGGCCCTAGAGTACCAAAGATCATGTGCAAGTCACGCTCTACAAAGGTCTTTGTCTCTTTGAATTTTCTTCAACCATTATTTTTATTAAAAAAAGGAGTGAAGAAACCGAAAGCTTTTTGTGGAAAGTGACGCCAATGACCATCAGTTTGAGTGTATGACCAGATCACTAATGGAAGATAGCAAAACCCATTAATGGAACCTTAAAAACAGAGATTAAATTCTGTAAGAGTGACAATGAAGGGATGTGCAGTAACTGGAGGTTGTCCAAGTGACTATGTTGCCTTTTCTATATCAGCCTTTTCTCTCCTTTTGTATGTTTCACTCTCCCCTTTTATTGATTTTCTTCATTCTTTAGTATTCCTTCTTCAATTCTAGTCCTTGCCTAATTAATTTTTTATGTTTTTCTATGATGGGTTGATCTTAGCTTCAAAGATTTTTGCTTTTTTATGCTGATTTTTGTTTTATTATGCTTGTTCACATCTTTAATTTTAGTTCTTGCCCATTTTAGTGATTTAGTTTTTCACTGATGAGTTGATTTTTGTTTCAATGTTTTTTGCTTTTTAATGCTCAATTCTAGTTCATTTTTTGTTAATTTATGCTAATTCATACCCTTTAATTTTATTACCCATTTTAGTGCTTTAGTTTTGTTTTGATGGGCTGATCTTTGTTTCAAAAATTATTGCTTTTTTATGTTCATTTTTGGTTTATTTGTTCACACTCTTTTTTTTCTTTTTTTTTTTTCTTAATTTGATGATATGGGTTTGCGTTTTTGGTTAGCTTAATTGATTTTACTCCTGATGTATGATTTGGGAATCAATATGTCTAGTATCTAGGGTAGGGCAATGCAAGTGATCAAACTTTTGTTTAGGAAGGAAATCTGTTGATCTCCTTAAGATGCAAACTTAAATTTATTGCTAGTTTGCTAAAATAAGTCAGTTTTGTTCATTTGTTGTCTTGGCTTGGGATGTTTGGCCAATAACCCATTTTTTTTATAAGGAAATAGCTATATCATTCTATGTTTGATGATACAACTTCAAGCTGGTTTATTTAAGTACTCCGTCTATTCCTTTGAGTTTGTCCAATTCACTATTACGTGGAAGAAATTTCAAACAATTGGGGCAAACTAAAAGGGAATGATAATTTTGGGCTTATACACAAGACCCATACGAGAGGAGAATTGACTACCCACAAACCTAATAACGTTCCATCTTAAAACCAGTTGGTTTTAGGATGGATCTTCATCGGGTTTGTGTGCAATCAACTCTCCTCTTGTGTGGGTCTTGTGTACAAGCCAAAATTTATCAAAGGAGCACAATTGGTGTTTGCTTGCTGACAATTTTTTTGTGTTTCCGCATAAGTTGAACAAGTTTCCTAAGATATGAAGTTATTCAATGTGTAAGTGTCTTGATGTTTCGGTTGTACTTTTGTATTAAATTATGTTATTTCCTGGACAGGCTTCTTGCCCGTTCGGCATTGCCGTTCCTGTGTTTCAGGTTGTCAATTCCTAAAGGTAGTACCTTCTGGATTCCAGCTTTGCAGATTCTTGCTAGCTTCAACCTTTTGGTATCAGTTGTGGTAATGTCTAAGAACGAGTCTTTTCTTATTGTTCTTTTGGCACGGATGCATCTACTATCAGGCATTTGCAGTTAACCCATCCAACTAATTGTTTTGCGTGTTTTGTCTTAGATGTCGGTTAATCTTATCAAAATTGAGAGAAGGCGTTGGTGGCATTCTTGTTATATCTGGGCAGGTAATATATGAATTCATCATCTTCTTTATGATAATTGTTTCTTCTGTTCATTTTGTCCATATCTAACTCTCTTTGAGCTACCTGTCTACAGTTTGGGTTGAAGGGCCATTTGGATTTGGTTTGCTTCTCAGCTGTCGCGTTGTACAGGTCTACCATCTCTTTTTCATTTTTGTCAAGTAAGTCAAATTTTTAAATGCAGAAACTTCGAATTTTAATCTCAGGAAGCGGCTATGATAATTAATAAGTCCCGTTTGAATCTTTATTTGGAAATCATATGTAACCTAACTTTCTGAACTTTAATCTCAGGAAGCGGTTACCACCCGTAAGATCACATATTTTTCTCCCTTTGCTTCTCCTCCCCTGGGTTGCTGTAGCTGCTGGTAAGTCTATTGACCTTATTGATCATCTTTATTGTTTCCCTTTTCTATCGTGTAAAATGAATCATCAAATCATGCGCACTTCTTATCTATGTAAAGTTGCACATGATATTTGCTACCAAGGGTCGATTGGAAAAAATCTCTTTGGTAGTTTTATCACTAACAAGGGTAAGATTGCATACATCCGACCCCCAATTCTAAATTTAGCTTCAGTTCTGCTATTGTTGTTCGATGTTTTCCCTAACCCTGAATATTTTTATGCAGTTATAAATTTGAAGAAACCACTAAACCAAATTTGTCAAATGTCTGCTTTGTGGGTCACTTCATTGGCCGTCTTACACTCTCTATACGTTGTCATATTTTTTGGGTTGACAAGGTCCATCCATCATGTTGATTTCAGATTCAATGAACTCAAAGACCTTTGGCGGGGAGTACTTGTCTCTACATTTTCCGTTGGTACGCTGCTTTTCTCTATCAAGTTATGATTGTATATGATAAGAAGCAAGAGAGATAACTATATGCTGAAAGGAAAGATGGAGTTTTCTCACTAAATTTCTGATAGTTGACTAGGATTCATCTCTATAATAACGCGTATATTCTTGAAAGGTTATATGTTGGTTTTTTTGGGTGCCTTGAGTCCGCAAGGACCTTTGGATTAGTTTGGGATTCCGCTAGGATTGTATGGTAACAATAGAAGTATTATGTGACGTGTTTTGAAGAAAAGATGAAAATGACTCATAAAGCTTCACAGAGAGTAAAGTCGAGTTGACTTTCTGATGGCCCCTACGAAATACTCCCTCCGTTCCATTTGACTAGTCCCATTTGACTAGTCACGGATTTTAAGGTAGTAGTGGGGTCCATTTAAAAGGTGGTAGTTGGGTATTTGTAAGTGATTGGATTAAGTGTTAATGATTCCCTCCCTTTTGCTTAATAAAGTAGATAGAAAAGAATATTGGAGGGAAAATTAAGTTAGACATTTCCATACATAATTTAACTTACAAAAAATTAAATCCATTAAATTACAAACCGAAAAACTGCATGAATTAAATTACAATAAACTTGAGTTGTTCAATTACAAAACCCACGGAACTTATAAATTAAAATACGAAATTCTTCCTTGATTTCTTCAATGTTTTTTGAACGGCAACTGAAAACGAGCACCCTTCTCGCCACATACGCATGCGGATGTTAAATCTTTCGTTGACTTCAGATTTTATAAAAAAGACAAACACAGTATGCATTTAGTGTTGCACAGCTACAAAAAATCAGATTTTTTTTATTTTGAAAAAAAAAGCCATCAAATACAACAAGAATCAACAAAATCCCAAAATTATTTAAGAGAATTAAAAACCCAATCATCATCAGGTCAGAACCAGCACAGAAGAAACCCAAAATTTCAAATGGGCGCCAACTAACAAAAATTTTCACCGCCAAGTAACAAAAAAAACACAGCAAGTCAGCCACTATAAAAGCCATCAAATTAAATACCCAATCATCATCTAAATTTAATTTCCACCAACCAAAATTTAAGTATAGTCATGGTTAGAGCCAATAGAGAGTTAGATAATTTTATTAAGAGTCAAATAGTGCATGAGCTGTTATTGTCAGTAACTAGCAAAGGAAAGCCAACATACGGGACCATCAATGAACTTGCAAACAAGTACGAGGTGCATAGGAAAACAATAGGCAGGATTTGGAACCAGATTCAGGAACAAAGGAAGAAGAATGAACTTCCAATTACTGTGCACAACAAGAAGAAAGGCAGCAAAGCACACCCACCCATTCCATTTGATGAAAATCAGTTCAAGGCACTTGAAAAGGCAAAGAAGACAAGTTTGGTAGCAATATCAAAGGCCATGGGAGTTAGCAAAACCACAATTTGGAGATGGAAAAAGAAAAAATGCATTCGAAAGCACACCAACGCAATCAAACCGTTACTTAACGACAAAAATAAACTTGACAGGTTAATTTTTTGTCTTACTAGTTGCATTTTTGATGAGCACACAACCCACTTCAAATTCAATGACATGTCAAATGTTGTGCACATAGATGAGAAGTTGTTTTACATTACAAGGACACAACAAACATTTTACCTAACTCCAGATGAAAAAGAGCCACATAGAGAAATCCAATCAAAAATATTTATACCCAAGATCATGTTTATGTGTGCCATTGCAAAACCAATCTTTTCTAGTGAAGGTGACTTGATTTTTGATGGAAAGATAGGCATATTTCCATTTACACATGAAGTGCCAGCACAAAGAACTTCCAAAAACAGGAAGAGAGGAGAGCTAGAGACCAAACCAATACAATCCATCACTAAAGTACACACAAGAGACATGATTGTTCACAAGATACTGCCAGCTATTAGAAGTAAATGGCCAGCACATTTAAGCAAATCAATATTCATTCAACAGGACAACGCTAAGCCACACATTTTAGATGATGATGATGTGTTTAGAGAGGCAGCAACAGCAGATGGTTTTACATTCCACTTAGTGCAGCAACCTCCAAACTCACCAGATATGAATGTGCTTGACTTAGGGTTTTTTAGGTCAATACAAGCATTACAGCATCAAAAATCAGCATACAACTTCACACAGTTAGTGAAGGCAGTCACAACAGCATTTGATAATCTACCACCAAACACAATGAAGTATGTCTGGATCACATTACAAGCATGTAAGATTGAGGTTATTAAAAATCTAGGTGGTATAGATTATCACATTCCACACATGAGCAAATCAAAGCTTGCAAGGGAAGGTAGACTTCCAGAATATTTGGGGGTACAAAAGGACATAATTTATGAGGCGTTACGTTATCTTGACACAAAGGTGGATGCAAACACATTTGAAGTTATGTTACTGTACTTGAGGATCAAAGATGAGCCTTTTTTCATCAAACTCATTTACTAGCAGCACCAACAGAAACAAATCAACCAACAGCAAGTGAGGCAACAGAACCAGCAAACTATAACCCAGCAACATCAGCACCAACAGAAACAAATCAACCAGCAACAAGTGAAGCAACATAACCAGCAAACTATAATCCAGCAACATCAGAAGCAAACAAGTAGTAATATGTAAATGGCACAGACATGGGTATACTTTTGGGTTACTTTATTAGGTAAATGTTTAGGTCTAAACATGATGTAAAAAATTAATCATGCTATTGTTTAACCGTAAACATTTCAATGGATATGTCAATTTCAAGTTTTTATTGATGGCTTCAAAAAACAAAATCAAAAAAAAGAAATCTCAGACAACAAATACTCATCATAGATAACCTAAATCCTTGATTTGCCTCCTGAATCCGGATGCAAACATAGCCTCCTAAACTTTAAGTTTGGTGGCTTATGAAATTAAAACCCTAGATTGGTGGCAAATCAAGTGGATCTAGGGTTTTTGTAGCTTATGAACTACCCTCAAAAAAATCATAGGGCAGCATCCACAAATTAACAACACAAACATGCATACCATTAAAAAACATAAACAAAATCATCATTAGTCATAGAGGAAAGATATATCCATACGAGAAAATGAGCCTCAAAAATCATAATCAGAAACCAAATCAGCATCATCCATAGATTCATCATCTGAAGAAGGGAAGAAGTTCTCCTCCATGTAAAGATCTTGTAGATCTATTTGTAAATCATACATTGCCTGAATTTCTTCCTCTTCAGTAGTTGTACTTCTTCCCCAATTAGGATCTGTTTCAATAGAACTCGTAGGAGATGGAGGTAGGCGATTATAGAACTCAAACCATGGGTTAGGAGGTCCAATCGTAGGATCACTTTCTTGGGACGAAGACAACCAAGAAAGACAAGATCTTGGTGACGCCATTCAAGATCTAAAAATACCCAGAAATAATCGAAAAAATCAGAAGTGTTAAGCAAAAACCCAGATCTAAAGAAGATGGAGATGAGAGGGGGAGTTAGGGTTTCAGAATAGTCATTGAGGGAGATGAGAGAGAGGGAGTTAGGGTTTCAGGAATGGAGATGAAGAAGAAATGAGAAATGGACTTGAGGAAGAAGATGAACAGTGTTGTGGTAGAAGATGAGAGAGAGGGAGTTAGGGTTTCAGGAATGGGATAGGGGTTGGGGTTATTTAAAAAAGAGGGAATCATTAAGGGTTTTAATGAGAGTAATTAAGGTAATTATGTAAAGTAAATATGGTAAAGGGGGGGTATATTTGTAATTAAAGGATAGCCAAAAAAGGAAATGGGACAAGTAAACTGGAACGGAGGGAGTAATAAATATAACTTAACAATAGCTAGTAACAATAGTGGTATTATTTGGGGTGTTTTACAGTCTGTTATCTTGTATTCACTATGAAATCATTTTGTAGTTGATTTTCTAGTAAATATGTTAGGGAAATTATCAACGGTAGCCCTAAGGTTTTACACTTTATCAATGGTATCCCTAAGTTTTTTCAATTATCAAGGTACCCTCGTGTTATTGAGCGTCTTACAAGTGTAACCTTTTCTAATTTTTTCCGTCCAAAACTCTTAATTTTTTTTCTTTTTCTTTTATTTTTTTATGTTTTAAATTGAAAATAAAGAAAAAGAATAAAAGTTAACGGTTTTGGATGGAAAAATTTAGAAAAGGTTACGGTTGTAAAACACTCAATAATACGAGGGTACCATTGATAATCGAAAAAACTTAGGGGTACCGTTGATAAAGTGCAAAAACTTAGGGGTACCATAGATAATTTCCCAATATGTTATACCAAAGCCGTGATGCATTAATATATCTGCTATTTTTTCAGTATTCTGGGTGGTTGCTTATGTTTTGAATAAAATTCATGAAGATGTTGAATGGATTCGACTTGCCTCCAGGTTTCTGCTCGCTCTTACGGTGAGCAACTTATTCCCATATATATTTCTGTTGCGATTCAACATCCCGTTTTAATTGAAAATCACTCTTGATGGGTTAACTAACATTTTCGATGAAACTTTGTGGTTCTCAGACAAGCATATTAATTCTGGCATTATTCTCGTATTCAAGTTCACAACCATTGCTCTCGCAAATCAGCCTGAGGAGAAAAGAGTGCCTCAGATTTGAAAGCATGGGCCAAGCTTTAGGGATTGCTGATTATGGCATTCAACAACAGAGACAATCAGTTACCGCCCACCGCAATGAACCTCTGGATAAGCTTCTTTTAGATAAAAAATTTCGTCAATCATTCATGGCTTATGCTGACAGGTTTGTTTTCATAAGCTTTTTTAGATAGTGACTTCAGATGTATCATTCCTAAACCCTCCATAAATTTACGTTTGTCCAGCAAAATTGGTTTGTCTAGCTGATTTAGAACCCTTTATTCTCCTGTTTCCCGGGTTCTTGTCCATTATGTTTTCTAGGCTCAAGATTAGTAAATAATTACTTGCACTTCAATAATGATCATCACAACATCTCAATTCGAAGTAACAAATGACTTCACCAAATTGTTTTCTAGCCTATGTTACTCCTACTCTTTATTTTGCTTCAAGCACATGTGTCCAATCCTTGATGCTGGTACATTGGTATGGCACTTAGACAGTTTATTTTTGGCTTAAATTGAATATTTAGACGTATCCGACATTGGATACGTACCAGTATCCTACATCAGTACCCGAGTCCAAGTAACATAGGATGTAGCCGTTTGTCTCCTTCACATCCTCTTTCAACACTCCATTTAGCGTGTGGTGTGTAGCAAATAAATATAACCTGATCTATTTCAATATAGGACATGATATATTTTCCTAGGCATCTCACATAGCTTATGCGACTATTTTTTCTATACGGAGGGAATAGGGATTATCAACTGTTCTTTGTACCTTTCTGTTATCATGTCACAGTTGAGAGAACATCAACGCTTTTTTTTCTTTAATCTTTGGTGTTAATGAGATTATTTTCGAGGTGCAGTTGTTTGGCTGGGGAGAGCGTTCACTTCTACGAGGAAGTCCTGGAGCTTGGAGAATTACCCACAGATGATTCTGTACGAAGAATCTATATGGCGAGGCATATTATTCAGAAATACATTGTTGCAGGTGAGTCTACGACATTTTTTAATGATCCGCCAGGAAAAATAAATTAGATTGTTGACAGTGTATATGTATTTGATTTATATTCATTTAGTGTGAATATCATTGATAATGCTCAAATGCTACTAAGACCAACCTAAGATACCTTTGTTTCGGAATCCTGCTTGTGGCTGTATTGCTGCTTATCCTTTTCATGTTATTCTAGTACATTTTTCCATCTATGTCCGACAGTAATTTGAGACGATCAAACCTTTCGAACATTTTGGATAAAACGCACGAGTACAAATAGTAACAGGGCTTAGAAGTTCAGATTAGTCTGGTCTGAGGAGTGAGGGGTATATGTTCGTTCTAGTTGGACACAACTTATAGCAAGTGGCGGATCTAGGATGGTGTCACTGAGGTCAGTTGACGTCACTTAAACCCAAAATAAAATCAAATATTATATGCAAAAATACCTAGATGAGTTGGTTAGTGTATTCCACGTATGTGACTAGGGATCTAAACCTAATAGGCGCGTTTTACTTTAGTTGACATCACTCATTTTTTTTTCCTGGATCCGCTATAGCCTTAGACCCATACTTAAAATATTCAAATAGGATATATTACGGTTATCTTCACTATATACACTTGAGCTTTGATCTCACGTGTGTGTTTGACCGAAACCTTTCCCTTTTTATGTGAATTTTTCGAGAGAAATGTAGGTTGTAGATATTTTAACGAAACGGAGGATAGTATAAAGGACTGGATTCCTATGTTTACTTGCTGGGGGAAGCTTAATTTGATTAAGGAAACTTGGTGTGTACATGTGATTAACAACCGTCAAATTTCAGGGGCTCCTATGGAGGTGAACATATCCCACCGTACTCGGCAACAAATTTTGAATTCTGCTGATCTTGCTCATCCCAATTTGTTCAAAATCGCTATCTACGAGCTTTTGCAATTGATAAAAACAGTAAGCCCATTAATTCATTTTACCACTTTACACCCTACAATACTCCTGAACTTGACGAACGTTTGCCTTTTTTAATTTCATTTTGGAAGAACTTGGCAAGGGATTACTGGTTATCCACTTTTTACATGAAGTATAAACAAGAAGCCGATTCAAAAATGAACGGACATGATTTGGAGTTAGCAATGACTTGGAACGTTACTCCACGACTCAGTTGTGTTCATGCTGCAGATGATCCTTTTCACCAAGATAATCTTCTGAAAGGTTCTGATGTTATGCCACTACAATAATTGTTGATCACCCATAACTCTTGGAACGTTTGTCTTCCGACATGACGATCCATATGACCTGTGACCAGATCGGTTGAGCACGTACATGGATGAGAGAAAGGAAACGGGTTTTTGGAAAACTACCGGTATGTTTAAAGTAAATGCTGTATATGCAGGCAGGCACACGACTAACATGTTAGATTAGGGGTTCTAGACATGTACATGGTGCCCGACTGTACAACGGTACATGGGCTTTAGTAATCGTTTTGAACATGGTATCAAGTGATTAACGGCACATTCGGCAGTTGGTACTGTGGTTATGAGAATGAATTAGTAGTGTAAATTTTTATGATTTTTACCATGTTATTCCGATGGTATCAAATGGTTACCGACACATTTGGTTGTTCAAGCACTAGAAATTAATTGTTTGAGATCATATTCTAAGAAAATTAATAATGATTTATTACTCAAGATTTTAGTAATAATGAATGTAATGAGATTAGTCTTCCCTTCAAACAAAACATAAACACAAGTTTTATCAACAACTTGTGATGATCGGTGATTGATAGCTAATAAGGGAGGCTAATTGCTCCCAAAATACACTGGACAGACGATGAACATAAGAGCTACAATTCCAATGATTCCGGCTATTAGTATCCACATGCTAGGTCCCGAATCTATAGCTTCATCAGCTGTAAGGTCTAGTCGACACGAATCTAGATCACCGATTGTTCTGTCCTTGATCTCGCGTAATTGAACTTCATTGTTTGTTACTTTTAATGTCGCAACAGAAATATCGCGCACTAAATCGGTGAAGGTCTCTTTTCGAAAGGCCTGCATTAGAATGCAATCCAAAAACGATTTGTTACTTGTGTAATAGACTCTCTCCATACTTGTGAATTTGCGTTCGATGATAACATAATGTAAGGCCGGGAAAATGTTACGATTGGCAGCAAACTCACAATGAGAAAGGAGTAGGATTGGAATTAATGAGAATTTAGGGATGAGGACTTACGAAGCCAAATCCATCACCATGAAGAGCAGCCGAAGGCACAAGGGTATATGCATTACAATATTGATTCAAGAAAAGCTTAAGATAGGGGGTTTCGTCGAAAGCAGCATCGACACCACCTTGTTCACTTCCTTTTGATAGAAGATTGAGGAGTTGTTCGACAGTCGAATAGGGCTTCAATTGTGACTCTGAAAACCCGCGTTGAGTAAGCACATTATGAACAAAAGAACCCGTTTGGTATCCCACGTTTTTCCCATTTCTTATGAAATCATTTATATGTTGATCTATAAGGGGAGTTCTTTTTGGTGCTACTTGCAAAGAGATCATTATTGCACCTAAACATGTTGTTAAGACCACCAATATTAGAATGCATAGCACAATCACAAGTCTTGTACGTTTTATTGCTGCAATTTCTCCTACATAACATTAAAAAGTAAGTGTGAACAATAACATAAACACGAAATGTTGTCATAAAGATTATATAATATGATATCGAAAGTTTTTAATTGTGTTGATTCCTTAATAATACAGGGTCGATTTTAAGGGTAGTTTTGAGATATAACCACCCATGGCATATTTATTTGAAATTAATATGGATAAAAGAGAAATTGTATGATTCATAGTTCTTTACTTATACAGATGCCGTTTGTCCAAAAATTGTTCGGAAGAACAACATGATACCAGAATCTAGGTTGAGTATTCAGGTTAAACTAAGCTTATAAAGTTAATAGAAGATAATTACTCCCTCCGTTTCTTTTTGTTTGTCCACTTTACTTTTTCACGTATTTTAAATCAAATTTTGAGCTCAATATTTCATAGTATGTATAATAAAAAGTTGCAAAAATTATATATCGGGGATGTTTGGCTGTTGGCGGTTGACTTTTTTAGTTGCTTGTTTGACCAGCTGGAAATGTTGGCTGTTTTTGTTGGCTTTTAAGCTAGCTTAAAAAACTAGCTGTTTGTGTAGATGTTTGGTAAATTTGAATATTGGTTGTTGGCTGTTTATTAGAGAAAAGTGGGCCAACAAGCCAAAAATCAACCCAAAATGCTAGCTGGAGCAGCTTTTTTATTTTGACTTAAAAGTTAGCTTTTGAGTTGCTTTAACCTTTTACCAAACACTTTTTTGGCTGTTTGACCAACCAACAAGCCAAAAGCCAATTGCCAAACACCCCATTGTCTAACAAGATTCTACATAAATATATATTTTGTCTTGAATATATATTTTAAAAATCAAATTTAATTTTCTCTCTTATAAAATGGAAAAATTTAAAGTGGACAAATAAAATGGAACGAAGGGAAAAATAACCTTTATTATGAGCTTGTTCATTTGTTCCTTGAGAGCGAACTTTTTTGCGTTGCCAAAACCAAAGGAAAAGTGCAAAAGTGAAGCAAATGCCCACAACGGCCCCTATTAAAGCCTGAGGCAATCGCCGAAGAAAAGATGTTCCGGTGTTTCCTGGCTTGAGTCGTAAAGGAACTAACATCGAGACTCCCGTCTCTGAGTATGCCATCGTAAAATCAACCATTTCTGTTCTGAAATATCTTATCGAAATGTCACCCACTGCTGCATCATAATCCTGGGTATAGCCGTAATAGTTTCATGGAAAACTCGTTAAGTCGGTGAAAACCGTAAAAACGGGCTTAAGGGTTATTAAGATATATCTAAATGATGACATTAAAAAATATGTATTGTGATTTGTGAGAGATTTAAAGGGTGTTTCACAAATAGTTGATAGTTAATTACATTGACTAATTTGAACAGTTGATTTTATTGACCGATTTAAAGTTAATAATAATATTAATTTGTTCAACAACAAATAAGCTGTTTCAACCAGGTAATTTACCAAACACTGATACTGGATGATTTGACCATTCATTGAACCATTCATAGAACCAACCATGTAGTAAAAGTTAAAGAAAAGATAACGTACCCCAGAAGAAACAGCTCGAAGCATATCATCATAAGTGCCATTCATGGAACCATTAGGGCTTTGATAGGGATGGAAATCAAAGAAAACAGTGTACGGCATGGCCGAATTGACAATAGCCTTAAACATGTCGATAGCAAAACCGCGAGATATCAACTCTTTGGTTGTGGGATCACGCTTCACATCCACGAACTCAGTAAACCCATCCTTAACTGGAACTAATATCCTTAATCTTGTACTGTTTCTGTTTGTTATTGTCGTCTCATTATTCCCAGCTTGCTGCCCCATTATTGCTAAATTCTTCATGCTTAACATTATCATCATCACCAGAATTTGGGCTATCATGTTACATTTCAGTAAGACTCTTGAGGAATTTAATGATGATGAACTCCTTAAGTTTTTCATCATGTGAATAGTAATTCTCTTTTTTCTTTGTTATTATGTTGATAATCAAGATGGAGACAACAAGAGTTTACTTGAATTTCGTGTTATTATTAATTATGTAACAAAGATATAGTATATCTAATAATCTAAAGCAAATTTTTTAATCATTATGTTATTAATCTTCGTTCTCTAATGTTCTTCCCATTTTAAATATTCTAACTACCTTAAGGCGTCTACCCTCTTATTTTTAAATCCCATTCAACTACAAATTAAATATAAGCTATCTAATGATATTGAATTAAGTGAAATAACCACCCACCCCTCTATATTTTTGTTTTTGAAATTAGTTATATAGATTTTTTAAAGTGAGCCAAAATTGTTAAATTGAATATATATATATATATATATATATATATATATATATATATATATATATATATATATATATATATATATATATATATATATATATATATATATATATATATATATATATATATTGAGCGCGATAATTATTTTTTTCTTTATTTATTATCATTATCTATTGTTTTCTTAAAAAACTTCATTAATTCAATTCTAGTGGGACAGAGAATTATATTTTTTGAATGTATAACTTTCGTAGTTGGAGATAACAAGTAACAAATTACTAGATAAGATCAAGAGTAGAACTCTTTCTTCTTAACATACTCTATTATAAAACAAATTATCTATCACATTAAGTTATTAACGCATAACTTTTTAAAATAAAAATAAGTGTGCTTTATTGCATGAACTTGAATCTTCCTTGCCATTTCTTATCATTGACTTATTTTTTTTTTTTTTGATCCCCATTCATTTTTATTTTAATTTCATTAATTATTTATTACAATTTGGTAGAAATTTAATATTTTTTTCCATGTCATTCTTCCAAACAATCTTGGCATAATTTAAAAAATGAGTTTGCATCACTCATAGAATTTTTTGTATGTCATACCATCCAAGATTTTTTCAATAATCAATACATAAATTTAAGGTATTATTAAAACAATTATTAATGAATATAAATATATCTTCATTAACATATTTAGTTCGTTCCTTGAACAAATGAAGGGGTATAATGGAATTGATAATGTCCGATCCATTATTCCTTCTTGAAATGGTCAATTCAATATACAAGTCGTCACAAAAATTGAAAAATTAACAACTTCTATATACCAATAATATGTTTTATCGTTATAAATTAGTGCACGGAAAATTTCTAATGTCATAAATATATTGAGTTTGTCGATAATACTTATTTATTGGCAAAGAAAAATAATATGGCATTTGTTCGTGACCAATATCTTTACCATTAAAATTTATTGACTAGCATATATTTATAATTACATTGAGTAAATTAGAGAACACAATATACTACATACTGTATAGTTGACAATTTGCAAAATTACATAGTTAATTTATACGTATAATTGTCTAAATTAAGTGTTTTTACTACATAATGTCTATAAATTTATTTTTTACGAGTCAAAATCCTTAGTTTTAGTATTTGTTTACGTTGAACCCTTGGTTTTGGTCAGGCCATGTATTTTACTATTCTACAAAATTCTTACTTATTTTATTTACAAATTCTTAAAAGACTGTCTTTTTAAAAGACCATCTCTAATATGGTCAGTCCATTATCATATTTTAGTTTAATTAAGTTTCAACTAAATTAATCATTTATCTTTTCTATTATTATCATTTATCTTTTCATTTCCATCAAACCAAGCAAAATAAAACTAAAATTATTTATATATTACTTGCAAAAATATTTTTCACAAAAAATTTTCCGTGGAAACAATTAGTCTTAATTTGCTTTCTTCTTGACTCAAGAATAAATTTTTTACTCAAAGTCAAATGTTTCACCGTCACAAATGACACACAGCCAGCAAGATCAACCTAATTTGTTTCTTTACATTTTTATGTTGAATAATAGATAATGTCGTTTTAAGATAAAAAAATAGATAATGTCGTTTTAAGTATAAAAAAACGGATAATATATTATAAATTAAAGATTTAGTAAACAAATACTCCCTTCATCTTATTAAAATACATTATTTTTTTATTTTGTGTTGTCTCATACATTATTTTCTTATTTGGAAATGAACTAACCACTTTTCAAAATCTTATCAATATATTTTGAGCTTGTTTGTTAAACGATTGATAGCTGGTAGCTGATAGTTGTTTATAGTGGCTGGTTTAATCAGCTGATTTAATTAACTAGTTTGACCAACTGATTTTGAACCCGCTACTATTGGCAACTTGTTCAAAAACAACTTATTCATATCAATAATTTGTTTCAATCTGCTAGTTCACCAAACACTAGTATTACATGATTTGATCACCCAACTCTCTATTTACATAAAAAATAAGCTGAAATTGTTTCAATAAGTTGATTTGCTAACCACCCTCTTTATTTGTATTTAAATTTTATCCAAACAATGCAATTTAACTTATTATTTGTTACCACATATTCACATTTTCATCAAACATACTTCTCCCGTTCCATAATACTTGCTACATTTAACTTTTTTACGCAATTCAATGTACTATTTTATTTATTTATATGTCGAATTATACACATTTAAAAATTATAAAAGTTAATATTATGAAAGTATACGATTAGACGATTCAAACAAGATCCCACTTGACTATATTATTACTTACATATTAGCAAGTATTTCGAAACAGAGGAAGTATCTATTTTCTCTTCTAATTCAAAGGATGAAATAGTAGTATAATTAGCCAAATAATTAAAAATCAAATCAATGTTACAAAATTGGGGACAATACGCTATCAATATAAAATTGGGAACAAACGCGAACAGCTATGTAAAAATTAATTATACAAAATCCAAAATTAAACTCAAACAACGTATTAATTACATCTAATATAAAAATTTCATTTAGATAATAAACCAATTACAAAAATTAATAATGACAAATTTAAGCCTAATTATCATCCTAAGTACACTAATTAGCCTTCCAAAAACTTTATTTAGTAAAGATATTGTTCCAAAATATGTACAATATGCCTGTCCAGAAGGTAAATTTACATACACTTCCGGCGGTACATTTGAATCAAACCTTACAAACATTCTTCTAAACATCCTTCCAACCAAAATTTCGGCGGACGGCTTCTCGAAATTCAGCGTCGGCGAGGAGAGCGTCGATCAAATCTACGCTTTATCTTACTGTCGAGGAGATGTCGCCGGCGGCGGAGCTTGCCGGAGATGTGTCGAGGCTGCTGCGAGAAGTGTGTTGCAGCGATGTCGGTTGCTTAAGGAGGGGATTGTTTGGTATGAGGAGTGTACTTTGAGGTATGCTAATCGGAGTGATATGTTTTCTGTTCAAGACTTTGAGGTTACTCCCAATCATCGACACTATAATTTTTCAGGAGTATTCAGGTATCATTATTATGTAGTCGTTATTTCTCAAGAATCAACTCGGTTGTAGTGGTTCCAAATCTTCCAATTTGATTCTCATTTTACTTTTTATTTATTTAGCCTATTTTGTTATAAAAATATTTAGTAAAATGTTGATTTGTCTCGGGTTGAGAGACTTTTTAATTTGGCGGTATTTCTTTTTATGGGTATGAGTTTTCTATGAACGATATTTACTGAATACGATGATGATGATCTACTGAATATGATGATGATGATGCGGGCGCCGTAAAATAGTTTTTCTAGATGTTATTGAATTTTTGATTTTGTAAATAGTAAAAGATAATTTGTCAAGTAACTAACTCAATCAAAATGTTGACTATATCATTTCAAAAAAAAAATGTTGACTATATGATTATAGCTTTACGATAGTTTATATATGTTCACAAATTCTTGCTATAGACCGTTTATAGCATAGACGGATAAATATGGGTCAGCCCATTTTGCAAAATAAGTAACTGATTAGTCATCAACCTTATTTTTAAATTTAAAATCATTGGGTTGGGCTGTTGGGAGAGCCGTCTTTGCCATAGACAGTCTCTCAGGAGACCTTCTGATATATATTTTATCTCAACTCCTTATAGAAAAGTTTTTTGGGCAAGTGTCGAATTTTAGCTCACTAAAAGGCCTAGAAACCTCAATAAATCGAGCTCTGATATCATGTTAGAATTTAGAAAGCAACCAAAGGAGAAGAGGTAACCATATACAAATTAAAAGAGGTTCACTACTAAAGACCAATTGGCCACAAATTTATAAAGTGACATATTCTCTTATCTTTCTCTTATGTTTCGACAACTGGCATATGGATAATAATAATAATAATAATAATAATAATAATAATAAGTAATTTAACAAAATAAAACAATAGATTTATTTAAATTTGGATTGTTTGGTTCAGGTATCTTGAGAAAGAGGAGACAATTTTTGATAGCTTGATGAACGGGCTGATTTACAAGGCTTCTAATGTAGGAAATCTTAGTGGTTTCGCGAAGGGAGAGTCCAACTTATTGGAGTCTGATTGGGTGTTGCGCGCCCTCGTACAATGTAGGCCAGACATTGTTGGAGTTAATTGTGAACTATGCTTAAGACAGGCGTTAAGGCAAAGGGATGGTTGGAATACTCCCATGGTTTTTCTACCCAGTTGTTATATTCACTTTGATTTGTATCCTTACGCACACCTTAGTCCACCTTCTAAAGGTATTAACGCAATTTAAATTATTCTGTCTTTTTGAGTTTGCTAATAAAACTGATACTCCCTTCAATTCACCACTAAAGTCCCATTTGCTTTAGCATTCTATCCAATGTACTTATTCAATCGTTAACATCTCTAATTGTGTATAATTAAAAATTATGAAAAGTTGATATAAATAATTCTTGCATTGAGACAAATCAAACAAGATCTCACTTGACTATGTTTTAACTTATATATTAATAATAAAATACAAATTAAGAGTAAGATATGAATAGTGTCAAAAAGTAAATGGAATCTTAGTGGTGAAATAGAGGGAATATTTTTTTTTTCAATATGCAATTTGTGAGATATGGAAAATTAAATGTCACTTGTACTAGCCAGTTGGAATGACAAAAAAAATCTAATTTCTCTCATGGTGTAAAAATGATTACACTTTGATTATTGTAGGGGATGATGGAATTTCTATTACAATTCTAGTAACTGTGGTGATTGTGGGTGGTTTGTTGTTATGTTGTGCCATTTATCTCATACTTCGCTATTGCAAGTGGCGGAAGCATACTCGTCGATCTCAAGGTGTGTGTTTGAGGTTAGAGAACTTTTATAGATAATGAAAAATTGAGTTAATCATTTTATAGTAGATGAATTAAACCTAGCCCTGTCGCAATTAAAAGGAAAGTTTTTCAACCACTAAATCTCACTCATGATTGCCGAGTGTTTGATAGGTAAAACTAACTCATGACAGTTTGTCAGTTCATCTTGTAAAATTAAGTTGAACTTAATGTCGATGCAACCATTTTAATTGTGAAAAAACGAGGTGTTTACACTTCATAAGCCAAGGAGATGCTTGTGGCAATGGGAGGAAGAGTTTTAATAACTTATACAACAACGTGCACACCATCTTTAATTCATCGGTGTGAGACAAACTATCTTAATATTTTTGTCAATGAACCAACTTAATCAAAAGTTTAAATTGATAGTTGAGCTATCCAAATATACTCTATATTACAAAATAGGTCATCCTTATACCAGACGCTAATTATTTCATTTAAAATAAAGGGTGGTTGAGATTTAAACTCGTTATCTTTTGTCACGGTTGCTCTAATATCATGTTAAGAGACCAACTCAATTTTTTTCAATCAAATTTACCGTACCTAAATGAGAATTCACAAAGTTAATTTTCTCCGCTATTAATGCAGATAATCCACGGAAATTTACAATGTTGGAGTTAATTTGGGCTACGACATGTTTCGCAAGTAGGAAAATTTTGGGCAGAGGAGGATTTGGGAATGTTTATGAAGGAACCCTTTTTGATGGTACAAAAGTGGCAGTTAAAAGGTTGAATGTGTACACATCTTTGCAAGGTGACACTGAATTTATCACAGAAGTTGCAGCCATTGCAAATCTGGACCATCATAACGTCGTTTCCTTAAAAGGTTATTGCAGTTTTCTACGTGAGCGTATTTTGGTTTACGAATACGTACCTAATAAAACCTTGGAATATCATTTACACGGTAAGTTTTCTTGAAAGGTGATACTTTTTTTGTCAATGAACCAACTCAATCAAAAGCTTAAGCTGATGGTTTATATATTGTAACACGCCCCCCTCACACGAGAGTCCTTTGGGCTAGAAGTGTGAATACGACACAGACCCTCCTCATACCTGACGCTGAATATTCCACTTTAATTGAGGGGTGGTTGAGATACGAACCCGTGACCTCATGTCATGTTGGCTTCTGTTACCATGATAAAATTTAGAAAATGGGCCTGGGCAACCCAAACAAGGAGGAGAAGAAGTAGTTCACTCATAAACCCAAAGAAGGTTCACTACTAAAACCAATTGGTAATAGTAGGAGTTACTCCTTGAATATATAAAGTGATGCATACTTTTCTCTTTCTTCGATGTGGGACAACTCACATGTGGGTAACACATGGGCACTTCAACACTCCCCCTCACATGTGAGTGTCCTTAGAATTTTAGCCCACCAGAAGGGTTACAGACCTATTAGGAATGAACATCCAATTAAAGGCCCCTTACCCAGTGGTAAGATTAAATGCCCAGTATAAAGGCCCAACAACAAACCGGACTCTGATACCATGTCAAGAAACCAACTCGACCAAAAGCTTAAACTGATGGTTGAGGTCACAAGATATGTTATATACTCTAACATCTTTTACACAAATTATTGTATAAGACAATTGACAACTGTGAGAAGAACCTTGTATATATGTGTTTAATAGTCCAATAGAAATATAGATTCTTTATTTGCGATTACAAGAGTAACCCTCAATTATATGTTGTTTCTAAAAAATTTTGCTGAGATCTAAAAATGTAATTAAATTAAAAATAAAGAAATTAAAATTTAGCATAAATTAATTTTGATACTCCTTAATTATAAGGGTCATATACAGTCTGATAGTTTATATAAAGATAATCAACTTAGACTGTCTCACCATGAGACAAACCCATATAATTAGTCCATTTATTAATTGACATTTATGTTTCATTTAATTCAAATATTTTGAATATAATTGCAGGCTACGGTCAGGAATTGTCCTGGGAAAAGAGAATGGCAATTGCAATTAGTCTAGCAGAAGTTTTAGCGTTCCTCCATGAGAGTGAGTTATCTTGGGCTATAATACATAAGCATATACAACTATGATTAAAATAAATATTTAGAAATAAAATTGATTTTTGTCTCAGTTCAGAGAACAATTAACACTTTTTAAAAAAAGTCTTAGATTTGATTCTCGATCACATACCATATATACCTAGCATAAAATTGATGTCTTTATTGGTCTTTAGTATTTATCTTATAGTATAATCTCTTAGATTATTTTCGTAATTATCTTATTGTGAAAGAATTAACCAAAAATTTAGGTTGTTTATTTTTGTTATATATACTCTATTATGCACCCTTATATTTAGCTTGAATGAGATTTAAACTCGTAATTTTCTATTATTTTTAGCTCTGATATCACATCAAAAATAAAGAGTAATCCCTAGATGTGTCAAATATATATTCTATATTAATCTAATAGGAGTACTTGATGTCAGTAATATTTCGTTTTATACTTGAAGCAACATAATTACCGAATATTTTATTAATCATTATTTTCCTCTTCTAATCTAATCAATGTGGTATAGGGGAGCCTGCAATCATACATCGAGATATAAAGCCAACTAACATTCTGATCGATTCAGAATTTAATCCCAAGGTAATACATACATATTATCAAAGAACCAACTCAATTAAAAGTTTAAACTGATGGTTGAAATCCAATGATATTATCAAAGAATCAACTCAATCAAAAGTTTAAGCTGATGGTTGAGACCCCGTAACGAATTATATACTCTAACACATCTCCCAACACGAGAGTCTTTTGGGCTAGAAGTGTTGATGCAACACACGCCCTCCTCATACCTCACGTTGAATATTCCCCTTTAAATGAGGTGTAGTCTTTGAGATTCGAACTTGTAATCTTTTGTTATATTGAATTTTGATACCATGTCAAAAAACTAATTCGATCAACCAACAGCTTAAACTGATGGTTGATGCCAGTATTATATACTGATCTATAACACACAATATTCTCTAAATTATACTCACAATATTGAGATATCCCCTAATATTCTCCAAAATATACTCACAATATAAAGATATCCTAATATTCACCAAAATATACTAACAATATAGAGATATCTTAATATTGACCAAAATATATGATCTCACGATATAAAGATATCCTAGTAGTATAACCTTTTATTTCGATTCCACTAATTGTTGAATTTTTGCATTTATTTCTACAAATTAGATTGGAGATTTTGGAATAGCTAAAGTATTTCCAGAAAGCCGAACACACATGACAACTATAGTTAAAGGATCAGAAGGGTGAGACGTTTTTGTATGTACGCTTCGCTTTATGGTTTGACTACGAAAGTCAACCATTTTAGAATTTCATAAAATTCATTTCTGGATTTAGGAAATTTTTGACAAAATTAATCATTGCTTAAATGTAATCAGGAATAAAACTTCAATCTTGATATATATTAAAACTTATTAGAAGCCAATTTCATAAAAAATTTAAATTTTAAATAGCGATTAGTTTTTAAATTAAAACTTTGATGAAAACTGGCTATTAATTTCAAAATTACCATCTAATTTTCAAACCTAAGAAGAGCAATAAATTAAAATGGATAAAATGTTTTCAAAAACTTATACTTCGATAGATCGCCGTTTGATTATATTTGATGTATTAGACTTTTTATGCAATTTAATGCATAATTTTAGTTATTTTAATTATTTATATACTTCCTTCTATTCGGCCTAAATGTCCCATTTAGTTTTTATACTTGTCGAGGCAACATTTTTACCATTAATACCTCAAATTATTCTTAATTAAAAATTATAAAAATTTGATATTAATAATCCTTATATTGAGAAGAATCAAACAAGATCCCACATACTACTCCCTCCGTTTCTATTTGATCTTACTATTTGGATTTTTCACAAAGATTAAGAAAAATGGAATCTTTGGTAGTAGTGGGTATTATTTTAATTATATAGTAGTGAGAAATAATGATTTTATTGGAATTATGAGAGAAAAAATAATTAAATAGTAGTGTGAAGTAATGATTGTGTTGGAAGTATGAGAGAGAAAATAATTAAATAGTAGTGTGAAGTAAGAAAAGTGGGGTTTTACACAAATTCTTGTGAGAGACGGTCTTTTTGAAAGACCATCTCTAATTGGGTTGGCCCATTAGAAAAAATTTAGAGTAAATGTAGGCAATAAGCTCTAATGGATTGGGCTTGAGAGAAGTCTCTCAAAAAGACGGTCTCTCAGGAGACTGCCTGGGGGTTTTAAGGGGTAAAAGTGAGTTGAAAACTTTCCAAAAATAGAAAGTATTCTAAAGTGGAAGAACTTTTGAATCTACCCGTTATAGTAAGGTCGAAGAACATAAAGGAACGGAGGGAGTATGTTTTAAATTATAGATTAAGAGTAAAATACAAATTACGAGTGATCAGTGAATAGCGCAAAAAAATGTGACATTTAGGTTGCATAGGAGGTAGTATTAAATTATGTATAACTCAGATTATATATAGAAACTTATTATCATGAAAATATGAGAATTTGGCGATTTAAACAAGATATATCCTATTTGGCTATATTTTTTAACAATAAATAGCGTTATAACTGTTATGTGATAAGTATTTTAGAATGAAAGAAGTAAGAATTTTCTAATTAATTAGTTTATATTTGGTAATTGGTATACGTGCAGCTACTTAGATCCTTACTATTTTGCAAGTCAACAATTGACAAGGAAGTCAGATGTGTTTGCTTTTGGGGTTATTTTACTTGAGTTGATCACTGGTCGGAGATCAACTTTTCTTTTACAAGATTCCAGACCCACAGAGAAGATACATATTATGTACTGGGTAATTAATCAACTTCCCATCTACCTTCTACTTCTTCATTTACAATTTTAAATTACTCATTCGTTCGTTACTTGTGACTACTCATAAAGACTATAAACTGGCCTCACAGACCAACACTTGTCTTTCCGGTGCAATTTGGCCTTATTTGTGCGCATCCGAAAAAATTTAACGAGAGACCACCCATCCTAAGATTGCTCCCCACCAAATCATGCTTAATTGTGGAGTTCTTAGCAAATAGCCCCCATGAAGCAAAGATGCACCTTGTTGCTAATTCCTGTGGCCTATGAATACCTTTTTAAAGCTAAATCTGGGTATCACAGTTACCATTTGTTCCTTATTTCGGTGTTGTAAAGATTTATTATAACTTTTTTATTTTGGATTATAATGGATTATAGGTAGCAAAATGACTCATTATTGAATCATGTGTACTTTGTATATGGAAGTTGCACATGATGTTATCTACCAAGTTGTGTCAAACAGAAGTAAGGTTGCGTACATCCGACTCACTCGCACCTCACCTTAGGTCATGGGAGTCATGTAATGATATTGGTGTAATCGATTAATCTTAACTTTGATTTCATTTCGTAGAACCAAATCAACCAAAATTTTAAGTTGATCCAAATGATTGCAGGCGGAACCATTGATTAAGCAAGGATTATTAGTAGGAAACTTTGAAGCTCTTGTTGACCAAAATTTGACAAGTATTTATGACTGCGATCAGATGGATCGAATGGTCATTTGTGCGGCTGCTTGTGTACGTACTTCCCCGGATCAAAGGCCAACAATGACACAGGTTACTTCTAAATTTTTGCAAAAATAAACATATTTGAACTTTTTTTTTCTAATACTTCCTTTGTTATCGATTTTAAGATGTTTTATTTGTTATTTTCATAAGAAATCTTTCTTTTTATAATACTATAAATATTAAACAAAAATAACATTATTATCTTTATTTTAATATTTTAATAATGCTTATGGTCTCCACGTATCTATCACTAACTCCATTTTAGCATTTTTATATTCCTCGTGATATTCTTTATGGTCCTTATATATTTCCACTAACTTTATAAAAACATTTTTTAATTAGTTGTGGTCCTCATAATTTTTTAATATGTTTTTAATATTTGTGGTTTCCACTTTTCCTCCATCAAATTTGTTATTCAATAAAATAATCTCCACTGTCTAAAAGATTTTATTTTTCTTGATTCTTGTGAATATTTCTTATGGAAACTTCATTGAGATGGAGTAATAATTGATTATATTCCATAATAATTCAAATTATAGGTTGTACTTTTCAAACTAATTAAACCCAATTCTTCTCTTGTAATGGACCTAGCTAATTGGGATTTGTGAGCATAAAATCAATCGTTAAGATTATTTAATTGAAAAATATTTGATATTTAGGACTATTTTGAGCAAATAGATTGACAATACTTTGTAATTATTATTGTTTATTTTACATTACTTTTATTATCTCTTATATTACTTTATTAAAAAAAATAGAAGTATATTTTTAAATATAAAAAAGAAAAAATAGATATTAATAATCTAACCTTTTATTCATCCGTTGTGAATGATTCAATAATTCAACGTTTGTCCTTAGTTCGCTGTGAAAAATCCAGTAATAAGGTATGTTGTAGGCAAATTTATCACAAAGGTTGGATTATTAGAAAATAATCAAAAAGTGAGATTATTCATAACGGAGGAGTGAAAGGTTGGATTATTAATGTCAATTTTTCTTATAAAAAACACTTTTTTTTTTTTCAAAAAATGCTATTTAACTCATATTACTAACTAAACAAAAGCAGGTTGCAAAAGTGTTGAAGGAATCAAGCGTATCAAATGAATTAATGGGAGAATTAAAGGAGAGATTGCAGAGACTATGGCAAGCTGAACCCTATAATATTAGGATCTCTTTTAGCAGTTCTTCAGAAAAAACGGTAGGACAAATCATGAATGAAGAATGTTCTAGAAGTGAAACTCCAACCACTAACTATGGCTCCTGCTCCTTCCGAAACTTCGATACCCCTGATCTTTACTATACAGCTTCACCTACTCACCCTTCCGCTGCTTAAAAGTGCACATATTTTTTGGTTGTCTATAGTGATGGTTGGCGGGTAAAATTATACAAATTTCGTAAATTTATGCCCCAGATCTCCTATCCGCCGTGAATAGCAGATAGATGGTAGGTATGAGGTCTTAATCATCCATAACTTCCTTACCCGCCCCGCCACATAGTCATCCGCCCTATATCTTATAATATCTTATAATGAACTATTTTTATATTAATTTTGTATATTTTTATCAACACAAATTCTTACTTGCAGGGGCGAATGTAGTACTGGGCCTGACTGGGCCTTGGCCCAGGTTAACATTCAGAATAGAATATATTATGAATGTCTGTAAGTTAAGCAACAAATGTGAAGTAGTGGAGCTGGTTTGTGCATTGGCCAAATTGTGGGAGGTTTTGTGTTCAGATACTGTATAAGGAGCAAATTTTTTTTGTTAACCCAAACCTTCAACATTAGTTTCATTGTTCCAAAGATAACAATCAATAATTTCAATAGCTATTAGTTTAATAAATTTATATTTTCTACTTTTTTCATAATAATAAGACTAGTCTATAAAACAAGATAAAAAATATTTTTTTTCCTGATAACTAATTTGTACATTAGATAAAGAGATTACAAAATAATATACTTCTCCCGTCCCATTTTAACTGTAACTTTTCCTTCTAAGGAGGTCCCAAACAATGTATATATGCTATGATATTAAATAAAAAAACATTTGGTATTTTAAAAGTTTTGCACTTAATGTATGACGAAGGGAGTAATAATTAAGCGAATAAAATTTTAGCTCTTTAAAGTTAAGAAAAATCACTTTGAGTGACACAAATTTTTACTGTATTTTTTATTTGTTGGATATCATTTTGGGAATAGATGTATTAAAATTAACATTTATAAATTGAAAATGATTTAGAGGAGTTGTACTGTAGTCCATATTTTTATTTATACTATATGAGAATTTCTTGGGTGATACGGTAACAGAATCTGAGTGAGTGAGTAGTGATGGAATGTGATTGGTAACACCTTAATTTAGGTAAGACTTTTTCGAAGTTAGTCACTAAAAGAAAAAAATATTACATCGGCCCAGGTGATATTTTTTTTCTGGATTCGCCTCTGCTTACTTGAGACCGTAAGTCCAGTCCAAATCTAAATTTATATTGTTACAACACTAAATATAGATTTGGCTGGACTTTTAAGAGTTTATTTTGTTACATTATATTATATTTATATAGTTAAAAAAATAGATGTACAAAGCCAGAAAAGACTAATTATAGTAATAGTAGTGTGATCAAATTAACCATGTATTTTACAGCTGAGAGTCAGTTCGTTAAGCATGGTCAATTACATATGACCCATAATTTAGGATCAAATAAAATATCATGATTCTTGATTCATGAACCAAGTGCTTCACCACTTCCAAAAGGATATGTCAACAGACGAACTTAATGCCCTATTTAATGGGTCATATATCATGCTCAATAAAATTGTATAAATTTATTTTCAATGTATATCGTAATGTTCCTTATTAATGTTTTCGCTTTCTACCTAACTCGTTTATATATTTTGTAAATTTAATAATATAGAGAAATATAATGACAAAAACTCACATAAACTATAAGAAACCTATTAAGTGCGACTCATAATCACCTTAAGGTTGAGCTTAAGGTGATTTTAGTGTTGTTGTTTATATGCTTGCTCGTTTGAGCATAAAGTTGAGCCGTCCTCAAGTTTCTTGCAGCCCATATGACATAAATAGTCAAAAATTAATCAAACATACACATCACTTCAGTGAATAAAAACTTTTTTTTCATAAATTTTAAGAAATTAAGATTTAGACTAACCAAATTAAACCATCTCACGGCGAGATAAACTTATTAAAGAATTTGTGATAATTCAATAATTTTACTTCGTCCGTTTCAATTTATTTGTCATATTTTGACAAAAAAAAATTTACTATTTATTTTAATAGTGTGACAAACAAATTTATAATTAAACCCAAACTAGTACTCCAAAAGAAAAGAATATGAAAGGAACTACCACGTGCCACTACTTACCAAAATTTATTAAAATGTACTCATCGTGGTCGCATCAATGAGAAAGTGAGTAAAATCTAAGAAAGTGGTAATAATTGAAGAGAGAGAATGAATTGTATGGATAAAATTAAATGAGAGTTAAAATGAATGGATGAGATTAAAAATTAATGGTGAACCATAGTCCAAAAATAGAAATAATGCAAATTAAGTGGAACGGATCAAAATAGAAAATGTTCAAACTAAATGGGATGGAGTGAGTACATTTATTTATTTATTCATTCCCCTTGAAACCCATAAATGCAAGAAAATAACCACTCACTTCCCAACAGAAAACCTTAATCAATCAAGCCTTCAACAATGGCTTCCTTAACCATGGATTGGAATGAAACCCTTATCTTATCAATTTCCATGATAGGATTCTTTCTACTCTTCATCCAAATCCTCAAATTCATCAAATGGGTTTATTCCATGTTCATAAGATCACCCAAGAAATTAACCAATTATGGGTCATGGGCATTAGTAACTGGCTCAACTGATGGAATTGGTAAATCTCTCTGTTTTGAATTGGCCTCAAAAGGTCTCAACTTAATTTTAGTGGGTAGAAACCCTCAAAAACTCCAAATTACATCAAATGAAATTAGGGTTAAGTATGAAAAAATCAAGATTAAGAGTATTATTATTGATTTTGAGAAAATTAGTGGGGAGGAAATTGAAGCCAAAATTAAGAAAGAAATTGAAGATATGGATGTTGGGATTTTGATTAATAATGTGGGTTTGGAAATTGAAGGTACGAGATATTTCCATGAAATGAAAATGGAAGGTTTGTGTAGTGTATTAAATGTTAATATTGGGAATGTGAATTGGGTAAGTAGAGGTGTTCTTCCTGCTATGTTGAAGAGGAAGAAAGGAGCGATTGTAAATGTGGGTTCTGGATCTTCTGGTGTTATTCCTACTTACCCTCTTTTTTCCGTTTATTGTTCTACAAAAGCGTAAGTTTTTTCTTTTTTTTTAATAGTTGGTCTTAGACGAAACGGCATCATAATGAGACTGTCAATTTGACCGATACAATTCGCGCGTGCCATAATTTGGGAATTTTTTTTTATTTTATGAGCTTTTTTCAATTTTAATCTTATAGGTTTCAATTTTGACCTTAAATACCCAGAAAATTAAAAAAGTTGTTACACATGCATGAAATAGGTCGGCCCGGTGCCCACACTTCGTCTCAACTTATTTTAAAGGAACAATTGAAATAAGATTTGGTGATTATTTTATGTTTAATAAGATTGATCGTAAAATAAGGATGCGATCTTATTAAGATCGTCTCTTTGAGAGACAGTCTCTTACAAAATTATATCACACTAATTTTACATGAACATTATGATAGAAAAGTATAATGAATAAATTAAATTCACATGAACAAAAGAGTTTTCAAGTTTAATGGTGATTAAAAAAAATTTTCTCACCAATCTCTATCTACACTTTTTCTTTCTATCATATATATTAAATTTTGTGTAGATATTTTTTACCACTATATTCTTCCTCCTATTTTTTTTACTCTATTATTTTTTTTAGTCCTAGTTTTTATTTTAGTATATATTTTGGATGGTGGGACCTTGTGACGAAATCCCAAATAGACTTTTAGAAACATTTGCATATATATATATTTTTTTTTTATTTTACTGATAAGAGTAAAAACCTTACATAAAAATTTCCATTCAAAAGAGAATTTCCACGCCAATATGAGTGGTGTGAGTAGTTGTGAAAACATTATTTGTTATATACTTGATAATATTATAATATTAAAAAAATGTTTTTTTCATAAATAAGGCTAATCGGAGAATCTCGTACATATAAAAGTGAAAGGGAATGGATTTTCATAGTAAGTAGTTAAATAATTGAACTTTTATCAATTATCATAAGGATTAAACGGCCGTCGGCCGATATAGTCAGAAGGTCGTTAATTTCTAAATAGAGTGCTCGTCTAGTTAAACTATTTTATGTGAGACATTAACAAAACTTTTGGTAAGTGGTAATAAGTGTGGTAATAAAAATGAAAAACTAGTGTAATTTTGGTTGAAAAATCTCTTAGTTACCTTGACGGTCATGCTTGTCAAACTTCAATCATCTCATTTTCTTCATGAAACTCATTCTAATGTTTTACCTTCGGAAAATGTGGTATTAGGTGGTAATGGAAATTTGTAAACAAAAAAACTTTTTTTTATCAAAATTTCATTAACATGGGAATGATACGAAACTTTTGATGAAATTGTACATCAAAAATCATTTTCATTACCACATTTTATTACCACTAACCAAACGGATCATAAATGTATATCAAATAGTTTTTGGTAATTGTAATTAGAAGTACGTAATTGACAATAACATTACTTATGTGCACCTTTCCAATCACATCAAATGAACCTACCTCATTAGAAGCTGAAAATCATGAAGACAAGCATTAGTCTGTCCAACTCAATTTAGTTAGTCCACTAAATTTTAATTTAATTGAATATATATTGTTGAGACTTGAGATTAAATATGAATTCTGTATTATTATCATATGTTTCTACAAGGAAAAAGAGGAGAATATATAGGAGAAACTTTGTTTATCCACTGGGTAAAGTACTCACTTAAAGTAGTTGTGATGATAAAAAGATCATATGCATTTATTTATTATAGTATTATTCACCGACTAACTATTAAAATTAAGCATATTTAATTATTTATCATCAATTAATCATCAATTATCACTTTACGTGGGTAAACTATCCGGTGGATAGTAGCTAAGCTTGGATATGTTACTTTAAGGGTCTGCCTAGATTGGGGTTACTAGAGGGGTAAAAGTGACCCAATAAATAATTTTAGGGATATTTAAATGGGCTGGATTGCAAGTAAATAATTAAGCTTGTTAAATTTTACCCTAAATAAGGGGTTGCTTAAGTACCCCAGCCCAACCCAAGGTATTTATTCCCTCAAACTTATTTTCATCTTATGTGACTCTTACACCTTACTTCATCTTTTTCTGTGTTTATGCCAAATCACATACTTTATTATCTTAAAAACTTTTATTTCCCTTATTTTATTCTCTTGTAATGTTTATGTCATAAAATTTAGCCCTAAATTGATTAGCTTTATTTCAAACGACCCCTAATAAACATAATGAGTAACTCCTGCTACTGTCAATTAATTTTAATTGTGAACCTCTTTTAAACTCATAAGTGAGAGAGTTGTTTTCCTTGCTGTTTTGATTGCTAACATATTTCTTAAATACTATTACTAAATGGTGTTGTTATCTCAGATATATCGCTATGTTCTCAAAAAGCTTGACGTTGGAATACAAGCAGTTTGGAATTGATATTCAGTGCCAGGTAACATATACTTGCACATTATTATAACCCAAATCATCTTTTATTTTACTACTTCTCCGTTTTTAATGTTTTTCCCATTTGAAATATTCCTGAGAAATTTCGTTAGATTTAGGACCGATCCAGTAATGTTTTTACATATATTTATAAGATAAAATATATTCATGAGAAATCTCGTTAGATTCGTCTTAATATATACTTTTTTATTATGTTTAATTATAATTTTAAATTATACTATATTATTGAGGTTTAAATTTACTTTGAAAACTGTGCAAAAAGTAAACGGGAATAACAAAAAGAAACGGAGGGAGGAGGGAGGAGGGAGTAGTATATAGCAAGTTATAAATGTTTACTATATTATTTGGGGATTTAATTTATTTTAAGTGCAGATTCCATTGCTGGTAGCTACAAAAATGGCATCCATAAAAAGATCATCATTCTTTGTTCCTTCACCGGAACAGTACAGCAATGCGAGTGTTAAATGGATGGGTCAGAACAGCAACTACTGTGTTCCTTACTGGCCTCATGCACTGCAATGGAGTCTATTGAGCTTGGTTCCAGATTGTTTGCTCAATTGGATTCTTCTTCAATATTTCATCACCATTCGTACCAAAAGGCTTCATAAGGAGACCAAATTCGCCGCCTAGTTTTCATGTCTACTTTTAATCTTTTATAATCACTAATCATCTGTTCCACTAATAGTTAATATGTTAATTAATATAGTAGCAATCTCACATTTATAAGAAGTGTGTTATTTTAGTGATACCTACATAATACTCAATTTAAGCGTATATTTGAGTGTTTGGTAAATAGTATATTTAATTGATGTGCTTAATTAGTTGATTAAAAGTATTAGATATTTATGTTGGCTTTTAAGCTAGATGGATAAGTCTGTTGGGAAATATTTGGTAATACTCCATTTGATATCAATTATTGACTATTTAATAGAGAAAACCTGGACTAATAAGCTGAAAGTCTTTTTCGTTTTGGCATTGAAGCCACTTGGCTCAAAAGTTATTTGCTAAATAATTTTTTTACTTATTCATCGATTAAAAGTGAACTAAAAAATAAATTATAAAATGAGTTAAATAATTATTTACCAAATACTTTTATATGTTTATTGTTTATGGTACCCATCAAACCTAATATTCAATAAAATAATATATCCATCATTTAAATAATTTTATTTTTCTTAGTTTCCGTAAAATTGCTTGTGAGAACTTTATTAAGAAAAAAAAAGTTTTTTTCTCATAATAACAGTTGAATAAATTGTGACCCAAGTCAATACATTAAGGGGTGTTTGGCATAAGGGAATGAGACTTTAAAATAGGACTTTTAAGTTGAGACTTTGAAAATAAAAAAGTTTCATCTCTTGTTTGTTATGATAGGGACTTGGAAGAAAGAGATAAAATCAAAGTCTCAACCCAAATACCACCCCTCCCCAAAAATATTTTTCTTGAAGACTTTCCCCCATTTTAATCTCATCCCCCATAACCAAACAAAGACTTAACATATTTTTAAAACAAAATCCCATTCCCTCCCTCAATTCCCTCCTACCAAACACCCCTAAGCACTCTGCACTCAGCAGTATAAAAACCCTTTGAACTTTGAAGTTGTAACAATGGAGAACCCTGAGAAATTTTCAACTTCCGACAGACAACTACAACAATTATCTGCCATGCCAGCGGAAGAACCTAAAGCAGTCTTCATCGACACCGATCTTGACACTCATTTCGCCGTCTATGTCTCCTCTCTTACTTCTATCGGTTCTCTCAAACGTATACTCATTCTCTCCTCTTTAATCTTTCATCTTTTCTTTGAATTTCTGCGTGTTTTAGTATTGTTGATTACCCCTTTTGGCCCTTTATGTACTCAAATTGCGTTTTCCGCGTTTTTTTTGTAAACTGGGTTTTTCTTGTTTCTTGTGGGTTTATAACATCTTTGCGTATCTCTGCTTTTTAGGGTTTTTTTGTTGTCAAATGTGTATCATTCATCGCATGTTCTTAACAATTATTCTTCAGGAATACAAATTACTATACTTCTTTGTTTTTGGATTATACTAAATCATACTATTGACTTGTTAAATCATATTCAACTTCTTATTTATTTATATGAAATTGAAGTCAGAAATAGCATCTTTATCATCACTAACAATTATATAATAGGGTATTCGTGCATTGGACTCCAATACCGCATTGGGGCAATGAAATGTTGAAATGCTGATGTTATGAATACAAATCATTTATGGAAAAAAAATCCACTAATTCTTGAAAATAATTATTTGTTGGGATTTTTTGTTTCATTATTTATTTTTACTTTCAAACTGCAATGCTGGGGATGTTGTGTTCATGTGGACTAGTACAATACCAAATACCAATGTTGTGTTGAGACTTTAACCCTAGAAGATGCATTTGGAAATGTCAAATTAGGGCATTAAGTTTGCTTACTCTTAATTTATATATTGTGGTTACAGAACAAATTGCTGCTGAGCATTACAAATTCTTTCCTGATTGCGGGGCAGTCACAATCAAATCCCTTTTGGTATTTCTTTTCTTCTATTAATCATGTTTTTATACAACTGTTTTAATAACTATAGTGTTTACCCTCGATATCATTTATCTTGAGACCTTAATTCTGTTTATGATCAACAAAATTTTCGGAAAATGGCACAAACTTTTCCTGACACATGCTTTGTGAATGCTTGTTCTTGTCCATTGAAAAATGTAGTTTTTTGTGGGAGATGGAAACTTTGTTTTAAAAAGATCGGCTAGGTTTGCTAGAGTTAATAATGTGCGGGTGATGGGCTTTCTTAAAGCGATTGCTTCAACACTTACAAAGTCTAAGTCAAGGGCCTCAAAGTGCCCAAAAGCCTCTTTTGAGTTTTTATTTTTTTGTTTGAGTTTTAGATGGCTTATGCTCAAAGGGTAGCGTCTTTGCTCGGCTCTACTCTCTAGGGTCTAGAGAGTAGAGAACCTTAGCGCCTTAGGACTCCTTGTGCCTTTAAATTAAGGATAGAAACTTGCACTTTGTAGCAAAGTTGGTTTTCCTACAAAATGCTTAAAATATGTTGCAGTCCTATTCTATGGTTTACGCTCTTAAATGGGCTAGCTAAACTCCTTTCAGCTATTTCGTATGGAGTTGAGCTAACCTCTTTTTCTGTTTTCTATATCGTGAAAGCTTATGGTATTGTTTAATACTTCCACTAAACTACTTGTTGGATTTTTTGACCTTACCAATCATCTATGTGTTTGTATATGTGTTACAAGGGGATTCCTCTTTAAAAAGGTTTTCTTGGAAAACAAATTTGGTCCTGAAGAATGAAGTTACAAATGATTTTTTTTGTTAAATTGTGAGTTGTGATGAATAGATGAGGACTAATATATGCAGCACATGATCCATGGATGATGATGTGTGCAAGCCATGTGTAATGTGTGTGTGTTCCGGTGATGTGCATAAATGCCCCCCCTGAGCTTGTAAACGTTACTAATATCGCGTTTAAACTTTTGTTATGGGTTCGTGTGTATGTTCCTTGTTTTAGGTGAAACATCAAGGGATATACTATCATCTTTCAGACACAATGCTTCTTAAAACTGTTTTTCATGGGGTAGCAGATTCATGGATTGTATTTGCTGATGTTTGGGCACCAGCTTTGACTCAGAACCTTGATGTTTGTAAGCACTTAGAACTTTCTCCCCATACTCATTATGATGTTGATCCATTAAGCCAGCATCCTGTGATAAATCGGGTCAAAAGGTCAATGTGCATTATCAACATTTTACTATTAGTTAGTTTTTCTGTTTTGTTGGTTTGGACAACAATATTTTTAGTATTTGTTCGTTGGGCACTTGGGCTTAGGCTATATAAAAGCCAGCCTTGTAATGTTTAGATAGCTTTTGGATTAGGAATAATAGTAATTGGAGTTAGAGGCAGACTCGAACTTGCCCAACATACAGTGTTCTTTACTGATCTTGGTAACAAACTGATTTTGTCTTGGCCAGTCCGTTACACACCCCAGCATCATTATGAATCTAAGCGCTCAAGATCAGCTCTCCAGCCTCGTGCGGCTTCAAACATGGGTTCTGAGAGTAAGAAAAAGTAAGACAATAAAAGAAGGCAAGCGTGAAATTGATAATGGTAAATCTTATTTTGAGGAAGAGAGGAGGAACTTGAGTTGGAATTGGAACGAGGTGTAGAGGGTCAATAATTCAACTATGTTTCTATTCCTTTCATCCTTTGAGAGAAAATGGGGGAGAAAAGAATCCCATTTTACAGTTTGGATTTTTATTTTCAAACAAATAAAATTCGGGAAAGTGTCTTTTTTAATGGAACTGAGCCTTACAGGAATTCTTGAAAATAGCTGAAAATGCTAAAAAAAAAAAGAAGGAAAAGACAACTCTTCACCACCAGTTGGATGCCAACTGCTTGATCAAACCCATGCTGTTGATGCATCTTTGGACACTAACAATGGCATTTACAAAACTGGAAGAGAAGGTATTAAGACTAATGAAGAGGCATCACCATCACCACAAACAAGGTTTCAGAAATGTATTCAGACAATGTTCCAAAACAGCTGTCACAACATGAGTCACTGAAAATGCTCAAATACTACTAAGACCAACCTAAGATAGCTTTTCGATTGGGAATAATAATAATTGGAGTTAGAGGCAGACTCGAACTTGTCCTACATATGGTGTTCTTTACTTGGTAAAAACCAAGTTTGTCTTGGCCAGTCTGTTACACACCCCAGCATCATTATGCATCTAAACGCTCAAGATCAGCTCTCCAGCCTTGTGCGGCTTTAAACATGGGTTCTGAGAGTAAGAAAAAGTAGGACAATAAGACAAGGCAAGCGTGAAATTGGTAATGGTAAATCTTATATGCAACTTATTGAAATCGGCAAACATAATCAAAATCAAAAGTGTTAAACTTTGCTTTACGAAAGTAACCGCTCACATATTTAGAGGAAGAGAGTGGGAACTTGAGTTGGAATTGGAATGAGGTGTAGAGGGTCAATAATTTTATTTTCAAACAATAAAATTTGGCAAAGTGTCTCTTTTCTAATGGAACTGAGCTTTAGAGGAATTCTTGAACAGGTGCCAGCTTGAAAATAGCTGAAAATACTAACAAAAAAGGAAATGATAACTCTTCACCACCAGTTGGATGCCAACAGCTTGATCAAAGCCATGCTGTTGATGCATCTTTGGACACTAACAATGGCATTTACAAAACTGGAAGAGAAGGTATTAAGACTAATGAAGAGGCATTACCATCACACACAAACAAGGTTCCAGAACTGTATCTAAACAATGTTCCGAAACAGTTGTCACAACATGAGTCACTGAACCTACCTGATAGAGGAAATACAGTCGAGAAAAGGAAAAGGAAAAGGAAAAGGAAAAACAAAAAAGGTAAAAGCTCTGGTACAGCAAACCAGGACTTGTATAGTAAAAGGCCATTAGATTGTCAAACAGCAGGTGGAATAAGGGATGTACGTGGAGAACTTAGCCAACCGGTTGGTATTAGTAAGCCTGAAAAATGTTTAGAAACTATTAGTGAAAATCTAATTCGATGCCAAAACAAGAAAGCTGTTCCTGGGAAAGACCATCCAGCATCAACTGTGATTCAAAGTGGCAAATCTAAGAAGAGGAAGCGAAAGAAGCGACCTGTTGCTGAACAACAGCTTTCGAGCCTACCTGACCAGCATTTAAATAAACCAACAACAGGAACTGAAGAAAGAGTAAGTATCAATTATAAAAGAATCTAATTCGCTGGACCAATTAATTAGATTAAACAGCTGAAAGTTATTAATTGGAGACTGAACTTTCCCTCTTTTGTTTTCTGGTGTGGTAGGGGGAACAAGCTGATGATATCATGACAGATGCGAATGATATTACGTTGGAGTCAGAGAACACTGCTAAGAAAAGGAAAATAAATAACAATGAACAAGAATGTAGAAAAAATGCTGATGATGTATCACCGTCACCTGCGAAAGAGCAACAAAATGAGGAACATAAGGTAATGGCTGCACCCATTAGAGGAATTCAATGTGACAGAGATGGAACTGATTTGAATGATTCAATCAAGGCTTCTGGAGTTACGATGAGAACTCATGCTTTGAATCATGTAAGTGATATAAAGACACAAAAACACTATTTCCGTGCATAGATTGATAAGATTAAATTTAAGTGATTATATGAAGGCCGACTCTTTCATCTTTACATTGCTTAGGTAGAGCAAGCTGATCCTTTGACAGATAACAAGATTAGAGATACCCAAAGCCAGAAAGAATCACATGGTGAAGATCATCATGATGAATTCAGTGAAAAGGATCACTTTCAAGTAAATGCTGTTTCAGCTGAAACAGGGCTTCTTGAAAAGCCTAGGATTAATAAGCAGAAGGCTAAGAATATTGATCAACCTTCATCTATTGACATGCCAACTACTGGGAACCACTTTGATGGATCGAAGAAGGGCAGAGAAAGTGTAATCAATGATGAAAAGCTCAATACATCCATACCTCTTGGTGCCAAACATTCAACTGTATCTAAAGAAGCGACAAACACCCTACCCGAAGCTTCCCACAGTCCCCGAAAAACTATTGTTTCCACCGAAGGTGAGGATGATGGTAGCGAGTCCTCTGGAAGTAAAGACTTGATGATTCAGCCCAATAAAAAGGCGAAGAATCACCCTGTAAAGCTAGAAGAGAATCATGTCCTTAGAAGATCTTCCTGTTTGGATGCAAAAATTCCGAACACTTTTGCATTGAAGAAACGGCTGTGCTCTTCTGGGGCAATTTTTGATGTATCTAGTTCAAGTTCTGAAGAAGTAGATGGAACTGATGCTTCCGGTTCTAGCACCATTATTTCACCACACAATTCGTCTTCGTCTGATCACTTGGAAGCGTAAACTAAAGGTGCGGTGGAATCAAAACTTGGTAATGTGTTTGATTAAACTCAACTATTCAAGAGTTCAAGTGCATCATATGTTTATTGATATTGCCAGCACAGTTGGGAACTTGATTTTGTTCTTCGTCTTCTTAATGCTAATCTTCTATTATACAAAGGTTGTGCAGTTTTTAGTTTGTAAACGTGCTGTTTTGGCTGCTTAACAAACCATCCTGTGGAAACCCCAGATAATTTCCGCGGTATTTAACTTACGACTAATTGTTTTCTGCAGCTTATCAGCGATCTACATAAGCTGAAATAAGTCTTATAAAGCTTGGATGGTGTTCACAGTCACAAGACGAGAGTCGGCCTACCAAGTTAACACCTGATAGTCAAGCAATTATGTAAGCATCTTTAGTTGCTTGTTCTTTTTGACTCAATAGCTATTATATTCGGGAATCAATTTGATCACTTTTGAGGGAGTTTTTCTTCCAAATTTGATAATAATGGTTTAGTATTGAAGCTTTCCATCTGCTAGGAAACACAAGACTTCATAGTCTAATGCATGCTGTAATGAAAAGATTGTCGATACTTCTATCTGGTTCACCTATATGTATAGTGGGCAAAGTGAACGAGAGTATTCAACTTTGACAGTACGATAATGATTATAGGTGTACAAAACAGACCCGATGATCCGATATTCACCCGATCGTGTAACCAAACTCCTCGAATTGACCCGACTCAAAAATACATTTACAATTATGTAAAAACTTATATAAGCACAAAACCCAATTTTGAACTGGCCCAAAACACCTGACTCATAATCAATCCGATCACAGGTCAAGATGGAATTTGTCTCATGACCATGGAACCACACCTAAATCTATGGTTTTATAAATAATACTCATCCAATAAATAAAATTGATAAGATTTTTTAATATATTAAATGATTTGAAAAAATTATTAATTATTAATTAATAGTTATAGATATAGATTTGAAAAAATATAGTTATATGATTTTATAAATAGCAATGAATGATGTCAAACGTATTATGAATTATTAATTAATAGTTATAGATATAGATTTGAAAAAAATTAAATTTGTGTTCCTTTCTTATCGTTAGGGAATCAAAAGTTGATGTCAGCAATGAAATATACACACGCTACACATATCGTGCCCTTGAATCTTGATATTTACAACAAATAGTTGTCGAAGAAAATAATTAATTTGAGAAGCCATTAATTGCGTAATTAGCGGATCACTGCCCAACATAATCCAATAAGCACGCCTTCAAAATATCATTAGTTTATGAATTAGTATAAGTACATTTTTTTCTTTTACTTTTTTAAAAGCAATACTAAATACCACTTCTTATTCATCTTAATTGTTCCATTTAATTTATACATTTTATCCAATTTATTTATTCAATCTTTAATATGTTTTTAATTATGTATAATTAAAAATTATAAAAAGTTAATATTAATAAACTTTATATCAAAACGAATCAAATAAGATTTTATATGACTATATTTTAACTTATAAATTCATAATAAAATACAATTAAAGTGTGATAAATAAATAATATTCCAAAAGTAATTAGCACACCTAAGATAAAATGATAAATAGAATAGAGTATTACTAATTAAAATATTGACATAATTTGAACCTTACATTTAAGAAACCACTGCCACATCATTACTATTTACTAGACGTGAAAGTACAAGCGACTCTAGTTATAGTTGCTCTTGATCACAAGATTTTGTCCAAATAAAAAATATTGGAAGTTTGTATTTGACTTAAAGAAGAGAAAAGGGTTTCTAATTAAGTTATTCTAGTCTCTTCCTAACTTTCACAAGAAGTAAAGATAAAGTGTGCATAATTAAAATAAATTAATTTGTATTCAAAAATAAATGCTGGAGTCGGCACAATCAAAACATGTCTTCGAGTTTTAGTGAATTTAGAAGAAAAAAAAATGATGTCAATACTTTTTACATATATTTTTACGCGTATATATGTTGTAGTTTGCCTTATTAGGTAAAATAAAAGCGAATGGATCATAAGTTCAAATGCTGGATCAGTCGGCACAATCAAAAATATATATGATGTATTTTTACACTACCCATTGAATTAATGATCGGAAAAAGCAATGCAAATTAGCATCCCCAAAAATCTTGGCTCATTGGCTGCCTATTGCCATACTAACACAGCTAGCACTTTGTTGCTTTCTATTTTTGGGAACATGCCTAAATAAACACAATAGACACTTTTTTATATTATTTTATTCAAAATTACGATACAAAAATTCATTTTATTACAAATAATTAAAATAACCTGACAAATTATGCAACTTTTTTTTTTTTTTTTTGAGATAGACAAATTATGCAACTTGATTGTATGGTACATTGGTAATACAAAATTCCTAGTAAAATCTTACTCCCTCCGTTTCCTAATGTTCTTTCCATTTAGAATATTGTATTTTGGAAAGAGAAATTTGATTAATATTTTTAAGACATATATAAAAGACAAAATATATCCATGTGAGATCTTGTTAGATTCGTCTTAATGTATACTTTTTTATTATATATTTTTTATAATTTTTTATGATGCGTATTTAGAGATATTTAGGCTCAAAATTTACTTTGAAAACTGTGCAAAAAGTATGGGAAGAATATTTGAAAACGGAGGGAGTAATTTTTATGTTAAAGACTTTTAATGAAACAAAATATAGTCTGTTTCTAAAATACTCCTTTCACTTTTTTTCTCCAGTTTTAAAAAAATATTCATAAGAATTAAGAAAAATAGAAAACTTCAAATAGTGTATATGAAATATTAATTTGTTAAATGATAATTTTAATAAAGGAAAAAGTGAGGACTATAACAAAAAAAAATTAAAAGAAAGTTAGTGAAAAAGTAAAGATCATAAATTAATAAAAAAATATTTTAAAGTTAGTGAGAAATATATAATGATTATAAAAATTATGAAAATGCGAAAATAAGTTGGTGGAGACATGCGAGGAGTATGATAAATAAGGTTTTTATCCAAAATTTATAATATAAATAGAAAGATTATTTATAAAATAACCCAAAATGACTGGAAATAGTAGATATTAATAATAAAGTTGATAAAGTATGTTTTCATTTTAAGTACAAATATTCAATATCGGTAAAAGATAGAAAAATGGGTGAATCAAATTTTGTTTGGGCTCAGGTTATTCAGCTCAAAATCGTAAGGTCTTACCAAAAAAACCGAAAGTTAGCATTTAAATATTTACATATACTTCTACTTTACATGATTAGAGTAATTAAAAAGCAACAAACAACATTATTTCATGTCTGTCACCTTTGTTCATTTAATCCATCATTTTTTATTATCTTACTTCTAATCTTCTATTTATTATTTATTTTAATTTAATGTGCCAAAGCTTTTTCTAACGTAAAAGACCATCATTTTTCACTTTGGAAACCACAAAGTCGTTATTAATTATAAAAACTCCTATTAACAATGCATCATTTTTATTTCCAAAAAAAAAAACAATGCATCATTTTTAGGTATTCCAATATACATTATATAAACTATTTGTGAATCAAAATTATTAAATAATACTCCCTCCGTTTCCAAATGTTCTTCCCATACTTTTTGCACAGTTTTCAAAGTAAATTTTGAGCCTAAATATCTCTAAATTCGCATCATAAAAAATTATAAAAACTATATAATAAAAAAGTATACATTAAGACGAATCTAACGAGATCTCACATGGATATATTTTGTCTTCTATATATGTCTTAAAAATCTTAATCAAGCTTCTCTTTCCAAAATAGAATATTCTAAATGGGAAGAACATTAGGAAACGGAGGGAGTAATCATCTCAGTCGGATGACTTCAAAATAACCAAAATATGAAGCATATTTCACGGTAAGATCGTCTCATAAAAAAAATTGTGTAAACAGTCCCAATGAATTTTGGTCTTCCCGTAAACTTTTCTTTTGCACATTTTTCAAAGAAAAAATTATTTTTACTATAATTTCACTTATTGATTAACTAAGAATAATCTTAACTTTAAGAGGTATTTTCTAGAGTAAACTTAGTTAACCCGATAACCAGTTATAGTAGGTAATTCACCAAAAAAATAAGTTAAAAATATTAATTTAAAATTAGAAAATATTTTTGAAAATTTACATAAAAAATTATAAATAATAAAAAAATCATAAATTTTTTATGAATATTTTTTAACATTTTTTCGACATTTTATTTTAATTTATTTTTTAAAAAAAATAAAATTTGCTATATAGCAAATCATCCGGTCACCGGGTTTACCCTAAGAAAATGCCTCTCAAAGTTAGGAACTTAGGATGAGATTATTATAGGAAAATCATAAATAGTTTGGATTATTAACTTAGGATGAGATTATTATAGGAAAATGGATTATTCTAGGTAATTTTTCCCTTTTCTACCCAACATAAAAATTTATGAAAAATATATACTAAAAATATACATAGAATGAATATATTTAATCATCTGAAAAGTCGTAGTAAACATAAATAATCAAAATAACACATTATATTTATAAATATAAAATGTATATGGAACAAAAAAAAGTAAATTTATAACCAATTTAATCATCCATGATCCATCATTATATTACGAATTATTCCTAAAGTATGAAGCAAAAGACTCAACTACCCATATATTTTTTTTTTTGGCTAACGTCCAAACAAAGAATAATAATAATAAACAAAGCAAAAGGCATTTTTAGAAACAACCAAAATTTCATCAATGACCGTTGTATCTGTTTCTCCTCATAATATAATAATAATCTTATCAAAAAATGATTTCACCAATCAAATAATATAATTTAAATAAGTAAATAACTACTTATAAATTACTCTTTTTCCGAAAAATAATCTCGGTATCCAACCCGAACCCATCAACCTTCTTAACTCGAACCAACTCGGATCTTTTAAACAGCTTCACTAACGGATCCACCCCACTCAAATCATTAGCAGAATACTTATCTGACCGTGTAGAAAGTGCCACGTGTAGAACACATACCCCACCGGGTTTTAACGTCCGTTCGATTTCCCCAACGAATTTTTCCGGGTAAAGCGCGTGATCAAAAACATTGGAGAATTCAAAATCGAACGAATCATCTGGAAATGGTTGATGATGAAAATCTCCATGGATTACTAATGGCGGACATGGTACAAGATCGATACCGATTGAGTCGGATACTCCGACCCGACGAAGAGCCTCGACTTCTTGCCCGACCCGAGCACCAATACAGAGCGCTTTAGAAGAGTTGGACAACAACGAAGAACTTTTCAACTGCGTAAAAAAGATGGAAAATACTTGGATCTTACGATCCCAATCTCTGGTAGTCCAAATATGGCGGAGTTTAGGGTTAAGAGTTTTGTTGAGTTGTTTTTGAATGTAGGATTCGTATGATGTGTATCCGGGTCGGATTCTTATACCCGGAGTTGTGGTGGTTATGGTAGTGGAAGATGGGGTTGTTCGGAAAGAGAAAAGGAAGAGGAGTGGGAGGAAAATGAAGAGAGAAAACGTGAAATAACGGAGAATAATGGGGATGAGTTTTGATGATGAAGATGATTGTGTTTGATTGTTGAGTTTCATATTTGCATGGTGAGCTTTCTCTCTCTTGGCTTGCAATGGCGGAGCGTAGAGAGAGAAAGTCAGGAAGAGAAGGATTGAGAAAAATGATGAATTAAAGAGAGAAGGAAGAAGTCAACAATGCAAATTCGAGAGTTTTATAAACACTTGGAGCACAATTTGTCATGCACTGCTTCACGTGGCAGCTAATTTGATGCATTTTATTTAAGCGGAGCTCTTAATAAATACAGTTATGAAATTAATAAATCATTCTTATATATGAAGATAGTAGGATTTGATAACGTAAAAATTTTATAATTGTAATTTAATTTTTTGATTTTATTTATTTTTATAATCATTTTATTTGCCTTTAATTTATCACCGTTTCTTAAAGAAAATTATGTTCACGAAAATTGAATACAATAGAATGTTTTAAATATAGAATGATAAATATAGTAGAGGAAAAGTGAAAATCATAAACATTAAAAAAAAATTTATTAAAACAATGTTAGTAGAAAATATAAGAAGTTAAGAACCACATCTATTAGAAAAATGTTTTTAATGTTAAAATTCAGTTAGTAAAAGATATGTGAGGATCGTAAATATTATGATAAAATATTTAAATTAGGATAGACAAAAGTTAACTTTGTTCCAAATCTTAACTATTACTAAAACAAAACACTGTTGTCTGCTGTCTGTTGTCTGCTGACATCATCACTATTAAAAAATGTTTACATGTCACAACCTCAAAAAAAAGTCCCTCCAATACTCAATGATGATGTTATTGTTTTTATGACTACTTTTTATATTTGACTTTATTATTCACATTTAATGTATTTGAAAATCATATATATTATTTTTTTTCAACTATTTATAAAATCTTTTAATTTTATTTATTAAATGAATATTATTTAGTGTATTTGGATATTTTGAGATTGTTAAAACATAATATACTTTTATTAGGATTTTTTGTTATTTATATAATAAGTTGCTTAGATGCAATGCTTAATTCTAATATGATTCAGGTAGAGACTATTTAATATAAGTCAATTATATTTTTCAAAACAAAAATTATTTTTTCGTTTAAACTTTTATAAAATAAATTTTCATATTTTTGTGTTAAATTTGATTTTGTATTTTTTGTCGGAAAATTTAATAAAACCATGCATCGCACGGGCACTATCTAGTTTGTAATATAAATGGAAAGATTCTATATTGGAATAATACATGTAACAACCCAAATTGCAAATGTAACAACATTGGGAGAGTAATAAAAATAAAAATAATAACACTAAAAATATGAAGTTATTTTATTTGGAATGATTTGCTAAAATGGAGTTAGAAAAGAAAGAAATTCTCATTTTGGTGTTGATTGAGAAAAATTTCTCAAACTAGTGTTCTTGTAAATAATGAAATTTAGTTATCTATATATTTTTTGATTTGGAGACTCAAAGTCTCTAGCTTTTGCTTTTTAAAAGTAAAATTGAGAATATTACTGATTAATTACAAGGTTGGGCATATATATATATATATATATATGCTGCCAATATGTCTAATTTGGATCAAATCACTAATTGATGTCAACTTTTTTAACATATAATTATTAATACTGGTTGTTAAGTACTTAAGTGTTACAAATCATCTAATGCTCAAAGATGCATTTACTAAAAACTAGCTTAGGATTGCAAATAAGCATTCAATATTTGTGAGAGTTTTTTATTTAAACATGAACAAATAAAATTATAAATAGAATGTGATTATAGTCGACTCTATTAAATTATTCATTTTAAATAAAAGTAATTGGTTGAAGTGTATATTAATGGATACATACATAAATAAATGGGGAGGAGTATATTACAAGTACAAATGGCATGATTGCTTTTGCACCTATACGCTCCATTGTGGAGTAATAAACAGTGTGATTAATGATAGTCTGCCTAATTAATGTGCTAATGAGAAATCATTAACAATAATAATGGAAAGTGAGAATAAGATTAAGTAAGCTACGTTGGCATAGTGAGCTGGCTTACGTCGACATATTAGACGAAGACATTTAGCAAACTTTTGTCGGTTAATTATTTTATTCATATTTTAATTTTAATTTCCATTATTGCAAATCAAAGGTATTCTTCTTACTACTATAATCTAATATAGTCTATAGTTTATATACCCTTAGGGCCCATTTATTATTAGCTGTTCTCCAATCTTATAATCCTATTTATGCCTTCATTATTTCATTAATTTATATTAACATGTTAGCATTAATTTACTTCTTTCTTTTGTTTGGAATATTATATTGTTATTATTCTCAAGTAGACTGATGAAAGAAAAGGAGTTTGTAAAAATAGAACCCGTGTTAATCTTATGCGAATAAATTTGATTGATAGGTTTATTCGAGGATTATATAAAAAAGGTAAAGGTAAAGGACCTTCTCGGCATCCCGCATAAGAAAGGGTCCAAGTGGGAGGTTTTTCTTTTTCTTGAAAGATGCGGACATATCATACGTACCCGTACCCCCAAGGAGGGTGTAAAGAGAGATGCGCGCAGTCAAGAAACCCCTCAATCAATACCTGCGCTCAGTAAGGGTCGAACCCCAAACTTTCTGCTCCACATGCAGATGCTATATCCATTGAGCCACAAGCGCTTTTTGGTTATTCGAGGATTATATATAGACATTAAAAAATTGAGTAATTAAGTTTTATATTTTAAAGGAAAAATTATCTACAATAATTCAACCTATTAATTAAACATATATAATCCTAACTTGATGAGGTATTTGCCTAGAGCAAACCTGTATAACCGAATGACCTATTATGAAGTTTTATTTTTTTAAAAGAAAAGATAAATTATATATATATATATATATATATATATATATATATATATATATATATATATATATATATATATATATATATATATATATATATATATAAAGGAAAAAAATGTTAAAATTTATATAGAATTTTTTATGTAAATTTTCTAAATATTTTCTAATTCTATATTAGTTTTTATTTATTTTTTCTGGTAATCACCTACTATAATAGGTCATCTGATTATCTGAGTTACTCTAAGAAAATACCTCATAAAGTTAAGATTATTCATGACTAATCAATAGATGAAATTATTATAGAAAAATCATAAAAAAAAGATAAAATTGGTATTATGAGGTAGAAAAAACATTTAAATTAAAGATAAAATAAAGAAAAAAAGGAAATTATCGTTGTCATTAATATAGGGAGGGTATATTTGGGGAAATGAGAGGGATAATGAGGGTATATTTGCAAAAAAAGATTTCCAAAAAAGGAAAGTATTATAAAGTGGACAAACATTTGAAACTATCCGTTATAGTAAGATGGACAAAAATAAAAGTACGGAGGCAGTAATCTTTATAATCTTAATTTTCATAATTATTTTTTTTGTTTCTGTAGCTCACAAATCACAATATTAAATAGAAAAACATCAAAGAACAATGCTTTTGTAATTACACTTACCAGTCTTTTGAGAGACCATTTCTTTAACAGATGTATCTCAACCTCAATCCATTAAAGATTAATACCTAATTGTCGTATTTTTAATTCTACTTATATTATTCTTAATACTTACTTACAGTATTCTTAAATCTTAATGCCTGCTTTCAATATCTTAAATGTCTAACTTACATCATTCTTAATGCCTACTTATAATATTTTAAAAAATATATAATAGATTGATCCAATTAAAAATAATCTCTTAAAAAGACTGTCACTCATAAGAATTTATGTGTACTTAAAATAACAAATGTAGGCAAAACCACCACAAATGTGAGTTTTATTTGTGATCCAAACACCAACACAACACTTGCAATTCATTTGGCCCAATTACTCAAATACTACAAAATCGGTTCGCAATCCAATTTAACAAAATTTGAAATAGATAAGATTATTTATCTAAAAAAATATAGGATAAGATCAAAATCAAACTTATTTCAAATATAAGCGTCTGTCCCATTTTAAGTGAAAACGTTCTTAAGAGGAGTAATTTTGGGCCGAGATGGGCTGAAGGGAAATCGCTGTTGGGAACAGCGATTTCCATATTGGTTGATCTTGTCCAGTTGGCTTATATGAAAATTGCTGATGGGGCAACTTGACAAGATCAGCCAACATGGAAATCGCTGCCCCCATCAGCGAGTTCCATATAAGCCGACTGGACAAGATCAACCAATATGAAAATCGTTGTTCCCAACAGCGATTTCCCTTCAGCCCATTTGGACCCGAAATCTTATCTATTTCAAATTTGGAATAAGTTTGAATCTGATCTTATCCTATGCTTTTCTTTGATAAATAATCTTATTTATTTCAAATTTTCTCCAATTTAACCCCACCCACTTTACCTCAGCTAAATAATTGTGATCTTCAATGATATTCATTCTTATTAATATAGTTGAGAATCGAACATTAGATTTTACTTGGAGATTTTACTTATTTTAAAGGAAAATTGTCAGAGAGAATGTTAGTATTATAGTTCAGTCTAATATTTTATTTTTTACATTACGATGAATTAAAAAAGTTTAATTTTGACCACCTATATAAAACGATTAAATGCATCTCCCCTTGACTATGAGAAGATTTTCATACTTGTAAAGTGTTGTTTGGATCTAGCCCTTGTTGAATTGAACATTTGATTCATGTTCAAAGTACGTACTTACATTTATGTATGGCTTGATTGAATCATATCAGTGTACATAGAGAAGAGAACTTTGTTTCAAGCAAACCATTTTAGTATAAACCTTGAACATAACTTTCATGGTTAAGAGTCAAATGGTTCGTTTAATGCTTGGGGTTGTGTGGAGCATTGAGCATTGAGCATTGAGCATTGAGCATTGCGCATTGGTATGTTCAAGTTTTATACTAAAATGGTTTGCTTGAACGAGAGATCCAATTACATAAATGCAACGCTCTCCAACAAAGACAAAACTTTTGTCCGTCAAGTTGCTCAAATGATCAACATCTCATCTTGTGTAATCTTGCTCTGGTTACTTTCATCTTCATTTCAACCAATATCTCATCTTGTGTAATACCTTTAATTAATTTTTTTTAATTGAGCTAGCTAGTAGCTTCATATAACTTTTATTAACACATAATACAAACACTAAACCTAGTCACCTAGCTAATCTTGCTCTGGTATAGAATTTGTAACATATTACGATGATGATGGTATAAAATTTTATTTTTCTGGGCGGGATATAATGGGTATAATGATGATGGTATAAAATTTATAACATATTACGAGATATAGATTTTAGCTAAAGATTTAAGTTGATAACTATGATTAAAATATGCTAATAAATAATATATATTTATATTTTATATGCCTTATAATGAAAGTAATAACAAGATATAATAATTTGGTTTAGGTTTAAGAATCAATTCATTCAGTTTTTATTCTTATTCATTCATCCAAGAGATCAAATGCCCCATATAAATACAAGAGATATGTCATGAAATAAGGAAACAAAATATTACAAATTAACTTAACTTCCTAAACACTTAAAATATTATTCTAGAATAAAATCAAAAATATTCTATCAATTATTCTTTAAATATTGTTTATATTCTACTAATTATTCTCTAAATATTGTTTATTATTTCCAACACCTTAACCAATGATTTAGTTAGATCACATGATATATTATACTCCCTCCGAATCAGTTTAAATGTTCCATTTGAGATTTCACGGATTTTAAGGGTTGAGTGGGGTTCATTAAAAAGGTGATAGTTGAGTATTTTAATTGATTAAATTAATTGTAAAGATGATAGTTGGGTATTAGGAATTGGAAAAATGGGGGTATTTAGGTAAAAAAAAAAATAGACCAAAAAAAGGACCATTGGTATGGTTTTGCCAAATAAAAGAATGAGACATCTAAACTGATTCCGTGATTCGGAGGGAATATACTGTATGACTCTATCAAGTTAAATGACTAACTTAATTGCAAATCATGGAGAATAAAGTTACTCAAATATAAGCATGGAAAAAGTGTTAATCAACATAATAGTGCTAGAAAATAAACAAAATATTACAAATAATTTCCCAGCACAATTATCCAAAAAGTAAAAATAAAAATAGTAATATAACACACATGATTTATAATAATAATAAAAAATACTAAACTTAATTAATTATTGAGACCTCATTCTGTTAAGTTGGTTCAAAGCAGGCTGCAAGATATTGTAAAGCACCCATCCAATTGCAGGCAAAACCACAAACAACAATAAAGTTCCTCTATTATCACTTCCTGCACTACTCTCTGCAATCCTACCAATTTCTTCACTTACTGCTTGGGCCTCTTGGGCTGTAAACAATAGCCCAGCTCCAGTAAGCCCACTTAGCCCAAGCCCAATTATAAAACCCTTCTCACTTCTCATTCTGTTCAACTGGTTTAATGCTGGTTGAAGGATGTTAAACAATACCCACCCAATTGCTGGAATTATGGGCAGCAAAAGGGCCAGCCCACGGTTATCATCTGCTGCAATATCAGCTATTTGTTGGGCTGCTAAGGCCGGGTCTACTGAGCCCAAGGTAGCAAATATGGCACCAGCAATAGCAGGGGCAGTGATTATTGGGCTTGGGTTGGTGGGTAGTTTGGAGGATCCAAGCCCATTAGGAAGGTTTTGGATTGGTAAGAGTGAGATGGGTTTTGTAGTGGGCTTTGATGATGTAATGGTGGTTTTGTTGGTGTTGAGTGTTAAGCACTTTGCATTGAGTACCGCCATTGCCGCCATAGTTGCCGCCATTGAAGATCTACTGAAGGGAGAGAGAGAATTAATGAAAGGAAGGAAATAATAGAAGAAAGGATGATCAGGAAATAGGATTGTAGGTTTGTGAAGAAGAAATTAGGGATATAGTCATATAGATGTGAATTTGTGATGTTAGTAAGGTGAAAAATGAACCAATAGAATTGTGGTTTATAGATTCTTCTCTTATCTCTTGGATTGTGTAGTTTTTGTTATAGACCACATAATACATGACCCCACCACTATTTTCTTATCAACTTGCCCTAAGTAGTACTCCCTTCCCTTTTTTATTGTCCACTTTTTAGTGAGCACGCAAATTAAGAAAAATGAAAGTGAGATATTTTAAGTGATTATAATAATTGTAAATGTGGTAATTGGGATATTTAAGTGATTATAATAATTGAAAAGGTGGTAGGTGGAGTATTTTAAATAATATAAGTTGGGGGTATTTAGATAAAATTTTTTTGCCAAAAATAGAAAGTGGACAATTAGAATGAACTGACCAAATAAGGAAAGTGGACAATAAAAAAGAAACGGAAGGAGTATTACAAATTCTTGTGAGAGACGGTCTCTTTGAAAGATCATCTCTTATTGGGTTGGCCCATTAAAAAATGTGAAGTAAGAGTAAAAATAAGCTCTGATGGATTGGGCATGAGAGACGTCTCTCAAAAAGACGGTCTCTTAGGAGACTAGCTGAAGTAGTATAAAAGTATTAGATTTTGTTTTTCTCACGGTAAATCTCACCCTTAAATTATAGAGTAGTCCTATTCTTTGTATCAAGTGATGTTGGCCTGTTGGGTGGTCTAAAGGGTAATTTGTTTGGTTGCCAAAAAAACTAAAATTCCTAGGAATTATAAAATCCAAGGGAAGTTAATTCCTATGAGACATAGGAATTAGATTACCATATACCCCCTTGGTTATTTACAATTCCCATGGAAATAAAAATTCCTATTGTCAAACAAACAAAAATAAGTATTTCCTAGGAAATTGACAAAGGAAGTAAATTCCAATGAATTACAACTTCCCATAGGAATTTAATTCCTACGTCAACCAAACGACTCCTAAAGGGGTTTTCGAACACTGGATGGGATGGTTATTTAATTTGGTATTTTGGAGTGTAATTCAACGAACATTCCATTAATTAATTATAAAAAACTAATATAGAAACTCGTGCACAAATGCAATTACATGTGATCAATATAAAATTATATTATTTCTTATAAAATAAGTAGAAAATTTTGAACATATAGTGCTTTTAATGAAAAAATTCGATCGTTAGTATAAGTATTAATTAAAACTCTCATACATTTCAAGGCAAATTTGGGTTATGATCCAACAATGTTATCATAATATTTTTTGTCATTCTCAAAATAATTTTTGATTATCATGTATAATTTGATTCTTCATGAAATATTTAAGAAATTAAAATTTTAATAAAAAAAACTTTATTAATAAGCAATTAAAAAAAATTATATAGTCTAGGAAACTTTAAATAGAAATCTTATATAGCCTTTAAATTCAAAAATATAATATTCCAAGAAAATTTAATAGATCAAATCTAATTAGGATATACCACTCATATATTATAAAAATAAGTTGATGTTAAATATGATAAAAATTAATTCATATTACAAATCACTATGAGAATGTCATGTGGAATTTTACATTCTTTTTATTAGATTGTATGATATGATATAATTCACTCAAGAGAGTAAAAAAAAAAATGAATCATTTAATATCTATGGTGAAAGCTAAGGAAGATAATTCCTCTCTAAGAATAACTCCTTAACCTTGCATGAGAAGTTCTCAAATGAGAAGTGACGAGTGAGGATTCACATTGAAATACAGTTACATATCGTAATTCAACTGTAAATTTTTTTGAAAGAAACTAAGATTGTGTTGTTTATATTAGCTAAGTCATAGTTGGTATAATCATTAGCAGCAATTTCTCATTCTTATCGGAGTTATCTCATCATTTATTACAAATCTTCACATTTTCATGTAAAACACTATTTTACTTCCAACAACTTTCATTAAGTAAAGATGTTGTTCCAAAATATGTACAATATACTTGTCTAAAACCAAATTTACTTACACATTTCGCTGTACATTTTAAGCAAAACTGTAAGATTATAAGTAATTACTTCAAAACTGTATATGTTAACTTTAAGAATGTAATTAATTCATACTAAGATTGCAAATGATCATTTAAAAGCAGAAAGCTATAAAAAATTATTTTTAAACTCTAAAACACTATACTTTTTTCCTTTCATATGTGGTCTCATTTGACCACCTAAAAAATTATGAAAAGTCAAATGAAACACATTGAGTGAATAGGAGGAAATATAAAAATATTTAAAAAAGTGGTAAAATATTTTTTATAACCAATTCCTATAATTATCTTACCCGACCCGACCCTTTACACAAAGGTCGGTTAATGATCTGACCCATTATTGACCCAATCCGTTAATAACCCGTTAAAATGTGACAGACCCTTGACCCGTTAGGTCAACCTGTCCCATTTAACCCCTCTAGTCAAGTATGCTTATGCCAATAGACCATATCAATGCCCGCAGCACATGGCTCAAGCAAATTAGTCTCACAACTTACAAAATACAAATACTAAATACTCCTAATTTATTAAAATCCCATTTCAACACAAAAAAAAAATCAATTTCCATCCTCCACCTCTTCCCAGTCAAAAATATCTCCATGATAACATTTTCCCTATCTGCAATTTTTTCGTCTTCGCCTATTTTTTACAACTTCCCTGTAAATCCTATCCCGACTTTCTAGGGTTTATCAGAATCCATAAAAATGTCTATTTTTCTGTCTCCTCTCGGACCCAAACCTTATCTCCACCCCTACCCATCTCAAGTTCGGACTATTCAAACTCCATTCTTCCAACGAACCAATTTCCCGCACCGAAAATACCCACTTCCTCGAACATCACTTCTTGTAGTTGCTAAATTTGGGTTCTTAAATTCGGGTCAACTACCGGACCCAGAACTATTTGAGGGTCCAATTAAGGACTTGTTTGGCAGAACTGAAGGATTTCTTTACACCATTGCTGATGCTGCTGTTTCTAATACTGATGTTGTTGATGCGTCCACTACTACAACTAAACAGAATGGTGATTGGCTTTCTGGCATTACTGCGACCATGGAAACTGTTCTGAAAGTAAGAAATTTATCTTAAGTTTGAATTTTTTTTACTGTGTATAGTTGTGTCTGTTCTTAAGGTTGGTTGTTGTAAATGTAATCCTGAATAGTTTTTTGGTTTTGATGGAAAATTGAACAGGTATTGAAGGATGGATTATCTACCTTACACGTGCCTTATTCTTATGGGTTTGCTATCATTTTGCTTACTGTGCTTGTTAAGGCGGCTACATTTCCATTGTCCAAGAAGCAGGTTCTTTTTGCATATTTTTGATTATATTTGTGGAAATTGATATACTATGATTTATGTTGAGTGAAATGTGATTTTAGTGGATATATTGGTTAGTTTAGGGTTAATTGTAGGGATGATTTTGTTCATATACAACATGAATGATCGCAACGGACTATCAAATAGGAGGCCTAGTTAATAAATGAGACAAATACTTCTATTTTAAGATAATAAAGTATCCGGTACTAGATCTTGATATGAAACAATTAGGGCCGTAACAACTTTTTTCTTTTATTTGCTTTACCTCTGAATTCTGATTATCTGTAGTTTGAGTCTTGGAATGTGTTCAGATAACACTTGAGGAACATAGAATGGGGAGGGGAGGAGAGGAGAGGGGAGGGAAGGAAAGAGCGGTGAATTTTCCTCTCAAATCTTCCCATTGATGAAAGAATTTGTTTTATTTAGAATAAAAAGGACAATCCCTTCAATTTCTACCTTAGTTCTTTCGCAATCAAAATGAATTAAATATCATCCTCTATTTCCCTTCCCCTTCTTTCCTTCCATTTTCTCTTATCAACAGTAGAGTTCACAAGTTGGGATTTTGTGTGAAAATGTTGGGAAGTATAAAACTCGTACATATTTGGGGGATGCTAGTTCCTTTTATACTCACGGGCTGATAAAAATTTTTTTGGTTTGTTTTCATAAATAGGGATTTGAAGAGAGTGATTTTGAAACTCTCAATTGATGCAAATATTTTTGCTTGAACAAGCATGCTTATAACGAGGTTGCATTATATTTACTTACACGCCCATGACTTATATTGACTTTCGAGTCCTGGTTGAGTGCTAATTTGAAATTTTACCCTTTTGAATGTCGTCATGCTCAATCATGTTTAGTCCTTGAAGGCTGGAAATGAATGTTACACATACAAGGTTATGAGAATCCACCATATATGTGATGAGGACTGAGGAGATTGGTATTAAATTGGAAAAAGCATGATTCAATGCAGAGTTGAGGCATAGATCCTCATCACTTGCTAACAATGGGAGAAAACACACAAAATATAGTGACTGGAATGAAATCAATATAATAAAAATTCACGTGCTGCAGTTATAGCTATTTTAACTGAAGAGTCTCACTCAAACACACAAAATTGGATTTGTTAGTTGTATACTTGTCTGTTATGGTGGTATAGCTTTTTAGTAATTGATGTAACATTCTTGTGTATAGCTGTCACTTCATTATGTTTATTATAGTTAAAATGGAGATTTAACAGGAGTAGCATATTACGCTTGCAGGTGGAATCTGCTATGGCCATGCGATCTTTGCAGCCTCAAATAAAGGCTATCCAGCAGCGATATGCTGGAAATCAGGTAGCCTTGTGTCTAATACTCCCGCCCTCATTCCTAATCCTGCCCTTACGTTGTGTTGTTTTATGTGTTTGGAGTTTCGAAAGTTGTGGATCATTCTACTCCTTTGCAGAAACAGGGTTTTGAGGTTCGTTATAGGCTCATTGGAATTTAGAAAAAAACTTCAATGACTTGAGTCATGATATGGTTTTGAATTATTCCCTTAGATTTTTACTCCTTTAAATTAATATTTCTTCTTGTTTAATTGAGTGGCCTTATTTTACTCATGTGCTATCAACCCTGGCCAATGGCCATTGATTCTGTCATTGACTCATTGTATCACAAATCCACCATAAAATTACAAAATGGTATTCATTTGAAAGACTTTTTAGATATACTCGAAACTGTATCTACTGTCTCTTCCCTGAAGTACTGTAATCTGCTTTTGAGTTTGGAAGGCAGTAAAGCTTTAAAAGGTGCTTTGAAGTTAGCTATTCATGAGATAGAAGCTTATTCTGTTTTGTACATGTAGGAAAAAATTCAACTTGAGACAGCTCGGCTGTATAAAATTGCAGGCATAAACCCATTTGCAGGTAATTTGGAGTCTTCAGGTTCTTGTGTGATGTGCACTTTCCTATGCATTTAACAGCTTCTACCAACATTGTAGTTCATTTATATTCAGTTGATCATTCACGTCTTATGTTTTCCTTTTTATCAGGATGTCTGCCAACGTTGGCAACAATACCAGTGTGGATAGGTCTCTATAGAGCCCTTTCCAATGTTGCTAATGAGGTATTACAAAATTACATCCTAGTTGCCTTTATTGTCATAGTATTTTACTTTTGCATTAGATCTTGAATATGTTGTTATTCTCATGTACTTTTGAAGGGACTTCTGACAGAGGGTTTCTTCTGGATACCCTCCCTTGCTGGTCCTACAACTATTGCTTCCCGGCAAAATGGAAGTGGCATTTCTTGGCTTTTCCCTTTCGTTGTAAGTCCTTGATGACTTTCACTTCTATTCTGATGCTGGCCCACAACTATTCCACATGATGCATTCCTCTTGCTCTTATAATTTCATTATTCTCGCAGGATGGACATCCGCCACTTGGGTGGTCAGATACAGCAGCTTATCTTGTTCTACCAATTTTATTAGTTATTTCACAGTACATATCAGTCCAAATTATGCAGTCATCTCAGGTTTGTCAACTCCTTTATCTTGTGAAATTGTATTTTTATTTGTATTCCTGTCCTTCTTCATGCATTTCATGCGATGCTATTTAGTTTTTGTAGGCTTTTATATGGGTCGTACATTGTTGAGATTCTTTTAAATTTGTTGCGTACACATGAACATCTGCTCTTACCCAATTCTTCCAATGGCAATTCATCTGATATCTTTTTGGGGCAAAGTTGCTCAGGTTTTTGAAAATGTCCGAGAAAGCCATAGAGAAAGAGAGACGTATCTCAAAAAACTTTTTGTTACAAAATGTACTTGGTGATCCTTTGTAGTATAATTATTGCCCCGTATTTGAACATCTCCGATTCTGGGTTGCCTAGTGTAGAAGTGAGAAATAAGAGGGCTAGTCATATGCTAGCATGCTTTAGGCGTTATGTAGATCTATGGGCTTTTTATTTTAAATCTAGTTGTTGTTTATTTTTCCACTTCATTTGATTTTTAACTTATTTCTTTTTTATTTGAACTTCAGCCGAATGATCCAAACATGAAAAGCTCACAAGCACTGACAAAGTTCCTTCCTTTGATGATTGGTTATTTTGCGCTTTCTGTACCTTCTGGTCTAAGCCTTTACTGGTTTGTTTCTTCTGTTGTGATTTAATTTGAAACTTTTACTTTGTTGTCTTAGACCAGCATGCATGAGTAAATTCTTTTCAGGTTCACCAATAATATCTTGAGCACACTTCAGCAAGTGTATCTTCAGAAGATGGGAGGTGCAAACAATGCGTTAGTGCAGCTTAATGAAGAAATTTTCAAAGAAGAACTATCATCGCCTGCCGAAACTGTTTCTAAATCAACATCAATCCAAACCGAGGAAATACCTCCTTTCACAGTCACAAAATCAAGCCAAAAGGAGGAAATATCAACTTCCACTGGGTTACAACCAGGAGAAAAGTATACTTCTGTTCTTTACTTGGATTTTTATACGGGGTTCTTTTGAAGTCTTATCTCAATTTTGAACAGGTTTAAGCAACTAAAAGAGGAAGAAGCTAGAAGAAAACGTCTAAGGGAAGAAGAGAGGATGAAAAAGGATGCAGCTGCAGCAAATGCTGTAGCTAAGACGGATGCACATGATAAGCAACAGAACTCGGTTGTAGCAGAAAATGGTCATGTTTCTAATGAGGAAGCTTCTATAAACGGGAACGGCTCTTCCAAGGAATATCAAGATGCACCTGAAATTACAAGTGAAAATGGTAGGCTTATCAATGGCACTGATGACGAAGATTTGGAAGATGTAAACCAGGTATTCTTTCCTTTCTCCATGTTTTTTGGAACAGTACGTCTTGATTCCGAAGATTAAGGTGCAGTGTCCTTCAGAAAGCTTAGGGCTTGTTTTTGTATCGTTTGCTACAATCAAATTTATACCTTTAAATGTTTGGCTTAAAAATTGACACTTCAATTGACCATGGGTTGGAAAATATGAAAGTGGTATTTACAAAGCATGATTTACCATATGCAATTAGTATGACAAATAGAGCAAAATTACTTGTGTTTTTCAGAAAGCTGTTGAGGCTCCTAGTAAACTAGGTTCCACGGACCGAAATTCTGAAGAGGAGACATCTGTCAGTTCTTAATCCGAGAGCAATACAAGTTTTACGCATCATAGCAGCAGAAATTCATTTCATTCGGCCAACTAAATCATGAATGTGGAATCGTCTATACTCAACCTCAATGAAAGATTGATATCTCCTCCGCTAAACCCGATGTATGCAAATAACAAGGTATGTTGCTATATTTGCTGTACGCTAATCGATCTTTGCAATATAGACCTGAGAAATACAGCCAGAAGTTAAGTTGGCTCCCCCCCCCCCCCCCACTACAACTCGGCTTGTATATTGTAGTCCTGATGAGGAGAGCGATAGCAACGGAGAGAATACGTTTGAGTTAGATTCATAGTCGGATTTTGTAATGTCTGATTCCGTTCAATTGACCAACTCTATCGATGTATGTTAGACTTTAGAAATTATGATATACACATCATACTCGTATACGAAAATTGTAAATGAGTTGAAAATTTCTCAACGTCAAAATACGGAAGAATTTGTTTCCTTGAAGAGTTGTTTTGCTATGCTTTTCGTATACATATTATTCCAGTAATTCTCTATTCCAATAATTTCTCGTTTTGTTATTGGTTAATACAGAATATCTAGGAATTTTCATACCTTAAAGATGTTGACTTTTTTGCTTGTAGTTGTAACTATAATGAATCGTGTAGTTAGCAATGACCACTCTAACAAGGAACCTCTATATTACAATTCCTTGCATACAATATTGTATTATCTGTAACTTTCTGGGCAGGAAACCCAAGTTGACCCAACGTGATTCGCTTCCTTCTCTTTTTAGTTCTTCTAATCCTATATTCCTCCCTCTCTGTCCCATTTAATTTGCAGCATTTTCTATTTTTTTTTCGTTCCACTTAATTTGCATCATTTCTATTTTTGAATTATGGCCCACTACTTTTTTTAATCTCATCTATACATTTTAACTCTCTTTTAATTTAACCACACAATTTATTATTTCTCTTTATTTATTACCATTATCTATCAAAGCACCAACTTTCCGGGACGGAGGGAGTAGTCTAGTTAATGAAGGTTACAAAAACTACAAATGCTGAAAGCACAAAGCAGTAGTCATATGTAGGATTAGGATTGTGACTCAATTCTAATCTTATCGCTACTGACTACTCCCTGCTGACTGTGCACGTGGGCTACACTTTTGTTGAAGTAGTCTTAAGTAAATAACGATGATTTATAATATTGACAAATCACCCTTATGTGAAAAATTTAATAGGATGGGATTTCAGGATTTTAGTTTATCTTATTTTTTTGTTTATGTTATTGATATTTTAGTTTCAAGTGTATGATCTAAATATTTGAAAATATTGAAGTTATATGGTACAAATTGGTATTCATTTACAGTTTAGATGTTCCATTTGAGATTTTACGGATTTTAAGGGTTGAGTGAGGTCCATTAAAAAGGTGTTAGTTGGGTATTTTAATTGATTAAATTAATTGTAAAGGTGGTAGTTGGGTATTGGGAATTGGAAAAGTGGGGTATTTAGGTAAAAAAAAGATAGACAAAAAAGGAAATGAGATAATCGGTATGGTTTTGTAAAAGGAAATGAGACAATTGGTATGGTTTTGTCAAATAAGAAAATGGGACATTTAAACTGATTCGGAGGGAGTAATAATAAGGGAGTAATAATACTTGTCGCTCCCAAAATACTTACGTGGTTCAACTTAGATTACAATATAGATAATCGCTGCGAATAACACAGAATTTAATAAAAAAGATTATAAAGATGTTATAAAAATTTGAAAAAAATAAAATAAAAGACTTTATTATAATTTCTGACATATTTGTATAAGAAAAAAAATTAAAAATTTACGGCTTTATGTTTTTACTATCTCAAAATATCATATACTCATTTAATAAAAAAGATTATAAAGATGTTATAAAAATTTGAAAAAAATAAAATAAAATATATTCTATGAGTTTCTAATACATTAAATAACGTGACATAAAAAGTAAAAAATCAATCAATTCGAATAATATTAGCTAGTTATACTTAAAAATTAGTAAAGTCAAATATATTAATAGTAGTCATTATAACAATGACATCATCTAAGTTTTGGAGGGGAATTTTTTTATTGAGAGAACGACACGTAAGCAAATTTGATAAACGATGACATCAATAATGTTTTATTTTAGTAATAGTTATAGATTTTTGTTTTTACTATCTTTAATCTATTATTTACTCTTTAATGTTATTATTTAAGGATAACATTAATCAATTATTTCCAAAATACTTGTGTAAAATCGATATGAAAATATAAATAGTTGATATTAGAATATGGAACATAGGTAGTATAAAAAGCATTAAGACAAATTAAATAAACTTTCATTTGATTATTTTTGTTATATACTGTCATATCTGTTTAATCAAGCTAGAGCATTAGCTGACATTTATAAATATAATTACTTAAGTCGATATGAATTTTGTTACGTGACAAAACTAATTTGAGTTCAAATCTTGGTATACATTTTTTTCAAAGTATTTAAAACAATTTTTTTATTCAACTTTAATTCGATATTATCTGATTTTATTTGCGACGATTCTTTTGTTTTGGAAATACTCACTTCGTTCTGAAATAGTCGCTACTGCTACATAAGGCATATTGGAATTATTCATCTTTCTAGTTTATTCTATATATTGCGACTGATATGTTACAAAAAGATATAGTCAATTGAGATTTTGTTTGAATCATCTAATCGAATACTTTCGTAACATTAAATTTTTAAAATTTTTAGTTAAGCATAGGTTAAGATATAACATAGGGTAAGATATAAATTATCGAAGTTACGCATTCAACTGCGCAAAAATTAAATGGAAAAAGTATAAGACATTGGAGTAATTTTTTGAATGAGTAGGACATTGACACATCGTAAATCAGTAAAAAAAAAATCATACTTTATAAACAACGCGTGATAAAAATTTCCGAGCACGTGGGCTTGCATGCCTGACTAGGTAGCACTAACCCAACATAATCACACATTAAGCAAAACTTTTTCTTACGACTTACAATTGATGTAGTGAGTTGTCTAACCAGAACTTTAAAATTATAAGTGAATCAGTCTAAAGTCATAGGCTATCAAATTAAGACATTAATTATATATTGAATTCTAAAAAAGATAATTTTATTATAGAGTTTTTTCATTTAAAAATTTGTGTACAATCTATTCGTAAAATTATTAAAAAGTTTACTAATTGTCCATTTTAAAAATACATAACGTGTGAACAGTCCACGACTTGGCCCACATCCGACCGTTCCAACCTCTGGAGATGAGAAAACCATTTTAGCAAAATTAACTAACTCAACAAGCTTCTGAGTATAGCGGTGTTCACAATAACCCGCTCTGACCTGATCCGGCTTATTCGTTTTCTAGAATCGGGTAATTTACCCAGTTTATACAAACCGGATAATCCTGGTCGGGTATCCGATTTTGAAACCGAATTCGGATCCGGGTCACAACTTTTTGGCAGCTGGGTATCCGGTATCCGATTTTATTTAATAATTATTTTTTTTTCCTAAATAAAATGATCATGATATCTCTTAAGCTAACCTTGGATTGAATATTTTTGGAGAGTTAGTATTTGAATTTTATAATTGTTCTTACTTAAAACCATGAACAATAATATTATTCTTTCATTTTCTTAATTAATCTTTTATGACTAATTAAGTTAAAGATTTTTAGAGAGTTTATTTTTGAATTTTATATAAAAAAATTTTTAAGTAAAAATAGAGACAAACAAACATATGGTTAAACGACAAAACGATAAAAAATAAAAAATAAAAAAATTCTAACAAAATCAGGTATCCGGTTTTCCGACCCGGTTTAAATCGGGTCGGAATCGGATTGCAATTTTAAGTACCTGAAAAAGCAAGTACCCAAATTTCTGAATTCGGGTCGACCCGGTACCTGATTTTGAACACCCTACCGAGTACCAAGTACCCAACTGAAGTTTTCACATGTGTAGGTAAATCTGTAAATGGATGGCATATTATTTAACGTTTGGTTATGATGATACTAGTCACTAGATGTCGGCGAATTAGTACTTGGTACTGTTTAATGGTTCAACTTTAATTACCTGATAATACACCTACTTAACTACTTTGATTAATAATGATTGGAAATGTACTAATCATGTAGGGAATGTCATTCATTGCATTAACTTATAATTTAGGACTAATAAGCTTGTACCAATGCGTAATTTAACTATCATTTTCATAGCTTAAGGCGAAGTCAGAAATTTTGATTAGGGGCTAAATAACTTGTTTTTATTTAATAATTTATAGTGAATGTATTAGCAAAATAATTATATAAAAAATTATATAAAAGCAATATTAAATGTAAAATTTGTTTCTAAAATGAGAAAATTATAATAATGTAGGACTTAAAATTTTGTAACCTAAGTGTCTTGAATGACAAGAATTTTGTTGAATTATTATAAAAATTAAAATTTGCATTTTATGACAGTATTTTTCAAATTGTAAATCTTAAATTCATTTCTACAAGTTAATTTGATCATTAAATTATATTTAATTTTGTGCTACTTAAAAATTACTATATGTTGTCAAATTTAAAATACAATAGATCATATATTTAAATTGAAGGGTCAGGCCTCCAGCATCCCCCATGTAGCTTCATCCGTAGGCATACTTTTTATAGGGTCAAACTAAAAATTCTATTTATACTATAAACTTTTTCTAAAAGGTATACTATAAACTTTTAACCTATACATATAGTACATATATTTAGATAACAAAATTGATAAATATAATAATTTTACCTCACTGTATACGCACCGTACAATAAAATTTAATTTTGGGTTCATACTTTTAAACTCAAATATGACACAAAAGAGCAAAAACCTAAGCAGTAAGGATATATGTGGAAATTTTGATAATTTTAGTTAAAATTTGACAAAAATCTTGCAACTTTTGACATTATCTCTTATAACATCTTTACATGTACCTTCAAAAAAAAAAAAACCTCTTATATTATCTATTTTTGACTCTAACTCTAACTTGTAGCTATTCTTATTTTGTTAGTTACATGGTTTTATATAGAAAATATGGAGTATATTTTATGTCCTTGATTACACTTTTTACTTTTAGAAAGTTTTCTAATACGAATTGAATTAAAAAATCTTATGTGATTTCATTGATCATATTATGTTCACTCTTGAGTCTCCTTTTTAAAACAATACTAAAATATTGTATAGAACTTGGGTAAAATAAAATATTCATAAAACTAAATGTTCATATTAATTACATTCCTAAACAAAACTTCACAATGTTGCCCATGCGTTTTCATTTAAATTATAAGTACACATGATTAACAAATAATTTTACATGTAGACCACTATAATACGTGATCTAAAAATTATAAATATTTGAATTTTTTTAGAATGCATACAAAATTTTAAAAATATGCTAAAGAAAAAAGTTAGACCCAAACATATATTAGATCAAAGTAAGATTAAATACATGCTAAGTTAAAACGGTGGAGATAAGAGATAAAGGCACATAGGTTTTAATCAAGTCAGGGTAGGATGAAGTCCAAGCTAAGTTAGAATGGTTGAGATAAGAGTTGAAGGCACATAGGTTTTAATCGGATTATTTTTATGTCGGGTCAACTTCTATAGTAGGGTAATGTTTAGTTGGGTCGTGTTCGGTTTCGATCGGTTGATTCTAGAAGGAAAATATTTTCTTTTCACTAAATATTCTTATTGCTTCAACAACGAGATATAAACTTAAAATATAAAAATTGACGACCTAGAGATTAAAAATTAATAACAAAATAGAAAATGAGTAAAAATGATCGAATTTTAATTACCAATAGGTTTGTCCTTTTTTCTTATTTTTAGGCTAGATCATTTACGGTTTGTAAGTCAAAATTTTCAAATTACACTACATTGAGTTTTAGTTCAATTTCATAATGAATCAAATATTAACATTTATACCAGCAACTTATAAATACTCTAAAGATCGTAAGTTACAATATATATGAACTTATTCCACGCTCTTTCTATTTAAAAGCTAATTAAGTGATTCAAGAAAAAATAAAAATAAATTGTAAAAGTATTGTTTATGGATTTATTCTACACTAAAATAGGGTGTACCTTTTCCATTTAAAAGCAAACACAAATTCTTGTGAGAGACGATCTCTTTGAGAGACAATCTCTAATTGAATCGGTCCATAAAAGAAAATATAGAATAAGAGTAAAAATAAGCTTTAATCGGTTGGGCCTAAGGGACATTTCTTTGAGAAACGGTCTCTTAAAAGACAAGCTAGAAAGCAAAATTGACTGATCCAAAAAAAATTAAATTAAATTATAATTAGTGCATATTATTTTAAGGTTAGACTTAACTCAAAAAAAAAATTAGGGTTAGACTTAACTCAAAAAAAAAGTTTAGGGTTAGTTTCTAACTACATAGCACCCTTAGTATTCAAGTCTAAATTAAGATTCAGGTGCTTTCTTGAGATCGTCTTTTGTAAAGACGACTTTCAAAAGTCCAGCAGAAATCTACATTTAGAGTTGTAACAACATATATTTATAATGGGACTGGGCTTTTAAGAGTCGTTTTTACAAAAGACGGTCTCAAGTAAAAATTTGTGATTAAGATTAAGTAATTTTTTTGTGTGTCATCAATCTAAAATTTATTTGATCCATAATAAGTTGATATAAAATCATAATTATTCTTAGTTGGTTTCTTGTTTCACCACCAAATAGACACCTCATCATCAAGCTTGCTCCCCTTCCTTTAAGAAACGTACACCAAATGAGGAGAGGATTGAGGAGAGAGAACGCTTCTCACTCTAGGAATACCCAATTTAACTTTTTTATCTTTCATGTAATCCATTGAACAAACCCATCAAAATTCTCCTTTCTCAACCCAAAAAATTATATGATTATCCCTCAAATTGTCTTATTCTCTTTTATTGATCATCTTATTACATAAAGTTGATAACTTTGAAGATTTTCATTTGGGTATCATCCCATTTTTAACCTTCTAATTTCATTGATTCTATTTGTTGTTTTAGTCAAGTGTTAAAAGATATTGATGGGTTTTGATTGAAATTTGATATTTCATCAGATGTAATCATCATTTCCCAGATTTTCTTTCGATCTATAGTGATCACGTTGAAAAGATATGATTTTGGATGAAGAACAAAGAAATCAGTTATTATGTGTTCATTTATGTTGTTTTTTTCAGTTTGATGACATTTTTTTTAACTCCTATTAGTATATATCTACATGATCATTAATCAAAATCAAAACTTTAATCTACTTCTATAACTAAACGCCACCCTAAATATATCCCCTGTTTCTTTGTACTTTTTAGATCACTCTGTTTGCTTTTGAATTTTGTTGATTGTTCAAAGTTTATTGAATAATTATTGATCGTTTGATTTCAAATTGATTCTGGTACGCAATTTTCTTTGATTCTTTACGGAATATCCTCTTCTTGGAAGATTGGTATTCTTCCTACAAAAGTTTATTTTATGCTTTACATTCTGTTTGTTTTTCAATAGAATTTGGTCAATCAACCCCATCTTTAGCTTTAATTTGCATTTTTTCTGAATATCTATTTATATCTTATTCATTTTGCATCAATTTTTGATGAGATGATGGTGCTTTATGGCTTGTCCATATGTTTTTTAATTGGGATCATTTGGTTGCAATATTTTTTGTCATCATAGAGGAAGTGTTCATTGATTATTGCTATGATCCAATAATTCATTAATTCATGTAATCAACTCGACTCGACCCGAATCTTTTAAGATTAGACAAAAGATTAAGACTTTGACATTGTTTTTGCCGTAAGTATTTAGATTTATAGTTTCCCATGTAAGAGCTTTTTTGGGAATATGTAGCAAACTCTATGGGAGTGAGGGAGAATTTCATTGATTTCTGTGCATGTTGACTGTTGTTCTTCAGCAGAACAAACTTATCTCACTTTTTATGATTGGGGAAGATTTTGATCATGATTTTTTTCTCATGTAGGTTTTCAACTTGAATTGGGTTGACAATTGAATAGTACAAAACTCAAGGTAGTTATTTTTTCCCTCAATTTTAACAATGTCAGAGAATAAAGTATTCCAATTTATGATGATTTATTACTGAATAAAATGTCCTAGATTCTTGGTTAGTTTCATCCAATTGAAGAATTAGGGCACTGCAGAGTAATTGAGCAGTGCCCAAGATGGATGCCACAACAAGTGGAACTGGAACAATTCAATTCTGTAACATCCCTGAACAACCCATTACTGCCACTCTAGTCACCTCGCCTCGATCGTCATTTGTCCGGCAAGTAAGACATTGTGCCGGCGACTGGGTTCCCGGGGAATTCCCCTTAGCAGCAAAGCCTTCTATTGTTCTTCATGTTCTTACTGCTTGCAATTTAGACCCTCAAGATCTTGCAAAATTGGAGGCAAGTCATCTCATTGCCTTAATTTTATTGGGAATTCATTATTTTGTTTAAAAAGAATTGATGATGCTGCTGATTTGAATTGGGTTTTTTATATTTGTTTTTCAGGTAACTTGTTCATTCTTTAAGCAGCCAGCAAACTTTGCCCCTGCTTATGATTTATCTATAGCTGAGCTTGCTGCATCAGATATGTGCCAACAGAGAGCCATATTTAAAATTATGACTGATGAACAAAAGGAGGGTTTAAAGCAAAGATGTGGGGGATCATGGAAACTAGTACTTAGGTATTTGTTAGCTGGTGAAGCTTGCTATCGAAGAGAGAAATCGCAAGCGATAGCTGGACCGGGACACAGCATTGCTGTGACTTCAAGTGGAGCCGCTTACTCATTCGGGTCAAATAGCTCCGGGCAACTTGGACATGGCCTTACACCGGAAGGGAACGCGGCTGATGAGTATCGGCCTCGTTTAATAAGGTTGAAAATTCTGTCGTAGGCTTTTTCGATTGAATGGAAAATATTGTGGGCACGAAAGGATTTAACAGAAATCGTGTTTGTGCAGGTCCCTGCAGGGGATTCGGATCATCCAGGCTACTGCCGGGGCGGGGAGGTCGATGTTAATCAGTGATACCGGGAAGGTTTATGCTTTCGGGAAAGACTCGTTTGGGGAAGCTGAATATGGAGTTCAAGGTTCTAGGATAGTGAATACCCCACAACTTGTTGAGTCCTTGAAGGATATCTTTGTAGTCCAGGCTGCTATTGGAAATTTCTTTACTGCTGTGTTGTCTAGAGAAGGAAGGGTTTATACTTTCTCTTGGGGTAGTGATGGCATTCTCGGTCACCAAACGGAGCCTAATGATGTACAACCGCGCCCTTTATTAGGACCACTCGAGAATATCCCGGTTGTGCAGATTGCAGCTGGATATTGCTACCTGCTTGCTCTTGCTTGCCAGCCTAGTGGCATGTAAGCATTTTCTTCACCCTCTTTTAGATGATGCTATATTCGTTTATTAATGATGACAGGGTCACAAGGTATGGTCTTGCTTTGCCTTGCTATTTGTCTAGCTTATGGCGTGTACCGGCTAATTTGTTACGCAACCTCCTTATCTTTTTATAAGGGTATGGTCTGCCGTAATGCAACGCTCCCTAGACTTTAATTTGATCATAGCTTCTATGAGCAGAATCACTAGGTTGTTTGGGAAACATATTATTTTTCTTAGACTGAGATTGTTTGTGATCAATGTACTTGAATTAAAGACTCTGAGTTTATTTTAGTTAATGGAACCATGAAAATACAGTTAACAACCACTTTGTTTATCCTAGGTCGGTGTATTCGGTGGGGTGTGGATTGGGCGGAAAACTCGGTCATGGTTCAAGAACAGACGAAAAATACCCTCGATTGATCGAGCAATTTCAAACATTGAATCTTCAACCAATGGTCGTGGCTGCTGGTGCTTGGCATGCAGCTGTTGTTGGTAATGATGGAAGGGTGTGTACATGGGGCTGGGGACGTTACGGATGTCTTGGGCACGGGAATGAAGATAGTGAATCAGTTCCAAAGGTTGTGGAAGCCTTGAGTAATGTCAAGGCCATTCATGTTGCCACAGGAGACTACACGACTTTCGTTGTATCTGATAGTGGCGATGTATACTCCTTTGGTTGTGGTGAATCTTCAAGCCTCGGACACAGTAATGGTACCGATGGACAGGTCTGTATTTACTCGCTGGCTAAAGTTATGTATTTATCTTGTGATTTGTTTCTTCAATTGTTTGATGTGCGCGTTTTCGACAGGGGAATAGACACACTAATATACTTAGGCCAGAGTTAGTGACATCTCTTAGACAAGTGAAGGAACGCGTAGTGCAGATAAGCCTAACCAATTCTATTTTCTGGAACGCCCACACGTTTGCCCTTACCGAGTCTGACAAACTATATGCATTTGGGGCTGGAGACAAAGGACAATTGGGTGCGAAGCTCGGCGAGAATCAGATTGAAAGGGGCAATCCAGAGCCGGTTGATGTTGACCTCAGTAGGTAGCTACTAATCACTCGTATTGACATCCTTACCATCATATTTTCGTGATCATGAATACCGTCTATCTTTATCGTCGATATTGCATATGAATCTCAATCATCTTATTGCGTAGAATTCAGCATCTCTTCTGTAAATAGCAAAAGGTAAGATTGTTTTTAGTTAAGAACTTTAATGTAGGTTCTTAGAAGGTGCCTAGCCAAATTAGTTTAAAACCAAATTATGGTTTGATGCTTAAGGCATTTGAAGTTTAATTTATTTGAATAGTTCTCGTTCACAAATTATGTTTAGCAATCTTTCATGCATTGATTTATTTGTTTACTCCGACTTTTTAAATTGTTTTTCCTCTCATGTCTGATTTTTCGCGCCTATTGTTTGGATGGTTTTTCATTGGCTTATGGAGTGTGTGCACTTCGTCCTTTTCTGATTATATGTTCGCATTTTAGCTAAATTACTTTGGACAATAGTTTTTTTTTTTTAATATATTTTGGAGAGTAGTTATTACTTATGATTTTGATCAAATATTTGTAATTGCTGGTTGACAAAAGTTATACCATTTCAAAAAAAAAAGAAGTGATGCCAGTTACTGCTTGTCTATTATTTAATTGTTAATTTGTTATTTCAGACATTATATAATAGACAGGGCCGTTTCATTTATTTTTGGATCTGAGCGAAAAATGAAAAGGCCCTTGAAACTTTAAGGCCTAATAAATAATATGGTATTATACCTAATATTAATTTTTGTTAATATCAATTTTGTACATACAAATATATTTTTTGGGTCCTAAAAAATTTTGGGTCCTATATAATTGCTCGCTTTGCTCTTGCTAATCGATGGCTATGATGATAGATAAATCATAAATGCTTAATTAAGTCATTATATTCACTAATTATTTGGCAAAGTTCAGCCGTGTAAGGATGTTTTTGTCTTTAGTAGAGATGTTTTCTTTAGGTTTTGGGTTGAATTTTAGTTTAGGTGTTTCGAGTCAGTTTAATATTGAATTTTGTGGTTACATTATTTTTTTATATAATTTTACATTTATTTTAAAGTTGAGTCAAAGTTAAATTCAGTAATATAGTCAGATTATGTCAAATTGTCAGGTATGTTTTGGAGTTTTAGTTTTGAGTGTCATATTCTATATTCAAATGTATCACTTTTTAACGTGTCCTAACTGTATTCAATTAAAGAAAGTGCTGATTGCTAACCTTACAAAAGTGTGGAAACATAGAAAAAGAGGCATAACCATACTGGTTCGAGAAATTGAATTAACATGCATGTCTTAATTTTGTTACTGAGGAGATGATTGTGACACTTCTGAACTACGTTTTTTTATCTGGTATTTGATAAATTGAAATGGGTCCTTTGTGGGTCCATTTATGTGGACGCACCAAGGGGCATCCGTAAGCTTGGACTTACAAACTATTATGAAGGGTTAACGTACTAGGAATCAGTAATAAATAATACTTGGTGATTAGTTAAGTTGAGGGAATAAATATAGGAATAGTATAAATAGAGGGGAAGGGGAAGGGGAAGGGATTTGTAATGGGACTATGGGAGTAGTTCTTAGAGGAGTTTAATATTCAAAAGGAGAGAACAAGCTTTTCGAATATTTGTGTATACATTTTGCATACAAATTGTTAATTTATATACATTCTGTTTTGTCATTGGAAATCTCTTCTTTATGGCCAAGCCAGTCCATTACACAAATCCACAAGGAACGAGTGTTGACTTGCATACATAATTGATGAAGTTTACGCTTTTCCAAAACTATATAGTATTAAAAGGATTCCTGACTAAATATTATATATAAACTCACAACCTACCATTTTTAGTGATTTGAATTCTTTATATGCAAAGTATTTTCAACGCTTCTTTCGTCCTCACCTACTTTTTTTTCATAATTTTTGATTTCTATAAATCGTTACTTTCAAGTATGTTTTTTAAAACCTAATCCTATAAGCAAATTTTTTTTTGTTGTTGGCTACATATTTAGAGTATAGCACTTGATTTTGGTAAATAAACATAAAATCTAGAACAACTAGCTCTTGAAGTCCAACCCATTAAATATTAATACCTACTTGTCGTATTTTTAATGCCTAGTTATATTATCCTTAATGCTTACTTACCGTAGTTTTTAATGCCTATATTCAATATTTTTAATGTCTACTTACAATAATTTAAAAAATACATAATATATCGGCCCTTAAAGATAATCTCTCAAAGAAACAATCTCACAAGAATTTGTAAATATTATTACCTAAAAGTGTCAAACTTTTTTTCTTCCATCTTATGTACTCATTTATAATGACGTATTAACTTAATGAAAATTGATTATTATATTGTATTAATAATTTAAGATGGGAGGAAAATAAGGCCTTAATGATTGGGTCAGGATGATGTAGCAATTTAGGGTATAGAAAGCATTAATTTGTGGATTATTATATTACAAGAAAATCTTGTCTTATATATAACCCGAATTAGTTCTAACATTTGTACCATATCAAAATCAAATGTGGACTTTTTTTCTTTTGAAGGGCATTTTCCTTTTATACTTAATAATATTTTTATTTTAGTGATATTCTTACTGTTTTCTTTTTTTTCTTTTCCATCCATATTTCAAATTTAATCTTATCTTATTCATAAAATTTTGATTGATTTTAATATTTATAAGGAGAAAAGGAGAATGTTATACTTCACTTCATTGTTTTAAAATAACTTTTTAAAAAATATGGTAAGGTGTCATTATTGGTAAAAAGAAATAAAGCATGATTGAATGTCATTATCATGTCATCATAAGATGTAATACTAGAGAAATTTCTTGGTAATGAGATGATGGATGCCTTATATTACCTCTAAATCTAAAATAGTTCTATTATATTAAAAAATGTTACTTTTAGTTGTAAATATAATAAAATAAATTATAAAGTATTATCTTTGTTCTAAAGTTGTAGTTTTATTTGTGATTTTGGTATCGTTATCATTTTGTCTTAATTTGTACTCCCTCCGTTAATTGCTTAAGAAGTTCTCACTTTTTATTTTGGGGGTTTCAATTGTTGTTCCCATAAGAAATCTTTCCATTTATATCACAAATTTTGGACAAAAATAACCTCACTCATCCTCATTTTAATGATTTAATAATGATTATGGGCCCACATATCTTCCACTAACTTCATTTTAACATTTTTATATTTCTTATGGTCTCCACATGTTTCCCACTAACTTCATAAAAACATTTTTAATTAGTTGTGGTCCTCATATTTTTTCCTCTAACTTTTTTAAATACTTTTTTAATATTTGTGGTCCCCACTTTTCCTCCATCAAATTTATTATTCAATAAAATAATATCTCCACTATCTAAAGATTTCACTTTTCTTAATTCCCGTGAACATTCCCTATGGGAACATCAATAGGGAACGAAGGGAGTATTTTATTGTTAACCTATAAAATAAAGTATAATCAAGTGAGATTATGTTTGATTTGTCATATATTTATTGTATTATTCTCAAGTTTTTAATAATTTTTATACATATATAGTACAAATGTGGCAAAAATTTTAGAAGATAAGTATTAAATATATAATTCTAATAGGCATCTAGATTGCCCATCTAGTTGAGCATCTTCCTAAACTTAATTCCCATTTCTTGGAGTGTTTTTTTCCCCTTAGGTAAAGCTTAAAATGCAAGATATATGCCTTTCTAACCCTAAAATGCTTGAAAGAGCAAGTAGTGGTTGTCATCTCCCCTTCAAATCCTACTTTTATTTAGGGTTTGAATTAGGAACATTGATTGCTATTCTTTTCTCTAGTTAAGTCGCTTTATCTCATTAATGTTTTTTGAAGTGATTTTAACATTTTATATTGTATTACCTTAACTAGTTCTCCATTTGTTTTTTAACAAATCGAATGATTTTTTAAAAATTTGTCGCTCTGACTTTTACAAGATTTCTATTTTACAAAATGTCTCCACCACTTTTTATTTGCATACATTTTCATATTTTCTTTTCGCATATTAATTTTTTTTGATACTTATATCATTTATTAATATTGCAATATTTAAAATTTGAAATACAACTAAATGATGTGGAAAAAGCCTATTAAAAGTTCAATTCTATTTTGAATTCTAATTTGAAATTTGATTGTCGATGGAAAGAGATTTTTAGAATAAAAAAATCAAACCGTATAAATATAGGATTTTACAAACATGAGTAAACTAAGTAACTAAATATGATGGTTTATTCAAAAAAAAAAAGTAACTTAATATGATTGCAACTTTTTTTACATAGAAATATATTTGATTAAATATGTTATAATTGATCGATTGTTACTCTATTATAAATGTCATATGCAATTTTGTATCAACAATTATTGAATTTCTTAAAAAAAAATAACTATGAGAGTGTAAACAATTATTGAGTTTAAAGCCAACCAATAATTGAAAAAATATTATTTAAGATAGAACAAATGTAACCATATAATATAAACCATATATGTCTATATGGCATATAGGTAAACGTAAATTCTTGATTTTTCTCTTGAGTTACTCTGGTAAGATATCGTTTTTTAATGAGACGACTTTAAAAGTAAGATATCGTTTTTTAATGAGACGACTTTAAAATAAGAAGTCCACATGCTTATAATTCATCTAACTATGAGAGTGTTTTACACTGGAATTTGCGTCTTCCTTTTGCAGGTAGATTTAAGGAAATAGTCTTGAAGTTGTATATTTTTAACAGACTTACACATTAAAGATTTGATTAACTTTTGTATGGACTTAGTGTATATTAAAATAGTATGTAATAATTTTAAATTTAAAAAGTGTAAGTTAAAAAGTATAATTAATTACAAACTCTTACTTGAGACCGTTTTTTGTAAAGACGATTCTCAAAAGTCCAGTCCAATTCTAAATATATATTGTTAAAACTCTAAATATAGATTTGGACTGGACTTTTGAAAACAGTCTTAACAAAAGACGGCCTCTCAAGAGGGCACCTGTTAATTAAATTACATTGAAGAATAAAGAGCGTAGACTTGTAAAAATTAAATATAAGAAAATTCAAACTAAAAATATGGTCCATTAAGTCCATGTAGGCTTTGCCTTTGAAAACCCACTTATCAATATTTTATAGATGGGCCACCCGCATACGGCCTATCAGAACAAAGAAGTTGGGCTAATTTTGGTATTTTCTCGAAAAAAATAGTCACAAATATTGAAGCCTATATATAATATCACAAAAATATGCAAGTTATGACGCGTTATTAAAAGTAGTCGATTGTTTTTCCATATACGTTAATCAAATTTATTGTTCGTATATGGCCCGTCGTTATTAACAGCTAACAATTACTTAAATTGAGTTAAAAAGTCTAATAGAAAATCGCCATTATTAGTAACAATGAACAACTTCTTAACTTAGGTTTTTGGAGATTTACGTGCTTATTTTAGGAATTAAATTTATCCGATACCTATGTTTGGGATTTTTAGTGTATTTTTGCTTATTTTATTCAAATTTCCCCTAATGGACTAGAAACCAAAATTTAGCCAGCAACGTTTTGGAGGTATCAATTGCCGATGTACAATGTATTAAACATTTTTTTTTACCTTATTTTTACTTTAATTTAGTTCTATTTAATTTTAATTTTACTAAAATATGGAGTTTTAAATTTTGTTCGATTATATTACAACAATTATTATTAAATTTCAATAATTTATCGTCAAATGATCAATAATTATAATATTGATGAACAAAACATGCATGAAAAAGAATGGCCTCAAGATAATTTGAACATCTATAAAGAGTTAAAGACGATATATTGAAGAACCAATTAAAAAGATAAAGTTCAATTTAAAAAAAAAAAAAAACTAAAAAGAGAATCGGTAAAATCAAAAACTATGGGTTGTCGACTACATCAAGCAACCTCAGATATTGTAGTACTATTACACTCCTTTATATTCAACATAAGTGTTTCGGTCGATTTTTGATGCTATTCATCAATTATTTTTAAGTTGTTTTGTATTTAGAGTTGTTCCTTACACATCAATGTAGACATAAGATTCGGTTTTGAACCGATCTGAAACACGTGACTTGAAATTGACCTAATGACCCAAATAAACAACTCTAATTAATTATATTCTTAATTTATAATCTGTAACATTGTCATGTGTAGTGTAATTAATCTTATTTGATTCGTCTCGATAAGTTACTTGAGAGTCAATAAAATGGCTGCGATTTACAAAAGTCCACGTTGTGTGTAGGATATGTGTTTGGAGCTATCACAATTCACAATATAATGTTGGGTATTTACGTATAAGTTCTAAACCAATTTGGTGGCAAGCTAGTAAGTCCTTTTTTTTTTTGATTGATAATGAGAGGTACAGAACTAATTAAGGTCCCTAATGGTCCTTCATCCTTGCATATTATATGCCAAAGCCAATATTTGGCCCTTCCTAATTACTACATAAGGTATTAACAAATGGTTGGCTGATGTAGTAATGGTATATTAAATATTTTAAATGGTATATATACTTTTTTTTTCGATATAAAACAACTCACATGCGAATAATAATGAGCACTATATAGAAACCAATTCAACCAAAAGCTTAAGCTGATGGTTGAGGCCTCATAAAATATTATATACTCTAAGACACTATAACACAATCCGCAAACAAAACCGTGTAGAATTATTTTTATAAAATCTTGATAGGCAAAGTCTTAATATAAGCTTATGAAAGTATAAAAATAAGTGTATACTATGAGTTTTATAAACTTCTCATATTGCGCACATGCATCGTCTGATACCCTAATGACGGGGAACCACAAGGTGGTACGGGTAGCAAAAAGACTCATTACCTAAATTAATTGGAGTTTTGCTGATAATGCCAAATGAACATTGTTAGTTATGGTCCTAACTCAAACTTTAAAACAATTCCCAAATCCAAACTATACAATAAAATTAAAAGCTTGTGGTCCATTCCCCCAATTTCATTATTCACCATCGAAGCACAACGCGTTATAGCCTTGCCTATGGTGCGTAGGCAAAAACACTCATGATACGAGTGAAAAGGGCCAAAAAAATATAACTAAATTAAATATATATATATATATATATATATATATATATATATATATATATATATATATATATATATATATATATATATATATATATATATATATATATATATATTATATATATATATATATATATATATATATATATATATATATATATATATATATATAGGAATCAGATGGAAGGTATGAAGAATGCATAGGGTTAGACTTTATACCCTGATTTCATAGAATAATATGTCACTGATTAAGCCTAAAACACATTATAGAAAATACGTAACATAAAAGTAAGCTATAACAAAATTTTAAAATGTACCTATTTTATAACATAGTATCATTTTTTGTATACATAGTAACCAAACAAAATTAAACAAACATCCTTCTCATCCTTCTCATTTTAAAATCCTTCTTATTTGATCCTACACACACTTATATATATATATATATATATATATATATATATATATATATATATATATATATATATATATATATATATATATACATACATATATATACATACATATATATATATACATATATATACATACATATATATATATATATATATACATATATATACATATATATACATATATATATACATATATATATATATATACATATATATATATATATATCATAATATATATACTATATATATATATATATCTATATATATATATATATATATATATATATATACATATATCATATATATATATACATATATACATATATATATACATATATACATATATATATATATATATTTTGCAACTCCTAGAATGGTAAAAAGATACAATGTAGCAAATGGATAAATAATGAGATTGAACTTGGGAGAATACTTCACCTAGTGATATTTAGGGTTTTCTTAACAAATAATCGTCAACTTATGAAAAGAAAATATTGTTTGGAGTTTGGACCCTTGAATGGTAAGAAGGTAAAGAAAGCAAAAAAAATAGATTAATAATCTTGCAAAAGGACTTAACAAATAATCGTCAAATTGTAATAATAATAATAATAATAATAATAATAATAATAATAATAATAATAATAATAATAATAATAAAAGGCTATATATGCATTATTCTTTTTCTATCACATCTTGTTTTTGTAGTCGTTTTCATTTCATTTAATTTCGGAAATCGGATGCCAACTAGAATTTAGTACTTATAAGTTATAATTCACCGTAATTTACCATTTTTTGAGATAGCACCCTAAACCAGTGTATATTTCAAACATTATTTAAAAATGTTCAATTTTGAGCGGGCCCACGGTCGCTAAACTAGAGTAATATTCTTTGATTCTTCAAAGTGTATGGACCAACCGATACCTATTTGGATGTTTTAGGGCAAAATAAATTATGTGAAGTTGACTTACCAAGTCTATATATATATATCAAGCTTTTAACAAATAATTTCACAAAAACTTTTTTATATTTTATTTTTGTGTGAGAACTTATATATCTTTTAATGGAAAAATTATAAGAAACTACTTAATCTATAGGTCTGTTTGCAAAAAACTATCTAATGTATTTTTTTTGCAAAATACTACCTAATATAATATATTTCTTTGCAAATGAATACCACTTAACGGAAAACGTTAGTTGACTGTTAAGTTTGAGGGTTTGACCAATTTGAGAGGTTAAGTTGTCTATGTGGCAGTATCTTATTAGTCCTCGTATTTTAAATAATTTATAATTAAAACACATAAATTAACAAAATAAAAATAAAAGATATTTAATGCCATTTTTATTCATCATAACGATTGATTTCAAAAAACCGGACGTCGTGATTACCCATATGTGATAACTCTTATGTAAATCCGGTCGAAAGAAGTACTTATTTGTCTATTTTTCGATACGTAGACCGAAAAAGATATTTAACGTCATTTTCACCCATGTCACCACGTATGTTTTTTGAAAAAATCGTTATGATGGGTAAAAATGACGTCAAATATCTTTTTCGGTTGACGTATCGGAAAATAGGCGAATAAGTACTTGTTTCGACCGGATTTTCGAAAGAGTTACCCCATAAGGGTAATAATGACGTCCGTTCTTTTTTTTTAAATCGTTATGATAATGTCGTCAAATATCTTTTATTTATATATTATTAAGTTATGTGTTTTAATTTTAAATTATTTAAAAATACGAGGACTAATAAGATACAGCCACATATGCAACTTAACCTCTCAAATTGATCAAACTTTCAAACTTAACGGTCAACTAACGTTTTCCATTAAGTGGTAGTCATTTGCAGAGAAATATATTAGATTAGGTAGTTTTTTTATAAAAAAAAATTACATTAGATAATTTTTGCAAATAGACCTATAGATTAGGTAGTTTCTTATAATTTTTCCTATTTTAATTCGTACTTTTAGAAAACAATTTTAGTGTACGTAGTCAACTAGTTTAATGCTAGTGTAGAATTTAATTCTGATCATAATGTTTTTGGAATTGTAATTTGTATTATAAAAATTATGTTTAATGCTATTAGCTATATTTATATTTGTATATGTTAATATCATATTGCTGATAGAGTACATATAACATATTCGTCGAGGGCTACTTAACAACTTAAATAAATCATTGTAGTTTCATGGTATTGATATTTTTTCGAGTTAGAATTAGTTGCAATACTTTTTCAATTTAGATAATTCAACACATTATTTTAATTATCAGATTTGATATTATGAAAATATATAATAAGCAATTATCAATACAAAAAAAATCATTTAAAGACGAGAAAAAAGGGCCAATATTAAAATACGTATTGTGCCAACTAACTAATAAGCAATGATCAGTCAAGAATCTAGTCTAGCTGTTAAAAAATTCAAAAAGTGGCTGCCATTTAAAAACGTGATTCAAAAGCACTATAAAACAAAAACGTAACTGGAAGAACATAAATGACAAAATGTTAAAATTAATTACATGCATGTTGATCCAAAGTAGATTTTTGACAACCTAAGATTTAATACATAAAAACATCGTTATTAGTTATTCGTTTTTGTTTTCTATTTTTCATATTTTTTTATTTTTCTTTGTGACGAAGATTTAATTTCTAACCTTATCTTGTTATCTACCACACACCTATACATGCATGTAATTAGTTACTTTAATTTATTAATAATCATAAACATAAGATTTTTAAAGATCTATTTATTGGAGATATACATTTAGAATCTTCTAAATAACGATTAATTTTCAAAGTAGTTAATTTTATACTCTGTTAATAGCATGTTAAACAAATCTAAACCGTTGGGCCACACTTAATTTTTGTCATCCAAATTTAACTTTGTTCCACTCTTTTTATCTTGCCGCTTAAATTTTGTCCATAAATTAATTTTCCTCATAGTTTAAAACGAGTAAAAATTAACAGGTTGTCTTATAACGACACTTAAGCCTCCAAATTTACTTCATATCTTACCTAGATCATCTAAAGAGGGTATTGACAAAATTTAAGAATACAAAAGTGAGGCAATATAATGGTACAAATGAAATTGGAATGTCTTGAAGTTAGTACTAAGTATTAACTAGGTGATACTTTCAAACCACAAATTTGTTATCTCTGTAATAACCGGCCACAAAACTTTTCAGATTCTTCCCAAATTTCCCATATTCTTTAATTTATAAATACACCCATTACTCTAACAATAACTCCCCAAATTTTTTAAGAATACAAAAACAAATGGCATTTCAACTCTTCTTATTTTTCACCTTAATTATTCTTCTTTCTCCTATTTTCATCAACGGTTCTACTTTCAAGGACCCTGAAATTGTAGCACATGAAGTACATAAGTATGTCCTTTGATTCTCACTTTTTTTTAATACATAGGAACTAGGCTAGGGTAGCATCAATGCGTTAATTTGTTTATTTATATGTTGAATTATGCAAATTTTAAAATTATAAAAAATTAGTATTATGAAAGTTTGCGATTAGACGATTCAAATAAGTTCCCACTTGACTAGATTTTTAGTTACATATTAATTGCAAATATATAAATAGTACACATAAGCGAAATGTAACGAGTATTTCAAAATGGAGGAAGTATAATGTGAAAAGTTTAATGTATCATAAAATCTTTTTTTTTATTAGTAAAAGTATGTTTCTTTTAGAAAAAAGAAGAAATGTCACAAAATTAGGTTTTAACATCTCATTTAATTATCATTTTACAACATTTGAATTTAAAAACTCTGCACATTGAAATTCGAAATCTTATTGCTAATTGAGTGGCACATACTAGGGTACGTAGCGCAAAAACTTTGTTTTATATACAAACTCTAGATAATTTATTCAATTTTTAAAAATCATTAAAAGAACAATGTAATCAGCACAGAAATTCATGAGCAAAATTAGGTTTATTTGCTAATTGCTAATATAATAGCTTGTTTGAGTCTATAATTCATTAAGCACAAAGTTCAGTCTAATTCGACATGCTTTAGATCCATTTCAATATATAATTCGTTATATTGGTTTCTTTATCATCAATAACTCAAATTTAAATTTAGTATTTTATAAAAAAAATGTATTATGTTATATTCATCAGTGATGATCTTTAAAATTAATCGCTATAAAATAATTTTTAAAATTGCACTTTTAAAGCAATTTTATTTATCATACACTGTCAATTTGTAGGCAAATAAGGAATGCTACGAGGAGGAATTTGGGATACCTCTCATGTGGGACCGGAAACCCGATCGACGATTGTTGGCGGTGTGACCACAAGTGGGAGCAACACCGCCAACGGCTAGCAGACTGTGCGATCGGGTTCGGAAAAGATGCAATAGGGGGTAAAAATGGAAAAATCTATGTAGTAAAAAGTAATGAAGATAATCCATCAAACCCTAAAAAAGGAACCCTAAGGTGGGGAGTCATCCAAGACGAACCATTATGGATCATATTTGATCATGATATGGAGATTAAACTTAAACAAGAATTAGTGATGAATTCATACAAAACAATCGACGGTAGAGGAGCTAACGTCCACATATCTAACGGTCCATGCATAACAGCACAATTTGTTACCAACATTATAATTCATGGTATAAATATACATGATTGTATAAGTGGAGGAATGGCTACAGTACGTGACTCCCCACAGTTACATGGGTGGAGAACAGTATCGGACGGTGATGGGATCTCTATCTTGGGATCAAAAAATATTTGGATTGATCATTGTTCACTTTCAAATTGTACTGACGGTTTGATTGATGCAACTCGCGGTTCAACTGCTATAACTATATCTAACAATTATTTTACACACCATAATAAGGTTATGTTGTTAGGTCATGATGATGATTATGATGGAGATCAAAACATGCAAGTTACTATTGCTTTTAATCATTTTGGTGAAGGATTAGTCCAAAGGATGCCAAGGTATTTAATTTTCACAAATTCTTACTTGAGACCGTCTTTTGTAAAGACGGCTCTCAAAAGCCCAATCCAATTCTAAATATATACTGTTACAACTCTAAATATAAATTTAGGCTGAACTTTTGAGATTCGTCTTTACAAAATACGGTCTCTCAAAAATTTTAACTAAAATATTAATTTTACATGATTTTAAAACTAATATAAAATCTGATTGAAAACTTATTAGTTGGTCATCCAATATTATGCTAGTTTAGTAACATACCGATATTTCATATTTGGCATGTTTCAACGTTAGAATAATTAGGGTCTAATTTCAATAATTAAGATGAAGCCTCTAAAATGTTTGAGACATAGAATTCAGTGATATTAAAAAATACTACTAATTTATATTTTTAGTGTAATAATTACTGGTTTTTATTTTATGTTTCACTATAAAGTGATTTAATTAGTAACATTTTATTTGAGCTTTTGAGACATGTAATTATTACTATAGGCTATAATGTCATTTATGAAAAATGTCACTAGAGATTCTGCTAAAAGGTTTAATAAATGTCACTAAATTCACTATATATATAATTAGAAATGTAAAATAGTGATACTTAAATTAAATATCACCATATATATCTCACTAAAAAATATTATGTTGTAGTGTTTGAGTATGCATTTGGCAAGTATAGTAAATGTTAAAATAAAAATTTGTTCTATTGATCTAAGGTCTATTCTTTAGGGAAAACCATGGGCTTTTTTTTTCGTGTGGATGGTATATCGTTTTGATAAGATAAAAATTTGTTCTATTCTAAAGTAAACTATAATGGTATAAGAAAATCTAGTTTATTTAATTAGTGGATGTTAATTAATTAACCTTAAATTTAATTTGATAAAATTGAAAATATTTGCAGGTGTAGACATGGGTATTTTCATGTTGTGAACAATGACTATACACACTGGGAAATGTATGCAATTGGAGGAAGTGCTGCTCCTACCATAAACAGTCAGGGTAACAGATTCCTTGCTCCTGATGACCCTAATAACAAGGAGGTAATTAATTAACTTTAATTCATCATCAAAATTATAATAAACTCAAACCATTAAAAAATCTCATTTAATGTTAATATTATATGTACAATTTCAAAATCCTTTCTTATATTTTCGGTTTTAATTAATATCATTACGTACTCATATCTTTTAATATGTCTACTCATATATATACCTTAATATACGCATCTCAACTACCTTCACAATACTACAACAATCTCTTTTGAAAAGTTGACATATATTATTCCACGTAATTTTAACACTTGCTTGGAGATTTCAATATATCATCTATGTTTATAACACCCATGTTACGATCTAATCCCTAGAGTAAAAATTGACATATTTTTCAAATATTCTGTGTAATTTCAAACGATCTTTAAACACATATATACTACGTAATTTAACATTAAGACCCTTAATTTTGTAGACCTCTGTGCAATAGAACATGTTGAACATGCTCAGAATGTCTCTTATTGAGATCAATGTTAAATAAAGTTTTTGATTATAAGACTAAATTTTAATAAAAATGTAGGTGACTCAAAGAGAAGATACATCAGAAAGTGAATGGAAGAATTGGAATTGGAGATCAGAAGGAGATGTATATTTAAATGGAGCATATTTCACACCTTCAGGAAAAGAAAGTTCCACAAGTTATGCAAGAGCTTCAAGCTTAAGTGCAAGACCTTCTTCTTTTGTTGGATCTATTACCAAATCTGCTGGTGTTCTCAATTGCAACAAAAACTCCCACTGCTAGCTAGATCATAAACCTTGCAGTCTATATTAATTATAAATTTTTGTGTTTTCTAATTTTTATTTTTAGGAGTCTAGCTAGCTAGCTCCCCAAATTGTAATTTTACAAGCGTTGATTTTTTTATCCATTTTCATAAATTTTTTTCTTCTTTTTCACATATTACATGTTTCCTTTCTCACAGAAATATACTCCATCTTATTTTCCTTTTTAGTCGGTCGATATTCATGTTTCATTATTATACATTTTTCTCAATTTTTCATGAATTATTACATTTTATTGGCCGCTATTCCTCAAATTTTTTTATTTACACAAAATTTATACATGGGCTAATTATTTTCGTCAAGTTGAAGTAAATATTTCTTTAAAATGGAAAAAAATCAAACAAAACATGGGTTTCAATTAATATAGTTCATTGATGTACGTATGACATGAAAGTATCCTAATTTGTTGGTTGTTTATTAAAGAAAAAGAAGACCAACAAATAAAAAACTAATGAAAAAATCTAACAATTTATAATGTTTGACTTTTTAACTTAAAATAACTAAAAGTCAAAAGTCAACTTTAAAGTCATTTACCAAACAATCTAATATATATACGGAAAGACCTTCCAAGTCTGAGGTGCAATCAATTAATTGCCATATGGTCGTGGTGCATGGCCCTATCTAATATATATGCATTCTCATTGTATCATCACATTGCATTTCCTTCCTTATTATACGGGGGTACGGCAGGTATTATTTGCATCGACATTTATTGTCTTTTTGATTATCCGACATATTGATTTTAAATTGTGGTAATATGAATAATGTTTATATGAATTTTCATAATCTGTCCAGGGTCGTTCCTGACCATAGGCAAGGTAGACATTTGCCTAGGGCCCAGAGTTAGAAAGGGCCTAAAATTAGAATATGCTCGTTAATGGAAGTACACACTTAAAAATTTGCAATTTACGAGTAGTTCTTTTATTTTATTTAAGAATTATATATACGTCTACATTTAGAATGTTAATTATAATATATAGGGTCCATCTTTGTTATTTTTCTAAACACATGTTTAAGTTCGGAATCGACCCTTCATAGAGAGGGCCATCTTCTTTCAATTTGCCTAGGGCCCATATAATGCCAGGGACAGCACTGAATCTGTCCCATATCATTTTTATGGTAATAAAATTTCAATAATTTTTTTCTACAGTTTTTCATTACCTACATGGCTACATACCTCATTTTCAAACAACAATGAATTAGATTAAAATTATTTTTTTAAGAAAATGAGATTATTTGAAGAAGAACAAGAAATTTGTTGTAGCTCTAGCCCTGAATAATAAATATATTGTATCTAAAAAAATATCATAAGAAATTTCTTAAAATTTTCTTATATTAACTATATTTTTTTATTCTCAAAATTAAATTTTACTTACTTTTGTAAAAGATCGTACCTCAAACAAAAGGAGCTCTCACACAATTACTTGTGATAGTTAATTTATTTAAATTCTTTATGGCTATAGCTGATAAAACATAAGTACTTGGTCCAGGATCATTCTGGAAGACCTTTTTGACTCAATGTAGGAATTTAGTAGGTTATTTTAGCTTTAAACTTGAAACTTAGCTTATTCTTATCATAATTAATCCTCTTGGGTTGTGTTTGGAAACATTTGATTTATTTAAAACTATAAATTATGATATACGAAATTATAGATGAATTATTTAAAAATGACAAAGTTTAATTTACGAAGACATTTACAAAATTTCAAACTTAACGATTTACAAAATAATGGCGAAATTAACTCAAATAGAGCATCAATCAATTTTATTAAGAGAAAAAAAAAAGAAAAAGGTAAAGGCTTAGAACACAAATTCTTACTTGAGACCATCTTTTGTACAGACGGCTCTCAAAAGCCCAGTCCAATTCTAATTATGTATTGTTACAACTTTAAATATAGATTTGGGCTGGACTTTTGACAGTCGTCTTTACAAAAGACGGTCTCTCAAGAGAGCACCTGTATAATGAAACAGGCCATGGCCCATGAGCAAAAGCCCAATCCAATGAGCATGCATGTGCAACAGAAATTGATGTTGCAGAAAGCAGGGATGAACCATGCATGATGTGAAGCACCATTACTCAAACCTAATTCATTATCTTAAGAGGACCCCATTAACCAACACATCAACACTCAAAAGGTTGGATTATACTAGTATATGGATAATTGGATATGCATTACTTTATCAAACATCTATCTAATTAGTTATATATTACACTTAAATGACAATTTACATGGATCTTAGTGTTTGCGATTCTTTACGAATATTCGAAAGTAGCTTGAAATCAATAATGATTCACTTTTTTAGATTTACGATTTATGAGGAAAGTAGCATATTGTGTGACTGTGAGCTGATCTTATTCGTTGTTGTTGACTTTACCTCATACAATGGAATTAAGACATTCCATTATAGCAAGTATATTATTGCAATACGAAGGAAATGGATGATGAACATAGCAATAAAGAATAAAGTGACAAGTTGAATATGAAATCTCAAAGTCTCAAATGATCTCAAGATCTAACCAAGACTTGTACTTTCTCTATTACATTATATTTACTATATTTTCTTTCTTTCATCTGTCGTATAATACTTGCTACATTACTATATATGTCATATAATAATTTACAATTATCTTATTTATCCCTATTTTATTCTTATTTCATATTTCTTTTACTTTTACATTTTAGTCCTTATTCAGAAACAATATATAATGATATTTTACTATTAGTCAATTATTTTCTTAATACTTATGTCAAACCCTATTTATTAATCTAAAATCAAAAGTCAAAAAGAAGAACAGAGGGCACATGGGCAGAATATGGATGCCCTCTCATAAAGGATTATGTCTAGTTTTGAGTCTTATGGCTATCAATCTATCATTATGATATCCTCTTTTATGTGGGGAGCTAGCTGTGACCAGGGATCATACGTTAAACAGTGTGCTAGGGAAAAAAATTTAAGATCCTTTTTACATTTTATATTATTCCATCTTTTTTAATTTAGTGCCTTTATTTCAAGAGAATAGTTATAAGTATAATATGAGTGTTTTCAAGGAAAATAGTGTACTTTATGCGGGTTTAAAAAAACTACAAATAAGATAAAAATGCTTTAAATGTGTAGATGAAAATCAAAAACAAGCATTTTTATGTAAAAATAGAATTAAAGCAAATATTATAGGACGAACAAAAAAGTGTAGCAAGCCAAAATCTTTTACTGTTCATTTCGCTTGTTAAGGATTGAAAATTAAGAATTACAAATTTACAGCGTAAACGACATATTCAACTCTAATTTAATAAATAAGTAAGAGTTAATATAAGTAATAATCTAATTATTATACTTAAAACAATAATCATTTATGTTAGATACTAGAAGTATGACTGAAGTAAATAATATATTCCCTTCTATGAACTAATCATTATTAATGATATAGTTAGATTAGCTAGTCATAATTTGATTTTCCATTAATTTTACATAGCACCCTATAAGACTAGTAATTTGCACCCTTAAAATTTTCAATTGTGAGTACCTGCTCTAAGAGAAACATGATTTAGGATATGCAGATTTTTGGTTGCACAAATCTTAAAAATAATATTCTTAAATTTAATAAATTGCTTTTCGACCCTAACTTTTTAAAAATGAATAAAATAAATGGGGCCTTACAAGTTACAAATTAATTGTGTTTTTTTTATTATACTCTATGAAAATAGTCGAAATCAAACACAACCATGTGAAATCGTTTCAATATTAGAAAATGTAAATAGAAACACATATGAATAATCAACATGGTCTAAACTAGCAGAGTATTTAAAAAAAACAATATAGAAGTGAATTTATTTTTACTTCATTATTAAAAATATAGTACTATTAATATTTATATTATTTTAATAAATTAAAATATTACTTCCCAACCATCTTATTTTGTTCCTCAAAATATAAAGATGAAAATTTAAAAAAAAATTATCTACAAAATTCAATATCAATTACATGCCATCATCATCACAAGTGTGTACTCTGCTCTTCATACCAATTAAGATATATATATATATATATATATATATATATATATATATATATATATATATATATATATATATTATATATATATATATATATATATATATATATATATATATATATATGTTTTTTTTAAAGGCAATATACATCAATGTAACTTGTTTAATTCGTACTAAAATTACACATGACTTTTGTAACCAATGGTTAATTGTAAAAAATCTCTCTCAATTTTATCATTATTAAGGATAATATTGCGTAAATATGACATTTTCAAACCTACACTAGGTGGCATCCACCGAATACATTGGGGTAATGAAAAATAGAAAAATAGTATTTCAGAGCATTGTATTTTGTTACTAGATTTGCCAAACAATATATTAATATTCTCTCACATCTTTAATACTTTTAACATTGACATTTGCAAATTGCAACTTAAAATTGAATTTAAAAAATTGTTACAATACTTCAAAACATAATCAAGCTAATTATAGAAGATGATTGGAGTATAAATTGTTGCAATACTTAAAAGTGTTTGATCTCGTGAAGGACACCGACTAAAATTAAGCTGTACACAAATTTGGATTATTAGGGATCAAAATATAATGAAACTAGATTAAACAAAAAAGGTGGGTTTTAGAAGTGACATTTTGTGAGATCAAATGACATTTGATAATACTTTTTTGTACGTGATTCATAATTGAAATATCAAAATTGACCTATCGCTTGTATTTGTCGAGTGCAAACTCTATAATAAAAACAATTTTCTCCATTTTAAAATATTTATGTGAATAACAATATCACATCCATCCAATTTTGTTCAATGTTTTGTGCCGCTTGAAATTATTTTGATAAAAAGTAAATAGAGCCCATTTCCAATAAAATTATGTAACCTAACCTATAATTTGATCCATATATTCATTCCTCGAGGGGAAACCATTATCATACGTACAACTTTTTAATCACTTATGTATAATTAGTAGGACTGGTCATGGATCCAAAAATCTATTAAACCCATCTCTACTATTAGGGTATAATTTGATCCAATTTTTTGATATTCAGTTAATTTGGATTTGATTCAGGGTTCAAAATAAATGAATTTAAATTTGAGTTTAAAATCGAGATCTCGATCTAGGTCTTCAGATCTAAACTCAACCCAAATCTTCTGTAAAAGAATTAATTAGAGAATGAGCATTGTCTAAATTCTTATCCAAAATTTGGAGGGACAAAATAGTTGCTGAAAGGTCACACAGTGTCGGTGAGCAACATAAGTAAGGTAGGAGTATATAATTCTGGTACCATTTCATCTCACGACTCTCAATAATTCATACAAGTAGACCATTCTCATTTATTTCCCAGACAACATTTCTATGTCACTCACTTTTCTTAACCGTTAACTATCTACCTATACCCTAAACTGCAATACTCACCAGACTAAGTTTATACGTATATACTTTATTTGTCACTTTGATGTTATTAAAAATAATACTATATTTTTCCTCACAATATATTACTATTCACAAATTCTTGTGAAAGACGATTTCTTTAAGAGACCATCTCTAATTGGATTGGCCTATTGGGGAAAATATAGAGTAAATGTAAACGATAAGCTTTAATGAATTGGGTCTGAGAGACGTCTCTCAGAAAGACGGTCTCTCAAGAGACTGTCCGATTACTATTAGTAGCAATTAAATTTTAATGAGATGGAAAGAGTATCTCATTTTGTCATGAACTATATATCAAGTATAGCATTTTTTTCGGAGCAAATCTCTCATTTGAGATTTACACAAATATTAAGGTAATAGAACCACAACAAAAAATATTTACATTTGGAGTACAAATTATGAAAATGTAAAATAATGCAAGGAAAGGATCGTTGCAACTAAAATCTACATGTACAAATTAAAGAGGAGACCATAACAAAGGTTTCCACCATTTCAAAAATCATTACCAAAAATAAAAATATGATAATTTGTGTAAACTAATTAAAAATAAAATGGAACATTTATTCTAAATTGAAATACTACTAGTGACTTATTACGATTTCCATATTATAAAGTATTTCATCATCATCATCATACCCGGTATATCCAATTCATAGAAAAGCTATAATCAGGATTTGAGAAGAAAAGAAAGATGGCAAGTCATACCCATAATTCCACCACTTTCTTAATTTTTAGGTCATTTTTCATCCTAACAATTTCGTATTAATTAGGTAACAAAAGAGCCCCTAGATGTCTTCAAGTAACTAAATGTGTAGAGGCCAAAAATACAATTCATTTAATACATGGGGCCCCACTAAAAGCCCTATCAAATCCCTCATTTTTCACAAAATAACTAATTCTCACTCTCTTTATATACACCCGTCATCTAGTCTAGCTTCCATCCCTTACAATTGCTTTGCACCCTACAAGTTAATAGTTAGATAGTTACAAGGAGAAATGGCATTTTATCTCTCCTTGCTTTTCCTCATTACTTTTCTTTCTCCCATTTTCATCCACTCTTCTCATGTCCAAGATCCTGAACTTATAGCACAGGAAGTACAACAGTATGTTTTTCTTGCTTACATTACCATCATATTCTTTTCAACTTATTATGTCTTAAAAAGACGATTACAACCCTTCAAAATGATTGTAAAGTTAATATGATATGGAGTTGAAAAAAAGGCAACATAAACATAATATGATTATTTTTGCTAAAAATAGTAATGTAGCAAATAATTTAAACATACTAAAATGGAAAATAGTGCAAATATAATAAAACGAAGAAGTTAAGTCTGATATCACCCTCCGTCACACTTACGTTTTTTTGGTTCTAATTTTAATTAGTTGCCGTCATATCTACTTTTAGTGTGTTTGGTACATACAAACATTATTAAATGTTTTATTTTGAGAGAACACAATATTAAATGTTGCTAGCTCTTTTTACACAAAATTGTAACACATTCGTTTTTATACATTATTTTGTAGGCAAATAAGGAATGCTACTACTAGGAGAAAATTAGGATACCTCTCATGTGGGACCGGAAATCCAATTGATGACTGTTGGCGGTGCGATCACAAGTGGATTCAAAACCGCCAACGGTTAGCGGATTGCGCAATTGGGTTCGGAAAGGGTGCACTAGGGGGCAAAAATGGAAAAATCTACGTGGTAACTGACAATGGGGATGACGCAGTGAACCCGAAACCAGGAACCCTACGGTGGGGAGTCATCCAAGAAGAACCATTATGGATCATATTTGAACGTGACATGGTGGTTAAACTAAAACAAGAATTGATGATGAATTCTTTCAAAACAATCGACGGTAGAGGAGCTAACGTCCATATAGCAGGTGGACCATGCATAACAGTACAGTATGTTACAAACATTATAATTCATGGAATAAATATACATGACTGTAAACGAGGAGGAAATACTATGGTGCGGGACTCCCCATCGCATTATGGGTGGAGAACAATATCAGATGGTGATGGGATCTCAATCTTTGGTGGTAGTCATGTTTGGATTGATCATTGTTCACTCTCAAGTTGTACGGATGGGTTAATTGATGCTATTCATGGGTCAACTGCTATTACCATTTCTAACAATTACTTGACCCATCATAATAAGGTTATGTTAATGGGTCATAGTGATTCTTTTACTAGGGATAAAAATATGCAAGTTACTATTGCTTTCAATCATTTTGGTGAAGGATTAGTCCAAAGAATGCCAAGGTAAGTTTCTCAATTTTTTTTTATTTCTTTTTTATTTGTGATATTTTCAACTCGTTTTCCTCATACCTTGATTATAGCTTTGAGATATACCAAATATGATGATGATAATGATTTTCAGATAGGTCATCATAATTGCATCATCATGAAAGTTTAATTTTAAAGAAAGATCTAAAAAATCTAGTGCAATGATTAAATTTAAGATTTATTAAGAAAGATATAAAAATAAGGTGATACAAACGAACCTATTTGTATCACCTTATTTTTGCCAAACCAAGTAAAATACTAAAATTTAGTTAAATTAATTATTCTAGTACATTTTTGTTTAAAGGTGAAGAGTACAATAAATTAGTAGCTAGATGGTGGATACAAATCAATCTAGTATTCAAGGGAAGATAACAAATAATTTATACTCGTATCTACTTTAAAGAGAGGACGAGTAAAAGGGTCAATTTCGCTTTTATTATATACTCGTAGATAGTAGATGTAATGGATGCTTAACTTTTAGAATTAATGGCAAACATGGGCAGGTGTAGACATGGATATTTTCATGTGGTGAACAATGACTATACCCACTGGGAAATGTATGCAATTGGAGGAAGTGCTGCTCCTACAATAAACAGTCAAGGTAACAGATTCCTTGCTCCTAATGACCCTAATAACAAAGAGGTAAGCTTTCTTAATCAATCTACATTTTTATTTTAGATTTGGTATTTCCTATTTTAATGAATTTGTGGCTACTTAGGGTTAAACAAATAAACATGATACCTAATCTTTGGTTTTTATGTTTCATACATTCTTTTGTATTTACTCCTTACTTTTTCCCATCCTAAGGAAAATGATTTGTACTATAACATAAAAAGAAAATCATATGAATAAGGATTGGGAGTTTAATTTAGTGTTACACATTATATCATAATTTATCACTTCAAAACTGTAAATATAATAGGAACAAGCCAATAAAGATGATCTCAATGTGAAACCGTTTCATTTGAGAATTTATGACCTATTATTTGGTTTGCAAATGAAAGCCCTATTCAAGCTCATAACTCGTACAGATCAATGACACAATCTAAATGAAATAGATCGGGCCTTTTAAAAGTAGAATGAGGTAAGAAATTTATATCTCAAAGAGCTCCGTGAGTATACATAACAAATGTGTCGGTATTATAAAGTAAAAAGCTCCTTTTTTACTCATCAATTCCTTCGACCACTGAGTGGGATGCAGTAAACTCAAAGCAAAAAATGTTGAAGTCTTAAGGGAGTATATCTTATGGAAAAGTGATCAATTTTGTTAAAAATATGGTAGGTAACGAAACGAGAGGAATGGCCGCAAAGTGAATGGAAGAAATGGAATTGGAGATCACAAGGAGATTTATTACTGAATGGAGCATTTTTCACAGCTTCAGGGGCAGAGTCTTCTTCAAGCTACGCAAGGGCATCTAGCTTAAGTGCAAGGCCTTCTTCTTTTGTAGCGTCACTTACAATGTCAGCTGGTGTTCTTAATTGCAAGAAAGGCTCTCACTGTTAGATCAACCTACTACTATATTTTACTTTTACTCTCCAAATTGTATTTACCCTAAAAGGAGAGTACAAAAAATTATTGATTTTATCCTTTCTATAAATTCCTCCGCCCAACTTTTACCTCTGTTGATTTATACTTACACAACCTAAGCCTGCTTCTAGTAAAACAAAAATTGTAGCAAGAGAATTGGTTGTTTATAGTTTGTTCATATATATTATCCTCAGTTTCTTTTTAATAACACTTCTCTACTTCTCCCAAGAAGGTCTAAAGGCAATTTGCCTTTGGAAAAAGATGGATATTAATTGGCACATAATTTATCTGCAAGTTAACATTCTGTTTATTCATCTAACGGTATTTTTGTGATAGACTTTATTTTCCCAACTGCATCTTCTACTTTCGGAATCCAACTTACAATACACTTTGCTACAAGAATACCGAGAGTCAACATGATTCTCCTCCCACTCTTGTGAATGAAAATTGACCCTGGTTTAATTTTAACCGCCGACAAGAAGATTAATTCACTTTCACTATGGCTGAAATCAAAAAAAAAAAATCTTAAACTAGTGATCATTGACTTATCGAACCAAATTAATCCGAGTTCAACCTAAGTATATACTATAAAAAAGCCTTGATTATCCATAAAAGAAAATGCATCAAAAAACTACTAATTAAATGGGAAAAGCGAAAGGCATGTTAGATAGTATAAAATGTCCCAAAAAATCCAATAGTTAGATCTAGTGCCCAATAATAATAATGAAAATTTGTCATGAATAATCCGACCTATTATCCATCTGCTGTGAATAATCTCAACTATTGATTATTTCTAAATAATTCAATCTTTGTATATTTTTTGCTGACAGCACTACTTGTCACATTTTAACCGACTATTATACGTACCTATTAGCCGTTACGTTCACTTCCTCTTTATGCTTCTTTGTTAGTCTACCTCAACTCTTCTTTGGTGTTAGGTAGCTATAGTAGTCGATTAAAATGTGGAAAACGGTGTTGTGAGCAAAAAAAATTCAAAGGTCGGATTGTTTAAAAATAATCAATAGTAGGGATAATTCACAGCAAAATGGCAATAGTTCGGATTATTCAGCACAATTTTTCCTAATATTAATAATAATAATAATAATATTAATAAAAATAAAAATAATAATAATAATAATAATAATAATAATAATAATAATAGTAATAATAATGATGAGCATGATACGTAATGAAATTCAAACTAATGGGAGGCATTGATGGGGTCAGCTCTCACATGGAATGCAGTAGCCACAGTTATCTCCATCATCTTAAATTATCACAAGACCACATTAAGATTGGGGAAGAGTAGGACAATATTCCAACCATAATTTTGTCCCTTTAAATAAAAGTTCCTATAAGCATTTGCTACCCTTGATCTTTTCTACTCCTTAAATTCAGCAAACTAGGAGAAGAGTAGAAGTATATTATTTCTGCTTTTAATATGTACTTCAGACTCTGACATCTTTATCCTATCCTCACATATAATTATTATGCACAAATGTCGGCAAGCCAACATTTACATTAAGTCAATTCACATTGCTAGTACAGTAGCAATAAATCTCATGGGAGCTTTTAGGTCGAAGTAGGACAAACAAAAAAGCTTAGTAGTAGTACTGATACTAGTACGAGAAACGTAAGAGTTGGAAACGTTTCCAAAAATAGAAACCCGAAAATTCAAGCATCTATATTCAACATTTAAGCTCAGGTAAAAATTAAATTAAAGGGTGAATAGAGTTTGAAATTATCATGACAAACATGCCACTAAATGTAAGAGAATGGAATAAACCTTGACTAAACTACTCTTCGTTTATAAGAATAAAGGACTTGCAAAATTGAAACTAACCTTAGTACTGTCAAAATTCTGATGGTGTGATGACATCGTCTATCTTCAAAATCATCTTTACAACCTGGGTGGCGAGTAGAATCTGCTGCTGCTTACCGATCAAAGTCTCAAATACATTCTGCTCACGCATGTCATTTGTACCAACATCATTGCAATCTATACCGCTGCAAGAGTCGTTGTCCTGTTCAAATTGGAAGGAAAATCAAGAACCTGCTCTAAGTTTTCGCATTCTAACAGAAATGCAAGCGGAAAAGGCAAACACTAGTAATCCAAGTAGACTAAGCATAGATTGATACAATATAAAACCAAATCATGCATAATTAGTTTAATTAATATAAAACCATACCATGCATAATTAGTTCAATTAATAAAACAGCCATACCCGGAAATTTGAACCAACTGTGCCAAGAAATTCAAAACCTAAGGGCTGTGTTTCACTACAGACATTTAGATTGAATAATTTTTTTCCAGTAGCAATCGAGTTTTAAAACTCAATTTCCTTCGATAGATTGTTAAGAAATAGGGGGATGGAGAAGAAGCGAAGGGAACAAGGAACAAAGGAAGGTAAGGACAGAGGTATATGAAGGGAAAAAAAAGCACTTCCTTAATTAGATGTATTTTTAACTTGGCGAAGACGTACCAAAATGAAGGAAAATGGAAATTCAATTTTCTGAAGAATGATTTTTCACCCAACCAAGCATGCCTTTACAATAAGGAATTTGCATTCCAATTGGCGAGGCATGTTAGCAAAAAATGCACCATACCAGGGTTATATAATTTCCAAACCGCGTGAATGTTTTCACAGCTCAGAACTTAAAACTCTCAGCTTTTCTAATCAAATTCCTTTGAACTTTATCCTACTACCATGTGTATTTTGCATGAGCACAACTAACGTTTAGACAATAAAGAGTTAACGATAATTCAAATTAACATATTGCATGGCAGTCTGTCTGTCAATAAGAATGCTTAAACATGAACCTCGTGATATTAGCTACACTAAAACATGATGATGTAGGTAAACTACCAACATTAACACATAATTTCAGTGGATCGGTATTAATGAAGAAACTAACCGTAAACACTAGGAACCTCAAAAGATAAGGAGGCCTCTCTATTAAAACAATTGTAAATTTCATGAAGTTTTTTAAAATCAATTTAATAACACAAACTAAGACCATGCTTTTATTGGGGGTAAATATTAAGGAAAAATATGAGTCAAACTTCGGAAATGAAGGGAAGTAGAGGTGGAATTGAAATAATAGATAAGAAAAAGTTGATACAATGATATAAGGAAAAGGAAGTAAAGGGGGGGATTATCATTTTACTTTTGGGGAGAAAAGGGCAAATATTTCTCCTCCGTCCCACTAGAATAAATATTTACCTCCAAAATAAGGGATACCTACATTCCTACTTTTTCCAACACTTCACAACCATTTTTTATCCTTGACAACATTTATATTATCTTAATTTTATCCTCCAATAGTCTTGTTTTTCTTAGTTTGACTTTTGATTCTCCCATAAATATTTACTCCCAATACAAGCAGGATCAGAAGATTCAGCTTTTAGACAAGAAACAGCATGAGTAGCAACGATCACTTGTCAAGACTTATGAAAATGGAAAAAATTAGTTGTGATACAGTCAAATTATATAGTTCAGGATATATGGATAATAAAGTACCACCAAGCCCACTTACCTTAACTTGCTGATGTTTCACAGCAGCCAGTGTTTCAATAGGCTGAAGACCACTGTTCTCCGCAAGGGCCATGGGAACTGCATCCAATGCATCAGCAAAAGCCCTGATAGCATACTGTAGATACAATTAAAACAGTTGATAAATAAATGATAACATTTCAAATCCTCATAAATAGGTAAACTGCGCTTTAAATACCTGCTCAACTCCTGGGTATCGGTCAGCACCAGCTTCTACAGCAAGGGAGCAAGCAATTTCAGCAGAGCCCCCACCGTACACAATAGAATTATTGCGAATAAGATTCCTTGCTACACAAAGTGCATCGTGTACGCTTCTCTTTGTCTCTTCAATCATCATTTTGTTACCTACATTGTGAATAATTGGACAAACATTTCATGACAAATGGAGCTAATTGCTAATCTTCAGTCGTAGCAGAAAATCACAACCTGGTGACAGACATACTCAGACCAACACAATTATAAATCAGATAATTTTAAGAGTAGACATATTTAGACCACCATAATTTCAAATCAAAGGATTTTGAGAAATCATAATAAGCAATTTATGGGCAATGAAATGGAACTCATATACTAGAAATTGAATCATAGATGAACTGACTAGAGTGATTAAACAAAGAAATGATTCTACCTCCACGGATAAATATGGTTACAGCCCTGGAATTGGCACAATGTTCAATGTACAGCATTCGTTCTTTTGTTGTACCAAACGCTTTCTCACGTACCAACCCAGCCTAAAATATCAGGATTAGTCAGAATATATATATATATATAAATTTTCAATGCAACTATGAACATTTGACTCAAAACAGAACGTCTCTGGCAATATGTGGAATGATTCATAGAAGCTCTAAATGATTAATGAAGGAATAAATCAGGGGGAAAACACGCTCAATAGATGGGTGAGGAGAATATACGTAGATGATTATAGGAATTGATCACATCAATTCCTATTTTTATTGACATAAGATATGGCCGGATAAACTATAATCTTTAGCAGCTGAGTAGCGATGATTTCCCCACATCAATTTGTTTTGATTCATGTAGTCGACCCCATACAGTTGTGATTAAGGCTCTTTATTGAGTACTATCAAAACCTCAAAAGTCAAAACTATACAACCTGACATTAATATATAAAAAATAACTATGGAAAGAAGTATAAAGTCCTATTTTTCCAAAAAGAGTGATACAATGATCAAGAGTAACATTTTCTTATCTACAAAGTATTAAACAGTAACCCCAAGGTATCAAAAAGGGCCAAATGCTAGAAAATCTACTTCCTAGTAACTTATAGAAGTACGAAACTAATCTTTGCCAAACATTTGCAATTAAAATCCAAAACTATACAACCTGACAATAAAATTTTAAAAAGAAGGGATAATCAGAGGTATCAAGTCTTATTCTTCCTACTTCAAAAAAAAATGTCTTGTTCTTCCAAAAAGACTAAATACAATGGTCAAGTGTATAATTTTTTTAACTGCCAAGTAGCAAACGGTAACCCTAAGGTATCAAAAAGGGCCAAGTGCTGATATCTTTAATATTAACCCGTCTATATTAATTATTACAAAAAGAAAATTCAAAATGTTGCAGCTTGCAACACGAAAAAGTGTAAGGGAGTATCTAGGCATAATTTTGGGTTAGAAATGGTTAAAGTAAACCCTTGCCTTTTATTTGGATCGAACGACGTCATGGAAACGAAGAAGATGAAGGAAATTTCTTCAGATAACAATACATATGAAAAGATGAAAAGATTAATTAGATAGATCTAATCTAACAAAATATACCAAATTTATGGTAAGAGTTTTCATGTCTAGTTTCCAAATTTAACACTATGTTCCTCCCATTTCTAAGTAAGCACTTAGGTGTTTCACAATCAATAACTACACCTTGCTTCAATTAAAATTTTCCTCTCTCCTCTCTCCTCTCTCGTTCCCTTTCACAATGCACTCCGTTTAATTCCTTAATTTTAGCCAAACAAAATCTTAGATCATGCTTCAACCCTTGGTACATGCAGCAATGACCATGAATGAACAAGAGCATCACATCACCTGAGATTGATAAGAAGAATATGCAAAATCTATCCCCTTCATCCATTCAACTTTTGATTTTTAGGAACGAAAGACAGCATTCATTCCAGCTCAAGGTTTTCAGCGACATAAATATGATGTAATAAACATAATATAAAACCATAAAAAGACTACAACGGTCATCGTCTTTTTGATGTTGATTCTTAAACCCTTCAAAAAACGGATATTATATACTGCCCAACTACATAAGCAAGACAGCAGGTTTGAACAAGTTTCTAGTTTTGTCCAGGCAATACATGACAGAACCCAATGCTACCAAGAATTTTTAAATCAAGGGCAACCGCAAATAAAACTACTCTAAACTCGAATCACAAAGTTAAAAAATGCAAGACTTTAAGTGATAAGACATATGTACCTGTCCCAGCTTTTCAGGGGTCAGTTCTTGAAACCTTGGGACAATTCTTCCACCTGAAAAATACATATATCAGAAGTTCAATCCAAAAAAGGAAATAAAGTTTAAAATAAAAGCATTTTAGCACACCAGTTGCAATTGCAATAAGCTCCAACTCAACACCACCAACCCATCTAACAGCAGGCAAATTCCTATGCATTAACAAATGATTGGCCTCATCATCGAAACCCCACTGACAAATGACCAATGTCGCATCAACATCCTGCAAATCAGAAACCCAGATATACATATTACAAAAGCACAAACTTTGAGAAGGAAGAAAAGCTAGTATTTAGGCATCCCAAACACTGGAAGTAGAAGGTATGTAAAAGTTCGTAGTTCACAAACCACACATACGACAAAAAAATCTTTTGCCAGAACATGAAGCCAATGACTCTACCACGACAGAATTTTGCAATATGTCCTTTGTTTTGGAAAATCCCTCTCTATCACTTTCCTCCCCACATGCTTGACCCAATTTTTTCTCTTCCCCTTAATTAAGCAATAAAACCAATCTAGTAAGGTGGAGGGAGTATGTTTTTCACCAGAAAACTACCATTCAGGACCAAAACTAGGAGTTCCGAACATATTTCATGACATGACTGCCTTACACAGCCCTACTCAAGAAAATGGATCTAGACATGAAATTTCCAACTTATTAAAACATACTTCAGAGCAGTAACAGTAGAAGGCAAGACAGAAGTAACACCAAGAGATTAGGTACACGATCGTTCATACACGCACATCACCCAATCAAAATCATAGATAAAAAATTCATCACAATTCACAAGGTAGCAAATATTAACGCACCTTACACTTTTGAACCATATCATCAAAGTACTGCTGTTCTTGCTTACGCAATGTCTCGAATTTTTCTACTGTATCAATGTCAACCTTATGTTTGGTTTTTGGCTTTGGTGGCTCAAAGGGGCAAGTCAAAATTGCTATCTTAGCATCTTCAATTTTCTTTGGCATTTGTGGGTGGCTCATGTCCTTATCAACCACAATTCCATAAATAAGTTCAGTATCTTCGAGTTTTCCTCCCACCTTCCCTTCTACTTTAATAAGATCAAGATTCACATCCTTCCGTTCCATGTCCGCAACAGCAAGAACTGCCTTAACAGCAATCTCAGCTAAACTGCGCTTGCAGCGGTTTACACTGGAAAAAAAAAACAAAACAAAAAAACAGGATGTTTCATTATCAGATCATCATAATATGTCATTACCCTAATGCCGAGTGACTACCACCTATATAGGTTTGGGGGGTTGGATGTACACAACCTTACCTCTGTACTAACAAAGAGATTGTGAACCTTGACCGTAAACATCATCCGCAACTTCACATCGATTAGAAGCGTAAATGATTTATCAATTCATTTTACTATGACATGAATTGTAAAACATACTATGAGCAAGATAGCCAACACATAGAAAAACTAAAGCTTCATTTGCACACTCTTTTATCAGCATGACTATTTGCGGCTCTTGCGATATGACTGGAAAAAGGCAAACACCCACCATCTCAACCTAACCGCATAACCAATCAATATTAACTTCCTATTCAAAATACTAGTTGCCATATTCATTTCTACTTAATTTCCAAAGAACGAATGTGCAATTATAAAAATTATCTACAACTAAAAGAAAGACAAATCGGGAGAGTTCCACGTCTGAGCAAAGTGGAAAAGAAGGTTGCATCTTATCGCATCGGTCGTATCGTAAAGGTTTTGAAATTTCCTGAACCGCTATACACACATCATATAGGTGTAAAAATTGCATTTTAGGTTGTTCAAACTTCCAAGCGATAGTTTATGGTGTAGAAAACATCATAAGACTAGAACATAAGGGGAGAAAAAAGCATACATCTTGGATGACAAAGTTGTCATGCATGTCTGGATTAAAGGTTCTACATTTGTTTCATCAAATTCAAACTTGTGCGCAATTTTGTCCAAATGTTCAACAGCAATCTGTGAAGCCACTTCGTATCCTTCTGCTATTCTAATAGGATGGATACCGCGATCTAAGAGATTTTCTGCCTGTTCTAAAAGAGAACCAGCCATGACAACAACTCCTGTTGTCCCATCACCGATTTCGTAATCCTGACTACGAGACAACTCAACCATCAACTTTGCGATTTGGTTGTCAACATCCATCTGCTCCAGTATAGTAGCCCCATCATTTGCTGGCGTTGAGATTTGAGAAATACATCAGGAGACAATATCATAGAATAAACATCAAAAGGTAAAGGTAAAGGACATTCCCGGTATCCCGCACAAAGCAGGGTCTGAGTGGGATTTTTCTTTTTCATGAAAGATGCGGACAAATCATAGAATAAACATCATACACAAAAAAAAGCCCAGAACAAATTGATCTAATCTAGCACTTCGGCATTCCGGATAAAAATATGCAGAGCAAGAAAGTTTTAATTTGCAGCAGTTTGCGATATAGTAAATATGATATCAGAGGCCCACCATATACACTTGCATGTTACTATACATATCTAAATTAAATACCCAAGTAGACGAAGTAGTTAACAAGCCAGATTATTATACTACTACTCCAAGTTTCTAAATAATTAACAAATGGTAATTTAACAAGAACATGAACCCAACTCCATCAACTACTTCACTATTTTTGAAGCACTTAATTTGAGATAACTCTAGAAGTGCAAAACTACCGTCAAAGTGTCAAATGTTGATTTCAATATACTAGCTACTGCACTATCCTATACAAATAGTACATACCAAGAATAAGTTCAGCACTACAGGCGTCATATAAGAAGCATAATCCACCAACTAGATGCCTAAAGCTGGTTCCTTGTTAAACAAACATCGACCATTTACATGACATTGACTCACACTACTAAACTGAAGGTAGGAGAGCTATAATAGGTATAAAAACATACATATGACTATATGAGCAAAGTTTCATTGCAATATATAAACCCTAGTCACTAGAGCAAATCTCCAGAGTGAACAAAAACCCAAACCTGTAGAGTATGCCAAAAACCCTAGCTTACAAAAATCAATCTCAAATATAAAACTCATTCCAACTCCTTAAGTTGATCTCGAAACTGAAAAGGATTAACTAAGTTTGAATCTGACTGCCTATTGTTAGATTTTCCCGAACCAAATCTTAATCCTTAAACGTTTGTAAACCCTAATTAATATTAATACCGCCTTCTAATACTACCAAAAATGATTCCGTAACATGTCGAAAATTAAACTCGAACAATTGCATTTACATTCAACTTAACTAATCTAAAATAAACAACTATTCAACTCAGTGAAACCAAAACCCTAAAAGTTCCATCCGAATTCAAATTTCAAATTTACAAACAAATCATACTTTCACCACTGCCTACTTTGGTGACAAAATTACACATGGAATGTAAGAAAAAAAAATTAAGATCAATTGCATAAACATTTACCTTAATAATCTCAGTGAAATCAAAACCCTAAAGCTTACATCGGAATCACATTTCAATATTACAAACACCTCTAATTTTGCCAAAACCAAATTTTGAAACAAAATTGCACATTAAATGTAAGAAGAAAAAGGCAAACATAAGTACTGATAATGATGTCGCCGTCGGGAGATTGGAGCATTTTATCCATGCCTTTAGGACCGAGTGAAGAACGAAGAATACGCGCAACGGCTTTTCCTGCAGAAATGTTGGCTTTCTGAGCATCTAAACCTCTCAAACGAGTCTTGGATTCTTGCTCTCTGAGTATTATGAATGGCCTTCCGAATTCATCGAAGGCTAATGCCATTTTTGCAGATCAATTCAATACCAGAATCAATGAGCAAGAATTGAAGAACTTTAGGAATGGAGAGAATTTGAACTATTGTTTCTATTTTGTTGTATCGTGTAAAATGACATACTTCATTTATAATAAATTAACAAACTTGTCTGGATTAGGAAGTTATGCACTTTTCTGTTGTTTTATGTCCATTTTATGTACACAGCCTTTTTTTTTTTTTCAAGTTAATTTGTAGATTAGAAACCAGCTCAAATCGAGCTCGGCCAAAGTACGGATACAGACAGGAAAGGGGGACACAGCCTTCGTTTCCCAGAAGTTCACAAAACAAATATTTACGGAAATTAAAAAATATATAATATTTAGATAATGAAAAAAATACGAGGACCATAATTAATAAAAATATTAGTTTTATAAAGTTAGTGGAAAACCTGTGTTAACTATAAGTAATATTAAAATATTAAATTAAAATTGGTGGAGGATATGTGGACTACGGTAGCATTATAAAATATTAAAGTAATTATAAATCAGGTTGTTTGTCAAAAATTTGTGACATAAATGGAAAGATTCTCCATGGAAACAACAAATAAAACACCCAAAATGACGAATAGGAAATTCTTTAAGGAAGTATAATAAAAATGTTGAGCCACAATGTTTTTAAATAATAATTTTTTTTAAATAATATTTTTAAATACCCATTAAAAAATGTAAATATTACATATTAAAAAATTTTACATCAGTGCATGTATAATGAGATTCTACATGAATATATTTTGTTTTTAATATATACTATAAAAATTAAATTTGAATTGCTCTCTTTTAAAGTGAAAAAAACTTAAAGAGGACAAGCAAATAGAAACGAAGGGACTCATATACATAATTTTTTAAATCATTTTTTTAACTTTTCATAAATCTTCTAAATTTTGAGATGAAGATGGCATTGTTATGATCATTGTATATTAATTAATTATGCTACAATTAGTGATGTAAAGGAGTTTAAATGTTTACAATTTAATCATTTTTTCAACTTTGGATAAATAATCTAGATTTTAAATTAATTAACCAAGACTGAGTTATATCAATATATTAATTTTATTTCAAAATTTAACATTCAATTCAATTATTAAATACTAATTCTAAATTTATTTTAGAAAAAATCATCATCAACATGCATCATCACACGTGTATTAATTTAGTTAAAAACCAAATTATAACTCATTAAATCGCATTGGATAAAAGTCTAAAATAGCTTCAATGATATTCCTTTATAATTTCCCACCAATATGCCATCTTCTCGCCTTATCTACACAGACACATACGTAATTTGTCCAAAAGACAAGCTTTTTAAATAAAATTACTACTTACAAAAATTATTCAAAAATCTCTCATTACATTCAAAATACCATACTTCATAAATTTAGTAAATATTAAAATGAACAAACAATAATTGCATAAATGCATTTCAAGCATTTATTTCACATTTTTACAAAATCCTAATTACATAAAACAAAATAAATTTAACAATAGAACAATGAGAATCCAACTAATATAACACTAGCAAAGGAAGACACCTTAAGCTTAGATACACCACTCTTGGTAGGAGAAGGTGGTGAATCCATAGACTCGGTATTGGCGTCTTGGAAAGTTCCTTCAGGAATGGGCCCTCCGACAGGTCCGGCCTCTGCGAATACACCCTCCGCGACACCACCACTAGGGCCAGGGGCACTAGCGCTACCATCCTTTGCTGCCGCGTTAGCCGCCTTGGCTAAGGCTAGCCCAAGGAGGGCAAACAAGGCCATTGCTACAATAATTTTCCTAGCCATTTTTATTTTCAAGAAATATTTGTTATGGAAATTTAATTGTTTATGAAAAGCTTATGATTAGATGATTTAAACACTATTCAATATGTATGAAAGTTTGGAGGGGGATTGTTTTCGATAAGTAGTAAAACTTGAATATAAAAATAAATGGAGTTACGAAATTATAGGAAAAAACTCATGTAATTTTAGCTATTTGTAAATATGAAATTACAAATTAAGTAATATTGTTAAATTTTGGTCAAAAATAGATATCACAAAAATCTAATGAAAACATAATCCTTTTGAAAATAGATTTTACTATATATTGATTGATACACATATTTTTGTCCATTTGATAAAAATTTGACTGGTTAGAAAGGTCGATAGTGTATTTACATTCTTACCACTTCAAATCGATCTAAAATGTCATATAAAATTCAATTTATGTTTTTTCTTATATAAATATATGATTATACATGAAAAAAATAAAGTATTCTTTGACTTTCTCTAAAGAAATTTTTTAACTCATGTGAGTTTTGTCAGACCTTCATATGTATCTAAAGTATTATACTATAAAATTCAAATTAATCTAATTTGTTTTTATAAATATTACTCCCTCCGTTTTCATTTGATCTTCCCATTTAGAATATGGGAAGATATCAAGATAAATTATGATTACACAATAGATACGATGAGAGTTGAGTAAAATTATATAAAAAATAAAGATTCTTTTGATTAAAGTGTAAGTGTAATAATATCATTAAATTTCATTGGGTGCATGTAAAGTAAATGCATTTGAGAATTAAAATGTAAATTAATTTCTATAGATTAGAGTGTAAGTGTAATAATTTCCTTCTATTTTATTGGTTCCCAAATTAGAAAGATTATAAATGAGAAGAACTTTTAAAAATTTCCAAATGGGGAAAGTGAGAAGAACATATGAAAACGGAGGGAGTAGATTATAGTATTAAGAAAATTTAAAATAGATAAGACTATTAATCAAAAAAAACATGCAATAAGATCCAAATCAAACTTATTCCAAATATAAGCGTCTGATATTCCAGAGTACAAGTTCGGGTCTGTTCGCACTTAGTAAGTGCGAACAGTAATAAACTGGTCAAAAAAATTAAGTGTTTGTTCGCGCTTAGTAACTGAGAACAGGTCAAACATGGTTAATATGCTGATTTTAAGACAAGAGATGTTCGCACTTAGTAAGTGCGAACAGCCCGAACCTAAGGTTTGTGGATTACACACTTAGTTTTGGAATAAGTTTGATTATAATCTTATTGTATGCTTTTTTTGATAAATAATACTCCATCCACCCCTTTCTTATTGTCCACTTTCTAGTGGGCACGCAAATTAAGAAAAATGGTAGTGGAGTATTTTAAGTGATTATAATAATTGTAAAGGTGGTAGTTAAGGTATTTAAGTAATTATAATATTTGAAAAGGTGGTAGATATTAGAGCTGTTCATGGGCGGGCTACCCGCCACCCATCCGGCTCGAAAAACGGGCGGGCATGGACAACGTCTTTCAAAAAAATTTAAAGTTTGGACGAGTAATACCCGCCCGCCAAGATAAACGGGCGGGTAACGACACCAAAAAAATACCCGCGGGTATACCCGCCTGCCCGCTTAGTTTAATATATTATTTATTAAATAATTAGTTCTATTAATTATTATACTATACTACTACATGACCCATACCCAACTTTAGTTTATTACTCTTCTACTGGCCTTAAGGTTTTACTTCTTTTAGAATTTAATAAAGTTTTCTAATTCTACTATCTACATTCGATATTTTTAACCCTCAAAGCACTCACGCAGTCAACTATCGAAGTTCAAACAAGTAGCCGTCTCCACCGTCTATATTTAATATTATTGTAATTTGAGTATTTTGAGACTATATATATTTAGAGTATTTTAGATAATGTATTATATTTTGTTTGTTGTTATAAAAACTTAACTTTATAATATGCTTTATGTTTTTAATTTTTATATAAAAATACCCGCCTACCCGCGGGTCCCGCCCGCTTTAAAAATGGGCGGGTAGCGACAAAAAAATATGCCCGCAAATGCGGGCGGGCTTTTGAATATTTGAGTCCGCGGGTAGAATTTTTAGGTGCTACCCGGTCCGCTACACGCCCAAACCCGCCCAAGAACAACTCTAGTAGGTATGGTATTTTAAATAATATAAGTTGGGGTAGTTAGAGGTATTTAGGTAATTTTTATTTGCCAAAAATAAAAAGTGGACAATTAAAATGAACAAACCAAATAAAAAAAGTGGACAATAAAAAAGAAACGAAAGACATATTATTTACTTCAAATTTTCATAGTATTAAGTAAGTATATATAATTCATCACCAACCCACTACCCATAACAAATAAAAATTTTCATACTTATGTTTATCTACTATCCGCCCCTAAACCGTCTAAACTAAAGTAGCCTGTAAAACTTCACTCTATCATCCCTATTTGTACACTTCTTACGTAAAATATAAACACTTGTTGATAGTTAATAATTGAATTCTATATAGAGCACTCAATAGCTCTAAGAGAATGAAATTGAAATGAAAAAGAAATTGTATACTGATTTTCCAAACAATCAACCAATGACTCTTAATATTTTCATTTGCTTTTTGCAAAACTCAATATCTATCATTGCGTTACATAAATATTATATAAAATATAAGATTAGACTAATTTAGCAACATCTCATATAAATATATTATATCATGTAAATATATATTAAAAATCATGTATAACAGAGTCAAAGTCAGCAACTCATTATTCCGCACCAAACAGGATCCTGAAAAAAAAAATAGCGAACAAATCATACCCAAGCAAATCATGTATAACTATAAGTTTATCTCTCCTTAATAAAATATTCTCTATGGAACATCAAATAACATCAAATGAAAACGAAATACAACTAAATGCGTAGATTAGAAATCCAAGCAAGGAAGCAAGCAAGTGGAGAAGACACAAGACAATAGACATGAGCTTAGCAAAGCACCAGATTCCAGAAACACAGCGCAACCAGAGCAAAGCATCTGAAAATCAAGACCAGTGTTTTCAACATCAGACACGCTCGTCGTGACACGAACACATTCACATTTGCATTCACATTCACATTCACATTCACATACCAACTTTTGAGCTAATGCTCAAGAACCAAGACACACCCCATATTAAATATATATATGGGGAAAATAAAAGTCAAACTATACAAATAAAGGTAAACAGACCAGCTGATAGAGTAGAAAAATAACAAGTACAAAATACAAAACTGTACGGCCAAACTACATGATTTGTTTCAAAATCAAATACTACTAAAGGAATGGACAAGGACGAAGTATCAGAATTTTCACTTTCTATAAGACTAGTCACTTCCTATAAAATCAATACAAAATGATACATGAATTTACAATTTTTTGTATCAAGAATGATGAAACTCTGTACAAGGGAATCCTAGTTTTTCTTGTGTGCTTCACAGGCCACAGCTGATAAGAGGGGGTTAAAACAATTCTCACCAGACTGTAACAGAAATTTACAAGCTAAGTTTATCCTATGAACGAATACTAGAAACTAATTATATACATTAGAATGGCTCTGAGCGAGGGAAAAGGTAGGTCGGATCAGAAACCGAGAACCAGGCTTCTACGCATGGGTAAAATGATCAAAAATGAGGCCCATGCAAACTACACTGTCTCGGGAGTGAGCTGCTATCTTCTCCATATGTGCCAAAGTTGCCCGTTTTACAAGAAGTAAATACAACAAAATACATCGGAAGGGTTGTTCACACAAAAGTCACCCTTGTTTACAAAGTTAAACCTTACAGGAAACATTAACAATCCAAAAAGGCGAAGACTCTAAGTTGATGCTAGAGATACAAAATGACGTGTAATTACGACAGCCATACATGAGTACATAAAATTTACAAGCGAAAAAAGATTACACTTGAAAGGAATGTTGTAATCGACAACTAATCAAATTCATAGCCATTTTAATTAGTGAAAATTCAAGTAATATCTCTTTAAGACACTTTCTTCAAGCACTATCAGAAAAGCTCCTCGGAAAACATGGCCATATAGAGGAAAATATTGTAGGCAGCCATAAAACATCTTTCTCTGGATAATCAACATAGGCTGATTCAATCACGAAGCAAAGACTGCTCCCTGAATCAATATGACCAAAATTTTTAAGTCAAAACAAGTCAAACAAACACATCATACTCTAATCTAGACCACTCACATCCAGTGTGTCCTAAAGTAAGCATCAATGATTGTAACAAGCAACTCTAACATGAATACGCATCATATCCATACAACAGTATCACAAAAACCGCACAACTTTGGACACAAACAAGAGGTCGCGGGATTGCAAGAAAAGGAAATGCATATAGGTCCGTCCGACACATGATCACAAGGTAGTCCAGCCATTCACAAATGATCACATGATGACTCTCAGGTAGTCATGAAGGATTATCTAGTCACAATAAAAGGCTCTATGTTTTGAGCAGAGGGAAAGAGGCAACATCATAATAATCTAGCTGGCGACATACAAGACCAACCAGCAAATAAGTTCCACACAGTCACACTAAACAAGCTAACTGTTCAAATCAAAAGGCATTAGATACGAGCATATAGCATCTAGTGATGTCCTTTAGTGAGGAAGATCAGAAGGAGGAATATATTTTCCTCAATCTGTGCCTTAATTTGATACTTACTTTTGGTAACGAAAAGTCAGAAGCGCTGCAACCATCAGAAGCCAAGCAAGTTTGGCCACAATCAGGAAACTGCAGGAGGAAGATCAAGCTATTGCAAACATGAAGAACGGCATTTGCCATAATTAACAGAAGATAGGAGTGAAATCAAGACTTGTTACTCTGACGGACCACGTCTCCTCTTCCCATATTCGACGTCCCTTGACCGAGACCTGTGATCACCTTCTGGCATAGCCCGGGACCTACTCCTAGATCTTGAAGAAGACTGTCCTCTGTCCCAATCTTCCTCATAACCTGAATCACGTTCTTTTTGTCGATGATCTCTATATCCATCCTTCTCTTCTCTATATCTGCGATCCCTGTCAGATCTATCATAATCTTGCTCCTCACGGTGTCTCCTGTCAGAATTTCCAGACCAGTCTCTCTCAGAAACTCTTTCCTTTTCCCGAGGAGCAGCATTTGTCCTAGAACTCTTTTCAGCATTTCCCTCTCCATATCCATAATCAGAACCACCATCGTCACCACCATAACTTGACTCTCTTGTCTTTTGACCATGTTCTTCCCCAGCCCATCCACCCATGCTAGGGTCAGGCCACATCCCACCAGGATGTCCTTCCATTCCAGTGCCACCCATCATACCCATTCCATTTGGTGCCATTCCACGGCCAAAGAAGGCAGGGTTAACATGTGGAGCCACACCAAGTCCCATAGGATTAACACCGGGAAATGGAGGCATCACATTCATCCCAGGAAATGCAGGGCCAGAAAAGCCACCATAACCAGCTCCCCGACCCATATAGCTTGGATCAAACCCAGGACCCATCATGGCTTGAGGATGCATCATTCCTCCGCCTGGTCCACCGAAACCTGGACCTCCCATACCTTGTCCGAAATTACCCATAGCAGCACCTCCCATTCCAGTAGCATTCCCAGGGGCATTTTTAGGGCCCATTGGTCCTCTTCCTCTCGGCCCTGAACCACCTGGACCCCTAGCAGCTACACCCTGTCCTCGTCCCCATCCCCCTCTTCCAAAACCTCTTCCCCCTTCTCCAGAAGAAAAGTTCGTCCCACCACCGCCTCTTCCAGCTCCATCAGTTACATTTCTTCTTCCCTGAGGCTGAGACTGAGGCTGTTGTGGGTTCTTGCTTGCATAGGAAGCTCCCATCTGTTTCAGAGTTTGGGAAGAAGCAAAGGCCACAACACAGGCTCGTCCATTGAAAATGTGTCCGTTCATGCTCTCTTTGCATGCTGCAGCAGCAGCAGCATCAAAGAACTCAACTTGGCAATAACCTTTTGATTTTCCACTTGCTCTCTCATCAAAGAACTTAATTTCCTTTACTTTACCATATTGTGACAGCACACTTTCTAGTTCTGCATCAGTGGTCCACCAATGTAACTCACCCACAAACAACATAGTCGGACCATTGTCCATTTGTGGCCGGATGATATTGTCATTGGCCATCATATGGTCCATAGACATGTTTACATTTGCCGCCATGTGATTATTTACAATGCCCTGAGTGACACTTGGACCTCCAATAACAGGATTGTTAGATTTATTAACATCCGAAACATTAGTTGCAGCGGTCTGAGCTATAGGGGCAGATCCTTGAAAGCTCATTTTCCCAGAAGTACCATCATGAATTTGCTTTTCTGGACCCAAAGCCCCACTAATGCGATTAGCAGAAGCTGATTCTGGTTCTTTAACAGCAAGACTTGCTTTCTGCTGCCTTCCATCGGAAACAACTCCAGAATTGCCAAGGTTACGGGACACAGCAGCATCTTGTCTAGGTTGAGGGGTATTATAGGTTTGGACTCGCATAACACCATTACCTGTACTATTAGGACCCCCTTGTGCCTGATGAAACTGCATGAAACCCTCCCCGACATTAACACCATCATAAAGATCTTCATAATCTTCATCATCTCCAATCATCTCTTCGTCTGCTAGTGCCGGAATAGCTCCACTTCCCTGATATTGCAGCTTTTGAGCACCTCCATATTCCTCATCACCATAGTCTATTTGCTCCTCAGCAACCGGATCCATCTACTTCCACGTTATAATAACGTTAAGATAGTATCTTTCCACCTAAGTAGTAAAATCACAAAGAAGATTCAATCAAAAAGACTCACAAATTCACTCCACCATCTGAATGGAAAAACTTTCTCCTCTTCAACGTTAAAGGAGAACGAATTCGCACACAAGATGCTCTACCTGTAGAAAACTAAAGTGTAGCATATATAGAAATTGCTTCACATGTTATAAAAAAGCAACAAATCAGTACTATACAAGATCAAGGCTGGCCCTAACAAACGGCAAGACGTTAGCAAACTGTACTAGTAATTAGCACAAACAAAGCCAGAAAAGTGAGTCAATATAGCTTAATTTCTTCTATCCCACTAATCACCAATCTCTCACAGCTAATTAAGGAATATTATCCCAAAATTATGTCAAACAGAAACTTCTGTATCTCAAAAAGTACAATTAAGATTCAAGAATAGGTCGTTTTAAACTGTTAGAATAATATAGGAAATCATATAGCTAGTTCTTAAACTTAAGGGATAAAATAGAAAATCATCAACATCTAGCTCCAAAACCTAAAGGAAACTCGATCAAAATAATTAGAGTCGCCAATAAGAAAAGGGCATCAAATTTATTCATCAAAACCTAATGGGCAAAACAATCGGATTAACCCACACAATTAAAAATCATGAAAAGCAAATCCAACAACTGCTCACTTGTTTAAATCAGAAATCAGAAGTAATATCAACATACTCGGAAATCAAAATCACTGCTAAACCAATCAAGTAGCAATTTTGACAAGTTGGACGCAGATCTAATGAAAAAATAAAAAATCAAAACTCCAATTGAACAATAATAATCAATACTTATAAAAAATTGAGATGATCTACTAACGATTCAAAAATAACACCAAAATTCAGAAAATTAGATATAAAATAACGATTCGGAGAAAAGTTATACCTTTTTAATTAATGTTTAATTTTTTTGTGCAGTGTATTCTGATGGAGTCTCCGGCAGTAAGACAAATTGATTGGTATCTTATTTTTCTTTCCTTGTTCCTCCTAATTCTTCTTGCTTGAGGCTGAGGATTGTATTATTTTTTATCTTGTAAATTTTCTACGTCAAAACCTATTTGTACTTCTATATTTTCTTTTGTCTTTTTAAGGTAAAGGTTCCTATTTAGAGGTCGGTTGGATTGAGAGTAAATATTTAAGGTAGTAAAAAAAGTTAAACTAATGTAACAAAGGTAATCAGATATGCAAATGAAGTTATTGAAATCATTGTGATAGAGGTAGAATAAAGTAGATTAGAAAGAATGAATAGAAAAAGAATTTGATTTCACTCATTTGGAGGTAAAGAATTCCTCCACCTCCACCTAGGGTAAATTTATACCCAAAATAAGAGAATTTATTACTATTTTCTCTATTTTTTCATAACCTTTTAATTCATTCTTTCACCTCTCCAACAATCAAATTCCTTTAATCATCTATCTAACTAACCTTAAATTACTATTTTGACTTTTATTATCCCTTAAATATTTACTTTCAATCCACGCGACCCCTTAGATGAGATTATATTTATCAATCTTCAAATTAGCCAAATAATTTTAGTTTAATTTTCACCTAGGCTGTGAAATTGTTATGTATTTTATTGTGTAATCGATAAATAATAAGAAAATCTCAATTTACACGAAAAGTTTACATTAAAAGTAAAAAAATTTTGCGTTAAACAAAATAGACTAGACAATTTGTCACAAATTGTTTAGTGTTTCACATTATTTTTCTAGCAACATGTTTTTCACAATTTCTCAAAAATGACTACAAAGAGTTATCCTCTATTTCATGAAATTTGACTATTTTTTAATCTTTTACATTAAATTTAACCAGTTTTATTTTTGACCATATTCATGCTTACACTTTCTTTACTCCATATTCACGCATTTAATCTATCCTTTCATTTCATTTATATATCACTTCAACTTTTTCATAAAATATCACTATATCTATTTTTCTTAATTTTTCTACCAATTATTATTGGGCAAAATTGATGTGACAGAGAATATATACACTTGATGTGACAGAGAATATATACACTAGAGGTGAATCCATTATCATCCTTATTCATACTATACTTGTGAATCCAAAAATCCAATACTTCATGTTTAAGAGGTGAATCATCCAACAACCAAGCTACTATATCAATTCTTTTAAAAAATATTTTATGGTCAAAGTTTGTATAGAAAAGATAATACAAGTTTAAGTATATCTACATATACATGTATGTTGATGCACAATTCATATAGCTGTCAAATTTGACCTCAAACTCCTGGTATACTGCACAGTATTTTCTAATTCTCTTTGAAGTTCCAACATATGAATAAGAGGCGACTTGTGAGCATCCTACAACTAAATTGTAGTAATTTACTAATTCCATCTCACCGGAATCAGAAAATGGATTAGGAAATACTCGATCCCGATTTCAAACGTTGCCGTTGTAGTGAACAAATACTCGGTCATCCAATTACAAGAGTAAGAAATCAAGAGGAACTATAATATGTTTGTTGCAACTATGATAAGATTGCTAACAAAAGAATTGCTACAGAAGAAAAATCAATGCTTTCAAGTAAATTTCTATTTACACCACTTCCATGTAGCCTGAAGACTCAAAATCATATTGACGGGTTTTGAGCATACGAATAACCGGGGACTTTGTGTTGAAAAAACTGGAAATCACAAAGCCAAAACTGCCATTAGATACGGTACAACTGAAGCGGATTGCTTGATACTTCACATCAGTACATCCCCTTGAAAACAGGATTTGTACGACAAATACTAGCACCGTATTCTTCATATTCCGCTTTGGTATGGCAAGCCTGCATGGAATGAATAGAGAAAGACGACTGGAATTAAACGACTAAATAGCATGATGGAGATATTGAACTTGAGAGCATGATCAATAACACCTATAGCCTGTGAAACTGGTTCAAGCATTGGGTAATGTTATTACTTATTACTCCCTATTCACTAACCACAATAGCAAAGTAGAATAATGGTTCAACTACAAGAATTACAACCCACTTTAGGTTATGGATATATCCATAGGTAATGTTTAGAGACATTCAAGTATATGCAGCTTTAGTCCTTTATCCTATAGGCACATTTGGAATGAAGGTTATGAGTGAAGCGGTAAAAGATACTCCCTCTGTCCCTATAATTGCACCCCTTTTGAGTTGTAATATTAATTTGGAGATGGGGAGTAAGACAAAGCACCAATGGATAAAAGATATTAGTCGATGAGATGAATGTAGAGTATAAGCTTGTAGGTGAGATTAAAAGAAAGAGATTGGCACCATTACCAAAAAAAAATGATGCAAAGTAAGTGAGACAAACTATAATAAAAATAAGCGCAAATTCATAGAGACGAGTATAAAAAAAGCTAAGAGTTAAGGTGGTGGCAATGATTGGAGGAAGTAGTGAAGGAATTGTTCCACCTAGGGCATTGATGCCCCAAAATTTGTTTATCCATTTTTAATAGAAAGACTCTCCAACAGCGCCCCCGTAAAGCATTGATTCAATGAAGGGACTGAAGAAGGACAAAGACTGAGAAGAACGGCAGAGATTTTACGGAAAAATATTCACCGTTTGACTCTAAAGTCAAAAACATCATCTTGCCCTTGGACCAAGTAAGATTGCTTCTGCGTCACATCAATTTGTAGGACACATGTTTCTATTCATAAGTTACAACACTCGTAATAGCCAACTGGACTGAGGAGTGACGCCTCAAGGAGTGGTCATAGGCTCATAGCTACCTTCTCAACTCAACACACAAGAACAGAGTGGGTTACTTAACTATTGCAAGTTTGCAACTAGATCAACTTAATACATGACAGCAAATCTCACTTTAACGGTGCTAAAAACACAACCAGTACAAGCAAGAGGCAGCATGTAATCATACATAGGCATTTAAACTAGCTCAGAGCCATTCATCGATGTCCTGCAGAAAGGGGTGCATGCCCATTAAGACAGCACAAAAGTTGTTGACTTGCATTCCCTCCCTCACAACACTTAAAAAACCCATGTAACAAAGGTCCAAAGGCAGCTTATAAAATAAAGAAGGCAACATACACCATAGAACACAGGAGTTGAAGCGAGTACAGATCCTCCAAACCATACTGCATATCTCTGGATGGGATGGCTTACTACATTCACTCCCACTGGTTGTGACTGCCAGCAAACGAACAGGTCAGACCACATAATACTGAACACTAGCTAAACAATGACAAATAGAAATGGATTATTTACCTTCACTGCTCCATGTTATAGTATATAACATTAACTGGGGCTTCAACCATCAGCTTAAGTTTTTAGTTAAGTTGGTTTCTTGACATGGTATCAGAAGCCAACGTGACATGAGGTCACGGGTTCGAATCTCAACTACCCCTCTATTAAAAATGGAATATACAGCGGTAGGTATGAGAAGGGCCAGTGTAGCATCCACACTTCCAGCCCAAAGGCTCTCGTGTTAGGGGGCGTATTAGAGTATATAAGAGCTTAAACTTTTGCTTGAGTTGGTTCCTTTGACACTCCACCAATTCTTGCCTCAAAGACGCAAAAACTCGTGCATCAACAATCTTCTTTAGATCCCAGACATTCACATTTTAAAAACCTCCAGCCTCAAAAACCGTCAATTCCTGCGCATCGACATAGTTCACGAGCATGCTTTAATTAACCCACAACCAAAGCAAAGTCAAGACACTTTCACCATTGACACATCTCCTCAAAACACACAATTGCATATTCAAATAAAGTAACCTATCATTCACCCAAAAAAAAACAAGCTCCAAAAAACAATACACTTCAGCATCATCACATTTCATCAAATACTTGATGAGCAAGGTTAGAACCCAACAAGTTTCACACATATACCTAAAATATTAATTGACCCAAATCAGAAACAAACTTCAACTTGAAAAACAATGCAATTAACAATAAACCCAATAACAGAAAGAGAAAACATACCCGGTACCATTGTCGATGACGATAGCAGGGCGAGAAGAAGAAGCATCCATCAGATAAATATAAAGAAGAAATAGAAATACAAAATAAGGAAGGGTCTGCAACTGATACCCAAGTGAATGATGCTTGAACGCAAGTGATCATGTTCATATTTCAAAGTGCCTCTAAATCGCACCAAACAATTGAATGACTCTGATGCTATTACGCCCATTGGATGATGATGATGATAGCAACACTCAGATTTAAATGTAACTGATGATGATGTTTGATGGGTGCGAAAACGATATCGTTTAAAAGCGGAAACTCAACGCAACTGATGTAGAATTGTGATTTGTGAATGCCAACAATTCCAACCATTTTAATTTGATATTTGTCAATTAATAACTAACAAGGGTTTGATTTGCTTTGATTCGATTCGATGATTTCATGATCACTATGAAATGGATTTTTCTGGATGTTGAAATTTTAAAAGTTAGGAAATTCCACGGGTAGCCTTGAGATTTTGGATTTTCCACGTGGTAACCAAAACTCTTAAAAAAATATCTGCGTAGTAACTTTGAGGTTTACATAATTGTTTTACCGTGACCTTTTTGCACATAAAAACGTTAGCAAACATAAATTTCGAAGCTTTAAGGCTGTTGTACGTCTATTTATGCAACTCATCGTTTTAAATGCCATAAGTTTCAACATTTTTCACCAAAATATAAATCCCAACTCTACCACCTTTCATCCAAATCATATTTTTCCCCCAAATCCAAATATGGTAGAGTTAGGGTTTATATTTTGGGAGAAAAGTTGAAAATAATGGCATTTGATAAGGTGACTCGCATAATTATGCGTACAATAGCCTTAAAGATTCAAAACTAACCTTTTCTTAAGGTTTACTAAATGTTTTATGTGCAAAAAGCTCACGGTGGAACAATTTGGTAAACCTCAAGATTACCGTGTGGATTTTTTAAAAGTTTTGGTTACCACGTGGAATTTCCCAAAGTTTTTTAATTGGGATTTTGAAAAGAAAAAGAGAGGGTTGATTGTTTTCCTTTGCAATTAAACAAACCAACAAAAATTAAATCAACAACTTTCTGTTGTTTTCTTCCACTATTTCTGTCGAGTAGTTTTCTGTATAAGATATATTAAATAATTCAACTAATATAAAGTAGGAATTTATAGACTTTTCATTTTGAGATTGTTTAATCGAAAGACGCTCTATCATATTGTTGCTAATCAGGCCTCTTCTTTCATTGTCCTTGGTGTAATAAGGCACTAACCCCAATCCTCCTTCATCATTCGCCCACTTTAAGGCTCCTTAACTCAAAGTCCTCTTTGGGTATCATTTGAGGGTAAATACTACTCAATATAGTGTGTATTATTCTTAATATTTTGAACATTTTATGGTTCCGTCAAGCTTGTTACTCAGACAACTTAGTGCTCACCGACTTGAGTAGTTCTCTCAAACTAGTATTTTAAACACATAATGGCTCTTTGGCTTAAAGTGGTCATTTCAAGATATAACTCGATACGCTTTGAGAATCGTTTACCCATATTGATAAGGTCGTATTAAACTTCATCTTCTTCTTCTTCTGCACGTGAGACTAATTTTTGGCCCACGAACCTAAGAAATTATGAGTACCAACAAACGCAGTAAACAATTAGAACTTTGACAATTTTCATCAAGAAATTAATCATTAATTAATACCACCAATTAATCTCATTCTTAACCATCATTTACCATAATTAACCTCCTGATTTAGTCCAAACTCTAAAGATGAATTCATTATAATTTCTACTTACCAGTTCTGACATTATTTTGCTATGGGTTCTCTCTCTCTAATCGTAAGAACATTCGTTCTATATCAATTACGTTTTCCACATGTACTAACTTGGTCGTTATAGGATTTTCAATAAAGCACATAGAGCTAGACATGTTTGTTCATTCTATAGCTTAGCAACAATAACTCAACAACATCATTCTCACCACATTACTTAGTTACTTTATACAACCTAGCATAAGACTAACGTTCTACAAATTTTATAAGTTTCACATCTCAAACATAATAGTGATAACAATTAAACATAGTAAATGTAACTTTTAAAGATTTACTTCTCCATATTCATATCCACTTAAAATTTTTATCTCGACTTCCTACTCGCCACTTAGGATTCACAAATTTATTTTATAGCCTCACTGATAAATACATCCCTAAAAGCTAAAATTACCTCCACAAACTCTAATCCAACTAACCGATTCTAAAAACATGGAGATGTTGTTGATGACTTATATGTTGGTAATTAATATATTAAATTATTAATATTGATATAAAAAATAAATACACTTAAGTAAAGGAACTCTTGTCTCACTCATTTAGAGTTTAATTGATGGACCTTAAATCCCTATCACTTGATAGAAGCATGCCATATACATATAGTACGTTAATATAAATAAAAGTATATATAGAATAATACATAATACATACACTAATTAGATTTCTTCTAATAATCAAAATAAATAATCCACCTATGAAAAATCAAAATGCAGGCTTTTGCTAAATTGCATTTTGATAAGATGACAAAACAATTCATAGGTTCACATGTGCTTATGAGAGAATCATGCTTTTATTTAAACTAATAATAATAATAATAATAATTGAGAACATGATCTTGAACTTCCTATTATAACTCCTAATTGCCCATTCATTCACACAAAATCAGATTTGATGCTCTAAAACAAATCTACAAATAATCATGCATCTTCCTTCATTTTTTATTTCATACATTTATTGTCTTTTAACATTGTTATTGAATTCATTATAATTTATTATTTACAAGTACATGATCAATACTTTTATTACATGATTAAGTGCTCTTTTGGTAAATATATTTTTTATTAGCATTTTAGTTGAGTTTTGTCCTTTCTAGCGGGTTAAATAGTCAATATTTTGTAAATTACGTTTTTTGACAATCGAAAAGTCCGTTTTTATGTCAAAATCAAAAAACTAATTTTAAGTATAATTATTCAATGAAATCTTAAATATAATATTAAATTATGAATTTATTACGAAATCACGTCTTAATTAGTAAAATTAATGATTTATATGAGTATTATGCATATATGTTTTTTGTGGTAGAAATATTATTAATAATCAAACTTATGCATTTGATGCATTGATAAGAGTTTTTTTTATAATAACCAAGCAATTAACTAATTTTTGTTTAATTTTTGTAAGGCAATTAACCTAATTTGTTCTTCATATAACATGATTTATATTTATATTAAATTTATATTTTGGCCATTTTTATTTTTAAAGTTATATGATATATGTCACATAATGGAAAAAATTTATTTGTCAAATTAATTGAGAATATGATGATTTCGAAAACTGACAATTTAAAACAAAAATCACATTTTATCGTTTTCTATTATTGGTTTGTAGTTTTGAAAAAACTATAAACTAGAAACAAAAAAAAATAACGAATAGCCCTGAATTAGGCTTATGGTTGAACTTTTATAATACGTTATATATACTATATCACACCGTCTCATACAATATTTTTGAATTAGAAATGTTGGTTTGCAAAACATATATTTCTCATATATGACGTTTAATATTCACTTAAAATGAAGAGTGAATGACATTCAAACTCATAACTTTTGATTAAGTTAGTTATTAACATGATATCAAAGTTAACGTGACAAAAAGGTCACAAGTTTAAATCTGAGCCACCCTGATCTCATTTCAAATGGAACAACTAACGCTAAATATGAGGTCTAGCCCAAAAATCTCTCATGTGAGGTGTTTAAAAGAGTATATCACATAGCTTGGAATTAAAACCATCAATTTAAGCTTTAATTAAGTTGTTTTATTGACAAAAACTATAATCGATTACTAACAATACTTACATTAGAAGACTTCATCTCCCTTTGAGCAAATACTAACACTATAGCAAACAAGAAATTACCTATCTAATCTAATTTTACTAATTACTCCTACTAAATACTAATCATACTAATAATTACAATTCACTTTTATCCCATGATTTTGTTTGTTGAAAATATTGGGTTTTGGAAGAATAGTAGCTCCCACAATCACAAAATAGTGTTGTGTGGCCTTGTGGGAATATGACTTAAGGCCAAGATAGAAGTGCCCAAAATTTGCTCATGTTACATGTCTCCCTCCCACAATCATTATCTGCCTCCTCTAAAATAAATTCTCTTTATTTCCATTTCTTTTTTACTTCTTCTCCCTCCTTCTACCCAAATTCAATTCTCTCTATAAACATTGAACTCTTACATTTTTCTTTTGATTTTGCATTCAATTCAATACATTTACTTCCCAACCCATAATTTAATTCATTTATTATTTTAATCTCTTTCTCTTTCTTCTAATTGCTTTTTTTTTTTGATGTTGCTGTTCTGCTCTTCATCAGTGTCAATTTAATGGATCTGCAACCCACCATTTCTCTCTCTTAAACCCACCATTGTTTTCTCTTTCCATCAATGTAGTTCAACACAAATACAAGAAAAAGAATCAAACTTTCATACTCCCAACCAAAAACCCACAAAAACCCATGAATCCTCTTTGCTGCATTGCCCCGGTTTCAGTTGATAAAGAAAAATCCCCAAATGTGATTGGAAAACCACCAGAAATAGGGTTTGATGCATCGATTTCACTAAAAGCCCCAATCAGTAACAATGGTGGGATTAATTTGGGGTTTTCTAGGCATAGTTATTCAGCTCAAGTGTCATCAGTGAGTAGTAGTACAACAGTGTTGGATCAGCTACATCACCATGAGGCTGAAGATGTGATGTTGATGAATGGTAGAGATTTGAGGGTTTATGGTAGTAATCATGGGGGTGCTGTAGCTGGGATACTTTATAAATGGGTGAATTACGGTAAAGGTTGGAGGTCAAGATGGTTTGTATTGGAAGATGGGGTTCTTTCATATTATAAATTGCATGGTCCAGATAAGATTTTGGTCACAAGTTCGAGCCCTAGGAGTGAGAAAAATGGGGTGAGAGTTATTGGGGAAGAATCAGTTAAGTATATGAGGAAGAATAATAGTTGGGGGAAAAGTAATAATGGTAATGGCAATGGTAATGTTAGTGTTAGTAGTAATAATAATAACATTGGTATTAATAATTATAGTAATGGCAATAGGATTAGTAGTGGTGGTTTATCAAGTTATAATAAGCAATGGAAACCCTTTGGAGAAGTTCATTTGAAGGTATACTTATACTACTTGACTTGATTTGCTTTTGATTTATTGCATTTGATTGAATTGAACTGCATTACATTTGTGTTTTAGTATTGTAGTTTTTAATAGTTTGATTGTGTTATTTGTAGTATGTAGTGTAAGCATATGTTTGATTTATTAGGGTGTTTTTGAAGCTGGGTATGCTGCTTTTTAAGTCTGTTTTGGCTTTGGAATCCGATTTGCTGGTTCATATGATAACAAATGGTCTTTGGTGAAAAACATTGGGTGTTGTGGCTGTGGATCCAAATAGATCATGGTGGGTGTTACTCTTATGGCCCGTTTGGTAGGTGTTTATAAACAATGGTAATGAGAATGAAAAGTTAGTGTAATTTTAGTTGAAAAATCTCTTATCTACCTTAATGGCTATGCTTGTCCAACTCTAATCATCTCATTTTCTTCATAAAAGTTATTCCAATGTATTACCATTGGGAGATGTGGTATTAGGTGGTGATGAAAATTTGTATACAAAAAAACTTTTTGGTGATCAAAGTTTCATTACCATGGGAATGATATGGATCTTTTAATGAAATTTTACATTATAAATCATTTCCATTACCACCATTTAGTACCACTAACCAAACGGGTCGTTACTGTATTTTGAGTTGATTCTAACGAAGAACATAGAAGTAGATAATTTTGGTTGAAGTTTTTAGGCTGAGCTATACATAATAGTCGTACTTGAATCTTAAGTTGACTTTCCAGAGCACCTAGCTTAATTTTTCATTTTGATAAAATGTTTCTTCCAACTCCAAGACAAGGTTGTGCTATTCTAGTTGGTTTAATCAAAATGTGATGAATGAAATATGGTTGGAGCATCATGGGAAGATAGATAGTTTTAAAGTTTTTTTTGACTTTGTTGTTTTGTATTTGGGGTGTCCCAATATGTCAAAATTGTGGGCTGCTAGTACATGTTGGACTACAAATGGCATGCCCTTCATCTTGATTGGTGGTGAGCTACTCTCTTGTGCCAATTACCCCAACATATGTGATGATGATGGTAGGAGATTTTAGTACTTTGGTTTGACTATCAAACTTGGCTTGTCATATGTGAACTATATTATCCTTTTTTTATTAGTTTCTTGGGATATTTGTATGATTAAGGACTATATTGTAAATATAACGCTCGAGAGAAGGCTTAAGTAACAAAAAATGATATGTGCACATCGTGCAAGAAGCCAATTCTATGGTTATGCCTTGCGCGAGCTTCTCAATAGACGTTTAGCTTGTTAGGGATGAAGCTTGCGCATATCGTTGTTTACATAACCACATCTATCCAATAAGTTCGACTTGGCCTCACTATTATTTGATTTTAATTTTATCCTTGATTGATGGCTTGTTCATCCATGTTTCCATATAAACTATAACTTCATCTAATTTACGTCATGATGTTTGGCCTGAAATCTGAAGTATAGTTATATTAGTGTTCCGTAGATGTGCTCCTTAGCTTGTGACATTTTTATGTTTCTTGGAGATAGCTCATTTATTGCTGAAGTACAGGTTTCTTCAGTTCGTGCAAGCAAGTCAGATGATAAAAGGCTGAGCATATTTACTGGAACAAAGACACTTCACTTGCGTTGTGTGTCTAAAGAGGATAGATCAGCATGGATTGACGCACTCTTAGCTGCTAAAGATCTGTTCCCTAGAGTGTTGACAAGCAACGATTTTGCTCCTGAAGACATTGTTGTGTCCACAGAGAAGCTCCGACGAAGGATGTTGCAGGAAGGCATAGCGGAGCCAGTGATTAAGGATTGTGAGTCTATTATGCTTACTGAAGTCTCAGAGCTGCAGGGTCAGTTTAAAGCTCTTCAACACAAACATGTCTCGTTGCTGGAAACATTAAGACGGCTAGAGGTATCTCTCATCGTCTTTACTGAAACTACTGCTTTATCATCGTTCATCTTGCACATGAGATGAAAGTAGTAGGATTTCTACTTTGCATTTTTGTTCAAACATACTGTGTGTTGCTCTGGCCTGATAAGTGGTACAAGAAACCATAAAGGTGCGCCTTCTCCGTACAGAAACTCTCTGCCCCATCCTACTTAATGGGTATTAGTTTGCGAGTTGCCCGTGCGCGTATTAGTACAATGGACGCTTAGGGTACCAAAGACCAGACTGCATCTGGGAGTAATTTGATTTGGGATTATTCTAAAATGAAACTCTGAAATCTGAATATAATCCTGTCTAAGTTGTGTCTTCATCATTTTAATGCATGTCTTTTGAAAATTTATATATCTTCGTTGCTATCGTGATTGAGCGCTTTGTGACTTTTCCATTAGACCGAGAAGATAGAGCTGGAAACAACTGTGGTTGATGAAACAAAGAGAAGAGATTCGTGTTGCGGACAAGGAAATAGAAGATTCAGTGGTTAGTGGAGCACTTATGCTTTTACTCTGTTCTGCCCCCATATCCCCATATCCCTTCATTAGTATTCCCTTCTGCCTCACTTTCGACCCCAGATATTCGTGGGTTTGAGTTTTTTTACTCCTGTTTGCTGATAATGATCTGATTATCGTTGCAATAATTAAGTACTTTTTCATGTAGATTTCTACTCTATCATGTCTGAAGGTAGTGGGTCTGACTCTGATGTGGAGAATGAAAGTCAATATGGTGTGGATGCTGAATCAGATGAAGATGATGGCACATATTTCGATACAAATGATTATTTGGCTTCTGAGTTTCTGAGAAGTGCTTCGTGTCGTGGGCGAGAATCCTTTGCAGATGCTTGCAGTTCTCTAGGACAGGATTGTTCACAGGAGCTTCCAATGGGTATCAGACCCGTGGAATACCCTTACGTACAAAGAAGGGATAGTTTACCAGAACCAAAGGAAAAAGAAAAGCCTATTGGATTATGGTCTATTATCAAGGACAATATCGGGAAGGACCTCTCGGGAGTTTGTCTTCCTGTTTACTTTAATGAACCCCTTTCGTCATTGCAGAAATGCTTCGAAGACTTGGAATATTCATACTTGGTAGATAGGGCTTTGGAATGGGGAAAGCTGGTAAGGTTCTAGGTCTGGGTTGAAAGCTCCCAACCTATTGCTAACTATCCAATTCCAATTTTCATTCTCTTTGCCGACTTTTCATTGTCTATTAATAGTGTTTCTTGATTATCTATGACACCGAGGTTCTCTGATTCTATTATTGAGCTTTATTTGAGTTTTATAATAAGAGAATAATTGCTAATGCAGGGAAATGATTTGATGAGAATTTTGCATGTAGCTGCCTTTGCAGTATCTGGCTATGCTTCGACGGAAGGGCGTCAATGCAAACCTTTCAATCCACTTCTCGGAGAAACCTATGAGGCTGACTACCCGGACAAAGGCCTTCGTTTCTTCTCTGAAAAGGTATTCACTTTTTCAGCTTCTGGAAATATACACTATGTTCGGATAGCAACTGTAGAGAGAAAAGAAAGGAAAAGGGGAAGGGGGGAAGGGAAAGAAAAGGAAGAGAAATGGAAGGTAAAAACTTTTGTTTGTTTAGGATGGAAGGGAAGAGAAAGGAAGGGGATAAGAGTTTTCTCTTCAAATCTTTCCAAAGTAACAAAAAACATTCATCTAATCCCTCCAGATCCCTCCAAATCCCTTCCTTCCAATTTTATTATCCAAACAAGGGATCCCCATCCTTCCAAATCCCTCCCCTCCCTTTCTTTTCATTTCTTTCCATCCAAATACACTCTTACTGTTAGTTTGCTATAGAATCCGTCTCGAGTGAACATTGTCAAAATCTCGGCTTAATTCTTGGTTTTTTCATAGTTTGTGACATATGGTCATATTTCCTTTTGCTTTTCGCTTGGATTTTTTAATTTTACTTTTGATTCGAGAGTTGGCTAGAGAATCTCTACAGGCAAGGGGAGAGGGAATCAGTCCTTCATGTAGATGGTGAGAATGTCTCAAGGGTGAAATGGATAGCCCTCAACAACTAGGCTAACACATACTTCTCCACTTGGAATAAGTTATAGCTTCACTCACGATTAATTGGATAATGTGGAATCTACAGGTTAGTCACCACCCCATGGTTGTTGCTTGTCACTGTGAGGGCAGAGGTTGGAAATTTTGGGCTGACTCTAATCTCAAGGGTAAATTTTGGGGTCGCTCCATCCAACTGGATCCTGTTGGTATACTAATGCTTCAGTTTGAAGATGGCGAGACATTTCAGTGGACCAAGGTGACAACTTCCATATACAACATTATAATCGGTAAAATTTACTGCGATCATTATGGCACCATGCGAATAAAAGGCAGTGGAAACTATTCCTGCAAGCTGAAGTTCAAAGAGCAATCTATAATAGATCGGAATCCCCATCAGGTAAGCTGTCTGATTTAGCCTTGCAAGTTGCAACCAACCTAACTAACTTTTGAATTCGTGATTCGCTCAAATTTGCCCAAGAATAGCCCAAAACCGACCATAATTTTTTTTATTCGCGAGGAGATTAACGAATCATGTGAAATTGCTTGCAACTCAAATATACAAAAAAATCTTTCCATGTGGGTACTGTTTGAATATTCAATTCGCACAACGTTTTGTAACTTGATAATTCCTTTTAACTTGTAGGTTCATGGTTTTGTACAAGACAATAGAACTGGTGAGAAGGTTGCAATGTTGGTAGGAAAGTGGGATGAGGCAATGTACTATGTGTTGGGAGATCCGACTACGAAGCCAAAGGGTTATGATCCAATGACTGAAGCTGTCTTGCTCTGGGAGAGAGACAAATCCGTCACCAAAACCAGATACAACCTCACACCTTTCGCAATTTCTTTGAACGAATTGACACCGGGTTTGCAGGGAAAGCTACCACCAACAGACTCAAGGCTTCGGCCTGATCAGAGACATTTGGAGAATGGCGAATATGAGCTGGCCAATGCTGAGAAGCTCAGACTTGAACAGTTGCAAAGACAGGTAATTGTTGCCCGAGTAAATAGCATTTCCTTACATTAGGAGATACCTTTATAAACTCTTCCACTCGCTTAACCACTAAAGAATGTTCTCCATATAATAATTGAATTGCGCACGTACAATTGTGAAGATCTTGTCAATAGAAGTAAAATTGGTATTCATATTTAGTTTAGCGCGCTTGATGATTAATGCCCAGGCATCCTGGGCCTCCTGTTTAGCTCAGCTACGCGCTTCACAGGCTAAAGTTAATGATGAATGATGATGTTTGCTATCAAGGGTCGATCGGCAAGAACCTCTTTGTTCTCATAAAGGCAAGGTAGCATACATCCGATTCCAGACCTTATAAACTTTGTGGGTGGAATAGCACCAGGATTAGCTCAGGTTCATGTCAGGTTAGAGGGACCTACTGACTGCACTCGGCCACCCTATTAGTTGTCATTCAAATGCTTTTAAGTTTCTTCGCCCTGTGAGTTTGAGCATGATTAATTGCGAAAAATAAGTTTGAGCGTGATTTTTAATCTTCTATGTGGCATAGTGGACCAGGCAGAAACAGATTCTGATTTTTTTTTTTTTACAATTTAAAACGCGCTGCAGGCTAGGAGGATCCAAGAAAGTGGATGGCAACCAAGATGGTTCCAGAAAGACGAAGAAGGTTGTTACCATTACATTGGTGGATACTGGGAAACTAGGGAAAAGGGGAATTGGGAAGGAATTCCCGATATATTTGGACAGAGGAGCGATATACCTCTTCCTTGTAGTAGTATACCTGAAGACGAATGAGCGATTTTCCTAGCCTAAATTTGTTTCCAGATTTCTCTGCAGAGATTCGATTAAAGTTTTATGTGGGGATTGTGGGATATCAGGTATTTCTCAAGTAATTGTATCAAATTCGTGCTTAGGTATAGATGTAGCCATGTAGGTATTCGTCAGTGTAAGTTACGGTAGATTTCATCTTGTAGATGCCACCATTTGTGCTTCAAGTACTCGGTTTTTTTTACCCCATGTTTACCGAGTACAAGTCAGATTATCGAACATGCTTCAGATGGCGTTGTTCTTGCTGTCGATCAATGGAAGCTCGTACCCTGTATTCTTATCTGACCTAGTATCTGTATTCTTATAAATACTTCAGAAAAGAAAAAAGGAAACAAAGACGTCCCAGGCTTTCTTCATTGTGCACAAGTCTAATCAGTGTTAGTAGAACGTTGCAGTAGCTATCGACTTCGATGTCAACTTTTTTGTCGGATTTTGACCGGTTTGTTTCTAATCTTTTAACTCCATATATGCTCTCACTTAAGGGTGCTTAGAAAACAACTGATAGCTGGTAGATTATAATGATTGATTTAATCAGATGATTTTAAACTCGTTGCTATGAATAGCTTGTTTAAAAACTATAAATTGTTTCAACAAGCTAATTTCCAAATACTAGAATTGGATAGTTTGACCACTCAATCCTCTATTTGCATCAAAATAAGTTATTTTGCAAAACATCGGGCTACTCTAGTTAGTTGACTGTAGTCACTCATTCATTCCGAAGGGTGACAGTTCATTTAAGACAGAAACTCATTAAAATTTGCACAGGAAAATACAGGTTTTTGTGGGTTGAAGTAGAACCACAATCTGAAGAATTATAATTATTGGTTTTGGTTCATTCTTTTGTCTCTATGTACTCTATAGTCTATACTATAGATGGCATGATGGATCAACACTACAAATTCCTAATCAATCACCAGTTATCGTAATTTGTAAATTATTATAAAAAAAAACTAAAAGAATAATAATAAAATAAATATAACTAAAAAAGATAAATTAAAATAACAAAACTCCCATCCTATCAAATCCTATTACATAAGAGTGATTTGTTCACCTTACAAATAACCGTTATTTACTAAGACTCTCTGGGATCAACACAGCTCAAAAATATTGACATGCTAAAAAGAAGGATTTTACGAGGCATTCTGAGACTGATAGGATATGATATGGCCCAGGTTTTTTATTTTGCAGAACAAGCCAGGAAGACTAATTAGTGATGGGAGTTAATTTGAAATGGTGGAAGCCAATCTTTTTGTTACTAAACCGACACCTGGATAAGACTCGTGCCTGACGGTATTCATAGCTTCATATGTAGTCTATTGCCCTATGCTGTTATTGTTTCACTTTTCTGTTATACTGTCAGGGCGAATTTAAAATATTAATATAAAATTACTCACTAAGTATAGATTGTAGTGGACTAATTGGACTAGCTTTTTTTCTATGTTCTATATTACACAATCTCTCTTATTCATCCTAACTCCTAAGTGTCTTATTTGATTTTGTTTTTTATTTTTTAGGTGGTTAAATGAGATAAGTGATCATATGTGAAAGAGAAAATATAGTAGTGTGTTTAAATTTTGATAGAGTAAAGTACGGTTAGTAAGTGTAGAATTATAAAAAAGAAAAAAAGTTAAGTTTAGTAAATATAAATTGATAAAGTTAACATTCCATAAATAAAAATGATACATTTATGGTAACTTACCCCGATAAGAAAATGAGACATTTAGGATGAAAACAAGAGAATATTAATAAATTTTTTTGTTAAATAAAAAGAATCATAACCTAGAGAAACACCAATATAATTTACTTTGCTAGTAGTAGCATTTTTCCCAAACACACTTTGCATTAGGGATGGCAAATGTTGAACTCGGCTCGAATTATACATACTCCGACTTTGCTCCGGATAATAGTCGGACTTTTGTTTTCAGTCCACCTCCACTCGGAGTCGGAGTATACATACTCCAAGTTTGCCTCGACTCGGACTCTCGGACCTCCAATGGAGTCGGTTGCAGAGTCGGACTATTATCAAACAGTATCGTTGTGATATTGTACAAATGATTTCAAAGCATACAAAATTAACAAAATATATTTTTTCAAATACAATTTAACAAAAAAGTATGTACTTTAATTTGAATTCAATTTTAACAAGAGAAATAAATCTACTACTACAATTTAACAAAATTTTCTCGTATTTTAATTTGGCGTATTTTATTTGTCTTGATTTCATTTGTCGTATCTTGATTCATTCATCTAAATAAAAATATCAAGTGGTTTTTCAAAATCTAAAATTAAATTTAGTATGAGAGAGAACTTGAATTAGTCACGTCTAGAGTTTTAAATGAAACAAAATATTAGTGTAAAAGTCAAATTCAAAGTCGGATGTCTTTCAGGGTCGGAGTCGGGTCGGAGTCTCGGATTTTTAATAAGGTCCAACTCCGGTCCGTCTCTAACTCGGACTCGGATCGTAAAGTCGAAGTCGGATGACTTTTTCCTCGGACTCGAATCAGATTATTTTACTCGGATCAAGTCGGATTCGGACTGAATTGCCATCCCTACTTTGCATATTACTGGTTTTAAAAGATTTTGGCATACAAACACCAAGGGTGTGGTATATTCACTGGTATGTCTACATGCTGGACATGATGAATCTACAAATTTTTTTTTAGCGGTATCAAATTAATAGAGTAAATTTTTCTTAAAAAATACTTTATCTAATTCATATTTATTGTCCTATTTTTTTTAAAATTTTTTTTTTTTGATCGAATTTATTGTCCTATTTGGTTGTGCATGGATATTAAGAGTGAGATGAGGTCCACAAAAAATGCGGTAGTTGGGGTATTTTAATTGATTAAATTAATTGTAAATATGGTAGTTGGGATATTATAAGTAGTAAAAGTAGGGGTATTTCGGTTATTATTTGTGTAAACATGGGGTATTTAAGTAAAAAAATCATGACTAAAAATGAAAATGAAACATTTGAGGTGTACTTACCCAATAAAAAAATGTAACAATAGTTATAAATTGGAGAGAATATTATAAATTTAAAGTACTAACAAATATTTATATATCTATAAAAATAGTTATTATAATTCTTGTTTTCACACTATACAATTTATCGTTGTAATTTAATATTATATATAAAAAAAAAAGTATAAACGCATGTATTTAAATGAATCAAACAGACTATTTAAGTGTCTATTTTGAACAAGAGATAGTATGTACTATGTACTATGTAGGTTCGACTATTTGTAAACGTAATAATACTCCATCTTAGAGTAGTCAATGGGCTGGTTCATGAATTTGGACTGGTCCGACTGGGTTTAATAGTTGTTTTGAGAATCTTAAATTCTTGTGAGACATGGTCGCTTTGAGAGACCATCTTTAATTGAGTTGATCTATTAGGGAAAATATAGAGTAAATGTTGACAATAAGCTTTAATGGATTGGGTCTGAGGGACGTTTCTCAAAAAGACGGTCTCTCAAGAGACTGCCTGTTTGAGAATTTGCAATGACATAGGCTCAGGAACTACTGGGCTTCATGGGTCATTTTGAAATATAATGGGCTAGTCATGATGGGATATAGATTGAGTTCCGCTTGTAGTGGACGGCTTGGCCTACGTTAATTTGCTTTGTGAAATCATTTGCATTGTGATCGAGCTGACTTTATTACATATATTTAGTGTTTTAAAGTGATCACTTATAAATTTCATCGCCTCTCTTAAGACACCGTCTTTATAAGAGACGACTCTCAAGGCCCAGACCCAACAATTTAAAAAAAAATAGAGAAAAATCTAAAAATTGACGCCGTGATTGACCCTATTTTGAGTTGGTGTTATAACCTATTGAAAGTTGTATTATAACCTATTAAAATTGATATTTGTGTTATAACCTATTAAAATTGGTATTATAACCTATTTGGAGATATCAACTTTAATAGGTTATAATACCAACTTCAATATGTTACAGCACAAACTTCAAATAGAATTACACAACGCGCGTTTTGTCAGGTAGTTGTTTTATTTTATAAATAAAAGCTGGCTCATTGAAGACGCGTCTTTTATAAAGAAGGTCTCAACTCTCAAGTAAGAATTTGTGTACAAATTTAAAGTGATTAATTAGAGTATTGGGTTAATTATATGGACACGTCTCATGATGAGATTGATTGAGACAGTCTGGACGAGTTCAATAATATTAGTGTAATATTTATTTATTTTAGTATATTTCTTAATATTTTAATTAGAGTGATTAATTAATACTCTTGTTATTATATTTTAAATTTAGATTGTACTCATTAGAATATATTAATATTATATAAATATTGGGCATCATCAGTCTGAAAAATGTCTTAGTTATTCTTTACACGTTTCATTTACAATAGATTTTGGAAAACAGACTCTTTTTAAGAGACGCATTAGAAATATGGGCTAAATAGCCCAATTTGTAAGCTTCTTGTTTTGAGGTTGTCTCTTTGAGAGACGGTCTCTCACAAGAGTAGCACAAATTCTTGTGAGAGACAGTCTCTTTAAGAGACCATCTTTGATTTGGTTGGCCCATTAAGAAAAATATAAAGTAAGAGTAGGAATTAAACTCTAATGGATTGGGCCTGAGTGGCGTCTCTCAGGGGATGGGCTACTTTTAGAATATACACTATATAAATCCACAATGTATATTTTGAGACAAATAAAAAGCATGCGGTCTTGGGAGAGACCGTCTTATTCTAAGACGGCCCAATATTCCAGCCCATCGCACTTTTTCTCTTCTTTTTCATTTTCTTAGCATTTTTCAATTTTACTCTTAAATGTATCAATTTTGACCTTAAAGATATCAATTTCAATTTAGGTAAAAATTGATCAGTTTAACGCCACAATTGATCACTTATAAGTTCCAATTGAAATTTACTTTTGATTTGTGTAAGTACTACTTTACGTTCAAATTGAGTACCTTTAAGGTCAAAATTGATACCTTTAAGATCCAAATTAAAAACAGACCCTCTCTTAAGAGACCGTCTTTAGTGTAGACGTCTTTTAAGAGCCCAACCCATATCTTTCTTTTAACATACAAAACCATCAATCAGTTTTTTTTTTAATTTATAAATTGGGCCAGCCCCAAAACTTGAGACGTATATTGTATAGACGGTCTCATGTAAGAATTTGTGAATTAAAAAAAACAAAAAAAAGGAATTTGGAGGGTGCGTGTGCTACACACGCCTGCAATGGGCCGGTCCACTTGTGATCTTAGAATAAGACGGTCTGACGCTAGTTTTTGTGAATAAAAAATACTTTGGAAAAATTTACACGCTCGGTGGGACTCGAACCCACAATCCTTTGATTAGAAGTCAAATGCCTTATCCATTAGGCCACGAGCGCTGGTATTGATATCACAGTGATTTCAGTACTAATCAATTCTGTATGCGGCACTGCTGGACCCTAAACTATAAATTTCTCGTAGACGGGGCACTTATGATTAAGAGTTATGTTAACACAAATTCTTACTGACACCATCTTTTGTAAAGACGACTCTCAAAAGCTCATTCAAATTCTAAATATATATTGTTACAACTCTAAATATATATTTTGATTGGGTTCTTGAGAATCTTCTTTACAAAAGACAGTTTTTTAAAAAAGCACCTGTTATGTTTAAATGGAGTCCCAGATATTAATTGTTTTTGCTTATAATGGTGGTTGAATGCTTTGGTTATATTATTTTATTAAGAAGTTTGATTTTTACTCTCTAATTTTTTTGTTTTTCTCATTCTTTTTTTTCACTGTTTTCAAAGTAACTTTTGAATCTTATATCTATTAATATGCACTATTAAAAATTTTAAAAAATATATGATAATAAAGTATATATTAAGAAGAACCTCACGAGATCTCACGTGGATATATTTTATTATCTATATATGTCTTAAAAAACTTAATCAAATTTCACTCTCAAAAATAAAATATTATAATAAAGGGTAAGAACATTAGAAAATGGAGGGAGGACTATATATTTTTCTCAGGCCTAGCCCATTGAAGCTTAATGCCTACTTTTATTCTATATTTTTCTTCATGGGCCGGCCCAATTAGAGATTGTCTCTCACAAGAATTTATGAAAAAAAAAGAGAAGGATTCTTTGAACACAAATTCTTACTTGAGACCATCTTTTGTAAAGACGGCTCTCAAAAGTCCATTCCAATTGTAAATATATATTGTTACAACTCTAAATATAGATTTGAGCTGAACTTTTGAGAGTCGTCTTTACAAAAGACGGTCTCTCAAGAAAGCACCTATTCTTTAAAAGAGTGATTTTATGAATCTTACGATTATTCACTTGACTATCCAAAAGAATCATATTAAGATAAATTCTTTCTTTTTGGAAAAGCAATACTAATTTACTTGATGAATCATCAAATTAAAAGTAAGGTACCACTTTTGAGAACCAACGTATCATCAACTTACCCAAACAACAATTGACATATGTTGCTTACTTTTAGTTTAAGTATCCATGAGATATTTATCTGGGAAATTTAGGACCGAGTTTGTGTACGTCGTGATCGAAATTATTTAAATAAAAAGTCTATCAACATTAAATCGTGTATGTTGGAAATATTTTACATGTGAGACAAGATTTCACATCAATAAAATAATGAGTTGTTGACTTGTATGTATAATTGGTGAGATACTTTTCCTACTACCATATGGTTTTGGGAAATAATAAAACTTAGATATTATATGAAAATATGCAATTAGATGATTCAAATAAAATCTCACTAAACTATATTTTTTCTTACACATCAGCGCAATATATGAATTATAAACTTGAAAGTTAAATAGTACCAACTAAATCTAATATAACGAGTATTTCATAACGAACAAAATATATCAAAAAAAATTAAATGACATCAATATTGGTTTATATACAGAATGATCGTGATCAGCACATCCGATACTAATATCCTAAATTGTCTTAATGGATTTTTGGATATGTTGATAATGGAATGATTAAACAATTGAAAAGCAATATATTTAGGATTGTGGTTATATACCCTAAGATTCTTCTTAATTCACATACTTAATAGAATCTTTCTATAGGGTTAGGTTAAGAAATAGCTGCATTTGTAAACATGTGATAAGTTGGGGTAGAATCAAGAATGGTTCTTTTTAATTTGGTGCTTATTTGTGTGTAGACATGTGGCTGAGTGGTTTCACTACTAATAGAACACTTCAGATTGTTCTTTACATTCCAACCCCTTTTGTGGATATATTTATCATGATATCACAGATAAACTACAATTGTAATTAATACAAAAATCAGTTATAATCGATAAAAATCATAGATTCAATTCTAATTAATAAAAATAATTACAATCACTAAATTATTCAATAAATTAATATCGATGAATTAAATAAGAAGAGAGAAACATAAAGTGCATCACAAGTGTATACGATTTGGCGATCGTATAGATAGGAAAATCAAGGGACAAACATTCGCCCTAACACTTTGTGAATCACATAGGGCTGAACAAAGTTTGGTCTAAACTAGACCAAACCGTAATTTTAGAATTTGGTCTGGTCTGGTTTTTTTTTTCAAATTAAATTACGGTTTATGGTCTGGTCTCGGTTTTATTATTTTTCAGGTCAGACGGACCGCAAACAGTACTATGGTCGAAAATCATAATTTTGTATTTAAAAAACTAAGTTACTACCTATATATTTTAAGATGTACTAGTTATTTTTATATAGCAATATATACTTGAATGATGTTAATGTTATCAACTAATTACAAATTATTATATTTATTAATTGTAGGTGTGCAATATTTGCATAAGTACATGTATTAATTTGGATAAAAATATAATAATGATAAACAGTACTAGACCAAACCAGACCATACCGTTGTAACACGGTTTGGTCCGATTCGGTGATTTAAACGGTCCTGTCCGGTCTGAAAAATTTTCAGATTGAAATTTCTAGTTTGATCTGATTTTAGCATCAGACTAGATCAAACCGAACCGTGTTCACCCCTAACCACAGTCGAACCGACTATTCCCATCAACTAATCGTTCTAAAGATTTCCTCGCACACAAACAATATATATAATAATTATTACTTCCTAATATAACATTCTGTATGATATGCACAGAGTTATTAGTATTAAGATATATAAGTATTATAATTTAAAAAAATGATATCATTATCAAATAAAAATTTTCACATTAAAAATGTTATAAATAATAATAAATAATTTTTTTTTGAACAAATAATAAATAATATTACTAATAATAATAATAATAGTTATTATTATTATTAGTTATTATTTTTTTTTTGGCAAATAAATTTTTTTTCATTCACCAGAAAAACCAAAAGTACAATGGCAAAGGAAATTCAGTCAATCTTATTTGCATCAGTGTAGAATCGAGGTTCTATGAAGAGTTTTCTCGACCCACTCTTCATGCACATACGAGACGGCGAGGCCAAAACAAGTTGAACTCAAAGTCAGCAAAGGTCAAAGCTATACAAAAAACCTCAAGCTAAATAAACCAAACTAGAACAAAACTACCAATTAAACAGCATTAGTTATTATTATTATTATTATTATTAATTATTAGTAGTATTTAATAATATTAATAATAATAATAATAATAATAATAATAATAATAATTATTATTATTATTAGTATTATTTAAAATATTATTATATTATAACATTTCTTTACTTTTCCCTCCAAACTGTACTCTCTCTTGGTCTCTCCCTCAGAATGATTTGAAAAGAGAGATAGATGAAGTGTTTTCGAGTGTTTTCCTGTTATAGAATACAATCAAATTTACCATGTTTAATTTTATAAATATAACAATAACGATTTTGATTATTATATATGGTAAATCTTTGTACATAAATCTTTTTAGTAATTTTATACTTCCTCCGAACTAATTTAGTTGTCCCATTTGCTTGAGTACACTTGTAGAGGTAACATTTTGATTCTTAATATTTCTAATTATGCTTAAATAAAAGTTGATAAAAATAATCTTGCATTGAGACGAATCAAACAAGCTAATATCTCACATGATTATGTTTTAACTTATGGATTAAGAATAAAACACAAATTAAACGGAATTGATGAATAGTGTAAAAAATTAAATGGGACAACTAAATTATTTCGAAGAGAGTAGTATTTAAAAATATTGATTATTTCATATGGTCAAAAACTTTGTAAAGATGCCATAAGAAATTTTAGTTAGGATCCACTCTGTTACTTAAAATCTAATACAGACTAAATTACTCGATGTAATGGCGAGCATTGCAATATTAGAATTAGTAAAAGAGAAAAGTACGGAGGAATCCTTATACTTGGAATATTTCCATCAACTTTAAAAATAGCGTTTTTTTTGTAATAAATACTCTAAACCTCTACACTTCTCACAAACCTTCTTATCTTTCTTAAAACCTCTTCAACGTATGCCTCTCTAAATTCTAATAACCCCTCTCAACTCAAATTCAATCGAGCTAAAAACACATTAAAATATGTCTGAAAATGGCGTTGTGAGCCCCACCGCCGGTAACCTCAACCCATCAGCCCAAAAGTACCGGCCCACTTACCCAGCCCAATATAACCTTCCATTTTTCTCTCCACCCCAACCACCATTTTTTCCCGATTTCATCTATCCGATTAGCCCACAAGCATACCTGAATCCTTTATTGTCATCACCCGTTTATCTTCCGCCGTTAATTCCACCGCCGTCATTTTCTCCGACAAGAACAATACTCTTAACAGCCGTACCCCCTGACGTTAGTGAGCCGTTAGTGAGACGAGAATTGGAAATATTCGGCGATGTTAGAGCTGTTCAGATGGAGAGAATTTCGGAAGGAATATTAACCGTTCATTTTTATGATCTAAGGGTAGCACATGCAGTACTCAATGCCGTACGTGATCAACACATGCAACACCAGTACCGCCTCCATATTTATTATAATTCCTTTTTTGCGCCAAATATTCCCGACCCACCTCCACCTCCACCTCCACCTCCACCTCCTTCTTCCGCTCCTGGCCTCATTTTGGGTCGACCCGTTTGGGCCCAATTTAGTATCCCTGATCATGACGCTTTTCCTGGCTGTCAAAATCAGGGTAGTCTAGTTGTTTTTAATATTGATTCCGCTGTTTCTGATCTTGCTCTCAAGGAAATCTTCCAAACTTTTGGTAATACTTAATTTTTTAATTAATTTACTCTGTTTGATAGGTGGTAATAAAATATGGTAATAGGAATAAAAACAAGAGTGGTTTTCTTAATAAAATTCATTCTAATGCATTACCGGGGTGGTAATGAAAATTTGTAAATAATTTTTTTTGTGTGTGATTAAAGTTTCAATTACATGGGAATGACATGAAACTTTTGATAAAATTTTATATAATAAATTATTTTTATTACCACCATTTAATATCACAAACCAAACGGTCCGTTATATATTGTTTTAGTTTTTCATATCGTGTCTAATTAAATACACAAATTTTTGTGAGAGACAATCTTTAATTAGTCCGGCCTATTATAATATTTGTTAATATTGTAAGTAAACATTAAAAATGATGTAAGTAGACATTTAAGATATTGTGAGGACATTAAAGATAGAATAAGTAGGCATTAAGAATAAAATGCAATTAGACATTTAGTTTTAATGAGTTGAGATTGATAGACGTCTCTCCAAAAAGACGGTCTCTCAAGACACTAATTGAATTAATATGGGTTTGATTATATTTTTTCGAAACAGGTGAAGTTAAGGAGATAAGGGAGACACCAATGAAGAAGAATCAAAGATTTGTGGAGTTCTATGATGTTCGAGATGCTTCTAGAGCTTTATCAGAAATGAAGGGGAAAGAAATTATTGGTCGAAGTGTGGTGATTGATTATAGTAGACCAGGTGGAGATTATATGATCAAGAAATTTAACCATCAATTTAATTTTAAAAATAATAATTATCAATATAATGAGAATAACAAAATTGTTAAATCATTAGCAACACGTGGAAGATCATCGTCTCCGAATACTCAGCGTGATAATGAGACTGCAACGAATAGTGTTGGGAGTCCAAAGCAAAGACAAGACATATTAAGGAAAAGTAAATCATGGAAAGGGAAAGAAAAGGATAATGATCCGAGGTTTTTGATTAAGGAAGATGCAATTATTGAAGAAAGTGGATTATGTAAAGATACTAGAACTACTCTCATGATTAAGAACATACCCAACAAGTATAGGTATGTAATTCTACTTTTACCTTAAATTATTTTTTTATTTGCACCAAATTTAAGATAATATGCAATATATATGCATGGTAGTTAAATACTCCATCTATCATTTTACGTCATTTGCCATTTGCCCATTCACAAATTGCTACCATAAATGGTATCTCCGAGAGATGCATTAGATCATATATGAGATAAATAGTTCAATAGATACAAATTAAAGAGAAAATGAGAATATGGCCGGTTTCTTGTTTTAAGGTCTTATTTGGTCTTTCACAAGAGTTGTTTTTTGGCCCACCACTTTCTTTTAGTCTTGTCCATACATTTTAACTGTCTTTTAATCTGATCTAAACAATTTATTTTTTCTCTTCGTCATTTCTTACCAGTTTCATAAACCCCAACAATTTTTCTTTGATTCAAATCTACTGGGACATATTAAAATTGTAATCATAATGAGTGTATATATAAGAAATTGAGACATCTGCTTTCACACGAGAGTCCTTTGAGATATAATTGTGTATGTAGCATAGACTCTTCTTATATAGCGTTGAAGATTTCACTTTAAAAGAGTTTGAGTGATATTCAAAATTATAATCTTTTGTCACGCTAATATTGTAATACCCCAAATTTAGCTTGAAAAGGGATAGATAAACTACTCATATCAACAAGGTGAATTTTCTTTTCATGGGAGCCCATTTGCTAAGAACTCTACAATTAAGCGTGCTTGGTAGAGAGCAATATTAGGATGGGTAACCTCTTGGGAAGTTTTCCTGGGTGCGCACGAGTGAGGCCAAAGTGCGCGGAAAAGACTTGTGTTCGTTGGTTTGTGGGGTCAGTCTACCGGTGTTCCGTTAGGCCGAGTGTTAAAAATATAATTTTGATACCAAATGAAGTAGTCAACTTAATCAAACGCTAAGCTAATGTTTTAAACTTAAAAATAATACTTTAATATACTCTAATAGAAGTATATAATGTAATTGGTGGCAGTCAGAAGCTGTTGTTGAATATGCTAGACAATCACTGCATACACTGCAATGAACAGATTACTACAACTGCTACTGAAGATCAAGATGATAATTTGCCATTATCTTCCTATGATTTTGTATACCTCCCAATGGATTTTAGGTATATATTTTTTCTAGTTTTGATCATGTTTAAGATTAATTTTGTCAGTTTGTTTTTATTAAAAAATGAAGTAATTAAAAAAGTAATTGCAGCAATAAATGCAATATGGGATATGGGTTTGTGAACATGACATCTCCGGAAGCTACATTAAGGTTTTACAAATCATTTCATCATCAACGTTGGGAAGATTTCAATTCTACCAAGATTTGTGAAATCACTTATGCTAGACTTCAGGTACCTTTTTTTTTTTCAGGTGTTCTCCGTCTTTTGTAAAGACGAATCTCAAAAGTCCAACCCAAATTTATATTTAGAGTTGAACAATATATATTCAGAAAAGGACTGGGCTTTTGAGAGCCGTCTTAACAAAAGACGGTCTCTAGTAAGAATTTGTGTTTTTTTTTTAATTGAGACTTCAGCTACTTAATTAGCTGCTTTCCTTTTCAACAATTTTGCTGCACTTTATTTTCACTCCATGTATCATTTTAATTAACTCTTTAAAAAAAATTACTTAAAGGAATAAAAATTAAGAATATTACTAAAACCGAATCAAATAATAGATGAATATATAGCTTGTTGAAAATTGATCACTAAATTAAATGTTAATCTCTATAATCAAGGTTTTGTATTTTCATATTTCTAGGTTCAACCTTGGGGTTCATAATATCATTTCCTTTTTTCTTATTCATAAAAAATTTTATGGTTGTAACTTGTAAGAGAATATTGCAATGCAAGTGTATTAAAGTACTCATATATATATAAAGATAAATAAATCTATTTAAGTTCATATTTTTATTTTTTTTGAAATAGTACTTCAATATCGCTTTTATTTTGCCCTATTTAATTACTTTTGGCAGAAAGTAAGAAAATTGTGTATAATAAGTCAAAATAGTAAGACATTTATAAATATGATAAGGAATATATAGAGTAAAAGCAAAAGAATCATAAGTATTAAAATAACTAAATGAGATAATAGTACTCCATTATCACATTCACATTGTAATTTATGTCGTTTTTATTGGATAATTGAAATAATTCCAACTATTCTAGGATTCTTTTCAAAATTTGCTCAAATGACTTTGAACCGATAGACCGATTAAAATATATATTTATTTTTTATTTTGAAAAAGACTATTTATATATGTAGATATAATTTATTGAAGTCCATTTTGAGAAGGTTGTGATTATATTTGATGATTTTATTTTAAAAAGCCAGCAAAAAAATATCATTATTACAAAATTAATTAATCAAAATAATTTACACTACCAATTTAAAAAATAATGTGAAGGGAGTAGAAGCACTGAAGGAGCATTTCAAGAAGTCAAAATTTGCGTGCGAAAACGACGAGTATCTTCCGGTGGTATTTTCCCCACCTCGAGACGGGCGGCAATCACCTGCTCCGCTCCCCATTGTGGTCTCCAACACCGCTAGCACATCATCATCCAAAGTTCATGATCTTGATTGCATAGACATTGAAATGGACGGCTCCGATATTGCCTCTTCTACTACTTGTAGTAGTGACATCAATGGTGGAGAGGAGCACATTACTAGAATCTTGGAGAATAATGATCATTATGATGATCATGATCATGATAATGAGGGCGGTGATAGATAGTGCTCGAAAGATGGTAAGGTGCAGTGATTGTATAGGAGATCAAAAATTCACTCCTAATTACTTCAATTTAATGATTTCTAATTCCTCTGTACATTTTTTTTAATCTTTACATAAAGGTAATGTTAATACTTCCTCCGTTCCATTTTAGTTGCACCATTGGATTTAGTACGTTTTTTAAGGGTCGTCAAATCAGTATGGTAAAAGTAGGGATGATGTATGATTGATGGTGATATGTGGGGTAGAAATAAAAAAGAATTTATTATAAGTAGATAGTGGTTGTGACTTGTGGTTTTATTAAATAATTCATGGGATGATGTATGATTGATGGTGATAGTAGGGTAGGAATAAAGTGAGGATAAAATAAGTAGATTCTTTTGCCAAAAATAGTAATGTTGCAAGTAATATGAAACTTTGTTGCAAGTAAAATGGAACGAAGGTAGTACTTGCTATTTACCCTACTTGTCCCATCTACCTTTTTCACACATGCCGAGATAATATTTTAACCTTTAATATCTTTAATTGTGCATAATTAAAAATTATAAAAATATGATATTAATAGTCTTTGTATTGAGACGAATAAAATAAGATCCACATGACTATATTTTAACTTATAGATTCAGAGCAAAATACAAATTAAAAGTAATATGTTGAACTTCAAGAATATAAAAAGTTTCAAGACGATAATGGAAGAGACATATAACGAGTAACGACCAACAAACACAACTCCTGTGCCACCAATACGGCCTAGAAATTGTTACATTTAAGCAATTTCCATAATTATCAGGCCCGGCCCTTTACACCAAGACCCGTTGATGGCCCGATCCGTTATTAACCTGATCCACTAAACACCTCTAATACTAAGTCAATATTCGAGACATTTATAACAATGCATATAAATTCAAAAAACTTCTCCAAAGTTGTATATATATCAATGGTGGAGTACAAACAATGTTAGCTATAATAAGCACAAGACAGTACATTGTTCATCATATAGAAATCTTAAGCGATTCAACTACTGCCAATTTATGAGATTGATCTAAATTCAGAATAAGATTACTCAAGAAAAACAGCATAATCTGGAGATCCCCTAGTCAAGCAATAAACATAATCATGCAATTGAATTTCTTTCTGTTGCTTGTCGTACGAGCTCATCTCTCATCCTCCTCACCTCCCTTTCCTTCTCTTCTCGTTCTCTCTGCGCAAAACAACCCAAAAGCTTGCTTAGCTCAATGTACTACTACACTAAGTCTATATCTCAAAAAATAAAAGCAACAAACACATGCTCACTTCAAATCTGGTTAACACAACCAATATGACCTATACCGATCACTCTTAAAAGTTCTGACGAGTAATATGTGTATAAGCTAGCTTAAGCGAATTTTGGGTGTTTAATATACCATTAAGAAGAAACGAAGCTCACAGAAAGGTATAATGATGTCTCTTCTAACTCACTCTTTCTTCTTGAATGAGGTTTTAAGGAAATCATATCCATAGCCCTACGGATTATGTACTTGGAAGTAGGAACTAAGGGGGAATTATTAAACAATAAATATGCCTATCGGCATATATTTTTTCATAATTTCTAATATATAATCGATTTCAGCAATATATTTTCAAAGCTTATATTACGTCCTTAGGGCTAGGTGTATCATAACTAAAGGTAAAAAGCAGGCAGCCTTGCACTACACCCAGTTCATGTCTTCATCACCTAAAGTTCCTGTGTTGAAATGAACTTTTGGTTATGTTAGAGCTGTCAAAATTTAAGCTCATTTTGCTCATTTTGTTTGAAGGGTCAAAAGATTTGCCTCGAACACAAGATTGACATGCTCAAGGTAACAAAAGAGGTCGTTAACTAATTATACATATGGAAACATAATCACCATCATCGTACCCAGTTTATCCCGTCCATAGGAACAATGATCACAGTCGGAAAGGTAAGGAAGGCAACCCATACCCACATAAAAAATCATCATTTACAAAGGTTGTGTATGAAGAAGTAAAATCTAGTACACATGCTGGAAATATCATAACAAGCCATGTAGGCCATGTATGATTGACATTCTTGGGTAAACCTCAAAAAGTTGGACTGCGTATCACTAGCACACGCAAGGAACACATACTACTCAACTAAAGCAAATTAAGCAATGTACTTTGAATTTCTATCTCTCAATCAACATTTCATATCATCGGAATTCTCAAAACAATCAACATTCCATGTTCTAGTTCTTTCAATATATAAACCCAACAACACCTCCTTGAAAAGGTTAAAATCTCCATGATCGTTTCATCTGTCAGGGCAGATTTCTATCTTTCGGGCTTTAAACAAATCCTAATACTCCCTCTATAACAGCTCAAGAGTCTCATTTCTTTTATGGGCAAAATCACTACAAGTATCCCATTTTCCCTATATAAAAAGTTATTTGTAGTTGTTTGAGGCCCATAAGATTCCCAAATGTAACTTTGATCCACCATCTTACATTTTGTTAAAATTTTGACACTTGCATTGTAATGAGAGAGTAAAATTTATCTCAATCACTCAAAAATAAGGACCCCAAGTATACCACCTAAATATTACCCTAATCAGAAATTGGGAAGATGACGTTAAGCCCACAAAATATTAATCTCATAGTCCCCTAGAACATTAACATACATAAAAAGAAAATTAAGTGTTTGATCAAAGATGAAAATAGACCATAAGCCATAACTAGATTAACAAACAGATTTATTAATAAAACTGAAAGATCAGCCTTAGATGGGACACATAAATCACTATATAATCAAAACAAAATCGCCAAAATCAAAACAAAGTAACATAATTTCCCTAATCAACTGGCATTTCTAAATCATAAAAGGGGTTCTTATTTCAAATCTCATAGCAATTATCTACCAAATTGTCAACTAAATCACCACAAATAAATATCCAACTTCCCAATAGTTATAGGCCATTATCATAACAATAACTAATTCATCAATAAAACAACTGTTATTAAGTGTAAATTTAGGGTTTATATAAGCATAAGATCATAATTTGAATGTTGAATAAGCAAAAACAGGAAAAAGGGAAACCTTTTCGTCTTGGTGAAGAGCGATCCACACATGAACTTTGTCCATTGACTCCCAGAAGAGAAATGCACCCAATGACATCCCCGCGATTGTTCCTATTCTCACCATTTTTTCTCTCTCTACTTTCTCCCTCTTCTTTCTCTCTCTTAATATGATGACGATGAAACCACCCAGTGTTTTCAATGAGTCAGAAAGTTGGGTTAGGGGTATTAGATAGGCCCATATACGTTTGAAGTTTCCAGTTTCAACAATTTTTTGGGTGGGTCGGCCCAACCCAAGTAATTCGTTTAAGTTTGATTTGATAATAATGATCCAACTCGAAACAACATGATAAGAAAAAAATGATCTACATCCAAATACCATCATGTTGTATTTGGAAACAAAAATTTTATTTAAATTTTAAATTTTAATTATCAAATTATAATTGAAATTTAAAAAATGACTAAGTTTGAGAAATCATTCTCAAATTCTCAAAACAATGAATTCAAATTTGATTTCTGTCAGAATTTAAATTTACACCAATTTTAAATCAGCTAGTCTCTTGAGAGACGTATCTCAAATTCAGCCCATCAAAGATTAATGTCTATTTACCGTATTCTTAATGTCTAGTTACATTATTCTTAATGCTTATTTATCGTATCCTGAATGCCTACATTCAATATCTTAAATTTTACTAACTTAATGTCTACTTATAAAATTTTAAAAAATATATAATGGGCAGGACCAATTAGAGATGGTCTCTCAAAAAGACTGTCTATCGCAAGAATTTGTGATTTTAAATTTCTAAATGAAAACATCGTTCAAAGCTAAATAAATAAATAAATGTTAGAAAAGCCGGTTTTATAAAAGTCGAGGCAGACACCTTTAGTACTTAATATCCATTAAGCGCCAATTTGGTTTATGGTACTAAATAATGATAATTAAAATAATCTAAACTGTAAACATTCATGAAATATTTCATGTCATCCCATGATGGATAGCGAAATTTTAATCGTTAAATAAATTTTTTTATAATTTTTCCTTACCACCTCGTTGATGCCACATTTTCAGATGGTAATGCATTCTAATAAATTTCATAAAAATGAGATGATTTTAGGAAACAAACATAATTAACAAACTTGTCAACAGTTATTCCTACCAAAATATATCGAGTTTTCATTACAATCACACTTAGAAACTTGCAATTTCACCAGTCTTTGTTTAATTTCAGCTCAATTCCCTTATGTTGAAGAAAAGAAAACCTAATTGTTCAAGATAGGTACCAACTACCAACAACCAACTTTGTTCATCATTACAAATTATGGAATGAGACGTTTTATTGTGAGACACACATATATTAGTCAAAATAACTTATCTAATAAATCTTTCAAAAATAATTATAGCTTATTAATTACACAAATTCTTATGAGAGACTATCTCTAATTTGACCGGCGCTTTATATATTTTTTAAAATGATGTAAATAGACATTTAAGGTATTGAACGTAGGCATTAAAAATACGGTAAGTAAGTATTCAGGATAATCCAAATATCGATTAAGAATACGGTAAATAAGCATTAAGATTAATGAGTTGGGCTTGAGATATATGTCTCTCAAAGAAACGGTCTCTTTAGAAATTAGTTGTATTAATTAGAGTCAATTCATCAAGAGACAATCTCTTATAAAAGTGTCTCTGAAAGAAAGTGATATGGGCCACAGGGATATTAATATGGGTCTCCTCTCCTCCTTGAGTGTAGGTAGAATATCAAAGGCACCATTACTAACGACTCCAAAGGAAGTTGAAGTCCATATTTGTCCACAAAGCCTAATACAATTAAATAACGTTATGATATGTTTGACAATTTGAAATCTATTTTTAAATATTGAATTGGCCTAAATATTATGTTCGGCAAATCTTAAATTTGAAAATGTGGAATTGAATCAATTCTACATAAAAGTTTGATAGTAATGTAAAATTGGTCAAATATTAAAATTTGCAGATTCCAAGTGTTTAGGTGTCATTTACAATTCTTGAATTTGAATACCAAATTTAAATTCCCTATTTTCAAATAAATTTTATGTTTCCAAACGCTATCTAAAATAATTATCCATAAGTCTTGTATGAGATAGTCACGGTGAAACCATACAAGCAGCTTAATGATTTTTTCAAAAAATAAATTAAGTAAATTAAAATGTAACTGAACATATTATACTTGATACTTGTTTCTTTTATTTATTTTTAAATTAAATAATAGATAGACTCATATTAAGTCGTATCACGATGAGACGGTGTGAAATGAAGAATTTGTCAATAACTATTAGGATTGTGATATTGCAATTTACAATTAAGGAAAAGGGCCTTATCTGGATCCAAATACAGTTTCATGTATTCGCTTTATGTTACCGTATTGGCCCACTTATTTAAACTTGAAAGGCCTTTGGAACACGTTTAAGAGCTGAATTTAATACTTTTTATATTGCTTAAAGAATTTCTCGTTTGTCATTTTAGAATTTTATAGTGTTCTATTTGTTATATTTTTATAATTAATTTTTTTATTTCAGACCCTCTCTTGAGAGACCGTCTATACTATAGACGTCTCTCAAGAGTCCAGCCCATATCTCCCTTTTAACTTACAAAACCGCCAATTAGTTTTTTTAAATTTATCGATTGGGCCAGCCTCAAAACTTGAGACGTCTATTGTATAGACGGTCTCAAGTAAGAATTTGTGTTTTTATTTATATTAAAAATTTTGAACAACAATAACCTTGTTCATGCTCATTTTAATATATAATATTTAAATAATATTTATAATTCCCACATATCTTACACTAAATGTTTTTATACTCCTTATAGTTTCTCACTAACTTTATATAATAAATTGTTTTATTAGTTGTGGTCATATATTTTATCCACTAACTTTCTTTTAATATTTTTTAATGTTTATGGTCTTCAATTTTTTGCCATCAAATTAATTGTTCAATTAACTAATAGATTTTTTTTTTCTTAATTATGTAAACGTTATTTATGCAAACTTTATAAAGAAATGGATGAAATATTTTTGATCATTTATTTATTTATTTATTTCTTTTATTTTATGTTAGGCTTTGAAAATGACAGTGCTAGATTAGAATCGAATCCTTAATTTTTCGAGAAAATTGTATTTGCCTTTGGAACGAAAAAAATCCAACTCTCAAAGCTGAATTTAATACTTTGTGCCCATAGTTTTAATAGCAATGTCTTGTTAAATTTCAAATCTATCTCTATCAATTTCAAATCAATTTATTATGAAAGTATTATGAAAATACTTCATTCAATTAGACCCTTAAAATAAGATATCACTTGACGATATTTTTTCTAACATATTATTAATAATATATAAAATAAACTTGAAAAATAAATAATTTTTATAATTTTTATGTAACGACTATTTCAAAATTGAGGAAGTTTAATATACACAAATATACAAAATGTTGTATAAATGCTCTCATTAAGAGACACAACCAATATATAGTGGCAATTGTTTGTATATGATAATTCCAAAATTTTAGTAAATAATGATGATTTGTAAAGTTAATAAATTATTTTTATGTGGTAGAATTTGATTGGGTGAGAGTTTGTGATTTTAATTTATTTTTTTGATTTTGTTTATTTTATTATTATAATTTTTATCTTTAATCAAATTATGATTATTGATTATACATTATTGTACGATATCCATTAATCATTATTGGGAGCAGAAAATTCGATGGGCTTTCGCAGCCAAACAAGACCTGCAAGGCTGCAACTACAAGTCTAGCTAATACTTCCTAGTTCCTACTACACTGTTGTTTCATACTCCGCGTAGACTTTTAATCATTAATCATATTCATATACTCGTCGTTAAAAGTCAACATCAAATACATTCTACTCTTTTTTTCCGATTTATCCTTTACTTCCGATTCAATTTACTTGTAATACTTACAATACTTTTTTAAAAAAATATTTTACAATACTTATAAGTTACACCATTACCCTATTTAACTAAGGTACACATTACAAGTCAACTACAAGGCAGCTCACATATTCATTTGATCTATGACAAGTTGTTCTCTTTAATTCCTGTTTTTAAAGGCTTTGTAGCTTTATTTCCCTTAATGGAAACATTGTAGCCCACTCTATCGCTAGATGGGATGCAGGTACCGCAAATGAAAAAATTTGTATGGAAACGTTCTTCCAAGAGCTTTTAGCCTTGGCGGGTCAAGCGTAATATATTGTCTTAAGGTGTTTTCCAAAAAAAAAAAAAAACTAAAAGTAACTATATAATTTTTATTTGACTCCTATTTATTCTCACTTGACAATGACATTATGTACTTGACAATGACATTGGTTAATACCTGTGCTAAAAGACAATATTGCAACTAAATAAAAACAGAAGAAGTATTTAGCTTAGAAAAGAGAATTTCAAATAAGATTATTTAGGCATATATTAAAGATGAAATATATCATGTGAGATTTTGTTATACTCATCTTTATGTAAAGTTTTTGTATAATTTTACAAGTTTTGATGCCGCATACTTAGAGATATTAAGACTCAAAATTTATTTTAAAATGCGTGTAAAAGTAAAACGAACAAACAAAAAGAAACGAAAAAACTACATATTGTCGTTTTTCCTACCTATCATGTGAATAAAAATAAATAAAAAATAGAATACAACTAGTTGCAGAAACAAAATTAAGTAAATCAATTAATATGCAAGTTGATTTATTAATTAATAATAATTTAATGTGTGATTAGTGAATACTGATTACCGATTAGCTGGTAGAAAGCACTAATCTGTTACGTTGCTAAGCAACCCAGTTTCATCGCAGGTGGTACAGGAAAATCCTACTTAATTAGCATAAGTACATATTAGATTATATTTGACTTACATTATTAATATGTATATCTCACTCTTATTATATAATTAATTATTTTACTTAATAAAACAAGCATTTGGTTCTTTAATTATCACACATCCACACTAATCGTGCATGCATCACGGATAAATGTATTCGGATAAAGACAAGTAATATAACATGGATTGAAACCTTTAGTTAATGGTCCAATAAATAACTGATTAACGGTAAACTTATTTAATCATGTATTTATGCATTAATATATGATTTTGATTAGGCATAACTAGGCAGAGACAAAATGGGTTTGGACTTTTTATAAATTAGTTTGATTTTGGATTGTAACTATCAAAACGAAATATTATGGTTTTGATTAGGTTTGAGCATACTAAAAACCGAAATCCGAAATTCTGAACCGAATTAAAATAGAAGCTCACGTTTTACAATGAGCTAAATTACTTGTTGAGTGAATGTGCAACTTGACGTGCAAATAGAAAATTTTAATTGGCAATACTAACAAAAACGACGTAAGCAATCTTATAACAATAATAAACCTTAATTATATTTTGTCATTTCCATTTTTACTTTATATTTTTAGTAATCTAATTTGATTTGCATTTTAAATTTGTTATTAGTTGAAAAATATGTGGATTGGTCTAAAAAAAGTCTAAGCTGAATTAATTTTTTTTGGTTCGATAATTTAAATTGTGGTCCAATTTGGTTTGGTTTGGATTGAAAAATCAAAAACCGAAATAAATTTGGTTTGATTTGCTTTTATGAAAAAACCAAACCGCAAACCGAGCTTTCACTCTAACTAACGCAGAACTAAGTTACTTAAGGAGGGAGGGGGAGTTACCTCACAATTTTTTTCTCTTATGTGATAATATTTATATAATAAAATGCAACATTTATAAATTATATAAGAATAGGTGTCATAATAGTAAAATTAATGTTTTACTTCATAATAAACAGTTAGTAAGTTTAAATTTTAGCCTTTTATTTTTTATACTGCGTTTATTGTTTGGACTTTTTCCCCTTCAATAAATCATCTAAGTTTCGGCACCATGGATTTTTCTAGTTTTAAAATAATTATTGTTTTATTATATATGTCCCGACCTGTTTTAATCGAGTAGATGTACAGTCAGAAATAGTTTGTTGACTAACCCTTAAATGTTCAATGAAATCTTCATGTTACGTTATGAAATCTTAGAACAAATTAATTAGCTTTCTACTTTTTAATGCAAGTTGCATTAATTTGATAATTATGAAGATACTAATTACCTAACTAAATTATTATTCACATGAGCAAGTTGCAATAATGCTATTGCTAGTGAGTACTACAAAAATTATGACGGTAACATTTCCCAATAATTGGCTAAAGACTTATTTGAATCAACAAGTAGGCCTTTACATAAGCACCAAGTTTTATGCCTCCTCAATTATCTCATTAAAATATCCTTAGCCAGTTTTGAAAAGAAAAAATCTTAGATCCGTTCTTAATAGGTAAATAAAATATATTTATTGTTAAATTGCTTTGAATGTATTGTGAATGTCAATATATAATCAAGTAAATATAAGGTACACAAGGAGTTATGGTTTGTCGCAAATCGATGTGTTAAAAATGGTGGACGCACTCTATAAGTTATTGAAATCTTTTCTTCCATTGTCATATAATTTTGGGATGGAAATCCTTGATTAATAAAATATGTGTAACTCGTATTTTCTCGGTCATAAGCTGACAATTGACATTGACAATAAATCTGGTTTAATTTGACCCTTAGAATTGTTGTCAAATTTTACTATTTGTCAAGTGAATTGATGAAGGAATGTACTTATAGAGTATGGACGATTGATTCACGGGTGAAATTTAATCCAAGTAGTCCAATAAAATGCTAGTTATATTAGATAATTAAATATTCTATCTAACATATATTTTTAGTTTTTAATAAATAGTAGATTTTCTGAGAGATTATCTTTCTGAGAGTGGTCTCTCAAACGCTATCCATTAAAGATACTCTTACTCTAGATTTTTCTTTATTGGCGGGCCTAATTAGAGATGGTCTCTAAAGATACCATTTCTCACAAAAATTTGTGTTTAATAAAAATTACATTTTATAAGTCAAGATTCATGAAAACTGCAATTAATTTTATAAATTGAATTAAATAATTTTTTATGAGAATTGACCCGTAAGGAGGAGAAAGAATAGGTGGATGCAAATATATGAATAATTATGTGTATGATAACTATTTTTTTAGTTTATCCTTACATAATACTTAATTCTAGTAGTTTAGGAGTATATTATGAGAATACCAAATGATACCATCATTCATTACCTATCTATGAGTGCAAGATTCCTCTAATTCACAATATTAATTTGTGCATACTAGAAATAAATATAAAGTTATTAATATATGGGAAAATTACCTAGAATAATCTAAAACTAATCATTATTTTCCTACAATAATCTCACCTATTGATTAACCATGAATAATCCCAACTTTAAGGGGTATTTTCCTAGAGTAAACTTAGGTAACCCGATACCATGCTATTGTAGGTAATTCACAAAAAATTAAATATTAATTTAAAATTAGAAAATATTTTTTTTAAAATAAAAACTTGTTATAGCAAGTCATCCGGTCACCGGGTTTACTCTAGGAAAATCCCTCTCAAAGTTGGGATTATTCAAGGTTAATCAATATGTGTGATTATTGTAGGAATATCGTGAATAGTTTTGATTATTCTAGGTAATTTTTCCTTAATATGATCAAGTCTTGTCTCATTTGATCACAAAGCTAGCATTATTTTTCTCATATAAGGTCTTAAAATTTATTTTTATCTAGTTTTCACCTTCTCACACACCACATGCTACCCTATCATCATAAATTCTACTAAAGCAATAGAAGAATGTGTTGTCATAATTTTAAGAGTTATTTTCCTGCCTAATTTCACTTAAGTTATTATCGTAAAATTTGGAAAAATACTCATTGAGGAATGAAATTCATATAGCAGTATGTTGGAAATCTGTGGGCGAATTAATGTAGTGTTCCAGGATGAGGCTGAAGTATTCACATGCTGTGTAGTGTGTAGTTTAGTCCTCCAATATGACATCAACGACCAACCTTATTTTCAAAGGGTACGGTAACATCACCAGCTTGTTTATTTCAGCAAACCAATAATCTATTTAGAAATAATGACAAAATATAAAGAATAAAAATAATGAAATTATATTTAAAAATTTACCAATTTAACAAATTCATTGAGACGTATTAAAATAAATAAAAATAAGTAAATTAATTGGAACCAATTCCAATATTTACAAACACGTCTTGGTCGTTGCTGCTTATGTCATGCACTGTTTGGTAGTCCAAAATCAATCTAAAACTCTTTTGGAAGTATTTATGAACATTTTTTAATACTAATTACTAGCTAGTGATTAACTATGATAACTGTATTTCATTATCTCAATAATATTATTAAATGACTTCCATTTAAAATGTGGTTTTGAGACTATTAGAACTACGTAATTTTACTCAATATTATTTTTGACTTAATTATAAAAATAAGAAATACAAATAATTTAATTTGCAACACCTTGTTCTAGTTATATGCTATATTTTCATTTTGTGTACGTAAGAATTTGTAAATAGAATCTTAATATGGTTGTGCTTAGATAATAGTTAAAATTATTTGATTAAAAAAATATTAAGAGTTGTTTAATATATAACACTACCAAATCATAATTGAGTTTTTGATTTTGTTAACATTTAACATTAATGATTTGTCCCTTCTATACCAAAATTCTAGCCTCTAATTCTTCCAAGTGGACTATATGATATGGAGAAGTGTTTTTTTTATTGACTATATTAATTAGTATAACCTTAACTATATAATGATTTTTATTTCGTTTAGAATAAACTATCATGATCATCATACAATATATTAATTCAGAAATATTTTTGTCACTTGTCACTCTATAGTAGTAATTAGCATTTGTTTCAAGTATCACTTTTATAAGTATTTGTGTCATTTATCACTTCATATAAGTATTTGTTCCAAGTGTCATTGCATAATATGTATGTATTCTTAATAGTAATAATCAATTAATAAATATTGCTTAATTAAGTATTAATATAAAAATTTTGAACCAAAACCGTGCATAGTTGTGTGAGAATTAAGTAGCTAATAAATTAAAATGCTATTAATACAGCTTTATAATGTAATTTTGAAAAAAATAGTTGTGTGAGAATTAAGTAGCTAATAAATTAGATTTGGTAAGTGTAAAAGAATCAACGAATGAATATATGTTAAGGAAATTAATGAACAAAAATAAAAAAAACTCTTTAATTTGGAAGGTGGGAAAGTTTTCCAAGCAAAAGTTCTTGTTTTCTTCTTGTTATTATAACATGAGAGCTATTCCCTCCTATTCAAAATAATTGTCCACTTTTCTTATTTAGTCAAGTCACTCTAATTGTTCACTTTCTATTTTTGGCAAATATTTTTTTACCTAAATACCCTAACTTATACTCTATTATTTAAAATACCCCACCTACCAACTTTTCAATTATTATAATCACTTAAATACCCCAACTACCACAAGATACATTCATACAAATATACTTCCTTCGTTCTATATTATTTGCTATTGATAGTGACATTTTTCCACGCAACATGTCACATTCAGTAGCAAGTATTATAGAACGGAGAAAGTATGCGTATCTCATACATATATTTTCATCCCATTAGAAAGATATCTAAAAAATAGTTTTAAATTATTTTTTTATTTAAAATCCACTTTTTTTTATCAATGTTTATTTTTTCCATATACTAAACCACACATATCTCATTGATGAGTTATTTGTCGGGTACTCAATGGTTCACACTTTACTTGTTCCACCAAGTTGCAAGACAATAACAATTGTATTTGTATCGTTAAAAGAAATAGTAATTTCTAGTTGTACCTCGTAAAAAAAAAGGAATCTTTTTTTTGTGGAATTAAATATTCTTTTTCATTTAGAAAGAAATTTGGTTCATATACGCAAGCAAATATGTTATGGTTACAAGAGTCTATCCGTCGCATATAGGCTTTAAAGGCATTGTAGTATAACCGTCGAGGTGAAGTCGTGACCTAAAAGATCGAATAGAACAATACATAGACAAGTAAATTCCTTCTGAATTTCAAGTTACTTTTATTTTTTTTTAAGGGGATTCATCATTTGAAGGGAGGGAGACTACTCACGAATTTCACAGTTCATTTTTGTTGGAATTAAATTGAATAAAAATAAAGAATTCACAAAATAAGACCAAAAAATGAAAAGACGAAGAAATCAAGGAAATGATTCTTAGTCTTCAATGAAACTTGAGTAAGGAGTAGATCTTTTGTCTTGTTCATTTCCAATGTCATGCGTCAATTAAGTTGCTTACAACCAACCATTAAACGACATCTAATTATTTTCTAAAATCTCATTTTTTGATTTGAGAAAAAGTATGGAAAGAAATACAAAATAAGTATATCTTAAAATCCCAAATTCTACTATATTATTTAACATAATTTTGATTGAAAAATAATTAACAAGTTTAATGATTATATGTAGATTTAATCATCTTATTTAATTCACAAAATAATTCTCAATACAATATTATTTATTATAAATAAATATTTTTTTAAATCATAATATATGATATAATTTAAGGAAAATTTACACCCCAAATCATTTACGATCAAAATCTTGGCTAAATTTATGTAATAACATACTAGATTTAAAGTCTAGTCCAAAACATATACATACAATCTTTTTGTATTATTGCTACTCTTACTTAAAAAAAATAAAATAAACCAATCCCTTTAAACCTTAATCAAACAAAACTAATGACATTATATATGTATGAAATTACAAATGTTACATATTGATTTTCTTTTCATCCCTTTTACTTTACAATCTTTTTAACGAACATATAAAATCAAACAATACAATAACAAATAATGAGACAATATTACAAATGTGTACGTAGATACCCATTATTTCACCTTTGATCAATTCATACCGGAGTCTAATCAACGTCGAAAAATTAGAGTTGATATTTTCCCAAATTTTCTAAGTTAAATGAAAATTAAGCCTATAATTAATCAAACTAAGACAATTTATTGTCATAACATATGATTAGCGTAATTAATTTTAATATTCCAAACCTTAATCTCCCCATCAACTCCACCACTAAACAATAAAATTTGATCATCACCTTCCATCTTTCCAGCTAAACACTTAACTGGCCTTTTATGCCCACTCAATACACTTAAGCAACAGAACTTTCCTTCAAACCCACGCCGCCAAATCCTAACCGTCCGATCACCTGAACCACTGATCAAAAAATCACCGATGGTGATCAAGCATAGAATGGCCCCGTCATGACCTCTAAGGGCCCCACTAACAGCCATATACTTCCCACTATCTTCTCTCTCCCATACCAATATCGAACGGTCACAAGCACCTGAGAATAAGATCGACCCGTCAGAATTCAACGCCAATGCATTTACAGCTGATTTATGTTTTTCTAATGTAGCAATTTGTGAAATACTACTCTCGGTTTTTTTCGGGCCGGGTTTTTTACCCCATACCCGGATCCGCCCATCACCACATCCGGTGTAAATAATCTCATCGGAAGAAACTATTACAGTGTTAATTGCATCTTCATGTGCCGGCACAGATTCTTCACACCGAAATTTTTTTAACGGTGACCAAACTTTCAACGTTTTATCCCAAGAAACGGAGTAAACTTTTCCGTTTGTTACGGCTAAACTTGAAACGGCGTCGTGGTGTTCAACCCAAAGACGCGTTCTATGTCGTCTGATTTGCACGTGATTCTTCGGAACCGGAAACCGGATTAACCGGTCAGTTAATGTCGGTAAAGTTAAAACCATCTTATGCCGTCGCCGCTTATCATTTTCCGTTAACTTCCACACCCTAATTTTTCCGTCTTGATGAGCAGACAAAACTTTTCCGTCACAGAATCCGATAGATTTAACGGCGCCATACGAATTTCCATCAGAATTAAAGGTTTCAAGTAGAGAAAAACTCGATGAATAATCGTAGACACTGATTTGATGTCCGAATGAAACGTAGAGTAACGAAGAAGAGAGAGAAAGTGAGGAAATGGAAGAAGGTAGAGAAAGAGAAGAGGAGAGAGAATGAGTGAGGGTAATATCTGCTGTAATATCGAAGAGAGAGAAAGTTTGAAGAGAAGGAACAGAGGGAAGAGTTTGAAGAGAGAGATGACTTGTTAAGCTGCCATTGCTGGTAGTATTAGAGGAGGAAGGTGAAGATGTAAATGGAGATGAGTTAGAATCATCGGAAGTAATGGCGGTTATGCAGAGAGAAAATCGAGTTTTGAGCGTCATTTTTTAGTTTTGAGGAAGAAAAGTGCGGTGAGAGGTTAGGGAGGAAGATGGGTTTTATATTGAGAAAGTGGAAGAAGGTGCCAGCGTGGAGGGAAGAGACAGAGAAAAGGGGTGGGGGAGAAGGGTGAAGTTGTAAGTCTGTAAGTTGTTTAGTGATGGAAATAAGTCGGGTAAATTGACCACTCCATAAATGGTTGATGGTTCTACGTTGAGTTGTGTGAATGTTGATATGTTTGGAAAATATTTAAGTCTGCTTACTATTACCCGCCCATTCACGTTACAAAAAAAGCACCTGAGTTTGTCAAAAAGAAAAAATATAAGAAAATACTAGGAAAAATATTAAATGTATGGTTAAAATGGAGAGACAATATAAATTTGTAAATTAAATGAAATTTAAAGAATGAGAAGACTATTTTAAAAAAGAAAAGAGTAAAAAATAAATAGGACAAACTAGAATAGAAAGTGATGATAATTAAGAGGAAAAAGGTATGGACTGGTAAACCTTTTTAAAAAATTTAAATTTTAGAAATAAAAAATTAAAATTTTAAAGATCAAAATTTCAAAAATAAAAAATTTAAAAAACTAAAAACAATTAAAAAAAATTTAAAAAAATTTAAAATTAAAAATTTTAAAAAAACAAAAATTTTAAAAATTTAAAATTTAAAATTTAAAAATTAAAAAAAGTTAAATTATTTTTTTCAAAAAGCTTTTTTCCATTCACCTTGGAGTTTCTAATGGATAGTGAAGATGGTGAAGAAATCAAAAGAGTAGGAATAAGAGTCTTAAAATTTGGTACACAATATTTTAGTGTAGACCAAGTCCACACAAAAGGTTCTCCTGTCTAACGAAAAGAGTCACTAAAATTAAGATATGAGTACATTTTATTGATATAAGTAACATTATCGGTACATTAAAGCACATTTTCTTCTAATCTCATATCCTGATTTAGAAATTCATCCAATTTTCTATTGTCCAATTAATAAATGTTTAAAAGAATACAAAATTTTCATTTTAAAGATGGTCTCACGCAATACTAAACAACACAACGAAAGTACAAAGTATACTATTAAAATATCCACTTTTATATATACTTAAAATACTCGATGCAATTTTTTTTTTATTTTTTTTGAAAACATACTCGATGCAGTTTAAAATGAAAAACTAATAAAAAATATAAAAATCGGAAAATCGAATATCCAAATTTCCGATTTTGCTAATATCTATGCATAGGGATCTAGTATTCGGTTAAATTTGAATATTCAATTAGAACTGTTTGATTTTAAAAAGGGATAGATTATTTTTGTAAGGAACCGAATTTCAAAAACTCTAGCTGTTTTTTTGTATTAAAAAGGTGGTGAAGTGCAATAAAAAGTAAATCTAAGTACCATTTTAGCCTGTTGATAAGTCCATATTAATTTTTATATTGGTATTTTAAAAAAGTTAAATCCATAAAGAAATTTTATGAAATACTATTACTTTGATTTTTATTTTTATCCTTAAATCGAAAATTCTATAATAAAAAATTGGCACATAACCGGCAGTTCTCAGTTTTGAGCCTGGAGGGAAAGATATATTATTGGTGGCGTAAAAAGGTGCCAAACTGGCAAGCATTAGACAACTGTAGTTTGCTGCAAAAACGACGACGAATGGGGTATACTAATCTCATATCTGGTCCTCTTCAGTCTTCAATCTTCATGGTCCTATAAAAACGCCTACGACTAAAGACTAACTTTAGATATGTAAAGCTGCTTCTACAATGGGCCAATGCCAAGCCCAACTTTAAAGCAATCTAATTTGGCGCTAAATTAAGTCATGCAAAGTCAAAAAGTCGTTTGTAGCTCAATGAATAGAATATCAGTAAGTTTCATGGGAGACGGTCTATCCTATAAACGGGTACCACAAAGGCCCAGCCCAAACTAAATTCAGCAACTTTAGAAAAAGGAAAAAGGAAAAAAAAAATTCCTGTCAACAGCCAAACTTGGTAAAATCAACCGTTCACCTCTTCCCCAAAAAAACATCCACTTAACTCCATTAGAATAGAGTTCATATCTTCCCCAAAATAATTAGAATACCAAAAGACAATCATCATTAATATTGTAACTGAACACCAAAAACCTCAAGAACACCAAATACCATTAGAACACCAAAAACCTGCATCAACAATGAAAGACATAATGTGTGAATTCGATCAAGTATATTCGAAGGAAATGGCGCAAAGTATGTTACTGATTTGATTTTTATTGTTCATGATTTCTTATTCATTTCTCTTATGTATTTATAAATTAAATTTTTTTTTTCACCAAGGTTCATCAATGGCAGTTGAGAATTACCATATTGAAATGGAAGACGAAGGTAATGAAGGTAATACCATATTCGATCAATATTTTTTTATTAAAATTGACCTGGTATTTTTTTTTAAAGGAAAACGAAGAGGAAATGAATTTCAGTTCTTGGAGATGATTTTTTTATATATATATAATTATGAAAACGAAGGGGAAATGAATTTCAGTTCATGAAAATGAAGAGGAAACGAAGAGGAAATGTATAGCGTGGTGTAGGTTTTTATTTTTTATTTTTTATTTTTTATTATTATGTATTTCAGTTCTTGGAGATGGAGATGATGATAACGACCATAACAACGCTATATGCCTCTACGAAGGTATTAAATTTTGAAATTATAATATAATGTTTTTTAATTATATTAGGTTTTTTATGGGACTGTAATGGTATCTTTCAGGGACTATAATGTCTGTGCTTGGGTCTATAATGGTATCTTTTTAAGACTATAATATTTGTGTGTGGGACTATAATCTAGATGATGACACCAACCATATAATATTGTTTATGTAATTATAATGGTTTTTTTTTGGGACTATAATGTTTGTGTTTGGGGGTATAATGGTATATGTTTGGTGCTATAATGGTTTGTGTTTGAGACTATAATGTCTGTGTTTGGGGGGTATAATGGTATATGTTTGGTGCTATAATGGTTTGTGTTTGGGACTATAATGTCTGTGTTTGGGGGGTATAATGGTATATGTTTGGTGCTATAATGGTTTGTGTTTGAGACTATAATGTCTGTGTTTGGGGGGTATAATGGTATATGTTTGGTGCTATAATGGTTTGTGTTTGGGACTATAATGTCTGTGTTTGGGACTATAATGTCTGTGTTTGGTGCTATAATGGTTTGTGTTTGGGACTATAATGTCTGTGTTTGGGACTATAATGTCTGTGTTTGGTGCTATAATGGTATATGTTCATGTGGGTTCTTTTTTTATATATAATTATGAATTTTTGAATTTTGATATTTGTTCAGGCATTGTTTTGGTGTTTTATTATAACAGTTTTGGTGTTATAATATAACACCAAAAATAATGCCTTTATGATTCCACTTGCATTAACGTCCTCAACTTGTTTTGGTGTTGTATTGGTTCTTATTTGATTTTTTCATGTAGTTTTATTTTGTTGCCCAAGCTTCATCAATGGTGGTTGTTCCCCAAGCTTCATCAATCGCTGTTGAGAATGACAATGAACGAAATAAGTCATGGTATTAGACCCGAAAAAATCAGTTACTAAGGGGCGTAGAGAGAGGATCAAGGGCCACTTTGAAAAAAAGAACGAGCACGACCAAAAAGAAGTTCGGAACTGCAACACCCAAAAAACATATAATATAGATAATGTAGTTGATGCTTTATAATATGGATTTTGATGCTTTATAATATGGATTTGGTATTAGTTAATTGATATTAAACGATTTTGATGCTTAGTCATTATAACTCCAAAACTTAGTCATTATAAATCCAAAACTTAGTCATTATAAATCCAAAACTTAGTCATATAATTCCAAAACTTAGTCATTATAACTCCAAAAATTAGTCATTATAACTCCAAAACTTAATCATTATAACTCCAAAACTTATTCATTATAACTCCAAAACTTAGTCATTATAAATCAAAAACTTAGTCAGTATAACTCCAAAACTTAATTATTATAACTCCAAAACTTAGTCATTATAACTCCAAAGCTTAGTCAGTATAACTCAAAAACTTAATCAAACTCCAAAAACTTAATCACTATGACTTCAAATCTTAGTCATTATAACTCTAAAACTTAATTATTATAGCTCAAAAACTTAGACATTATAACTCCAAGTCATTTTCATTATAACTCAAAAAATTAGTCATTATAGCAAAAAATCAGAGATAAATAAATTCTGAAATATGATACCCAATTTTCAAAGTAATAAATACAAAACGAAGGCGTTGTAATTCCAAATCTTATGCCTTATGAAAACAACTTAATCATTGTCTCCAAATACCATTCATAATTACTACAAACAACTACGCCATATGTCTTCAATAATTTACAACACGCAAAATTTAAAGTGACATTATTGATAGAGTTACATGTGTTCATCACACAAATGTTTCAGCCAAATTGTCTTCTTTGTTGTGACATTCTTCCTTTGCCTTTTGGGAGCAACTTGTGCAGGTTTGGCCCTTTATGCAAAATGTTTTTGGGACGTTCTCGTGCGCTTCCTACCACTAACAACATTCAACGGATTGGGTGTCCTCAAGGCAAGAATTTCGGGCAATCTTTTTGGTTTCTCAGATGCAAACTGCTTGGCTAAATTCACCAATTTATCGCGATCCATGTTTAGGTCGCTCGGTAAGAACCTCGTTATCAGTAAAGCACGATAAAGCCTCCGATCACCAAGCTACATACATACATCACAATTGATATACATTACGATGTATCCAATACTGAAAAAAAGGAACAAAATAAAACTACATGAAAAAATCAAATAAAGAACCAATACAACACCAAAACAAGTTGAGGACGTTAATGCAAGTCATTGTTTTGGTGTTTTATTATAACACCAAAACTGTTCTAATAAAACACCAAAATAATGCTTTTATGATTCCAAAACTATGACTTTATGTTTCCAAAATCATGTCTTTATGATTCCAAAACTATTATACTATAACACCAAATGTATACTATAATAATCCAAAATGTATGCCATTTCAAAATATGGTATAATACCATATATAACACAAAATATAATGCCAAATATCACATATAACACCAAAAAGATAACACCAAATGTATAGAATTCCAACTGTATTCCATTTCAAAATATACTATAATAGCACATATAACACCAAAACTGTTAAACTATAGCACCAAAACTATTCCTTTATGATTCCAAAACTGTTAAATTATAGCACCAAAACTATGCATTTAAACTATAGCATCAAAAATGAAAAATTAAAAATCAAAAATAAAAAATCGCTGAAGAAATGGTCGAAAATGGAGAAATGAAAAATCAAAAATCTCTGAAAAATCAAAAATGAAAGAGGATTAAAATACCAATTAAAATCTCGAAATTTCGAAATACCCATTAAAATGTCGAAATTTCGAAATACCCATTAAAATGTCGAAATTTCAAGGAAATAACAAAAAAAAATTATAATAAAACCCATTAAAATACGGAATAAAAAGTTTTAAAAAAAATATTGATATTCCATTTAAATTCATAAATTAAGGAGAAGATCTGGAAATTCATAAATACGAAATACCCATTTAAATTCATAAAAAGTTTAAAACCCATTACAAAAACAAAAAAAAAACCATTAAAAAACCCATTAAAATCTGGAAATTTCGAAATACCCATTAAAATGTCGAAAATGAAAAAACCATACCTAGAATTGATGAACTTGATTACTTGTTTTGCAGGAGAAGATCTGGAACAAGATGAAAATCTAGAAGGGGAAACCGATTTTGTGAAGAAGATGAAGGTTGAGGTAGAAGATGAAGGTTGAAGGAGAAATGAAGGATGAGAAAGGAAGGTTGAGGGAGAAAGGAAGGTTGAGTGTAAAATATCAGAATAGTCAACATGCGCGAATTCCAAAACGTAATTATTTTTTTTTTAAATTCAAAAACTGATCAGTTTCCTTCTTAGAGAATATGGGCTGACCCATTTTCGTCCGTCTATCCTATAGACGGACTTTTGTGAGATTTTGTGATAGAATATATGCATGTGGAGCAGAAAGTTTAGGGTTCGTCCTTTATTGGGCGAATGTATTAATTGGAGGGTTTTTTGACTGCGCGCATCTCTCTTTACCCACTCATTGGGGGAACGAGTATGATTTATCCGCACAGGGGCGGAGCAAAAGATTTCAGGGCCCTGTTTAATTTTCATAAATTTTAAAAAATGTGGCTTTTTATATTTAACAGAACGAATTCTTAAACTAAAATAAAAACTCAACCTAAATTTTATTTTATTAATATAAATATTGATTTTATAAAATAACTTAAATCAAGTTGTTAATATTAAATTTTCATCTCTAATTTTAAAAGAAAGATAAAAATAGCAATAGATTGATTGCTTATTGGCTTAGAATAAAAAGAATAAAAGTTGAAAGGATTAAAAAATTTAGAAATAAAATATTGATTATTTTTATAAATTAAGTTGGTGATAAATTGATGTTTATAGAATTAATAAAAATTAAATGATGTAAGAGATAATATTAGAAAGTTAAAGAGTTGTTTTGGAAAGTGTTAAAAAAGGAGAGAAAAAAAATATAATCAACAGGATTTGAACCTATGACCCTTGAAATGTTAAGTAAAACTCCAACCAACTACTCTACCTCAATACTATGTTATTATAGTATGATTTTTTTATATGAGGCTCTTTAGGTTTAGGGGCCCTGTGTGGTTGTGCACCTCGCACACCCCCAAAACCGCCCATGTGTCCGCATCTTTCAAGAAAAATAAAAATCCCTCACCCAGACCTTGCCTTGTGCGGGATATTGGGAGGGTCCTTTAACTTTACCTTTTTATATAGTCCATTCATTTTAATTTATTAAATACACTTTAATTAAAAATGTGAGAGTGTTTTCGATGAAAATGTAAGCCCCATAAATGTTATATACTCTAACACGCCCCCTCACACGAGAGCCCATTGGGCTAGAAGTGTGGATGCGTACATATGCTGAGTATTCCACTTTAAAGGAGGGGTGGGTTAAGAGTCGAACTCGTAACCTCTTGTCACGCTGGCTTCTGATACCACGTCAAGGAACCAACTCAACCAAAAACTTAAGCTGATAATTAAGGCCCCGTGAATATTATATACTCTAACACTAACTAATAAACTTAACCAAAGAGTACTAAGTTGTTACTGATGAACTTTAGCAGTTTGAAAACTTATTTAATTATATTACTTGAACACAAAAAATTACTTGTATAACTCTATTATTAGCTAGTACTACAGGTTTTTGAGTTCTATTGTATTTGTACCTATAGTAGCTTATAATTATAATTTATTAATTATAGTTCTTTGTAATCTTTTCATCTATGAAATTTACAAATCAAATTTCCATTGTCAAACACATCATAATGGAATTTCATCATAAAACTATATATGATGATAAAATAAAACCAAGTTTATTTGAGTTATAAATTAGAAGCTACTAGTTTCTTTTTTGACGTGGAACTAAAATTATACCTTTTATTCACATATATACATAACGTTAATTTGTATTTATTAATTGGGTTGATCTTCTATAAAAATGGTTTTAAATCCACAATTACGGCCGTTATAATTTTTATTAACATGTTGAAAAAAATTATATAATGAAATGAATTAAGATGAAATAAACGGTATAGGGCCAAAGACATGAACAATCAACAAGAATGGACCGAAACGACAATTACTATTACTAGTATATTAATACAAGATCAACGACAAACATGTCTGGCCAAGTCCAAGGCATCTAAATATATGTAGTATGACTTTGCTTGTTTTCCACAATTTTTTGTGTAGAAATTAAAGTATGACAAATGATATGATAAGTCTTAATTCCCATCAAATTGATTAATTATATGATATTGATTTTTACATGAGACAATCAACAAGTGGTTAATTAGTGGCGTATGCCCAAATCTAAAGAGACATGCTTCTTAGTCACACCGACATATTTCAGCTGTGTTTAATTGCTATTAATTACGTAATGTTTGATCATTTTCTTCTTTAAGTATTGTTTTAAGGAAAATGATATATATACCGTTTTAAGGGATCTACATAAATGTCTTTTTTTTTTTTTATTATTGTTATTTACCCTTTTACCCTTATTATTAGAACACAACAACAAATAAATATTAATACCCTTTATGAAAAAAGAGAGTTTTTCACTCACTTTTAAGTGGTCTATCACACCTCCTTGGTTTTAGTGCAAAACCCAATATCTCATTTTATATGAATAGGAGGGAGTAAAATCTAGTATTTTATTATATAAAATATTAATTGTTTTTCAATTTCAAGATTAGATTCTCTGGAAAAATTAAAATTATTGATAATAAATAAAATTTGTTAATTTTTACGTTATCATAATCCTTATTTTTATTACAGTTTCGTACTTCATTCATTCTTATTTGATTTTTTTATTTTTCATTTTTCATGCATTTTACACACAATTTTATTTGTTTTTTTCCTAAAAGTATATATTTTTACTTATATTACTTTTTTTCTTTTGTTTTCATTTGTTATTTTTATTTAATTTTAACGTAAATTTTAATGTGAACTTAAAAGGTAAATAATTTCAATTGTGAGTTTTAAAAAATTCTAAAAAGTTGATATTTAGAAAATATATATTAAGACAAATTTATTAAAATTTCACACAAATATATATATTCTTTTATGTAAATCGAAGATAAACCATAGTCAAAGTTTAAAACTAAAATTAAAAAATTATTTTTAGAAGAACGTATGAGAACGATGGGAGCATAATTAACATTGTTAACCTCAAAAATATTAAGGAAATTATCTCAAAAAAAAATGTTAAGGAGATAGAACATAGAAGTATTAAGAGTAACGTTGAGAAAAGAAGAGATAAATAAAGGATAGGGAGTGACCAGTACCACCTGTACCATATCAAGATTTACGAAAATATATATCTGAAACTCAATCATATTACCAATCACTTTACAGTGTTGCAACAAAAATCATATCCCAACTTTTCAGTCAACTTGTTCGTTAATATACTTCCTCCATTCTATAATATTTGCTAACGAGTGTGACATGTTGTGTGGGAAAATGTTACAATTAATAGCAAGTATTATGAAACGGAGGAAGTAGTTACTAATTTGTCGAAATATTTACGATTGATTGTAATAAATATATTATGGAAAAAACTAACATTAATAATTGAAAAAAGTGTCAGAAAGTACTTAATATTTTTTAAAAAGTACCTAATAAATTTTTTTGTCAAAAATACCTAATAAAATTTTTCTTTTACAAGACCGTCAAATATAACGGTCGACTGATATATTCTACCTCTACTTTTTAATAAAAATTGAAATCAAATAGGTAAAGAAATTGGAGATGAGGAAGATAAATTTTGATTTTGACAAGTCAACCGTTATATTTGCGAAAAAAATTTATTAGGTATTTTTTGGCAAAAATTCTTTATTAGGTACTCTTTCGAAAGAAAAAAATTTATTAGATATTTTTTGACAATTTTCCCTTAATAATTCAACATTTTGCTCATTTGCAGTGAATATTTTCATCTTTAGATTTTTTGACTAGATAAAATAAAACCAAATCGTGCATTACAAATTGTAACTTGTAAGATAAGACAACACTAAAAAGGAGTGGCGTTAAAATGTGAAGGAAAAAAGAAAAAGACGAAGCTATTTCAATGGCCAAAATCAAATAAGAAAGAAACATCTTTGTTATTGTGTTTAGGCTTCACATTATATTTAGTCCAGAAATTTTCCGTACTTATCGTATATGCTGGAACAACCAACGTGGAGAATTAACCATCTCGGAGCGTCAATTTTTAAGGGTATAGAGTTTACATTAAAGCATAGCATATATTTTGGAATCTCAACTATCAGCTTAAATTTTTGGTTCAGATAATTTCTTGACAGTTTAATCATGTCAAATTTTAAAGGTCGATTCAACATTAAATAAAATATTAACTAAAAAATTTTAAAAAGAAAAAATGTGCATACTAAGGATTGAACCTTAGTATTAGTATTCATAGAATCATAGGTAAATAACTTAACACAGTTAAAAGTAAAACAATTGCAAATCAAATTTTTAATAACTAGGATGAATCAAATCCTCACTCAAATAGTATGATAAGATCTTACATTTTGAAAACACAGATTCTTGTATGAGAGCGTCTAATTCTGATTGAACCGATCCATTATATTTTTTTTAAAATATTGTAAATAGTTATTAAAAATAATACTCCCTCATATTCTACCCATTAGCCTCATTGATTTTTTCACTATTCACTAATCACTCTTAATTTGTATTTTATTATTAATCTATAAGTTAAAACATAGTCATGTGGGATCTTGTATGATTCGTCTCAATACAAAGATTATTAATTTTTTATAATTTTCAATAAAAAACAATTATATAAGTAAACATTTAAGATGTTAAAAGGATCGGAGGCATTAAAAATACCGTAAGTAAGCATTAAGAGTAATATAAGTAGGAATTAAAAATACAATAAATAGACATTAATCTTTTATGGAATGAGTTTTAAATACGTCTTTTAAAAAAGACGGTCTCTCACGAGACTAGCTGTTTTGAAAATGATGCATCAAGAATAATGATGATGAAGAGAGTGAAGTTTGCAATATTATATGAATCCTAACAAATTAAGCCAAGGACCACTCACGACATTTAACCTTTAATGGCTCAAGAAACATAAGCCTTTGTTATTGCGTAGTCCTAGTAGGCACTAGCCAAATAGCTAAGTTTAAGAACGACGTTAGGGATTATATATAATCATAAAAATTTCCGTACCTCTCGTATACTTGAACTACCAACGTGGCTAAATACCAAGCTTGGCTTACAAGAGTATGCCCACTTTGCTACTTGCTTGCGCATGCTTCCAAAGAATGTCATCAAAGTTATTTCATCTTTATATTTTATATTTACAGCAACTCTCCTGAGAAACCGTCTTTTTGAGAAATGCCTCTTAAACCCAGTTTATTAGAATTTAATTCTTATCCTTATTCTATATTTTGTGTTATTTTTTATACATTCAAACTTTAAAATATAAGTAATTAAATTAAAATAGAAATATCATATGACCTTGTAGGATGACTTGTGTGGCTAGACTGCACCTTGTACATATTCAAAACCATTCCTGTTTACAACTAACCGAAGATTCATATTAAATATTTAAATTTTAGACCATCAAGATGTATTTTATGTGTATCGGTAATTTTTTTAGAGATTAGAAATTAGCTAAAAAACTCTTTCATATCACTCATTTTGCTACATAAGTATAAATGTTGATCAATGGGGTACTAATCTAGAATTAAGTTCTTATAGATGATTACTTGATTAGTCTTATCTATTAAAATTCATCATTTTATTATGTCAATGAAAAAAGTGATGCCTATTACATGAATAAATACATTCACAAAAGCTAATTAAAACCAATTCCATAAATTAAAACCAATTTCATAAATTAAGAATGATGATGAATAGTAACCCAAAAGTAAATGTGACATTTGAAAAGAAACGGAGAGAGTATTGTTTTTTTCAAGAGACCAACTCAACCAAAAGATTAAACTGATTGACAATGGTTAAGGACCTATGATCTCTAACTCGCCGCCTCACATAAGAGCCGTTTGGATGAGAAATGTAACGCATCCTATGTCCTCCTCATACACGATGCTAAATGTTCCACTTGAAACAATGAGAAGTGGATAAGATTTAAACCATGACCTCTTCAAAACACCAACTTAACCAAAAATTTATGCTAATGATTGCGGCCCATAATATATTTTATAGTGTAACTGTCTAATAATTTTAATTGCATTTAGAAATCTAAAATAAAACAAATATTGTAACGTTATATATTTTGTATATTTTGAAGACATGATAATAATTCAGCTGGAAGACAAAGCTGCCTAAATTATGGTAGATGCATGCATGCACCTTAGCTTGTACTTTAATTTGCACAATGTAAATGAATTTAATCATTAGTAAATCTTAATTATATAGAATTACGACTAATTAATGGATTTGATGAAGCAAATACCTAATTTTCATCATCATCTTATCTTTCATCCATGAATATGAAACTTGATCGAACATTTGATTCATATAGAAAGCAAGAAAAGAATTAATGTTGCTCGGACCTCAAAAAAATTATCAAAAAGTGAAAAGCAACCACAAAATAATATTTTTTTCAAGAAAGCCAACAATTTTAACTAATAATTTAAACTGATTGTTAGAGCCTCGTGATAACTTATATGACACACTTCAAACGAGAGTCCTCTAGAGTACCAGAAGAGTAATACAAATTTTTGTGAGAAACGCTCTCAAAGGACTCTCGTTTGAAGGGTGTGATATAAGTTATATCTTATTCTTTCTCGAGCCGAGAGATATTTTGGCCGTGTTCTCCTTTATGGGTATGAGTTGCCGCCGTCTTTCCCTCCCCAAACCCTGACCATAGTTTCTATGGGCGGGATATACTGGGTATGATGATGATGATGGGCCGGTCCTTTACTTATTTTTTAAAATATTATAAGTAGGCATTAAGAATGATGTACGTCGAAGAAATTAAAAGTAAACATTAAGGATACGGTAAGTAAGCCTTAAGGATAATGTAAGTAGGCATTACAGTAAGTAGGCATTAATCTTTAACGGGTTGGACTTAAAATACGTCTCTCAAAACAACGGTCTCTCAAGAGACTAGCTGGAAGAGTAATGCAGTCATATAGCATGAGGTCTTGTGTAGTGCACTTGTGACTTTTGTCAGACGACTGTCACGTTGATTTTTTATATCATATGTTAAGTTGAAACTTTTATGTCAAAAATTTAGAAGCTATATATACATATGAAGAAGACATTGGTGTTGCTGCTACCTCTCTATAGCATAACGTACACTTAACAACTTAAGTGACTTAGATGATAAGTAGTAAGTACCCTGTAACCCTATGGTTTAAGGGTTATGTATTATGGTTGGTGTAGCAGAAACGACCAGATCCTCATGTACCAAACCAGCGAAAACGCAATATGTTAATTATCGTGAGAAGTTGGTAGCCAAACAAAAAAGTACCATATACATCATATACATACAAATAAAATTATTAAAAATAACATAAAATTATTATTTATTCTTTAATTTGAATATTCATACATTAAATAAATTTAATCACGATAATATATACATATATTATTCTTTAAAGTTATATTTCTATATATAATACAATATTACATACATAATAAATTTGTATGACCTTAACTCTGTGAGGGTCTAATCAAGGACATGGGTAGTTAGATTAAGAGAGCATTATTTATGTCTTAGACTACTAATACTCTTGCGGTTACTAGTTGGTATTCTTCTTTTTGCCTTTGTCTTTTTCCATATCATTCTTTTATTCGTTTTAACCTAGTTATTTTTATTTATTTATTTGTATTTTATGTAACTTTATGTTTTTGACTAGTGAGATTTTTTTTCTAAGGATTCATCTGTGGATCTTTCTCGAGCCGTGAGACTCTTCAGCGACACTCTTCTTTATAGTTATAAGTTGTCGCCTTTTTTTCTTCTCCAGGACCTGAATATAGTTTTCTATATGAGCGGGATAAAGCGAGTAAAATGATGATGATACTAATAAATTTGCATTGTATGCTAGAATTTGATTCGTCATTAAGTGGTGCCATCTATGTTCAAACATATATAGACGGAATTTGGGGATTAGATGTATGTGGAGGGTGGAGTGATGATACACAAAAGTTGAACAGTAGCTGTAAATCAATAATCAATGTTCTTTTTCGACAATAACAAGCACTTTTTTGTACATTGCCGTGTTGAGCTAGCTACCTTGGTAGTTAGTTGATCATCTTTTTTAAAGAAAACGATATTATTAGTCTAATCTTATCTATAAGACAATAACTAAACATTGTTATGTTTTACTAGATAAAGATAATACATACATTTAGGTGTATTTTCTAAGGCTGGCAAAAGTTGACCCGACCTAAACCTAACCCGAAATAAGTGGGTTTGGGTTGAGACTTTTGACCCAATTAATTAAATGGATCAACCCGACCTGATCTGTTTATTAAATGGGTTAGGTTCAGGTCAAAGTTTTAAACCTGAAAAAAACTTGTATAACCCATTTAATTAAATGTTTTAATTTCGAGTTAAATCAATAAGTATAAGCTAAACTTAGTTCATTTAATATTTTCTTATTTTTCATAGTAAATACAAAATAAACAACAAAAAAACATAAAATTAAAATTAAAGCCTAAAAAAATTATATTGAAACAACGTTAAAAACCTTAAAACGAAAACAAATAAATTATAAGCGGGTTAAGTGGGTCAAAAACAGGTCAACCTGATCTGTTTCAAGTCGGGTCAAGAGTTTTCTGACCTGTTTATATATGACCCGAACCCGAACCCGACCCAACCTGATCTGTTTGACAGGCCTAGTATTTTCTTCCAAAAATGTAACCTCACAATCATTATCTTGTAAAATGCGTTACATCAAATGCGTATCGACAAACTTGGATTTGAATCAATAGGAATAGGATAGAATCCAAAAAAGGAGGTATTAGATTTAGACCTTCAAATTAGGGTCAAATACGGGTCTAAATGCTGCACATCCGTAGCGATATACATCCAATGACGGGGAGTACAAAGCAACGAAACAAAACTCATTACGAAGAAAATCAATGGGACAAACAAAATGGTAGTAAGATTAAAAGCAAGCATGTTTAAGTGTATTTCCATGGTCTAAACAATTTTCGAAAGCAAAATGTCACCAACTCACTGTATAGATCGGAAAATGAATCAGCAAGTTCACCGGAAATTTCAATGGTGAGAATCGAGATGTATACCCTAGTTTATTTCTACTGAAAGTTTTGGACTAACACAAGAATGCTCAATTTAGCGCCCTAGAGATTCAAGACGCAAACAGGATAATAGAGTACAGGCTTCAAAATTGAAACCTGTCAGGCTGTCAATAAGCGTCTACAAGAAGATCCAAAATTAACGGATGAAAATCGGCAAAAAAAGGGTGAATCGGACTTACAGGCAGGAAAGAACAGCAAACAGTCGAGTAGTCAACAATGAAGTGATGAAGCTTGGCAGGAAAACCACAAATGTATACCCAAAGTAGTAATATACAGCGAAACCTGAACAAAAACAACGAAAACACCATGAATATTGTATATAAATTTATTGCTGATAGGTTTCAGACTTTCAAGACTCGAATATCAAAAATTAGAACTTCATATAATGCAAGAGATTTACGCCAGATATGCAGGATCGGAAGTCTTTGCAGGCGAAGATACAACTTTTTGTCAATAGAACAGACACCCAATTAAAAAGTTCAGGAACAACAAAGAATGTTCGATCAATCTACATATGGAGTACATAACTTTACGAATGAATTGTTTTAATCAGATCAGGCAATAAGAAATATTAGTCATAGAGATTGATATCTCAAGCGAAATTCTTTTGGAACTTCATACATGAGAGGAGAAGATGACGAGGTAGGCTGAACGGAAATGTCCGACAAGCCTCTGACAAGAAATGATAACAAGGAGGCATCAACGCTGGATAAGGGAGTGCTCAGAATACAAAAGCTTCATACAGGGAACAAGGGATCAATTAATACTGAAGCAAACTTATAATAAGAACAATGAAAAGTATAGCCGGACTCGGGACTTTGTTGGTGTCCAAGTATAGTAAACACGCCAATTAAAACCAAGCAGTGCAAAAATATGTTTTCGGTCAAGGTCGGGATAGAGTCGCAAAATGGAGTTCAAGGCTAATACGGATTTCACGGCTAATGCGGCCTGTATTTCGGTCACAATAAACTCAATTAACTTTACAATACGGTGGCGATACGATGATGCGGCCTTGTTTTGTACAACATTTAGATTACACAACAATACAAGATAGTTAGAAAATTCTGTCAATAGGGAGTTGAAGTTTGGAAAGCTTGAATTTCAATACTTTTCTAGAAAATTCTGGCCCACTAATCCTGAATTGCTCCAGCTTTCACCAAGGATGAACGAAGCAAGAAATGATGTTTATGATTTTAATTTTTGCCCCTTCTCATGTACAAAGATAGATTTTTAACATGCATCACATAAAGTTCGGGTTATAAGGATGAGTGAACAGTACCAAAGAGGAAGGACTCTAGTAGTTCAAGTTGGCAGTGGCAGGTGGCCAAAACATTCAGCTTTATATCTGAAACTAACCATCAGTTGACACTTTTATGGGACACAACTCAATGCGCCAAATAAGGGTCGGGCTAGGCTTAAGTAAATATGGGCTGGGCCAAATAAGGGCCCTTTAAATGGGCCGGGCTTTCAAAGCCCGGTCCGGTCAATTTTTACTACTAAAACTTATTTTAATCCCCATTTATCAATTTATAGCAATTAAATCATCATTTATAATAATTAGATTGAAAAAATATTAATAATTTCATTGACATTGTCATTTATATATTTAAATTATACATTAATCATACTATTTACAAAGGCCGTTTTCGGCCCTAATTGAATTCTTTTATAGCCTGCTTCATTTTAATCATAGTATAGCTCGTTTTCGGCCCGACCCTTACAAAGCCCTTCTAGAAACAGGCTAGATGAGTTCTCAAAATAGGGGCCCGGCCCATTAAACACCCCTAGACACAAGAAAGAGATCTCTTACACTCTTGCACAAAAAAGCACCATAAGATTACTCTGTTTTACATCAACTACATTCCAACTGCTAAATGGAGCAAGCAGCAAAATGAATTACTACAACTTGCAATAGCATTATATCCTGTATTCTCTTCACCTTAAAACCATATTAGTTAGGCAAAATATTTTCAGTTAAGTAAAAATACGATCACTTGAGTAAAAATATGCTCACTTGAGCAAAAAAAAGGTTTAGCTCGGAAAAATATGTTCAGTAGCATAAGTTTTATTAAGATCACATGTGAAGGCAAGATTTGTAGTAAAGATAATAATAGGTTTCTCCTCAACAAGATCAGAAATTTATACAAGTTGAAGAAAGAGGGCAGAATTGCTCAACAAGCGGGCAGAAATGAAGTTTATGGTTTCTTGTAAAAGATAGAGTATGCAACACACAAAAGTTCCTGTTAGAAAGATGAATAAACATCCCAATACTATATAAATAACCTTGGTTAATATTAAGATTCCTTAACACATCTTGCGAAAAATCTTATAGGGCACTATCATTGAAGTAACATGCAAAAGAAACATGAAGCACATCACCAACAACCCAGAAGCTGGCTGAAACCTTAATGGTCCGTTTGGTGAGTGGTACTAAATGACGGTAATGGGAATGCTTTATAGAGTAAAATTTCATCAAAAGTTCTATATTATTCTCATGGTAATGAAACTTTGATCACAAAAAAGTTTTTTTGTTCACAAATTTCCAGTACCACCTCTTCTAATGGTAATGCATTGGAATGAACTTTATGAAGAAAATGAGGTGATTGAAGTTGGACAATCATGACCAAGGTAACCAAGAGATTTTTCAACCAAAATTACACTTAGTTTTTCATTCTCATTACTACCGTTTATTACCACCTACCAAACGGGCCGTTAATTTATCGAGGGAGAGGCTTAATTTAGCTCAATTGATGGAAAACAAATTTGATCAAACTTCCTTCATCATCGTAAACGATAAACAATACCCTCAAAGACAATTAAAGTTTCTTAAACAATATCCTAAAAAATCCAGGGAGCCTTAGCTTCCTGCCGTATTCATTACTAGTCATCGTTCATCCACATTATTAAGACATTGATTAAGAAAAATTGATAAAGATGACATCATAAGAACATGTCAAAGAAAAAATGCTGGTAATAACTCAAAGTCTTAAACTGAATAACTCTTAGGGCACAAAGAGAAGAATCAGCCAGTCTTGCAGGTTATACTAAAAAGTAAAGTCTATGAAGCACCGTGAAGCTTAGTGGCAATCTAAAAAAGAAAGCACTCTACAATAAGTGTATACAATGAAAAAAAAAAAGTCCATAGTATACTAGAAAATCAGGAGTTGCTCAATAAAATAGAACTTACTTGTAATATTTGTAACACCAAACCCCAACCCTATTTAATGAAAGCAACTAGGGCTAATATTCATACACGCATTTGCTGACGGCCAAAGACAGGTTCTATGACAAAATAAAATTATATCTCGGTTCATCAAACCCTAGAGGACGGCTGCAACATTTAGTACTTTTACCTATATACTTAATTAGTGAAATTTGTAGCAGATGCTAGTTCTCGATGGCTGTCATACAAAAGAGTGAAGGCTATTACTTACAGCAGAAAGAACAACCCTCCCCCTCTCGCTCCAATTCCAGCTTGTTTGTGCAAAATAGCTAATGCTTATTATATGGCATATTTCCAAGAATGAATGAGAAATTTAGGCTCTGAAAATGACCACAAATGTATAGTAGCAACAACCATGAAGAATAACCTGCTGACCATCTCAGCAGCAAAGATAGAATTTGAAATAACATCAAGTACTCACTGTGCCTGCTAACATGGATATTGAGCTTCTCTCAATTGCAGAATCACACTTAGGAGGTGTTTGGTATGTGCTCAACAATAGAAATGGAATGATATTTGTTAAAGGGAAGAATGGATTGATTTTGAATTGTAACCGTTACCGTGTTAAAGTTTGTTTGGCACACTTTCAGAAAGGGAATCGTGGGTTCCATATTCCAAAGCCCACTCTATAATTGCTAAATCTAATATTCTTAGGTCCAATTGCATATGATTTTTGTAATTTTCTTGTTTTTCCTCTTATTTTTCAATCTTGATAATTATGTGATGGAATCTCCCTCATGTTCTTTTTTCAATCTTGATAATCTTTTCTCAAAGTTTTACTAAGCTCAAAGCTCAGTCAACAATGGTGAAAACCTACCATATTCTCTTATCTTTTACCCTTTTAATAACAAAGCTAAGTCTCATCATGAGTTACTTTGTAGTCACAAAATATGGAACAACAAGAAGGGCTATTAAAAACCACCATTGTTGTATCGACATCAACTAAGTATCATCATCATCATACCCGGTATATCCCGCTTGTAGAACTATGATCAAGGTCTGCGGCGACATCAACTAAATCTACAAACTATAATCATAATTGTTGAAACAAAGTCATGCCTTCAAGCCAATAGTATATATAAACCCTCCAAGTTTGAATTTTGATTAAAGTACAGATAAATTCAAACAAATAACATGTTCCTACACTTATTTATGCAGGTAAAGTTGATCATTAGTGCCACATCATACGAAATGTGTGAGAGTGAAAATCACAAAGCAATGAAATCACATCATTGACACCATGAGAATTTAAAGGTATCAAGAATTAACCAAATTTTGATCCGTATACATTAAACCAAAACAGATTAACAAAGTTGATAATGATTTCACTGCCACAAACCTGATCAAGTTTTAGTCTTTCGACGAAGACGTTTCCTAAGCTTCTTATACTTGTGCTTATTCATCTTCTTCTTCCTCTTCCTCTTCACACTATCAGCCCACATCATATCCGAATGCTCCATTTCAGGTCCAATAAGCTGAGATATACCCAAACCAGATGACGAATTCGGATCCATAAAAAACCCAAATGAGAAACTTGGGTAAACCTGCATTTTACTGAAATGGGCAAGTTCAGTTAAACCTTGGTTTTCAGGGTTTAAACCACCACCATGGTCAAATTTAGGTTGACTAAGAATTAATTGGTTGATAAAAAACAATGGAGGAGAGGGATTTATGGAGTTTTGAGTTGTGAATGTTGTAATGAATCTAGTTGAAGATTGTTTGCGGATAAATTCTCGTAAAAGGCGAGCCATTTTAGTGATTGATGACAAAATGGGAAGGTAAAAATTAGGGATTTAGCATAATGAATTTGGGGATTCAGAAAGATGAAATTCTGTTAGGGTTATTTGTTCAGAAGTAAGCAAAAGTGGAGGGGAGATTTAGGGTAAAGTTTTGAACAAGATTTCGTTATTGAACTGAAGAGAATCACAAAGGACTACAGGAGTGCACAAGATGAACTGATAACGGGAAGAAAAAATAATATGCCCTCACGCAGGATCGAACTACGGACCTCCAGTTTACAAGACTGGCGCTCTACCACTGAGCTATAAGGGCTTTGTTGATATTCGTATCAACTGACACATACTGTTTCGATTCCATAAATAAGGCACTAAGGCACTCTGTATAACTGTGAAATGTTCTATTTGTTGTTCTGGTAAAGATTTTATTATTTAATACTACCTCTGCTGTTTATCGAATTCATGGCTTTGAAACATTTTTAAGACTAGCAAATCGCATTGTAAAGATGTAGATATTAGGTGTGACTTGTGGGTATATTAAATATTAATGGAATGATGTGGGTTGAAATAAAAAAAAATTATTATAAGTAGATAGTGGTTGTGACTTGTGGGTATATTAAATATTAATGGAATGATGTATGATTGATGGTGATAGTGGGGTAGAAATAAAGTAAGGATAAAATAAGTAGATTATTTTTGCCAAAAATAAAAATGTTGCAACTAATATGAAACTTCCAAAAACGGTTATTCCGAGTTCCTACGAGCCGTTATATTTAACATGTAATCCTCCTCATTCTTTATAAACTTTACACTACAAAAAAAAACATATATGGCGACCATACTTTAAGTCGCCAACTGGTAACTAAAATGGAGTTGGCGACTAAATAGAGACGTAAAGGAATGGTCGCGTATAATGTAGTCGCCAAAGAAATATAGATGCTAAACATCGCCAATGGCGACTAGAAATAATTAGTCACTAACGTGCCATCGGCGACTAAAAATACTGGTCACTATCCGTCGCCAAATTTAATTAAAAATAAAAAATCGACATTATTCTTAATATTCAAAATATATTAAGAATAATATACGATTTTACTTTTTATAATTATAAATGTACGAAATGATATTATAAAATTATACAAATAATAATAATATGCAAACAACAATAATATAATATAATAATAGAGTTTCCAATAATTACATAAAATAATATACTCATTACAAAACATAAATTCCTAACATAACAAAAACTTGAATCTCCAACACAATGAAATCTTCAAGCTCTTCCTTACAACTTTCTTTGAAGAAGCAGAAGATTGAGTCACTGAGCAACTTCCCCAGTACTAAAACAAAAAAAACAAAAACAAAATATGACTAACAGCAAAAAAAAACATAGGTCGAGAAAAATAAGAAAAAAAAAAAAAATAAGCACGAAAATTAAGAACAGAATAAGAATAAAAAAGCAGTAAAAAACATCGAGTGAAATTAAGAACGAAAATGGAGATACCTTTGGCCTTCCATATGGAAGAGATGAGTTAGATGAATTATATGATAGAGGCGAGAGGCGAGCAGTAGGGTTTGTGAGGAGTGAGAGGCGAGAGGCGAGAGGCGAGCAGTTGGGTATAGTTAGGAATGGAATGGGGCGCCGTATGCTGAGGAGTGAGGAGGAGAGTGAGATTAGGGTTTTTCACCTTTATATACTGAGAAATTAGGGTGTAATGAAATTGGGCTTGGAAGTTGGGCCCTAATAGTTGGCGACCAAATGGGGACCAGAGTTTAGTCGCCAACTGGCGACCAGATAGTGACAAATGAATTGGGTCGCCAAATGACCTCTGTTGGCGACCAGGAGTGTCTAGTAGCCATTTGGTCGCGAAATTTGGCGACTCAAAATTTTTGGTCGCCAGAATCAGTCGCCAACTCAATACTTTTTTGTAGTGTTACTAGATAATGCTCGTGCGATGCGCAATTTTGTTAAATTTTCTAACATATTTGTATAAACAAAAAAATTAAAAAATTATGCTTTTATGTTTTAACCATCTCAAAATATCATATACTCATTTAATAAAATGACATTATAAAAAAATGTTTTAAATAATTGAATATATATGTTTTTATAATACATTAAATGATGTGACCTAAAAAGTAAAAATTCAATTAATATAAATAATACTATTAGTCTTAATTAAAAAGTAAAACAAAGTCGAAGATATAAATATCATCATCTGCTTCTGGAAAGTCAGCTCAGCAATCGGCCACTCTCGGTATCACGACAGATTACTGAGCTGAGTCAACAAGTCAGCTCAGTAATCGACCGCTCTTAGTAACAACAGCTGATAGCTGAGCTGATTTATATTGACTCAATTTAGTAATAAATCGCTGTTAATAAGTGTGAACAAATACCTAACCTTAGCATTGGGTAAAAAGTGCTTATTTTGAAATATCGACAAACAATGACTATTTTCAGATTTTTTTATATCAATTGCTTATTTGTTTCAAATTTTCGAGACAACCTCAATAATTTACAGGCCCTCTCTTGAGAGACCATCTATAGTATAGACGTCTCTCAAAAGCCCAGCCCATATCTCTCTATTAACTTACAAAACCACCAATTAGTTTTTTTTATTTTTAAACTAGATAGTGCCCGTGCGATGCACGGTTTTATCAAAATTTCCGAGTATGTTTTAACTATCTAAAAATATCCAATACACTAAATAATATTCATTTAACAAAAAAAATTGAATTTTTTTTATAAATAATTAAAATAAATAAAATATAATATACAATTTGCTGATACATTAAATATGATTTGACCCAAAAAGTAAAAAAAAAAAAACAATTAATAAGAAAAATAATATATTCAAAATAAAAAATAGAAAGTCAAAGATCATAATAACATTGACATCATCATTTAATTTATGAGAGAAAATTTTTAATGTGGAAGCGACACGTAAGCAATTTTGAAAGGTGATGATGTAAGCGTATTTTGTTTTAGTAATAGTTATAGATAGATAGATAGATAGATTAGGCCAGCCCAAAACTTGAGAGTCTTAAGTAAGAATTTGTGAATTTGTGTTTCACAAATTCTTGTGAGAGACGGTCTTTTTGAGAGACCATCTGTAATTGAGTTGACCCAGTAGAAAAAATGTAGTAAATGTAGCTAATAAACTTTAAAGAATTGGGCCTGAGAATGTCTCTCAGAAAGACGGTCTCTCAGGAGACTAGCTGTTTGTGTGTAGTGATTTGTTTCAAATTTCATGAATTTCCTGGACTGGGCCGTACTAGAAGGCGTGGGCCTGGCCTAAAGGGCATCCCAAACTCTTTATAAAACCCTCAAAGCGATCCCTCTGTGATCGTATTCATTCTTCTTCATCCGCTCCTGGAAAGCAGAAACCCTAATGTGGTTTTCATCCTCCATCTCTCTCAATTGAATTTGTTTACACTTTTTCTTTTTTTACAGTTTTTTGTTATGAATGTTTTGCAAATTTGCTTACCGAGGCGTTGCGTCCACCGGCGATTTTCGAATCCGGTGAACGTGTCAAGGGAAGCGTAAATCAAACCCCATGCAATTCCAACTGATTCAATTTTTGAAAATATTGCAACTTAATCCATAGTTTGCATCTAAAGTTGGATTGTACAATCAAAAAACCCTAATTTTTATGTTAATTAATGGCGATTTTTATTTGTCGTTGCTTCATATGGTGAACTCTCTCTGTTGGTGAGGGTTGTTCTAGTTTCCCGAAGCATATATCAATAATTTTTGACCAGTCTTAAACAGCTCGATGAATGGATTAATCTGTTAATCTAATTACTTTCATCGCGTTACCTGTCTACTGGTACATTCTTCTTCTTTTTTTTTTTTATAAATTTAGGGTTTGCGAAAATGCGGCTACTTCGCTTCTAACTTGTGAAATTTCTCACTCTTTTTTCAGATGGAGGAATTCATGTTTGGAAGTAAAAGTTCTGCATTTTGTTCTTGAATTTGGTAAATGCTTTTTTATAGAGCAGTTCTCATATTTTTTTATTCTTTTCCCTTTATGTTTGAGGATGTTTGGAATTTGGATAGTTTAGATTTGTTGATTGGAGAATGGATATTTGTGATTGATTCATTCACAGGCATTCGAAACATTACATGACTACGAGACAATTAAGTTGCTCAAAATCTTCATTACGGATGTCAAAAACTAATGATAAATAACAAAATTTGTAGAGATTATAAATTAAAGATGTGGAGTTCGGATAATCTGAATAGGAACTTGAAACATTGATTTGAAGCATTTAATTGAATTATCTGCCAACTAATCGATTGGGCAAGTTCTAGTAGAGAATATAATCAGTTGATCACAGACTCAAAGTAACCTAGATATATAATTATACTCAATATGGTTACAAATATAAACTAGGATTTTGCGGCAATGGTATTGAACTGGGCGTCTGATTGAGGAACTGTGTATCTACAAAGTTACTTGGACTTGACTATTTGTATTGAACTTTGAACATTGAACATTGAACATTGAACTAGGACATAATGGCAATCATTCTTAGACACGCTTAACAAGGACTATGTAACAACTACTATGTTTCTCAGGCTTGAGTGTTTGGGTTGAACTTTGATAGTTTTTGAGTGAAACATTGTTGATTGTTGCAATATTGGACTAGGCTTTAGTGGCAATCAGCCTTGGATGTTTCTTATTCAGGAATTATGCAACAACTTCTATGCTACTCGGACTTGAGTTTCTGTGTCAGACTTTGATAGTACTTCAGTGATCAACTATGTTACTGCATGAACTAGGATTACGTCTAGGGTTGTTGTTAATGCATTTTATTTGTGGACTGGGCTTTTAAAGAGGCCTGGAGCAACAAATAATGTCACTTCGCAAACACTTAATACTAACTGCAGTGTAGTTGTAAGGAAGGACTTTAGGGGATTCTTTTGATCATTACAGGAGGGATACATGATGAACCTGTCCATTGTGTTTCCACAATCTTTTGAATCGTTAAGAAAGTTAGTCATATTGTATCCTGTAAACCTGTTCCACCACATCATACATGAAAAACTTCTCCATTGGACGCTTACATTTATCACAAAATGTTGTTTCTTCCATTTGCTCTTGGTTGTATGTAGTGAATCTTGAGTGGGTGCATGGCTCAGTTATAGGAGGTTCCAGAGAGCGTCTGATTGCTTCTACTAATCCAATTTGTGGCAAATACCTTTTCCATAACGGGTATCTACTTAAGAATATGGCCCATTCTTTACCATGAAGTTTTAGAATATCTGATGACGAACCGCTTCCAAATATCATCCAATCATCATCGTTGCAGGTATCCAGCAATGCTGTTACTTCTCTTAGAATCTGGTCTGTGTCAGTCCTCTGGTTGAACTTCAGTCTTGATCTTTTGATACTCTGAATTCGCACCCAAAAAAGAAGTATCTTGGTCATTGAGAGAGTGTGACTTAGCTTTTCTCTTTCTATGTCAGAGACTATGCTGCATGCAAGTGCACTGTGATCTTTATTACCAACATAAACCAGCTCTAGCTGTGCTGCTAAGCTTTGTATGTTCTTAATCTCTGCCGTGAATTCTCGTACCCACTCAAGTTTGTTGCTTCCGTAAATGCAAACTGATTTTCCTTCTTCTACCTGAAATTATTGCGAGGTTATAGTTAGTGTACTTTTGACCCTTCAAACCCCACCAAGGTGGAATTAGTTGGGAGCCACTCAAAGTCATTGAATACTGAAATTTGAAAATATGAGAACTGCTTTTAGAGTGTTAGAGCTAGGTTCATACCCACATGGTTGACAAGGGATCAATACTGTCAAGTAAGATTCTCAGATTCCATCTCTCATTTCTCCACAATTCCTCTTCTCTTGAGAAGGAGAAAGGGTATGCCTTCATTCCCCAGATCCATACCATGTCTATAGCATTTATATTTAAAACCATTCCTGTAGGATCCAAGACAACCATTATGGGCTGTTCATGGTATTGCCACATTTCTTTTGCATAATTTATGGTTGTTGAGCTGAGTGACCATGGTTGTCGAATTGAGTACCATGGCAAGGAGTTCGACAGAAAATTGAAGATTGTTATGTCATTATTACTCCATTTATTGGAAGTTGAAATAGGGACCCATAAGATGTCGTAGCTTTGTTTTAGATTATTATGAAGAGGATGGTCAAATGTTTGTTGAACCAGTAAAAGCAATTCATTAACAGGCAGGAGTTCTGGCTTTGAAATCAACAGCACAGCAATTTTGTTTTTCAGTGAGGAGATGCCAACCTGTCACAAGAAGCAAAGCCCTTGTTTCATTATGGAAAGAAGCATTGGTGCCTTTGCGAAATAATAGATTTGTATCGGCATCACTGATGCTTATGAGTGTTCCAAATCCTAATGCCACAAAGTTGAGTCCTTTGATTAAGAAGCTTGCTATCAATTTATTGAACCAGTATCCTTTTGTTCTTAATAGACCTATAAGATGGTTCATTAAAGTTTTAGAATAAAGTTAATTCACTTGTCATGAGTGAACTATAGTGATCCTAGAGTACAGTGCTTTGGTTGCACACATCTATGTTGCTCTGACTCTTGATTTTATCTCAGGCATCCAGTCCGATCTTCAAAACTGGGACATGATTAAGCCTGGACACTTTATTTTGGATTCAAAAGATTGGAACTTATTCTGATTTTGACACTTAGACATGTACCCTAGTCAGAAATGAGTTTTTCGAGCTTGAGTAACATAGGCATGACTGTAGTTCAAAATAATTATTAATATGAAAAGACATCCATCAAACAATTTTTATTTGCAGGTCTAATCTTCGCGTGAAGTTGGCAGAATTTCCTGGTGCCCGTGCTTGGCTAGCATGGACTACCAACAAATCACAATTATAAAGTGAAGGTATTTCTTGTGACTGAAAAATTGACAAGAGTAAATTAAGAGCGATGAACCTTGGCTTGCGCAGATGAATGCTTTAGTGGCAAGTCATTCCTCTGACCAAACAATAATCGTAGCACGTCTTGATTGTCAAAGTGTGGCTCCTGAAATGCATTTACAAGCTTCATGTGCATCTTCTGCTCTGCATTTTGAGCCAGGTAATGGAGCAATGATGGTTAAGTAAATTTGTTTCTTACTGAATAATTCCTATGGACTGCATTATTTGCACTTACCTGTGTTTTGCTGGCAGACATCTACTTTTGTTCTAAGATGATCGCCAATTCCGTCTAATTTTCTTCTTAAACTCGCAATCTCCCATACAGCGCTAGATATTGAATATGGATCCCTATATTTTCAAATTCAGGTTTTACAATCAGTCTGTCTTAAATTTTGATGTGGCGTGGATATTGATAGAGTTAGAGTATAAAACCAATTTTGAAATTCTAACCATCAACTTATGTAATTTTGCCTGAGCTAACCTTCTTGACATGGTATTAGAATTACAAGTTAGGGGTTCAGTAGAGTATAAAACCAATTGTAGGCTGATGGAGCCCCAAGATTGGTTTTGTACTCTTTTAGACATTTTCTTCAATATATTTTCCTTTAAAAGTTGAAAAGTCTGGCATGCTGGTAGAAAAAATTTTAAAAATTTAAACTGCATAACTGAAAGGAAAGAAGGTGCACTTGCTCATCTTGGAGGGATCTCAAATTTGTGATGAGAGACACGCAGGCTATAATGCTTCTGACGATCCAATAAGCAGCAACATATATTGACGATTTTGTAGCTACAACACTGACAGTTTCATCCTGTAGCTCTATGTCCCTTATTGGTAGACGTTCAAACTGTGAAACATTCCTTGTAATTTCTATCATAGTTTTAACTAATGTGTTCAATGCTGTGAAAATAGGTTCAAACATGCTGAAGCTGTTTGGGTATTGTTTAAGTAATGCAATTGATGCAGCTAAAGGATTCTGGCTTTGTGCTTGTATAATGACCCAGAATTCGCCGAAGACTGTTGCAAAAGCGGACAAAGCTAGAAGAAGCTTATCATCCCATCTATAGCTTCCAAGTAAGTGCAACACACTTAATGTACTTTCATGCGCATTTTCATTCCCGTAGCACTTGCTAAGTATCTGTCAATATGTACATTAATATCATCAATCACCCTATTATGATTTTTCTGCCAATACAATAGTATAGTTCTTGTTTTTGTTGGGGGCGGGGTAGAAGTGTAATCCATGCACAAGTAGGGTTAATCAAAAACAATCTCTATGTTTTTTATAAAGTAAGGTTGCGTACATCTAACCCTTAAATCGTGCCAAACATTGGCTCTAAACGCTGTAGTCCCACTTCTTGTGCATGATTATCATCCTTCCTAAGAGAGGTGGAAAAGGGGGAATTGTTGCAAGAAAAAAGTGAGAAAGATACCTCGCTTGATATCTTGTATATCGAGTGTACTAAGCAATCTTCAGATTCCTCTACTATGCTGCTTATATCAAGGGTATCTTCCTGCTGAACAAAGATCTGTCAGCAATACATCTGTTAGCAGCTAGAATTGTAATTTTTAGCTTTTTCCCCATTTAAGTCTAACCATCTAATGACATCTGGGTAATGCAATGTTGTCGTCAAATCATTTAAAAAAAGAAGAAAGAGTGGAGGAAAAAATTACTTGTGATGAAGTAGAGTAGTGCATGATGTTTTCGATCACCCGAAGCAACATTTCAGAATCAAGTTCACGTCCATCAGGATCATGCATGATAAGGATGCTCTTGATAGGAATGTCTGCTTCTAAATCAACTAGAGACTTTTCACCTTTGGTTTGTTTCAAGGCCATTGGCCAATGACTACAGTTTGCTGAGTATGACTGGTGTCGTAGGATTATTTTAGAGCTTTTGGATTTAATTGAATCAAATTGCTGTTTGGAGTAAGACACATAAAGAGAATAAAAACCAAAATTTGGGGTTTTCTATATCAAGATCTAGATCTTACAAACGCAAGATATATAGTGTGCCATCTTTGAAAGAATTAAACACTGTTGCGGTAGAAACCTTTTGCTTTAGTTTTATATATTCTTCACTTTTCTTTTTACAAGTTTTGTCTGTCCATGCAGCATCTCTTTTACCCAACACAAAATCAAGGAACAATCGCAATTGTGCGATTTCTTTGAATTTTTCTTATTCCATTGTTAAGTAGCTCCCAAAGCATTAGATTTAGCAACTTTATTAACCTAATAATAGCAAAAAAGTATTTTCCAATTAATCTTTAATGGAGTAGTAATCATCATCAATTTTAGTTTCACGCAAATAAGAAGTGCATATGATATAATAAATCAATTCGTTGTATTATACAATATAATCTAAAATAAAAGAAATATTAGAAATTTTTATGTACAAGGAGAAATGATATGTTTATTCCTTTTTCCTTTTGAATTTGTTATATCATGCAAATTTAAATCTGAGCTTTTAGAGTGTAGTGTAGCAAATTTAAATAAATAAAAGAGTTCTTTCAAAAAAAAAAAGTAAATAAAAGAGTAGTTAATCATGTACACATAAAGGTTTTAGATCACCAAAGCTGAACCATCTTAAGTAGTAAGTAATAAACATGAATACTTTAATAGTGCTGTTTTTCTTTAATTTACATTAAAGCACGATGTGATTTATCAATCATCTTTACGCTTCTATAGACAAAAGTATAAAGCGGCAGATTTATGTTACTGTCTTATCAAGAGGGGTTTAGAATAGATAGATCTAGACTTTGATTTAATTCTTAAGTGAATTCAAAATTACGTAAAAACTAATATGTACACAAGATTTGATTTTAAACCAATTTAAAACTTCTTGACCCGATAACTCAAATGAATGTCTAGTCTTATTAAATGTCAAGTTTTTTATATTCTAAAGCACAAAGTGAGATTCCTAAGTTTTGCTGTGCTTGTAAGTTTTATAGCAAAGAAACAGTATCAAACTATCAATCTTCAAGAGCAAAACAGTACTCTCCTTTACTTTAACATTTGTTGGAGCATATTATGGGGTAGACCCAAATTTTTAACTACAGGCATACTAGAATTGTGAAGTTGAATTGTTTGTATATACTACTGTGTAATAAAATTGGGCCTAAAATTTTTAGTAATATTGGTTGCATTGGCTAAGCCAATCACATAAATCATTAAATTTTAACTCCAAAATTAAATTGAATTCGATTAAACTAAGACTTGATAGATCCAATTTTTCTTTTTGAAATTGGTAAATTCTGATTCTGAGTAGCATGTCAATATGTTTTTAGTTAGGATTTATAATTTCTCTCTCATTATTTGAAATTTGGGTTAATAGTTTACAAGTGAGAGTTCAAAAACTCCGATTCACAATTACAAATAAAATTAATTTTAAAATTTTGACAAAATTTTTTTAAAATAATTTCTAAATATATTTAGTAGCAATAAAAATAAAATAATAAACTTTTACATTTGGAGTTGAATCTGAATAATAAAATATTAATCAAATCAATAAAATTTGAACAATTCTAGTTGTATATTCCAACTCCCTTTATTACTTTGAAATTATTGATATTCCATTTTGCAATTTTCTTTTTAGTATATTGCAGTTTTGTAGGAGTATTTTCTCTTAATGTCATACATTTATTTTTTTCTTTGTAGTATACTGCAGTATTTTCTCTTTGAAATTATTTGACAATGGACTTATCACATTTATGTTTTTCTTAATGTCATACATTAACTCTATCATTTCCCTTCATTTCATTTCATCTGAGACTTGTCTCACATTGAGTTTATAGACAACTAATGAGGTGTTATGACATTAAGTTTTATGGGCAAAACTCTCATGTTTGATCTATAAGAATAGTTTTAGAATTGAATTAGAGTGAGATTGGTGGCTTAAATTGAGTCGGTCGTGAATAAGAAGGCGTTCAGTTTGTTGGGTCGAATGTAATGAATTTAAGGACATTGTAAGGTTGGTCCCATATTGATTGTTTGAGTTAGTTGATATGTGAATTAGAAATCAATTACATAAGCAATTTTACCTACTAGACTAATTTTTTGGGAGAATTCTCCAGTTTAACCTAAAACATTGCACTATTCTAAAAATTACTTTCAACTCCTTATAGTATTCTCATTGGAACAATGGTAGCATTGGCAAAGTACAAATTGAATTCAGTAGTATTCTTGAATGATTCAGAAGATTCCACATGCAGGCTACAGTAGACAGTAGCATCTGTACACTGAAGTCTGAAAGGATGAGAATGCCACCTATGAATTCATTAGTCAATCTTTGTTCCTTTTAGATGCAAGTCAATCAAACTACCCTACAAATTATAATGTCCCTAACTAATAACCACTATAGTTTAAGGACAGTTTGGACTTTGGACTTTGGAGTCATGTGTCATAGAGCTTAGTAGAATATGCTACTCAATGGGACGACTTAGAAGATCAATGACATCGAGTTGCTACCTATTTTAGCATTTTATATGTAGGTGGGACATCTTAGTAGATATATCAAATTTAAACTTGATTGAAAGACTCAACTGAAACAGTTTTAAAGATCTTGTTTTAAATGTGTGACGGACAGTCATTAAAATTGTGTATTGATAATCTAATTTAATTTGGAGTAATAGAGCAAAATGAACTTAAATTAACTTGAATCCGGACCATCTAACTAACATAATTTTTTATTTTGTGTGTAACAAAATTAAAATAAACATGACTTTGTCCTATTGATTAGAGTTGTTAGCTTTAATTAGTAATATACCATTGTATAATTGCTTTTTTGGCTCTTGCTAGGAATTCTATTTACCAACATTAAGATGAGCTATTTCATGGACAATATAAAATCAATTATAGATTTTTTTTAATGTTTGAATGTATTTTTATAGTGTAAGGGCCCCTCATTAAATATGCCACTTGATAAATTCAACATACTTGAAAAAGCCGAATAATGTTCAATTCTAGTTTACCACAACATTAATATGACCAACTTTAGCCAAAAGTTTAGAATCGAATCTTGTCTCAATTGGAGTAAGTACCACTTTCCACTGGCCAGATCATGTAATCCATTTTCATAATCAAATCCACTGGCAAAGGTTTTTCATTATTAGTTCTAAAGCCTTTATGCAGCTAAGCAAACTACCCTTGTGGGTTGTGGCCAATAAGTTTATTATTGTAACTTAAAATTAAACCTTGATGAGCTTTACAACATCTTAAGAGTACTATTTAATTACACATTTTGTGAATCTTAATTACCTTAAAACTCAATAAAACAAGGTATACTTTATATGGATAATAATTTTCACATAAACAATCCTATATAGGAGTATATATATATATAGATCTTGCACATACACACCCTTGTCTTATATATAGTTATACAAAGCCAATTTTTCACATAAATATTCCTAGTTACCTTATTGATAAATATAATTCCCCAACCAACCTAAGATAACCAAATTTGTCTTGGTTGAAAGGTAACTAACAAACCATTCTTCATATAAAGAGTAGTAGTAACTTTAGGAGTTATTTCTTGGCCTTCAATTACCTTAACCTTATACCTCAGAAGAACTGAAGCAGCTACCATTTTCATTTGTGTATAAGCAAATTTCTTCCCAACACACAGTCTAGGACCTGCATTGAACACAACATATTTGAACTGATTCTCGCTTACCAATTGTCCGTCTTTTAACCATCTTTCTGGTCTGAACTCTGAGCAATCCTCCCCCCATAGCGATTTCACCCTTCCCATGGCGTAAACATGGTACAAAACTCTATGACCCTTTTGTATTGACATGCCATCAGGGAAAACATCGTCTTCTTTGGCTTGTTTAAAGTCAATTGGCACAGATGGGTATAGTCTTAGTGATTCTGATAATGCAGCTTGTAAATACACCATTTTGTCTAGTTCTTCTCCTAGGAAAACAACTTTGTTTGGATCCTGATCTTTCGTTGTTTCGATCCTTTGAGCTAAAATCTCGTTAATTTCGTGTAGGATTTTGGATTCGACTTGTGGGTGGTTATGTATTAGCCAAAAGAACCAGACTAACGCCACAGAGCTTGTGTCGCGTCCTGCTAGGATAAAACTTATACAGAAATCTCTGAGAAATTTATCAGAGAAAATTGTGGTGATTTCTTGGGAAGTTCTGTATAATTGAGGATGATCTTGCATTTTTATAAGTCTAGATAAAAGATCACAGGGTTCTTGATCAAATTTACCAGGCTTATTTAAGTCTGCTTTACGATTTTTGACTGTTGTTTCAGCAAATTCATGCACAATTTTTACTGCTTTTTTGAGCTTTTTCTCTTTGCTAATATTGAAGAACCTCATAGTTTTCCAGACAACTGCTGGAACCAAGAACCTAAACAGAGAGTATTCTGTTGCGTCTTCAAATGCTTTGGCAAAAGGAATTTCCGGCAAGTCGAGAGCTAAGCAACCAGGATCGACACCAAATGCCGCCACACAGACGTTGTCAAAGGTGAAACGGAGGAGTAACTCTTGAAGGTCCATTGCTTGATTTTTTGATGATATAACTTGCTTCTCTATTACCTAATGAATTAGCCATGGTACAATTATACTCCATTTTTTTGTTGTATATAAAAGTAATTAACATTAAAATTAATAGATACTCTTGTAAGAGATCTTCTCTCGATGAGACAACATCAAAATAAAGAGTTTATACATTCATACTTTATAGTAGTTGGGTTATTTAACCCCTATATAATACGCGTCTCTCAAAGAACTCATCTCGGACAATAATTTGTGTAAAAACAATAAACAAACTTAAGACTAGCCTAAAATATATTTTATGTACCTGTTTTATAAGTGTATTCGATTATAAACGTACAAATGATACATATCAAAAAACCCGACATTGGAGTTTTCCTCCAATATCTAAATCAAGATATTTAGAATATAATCTTTTAGGTTGTGTTTGAAAATTATCAATTCATTTTAAATTAATGATTTTAATTATGAAATCCTGAATGTAGAATTTGAGAATGACAAGGTTTGGGATGTTATTTTCAAATTCTCATCTTTAAACCATTTTAATAACAATTGTGAATTTGACTTTGCCAAACACTAATTTTAAGTCAAAATCTATAATTTCAAATGAAATCCTCATTCACAAACATAGCATTAAGGATTTCTTGTATTACTTTGATACATGTTCATATAAAGAATGTGTGTTTTAATATCTAAATTATCAATTGTAACATTTAAAAATAATGTATTCATTAAACATTAAATAATTAAAAGTGAGTACGTTTAAATATTAAAATGTTTTTTTTAGTTGGATTATTTAGCTTAATTTTAAACTAACTCATGATCGATAAAATTGTCTTAAATGAGAATTTGTGATTAAACTATATTAGTACTATTATTACTCTTTTATTATAGAATTTTCCCAATAAATTAGTGTCTAGAACCTTTCGTCTTCCTTAATGATCCATCTTCCACCATCCATCCATCTTACCTAATAAATCTAACACAAAACGTATTAATTATCCTCTTCCCTACATCTTCATGGAAATGGTCAAATCAACTTTAGAATAATTTTTTCTATCAAAAAAAAAAAAAAACTTTAAACTAATATTTTCTTATGTGTTGGTAAGATTACTGAAGAAATAATCGTCCTAGTATATTCATTTTTAAAATTTCCCAAATGGAGATCAAATTTACGTTTGTTTTTCCTCGTTAAACTCCACCTCTCTTAGGAACTGATCAGGATTAGGGTCAGTTGGCGGCGCCTTATCCACGTCCTAGATTACTAGACCCGTCCCTTTTACCCCTCGTTCGTTATTGTTTTTTTTTCCTTTTTTGTCGCTCTTTACATTTTTATTTGATCTTATCTTTGTATTGTGCGTATACTTTTTATTCTATCTATCAACTGTAGGTTTCTCTCTGTTGAAGATCTTTCTCGAGTCGGGGACTCTTTGATCGCACTCTTCTCTATGGGTATGAATCTGCCATCGTTCTTCTCTTTCCAGACTCTGATCATAGATGATGATGCTTTCACTCTTTTAATTGAAACTTAAGCGTTATTCAAAAATTTACTTTCTTTTTTGATACAATAAAAAAAATGTACTTCTTGGCTAAATTCCGTTTTAATCAATAGTTCAACTATATATCAGTATATCAATATTCTGATATTTCTACAAACCACGTCCTTCTAAAATCTAATACATAATGTAAATAGCACTAGGAAATAAACACATGCACCTTCACACATGCATTTTAGTCAAATAAGTGTCAAATGTATTTTTACATGAATATATTTGAGAATCGATTAACTCAATTAAAAATTAAAAATTAATTAATTTATAATTTATAGAGTAAAAAAAATAATGTTATATACTTTATGACGCTATTTAATTCAATAGTCATTTAAATCCAACATATTCTCCTCATGCATTTCACTTGAAAATAGCTTGGATGACACTCTACCTCCTGAATTTCTGTCTCTTTGTATTCTAATAGTACTCCATTATATTATTATATTAAGAAATCAACTTAGTTAGGAGCATAAACTTTTGATGATTAAAATTGGTCCTTTTGACAATATTATTCTTAGTCTATTTCATTTTTATTTATATACTCATGCATAATAATAACAACTCGTCTATTCTTGACCACCTTAATTAACTCGCAACATAAAAATTGAAAAAAAAATATTCAACCACCAAATTAACTTATAATTCTCAATTTTTAAAAATTACGTAAATTTTGAAATAAATTGCAATTAATTAACAAAATAAGAAGGCAAAAAGTATCATGCCTTGAGTAATTTATCATGCACAAGACTTTGCATGGTTTTCAAAGAGTAATGCACAAACCGACTAGTATGCATCTCCGACGTAGCAATCCGGCGTTGCTCCTTCCATTCCTCGTCGTCGGAGTTAAATATCCCATTGCCGAGAAGTTCATTGAACCTTTCTCTATAATAAACACCCTTTGGAAAATTTTTAAAATTAGTTTTGAGAATATACTCAATTTTAATAGGATCGGCTACCATAATACCTGGAAATCCACCCAAAATACCTCTAACCCTATAACTTCCCCCACTTTTTTCCAAAGCTTTTGTATTCCATTCATGAATGTCCTTAAAATGAAGGGCAAATGAGGGGATCATTCCAATAATAGGCCATAAAGTAGGACCTTTGTTTGTTAGTTTTTCATGTATGCAAGAGAATAAGAAAAGGCCTAGTAATGCTAAGAGTATATCACTAATTTGTAATTTGTTGATAAATGTTGTAACAAAGTTTGTGAAATAACAATAATAATAATCCATTAGTTTTTTCTTTTAAATTTTTTTTGGTGTTTGAAAGTAGGGTTTTTATGGGAGTGTACAAAGGGAAGTGAAGTGGAAATTGTGAAATATTGCATGTGATAGTTGGGATATATAATGCCCATGAAGTGTACGGATGTGACATTTGGACTTTTTATGGCTCTTTTCTCCAATGGGATTCATTTAGGGTAGATAAGTGTTCTTAGCTTCGTCCTATTGAATTTGCAGTATTGCTCATTTTAATTCGTTTTATTTAATTTGCATATTATTTCTATTTTTGAATAATGACTCACCATTTATTTATTATAATTTCATTCATACATTTTAACAATCTTTTAATTCCTACACAATACATCTTTCTCTTCCTTTATTACCATTATCCACCTTTTTCTTAAAAATCATCCATTTTCTCTTTGATGTAAATCTAAGAGAACAGAGCGAGTACTTGTTAGTGTTTAGTAGACTTTCTATGAAATTTAAACAAATTTATATTACTTATTTTATTTTTTTTATTTTTATTTTTACATAATTTTCAATGTAATTGTTAAGCCTCAATATCTCTAATTATGCATTATAAAAAATATATAAAGTGTATGATAATAAATCTCATTCCTGATATTATAATGACTAGTTTCTCTTAAATTTTTCGAATTTCAAATATTTAATTGACATTTTTAAAATTATTACATGTTCTTTAAACTTTTATTTGGTTAGTAAAAATATTGGTAGTTGTGATGATCTCATATATATATCACTTAAATGCTAAACCAAACGCCGATCATCATCAAATTTCTCATACGAACTAATATATTAAAGAAATAGAACATTGGATATAAACTTATTAGGTAAAGTATTAAAGTATATATGGTCTAATTAAGTTCTCAAATATTTATGATAGTAGTCCCTCTTATCATTAATTTATGTGTTTGTTAGAGCGATGTTAATTTCTCTTAATAATATTTTTCCTTATAATATATCATTTTAAATATTATAATATATCATTTTGAATATGTAATAAATTTAAGGATAGGCGATTATCAATATATACTTCTTCTGTTTTCTAATGTTCTTCCTATTTAGAATATTTTATTTTGGATAGTGGAATTTAATTAAGATTTTTAAGACATATATAGCTGATAATATATTCATGTGAAATCTTGTTAGATTCGTTTTAAAATATATTTTTTTATTATATATTTTTTATAATTTTTATGATGCGTATTTAAGATATTAAAACTCAAAATTTACTTAAGTCTTTTTGGGTGGTAGTTTATAATAGTTGCCAACTTCAAGTGTTTTTGGGTGGTAGTTTCAATATAAACAAGGATATTTATACTCTAGTACTATATCATAAACCATATTGTACAAACATGAAAAAAGTTTGAAATTTGTCAGATCATATGAAGTAGTTTTTTTTTATGAAGTAGTTTGAACTTCTTTTCTTTCAATATTTGCTAACTTTATATGCGTCTAAATTAATTCCATTAGATAAAAGAATCATAGAGTCTAAATCTCATATCCTTAAAACTTTATATGCGTCATATTACTATTACATATATGCATTTAGAATAATCGCATATCTAAAATTTATGGTGTAAATATAATTCAAAGACACTACAATAAATTTAACTTTTTACGACATTGAATTTAGTGGCATTAAAAAAATGCCACAAATTTATATTACCTTCTATTCAGTCTAAATGTCTTATAATTTTTTTGGCCAGGGCCGGATCAAAGATTTCGGAGGCCCTATTTATTTTGCGATATTTTTCAAAATGGGGCCCTCGTTATATCTAAAGATAAAAATTTTTCCGTTTTAAAAAGAAATAATTCAAGTTAATATATTATAAATTATAGTCTAAAATTACTTAAAATTTTACAAAAAAAAATACAAACAAATTACTTCTTAGAAGTTAGAACGAATAGCAGTAGATTGATGTCTGCAATTGATTCTTCTCTAACAACTTTTTCCAATTTACCAAATTGATTTTTGCAATTGATAAAACAAATTGCAATCAACCCAACTGATTTGTACCAAATTATCAACAAAAAACAGATTGTAGATCTTACTTCTTATAACGAATAGCATATAAATAATGACACAAAAACCAATTCATGTCTGCAATTGATTCGAGTTCCGACAGTAAACAAAAACTAAATTAAAAACTATCAAGAAAATCAAGCGCTATCAACAAAAACCAATTGATGTCAACAATGGAGAAATCAATAATAAAGAAAAATAAAAAAAAATCAGAAATTTAAATCTTACAATCAACTATCAACAAAGAATTGAAAATTAAATTAAATAAACAAAATACCTAAAGTTGAAGATTGGTAATTCAACTTTTGGGTACTAGAAATTGTAGATCTTAAAATTGTTTGAAAACTGATTTCATGAAGAAAAATCAGTTATCATGTTGAAGACATAAATAAGATTTTCCTTCATCTTAGATGAAAATTTATTTACCAATACCTTTTTTGATGAAGAATTAATGGAGAAGTGGAAAGGTTGGAAGAGTGCAGAGGAAGGTAAATTTTTTGATGATAATGGCGTGAAATTAGGCAATCAATTACTGAGATTGAGTTTTACTAAAATTGTCTTTGGTAATGGTAAGATTTGATGATTGTCGTGCAAAATTAAAGGCTTGGCCCCAGTGCTCTTGCTTTATTTACCAAAAAAAATATAATGTCTTTAGTAAGATTTGAACCCAAGTCTAGGCATTAAACATGTAGATGTCTTACCAACTACTCCAGATTTATTTTCCTTTACTAATAGCACTAATTAATATTTGAGGCCCCATATTTCTGGGAGCCCTAGGCGGTGGGCTACCTCGAATGGGCTTAGAACCGGGCCTGTTTTTGGCACTATTCACTCATCACTCTTAATTTGTATTTTACTCCTAATCTATAAGTTAAAACATAGTCATGTGGGATCTTGTTTGATTCGTCTCAATACAAGGATTAATAATATCAAATTTTTATAATTTTTAATTAAGAATAATTTGAGATATTAAGAGTTAAAATGTTACCTCGGCTAGTGTGAAAAACTAAATGGGACATTTAGGCTGAATAGGAGGGAGAGTGTAATAATTATTGGTTTATATTTTAAGTTTCATTACAAAGTGATTTAACAACACTAAATTTGGTCTTCAGTGGCATATGTAATTGTTACTATAGTCTACAGTGACATTTATGAGAAATGTCACTAGATCATATGTCGCAAAAAGTTCTAGTGTGATTTTTTATTATGCTGCTAAAGGGTCTAATAAATGTCACTAAATTCCCTATATATACTATTAAAATTTAAATTTGTAATATTTAAATTAAGTGTCGCTAAATATATCCTATTAATAGCTAATAGTGTTGTAGTGAGAAATAAAGAGATCGAGTATTACTTGGTCATGACAGGTATTCTTTATATATCACCTCTTTTACTCTCCCCCAATAAATATGATAACATATATCCACTTATATTTCTTTAGTACATTTAAAAAAAGAAAATGATATACAACCCTAACGGTTATATATAAGAAGGAATTTTGCATTTAATTTATTTAATTTAATATTATTTTTACTTTGGAAATATAAGCAATTAATTATACTTTATTATTTTATCATTTATTATTTTTTGGGAACTTAAAAATTATTATATAAAATATTAATTATTTTTCAATTTTTAGATTAGATTCTCTTGAAAACTTAAAATTAATAATGATAAAATAAATTTGTTAATTTTTATGTACAGCCCTAAGGGCTGTAAATATCATTACCCTTAAAAAATATGTATACTTAGCCCAACATATTTTCATTTCATATTCATTAGTCAGGGCCTAGCGGGTAAACAACTAAACAAAGTCTTATTTAGATATAATTTCTGCCTTTTATGATTCGACGTGTTTAAAATAGATCATATAATTTGATATTTACCTGAATTTGTAATTATATTTAACTTTAACCTGATTTAAAAATATATTTACAATAGATCAATATAAACACAAAATCGATTTTAAACTGACACGATACACCTAACCCGAACGAACACTTCTATTGATAAGTTCAACAATTTTCCATGAATCTTAAATCTTAGTAGGTGCAAAAGTCAATAATTATAAATATAAATCACTAAGCTTATATAGGTTTCTTGAACCACTCATTATCACTTTATTATTAGACATAATTAGATAAACAACCATTATTGTAACCAATTTAAACAGCCACATGCAAAGAGATTAATGTTGTAATACCACTTTCCAACCAATAATTATTAAATCTCAAATACTTTTTTGCGTAGAAAAATTCATCCTTCACATCAATATCCTTGGATTTATAGGGTTCAAAACATTTGAATATGCCGAAATATTTGCAACTGATGGTAACATATTGTATAGAAAAATATCACTAGGTGTAGATATAATAAAACAAAAAAAATATAAAGCAAATTGTGATAAAAATTGGTTGTTTAGGAAGACACATTGTGCTCAGCAACCAAAATTTGTTGAGATGACCAAATTAATTACTAAAAAGTTGGTTGGTAAAGATCGTAGTTTCGACTCTATTTATGATTAAAATTTAGGTTATTACTTATTCGTTGCTATTTGGGCCACATTCCCCCTCTTTCTCTTTAGAAATTTGTGGTATGTGTATGAATTATTCGTCTTTACTTTCGATATTCCTTGTTATATGATACTATTATATTATTATAGTAAGGGTGGCTAGAGTAAGCAATAACCTCCATCTCATTAATTTTCTTTTTGATATAGATTTTGGACTTTCTAACATTTATAGCCTGAAATTCCATTCTCCATCTAAGATACAATTAATTTTGCTTTTGGTCAGAATTGAAATATTATTACATAAATGAAAGGAAAAATCTTTAACTATTAGACTAATTTATAATTTTAACGGAGAAACTAATATTGTTGACATTTGTGTATTGTACCTTTACGTAAAGGAACTACTCCTATTATTTGATTATTAATTAGTTTTTGTTCTAACTATTAACTACATTGTACTCGAAGATTTGTTTGTGAAAGGACTATTGCCCATGGGTGTTTGAATTTTTTGAATACTCTTTATCTAAAAAAAATTATGGAATTGGAATGAATTATCATGATTAGGTATATGTCCATTGTTACTCTTAGTCTTTAAGTCCTTTTCTCCTTAATGAGCCTCACAAACAGCATTGTCTTGGTACTTGAGTCTTGTTGAATATTACTACATTATAAAGTTTACGAGACGGTCTCAACGTGAGACGTGCTCCATACTTGGATTAAATAGCCCAATAATAAATTTTTTTAATATAACACTACAACAAATTTAGCTTTTTGCGACATTGAATTTAGTGGCATTAAAAAAATGCCACTGATTTATATTTTTAGTATAATAATTATTGGTTTTTATTTTAATTTCCACCATAAAGTGATTTAGCGACACTTCATTTGGTCTTTAGTGGCATATGTAATTGTCACTATAGTCTATAGTGGCATTTGTGAGAAATATCACTAGATTCTATGTCGCTAAAAGCTTTAGTGTGACTTTTTAATATGCTACTAAAAGGTCTAATAAATGTCACTAAATCCTCTATATACACTATAAGAAATTTGAAATATCGACATTTAAATTAAATGTCGCTAAATATATCCCACTAAAAGCAAATTATGTTGTAGTGTAATACCTTTTATATGAACTCGTTTTACGATGAGACAGTTTCATACAAGGATCCGTAAATTTTATTAAGAGGGCGTAAAATACCAAATGTCACTCCTAGAAGCCTGACAATGCAAATAACTAAAATTCATAGGTTAAAATTTACTAATATGGCTGGTTTGTCATACATATAGAATTCTCTTTCATAATACGAAAAATCTTATATATCAAAATAAACTTTAAATGTATTTTGCCAACCTTATAATAGGAAAGAGATTTGTTTTTTTTTGGAAATAGGAAAGAGAATTTTAAATGTAAATAGATTCACATTAAAAAATTAATTTAATAATAATGTAAAATAGAAATTACTTCAGACATATAATATACTCCTCATTATACATGCTTAATTTGAAATATAAACATTTGATTTCAAATGCTACATTTAATCATAGTTTTTACTTTTTAGGGTCATCACGTTGATTTAAATAAATATTTGTCTACCACAAAACAAAATGGACAACTTTAAGGTTATAATGTGAAATTTCTAAAAAATAAAAATCATCATAAACTTAAAAATTTACAACTTATACTTATATAAAAAGAAAATGCATTAAAAATAGGTGAAGTAGGAGGAAGTATAGTGGATGTTTGTTGCATTAAAAATAGGTGAAGTAGGAGGAAGTATAGTGGATGTTTGTTGATTGATATCGGTCCATTCCAAGTCTCCAACATAATGGACATACCATACATAATGCATTAAATATGAGTATATTTTTTTTGAGTAATTATTAAATATGAGTATATTGAAACATCATGATCATATGAGAAAATTTAGATAATTTAATGGGAAATTATCCAAATAAAAAATTAAAATAAATTTATTGTTAGTGAATTGAATTTAATTTTTATTAATGTCTATCTAAAACTCATATAGTCATATATATCCTCTTTAATTTGCATTAAAAAGGAAGAAAGTAAAATTTAAGAAAATGGTAATAAATTAAGAGAGATATATAATGAATCGCATGGATAAAATTTAAACAGAGTTAAAATGTATGGATGCAATTAAAAGAAAATAATATATCATTATCCAAAAATAAAAATAATACAAATTAAATAGAACAAGTTAAAATGAAAAATGCTACGAATTCAATGAGAATTCGATGGAATTCGATGGGTGCGTGAATCTCCGACAAGTACTCATCCATCCATCAATCAATATATAGCTAACACTGTAACACACCAATTGGATACTCATCGAGGTAGAAGTATTAGAGAGTAATATCTATATCTATGCTATGGTTTATAATAGGATCAATTAATATTCAATTTAATAAGATTGATAAGGTAGATTATACTAGCTGCCAACCGATTTGATAAAGATAGCATTACATATAATGCAAATTTAATGATCCTAATACAGTTATTACTTTTAAAAGTTAAATGTTTAAAAAATAAATGCACCGAAAAATAATGAAAATGTGATTTTTTAAATAAAAACACATTTGATAACATTATCATCATCATCCTATCCAGTGTATCCCGACTATAGAAAACTATGGGCAGGGTCTGGGGAGGGAAGGACGGCGGCAACCGCTCATACCCATAAAGAAGAGCGCGACTAAAAGGAGTCCCCCGGCTCTAGAAAGACACCAATAAACCCCTACGTTGAGAGATGAAACGCAAAGAAAAGAATAAAACGTATATATATATATATATATATATATATATATATATATATATATATATATATATATATATATATATATATATATATATATATATATATATAGACAAAGAACAAAACATCGAGCAAAACATTTGATAACATACAAACTTTTTTTTTGTCTGATTTGCTCACAATGTTTGATTTGAAAACGAGTGATCAAACTTGCACTAATAACCTTTTGTTACATTGATGGTTTGGATGTATTAGTGGCATTAAAAAAATAACTCTAATTCATATTTTTAGTATAATAATTATTAATTTTTATTTTAAGTTCCACCATAAAGTGATTTTGCGACATTTAATTTGTTCTTTAGTGAGATATGTAATTGTCACTATAGTCTATAATGGCATTTGTGAGAAATGTCACTAGATCCTATATCGCTAGAAGCTTTAGTGTAACTTTTTCTATATACACTATAAGAAATTACAAATAGCGACATTTAAATTAAATGTCGCTAAATATATCCCACTAAAAGCAAATTATGTTGTAGTGATTTTCTCTTAAAAATTTGTATTATTCTTTTCGTTTTTATATATTCTTTTCAAATATTCCATCCGTACCAATTTAGATGTCTCATTTGCTTGGGCACGAATATAAAGGGTGGTGTGGGGTCCATTAAAAATGTGATAGTTGGGTATTTTAATTGATTAAATTAATTGTAAAGGTGGTAGTTAAGATATTGTAAGTAATAAGAGTGGGGGTATTTTGGTCATTACTTGTGTAAACATGAAGTATTTAGGTAAAAAAAAGATTGATAAAAAAGAAAATGAGACAATTGATATGAATTTGTCAAATAAGGAAATGAGACAACTAAATTGGTTCGGAAGGGGTAGAATTTACGAATTTTAGTGTTAAGCTTTAATTATGATTTCTCATCAATCTATATAAAAAAAAAACTTATATGTGAAATCTTGATAAATTCGTATTAGTATTATAGTCTAAATATTAACTTTTTAGAGTTTTAAAAACTCAAAGTTAAGATTATTTACAAATAAAAATATATTTTATAATCTATTAAAGCTAAACCACATTTTCTTCTTATAATAGTTACAAACTTACAATGCCAATTAACTAAGCACGAAGCTTCCTCAAAAAAAAAAAAAACGCACGAAGCCGACACAATTGTAGGTGAGTACTTACTAGCTAATTGTACTATAAACCTACCTACTTTTTTCCGGTAATTAAAATCCATTTTTTTAATCAAATATGTGAAAAATTTATAGTTCCCCTAATGGAAATCTACAAAAGCAAACGTTTAAAAATACCCTCTCGTAAATTATAAAATGGAAAAATTGACATTAATAATCCAATATTTTGCTTATCTGTTGTGAATAATCCAACCTTTTAATTATTTTTTAATAATCTAACGTTTGCCCTTAGTTCGCTGTGAATAATCCAACCTTTATTTTAGTTTGCTAGCAACATACCCTATTATTACCCATTATTAGTAATAAGGTATGTTGTGGGCAAATTTATCACAAAGGTTAGATTATTAGAAAATAATCAAAAGATCAGATTATTCATAGCGGATGAGTGAAAAGTTGGATTACTAATATTAATTTTTCCTTATAAAATTTGAAAGCATGGAATTAATTTACTACGATTTTCATTTAAGTGAACCTTAAATAACAAACTTGCTTCTAAGTCAAGTGGTTGTTTAACTCAACAATTTAAGTCAAAGCACACCCACCGTCCTAAAATAATAAATTATCATGTTATGTTTGAAAATGAGGATTTCATTTGAAAATATAGACTTGACTTAAAATTAGTGTTTGGCAAATACTAAAATATCAAATTTGGATTTGAGTCAAATCCACCATTGTTATCAAAATGGTTTAAAGATGAGGATTTGAAAATGACCTCCCAAACCTTGTCATTCTCAAATTCCACATTCATGATTTCATAATTGAAATCATTAATTTGAAATAAAATACTAATTCCCAAACACAACCTAAATATTCTTTTTCAATAAAAACAATATAAAAATTTAATTATAAGAAAGGTTCTCATGTTAAGCACGATTGATAAATCTTTCTAATAGAACTCATTAATCATGTACTTCTAGTATGTGCGTAATCACGTTATTATGTGATTTCTCAATTAGAGAGAAATTGAATTAATATGATTTAAAAATTATTGAAGTGTTTTATTTAACTCAAACTAATATTAGATTAAGAAAAGTATTACTAATATACTTCTTATTCATTGTTATGTCTCATTTAATTCTTATATTATTCATTGATCATTCTTAATTTGTATTATATTTTTAATTTATAAGTCAAAACTTTATTAAGTGAAATATTGTTTGATTCGTTTCAATGTAAATTTTATTAATATCAACATTTTATAATTTTTATTTTTTAATTAAACACAATTTGAGATATTTACGATTGAATGCGTGCATTGACAAACTTGCAAAAACCGAACGAGACAATAATAGTGAACATGAGAGAGCTCATAGTAGTGGGTTGGAGAGAAGACGGAAGAGGAGAGGGTGAGGAGGACTAGGGTACCGATAGGGGATTGAGAGGCGATTGGGTTGTAGGGGAGGGGGGGAGGGTGAGGAGGATTTTTGTTATTGGTCTAATAAAGGATGGGGGAGAGGGGGCAATTGGGATGTGAGGGAGGAGAGAGTTTTTTTTTTTAATTTTTTTTTTAGGTTAGATTAATTAGGATTAATTAAACTCAAATGGTTATTAGCTCAGTTAATGGTCAATCGACAATCACTCCTTATTTATAATGAAATATTTAGCGCTAGGTATGAGGAGAGCCTGTGTTGCATCCACACTTCCAGTTTAAAGGACTTTTACGTTAGGGAGTATGTTATAGTATATAACATATCTATGAGGCCTCAACTATAAGCTAATAAGGAGTAAACTGAGATTCCAACTCGCGACCTTTTTGTCACATTGGCGTTGGTACTATGTCAATGAACCAACTCAACAAATTTAAGCTTATGATTGAGACTTTATTATATGTTATATACGTTAACTATTTAGAGCTCATCTTATCGGAATCTGACTGGGTGGATGTAATGCTATCAAGTTTGATAAGTTGATTGTTATAGTTCGCAAAAAATGAATTTTGAGACCGTTGTTATTAATAAAATAGTAAAACGTAAAAGATGTAGTTTACAATTAATTTATTATTTTTCAATTTTAATTACAATATAAAAGAGCAAAAAGATTTTTAAATCGTTTCTTCTTAGGATGTAGAGTTTGAAAGATGTTTGGAGAAAGAATGACAAAAATAAGTTTGTTATAAAAAAAATCTCAAAATAAGTTTTGTGAAATTTTAATTCTTAAAATAAGCGTCTTCATGCCAAAATTAAGATCAGATATGTTCGATGTTACTAACAGCGAACAAAGAAACGTGTTAAAAACAGTCAAAATTCCTTGTTCGCTGTTATTACCAATGAACAAAAGGGAGATAATATCGTAGTGTTAGAAAGGACAAAAAAATGAAATAAGTTTGTTCGCTATTAGTAACCGTGAACAAAGAATTTTGACTTTTTTTGACTAGTTTCTCTATTTGCTGTTAGTTTCAGCAAACAAGAACATACTTAACTTGGCTCACAAAAACGCTTATTTTGGATATTAAATTTTCCCAAAGCTTAGTTTGGAATTTTTTTTATAATAAACTTATTTTTTTCAATTTCAATATTTGGACATAAAAGTTTCTTGAGCCTTCAATCAAAAAAAGGGGCCTTGGTACATTGGGCCATCATTTATCCTCAGTTCTCATGGTAGCAAAAAAAAAAAAAAAAAAAATCCTCGAATCTGGATTTCTTCTTCTCCAAGTCGCTCATTTTTTAACCAAAGTCCTTAAAATCATCACATTTTTTGTAAGAATCAAATTCAGTTACATTCTGCAATTCCCCCTTTTCTGTTCTTTAATTTAGGGTTTAACCCATTTGTAATTGCAACTACAATCCAAAAAAAAAAAATGACGAACATGCAGAATGAAGTTCCTGCAAAGGGTGGATTCAGCTTCGATTTATGCAAAAGGAATGAGATGTTGATGAATAAGGGTGGTCTTAAACCTCCTACTTATCTCAAAACTGGTACTACTATTGTTGGTCTCATTTTTCAGGTACTTTTCTTAACTGTTTTGGGTAGTTATATTTCATTTTCTTGTAATTTTCTTCTTAAGTTAATTTTTTTATCGTCTCTTTAGGGATTTTTTGATTATATGATCTGTTTTATGTTACTGTTGATTATGTTACAATTAATGTTAATTTTTAACCGTGTGATCTGGGAAGGTGTTGATAAGCTTCAAAGTCTAGTGTGATAAAGGTGTTGGTTAGCTCTAATGCGATCATAATTGATAATATTGTATTTTTTTTTTATGGTTTTTGTAAAGGGTGCTTCTGAAGTTATAAACTTTATGAGATTAAACTTAATCATTAATTGTTACTTGAAATAATCTGTTTGGATTTCAATAGAATGGCGAAATGAGGACCTAGTGAAATTAGGGAATGTGAGCATTACTCAAATGATGGCCATTAGTTCGAGATGGGATTTAATCCTGGAGATCACTTTACCATTGATTGAGTCCTGGATCCTTTGAACTGTTGAAAATTTTGGGTATTTATTTAGAGCAAAATTGAATTGGGTAACATTTCATTCTCTTTGAAAGAGAGGGTGAAGCAATGTAGGATAGAGCAGAAGTGAGAATAAAATGAAATGAGAGAGATTGAAATCAGTAGAAAGAAAAGCTGACAGCATTTTGATAAAGTGAGAACTGATTTTTTGTGGTGGGTTTGGGGTGGGGGTGGAGGAAGGGTGGTAGTGGTAGAGCGGGGTAGGAACCCCTTGTTAAAGGGAATAATGGCAAGTCCTAATTGTAATTTTTGTAATTACCTTGGGTATGAGTTCAAATTATGCATACGCGTACGGTGTAATATGGAATCTTTGTAATTGCTTTGTATGAATTATCATCTGGATGTGATCATAGTTCTGCTGACTGCAGATGAGTCTTTTAAGGAAACCTAAAGTAATTTTTGAATCATGGAACTACATCATTGTCAATAGTAATATTTCTCGTACCCCTATTTTACGAAGCACTGTAAATTTATAGGATGGTGTTATCCTTGGTGCTGATACAAGAGCGACTGAGGGACCCATTGTGGCTGACAAGAACTGTGAAAAAATTCATTACATGGCGCCAAACATTTACTGCTGTGGTGCAGGAACTGCAGCTGATACAGAGGCAGTGACTGGTAAGCTCTAATTTCTCTGTGGTTTGGTGATGGTGCAATTCATGCCTCTTTGATCTCGCCTGTAGTATGCAACAAAATTTTTCTAGCTTGAATGGTTTCTACACAAATGTTGCCTAATTTTCTTAAATGTGAGTGTCCATGCTTCAATTGTTCTTGGAGCTTATTGGATAATGCTTGTTCAACAAGTCAACATTTATGGCCTGTTTGGTAAGTGGTAATAAATGGTGGTAATGGAAATGAAAAACAAGTGTAATTTTGGTTGAAAAATCTCTTGGTAACCTTGATGGCCATGCTTGTCCAACTTCAATTATCTTATTTTCTTCATAACATTCATTCTACTGCATTACCATTGGGAGATGAGATATTAGATGATAATGATAATTTGTAAATAAAAAAACTTTTGTGATCAAAGTTTCATTACTATGGGAATGATATGAAACTTTTGATGATATTTTATACTATAAATCATTTCCATTACCGCCATTTAGTACCATTAACCAAACGGGCCGTTAGAGTACTAGGTTTGGATTCATAGGTTCTTTCTGGGGGTTTTCCAAGTTCTGAGTCATATCTTGAGCTTACTTGGTGTGTGAATTTGGGTATTTCAATTATAGAGAATCAAAGAACCATCAAGGGTTACTTTTTTTTAGTAAGGATTCATTCCAATGTCGGTAATAATTGCACCTAAGACCTATCATTATGTTGTTTGAGAAAACCTATTTTCTGTAGTCATTTGTGATTAGTTTATTTAACTAGGTACACCTTTGTGAAATTTTGTTAAGATATCATTATAATCATAGCCGATTATCTGGCTTGAAATCTTGAATCCTAAGGATGAGTAATTGCATGGCTTAGGCAAGCCATCTAAAGTGGAGACTTTTTGAACTTTGATACCAACTGGTAGAGCTGTTTTGCTTGATCAACATAGCTCACACTGCCTCTCAGCAAAAACTTGCTAATTACTAAAGGGTTTTCTTTGTGGAAGCAATGTGACTATTTTCTTAATGATTGGGGTTCAATTTCCTTTGTTAATTGTTATAACATGTGATTGAGGTTTGAACATTTCTGAATCCTGTTCCCTTTGTTTGTATATATAAATCATACATGTAGTTCAGATTATGGAGTGGATTTGTTCCCTTTATTTTTTAATCATATATGTAGTTCACTTTGAGTTGCATAGGCTTATATTGTCATATTGCTACTGCCATGGGAGCTACTTCGACTGCTTTTTGTGTGTGTCCTATTTGGAAAGGTGTGAGAACTTTTCGGGAGAAATGACGCCTTTCTAGAAAAGAGGAGGAAGTATCAAAAATATTGTCCAACAAAATAACTAGCTTGAATATCATATCTCTAATGGTTCATTGGTATGTGGGATGTGGGGATAAGAGGAATAAGGGTTAGGGAGAGAGAGAGAGGGAGATAGGTACAAGGCAAGGGAAATAAGTCAATTTTTTCCTATCCTTTGTAGTTTGTATTATGGCTTTGGGATAGTTAGGGACTTGTATTTCATGCTTAGTGTGATGGATAGGGATAAATAATGAAATAATTATTTTTCAACTTTGTTCCCACTACTTTGAAGTTCAAAACCCAACATACTTGAAGCATCTAATTGAAGCGATTTCTTTTTGTTCTAGCTTTATAGTATCTCTTTTTATCTTGTTTCTGCTAAAGTTACACTCCATATACACTGTCTTACTACGAAATTTGAAATTCGTGACTCCAAGTCTCCAACTCTTGTCTCTATCGTTCTAATTTAACATTTGTCCATCCCTAGTCTCGTCTACCAAAACATTGTCTTTTGCAAACAACGTGCGCCAATGCACGTCTTGTATCGAATTGCAAAATAAAGGAGCTTAGGACCAAACCTTAATGAAGGTTGATTGTGCTTGGAAAATCCTCTATTGTCCCCCCTACATATTCTAACATTCGTGTTTACCTAATGATACATATCTTGCACTGTATTAATTTATCTATTGGGATCGTATTCATGTATTTCAGCTAATTTAATTGTGTCCTTGCTTAAATTTTTTGATGTATGAAACACTTCAATGTTTGTTCTCTAAATAAGCAAATGTCTTGGTGTCCCATGGAAATTCTAAACTTTAGGTGACAGATTTTGGCAGTCCTAATTATTTGTGATGACTTTTGCTTTATAAATTCTTCATCACTTAAGTTTATATTATTCCCATTGTTCATTAGGAAATAACATGGTTACATGGATGCTCCATTTATTTTTCCTAGGACTCGTAACTTTGCTGAAATATCTAACTGCAAGTAAAATTACCCATCATCTATTAGTTTTTTGATACATGAAGTGTGTTTCTGCTATATACGGGTTCTCGTCTATGGGGGGTATTCTGGCTTTCCTCACTCCTAAGTGTTTTTCGTGTCGCGAATTGTATATCATAGGCTCTTCTTTGTTAATGTTTATATTCTTCCATTGTTTTTGAGGGATAAAACATAGATGCCGTTATATATTTTGCATAATTTAATTTTATGTGCTGAAATAATTTAATTTTGCATAACAGTAAGTATAATATTCTATCCCTCACTACTTTTATGATACGTGAAATGTATATATGTTGTCTGGATGTTTGTCTAAGATTTCTTTTATATATACTTCTATATCATTTCCCTGATTCTGGAAAAGGTTAACCTTATCAATATCACAAGAATTTGTTCTAATACTGTCTGCTACACCATATTTTTGTCTGCTAACTTGCTTATTGGTTCTGACTATTAGTTCATATTTGTCTGTAGACATGGTAAGTTCCCAATTAAAGCTTCACAGGTATCACACTGGACGTGAGTCCAGAGTTGTTACAGCTCTTACCCTTCTGAAGTCCCATCTATTTAGGTGAGATTATGATTTATGAGTAATTTCTCTCCAAACTCCTCAGAACCCAAAATAATCTTTATATGCTCTCTAAACTAGTTCTAAACATTCAATTTTTATTTGTTCTATGGTCAAGGTATCAAGGACATGTCTCTGCAGCATTGGTACTAGGTGGAGTTGATGTGACCGGACCTCATCTACACACTGTATGAAACTTTTAGATTTCTCATTCAACAAATACAACTTTCTATTGGCTGTTTGAAATGCTGATTTTTTTTCTGTATAGATATATCCTCACGGATCAACCGACACACTTCCTTTTGCTACAATGGGATCAGGTTCCCTTGCTGCGATGGCCATCTTTGAGTCAAAGTATCGTGAAGGACTATCTGTAAGTTTACATTAAAACTGGAGTGTGCTCATAAGTTTAAATGAAGAATTGTGTGTTTTTAAGAAAACATGCTTCTTATTTTCTTTTGCATGCAGAGGGAGGAAGGAATAAAACTAGTGTGTGATGCAATCTCCTCTGGAATTTTTAATGACCTTGGTAGTGGAAGCAATGTGGACGTATGTGTCATAACAAAGGTCTGTTCATATCTAGCCGTCTCTTCCAAAACTTTTTTTTTTCTTGCATCTTGCCATGCTTCTGGCTTTTTCCTGTTCGGCTTATATATTTTCGTAAATTTGCTTTGTTTTCACAGGGAAATGTTGATTATCTAAGAAACCATGTGCTGCCGAATCCCCGTACCTACACAAGCGCCAAGGGATATTCATTTTCTAAGCCTACAGGTGAAGCTATTGTGCTTGTGTATTACAAATTGAAACCCATTCTTTAACTGATTTATTGCCAATTTTTTTGTATAATCTAATAATAATATGGTTATTTGCCTATCTCGCAATATGACAATAGTAACTCAACTGCTAGTTTGTACGTATTTGATGAAGTATTTGCTCAACACTTTTTGCTCATTCTCCTGGGCCACACTGCCGCTTGAAATACTCGTGAGGTGTTGGTAGGTGCTGGAAAGTTTTTCACTCAAGCATTTGTCGATGAGCCTGTTCATATTGGCGACATAAGATGATTACATACATATTTTACCATATGCTATTGTATTTGTGAGCGGGTGGATGTAAATGACTTATAATAAAGAAAATTTGGGAGAAGCCATTACTGAAAATTATACCTTCTCAAATTCACTTCCAATTTGAATCCCATTAACTGATTCAACAACTGTTATCGCAATCACTCTTGGTTGGATCGTTATTTTTTCTAAAGTTATACAATTGTGCTAAATATATTTCAACTGTTATTCCACAACTGAAAACCAGTTCATGTTTCTGCTCGGTTTGTTGTTTTTTTTTTCCTACAAATATACGATTATGCTAACTGTATTATATTTTTGCTATGTTTGCTTTGCAGAGGTTCTCTCGACAAAGGTCATATCTTTGAAAGAGCAAACTGAAGCTGTTGAAGGAGGTGATGCAATGGAGGAGTGATGGTGGCTGCGATAGGATGACGAGAGAATCTTCATCGTACCCGCTCTTTATGGCTGTCTTTACCAACGTCTGGAATGTGATAGGTTTGCTATGACGCTTTGTTTAACGAATATACTTTTATGTATGTAGAATTGCGCATTTTAGGGTTCTTGAATAGACTCTTGTCGTGATTTTCTATCATTTGCTTAAAGCCCGTACATCACTCTTTGTTAGATGGTACGACTTTGGCTGAGAATGCAAATTTACCATTAGTTCATCTGGGAATCTAGTTTGAGAAAATTATTCGTGGAAGCGTTATGTATGAGGTATTAATCGAGATGTACTCTATATAATCCACCTCTAGTTTCTGAAGGATTTGGGTGTGGCTAACCAACCTCGACTTCAAACGACATATATGCTTGCTTCTCACGAGTTAAAATTGTTTGGGATATGCCTGTTTCTGCCTCGAAGGGCGGCATCCTTTCGCTTCTTCGAGGAGTCTTTGGGATATCACGAAATTTATCATCTACTACAATCCTGAAATCTTAAACGTTAATTATTTTATTATATTACCAATTAATTAGTTAGAAAAGATAATATTACATGAGTATATATTTTCCTTCTAATAATTTTTGAAAGCATCAACCAACTTAAACCACTGAGATCCAGGATCACACCCATTATCTTTACTCAGACACTTGCATGTTGTTGTAATAAGATTATTACCAGAACCAACATCTAAGCAAGCAGAAGTATTGTCACTCAAAGTAACTGCCAAATGGAGCTCCGAATCTGAAATGGGTGCCCATATTGTTCCTGTACCCGGACAAATGATACTGAGCCTTGCAGGACGGTTCATCCCTTGTGCCTTTAAACAGAAGTATGAATACTCAATGATCAAAGTCTTTTGGGGGGTGTAGCTCCAATGGTTTGAATCTGAACAATTTCCAAGTTTAACTCCCATAATTGACTTTCTTAGGATGCACTTTCCTGTTAATGGGTGATATATTATCTTCCGATTCTCGGCTAATATTGCTGATGGCCCTGTATTGATCATGAATCAGAGTGTCAGACTATCTGTTGGAAAAATAACTCATATGTGATCTTATATTAAAGAATCAGATAGAGCTTGACTAATATATAAGTTTGATTAAAATGAAATTTCATTGGGCTTGTGTGCAGTCACTCTCATAACAAATTTATCATTGTATTAAAGTCAACGGTTTTCGATCAACTGAAAACAAAAAGACTTGATCTTCCATAAGAAACAATGTGGGGGTTTCGAAAGAATGACATATATGCCTAATCAACAAATGGGCTCACATCAGCATTGAAAAAATAAGCCATTTAGAATTGTACATAAAAAATCAGAGAGAACATGACTATTTTTGAAACTTCATTAGAAAAATAACCTATATAATTGGTTTTAGAATGAAATTAGGGTTGATGAGAGAAAGAGATTATTTTGAATTAGCTACTTTTTGTCGAACATATCTTGTTAGCAATAACGAAGGTATTGTCTTCGAATAACTAACCCTTGATAACAAAACATCAGCTGAAACTTCACATAAATAAAAAATACACGTGATATAATAATTGAACTAATGTGTAAAGTTTAGATGATAAGAAAGTTTACCTTGACGAGGAGATTGAATAACAGAAATCCTTTGCAAGAAAGTATTGTTACGAACACCATTCCAATTGGAATTCAACAATCCATATCTCTCGTCCACCCCAACTACACCATTTGTGAAAGCATAGCTTCCTACCAAAGTCCATAACGACCAATCTAAGTCATATTCGGCTACCCAAGTAAGGAAACAATTTAAGTACTTATTTTCACTTAAACTTGTTCCTTTCATGTCTGTTCCCCATTCACTTACAAACAAAGGGAAACCCTGATCAAGTAAAAATCCAGCCTTTTTCATAAGTTTGTTCTTCATTATCCCACAAGCTTGGTTTGCATTGACATCTTCCCATAACGAACCGGTCGAAAACCAATATTGATGCACCTCATACACTAACTTTCCGGTGAAACTTCGTTTTAGTGGTTGTGTTTTGAGGAAGCTTAAGTCTGTGTCGAAGGTTAGGCCGGAGAGAATGACTAGTATGTTTGGGTTGGCTTCATGCACTGCCTCTGCACCTCTTTGCATGTACCTACATTTGCATTTTGTCAAACTATGATATATCGAAGGCAGCAAGGAATCAATTCAACTAGAAGTTTAAACTGATGGTTGAGGCCCCATAATACGTTATTATATTCTAACACACCCCTTCACACGAGAGTCCTTTAGGCTAGAAATGTGGATGCAGCACATGCCCTTCTCATACTTGACACTGGGTTTTCACGTTAGCTCTGATACCATATTAAGGAACTAACTAAACTAAAAGTTTAAAGTGATGGTTGAGGCTCTAGGATATGTGATATACTCTAACCGGAGGTAGCAATGAATATAATGAAAGAGTATATAGTTGAAGCCGCGATATGTGGTAACTCGAAATCCTTCTGTCATGTTGGCTCTCGATACCATATTAAGGAATTAATTCAACCAAAAGTTATTGGTAGCATCTAACATATACTTCTAATGAGTTGAGTGACTATCCCCGGCCATCACATGACTTGACCAACTAAGCTAATCGATATCCACTATATCTCACTTATAGAAACATAGAATCATACAAACAAAAGGACACATTAGGCGATAATTGTTGATTAAAACAATAATTATAAAATAAATTTTGTTTAAGGATTGTAGATGAAATTAAATTAATACCTATACCAATCCTTGGTATTTTGTCTTGGTCCACGAAGTTCATTCCTTAAACTCATGCCAACAACATATGGATTGTCTAGAAAAAGAGTAGCCATTTTAGTCAAGCCATTGATCCAATCTTGGGGGTTGAAATATTGGTCTCCAAAGAAGCCATTGCCATCCGATTTACTACAACACCACCCTGGTTTACTTACATGGTTGTCAAGAATCACCATTATTTTGTTCTTTCCTAGGCTTGCAACCACTGCCTGCATCAATTTAAGAAAAATGTAATTAGGTTATGTTCTTTTCCGTCGTGTTTGACGATTGGTTAGCTTCGAAGTCTGCTGTTTAAGCCAACTGTTATGGAGATGTTTGATCAAAATTAATTATTAAAGGTTGGTTGTATATTAAAGAAAAAATGGATTATTATCTTTAGAAAATAAAAGGGCCAAAACGCCGAAATCCAATTAAAAAGCTAAAGTTTGTTGGTTTTGAAGTTAATTAACAAATACTTCTTTTAATTGTTTGACAATTTAAAAATTAAAAAATTATAAATCAACTAAAAAATCATTTGTCAAACACACACTTTGTTTAACAAATTTTTGTTATTTATTTGTGTTATTTTTTTTTTCTTTACAATACGTTTTCATTAAATTGAGCTTAGTGAAATTTTGTTTGATTTGAAAGTGAAGAGCATACGAGCCTAGTTATTTGTTTGATTTGAAAGTGATTTTTGCTAGCACTATTTTAGAATGCTTAAAATAATTTGTTGTCTATAAATTTTTCTTCTTTAATTCAATATTTATATTTATATTGTTAGAATTAATTTGTACCCTTACAATATTCATCATTGCTGCCTAATGTCTAATCTCCTATTAAATAAAAGCTTGGTACGACTCAAATTATCATCATCATTCTAACCAGTGTATCCCGCACATAAAAAGCTCTGGACAGGGTCTGAAGAGGAAAGGACGGCGGCAACTCATACCCATAAGGAGAGCGCGACCAAAAAAAGTCCCCCGACTCGACAAAGATTAAGAGAATCCCTTGCGTCGAGGAGATAAAAACGTACTAGATACAAATCCAAAATCTTATTCGGAGAAATTAATAATTATTCTAACCGAGGTGATTTGAATTTGAAATTCAAACAATTGTTAGCTTAAGTTCTCATCCAAACTCCTATTTCCCAAACAAAATCCAATTGGAATCAATATATTCCAAATTTGGTTAGCCATCAAATTTAGAAGCAAAATCCTTAAAAGGTTATTCTCTTCAATTATTTGCATGAAAAAAAATACTAATGTACATAATCCCTAATATAACAATTTCCTTTCAAAGAATAATAACCCATTAACTCTTTTTTTTTCTCTTTTCTTTTTGATGCAGAGATAACTAGATAGGTCCCGTGCGATGCACGATTTTATTAAACTTTTCGACATGAATTATTAATTTATAGAAAGTATTACAACTATTAATAATACATTTCAAAATTAAATTAATACAAAAATATGTAAAATTATTTTTAAAAAATTTAAACGAATAATAGTTTTGTGATGAAAAATGTAATTAACTTACATAAAAATAGTCACAAATTATGCATTGCATTTAAGTAATCAATTGTATAAATAACAAAAAAATCCAAGTAAGAGTATTTTATGTTTTAACCAACTCAAAATATCCAATATGCTAAATAGTACTCATTTAATAAATAAAATAAAAAAATTATAAATAATTGAAAAACAATAATACGTACGATTTTTCTAATACATTAATAACATGAGTAATAAAGTCAAAGATAAAAAAGTAGTCATAAAAGCGATAACATCATCATTGAGTGTTGGAGGGAAATTTTTTGTTTAGATTATGACACGTCAGCAATTTTAAGTAGTGATGATGTGAGCAGTGTTTTGTTTTAGTAATAGTTAATATAGATAATTACCCTACTAAGCAATGCAATAAAGCCAGCACATGTTTAAGGTATAGGTTGGGTTGAGTACAAATAATTTGATCCATGTATAGCTAGGTTTCTTTCACAAGAAGATGGTCCAAATTGATTAATTCATTTTTATTTAGAATTTTAAAAAATAAAATTTTTATTTATTTCAATGTAACTTTTATTAATATTATTTTTTTTATGATTTTATGTATGCATAATGCATAATACAGATATTTTCAAGAATTGAATTTACACAATAAATAGAGTCATAGAAGAAAAGGGCAAATTTACACAATGTTAGCTTATCACAATTTGAGGTTTCATTTTTTTTTTAAAAAAAAAAGAGATGATCAACATTTATATACACACTCTCTATAATAATTTCATAATTAATATTTTCCCTATTTCCAAAAAAAAAAAAAATAAAGATTTTTTTAATAGGAGTAATGAAGTATAAGAGTATTGTTGGTTAAATGTGGGAACATTTAAAGAACTACGAGTATTATACGGAAGCTTTCCTTGTAACTACAAGCATTTATTAATTATGTTTCTAATTAATTGGACACATTGACGATTGAGAATTTTATTTTATATTAGTTTTAAGAATTATGTCTAGAGCACATAAATAAAATAAAATGAAAATAAATAAAGATAAATATGATTATTTGTTGAATAAATATTTACATTGGTTTTAAACTTTTATTTGCAATTGAGGAATATATATAACACAAGAATAAAGTATTAAGATTTTATAATATGGTAAGAAAAATTTTGTCCAACATATATATAAGGGTTAAATATGACTAACATACTGAGTTGAAAATAATTTTTTTTTTTTGGTGAAAATAACAAATAGAATTAACAAGTACAGTTTTATTTTCCTTAATCCTTATCATTATTTGGAAATAACAAATATAAATAACAAATGGAAATATTATTTGGAAATTGAGTATAAAGTTTCCTTCCAATTTTCCTTAATCCTTATCATTATTTAAAAAATATAAAAAAATATAAAAGATGAAAATATAACCAACCTTACAATAAACCACACTATGGAGTATTACATTACATATTATATTTATACATGACTATTATTGTAACAAACTAACAATTAACAAGTACAGTTTTATTTTTACGAGTTGGATATATTAAGTATAATGATAATCATAACAACTATTTATGTTAAGTCCATTATAATTACTTTAATTTAAGGAAAAATTACCTAGAATAATTTAATATATTCGTGATTTTCCTACAATAATCCGACCTATTGATTAACCATGAATAATCTCAACTTTGAGGGGTATTTTCCTAGAGTAAATCCGGTGACCGAATGACTTGTTATAACAAGTTTTATTTAAAAAAAAAAATAAATTAGAATAAAATGTTCAAAAAAAAATTTATGATTTATTTATTATTTTGAACTTTTTATGTAATTTTTTTAAAATTTTCTACAATTTTAAATTAATTTTTATCACACTCATGTGGTGAATTAACTATTATAGCAGATCATCGGGTTATCCAAAAGACAATTAAATAAAACTTGAGAATTCTTACATTATATTCGTGTTTTTATATTCTTTTGAAGTGTAAACAAAACTTGAGAATTCTTACAAAAGACAATTAAATAAAACTTTCTTATAATGTATTTAAAAATTAGAAAGGGATTATGAATTATGAAAGCACTAATCACAAGATAACTTATTTAAGAGTGAAATTTTTTCAAAAAAAGAAGTCTAATAAATTAAATAGGGTAATCAATTAAACACAAATTCTTGCTTGAGACCGTCTCTATAATAGACGTCTTTAGTTTTGGGCTGACCCAATTGATAAATTTTATAAAAAAACTAATTAGTGATTTTATAAGTTAAAAAGGAGATATGGATTGGGTTTTTGAGAGACGTCTATAGACCGTCTGTAAATTAAAATAGGAAAAGTAGCTAGCTAAGAATAAAGAAATGATAATTACCTGGAAAGCACTTAAGAGGGAGAGATCAATAATTGAAGGATTATTAGCTTGTAAATCAGGAATTGAAGTACAAACACCAGCATTTTCATAAGATTGTCTAACAGTAAGAGAAGCCAAAGTGTGATTAGTAGCTAATTCAAGAGGCCATGTTAGCCTAACACAATTAAAACCCATGTCTTTAATCTTGTTTGATATAACATCAATTGGCTGTTTATTAAGACCTTCTGTTACTACTAATTCTAGGTGTGACTCCCAATTTACACACGCTAGCTTCACCCGCTGCCCCGTCGAGTCGACGATCCATCGGGAATTCGTCGACAGAAGGACGGCGGTTGATGGAAGAAAAAGAGGGATAATTATTGAAACAACGGTGACGATGGAGAACTTTGTAACCAATGTCGTTTTTCTCTTCATCTTTGATATTGTTGTATTTTTTGTAGGTTTAAATTATACTCTCATGATGGTGTTTAAAGATTATAAATACTTATACTTAATACTTGATAGGGTATAATATAAGATTGACATGCTTATCGTTTTAAACACAATTAGAGATATTTATAATTTATAATTAAAACAATGCCAATGAAACCAAGTAAAATATTTGATTAGAATAGAATGAAGTATTTGAAAATTATAATTTAGAATGAATTTTATATATTAAGATGAATTTAATAAGATCTCAGTAAAATATTGACTATATAATTTCTTAAAATTTAGTGAGAAAGCTTAAGATAAAGTTAAGCGAATTAAATATAATATTATATTTAATTTTTCTTTTTAATCTTTGTTCTCAAAAATAGCAAAATAGTAAAAAAAATTTAATTAATAAACGTGTTTTGTAAATCACAAAAAAAAAACAAATAAAATTATATTAAAATAAACAAAATGAAAAAAGTTAACTTAAAATAACAAAACTCTCACCCAATTACGTTTTACCACATAAGAATGATTTATTAACCTCATAAATAACCCGTTATTTATTAAGACTTTCGATGCAAAATAGACATGTTAATATGTTATCTTAGCGTTAAAAAAAATTGAGGTGGACCCACTTTGAAATCTGGGGGACTGAATTAGCATGTGCAATAGTGCATTATGAGTATGTGATTAATAAAGACAAGACTTTACTTAAGTAATAGGTTGAGTAGCCACTAATAGATCACTATTTCATATTGCTGCAACAAATTTTAGGTAGAAATTCGATTTGTCTTATGAGATTTTTATTTCATTCGTTTTAATATAAATATTACTAATATTAACTTTTTAATATAAATATTACTAATATTAACTTTTTATGATATTTTTATTTAATAAAGCATAAATAGAAATATTTAGAATTAAAAAAATATATTCACAATTGTGCAAAATAAAATGAAATGTTTGATTAAAATAGGGAGGAGATTAATTTTTTAAAGATAGCAATTTAACAAAAAAGTGACATGGGTTGTCACATGCTTAGACTAATGGTCTTCTCTTTGAGTGGATTTTGTCAATGAAGTCTTGTGTTCATACTTCAAATTCGTGACTGCAACATGCCATAACAAGATTCAAAATCTGAATTCTTTTGCTGATCTTCATATAATAATCTTTTGTCTTGTAATTTTGCTATACAAGAGTTAGATTACTTATTAAAACCATTCAACTCGAGTGTTTTATTCTTTTATTTTCTTTTTATTTGATAAAAATGGTGAATTTAAAGGTAAAATGGAAATTAGCAAATTAGGTGAAACTTATAGATGTTGATGGTTTGACTAACTAATAGTGTTAAGTTACATATATATGTACTTTCTCCGTTTTCATTAAAAATCAATGGTAAATTAGTTATTAAATGTTGATTGTGTATCAGTCTATTAGAAAAAAAAAGTAATCTAATAAGTTAATTATAACTCAGAAACTAGCTAAAAAGGTAGTCAAAAAGTCCATTACCAATAAATTCAAAATATAACAAATTTCGAAGACATGACGAATACTCAATATAGAAATTATTGTGTCATTTTTGAAATTGAAGAATCATGATGCTCATACAATGATCATGTTGCACTTTATTTTCATGATTTGGTCAAGGCTTGTTATTAGGATCCTCAATGAGACAAGTTGAGACTTGAGAGTCAGCAATACCATATACCACCGTCGTTAGCAAAAAAATTTAAAGTTCAAAAAATTTATTTTTATAAACAAAATCGATATTAACTTGAATTAAAATTAAATATAATTTATATTATTTGCTGAGTAATATGAGTTTTCTTTTATAAAGTAGTTCAAACAAAAGGAGTATTATATTCTTCCTTACACCTGAAGTTTTTAGAGGCTTTTTCATTGTTTCTTCTGAGACCCAAAAATAAACAGAACGGCGGTATATATACAAATAAGGAACATGTACATATTATATTCATATAACATCAAGGGAGGTTGTGACCTTACCCTGGGCCTGTGATTGTAAACCAGTGGTAATCACATCAGTAGCATCAACAATCTTAAACCATTGACTCTCAGGATCACACTTATTATCTTTACTCAAACACTTGCATTTACTTGTAATTACATTGTTATTAGAATCAACATCCAAACAGACATTACCACTCTTTCTTATTGTTGCAGAGAGATGGAGTTTCGAATCCGAAATGGGTGTCCAAGTTGTTCCCATTCCTGGACATTGAATACTTAGTCTTGCTGGGCTATTCAAACCTTGTGCTTGTAAACAAAGGTATGAACCCTTAATTGTAAGGCTCTTTTCAGGTGTGTAAGTCCAGTGATTGGATTCTAAACAATTTCCAAGCTGAACTCCCATCACTGGTTTTCTTTGGATGCAAAGTCCTGTTGAAGGGTGATATATTATCTTGTGTTTATTCCTCTCTGACAATCCTAGCCCTGCATTTCAATATACCAACTTTCAAGCTTCAACAAAGAAATATCGACCGAAAATACAAAAATTAATCAGAAACGTAATGGGTTATCGTTTTCTTTCCCTCCCCAAACCCTGCTCATAGTCCCGATGAGCGGGATACACTGGGTATATAACGATGATGAATCATAAACGTAATGGGTCTAATAATTAAGTAAACGAGTCAAAGCGATCAAGTTCAAGTTATGGTGGGATTTTACCTAGTTTTTCCGAAATCAATTTTTCGCGTTTTATGCCATAATTTTCGAGTTATAACTCACTAATTTCAGATCGGATTTCAAGTCGAGTTACAGGCGGGCCTAATAATCAACACAATATAAGTACGTTATAGGACACACGGGAGAGCTCACCCAAAAGACTAGCATATTATGCGAGAGAGCTCATTTGCCTATAAACCCCACACCAATTACATACACAACCGATGTGGAACAACTCTCATGCCGTGCAATTTGCCATCACAAAGTATTAATTATTTAGAAAGAACAAATAGAAAGGAATTACCTTGAAGTGGGGACTGTAAAACTGAAATTCTGTCCAAAAAACTGTAATTCCTTACATCAGTCCAATCTGAATTAAGCAGACCATAGTACTCAACCATACCTTTAACCCCTTGTCTTAAATAATAAGTGCCTGCCCAAGTCCATAATGCCCAATCCAAATCATTATCAGCAAGCCAAGCAAGAATACAATTCAAGTACCTATTATCATTTTCATTTATTCCCCTTAAATCTACACCCCATTCACTTACAAACAATGGAAACCCTTTACTAAGAAGAAAACCAGACATTCCCATTATGTAGTTGGTCACCTTTCCACAAACTTCATTTGGGTTTCCATTTTTCCATGCCTCCCCATCTGTAAAGGCATACCAGTGCATTTCGAACACTAATTTTCCGGTGAAAGTAAGGGAAACTGGTTGGTTGTTTAGGAATCTGAAGTCTTTGTCGAAGTTTAAACCTGAGAGAATGATTAGTATATTTGGGTTGGCTTCGTGCACGGCTTCGGCTCCTCTTTGCATGTACCTTCATTCATTGTTCAAGCATAGAGAATTAACTTTCAGCTAGTCTCTTGAGAGACTGCCTCTTTAAAAGACGTATCTCGGATCCAGCTCATTAAAGATTAATGACTACTTACCGTATTTTTAATGTCTACTTACATTATTTTTAATGCTTACTTACCGAGTTAACGTATACTTAATGCCCTAATTTCAATATCTTAAATGTCTACTTATATTATTCTTAATACCTACGTACAATATTTTAAAAAATTATATAATGGGCCGCCCATTTAGAGACTCTCACAAGAATTTGTGAATAACTTTTAGTTTTAAGATCATAGCTATAGTCATGGCCGGTCCTGAGATTTGAAAGGCCCGAGAGAAATATTACCTGTGGCCCTTGATCGCTAAATATTTTATTATAAGCCTCTAACTAAATTATTTAAGTTTAATTTATCTAATTTTTTGGATGGGTTCGGGTCATAGGTCCCTCTTACTCCTAGTTTAAATTAGATTGAAGATCAAGATTAATCACTTTTAGAGAATCACGATTTAGATTAAGATTAGTGATTTTCTTTACTACATTGGAAGATTGGCTAAAACAGCCTAAAATCAATAGCTAGAATCACTATTCCTAGTAGCAATTGTACATTAACAAAGCTACTATCTTGAGTTGGTATTGTATGGACTTGGTTAACACTAAAATAGTAAGCATCAACCTTAAATTTAATCGGTGTGAGCTAGAGAGTGTGATCAAGTAGAGTATAGAATGATGAGTATGAACTTGTGAACGAAATATTAACAAAAATAGCGTAGACTACGTCATTTTTAGAATTACAGTATAGATCATATACCTGTACCAATCATTAGCATTCTGCCTGGGTCCACGAAGCTCGTTCCTTAAACTCATGGCAACAACATATGGATTATCTTTAAAAAGAGTAGCCATTTTAGTCAAACCATTAATCCAAAGTTCAGGATCGAAGTATTGATCCCCAAAGAAGCCATTGCCATCGGAGTTACTGCAACACCAACCTGGCTTACTCAGGTGATTGTCCAGTATCACCATCACTTTGTTTTCTGTTAGGCTTTCAACCACTGCCTGCATTTTTTTTGTTAGTCGGTAAAATAAATAAATCTCCCTTAAAAAATCACTACAATCAGTATACAATTTTGTTCAACTAAAACACTAACGGCCTGTTTAGTTAGTTGTATTAAACGGTGGCAATAGTGTAAATTTTCATTAAAATTTCTATATCATTCTCATGGTAATGAAATTTTGATCACAAAAAGGTTTTTTGTTCATAAATTTTCATTACTTCCCTAATACCACATCTCACCACATCTCCCGAAGGTAATGCATTGGAATGAATTTTACGAAGAAAATGATCTGACTGAAGTTGGACAAGTATGACAATCAAGGTAGCCAATAGATTTTTCATTTATAATTACACTAGTTTTTCATTCTTATTACCACCGTTTAGTACTACCTACCAAACAGGCCGTAAGTACTCTCTGATCTATTTCACTCATTTTGCATCAATTGTCAATCAAATTGGTTTCACTTATTTTGCATTATTTTTGGACAATTATTTTTGGACAATGACCTATCATTTTGTTTTAGGGGTGTTTGTTTAGAAGGAATTGGGTTGAAACTTGTATTTAGCAAAGTATCATACTTATTTATGAGAGTCTCAACTCTCCAAGTCTCAACTCTTCAAGTCTCACTTTTTAATGTGCTAGCCTCCTAGAGCTTAGTAAAACATTTATGGTCAAAGTTGAATTTGTTACAAAATGATTTTTTTTTTCCATTAATAAAATATTAAAATGGACAAATATATAATTTGGGTAAATTTGTAATTTTATAGCTATTTTTAATTATTTCCTATTTCATTTTAAAATTTTACCAAATAAAAACCCAACACATTTTATATTAAAGTTTCATTCCAAGTTTCATCTCAAATTTCACAATTTCTATTCTCATATACTAACTATCGTCTTAATCTTATCCATAAATTTTAACTCTTTTTAATTTTAATCACGTATTTCATTTACTTTATTTATATATTACCAATTTTTCGAAAACCCTGCAATTTTCATGTTTTGGGTCTAACGCCCCAATATTACTTGGGCCTTATATATGATCAAGCCCAAGTCAAATACAGTCAATAAAATAGTCAAGCTCAACTTCGAATTACGGATCGATCTGTTTCAGTCTGAAAAGCAGATAATGTCGGTTTCAACTTCACAAAGGACTAAAAATACTCACAAAATATCCTAATGAAGCAAGTTTTTCTCCCAAGTAATTTCATTGTGACATTTCATATTCAACCTCATTCTGACTTAGCATCTGACGGGCTTTTTCGGATGCCGCCCCGGGTTAATAACCATTGTTCATTTTGTAGGTTTATTCAAAGATCTTCAACCACATTCGACCATCTTCAATCACATGGATGTTTCTACTTGGGGTTACAACTTACAACATAGATTACCCTTCCCCAACTTAATATAAATTGCAACTAAGTTTTACCCGAAACATTCGCTGGGACAGAAGGAGTAATTAGTAAAAATAAATTTCAATATTAGCAAAAATTAGTTGTAATCAGTAAAAATTATAATCTATAAAAGTCAGTTTTAATCAGAACAACTCACTTATTATTAATTAAAGTCAATTTCAATTAATCAAAATCAAATCAAATTAACTAAACATAACCCCAACATATCAATGTAAAATAATGCATTTAAAATAAAAAGGAAAAATTGAAGAATAAATAACCTGGAAAGCATTGATGAGGGAGAGATCAAGAAAGGAAGGATTATTAGCTTGTAAATCAGGAATAGAATCCGCAAGACCAGCATTTAAGAAAGACTGTTTCACAGTCTGAGAAGCCAAACTCTGATTAGTCGCTAAAAAAAGAGGCCAAGTAAACCTAACACAATTAAACCCCAAATCACTAATTTTCTTAGTGATTAAATCAACTGGTTGTTTGGTTAGGCCTTCTGTAACCACTAAGTCGAGGTGTGACACCCAGTTGACACACGCCAATTTCACTCGCTGCCCATCCTGGTCGACAATCCATCGGGAATTTGTCGACAGGGGCAGCGAGAGAGATGATCCTTTTAAAAGGAAGAAAAAGAAGAAAAAAGTGTTTATAAACAGGAGTTTGTTCCTCATGTTAGTTTTTTTTGTTGGTTGGTTTATGGGATATGGTAAAAGTGAGATGATTGGGATGATAAGTAGTTGAGATTTAATGGGTTATTGGGTTATGAATTTATATATAGTAGTCAGTATAAGGTAGAAGTACATAACAAAATGGAGATTTTGGGGGTGGTGTTTTTGAGTTGTTAAAGCCAAGAAATGACAAATATGGAGAGTGGGGTGTCAGGAATTATTAACAACATCGTAAGTAATATTGCTACAACTCTTCTAATTTTGGGTAGAGAATTGAAGAAATCAAGATTTAATTTAGGCTAATTTACTTTTAAAAATCTGATATTTTTCTTGTTCTCTTTAAAAGTTTCACTTTTTGATTATTTTTTAAAAATTCGATCTTTTGCCTTTGTTTTCTTTTATAGAACATTTTTAGCGGTGACCGGATAAATTTGAAAATTCATCATTTTTTAAAAAGAACAAACAAAAGGTTGGATTTTTAAAAGAGAACAAGCAAGCTGTCGGATTTTTAATAGTAATTTTTCCTATTCTCTTTTTTTAAAAATTCAATATTAACCGGTTGTTCAGGTAAGTTAGGAAGGTATGTACTATAAAAGAAAACGGAGACAAAAGGTCGGATTTTTAAAAAATAATCGAAATGTGGGATTTTTAAAAGAGAACAAATAAAATATCAGATTTTTAAAAGTAATTTTTTCTTTAATTTAAGGGAAAAAAATAGTTTTGGATAAGGTGTTATATTTTGGTAAAGTTGGTACCATTATTAATTTGAGGAAAAATTTTTAAAATAATTTACCACTTGACAGAGAAACTATTGTAAACAAACTTTTATTTTTCTATAAAAATTACCTTATGTGACCCAAAAATTTACAAAACACTACCACTTGACAGAAACCAATCCATAAGTAATTCTTCTAACCGAGAGACAATATCTAATAATAATCAAATTGGAATTTATTGATACTTAATGAGTTAGTCTCTTGAAAGACTGTCTCTTTGAAAGACGTCCCTCAGGCCTAGCCCATTAAAACCTAATTAATGCACTTACATTATTCTTAATGTTTACTTCCGTATCCTAATACTTACTTACACTATCTTAAATGCCTACTTATAATATTTAAAAAAATATATATATTGAATTGGTTTAATTAGTCTCACAAAAATTTGTGAATTATAATAGTTGTATCTAATAAGAATAGTTGTATGATAAATCTTTGCAAACACTCAATAAGCAATTCCATGAGTTTTTAAGCAAATAATAGAAAGTAATATAACTAAGGGAGTTAGTAAATGGATGCCAATTAAAGCATATTGGATTTGTTCAAAGCAATATGGATGAATTAAATTGCTTTTACATAATATGTTGCACGTTAAACATCAATGTCTCATGTACACATATCAAAGGCATTAAATGTATTTATGTGTACGCCAAAATGATATGTTGGATGAAAGATACACTTCATCTTCATCTCAACAACTCCTAAAAATATGATAAATTTACGTATTACACATAAATACTAAATACGTTTGTTTCTACCAACAAATTCTTAAAAAAAAGCTAGATAAAAAATATGAGTTAACTATCTTAATTAACATCCATTTGAAATTAATGATCTGAGTTGGCATTATAACTCATTAAGTAATTAATTTTAACGTATAAACCATATCATTTTTTGAGTAAAATATATAATTTAACTTAAGGTGAAGAAGGAAATAAGGTGAAGAAGGAAATGGAAGAAGGAAAAGAACAAAATGGAAGAAATAAGGTGAAGAAATAAGAAGAACAAAAATGAAGAACAATGGGGTTTTTTGAAGGAGAAGACATGGAAATCAATTGTGTGGGTTTATAAAAAGAAGTTTGGAGAAGATGACCTGCAAATGAGACTTAAGACCTGCTGCAGCAGGTTGCATTTCGGTTGGGGGTGCCACGAGCAAACAAACTGAAAAGGTGGGATTATTCAAAAATAATAAATAGTTTGGATTATTCACAGCGGTTTGTCAATAGTTGAGATTATTCCCGATAATTTTTCCAAGAAAAAAATAAATAAAAAAAGACCAACGAATATACCAAAATCAAGAAACACCGCCTAACCAATCACACGTGCAAAAAATGAACCGTTAACGTTCCAATATTTATACAAAACCCTACTAAATAAAACCCCATTACTAAGTTTTCTAGTAATTAAAATGAAGAATCCTGAAACGAATTGAATTCATTTGTTCAAATTTCCTAGCTAATTCCGATTGATTCGCATGATTTTCTGGAACTAGGGTTTTCCATATTATGTAAGTTCAATCATCTAAATCTAATTTGATATTCTATGTTATCGATTTTAATTTATTATTTTGATTTGTTGTGTCAATTAATTGAAAAGGGGGTTTATTAGATTGGAGTTACCATGTCCAAAAGAAGTAAATGGAATATCGATTGATCCAAACCCTAATTGGAACTTCAATGATCTTTTGTCGGAATTGAAGCTTAATAGTTATGATAATGCTTCTGTTGATCCTTCTTTAAACCCTAAGCCTTTCATCAAAACATCATTTCGGTAAGTTGAATTTTGTATTTGTATGTTTACTATTGGAATTGATATTGTGGGTCTAAGTTGAATTTTCGGATTGTCTGTTTGTGTAGAGAACTACCTAGAGTTGGTAGGTTGGAGAAAAATGAAGAAAAGAAAAGGGCTTTTTCAATGCGCGTCCATGATGATGTTGATGACGATGAGGAGAGGGATGTATTCAATGGCAAAGGTGAAAAATTGGTGCCGGCAAGTCGATTTGGTTGTAATGATATTTATCTCAGGTATTGTTTCTAATCATAATTAACTTTAAGAGGTCTTCTGTTTCTTAATTTTATTTATAAAGTTAAGATGGATGCTTTAATGAATTTGTAAAAATAGCGTTTGAATTAGCAACAAAAATGTTTCATGTTACCACATTCATATTGGTAGACTTGGATTTTTTTTTTGAAACACTTCCGTGTTTAATTAGGTTTTGAACACTCTCCTTGGAGTCTCGAGGGTCCAATGTGGGTGTTTGAGGTAGTATGAGAAAGTTCAAGTAACATTGCTTGTTACCTGTGAGATTGTGAGAGCTTGTAATATATCTAGGGGTGAAAACCTTTTTTTTGAAAAACGGTTTTTCATTATATTTTCTTTCAATGGAAAATGTAAATGGTAATTAATTTTCTTTTGTTTGATTTGATAGAAAATTTTTTGGGGGTAATAGAGATATTGGGGATGGAAGGGTGGGGAAATTTTTCGTCCTCCTGTCTTTGCCCGTTGGAGGAAAATGTTTGTTAATTGATTGAAAACTCTTTTCCAGTGATGTTTTTCATTTTAGTTCCTTTGTCAAACCAAACAATGGAAAATGGGAAAATTGTTTTCTAGGAAAATATTTTTTCCCCAAACCAAACACCCAATATGTAATTATTACTATGATGTCCACAAATGTTTTTTCTCCAGTGAAAGTGATAGTTCAGACGATGAAGAGATGCAGCAACGGCAAGTTACTGTCATGGATAAAATTGGTGTGGTAGAAAACGCATTCCTTGAACTGACACATGAACACCAGCTTGGCATTAAGGTTTGATATTCTGGTATCTGATCTCTGTACTGCTGCAGTAGTCTCTGTGATTTGTTTCCCTCAAATTTACTAGAACCTAGTTGCAAGTTTGACTTATGCTCAGCTTTATCTTATGTTCATTCATATTGGTTATGTTGTATGAATTAGAAGTTTATAGCCAAATTGCTACTCGTTTTATCTTATTAGACTTGAAAGAGTTTTTTTGTTCTCACAATACAGCTTCCATCTTTATTGTACTCACCATCTTCAAGTTCCCCAATTTTAGTGGCACATTGTATGATTTAGAAGTTTTATTCAGTAGAAGACCGTTTCAAGTTTTTCTGAAAGTACATCCGTAAATGAATTGACTAATGAACGCAAGAAAGTTTATAATACCTAGCTCATAAAGAATAGAGTAGTATCTTAAAGTGTCTACGCTTTGGAATGTTGGAAGATCACATGTTCGTGTAATCTTCTATTGACAATATTAATTCCATTCTCAGTCTATCCTAAGTAATTGATTGGCGTCGGTAATTTTTTGTCTCCCAAATTCTTTACACGCCTATATTTTCCGTGCATACTTATGTTGAATTTCTTATTGTGATCCTACATAAAGTGTTATTATTTTTTTATTCATAATCTCTTGGATTTATTGTTTATGATTCCAGGAATGCTAATCAATGGCTTCATTGTTTTGATTCTTGTATAGATTTTTTGAACAATGGGAGTTGTTTCTTGTTGGGAATTCTTTGTTACAAAATTGTTCTTGTTGCCAATGTATGATACAATATTCTTTTCTTTAAGTCTTACAAAGCTAGTGATAGCTGGATTCTGAAAGAATGATGGAACTATTGCTATTTGAAGAAAATTAGGGTTCTTTTTGAGAAACTTTAAACTAAAAACTGTGGCATTCATCACTCTTTTGGGAAGGATGGATTAATGCTTTCTCTCTCAAGCTGAAATGCACATTACTTGATAGGAGGAAATAAGAAACCAATTATCAGCAGTGGAGATGCAATTAATGGCTGAAAAAGAGAAGTCTGCAACAGCTCTTGTGCAAGTTGAAAAAAGCACTGATGCTAGACGGCAAATGGACAAAAAGCAGGATTTGTATTACCAGAGGAAGATGTAAGATGTCACTTAAGTCAATTTGTGATTTTCCTGACTTTATTTCTGTGAATTGGTGTTGGCTAGATTTGAGCTACTTAGTTGATCATTGATGCTTGTACTATGTGTTGATTTGCCTCTCATCAATACTCACCACTTACCTCCAAAAAAAAAAGAAAAAAACTCATCACTTACATGTGTTAACACTTGACAAGCTACTTACTTTCCCTGTTACTGTTTTGTGCTACCACTACAGTGCTGAAGCTCTTGATAATCACTTAACGACCATTCAAAGGGATCATGAGCACAGGTCACAAATTGAAGAAAGAAGAATACGAGACGATGCTGCAGTTGAAGAAGCGAAAAGAAAAGAGAAGGCTTTACAGGAAGAAAAACTGCGTCAACAGAAGGCCAAGGAAGAAGAAGAGGTTGGTATACTTTACATTTTCATTTCGATAAGAGACTTTTAAGGAGGAGTGGGAAGAAAAGTTATACATCTAACTCTAAATGATAAATGGGCCTTTTCATTTTTTTTCCCTAGTTTGTGTCGCAAAGAAAACAGCTTGTTGCTTCTGCTTTCAATTTATATTAATCCACATGTGGCAGATGCTTTTATCTAGTTATAGGAATTGAGGTGCTTTTACGCATCACTTGGTTTAATTTTTTCCCTTGGTTTGATTTTTTCCCTTGGTATAGTGCTTGGGTTTTGTTCCAATAACAACACGAGTTACAAACTAACTTTCCCATTGGCTTAAGAGTAAATTTATTCCTCTGTTGAGTATTACGTACTTTCAGTTTAATCTCAAACTAATCTCGTTTACGCAATCATAGACATTTTGACTGACTTTACAATACTCATTTAGGGAGTTGTTTATTATGCATATTATGTATATTTTTTGGATGCTTAGATCTGTTTTGTATTCTACTTTCACCCACTTCTTCCGTGTGGTGCAGGTTAGACGTGAGGCTGCTAGAAGAGCTGAATATGAAAGAAAAATGGCTGAAGAAGCTGAAAGATTACGAAAAACAGCTCAAGAAGCTGAAAGATTAACTAAAGAAACTGCAGAAAAATTGGCCAAGGACAATTCTGCAAAAGACTCTGCTAGTGCGCAAACAGGCAACAATTTGACATCAGAATCAAGCACATCTGCTCCAAATGTGCCTAAGGAAATGAAGTCGGGAGGTGATATCACTTGTTATAACATCAAAAAAATTGTGTGTTGGTGTAAATTATACTCTATAAATATATTGCATTCACTTGTGCCTGATAAAGCCTTTAGTGTGCTGATTTTTTTACACTTCTTTTCTGCTGGGTGAAGTGTGATACATTTGCTATTGTGTCCCCAGTCCCCCAGATAACGCATCTTAGTATTTCTACTGTGGAGTGAGGCTCGTGAAGTAACCTAACCACTTATTTGGTGCCCTGAAGCCCGGTATTTATTACCTGATCCTTGGTTCAATGATGTTTATTTTGTTTTTATTAGAATTATATTGAAAACTTGCAATTGGAATGTTAAATATAGGCTACTAGAAAGTGTGCAATATAGAGCTGTGGGCATGAGTTGAGCCACTCATATCAAACTCTATAGTAGTGATTGCCTTTACCACTTGAATTTAGATGCACAAGAAATAATGATTCTGTTGGATACGTATTATCTTAGGTGTAATGGAGGACTAACATTTTGTCTTGAACTTTTGCGGAAATTTTGTATTCGTCGGAGTTGAGAGAACTAAAACCCATCCAAAAAATAATTTAATTCGTAATGGAGGACTGGCATTTTCTCTTCTTGAAATGTGTGGAAGTTTTATTTTCATTTGAGTTGAGGCATTAAGACCGTCCAAAAATTTAATTTATCAAATTTCAGCTTGTATAGTTGAACAACTTAAACATTTGTAACCTCTAACACTCACATGCGTGTTCCATATACGCACAGATTGAGCCTAATTTATCAACTTTATTTGACTTTTTGTACCCCTTATTGTTGCCTTGTTGGGATTAAGGCATTGTCGTATCTGTTTTCCAGTGATGCTGTTTTCAGTGTGTTAATTTAAATGATGCCAGAAATTATGGTCAACTTTCCTGATCGACCTGGACACATCTTGGAGAAACTGGTGGATATTTACTGTTTAGTTCCTATTGAAATTAGTTGGTGTAGTAAATGTGACACCTCTTGGAGAAATTGGTGGATATTTACTGTTTGGTTCCTATTGAAATTAGTTGGTGTAGTAAATGTATGCGCTATCCAAGCAATAATATCTCTGAAACATGTCCGTAATTGGCTGAGTCTTCTTTGAAGCTCTGCTGATTCTCATGGTGCAGCACTCAGTGTGTCTATGTCCTCTATTTTATGTTTTGGCTCAAGAGGTCAGCAAACATTTGGTATTGTCTTTTATTTTATGTTCTGACTCAATAGGTCAGCAACATTGGACTTAGTCTTTAAGTCTTTAAAGTAAATTTGAAGTAGTGAAATGGTGGATGTTGACTTAAATCCACTCTTCCTTGTTCAAGGCTTTCTTGCAGAACTGAATTTTCAAGTATTTTTATTGCTTAATATGTAGAGTGGATTAACATTAGGTAGAGAGAAAACAAGAAGTTTCATTATTATAAGTTATATCTTTAAGTTTCATTCTTGGTTCTACCCATCTTATCTGATTAGAGTATAGTAAATCATTTCTTCCCTATATTTTACTGTTCTTTTTCTTTGTGTTCTGATGTTCACTAAAATTCGACCACAGTTCTCATTTATCTATCGTTTTGATCGGTAATTTATTTTTCCTAGAAATTTTAGGGCGGAACTCGTGTATCAAAGGTTCAACTGATTTTTTGCCATGCTTATTTTGCTAGTTATAATAACTGATTGAATAACATCAAGTCAAATTAAGCTTTTATATTTGAAGACTGAAGGTATGCTGCTATTGAAATGGTGTCAGCTGGCCCTTTAATGGTTAAGAGATCTACTAGACTGTTTCTTATATATTTAATAGCGTACTCTTCTGTTACTTAGAATATATTTTCTATCTGTACACCGTACTTCTGGCATGTGTTATACCCATTTTGTTTCGGGAGGCAGTCTTTTTAGTTCTTAGTCCTCTTTTAATTAGACAATGGTCGTTCTGATTGCAGGTTTACTTAGGGCTGCAGAAAATGCTCTGAAGCTTGAGGAGAGAAGGTGTCAGATTTACAAGGAATTACAGGAGAGGAATCAGTCTATCATCTCTGCTTCTAACATGGTAATATGACCATGATCTTTTCTTACTGCCTGAATATCAGTCTATGGTTCATTTTCTATCCTTTAGGTTTAATATTGGTTTGTGTATGCCACGATCAACTCCTGTGTGACTCATTCTTTTCCTTTTCGTTGTTGGTAAATTTCTTGGAACTTTGGCCAAGCTCACAACATTGTTTTACACTTCTACCTATTTCTAGGAGTAGAAACTAATATCCAAGCATAAAGTGGTTCTCATAGTCTATCCATGAGGCATGAACACACTTTAAAGACTAAAGACTAAAGTTTTTTGAGCTACCATGACCATTTTCAGACTATGCACTATGGTGGTACTGGTACTGTGATTAGTAACCGTTAATGCTAGGGAAAAAAAAACTAAATGATCATACTCGTGGTATGCCAATCAATCTCTCTCCTTTGACCCGAGAACATCCATAATATGAGTTGGTAAGCCGGTGTTATTTAGGTGCTGTAAAAGAAAGACTGAGATCTGAATGATTAACAATGTTGTGTTTTTAGTCTTTAATATCACAATAGCTTCGGTTGTTTGCTTTTAATGGTGTAAAAATTCCCCGTTATTACTTGTCGTGATGTTAGACTCGGTTATATTCACGGTCAAAATGTCGTGTTAACCGTTACGTAAATGCATAACACCGATATTTTACCGTTACAACGATATTTCACCATTGCAACTTTATTTGTCTCCCCGATAAAATTTTATTAATGCCCAATAACTTTGATCATTAAGATCACTAAAATTAATGTTACTCATACTTTTAGTTGTTAAACAAAATAATTAAAGGATAAGTTATTTATACACTAAAAGTACCTCATATAGTGCAATTATAATAGCTATGGGCATATTATTGCATCATAATAGTAGTTAAACAATAAAAATGCAATTATAAATTCAAAACTCACCTTATGTGATTTCTTTTCAAAATTTACACCGCATCTTCCGCGATTCGATATTGCCCCATTTAAGGAATTTTCCTCAACATCGCCACAGTTTCGGAAAACACATAAGTGACCGCAGTTTTGTGTTTTAGGCTAGTTTGTGTAGTTATCATAGAAGATGGATTAGTGGAATTTAATTACACCTAACTCTTTAGTGAATTTTCCTGCTTCTCTTTTCCTATATGGATTTCTTCCTCAATGACAATGGGGCCTGGAAGTTGGGGGAAGGTTGGTTAAGGATCGTTTTATCAAATTATTTCAGGAACTTTTCTATTTTTGAGTCACAAGTCAGAACAGACAAGGCTGATTTTGATCAAATTAACCCACATAAAAAAGATTCATACCAGACCAATTTTTTTCTATCATTGTGTTTATTTTCAATATCTGCATACCTGATGAGAATAAATGAATAATTCATACAAGGCAAGAATTGTTTATACGAGGCCCGACGCCAGATGATACTAAAAACATATGTTCCATCCCGAAGAGAACATGCTCGTAGTCGTCAATGCTTTTCTTGGGCATTTTGTGGATATGTGTTTGAAACTTAGTTGGTGAACATATCTGTTCTTTTTTCGTTATCTTCTCCTGCTAAAGCTGGAAGTTTTTATATTGTGTGTGTGCAAAGGGAGGGATATTTGAGGGTTGTTAAGGTGTGAGTGTGTGACTATTGAAATCTTTTTAAGTTTCGAACTTAAAGATTCATCTCATCCACTCATTAAACTTGTTATTTGAAATATGTTGCTGGACAGGACTTGCGCCCCAAAGACCGTGAAATTGGTAGGCGTATAAGACAAGTTAGCGGCTCATTAGACAGCGTAAGGTATGTCTTGTTCACTAAACAAATTCTTTTATGCAGATGTACTCAAGCGATAAATCTGCTCGATTTTGCACCAGTTTTGTTTGTGAGTATTAGTTTAGTTTAGAATTTGGATGCCTTTTTGCGTCCGGGAATATTTTAAATTGACCACTGGAGAGCTAACCTCTCTCATTTATATGTTCTTTACATATAGTTTGTGCAATCTATTAATGCTCTGAATGTTTAAATCTTGCAGATCAAAAGTAACTGCCCTAGTGAAGATGTTCAACGACCCTTCTCTTCCGCAGTCTATTACAGTAGAAATATTTGTAAAGAAGGTATTGCGAAAAACTTGGCAGTCTTTAAGTAATGCATTCCTCAGTTCTCCCTCACTAATATTCTACTTCTTGCAATGATATTCCTTTTTGTATTACATATGTTTTCATAGACAACTGTTCATAGTAACATTGACAAAACCTTAATCTCAAGAATATGGGAGGGCTGCATGAACGATCAACATAAGATATTGTCACTAACAAAGATCATACTTTGTTCAGCTTTTGATACTTGATTACAAGTACAACTAAGAATATCAATTCCAAAGATTATAAATCTAAAACTAAGAAAATCAATTCCAATGATCGTCCACATGTACTCTCCTCTATTCATTGCTATCTATTGTCATATGTTCCTATCCTTCACTCGGTCATCTTGGTCTACAGTGTACCCCTTTTCCAAGTTTTTTAAAGTTTCAAACTTTCACCTTTTTGACTTAAAGCATCTTTCGATATTCTTTGCATATGGTCAAACGAATGTAAATTGTTTTCTCTCATTTTATTTTTGATGTCTCCGACTCCAAAACCTTATCTTATGTCTTCATTTTGATTGAAGTTATATTTGATCATCCATCTGTACTTATGCTTCTCAGCTTCCCCTTTTTTCTATAATGATCTCTTTTAAAAGCCTAAAATTTTAATTTATTACCCATATATGGACTATAGTAAGACTAGGCTAATGCCAGTTCGGTAGAATTTTTTCTAAAATATTAAGGGCACACAGCTGCACAATATGCCAGTCGTACCTATCTATTTGAGTCGCTCGTGTTGAATCCAAGTTTTATGTCAAGATTCTTGAAACACTCACTTTGGAAAGATTTCCTTTGCATGTCACATCTCTACTTCAATCATTTACTCATTTTATCCTTTCCGGTACTGCTACATATAGGAAATGGCTCACAGAAAGACATTTAGAAAATTATAGACTAGTTGTGATAGAAAATTCTAGTCGCTCCTCCATGTGTACTAACATTGGTTTCTACTTTTTCATGCATATCTTGGACTATTCACGATACTAATTTGCTTATGTAGCATACCTTTCTTTGTCTTAAATAACCAAAGTGTTTGTCTTGCGACTTTGTCCTACTCCTTTTATAGATAAATAAAAATTGTTATAAACGATTGAATGGACATAAATTTTATGATTCAAATGTCTACCATATTTTACTATAATGTCAATGTCTAATCCGATTGATGATTAATTAACGTCTTATTGTGGTTTACTTCTCCTGTCATTTCTACCGCCTTGGATATTATGTAAACCCCATTAGTATATATACAAATAAATTTAGTATAAAGCTGAACTTAAGCTCACAATTTACTTGTGGACATTCATTTATATTATATCTGCTGATTCTGCTTACTAATAAATGGCTAGTGAGCAGTTTTTTGATTAAGGAAAACCCAAAACACAGCTGCTGGCAAACTCTTTTGAAAGTTAGTTTTATAGATATCAAAATTTGATGTTTACTATCTATTCAACCTGTTTTACTTAAACATCAGTAATCCTTACCCATTGATAGGAGTTAGGACTCTTGACTTTTGGAAATACTATCTGCAATGACTTGAATGTGCATCAACCAATCTGTAGATTCCTTTATTTTCTTCTACAATTATCTTGTAGTAATAAGCTGATGTCTTTTGTAAATTGATGGTACAGGTCATCTCTACTTTTGAAACATCAAACCCAGATGCAACTACTTTTGCATGTGCCCACGTAATAGTTTATGTTAGCGCACAGGTACCTCTTGTTTTCTGCTGTTTATATTGAAATTCATTCATCAAATTTTCTGTGTGTATTACTTAGGGCAATTGAAAACTCAAAGACAGGAATGTACGAAACTAGGAACAGGAGGATATTAACTTATGAGAATATACTTTGCCAATTTGTTATCTTGGATCACCCTATAATAAACATGGTCCTGATCTCCTGTTCATGTTTTTGTGGCTATTTTTGCTAATGAATCAGGTCCCAGTTGTCATGGACTGCCTCCTTGCTGAGTTCCACAAAGCTTGCATCTACACTGTTCCAAAGCATATAATATACTCAAAGGTAACGTTCAGCATTATATTTATCCAACACCCCGAATGTTAATTTCGCTTATTAGGTCTTGGGCCTTTTACGGATCATGCCATTGTTTGTTTTTCTCGCTTTTGGGTTCCTTGCTAGGTCTATGATACTTGGAAAATCTTAATGCATACCCATTCATCCAAAAATCATCTTGCAATTTTAAACTGGTGCATTAATCCCATTTGATTATGAACATTGATAAGAAGCATTAGTCTTAAAGACCTTAAAGAATGATGGCACAAAGTCCAAATAAATGATACTCTATGTTGATTCATTCTCTTCGATGAAATAACGCTAGTGTTGGCAACGAGAAATGCTGATGCCTTTTTTCTTTTCATACAGACTTCATTCGAGAAGCCAGCTTATTTGAAAGCTATTGGCTATCAGGAACAAAATGGGGAGATAGAGAGCAAAGATAGCTATCTGGAAAGAGTAAAATGTCTTATGAAACTATACGGGGCACTAGTTCAGGTACCCTCTGTTTTATTTTTTTAAAGATGCCGTAGTTCAAAGTTGATTTGCATTCGATCTTCAAATTAGAACAGACACTGTATACTACTGCTTCTTTTGCAGACTGAAGCTGAAGGAGTTCAGAACGTGCATGGCTTAGAAGAAGGTTGGGCTTGGCTTGCAAGGTTCTTAAATCGTCTCCCACCTAATAAATACACTGCCGTTGCACTCGAGGCTTTCCTAAGGGTAAGTAGTCCTTTTTATGAATATATACAATTATACTCTTTTTAATGTTCAAGAAAGAGGGAATATACTTCTTTTTTAAGTGCTGCCTTTCTGATGCAATATATTATGTTTTATTTTTTCATTCTATGCACTCAGATGGCAGGGTTTGCACTTCATAGAAAATATGGATTGCAGTTTAGGAAGATACTTAATGTCATTTCCAAGGAGTTTGTGCCTGCCCTGAGTGCGCATGAAGACGCAAGTGTTATGATAAATCTTCGGGACTACATAGAATCTCAGGAGTTCCTAAAGGAACCGGCAGGATGGCGCCTTGAGGCTACTGTGCTGTCGAAAGATTCCATTCCAGAGGTAGACCGCCCTCAAGAGCAATACTATCATACACAACCCAGACGTTTCACCTATCAAAGATAGTTGATGACAAAAATAATGTCAGAGCCTTAATCTCAAAAGATTGGGATATAGTTGATGAATTGGTACTTTTTTGAAGGCGTAACATATTAGATCCAGAAGTATAGAGAAACAAACGAGGTTTGCTCGTGGTTCGTGAAGCTATCTTCTGCTGGGTGTGGTTTTAAGCTCACAAAACATTTGGTCCTCGAATGAATTTTTGCCGTGACATGTAAAGCATATAGGTGGCGCACTATTCATTTTCGTGTAATATGCGTGATCTTGTTCTCATTGTAACTTGTAAGAACTGAATGCGGTTTAAAAAAGAGTTTTGAGGTGTCATCCATGTAATTTGTTCAAATTTGTTTCGAAGATTGTATTTTTATTTGTGAAGAAATTATTGCTTAATCAAGCTAATTTAATTAACTTGAATAAACAGATATTCGAGCAGTCATTAATGGACTTTAGCACTTGTTTAGCATAATCCATCTGTGTTATTTTGTGTTGCTTACGGGAGCATTGCAAAAACTAGGTAACTGTTGATATATATTAGGTGAAAATAATTCATGCTTTCTCTAAACAAAAGTCGATTCTCAATGAAACCAAAGATCTACAGTTTTGAGTTTTGAAATATAACAAAATTGTAGCAAGGACTCGTTATATAATTTGCATTTCTTCTTTACATACAGTAATGTATGTTGTCAAGAATCAATTAGAAGCAAACACTATATTTACAAGGATGAAATTGCGTATGTTTGAACCTTACAAACATCAGCTATGCAAATATCTGCAATAATCGCTCCACATGAAGATAATGTCAAGTTGTTATTGTTGTTTCTCTGAAGAAGGAATTCCTTATTAGGTAACAGAAACAATGAAAGTGGTATTTACATTAATTTATGGTTGTCAACAGAGACAAACTACAGGGAAAGCTAATAGACTAACAAGAGCGCCACTTGTGGACTGGTGAGAATAAATGAAGCCAAGATGAACAAATAAACAAAGACAACTTTACATAAATACTATGTTTAAACATTTTTAGCTCAGATGATGCAGCTGATTCATTCACTAAAGCGGGAATCTAACCAATCAACTCACAAATCCATGCATCAGCGTTCCCTGTTAGTCGTTGGGCTAATCACCGACAGTTTTGTAAGTGTCGAATCACTGCATCAGTATTTAGCATGAAACATAAACTAAACATTAGGATGACCATAATCAGATTCTAAGACAATTATAAAATATCTTTGCAAGAAGGGTAATTTTTGAATGGCAAACCAAACAAAAAGAATACTCACCACCTCTAGAAACTAATGGGACGATACTACTACTCAGGCTAATACTACCACCTAAAAAAACTTCAGAGAAACTGAAAAATCTTTTCAATAAAGCCTTATTCTGGTCTCAATAGAACGTCTGCAAATTGGGCAAGCATCCAGAAACTCTCCACAATCACAGCATGTCTAAATGAAAAATGAACAGATTAAATTGAAGTCAATACATCAACTTGTTATATGAAATTATGGATAAATGTATGACAAATATGCTTCAACATTTTACCTGATGCCCACAGCCAAAAGCCATATTTTTAGTACTTGTGATGCAAATAGGACATAGCTGTTCCAAATTAAGAAAAATAAAATTAATCTTTTCTTTCGTGACTGACGGGACATGGTATTTCAACTCAGTGATTAAAGGCTACCTGGTTTTCATGTGTAGAAGTTGATGATGGAGCTGAGGATGAGGTAGGACCATTATAAGCGGCAGCTGAAGATGAACTTGTGGCAACTCTAGTTTCTGGTTGCGGATATGCTGGAGCACTCTGCTGAAAACTAGTTGAGCGGGAATATGACTTCATGCCACTGCGTCCAGAAGGAGCATTGTATCGAGGTGGAGGAAGAGAAACCCTGTCTGGACAATGTCCAGTTGTACGACTGCTTGATAGGAATATATTATTAAATCAAAGTTGTGTTTTACATTTTTCAAAGTGAATAAAAGAATAAACAAGGACATATTACCCCAATATGCCATGCTCAAGAGTGGCTTTATACTGAGAAGGTATTTCCATCAAGGCTGAGAGTGCAAATTCTGTTTGCTTTTTTGATGTGTCCATATTCTTTGACATGATTTGAGTGAAATTCACGAACTAACCACAGAAAAAGTTTGGAAAATTACTTTCATTATCTGATAAGAAAAGAAACATATCATCTATTTACCATGAGATCATCCATTGCTTACTTGAAAATTATCAAAAGCTCGAGAAGGAATATTATCATCAAATTCCCTCATCATGTCCCATGGACCATCCCCCACGCCAACCAGCACTATTGACAGTGGATATGCACTAAAATTTTTCAAGGAATAAATTTGGTGGAGTAGAAATCATCAAGATAAAAAAAAGTAAAAAGAGGAAATGTCTTGTTAAATATGACAACTTCTTTCAGAACTCACCTTGCTTGAACTATTGCCTCAATTGTCTTCTGCTCTTGCGGGCTAAGGTTGCCTTGTTGTGTATCAACACTCCTTGTGACCTGAATTGGTATTAAACAAAAATGAACTATCAAAATATAAATAATTTACAGTGGAAAATAGCTCCAAAGGTATTAGAATTCTCTGGAATCTGAGTCCTAGTATAAGAAAACATGTCAAAAAATAGAAAAGGCAAGACAATTTTTTTTTTTAAAAAAAAAAGCAAACAAAAATGCAGATCAGTTGTAACTGTATAATCCAAGGGTAGTATATACAGAAGCTAATGTAGTAAAGGTTGATTTTACAGAAGTTTAAAGGATACTATTAGTCCTTTTCCAATGCATAAACCAATTGCGTTTTCGAACAAGTTTTTTGTATTTTAAGATATTGGCACGTTGATGTGTAACAATAATATTTTCAACGTAAAATTTAAACCAAATTATACAATGTGGGGTGCTTTATACCTGTTGCAAACTAAGTAGAAAATGAGACCAGCAATGAAAATTTGCATCAGACAAGAATTATGTTAAATTTATTTTAAAAACAACTGTTCAATTATACAAAAAGGAAAGTGATTTGGAAACCCCACATCCATCTCATCGATACTGTTTTGTTATACTAAACCATCCATTGCAACATTCTCAGACAATATCAGCTATAGTTGTGTTAGAATTTCCTGTTCCCCCTCAACTTTACACAGTTTTTGAAAGGAGAACTCCCCTTGTCTGATCTCTTAGACCCTGGGGCCTGACTTAAGATATACCCATCATCATCAATCAAGAGCACTTTTCTGCTCTTCTCTTACAGATGGTATTTGTACTAGCAGTTCTAAGTGGCTTAGCAAGTTATATATGCAAGGGTCTCCGGTTAATCAGGAGTTTTAGAATATCTGTAAATTAAGTGAGTTCAAGAACTCCTTATTCTTCTTTTATAGCTGATATTAGCAACTCATTTGGTTCATAGCCAAATAGATAGTGTTGAAGTGGAAATAGAAGAACAATGCAACAGCCAGGATTTTCGCACCCCTAAGAAAAATAACATGTACAGTCTACACAAAATTTCCTCAGGACATGGAACGACCTACAAAGGTTTATAAAAGTGTAAGATGATGGCTTACTATTGGAAATTCTCTTGCTCATTAAAGCGTATGTCTCCCATAGATCCTTCAATTCACTAACTCCAATCCTAACAGTTCTTAGCGGTATTTCTAGAATCTTTTACCAAGGGGTAAGTGAATAGTGACCGCACTTCAAAGTTGATTTTACGTCAGATACATTTGTATCAATTTTCTATATTATCAACTATCAATGATAGCATATCGGGTATAATTTTACATCATTCTTAGAGTGAGATGTACGGTATTGTTTCTACACACACATGCGCAAAGGTTGACAAAAAATCTTTGCCACTTTCTCTTTCCCACTTTGGCTTTGCTTTAACTAGTAGTAATTTCCTCTCAAAACAGTTAATACTAGTGCACATTCTCAAGGTATCATCGTTCAATAAAAAGAAATCAGGTATATAAGTTGTAGGAATAACCTGTCCATCTGCAATAATCAGTAACACATGATATTGACCACCACTGTGCTCAACAATAGTCATGGCCATTTCGATAACTGGTGCAAATGAGGTTGGTCCTGCATAAAAAGATCAAAAAAACGAAAAACCGATTGAATTTATATCTATTGAATATCTTCTAATCAAAATGAATCCATTAAAATAAAAGGAGAGGTATTAACCAGCAAGCCGAAGCTGGGGGACCAACTCTCTATATCGTGAGAGAACTTCCTCAAATCCATGGCAGTATCTATCATCCTCATAGAAACTGAAAACATCTTGGTCATGAGTTGATGCTGTGGAGACAAATTTTATTACAAAAAATGAGCATTTCACACATTCACACACACACACACATGCACAGAATCCAAAATGCAGCCAGCCAACTATTAAAAACATTTACCATCTCCAAATCCATAACATGGGATCAAATTATCTTCATCAAATGCAGATAAACTTTGTCCTATAATTGATATAGCTTCTTCATAGGGATTTAACTCATTTCCAATGTGATGAAGACTTCGTCTATTGAATGATTTTGTACCTTTACCAGAAAATATAAAAGGACCATTTTTTGTTAGAAATAAAATCACAAAAGAGAAATATACGTTTAAAAAAAATGCAATTAGACCTGTCCACTCATTGCTCTTTGTAAAGTCAATGCCAACAATTAGATTGGATGACTCCAATCCTGCCTGTGCCAGTGCTGCAGTAACCTACAAAGATATCGAAATATCATCTATATCAAACACTTCAAAATCATGAATAATACCTCTCCCAAGTAAATATTAATAGAAAGTAAAGCCAGAACATTTACAAAAAATATAAATAGTAGCTATATATGGTCCAAGCTTGCTATTTTCTGCGGTATCTCGAACTCAGCTGTAATCAACAACGAGCCTAACAATCTTCAATTTTACATGGGTCAAAAACTAGATTACATGACATAATCTCCATGGTCTGAAAATTTAATATGAATATGTTGCAGCAGCAGCGAAAACAGAACCATCGTTAAACATTAACAACAGAAATAACAATGCATTTTTTAAAATAAACCAAGATGGCTAACCTCGTCTAAGGTACGGTAGTTATCCTCAATCTTTGAATATTTCCTTTCTAAAGTCTTCTTAGGCCGTGGAGCACTTGGAGGAGGTGGTGCATAACTGCGAGGCGAAGGTGAAGGCGCATACTGAGGATGCGAAGGTGTATACGTCGGTTGTGGGCTGTAAGCTGGCTGTGGTGGATATGGAGACGATGGTGGATACCCATAGCTTGGACCATGATCATATGAAGAAGACAACGATCTACTTGATCTATTCTTCGAACTGCTAGCTCCCATTATATCTTCTACCACACCACTTCTCCAAATGAAATACACCAGACCCACCAAAAATATCAACCAAAGAAACATAAAATCCGACTTCAATCCAAATCAATATTAAGAACGAATGAACAACAACAGCGCTTCAAGTCTTCAAGCCAACAATGATTGCACCACAATGATTACAGCCCCAAATTTTGAACCTAAATTATGAATATAAAACAACAATGATTGAAAAACTAATCAAAACAAAAAATGCCGAAATAAATCTATATAATGTACCTAAATCTAGAAAGCAAAAGAGATGGTGGACAAACACTACAAAGCAAACTTCTACAACAAACACTTTTCTAAGTCTTCTTTAATATTAGAATTGAATGGTACACCAAAAAGTCATTATCTTCCTCACCTAAAAGTATATTAAACCCAATCAAACAACCATTAATTAAACAAAAATCAGAAGCTCCACAGAAACTACCACAAATACACTGAAATTAACCCACGTTTACCTAAAAAATGTCAAATCAACACTAATTGAAAATTGAAAATTGAAAACTGAAAATTTCTAGAAGTATTTAATTATCAGAAATAAAAGAGAAAATTTCTATGTACTTTCCATCAATTACTTATTTACTCCTTTGTCACGTAATCTCATATGTAATTCATTTAGTTCAGTCAACAAGTCATAATATTAAAATCAAATAAAAAATTCAAGATAATTAATATCGTAATTATCCTCAAATCTCAATACAGTTACGAAATCGAAATGTCAACATTCAACTTGATGATAAAATTATATAAATAAATAGAATTTGCATCAGTCTTAATCAATCGATTCCCTATCAAAAATTGAAACAATAAAGCAACAAAACCTTGCATTAAAGTTCAAAAGAAAAAAGGAATTGGAAGTGTACGCACCTATGTAGACGAACTGGAATGAAAAGTTAGAGAGAGATTTGAGCTTTTGGGAGGAGAGAGAAAGAGAGAATTGGATAGTGTTTGCATCTAATGAACTGCTAATGGTGTTTTTAGTCATTGTGCAAAAGATTATTCATGCGGCAAATGACAAGAGGAAGTCACGGAGGTAGAATTGACTTGAGAAAGCATGTGAGATATGACAATAGTATACTTACATATTGATATTAAAAAATTATAAATAAATTTATTTTGTAAAAAATTATACTCCCTCCGTTTCAGTTTACTTGTCCCATTTCCTTATTTGGCATTATCATATTACTTGTCTCATTTCCTTTTTTGGCTATCTTTTTTTACCTAAATACCCCCATTTTTCCAATTCCCAATTCCCAACTACCACCTTTACAATTAATTTAATCAATTAAAGTACTCAACTACCACATTTTTAATGGACTCCACTCAACCCTTAAAATCCGTGAAAAGTCAAATAGTACGAGTCAACTGAAACGGAGGGAGTAAAATATATACGTAGATACTCCGATCCATCCGTCCTATAATACTTGCTAATGAGTGTGACATGTTCAATTGAAAAATATCACGATCAGTTGTAAGTATTATGAAATGGATGAAGTATTAAAATTTTGTACATCAACACCAACCAAACAAAAACCCTTAACTTTTTATAAAAATGAAAACTCATATTCAAATTTATTTTTTTTCACTTACCGGATCAATCACCTAATCTATTAGCTACCATTCATTTGTAAAATACCTCTAATACTTATGGTTAAAATAAGTTCCTTCTATTCTTACTTTTGAATGTATTTTTATGTGTGTATTTTTGTATTTTTATAGGAAAAAATGAGAATAATAATAATAATCAAAACTTTTGTTCATCCTATTGAAATAAATTGTATTGTTAAGTATTCATACTATTTTTTTCTTTTTAAAATACTTTCAATTTGTTGACAAAAAAATAGTTTAGATTATTGAGAGAGTGATATTTTTTTAATAATATGAATTATTTGAGTTAAACAATAGTAAGATTTATTCTGTGACCATAGACAAATGTATGGATTATTATAAATATTAATTTTTGTGTGTTATATTTTTACATCTGATTGTTATTTTATAATTTCTTTTATTTCATTTTTAGAAATTTTCAATTTTTTATTTTCTTTATTCCGTAAAAAAAAATTTATGCATTTATTTTTTAATCTCCCATTATTGGCCATTACAAATTAATAAATCAATATTTTAATTTAAATAAGGTTTATAAATCACAAAATAAATTTTTAATGGATAAACTTGAAAATGTGTTTATGTATTGAGTAGCAGAATTGACTTTTTTACTTGTAATTAGTTGAGTGGGGGCTCAAAGCATTGTCCTGCTCTAAAAAAATGACACCGTGACCTTCGTGTAGATGACTTTAGCCTTTGGGCATGCTATTTTTTTTGTCGGGGAAAAAGTAGTTGGGTTTGGGAAATGCACTGGAAATTACAGGTAAATGGCTGTCAATTTCACAGTTCTCTCCTTCAAATATATTGCAGTTGTGTATAAGTAAAAATATAATTAAGCGGAATCTTATCGCATATTTTTATAATATTAATTTTCAATAATTTTAAGATTTTTTATAATTCAACATATTGTAATTTTTCCGGGCAAATTTTTGTTTAATTCACTATTTTAACATTATGCACCATTTTAACATTTAATTCAATAATTTAAAATTTAATTGACCGTTTAATTGTTTAACGCCCATAATTATTGTAATAATTTTTTTTCATTCAAAAATGACACGATTTATTTAGCGACATTAATAATACTTGTTTAAAGATGACACGATCTATTGTCATGTTAGTGACATTAATATGTGTCATTTTAATACGAGTAATATTAATGTCGCTAAATAAATATTTTAACACTAATGTCGCTAAAATGACATTAGATCTTGTCATTCTTATACGAGTGGTATTAATGTCGCTAAATAATTCGTGTCATTTTTTAACGAAAACAAAATTATTACAATATTTATGGGCGTTAATGAATTAAACCGTGATTTAAACGTTAAATTGGTGAGTTAAATGTTAAAATAGTGAATTAAATGTTAAAATAGTGAATTAAACAAAAATTGGATGCTACCATGTGGAAAAAAAAAAACAATGAATTTAACGGAATCTAACAAGAACTTAACGGAAAATGCTACTACCAATAGTTTGTGCATAAACTGGATGCTACCATGTGAAATTTTCTTTAAAAAGTGCTACCACTAGCATTTCATGAAAACTCAATGCTACCATGTGGAATTTCCCTAAACAAAATAACGCGTTGAAATACGTAAATAATAAAATGTAGCAAGAATAATGAAACGGAGGGGTAACAAAAGTGTTCACTTTCTATTTTTGGCAAAAAAAATTTACCTAAATACACCCAACTATCCCAACTTATTACTTATATTATAAAAATACCCCACCTACCCCCTTTTCAATTATAGAAACAGAAGTTCTCCTGAGAGACCGTCTATGGCATAGACGGCACTTTCAGCAGTCCAGCCCAATGTAAATTTCAGTTGTTTTTTTAGAAAGTGTAAATATGGGCTGCACCATAACACCCGTCTATGCTATAGACCGTCTATAGCAAGAATTTGTGTTATAGAAATTCCTAAACAATCATCTTGATTTGTAAATAACCATATAAAAACAAAAGAAATAATAATAAAATAACTAAAATAAGAAAAAGATAAAATAAATTATCCAAAATCCCTCCTATAAGATTAGGCCACGTAGTGTGATTTACTTCTCTCACAAATAACCGTGATTTACCCAGACTTCCTCTTTCAATTACTATAATCACTTAAATACCTCAACTATCACTTTTACAATTATTATAATCACTTAAAATACTCAAACTATCATTTTCTTAAAATCCGTGTCCAACCTAAAGTGGACAATAATTTTGAATAGGAGGGAGTCACTACAACATAATTTGCTTTTAGTGGGATATATTTGGCGACATTTAATTTATATGTCGCTGTTTCAAAATTCTTATAATGTATATAGAGGATTTAGTGACACTTATTAAATATTTTAACAGCATATTAAAAAGTCACACTAAAGCTTTTAGCGACATAGGATCTAGTGACGACATAGGATCTAGTGACATTTCTCACAAATGCCACTATAAACTATAGTGACAATTACAAATGCCACTAAAGACCAAATTAAGTGTCGCTAAATCACTTTACGGTAGAGCTTAAAATAAAAATCAATAATTATTACACTAAAAATATAAATTAGTGACATTTTTTAATGCCATTAAATTAAATGTCGCAAAAAGCTAAATTTGTTGTAATGAGTAACAAAAGTGTTAGAATGGAGTAAATTGAAATACTCTAATAAAATGATTTTTTGTTTGATTTGTCTTTAGACAATTTTTATTAATAATACCAACTTTTTATAAAATCACTCGTGCACAATCAAAATAATGAAAAATTAAATTAGCTATTAACAAGTGCATAATGAAAAACATGTGTTGAAGAAGAGAGATTATAACATTACAACTTACAAGGTTAAATTAGTGGGAGAAAGAATGGGGTTGTTTGAGGTCTATTGTTGACTTTTTAGTTGGTTGGTTTGATCAATTAAAAATGTTGATTGTTTTACTAACTATTAATTTTAAATTACCTATATGAAATGACTATTCATGTAGATATTCCGTAAAAACTAAAAAAAAGTGTAATGTAGCAAACGGTTGTTGGCTATTTTTGAAGAATAGTGAAACAAATCAAAAGTCATTAAAAAAACTACTAAAGTTAGTTTATTTATTTTGATTGTAAGATAAGTTTTTTCAGCTTGATAGTAAGTCATTTATCAATAAGTTATTTTTTTGAATGACTTTTTATTTGGCACACTTTTGCTCAAAAATAGCCAACAAATCAATTACTCAAAAGTGATTTATCAATAATTTATTTATTATTTGAACCAATCAATAAGTAAATTCAAAAGTTATTCACCAAATAATTTTTCATATATATAGTAATTTAACTGTTTTGATAATTTTTTGGTTTGCATAATTATTAATTATTCAGATAAAAAAATATTTAAGAATTATAGAAAAGAATTTGCATACTCAATCAAAGTAGATATTATATATAATGTAAGTTATTGACATTATCTTAATGCAACAATAGAAGATCTTCAAAAAATACAGCAATAGAAAAGTTATAATTTATTAATTTAATATATATATAAGTATAACGATTTTATATTTTATAAGAAGTCCACTTTAATTACGCAAATAAAAAAATAAAAGAGAAACAACATTTACACTCTACAGTTATTGATAATAATTGAGAAAATAATGGGATAGCGGCTCAAGAATGTGAACCAATGCTTTAAGAAAAAGGCAAGCCAATCCATAAGTTGTTGAAAGCATAAATACTTTTATAAAAACAATAAATTAATAAAGTTAAGCTACTTTTGTTAATTAGGAATATTTAGATTTTAAATCTATTTATTCATCCAGCCTATTACATGATATGGCATTCTGACCATGACACCAATTCAGACCATGACACCAATTCATACAAGAAATCTAATTAATAAGTATTATTTAAATTTTAAAATAATGAGAAAAATGGTAATTGTATGCATTTTTCACACTAAAATATCTTTTTATTTGCTATCAATTACCAAATTTAACACTTGTGAATTTTTTTTAATGAATAGAGTTAAGTTATTCGTCGACTAAGTGTCTTATTGATAACAACCTCTTTATTTTATATTTTCATCTCATCATTTGATAAAGGTATGATATGTGATTTTTCAATTTCTAACCCTCATAAACCCTCGTAATTCACATTAGACTATTTCTACAACTCTTGGATTATTCTCATTTAACTTTTCAAAAATTTAAATATATTTTATTTACCCTCTTTCAAATCTTAACGCTCCCATATACTTTCTAATTTATTAAGAATTCAACATTTTATAGATAATTATAAGAAATCTTACCTTAAATAATCTATATTTCACTGATTTTCTATAATATTTTACCATTAATAATCTTCATTTGAGGGTCATTTACTTAAGAATGATAATCGTTTTTAGGTTATTTACCACAAAGATAACAAAATTAAAGGTAAAATAAAAAAATCAAAAAAAGAGAAGTATTTTAATATACTTTTTGTTCAGATAATTCAGTTTAAGTCCGTTTAAGTTTTTTATTTTTTACAAAATTATTTTTTGGATGTTTGTTAGTTGTTTGTTACTTTGTACTCCTGTTAAACACCATTAAAATTAGAATTATTCAAGTTAATAAGAAAAATTATTGTAGTAAAATAGTAAAAAATTCAATTTATTCATTTTAAATAGAGATTATTCTAAATAATTTTTTATAATTATAAATATAACATAAAAGTTTTAAATATCAACTAAACCAGTGAAGTGTACTCCTAAGTCTAGCTGTCATACTCCTAAACAGAGTCGGATCTACATATAAGAATCATTTTTAAATTAAATATTAAAAATATAATATTTTAGCAATACATGTGAATCTTCATTTAATTCATATCAATATTTTTTCATAATTAGTGATGATTTATTAGCTTGATAATGACTAGTTGTTTGATAATAATTTTTGATATTGGATTTCTGGCTATTAGTTACTGTTTGATTTTTTTTTTTCATTAAAATTATAAGTAGAATTCTTTATATCAAAAAGTAATTATTATTTTTTTGTATTTTCTTATTTACTTAAATTAATTGAATAAATCAATATTTTATTTGATAAAAATAAAATAAAAGTTTATTATACTGTCACTTATAAAATAAATGTACACCGACATTCACGTTTGTACTCAAAAAGTTCATATATAACTATCGCTCACGACCCTTAAAAATTCGGAGATCACCTTGCTTCTAAGTCCTATAATTTTTCATTGAGTCTTGAATTCTTATTCCACTAGTTATTAAACCTACCATCTTATTATTTCCTCCATTACCTATAAATATTTCCATACGAAATAATCACAAAAATTAAGTAAAATTGAATTTGTTAGATGTTGAATCTATTAATTTTATTGAATAATAAAGTTAAAGGAGAACAAATGAAAACCATAAGCGTTTAAACTTAGTTCACTTTGCGCATTATAATATTATGTTTTTATATTATATTTTAACCCTTTAATGAATGATTTTATATATTTAAAATGACAAATGAAAATATTATTTAAAAGCGAAGATAGTCACTAATCAAGTAATTAATCACTCTAAATTAAAAATGAGTGATTTTATATATGTAATTATCAATGATGGCCCTGAGGTATGGGTTATTATCAATGGTGTTCACGACTTTTTTTTTCAATGGTACCCCTAACGTTTTGAGGTAATTACAACTGACTTTTTTATGTTTTTTCCGTTAAGTATCTATTAAGTTTTCGAAATTAACCTAACTAGGGTTATAATCTTCTTCTTCTTCCCTTCCTTTTCCTCTGTTTTTTCAGTATTTTCATCCAATATTCAATCTTTTTTTTTCAAAAAGAACCCATAAATCTTTTTTCTTCAAATTTCACTTCAATGGCGAATAATACCCCAGATAATCCAAATCATGATTTTTTTCGAACAGTTACTAGAGATGCAGAATTTTGCAGCAGCAGCTGTTGCGGCAGTAGGTGGAGACCCTAATTAGGTTAATTTCGAAAACTTAATGGATACTTAACAGAAAAAACATAAAAATGTCACGGTTGTAATTATCTCAAAACGTTAGGGGTACCATTAAAAAAAATCGTGCACACCATTGATAATAACCCATACCTCAGGAGCACCATTGATAATTTCCTTTTTTTTTTTATTCGAAGATCTTATATAAGCTTAGTTCACTCTACACATTATAGTATTATATTTTAAGCCTTTAATATTAAATTTAAGTGCGAGTCATATACAGTCTAATGAGAATCATAGAATTAACTTGTAAATAAATGGAAAATTGAGAAAGAGTGCACAAAAAACATTATTGTAGACCGAAGAGGCGATGGGTCACGCGATTTCATGAGGGGAATAAAACTTTATCATGAAAAGTACCTTGTTTGTTGAAAAATAAAAAAATCCCTTGGTATTTTAGTATTATAATCGAGACTTTTATATTTGTTTTATTTCTTCCTTCTAAATTCTAATCCCCTAACATGACAAACAAATATAAAACCTTTTTATATGCAAAATCTTTATCTTAAAAATTTAGGAAAATTTACTTTAAAAAATCCGATCTTTGGGCTGTTTTCTTCTAAAAATCCGACCTTTCGATTATTTTTTAAAAATCTGACCTTTGCCCCCCATTGTCATCTAAAGAATATACCCCATAAGTTAACCTGAACAACCGGTTAAATTTTAATTTAAAAAAAAGAAGAGAAAATCAGAATTAATAAACCCTAAATTGCTATAAAGGGGTTCATCTTCTTCATTTTCCATTTCAACTATGGAAGCCATGTATTCTCCTCATCCAAATCAAAGTTCTTTACTTTATGATCTGGGATTTGGGATTAAATCTACAAACATCAAACAAACAGTAAAGAACAACCAAAACTTGCAAAGATAAGCATAAATTACAAATGGGTACAAGTCAATAGTGATTAAATCTACAAACATCAAAGTTCTTTACTTTATGATCTGAGATTTATGTCCTAATTTCTGTAGGACAACTAAACCCTTAAATTAAAGAACAATCAAAACAGTAAAGAACAATCAAACTTCAAAGAGCATCAAATTAGAAGAATAAACCCTTAAATTAAAAGGGTTTTTGTCCTTAAATTAAAGAACAACCACAACAGTAAATCTACAGCTATGGTTACTCAGATGTGATTAAATCTACAAACAATCAAATTTCTATAGGACAACTATACCCTTAAATTAAAGAAGAACCAAAACACTAAAGAACAATCAAACTTCAAAGAGCATCAAATTAGAAAAATAAACCCTTAAATTAAAGGACTTTTTGTCCTAATTTCTGTAGGACAACTACAACTATGGTTACTCAGATGGATTTTCAAGATTTGAAAGGAATAGTCGTAGTAGATTGAATGAAGATGAAGATGGGTTATTAGTGTACTGCAATGAGTAAAGAACACTGATATGGAAGGAGGAAAGTTAATGGGTTAGGTGGGTAATTTTTCTAAAATGCAGGTTCCTGATCATTTTGGACTTTAGATGACACTAGGGAGCAAATGTCGAATTTTCAAAAAAAAATTAAAAAGTCGGATTTTTAGAAGAGAACAACCAAAGTTGAATTTTTAAAAGTAAATTTTCCAAAAATTTACTATTAAAGTCTCACAAGTCATATTGCCAATCACCGTAAATTGTAACCGGAAGTGGAAGGTTCAGGGTAGACTGGTTGGTTGGTGCCCATTGTCTTCTTCTTCAGTCTCCTTAACCTGTGCCTCAAGGTATCTTCTCATCCCTATTCATCATAATTCTTATAACCTTTTCCCAAATCAATTTTAGGGTTTTCAAGTTTCATTAAATAAAATTTCTAATTAAGGATCAAAATCATAATCAATTCATGCATTCAACCACTAAATACGAGGAATCACTTGTTTAGAACCTTTGATTTCTCCTTAATCATGTCGAACGCCGCCGGTGAAGAAGAATCCAGCGTCGTCTTAAGCGACTTAGAAGAGGATGATGATAATTCACCGGCGCCGATGAAATTAGCAGTTAATTCACCGGAACCTGAAATATCCGTTGAGAAATTCAACGAATTACTGGCAGAATATGATCGCGAGAAGAAAGCTCGAATTGCTGTTGAGAATTCAAAATCGGAACTCGATGTTCGGTATAATCGTCTTAAATTACTTGCTCGTGAAGCGATCAAGAAGAGAGATGAGTGCACGAATCAACGAGATGAGGCGATTAAGGAACGCGATGAAATCGTGATTCAAAGAGATGATGCGATACAAGCGAATGAGAAGTTGAGTAAGGAGTTGATGGAAGTGAACAAGGCGAAAGAGGAAGTATCAAAGCAATTGGAAGAGGCATTGAAGGGAAAAGATACGTCTAGGGCAGAAATTGAGGCGGCTGCACAAATGTTGGTTACAGGGATTGAGAAAATTTCAGGGAAAGTAAGTCATATTAAGAACTTTTCAGGTGGAGGTTTGCCAAGGTCACAGAAGTATACAGGATTGCCTGCTGTTGCTTACGGTGTGATTAAGAGAACGAATGATATTGTGGAGGAGATGCTTAAGCAGGTTGATTTGATAACTAAGTCAAGGAATGAGGCTCGAGAGATGGTTGAACAGAGGAATTATGAAATTGCAATTGAGGTTTCTGAGTTGGAGGCAACCATTAGTCAGTTAAGGGATGAGGTTGGGGAGAAGAGTAGTCAAATTGAGGGTTTGGAGAAGTGCATTGTCGAGAAAGATGGGAAGTTAGAGGAGTTTGAGGGTGGGATGACAGAGAAGATTGGTTTGATTGAGAATGAAAGGGAGGAGTTGAGGAAGTTAGTAGATGGGTATGAGGGTAGAATTAGGGATTTGGAGCTTCAAATGGAGAAGCAAAGACCTTTACTTATTGAACAGTTGGCTTTTGTGTCGAAAATTCATGATCAGTTGTATAATGTGATTAAGATTGTGGATGCTAATAATGGTGATCAGTCAGAATTCTCGGAGTCCTTGTTTCTTTCTCAGGAAACAGGGTTGGAGGAGAATATACGGGCGTCATTAGCTGGATTAGAATCAATACATGAACTAAGTAGAATTGTTATTGCGAAGACTAGAGAAGTTTTGGAAGAAAAGAGCCATGAGGTGAAGAGTTTAAATGAAACAGTTGCCCGATTATTTAGGGAGAAGGAGCATGTAGGGGTTTTGCTAAGAAGTGCTCTTTCTAAGAGATTAACCTCGGGTTCCACAACTGAAACAAATGCAGTGTTCCAAGTTGCTGAAAATGGGTTAAAAGAAGCTGGAATTGATTTTAAGTTCAGTCATGTTCTCGAGAATGCAAGCAAAGAAGGTTCACAGGAAACAAAGGATGATGAAATTTATGCCCTGGTAAAAATGTTATTATTGTAATAAATGTGTTTGAAGAAATTGTGTCATTTTCATGTCAGCTTAATTTTTGATGGTTTGTAGGCTGGTGCTTTGGAAAGCATTATCAAGGAATCACATCTTCAAATTCTTGAGCTTCAACATTCCATAGAGGAGCTGAGGTACACTTTAGTTTCTGAAAATCTTTCACTTGCTTGTATTGATACTTTTAGTTGAGGCATTAGTATATTTGAGCTGTTTGTGTCATATTGTTATGGCATTCACTCTGCTTTATGCTTGCTGCCTCTTTAGAGTTCTATGCAATTATGAAATTGTGGATCTTGAGTCTTGACCTTCAAATTCCCTGAAGTGGACATTGGGGCTGAGTGGCTGAGCAATGTGCTATATATTGGTTGTTTTGCTTGTGTTTCGGTCTTTTTTAAGATGCCATCATGTGAATAGAATGCTTGACCCGGTGGGATTGTGGGTGAGGCTTGGCTTCAGGGACGTCTCATTGCCTGCTTTTTTCCTTGCTCTGATTGTATCAGCCTTCTAGTTGTTTGCCTCTAGCGACACCTTTAAGGTAGTATGATTGAGTAGAATCACATGAAGTTTGTATGATGCCTCTTTTATGTTGTTACTTATACATGTATTAGTGTGATAGTGCAAAATGATGCTTCCTTGGTTGTCGCGGCTTATATTTTGGTTGCAGTAAGCTCCAAAACTTTACAATATTGTTGTGATAAGGTGATGGAGAGAATATTTTGCACTATGGTTTACCTTGAGTTGATAGTAACTAAGATGATCATAAGTTTGATATCCATAGTCTTTGTCTGATGTTGATTGTTGAAGCTGTTGAATTGGTCCAGACTGTTTTCAACTCTTGTCTGCAGATAATAAGTCTGATAGTCCATAGTCTTTGGCTGATTCTGATTATTGAAGCTGTTGATTTGGTCCAAACTGTTTTTAACCCTTGTCTGCATTCTGCAGCTGTAGCAAACAGTTGTTGCTTCCATTTAGGCTTCATTGTCATGCTCCATTACCACTACACATTGTCTCAGATGAGACTCCTGCCTTGCATTGTTTTGGTCTATTGTCTTCTACTATTATTTTCACTTTCTTTACTGTACTGATGCGATCTGATGGTCATAGCTCATGATGAGATAGTAGTTAGTGCTGCTGGAGGCTTTATGTTGGATGCTGTACACACATCCAACATCTGTAATGGATATACATACTTGGGTTTAGTCTTTGAAAATTAATACTTCTATGTATACTAAAAAAAGATTGTCATATCCATATTTTAATAGCTGGAGCAAATTATTGTAATCAGTCTGTCATAGACTTCTGAAATGACTTAGTAATGTAGTTATAACTTATGACTTGTATTCATTTGATTTTCTGTGTGTGGATTCTTGCAATGAAGAATTATAGAAATCATAGAAAGTTAATAAAATAATATAACTGGTCTGGAGAATGTTAGTTTCACCAAGATTGATAGTGTCTTCTGCTAGGTATTAGTAATTGAACTAATTCTAGGTCTCCCCAGTTTTCAGCAAGGCAGTGATTCTATAGCTAGCTCTAGTAGTCGCTTATAGGTGTTTTGTTCGTGCTCTGCTGAATCAGGGTCATGTGTTCTGATTTGCATTTTCCATTGTTGCTTTAAGGGCAGAGTCAAGTTTACTCAAAGAGCATTTGGAGACTCAATCCAAGGAGCTCTCCCTGCGAAAACTTCGTATCGAGGAACTTGAAGAGAAGGAGCGGCAAGCGAATGAAAATGTAAACTTCTGACTGGTCTTTGTAATTACACATCTCATCATCATGGATTGATCAAATCTCTTGATTTTAGAGGGTATAGAGGTCTTTGTAATCCATTGACTTATCATGGATTAGGTTGAAGGGCTTATGATAGATATTGCTGCTGCTGAAGAGGAAATCACAAGATGGAAAGTGGCAGCGGAGCAAGAAGCTGCAGCTGGAAGAGCGGTGGAGCAGGAATTTCTTGCTCAGGTAGATGCATTGCTACATTTTAATTATTGACACTTTAGAAACTAGATTCTTGGTGATGAGATGCTTTTTCCAGTCGTTTGGATTGTTAATCTATGTGAAATGGTTAGCCTTGCATGTTCATTGTGATCTTTTTGTATAAGATGTCCGCGTCCTTTCTCAGAAAAAACATTATCTTTGTGCTGGATTTTTTGGTGAAAAATTTTTCCCAGCTCTTTTTTCAGGAGTACCTCAGGACACCTTGCATATATTTAACCAAGTCGTTGGGCAGCCATGGTGCCATCCACATAATTTTTTTTAAAAATAAGTTCTCTAGATGCTTTTTCTGAATTGAAGTGAATCTACTCTTTTAGAACAACTGGATTTAAAAGAGAGTATAGCCCATTATAGTAGCTAAACTACATCAAAAAACATTGGCAAATCTTCTAGTTGGTGAGAGCATCTAAACCTAAAGGATAAAACATAGCTCGCAAAGACAATATCCACCCCCAACAAAAATGCCAATGCCAAAGATTGATTAGACTCGACGCAGAAAATTAAGGCATTGTGAACGTCAGTTCTGTATTAGCAGTAATAGTATGTGCGTATGTTTATTCCAATGAGTTGGAGTTTCTCTACTTTTGACATTTATTCCAATTTCCTCTTTAGTTTTACTTATATAGACTCTACAATCTACAGTAATAGTATGTGCCGTGTGCGTATGTTGTAGTTTCTAGTTTCAATAGTAGTTTCCAAAATGTTGGATTGTTAAAAAAATTTCCAATATAAATTATTTACATATTTATTAATCCTGCCATTCTTATAAATAATATATTCTGAATTTTATAGTTCCGGTTCTAGATATTTACCCTGTATTGCACTCGTACCCTGTAATTTTAAAATTTTCTGTTTCCTGTCCCAGTGTCCCCATATTCATCTTAGTATTCACATTGATGCAACCTAGAGATTAGATTGGAGCTATGGCCTATGAGGTACTTATTCATCAAAAGCTGACTTATTAGAGTTGAAACTGGCAATGAAAAGCAAATGGGAGTTTACCTCGAAAAAAAAAAGCAAATGGGAGTGATTATAGAAGTTATGGCTATTAATTTATTTTAGAATCTTTTGTGAATTACAGCCTCAAAGTTTGGTCGTTTTCTGAATTACAGCCGCAAAGTTTTTTTTTATGAATTACAACCACCAACTTTTGAAAATGACCACCATTACGGCCAAGTGACCGGTTCTCACCGTTGACCAGCAAAATGACCTTTGACTTTCTTTTTTCCTGATTTTTCCCTTTTTTTGAGTTTTTTTTTCTTTTTCCTTTTTTTTTTCTTTTTTCTTTTTTTAATTTAATTCTTCATCTCCAATAATCTTTCTCTTTCTTCCTCCTCCTTCTCCATCATCTTCATCCTTCATTAATCTTTGAAGAATTGATTAAGTTTCTTAATTGATTCCAAAGCTACTGAAATTAAGTTACTGTAATCTTCTTCAAGCTACTGAAATTCAACATTAATTTTCCAATCCACAATCAATTGGGCCCCCCTGTCTCTTCCTTTTCAGATCTCATCCCTTTTTTATATAAATTCTCCTTTTTCCTCCTAAATTTCTGCAAGTCAATACCACTCAAATTCTTCAAAAAAACGTCAAAAAATCACTCAAAAACGTCAAAAAATCAATTTGAATTAACTGAAAAATGGCATATACAATTGCTTCATCTCCATCAACCTCATTGAACTCTGTATCATCCACCATTGGAAAATCTATGAACTACCCATGTAAATTCCCGGCTTCGTACGTCACTTTCCGGCGAAACCTCCCTTCCATCTCCGCCGTATGCTCCACCCCTGAAGTTGTTTCTACTTCCTTTCAAACGTCTTGATATTAGATTTTGTTAAATAATGGGTATGTTACGTATTTGATATCAAGTGGGGGTGATTTCGAGCTGTATATGTACTATAATATATCAGATTTCGAAATGTAAAACAAACTAGAAAAACCCAGATTTGATTTTTTTTTTTTCACAATCTGAACAAGGTAATGTTTTCCAAGAATTTTATCTGATTTCGAAATGTAGAGCAAGCTACAAAAAAACCCAGATTTTCTTTTGATGATGTTGGTTTCTTATTTTGTTCATTTAGTTTATCTGATTTCGAAATGTAGAGCAAGCTACAAAAAAACCCAGATTTTCTTTTGATGATGTTGGTTTCTTATTTTGTTCATTTAGTTTATCTGATTTTGAAATGTAGAGCAAGCTACAAAAAAACCCAAATTTGATTTTGATGATGTTGGTTTCTGATTCAGTCTCCTAGGTATTTTAGGGCTTGAATGAATGTGGTGAAGGGGTGAAATCAAAATATTAACTCAATTGAAAAAGTTCTTAAAATTGAATTTACCAAATTGTCTAAATTAGAAGATGATTCTGCATCATAATTCAAAAAGATGATGGACTTTGAATTTTTGTCAAATACCCAGAAAGTTCATCCCTTCTAATTTGGTATTCTTTGATTAGAGTTCTTGAAAAGGGGAAAGAAATTTAGGGTTTGGACTTTGGAGAGAAATTGGATCTTTGAAGATTGATGGTGACTTTGAAGATTAATGGAGTGTTTGAAGTTTACGAGAGATGAAGAGGATGAAGAAGAAGGAGGAGGAGGAGAGAGAAAGGGATGAAGGAATTAAATTAAAAAAAGGAAAAAGAAAAAAAACTAAAAAAAAAGGGAAAAAAAATTAAAAAAAAGGAAAAATCAGAAAAATGGAAAGTCAAAGGTAAAAATCCTGGTCTACGGTGAGAACCGGTCACTTGGCCGTAATGGTGGTCATTTTCAAAAGTTGGTGGCTGTAATTCATAAAAAAAAAACTTTGCGGTTGTAATTCACAAAACGACCAAACTTTGAGGCTGTAATTCACAAAAGATTCTTTATTTTAACACAATGCTTTTCCTTGTTGGGAGATCTTGTTACCTATCTACGAATGAAAATGGAATTCTGGTACTTCCTCCGCCCCCCTGATTTTGCCCCTTCTACTATTTTAGTCCATCTTATGAAGTTTGCCCAATTGCCTTGTTACTATTTCTGGACATGATTCCACTAAAACCTACAATTTATTGATCTTTCCTACATTAGAACATATAATTACCTTGCTATATGGCACCACCTACAATACCCCACTAATATACACATTTACCCACATTTTTTAGTTCTTGTGTCATCTCCTTGAGGAGCAATCTCAGGGAGATATAGGAGTATCTCCTTTTCTTGCTAGAATTGAAAGTTAGTGTTATATTAGTTGTCTTATTCATTCGAATCTTTGAGTACTATGTGCTACTATTGGGATACACCGAAGTTTCTAAGGCGAGCTTCTCTCATAGCCCTTTTGCGCCTAAATTGAGCGCCTCAGAGTACTTTAGAAAACTTTTGCTCTTAACCTCAGAAGAAGTCTATTTGATATGGGTACCCATCAAAGATTCCAAAAATCATAATGAAAGACTGCCACCCCAATTGAGGACAGTGTGAGTCGGTGACTAGTCGATAATCTGCAGAGCTTGTAATTGCTGCTCCTCATAAAGTTACAGTATATATTAAAGAAATCTGCGGATTCTCATTGCATGGCAGACAAATAGAGACTTCGCACTACTTTCTTTTTGAAGGGGGGGGGTAGTAAGAAACAGCTCGTTGCTAGGGTCATCATTGGACATCTAGCTTCGTCTTGAAGGCTGTTCTTGTTAGGTTGTATCGTTCTTTAGGACAAATTTTTCTTCTCTTATAGTTGTTATATAAGGTAGATTATATGATACCCTCTAACTAAAGGATTCCTTCTAAATAAAAGGTGGTGGATCTTGTGTTCATGTGAAGTTGCTAATGATGTTTGCAACTAAGGGTAAAATGGAAATAAACTCTTTGTTATTGTGGGTTAGGAAACATGCGTTTAAATCCCTAATCCCGCCTTGTTGGGAGTCACTTAATAATATTGGGGTAATCAAATGATGTAGTGTTCTTTGTATTCCGTGAGCATCTCCCTTGAACAGGCTTTTGTTTGTTCTTTTCACTCCTTTATGTCTAGAGCCAAAGAGAAAGAGATTTGGAGAAAGGATGCTTTTTGGAAATAATGTATTTAGCCATGATCTCGGGCTTGACTTGGTGATCTTTACTCTTATGATTGCAGATATCTTCTTTTAAGCAAGAAGCCGAGGAAACAAAGCAAGCAATGCTAGAGTTGGAGAAAAAGCTCAAATTCAAGGAAGAGACAGCTACTGCAGCGATGGCTGCAAGAGAAGCAGCTGAAAAATCATTGAGATTAGCAGACACCAGAGCTTCAAGATTGAGAGATAGAGTGGAAGAACTGACTCGGCAGCTTGAAAACTTGGACAATAAAAACGACAGCCTGAATAGTACTCGTCCGAGATATGTATGCTGGCCATGGGAATGGCTCGGTATCGACTTTGTTGGTATGCGACGGCAGATTGATATGCCGCAGCAACAAGGTTCAAATGAAATGGAGCTATCAGAACCTCTTTTGTGATTTGTAATTCTTTTTGGTTTCTGTAATTTGTGTCAATTTTAAAAATCTCATTTGGGTTTTCTTTGTATAAATTGAATTTGTAGCCCCTCTCCATAGTATTCGAAATCTAATCTTCACAGCTCTGTCCATAGAACACATAAATTTGTTAAAAGCCACCTTGTTTACTGATCACCAACTAGCTGGAAGCTGATGGTTCCACTTCACCTTAAATCAATGATGAAATTGCATTTATTTGGTTTCCTTGGCCAGTGCAGTTCCATTGGCATTATTTCTTTTTCCTAAATTATTACCCCTGTGCTTTTATGTAATTGCTTTCATTTTTATTTATGCTTGTCTCACTTTGCATCATTTTTTTTTGTTTGGTAATGTTTTTTTTTTCTATCTTATCGATGAACTTATTCTCTCTTTTACCCATATACAATTTTTCGATTCATTTCTTCTAAGTACTTGTGTGGTGTTGTATTCTTCAATGACAATAATTTTTGCGATGGCGAGAGTATATAAAGGTAAACAGATCTTTATTTTTTTACATTTCTACTTGGTATTATAATTCAAGTAAATTCTAATATTAAGACCATCTTTGTCTATTTGTAACGGATTGAAGGTATTTTTTTTATGTTTATGAGTGGAAAACTTACATCCTACTAGAGATAGAAAGATCAGCACAAAAAACAGAGCCATCACAGACAAGAAATGTGTGAAAATTGTTCAAAAAATTTAACCAATTCAATATCCTTTGAGTCAAAAACTAGTTGGTAAAGCATGTTGTAGGTGTGAATCACTTAATAGTAATACATAAGAAGATTGAAAGAGTGGAGTTGGTTTTTCTAATATTAAAAGTCATTTTTATTTACGTTTAGAAATGAAAAAAAAATCGATTATTGTATCAGTTGGAGCATGTAATATTTACATGAGGCATTTTGATTTGATTCTCACCGTCCTTTTTTCCTCAATATATTATGTATCCCACAAAGAGAGTAATTTTAAGGGTATTTTGAGTATTTTAGAGGCTTAACAATACGTGACATTAATAAACAAAAATGTTTTGTTAGGTAAAACGTGAATCCGATCAATCAATTTGGGAAAAGTACAACAAATCAATATGCATTACCCACTAAACCAAATTTAATGATTCTCTTTAAAACAATAATGTTTCTAAATGGAAGCTTGTTGTGACAATGAAATATTAATAAGTAAAATACTACTTAAATATGTTGTCCTATCCTAAAATAAAGTAAGTATTAATTAAACTATTATCATCAAATACAAACAATGAATGACTTGGAAAATGAATATCATTGTATGATTTGTATCACTAACATGAAATAGATAATTACTTTCTACATTCTGAAATACTTGCTATATAACGATTTTTGACACTATTCATCGTTTAAGTGTATTTTATATATTGTGGCTAATATGAAAGAAAAAACATAATTAAGTGAAATCTTGTTTGAATCGTCTAATCGCATACTTTCATAATAACTTTTTATAATTTTTAGATTTATATAGTTCAATATATAAATAATCAAAATAACACATTGGATTGCGTGAAAAGTCAAATATAGCAAGTATAGTGGAACGGAGGAAGTATATTTCTTAGTATATCTATATATAATAAAAAGATATTCACAAAAACTTGCGTAAGACCGTCTTAGAATAAGACCACAATTGGGCCGACCCATTCTCAGGTGCGTGCACTACACGCGCTCCAGATTTTTTTTTTTGGTTTTTTTTATTTTCTGGGCATTTTTCAATTTGTACCTTAAAGGTATCAATTTTGACCTTAAAGATATCAATTTCAACGTAAAGTAGTACTTATATCAATTAATGTAAAAATTTCAATAAAAATATACAATTCATTACTTATCACTGTTAATTATCATCAAACATGCATCAATTATGACTTTATCTTGTTTTTGTTATGATGTTAACTATATCAATTATAACCAAAATAAATAAACTACATAACAACATATAATTCATTACTTATCACTGTCAATTATTACCAAACATGCATCAATTATGACCTTATCTTGTTTTTGTTACGATGTTAACTATATCGATTATAAACAAAATAAATGAACTACATAACATACAATTCAATACTTATCATTGTCAATTATATTAGGTAGAAATTGATCACTTTAACGTTAAAATTGATCACTTTAATGTTAAAATTGATCACTTATAGGTTTAAATTGAAATTTTTACTTTAAGTGATATATTTAAGTACCACTTTATGTTGAAATTGATATATTTAAGGTCAAAATTGATATTTCTAAGAGTAAAATTGAAAAATGCCCTGAAAAAGGAAAAAAACTGATGGGCTTCATATTGGGCCGCGTCTTATTCTAAGACGGTCTTACCCAAGATCTGCTGAAAGACATTTTAAATTACTATCTAGTGTAGAATTTTTATAAAAAAAATTGGCCAAGGCCCAAGAGAATATTAAAAAAAAAGGGTATATTAGAGAAAGGATTAGTTGCTAATTCATAAATAAGATCCCACCGCATAACTTTTGCCCATATCATGATGCTGATTTTGAACGGTTAAGATTAAGTGGCATAGGATAAATCTAGTGAACCGCCGCACATGATGGTAGCATCCCAGCAATGAACTTTTAGAACGTTGAAATCAGATTTATACAGACAGTAGTGTTCGCGACAATTAGGGTTTTCAATTTCAGCTGAATTCGAAATGAAATCAAATCATCCTCTTCTCGATCTGATCTAATTTTTCTTTTAATTCTGATTTATCTTTTGGATGATGGAAATGGAGTATGTACGAGAAATCCCGCATAATAATCAAGTAGATCGTCGACCTAGAAAAAGGCCTAGAATTTCAACTTGGGACACTCCACAATCTTCCAAGGTAAGTCCTTTTTTGTGCTTCAATTTTTCTGCTTCAATTCATATTTTTTTATCTAACATTTATTGTTTTATTTTGATTTTATACTGTTTGTTTTGATTTATACTGAAGTTTTTATCATTTTCTTGTTTCATGTCTATGTGTTAAAATTAGGGTTAGATATATGTTTGTGATTAAATTTTTGGTTTTTAATATGCTTTTCTATAATGAATTAACGTCTGAAGAGTTTCTGTGGATTAATTCTTGATTGAGAAAACTATGAATTGATTAAAAGGGAGACGTTTAGTGGGTTTTAAGTTTTAAGTTTTAAGTTTTGTACCACTATTGTGATATACTATTAGCTGAACAGTTACATAATTTATTTGATTTGTGCAATGTCATGTTGTTTGTTAAATATATTTTCCCTTCTAGTGGTGAAATTTTGTTTTAAGGTAGTATACTATTTTATGTTTACATCTGCTGTCAAAATTATAGGGGAGAAACACAGGAAAGCAGTCGGTGGGTGTGTTTGGGTTTTCTTGGTATAACTTCCAATAAGAACTTTCATTTTAGAATGATCAATTCTGCTTGTTGTGTTCAATATTGAATTTTTTTTTGTGATTGGAATTGGCCTTTTGTTTGCTATTTAGTTGGATGAGTTCTAGTAATCTTTGTGTGTTGTTTTGAAGTTTGGATGGTTTTTATGCCTTTTTTGCAACATTACGTTCATGTTGTCTTATATTCAAAAAAAGAAGTTCATGTTGTCTTTCCGTCACATGCAAGCTACCATTTTATGTTATGCAATGACTTATTTTCGGTGATAGTTTGTGCACAATGGTGGTTTTTGTGTGGTTTTTAATGAGTGTAGTTTGAGAGGGATAAACAAATTCGCTAAGTGTGAACTTGGAAATGAATCAATGGCTGTGTGTAGGCTCAGTCAGGATTATATAGTGGCCAAGAGGTTGGAAATTTCTCAAGCTTTGGACCATCACGGATACATTTGGAGCATCCTAGTCATTTTGTGAAGGGATTGGTTCATAAAGGCTCTCCTCCATGGCGTGATGATGACAAAGATGGGCATTACATTTTTGAGCTTGGAGAAAATTTAACGCCTCGCTGTAATATACTGCATTGTTATTAAGCCATTTTTTATTTGTATTTTCTTGGGAATTTGCATTACTGCATTACGTTTTTCCTTTTAATAGGAAGAATTGTCTTAATGCTTGCACATTCATGTACTCCTTCCCTATTCTTGTTTTAGCAGATTCTTTTGGACTTGCAAATTGCAATGTTCAAAATCATTTTAAAAATATTTTTGCTTCTGCTTTCCAACTTAAATAACCTTTGTAAAATCATGAATATGTGGTTTCCTTCCCTTGAGATATTTTCAAATTTCTTTACTTCTCATTATAATATCTTCTTTCTGAACACGTGGCTGATAGTTGGTTTTTTACTCAAATAATGCTTGTTAGTAGCTTTTAGTGCAAGTGTGCAACTATGGTACATCTCATTGGATGCATTTTTGAATGATCTTTTTGAATGAATTTTCGTATCTGTAGTAGCTAATATAATTTCTATTGTATTTGCAGACAAGATTCTTAGAAAGATTGGAGAAGGTCCGTTGTATAACAGCTGAGTTTTTTTTCAATGTATTTTTATTCTTGCTGAAACCTTACTTTTATTTAATGTTTTCATAGGAACCTTCGGTCAGGTTTTAGAGTGCTGGGACAGGGAACTGAGAGAGGTAGTTGCCATAAAGATAATCCGAAGTATCAAAAAATATCGTGATGCCGCAATGATAGAAATCGATGTACTTGAGGAGCTTGGGAGACACAACAGACATGGAAATGGGTATATTCTTTGCTTTTGTTTAGTATTTTATTTTTATATGTTTTCAGAATTCAGATTAGTTTGTATGTGGTGATTCTGTTGACCATGCGGTAATTGAATTCTCCTATGCAGTTGTGTTCAAATAAGAAACTGGTTTGACTATCGTAATCATATTTGTATTGTAAGTATATAACTCCTTAAAATACTGTAATTTCCCCAGCTTAATGTTCATTGGGTATTAAAATATCTGAATGGATGTGATTGGTTCAACAGGTGTTTGAGATGCTTGGGCCAAGCTTGTTTGATTTTCTTCGGAAAAATAATTATCGATCATTTCCAGTCGATCTGGTTCGTGAGATCGGGCGGCAACTCTTGGAATGTGTAGCATGTCTGTGGTTATTGAACTCCCTCTTCTTTATTTTCTTTTCTTTTTTGGTTTAGAAGTATAAAATAAAACAGTTGTTGCAATGAGTGGGTAGGATTTTGATGAATTCATGTATTGTCTCTTTCTGCTTATATGTTCATATTCACTTTTACTTGATGATCATTGTCTTTCACTTTGTACAGTTTACCCTCTATTAGGTGTTTGGTTGACAAACTGACATGTTTAGCTGAAAGTTGCAATTCCTTAGCAGCTTTGATTCTTGCTGTACCTTATGTTTCATATGGTTTCCTCGTGCAGTCATGCATGATTTGCGCCTTGTCCACACTGATTTGAAGCCTGAAAACATACTTTTAATTTCTTCTGAATATGTGAAAATTCCGGACAATAAGGTATTGTACTTCGGTTTTTATTACTTTCTGTTAAGATTGATTTTGCTCTTTAAGTTTGGAAATACTTATTGATGCTGATGTGGTTAACTTTGTCCTTTTGATTTTTAATTTACTTTGCAGGGTACATTGAGAGAGGGAAAGAGGCTACCAAAGTCGTGTGCAATAAAGGTTATTGATTTTGGAAGCACAGCTCATGGCACTCAACCACATAACTATATTGTATCAACCAGACACTACCGGGCTCCGGAAGTTATCCTTGGTATGCTGTTAGCAGATTATGTTGTGTTACAACTTGTAGGCATGTGAATTACTGTTATGATAGATGTAAATTTATTTTCAAACTGAACCCTTTTTTTGTACTTCTCTTGCTTTCTCTTATGAAGGGCTTGGATGGAGTTACCCATGTGATTTATGGAGTGTTGGTTGCATCTTGGCAGAATTGTGCTCAGTATGTTGCACTACTACTAGTAGATCTGTGATAAGTTTAGCATACATACTTGAAACTCTGAAGTGATATCATGTTCATTTTTTAAAATTTGGCAGGGAGAGGCGTTGTTCCAAACACATGAAAATTTGGAGCATTTGGCGATGATGGAGAGGGTTTTGGGCCCCTTACCTGACCACATGCTAAGAAGAGCTGAGTATGTCTTTTTAAGAAACTTTTGTCATTGTCACTTATACGCATTATTAAAAAGGGTTTATACCAACTACCAAGGTTCAATTTGCAACCAGTTCAGGCATATTTGGGAAAAATCTTTGGAGTGAAATTTTCATTTGTTTCTGGTGGATCTATTACATTTAAAAACTTGATACGGAATGTGATTATGTTGGAGAAGCTTCATGAGGATGGATCATTCTCAAGACATAAATAAGGGAACCTTCTTGGAAGGTGACTAGTCAATAGGCAGTAGTGTTGGTCGTTAAAGTACGACGCAACTATGCCAACGACGATGTCATAGTCATAATCATCAACGAAGTATCACGTATAAGGTGACTAGTCACGTATAAGGGAAGAGGGTAGCAGGCAGATGATGCCCTTGTCCCCTTGAAGGAGAGGACAAGGAGAAATAAGTGAGGGTAACCGTCGCAACATAGATTATAAATCTTCGGCCCTATAGAGCACTAATTTACAACTTACAAATTAATCACAATGAGCACTAATTTACAACATAGATTATAAATCTTCGGCCCTATAGGGAGTTGCAATTAATTCTTTCAGGCTGGGTTTAGTTGGGTCATTTCCAGGTCTATTGTAATTTTTTTCCATCAGTTTGGGATTAATAAAACCGGGGGTATCTAAATTTGACACCGATTTCTTTTAACTGACCTTTTGATGGACTAAGAGTAAGACTTTTGTTTGATCATTTTACTAGCTTCAACTGTGCTACTTTTGCTTATGCAGTCGGCATGCTGAGAAATACATCAGACGAGGAAGGTTGAATTGGCCTGAAGGTGCTACTTCCCGGGAAAGCATTAAAGCTGTTCTGAAACTCGCCCGTCTTCAGGTACATATTTTTTTGTGCAAGATAAGAGTTTAAAACTTTGAAATAGCTGAAGTGGCAATCGGGTTTCTCTTGCAGAACTTAGTGATGCAACATGTTGATCATTCTGCTGGAGATCTAATAGACCTTTTACAAGGACTCCTTCATTATGACCCTTCATTGAGGATTACAGCCAGAGAAGCCCTCAGGCATCCCTTTTTTACAAGAAACCGCTACAGGTTATGAGAGCCGGTCTTTCATTGTTGTCCTTTGTATTAGTCTTTCTGTTTGTTGTAGAATAGGCATTTTTATCATCTTTTCCCCTTAAAAAAGTGGGAAAACACTAGATCAATACCTCTAGCAACAATTACTCTTCAGTGCGAGTTTGTAAATAAGATGTTTTGAGAAATTCATCTTGAAGCTCATTGCGCTGAATCATGCAAAGCCAGATAAGAACCTAAATTGTTTCTTCAAAAAAAGCCTGATACCTTTCTTTCAGTCTTAATGTGTTGCTTTTAACTTTTGTTTATTCTTTTTCTTATTTATTTTTTGCATTTTTTCTTTGCCTATTTCGTTCAGCCTTTGTTTTGTTTTGCTGGTATGCTTGAAGGATTCCAATGGCCTAGTTTCTGCTAATTTTCTTGCAATATTTTGGATAGTCTTGTGCTACCCGTCATCTCTAATAGAAGTGTGAAATAACTAAGCGTAATTTTTCAGAAATAATTGAAAGTTTGGCAATGACAGAAGATAAAATCATGTTGAGTACAGGGGATCACAGAGCAGAAATTCTGGACCTTCCTACCAACGGAGTGTCTTATAAATGGTTGAATAAAATACATGTAATTAATAAATCCAAAAATTGTACAATAATAATTTAAAAAATAATCTGGTATTTTCCTAGTAATCCTTCAGTTCTTTGTTTTACAATGGCTGGTTAACATAACTCCACTTGGAGGCCCTGTAACTTCAATTTGACAGTGGCCAAACAACCAATAAGAGTATCTCAAAAGGCTTCCGAAATTTGATCTTGCATGAAAACTCCCATCAACTTCAAATATAACCCTGTTCCTTTGTACCTGTGTAATGAGTTGTTGAGTTACTATTATAGGAAGTCTAACCTGACTAGTTATGAACTCTACATTGGCTAGCTTGGATTCTGTTTTGTAAATTGAGAATGGCTCAATGTAATGAGTAGCAATGAGATGCTTGTCAAAGTAGATTTGCAGGGTCACGTAGCTGAAGTCTATTTTAACCTTCTTATTGGGATTCGTAAAGTTGGCGAGGACCGTGATGTCGGAGTTGAGAAGGTAGCCCATGTCAAGGTAGGCAGCATTGAGGGTGGCGGTTGATATCTCAAAGTGTGGAGTTCGTGGGCGATACACAAGGTATATTATGAGCACCAGGAGGCCACCGAGGATAATGACAAGCCATAGGATCACACAGAACACTGCTCCAAACCATGTAACTGGTTTGGTCCGATTTGGTGTTGGATACATCAAGTTTTCCCGGTAATTTGAGGTAGGAGCACCTTGTTCAAAGCTCACATGGGGCCGAGATGATGGGTGCTTGGCCTTGGGCCTGGTCTGAGCTGGCACCTCACCAGGATGGGAATGTGATGTTGGTCTGGTCTGAGCTGGCACCTCAACAGGGTGGGGATGTGATGCTGGTCGTTGTTGATTTGGTGGAGTCGAGCTCCGATGATGCCTTGGTGGAGTTGTGGGCTGATGATGCCTCGGTGGAGTTGAGGGTTGATGATGCCTCGGTGGAGTCGAGGACCGATGATGCCTAGGTGGACTCGAGGGTCGTTGATGACCATGATCAAATGGGGAACTTGGAGGGTGGACAGAAGGCCCTGGTTGCTGTAAATGAGGTTGCGGGTGCTGTCGCTGCCGAGTCCTCACATGAATCGGATCACGGCGTTGATCTTGATCAGGACGGTAAAGATTTCCATCCCAATGCTGCCTTGGTTCTGGCCGAACAAGTGGTGGTGCTGCAAAATCTGATGGCTGTGTTGGCCAGAAATGTGGGTTGGTCTCATCATATTGAGACATGAATTTAGATAATCGAAACCCAAAAAAAAAGAAGATAAAGGACAAGTGACAGCAAGAGATAAATACAACAAATACACAGGAGAAGAATTGATTGTGTTTTATGGAAGCTTGAAGGAAGGAAGAAAATCAGTTAGAATATCAGTTTAAAGTGAGGAAGATTGATAGAAAGGCAAAGAATCACGGAATAGTTCAGGAAGGGAGGCAAGTAATCTTTTTTTTTTGGTCCACTTTTACTCTACTAGAACTAGATGTGCCTTAACATACTTAACTTAATTCTGAAAGAAAGTGTAAATAAATTGGTTGATGGCCTGATTAGGAAGTTTTTAGTCCTCACTCTTCTTCACTGGTTTGATTGATTCAGGGAAGAAGTATCATCTTTGTTATTCCTTGTCCAAAAAACATCCATAATATGATTAGCAAAATCCCTTTTTTATAGGCTTTGTAAATGAAATAAGAAAAATGTTTGTGAATGAGATGGTGAGAGATAATATATGGGTTTGTATCAAAAGATGAAATTATAGCAAATTTATTAAGATAAAATAATATATAAACGTAACAAGCTAAGGTCTAAGTGCGTACAACCCGCACAATTGTATGCATGATCATACATAAGACACAAATTTTTACTTGAGATCGTCTTTTGTAAAAATGACTCTCAAAAACTCAGTCCAATTCTAAATATATATTGTTATAACTTTAAATATAGATTTGGGCTGGACTTTTGAGAGTCGTCTGACGGTTTCTCAAGAGAGCACCTGTACATAAGAATATAAATTCAGAGTTTGACCCTATCCAACATGGTCTTACAACCATAAATTTAAATCCTTCATATAAGTTTTTTGACTCTATGTCTCTTTCATGGCTAGGGATGATGAAATGGGCGGATGAGTGTGGGTATCTTTTCCATACTTATGCAGTTATCTACACGTCGCAGGGGTTCTCTTAATCATTTTTGAGCCGGGGGACTCTTTTTTGGTCGCGCTCTCCTTCATAGGTATGAGTTGCCGCCGTCCTTTCCTCTCCAGACCCTGTCCATAGTTTTCTATGAGTGGGATACATTGGGTAGGATGATGATGATGCTTGTGTATCAAAATCCAAATTGGATATATTTGTTATGAGCTAGTTGTCAAACATCCGTGTAACCATATACCCCATCCCTTTCTATACCCCATTATTTCTACTTTATACTCATGCTATTACTGAAAATTAAGATTTTCTTGCAAAAATAAAAAATAAAAAAAATCCCAATTTTTATGGAGAAAAATTAAGTTTGGGTCATTTTGTGTTCATTATATTTGCCTATATTTTGATTCACATTTTTACAAGATGAATTCCACGATAAATCTTATATTTTAGATCAAGTTTTAGCATTTGTTATTGTCCCAATACAATTTAACAACAACGTACGTAATCGTTAGTTTCTTATCTTATCTTTTTATTTCTTTTTTGTTAATTTTAAGTATAAAGATAGTTTATAATAATTTCTATAATAAATAAGGAAAATTCAAAAAAACCATATGTTCCGAAAAATTAAATCAAGTGGATTGCAATTTAACAACAATGTAATAGTTAGTTTCAGGATTGGCCTTTTAGGTCACCCCTATATGGCTATATTCTAAATTGGTGTCCTAAACAAATAGTCCTATTTTGATGTCAATATATAAGTGCAATAAACTAAATCAAGTGGGTTCACTAATCACTACTAGACAATTTAATGTTCTTAACATGCTTAAATCTTAATAGTTAATTGGTATACTCATAATATGTCTATCAAAGAGATTAGATTGGATCAGATTCTGGCTTGAGTCATATATAAACAGGTTAGAAACTTTTTGATTCAAATCTGACCCTTTTAATTAATTGGGTCAAAAACAATTCTGAGATATGCAAAAGATCAGGTCAACTTAATTTTAACCCGCTTAGTCCCTTTAGAGTTTTTTGTTTTCATTATAAGATTTTATGTTTGACTATCTAATTTCACTTATTTTAAAAATTCAGGCAGTCTCCTAAGATACCGTCTTTAAAAAAGATCGTCTCTCACAAAAATTTTTTAGATTTAGTTCAAATTGAATTAGCTTTTGATAGGCCTAACTCATAGAAGTAAAATAGCATTATTCTCCGAAATAATGGTAGCTATTTTGTCTGAACGTGTTAAGGTTGGAATAATTATATAGCCTGCTTAGTGGAGGCTAGAGACTATGCCCTTTCAAGTCATTCATCACCACCAACCTTCTACTCTATTTTATAGTCTGTATTTATGTTCATTTTACGTTAAAGTTTCATATCGGAACTTAGAAGAATAAGAAAAAGTAGACAAATATAGGGGCGTTTGGCTATGGCTTTTGGCTTAGTTTTTTGGTTGATTTTTTGCTTGTTAGTTGGTCTAATAGTAAAAAAAAGTGTTTGATAAATGAATTTTAAAGCAGCTGAAAACTGACTTTTAAGCCAAAATAAAAAAGCTAGCTGCTCCAGCTAGCTTTTTTGGTTGGCTTTTGGCTTGTTGACCCACTTATTCTCTAATAAACGGCCAACGACCAATATTCAAATATACCAAACATCTCCACAAACAGCTAGCTTTTTAAGCTAGCTTAAAAGCCAACATTTCCAGTAGGTCAAACAAGCCAACTAAAAAAGCCAACAGCCAAACACCTTCTAGTGATCTATTTTCATTATTAATATGAGATTTTTCAGATAATTGCCCAAAATAAATTTGTGCCAGCTCGAGGTTCAATATAAATTAAAATATATTTTTTCTGTTTTATTATATTTACTACATTTCACTTTTTACGCATTCTAATGTGTTTTTTTGTTAATTTATATGGTGAATTATACAAATTTAAAAATTATAAAAAGTTAACATTATGAAAATATGCTATTAGACAATTCAAATAAGATCTCACTTGGCTATATTTTTACTTACGCATTAGTCGCAATATATAAAATAAGTTTGAACAATGTATAGTGCACATAATCGAACTGTAGCAAGTATTTCAGAACAGATGAAGTATTAATGTAAATTATTCATAGTAGGTGAACCCAAAATCTAAATTAGTCATTATTTTCTAATTTTAACAATGCACGATGTACAAAAATTTTTTTCTAAATTTTTAAAAACTTAGTTTGGAAAAATTAATTGAAGGTAAGAGGATGATATATAGAATAAAATTTTACCGATTTTTACATTGTATATGTATTCAAGTTATGGTAAATATGGATATAAATTTGATAAGTGATAAATATAAATGTGTTTTTAAAGTCTTATTTGCTGGTAGTGATTAAATTAGATAAATAGATGTAACTTGTAAGGACTTGGAGATAGATAACTTGGTGTTAGATTTTCTTTTCCAAATTCAATAGGAGTAATTAGTCTTTCCCAATATAATAATGCTATACAACATGTGGTTTTAGTAAACTTATTTTCTCATTACATTTATCATAATATAATTGGTGTATTACATTTTAAAATAGATCGGAGGAATTCGATTTTGTTATAATAAGATCATGAATTTGATTCTCATTTAACTCTTTTTTTCTTTCGGCCTACCTTATAATTAAAGAAGAAACATTAGAGATTAATTTGCTCTAATCAAAAGTTATGACGTTAACTTTACACATTAAAGAAAATTAAGTGCCAATTTGTATTTCTAAAAAAAGAATAAATACAATTATAATTAATCATGATTAGAATCAAAAATTTGAAATATATCAATCAACTAAAACAAAGAAATTGAAATTGTAAGTCGAGTCTTGCTTTGTCATAGTGACACCAAATAATATATTTATCTTATCAGATTTGAATCGATCTCTACTCAACCTACTCGAGAATAAAAAAAATATATAATAAATTTAGTTGTTTTCAACCATATGAGAATCCACTGTCCACACGGTTGAAGTACTCTACAATTTACATAAATTTGTCATAAATAAAAGTGAGGCATTTATGGCCTTATGGGTGAAATTTAATTTCCACAAAAAGAGGGAATCAAAGAACGGCTTCAAGTAGAGCCAAAATACATTTCGTCTAACTTATGCCATATGACATAGGATAAAGGGCATTAATTATCTTATTTAATCAATTTAATTTAAGATAATTCACTTAATATTTATGTAGCTGATAAAAAAAATTTGAAACCAATTTTCATAAATAAAATTGGTTAAATAAGGTCATCAATGTTTCAAACACCAAATGCATTTATCAAGTTCAACAACTTGTATTTAGTTCAACTTGTTAAACCAATCAAGCACCTACAAGGCTCTAATCTTATGAGCAAATGTATGATATAAATGAACAAATATAAATAATTAATTATCTATATCAAATATAAATAAATAATATTGAGATTAGGGGTGAAAGACCGAACGTTATTCCGATAAAACCTGCAAATTAACCAATTTAATCCGGTTAGAATGTTTTTTCCATTTAGAATAATCAATCTCGTTAAATTCATCTTAATATATATCTTTTTACTATACATTTTTAGAGTAATTTTTATGATGTGTAGTGAGTGATTGATATTGAAAGCTAATAAATCACTCTGAAAATTGTGTAAAAGTAAACTAGAATATTTAAAAAACGGAGGGTGCATGACTGATTTTTTAGTTTTAGTTGATAAATGTGATTTTCCGTGTTTTGGCTCACTAATATGATTTGTTAATTCAAATCTCTAATTATGTTTTCTAATTTGGTTTGTCTCTTAGATAATACTTTTTCCTAAAAGTTGGTTTTATTTGGATTTTTATTACATATGGTTTGCATTGGGTTTGAGAACATAAAACAAAATAAAATTGGTTTTACCAAACCATCAAACTTTTAATTTAGTACGCATAGGGCACTATATTGCCAATTAGTCCCTATATTCATTTGAGTTCGATAATATTTTTATTTTAACCGGTATATTTATTATGCAATATTTTTTAGTTACAATTTACAAAATAGATTGAAGGAAGCGGAGAATTAAGTTACAACACGTCTATCTTATCTACGCAACTTTATTCATTTTCTATCCATTTTAATTTTAACCAAATAATATAGTTATCTTCACTATTTTCTAATAACAGTACAATAATATGATGATTCAATCTCTAAGAGATAGACATATACGATTATACAATAATAAATCGAATATGAGATAAAAAAAAGTTGAATTCTATTTTCATATTACTTGGAATAATCCAACCTATTCGTGATTTTCCTACAATAATTTCACCTATTGATTAACCATGAATAATACCAGCTTTAACGGGTATTTGCCTAGAGTAAACTTGGGTAACCTGATGACCTTCTATAGTAGTTAATTCTCCAAAAAAATAAATTGAAAATAAATTTAAAATTAGAGAAAATTTTTGAACTTTTACATAAAAAAATTCTAAATAATAAAAAAATCATAAATTTTTTTAAACAATTTTTAACATTTTTTTCGACATTTTATTTTAATTTATCTTTTTTTTTAAATAAAACTTAATATAGCAAGTCATCCGGTCATCGGGTTTACTTTAGGAAAATACCCTTCAAAGTTGAGATTATTCATAGTTAATCAATAAGTGAGATTATTATAGGAAAATCACGAATAAATTAGATTATTCTAGGTAATTTTTTTTATTAATTTTATTTTTCATAATCTAAATCTAAATCTAAATCAAAATTTTGTAAAAATAATTTTCAAAACGTTTCAATTACTTCTCTCACTTTCTGGGAAGATTGATTGTTGGTCAGCAGAATACAGCTTCTCTTCTTCACGTCACTTTCTCTCTCTTAAGATTCTCATCTTAATAAAGCTTTCTACTTTCTTTTTTTTTTTGGTAAGGAAATAATAAAGCTTTCAACTTTGAATGGCTCTTCTTCTTTCTTACAATACTATATTTTTCTTCAATTTTGCACATTTTTGTTTGTTTTTTGTGTATAATAATTAAATAAATAAGAATAACCCATTTCTCACCATCTTACCTCATACTCCGTCTTTTTCTTCATTTAGACTTGTTTGCTAGTCTTCATTCAACATTCTCGTCTACAGTTTGGTGTTCTTATTATATTTGTTTGTACAATCAATTCAATTTTCTTCCTTTTTCAATTCTTGTAGTATAATTTAATGTTCAACAGGTTTACTTGTTCAATGTTCTATATGTTTCTTTTACTGGGTCATTTTCATATCTGTCTTTAGATTTTTTCCTCTTCTAGGAATATATACTTGGTCTAGGGTTTTGGGTTAGAAAAAGGTGGGCAATTTTTTAGATTTTTCAATACAAAAGATTGAATTTTTAGCTATTTATGCTTGTACCCAGAAATTTTCTTCTTTAGTATGGCTTTCCTGGAAGATTCCCGTGATGGGTTTTGATGAATTAGTTTGACAAAAAAATTGGTAGTTTTTTTAAGGGGGAAGGGGGTTAGTGAGATGTTAGGTGCTGGGGAGGAAGAGAGGAAAGCCAATGCTAGGAGAACGTATCTAAGATCAGTTTCATGGACTGATAGATCACCTAATAAACCTAACCCTTCTTACCCTAGAGCTCAACCGAGCTCGAAAGCTCGATCTTGCTTGCCGCCTCTCCAACCCCTTTCGATTTCGAGGCGAAATGTGGAGGAGTGGCCTAAGGCAGGATCAGATGATCTAGGGGTTTGGCCTCAGCCTACAACCCCTGGAGGAAGAAGTGATGGTGGGTTGAGGGAAAAACCGAGTGGGAGCACAAAATTAGATGTGCCTGGTAGAGAGTTTGAGTCTAATAAAGATAGGCTTGCCTTTTATGAGAAGGAATGCTCAAGGATATTGGAGCATATATACTTGGGGAGTGAAGCTGTGGCAAAAAATCGTGAGATTTTGAGGCAACATGAGATAACTCATGTTCTCAATTGTGTTGGGTTTGTTTGCCCTGAGTTCTTCAAAGGTGATCTTGTGTACAAGACACTTTGGTTGCAGGATAGACCGTCGGAGGACATAACTAGTATCCTCTATGATGTGTTTGACTATTTTGAGGATGTTAGGGAACAAGGCGGACGAGTTTTGGTCCATTGCTGCCAAGGTGTGTCTCGATCAACCTCCCTGGTCATTGCATACCTTATGTGGAAGCAACGACAAAGCTTTGACGATGCATTTCAGTATGTCAAGGCAGCTCGAGGAGTGACAAATCCCAACATGGGGTTTGCTTGTCAGCTTCTTCAGTGTCAAAAGAGAGTTCATGCCATGCCTGTCAGTCCTAATTCTATGTTGAGGATGTATAGAATGGCTCCTCACTCTCCATACGATCCACTTCATCTTGTACCCAAGATGGTGCACCATCCTAGTAAACTTGGGCTCGACTCTCGTGGGGCATTTGTCATTCATATCCCATCAGCTATATATATCTGGATTGGAAAGTACTGCAGTTCAGTGATGTCAAATAACGCCCGTGTGGCTGCTCAGCAAGTTATCAAATATGAGAGGGCACAAGGACCTATTTTGACAATAAAGGAGGGTAAAGAGCCGCCTGAATTTTGGGATACTCTTTCTAGCGGCGAAATTCTGAAAGAGGTTTCTGAAGTGTTAGAGACTACGCAGGATAGGCCTTCAACTAGTGGAACCATTGATGACTATATGGTTAATACTGATATTGGGACCAGGAAAGTTGATGAATATGATCAGGATTTTGAGATCTTCCACAAGGCACTTGCTGGTGGGGTTGTTCCCCCTTTTACATCGTCGGGTTCTGCATCCGAGACTCGTCTTCCTGCTCTAGAAAATGGTTGGGGTCGACTAAGAAAGAAATTCGAGAATGGTATTATGAAGGGATTTCTCTTGTCACCAATTACTGTTCCGAGTGTTCGATTCAGTCATGAAAGTGAACTGATAATCGACTCTCGACTTGTAGAAGAACCAATTTCTCCCACTGCTCACTTGCTGCAGTGTACCCCTGATTCTAACTTATCCAAATCTAGCTTACCTGACAAAGATGGTAGTAATGAAGAGCATGACGGGTATCAAGCTGATTCGACGTTCTTATTACCTAGTCCTTGTAGCTCACCAGACTCATTATCTCCTTATCCAGAAAACAGCCCTAAGTTCAATTCTAAGTCCCCTTCTCTTTCCCCTTCAACTTCGGAATATTCTAGCCCTTTTACCTTTTCACCTTCCTCTTCAAATTGGTCTGATTCGACCAACGCCTCCTCTCAACCTTCACCCTCGGGGGTGGAATTTTCTGAGCACTTGTGCACTAGAAATCCCACCTCCCTCGAATCTGATTGTCTAAAGAAAGGGACTTCAGGATCATGTATGGATGCATTTTCTGCTATAACTGATTGGAAATCCATGAATTTCTGTTCCTCTTGTAGAGGAAATTCTCCTTCAATAGCCGAACGCAGGGGAAGCAGTCCTCCTACATTGATGTTACGGCCTACAACTGATTCGACTCGTGCTACCAATACCTTGGTTAGATCATGGTCCTTTTCTCTTCCCGGCTTGGGCGATGAGATCAGTACTGATATCGTGAACATGGAGCCAGAACATGGGACAAATGCTGACTCAAATACTGATGAGCTAATGTCAGATGCAGGTAACTGATATCATTTTTTTGTACTATTTCACCTTATTAATGTAATTATATGCTATACAGAAAATTGGCGAAACGATGCAAGTCACTTGTAAAATTCCTTTGCAATAGATTTATGAAGTTCTAAGATTGAAATAAGATAGGAAGAAACATTCAATGGGTATTGATGATTGCAAAAAATATGATTGACTGCTTCCATGATGTTCATGATCTTGACTTCTGATAATTAAGTATTGTTTATCTCATCACTAATTACATGTACCTTGTTCTAGGGTAATAATGCATCATGTATATGTTTTCCAACAACTATAATCATCAATGTGTATTTAAAATACTTTTTTAAATCAAGTTGATCCTAGAGAATTTTTGGCATGATTGACATAGTTCTTGGATTATGCATTTTTTATTGTACATACATGTTGATTGAAGTAGAAGTTCCAATCTCAACAACATTGTATTATCCCAATCCATTATATGGCTCTCATTTGAACCCCACTTAGGCAGGTTTAAGGTGTCAGATGTACGCAACCTTGTGATAATAAAAGGTTGTTTTCCATTCACCCTTAATAGCAAACTATCTTATGCTATTTTACATAAAAGATTTAAGGAGTCATTTTTCTATAGTCCATTATAATAAAACAAGAAGTATTTCAAATTTTAGAACTATCCTCTTTATTAAAAAAGAAAAAATTGCCGTGAATAATACAAATTTTCGTTAGTTTCCCTACAATAATAACAACTTTTGATTAACCATGAATAACACCAACTTTGGGGTTTTTTTTCCTAAAATAATACCTACTTAAAGTTTATTAGCCAAGTTACCAAATTTTGTTGTCATATAATCTCTTATAGTTGATTTTTAACATGTTAGGGATATTCTAGGAAACAACCCCTAAGTTAATATTATTCATGGTTAATCAAAAGTTAGTATTATTGTAGGGAAATAAACAAGATATTGTATTATTCCTGATAATTTTTCATTAAAAAATTAAGCTTAGGTCCTACATATATCCAGAGTATCAAAATTATTGCCTAAGGGATTGGACCAAGTCAAAAGGCTAAGTATCCTCATTAGATATCTTGTGTTTGAATTGTTCTTTGATAACTTGATTGGAGTAGTTGAGGTTTGTAATCTAGTTAAAGGAGGGTAGTTGAGAAAGCTACAGCTGTTTACTAATTTGGTACTATTATGGATATTGGTCTTTGTTAACAAGCTCATAGAAACTACTGCCTTGCTGATTCTAAGTTCGTCGTTTTCGATTTATTATTAGAGTTTGCATCATATAGGTTACTAAACCTCGTTTATGTATTGATGCAGATCAGTAGAGATAAAAGGCGAAGAACGTCTTAACATGGGTCATAACTTGAAGCTCTTACTCTAATGTTAGAAGTTCCGGCATCCCTAGCAATGCCATAACCTCGATCCTTGCTTTTGAGACGATGTTAAGATAAATCTGAATTCTCGTACGTATGTAGAATATATATATATGTATATGTATATAAGAGATACGCTCCTTGTTGTATACTGAAACGATTGGCAAATCAAAGCCACAGTGCAATAAGAGAACAGTTTTTGCTTTGTTGTAGGGGATGTAAATGATAGCACACAAGGTGCTTGCTTTTACCAATTCTAAAGAACAGCCATTGTATTTGTAGTATAATAGATCGTAGTTGTGTACTTTTTTTTTATATTACTAATAACTACAAAATATGATTATCATTTTAGAGGTGTATGCTTTATATAGCTTAAGAAGTTCTATTTGTTGTCATAAAGAACTTTTCTATTTATATTTCAAATTTCGGACAAAATTGGCGTTGCTCATCTTCATTTTAAAATTTTAATAATATAATATTATGGTTTTCACATATTTTCCGCTAATTTCATTTAAATATTTTTATATTACTTATAATTCTCACATGTTTTCTATTAACTTTATAAAAATATTTTATAATAGTTGTGAATTGTGATCCTTATATTTTTTCCACTAACTTTATTTTGATTTTTTAATGTTTATGGTTTGCATATTTTTTCTCCATTAAATTTATTATTTAATAAAATAATATATTCATCAACTAAAAGATTCTATTAATCTTATTCTCGTGAACATTCATTGTAATTTTTTTTTTTTAATACATAAAGCTAGAACCTGCGGTTAGTTACATGCTAATTTGAAATTGATTGATACAAAAACAATTTTGATTTCTCATGTTAAGCAATGCTTGTTTTTCAATTTTCCCATGAAAAGAAATTTTCAAAAAATTCAAAACTACATTGTGGACAGATAAATGTGACAAAACAATTTCGCCTGATCTGAACTGCAAATTGCAATTTCAACTTGTATTCTGAGATAAATACAATGAAGTCTAATCAAAGAAGATTTAGACGAAATTCGGTTCTAGTGTTTGGTTTCGCCAACGGATCAAGTCGACTGTACATATCATTGATGCAAGTTCGATAGATACATTAAGGTACAAAGTCAATGGCGCAGCAAGCACATCGACATTCAGATTCAAAAACAAACCCCCAAAAGATTACCCCCAAGACAACTGACATGCAGAGCGACCATAGGTATACGGTTCCAAATTTGAGGCTTTACCAAAATTTCATGGTCCACCTTTTCTTGATTCGTACACCATTTTATGCTCTCAACATGGTCATTGTAGAACCAAGTGAACGGCTTTTCAAGGTTCTGTGCGACCATGATTGCTTGGCCGAGCTCGGTTTCTTGTTCCAGTTATCCTCTTGGGTAAGCAGTGCTTTCTTTGCAGTCAATGCTTCGCTTATCTCTTCCCAAACATCTTTCTTCCCATTTACTGTCAATGAGTCAATCAATTATATGCCAATCAATTACGATGGATCTTTAATGCTTCAACAAAATCACAAGATCACCAAAATAAATTATGATGGATGAGTTATGTTTGAAACAATTCAATTATTTCAGGTCTAAACATACCAGGCGTAGCAGGGGTATGTTGCTCTTGGTTGTCAGTTTCTGATGCGCCTTTACTCATTTCTGAAGAGACAAAAGTACCATTTGCAGCAGGGAGTACAGTTCCCCCTGATTGACTGGAATCACTACGCTTCACAATACGCACATTTACAAGAGACGGGAAATCAATCTGCAAAACATGACGAGCGTTGACATACCCGTGAGAAAGAACATACTTCTTCCGATTTATAATACAACGCAATCACACATATGCACTACTTCCGTTTACTTAAGATATTTAGCAGTATAGTTTCCTCTATTCTCATTTACACTCGCCCCATTTTGGATGAAAGTTGACAAAATTAGATCATAAACTCATCGAAGAACATACTTCTTCCGATTTATAATACAACGCAATCACACATAACAAATTTCACAATTCACCGAAAATTAAAAATAAAAGTATTCAACCAATGCAAATTAACAAAACTATACTGCTAAATATCTTAAGTAAACGAAAGTAGTGCATGTGACACAACTTTGATACCTATGCATACAAAACTCCAGGAAAGAAAGACTCCAAAACTTTGGCACAATTCAATTTAGTTTGTTTCTAAAAAGCTAATACCTCTAAGGACCCATCTTCATTGTAGAAAGAAGGTTGCGGAGGTTGTCCAGAGTCATCATCATCAGCATGATCTTTGACAGCCCTTTTTGGAAGGTTAAGTGGGTATTGTGCTTCTGGAACCAGTATAGTTTTATTCGACTCTTGATCAAACGATGTAATTTTTCCGACCTGAAGAGCTTCTCATCAGAAAAAGACCATGAATAAGTACAAGGCAATTGCAAAAAAGAAGCAAGGAGTCCAACCCGGAATGAAGTTAACTCTGGGCACCAAGATGATGACAGCTCCAATAAACGATACGCAATGATGTCTCCCACCTGCCATGTGAAAGCAGTAGAACTCAAGATAAGAATTAAGATGGAATAGTTGTTAATTGCTTAGTCCCAAATCATGTATCTAAATCTTCAACAGTTAAACATGCTCAAAATCTTGATAGTACTCACTAAACGTGGCTAACCAGTCATTTTTGTAGTAATTAAAGATTTACACATTCTTTTGTACACATAAATGGAACTGAAGAAATAAATTTTTAAAAAGGTCTACAAGTGGAATCATTTTCGTTTCGAATAATTTCATACAATAGTTACTACCTCAAGCAATAAATTATAGACCTTTCATATTCTATCCATCAACGCTGCTTCAGTGAGATGCTGAATTCGCCTCTTTGCATAGTAATGTTAGAAATTAGAATTGAGCATCACAACTCCCATGATATTAATAATGTTAAAACAAACAAATGTTAGGGAGTCTACATCAAAGAAACAAACCTTCGGCAAATCAGTTAAAGGCATGAACTTTTCAAATTCCAAAGAAGCATCATTAGGCTGCTTTCTTCCAGAAGCCCCAGTACTAGAAGTGCAGGCGCTGCGATCTCTTGGTTGTTTCCAGGAGAAAGATGGTTGCCCCGTGGTAGCTCTTGAACTAGAAGCACCATTATAATCTCGTGATTCCTTCCAAGAGACTAGTTGGTTCTCCTTACCCCAGTTCTGAGCTTTCCTTTTATTTGTAATCTCGCTCCAGCAAGATGTTTCCTGAAATGTATCCATATTTTGAAATATAAATAAGTAACAAACCCAACTGGTGATAATCAAAGCAGGTAGAGCAAAGAATAAGGTGATAGTTGCAAGAGTTTGAACAAAGTCAATAAACCAAACCACAAAAATATAATTATTGCAGACTTATTTAATAGCAAAGAATAAGTATCACTTCTAAAACATATCTGAATACAAAAAAGAAATAAACAATGGAAAGAGACTGGAACAATAGGTAAATGAATATCAAGTAATTGCACCATACCCTTGTCATTTTATTTTTGTCTACACCCCAAACATTCTTTTTAGCTGTGTGACCTTCCCAAGCCTTTTTTCCAATTGATTGAAGATCCGAACCATTTGCTCCTTGGTTTTTTTGAACGTAACCATTTCTTTTTTTATTCTTCTGAACACCCCAACCATTTGCTTCTTTATTCTTTTGAACATCCCAATCACTTACTTTTTGACTCTTCTGAACATCCCAACCACTTGCTTCTTCATTTTTATTCAAATCCTTTGCTGTAACCAAAATATTGTTTTGTGAGCCAACAAGGCATACATTACCAAAATAGCAAATTCTCATAAGCAACTTGCCATATCGAAATGTTACTAAAATATAATAAGAATCTCACTACCAAGCAACTTAAATGTCCATGACAAATTTGGCAACCAAATTTTATCAACAAATAGTTTTCCAATTACATGAATTTAATCCCTCGTGATAGCAACCTATCAAAAATTGAGAGTGCTCCTATATCACTGATTCACAAAAAGGGTAATCTGCATGATCACAAATCACAATTTTCAAGATGAAAATATTGTGTAGCCACTACAAAGTTCGGAATGTCGAACTATCAAGATCACATTCAAAAATCTGGTGTGGTGAAACTTTTGTTTGTTGAGGTACATGGAAAGTAACACAAGAAACAAAACAGCTCCCGATGAATTTAACATCGCAATAAATATCAAACGGGTTACATAACGGGCGTTACATAACGAAACGGGGGAGTTATTCCATGCACTAAATTGAAGGCGCCATGGTGAAAATATAATTAAAAATATGCAAAAAAAAAAAGTCATAAATTTTGATGCTGAGGTTTTTTAGTGCCTCTGTGCTCCTTTACACCTCATGGTCTATTTGTCCAAAATCCTTGCCTGGGCATATTTAATATTTAAGCACAGGTGCACTTCATATGCGCTTTATATGCCTAGGCGCACCTCAGGAATGATTTTTAACATTGCTCCAAGTTCATGAGCATCGGAACAAGTCACAAAAGTAAGTGGAGAAGAATTTGTGTCTTGACTCATAGGAATGACAAATTGCGTATATTGTGAACCTTAACTTTTGCAATTATGGCTCCCACAGTATTGTTGTTTTATCTTATACTTCCTCTGGTTTTTAATAGTTGCTACAGATAGTGACATTTCTCCTCACAAGATGTCACTATCTGTAGCAACTAATAAAATCCAGAGGAAGTAGATATTACAGAATCTATTATATTTTTGAAAATTCAAAGTAGCCGAAGATTATATATATATTGGCCAAAAACCTTTCCCTTCCACCATTGAGATGATGACTAGTCTTATTATGGAATGAATGAAGAAGAAGAATACAAGCGCACGACAATTGAAAAAGATATATTGGTTTATGTAGCCGACCCCAAACTTTTGCGATTAAGGCTTTGGCATTGTTATTGATAGCAACTTGTATTCCAAATCATATCACATACAAAAGGAATAGAGTATTCGAGTACAAGAAAATATTTTAAAGCAAAAGTTCAGATCAGCAGGACCTTTTCTAGCAGAAATGAAGCGTACATGTCCAGGACAAATCTCTACAGGGACAAGATCACCATCATCTGCGTCACCATCTTCCTCAACTAACTGTTCATCTTTTCTAGATCCTGGATCTTTACCGAGACAATTGGCAGGGAGTTGCTGATCAACATCCTGACAGAATAGAAAAGATAAAAGGGACTGTTCATCTTGCTCAGGAAATAAGCAGCAGAGCTAAAAATAGATTACCCCCAGTTGTATATTGTATTCGTACCTCAACCATATTAGAATTACGCAGTTTCCGCCACTGCCTTTGCAACTTCTTACGGCGAGAACTTCTGCAAGCCTAGGGAAAGAAAGAAAAAAAATAATATTGTTGCCTATAATACGAAATAAAAACCAATCACAGAACATCCATGACAAAAATTGATCTTCATGATAAGACTCTGAATACTGTCAGGGATGAAAAGGCTAAGCAACAGGCAAGAGATGGCAGCAATTACGGGCCAACAATTTCCAGAATATAATAAATGCAAAATAATAGAGACGTATGATTATGTTATCAGTTGACCACACTCAATAGTCACTTCAACAGATATATACAACGGATCATATCATTAATCATATTGATCGATCTTCCAATATATGAAATTTGAATAGACACATTATAAAAACCATGTTAGCAAAGCAGACAATCCAAACAATGTTCTAACACAGAGTACATGACATGATGACAAACCACTAGGTATTTGATGTTAAATCTAGAAAACTGAAATTTGAAGAAAGCAAACTTAAGGGATCAGAAAGCGTGATAAGTAGCATACATGAAGACCTACAACAGAAATAAACTGCAAGAAAAGGTCAATCCTGCTAGTATCACGACAGCAAGCATCGGATAAACTTAGTTTATTACCCCAAAAAGAGTTGTCCACATGGCCTCAAAGCATATCAAAATCAAATCTCAAAAGAAAATCCGACATTATATATAAGAAATTATTGGGTTCCCAAAGCATTTGAGACGATCTTTTAGAATATGTGTTGTTCAGTAATTGCAAGTTGCAACAGAAAAGTTGCAACGCAAAAACAGAAAATGCAGTTGAATAATAATCATTTTGTTATTGCTTACCTGTTTAGATTTAGGCACACCAGAGCCATTTATCGTTTCTTCCCTTTTCTCCTCAGGTTCACTGCATCAACAGAAGCAAGACTTTGAGAAAAACAGTTCAAACATCAAACTGATGGACCTGATAGAAAAATATTTTCAAATCTTGTTTTCTTTTTAATATTTGATAGTGACCCTAAAATTTCCAAAGCCTAGTTCACATTTTAAAATAACAAGAATAACTCAAAGTTAGCTCAAGGACCCACAGAACAAGAAGAGTATAGCTCCTGTAGTGCAACAATCTCTTACAAAACGATAGGATCATGTAGCAACTGAAAATTAGAGGAAGTATATAAAAGGCAGGAGACAATCCAAGTATTCCGATATTACCACATTTAATTTGGAGAAAGCAGCAAGCTATTCAATGTCAACAATCAACATACAGTGAATACACAAGAAAAATTCTTCATCCTCTCAGATTCATAATAGTTAATACTCTTTAAAGAAGTCAGAACAAGAAAAATTTGAGACCAAACTGCCTCAAGAGGAGTTTCCCAGGGTAGTAAGCACATCCACTGTCCAGTGTCCATATCAAGAGAGTACTATAATTAGTAGAACATGAAAGTAACAATTAAATACAAAGTTTCCCAGTGTCCATAACAATTAGACTCTTAACTAAACCAAGCAAGCAAACTGCTGCCAAAGCAAGAAATTAAATACAAACAAAATTAGAATCTATAGCAGCACGAAAGCAGAACAACACAGAGCATTTACTTAGTCCCACAAAATTAGTATCAGTAGCTTTCAAATGTCATTAGCTACTGATACTAACCTACACAAAGTTTTACATATAGCCAATATCAAGAAGATAGATTCCAGTTTCAAAACATCCAAAGAATCATGAATGAGATTCCCGAAAAAATTCCTTCCCCCAACCACCAATGGGCAGAAACGACAAAATAGCAGATTGTGATCTCATGGTCCCTAATTGCCTTAGTGAATAGCATGGAGATAGCTGTTAAATAACTAATGACCCTAACTGGCCGACTATAAGGAAAATTGGATAAGCAGCTAACATGTAAAGTAAATTCGACAGCACAAACAGCTGCAATAATATTCTGCACACCTTTATATAGATTCTAACAACAATGTTAAAAAAAACGCTAAACAAATAAAAAAAAAAGCTGCAAGAAAATCTAGAACCTACTTGGACTTGGATCCTGGCTCCAAATCATTGGTGCAATCTACAGCGATTTCACGCTTACTCCCATTTGCAAGCTTTCTTTTCTTCTGCAGTGTTTTTATAGGTTCATGATCATTGTCCTTCTTTACGGCATCTTTAGACGTCAAGCATCGCTGTCTCTTTCTGCTATACAAAAAAAATATTCAATAACCAATGATTAAATTTCTTGTAATTTTGACTAAACAGTATGAATAAGATTTAGAAAAAAAATAAAAAAAGCACAGATACTAGGATCTAGGGGAAAAAAAATAGAGCTCATGTAATAACAAGAATTAAACAGTGCAGCATTACATTAGAAGCCTAGAACTGAGAACAAACACTGCCGAAATAGAGAAGGGTATCTAACAAGATCATTTAGGCAGAAAACAGTATAGGAAGTAAGGAACACTGTGAATGGCAGTCTATAAAGCATATACAACTTGGATACCCCCTCCATCACAGTTTTCTTTCACACTTCTCCACTCACATATATTCAACATTTACGAGGCAGGAGAACTTATTAGTGCAAAAATAAATGTGATAGCAATTAGCAAGGTATATCCTTCCTTTAAATAGTGTTTCAGCTAAAGTACTCTTCTTTTTTTTTTTACTAGCAATTTAGTCCTGATTTTCGCTTTCAAGTTTCAAATTAATTTTGACTAAGTTTCAATTTATTAGGGTTTTTCTGATTTTGATTTTGTATGTTGCAGAATCGTGATGAATAGCTTGTTTGATTTGCAAATTCTGTGTTGGTTTAATGTGAATTTGGTTGAAACTGGTAATTTTAGTTTGACATTTTATTTCCTATACTGAAGCTCATTTAGCTAAAATGTAGCTTTGTGTTTGTTTGAGATAGTATTCCTAAGATAATATGTCAAAGAGAGATTCATTAAACACATTTGTCTAAGAGCATATACACATGTTAGCATTTTGAAAGTGCATGTACGTAGCTTAAGAATTTGCACTACAATTTCTTCATAACACAATCTTTACCCAGCTAGAGGCATTGGCATTTACAAACTTACCTAAAAAATCATAATTTCAACGCTCATTAAAGTTGCATAAGTATGCTGATGTATAATAATAAAGCTGATAAATGAAGAAAATAAAGAAAATATGAGACAGAATAATGGAGAAGAGAACTTGAACTAACATTATATAAATGGATTGTTGATGTTTAGGGATTATAAGGAAGAAAATGGAAATTGCAATTACGTAATCGGGATGGAGTAATATTGTGTACGATATACATGAGAAATTTCGGATCTTTTTAATACCAGAAACAATTTTTCTTTAACAAGCTTGGGCAAACATTCGGAAGATATGAGTATCCTCAAACTAGTCAAACATATATTTGCCAAACAGCATGCCTGTCCAGAAACATATTTTCTTAGGGGAGTGGGGACCATATCTAATCTTCAATTGAAACCGCAGAACAGAAAACTTTTCACATAAATATAAAGCATTGCCTAAAACCGTAAATCAGTTCATTTTACTATGTTTTTATATGACTATAGCCAATGATAGCCACATATATCAATAAGGATCTAGTGCTCTACAATGTAAATCAAAATCCAAAGTTGACAAGACAAGAAATCGGGGACATTTTAGCTTTGTGCCATTTTTGGACAGATCATTAGCATATACATGGGTGAAAAAGTTAAAGGTCATATAATATCTTGCCCTTTTACCAACAGATTTGTTTCCATCTATTGCTATGTTCCATCTATTGCTAGTAAGTCGTTATAGTTTGAACAAGAAGTTAAATGACAAATGCCAAAAAATTACAAATGACAAAGAAAAAAATTGTGAAAAAGTTAAAGGTCATAACCTCGCACTGTTATGACTCTATGACTCGTTTCTAGGTCATCACAAAGTGAATCGTCAAGTTAAAAAAATCATGTTATCATACTAATTCATGTTTTCAAGAACATATATTTAAAATTAAAGCTTATAATAGGCCTTTTGGAACCTAGTACACTTTATAAGTAAGATTAAAATGGCTAATATGTCAAAAACATGCTAAAAATGGTTGTCACTCCATGTTTTTGAATCATGGAGTTTTGCGGTTCAGTATGCTCAAAATACATAACAAAGTGGTAGTTATGTAACAGAACAATTTCATTTTTATTAAATGATGATCGGAAAATCAAGCAATTAATATCACTGAATCCCAAAAGACTAATACATCTCATAAAAAAGAATAGATTAAGGTTCATAGGTAAAATAAACGAACACCATAACATGAATGAGAAAGAGTTTCAAAAACATACTTAGTCATCTCAATTGGGCTAGTTGCTTTTTTCTTCTTGAAAGCAACGTCTCCATCAGGAGCACATTCCACAAATGCCCCTGCCTCATCATCCTTATCACTTACACTTTGGTAAACCACAGTCTCTTTGTCAAACTCCTCATTTGCCAAAAGCCTGACACCAGAAGGTAATAGTTGCTTGTCTACTGTTTCGTTTTTAAGACTAGGCATTGCCCCTTCAATTGCCTTCATCGTATCACACGTGCCCAACCCTTTTCTTTTCACACTGATAGTAGAACAAGCATTCAAGTACATTCAGGACTAATGAAAACAACAAAGAGATATTCTCATGCTAATTGCTAAAGTCCAAAATATAACCAGGAAATAGAAGTATTGTGAAAGAAACTCGCCTAATTAGATCTTTATCCTTCAAAATGGTCGTTGACTCAAAAGGTGGAAGAACAAATCCATCCATCTACAAAACCAAAAACAAAAAATTTTGTTCAGTGCAATATACAAGGGAGCTCGTAACAGATACACTAATGCTCAAAAATCAAAATCACAAAGATAGAACAACAGTCAGAATCCATGGCAACTCCCCAAGGCATCAATGTCACATGTAGTGGTAAAACAAGACAATATTCCAATTGGGCAAGTGATGGATTGAAAATTTCCAAGCGCGAAAATTTTAGGCTCAAATAATTTTCACAATTTTTCTTTTGACAGGGTTCATTTGAACATTGATCAAGAAAATCAAAGCAGAAGAATCTACAAGTACGAAATTAGTTTTGAACATTAATAAACAAAAAGAACATAAGTATTCAGACGGGAAATTCGAAAATAAGAAAGAAAGGATAGTAAAATGAATGTTCAATAATGATAATCATCAACTAAAAAATGTAAAAGTCTTGTATAGACTTGACCACACTATCTCTGAGTGCCCAACCTAATAATAAGTATTTTTGATGGTACTTGTCAAGTAAAAATGCTTTATAAGATTGCTTCATACTAAAATAGCGTGGACCAAGTATATACAAGGTTTTCTCCTAAAATACTTGTACCAAACTGGTAATTATAACATAGCCACCAAAAATACAAAACCCTAATGCCCTTTAACACACTAAATAACCACTACTTAAGTAACATGGTCTAATCTTCTCCCTTCTATAGCTTCCAATACTATTTCCAAGTTCCAAGTCAAAAGGCTAACTATTTGTCAAATTTCATCAATTAGTTTGTTATAACCTGCAATCTATAAAGTGATAGTGATAACAAATTTAAGTAAAATACTCACAACAACAAGAACTTCACTGACATAAAGTAACTTTCATAATTTATCTTTCCATATGGCTCTGAGTGATTATAGAACTTTGTGGGTGGTAGAACCTTGCCTTTAAAAAAAGAATTGAAATTGCTTTGTTAACGACACTCCTAACAAACCACAAAAACTTAATGACGAACCAAAAAGAATGAACAGAATAAATAAAAGACACATAAAACTGAGCATAGTAAAAAACTTTTTCTCCTCTGTAGCTAAAATGAGAAAATTAGACCTGACAAACAACATAAATGTCAAAATGAATCAAATGACATTGAAAAAATTACACATAAAAAACGAAATTCATCGGCCTTATGATCAAATATGAAATACCCAACTATGATCAGCCCCTAAAAACATAATCAAACAACAAAATCATCAAAAAGTAGAAGAAAAAAGACATGCAAGAGAAAGAGAAAGTACATAGAGAATGAGACCATGAGGGCAAGATTCATGGAGATCAAAAGAGTGAATGATGTATGCAACAACATCAGAAATTGTCTCATGGTGTGGTTTGAGAAAAACCCATGAATGTTTGAGACCATTTTTCTTCTGGGTTTTACTCAAAATATTTGGGTCATGAAATTTTAATCGTAATCTTCGAATTGTAGCTTCCATCATTGCAGATGGAAGAACCAAAGGTAGAAATTTTGGAAGAGATTTGAAGGGTTTTTGCAGAAAGGAGTGAAGTAGGAAGTCGAGATTTTCTGGGTTATTGTAAAAGGTAAAAGGGGGTGGTTTTTTTTTTTTTTTAATTATGTAAAAGGGAGCTTAAACCCTTGGATTATTGGATGTCGTTTAGACGTGAAGGTGAACGTCAAGGTGGAGTTTTTTTTTTTTCTTTTTTTTTTTTTTTTGCTTTTTACACCTATTGGTTAAAATATTAATATAACATTGTGTTTTGATAAAAATAATTTTTTTAACAAAATAATAGGAGAATAAGAGATTTTTAGCCTCAAAACAAAAGGAGGTTAAGGAAATTAATCTTTTATAAATTCTTTCTTTTTAAATCTACTTCACCGAATTTGTTATTTAAATTCTAAACAAAAGAAATTATATTCCTTCAAAATTTTTACTTTTTATTTTTAATTCTTTGCAATTTTAAACAAAGTACCCTAGTCCATTCTTTACCTCCACACCACTTAAATAGAACCATGAAGGGACATGGGTGTCAACATTAATAATCTCGACACTTAAATTTAGGTGTGTTTGGTAAAATTTATAATTAACTTTTTTTATAGTTCTTTCATTGCTCAAAAAGAAAAAAAAAATTGTGTTCGATTGATAATTTAGCTAAATTTTAAACCAAGCTCTTTTTCATTAGCTTTTGGCTTAGTAGTCCACTTTTCTATAATAAACAACTAAATAAAAGCCAATACATAATTTAACAAATCATTTTCTTAAACAATTGACTTATTCAATTAGGTTAACGCCAATAAAAAAGTCAAAATACTTCAGATTATGAAATAAGCCAACTAACACAACCAACAACCATTAGTCAAACCCCGTTAGTATTTATAAGATCAGTTCAATAACAATAAGTTTTGTTCAGTTGATAGTTTTAGCCCTTTAAACATTGTATCATGTCTCAAGCCCAAATCGCGAACCCTACAAGTCAAGTATATCTGTATATGCAAGATGCATAATTTCCTCTTGATCCAACATCATACAGGGTGGGCATTGGGCAATGGGCAATGTGTAGGAGATCTGATGCTCAAAACCTTCAAATCCAACTCTTGAAAATGAATTTCAGACAGTGTAATTAGACACTAAGAAACTGATAATGAAATCTAGCTTGGGTACATATTACTTGCTCAAATCAATAGCAAGGCATTTGTAAAAGAACAGCTAGACCAGAATATATCAATAGCAAATTGCAGAGTCTAATTCAAAAATGAATGTTTCTGCGTTTTGCGACTAGTTTGCAGGCTCTATGAAGCCAGCATTCATATTTTTGTTCGGTGATTGAAGAATGTTACAGAATTTCAAAATCCAACATCGACATAAGCCTGATTGCAGCAGTGGGCATCTCCTCCAGACCACTCTCGTAGACCCCTGCAAAAAAATACAGCAAACAGCTATAAATAAACAAATCTATCTTTCAATCATTCAAACTACATATGTATGCACCTTGTGAGCTTCTAAAAACATTCCTGGTTAAAAAAGGCCCAAAATCTAAATCTTAACTGTGAAACAGTTCCTAGTTCCTTTATAATGTCTATGTTTTTACAGCAAATTCACCACATTAAATGTGACGAGAATAAATTCACGAATCTAGGAATTAGACACGTTCAGTTCAGCATAACACCACCTTAACAAGATTGAGAGTGACTAGAATAAGCCACATTTGCTTTCATATGTCAAGCCATAAATCAGGAAAATGATACTGCATTGCTACATAGCAGGACATAATGGCATCCCCATGCGCTATATTTATACAACATTGAGAGTTGAGACACACTATCTGCCCGGTAGAGAGGTTGAGGCAGGCTAGCTGGGGTGCAAGTGAAAGCCTAAGTGATACCAAAGAGTGAGAAGACAAGATAATCCAACATGCTACAATGAGAAAGTGAAAAAATCCTGTCCAAGCTGAGGTCAAGCTTTTTGACGGCAACTGTGCAACACTTTTATATTAAGTATGTTCACCAACACTAAGGAGCAAGTGTAATGGTAAAAACCAAGCAAATTTCATATACATAATACAAGGGGTTTTGAAACTATAAGTAACGTAGCAAGTGCAATGGAAGTACACTTACCATTGTGTAAGGGCTGAATCAATTACATTCAACATGGCATGAGCGTTTCAGAAATCGACACCCCCCCCCCCTCCAACTCCACCCCCCCCAAAAAAAAATATTTGAAACACCCCTTTGTGTCTCTTTCTCCCTCCCCCTCTCTTCCTCTAATCAAACCAGCTTCTACCTCTCAATTCAGGCAACATGAGATGGTGAATTATTCAGTTTTGATTACTTAAGGATCAGTCGAGTTGTTCTCGTTCTTAAAAGAAGATTACTCACTTTTGTTATTATAAACAGATTGTTGACCATGCATTTGTCAGGTTCAAAAAATTTCAAACAAAAGTAAGTTATTTATGATTTGTACCAATTGCACGCCAACATTGCAACTTGTAGGAAACAGTAATGAGCTGTTATTAAAAGGGAAATTCTACATGGTAAGCACCAGGTATGGAGAAATGTCAGTGGTAGCCAATCTTATTTTTCTTTCTACAAAATAGCACCTAACTTTTGCAAAACTAACTACCGTAACTATATTGCACCAAAAATGTTTAAAAACTGTTAAATCTGAAAATTACAATTTTTGTTTTTTGCTTGATTGTGAGGCACATGTATTCCATTATTCAAAGTTCAAATTTATTTTGCCAACATCACAACAATTTATGTTCAAGAAGTAGGATTGATTTGACCATTTTATAATCTATTCACTGCTGGATTAGGTGGTTATACCCTTGGTTATAAAAAGCGTGAGGTGGGCACAAGGGGTTTTGCATCACCTTCACCTCTACACGTCTCTAACATGCCTTGATACACTTTTAGAATATAAAAAATGCACGGCAAACCTTGTTTCTTCATAATATTTTCAATTTGGCACCCAGGCAGCCCTAATGCGTCTCCACACCGCCTGTGGAATTCTCTAAAACTCATCAAATAACTAGTTCTTACACACTTTTTCCTTTTTACTTTGTTTCAATAACCACTCATGCCTACAACTAAGCATTGTTTATTGTTCTGACCGTTATGATTGTTTTATATTTCTTTAGTCATGATTTTAGCCTTAATTTTTATCTTAAATTGTGGGTTGTGTTTTTTTGTCTTGTCTTATCTTGCTTTGCTTTCCTTTGCAATTATTTCTCGAACTGAAAAACTCTTTCGTTGCATCCTCCTTTAAGGGTATAATTTGACGTCTTTCATCCCACCCCATACCTTGATCATGAACGGACTGAGTGTGATGACGATGATGCATTAAAACTACTTCAACAAGTAAATTACCTATAACTTACTTGACCTTGGGATGTGAAGCTTAATTTAAGGATAACCAAACAACCAAAACTGAACTAATTCCTCCACCTCTACTATTCTTTCCTTGATCTTTCTCGTTTCTTCCCCTCGATCCTTTCCCTTCCTTCCTAAATTCAAACAAGTTGTTCAAGTTGTTGCAACTCATATAACAACATAAGGCATTGTGATTAATGAAATCTCTCAAATTACAAAAATGCTAATCTTAGATAGTAATTCCAACATGGTACATTACTATTCTATTGATTTGACACATGTTAAAACAAAGGCAACACCTCAATGCCTTCCATCACGTACCATAAAGAAACTAGGATATCAATTCACACAAGTTATATACCCTGACAAGTGACAAGTAACAACATACACTTCAACTACCAAACCCAAGCATCCAAGTATCCAAACAATTCTCCAACTTACTACAAACAAGAGAATCTGAAACGAGACAATCTCATGGTGGTACATTTTTATTGGGCTGACAGCCTGACACATACATTTAGTGTATAAGTAATCACTTACCATTTCAAACTAATCAATTAGATAAATGAGTTATAGTGAAACGGTCTCATACAAGACGAAAAGGAAAAAAAAATGCCACCTTAGTACCTAACAGACATTGCACCAACAAGAACTTGCCTAATAGCACTGGTGGTTGGTCAGGTAAGGAAGTCGATGTAAGCTGACTTACCATTGTCATACCAAAGTAATTTCCTGGTAAGACAAATTGTCAAAAACTCAAAACCACCAATAAAATTTTTGACTTTGTCAACCTCATAAAGAAAACTAATCAAAAACTACCTAAAAATGCTTTCTTTGGTATAATACAAGTATACAACCAACACACACAATCTCAAGACTAAACTCACTATGACTCCAAGGGTCGATTTGCACTTGAGTTGCAATTGCACCCAAATTTCCCCCAATTCTTTGATTTATGTCTCTAGCAGAAAGTATACAAACAAGGATCAATATCAACTATTCGACCAGATGAAAAAAAAAATGAAATATACTGACAATAAAGGAAAAACCACTCAAATTTCACCCATCTATTAATTTTTTTTCAGTTGCAAAAGTATCCAGACAAGGATCAATTTCAAGAGTCAACTATACATCTGAAATTAAAACAATTGATAAATCAAGAGTAATAAGAGAGGAGAAGAGGAATTACTATTGTAAACGTTGTTGGTTAAACGAGGACAATACTCTTATCTTTCAAATTAAGACTCTCAATAGTGAAACGATCCTTGAAACCCCCTCTTGCAGATCGAAAATGCCCTCGGAAAGGAGCAAAAGCAATATAACCCGCAACTGCTACAGCATAACCTCCTTTTATTCTTTTAACGTAAAACCCTTTCACCTGAGAATTTGTCCTCCAAATCTTACGTAATTCCATGGCAACTCTCTTTTGTCTATATCTTCTCGGAAGAACTAGTAAAGGTTCACCAGCTACCACACCTTCAGCATCTGCAGATTCTGCAACCAAATCATTAAACCTTCCATAAGCTCGTTCTTTTGCAGTCGAATCACCAGCTACTAAATCAACGAAAATCCTCTCTAACATAAACTTTCTAACCACTGTTTCACCAGCAACTAAATCCATGAACCCAACCTTATTTTCAAATCTAGTTTTTGGATTGTTTTTCACACCAATAAGCTGGTCTTCTAAACAAGTTCTGGGAGTTCCAATTCCTGAATCAACCAAGAACATTCGTTCATTTAAGCGTAAGACATCAGCTTTTAAGGAAATACCATTAGTTAATTGGAAACTGGTATTAGATTTTGGAAATATTCGATTCATATAATAACTTGTGCTGTTGATGGAATTGGGATTTTGAGATGATGATGATGATGAAGAATACGATTGAATATTATGGAGTGAAAAATTAGGGTTTTGCGGTTCATGGCTATAACGGGAAAATGGGGAAAAGTTAACAGCAGTAGGGTAGAAAGATCTAAGATAAAGAGGAGTAGCCATGCGAGAAACCTCCATTAATCTGCTCATTTTTTGTATAATTTTTTACTGTTTTTTGGTTTCGCTTGAATGGCTGGGATATTATAGAGAAGGTTTGTTGTAAAAGAGGAAGAGAAAGTGACGAACTGACGATGAAAGGAGAAGAAAGAGCCGGCAAAAAAATAAAAATGCACGTGAAGCTCACGTGTAAGTTTTTACTCTTAATGTGGGATGATATACTTTTATTTGTTTTTTATTTGGGATTTTTCCTAGAAAATTCATAATATGTTAAAAATTAAATTATAAGTGATTATAAGACTAAAAAAATTGTTATTATTCTTAGTTAATCAATAGTTGGTATTATTGTAGAAAAACTAATAAAATATTATATTATTCACGGTAATTTTTCTTTTATTTCTTGATGGGACACAATGATAAGAATCAAATAATTCACTTGACTATGTTTTTATTAATTATGAATTAAAAACTAATTATAAATTAAGAATAATAAATAAATATAAAGAAACTCACATACCCACAAGATTAGATATATTATTTATTTCTAAATTCGATGGAAATTAATTCACATATTATTTGTCAAATCATAGGGGTTATTTGTCAAATCAATTTTCAATAATATTTTTTTCTAAATTCGATGGAAATTAATTCACATGTTATTTATTTGTAAATAAACTCACATACATTTACTAAAAGAAACTCATTTATATATATGAAGTATTGTATAATAAATTGTTTATTCATTTGATAATGATAGAATTATAACAAATATAAAGGTTTAATAATTAAATTTATGTTGTAAGTGAACTAATTTTATAAAATAATATATTATTCATATCAATAAATATTTATAACATTTTTTTTAAGTAAATAAATATTTATAACATAATTTGTGTTTTTATAGGGGATCTATATAATGTATCAATGTTTAGTTAAATCATGTGGTGTGCCCACAACACCTCAACCGCCTTATTTGACCATTGTTCTCCAATTTTCTAAACTTCGACAATCGACAGTTGCTTCATACCCACAAGGCCACACTCAACACTGAGCGGAGCCATGGCCGCTGAGCTCCGAGAGCTCCGCCATTCCAGCTCCCTCGGTAGCCGAGCCTCTTCTTCCCCTCGTAAAAACCCTACACAATCACAGGAAATACTTAAACAGGACGACGCCGTTTCGCCTCTTCTCTCCGACTCAGATGACCGCTCGCGTGATCACCGTTCACCCTTCTTCATCTGGTCCCTGTTCTTCTCCGAAGATTCTAGAAATGCTCCTTCTAAATTCTCCCTTTTCTTCATAATCTGTCTTGTCCTTGCTGGATTCGTCTGCGTTTCTTCCCTCATTCGTCGCTTGGTATGCTCCTTTTTAGATTTACTACTATCTTTCTTTTGGATTTAAGTGTCATTTTTTTTTGAGATTTGGTTTCTGGGCTGTTAGATTTTTTTACTCAATTTGGTAATGCGGTCTTTGTTTCTTTTTAATCAATGTGATGGGAATTTGAGATTTTAGATTTAATCATGGGTTGTAACTTCACTAACTTGTAAGAAATTTTTGCCTTCAATTACTACTTTACAAGTTCTGAAAAAGGGGTAACTTAGAAATCGTGATGGCTGTACTTATAAGATTCAGAGAATTATCAAGTGTATAGCTTTAATTTTTGATAGAAATGGTTCAGTCACACTTTTTTCCGGGTTTTATTTGATTTTGGTTATGACAGAGATTTTGATTGTGGTTTAATTTCTTTCTCGGCCTTTTGGCTAAGATCAAGTGAAGTATCTTATAAATTATAAATTTGATGGGATTGAGATTTGGGTTTAAATGTTATGGTTTGTAACTTGCAAAAGATTTATGCTTTTAATTACTTGTTTACAAATTTTGGCAATTGGGTAAACTAGAAATCTTGCTTGTTGTAAACTTGTAATCATAGCAATGTTGATTTAAAGCTTGAAATGTTGTAAGAATGGTGTTTGCTGTCACTCTTTTTTGATTTTCTGGGTTTTAATTGATTTCTCGATGTTACTATTTCACAAAAACTTTGATTGTTATGAAGAAATTCAGAACATTTTTGATGGCATAGCTTAAAATTCTGTTAGATATGGTGTGGCAATGTTGCTTTTGTGATCCTTTTCAACCTAAATTCGAGGATTTGTGGTATTTTTCTATATTTCCAGGAAAATTTCAACTGATTTGTAGTGTTATTCCGTGACGTTCTTGATGTAGTTTGATAACTAATTAAATGTTCAATTTTAATTTATTTTCAGAATGCACCGTACTTGTGCCAGAAGGATGGCATTACTCTCCAGTGTCCTCGGGTAAGCTTCGTGTTGGTTTCGTATATATGACTAACTTTCTTCACTTTGATTCCTTCTCTTGATTGATAATGTGTTTTTTGTTTGGATATATAGGTCAAAGAGGCACCCTCATTATGGGAGAACCCGGAATCAGCAACTACATCGTGGAAGCCTTGCGCAGAGCGTCATACTAATGGCATATCAGGTTATTTATTGGAAAATAACTGTAGAAGTCTTGAGACTGTTTTTACTTGATGAGACTGTAGTTTCCTCCATGAACCTGGAATTTTGAAGCATTTTTATAATTTTGGATATATGTGCAATTTCTTGAAGATGTTCCTGTTGTTGTGAGCTTATGATTTCTCTACTAGTTGCTGTTGAAGCACTGTATCTTTATAGTTGTTATGTTGTGATACTAGTTCCTACTTCATATATCTACAGCTGAACCTTTTGGTTTGGACTTTTGCCAAATGTGATGTTGGACTGTGTACCTTGGTCATGCGGGATTTGTTAATCTCGCTGAATTATCTGAATCATTGTTCAAGTTTACTTTCTTTCTAATGTATATTATTGATGCTTGAAGCTCCTCCTGCGGAGAATGAAACAAATGGATATATATTTATACATGCTGAAGGTGGTCTAAATCAGCAAAGAATTGCCGTATGTTTCATATTCTTTACTCTTATTTATTTAAGTGCTAGTCAACTTTCATGTATTATGTTTATAGTTGATAGTTGACTATCATGTATTATATTTATACATAGGTGTTATATATAAGTTCTTTGACATCGCTGCTTGCTTAGTTTTTTACATTCGACCTTCACCTAGTACTTTCATTTTTATGTTCTGTCTATAGTTCCTTATGGTAGTATACTTTTCTAGCTACTTGTTGAATAGAATTTACCCTGAGTTCCTGTGGTTTCTGTGTAGATATGCAATGCAGTGGGTGTGGCCAAAATATTGAATGCCACACTTATATTGCCGGTGTTGAAGCAAGACCAGATTTGGAAAGACCAGACGTGAGGCACCTTATTCATATTTCACTTTTAAGGCTGTGTAAATTTAGCATCTTCTGTTAAGTGGCTGAATTTGTCATTTTATCCTAAATTTTTGCCCTTTCTACCGTTCAGGAATCTTAGTAGTTTATTAATTTTTCCAAGTTGGTACTAAACTACAAATGGAATTAGTTTCGTCTGTTTGACTTAATAAGAGATGACGAAGTGCTCCCTTGTCTACTATCAGCGTTCATCCACTTGAAACTCTGCAATAACCTTTTAAATAGGTTCTCCTGTCCGTGATCAGTAGGATTAAGAGAATAAGAGTTTTACTATTATTTTTCGCAGAGATTATTCTTTTACTCAAGGGGAAATCTTTGTATAAAATATCCTTTTTTTATTCTACAGGAAATTTGAAGACATATTTGACGTTGATCATTTCATTGACTACTTAAAGGATGATGTGCCAATTGTTCGTGATATTCCAGCGTGGTTCACCGACAAATCAGAGTTATTTACAAGCATAAGGTTTGTTTGCCTGAAGTTTATCTTTGTTAAGTTACATTCCTTTCTCTCTGAAATAAGAATCCTCTTTAGGAGGCATGCATATAAGTGATGCAAGGGGATTGCATTGCTCGATTGTCAGAGTCTCATAGTTTATATCCCAGAAGTCCCGTCTTCGCATCTTTTTCTAGTAAATTAAGGTTACAGCTCTCAGTTCTCGTGCAGTGATGGGCTCTTTACGATAAGCACCCATTTCTTGTTGGCGAGACATAATTTAATTATGCAACCTTATTGTTCCTCGCATGTCTTGTTTTATTAACTCTACATTATTCCCTTTCTTCTCTTAATCATCTTCTTTTGAAAGCCACTTCTAATCAACTACATTGAGATTACAATTCACAAGCAGTACCCTCCATAATTTCACCTTACACTTGATGATTAGGAATTAGGAAAGCTTGATTGGAATCTGAAATACTTTGAATATATAGATTGTTTTATATTGTCATGTTGTTTTCTCTGTCAAAGTCTAGCTTGCAAGGTTTATACAAGCACACAACTATCAAATTACTGCATTCTTCATCACATATCATTAAATCAACGAGATTTAAATTGATGGTTGGTCTTTGAAGTTGATAAGATTACTCCCTTTGTCCCATTGGTTTCACAAATTACAACAATTTTATAAAATTGTATTTTGGTGGAGTAGTTGTAAATAAGACAAGAATAAGTGGACAAAAGAAATATGTAGATGAGATGAAGAAAAAGAATGAATTTGCGGATGAAATTAAGAGAGCGAATATGAGACCATTGCTGAAAATAGAATTTAACAAAACCAAAGAAATGATTCTATATGAAATTGTAGCAAATCAAAGGGACAGATGGAGTATATTGCCAGAAACTATATATTTATAATTGGTATCCATTGTTACCTTTTATTTCTGTTACTTCAGCTGAGACTTGTTGATTCTCCAGATATCATATCGTTTGGCCCCTATAATAATTTGGAATTTTCAGCCTATTGTTTTTAATTACTTTTATTAGATAAAAACTAATTTTTTTTCCGGGGTTTGTGAATGTATGATAGGCGCACTGTAAAGAACATTCCAAAATATGCTTCAGCTCAGTTTTACATTGATAATGTTCTGCCTCGAATCAAGGAGAAAAAGATAATGGCCCTTAAGCCTTTTGTTGATAGACTTGGGTAAGTTTTAGTTGATGTTGATCTTTATATCCTTTTGAAATGGATACATCTTTCCTAATTGAAAATTCTTTCCCTCTTTTTAGGTATGATAATGTTCCTCCAGAAATAAACAGGTTGAGGTGTAGGGTTAACTATCACGCCCTAAAATTTCTTCCTGAAATTGAGCAGATGGCTGATCAACTGGCTTCAAGAATGAGAAACCGAACTACAAGTTCAAACCCATACATGTATAGATCTTTACTCTTAGTGGGAGAGTAGTTATTTTTGTGTGCACTTTTTATTCGGTTTTGTGGTGTATTGCAGGGCTCTTCATCTTAGATTCGAGAAAGGAATGGTGGGCCTATCGTTTTGTGATTTTGTTGGAACTAGAGAGGAAAAAGAAAAAATGGCAGAGTATAGGAAGAAGGAATGGCCAAGGCGCTATAAGGTTATAGAAGTGAAACTTAGCCTTTTAGTTGACTATTTATTATATATACAAATCAAGTTGTGTAAACATGTCAATAGTTGGAAACCAAGAAATGCTTAATACATTCATTAGTTTCTTATTTGAGTGTTCATTTGCAGAATGGTTCCCATTTATGGCAATTAGCTCTTCAGAAGCGGAAAGAAGGCCGGTGCCCACTTGAACCTGGGGAAGTGGCTGTGATTCTCCGTGCTATGGGCTATCCTAAAGAGACCCAAATATATGTTGCATCTGGGCAGGTTTATGGAGGACAAAATAGGATGGCACCAATCAGGAACATGTTCCCAAATCTGGTTAGTTTTTCTTATCCCTTTCTAACACCCTCTGTAACGCAGGCGTAGTATTCTTGGTGGTAATATGGCTGTGAATAGGTGTTTGTATGGTAGTGTGGGAGATTGTAATGTAGACAAGCATACTCAAGCTCCCGAAATGTTGAACACTAATTGTCAATACGAAGCATAACTCTTATCTTCCCTCCCCTTCAGTATACATACAAACTAAGAGGTTAACTTTGTTGGCAAGAAATAATAAACTAACAATCCCCATAACAAACTTATAACAAAATAACTGAAAAATGTTCCATTATGATTTTGTAGGTTCTGCGAATGCCTCTTTTGCTCTTGTATAGTTTCCCATGTATGACACCTGCCTAAAGAATTTGGTTTGTGTACACAAGTCAAATAGCAACTGTAAAAAGGGAGGGGATTAAAGAACTTTTGTTGATGTATAAATATTTCGCTCCTCCTTTAAGCTATTACATTATTGACATACCATTGTTATCCTGTTCTCGAAGGAGCCAGAAGTATATAATTCTTTGGCTTTTGATTATAATGAATTATAGTTTAATGGCTCATTAAATTATTTGCACCTTTATGTGAAGTTGGAGATATTCGCAATCAAGGGTCTTTTGAAAAACACCTTTTTGTTATTACAAGAATAAGTTTGCGCTCATTTATCCCTCCAATTCTGCGAGGCAGGAGTCACTTGAACATTGGGACGATGTCATATTGTTGTAGATAGAGTTAGAAGTAATATATGAAGCATACTTGCATGTAGGCTTACAATAAAGGATATAACTAGCTAAGAAGTACGCCTCTGAAGTAATTTAACTTTCTGTAATGTGAATATTTGATAGGCATGTAATCTTTTCGAAGTTCGGAACATGTTATATGAAAAAACAACGCTTCAATAGTTTGTGCCCTGGCATTTTAGACATTAGCTTTATGTGGCCATGCCCATCAATTGTATCTTTGTCTGGGTAACATTCTCAGGAATTTTTACATACTACTCTTCCTTCAGTATGATTTCAGAAATAAGTCCATTCATAATTTAGAAAGAAAATTTTCATTCTAATCATTAATGAATACAGCTGTACTCATTCTTTACCTAAAATCATGCTGAAATTGTACCAATTGTTCTACAGGTGACAAAAGAAGAATTGGCAAGTAAGGAGGAGTTGGATGGGTTTAGAAAGCATGTCACAAGTCTGGCAGCGCTCGACTTCTTGGTTTGCTTGAAGTCTGATGTGTTCGTTATGACCCATGGAGGCAACTTCGCTAAACTCATTATTGGCTATAGGCGATACATGGGCCATAAGTTAAAGTCCATAAAACCAGACAAGGGCCTCATGTCCAAATCATTTGGGGACCCTTACATGGGTTGGGCTACCTTTGTTGAGGATGTTGTTGTGACCCACCAAACAAGGACTGGTTTACCAGAGGAAACCTTTCCTAATTATGATCTATGGGAAAACCCTTTAACCCCTTGCATGTGTCGGGCGTGAAGAAGAGTGCACATAGAGTTTGGAATCAGGTTTCACTTACGAAAAAATTTTGGAGTTTCTATTGCTCATAGTCATAGCAGATGCTTCCCATTTTCAGATGAGTTTTAAGGATCATCTTGCGGGAATTGCTGTATTGATGCTTTTTTTCTCGAGATTATGCTGATTGTGCTTATAAAGTTTCATGCAGAAGTCAGACAGAATCTGGAGGTTCGTGAGTAGTATTCAAAAGGAAACTGGAGTCTGCTGTCGCTAATTTATAACGGTTGATACAGAGGACGTAAGAGAGGGGTGTTCCAACTATTAGGCAATTAAGTTGTAAATTAATTGATTAGAAAATTCAAAAACTATGATGCACTACAGCTGATGGTTCTTTTTTATGTGTCTTTCCACGTTCAAATGTCGATTACTTGATTTGTTCTAAGCAGTTTATTATGGAATTTGTGCCAACCATTCACTTGAAGATTAACATTCACAGGTTGCAGCCTGCATGTGTTAAAATAAGAATGCTTCCTTGTTCCTAGTCCCTCCAATGAACTCTGCATTATTTCTTGTATTGTCATCGTTGAATTGATGTTTATTACACAATTCTGTATACAATGATTCTGGTATGCAGCATCGGAATAGGGGCATTATGCTCTATGTTTGGCTTTTATTTTAAAAAACCAAGACTAAACTAAACGGATATGGTTTGTCTTAACATGCCGAGTTCGATAGAGATAAAACTTTTACTTGTGTAAAAGGGTCTACTTTCAAACTACTCTAAAACAAATGCAGTAATTCACCAAGTGTCAATTCCAACACTGATTATGAAACAAATTCAATGCCTAATATGAAGCTTGAAAAATACCAAATTTAGAGATAGTAAGACTGAAGAATATTGATCTTGGCCTCAAAACTCCCAATATCTCCAGCCATTTTCATCACCTTGGCCTTGGCTTTGATCTTGAGCTTGATTTTTTCTGTCCTCAAGCTTTGCGTTATCTTCACCATATTTATGTTCACTCTTGTCTTGCCACTCTCCAATAGAAAAGGATGGCGACGGAACATCCTTAACTGTCGACCAAGCATTAGGTGAGAACAACTCGGCATCAAACAACTCATCAATCGTTGGCGAAACCGAGTATTCATCCTGAGAGAGTAACTCAATTGTTGGGGATGGAGCTATAGTTCCGTCATTTTCCGGCGAATAAGCATCAATTGGCGGAATTGAAATGACATTATATGTTCCTCCAGTGAATGCTATGTCATGCGACGTCGGAATTGAGCCAAAACTTTGTGAATAAGTTCCAACCGGTGACCTAATTTCTGAAATTCCGTCAAATTCTGGTGAAAACACCTTGAATCCTTCAAATTCTGGAGTAGAAGCTTCGGTCGGAGAATAATTTTGGTTAATCTCCGGTGAAAGCGAAGGAAAGTTCACGAAATGAGGAGATTGAGCTTCGATTGCAGGATCAGAGACAGAAATCTCACCATTGGTTACAGCAGAAATTGTTGGAGTAGGAGAAAGGTTTGCATGGAATGAATCAAGACGGTGAAAGTATTCTTCAGTAGAAGTGACGAGTAGTCCATCGAGGCCATGAACGGCTATCTCCGACCTCAAATAAAGGTCAGGGAAAGAGATGCGAACTCCATCAACAGCGACAAAACGACGACCATAAGAAGTGATGAAAAGAAAATGACCTGGTACAAGCGTCTGCAGATGAGGATTCGACGACAGAGAAATATTGTGAAGCTGCGATAGCGAGAGACGGCGAGGAATTACATGGAAACGAAGAGAGTGAATATACGTGAAAGCGTCTGTTGACATGTCGAGCGAAAAAAGAGCCGAGTTCGGAGGTGCAAGAAAGGTGAATCCATGACCTTTAATGGAAGTCGAGTTGAATTTATGAGAGAGAAGTTGAACAGAGAGTTCAGAAACAGCAATGGAGTTACCGAACAGATTGAAACCATTAGATTGGAGAGCAAAGATGGCAGCTTCAAGTTCACTTAGAGATAGAGCTGCCATGGAAGTAAAGATGAGGAGAGAGAAGGTCAGGTAAAATATAAGAGAATGTTGGTTGTGTTTGAGTTTGTCCGCCATTGGAGAGTTTGGTGGTGAGGACGAGTGAAATGAAGTTTTGAAGAGGTGAAATGGGGGCTTTATAGCGGGAAAATTGCTAGTGACGTCAGTAGTTTGTTAGATTAGTTATAGCCTTATAGGATATGTTCTTAGTAAAGAACAAGAATAAATAAATATACACAAAATATATTTATTTGTTTTTTTTTATATCATCTTTTCCAAGCACGGCCCTGAAATCGATTCACACTTAGTTGATCCTTTCCTTCCAACCTGTAATTCACAAAGTTTATTACAAATATGTGTTTGAGGCAAGATATTTTTACGTGTTATATGAAAGAGTATAACTAATTAATCAAAGATGAATTTGTATTTGGATATGGATGAAGTCGTCAACGATTCGACTCCAAGTTACATAGGGTCGATGTAGGCCTCCCTCAACCCACCATATACCTTTGCCTATGCTTCAAATACATCTTCATCCTACAGATAAAAAAAATCTTACCACAAAAAAAAGTTTTAATTCAATTGAGATATTTATATTCCTAAAAGTTGTGTATATGTATTTGTGAGTTGTAATTATTAGTGACAATTTATTTTTGCAAAAATATATTGTGTGAAGCTTTCAAAAACTTGAATCGCAAATTATTAAATGTTAAACTTAACACTTTAATGCTCAAATTATAAAATGCTAAATGTAATTGCTTTTATGTTGTTAAATTAATGCCTGAGAAAATGAAAAGATTAGTTGAAAAATAAATTTATGATTAGATATAAGAAAAAGTAATATTTACTTCAATTAAGACAAAACCCTATTAACAAGAGAATAAGAGCTTAATAAAGATACTTCAAATTTTGGTAAACATGTTATATACTAGTTGCCAATGTCAAATTTCAAAGTTAATGTATTTATTCATCAAAAAGTTTTGAGATAATTTATTCATTAAATACTAAATATATAGGCTAAAATGTATATTGTATTTTATATTGGCAATGCGAAAGATTTTTGAAAGTACTGTTATTTTCACGGTGATAAAACTTTTGATCATAAAAAACATTTTTTGTTCAAACTTTTTCTTTACCAATTAATATAACATTTCAAATTAATACACTGAAATCAATTTTACAAAAAAAATAAGATAACTAAAAGGAAAAATTATCCTAAATAATCTCATCTATTGTCCATCTTTCGTGAATAATCCCAACTATTGATTATTTTTAGGAAATAATTATCATGAATAATATGAACTTTCATTGATTTCCCTATAATAATACAAACTTTTGCTTAACCCTAAATAATACAAACTTTCGCTTAACCCTAAATAATACAAACTTTGATGAGAATTTCCCTCTAGTATCCTTAACTTGTTGCCATTGGTAACCTACAATTGTAGGTCAACATGCCAAAAAAAAGGAAAATACAAAAGAAAAAAAATAAAAAATGCAATAAAAAAAGAAAATAAGTAAGAAAATTAATTTCCCACCTCCTCTTATTTTTTTAGTGCATTTTAATTTTTCTTACTTTTTTATTGCATTATTAATTTTTGTTTTTTTGTATTTTTCTTTTTTTGACAAGTTGACCTACAATTATAGGTTACCAATAAGTTAAGAATGCTATAGGGAAATCCACATCAAAGTTGGTATTATTCAGGGTTAATCGAAAGTTCGTATTATTGTAGGGAAATCAGTGAAAGTTCGTATTATTCAAAGTAATTTTTCCTTATTTTTAAATAATTCAACCTTTGTATATTATCTGCTAATGTAGGTACTACTGGCTATTATGTTCACTTCCTCCCCTTATGTTTCTTCGTTGGTCTTATCCTACTCCTCTTTGGTGGTAGCCTGTAGGTAACTATAATAGCCGATTAAAATGTGAAAAGGAGCACAATCAGCAAATAATATACAAATATTAGACTATTTAAAAATAATAAATAGTTGACATTATTCACAATAGATAAACGATAGATGAGATTATTCTGAAAATTTTTCCTAACTAAAAAAAAAAAAAGTATAATTATTAAACCTATAAACATATTTTCTCGTCAAAATTAAGCTATTAGCCAAAATAAAATGGCAAATAAGCCAGAAGGAACCAATTTTGGCCGTTCTTTACGACAATGACTCAATGAGTAATTCCTAGTTGTTTTGGCGCCTTAAAAAAATTTTTGCATCGCTATTTACTGAGACATATCGTTATTATATTAATAATTTATTATGGTTTTAATGCGCAAGGAAAAAAAATATAAACCCAAACATTTTCACTCTTCTTCTCTCCTTCCTTCTTTTCTGCAAAAACATCATCAAATTCGAAGGATTTAGAATTTTCTCTCCCTTTTTTCTCTCTCTACCATCATCTTCATTCTACCCCATCATTACCAATGATTTTCACAACAAAAATTCCATCTTTCCCGTCTTTCGTTTGCCCTTGTTCTTATTTTACAAACCCTCCTAATAATTTCAATGACCCACATCATAAATCCCCTCTTTTTTCCCTTAAACCCTTAAAATTTTCATATTTCCCCGTCAAAATCTCTAATCAACATAAAAATTCTGCGTTTAATTTCAATTCATTTTGCCTATTAAATTCAAACCCAGATGGGAATTTCGATAATCCATCCATTTCTTCATCTGGGCTTGTTTCTACTAGGCTATCGAAACTGGTTTCTGAGTTTAGGTCACTTCCGGAACCGATTGATAGGGTAAAGAGGCTTCTAGATTACGCCTCTGTTCTTCCCCAAATTGATGAGTCGACTCGGTTGCCGGAGAACCGAGTTCCGGGCTGTGCTGCACTGGTGTGGTTGAATGTTTGGATGGATGAAATGGGAAGAATGAGATTTAGGGCTGATAGTGATTCAGAAATTACCAAAGGATTTTGTTCTTGTTTGATCTTTTTGCTTGATGGTGCTTTCCCAGAAGATGTGTTGAAGGTATGATGAATTTTAAATTATTTTTCTTCCTTGATTTTTTGAATTACTTAATTTGGTGTTGTTAAAGATAATATACTTTTGTTCAATTTTTTATGTTTTAGTGCATATTTATTTGATGGAGCAATTATTACTTCTATAGTATTTAATATTGCTGTGCAAATCTTTTGCTTTATTGGCTGAATTAAGATTTTGTGACCTTTTCAAATTATTACTCAATATTATATTTTGTATTAGGGATTTCAATTTCCCCTTACCTCTTGCAAGGATTCTCCTTAGCCACACACAATTATGCCAAAAGCTAATCCAAAAAAAAAATTAGGATCAACTCGAGTAGATCATTTCAAGTGGTCGTTCTCCATTCATTTTGATTTTCTACCAAAATAAAGAAAAATATTTTGTAACTTTTGATTATGGACCCTTAAATCAGCAATCACAAACATGAAAAAGAATATCTATTAGGGGAGGTGGGATGTTGGGTTGCATATGCGTTTAGTCATCCTATAAGAAAACTATTTAGTGGTTTGGTTGGTTGAGTATGTCATTGTACTTTAGCTACAAGCTTACAATATCCCAAGATGCTTGAAGAATATCCTAGCTGACTTGAGATTAGCGCTTTGTTTGGGAACAATGATTTCATATGGAAGTTTAGAATTTGACTCAAATTTAATGTTTGGCAAACCAATGAAATTTAATTTTGGATTTGAGCTAATTCCACTCTGATCATCTCACCGTGAGACGAGTCCATACAAATGGTCCATAATGCTAGAAGGTTATGTTATTGACTGTTTAACCTAAGTATGAGGCACGTCTCACAGTGAGACCGTCTCATTTAAGAATTTGTGATTTCATTATTGTTTAAAAGTAAGTATAGTTAAGCATTTGATAATTGACTTACCAAACCTTGTTAGTCTCAGATTTTTCTTTTATGATTTCATAATCGAAGTCTACAATGTGAAATGAATTACTTGTTTTCAAACACAACCTAAGAGAATTTTATCTTCGGAAAGAAGAAAACAAAGAATGTTTCTCGGTTTCCACTCCAAAAGAAGGAAACTTGAGATTGGCCTTAGCATATCTGCAATGAATGTTTGGACAATTTGTACTTCTTTGAAAAATGCCTTACATATATGATCTTGTTGCTAAGTTTGCTGTCTGAACATTGAAGGTGGAAGCGGAGGACTTGGCTGACATGAACGTTGGCCTTCCAGTTCGTTCAAGAGTGAATAGTTGGCATAATGTGCTGATAAGTATGCAGGAGAGAACCAAGAGTTTCCTTGTAGAGAAAGACGAGGAAGTTGGCCAATTGGATACGCGAAATACTTTTCTTCCGATAGTTGTCCCTGCTGATAGTGCTGTTGCTAAAGGTAAGTATCTTCATAACTTTAAAGTTTCAGAATCTGCCCTTTGTTATGTTTGTCTTTCACGATCTTGCTAAATATATGGATGTGAAAGTCGACTTTGTTTTTGCGTGACTTAAATGTTCTCCCCCGTGGTCGAAAATAACCGTATAGAAGTATATGCAAAGTTGCTACTTGTAAGTTGCAACACCAATGAATTGTTGGCGGTTGAAACGACTTTGATGTATTGGCTTGTACTTGATACTAGCAACCAATACAGAGGCCTGTTTTAGAGGTGTTCAACGGGGCGGGTCGACCCAACGGTTCAAGGGTCAGGTTACATTTTAACGGGGCATTAGCGGGTCTGGTCAATACCCACCTTTGAGCAGACTCTGCTTATTTTTGTTTGGTTATCTAGTTTTCTCAAAGTAGAAATACAATTTTTGGTAGTATTAGCTATCAACTATCAAGTTGCTTTGGAGAAATACCCGACCTTGGTATTAGCCCTGGAGTCCTGGACCCTTTACAAATGCCACTTGAAACACGAATCCAATCAAGTGGAAACTTTTCAAAGATTCTATTGCCCCAATACCATCAAACATTCTGAAATCTAATTGTAATTTGTTCAACCAACATTCTATTGCCCTAACATCATCAAATGGCTTCCCCAAGGGTTTCACTTCGGTGGATGTCGGAGTGGTTGGATGTATGTAAAAACAGATTGTTTTTGATCGACTTTGATAACAAACTGCATTTGCCGACTTCACTTAAATGAAAAGTGTACATATTTAATAAGTTATTAATAGTTTTTTTTAGTAATTATATAAAATTATCACACTCAACTTCCAATTTATCACCGTTAAATTGTACTCCTAGAAATGAGAGGATCATTCTAGAACCAAGGGTCTCCAGGCTGCAACCTCCGTATCTCATTTGATAAGGGTATGGTCCTCCATCATCCAAACCTCCCTAGACCTTGATCATTGCTTTTATGACCGGAATATACTGATTATGATGGTAATGACGATGAAACGAGAGGGTGTAATGTTGAAAACTGAACGTATCTTATCAAATTTTAATTCTTAAGACTAACACAGTGTTATCCATATTTTTCTGGACTGACATCCATATCTGTTCTGAACACTTAATTGCAGGGAAGGTTTGCGTACCTTAATCACTTGATAAAATGACTAGGAAGAGAAGGTTGTTCACACATAAACCTTCTGAAACTACAAAGGTAGTTCTAGTTAATTGTTTGATTATCCTGGGAGGAGCTGATGTTTGTGCAAGTAATCATGATTAGTCTAGATCTAATCGGTAGAAAAAAAGTTGTTTTGATCTGATTCTGATGTATTCTAGGTTTAGAAAGATGTCTACGTTATACTATGATCATAGATTGTAAATTGGCAGGATGTTTTCATACTCGCCTTTGCATACGTAGATTGTGCTGGCTTTTCGTAGTTGTATATACTGTGGATGTTATATAGTAGTATTAGATCCATGGCTCACGCTACTGACTGTCGTGGGGAAAATCGTATTTTGGTGTTGAATAAATCTATCGGTGTATGTTTTAATTGCAGGGGATTTGGAGTTTTGGGTTGGTTTTGTATGTTTTAATTCCATTTTGTTCTGCAATGGAAGCTCTGAAATCAAAATGTGCAATTTCTGAGAGAAAGGGAAAAACACTTCAGCCTGGTGATCTAAACTATCAGTTTTCTGTCGTATTTGATGCTTTTGAAAAAAAGGAAAGACGTAGGAACTCATAAGATTGGTTACAACTTACAAGGTCTTTATGTTATTGTTGAACACAAAGTTTTGAGTTTCCATAAACTGGTGGAGAAGCTGAAGACAATTTTTTCTTAAAGTCTAATCTCAAGTTTTATATTTCCTCCGTTCCATAATACTTGCTACATTTTACTTTTTTACGCAATCCAATGCACAATTTTGATCATTAATATCTTAAACTACACTTATCTAAAAATTATAAAAATTTAATATTATGAAAGTATGCGATTAGACGATTCAAACAAGAGATCCCACTTGACTATATTTTTACTTACACATTAGTCGCAATATGTAAAATAAGCTTGAACGGTGAATAATGCACAAAATCAAAATGCAGCGAGTATTTCGGAACGAAGAAAGTATATAAGTATCATAATTTCTATTTCCATCAACCAAACATACACTAGAGTATAACTTATAAGGTGAGTCTTTTGGGTCATGAATAGAGTGTTCAATGGGCGAGGCTCTATTTTGAGCTCTTATCTGGCTATTTTTAGAAGGGTTTTGTAAAAGTTGGGCTAAAAATGAGTCTGGTAAAAAATAGGATCTACTTAGAGGTGTTCATCCGGGTGATCGGGTCGGTTTCGGATAGGTGTCATTTGGTTCGGTTAGTTTTCGGATGCGTGTTACGACGGGCCACACTCTGGTCGAGTCGGTTAGTCACGGTTCGGTTGGAGATCGGTAATTCGAGCTATCGGGTTAGCATCAATTCAATGTCGGTTGAAGTTTGTGTCGAGTGTCAATCGGTCTCGGGTTGTCATCGGTTACTAATTGGTTCAGTTTAGTCAGGTACAGATCGAGTTTTTTTTTTAAAACATAATTTGGCTACATTTTACTAATTACTATCGATCGAGTCAATATCCAATTAAGTTGTTAGTCATTTTTTAATTGATGACAAAATTTTCTTTACTTAAAGCAAAATAGTTAAAATGCAAATCAATTAGTATTAATTATTACTTTGTTATTTTTACTTGTTTGACCGGAAATTAAAATTATAAAGTTCTATTAATATTCATCTAATTCGATTAAAATTAGTTAAATAAACATTGACCATTGATTATTAACTCTAAATATATGAAACCATGTAGTTATAAAATTTAATTTACTAAAATATCTAACACTTTATTAGATTAACTAATAAGATGATTGAATATGATTCTATCATACTTATCATACTTTAATGTTAAAAATTGGTTCAGGTTTACAGAAGTTCGATTTAAAATCCGTTCGGGTTAAGTCGATTTTAGTTGGATCGAGTTCGGTTTCGTGTATGATTCGGGTCGATCATTATTAGGTTCCGGTAATCTCTGTTAATCGTTATGTGTCGGTTACAGCTTGGGTTCAACTTTTTCCTTTTTCGATTATCAACCGGTTTGGGTACTCTCGATTCGATAAACCTAAAAAAGAAACTTTCGGTTTCTGTTCAGATTCGGATCGGATCACTTTGAACAGCTCTACTCTCTTAGTCTCAAATTGAGCCTAACTTCGTTTTACTTGCATTACAAAAAGGCGGTAAAATTCATCATTATATTTATAGGTGAACGCTTTTCTTCACGCTAACGGATAGTAAACTAAAAGTCTTTTCTACTCCTATTCACTTTCATTATTCGGATCCCTAGCTCAAACAAAACCAAATTTAATTTTTTCCAACAATTCAAAACAACATAAACCAATAAAGACCCAACCATTATATATAAAAAAAAAATATTTATTATATACGTGGATCTTAAAATATTTTTTTTTCACCAACTACTTTTATAATTAACTTATTGTATATTATTTGAATTGTAATTGTCTTTAGTTACATATAATTAGACATTAAAGAAATAAAATTATAAAAAAGTGCATTTAAACGAATCAAACAAAATTCTATCCGACTATAATCACTAGTCACTAGAGAGTAAAATAGGGCGACAAGTCTAACAACAACTATGAGCTACTCTTGTGAGAGACCGTCTCTCAAAGAGACAATCTCAAATTCTTATTTTTTTTCTTTAATTTGTATTAATTAAGTTATTTAACCCATATATTAATGCGTCTCTCGAGGAGGATAACAATTTGTGAAAAAATATTTTTTTATTATAAGGTATACTAATAAAAAGAGAAGACTATTTTCTTTGAAAGGATAAAAAAAAGAGATGAGTAAGGAAAATAAAACCAATAACTTATGTTTTTTCAATTGATAAGGTATTTTGCAAATTTTCCTTCTAAAAAATTGTGACTTTACCCTTATTCATATTTCTATTTTTCGAACCCACTTTCTTTTTCATCTTCTTCACGCACACATATTTTCAGATCTTTCAAAATTCCAAACAGCTTCCCACCATTGACATTGCTATCTGATATCTCCCATGTCGAAACCTTGGGGTGGCATCGGCTCATGGGCAGCCGAAGCCGAGCGAGAAGAAGCCGAGGAGAAACAATATGCTAGTAATGCAACCACTGCAAATCCTCAAAGCTTCCCATCTCTCAAAGAATCCGTTTCCTCAAAACCCAAGAAGAAAAAGATGTCACTTTATGAGTTTGCTTCATTACCATCTTCAACCGGATCTACCCGTTTAACCCCTAATGAAATGCTCCAGTTACCCACTGCTCCTAAACCCCGCTCTCCTGATGAATATTCCGGTGGGCCCCGTTTAGGAGGTGGGTTTTCTAATTACGGTGATGATCGTAGACCTACTCGTCGCGGATTTGATGATGACCGTAAGCCGAGACGAGGGGATTTTGATTCTATGCCTCCACCGCCTTCTCGGGCTGATGAGGTTGATAATTGGGCTTCAATGAAGAAAAATGTTTCAATGGAGGTACGAAGTAGTGGCGGAAGTAGGTATGGGGCATTGGGTGGTGGGTCTAGGGCTGATGAAGTTGATAATTGGAGTTTTGGGAAGAAATTGAATCCGGGTCTGGTTATGGGTGAAGGAGGTGGTGGGAGATTGAATAGTTTTGGGTCAGGTTTTCGTGATTCGGGTTCGGATTGGAGGAGAGGGGGAGGAGGGGAAAAGGAAAGTGGGTTAAGTCGGCCTAAATTGGTGCTGGATCCTCCAACTGGGGAAGAGGGTGTGAAAACGGTGTATAAGGTGAATCCATTTGGGGTAGCAAGGCCAAGAGAGGATGTATTGGCTGAGAAAGGGTTGGATTGGAAGAAATTGGATTCGGAGATTGAGGCTAAGAAAGTTTTGAGTAGTAGTGGAAGTAGGCCCACTAGCTCACAAGGGAGTCGGCCCACGAGCTCACAGAGTAATCGGTCCGAAAGTGTTGGTGGTGTTGTGGAGGTGAAGAGTAGGCCAAAGGTGAATCCTTTTGGAGATGCTAAGCCTAGGGAGGTTTTGTTGGAAGAAAAGGGTTTGGATTGGAGGAAGATTGATCTTGATTTAGATCATCGTCGTATTGATAGGTATATTAATTATGGTCTTGATTTTGTTGTGTATTTATTATTGCTGAATGAATGATTGCGTTATCATGTTTTTGCAGTTCCCTTATGGTAGTTTTGCACTTTTGTTCAAGTTTTTTTTGTTGGTTTTTACTGATTGATTCTATGTTTGTACGAAAGAAATGAAGTCTAAGGAAAGGGAGGGAAATGTAGGTATTGTACTTCCTTAATTCAGATAAAAAAGGAGGGGAGGGAAGATAATTGGAGAGTAGAACTCCTCACATTTTGTACAAAACAAATGAATTCAACATTGGAAAAGTTTTAGAAGGAAAACACATTCCCTCCCCTATTTTCCGATCTCTGTAGTAATCCAAACTTTGTGTGATTGTGTGAGCTCTAAAACCTGAGTGAGTAATCAAAGGGAAGTTTTGCGGTCTTTATTTTGATAAATGTACGAATTTTTACATTGCCTATTTGAAGTTTTGAGCAGCGTTGTACCCTCGGTAATTAGAATTCCGTTGACAGAACAGACTACTTGTGAAGAAATGTAAATTAATTTCATACTTCCATTTATTAAAGAATTTTCATTCCAAATGTTGGTGCTCTTCTGTCGTTTGTGTTGATTATTTTGTCATTGATTGAAACATGGAAGGGGTAATATTGTTGAATTGGAGCTAAACCGTGGTGCTGCTTTTAGAATCTGCTGTTCTATCAATGCAAGGGTGAGTTTTTATTGTTAGTTCTTTGTGGCCCTTGGCTAATTAGCTCATTGTAGAATTACCCTAGCAGTGATTAGCCTTGTTCTTGCGCCAACTGTTGGTTTTCTTCAAGCTCTTTTAGATTGTAGTAGTAGGTAGCTATGTAGGATTGCGACATCTTAAGAAGCTTTTTCACTTTTGATGACAGTTCATTGGTGCCCCTCTTGGACATCCCCCCTGGTGGTTAGAATCCGGATAATTTGGTTAATAGTTAAAATTTTCCATTTTATGGCCACCCTCTACCTCTCTTTGTTCACTTCATTTGGTGCACACAGTTACTCACCTAGTTAAAGAAAAACATTAATTAATGAGTAGTGTGTCAACATCTTCATTCTTCACTCAAGTGGACTGGTGGTGAGGGAAGGAAATGACGCTAACATTTAAAATTATTTTTTAGGTTGTATGCAAATTGGTTTAGCCAGTTTTTGTTTTGATATTGCTGCTTATAGCTGATCAATTTATCGAAAGTATTATGGTTTTGGGGTTAATTGGGTTCAAAGCTTTTTTTTTCCCAATTGTGGCAGTACAAATTGTTGTCCTACTGAGAAATAGCATGGCTGTTTGTATAATAGTTTTAACTTTTTCACGTGAGTGACTAGGCTATGCTTCTAAGTTCTAAGGTTATGCCATATAGATGACTGAAGGAGTGAAGGCCGATGATACTAGTTCTTTTACTGAGAGAAGTTGGTGCAAGGTTGAGCTCAACATAACAAAAAGAGAGCGAATGATAAATAAATAAATATATGTGATATGTTTGATGTGTTACTCATATTTAATTAGAAAGGCAAAGGCAGCAAAGGGAACTCAGAGGGTTCATTTAGTTGATTATTGTGGATGACAATTGATGAAATTGTGTAAATTTTTTGTGGGATTTTTGTGATGAAAAAGGTTTGCAGCTAACCATCTTTCTTTTGTTTAAAATGCAACTACTGTGATCTCTTTTGGTTGATAAATTCGTTATAGGACTTCTATGTTTTTGATCTGAGTAGAGTTTCATTCTGTTGCGTGTCTTTCTGCTGATGTGTCGGAGTAATGTGAATAGTCATGATTTTGTATTCTTTTCAACAAACTCATTCGCAGCATATTGAATCATGTGCAAAGAACTCATAGCAATGCTTTATGCATATTGTGTTAAATTGAGCTTGTGCCGTTTATAGCTTCTACTAGTACTGTACTATGGCTTGCTCTTGGAACTTTAAACGGTTCTTGTCTTTTTTGCTTATTGTTGGAGGAAATTAGACACTAGAGAGAGAGAGTTTGTAGGAGATGAAGGTTGAAGTATTATAATGATTTTGTTTTATTGCATGAAATGATGCCTTCTATTATGTCGATCATTGAAGAGTTACCGACACAACCTCTGGACCCCGTCATGTTCTTTTATGAATCTTGAGTTATACATGTACTTTGTTTATAATAGCATACTAAAAGTTTTACTAACTGAAGGATACCTTAAGTCTCATTTACTAATACTTTGTTCTGCTTTTTAAATTTTTTTATAGGCCTGAGACTGAGGAAGAAAAGGCTTTGAAGGTAGAAATTGAGAATCTTAAAAAAGAAATTGAGAAAGAATCTGGTAATTTACAGGAGTCTGAAGGCGAAAAAATCAATTTAAGTGATCTAATACAGAGCAAGGAAAAAGAATTGGAAGCTCTGATACGGGACCTAGATGACAAGGTCCGGTTTGGTCAGAAAGCTGTAGAAAGGCCAAGCTCAAGGCCAGGTTCTGGAGCCGGAAGATTTACAAGTTTTACAGAGAGGCCTCCTTCACAGTCTGGATCTTTTGATGATGTCCGAGGTCCAGAAGTGATGGACAGACCCCGGTCACGTGGAACAGGTGATACATGGACAAGACCTGGTGAAGATAGAAGAGGAGGCTACCAAGGTGGAAGAGATAGAGGGGATTTCCAAGGTAATAGAGGGGGATACCAAGGTAGCAGAGATAGAGGGGGTTTCCAAGGAAACAGAGATAGAGGGGGATTTCAAGGTAGCGGAGATAGAGGAGGCTTCCCGGGCAATCGAGAATTTGACAGGTAATTTTATTTTGGAATTGGCAATAATAATACTATGTGATGTCTTTTTAAGGGAAATGTTTGTTATCTATGGCTGTCTATACCTGGTTAACTAGTTGATATGATTGGAATGAAATTTAACAATTTAGTTAATTTTTTAGATACAACTTGTTTTCTTTCCATTAAGTTTACATCTTGGATATGACTTGAATCGACATTGTTGTTCTTCATGAGGTGGTTTGCCCACACATTGAGATAGGTGGAGAGGGAGGGAGGGACAAGTTGGGTAAGTAAGTATATGTTTTTGTACTAGTATGTGTCTTCTCAAGTATCTGGTTCCACATTGTGATTGAAATGATCCTGTACACTGCCTGTATACCATAGAATGATTATGACTTTTGTTTATACACCCAAAATTTAACTGGTTTACATAATCTTTTTAGTAAGACACCAAATAAGTTTTGCTCATGTACAAAAGGAGGGCTTAGGACAAACACGCTTATTTCCGCAAGGTAACGAAATAGTTTTCAAGTAAAATTAAGGGATGTGAAATGCTGCGAGGGATTAAAACCTTAAATTCTCCTTTCATGTTTTGGTTCGTAAATGTAAACATCTATCTTTACCTGGCTATTCATTCATTTACTCACTTTTCTGTGTTCTGAATTCTGATCCTCTCCATAACTAACAATGCCCCACCAGCAACACTATGGCATCCTACACCTTTTGATTCTCTTCCCACCACGATGCCATTCATTGCATATCAAAGGAGCTGTTGTTGCAGCGTAACAACCTCCCTGAGATTTGTGTTAACTCTCCCTAAAATATTGAATAGAAAAAACTTAATGAGAGGATATTATATCCGCCAAAATTCGTCGGTTTCTTTTATGATACACAATACCAATTTGCCATTCGAAATATCTTCTACACTTCAGCAAGCCAAGCTTTTTTCAGGATTCACTTTCAACTTCTAAACCACAAGCCTACAACATCTCTTGACAGAACATGGCTGAAGCCGAACTCATCTCAAACAAGTCTAAAGAGAAGTATCGAAGAGAAACAACTCCAGGAAGTGTAAAAGAGGAGAATATGAATTGTGGCTTAAACTGCAATGACTTCCAAAGTTGCAACTCAGAAGTTTCTTTCCTATATCTTTAGTCACTCATACAGAATATACGTGTGTTTAGAAGGGGACAAGCATTTTTCTTCCAGATATCAGTGGTAGAGAGAACCATGTAAAGTTTGTGTCAAAAAAGTTCTTAAAGCTCTCGCCATCGTGCCAAACCATGACTTTTCCTCTCCTGAAAGACTTCTTTAATAGAAGGTCCAAAAGACTAAATCTGAATGTTCTTTCCATCATTGGAAGATGTTCCCGAATCTATTAGGTGTTCCAGCAACTTCTTTTGAATCATTGGGAGACTTCCTCAGGTTTTCGGTTTTCCTATTATGAACTTGATTAAGAACAATTGACTAACTTTTTACTTTTTACTTGGGCGCTATTGTGTTTGTCCGTAACGTAGATTGTTAATGTCCTTTTGTCTCTTTTCGTCACCTAGCTTGCGCAGAATTAATTGTGATCTGGGTGTTAGTAGCAATTCGCTGACTAATAGGTTCATCGATTTTGTTTTGGCAGGTCTAGGCCAAGATGGTGATTCAAATTGTTTAGTTATTTTTGTTTCGAATTATCAGTGTCGGAGCTCTCCTTTTGACACTCCGCAAGCAACGGAAAATAATGTTCAATTTCTACTGTAAAATTATTTTTACGGCTTAACGTTGGCGCTGAGCTGATGACATTTTTTAGTTAAAATTAACTGTTAATTCTCTGATACTTTGTAAAATTGCCATTTTTTGGTCTGTACTCGGGCAAGGATCTTGTGTTGTTCTTGGACTGACATGTAATGGAACATCATCGTATAAATCTTCTTCTGCTTCTTATATTAAAACATTAGTTCTCTCCTTTTTTGGTCATTTTTTCATTGTATTGTGAACATTGTACAATATGTTTTACTACTTCGACTTGTTGATAAATACTCTTTTTGTCTCTTTGATTTTGACACACACTTAAACTGATTTAACGCTCATTGACTTTTGAGGTGTGTCAAACTCAAAGGGATGGAGTACGTAATAGTGGGTATTTATATGGATTTGGTTGTTCATTGTGCCGATAATGTTGGAACTTGGAAGGTTTGTCATTTGTATCTTGACACGGATTTACGTCTATAGCGTTTTCAGCCTTTTGGAGGTAAAATTGACCGTATTTCTTTAGCACTTTTTTTCAAGAGGGTATGGGTATGAATTGTCCATCGACTTTCCTCACTTAGACCCTGTTATCGAACGGGGTATTGGGTTGTTGATGATGATAATAAATAATTATTTTTAAAAATAAAGAATTGAATTTTCAATTTCAAAATCAGATCAAGTAGAAATTCATTTGTGGTAATATAACTCTATTAACACTAAAATTCTGAAGTTCAATAATTAAATTCAACATCAATGAACACTTATCATACATTAAACATTTCTCATCATCACAATTTTCAGAAATGGTATTAGCATGGTTGTACCTTACGGTCACAGGACATGAGCAAATACTAGTTGTCTCAAAGTTTTGGGTACCAGTAAAAATACTCTTAGTTGGTCTTGGGTATCAGTAAAAACACTCTTAGTAGTGAAGACATAATTACTTCTATATCCTGAACAAGTAGGAACACTTAAGGACTGGATGGCGGACGACCCACTGACCCTAAGTCCCTAACCACGTCACCACCCACCTCTCGCCGGCATCTCTCTCCAGTCGTAAGACGACCCACACTGTTGAACCTGCTGCTGTGAAGATCACCAAGCCACCTTCACTCCAATTTCAGGTATTATTTTGATTTTTGAAATCCCAATTCCGAATAGTGAGGGTTTTGATTTTGTTTCCTTCTTCTCAAATTGATAATTATTCTGGTTTTGAATGTTAATATGTCATTGTTCTTGTTTTGATTTTGAGTCCTTCTCAAATTGATAATTACCCATATCATTGTGAGGCAAAATTCCTTGTTTAACTTTGATGAGGTCACCTCATATTTTCTTTTTCTTAATTAAAAAGCCCTGGATGAATGATTTTGGACCAAATACTATCCAAGCATTTTGAATACTAGCCGTATCATTTGTTTGGTGAAATTTTAGATAATGTGTTAGATTTCTGAGGAATGATTGTGGAGTCATTTGTTAGCAAAGGTTTTCAGTAGGTCAGAAATTTGACTCATCCTTATATCAAGATTAGTACTCCTATGATGTTGTATTGTTGTTCTTTGAGTCAAGAATAAATTATGTATTGTTGCAAATGCCATAGAGAGTTCATTGAGTAACTCGGGGAGGGAATATGGTGTTTTGCCGAAAAGTTTTCTTAAAATTTCTTCCATTTGTTGGTGCCTCTAGGACTATATTCTGGATCCCCCATTGATTTCGTGCCTTTAATCATTAGCTTAAAATTTTGGTTGAATTACATTTATTCATCCAATTTGGAATGAGCTACATGTACTAGATGAGAAAGCTTCATTTTATCTAAGAATAATTATTAATTTATTGAAAATTATTAATGGTATTCTTAAGTTTTTACACTTTATCAAAAGTACCTCCTCTGTTTTTTACACGTAATAGTGGGTATTTATATGGATTTGTTGTTCATATGTGCCGATAATGTTGGAACTTGGAAGGTTTATCATTTGTATCCTGACACGGATTTACGTCTCTATATAGGTAAAATTGACTGTATTCCTTTAGCACTCTTTTCCAAGAGAGTATGGGTATGAGTTGTCCATCGGCTTTCCTCACTTAGACCCTATTTTCGAACGGGGTATTTTCGAACGGGGTATTGGGTTGTTGATGATGATAATAATAATTATTTTTAAAAATAAAGAATTGAATTTTCAATTTCAATATCAGATTAAGTAGAAATTCATTTGTGCTAATATAACTCTATCAACACTAAAATTCTGAAGTTAAATGATTAAATTCAACATCAATGAACACTTATAATACATTAAATTTACATGGTAAATAACAAACATTTCTCATCATCACAATTTTCAGAAACAGTATTAGCATGGTTGTACCTTACAGTCACAGGACATGAGCAAATGGTAGTTGCCTCAAAGATTTGGGTATCAGTAAAAACACTCTCAATATGTGAAGAAATACTTCTATATCCTGAACAATTAGGTACACTTAAGGACTTCTTCCTTAACCCTTCTAATTCACTGGCAACATCTTTCATGGAAGGTCTTTGTACTCCTCTTTTGTGCAGGCATTGTTTAGCAATATTACCCACCAACATTATGTCTTCTTTTGTAGTTTCTGCTAATAATATTTTAGGATCCAAAATCTCTTCTAATGCAGAATCCTCCATCGATGACGTAAAATATGCAACCAAACTCACTGCTTCTTCGGTTCTTGTCACGCGTATTGGTGGTTGGCCTGTCAAAAGCTCAACAAGAATTACTCCGAAACTGTAAACATCGCTCTTTTCTGAAAACTGTCCTGACCTGAAATACTCGGGATCTAGGTACCCAAATGTACCTAGAACCCGAGTTGTAAGGTGTGATTGGTCGATTGAAATAGCCTTTGAGATCCCGAAATCAGACACTTTCGCTTGGTACTTTTCGTCTAAAAGTATGTTAGTCGACTTAATATCTCGATGGAAAATGGGGAAAGCGGACGAAGAATGTAGATACGCAACCGCACCAGCTATTTCAGAAGCAATCCTTAGACGCATTTCCCATGTCAGAACAAACTCCCCGATAGAATTATGTATATGATGGAATAAATTTCCATTAGAAATAAATTCATAAACTAAGAGAGGAACATCAGATTCTAAGCAACATCCAAGAATCTCAACTATGTTTCTATGATTAACTTGTGATAGAACAACTAACTCATTTATGAATTCCTTCCATTGTCTTTCTTCAAATGTTTTTGAGACTTTAACTGCTATAATTTGCCCATTTCTCAACATTCCTTTGTAAACAGTTCCTTGACCACCTCGACCCAAAATTCGATCTTCACTGAAGTTGTGAGTTGCGTTCTTGAGTTCTTTTATAGTGAAGAGTTTAGTGTTGTTAATCACTTCTCTTTCAGATGAGGTTTCCAATTGTCTTTTCTTGAAGTACTTGGCTCTAAGTTTTGCTTCTATACTTGTCCTTGTTGTTCTACTTAGGTGCATGAATGACCAAGCCCAGCAACATGGTATAACTACTGATACTGTAACTGTAGATGAAACTCCAATAGGACAATGTTAATCTATGACAGTCTGTCACATAATCATCCCGTGAGCCAATGAGCCCAATTGTGTGGACACTCACAGCTCACAGGCCTGTGGTCTATGGGCTTGAGCCCAAAAACTCACGGGTAATGAACATAGATTTGCATACATACTTGATGAGAGCCCATTGTATCTGAGACCGTCTCAACGTGAAACGGATACAAACAAACGACCCTTTGATAAAAAAACATAAAAAAGAAAGAAAATTGAACTCCCATGTATAGGAAGTGGCTTTTCAAAAACACGGTTCTTGTAAAGACGACTCTCAAAAGTCTAGTCCAAATCTATATTTAGAGTTGTAACAATAAATATTAAGAATTGGACTGGGTTTTTAAGAGCCGTCTTTACAAAAGACGGTTTCAAGTAAGAATTTTGTGTTTCAAAAATAACAAATAAATATAACTATACATAAGTATATAACTTATTATCATCATACCCAGTGTATCTCGCTCATATATATATATATATATATATATATATATATATATATATATATATATATATATATATATAATTAGTTAGTTAGTTTGGGCTGGCCCAATCAATGTTGTCTCGCGGTGAGATGACCTTAATAGAAAAGATCTGAGATCTTATGAATATGGTATTAGGAGGTATCACCTAGTATTATATGCAATTTCTCAATTAAGTATTGTATTTAATTTCACAACCAACTATTTTTAACAAATAATAGGATTTTTATTGTTGTAAGATCGTCTCATACCACAATTTTATGAATATAGAAAGTAATAATTTAAAGAGATAGAGGTATCACCCATTGCTCCGATTATTCCAAGAAAAACAGCAACCGTGAGTGTCTCTGTAATCAAACAAGAACAAGATAATATATTTTTGTTGATAGGAGAACAAGATAATATATTAATTAGGTTTATTCATCCAATTTTGGAATGAGCTAATGTACTAGTTGAGAAAGCTCTAATAACTTAATAACTTATAAAGTGTGTACACCATTATTGTCGATGTGGTGTAGTATATATCTCCTTGGTGTATGAAGTGTGTGTTTGTGTTTTCCCCTTATATACTGGCATTCACAATGGTAGAATTTAGAAAATGGGTCTGGGCAACCCAAATAAGTAGAAGTAGGAGTGCACTCATAAATCTAAAAAAGGTTCACTACTAAAACCAATTGATGATAGTAGAAGTTACTCCTTGAGTTTATAAAGTGATGTACACTCTTCTCTTTCTCCGATGTGGGACAACTCACATGTGGGTAACACATGGGCACTTCAGCGCACAATAATCTTGTGGTGATCAAATTGTAAAAATTGAAAGTGAAATTACTATAAGTTAAGCACAAATTAAAGGAGAATATTAGGAGATGAAGAGATACCATAGTTCCCCAAATCATTGTAGTCGTTAATATACCAGCCAAGAACAAGAGGGACGTCAAAATCAACACTATGTATTGGAATTGGATCAGCTTCAGCATAATCTTTACTTATCAGAAATGCATCCATACACATTCCGTTCACTCTCCCATTTACTTCTACACTATATCCCCTCATAAACGGATCTTTCGACACCAAATCTGCACCATATTTGATTAATTGTTTCATATGGGATAATTTTATAGTGATTCTTTTTTAAAGCCAAATTAAATTTTTTAAATTTTGAAAAAATTGTACTAACTGAATTACAGATTTTTGGTAGTTACATAAAAATATTTTGTAATTTTGTCAAAATATAAATTTTAAAAAATATTATTTGCTATTTTAAATATTTTATTTGTATTTCATTCATTTTTATTAGTAATAGAAATAAATGACTCAGATTTTATATTAAAAAGAATAAAGGCTTAAGATTAGATATTGCGGTGGTTGGTGGTTGGCTTAATAGCCGACCAATTACTAGCCGTCTCCTGAGAGACCGTCTTTCTGAGAGACGTCTTTCAGGCACGATCCATTAAAGCTTACTTTGTACTCTTACTTTACATTTTTTTTATGGGTCAACCCAATAAGAGATGATCTTTCAAAGAGACCGTCTCTCACAAGAACTTGTGTAATTTTAGTCGCTATATATAAAATAAGTTTGAACGATGAATAGTATTCAAAATTAAACGATGAATAGTGTCCAAAATTAAAATGTAGCAAGTATTTCAGAACGAAGAACGGAGGAAGTACTTTGTTGATACAAAAGTCAACAACTATAAAATGACTTACTTGTATCATTGGCATGATGATTGCAACGCCCTATGAGCATTGCTTTGTCATTGTAGAGTGAAGCATTCCCAATGGCATCATGACAATCAAAGGAAGTAATAAAAACATTCTGATAAACATCATAAAAGAATGGTGACCCACTTAAGTTTAAGCCATTCCATTTCCACCTAGTATCATTAATACTACCTCGTCCTCCATTGTTGCATGCTTTAAATACAGTTCCAGCGTTGACCGTTATTTGACCAAATGATCGACCGTGGAATCCACCATAATCATTGGATACGGTATACCCTTGAGTATTAACCAAATCCCAATTAAATTTGGTAAGAATCGGTTTTGGTTTCATATTTGAAGCTGATCTTTTACAAGTGACTTGGAAAAAGTCGTTGTAAGAACAGTTATTGCCTATTCCAAAAGGGTACCTAATTTCTTGGTCACCACATTGTTGCGCACATTTTACGATGGACTCACCAGTAATGCTATTAGGAGGTATTAGTAAAAGTAATATTGTATTTAGAATTACTAAAAAGAAAGATTTGTATTGCAGCATAGCTGCTAGTATTCGTATGCTTGTACTTTAATTTATTGGGGTATGTAATATAGTACGTAGTTTTTGTAGAATTGTCTACGTTTTAAGATGGTTGAAACTTTTTTTTTGAAGATAAGATGGTTGAACTTAAGTTGATGTTTGTATATCCTATAGCGTATACTCCTTTAAATAGAATTTTTTTTGACATTAATTAATAATTTAACCTTTTGTTCGTTCACCATGAGTATTTCATCTTTAGATTTTTAATGGGAGGTTTTTGAGCATGTTCATCATGATCGACCTCACAGGAACCCAAAAAATTGGAGGTCTCTATTAGATTATGTAGTATATAATAAGTGTTTAATAAGATACAAAATTGTTAGAATAGTATCACAATTTTTGAAATTGCACAAAGATCTTCAAAGAATTTGGCAATTTTTGCTCTACCTCTTATTTTCTAATAATTTATGCCTTTAGGTCTCTGTAAATAATTTAACCTTTGTCTTATAATTTGCTGGTATACACTGTTATAATCTATTATTGGTATTGTGGGGAGATGTATGGCAAAGATTAGATTATAAAAAAACCCTAGAATTATACGAAAAGTGGGATTAAACACAATGGATGTGTAAAGGATTGGATTATTAATGTTAACTTTTCTTATTAAATATTATATGTAGCTAGGGCTTCACTTTAAAGTTTGAGATAATGGATGAAGCCTTAATAACGTTATATAGTACTCTATTAGCCTCTTTACATGAGATTTATGAGCTAGAAGTGTTGATGCGTAATGCAATATACAAACCCTCATACTTGACTCTATAATAGTTTCATTTTTAAGTAAAGGTGGATTGATTTGATCCGTGATTTGGGTTTCTGATATATGTTAAGGGACTAGCTCAACTAAAAATTTAAATTGATGGTTGATTGTGACCTCAATATATGTTATATACTCTATCAGAAGCCATAAAATATGTTATATACTTTTTGACGTCCTATCAAAATATTGATATCATCATCATCATACTCAATGTATCTAGCTCATAGAAAACTATAAATAGAGTCTGAGGAGAAAAGAACGGTGACAACTTATACCCATAAAAGAACGCACGGCCAAAAGAGTCCCGACTCAAATATATATCATTGTCGTCAAATATTGATATACAACTTAAAATTACAAAATTTCATAAAGACTAGTTAGATTGACCGAGTCTTAATTGAGTTGTGTTAAGTCCAATTTGGAAGTTTGGGTCAAAAATTGATATGCCGATGTTATTATAACATTTGAGATGTATCATTTTCACTAAGTTGCACGTATACGTAGTGGAAGACTATACAACATGAAGTCGTTTCTTTGGATTTCTAACTTTCTCAAGTGACTACTATTACTTTCATTATGTAACTAGTGTTAATTCGTTTTACGGCATTGCAACTTGTTTATTGCATTATTCTCTATAAAGAAAAAGGTAAATGATATTTTCAGTATTTGACACAAGGCAGGGTTTGTGTGGAGATTTTTTCTTTTTTCTGAAAGATGCGGACAAATCATATTCATTCCCCTCAAAGAGGGAGTAAACTAAAGAGAGATGTGTGCAGTTAAGAAATCCCCAATTGATACCTACGCCCAGTAAGGGTCGAACTTCGGTCCAAACCTTCTGCTATACATGCAGATTTTCTATCCATTAAGCCACAAGTATATATTATTGTTACTATGATTTTATATTGATACAAAAGTCTTAATCCCAATATATTGGGGTAGTTACATGAATTAATTAATATGTAGTATCCTTTTTAGCGGTCGTCCAAATGGATTTTTCTTTTCAATTCATTTTGATTTTTAACTATTTCAATGAGTAAATCTAAATATATCCTTCTTATTCCTTTCCACTCCAACCAGTCTCCAAGTCATTTATAATCTTATTTGTACTTTTTATAAGTCCCTCGAGTTTCAAAGATCTTACTTAAATTATCTTTGCACAATCCAAAACTATATTAAATTATTTTTTTCTTCAACATTTGCGACTCCTAATCCTTTCTTATATCATCGATTTAAATTCTATCTTTCATCAGGGTATGTCGCTCATTCGTTAAAGCATTCACATTTTCGCTACTACTATTCACCTACTATAATCCTTTTTAAAAGTCCAATAATATGATCCACATAGTGGCGGTGATCTATTTATTATCTGTTTGATAGTTTGATAAAACTTATCCTTTTAGGTTATATCACGAGAGTTTATTATTATGTATATTAAAATAGTCAATTATATGCTAATTAGTAAGTTAAAATCAGATCGATTCAAGTTGATTATGAATCATTATTTAAAAATATGAATTGAATATAAATAGTTACATCTTAAATCAACCTTTAATAATAAGATAACAAAATTCGATATTACGTGATTTATGGGTTGATTTATGACCTTATTACATGGGAGTATGAGATATATATTTTTATCTGGTAGTAATTTAATTGTGTTTTACGGGATATGACCATGACCACTAGGAAAGATACACGTTGACTAGTTGTGTGGTGGATTATTCAATCAAGTCATAAATTTTGTTCACTAGTGATTTATAAAGATTCCCTCCTATTCATCTTAATAGTCCCATTTGACCGGGCATATTTGTTGAATATTTAGTGTCTAATAATCCTAAGTTAATAATCACTAAGTACTACTAAAGTAGTGGAACAATATGTATTATTATATAGGTCTAAAAGGTATTTAAAAGATAGGACAAAACGAGAAAAGGGAAAACCAAGTCAGCCTGAAAAGCCGACTCGGCGATCCCTTTTTTGGAGCTAAAGCCGACTCGGCTTTAGCTTCTGGAAAGATGGGTTTGTCCAGAAGGAAAAGCCGAGTCGGCTTTCCTTGGTGTGGGACTGACCGCCGACTCGGCGATTCCTGCTGGAAGTGACCGTTGGTCATTTTTCCGTTTTCTTGAAGTTAATGCCTTGGATTCCTTCACTAATTCTCTTGATTTCTGGGGTTGCAAAGAGTATTATTCTCAATAATGCTCATAAATGTCTTGATTTATTGACATTGAATTACATGATCATCAATTTGATCATTAAGGTGATGTATTGGGCCATGACTCTCTTCTATGCTCTTGTAGTATAAATAGAGGTCCTTTGGTGATGAGTTGGTACACCAATTCTCTGAATTCTACTCTTGTTTTCTCTCATTTGCTTGTGCTTCTTCAAGAGAGTAATTAACTCTTGTTTAAGCTTTCCATTTATTATAATTTCAAAACACAAAGTTGTTAAGTGATATACCCTAAGTACTAAGGGTATATTGTGTTGTTTGTATTTCGTTGTGAATTTCCATTCATCAACCCAAGTACCTTTGTGAAGGAAATATCACAAAAGGAATGTGAGTATACGCCTACAACAAGTATCAAGTTTCCGGGTAACGGTTGTCGTTACAAACTTATCTTCAAGTCTATTTAGCATTGTTATTGTAATTTCATTTTGTCATCAACAAAGGGGTTACACAAATTCCCGATTGTAATTTGTATTAACATTATATACTCGTAATAATATTTGTCAATGCAATAATTTTATCGTTAATATCTCTAATTGTGTATAATTAAAAATTGTAAAAAGTTGATATCATTGATCTTTGTATTAAAATGAATCAAACAAGAACTCACTTAACAATATTATAACTTATAGATTATCAATAAAATACAAATTAAGAGTGCTTGATGAATAGTGTCAAAAGTCAAATGGGACTAATATCTTAAATAGGAGGGAGTATTTCTTAGGACCTATTCTTTCTAGTTTAAATTTATTTTTTTAGCTTAAGATAGTAATCAATATAACATATTTGTAGACAGTAATAGATTAATTTAAGGAATAATTAAAGTGCCACACTAATTGTAAGCCAAAAATAGTCTTGTTTACTTTAAAAATTCTATCATTAGAGGAGTATTTCTTTAAAAAACCTCATCGTTTGATTATTTTTAAAAATTCCAATCTTTGGTCCCCATTTTTAGATTTCTCCACCTTCAATTGCCGGTTGTTTCCAAGAAATAAAAATTCAGATATAACACATGTCATACTCTAAATAACTTATTTTTATATTTCTTAAGAACTTTTTTTGGATTTATGAATAGACTATTTTTTCTCCTCTTTTGAATTGCCTAAATTTATTTTTTAAATTCTACCTGTGGTTAACTTTTTTTAATAATTGTGTCCTTGCATATTATTTCAATGTGTTTCTAACCGAGGGAGTAAGTGATAGAGACATACAGTGTGCAAGTGGGCTTGACTATATACTTCATATGACCAAGAAGATTGAATTGTTTGTCTTATTTGTTTGGGAGCTAATATAATGCTTATATTTATCATATTTATCATATTCATAGTAAGAAAAGGCAGTAAATTACAATCAAAAGGTAACCATCACAATTCACATGTATTGAACAATTGATATTTTAAAACGAAATATCACTAAATTTACCGATTTTTAAAAACAAATACAATAGCATTTCAAATAATATAAACCCACAAAGACACATAATAGTTTTTATATAATTTAATCTAAAAGTAAATATAAAATGATCTATGCGTCGGATCTATATTTCAAAAGTGCATCTCTAGACCCAAATTCGACCTAGACTTAAAGGGACCAAAACAGGTGGATTCAGACCTCGGGTTTTAACCTTTAGAATCCAAGACTCATGCCCATCTCTAGTAGAGATTGATGGTGACGAATGTGGTGAGACGTGAACTAAAGAATGGGGTGATTCTCTAGTGGGTGGCTTTATAATCAACTACTATAACAAATTGAGCTTTAATAAAATTGAAATTTCAAATTGAGCTTTAATAAAATTGAAATTTCAATATTAAGTTTGAGATTATTCACGGTCACCGGTGTAAATGTTCTATAAAAGAAAACAAAATAAAAAGTTGAATTTTTAAAAAATAATTAAAATGTGAGTTGTTTAAAAGAGAACGAGCAAAAGATCACTGTAATACGGAACGAACAAAGCAATTACGGCAGACTGCAGACTGCACATGTAGACTAGGGCCTAGGCTACCTGCCATGATAGAAATTTGTACACAAATCACAATGCAATGTTTTAAATGTTGTGACACTATCAAATTTATTTTTTTTGATACTCCATTTATTTGTTTGTTCTTTTCATTTATTTTTGACACAATTTTCAATATATATTTTACATTAATATCTCTTAATATACATAATAAAAAACTATAAAAAATACATAATTAAAAATATATATTTAGGCGAATCTAACAAGATTTCACATAGATATATTTTCAATATATTAATTAGATTTTTCTCTCCTTAAGGTTAAATATTCCAAATAAGAACATTATAGAACAGATAAAGTTTTTTTTATTATATTTCACAATATTTGTAATGTTATTTTAACATGACAAAAATAATTATATAATTTTCTGTTTTATCTTACTTTATTCATATTAATTAATTAGGGTTTGTGAACATCATGCAAAAGACATTTTAAACATAGTACTTCCTCCGTTTCATAATACTCGCTACATTTTCTATTCTGAGAAATTTTATACTCCTATTACTTGCTACATGTCCTTTATTTAGTAAAAAATCAATAATTTAAAGTTATATCTACTCCTATTTTTATCTTACTCTATATCTAATTACTCCTATTTTTCTTTTTCATTTTTCAACAAATAATATTAACAAATTCCAAAAAAACAACTTTTCACTTACTGCTCTTCATCGCACAATAACTTTTTAATTTTTGTGTCCATATAATGACAACAAGTAAATCAGAAGGAAGGAAGCTCAAGGTAGACTTTTCTTCTGAGTACTCTACAAACAAAAAAAAACTTAGTACATCGAAGGTAGACTTTTCTTCTGAGCAATTATAATTATTTTATCTTTATGTTTGATTACATTTGCTTTATTTTTACTTATGTACTTCCTCCGTTCTGATTTACTTGCTATCGTTTCATGAGCACAAAGATTAAGAAGTTACTGTGCAATGATGAGCATTAGGTGGAAAGTTGCTTTTTTGGAATTTTGTAATATTATTTGTTGAAAAATAAAAAGAAAAATAGGAGTGATTAGATATATAGTAGGATAAAATAGGAGTGGGTATTACGAAAATGTAGCAAATAATATGAAATTTTCCAAAATGGAAAACGTAGCAAGTATTATGAAACAGAGGAAGTATTTGAATACTGAATAGTTGATATGTTGAATAAAAAGATAAAAAAGTAAATTGTATAAATAATATTAAAAGAAAGTTTTACGAATAAAAATAAAAAATAAAAACTATATCCAAGTACAAGTTATAGAAAATTGAGTAATTAGGACTTAAAACAAAGAATACGGAAAGTATAATATAACATTGGTTGGAAATTGGAATTAGCAATTATAGCATATGGCAAGAATCACTACTAGTCAAAGTGCTCTTACGTTGTTAAATTTAATACTTTCTCCGTTTACTTCTAAGTTTTCATTTGCTTGTTGACAATATATATTTATATCTTACTCTTAATAGGTATTTTATTATTAATCTATAAGTTAAAATATAGTCAAGTAAAATCTTGTTTGATTCGTCTCAATACAATGATTATTTATATCAACTTTTCTTAATTTTTAATTATGCACAATTAGAGATATTAACGATTGAATAAGTGCATTAGATAGAGTGCTTAAGTAAATGAGACTTTACTGGTGAATTGAATAGAGTACTTCTAAAAGAAAAGCATTGAACTAGACTATTACTCTGAAATAGTCTCTCACATTATTTTATATAGATGTAGGATCAAATAAGAAAGGTAATTAAAATAAGAAGGATGAAAAGAATTTTATTTTAGTCAGTACTATATATATAGAATATGATATTATGTTATAAAGTATGAACTTTTTTCAGATATATCACATAGTATATTTTATGTGTAACATTACTTTAACAATTAAATTTTTTGGCTCGATCGTAATTTTAGATTTTTTTTATCATATTAAAATCAAGGATGTAGAATGCTTCTTATCTTTCTTATTTTGAACAATGAAGTATATATTTTTATAGATATGTCTTCTCTATATTTTCTTAATCCTCATGCAATTGTAAACATTTTTAAATGGGGATAGAGGTAATAGTAAATTTGTACTTCCTTTTCATTATATCTTTACTAAAAGTGAAAATTTTTATACGAACATATAATTGGATGCCAGTATTTCACAAAGAATATACTACCTCCAATTCAGCACTAGCATCTCATTTGCTTTTTAAGTACTATTCTTCTCTTACTCTTGATCTGTATTTTATTATTAATCTATAAGTTAAAATATAGTCATGTGAAATCTTGTTTGATTCATCTCAATGCTAAAATTATTCATATCAACTTTCCATAATTTTTAATAATGCACAATTAAAGATAGTAAGAATTAAATAAATAAGTGAATTGGATAGAGTGTATAAAGTAAATGGGACATTAGTGGTGAACAGGAAGAGCAATGATCGTGCATGTTTACAAAGACATTATTAGTGCTCTCAGTGTCAAGTGTCATTTAAGGGGACGCAAGTGTCCCTACATCAGTTGGTAATTATATTGTAAATATGTAGTGCCAAATGCTACTGCGAGCACATTACAATTTGCAAGGCTGTTTGCATGTAATAATGAATAGAATTGCAAATAATAATATACTCTATTAAACAAATTATAGAATACACGCAATATTTGGTAGCTGTTAGTAGGGCCGTTCAAAAAAACCCAACCCGTTAACCCGCCGATCCGTGTTATAAATGGCGGGTCAAATTCTAAATAAAATTATAATTTACGGGTCGGGTTATGGGTATCTGCTGACCCGCTTTTTGAGGCAGTTACAATTTTTTTGGGTTTCAAATTGCCAACTTCAATTCCAGTAACAAATATACTTGAACTCTTGAATCAAGTTTTTTCCTTTATCAAACTTGGTTATATTGTGGAAGTTGAGTTTAGATGTATATCAATTATCAACTAAATACATATCTTCTGCAAAAAAACAAACTACTCAGTAAGTGAGTAACTGGGAAGTATATATGTGCTACTGTTATATTCATTTACTCCGAGGCTTGGGATGATCAATTGATCATGTATGTACATTTTAGCAATTTAATTAATTAATTTCATTTTATTTGTGAAAATAATTATAATTTTAATCATTTTTATTTTTTTGTTTCTTATTGTAAATAAACCGGGTATCCGGTGTCCCGACCCGACTTATCCGGGTACCCGAAATACGGGTACCCGGATAAATTGGGCCGGGACATGGGCCATTAAAAATGGTACCCGAATAACCGCCGGGATAAATTGATATTAATTATAATTGAACTGCTTGTATAGAATAACTTATTATCTTCACATGCGTGCACTATATTATTACATCGCCCTCCTTTTCTCATCCAAAACATCATCATCATCATCATCTTAATTAATATCAATGGCGACGACATTGGCATCAGTTGGGGGAGTAGAGAATTCGTCGAAAATGAGCAAAAGAACAAGGGAAGAGTTGAAGCAAGGAATCGCTGAGTTTTACGACACATCTTCAGGGATATGGGAAGATATTTGGGGAGATCATATGCATCATGGCTTTTATGATCCTTCCTCATCTCCTTCTCTTACCAATCACCGCTCCGCCCAGATTCGCATGATTCAGGAAGCCCTCCGCTTCGCTGGCCTTCCTGGTCATTCTTAATTTCTTTGTCTCACAAATCAAATTTTTTTTAAATTGGATTTAGATCAAATTTCATCATTAATTGTTTTTTAAATAGAATTTGAGAATGACTACTTAAACCTTATCATTCTTAAATTCTTCTTTTATATTAAATTCATAATTTGAAATTCATAATTTAAAATGAAATACTTGTTCCCAAATATTACATAAATTTATTATTAGGCAAATTAAAAATTTTTAAATTTGGATTTAGATCAAATTTCACCATTATTACTTAAGGTTGAGAATTTGAGAATGAGTATCAAACTTTGTCTTTCTCAACTTCTGCATTTATGATTTCATAATATAAAGTGGTATTTCATTCATTAAATCAATTAATTATTGACATGCAAATATTTTTATAGTATCTTATAGTCTTATGATCTGAAAGTGAATAATAATAATAATAATAATAATAATAATAATAATGTTGCAGATGATGGGAGTAGAGGGCCAAAAAAGGTGGTAGACGTTGGTTGTGGAATAGGAGGAAGCTCAAGATATATAGCCAAAAAGTATGGGGCTACATGTCAAGGTATCACCTTAAGTCCTATACAGGCTCAAAGAGCTCAAGCTTTGGCTGCTGCTCAGGGATTAGCTCATAAGGTACGCTCATCACTCTTATCAACCGACAAACTTACAAAAAATGTGCTTAATACTCTATTTGTTTTCAATAATTTAGGAATTTTCCACTTGTTAACATGAGGTTTTGGATTTTCGATCTAGTAATCAAAACTTTAAAAAAATCTACGCAATAATTCAGAGGTTTATGTAATTGTTTCATTGTGACCTTTTTGCACGTAAAAACGTTAGCAAATGTTGATTTTCGAAACTTTAAAGCTGTTATACACCTATTCTTGTGACTCACTGTTTCAAATGTCATTAGTTTCAACCTTTATTCCCAAAACATAAACTCTAACTCTACCATCTTTTATCTAAATCATATTTTTTCTCTAAAATCCAAATGTGGTAGAGCTAGGGTTTATACTTTGGGGAAAGTGTTGAAACTAATGGCATTTGAAATGGTGAGTTGCATAAATAGGGGTACAATGGTACAACAACATTATATTGAAGCTTCAAAAATAACGTTAGCTAGCGTTTTTGAACGTTTTATGTGCAAAAAAGTCACAATGAAATAATTTGGTAAATCTTAGGGTTACCGCGCGCGTAGATTTTTCAAAACTTTTGGTTATCACGTGGAAAAACCAAAACCTTAGGATTACCACGTGAAATTTCCCAATAGTTTAAATAGTGAGCTTTTAAAAATTATAAAAAGTTAATATTTAAAAAATATGTATCTTGTGAGGAATCTATCAAGACTCAAATGAATATATTTTTTTTATAAGGATCAGTAAAAAATTATTGTCAAAATTTAACACTAAAACACATAGATTTTATTGGAGAAGAATATATAAATATGAAAACGGAGAGAGTAAAAATAGGAGTAACATATTCTAAGATGACACTCTCTCTAATTCTATTTACTCGTCCTTTTTACTAATTGGGTAAAATTATCTTCATTGTTCTATTTTTTTTGTTCACCCAAATAAAGTCCAAAATACCATACTTAAACTACTTAAGATACCCCAATTACCATCTTAACAATTAATATAATCACTTAAAATACCCCAAATCTACTTTTAGATGGTCCCTCATTATCCTTAATTTGCAAACAAGACAAGTAGATAGAATTGAAGAATTGAAGGGAGTACCATATAATCTACTCCATATGTTTTAAATGGTACGGTTGGAGCCTTAAAGGCAACATAGACCTTATTGACCATCTAAAAATTTAATATTTAAAAATACCATATTTTTTTCTTTGTTGTTATATGACCTTATTGACTATCTAAAAATGGCGAAAAGTCAAATGAGATACATGAAATGTATATGAAGATATAAATGAGAATTGGCAGGCATTCTTTCAAGTAGCAGATGCGTTGGAGCAACCATTTGAGGATGGACAATTTGATTTGGTTTGGTCAATGGAGAGTGGTGAACACATGCCTGACAAAGCCAAGGTTTAACATTTCTTATCTTTGTTATTATTAGCTTAATTAGAGTCTTACCCAATAAAATTAAATTAATTAACCTTAGGATTTCAGTCGTAAATTTTGAATAACTTTTATAGGATACCAATTTATTAAATTAAGAGCGTAAGTTTTGAACATGTTCTATTGCACAAGATTCGAAAAGAATGAAGATTTCAAATCTCATTATTATATTACTAAATACTAATATATATTTAGTGCCTAAAGATAAAAATTTGTTAGAAAAATGTCATAATTTTTAAAATTGTATAGAGCCTTTAAAAAAAATTTTAATTTTTATTCCGCCCATGTAAGCTAATGAATGATTTAATTAATGTCACGGGAATATGGGATCAGCATAGGCCAAAACAAACTGTCAATTTTGCCAAACACATTTAATGTTAACTACTTCCTCCGTTTTTATATATTGTACACTTGTAATCAAATGTCTAATTTATGAAGTTTAGTGTCGAATTTGACTAAGAATTCTCATTGATCTATATTATGAAAAAACATATCCACGTGGGATCTTGATGAATTTGTCTCATTTTATACTTACTAAATTTCAACTCTTTAGAATTGTTGGAAACGCAATTAAAACTAAATTACCATGAATAATACAATTTTTTGTTAATTTTCCTACAATAATATTAACTATTAATTAACCATGAATAATTACCAACTTAGGGGTTATTTTCCTAGAATAATACTAATTTTATTTTATTAACTAATTTACTAATTTTTTTGTATAATTACCTATAGTTGATTTTTAATGGTTAATCAATATTTGGTACAAATTTTTCCTTAAAATTATTTGACTTTTATGCTTTCGTGGAGATGTGCGAAAAAAGTGAATGTGAATAACAAATGAAAAATAAAAAGAGTGAATTATATTATTATATATTTAATTGATTTGTTTAGTATATATTTCAGTTTGTTGGAGAATTAGGCCGAGTAGCTGCTCCAGGTGCAACAATAATAATAGTAACATGGTGTCATCGAAACCTTTGTGAATCAGAAAAGTCATTGAAAGCTGATGAACTAAAATTGTTGGATAAAATATGTGATGCTTATTATCTTCCAGCTTGGTGTTCTGCTAACGATTATGTCCATTTGCTTCAATCCCTTCAACTCCAAGTACGTTTTTTCTGCTCTCCAAATGGGTTAATATGTTAATTTCTCCTTTTTTTACTATTTATTATTTTATGGTAATTTACATATATTTCAGCTATTATACGAGAACAAAATTATAGTTATTTGGAATCTTGTTTTATTCGTCTTGTCGTATATTTTCATAATATTACATTTTATAATTTATTATAACTCTAGATATGAAAAACACATTGTTGAACTGCTAAAAAATGTATTTTGGTGCAAGTAAAAAAGTAACAGAAGAAATACTAAATTATTAATTTTTATCCAAAATGAGTGCTATCGATTTAAAATCAGTTTGGAAGTCAATAAATAAATATTTTTGACGAAAAATTAATCTTTTGTGAGCAAGGTCGGCTACTAGGGGGAGCACCATGAGCTCCCGCTCAGGGTCCCGATTTATTTTTGCTATATGGTTAAAATTAAAATGAGGATTTTTGTGTAATGTGTACAAAAACTAACTGGATAAGGAGAGTGTAAAAATTTTAATGTATTTGCATTCAATCTATTTTTAAAAGATAATTATATAAATTGGCTAATAAATTTGTATTAATCAGCTTGTATCAAATGATTAGGATATACTAGTATATATTATTCTAGGTCTCTCTTGATAATTTTTAATTTACTACTTTTATTATTAGTTTAATTAAGATAAGTGATAATAGTGGTTTAAAGTTTAAATTAAAAGGAATGGCTATTTAATTTAAATTTATGATTGATAGTTGTTGGTTGCATGAAATTATAAAATTTAGCAATGTTTTAATATATTGATAAAAAAATAATTATACCAATTAAAGTATTGATAAATAAATTTACAATTACCAAAATATAATAGAACGTAATTTTAGATTTTAGGGGCCTATAATTTACATTTTGTTCAGGGCCTTTAAAATGTCGGAGACGGCCCTTGTGAGAATTAATCCCTTAATCCGTTAAGTGATTTAATTGCAGGACATAAAGTGTGAAGATTGGACCAAATATGTTGCCCCATTTTGGCCAGCAGTTATACGCTCAGCCTTGACTTGGAAGGGCCTGACTTCACTGCTTTTTAGCGGTATGCTAAAAAAAATCATAAATTCTTACTTTAGAGAGTTGAGAACGTCTATATAATAGACAATACGTCTCAAGTTTTGAGGCTGATCTAATTTATAAATTAAAAAAAATTAATTGATGGTTTTGTATCTTAAAAGAAAGATAAAGACTGAGCTCTTAAAAGACGCTTATACTATAGACAGTCTCTCAAGAGAGGACCTGAAGAAAAATTATGAGTTGGGCTAATATTCACAAATATACTTTTACTAAACAAATAAATACAGAAATACACTTAGAATAGTGTACTTGTACATTATTTAATGATGTTCTTTGTTCTGAATTAATTAAATAATAATGAGATTATGTTAATTTTACAGGATGGAAAACAATTAAAGGAGCATTTGCAATGCCATTGATGATTAAAGGATACAAGCAGGATCTAATCAAATTTGCAATTATTACTTGTCGAAAGCCTGAATAATAACTACCTTATCGAAACCTTTTTTTTATTGTTTTTTATTTTATGGCGGTTTATTAACTAGTTACTAGTAGAGTACTACGCCTTTCCTTAATTGACAATATTAATATTAATTAAGTTTGATATTTAACACGATGATTTATAAAAGTAGTTATATGTGTTTTATTTACCTTGACAATAAAAAAGAATCATAGGAAGTAATAAATAAGATGTAGGGAACATGAAGATTTTAAATATTAAAAAATATTAAAATAAAGTGCGTATATGCGATCTTAACATTACATATTTACATATTCAAGTGCTTCAAGTAAAAGAAGAGTCTTTAACAAAATGTTTGGATAACAAATCACGAGAGAAAAGAAAAGAAGGGGAGAGGAAGAAAAGAAAAGGATAAAAAGGGAGGGGCGGAGAGGAAAAAGACTATATTGTTTGTATAAGAAGGAAAGGGAGGAAAAAAAAACTTATTTCACCTCGTCTTGTATGAAACTGTCTCACCATGAGACGTGTCCATGTAATAGCCATTTCTTCAATTAATTACTGTAAGTTCATAAGTAACCGTTTTAAGGTTTTAAGTAATCATTCTAAGACTATAGTAAAAAGTAACTATATTAAAATTATAAATGATTATTTCAAGACAAAAACATGTATATTGGACCAGCCCAACTCAGATGGTCTTCCCATGAGATTGTCTCATTCAAAAATTAGTAATTTCATTTTTCTTTTAAAGTTTTTCTCTTATGAATAGATTTAGATGTTAATAAAATGAAGGAAATTATCGATCCGTCCCTTTTAAATTTTCTCCCTCCTTTTTAGTATTCAAACAAAGGAAATTATCATCACTACAAATCCTTTCTTTTCTTTTTCTAAACAAGCCTTAAGAACCACCTATCCAAACTTATTTAAAACTAATAATTAAAATTCACAAGACAATAAATTGCAGTGTAATTACAAAATAGGTCTTCACCAAAAAATGGCATTATTGATTGCTTTAGGCTTAATTCTGGTGTTAAAATATTTGCTGATGGAATCGACTTTTTGCCTACTACATTTGTTTCTACTTTCTAAAATAAAGTATATGAAGCCCAGATCACATCTTAATTCTCAACAAAGATCACTTTTCATCAGCTATCCCATCCGTAAAATTCTGATAGATTTCACTTTGTGATTTCTAGGTCTGAGGTATGTTCTTTGAAATCTATTCTTCTTTTGGCCTTTTGAGTATTGATCACTGAAATAGATATATGCAGTTATGCACCTGTAAAATTATAGCTGCAGTAATTTAACTTTTATAGGGTTTAATTACTAAATTGGGCATATTATTAATTTAATTTCATTCTGTTTTATAAGTAGAAATTACTGAAACAAAATGATACTCCTATTTAATGAAGATTTCGTTGAGCACAACATGTTTGATGAAATGCCTGAAAGAAAAAAGAGCTTAATGTGATGAGATTCTTGTTATTTTTACCATTGTAGATACAACAACATTCCGTTAAGGCATTACTTTAATATCATTAGTGTCTCCCAACTAGGTAGGGTTTGGGAGTGGAATGTATCAACGTTGCCCTTGATAGCAATAACAAAGGTGTTGTTTTCGAGTTTCTGATTGACACTTGGTAGCGCTAGCCGAAGAAAAGTGTTGATTATTGGGAATTTTTTTAATCCGTAGTAGACTAGAGAATCCCTACAAGCAAGAGGAATGGGAATTAATGCTTTCTATCGGTGGTAGGTGGTGAGAATTGAGCCATGTCACAAGAATTACTAAACTATTGAGGATGCTTTCTATCGATAGTAGACTATTACATGTTTAGTGAAATGCCTGGTAGAGGAAAGGCTTTGCTGTGATGAAAGTTTAGTGGTTCAGCTTTGTTTAAGATGGTTCAGGACAGTATACATTACACAGAAGCTGCCAATCATTGGGTTGCAAACCGGGTTTTGGATGGTTATTTCTCGGATCCTCCTATTCCCCTTCATAGATTATTAGAATACAACTGGAATTTGAATTCTTTGCTTAGTTTTTTTACCTTGCCCAAATCATTTAGTCAGCTTGAATCCAGGATTCAAATAATGAAAAAGCTGAGTTAAAAAAAAAAAACGACTCCACTGGGGATCGAACCCAGAATCTCTGGTTCCGTAGACCAGCGCCTTATCCATTGGGCCATGGAATCACATTAACTATTTGTTGGTATTTAACTATTTACCTCAGGTAAAATTTATATAGAGATGTTTTTACGAGATTATTTACCAATTTGTTGTTTTGATTATGATCATCATGATACAAGTTTGATGAGGTTTTATTATCCTTAAAAAATTGGTAATAAGAGATTACTTATGTTGCAGTTTCTCTCTTTGAAGACCCTTCTTGAGCGAGGGATTTTTTGACCGCGCTCTCTTCTATAGGTATGAGTTGCCGTCTTTCTTTTCTTCTCAGACTCTGACCATAATTTTCTATGAGTGGAATACACTGGATATGATAATGATGAATATAATATAAATTAAAAGTGATCGACAAATAGTATAATATCATGGGACAATAATATTGAATTGGAAGGAGTATTGTACATGCTTTAATTTTATTTGGTGTACATTATATAGGAGTAGTAATTACAAAACAGAATGATACATGCAGCTGACTAGCTCAGAGCTAGGACACAGTACCTTCCTAGGAAAGGATCCTACCCTAAGCCTTCAATTCATTGAACAAAAATACATCTTATTTAACCAAGAAGATGCCATCGATCTGGATATTTTGGACATGTTTTATCAAATAGTAGTTCTCAGCAGTTGTGTCAGAACAAGTTTTTGATAGGAGTGGACTGTTGTTGATAGTAAGCTTTTGTAGTAACTTGAGCTGGCCAAATGTGTTGGGCAAACCCGAGAGATTACGACAACTTTCGATTGTAATCGATTGTAGTGAAGTCATGCAATGCAACCAATCTGGAAGATCCACCAACCCTTCACAGTCTCTTATTACGAGATGTTGAAGAGAAGCGGCAACTGATAGTAAACCACGCGGTAGAATTTTCAGTTTGGGAATCCCTCGGATCATCAATAATTGTAGGTTTTGAAGGCCTTTGAAGCTCTCTCCATCCTCCATATCGAACTCTTCACAATAAACTAATCCTAGTGTCTGAAGTCCATTTAAAAACTTGGAATTGTTTGGAAGATGAGCCAATTTATGACAGTGTTTGATAAATAAGTGTCGGAGTGAAGTGAGGTTCCCGACATCGCTATTTTCCCATAAAGATACCAGTTTCGGACACCCGAAGAGGCACAATTGTTGAAGTGAAGTCAATGCCATCAGCTTGTTGTGAACTAAGCTCACCTCGCATGTTGTCAACTCGATCTTTTTCAAGCTTTGTAAATGGTGGAAGTCTTTAGGTAACCCTTCTAATTGCCTGCATCCACTGATACAAAATGTCTGTAAGTTTAACAACTTGCATATTGCATTTGGAAGCGATCTAATAATACAATTATTTGACAAATCAAGATATCTCAGATGCTTCAAGTTTCCGATTGTCTCAGGCAACTCCTCAAACCAGACGTCACCAAGATCTAAGATGCGTAAGCAGCAGAAATTGGAGATTATCGCTTCAACAAATGACTGTTTAAGATGGGCGCGCATCGCATAACCAAATCGAAACGTTCGTGCATGCTTGAGTTTAAGGAGCTCCTTAGGAAATTCCATGTCTTTTAATTCATTACCAGTAGCACTAGCACTAGCACCAGCACCCTCGTATTCCCAAATTATATGCCTACCGAATTCGGAAACTTCCATCTTTTCGTGAGTAACGACAACCAATTCTTCGCCCAAAATCTTCTTAGCTACATCATGAAAAAGATCATGTAATTGACACTGGATCGAAACTCCATTAAAATGAACTATTGATTCTTGAAGAACAGACTTTGACACCAGTTCTTGAATGAAAGAGTATCTCCAATGATCAATATCTTGATTTCTGTTTCCAACTGGCAATAGCCCAAGTGCTGTCTACATATTAAATACAGCATCATCAGTAAGAATAATATTCTTCACAAATAAGGACATGTAAGCAAAACATGGTTTTAGATGGGAAGGAAGTTTATCATAGCTCAGCTTCAGAAGTTGCAACACTTTATCATATTGCTGATCTAACTCAGTGAAACTATCCATGTTATTGATTTGTAGCCATCGTTGATCGTTCCTCTCGCATCGTAAAATACTTGCCAAACACTTAACAACAAGTGGGATGCCGCAACATTTTTGAACGATTGACAAGCCAATATCCTCTAGAACCGGATATTTTCCTTCCTCGCCTTCTTTGAAAGCCAATCGCTTGAAAACGGACCAACAGGCCTCGTCTGAAAGCCTGTTCAAGTTATACGGCTCCAAATTTCCAATACATAACGCGACATTGGGGATTCTTGTGGTGATCAAAATCACACTCCCGGGTTTCCCAACCGCCAAAATGTTATTTAACTCCATCCAAATCCCAATATCTTCAACCCAAACATCATCCAACACGAGATTTTTTTCCATCCAACAAACTTTGGAGTTTTTTCACCAATACATTCATATCTTGATTGGGTAGATTGTCAATACCACTATCAAGTAATATGTCCATTAAGATCTTAGGTATGAGAAATGTGTCCGAGACTCTTGCCCACAGTTTAAGATCAAAATGATGGACATCTTTATACACTACTTTAGCCAATGCTGTTTTCCCTATTCCTCCCATCCCAACTATAGGCAGCACATAAGGTCTATTAGCATCACTGAGTGATATCAATCTGTCCAATATGTCCTGCCTAGCCTTTTCTCTTCCAATAACATCAGGCTTATACACAAAGGAACTTCCATCCAAAGTATGCTTGTTTTCATCAATTGGGTACTCGATTGGGCGCTCAGTTAAACCAAATTCGGTTTTCTTAGCCACGATGTTCTCTAGATCATGTCGAAGATCTCTAACTTTATTACTTAAATGATAACGAGAGATGAAGGGATTTGACGAGGAAAGATAGTACCTGAGCTGACGGCCCAAATGACCTTTGTTTACACGACGTTGCAAAGCATCAAAGGCGACTTCATCCAAGAGGTCATCAATATCATAAACGATTCTCTTGAGATCTCGAAGCCAAAGTTTTATAGCCCGGTTACCAAATTGCCTCTCCTCTGCATCTTGTAGCACGGCACAAATTGCTTCAACTTTGTCAACCATGACTCTAAGATCAGACTTAGCCGACTTAACAGCTTTGATCTCTTCATGAACATGATCACCGATTAAGGAAACAATCTTTCCTAGAATGGCTTTTGCTACAGGCATTATGATTGCTTCAGCCATTTCTGTGGAACAAGAAGATCAAAGGCTAGAATCAGTGAGCAAAAAAAAGTCTTTTTAGGTTTAGATAAACATATAGATTTTAACAATTCATTAGAATGGAGTGGCTAATGCATCTCATGTACCAAAACAGAAACTGTTTAGGGAGAATTTTCTGTAGAATAACTAGCCTGAGGTACCATTCAATGGTGCAGTAATCTATTTATAGACAGCCATTGAACTCTTGAAGGTTCCCAAAGGTCATTCACGGAACCATCTCAACCAAAATCTTAAGCTAATGTTTGAAACCTCAATTTATATGTTATAGATTTTATCACATCCCTTTACACAAAGCTCTTTAAACTAGAAGTATGGACGTAAAATACCCTTTTCATGTATGACGTTAAATATATATATTTCCCTTGAAATGATGACACTATGTCAAAGAATCAACTCAAATAAAAGCTTAAGTTGTGAAATTATATGCTCTATCAAATACTAACAAGGATAAAGTTTTATACATCTGAATCTAACTCCGTTTAGAATAGAGCCACTTATTACATCAGGGTATGGGTGGTTGGCTACTGGTGGTGTTTTGTTTAATCTCCGTACATTATGTCCATTGTATATTAGATTTTGTCACTTTTCCTGCTTGGATATAAAATTTTCTTTTGCGTATAACCAAATGCCTAAGTATCCATCAGTTATATTTTATTACTTACTACATAACAAAAACTTTGTTTTTTGTATTTCTTATAAAGGTACTACTACGTACTCATTCGCATTGTGGGTGATAAATCTCATACAAAATACCAATTCCAAAATCAAGTAGTCTTCAAAATAGTTTCCTTTTAATTTGGTATCAATTCAATTAAGAACATACTTCCTCGATCCGAAATACTCGCTACATTACGTTTTTGTGCACTATTTATCGTTCAAGCTTATTTTACATATTGCAACTAATGTGTAAGTAAAAATGCAGTCAAGTGGGATCTTGTTTGAATTGTCTAATCGCATACTTTCATAACATTAAATTTTTATAATTTTTAGATAAGTGTAATTTAATATATTAACGATCAAAATTGTACATTGGATTGTGTAAAAAAGTAAAATATAGCAAGTATTATGAAACAGAGGAAATATATAATTTCTCGAAGAGACTAGGGTTTTTAAATTCTATTTATCCTGATAAAAAATTTTGTTCAACACAATAGTTTTTCCATACACGATATCATAACTATATTAAACAACAAATTAGACTTGGGTTCAACATCATTGTATAAGTCTACAAGTCTAATACTTAAATGAACATACATCTATTCCACTTAAAAGCAAAATTGTTATGTAACAAAATTCGCTTGAAAACACTTATTTTGTTAATTACTTCGCTTCAAAGTTTATTTCTCTTATAATTTTATAAATTAGTTTATGAGTATTGAAAAAAGTTCAGTTATAATTTCTCATTTTAGATATTATCTCACTAATAATTTATCCATCATTTATTATTTATGTATCTTTTTGAATAATCAAGAACCAAATTATTTCAAGGAAGTATTTCATATTATTTTCCCTTAAACTAACTAACGTTAGTTGCTTAGTTCTTGCTTATATAAGAGTACATTTCTTTTAATTGTTTTTTAGCCTATTACCTAATGCATACGTCTGTGATTTATCCGTCTTTTCTTGCTATTTTAATATTTTATAATAACTACTTTCTATAGTTTCCTTAAGTCAAGAGTAAACTTTAAATTTATTTATTTTATTTTATGTTTAATTATTGGCGAAGTCATACCAAAGGTAAAAAAATCAAGTCTTCCTAGCAATTATTTTTCAGAAAAATTATCGTAAATAACATAATATTTTGTTAATTTTCCTACAATATTATCAACTATTGATTAACCATGAATAATATCAATTTAGAAAGGTATTATTGATTTCTTTAGGCTTAATTTTTCTGGTGTAAAATATTTGCTGATGGAATTGACTTGTTGCCTACTGCATTTGTTTCTACTTTCTAACATAAAATATATATGAAGCACAGATCACATCTTAAATCTCAACAAAGATCGCTTTTCATCAGTGATAGCATCCGTAAATTCTGATTGATTTCACTTTGTTTTAGGTCTGAGGTATGTTCTTTGAAATCTATTCTTCTTTTAGCCTTTTGGGTATTGATCACTGAAATGGACATATGAACCTGTAAATTTATAGCTGCAATATTTAAACTTCTATTGGAGAAATAATAAAAAAAGATCTCAAAATTTTAGGGTTTAATCACTAAATTGGGCATAAACTTAATCTAATTTTATTCTGTTTTATGAGTAGAAACTACTGAAACGAAATGATATTTGATGCAGATTCCGTTGAGCACAATATGTTTGATGAAATGCCTGAAAGACAAAAGAGCTTAATGTGATGAGATTCTTGTTATTTTTACCATTGTAGATACAACAACAACAACATCCCGTTAAGGCATTACTTCAATATCATTAGTGTCTCCCACCAAGGTGGGGTTTGGGAGCCAAAATGTATCAAAGTTACCCTTGTTAGCGATAACAAATGTGTTATATTCGAGTTTCCGGTTGACACTTTGTAGCATTAACCGAAGAGAAGTGTTGATTATTGGGATTTTTTTATTCGGGGTAGATTAGAGTGTAGGTGGTAGGTGATGAGAATAGAGCCCTGCCACAAGGGTTACTAAACTCTATTGAGTATTACAAAAGTTTTATAGTTCAGCTGTTGTCAATGAGCTGAAGTAAACTGCTCTTTTGGGAGATTGTAATAGGACTTAAATGAGTATTACTTGTTAGATTAGAGTGTAGGTGGTAGGTGATGAGAATAGAGCCCTGCCACAAGGGTTACTAAACTCTATTGAGTATTACAAAAGTTTTATAGTTCAGCTGTTGTCAATGAGCTGAAGTAAACTGCTCTTTTGGGAGATTGTAATAGGACTTAAATGAGTATTACTTGTTTGATGAATGCTTGAAAGTGGAAAGAGCTTGATGTGACCATGATTTGGTTGAACTCTATTAGTATCAATAGAAATATTATCACTGCTTGGGGATTTAACAACCGTCTTCAAGTAGTTGCAATTGGGGCTGGTTTAATTATTGGGTTTATATTAGTTGCATCTCTTGGATCTCAAAGCAAAAGAGCTAGTGAATTATCTAAAGATTGTCAAATTTCTGCCATTTTCAACTTTGGTGACTCCAATTCTGATACTGGCAGTAAATCTGCGGCGTTTGGTCGGGTTCCGTATCCAAATGGTATCACCTTTTTTGGTAAACCTTCTGGAAGATATTGTGATGGTCGGCTAATCATTGATTTTATTGGTGAGTTGGTACTTGTTCTTGTTCTTAGCATTGGGAATGAGTTTTCCTTTAAAACTGTCGTGCATTAGGCTTGGAATTTTTATACTGATCATCTAGTATTCAGAGTGAACGAAATATCTTGCAGCTGAAAGGCTAGGATTATCATATTTGAGTGCATACTTGAATGCACTTGAAGCAAACTTTCAGCATGGAGCAGACTTTGCTGCTAGCGGAACTACAATTCAGCATGTTGATGGGAAGCTGTATGGAAGTGGTCTGAATCCTCTTTCCCTTGATGTACAGCTTTTGCAGTTTGAAGATTTGAAAGAGCGAACTAATGAGCTATTTGCACAAGGTTGTATTGAATTATATGAACATGATGTCTGCTAGACGAAAAAAGTTTCAAAGCTTTAATCTCTGACTCTGATCATGCATCAATTTTATGGCTTTTGGTTCGCAGATAATGTTAAAGATCGGTTCCCAAGACCTGAAGACTTCTCACGGGCTTTATATACACTCGATATAGGGCAAAATGACATTCACCATGCTTTAACAAGTATGGGAGAAGTTGAAGCCCGTAAGTCTATTCCTGAGCTTATGAATCAGTTTGCACTCGCAATAAAGGTATTAATTTTGGCAATTATGGAAATTGAGGTATCTCCTAGTTGCATAATTTCATTACTTTTCATCACATACTTTATGGCCAATCATCGTTGTATCCCTCATGCATTGACCACTTTGAACCTTTGATAGCAACTTAGCTGAACTGCTTAGCTTCTAGTGAACGGTTTTGTAATGTAATGATATGGAGGGTACCAAAGTATATTCATTATAGTTTGCTATGACTCAAACATAAATTATTTAGTTGAGAGGAGAAAGTAAGACGAAAATAGGAGATGCTTGGAAAAATTTAAACTCATTGGGACTTGAGTGTGATCAGATTCAAAACCTCGATGTTAATCTGTCATAATTGAAGCCAAGGAGAGGAAGTGATGAACAAAGAATATGAAGTGTTGAATATTGTAATTTGAGGTTCACTGATCTGGCTACAATCTCCATTAGGACTAGTGTTTTGTATAAATTAGTAGTTTAAGGATAGAGCTTAAAAACTCACTTATGAAGGGTCAAGGGATCACAATGGAGATTACAAAATAGCATGTAAGACAATAAAAAAGAGGAAGAATACAAAGCTATGAAGCCAGATGTAGCACCACGTGTTTAGGCTTATTTTACATCAAATACAAAGGCCCATATACATAGGCAGGGGATTTGGGCAAAAGGAGGAAAAAGGGAGAAAAGGGACCGAGGAGTGAGTTGCTCGTTCAAGCTCTTGTTTGCTGCTGCTTGTTTGTTCATGTTTTGCTTATACACCCAAGGTTCACCCAAATCCTAAGCTCCATGATCCACCTTTTTGGCTCCTGCCTCCTATATCATGTATGACTGACAATTGGCACATTTATCTTTGAACATGTTATCGCAGTGCCAAGTTGCTCACACCTAGGTAGGGTAAAGTGTTGTCTTGGTTGTTTATTTGTCCGATTAAAGGAGTGTATACTTTGATTCTATCATTTGTATGTTCTTAAGGATGTAAAACTTACTCTTGCTTGCTCATCGTTCTTTCAGAAACTCCATGACCAAGGAGCAAGGACATTTTGGATACACAACACCGGTCCTATCGGTTGCTTGCCTTATTTACTGATCAAACATCCTCCCAAGCCTGAAAATGTGGATGAAGCTGGTTGCCTGAAGTCTTACAACGAAGTAGCTAAAGAGTTCAACAAGCAGCTCAAGAATAAAATTACGGAGCTGCAAACTCAACTCCACACTACCCTCCTTGTATATGTCGACATTTACTCGGCCAAATACTCTCTAATTAGTAGATCAATGGAATATGGTAAGACTCTGACTTACAACAACAAAACCTCTTCCTGTAAAACATATTACATGTGACCAAATTTCATCCTGGGAATGGTTATTATTGCAGGATTTGTTGATCCACTCGGTTACTGCTGTAAGCATGCGAACAATTCTCCCTTGCATTGTTGGAACAAAGACAGAGTGAACAAAACTGCAGTCTATGCAACTCCATGCAGTAAGCCATGGGAATACATAAGTTGGGACAGTATACATTACACAGAAGCTGCCAATCGTTGGGTTGCAAACCGGGTTTTGGATGGTTCTTTCTCGGATCCTCCTATTCCTCTTCATAGATTATGTACAAAATCTTAGTTTTCTCCAGTTTTGTATTAAAAAATCACCTGAACTTAGCTTTGCAATGTAAGAATGCAAATGGAATCTGAATTGTGTGCTTAGTTTTTTTTACCGTGCCAATGTCATTTAGTCAGTTTGAATCAAGAATTAAAATATGAAAAATGGGCTTAATCAAAAAAGCGACTCCACTGGGGATCGAACCCAGAATCTCTGGTTCCGTAGACCAGCGCCTTATCCATTGGGCCATGGAGTCACATTAACCGTTTGTTGATATTTACCTTTGGTAAAATTTATATAGATATTTCCTGTGTACAGTGTATTTCGTTTAAAAAAAGACAATAATTATTAACTACTTCACTAACTAGTGCCTACATTTACAAATTAATTAAATTTACTCTCTCCGTTTCATTGATTTTGCATTATTTTCTACTCTTTTCGAATCAATGTAGTTGTCTCATTTTTTTATTTAGCAAATTCATATTAATTGTCAATTTTTTTACCTATATATCTCATATTCACACAAGTAATGACCAAAATACTCTCATTTTACTACTTATAATACTCCAACTACCACCTTTACAATTAATTTAATCAATTAAGATACCCAACTATCACCTTTTTAATTGACCCCACACCACCATTAATAACCGTACTCAAGCAAATAGGACAACTAAAATTATTCAGAGGGAGTATTTTAATTTATTTCACTTAATTTACATTGTTTTTATATATGGATAACGATGCACCACTTTCTTTTAATTACGTATCTACACTTATCAAGAATCATTATTTAAATAAGACTTGAGACAATTATAATAAACTAACCTAAAAAGAAAATAAAACATTTGCCGTGATTGAAGGGAGCATTAATATAATTCATTTTGCCGATAAAGTTGAGGGAAATATAGATTACTCACCAAGAAATATCATTTATTAAGACAATTTTATTACTATAACATATTTCAATAAAAGGGAAAAATACACTTGTTTTTAAATCCAAATAATGCAAACTTGTACACACAATTACTTCAAACAAAAGCTCTTGACTAATCAAGAAAACCACACCATACATTTTTGTTACAATCTCAACAAATTAAAACCCGAAATTTTATTGAACAAATAAATATTACGAGCAAGTAATAAAAATCGAAGAAAGTATATAATATATCTAAGCATCAGGCTGTGAATGAATGACAGCATCCATGAATGGCTTAGACTTGTGATACGTCTCTTCACTTAATTTCTTCAATAAAGGAAATTGGCTCATGTCGAGATTAAATAATTTAACAGCACCATCAATTTCAGGTGCTATGAAAACATCTGCCATGCCAACTTCATCCCCAAGTGCATACTTTCCAGAATGTTCTTTTAATAGATTTTCCAATGCTGAAAAACCTTTCTTAAAATAAATATGAGCCCACGGTATTCTTTCTTCAGCCCCAACTTTATCTTCAATGTATTTCAATACTTGTATGTTTATGAATGGTTGAATACTTGCGTTGACCATGCTTGCAACCTGCTCAATTTCAATTTAAACATTAATAATTTGTTGATGATAAAAAAAACACAAATTCTTGTGAGAGACGGTATTTTTGAGAGACCATCTTTGATTGGGTCGGCCCAAAAAAAAAACGTAAGAGTAGAAATTAAGCTCAAATAGACTGAGTTTAAGATTCGTCTCTCCAAAAGATGGTCTCTCAAAAGACTGACCGATAAAAAAATTATAAACTAATACATACAAAATAATAAATGAAATCTTTTTTAAATCGTTTATTCACATACTTTTTATATATATTTAATCAACAACACAAAATGAAAAAAACTCATCCATTGGCTCTTAATATTTTTTGGGTACAAAAGTAGGAAAGTTGAAAACAAAAGGAGAGAAAGGAATGTTACCTAAATTTTATAAATCAAAACCAAGTAAAAATCATAATTTTATAAAAACTAATCAATTGGTAATAAATTGGAAAAATTACTTTTAAAAGTCCCAAATTTACGTGATTTTATAGTAAATTAAGTCGTAAATTTAGATTAATGTTTAAGGGGTATTGTATCTCAAAGCATTAGATCTGATGATTATTAACCTGTATAAGAGGTTAAACATGACATTTGTCATCATCGTAATGGCTCACGAATTTTTATAAACCAACTAAGAATATTTAGGTAAAATATACTTTCTTAAATCGATAAATATTCTAATATGAACAAACAAATTGAAGCGCTGTTCATACTAATTTAGACGTACGTAAAAAAGAGGGACAGAGGGAGTATAAAATATAAAGTAGGATGTAAGATGACCTGATAATGGAGTGCTCTCTTTTGAAATTGACCTTGTGGAGGCAAAATAGAAGGTTGGGGATACCTTTCTTCCAAGTATTGTATGATAGCAGTTGATTCAGTTATAACAACATCACCATCTACTAAAACAGGCACAAAGCTTCTTGGACTAATCTTCTTAAACTCATCTGTAAACTGATCACCTTTAAGTATATTAATCTCTTTGTACTCATATTCAAGCCCTTTCAAATGGAGGGTTATAAGAACTCGAGCCGACGCCGAGCTCCTCCACCATGCATAGATCTTTATCTTTGGCTTCTCTTGTGTTTCTGTTATGCTTGCCATTGTTATATGTTTTGTGTGTTTATGTGTAATTGAGGGTTTAAATTTATGAGAAATGAATTAGATTAGTGTGTTATTTATATTATTTTCGTTATGAAATACTTATAATTGATTGTACGGAAAAATAGTATCTTCCTATGAGATGATTTTGTTGATCAAGCCAACTTTGTTGGACTTTATTGGCGGCTAATACTTGACTTGTCAAATGTATTTGGTTCACACAATAGATTCCTAGATAAGTGATGATGTAAGCAACTACTACCTCTCGTTCAATAATACTTGCTACATTTCACATTTTTACGCAATCCAATGTACAATTTTAATCATTAATATCTTAAACTACACTTATAAAAGTTATAAATATTTAATATTATGAAAGTATGCGATTAGACGATTCAAACAAGATTCCACTTTGACTATATTTTTACTTACACATTAGTCGCAATATGTAAAATAAACTTGAACGATGAATAGTGCACAAAATCGAAATGTAGCAAGTATTTTGGAACGGAGGAAGTACAACTATATATGGCAATTGGTAATTTGGTGTTATGAATATGTTGATGAATGTGGCCGACTTTATACACCATGTGAATGTGATCATGAGTTGAATTAAACTAAGTCAATATAACTCTAGAAGGTTGTAATACTATTTTATCATTCAATGTATATATAAATTAACATGGGCTATAGCCTATATATAACAATAACAAGAATGGGCCTTTAAACAATTATTCACAAATGGGCCTTTGTAAAACCGTTGGGTTTTATATTGATCTTCTCGATCATGTGGCTCAATGGATAGAGCATCTGCATGTGGAGCAGAAGGTTTAGGGTTTGACCCTTACTAGGCGCAGGTATCGATTGGGGGGTTTCTTGACTGCGCGCATCTCTCTTTACTCCCTCCTTGGGGGGGTACGGGTATGATTTGTCCGCATCTTTCAAGAAAAAGAAAAACCCCCCACTCGGACCCTGTCTTGTGCGGGATACTGGGATGGTCCTTTTTTCTCGATCATGTGGCCTTGATTAAATACAAATTTTTACTTGAGACCGTCTTTTGTAAAGACGACTCTCAAAAGCCCAGTCTAATTCTAAATATATATTGTTACAACTCTAATCATAGATTTAGACTTGACTTTTGAGAGTCGTCTTTACAAAAGACGGTCTCTCAAAAGAGCACATGTTAATTAAATTTTCAACAATTCTCCCATTTAGCAAAATAAAAGAAAACAATTAATTGCTTTAAAATAAGAAGACGACTAAATACAAGTGAATGGAAGAAATTTTAAAATAAGATGAAAGAGGAGAATAAATTTATCATGATTACATTAATGAATACATCTATAACTATTACTAAAACAAAATACTTCTGACATCATCACTATTTAAAATGCTTAGGTGTCATAACCTCATTAAAAATGTTCTCTCCAACACTTAATGATAATGTCATTGTTTTTATTACTAATTTTATATCTTTGACTTTATAAAATAAAATCTTACATATTTTTGTGTTAATTTTGATTTTGAAATGTGATATTAATAGTTGTAATAATTTAGATAAATTAATGTAATTTATGTCGGAAAATTTAATAAAACCGTGCATCGCACGGACACTATCTAGTAATTACTAAAGCAAAAATCAAATAATACAAAATTTTTAAAAATTAGTCCCTCTGTTTCCGAATGTTCTTCCCGTTTAGAATATTCTATTTTGGAGAGAGAAATTTGATTAAGATTTTTAAGACATATATCGATGATAAAATATATCCATGTGAGATCTCGTTAGATTCGTCTTAAATGTAAACAACTATTATCAGAGAAGAACTTGTGTGGACCTGGTCCACACTAATATTAGTGTGGACCAAGTTTTACACCCCACATTCTACTCTCCACTCTACTCCACTCCACTTCACTTCACTCCACACTTCCACTCTATTTCATTCAACTCTTATACTTTCACACTTTGTTTATTTCACTCTTATACTTAAAAAATGTAAAAAAATAAAAAAAAAATTTAAAAAGTTAAAATTAAAATTAAAAATTTATAAAATAAAATAGTAAAAATAAAATTAAAAAAATTTTAAATTTTAAAAAACTAAAAAAAATAAATTTTTGTAAACATAAAAAAATTAAAATTAAAAAATTTTAAATTTATAAAAAATTTAAAAATAAAAAAAATTAAAATTTTTAAAATTAAAATGAAAATTAAAACTTTTAGAAATTTAAAAATTTAAATACAATCTTTCAAATAAATTTTTTTTAATTTAATTCAAATTAAAAATTAAAAAAATTGAATTAAATTATTTTTCTTTTTTTAAAAAACTTGAAAGTAGAGTAAGGGAGTGAAAGGTTGGAAGTAGAGTAGAGAGTAGGAGTGAAAACTTGGTCCACCCAAAAATTAATGTGGACCAGGTCCACCCTAGACTTTTTCCTATTATCAACTAAAATAATCTCATTTGTCAAGGCTACCTGTGAATAGCATTTTTTATTTTTCAACATTTTTAATTTTTTATTAGTATGTATATATATGCCCTCCAAAACTTATGTAGAAAGCGTATCTTTTGTTTCATACAATAATTTTATGATTAGATATTGTGCTCCAAGATCATGATATCGAATCGTGATAGACTCAAAAAGCAAAGCAAAATAAATAAGGTTCGTCGGTGCAAATAATTGAATGTGACTCACATAATCTTATAAATCACTTACTCTCAGTCTCACCCACACTTCCACAAACACACACCCCTCCATTTCTCTCTCTATTTTTCTTCCACATTTTGGTAATTGGAATTAGCTTCCTAATTTCTAATTAAGAATGGAGTTTACTAAGTTTATAGCATTTCTATTCCTAACATTTATATCTTCGAGTTTGACTCAGGATATAACCACGGAAAACAACCAACAATGCCACTTTCCGGCGATATTTAACTTCGGAGACTCAAACTCCGATACGGGCGGCTTGTCCGCGGCGTTCGGGCAAGCGGGCCCGCCCAGTGGCATGACCTTTTTCCATACTCCTGCTGGTAGATACTGTGATGGCCGCCTTGTCATTGATTTTATTGGTAAACTTTCTCTTTCTCTTTTAATTAATTAAATGTCCCATTTAATTTTTTATTATTATTTTAATTTTAAAAATTTTAATAATGCTTTGTTCAAAATATAATCTGAAGTTGATATTGAAAAATATATTGAAACAAATCAAATAAAATTTTATTTGACTATATTTCAATTCATAGATACGAAATAAATTAAAAATTAAGAATAATTAGTATATCATGTCAGAAAATAAAATTTGAGCAAGATAGAGTCGAGTCATTGAAGTCACTACGTTCTATTATCTTTATCCTTAATTAAATGATATGATTTCTATACTTTTTATAGTTTTATTATGAGAAATGGGTGTAATTCTAAATTGGGTCATTCTATAAAAGAAAATATAGAATAAGAATACGTATTTTATCAATCGACATGGTTTGAGAAATGAGAGATGACTAAAAAAATTGGAACTTTTAATATTTTACTAATTATTGTCACAATCATCCAATGGAATAGTAAATGTGAACTTGATGTAACAAGTATCTCTATTTTCCAAATAGATTATATTTTTATCTAAACTAAAATATTTTGGATAAATTTTAAACTAAAATAATAGAGTAAATAACGGTCTATAACTTGTGTGGAATATAATATTGATGACTATGAATCTAACCCGAATACTATATAAGAATTAAAAAATATTTTCATTATTCTTTTTGTATCTTTCTTATTTTATTTGTCTTTTTCCCTTTCAAAACAAAAAATTGTCTTTTATTCCACATTGAAAAAAATCATTGATATAGGATTGATAACTATTTATTTTTCAGGTCCAACTAAATTTCCTCATTAATACTTCGTTCTCTAAAAAGAAAATACGACATGTTTTAATAGTATTTTTTTCAATAGAAATATATCTCACCAAATTAAAGATAGTTTCTAAACAAAAGTTATTTTTATACTTATTAAAATTTCACACTCATCAACTATTTTTTAGTTACAATACTTGATTTGTAATATGGTTAGATTAAATTGCTACATACAATTCAGAGGTGTTTATTCCAGTCTTTGGATTGGTTTCGCGTTAGATGTTCGGGTCACTTTGAAATTCGGTTTTGTGTCCCTAATTTTTTTATAATTGTAAATCAGTTTTACAGTCGGGTCAAATTTGGTTCGATTAAAGGTCGAGTAAATTTCGGACTATTAATTATGTTTTAGACACTGTTAGTATAATATCTTTTAAAAAAGTACCAAAAATGAATTCATACAGACAACGCAATGCGTTGGACTCAAAGCAGACAATAGCATACTCCCTCCTATTCAAAATAAATGTCCACTTTCCTTATTTGGTAAAGTCTCTTTACTTGTCCACTTTCTATTTTTGGCAAAACTTTTTACCTAAATACCCCCAACTATCCCAACTTATATTATTTAATAATACCCCACTACCACCTTTTCAATTATTATAATCACTTAAAATACCCCACTACCATTTTTTCTTAAAATCCGATCCAAACCCAAAGTGGACAATGTAATTGAATAGGAGGGAGTATTAAATATTAAGGGGCTCAACAACTTATATAGTTATATTAAGACAAATTTATTGTTTGCATCGTTAGATCCATATTACTTATTACTTCTTTCGTTCTGAAATACTTGCTACATTTTGATTATGTGTACTATTTATCGTTCAAGCTTATTTTATAAATGTGTAAGTAAAAATATAGCTAAGTGAAATCTTGTTTATATCATCTAATCGCATATTTCATATTATTAATTTTTTATAATTTTTAAATTTGTATAATAATTTATAATTTAAAAACCAAATAATGTATTAACATGCATAAAAAATAAAATGTAGCAATATTAATCTAACGCACGAAAATTCAAAGCATACTAGCGGATGAGTACTTTCTAAGTTTCTATAAATAATAAGCATGTATTAGCCTAGTAGAGTGTGACCCACTTTTACTTGTCATCTTGCACTCGTTTTCCAAGATTCAAGACGCATATTTTTGTCGTACAATTATCTACTCCACTTTCTGAAAAGAATCCCATTTATTTCATTCTCCTTACTCCTTACACATCCTTAAGGTACTTCTAGCGGAATATTCCTTACATGCAATAGCCAATATATTACTTCTTCCGTTCTGATTTACTTGCTATATCATCGTAAGCAAATATTAAAGAGTCTATGCAGAAGATAAGTAGTAGGTATAACTTTAAATGATTGGTTTTTTACTAAAAAGGAAATGTAGCAAGTAATATGAAATTTCCCAAAATGGAAAATGGAGCAAGTATTATGGAACGGAGGAAGTATTTACTTGCATATTTTTTGAGTCTTGCTTAATTTGTTACATTTTTTTTATTCATTTTACATTAGTTGATATTAAAGGGTAAAGAACACTATCATTATCTCGTACAAGTCAAGGTCCGGGTGATTAGTTTTTTCTTTTTTCTGAAAAATGCGGACAAATCATACTCGTTCCCCCAAGGAGAGAATACAGAAAGATGCGCGTATTCAAGAAACCCCCAACCTTCTGCTCCACATTTCTATATACATGTAGAAATGAATGTTCGATTCTATCATTTAGCATATAATATAAAAAATGTTTAATTTAATTATAATTTGAATGTTGTGAAGCACAAAGCTTGGGACTTCCATATTTGAGTGCATACCTTGATGCCGTGGGATCAAACTTCAGCCATGGTGCAAATTTCGCGACGGCAGGGTCGTGCATTAGACCTCAAAACACTACACTTCATCAAAGTGGGTTTAGCCCTATTTCCTTGAACGTTCAATGGTATCAATTCAATGATTTCCATCGTCGCACCCAAACCTTTCGTCAAAAAGGTTAATTAAATTCACTTTTTTTATTTTTTTTGTATAATTAATCACGTATATTGTTTTTTACGTGTAATTGTAGGAAACCGAAATTTTTATTTTAGACTAAAAATTTCACAAAATATTCATATTTTATAATATTTATTCCAAAAAGTCATAAAATAAAATTTTGGAAAAAAGCTATCTTATACATATAGTAAGCATTGCCTAATTCAACTAGTGGTAGACCCATAATTTTTTTAGTAATCTATAGACTATAGTAATATATAAATTTATAACATTTTTACAAATTTTACAATAGGATTTTTTTAGAATAGTGTACTGGTGTGACCACAGACTTACCATTATTAAGGTAGGTCGCCACTTATTTTAGGCATGTAATTAATTTATAATGTAAAACGGAAAAATAACAAGAATTTTACACTTATTATAAGAAGTGTATGATGACAAATAACAAATTATGATATGGTAAATTAGAATGGTATGATTGTGCGTAAAATTTCCAATAATCAAACAAATTTATACTTATAATGTAATTTAAATTTGGTATAGGGAATGTGTTCAAGCAACTGTTACCAAAGGGGGAATATTTCTCGAAGGCTTTGTATACGTTCGATATTGGTCAAAACGATCTGACGTCCGGATATTTTCTGAATAAATCTGGTGATGAAGTTAAAGCTTACATTCCAGATGTACTTGATCAGTTTTCTACTGCCATCATGGTAACCTCATTTGGCTTTTCTAATTATATACTCATCTGTCTTTTTTAATTTGCATCAAAAACAAAACCCAATTTTTATTTGTCGCCACCCTTTTAATAAAATCGCCACCCCTAATTTAAAATAATTAAAAAAAATGTTAAATTAATTTAATAAACTTTTTTGTTTATAATAATTTTAATTAATTTGTTTATTTGTTTATTTGTTTATAATTTAATAATGTTATAATAGTTTTAATTAATTTAATATAATATTGTTAGAATTTTTATTATTGTTATAATGATTAATTAATCACAAAACAATAAATATTTTAAATAAATTAAATAAATATACATTTAATAAATTAAATAATTAATAAATAATTAATAAAAAAACAAAAAAATAATTTGGAAAATCGCACAAAAAAAAATTAAATAATAAATAATTAAATAAATATACATTTATTATATGTCTATAACAATTTTGTTTATATTTTTATATTTGAATTTTTGTACTTTTACCTGACTTTTTTCGTATTCCACCACTGAACTATTACTAATAGGAAAATTTACCCAGAATAATCCAACCTATTCACGATTTTCCTACAATAATCCCAACTATTGATTAACCATGAATAATCCCAACTATTGACTTACTTAACCTGTGTTGTTGTTGCTATACCTACAACCGGTTTTAGTAGGTTAATTTCTTATTTTACCTTTTTTTTAATTTAAAATAAAAACTTTCAACTACCCACATTAATACCTTCAAGCATTCTCTCTCCTGTGAAACCCATTCAAGTAGAACACCATCTCCATTTTTCTGAAAATTTGACCCAGTAGAACACAATTTCACGAAGGTCTTGCTCGAATACTCTCATCTTCAAGATACTCGAACACCGTTTCGCAATGGACTATCATTTCAGATGAACATCCGATTAGTATACTAATGTTGCATATACTTGACATTAACATACGGTTTCATATTAGGCATTAACATTAACATATTAGGCATGAATGTTGCATACTGATATTAGGCAGTAATATACTGATGCATTCTGTCTCCATTCCATATGTTTACATTACATCAATTCAAAACATCATTGCAGAGTATCTTAAGGGCCGTAAAGCTTGAACTACCAAATGCCGAACATAGACCAAATTTAAATACTTGTAATTTAAATTCTACAAACAAAAAAGTCAAATAATTAGACCTAATTTAAATCAATTTTACAAATTAAATCAAATTTTGAAGTTCATATTAACTTAAGGCCATAGACCACAACCATAAAAACGATGTCCGATTCGCGACCCTTTTCTAGCAGTTTGTAGTTTGGCATTCACTCCATAATTACATCTTGGAGTTTCCTTTTCAATTGACTCCTACTTGAAGAACAATTGGAATAAGTGATGCTTTTCATGAAAGAAATTAGGGTTTAATTTGATGGAAAAGGAAAGTTAAAAAAAATATAAAGACTAAGCTGCTGCTTCTCCATCAATGGAGGTCTTCAAGATATAAAGGGAAGGATAGGAAGAAGGTGAAAGAGGGTAACGGGCAAAATATTACCTGTTGAACCGGTTGTAGGTATAGCAACAACAACACAGGTTAAGTGAGTTAATAGTTGGGATTATTCATGGTTAATCAATAGTTGGGATTATTATAGGAAAATCGTGAATAGGTTGGATTATTCTGGGTAAATTTTCCTTACTAATATTGTACAAGTATTATACTTTATCCGTTTTGTTACTAGTTTTTATACTTCTTAGATCAATTTTATAAATATTAATCCACAAATTCTTGTATGAAACGATCTTACAGTGAAATGTGCCTCATACTTAAGTAAAGTAGCCAAATAATTGAAAATTTTAGGATAGTAGGCCTTTTGTTAGATTCGTCTCACAGTAAAACCGTCTTATATAAGAGGAACTGATATTCATTAGCAAGAGAATGAAAAGAAATGTTTAAAATTGTACAGAGCATATATGATGAAGGAGGGAGGTATTTTTGGATTCATAATACAGGACCATTAGGATGCTTGGCATACGTATTGGAGCGAGTGCCAGTAAAGGCAAGCGAAGTGGACCATGTTGGATGTGCAAGCCCAATTAACGAAGTGGCCCAATACTTCAACCGAAAGTTAAAGGATGTTGTGGCCCACCTTAGAAAAAAGCTTCCCCATGCAACCTTTACTTACGTGGATGTCTATTCTGTTAAGTACGACCTTATTCACCATGCAACTAAATACGGTACGTCCATTTCCCTTTCTTTTTCCTCTTTTTTCCTTTATCTTTATCCTTTTACTTTGGTATTGTGTTTAGCTTCTTGTGGTTTGAGGTGGACTATAATTTTAATACAAATAACACAAGACTTTATCCTCTTGAAAAACTAATGGCCTCATATAATTTATATTATTAAACTATTTTCTTTATATATAAGGTGCGTCTTACAGTAATACCATCTTACAGTAATGTTCAATGCAATGTCGTCGTTTTTGATTTATTAGGAGTTCCAGGTAAAATAACAAGGTATTCATATCAAAAATGAATAGTATGCTATTGCTTACTATTTCAATTATAATTGATATCATGTAGACATGTACTATGTCATCATGAGTAGCTAGTCGCATCAATCATATACTCTCTCCTATTCGGCTTATGTCATCAATCATATACTCTCTCCTATTCGGCTTATGTGTCCTATTTGATTTTTCACTATTTTTTAGGTGGTCAAATGGGACCATATATGAAAGATAAAAAGTGTAGTGTTTTTCAATTTTAATAGGGGTAAAGTGGGTTAGTAGATGTAAAGGTGTGAAAAAGTTAATTTTAATAAGGGTAAATTGGTAAACTTAACATACCTAAAATAGAAATGAGACATTTAGAATGATTTGACCAAATAAGAAAATGTGACACTTAATATGAATAAGAGGGAGTATAATATATTAGAGTCAGAAGAGTCGAATGATTGGAAAACTTAATTGTATTACTTTCATACATTATATGTATTTATAATACAAAGTACAAATATAGTTTATATATATATATATATATATATATATATATATATATATATATATATATATATATATATATATATATATATATATATATATATATATATATATATATATATACTCCCTCCGTTCCTATGAGATAGTAGCAAAGAGAAAAATGGTGAGAATTAAGAAAATGGTAATAAATGTTGAGAGAAAATAAATTGTGTGGATAAAAATAAAAGAGAGTTAAAATGTATGGATGGGATTAAAAGAAAGTGGTGGGCCATAGTCAAAAATTAAAATGCTGCAATTTATGTAGGACGAACGAAAATAGAAAATCTTTGAAATTCATAGGGACGGAGAGATCATTATCTCTAATATAATAATGATTTATTTATTATTTTTAATCCTTTTTTCCTCGTATATAAGTCCTTAATCATCGCATTTGTGATGATCACTCATAATTGATCTTGCGTACGTCAAGGCTATTTATATTCACAAATTATTTCTAATCGAGCCGGCCCATTATATATTTTTAAAAATATTGTATAAGTAAGCATTAAGAATGATGTAAATAGCTATTTAAGATATTGAAAGTAGGCATTACAAATACGGTTAGCAAGATTATGGATAATGTAAGTAGGCATTAAGAACACGACAAGTAGGCATTAATATTTTCTTAATAGACTAGGCTTAAGATACTTCTCACAAAGAGACAGTCTCTCAAAAAACCAGTTGATTTATAATGCTATGTTTGGGAATGTTGATTTTATTTAAAAATGTGGATTTGACTCAAATTTAGTGTTTGACAAGTAAAAGATTTTCAAATTTGGATTTGAGTCAAATCAACTAATGTTTTAAAAAATGGCTAAAGATAAGTATTTGAGAATCACTTCCCTAAGTTTGTGATTCTCAAATTCTTCTTTAATAAATTCATAATTGAAATCTATATTTCCAAATGAAATACTTGTTTCCAAACGCAACCTTACATAATTTATATTGAATTGGTAATTTGCAAAAGGTTTTGAGTATCCATTAAGAGCATGTTGTGGGCATGGAGGAAAGTACAACTATAACGAGCACGTTGGGTGTGGAGGAAAGAAAACAGTGAAAGGCAAACAAATATTAGTGGCAAAAGCATGTAAAGATCCTTCAATTGTTATAAACTGGGATGGTGTTCATTACACTGAGGCTGCCAACAAATGGGTCTTTGATCGGATCGTCGATGGTTCTTATTCGGATCCTCCCATTCCCTTGAAATTTGCTTGTCTTAAGCATTGATATTATCATATCTTTACATTTTATTTCTCAAGCTCAGTTAATTAATGTATGGTGATGAACTCCAATGGATTAACAATTCGTTGTGTTTGGCTTTAATTTAAAGAACTCTTTCAAATAAGTTACTCTCTAGCTATTTATTCTCTATTGGGTATTATCAGAATTATTAGGGTAGACTTTTTTTAATTTGTTAAAGGAAAAATTATTGGGAATAATATAATTTTTTGTTAATTTATCTATAATAATACTAACTATTGATTAACCATGAATAATAAGACAAAAAAAATTGGTAAGTTAATTAGTTAATAAACTAAAGTTGAAATTATTCTAGGAGAATACATCCCTAAGTTGGTATTATTCATGGTTAATTAATAGTTAGTACTATTATTGTAAGAAAATTAACAAAATGTTGTATTAATCATGATAATTTTTCCAATTTTAAAATTAAGAGTTTGACATTGTTATAATAATAAATTTTTAGTCATAATATTTACACAAAATTGATTCTATCCTGAAATAAACTTATGATAGTAAGTCTTGTATGAAACTGTCTCACCGTGAGACGAGTCTGTATACAAAAACTTATTAGTAAAAAACAAAAAAAACAATAAATCTAACTTCAGACTTGTACAAGAAACAATTTTTTTTATAAATAGTTTAGGATAATCCAATTGTAACCTTTTTATGGTTAAACGGTTTTAATGAAGAATTAGTCAACTTCTAATTAGAAATATTTTTTAACCTTTGAGTTATGGCCTCACCATACATGTAACATGTTAGCATGGCTAATGAGGTCATTTGTGTATTTCTAAGTAGAGGCTTAAGAGATATCCACTTTAGTGAAAATTTGAAACAAATAAGAGTTTTAATATAAAAAAATAAAAAAATAAGATCCAAATCAAACTATATCCAAAAATAAGCGTCAAATTTCCAAAGCATAGGTATGGAGCTGTTCGCAGTTACTAAGTGCGAACAGGTGGGCTGACTTTATGAGCTGTTCGCAGTTAGTAACTGCGAACAGGTCAAAATGAGTCAACAGGCTGTTCCCACTTACTAAGTGGGAACAGCCTGTTGACTGATTTTGACCTGTTCGCAGTTACTAACTGCGAACAGCCCAGGCTTTTTTTTGAAATCTTCTCTTCTGTTCGCACTTAGGAACTGCGAACAGCTCCAAACCTTTGTCCAAACCTAGTAGACGCTTAGTTTTTGGAATAGTTTGTTTTGGCTCTTGATTGATGATTTTTTTTGTTTTATAATCTTATTCATTTCAAAATTTCCACTTTAGTAGTGTATGGCCTGGACCATAAGTTTGGGAAGCCCAAAGTTAAAATATTGGGCCACTTCATTTAATGGGATCGCACTTCCAATATGGTCCACATGAGTGGCATTCTACTTTAAGACTATCCAAGCAGCACGCACGTATGGTTGGTAGGCATCTAAGTGGGCCTGTGTTGTGTTCAAATGTGAATCTTCAATCTCCATGAAAAACATTTTAGAAGGTGTCCTGAGAGATTGTCTATGGCAAAAAAGTATAGACATTTAACATATGTAACAAAATACATAATTCTAAATTATCTCTTATCCTAAAGACATAAATTAATACAATAATAAATTTAAAACACAAAATTTGTGTAATACGGCATTTCGCGAGATCCTCTTGATACATGGAGTATATAACCTAACTAATACAATCACTAGTTTATAAACTTTTAATTTTAAGGTTATAGCTAGTCTTTTGAGAGACCGTATCTTTGAGAGACGTCTCTCAAGTCTAGCCTATTAAAACTTAATGCCGACTTATCGTATTTTTAATGCCTACTTATATTATCCTTAATGGCTACTTATCATATCCTCAATGCCTACTTACAATATCTTAAATGTGTACTTACAACATTTCAAAAAATATATAATAGGCTTGTTCATTTTAAAATGTTCTCTCAAAAAACCGCTCTTATAAGAATTTGTGTTAAGGTTATTCTCACCGTCATAGGTTCTCTGCTCAATTTAAAAAGGTGTTTAGAACATTTAGCAGCGAGATTTGCCAGGTGATCAGCTGAATTCTCGTATGCATCATGTGAAGGTATTATAAAATTTTGAAAATTGTAGCAATCAAAGTTGGATTAAATTAATTAATTGTATATGCTTCAATTCATTTTACATAACATAAATTAAAAATTCAATAAAATGACAATAAAAGCTGTACCCCACACTGAACTCATTTCATTCAAATATCCACCTTATTTCCTTCACCTACAGTTCAAAATATACAACTAGTAAAAACAACTGCTCAAAAGAGATCAGGAAATTGGAAAATGAGATCTGGGTTTACTAATTTGGTTAATTGTGTAATTTTGGTATTATTAACCGCTAATTTAGGGTTTACAGTAGCAATAACACCCAGACCCACTAATAATAGAAACCCTAATCTATGCCATTTTCCGGCCATTTTCAACTTCGGGGATTCCAATTCGGACACCGGCGGACTATCAGCGATGTATGGGCAGGCCCCACCTCCCAATGGCGTTACCTACTTTGGTGCTCCTGCTGGCCGTTACTGTGACGGTCGTCTCATTATTGATTTCTTAGGTAAACTTTATTTGATCTCATTATCAAATTTCGATTGTTTCTATTTCAGTTTTCTATATGTTTCTATTAATCTCACAAGTCACAACCTAAAGTGGAGTTTGGGGATTTGATATATACATTATTGCTCTTGTTAGTGATGACATTAAGAAATAGTTCGCTGTCCTGAGAGACTTTCTTGGTTTTCCAGGCTCAGAATCAATAATTAAATATAAAAAAACGTAAAAACTCGCGCGTTTAACCTTATTTGGAGTTGATGTTATAAGCTATTAAAATTGGTATTTACAGTTAGTGTTAAAACCTATTAAAGTTGGTATATATATTAATTTAATTGAAGTTGATGTTATAATCTATTGAAGTTGGTATAGTCACTTATTAGAATTGATACTATAACCTATTAAAGTTGGTCTTTAGAGTTGTTATTTTAACCTATTAGAGTTGGTATTATAACTAACTTTAATAGGCTATAATAACAGCTCTAATAGATTATAATACTAACTTTAATAGAGTACAACACCACAACAAAATATACTATGATACAAACTCCAAATGCCAACTTTAATGGGTTATAACACCTACTCCAAATACAAACTTTAATAGGTTATGATACCAACTCTAATAAGCTATAATATCAACTTTAATAGTTAGAACACCAACTTCAAATAAGGTTAAACAACTCGCGTTTTTTGGTAGTTGTCTTTTTAATAATAATGAGTCGGCTCATTTGAAACGCGTCTTCTATAAAGACAGTCTTAACTAAGAATTTGTGTATCAAATAATATGTAAACATTAAATAAAAAATACACATAACTTAATAAATTATTTTTATAGTGTAAAATAATTCCAAATAGACCTTAAATCTTTGACCCGACGAGATAATTAACTAAGTAACAACTAATAGTACTTCCACTATTTGAATGTAGCAACAATTACTTTGATATTTATTTCAAAATATGATCTCATGATTAATTTTAATAATCGTTAAATAATGTCAATAATTAGTACAAGTGCTAGCTAGTTATGCTGTCTGTTGACTTAAACAGCTAAACGATTGGTATCATTGGCAGAAATTGTAACGGCTAACTTAGGGGATTGGGACTAAAATGTGTAGTTCTATATATAAAATTGTTGTCTAGCTTCACGGGTAGAAGTCTTCTATCTAAATAACATGGTTTTTTCAAAAAAATAATTTCAGGTTTGGTTCATCATAAATAATTGGTAAAAATTATTTATTATAAGTAAAAGTCAATTTTGATAAGTAAGTATTATTAAAAATTAGCTTTATCTAATAACTAAAAATCAATTTAGCTTATTAAAAATCAGTTTCTATCAATGAATTTCAAGTACAATCATTATAATATAAATCAATCAAATTAATATGAATCAGTTATAATCGATAAAAAATAATTTCAACCAGTGATAATTAGTTAAATCAATAAAAATAAGTAATAAGTGAGCTAAAGAAAGCCTAAACTCGAATAATACATATGCAACCTGATCAACCTCATCCACATGACATATTGATCCGATCCACCTATATCATAACGAATTAATTAACGAGTAAAATGTTGTAGTTGTACAAGAGCTTTACCAATTTTATATAGCCAACCTCAAAAAAATAAAGGTTGAATCTAAATAATTTGTTACATACTTTTTTTTTCAGCTGAAAGTTTAGGATTACAATATTTGAGTGCGTATCTGGATTCAGTTGGGTCAAATTATAGTCATGGAGCCAACTTTGCAACAGCAGGTTCTACTGTAAGACCTCAAAACACAACAAAGTCTCAAAGTGGATATAGCCCTATCTCTTTGGACGTTCAATTTGCTGAATACTCTGACTTTCACAAAAGATCCCAAGTAGTCCGTAAACGAGGTACTTAATAACAATTTTATTTTTAAAGTTTGAGGTCAGATGTATGTACCATCTGCATAAAATTAATATTTGGTACATGGCTTTTGGCTTAGTTTTTTAGTTGACTTTTGGCTTTTGACTTGTTGGTTGGTCAAACAGCCAAAAAAGTGTTAGGTAAATAACTTTTAAAGCAGCTAAAAAGTTGGTTTTTAAGCCAAAATGAAAAACTGCTCCAGCTAACATTTTGTGGTTGACTTTTAGCTTATTAGTCCATTTTTATCTAATAAACGGATAACAGTCAATATTCAAATTTACCAAACATTTTCACAAACAGCTGGCATTTTCAGCTAGTTTAGAAGCCAACAAAATCAGTCATCAGCTGGTCAAACAAACCAACTAAAAAAGTCAACCGCCAATAGCCAATTGCCAAAGACTCCATTGTATACATACCCTAACATATATTTAGATATGTGATCAATTTGCAATCCTAGAATTCATGAAATTATTACCTTTTTCATCATTTTATGAGCTAAATCTAGAGAATAAGGGGGATGTAAAATAAGAATAATTTAAATTGAATTTATCTATTTTTCTAATTATTTTTAAAAAGGTCAATTTTTAGTACATTGCACCCAAAAGATGTTAGTATGGACATAAAAATGAAAGATTATCACTTTATTTGTTGATTATTCAATTGAAAATAAATTTATTTGTATGAAATGATGTAGGTGGTATCTTTGAGGGGCTATTACCCAAAGAGGAATACTTTGGTGGTGCCCTATACACCTTTGATATTGGTCAAAATGATCTTACTGCTGGCTACAAACTTAACATGACCTCTGACCAAGTCAAAGCATACATCCCTGATGTTATTCATCAATTCTCCCAAGTTGTCAAGGTAAAAATTGTGATTTATTAGAGCTACTATTAAATAAATCTGAATTTTTAAAATTTAAAAAACTAAGTTTTTCAAGTTCAGTTTGTATTGTATGCGACTGTCGCACCATGACATGGCCTTCAATCAACCTATTTCTCTAACTGATCACTTTAAGATTGTAAGTGATCACTTTAAGGCTATAATTAGTCACTTTAAGATCGTAAGTGATGACTTTAAATTACAAGTGATTGTAAGAAAAAAGTGTAAATTGGATCAATCCAATAAAGATTATCTCACCGTAAGACCCTCTCATATGAAAATTTGTGCATTTATGATATATATTTTTTCCTTTGGCTTTGGTGTTTATTTAGGGTGTGTATACACAAGGAGGAAGATCATTCTGGATCCATAACACCGGTCCACTGGGCTGTCTACCGTATATGCTAGACCGCTTTCTTCTTACAGCGGCCCAAATTGATGAGTTTGGATGTGCAAGCCCATTAAATGAGGTTTCTAAGTATTACAACACTAAGCTCAGAGAGGCTGTACTTCAATTGAGGAAGGATTTGCCAATGGCCACAATTACATACGTTGACATTTACACTCTTAAGTACACTCTAATTACCCAAGCCAAAAAATTGGGTAAGCCATCAATACATATTCTTATACAGTTATACTCCCTCACATTTGTTTTTTCACACTATCCAATACACTTATTAAATACTTAATATCTCTTATTATACATAACGAAAAATTATAAAAACTGAATTAATAATCTTTGCATTGAGACGAATTAAACAGGATCTCACTTGACTATGTTCTAATTTATAGATTAAGAATAAAATACAAATTAAGAGTAATAAGTGAATAGTGTCAAAAAATAAATATCTAACTCTCTATGAATAAGAGGGAGTACTAAATTATTAGCACGTATAAAAGAAGATATTAAAATAATAATATTACTCCTACAATATTTTCCTATGTTGCTCTCAATTTGCTACATTATTGAATTTTAAATAGGGTAATGATATTTATATATAAGAATCAACAACTACTCTTTATTATCAATAAATATGACTTTTCAAAAGAATCTAATCTCAAAATTGAAAAATAATTAATATTTTATATAATTATTTTACCTTTCCAAGAAAAAATAAATGCTAAATTAATAAAGTGTAATTAATTTCTTATGTTTTCAAAAAGAAAATATTATCAAAATACATAGATAAAATACAAGATTTCATCTTATGTGTATATCATTTTCCTTTTAAATAAGGGTTATTTTTGAATATAATGTAGCGAATTGATAGGAATTTATCAAATATGTTAAGAAGTGTTTGGTTAGGCAAAAATTTTAATTTTAAAATATTTTTAATGAAAAATGCAAATAATAAATAGTTTGGTTTGAAGAAAACTTTTAGGACAAATAGAAATGTTAGGGATGGACGAGATGAGAATTTTTTTTTTCTTTCAAATTTAAAGAAACGTTTTTGTAACAGACAAAAGACACATTATCCCCTAAAAATTTTGTTAAGGAATCAACTCAATCAAAAATCTTAAATTGATGAGTGAGGCCCTAAAATATATTACATACACTAATAATTTTTCTATTTATATTCCTTTATTAAATCAAACAATAAAAATTAAAACGATTAATTATTTTAAAAATGTTTTTTTCAAACCAAATACTTCCTAATTATTTTATGAAGTGAAAATCTCGAGTATATTTTGTTATGAAATTTAAGGTAGTTCTCTAATTATATGAGACAAAATAGGAGTAATTACAACTTTAATTTTGAAATAATATTTAAACTGCAGGATTTGAAGAACCTCTGGTAGCATGTTGTGGAATTGGAGGAAAATACAATTTCAACAACACAATGAGATGTGGAAGTACTGAGATTGTGGATGGTAAAGAAATTTTGGTTGCCAAAGCCTGCAATAATCCATCCTTGCGTGTAAATTGGGATGGCATTCATTATACCGAAGCTGCTAATGAGTGGATATTTCATCAAATTATTCAAAATTCCTCTTATTTAAACCCACCAAATTCTTTGGAAATGGCTTGTCCCAATAAATAGGTAAGACTTTAAGAATCGGGTCTTATCTCATTGAAGTATTTATTATTTTATTTAGAAATCCAAAAACTTGCTTTTATTTTCGTTTTTTTTCTTTCTTAGCCGCCCTTTCATTTGCTTAACTTACCTTATAAAAATACTCCTATTATACTTCAAATTTGATCAACTAGATTTAGGGGTGTTTGTACAAGAGAATAGGATTTGTGAGACTTTAATATATTAAAGTCTCATTTCTTGTTTGTCATGTTCGGGACTTGGAAGAAATAGGTGAAAATAAAAGACTCACCAATAACCACCTTCCCCCAAGACTTAATTCGTAGGAACTTTCTCATTGTTTATACCCATTCCTTATTCCCATTCTCTCCAAACAAACAAAGACTTGAACTTTTTTTTGAAACAAAATCCCGTTTCCTTTCCCAAATCTCAAGTGCCATACAACCACTTATTGTAATTAACTGATTTTTAGAGCAAATAATAAGTAGATTTGTAAATTAATTGTTTTTATGCCGAGTTTTGGCATTTTGATGGGTAACACAATCAAAATTATCTTATTTAAATAATACTCTCTCTATTTCAATGACTTTGTCCCATTTTATTTGGGCAAACCACTATAAATATTACTAATTTTGTAATAGATTTGTGAACAATTGATTTTAGTGTCGGGTAGTGAATTTAATATTGCATTTAGCTAGGTCCAGTTGAATTTTATGAACAATAATTATGAATTAGTTTTCCTTATCATATCTTCAATAATGTCTTTTTTTTATATAGTTTTAAATGTACCAACAAAATACAATGTATCAAGTAAAATTAAATGTATATGTTGAGTTTGTGATGTGTATTGTTGCTTGTAGGCAAGAGTTTGGTATGATCTTCCATGTATTTGTGCAACTTGCATGCATATATGCATGGTCTTGTGTGACTATAACATTTAGCATGCTCAGTATAAAATAATCACTTAATTAAAATTGTTTAATTTAGACTTTTAAAAAGTACATTTTACATGAACATGCATCCAACTTGCATGCATATATACATGGTCTTGTGTGACTATAACGGAAATACATTTAAAAAATACATTTAGTTATCTATACGTATCCTTTTAGTGTGTAAGTCAATTACTATGCTTTCGGTTGGTTGGTTCCTATGTTTGGCTAATGTGGATGTAAGATGCAGGATTTCAGTTATTTGCAGGTCCCTCTCTTGGAAAACCCTTTTTGAGCCGAAGGACTCTTTTGATCGCCCTCTCCTTATGGGTATGAGATGCCGTCGATCTTTCTTTCCCAGACTCTGACCATAGATTTATCTATGTGCGGGAAACACTGGGTGTGATGATGATGATGATGCATCCAACTTACAGATTAAATTATAGTGTAAAATCTGGAATTAACACAAGTTCAAACTGATCATCATCATCATTCTACCCAGTGTATCCCGCTTATAGAAAACTATAGACAGGGTATGGGGAGGAAATTCTGCAACTCATATCCATAAAGAAGAGCACGGCCAAAAGGAGTCCTCCCGCTCAAGAAAGATGAAATTGAATTTCTATGAGCTGATGTAACTCGTAATTCTATGAAATTGAATTTCTTTTGGTTCATAACCAAATTGCAATAAATGTGAGATTAAACTTAAAATTGGGTTAACCAAAACCTAATTATTTGCATAAAATCCATTATAAATAAAATGAGCATATATTTGCATTTGAATCAACTAGTATATTAAGTACCTAGTTACTTAATTGATTTTTTTTAACCAATACATCCTATAATATCCCTACCTGATATCGATATGCAATAGTCGAATAACGTATTAGAAACAAATTTTCATACTTAATGAACTTTTATTATTTATGTAAATTATAAACTAATATATGCCCTAAAAATCAAGCTAAATAATCAAAATAATCAAGACCAACAAGAAAGAAGTAATTATCACATTCAAATAGGATAATTGTGATAATATTACCCTCAAAAGATATGGCCGATCTTAAAAAACAAACTTTTGTTTAGTCCAAGTCCCAAGTCCCAACAACGGTCCACTTTTATGAGAATAGCTTATCAAATATCAATATCAATATATATATATACTCCATGCGTCCTGACGAGTTAGTAGCATAGAGAAAATGAGTAAAATTTAAAAAAGTGATAATAAATGAAGAGAGAGAATGAATTGTGTGGATGAAATTAAAAGAGAGTTAAAATATATGGATGAGATTAAAAAAAAGTGGTGGACCATAGTTCAAAAATATAAATGCTGCAATTTAAATGGGACGGACGAAAATAGAAAATGCTGCAAATTATAACGACGGAGGGAGTACAATGAAAGTTGTAATCCTAGAAACTAAATTACTTGTCTGGTTACCCACTATTACCTTTGGAATTTTAAGTTCCTAGGAAATAGTATTATGCTAATTTGTTTGGTTGCCAAAAATTCTAAAATTCCTAGGAATTATAAAATTCAAGGGAAATTAATTCCTATGAGACATAGGAATTAGATTACCATATACCCCCTTAGCTTGGTCATTAACAATTCTCATGAATTACTTCCAAGGAAATGAAAATACCTATTGTCAAACAAACAATATTAAATAATTCCTAGGAAATTGACAAAGGAAGTAAATTCCAATGAATTACAACTTCCCATAGAAATTTAATTCCTACGTCAACCAAACGACTCCTAATTATTTAGCCTTATATGTCTTATCGTTATCTTTTCCATTTGTGAGCATCTTTTACCATTTAATTATTACTTACTTTTTTCCTATTTAATTTATTATTTTGCATTTTAAGTAGTTTTATTCATTGTTCTTTTTAAGATTTTTTTATTTATATCATAATTTTCGACATAATAATTAATTGTAATATTTTTAATACTTATCGTTTTCACATATTTTTCACTAACTTTTTACTTCAATATTTTTACAATGCTTATGGTCTTCATATGTTTTCACTACTTTATTTGAATTGTGGTTCTTATATTTATTTTCTACTAACTTTAGTCTTTATTTTATATATTTTTAAATAATTATATTTTTAATTTTCTCTATTAACTTTATTATTAAAATAATATTTTTTATTATTTAAAAGTTTAACTTTTCTTATTTTTAAAAAACATTCTTTAGGAGATCATCAAATAGAAAATGCGAGTATAACATATTGATAAGCATAGCTTTACAAAGGGTTGGTAACTTTAATTTATTTTTAGGTTAATGGAGTGTCGTGTTTGATTGACCAGATTTGACCTCTTTTCTCGAATATTGTCCCCCATTACTCTCATGAATTATGTAGTGTTGTACCCATCCCCATTAACCTTCACATGTTTGTAACTTGTTATTATTGTCTTAACTAATAAATAGCAGTTAAAATAGTTGTAGTTTTATCTTTATTTTATTTTTAAAGGTTACACTTGTGTGATAAATTTGAGGTTTGTGGAGTTAGCGTTAGCCCTACATAGTTGTTTCGTTGTTTTCTATAAGCATGATACACTTAGTATGATGATGAGTTTTCTATAAACGGATATAGTCACGTTACTACAGTATGACTAAACTAATTGACATCTATATATAAGCTCTAGATTACCAAATCAGTTTAGTATTGATGAATTAAACTATCTGTCTCATTTACTTCAATTTTTCAGTGTTTTGTTCTAGCATCTCGTTTTTCTTTTTCTTTTTTATACAAAAAAAGTAATGGATTTTTGCATTAAAACTTCTTATCATATGGAATAATATAGAACACAATGCAAAAAACTCTACATCCCATCAATGACCAATCTGTATTGTCCTTACTCCTTACATTAATTCAATCCCATGATTTTCCAACTGTTCCAAACGCAAGCTTCCTTAATGTGGGCTCCTCGCTTCCCATGTGATATGACCATCTCTTGTTCCCCTTTTCTTTTTCTTTCCATTCAAATTCTTCTAAGATCATATAATGATATAATGATGTGATCATCATATGATCATAAACAAGCACAATGAGCAAAAATATAAAATAATTTTCAAGATTTTGGTTTTACATTTTTTATAGTTTGAGCCTATAAAACAGGTCATTAAAATAAATTTAAAATGATATAAATTAACGTAAATTTATATTTCATGCACCTTAATTGATTTTGATCACTTTGCACATGTTCAAAATACTGATCATCATTCAACTTTCCACGCATACAAAAATAAGCTAAATTCCGGTGACTCATCACCCAAATGATCGCTATGCAATGGTGATGAACATGATGATGGTGATACTGAATATGATGATGATGATGGTGATGACGATGACGACTTGAATAAGAACATAGCATGTCTTGGACCCGACCCGAATATCCAATCATGAACATCCCAATAAACTTCAAGTTTAGTCTCCTTAACATCAATCAATCCATTACCTCTAAACTTCCATTGAAGATGCTTAACTTGAGTACCCAATTCTCCATCAATCTTAATTTCCATTTCAGGACTATTCTTATCACTAATCCCTTCAAAATAATCACCCTTATAATTACTATTATTACATTCAACTGATATTTCATGACATTTTCCTTTTTCATGAAATTTAACCTTTGTAGAAAACTTTTTCTTACCAAAAACATGTTCTTTTCTTGAAACTAAAACAGGATCCATAAGAGAAGGTCTACACCCTGTTCTTCTAAATGCATCTTTTTTCATATCACCAATCACAAGAACAACTTCATCATCACAAACAATTGCAACATAATAATCTGATTGTGGTTCAACTTCCCCATTAAATTTTGCTGTCTTAAGATCCCATACAATATTTATGTATTTTCCATCCACCATAAATTGTTTACTCCCTTGCTTCCTCCAAAAGTACCATGGTTTAAGTTCAACCTTGCAATGGTAATGGTCTTGACCTTGTGATCCGTCCACGGACACTGAAAGTCCGTGGAGGAGAAGGTTTTTGCACCATGTTATGGTGACTAGCCGAAGTTGGCTAGCTATATTGGTTCGGTATACTGACATGATCAGGCTCTGGGGCGAGTTGGCACCAGAGCCTGATCGTGTTAAAGTAGTGGTTGTGGTAGCTGTTGGAATCGGAAGTTTTTCTCCGGTGGAAAAGCATGTTGGGACACTAATAGCCTCATGCATCATTTTTGGTCATACAAGAAAAATAACCAAAGTGATCATTTAGGTTTTAAAACAAAAATTGAAGGAATTGAATATATTTAGTATAATTAAAATGATTATATATAGGAGTAGAAGAGAAAGGGGGAACAAATAGTAAGGCTAATCAATCTTACCAGCAAGATGTTGTCTTGAATGGTGCCAAAGGGATATGATCTTGGCCTCATTGTGATGAGATGAATAGAATTTAAGTTCTCCACCCAATTTTGGCCAAACTTATGGACATAATAAATGATTAACGTAAATTAGCTAACTTAATTGATAAAGTCAGATAAACAGTATATTTATAAATTTTAATTTGAGAGTAAATATAACAAAAAAAATTAATTTTTTTGCTTATCTCTAATCCATTCTCTCTAATCCATTGAATGAGAATATATATCTTTTGGGTTTAAATAAATGGATTTCATGATTTTAACAACCTTTACAAGTAACTTTATAATTAACCCTTTTCATGTAAGGAGAGAAGGAAACATTTCCTTTTTAACCGAGATGTAAAGTTTGCAATGTGTATGTACAAACCCCAAAAAAGCAGGGGAAAGAAAGGAGAGGTGGGAGAGGTTTTAGGCAAAATAACATGTGATGTGGGGGCAATACACCAAGTTTTAATAATTCAATAGTATCATATGGCCTTGTTTGGTTTAACAAAGTTGGCTTTAGCTTCTTGATTTTCCATTATTCTTTTATTAGGAAAATAGATTTATGTAAAAGGGTGTTTTGTTTATCTAAATGAGGGATCTTGTCTAACTTTTGATGAACCCAAACAGTTCTTTGACAATGGAGCAAAATATTTATAGGGATCATAAATCATGAATATAACTTTATCTAATTGTGATACCTTAGATTTAGCTTGAAAAAGAATTGATAGACTACTCATATCAACAAGGTACATTTTCTTTTCATAGGAGCCCATTTGCTAAGAACTCCACAGTTAAGCGTGCTTGGTGGGGAGCAATCTTAGGATGGGACCTCCTGGGAAGTTTTCCCGGGTACTCACGAGTGAGGCCAAAGTGCACTGAAAAGACTTGAGTAGGTCTGTGGGGCCAGTTTACAGTCTGAATGAGTAGTCACCGGTGGTCCGTTGGGCCGGGATGTTACACTAATCTTGTAACTTTCAATATCTCATCTAGCTTGTTCATGTCAAGAAATTTTGTGAGCTGGTTCGATTTCAAACTATAGTGATTAATTTGTCCAATTTGATCCTTGAGCAAGGTTGTAACGTTTTTTTTTCCAATTTCACAACTATAAGTAAGAGAAAAATGAAGAATTAAACTTCTTACAAAAGGTAGAAAAGAAAATTCTCAACTACTAAATTAACTCATAATTTTGTTTTAAGTGTTTTTATCTCAAAGAGATTTTACGCTCAGTGCATATTTTCATACATCTTGTAATGTTTCAAATCAAAGGGTTATGAGATTGACAAATGTGAGGGATACTTGTCAAGTAATTAGTTTAGTATTATGGGTAGAACTGTCAAAATTTGATCCGATCGAAAATAAGTGAGTCATAACTCAAAAATTTTGTATATAATCTGAAAATGACCCAACTCAAAAATACATGAAAAAAGTAGTTCAAATCCAACCAAAATTCAAACTTGGCCATTTTGACTTTCACGTCATTATTTTTAGTTCCACATCATCATTTTCATACTGAAATCTCTATAATACTAGTTAAATTTAATATTTTGAGTCTATATTTCTTCATTATAGCCTTAAAATGGGTATGTTTGTACTTTTATATAAGAAAATATATACTTTTAAATTTTAAAAATATTATATAAAGATATGAATTGACATAACCAAAATTGTCCCAAACCCAAAAATGACCCACTCCAAAATTGACATAACCAAAAGCAATCCAACCCGCGAACCCGGACATTTTAACCGATCCATACGTTCGGCGAGGCTAGTCAGAGTAGGGCAAGGGCAAAGTGGCAAGTTGGTTATACCAAAATCATAAATTCATAATAATTAAAAGCTGTGGCAAGATGTTGCTGCAAAGATCATATGGTTTCAATAACAAAACTTGAGTCAGAAGCTTTCCTGCTTAAATTATGATTTACCTATCTACAAAATAGAACACTTCTAGATTCCAATTCAATCTTAAATGGTACAAAATAAAACATCTTTAGGTTTTCCCAGACTTAAAATGCTTTAGATCAACTAACATGACAGTAATATCATCCATACTGCCTCTACTTACAGCAAGATTAGCAAGCTTTCTGCAAGAACCTAAAAGACCCTCTGAAAACGGTCTCTTATTCTCTGTTCTGGGAGACTCAAGATTCACGCTCTTGTGCGCGAACAATGAAGTCCTTCTTAACTTTGCAGCCGGATTCTCGTTTTGGCTCTCAAGGTCGGAAAGTTTTTCCTTCACTGCGGAAGCATCTACAAGGCCCTCGGAAAAGGGTCTCTCATTCACTATTTTCGGAGACTGTATAACCGAGCTCTTGTGCACCAACAATGAACTTAATCTTGACTTTAACGGAGAGCTTTCATTCTGACTATCAAAGTCGGAAGTATTGCCTTTCGCTGTGCAAGCATCTACATGGCCCTCTAAAATAGGCTTCTTATTCACTATTGTCGAAGACTGTATAATCGAGTTCTTGTGCACGAAAAGGGTTGTTCCTAACTTTACAGGAGGGCTCTCAAAGTCGGAAAGACTGTCTTTTATTGAGCAAGCATCTACAAGGCCCTCTGAATTTGGCTTCTTATTAACTATTGTCGGAGACTGTACTATCGAGTTCTTGTGCGCAAAAAACGAAGTTCTTAACTTTGCAGGCGGGCTCTCAAAGTCGGAAACACTTTCTTTCATTTTACAAGCATCTACAACGCCCTCTGAAATCAATCTCTCATTTACTATCCTCGGAGAATGTATTATTTTGCTCTTGTGCGTAAACAATGAAGTTCTTCGTAACTTTGCAGGAGGGCTCTCATTTTCGCAATCAAAGTCAGAAAAAGCATCCATCCTGGTGCAAGTAATATCTGTCTTCCTGAAGCTTGGAGAAAGAGTTGTCATGTTTTTCGGCTTCATGAGGCAAACTCTTTTGACCTTTGGAGAGGAGCTTGTGCTCACACAAGCATATTCCTCATCATTTTCTTTTAGGCTCCTCTGGTTTTTATTCTCTAAATCATTCGATGGAAGTTCAGGTTTCTTCTCAAATATACAGGACTGTTGAACAATGTCAATGGCCTCTTGATTTCCAACCTATATAATTGCAAAACTGAATTAATGCTTGTTCTAACTTCTAACACTCACCATAGGATCCCATTCTAAGGTTCGAAAGTTGTATGATCTCAAGTCAATAAACGGGTATTGATCCATTAGAAGAGCTTAATATCATTCAGCTGAGTACATGTCAAAAACCGATCTAACTGAGGGCTAACTTGGATTGAGTGTAAATATTAAAGGGTAAAGAATTCATTCAAAACTAACTGAAACTTACCTGAACTCAAACCAGCCCACTAAAAGAAAAGCAAAAACTTTGAACCCTGCTAAAAATTTGTATAACTGAACATTTCGTACCCAAAAATTAACTTCGACCAACCCCGACCAGACGATATCAAGTTGATTCTAGTTGGCTTACTTCCAGATGCGGATGTTCATCACTAAAGTCATCAAACTAAAGTATTTACACTGAATGTAAGAAGCTTATCTAAATTTTATCAATGCCCAAGTACAGAGCAAATTCTGATTCAGGGACTTCATAATACTGCATAATACAGCAAATCCATTGGCCAAAGAAGGCCCTGGTAAATTGTGTTACACATAGATCAAAGCATGAATTTAATTAAATTATTGAAGAAAATACCAACAATCATATGCATGAAGATGTGCTACAAAGTTCTTACCTCATCCCACAGTCCATCAGAAGCCAGGATAAGAAAATCCATGTCCGGAGTCAAATCAAGGACTGTTGTATCCGGCTCTGAAACTACCCATTCTTTTAGATGAGAATCTCCAATACTTCTCGAAACTGATAGTATCCCATGAACTCTCCAAGCTCCCTTATGGAATTCTACATATCCTCCCTAAAAAACAAAGACATAAAGGCATTAATGTTTCTTCTCTTTCATTCAGTGAAAAATAACATACAGCCATTACTGATAAAAGTGTTATAATTATACCTTATCCTCAATTCTTTTCCGCTCTTCCTCCATCTCGGCTCTGTGATCCTTCGTCAGAGGCTCTGCCACTCCACCTCTACAAAGGACAGCCCTACAATCTCCCAAATTTGAAACAACCATTTCTGTCCCTTCAATCAGAACTGTAACACAACAGGCACCACTGCCTACTTCCTGGAAAGACAAACAGAAGAAAATTGTTTCATAGGACTAAAGTAACAATGTTAAGAATACACCAATCTAAGCTTCTCAAGAAATAAATACTCCATTTGTCCTACAATGAGCATTATGTATAACTTATTATAGATATTACAGGTGCAGTTATTAAACGACTATTTCACTAATGTGTTTTACCGTATATGCAACACAAATACTTCACCTGATACCCGTTCCAAATCCAATTTGTCCCCCTATCAAGGATGATACATCAACATATGTACTTAACTTAATAGTGTGTTGCAACTGGTTATAGGTGCTGAGGTGCAGGTATTAAAAGGGTGTTTCACCGTTGTGTTATAGCGGCTATGTAGCACAAAAACTTCACTTGATACCCGTTCCATATCCCATATGTCCTTGTATCAGGGATGATGCCTAAAACTACAGCATAACCTTACTAGATAACGAAAATGTATCCCCCAAACTCCAGCTTTCAAATTACTTCATATATCATTGCTTTCTCATTGCTATAGGGAAAATGAATCAATTTTAGATGTAAGGCGCTTAAATTGGTTTATCACATCTGATAAGCAGGTTGACAGTTAAACTGATGGTAGTGATGTAGAACTATATACAAAGCATTCAAGCTAAACCGCTAGCTAATTCGTGTTCTGAAGTCGCAATTTACTTAAAAGTAGAACAACAACATTTCATTATCGCAATTCACTCAAAATAGCGCTAAATTAGTCTAAAACCAACCATAATTAGCTATTTATGATTTGCAATTCATTGGGATTTTAGCAAATCACGTGACACTACACATAGTGAGTAACATTTGACATATTAATCATTCATTCAAGAAATTTGTGCTTAGAAAATACCTGTCCTAAGAATTCCTTATCTGTTTTAAAATAAGCTGCTTTTACTGCTTCCTCCTTAGCCATTTTCCCAACTGAGTTATCAAGCATCTCCACAACATTCTTATGTAAATTCTCTGCTACAAACGCTGCTGCTTTTCTTCCTCCATGTCCATCATAAACTCCAAAAAAACCCTGAAATAATTTCAACAAAGTTAACTACTTTAAAAAACCACAACCAGAAAACAAAAAGATAGGCATTTTAGCAAACAGTTAGTGTGCATTTTTTACTACCTTCTTGGAATTTCCATTTACAGAAGAAACAATCTTATGGGTGTCTTCCATAAACTTTTTCTTGCCTTTGATTGAATAAACCCCAACACCCGAATCTTCAAAACAACAAATGCTATCATTTTTAACCGGAGAACACCCAAATTTCAATTGGGTTTCAATAGAAATTTCTTGTAACACATTTGGGATCTGAATTTTAGGGGGTCTTTTACGCTTCAAAGACAAAGAAAGACCAGGTTTTTCTTCAACAGATTGTAAATTACATGATTTAAAAACCGTACTCGAAGTTCCCATTTCAATTAGATGATCAAAATTTGTGGAAAGAATTTCTTTATTACAAGTCATGGTGATTTTGGGGGTGATCTTGTAAAAATGCAGAGGAATTTTATTGAAGAAGACTCAAGTCATAAATTTCTAACGGCTACAAGAAAATTGGGTTAAAATATAATAGTGGGTCAAAGGGGGGTTTTGAATTTTGATTGTGGAATGAAAAGAGCACGTCAAACCAGAAATAAAGGATGATCGTACGGCTACTATTGAGCCTCGAGCCGTTGAGAGCCTAAATTAGGGTCTAAGGATGTGTGTTATTACTGCTATTAATATTAATTGAGTAAATAGTCAATGATTTGAATGTTATATGGTGGGAATTGGAAATCTATCAAAACTTTTTTCTTTTTGTTGAAGGGAAATTATCAAACTTAGACATCCATGGCTCATTCCAAATCCAACATGGTGATTAGTCATTGGCGGGTTCAGTGTGACATGATTCGCCAGCTAATTCGCTTTTTGGATTTGCGATTTGTTCAAGATGACCCTGAAATAGTCCAAAGCCGATCATAATTTGCTTTTTTTAATTTGTAATTCGCAAGAAGGTTAGTTAATCATGTGACAATAGGCGGGTTTATTATTAAACATATTTGATTAATCAGTAATAACGTATGATTGATATCTCTTTAATTAAGAACTTCTTTTTAGTTTTAGACTTTTTGCTAATAACTGTATAAGATATCATTTAATTTCATCAGTTCTTTTCGTTGCAGAAATCTCTCTAGTCTGAGGATATTTCTCGAGTCGAGTGACTCTTTTGCTGCATTCTCCTTTATTATTTGTTATTGAGTATAAATCTTTTTACAATACAAAAATTAAAATCTTAGGCTAGTCCATATAGTGAAGGTTAATCTAAGAAGGGAAAATGCAAATTGCAACAAATAAGACTAAAGCATTGGCTCCTTGTTTTGTTAATTGCCCCTTTACATAACATTTGAATGCTCTCACTATTCTTTATTTCATTTGTGCCTTAGGATTTGCCCTATTTAATAAAAAAAATTGTAAAAAATAATTATAAAAAGCAAAATCAAAGGGACAAATTGGTGCATTTCCACCAAATATTTATATATAGTGACCAAATTTGCTACCTCGCTAGTTAATGGATAATTGCTTTTATATATAGCTTTGAAATTTGGAAAGTATGCCTAATTTCTAGATCAAATCAATTGTTTTGTATAATTTTGTTTATCCTTCAACGTTTGTCCCAAACTTATACCTTCATAGCTTGGAACCTTTGCCAACCCTCAATAAACCTATATGACAAAGTAGTAAGTGCTAACCATAATTATATAAAGATGTCAAAACTTTAATCTTAATCTTAACAATATAAAATTGACCATATAAATCAAAATAAATCAACATAAAAATCAGTGCTTACACAACTTTTTTATTCTTTTTGTCTTATCTAATAATAATAATAATAATAATAATAATAATAATAATAATATATCTAATCAGTATTATTCTATATTTAGCTAATAAAAATATAATGACACATTACATATATTATCCTTCATTTAATTCGTATTTATTGGATTTTGATCTTATTAACTAACTGATGAAGTCAAGAAATTTGATATCTTCAAAAAAAAAGTCAAGAAATTTGATGGTTAAAATCAAGGGAGAGTTTGTTTAAATTATTTTGAAGACATAAATTTCAATTTAAAAATATATGTTATGGTATGATATGACTCATAATTCAAGTTAAATGTGTCTTGTGATGTTTAATGATGAGAATTATAGCTGTGTTTCTTAATATATCAAGATGAGACAATACTATAGTGTGCAAGACTAAAATTTGAGATAAAGAAACTCGATTGAAGTTAACTCGACCAAGTCAACCGAATTTTCTGTTCTAATTTTAAGTTTCCATGAAATTCTACCTATAACCTATTATTGTTATAATATAAATATTCATTGGAAGTCATTGTATCATAGAGATTGTAAGTAATGCATTCTTGGAATTGCCATGAGAGAAGATTAACAAGTGAGAGTGAGCCATAAAGTTGGGTTTTACTAAGAGAAATCTGAGGATTTTTTGTGAGTGAATCCATTATTGAGATGTCAACCTTAGATTAATAACTTGGAATAGGTTGATATATATGGTGTGGTTACACAAAATTTAGGCAGATTCACCGAATTTTACGGTATGTATATAACATGAGTTGTAGTTCCTATGCAGGTAGTTAATGATTTTCAAGCAACAGTGCTAATCAATTTCTCTTTATGCAGGACTCTCACCTTCTGGGGGTAAATTGACTGATTTCCTCTAGTATTTCCTCTCAAGGGAGTACGGGTATGTATTATTTTACAGTATTTCCTTTAGTATTCCCTCTCAAGGGAATAAATTGACTGTTATGCAGGACTCTCACCTTCTGGAGGACTCTCACCATCATATTCCCTCACCTAAATTCTGTTTTCGAGCGGGATATTAAGTTGTTGTTGTTGATGATACCAACTAACAAGTTAAAAACTAACTAATCAGTCGATCAAAAGATCATTTCAAATTTATTATTATTTTTTTTAATCTCAAAATAGTTATTTTAACTTTTGATGATTATTCTAATCATCTAATGGCATAGACATTGGTCTACATATTTAATGACTTTAATTTTCAAATCTTAGGTACATTAAAAAGGTGTACCATACTAGCATCGGTGTTTGCTAAGGGCCATAAACAAGTCTTAAAAGAACTCCATATATTTCCGTGTCCCCACTTAGGTTGTTCATTTGCCGTTTAGCTTTATTTACTTACCGGATAAACTACTAGTTATTACTAGATATTGAGGAGTAATGTAATTCAACTCATTAATAATAAATATATTTTATTTGTTAAGGTAAATAACTTACCACCAAATCAACTATCGTTTGGTTAATGGTGCTAATTTATAATAATAAGAATGATTTGTAGTGTAAATTTTGATGATATTTATTATGTCATTCCTATAGTAATGAAGTGATGATCATAAAAATAAATAATGCTCATAATTTACCACCTAATACTACATGTTAAAATGGTAATACATTGGAATAATTTGTGTGAAAATAATGAGATTGTTGAAAGAATAACAAGTATAGTCATTAAATTTGTTAATAAATATTTCTACCAAAATATTAACTTTTTATTATATATTTCCACCATTTTGTACCGTTTATCTTCCCACCCTTTACCCACGCTTACGCTATATAAATTTACATGAACAATCGACGAAGAAACATCGATCACAAATTTACAACGCCAAAAAAATACCCCCAATTAAAGTGCAGCAAATTTCCCAATACCTTCTCCTTTTCTCTGTCTTTTCCCCCCAAAAAAACAGAGAAATTCACCAAACAAACAAAACAAGAAAAACAACAGCATTAAGCAATAAACATTAACATTGTGAAACCCCATTCCAATAAGCCCTTTCTCATCAGGTGTTTTCTGATGAGAAGGGTGCTTTTTCTGGGTATATCTTCGTTTCATCTAACTGGGTTTTTTTTTCTCGTGATTTCATCACTGCCCATTAATCATCTTTCTCATTTTCTTTGGAAAATTTGAATTAAAGGTATGTTATTTATATGATAAAGGTTATATCTTTTATTCTTTGATATTTATCTTTTATAATAAAGTTTGCATTTTGCTTATTTATAAAACATAATAATAATAATCCAGGTGTGTATTTTTTACGTAATGTAGCAAAAAAAATTTAGAACATTGTTTTAATTCACTAATTGCCATGTTTCCCTCTTTGATTATGAAGCATTAATTAGTGAATTTAGTACTTCTTGAAGAACGTTATTGTTGCTTAACTGTTTTTATACGTTTCAAGTTTGAAACTTTAATATTAACTTTTAATTTCATTCAATTTTTTACTTTTGGGTTTCTATATTGAGGATGATTTTTGGGAATGGGGTTTTGATTTCAATTTTAGTTATTATAAACGGGTATTAGTCAAAAAGGTACTTGTTAACTTAATATTTGGTTTACTTAATTGCTTAAATTTCATATTGATGAATCATGAATGGTGATCAAACCATTGCTTAATTAGTTGAAAATGAAGCTTAAAAGCACATGATTTGTTTGGTTTTTCATTTAATTGGTTTTCTTCAACTTTACCTATTCAAATCCCAAAGGTGTGTTTTAATGCTCTATATATGCTCATAAGTCTTAATTAGCTTCTTTTTGTCTCAACTCTTGTGTTACCTTACCTTTGTGCACATTTCTTGGTGTTTTTTTGTTGCATCCTTGATTTTGTCTTCTTTTAAGTTGGTTTAGAAGAGGACTTCAATGCTTGATTGTTGTTCCATTTTATTATCAAGGTAGAATAGCATAATGATGTTTCTATGAACAAATGTACTATTAGTGTGGCCTAAAATAAGTTTTTAGTGAAAAAAAAAAAAATTAAAAGTGCGCTTAAACATGAACGAAAAAGTTTGAGTTTTTTTGTTTTTCATAGTACGAGCAATATTTTTTGGATATGATTGTTTATATTTCATTTAATTTAGATGATATTCATTATTCACTCAATGGTATCATAGTTTTAGAGAATATCTTAGTATCTCAATTATCTTAAGGATTTTATTTGTATGGATACTCTTAGTGTTTAAGAAATGCATAATGGCATCATTTTGGGCATATATCTTTTGGTATATACTCCTATATGTAAGATAGTATCATATCTTTGATTATTGTGTCATCTTCAATTCCATGTTATCTTGATTCTTCCTTACATAGAATTATTGAACAATTGTCTTGAGGTGTGCTCAAAGGCTTGAACTTTTTTTTTTTTTTTGAAGATAGGCTTGAACTTTGTTTGCTTGGATTAGTGTTTAATCATAGACTTAATTATAACGAGAAGTGGTAGAGTATATAACAAATTCCGAGGCTTAAAAATCATGCGAAATTGCGGTAAAAAACTGAGAAGTGCTCAAGATTTTTTTTGTCCACTTATAGATTTTGGATGCAGAATGGTGAGCAGGAAACCACATGATTCATTGAGGCTTATTGCAACAACTTCAACTGGAATTTTTATTGGTTTTGTGGTTGGTGTTTATGTTTCACTCCTTTCAGTTTCTAAGGTAAGCTATTCAGTTAATCTCTTTTTTATTTTGTGTAATTAGAGTTTATGTCTGTTAATTATTATTGTAAAAATTGCGATATTAACTCATGAATAACTGCAGATAAATCCAGTTAATTACCTTCCTGTGGCAATTCTGCCCACCACCGACCAACATATCAAGGTTGATGTTAGGCAAAATTCCCCATTGAATAGTACAATTGAGGTAAACTTTCTTTTATGACTTGGGTATGATACCCATTTTTTTTAGTTCGTCTTATGGATTTTATTGCATTTTTATTTTTTGATCATAAATCACACTTTCTTTTGATTTTCATCCACACTTTTAAATTATTGTTCACTTTATCTATAGATTTTTTCTACATCTCCATAAATCACACTTTTTTACCTATTTTTATTGAATTTATTGGTTTGCTCAAATTTTGTCTTGTAGCTAATACAACAGGACATAGACAATAAGTGGCTGCCATACTCGTGTTATATCTAACGATGGTCATGGTTTGAGTCCAATAGATCTGGACTAGACCGATTAAATTGTAGTGGATCTATACTCAGACCCTGACCCTTAGGGTTTGAAAATTTTGAACTGCGACACAGACCAGTAGGATCTGATGGGTTTAGGCTCCTAAATGAATCCTAATTAGGTCTGATTTAATTATTCATACTTAAACTTTTTTACATTTTAAAGATTAAAATTGTTGATATTCTGCTATTGATTGTCAGATGCCTATTCGGGTCCAATCAAACCCGACTGGAGCAGAGAGTCTACCACCCGGGATAGTACAACCTAAATCGGACTTGTTTCCTCGCAGGCTATGGGGTCTCCCTAGTGAGGTATATGAACATATTTCTTATGTATGTCAAGTCGAAAATTATGTTTGCAATCAAAGGGAAATCCAAAACATCCTCTTTGTTGTTACAAGAGTAAGGTTGTATATATCTTGCTCTCCCAAACTATGCCTTTCTGAAAGTCGCTTTGCAATGGGATAATGACATGTTGTAATAAATGCGAACTTCAAGTAACCGTATTCGGCTTGTGCAGGATCTACCAACCAAACCTAAGTATCTAGTGGCTTTTACAGTTGGGTTAGATATGAAGGAAAATATTGATGCAGCAGTCAAAAAGGTTTAAACTACTACTATTAAGTTATTAAGTTTTTCTACAAAGACAATTGATTTTTTTGTTAGTATATACATTTATTATGTTCTTTATATGTTTACATAGTTCTCAGACAACTTTACTATTGCCCTCTTCCATTACGATGGAAAGACTAGTGAATGGGATCAGTTTGAGTGGTCTAAGCATGCTATCCATGTCAGTGTTCCTAAACAGACTAAATGGTCAGTACTCTTCTTTTCTTTGGGAAGGTCTGTCGTACGTATTATTCGCTGTACTAATACGTTTTCATCGTATGGTATAGGTGGTATGCAAAACGGTTCTTGCATCCTGATATAGTGGCGCCATATGAGTACATCTTTATCTGGGATGAAGACTTGGGTGTAGATAATTTTGATGCTGAAAAGTAAGCATTTTTTGTATTATCTTGTGTGTTGTAAATTGGTAGCACATATGAAAGTGACATTTCATTACAAGATTCTATCAATTCTATGTTATTTGTAGCTCCACCTTGACAAGATTTGAAGATGTTAGTTACACGCAAATTTTCCTAAGTAATGATAATATGTTATCGAGAATCGGGTTTTGTCTTAGTTGAATCAGTTAAAGAGCAAACTTTTCAAGGTCTTGGGTTCGATTCTTAGCTAGCCCTCCCCTTCTCTCAGGCAACCTTATAACTTCATAGGGAGTAAGCAAGTGACTTCTCTTGTGTTGTGGGATGAAGAACTTCTCATTAAATGCAAGATTTTATGTTTTTGTCAACCAACAATATTGCTGTTTTGTGAGAACTTCTTGGGAAGTGCACTTGGCCACTTATTTTTCTCAACCAAATAGTTCCCATATAGGCAAGAGGGGAAGTGCACTTATTTTTCTCAGTTCTCGAGTGTTCAACTTCCATTGAAGTTGTGCTTCATGAATCATGATCCTCAAGTTGTTCAATCATACCAACCAAATAATCACTATTACGTGGAAACTATATCCAATGTCTGCAACTGCAACTTCCTTCATGCTTATTTGTAAAATTTTCAGGTACGTTGAGATGGCTAAGAAACACGGTTTGGAGATTTCGCAACCTGGTGTGGATCCTAAGAGTCCATTTACATGGCAAATGACTAGAAAAAGAAATGATAGTGAAGTTCACAAGTAATTAGTATGAAAAAAACTAAGTCGTTTCTTTCTTTTGTAACAAAAGTTACTCAAAATTTAGCAACAACCGACTTCTAAGTACTTTTCTGTTCTTCCTTTCTATTTTTGGATTCACTGTGCAGAGTAACAGAGGAGAAACCAGGCTGGTGCAAGGACCCTCATTTACCCCCATGTGCTGCGTATGTCAACCCATTAGTATAGTTTATAAGAAACTTCCATTCCTTCCAATATTACTTGGTTTTCAAAGTTTTTTTGAAGCTAACATTAACACGTCCTAATACATGAACAGATTTGTAGAGATTATGGCTCCAGTGTTCTCTCGGAAGGCATGGCGTTGTGTTTGGCATATGATTCAGGTACACTGTGATTTCATAACTAAAGAAGCCAGTTAGTTCAGTTAGCGAAGTCTTTTGGGTTAGCCCGGCGCCTAAGGCTTACGATTGAATCATTTATGCATTTCTTTGTGGCTCACTATGATTTCAAAGAATATTTACAACTATTGGCATCGGAGTGTAACAAGGGTAAAGTTGCATAAATTCAACTGAACTCGGCCTAGGCGGATGCCACTTGGGTTTAGGGTGTTAGCATGATTTATTTAAGTGTTCTAGCATTATACTTTTTAACTCCATGGCTATAACTTAACCATGATTGCTTAATTACATTGCAGAATGACTTGGTCCATGGATGGGGTATGGACTTTGCCCTTAGAAAATGTGTAGAGGTTTGTGGCTAACTCTTAAACACATCATTATGCACCGTCTTTGCAAAGCAGTCAATATTTTTGTTTCGTTTTAAAACAGCCTGCATTCGAGAAAATAGGAGTTGTAGATACTCAATGGATCGTTCACAAACGCGTTCCTTCTCTTGGTAGTCAGGTACGGATTTTTATCCTTGTCTTGTTTCCTCATCTTATGCTCAACAGAATGAACTTATACTGTCAACTGTGGTTTGTGACAGGGTGAATCAAAAGATGGGTTATCTCCATGGCAAGGGGTAAGTTAAGTTAAATGAACTTTTATTCTTGGTGCAAATCGCACGATTCTGATGTTTGCAAACCTATCTTTGCAATAACAAAGAGGTTGCTTCCGATTGATCCTTGACAGCAGACTTTATCTGCAACTCCACACCGAACCAAGACCGAAAATCATAAATACTATAGTAGCCTAGTAGTGTATGTGTATCTAACAATGATTACTTATAGGTTCGGAGAAGATGTGAAAATGAATGGAAAATGTTCGAAGATCGGCTTAGCAAGGCTGAGAAGGCACACAAGAAGAGCATAGAAGGGTCATCTTAGATCAGGAGCTCAGGGTACACTGAGGCCCCAATTTATAGAATATGAGAGAGGGAGACATATACAAGTTTGTAGGTGTTTTGGTGATTACAGGCAACAAATGTTGCTTTGCCCTTTGGCGCTTTTTGGTCCATACAGAGCTCTAGTTTTGGAGGGTTTCATATTGTTTCTTTGGCATTGTATATGAATATATAAATAAATATCATTTATAATATCCATGGGGGATTATTGTAAAGTGGGAACAAAAATTGATTGAAAACCATAGGCCGCTACCCTGAATCCAATAGTTTATACACCCTCTTATCCCTCTTGTCTTATTCAATGTGCCTCATTTAGTAAACCTTTTGGTAATCTAAATTTTGAGATCACATTTGGATTGAACATATCAAATTTGAATCAACCAATTTAAGATTTAAAAGTGTTAATGCCAAAATTTTTATAAAAGTTTTAGATTTCTAATGAAAGGGTGAGATTATGAGAAGAGAAAAGAGTATCTTGTGACGATATGAGGAGAAGCAGGAGTTGAGATGAAACAAGCTACCATCAACCTTTTTCAACCACAATAAAACTAGCAAAGTGTGAATAACAAGAAGAACACAACACATTTTAATGGGCAACTTAGTTACCCTAATTCAACCAACAAAACTTATTCATGTAATTCAACAATTACAACCACTAATATATTACAAACACTCTTTTAGCTCTCAATAGTACCGAGTATTTTTGGGCACAAAATTTCTTAATCACAACAAGGCAGCAATACAGACACAAGAACAAGCAGAAACAAGTCAAAACTCAACCCTTAGGCCAAGGAACAGAAAAATTACAAAGACTAAACACTATCATGTAAGCGCAATTTCTTCTCAAGGAACCAATAGATTCGATCCAAAATCATTATCATCATTGAATCCAGTGTATCCCGATCATGGAAGCTATGATCAGGGTTTGAATAGGGAACTTGACTCACTTGCAAACAAATCGAGAGAAGATCAAGGACTTTAGATTCCAAAAGTACTCATCCTTGTTCCTCTAAATCTAGTAAGTACGTGCAGCAATAGCAGCAAACAAAATTTGTCTCTTAGCAGACTGTAGTCTTCACCTTTTCATGAGAATTTTGCACAAGACTTTGCAGCTGAGCCAAGACCTAATGTTGGCAGCATGACTGGCTTAAAAGGCAGGCAAAAATGAGGTGATCATTGATCTCACCATGATAAACACACACACACACACACCACAAGTAATATCCATTTGTCACAGGATTTTGTTTTCAGACTTTGATGAGCAACCATCTAGACAATGAATCTGAATTGTAGAGTAGAAAACCTGTTCCACAATAATCAATCCGACTTAACTCTATTTACACAGGATTTATGTTAAACCTCAGATGGGGTAAGTGGAGCTAGAATTAAACAAACCGAGTCAAACAAGTTGGTGTTTTACCTTGGAGACATGCCTAAGAGTTTAGCTGGAAGCATTGCTAGGCTTGAAGCTCTCGCTGAGTGTTTGCTCTCTTGTATCATTGCAATTTGAGGCACTCAACTAGAATTATATGCGCTCATATGTGCTATCTTCAATCTCTCTTCTCTCTTTGGCGGCTCTTCCTTCTCACTCTTTCACTTGGACTATTTGCAAACACTCATTCTGCCTTGAAGAGAGCTTCTTATAGCTCAGAGTCAAAAGAACAATTTCTCAAAAGCATAAAAGTCATATACATATGCCTAACGCGTAAAGGTAATGCAGTTTACACAGTTTCTCGTTCGAGCACTTAAGTTGCTCACTCCAGCAGCACACTCCTCCAATGTTCTGCCTACTTCAGTGACATGCTTTCCTAAGAAAAATGGTGCTTGCCTGAGCATCTTGCATGCCTGTTGAAGTACAACTTTTTCCAAATTCTCTTTGGCTCTCTTTTTGCTTGTGCTACTGTGCGAGTACAACTATACTTGCTCGTCCAAACACCCTATTATCACAATAAATTTGAGTTTGATTATGTTAATAATAAATTATCATGTTTAAATAAATAATTGTCATATCAAGATTGAAGTACTTATTCCTTGAATATACCTTTAAGATTTTTATATCTAATAGACTAAAAGACAATGTATCTTAAAAAGAAAGCATAATAAGGCGTGAGAAAAGGAATATATGTATCAGTATGGTTCTTTAAAGAAAGATCAGAATAGATAGAATAATTGTAAAGATCAATTATTGTCTAAATGAGTCTAATACTTGATCCAAAGACTATAATTGAGGCACACACTTAGTTTAAAGATGACATCTAGATTACAAGGTAAAGTCAGAAAAAGAAAATATGGATCATATACAAATATACAATGTTCTTTGTAATAAAATTTTTCCTAATTGAGAGAATATCAAAGATCATTTTTCACACTGAAATAAATCATTATAAGGGGGATCACGACATCAGAATTCATACAAATGTTGATTTTTTTTTTTAATTAGTATTACGAGTTAGCTAAATAAAATATCGCACTTTTAACAACACATCGGATTAGACATTTTAAATCAAAACAAGAAATCAAATAAAAATCCATGATTTCTATAAGTTTTCAACCACACAATGAAGATGAACTTTTAAATATTTTATCTTTAATAATTTCCATTCGAAAATTTTACAAACAAACTAAAAAAGATCAAGATTAAAATAAATTAATTTAAATAGTCATTTTCTTGCATTAATTCCATCTAAACGCAACAAAGCAGAAAATCTATAAAACTGGGCCCCTATTGATAACCACATATGGATATATGGGCCTTGGATAAAATCGGAAAATTCCCGGTTACCAACATCAACGGCCCACACGTTATACGCGTAAACTTTGGGCTTTTTAGCTTATCATTCATTCAAAGAAAAGCCATTTTAATCATAACACTTTCACTATAATCAAGAAAGTTCTCACTTTTGTGGGTCCCACCAACCATCTATCTTGCCACGTTACAAACTCTAATTGGTCAATTAATAACCAAGTGGACACGTCACCTAGTGAAAATTTTCTTTTTATTTGCATACAGTGCCAAACACGCCCTTAGTTTTTACTCAATTTGATTAAAAACATATTTTAATCACATTTCCTTCTTATAAAAACCTTACACGTATCACCACGTGTCAATAAAAACCCCCACCTCAGCCAAAAATATAAACCCTCAACTATAGTTAACTCATCTAACCCACTATTTGTTAACCATAGTTAATTAAACCAACAAAAACCCATTTGCTTCCTTTCCTCTGAGTATTTATGATTGACCCCTCTACTGCAGTCTACTTCTAGGCCATCCAAACTCAAGTTGTTCTCTCTCGTAAAAAAACTCTTTAGTTTCTCTCTCTAAAATCTTCAATTTAGGGGAAAAAAGGGAAAAAATAAATGGGTTTATCAAATTTCCCAAGTCCATCAGAAGGTGTATTACCAGTGTTAGTGATGAACACAGTAATGTCAGTAGCAATTTTGAAGAATTTATTGAGGTCAATTCTTCAATTAATGGGAGTAATGAATTGGGTATCTAACAATTTAGAGGAAAATTCACCACAAAATGAATTATGCCCACCAAACAATCCCTATAGAGTAAGAAGAATAAAGGGTATTTCAATTACCCAATTCAAGGATTTGTGTGATAGCAGCAGTGACAGTAAGAACAAAGGTTGCAAATTTGTTCTTGGAAGAAGGATAACAATTGAGTGCTGTGTTTGTTTGTGTAAATTTAAAGATGAAGAAGAGGTTAGTGAATTGTCTTGTAAGCATTTCTTTCATAAGAATTGCTTAGACAAATGGTTTAATCAGCATAGTACTTGCCCTCTTTGCAGATCCATCCACTGAAAAAGATCTATCTTTTCTTCTTTTTTGGTTGGGAAACTTTTTTTGAGGGGCCTGTCTTTTTGTTTCCTTTTTTTGTTTTTGAAAGAGGGTTCCTTTGGTTTTTGGAACCCTTCATTTTTTTCTTTGTTTTCCAGCAAAGTGCAGCCCAGAAAATAAAAAAAAAAATAAAAAAAAAACTTTGCTGCTGTAGTTTGTAGACTGTAGACAGTACTATTGTGTGTTTGTCTAGAACACCAATAACATAATCAAAAAAAAAAAGAATGAAGGGTTCAAGAAATTTTGTTGTACATATTGTTGTAATATTATATCCTTCAAATTATGTGCAATATAATACTTATTTTGATACAAAGGATTTGAGCAGGTTGTGAATGGGAAAGAAGAATTCATGTCTATGACCATTGAAATTGATCTATGGACTATGGTTAAATTGAATTAAGGCGTTGTGACTATTGTTTTCACAATATGCCATCATGATTTAGTTGTTGCTTGTATTTTTGGTCTGCAACAAAATGATATCAGAAACAGGAACAGAAACAGCAGGAAGTCTCTTTCATTTCTTTTTTTCTTTGTTTTTTTTATTAAAACTCAGTATTTAAAAGGTACTCCCTCCTATTCATCTTGATAGTCCCATTTGATCGGGCACATTTGCCAATGTAATAATTTTATCGTTAATATCTCTAATTGTGTATTATTAGAAATTGTAAAAAGTTGATATTAATAATCTTCGCATTAGAATGAATCAAACAAGACCTCACTTGACAATATTATAACTTCTAAATTAAGAATAAAATACAAATTAAGAGTGTTTGATGTATAGTGTCAAAAAGTCAAATGGGATTAATACCTTAAATAGGAGGGAGTATTTATTTAGGAAAAGTGATATTGTTTGGATGTGCAACATGCAGTGGAGGGCAGTGATCTAACTAGAAATGGTCCATCACAAATTTTTAGGCAGTTTTGGTTTTGTTTTTGGGTGTTTCCTTAATCTTCTTCTTTGTTCTATTACTACTACTACTCCACTACTAAATCATGTGATAGGAGTAGTTTTTATTGGCTAAAGACATGTGAAGGGGCTTCCTATTCTTGGCAGCATCAATCATTGGTGGCATTTCTATTTAGTGGACCTGCTGCTTTTCATTTTGGTTTATATGCCACCTTTTAATTGACTGCTTCTTCAACTACTATTTTATTATCATAATAAGTATTTGTTAAATTACTCCAACAGTTTAGATAAATATCATTTGTAGGCAGTATTACTGATGAGGATCGACCATATAAACTAATAGATTAGGAAAAATTATTTTAAAAACTCTCAACTATTCGCGATTTAAATATAAAATTTCTAACTATTGATTATTATTCAAAACTCCCAACTATAGGCCCATCTTAAATATAAAGCACCGATACATTTTATAACCTGTTTTAACCGGTTACCTTTTGTTGAAATGAGAGGGTACGTGAAGGGTAATGTAAAGTCAAAGGAAGTGAGGTGATTAATAAATACATTTGAGTCCCACTACGTCTCAATTAAAACCAATTTATCCGGTTATAAGTCATCTTGGACTTTAAATATAAAATGGGCCTAAAATTGGGAGTTTTAAATAATAATGAATAGTTGAGAGTTTTATATTTAAATTGCGAATAGTTGGGAGTTTTTAATGTAATTTTCCCTATAGATTATTTCAAATCATCGCTATTTATTTTAATTTTGACCATCTTAACTTAAAAGTTTAAATCTTTTACATCTCTTTCCGATCAATCCTTTAGGTCATATTATGTCTTGTTCGCTCTCTTTGTAAGTCTTTAATGTTTCAACTTTCTATCTTACATACAAAATTGCTAAATTCAAGTATACACGTCTTTACGCGGGTATAAAACTATCTTAAACGAATTTCTTTAAACTCCTAATATTTGCGACTTTTAGACCTTTTCTTATATAATTTCCATTCCTCAAAGTATGCTCAATCATCCAATAAAATATTTGTCTAATCACTACTTTTTATTTTCCTACTATTTTTTTTGAGAGAATATTTTCCTACTATTATTCTCTCAAACATCCCTACATTCTGATCCATATTAGCGCTAGTGTAATAGTCATTTGATAAAATTTGTTACAATTAGTGAAGGTAAACGATTAAACATATGCAATTCTATTCGTGTATCATGTAATAGATGTTTTAAAACTAATTAATGAGTTAATCAAATGATCGAAATTTTTCCTTTTGTCTTTTATAAAAGGGATCCAATTCGTATTATAAGATAATGAAAAAATAAATGTGGGTTTTTTCCTCTATTCTTTTATGGTGTGCCTGTGGTCCTTGCTCTTTTCCTTGGTTGATGTGTAATGTGTATCCAGATAAAAAAATTCTGGGTCCTTGAAAGTGGCTAAAATGAACACCTTTGGTATGCTTCAATTGTCTAAAATATTCTGACACAACAAATTAGCTATGCCGGTGGCATGGCTAGCACCACCTAACTTACCAGAAATGAAAGGATGATAATTTGTTATGTCTAGTGTGCTGATTAACAAATGGATAAATAGATTTTGTGTTGATTTCAAAGATTGATCAACATTGTTTAATATGTTGGTGGTGGTTTCATGTAAGTTCACTGATTTTCACGTAGTTTCCTATGGACACAAGTAACTAAGAGAAGACTTTTGGGAAATTTTGAGGTTGACTTATATTTCAAAGTAAAGACTTCATTAGTGTAATTACCCTCTTCTCCTTATTTTTCAGAAAATATATACTCCCTCCTATTCACTTTAAATGTCCAATTTGATTTTTCAGCACTATTTATCAATCACTTTTATTATGTGTTTTTATTTCAATCTATAAGTTAAAACATAGTCAAAGTGAAACACAACTATTTGTACTGAATTTTTTTCTAGTGGTGAGCCTCACTAAAAAGATACCCGTCATCTAAAATATTCCATCAAGCCCTCAATTTGCTAAATTTGGTTTTCAACAAAAAAATCAATTAGTTGTTAGTGTAACTGTGTAAGACAAACATAAGTTCACCAGGCAAATAAAAATATAAGTTCATCCAATCATCTCTTCAAATAGGGTTGTAACACACTCACACGATGAAACAAAAGTAGAACATATAGCAAATCAAAATGAATACAAAAAATCAACAAACAAAATAGTTTTTAAAAGAGACTAATTGGCTATTTGGCTTAGATGCTCTTGTGTTATTAAAATATCTCATTTTCCTATCTAGTAACCTATTGACTTATCTATGCCCTTATAAAGTCTTAACTATTTAGGTATCCTCAACTTACTTAGGTATCCTCAACTTACTCGTTCAATGGGGTCCTCTATTTTATTAAAATTACTGTTAAATTAAAAGAAATATTTAATTAGAATATTGAGATTTGAGAGAGTATGAACTACAACTCTTGCCTTAAAAGTAGCAATAGAAAGAAAGTGAGAGGGCAATGAGCATGCAAAAATGAAAAAGTAGATGAAATGCTGTTCTTTCCATGTGATTTATACTTCGCCTTTGCTGCAGGAAAATACTCAACTACATTCAGCTTTTCAACAAACATTTATAAAATATTATTCAACTAATCAACTCTATATTTTTCAAAAAAAAAAAACTATATTTTTCAAGGAAAATATGTACAAACAAAAACATTAAAGGCACATTTAAATTGTCAATCAACATATACTGCCTACTACTTGCTTGAATTGTACAACAAACGTTGGAATTATGAGTTATGACAATAGTATCCATAGTTTTTGTGTATTTCCCCACTATATACAAACCATTTTTAAGACCGTTTTTCCCACCTATAAAACCACTAACATTATGCAGCTCAACTAGTGCTACTATCTTCCAATTAATAAAGTAGCCACACATGAATATGGCAGAAGCGGGAAATGCAATTATTTACCCAACATAGACTTAATTTTTATTTTTTTTTATAATTCAATATCTTGCCCGCACGCACCAACTATTCCTAAGGACTTTGAAGTTAATAACCAGTGAAAAATATACTTTATACAACACTTATACAGATATCTTTAGTCATATCCTAACAATACGAGATTATCGCATCAACCAAATCAAATTAGCATGAGAAATAATCGCTAATAAAAGTTAAACTTTATACGGCCTTGTTTAATTGAGGTATATTAGTCCGTAACCAACAAATTCCATTCCAAGAATCATTATCTACATATTTCTTTTCCTCTATTCATTATTCTCATGTGCTCTGACAACTTGTACATTCTTTCCCTCTATTCATTCTTATCTAGATCAAGCTTCTCAAAGTAAAAAAGTGAAGGAATAAAACTTAATTTTCCTATCATCAGTAGAAAGAAAGGAAGACCAAGTCTAAACTCTGTCATAAACGCGTTAATACTTTGTTTTGACAGGAATATTTAGATGAATCTAGAAGTACCAGCAGGAAGGTTAGGTAATTCATTGATTAATTTAGAATTATCACCACCATTGTTAGGTTAAAGATATTTTACTTGATTAGCTATCACTTTGTTGATTAATTTGATCCAATACAAAATTGTTTTAAGATCTTACTAGAAGACTAGAAGCTGAGCTGCAAAGCAACTTCTAATTAGAAGAATTATAGTTGTCACTTTCACTTACCTATAACTATAAAGCTTAAGCAACTTTTACCACGGCAAAGTTAAGAAGTACTAGTATAGGTCAACATTAGATCTAGAGGTATTCAAATCAGACTGATAAATCGACATTTACCTGACCTTATAACCAAATCGATTTGATCCAACACTAATCATAGATTAACAATTACATAAAATCCAACATGCAAAAAAACACACGATTTTGAGCCAACCGGAATTATGAGCCAAAATCAACTTGATGACCCAAATAAAACCTATAGTATTAAAATGGTGGATCAATTTGATTTTTGGTCCATCGGCTTTGACATAACGGATCAAGAATTCATTAATATAAATTCTTACTTTTAATATTAGTCTTACAAAGTTTTACAGTCCTAATTATGGAATTGATCTAAATCCTATAAATTAACAAAAATTAATATGTTTCAACTCAAAACTATTCGGACTTTAAACTACATGATTTACCAAATTTCTGAAAACGTGAAAAAAATTAAGTATTAATCGTTTAGGATCAATTAGATTTTCTAATAGGGTCAAAAGTTTGCAGATCTATCCAACATGCATTAAAGAAGTTTTGTTTTACTTTTGTAGGTAGAAAGAAAAACTTTTAGGTATAGAAACTTGTTACAAAAAAACAGAGGAACTAGGGGAATATGAACACTCGAGTAGTGTTAGCATCATCCAAATCACATCACCAGGGCCCAACCCTTTTTAAAAGGAAAATTCTTATCAATACCAATGTTTTTTACCCTAAAAGAAAATTAGGGGACCCCCAATAACCTGTACCTGAATGGTGCAAATCTGACTTGGAAAAAACATAAGATTGTTTCAAATTACTCCTATGGGGCAAAAATTTTAGATAAAAGTGTTCAAGTCATAATTTATATCTTTTCTAGCTATGAGAGCAGAAGAGAATCTAAGATATTAAGAAACATCAAACATGTATTGGTTATTGGGCAAGAATTCTAAAAACATGAACATATTGGTACTTATAAGATGTGCCTTTAAAGAGATTTTTGCTAAATGATATACTTTCTCTATTCCATAATACTTGCTAAATTTAACTTTTTTAAGCAATTCAATGTACTATTTTGTTCATTTATATGTCGAATTATACACATTTAAAGATTATAAAAAGTTATCTTCAAAAAAAAAAAAAGATTATAAAAAGTTTATATTATGAAAGTATGCGATTAGACGATTCAAACAAGATCCCACTTGACTATATTATTACTTACATATTAGCCGCAATATATAAAATAAGCTTAAACGATAAATAGTGCCCAAAAACAAAATGTAGCAAGTATTTCGGAACAGAGGAAGTAAAACCGTATACCAAGAATAAAAGTTATCAGTTAAAAAAAGAAATAAAAATTAGTGGTAATTTCATGAGAATTATCTATTAATTCTTGTAGTCAACTGAAATTTTTTGGATTTAAGGCTTTTACATTGTTGGTGGATTTCAGATAAAAAAGATGTGCCTTTTCAATCATTCAGATATTTTCTCTTCGACTTCCTCCCTTCTCTTCTTTCATCTGTAAATAAAATTTTAAAAACCTTTGGCGTTAACGATTGAAGGTTTGCTAAACCAAGATGACACCTTAGGCGTAAGGGTCATGTAATGACAGATTGACAGTAATTTAAGACTAGACTGACATTACGAGGCTGCAAAACGGGGCAACCTTTAAAAATCCAGTCACTGTTGTGCATTTATACTTTCTCGGCATTCTCATAAATGATTCGTAATGACTACGGGATCATGACTAATTTCACCTACTTCTATCCCTTTAAAATAAACATGAGATGGCAACATTATCGAAATTGATTGATCTATTAAATCATTAATGTCTAAACTAATACAAGATACTGTACTTTGTAACGTTTTCTATAATCAGTCCAAGGTAAATGATCTTGTATCTCGTGACTAATGTGAATGTGATCTCCCCTTCTACATGTACCATAATAAAAAAATAACTAGCAGTAGTTGTCAGATACTGTGCATGAACCAAACATTAAGAATAACATACTTCTATTAATCAAAGTAGCTACGTAATATCAGTTGCAGTCATTGAAAATTGGAGAAAAAAAGGGGGGCAAAACACGGAAGCGGTTGATGGGACAACTAATAATTCAACAGTTTAGAACCTTCAATTCATATAGCTATATGTTGGATTCTCTCCATGAATTCCCTGTTATATTTCTTGCATACCCAAAAATAAAAGTGTTGTTTATTTAAAAGTTTTGGTTTTGTTTGTTTGAGAGAATAAATCAAAAAAATAAAAATTGTATTGATGATATTAAAATAAAGTTAAAATGTCTAAATGAGATTGAGAGAAACTGATGGTATTCATTTCCAAATAAGAAAATGATGTAAAAGCAATGAGATGAACAAAAAGAAAATAAGGCAAACTGGGTGGGGCAGAGGGAGTAAGGGTCGATAAAAGCTGAAATTATCTGGATATTTGCTCCCTGTAAATATTCTATAGTGTTTCTTGTACCCCGAAAAATGAATTTCGGAAAAAAATAAATTCAAAAAAGGGTCGATAAGTATAAGAAATGAGAGAAATAATTTTACCTTGCTTCCTGTCAAGGATAAGATCACTGCAGAAACATCAAAAACCAATAGCTCAAAAACACAGACATTTTACTTCTTCAAAAGGAAAAGATGTAACCTGCACAGCCAACACAAGAAAGAGTAACTAGCTAGAAGGCTGATGCTTAGCTCAATGTAATCATAGACAGCAAATAAGTATGTTGCAAATTGCTCATCTCAATGCCATATAGAAGTATATTGCAACTGCAGTCTTTTTGTCGAGTGTCGACCAATATGACTAAAAGAAAATAAATGTTCTGGCCATCAATGAATTCAATCATTTATCTAGACACTAATGTAATAAGAACGCAATTCAACTTTGAGTCGAAAAAGGATCTCAAAAATAAATCGTAAGATTCTACGGACTTGTTTTATGTAGATTTTAAATAAACTGTGGTAAGTCTGCTCAATTATACATTCGACAATGACAATAAATTCACCCATTCAATTTGCTTGAAAGTTGTGCAAAGATTTGGCTATTCAATAGCGATAAGCAGAATTGACATAGTAAGAATCCATACAATTCTGTACAGTTCTACACCATTCTGAGCATCCAATGAACAATTCTAAAACGATTATAAGCATGATTCAACTCTTATGGCTATATTTGGGTCATCGAATCGTAAATAAAGCTCAAATATAGTTTTTTTTTTTTTGCAACTCTCATCCCTTTGATTTTGCAAACTCACCTCTATATACAGAACCTTAGGATAATATAGGAGAGCCCTACTCCAACCAACAGGAAATTACATTAGAGAACAATTCTTTGAAGGTAACTTGTCAGAAAAGAAGAAAACATTCTTACAAAAGTAAAACCTAAGGTGTACACAAACTCTGACCAATGCTGAAGCATCAATGAAAAGTTCTAAATTTTTTTTTACGAACCTATGCAAGTTACATTTTTTGGAAGAACTGGAACATATGGTGAGTACATAATGTCTCAAAAATCAGGTACACAAGGTTTGACAGGTATAATAGTATATTTATTATGCCTAACTGAAATGAACCAAGATGCATGTTATTGTCAGTCATCACAACCACAAGGTGCACCTGTTAATTTTTACGTTATATGACCTATTATGCATGGGATGTTCATAAATACGGTTATTGTATTTGGATAGTCGCAGACCATGAGAATTGAATCCTGTCAAACACCGAAAATACTATCACAGGAGTCAGGAAACGGCTATCCACAGAACATGAAACCCTCTCATATATTGCTGAACCAAGTTCTAAGAGAAGTGGCCTGTAATTTCCAAATGATAAGATCGGAATTTAGGACGGTGCACTCACCTACTGCCAGCTATGTCAATGTTAAATTAATCATTTCCCTTTATTAATTTATATGGAAAGAGCATATGGGTGTCTGTAAACCAAAAAAATGCAAGTGGATGAGCCTTCAGGTTAACACTCTTCATAACATGAAGTAGTTAGGCTATAAATGTTCAGCCTATTAAAACTATGGTTAACATAAATGCTCTCATGCCAAGGACACAAGTGTGTTATCACTAGAATTTCCATGGACATCCTGTTAACAAATCACAAGTAATTCTGGAAAACATGGATATTTGATTACAAGTCATCTAGCTATAGTCTGCCAATGGTACAAGTGTACGGCTGCCATCTCACTTTCTAAATAGCTCAGAACATGTCACATAATGCGCCTTTATGATCTGGTGGGGAAAAAATATCAGAGCCCAGAAAGGTTTGAGAAATTATAATAATCAAAGGACCTTCAGATTCCAAAATATGTATGACAGTGGTTATACGGGGCATGCAACAAAGTATCAAATAATTAATAATGAACAAACTGATGTTTGTAGACAAGTTCCAAATTATTTCATATTTGAGTTAGAGACTTCCAAGCCATACATTTCTTCAACATATCTCAGCGGCCCCATTCAAAAATAATAATGGACATGGACCTAGTCAGAGAGAAAGATATTTGACTTTCCATATAGCTGAACAAATTCATCCCAGTAATACTTATATATAAAAATCATTTTCCCAGTTTTCTCTCACACCTAAAGCCAATATCCAAGAACTTTGGAACGGGTTCTCTACGTCTTTAGACATTATTCCTTATATATTTATCACCTGCTAGAAACGAACTAGATGCAAAGGCGATACCAACCAACTCAAATGGTAAATTTCACCTCAATATATAATGCTAAGACAATCACTACTATCTCAATCTCGCAACTTTGAACTCTTTGGTATTTGGTAAAACCAGTACTCTAACATAGAACTCAAAAGCACATTTTTTGGTAGATTAATTCCAATTTTAAGTTTCAATAGTAGAAATGATATTGTTCCCATAAAACAATACACAACCTCTAAACAGGGATGATTTATATAGGAAGTCTCAAACCAAATCAATCTAAAGCACTCGAGGGATGGCTTTGAAACAACAAATTCACTTCCCAACCCATAACTAGATATAGATTAGAACCACATGGAAGTGATGGAAATTTTAGGATGTCAAAAAAAAGTTGTCGCCTTTCCCCTAATCATAATTCATAAACTTCACTGGAAAAAAAAGATCGAGAGAGTTGAGGAAGCAACATCTCATGGATGTCAAAAATGCTCTAGAGGAGTAATTTAGTGAAATGTTGACTTATAGCTTAAATACTATAGAGGAGTAATTTAGTGAAATGTTGACTAGCATATAAGCATGTTGAGCTACTACTCCTATACGATATGGTTTTAGGAAGGAAATCGTCAAGTTTATGTGTAGTAATCTGTCAACTATCCTCTCTTATGTGGGCTTGTACTCACCACTCACCAGTGTCGCGGATTTGTAGACACGGCCCATGACGGTTTGTCAAATACAGTGTTTATAAGATCTTATGGCATTGACGATTGATCTATAGTGACTAAATACGAGTGTAATCTATCTTATATGCAAATTCAACACTACCGGCATAACAAATTTACGAGTAACCCTGATGCTGGTTCATAGCTTATACATCAAATTAAAAAATTAATAACACAATGTACACATGAATAGCAAATAACCAAAGCCAAATAGCTAACAACTTTAACATTTTTATTGCTCATATTTCTTGTTATTAATTTGCAAGTCAATATCTGGTTTTGACTTTGATTTCAAAATTCATTTATAATGGATGTCACTGGTTAAACTTTCTATAGCGTGTAAAGAAAATTGTAGGTGCTTTTATTAGATCATTATGTATAAAAAATTAATCGCAATGCGGTAATGGGATGTCTTAGGTAAAGAAACGACTCTTCATTCTAAGGTAAATGTTTGCGATTGTATTTTCCAACATGATACTTAAATTGGTTTACAGAGGACAAGGTCACATAGTACAACAAAAATAAAGGTATCAATGAGTTGATTGAGTTCATCACATATCATAGGTAGAAATTTAACAAGCAACAACTATTATTACTTAATGTTAAATGTGGTGACTCATAACTCAATCTATGTGTTCTATGGGGTATTAATGATGGGGAGTATGATGTTTCATGGTGCCAAGAGGAAGGTATAACTTTAGAATTCTTCTAGAGAGACTCCCTAAATAAGATGCAATACTAGATTAAGGGCAGAAATATGTTGTCTGGCATCAGCTGTAGCTCGCTCAACCAAGTCAGGCGGGTGTTAGTGCCAAGGACACGAATTCTATCATGTTTCTAGTTTAAAGTTAGCTCACATCAAGTCATTTCCTATTGTATTGTAAACATATAAATAGTCATTTACATCATCAAGATCATTGAAAATTGGTAACAGTTGAGGAAATCTAGAATGGGAGTGCCACATCAAACTTGGGGTTTCTAGAGAGAAGTTGGGTTTTACAATTTGTCTTTTGATTCATGATAACTCTTATGGCCCGTTTGGTTAGTGGTATTAAATAGAGGTAGTGAGAATGATTTGTAATGTAAAATTTCATCAAAACTTTCGGTGATGAAACTTTGATCACAAAAAATTTACAAATTTTCATTACCACCACTTCCAATGGTAATGCATTGGAATGAATTTTACGAAGAAAATGAGATGATTGAAGTTGGACAAGCATGGCCATCAAAGTAGCCAAAATTACATTAGTTTTCATTCTCATTACCACTGTTTATTACCACCTACCAAACAAACCGTCAGTTCTATTTTGTATTATCCACTGTAATCAAGAAACTCTACAATCTATAATATTGTATATAATTGTTATAACTAGGTTTTATAGTCTAATATCACATTTGATATTAGAATTTTCCTCACCTTCCAACTTGGTATATTTTTTTTAGCATTACATTTTGCAATTCTATTGCCCCAACACTTGTTAAAATTCAGTTTATAATAACAACTCCTATTCTACATAACAAAAAAACCCTGATTTCTGGAGTATTAATTCCAATCAATAAGTGCATTATAAAGCGAAAATCACAGTAAAGAAGAACATAACGGCGAATTAACAGTAATAAATTGATTAGATTAGGGTTTAAAACGTTACCAATCAAGTATCCTGCACCATCTCCTGCGTGTCGTAGTCGAAGATTGGTTGACGTTTCATCGCTCTTAGGTTAAAACCTTGGGACAGGACGGAGCGGAACGGGAAAATGTTGGTATGGCCTTTGTATACATTATGGTGTTAGGGCGAGTATTACGGAGTATGGACTATATTTTACCAACAAAGCTGGAATTAAAATGGTTAATACTACAGGAAAAAAAAACATAATACTCAAGTGAATTGTCCTTTGAAAAGAAAAAACACTCTAATATTGTTATTAATTTATTTATTCAAATGTACGATTATATAATAAATAATTAAAGATATTAATAATTAAAGTTATAAAGTATAAAATTTTATCAATTGTTACAATTTGGTGGAGATTTGATTGAGTCGGAGACCTGAAAATAAAGCAATAATAGTAATATACTATTATTAGGTGAAATACCTTCCAAATTGACCATAAGATTCGTATTTATTTTCTTAATGAAGTGAGTTTCAATCTCTCATTAAACATATCTTACTACCAACATAATTAGAGAAGGTTAAGACTTAAGGGTCTAGCTGAACACATCATCCATAATTGACTAACTAGATGTTAGTTTAGTTCAAATCCAATTCTAATTTCATTGAGAGTGTTCCAATTTTCATATTTTTAGGTTTGAAAGTATGCTTAGATCTATATTGAAATCTTATTAGTTATTAATTAACAATACTAAAAATAAGAAAAAATACTAGTTATCTTTGACTTTTTAAACAACAAAAATGACAATTTTGACATTTAAAACGACAAATATTATAAAATATTAAAAAACTAAAATGATGTGTATTTGTGCACAAGATAGGCTCCCTATTTTATATGTTTTATTGGCAAAAACCAAACCCAAATATAATATCCCATCAAGGATTAGGGGATACACCCCTCATATTCTCTATATATATACCCCTTTAGGGTCATTTATAAGTAAGTGACTTTTGACCATATTGACCAAAGTCAAACACACTCTGTCTTTGAATTAAACATGTTATTATACTATGGTATTAACTTGGGCGTACCCCTTGGATCCATATGAAGTGACGGTGTTTCTTGCAGGATCGCATAGATGACCAGCCTATCACCATGAAGGAGCCCACCAGAGACCCCTCTTCGGCCTACTATGAAGAGTTATACAAAGACTTAAGAGTCATGAATTGATCAGCAATTTCACGTTTCACCGGCAATCTCATTACTCATATCACCTTCCACCAAGATACCCCTCAACATACTATGTAATACATTGTTTTTCGATCTAGAATTAAGGACCCTCGAATTTAGACAAAAATAATAAATGTAAAAGTAAATATTTTAGTTTATAAATATAGTTGACCTATTGACTGTCTCACCATAAAACCGTATTGAATGAGAATTTGTGTAAATTTGGCAAATCGTAATTGAACATGAATAATGCATTTTCTTTTGCAGCATATCTTATACGAGACCGTCTCACCATGAGACGGATTCATATAAGTAAGCCCATTTCTCTAAGTGATCACTTTGAAATTATAAGTGATAACATTAAGGTTAAGTGATAACTTTAAGATTATAAAAAATTACACAAAAACTTGCGTAATACCGTCCTATTCTAAGACCACAATTGGGCCGGAGCCCTCCAAATTCCATTTTTTGGTTTTTTTCATTTTCTGGGCAATTTTCAATTTGGACCTTAAATGTATCAATTTCAACGTAAAGTAGTACTTAAACACATCAATTAAAATAAATTTCAATTTGAACCTATAAGTGATTAATTGTGGCGTTAAACTGATCAATTTCCACCTAAATTGAAATTGATATCTTTAAGGTCAAAATTGATACCTTTAAGAGTAAAATTAAAAAATGTCGAAAAAGAAGAGAGAAAGTGCAATGAGCTGGAATATTGGACCGTCTTAGAATAAAACGGTCTCTCCCAAGACCGCCTCAAAAAATTATCACTTTTAAAATAAATATATATTAAATCAATCCAATTAAAATGGTCTCATCGTACGATCGTTTCATCGTAAGACCCTTTGATATGAAAATTTGTGTTTCTCTTAGAGGATTGGATGAAGTTATCCGCCCATGTGTAGCACCATCACATGGCGGTTAGTGCCCAACCCTTTTATCCCCTTCTCAGTTCTCACCAACCGAACTCAATAGTCAATCAATAATACTACCATTCTATGATTCTGACATCAAAAATTTCTTCTATTATTAATCAGAAACATTTACTTGTCTCATAAACCCAAAATTCACAAATACTTCTTCAAGTTCTTCACCAAATTAGCATGAACAATTGAGGCCTCAATCACAGTGAACAAAATGGCTTCCACCCATCTTCTTCATAGTTCAATTCTCAGCATTTCTTTCAATCCTACCAAAAGAAGTGATTTTTCTACATTTGGAATTCATGGGTTTAACAAACAATTCAATCTTGGAAAGAACCCATCTTTCAGAACAATGTCTTGTCTTAACCAATCATCTGGTGGAAGAAAACAAATAGAGGTAATCCCACCCTTTTTAAAAAAATTTATGCAATATTTTCTATTCCAATGATGAATTTATTATTGTTTTTTCTTGGGTGTTGTTAGATTGTATATGACCCAGAAGAAAGACTGAATAAATTAGCAGATAAAGTAGATAAGGAGGCTGGTCTTTCTAGGCTCACTCTTTTCTCACCTTGTAAGGTGTGAACTTTTTTGTGTTTTGCTTATTGTTATTGGTAAATTCTTTGGATTTTGATTTTTTTTTACTTCTAATTGTTTTGCATTGTGGGTTTTCATTAATTTATATGCTATTGTGATGTAATGTATAAATTTCAGGTGAATGTTTTTTTGAGAATTACTGGAAAAAGGGAGGATGGATATCATGATTTAGCATCTTTGTTTCATGTAAGTTCATAATTCATCTATTCATGGTTTTTGTCATTTTGGGAAAACATTTCTGTTTATATATAGTTTGATAATTTCATATTAATTTGAACATATTTAAAGACAAATTATTGATTAAGAAAATGATTTTGGTAGATGTATTTTTTTTTAAAAAATGAAATAGAACCATTGTTTTGTTTTATGATTACGAGAAGAAAAAATAGCTATTTTGCTTATTTGATGATGGTGATGCTATATCATGATTTTTATGTGTATTAGGTGATAAGTTTGGGAGATAAGATCAAATTCTCTTTGTCACCTTCAAAGTCTAAAGATAGTCTATCAACAAATGTGGCAGGAGTTCCTCTTGATGATAGGAATCTGGTAAATGCTGAAGTATATTGTATCATGTAACTTTTGCTACTTGATTATGGTCTAATTTATGGGCAATTGAACTCTCATTCAGATAATCAAAGCCCTGAAGTTGTATCGGAAGAAGACCGGTAGCGACAAGTACTTTTGGGTATTCTAAATGTTTCTTTTTTGTAAAGAACTGGTATGTTTACTTCAGCACAGGCATTAACTTTTTAAATTTGAATGTCATCGAACAGATTCATCTAGATAAGAAGGTTCCTACAGGAGCCGGGCTTGGAGGAGGAAGTAGCAATGCTGCCACCGCACTTTGGGCAGCGAATCAATTTAGTGGTGGTATTGCATCAGAGAAGGAGCTTCAAGAATGGTCGGGTGAAATAGGTTCCGATATTCCTTTCTTCTTCTCGCGTGGAGCAGCATATTGTACTGGCAGGGGTGAGGTGTGTAAGGATATAAATACAGTTTTCTTCCATTGAAGTTTTACTTCTGCTTACCAATTGTTTGTTATTGCCTTATTGGTTCTTTTTTTCAAAGGGTACAAGAAAAAAGTCCATTTACCGGGTAATTTTGTATAGATGACTAATAGTCAGAGAATGTATTGTGTACAGAGGAAAATGAATACTGGATTTTGCAGTTCAAAATCAATGAATGAGTTGCCCAAAATCCATTTATAAGAATGCTAGCTAGAGACAAACATGATCCAACTAAAATACCCAACATACTGTATTAATTTCATCTGAAGAAAAACAGCATCTGACCCGTAGTTGCATCCTTCTTTTTCTGCACTAAGCTAGGATATCAATTACCTTAAGTTGACAACATCAAGCTATATATCTTCTGAGAATGATATGCTCGAGAACAATCCTGTTGCTTTTGTGTTGCTCGAAAAATCTTTGGTTCTTTTTGATGTTTATGGCGTGCATCACCTTTGTGATGGTGACTTTGACCAATAAAGTTAAGTGGTGTCTGCCCTTGTATAGTTGACATATGCATATTCCCTTGCCAAATAGCTGTTTGTTGAAGTCAGTGAACTTAAATGTCTAGATTCTAGACCATACCTCAGTTGAAAACAGACAACACTGATCTTGATTATTAGTTTGACTCCTTAAACTCCACATAAAGTTTTATTTTGGGTCTACGTTCAATCCCACTGAATCATTTCCTTCAGTGTCAAATATAAAAGAAAACAAATACCGAGTTCATATAATTCTCATCCTTAAACCAGCATTACCGAGGAGCTTTAAGCTAACTTCCTCTTAGCTGCATTTATAGACCTATACAGGCTTTGGTGGAAAACCTTATATCTTTGACAAGCACTTTCCAACGGAGTCTAAGATGCTTGCCGTGAAATAATCATACTAATGAGAATGTAAAGAGGAAAATTGTCTCCTGAAATCCTGCCTTGGGTACTTGGGAATTTGGAACTTCTCTTGTCTAAGAATCTCAGTTATAGTTTCTCTGATTGAAAATCCACCTTTGACTTCACCAAAACTAGCCGAGTATACAGCATTTTGGGCCACCTAGGGCGACTTGCAAATTCATGTAGAACATTGTGCCAAATTTAATTGTGCCTAAGAAGATGCAATAGGAATTTGGATATCAGGAAGGTTTCAGTTCATGGGAATTTAATGTGATTTCCCTTGTCTATTAGAGGTTATAACATTGAAATTTGTTCTGGAACTAAGAAAAAGTTACCAAGTTACTCTGAGCCCCCTAAGCCATTTAATGGGTAAAAAATGATGAGTTAGATGGGTGGATGATTACTTTCTTTATAAAAGGAATGGTCTGTGCTACCGACAGGTTTCCTTTAGATTTGTAGGAGAACTTCTGATTGTAGATAGTTAGGATGTAGGGAATGGAGTGATGTCACTAAATGGAATGTTTGTCTATAGTTACGTTGCATAAGAGATTGAGTGGGGCCTTTTTCAAAGTTAAATGGAATAGGGTGTTAATATATCTATAAAAATACTTCTATATGGTTATCACTTAGCAGGAAATATCAAACAGAATAGCTACCTTTGATAGATTGTCCTTGTGGCCATTTCCATGCAATGCTATGTGTGGCTTTGTAATGTGGCCTATGAAACTGTTTGGATGCGTAATCTTTGCTTGCACTTATTTTGGAAGAGACCATTGGATTGTTGCATCATGAGAAAATGAGAGGGCTGCTTCTTTTTTTAACGGTGAGGTACGAGCTGTTATCAAATGTATATAGTGACATGATTAGGAAAACAGCTACCAAGTAGATTGTTGGGTTCTTGTACCCACACAATCAAAACGAACATTACGAAATGAATTTGCTTATTTGATTCCATTTCCATCCCTTCAGAAACAACTACAAGACATTAGATTGTTGGGTTATTCTCATACCTTCACTATGTTTGCTTTTACTTGTTTTCACTAAGACCCGTTTTTATTCACGATTTCCTAATTTAACTTCGGTTTATGTTCAAATATTGTACTTGTTCCATATTTTCTACTGCTAAATTGATTTCTATATCCAGGTGGTTAAAGATATTCCACCACCCATACCTATGGACACTCCAATGGTTCTAATAAAGCCTCCTGAAGCATGTTCTACTGCCCAAGTTTACAAGGTATGAAGTAAATAGTATATATATGCTAAAATTTTGGCTTTGATAGCTGACATTTGTAAGTATGTTTCACCATTTCCGCAGTGTCTCCGTTTGGATCAAACTAGCAAGGTTGATCCGCTATCTTTGCTAGAGAAAATATCAAGCCAAGGGATTTCTCAAGATGCCTGTATCAATGATTTGGGTAGGTATTAGGTAATGATGTAGTGAGTAGAATCATTGACTAATCTTTCTTAGCTCTTTTATTCGTTTATAAGGGCCATAGTCACAGGTTTATGTAAAACCTTTTATTTATCGTACAAAACCGACCATAATTCGCTTATTTTAATTTGCGATTCGCAAGGAGATTAGTGAATCATGTGACACTCACATGAAGAAGAGAACATGTAGTTCATGTTACAGGATTTGGGATATGATTAAAACTTTTAACACTTTAGATTGAGTTCGTGTTGCAGAATATAATGATGCTTTAATCAGTATAGGCATCCGTATTGTAAATGGATAAAGCTTTGAATATTTGTTATGTGCTGTGGAGCTGATGCACTGTGTAGATGGTGATAATTTGTATTATGTCTTTCAGAGTCTCCTGCATTTGAAGTTCTTCCAAGTTTACGAAGATTGAAACAACGTATTATTGCTGCAAGCCGTGGGCAATATGATGCCGTTTTTATGTCTGGAAGGTAAGACTTAGATTTTGCTTGTTATGCATTTAGAAACCTTTGGATTCGCTCTAACGAAGTATCGGTCCAGACACTCCAATGCATTTTTAAAAGCCCTTCTCTAGAATTTAGCAATGTTTGTAACCGCAATGATGTAAAAATCTTCTAAAAATGCTTTTGCCTTAAGGCTTCCTTAATTTTTGTGTTGTATTTTGTGCTATGCAGTGGAAGCACTATTGTTGGGATTGGCTCTCCAGATCCGCCACAATTTTTATATGATGATGAAGCATACAAGGATGTTTTCTTATCTGGTATATTTTATGCATCCAATAAATCATCGTTTCAATTTTAGGATTCTTTACTTTCTTCAAAACTGAAATATAGTTTGTTGATGCAGAGGCTACCTTCATCACTCGAGAAGAGAACCAATGGTATGTAGAACCTACGTCAAGTACTACTGGTTCTGTTGCTGAATTTTCTCGGCCACTCAATGATGGAATCACGCAATAAATTGATGGTACCTTTTGTTTTTCTTTTTGTTCCTATTTAGCCGTCTCTTAGTAAACTCTCTCGTATAGAAATTAGACTAGGAAATCTGTTTAAGCTAGCAGTGCCAGTCGACAGTCGTCTTTTTCCCTGTTTCGAATACTTTTTTATTTTCGTATTTTTTATTGCATCGACTGAAGAAATATTGACAAAAGCCTTATTTCTCCATCTGTCGCCAGTTGTCGGCTTGCCGCATAAGTGTAGGATTAAAGGATTTTCAAGGTGATTATAGCAAAATTTTTTCTGTAACTTCTGAATGAAGGTAAGTACACTTATTAGTTCTGCAATCGAGCAAGCAGAGAAGACATAGTTTCGTATCTTTGAAATTTAGCTCCCTGTAATATTTTTAGTAAACCTTTGAACTTTATAACCATGTAATAAATTCAAGTATTCAACTACAGTAGCCTATACCTTCTAAAAGCAGAGAAGATACAGTTCTCTATGAAAAATGAAAATTTCTTCCCTACATGTTGTGTTGGAGGTGTTCTCGAAGCACTAATGAAGGATGTACAAATATCATTCGGTTTATTGTAAGAGAAATTGAACAAGAAAAGTAGATAACTCCGATTGATTACAATGAACCTAAGCTACAAATTAGGTAGAAGAAGAAATCCGTCTCAAAAGGTAAAATTAGGGGGAAGAAAAGGTGGGCGTTATGCGTTTATTATACATATTTTGCAGTAAAATCCTGGAATCACACTAGTCATTCAATACTCGTGGACATCCATTTGTTTAGTTCAAACTTCCTATGCTCGTAGTCGATGAAATCATCAGCTTCAGCATCAACATCTTCGTCTTGCTTCTTCGGAGCGACATAATTATGTTTCCTACGCAAGAACATCTCAGCTTCAGCATCGCCATTTTCTCCATACGGGTTGTACTTTCTTCCTCTTTCATTACTTGGATCGTTACGATGGTTGTGCTTCTTTGACACTGAGAAAAGGTGCGCGAAATAAGCATCACTTTCATTCAAGGTGCTCATTTTGGCAGATGAGGGCTTGTTTTTGTAGATGATATTTTGAGTCGCGGTTATCTACTTATATACTTTCGTAAAGACTACTTTACTGCGCCTACCAGAATGGAATTCAGCGTATTCCTCTTCTCTTTGAAATGCTTGAAAGAATCTGATTCTTTTTTGCACTTTTTGAATGTAAAGCTTAGTTTTGATGCTGAAAGGATCATCACAGGTGTTATGCAGACGTTTCGATAAAATCGGTCAGTTTTCGTAGGATCTTTTAGCCCAACCCTTTTGATTTGTGTATCATTTGAAAGAGGAAACCAAGGAAAAATCTATAAATTATCAGCTGTTATGTATGATGAGGAATCTCATACTGCTCCTAGTATTTGGCCAAGTCTAATACTTCTCCATTGATGGCTAAAATATATTTTCAAGTCAACTATGTGATTTATGTTAATGTCTCTGGAAAATCAATATGATTATACAGATGATGTCAGTATGTCGTCTATTATGTCCGTTGTAGGCTATTTTATTGGGACAGACTAAAATGAAAAATAGGGCAAATGAATTGGTTCTCGTTTAACTAGAAGTGAATTTAATTTTAGTAGAGGTTTAACTGTATAAGGTACTCTCTTAATCCCTTTAAAGTGTGCCATATTCTTTTCTTGCAGGTTTTTTTCCACAAATTTAACAGGATAATAATGTATGGATGGAATGAAAATATAAGTTAAATATGTAGATGAGGGTAAGAAAAATGTAGGTCGGACAAATTCGGAGTAAGGTTTAGGATTCAGGCCTATAGATAAAAAATCTATAGAATAGAGATTATGTGATTTATTGAGTCCCAAGAGGCATCTAGTACTCTTAATTGGAACATACCAAATAATGGGCTATGATTATGCACTTGTGCCATATTATATTCATTAGAATCTTTAAAGCTCTGCATTATCAAAATATATACATAGATTATAGGCATATGTTATGTTTTTCATCTTGACCTTTTTGGCCACTAAGACATTTTTAAGTATATTACCGGTGTTGGAGATGCAAAATAGTTTTCTTTTATAAAAGATATTATAAATTGAACAAGAGACTAGAGAGTCGTCATCATACTCAGTGTTTATGCACATAATAAATCTATGGTCAGGGTCTGGGGAAGGAAGATCGACGGCGTCTCATACCCATAAAGAGAGGGCGGTCAAAAGAGTCCTTCGGCTCAAAAAGGGTCTTCCAAGAGAGGGACCTGTAAATAACTGAAATCCTGCATCTTATACCCACGTTAGCCAAGCATAGGAATCAACCAAACGAAAGCATAGTAACTGACTTACACACTAAAAGGATACGTATAGATAACTAAATTAACGATAAAGGTAAGAGAGGCGGTAAAGAGCGATGACGAAAGGCAAAGAACAACAACAAACCAGTCTAGTAATCTTGGACGTGGATAAGTGCCGGCATTGGGCCCTATTCCTGGTCAGGTCCTTAGAGAGGTGGAGTTGTCTAGTGTGATTCCATTTATCAAAATTGCGAATGACTCGTTACTATCTGACCGGCTAGATAAAACTTAAATCAAATTGGCAAGATATTTACGTAAACACAAGACTCCAAATTGACTCGTCTCGATATATAATATCTGAAACTTGTCTAAACATTAAAATGCACACCTCTCATGTTAGTCTACATGTATATTAAATTTTCACCTCTTGTATTTATGCAAAGAAGGAAGTGAGAATTTGAACCTCGGATTTTGTTTTAGTATTTTAAATTGATATTTTCCTATTTAATTTTATATTATGTATATGGTCATATATTCATATTGAATTTTATTTGACTTGATCGTTGATGTAGTACCATATGACACTTGAGTTGTTGATGTAGAATACAAGTTGTTATGACAAACAAGGTTAAAGTGCTCTTGTGTTACCCACATGTGAGTTGTTCCACATCGGAGAATGAGAAGAGTATGCATCACTTTATATACTCAAGTAGTAACTCCTACCATTACCAATTGATTTTAGTAGTGAACCTTCTTTGGGTTTATGAGTGGACTACTTCTTCTCCTCCTTGTTTGGATTGCCCAGACCCTTTATCAAAATCCTATCAAACACCATCAAAAATTTCTTACAAACGAAAATTGCACCCAACAATCTAACAAGTTAGTAAACTGTACTCCTTTTTATAATACAAAATCAAAGAATTATGTGAATTACATTAATTTCATTTGAAGTGGGACCGAAGATTGGTGTTATTTTCTACAATAAGCTTTCATATATGCAAACACAATCAGAATTAATACATTAATAAAATTATGGTAGAATTTAAGATTCACACATCCTAGACTTTCACGTAAGTTAAAATACAATCAAATGCACATTTTAGTAATAATAATTAGGCTTCAAATAGCTTGACTCGAATTTCTGATGTTTTTTCTTGATAAAATTCTCTGCTTCTGCATCTATGTTTCCATTCCTCTGTTGTTGCTGTTGCTGTAGCGGCTGATACCGATGCTGCTGATAATTGTGTGGCTGGTGCAACTGATGCTGCTGATAATAATGATATGGTTGGTGCTGTTGATACGGACGTTGCTGATAATGTTGGTGTTGCTGCGGGTTTGGTCCTGCGCTATTACGCTCAACATTGTTATGTGTCTTCTTCTTTCTAAATGGAGAGAGCACATACGAGAAGTAGGTTTTACGCTCATCTAAAATACTCTCTGTGCGAACTAACTTGCTTGATTTCGAATACGACATTCTCAATATTAATTAATTAATCTCTCTTTAATTATTTGAGTTTGTATGAGGATTGAGGAATGAGGAAGGAGGAGTGATGAACAAACAAGAAAGCTGGCGGACATATTTATACAAGATGTTCTCGGATTCTTTATTTGTTGCAGGCAAGGGCGCACCATTTTTGATTCATGAATAACAACTTATTTAGAATCTTCTTACAAAAGCATATGCATTCATGAGTTTATGAACCAATATAGGAAGCCCCATTTCTTTATTTACTTATTACTTAAAAATTTATACTACTAATTAATGGATAATTTATGTAAAAGGCACCGCCCGTCTATTCTGAATCTAGCTTTGGATTTGATTTGATTAATCTCAAAAGTGTTCTATTCCAGCTAACTATACCGAGTAACATGCATTAATCTGCACCATAGTCCATCATCCTCCACCCAGCAAGTCTTGTATAACAACGTTTTATCATTAGACGAGTCTATATAATCGACTTATTTCTGATTTAATTCATTACTATATGATTATAATTGATTATTAAAATTTTTTAATTAATCGGTATAAGGTTATAGTAAATATTTACTTTTGGATACTGTAAATATATATTGAGTCAACTCAATAAAAATAATCTTTTTAAAAAGTTATCTAATCCATATGATTGTTTACTCTTTTAGTTGCGTACATTTTATTATTTCTCTATGCCAAAACATCCCAAAACATAGCTTAATCTCAAATGCATATCAATTTGTAACAAAAAAGTACTATTAAAATTTAAATATAGTTATAATAGTTAGATGTGATCGTATTTAATTTTTTATTTATGCGTAATTTTATATCTTTGGTTTTAGGCCATATTCTTTTAGATTATTTTTGGTGCTTCTTTTCCAAATACTCGATGGATACATACAATGTATCATTAGCTACCTATTTCCAAATTCCAATTAGTTAGGCCATTGCTATTATATTGCTTACGATTCACATTGGTCAATTTCACGTTAATATTGTTATTGACCTAAGAAGTCATAAATTTATAATAGTTATTTTAATCTAATCATTTTAGAATAGTAAAAAATAACAATTTTTTTCATAAAGTAAAATTTTTTTTTTTCTATTATACTTGGTAAAATCAATTTTTAAGTCACAATTGTACAATATTTAAACTTATATAATAAAATCATAAAAATACTAGTAGGTGACAGCTAAAAATATTAATAGAAAGTAAGGCAAACTACGAAAAAACTTCATTTACTCACTGGGTTAACTATCGACTTGCAGTAGTACTAAGAATATAAATTTACATGCATTTATTATTTATCAACTACATATCAAAAGCATATACCGTTTTAACTACTACTCCTCTCATTCCGTTTTAGCATCATTTTCTCATTTGCTTTTTAAAACTATTCACTAATTATTTTAAATTTATATTTTATTTTTAACTTATGAGTTAGAACCTAATCAACTGAGATCTAATTTAATTTGTGTCGATTTAAATTTTATTAATATCAAATATTTATATTAATATTAAAAAAGGCGCATTAAAACCGGAATGCACGCAAAAAATTTCTGCTTAATTGTGTGAATTTTGTTTGAAAGCTAGAAAGTAATGAAGTATAGTGAAACAATTGCATTTCCCTTATCTTATAAAACACTTTTATGAAAAATAAAAAAGTTGAAAAATTGCATTTCACTTGTATTATACTCCTAACCATAAATAGTCAATTTTGAAAAACCACTATAGGCTACGGACAGGGGCGTATTTAGACCATAGTAATGCTGTCAGCTAAATGCATTAGGTCTTAGTAGCGTTGGTTATATAGCTTATCTTTCACCTAATTGACTAGTGTTCGAACCCTTTATAATGCGAAGCTTTTTTAACTTGAATTTATTGACATCATTTGATTTTTTTCTGGATTCGCCACAGGCTACGGACTATGGGCGAAGCTACAAATGGATCGACTGTGGCTTAGCACTTGCGGCTCGTTTTTATGTCAATTTTTTCGAATTTGGCATTAATAATTTTTATTAAATATAGTGGTATAAGTATTAGAATAATAAAATTTATTTTTAAATATTTGGGATGTTTTAATGTGATGCATGTGGTTAAGTTTGAAGTATTTTTAGTTACAATTTATAATTTAGAACTTTGTTTCATGTTTTAGGTCCCATTAACTTATATTTTGCTAACAAATACTCCATCCGAATCGGTAGATGTCCCATTTGGAATTTTACGGATTTTAAGGGTTAACTGAGATCCATTAAAAAGGTAATAGTTGGGTATTTTAATTGATTAAATTAATTGTAAAGGTGGTAGTTGGAGTATTGAGAATTGGAAAAGTGGGGTAAATGTGGTAGTTGGATATTGGGAGTAATAAAAGGGGTATTTAGATATAAAAAAAAGGATAGACAAAAAAGTAAATGGGACAATTGGTATGGTTTTGCCAAATAAGAAAATGAGACATCTAAACTGATTCGGAGGAAGTATGTTATATTAGGAAAATGGTAATTTAAAAAAAAAAATAAAACATCTACGGTTGGGCAAATTAAACAAACCTAAATTATATTGGAAATATTTGTGGATTAAGTTACATTTTTCCAAGCCTAAATGTTTTTACCCTAGTTACAATATAAGCATTCATACATGTATGCAAACATGATGTTATTACTAACACATTGACAATTTATTAATAAATACATTACAAATTAAATTACAGTCCAATTTAATAAATCAAATCTTCACACACATATACAAACATCAACTAGTAATAATTAGAATTCCAATAACTCAATTCGAATTTTTGATGCTTCTTCCTAATGAAATTCTCTGCTTCTTTATCAACATTTTCTCCATACCCAGCTTTTTCTATCATATACCCTACTCCGTTTTTCTGTTGTTGCTCGTATTGCTCTTGTTGATGCTGCTTTGATGTAGTATTGATATATTCAGTATTTTTATGCATCGTCTTCTTCCTGATTGGCGAAAGAACATGGGAAAAATAGATTTTATTTTCATCTAATATACTCTCGGTTCTCACCGTCTTATTTCCTCTTGCATAAGACATTCTCAACAAAGTCGAAATTAATTATTTGTTCTTTTAATTTTAAATGAACGCTAATGTATGTGTGAGATTATTGTAGGCTATTTTTATGAATAATGAGAAGATCATGGACCTTCCAACACATATTTATAGGTGTGTTACATTACGTTATTGGTTCATATATTAACTTTCTTAAAAATCAAATATGGTTGCATGCATGTAGTCACGTACACGTTTTTGCTTTGTATGCTATTATTTAATGTGTGATCAAACCTAATCTTTAATTCACTTTTCTGACATTTGAAATCTAATAATATTCTAAACTTAATTACATCTATTATATTTAATAAAATTGTATTTTCTTTCAGCTTAACTACAGGGACGGAGCAAAAATTGGAAATTTTTTTAAAGGCTCTGTACAATTTCAAAAATTATAATACTTTTCGAACAACTTTGTATCTTTAGACAATAAATATATAGTACGTAAATTAATATTGAGGCCCTCAATTTTTAGGGCCCTGTGCGGTCCCTTAACTAGCCTAATTCGACAGTAGTATATACATAGAGAATCTTGACGGAAACATTATTTTTGTTCAAGATTCCCTCTTTAGAAAAGGATTAATTAGCTAGAAGATTTAATAAGGCACCACCAGCCGTCTTCTATGAATATAATGAAGTTGTTTTGAGAATATAATAATATGGTTTGTTGAGACTTTTTTGCAACTCAGGTTAAACCTTAGGAATAAAATTTAGCTTTGTTTTTAATAGAGAATTTGTTTTACTTAATTAATATCAGATGTTTAGGTCATGAGTTTGAATTTTTATTCACTTCGAATTTCAAGAACATTGACGCAATTTGAAAATTTATGTGTCCAGGGGAAGTTATGAGCATACTCAACATGTTAAACTGCACAGGACTCCTGAAAATTGGAGGCCTCAATATTAAATTATGTAGTACTCCTATGCTAAATGTTTAAAGATACAAAACTAGTAAAACAATATAATAATTTTTAAAATTGCACAGGGTCTTCATAGGATTTTTTTGTTTTACTATGCCCATGTATATTGAATTATTGCATACAATCAAGAGACTTTTAGCTTTGAGATAATCCTCTATGTTAGAGTATATTATATAACATATTCCGGAGCTTTAACCATCAGCTTAAGCTTTTGATTGAGATGGTTTCTTGATACTCTACTTTTTATTTAAATTGTCGAGACGTTTTTTTTTGGATTAATTCTATATATCGAGTTCGGTATGAACAGTTTGTACGTAGGCTTATTAGAATAATCTTATTAGAGTTTTCTTATAGAATAGGATTAGGACTATCTCAAATTTTTTGGTAGTTTGAGTAAAAAATTAATTATGGCCCTTAAAAAAGCATGTTTTGTTATTTAATGAATATATGGTCTGAGCTTAAACTTTTTTAATTAGGCGTCTATATTTTTAATTTTGGATTCTTGTGATTTATAGAGTTTATCTGCCTAACAGCCTAATTAAAAGTCTACTTATTATTAAAAAAAAATTCTACTTATCAGAAAAGAGAATTGAAACACAAGTAACCCCAATTTTGCTACGTTAGAATTGGTGGATAAAACATAGAATAAATGAGTTTAAAAAAAATAAAGGAATTCTTGTTTTTCAAGCCGAGGGACTATTTGACCGCACTCTCCTCTATGGTTGTAACAGACTCAAATATATTAATATTAATCTTTCGATAAATTATTCCGAATTTTCCATTCAAATTTCTAATCCTTTAGTTATCCATTTCAAACCATCTTTAATTCCTAAACCTTTTCTGATTTTGTAAATTCTTTTGAATATTAAACTTTAAAAATATTATTTTGTTTAAAATCTTTTTATAAGCACTAAAATATTATTTTATAGTACGAAAGTAAAATTTTATTATTATATTTACTGTTTTGTAAAACGTTACGTTTTAACTTTCTTCCTTAAACTAACATTACTACTTATTATTTTTAATCTTATAACTTCGATTTAATTATTTTATACATAAAAATGAGTCGTATTTTTATTATTAAATTTGAGTATAGTTTTAAGCAAAATTTTCTAAGTAAACTACATATTTTCATGATCAAAATTATCCATTATTTTAATACGTTCACTTGTACATATTAGAACAAAAATTTGATGAACCAAAATCCTTTCTATAGTAACCCATGATGTTCATCACTTACATAAGCTATCACCATTTTCTTACACAAATTAACCTTCTTCTATACTCCAAACTCTTACACATTTACTTACACACTTCAAACCACTTACACAAGTTAACCTTCTTCCATACTCCTAACTTTCTTATTCATACAATTTACTAGAAATTGCCCAAAAATCTATTATAAATACCCCCTTGGACATAAGAACAATTTCACCTTCATTATCAAATCTTTCTAACATTCTTCTTATATCTTATCTTCACTAAAATCTTACAAACTTAATACATTTATTATTAGTTGAAGAAATTCAAGAAGATGGAGTTTAGAACACTCTTTATTTAGTTAAGGCATCATTATTTGAAGGATTATTGGGTTATAATTTTGGGTACATAATGTATCATTATTTTTAAAGTTGGGCTTTATTTATTTTGGGAGCTTAGAAGATCATTATTATTTTGGGAGCTTGGATTAATTATCTTTGGAGCATTATTATCTATTTTGGAGGGTCTTATATCTTATTATTTTCCTAATTATTACTTAGTACTAATCCTTGGTGTTAGTATGGTATAATTTCTTACCCTACTCTTTATGTGAAACTTCACTTTATATTTACATTATAATATACAAAGTATGAAATATGTTGATTATGTTTAAGTAAGAAATTAGTTTGATGAAATTATAATTAAGAATATATTAAATATATTTATGCTAAAAGTATTTTAGTATGTTAATTTAGTAATCTTTAAACAAGTTTAGGAAGTTGGGTGAAAAATTATATTGTAGTGATATTAAGTATAATTTATGTTATAAACTAGTGCTAGTATGTTTATGAGTTATTTGTTATATTAAAAATGTTACTATATTTAAGAACTTTTATGTTAAAAATTTTTATTAGTATGTTTACATTAGCCTTCAAACTAGTTTATAAGGTAATAAATTATTTTATGAACGTATATTTATAAAGTATGGTTATATTAAGAATGTTGTTATTATAATTTAATTTAATGTTATAGTTTATCCTTAAAGTTATAGTAAATTTCTAAGTTATATGTGTAGAGTTTCTATTTTTTTTTATTGGTTGTGTTAAATATATATAAATCTATGATATAGTATAATAAATTAAGTGAAGTAATTTTTATTTTTAGTGAAAAGGCCCAAAAATATTCATAGGACATTCGACCGTTATCATATTAAAAACAAAAATAGTTTGATTTATTTTTTTAAAAATTTTTACAAGCTATTTTTGTGACAATTTTAAAACACCATATAAAAAGATAATTTTGAGAAGTTATTATAAGTTATTAAATATTAAAGTGATTTTTCTTGCATATATGAGCTTTCATAATAAAAAGAAACTTTGTGGCATTTGATTACTATGTAGTATAAAATATTTTAGTTGCTAATTATTTGACCAAAATTTATATAAAAAGATGTAAAAGTAATTTTTAATTAGTAAATTTGTCTCTTAAACTATGTGTGAAATATTGATTTTTGTAAATAGTTTTATTTGTTTTATAACTAGAATGTTGATTTTGCGAATCTAATAGAGTTTACTTGTTTTTCCAAACTTGAAATGATTATTTTTGGTGAACTTGTTGAATTTTGTAAACTTATCCAAAGGATGCAATTTTAACTTGAATTTTAATTAGAATATTTGATTTAGTGAAAAGAATAAATGTTTATTTGTTTTAAAATTGGAAATGTTGATTTTGAGAACTTATTTCAAGAACAATAAATTTTAGTAGCTACTTGTGGAAAATACTAATTTGGAGACTATTAATAAAATATTAAGTTAATTAATTTATTAGTGTGAATTTAGTGAGCTGTTAAAATAAAGTTATAAATAAAATATAATGTGTAAAAAACTAAGTGATGAGCATATAAAGACATAAAGCTAATTAAACATTATGATTAAGAATTATATCAAATAAATAAATAAAGTTACCACCTAAGTTGGTCAAAGTCAAATTTCAAAGTCAACTTGTGGTAATAAAAAAAATGTGATGCACTTGTGTGAATGAGTATTGATTGAATGACCCTGATAGTAAGGTAATGTCGAACCATGGACCGGCATGTAAAATCCCGGCGTCCGTGTTGGCCGGCACGTAAAATGCGGTGTAAGACAGAGGGTTCGCTACCTATCCTGTGGAGCTCGAGCATAAAACATTGTATTGGAGGGGTGACGACTCCCACCACAGTTAGGGTTTAGGGCTACGGTCCTCACCTAACCAGACCCTTACATATATCAGGTGTCATATTGTTGTGCTTGTTGATTAGTGATGAACTTGATTAGTGTTTATCCTATGAATCATTACTTGAGTGTCAAGATTACCGAATTGTATAAGTGGCAGTAACGTACTTCTGTCAGGATTGAGAATGGTATCTTAATGACTTACAAGTATGGAACAGTAAAAGAATATAATAAAAGTATACAGCGGTGTCAATTAAATTGAAGTTCACACTTAAATTATTATTTTGTAAATGTAGTGTATAATTTTCATATTTTGAGTTGGATAGGATGTTATGCTCGGCGTTACCGCTGACCGATTCAATCGGCTGTAAGCCGTATCATGGATGGCAGCATTTTGCAGGATTTAGTTTCAGGTTCCGATCCAGGCCGCAGCAATTATTATTTATCGAGAACTTAGCTGCTTTTTGTGTCTTTAATTATGACTTCATGTTGATGTACTTTTACTTTTTTAAATTTTTCAGCAAACGATGTTTCTTATTGGATGTAATATTTTACTTTTATTTAAAATAGTTTTAGTTTTTATGATATAAAGTGTTTAACAGTTCAACATTTTAAGACTTCCGCGATATTTTTTGTATAAACATTATTATTAAATATTAATCATGTATCGAGATTGTTGCTTCTGTTACAATGGTTATGAGCTGTCGTCTTTCTTTCCTACCCAGATCCTGACCATAATTTTCTATGAGCGGGATAATCTAGGTATGATGATATGATGAAAATAAAAGGGTGAAATTAAAGAGAGAGATTAAAAATTAATATCGGAGAATATTACTGAAAAAGAAAAGTGCAAAGTTAAACCCTTAAAAATAGAAATTGATTGCTAAATAAGTGGACTGAGTGATTAATTAGAGCAACTCGCTTACCTTATTAATTTTGTTTAATATAAAAAATATTTTAAAGCAAAAATTTAGAAGAATCTCTAATTGAAGGAAATCTTCACCTTAATTTAAATAATACATATATACCTAGTTACCTAGTTAAATCTAAAAAATAATCGGCTATGGTTATGCCACATTAATACAAATTAGAATCTTTAAAGCTCATGCATTATCTATGTGTTTAATTAGATTATACTCACTTGCCATGTTCTCAATGTTCGCCTTTTGGGGACAAAGACAATTTTAATAAGTCCAACAAATGAAAGCTATTAGAGAAAAAAACCCTTACTTAGCATAAAGTGGTTCAAAATAATAGGGTCCATCTTAAAAGAAAATTATTAGAGAAAAAATAAAGACCTTAAATTAACTATAAAGATTAGGGTTTTTTAAAAAAGAAAGAGAGGAAAAGAGAGGGAGACGCTTGGTTTCTATAAAAATAAAAATTATTAGAATATGTTCAAAGCAAATTTTAAATCTCAATATCTCCAAATACTCATAATAAAAAATTATAGAAAACACATAATAAAATAGTATACATTAAGACAAATCTTACGAGATTTCACATGGATATATTTTATCTTTTAAATATGTGTCAAAAATATTAATCAAATTTCTCTCTCCTTGAGATGGAATATTCCAAATGTAAAGAACATTAGAGAACAAAAAGGGTATAAAATAGCACCATTATTTTTTGGAAAAATTGTCGGGAATAATCCGAACGATAGACAAACCACTGTTAATAATCCCAACTATTGATTATTTATGAATAATCCCACCTTTGTAGTGTTTTTGCTCGTGGCACCCCCATCACTTATATAACCGGTTATTGCAGGTTGTATTTCTCATTTTTTATCTTCTTCTAATTTATGTCATTTTCCATAAAAACAAACAAATTCTCACCATCTTCCATAAAAACAAATAAAGTCTCACCATCTTCTTCTCACCACCATCTTCCTTCGAAAGTTCTGCAGTAAAATCTTCCTTCGAAAATCATCAACCTTCGAAATTCAGTGTTCATTTACCCAGAAAACAAAAAAAAAGGCTTGTTTTATGGAGTTGAAATTAGTCGAAGATGGAAGAAGAACAAAATGAAAGAAGGAAGAACAAAATGGAAGAAATGAAAGAAGATCAATGGAGATGGAGGAGAAACCAGTAAATGGAATTTATAAAAACCATTTGGAGAAGATGACCTGCTGAAAATTGCAAAAACCTGCTACAGCAGGTAAAATTTCGACTGGGGGTGCCACGAGCAAAAATACTACAAAGGTGGGATTATTCATAAATAATCAATCTTCGGATTATTCACAGCAATTTGTCAATAGTTCGGATTATTCCCGACAATTTTTCCTTATTTTTTTAATGAAAATGTATTTTTCTTGTATAAGTGGTCAAAATATAACTAACTTGATCTAAGCCAGACGTACACTTAATTTTTCACTTTAGTCTCTAAAATTGATTAGATTAACTGAAATTGAGTATGATCCAATCAGTTATAATCCACTTATAAAAAATTAAATCAGATTGTTAAGATATATACATATATCCTCGAGAATCATACTTAATTAACTCGATCCGAGATATGATACGCTTAACTCGCCCTTGCGTATTCAATTGGACACCACTTATACGGCTATACCGTTCCATGTTGGAGGAAATAGATATCATACCCGCAAATAAAATATATTATAAATACCCAAATCAAATTTTCTATTCACTTTCTGCTATTACCAGATTTGATTTCTTTATCTTCTTCAATCTTGAACCCGTGGGGAAATCAAGAACTCATAAACTTCTGGGCAAATCCGAATTCCCACAATCAATCATTACAATGAAAACTGCAACCATTTCTGACCTTAATAAAGACGTACTAACAAACATCTTTGTTAGATTACCAGCAAAATCTCTGCTACGCATCAAAAGTGTATGCAAATCATGGTACGATCTAATCAACGACTACCATTTCACCAAGCTTCATGCTGATCAATCCTACCTGCATTTCATTCTAACCGATCCTGATCTACACTTAACTGATTCCGACACATTTGAAAACCTAATTAAATTGCCTAACCCATTCAATGATTTGGGTGATGATTTTATCAGGGCAGCATTTTATCGATTTACTCGTATCGTAGGGATTAGTCGCGGCTTGTTCTGTTTCTACATGGTTAAATCTCCATACACTGTTATTTTGTACAACCCCACAACACGAACACACAAAATCCTTCCCTCACCGCCTACAATCGAAGATGAAAAGAACATCTACATGGGTTTTGGTTACGATCCTGTTTCGGATGACTACAAATTCGTCAGAGTTCTTCATTATATCCATGATAATGATCATAGTGTGCGTAGAATCCATAATTTCAAGAGCTTAATATTGATTTATAGCTTGAAATTAGATTGTTGGAGGACAGGAATTGAAGATCCTCCCGAATTGTTTATTTGGGATGAACAACAATGTATCGATATAAACGGAACCCTTCATTGGTCGTCAAGCAAAGACGATTTTCTAATACAAACATTTAATTTTTGGAATCAAACATTTGATAGAATAGAACTTCCTAATAATATTAACCCAAGGAATTATGATTATCGTATAGGAGTTCTTGATGATTGTTTGAGTTTGGTTATCGACTATGATTACATGGGTTTTGATGTATTCATTTGGAAGAATAGGTTTTGGGTTAGATTGTGTAAGATTCCGACAACGGATGATTTCAGATTTGGAAATTTGAAGTTTGTTTATTACTTCAATAGTATGAACAAATTGTTGGTGACCTATAATCTAAATCATATTGGCTACCTTGACATTGAAAGTTTAAAGATTACGGTTGACTTCAATCAATTTTTTGATGCATATGTGTGTTGTGAGAACCTTCTTATGTTGAAAGATGATGATGAAGCTTTATTAGAGAATCCTGAAATTTTACGGAGAAAAATAAAGAATAGGCAATCGTTGTTGGAGATAACTCTCAGGTAAACAATTTGGCTTTACATTATGCTTTTTGTTTCACATGTTCGTTATTTGATTTTGTTGTCGTATGTTTTTTTGTAGAGAGTTGAGGACACATGGCATGAATGCGGCATCTACTTGCAAGAAACCCTTGAGGGTATGAAGGAGATACGAGGAAATAAATCCGATAAAAAACTAACGTTGTTAACAGAGAAAACAATTAGATAGACTTTGATCTTCTTGTTAATAGAGTGATAATAATGAAAATAATCAAATATTGTTTGGTGTGTGTGCTCTTAATAAAATTGGCTGCTTCTGCATCTTTATTTCCATTATTCTGCTGCGGCTGCTGTTAATTATACAATACTCCCTCCTATTCAATTACATTGTCCACTTTGGGTTTGGATCGGATTTTAAGAAAAAATGGTAGTGGAGTATTTTAAGTGATTATAATAATTGAAAAGGTGGTAGTGGGGTATTTTAAGGGTATTTAGGTAAAAAGTTTTGCCAAAAATAGAAAGTGGACAAGTAAAGAGACTTTACCAAATAAGGAAAGTGGACATTTATTTTGAATAGGAGGGAGTATAAAGGTAAATGACACTCTTAGTATCTCGTAAAAGACAGGGTTTGTATGGGGTTTTTTTCACCTAAAAGATGTGGACAAATATTATGTGTCCCCTCAAGGAGGGAGTAAAGAGAATGCGCATAGTTAAGAAACCGTTCAGCCCGGGCCGGCCCTAAGCAAGGGTAAGGCGTGCCTACGCCCAGGGCCCCCAAAAATTTTAGTTTTCAATTAGTGCTAAGGTTTAAACTTTTCTACGTATACAATAGTTTAGGGACTCATAAATAATCTTTCGCCCCGAGCCCCTAAAAACCTAGCGTCGTCCCTGCCTTTAGCTGATACCTGCGCTCGGTAGGGGTCGAACTCCAAACCTTATGCTCAATATGCGAATACTCTATTCATTAAGCCGTAAGCGCTTTTGGTGATTATTTATACAATATAATTGTTTCAAATTAAAAATATTAGTAAATTCAAAAAAAAATGTTAGTTTTTCAATTTGAAAGCATTGTCAAAATTAATTTATTAATATTGCGTAAAATTGTGAAAGCGTACATCATCTAATATATACTCCCTCCAATTCATTTGAGTTGTCCCATTTGGTTGGACACGGATATTAAGAGTGAAATGGGGTCCACCAAAAAGTTGGTTGTTGGAGTATTTTAATTGATTAAATTAATTGTAAAGGTGATAGTTGTGGTATTAAAAGTAGTAAAAGTGGGGGTATATTGGTCATTACTTGTGTGAAGATTGGGTATTTAGGTAAAAAAATCATTACCAAAAAAGAAAATGGAACAATTGAAGTGAATTGCCCATAAAAAAAAATGGAACAACTGAAATGAATTGAATTGGAGGAAGTATATCATAACAAATTACTGTAACTTTCGTACAATATTGAACATAACTATATAAATTTTAAAATATTTATAAATAATAAGCAAATGGTTTATAGTAAATGCCTTAGCAACACAACAATATTTTATGTTTATAAAAATTAAAGGAGATTAAATTGATTTGTGACAGAATATAAATATTAAGATATGGTTTAATAAATAGCTCAACTAATACTAATATTATAATAATACTAATATTATATTAAAACTACCATCTTCTATCTCTTAGCTTTACTTTTAGAAGTTTCAGCTCACATATTATCGTAGTAGATTGCCATTAGGTCAACTTATAAATATAAATTAGACTAAAGTAGAAATGTAGAATAGTTGAGTTGTTTTCAACTAAGCCTTATTATATATAAGAGACAATGTAATGAGATAGATTATTCAACGGTCAATTTCAATTAATAACAAAAGAAGTTGGGAATGATTACCACTTACCAGTACATTAATGTTGTATTGTAAATAAAAGATAATATGAAAATTACTTAAAATAATTCAATATTTTTATGATTTTTCTACAATAATCCCGCATATTGATCGATAACTAATAATCTAATTTGGAGGTTATTTTCCTAGAGTAAACCCGGTAACCGGATGACTTATAGTAAGTTTTATTTTTTTAAAAAAAGATAAATTAAAATAAAATGCCGAATAAATGTTTCAAAAACTTTCTGATTTTTTATATTATTTAGTATTGTTCAAAAAAAATATCATTTATTATTTTTATATGAAAATTTTCAAAATTTTTCTCTAATTTTATATTAATTTTTTGGTAAATTACCTATTATAATTTATAACTAGGGCTGAGCAAAAGTATCTGATGATCCGAATATCCGATTCGAAATTTAAATTCAGATTGGATATTTGATCCGGAAAATCGGATATCGGATACCAATACAGATATCAAATTTAAAGTTTTTGAATATCCGACTATCCGATCATGTGTCGGATATCCGAAGCCTATATCCTATAATTACGAATATCCGAAAAAATAAAACATATACACAAATTCTTATTTGAGACTTTCTTTTGTAAAGACGGCTCTCAAAAGTCCATCCAGTTCTAAATATGTATTGTTACAACTCTAAGTATAGATTTGAGCTGGACTTTTAAGAGTCATCTTTACAAAAGATACCCCAAATTCTTAATTAACCCACGAATGATATTATACGTACTTTCCTTAGCATCCTACACCTCTATTTCTACGGTTCCAAAGTTGGAGGGAAAAGTATAATTAAATACTTCTATATATATATATAATATATTCAAATCTTAATTACTTTCTACTCACTTTTCTCTTATTAACAAATTTCATTTTCTTGATCTTGTTCAATCTTGAACTTTTGAGCATGGAAAATCAAGAACATACAAATTCCGGGGAAAATCCCAATTCCCACTGCCAATCTTGTTCAACCCGGTTCAATCTTGAACTTTTAAGAATGGAAAATCAAGAAAATATAGTTTCCTGGGCAAATCCCAATTCCCACTGCCAATCTTGTTCAATCTTGTTCAATCTTGTACTAACAAATATTTTTGTTAGATTACCAGCAAAATCTCTGTTACGCATCAAATGTGTGTGCAAATCATGGTACAATATTATCGACGACTACCGTTTTACCAAGCTTCATTTTGAGCGATCCAACCGTCTATATTTGATTATATCGGATCCTGTTCTACACTTGACTGATGTCGACACATTACATAACCCCATTATATTGCCTTATCCATTCCATGATGTGGGTGATGATTTTATCAGGTCAGCATTTTATCAATACACTCGTGTCGTAGGGAATAGTCGCGGCTTGTTCTGTTTTTACATGATTAAATCCCCATACACCGTTATTTTGTACAACCCCACAACACGAACACACAAAATCCTTCCCTCACCGCCTACAATCGACGATGAAAAGGACGTCTACATGGGTTTTGGTTATGATCCTGTTTCGGATGACTACCAATTTGTCAAGGTTTTTCCGAGTGCTATACACAAGAATTCGGTATTGATTTATAGCTTGAAATCTGATTCTTGGAGGGTAGGAATTCATGATCCACCCGAACTCTTTGTTAGGGATGAACAAGAATGTATCGATTTAAACGGAACCCTTCATTGGTCTACCATAGGAAATTCCCAAATGAGTACTCCAATTATATTAACCTTTAATCTTTCGAATCAAACATTTGACAAAATAAGTTTTCCTAGTACATTTAGAGACCCAAGGATTATTAGTCCTGTTAATTATCATTTAGGAGTTCTTGATGATTGTTTGAGTTTGGTTAGAAACTTTAATTACAACAGTACTAAGCAGTACTTAGATGTACATATTAAGAAGGGTAGATTTTGGATTACGTTGTGTGAGAAGCCTATACTGGATTGTGTTAGATATAGTAATTTGAAGTGTGTTTATTACTTCAAGAAAATGGACAAATTGTTGGTGACCAATAACTGGTTTGATATGGGCTATTTGGATATTAAAAGTTTAGAGATTACGGATTTGATGCTTCCTCAATTGATACGTATTCGGGATGCTTACGTATGTTCTGAGAACGTTGTTATGTTGAAAGACGATGATAGAGCTTTACAGGAAAATCCCGAAGTTTTACAGAGAAAAATAAAGGATAGGCAAACATTATTGGAGACTACTCTAAGGTAAACAATTAGGCTTGACATTATGCTCGCTTTTTGTTTCACATATTTATTATTTGATTTTGATTGTTGTATGTTTTTGTTTTTGTTTTTGTAGGGAGTTGAGAGCGCTTGGCACGAGTCGTTTTAATTTTTCTGCAAGCTAAGGAAGTAGGAAATATATGTTCTGCAACATAAGAGGAAATGCATTCAATAAAAAAAATTAGTGTTTTTAAAAGATAAAACAATTTGACTCTGGTTTGTGTAAGTAATAGTGCTCTAATTTTGATATTGTTGTTATTGATTGTGTGTACTATCTGATCTGCACTTGCTGGCTCATATGAATGTATATCATTCTTGATTGCTAATTGGCCTAACAATTGACAACAAAATCACATACTCCAGGGGTGTTAAATGGGCAGGACACCCATTTTAAGCCCTTATTCGGGCTGCTTTTAGAAGATGAGTTGAAAATGGGTTGTATCAAAAAGAGTTAAATATAGACGAATTGGGTTTTTGTAAATAACATAACTAATAGATAATATAATTATTATAAATGGCAATGTCAATATAGAAATTATAAACATCTCTATATTATACTCCCTCTGAATTATTTTAGATGTCCCATTTGGGTTTTAACTGTTATTAAGGGTGGTGTGAGGTTTATTAAAAAGGATGTAATTGGGTATTTTAATTGATTAAATTAATTGTAAAGATGGTAGTTAGGTATTTTAATTGATTAAATTAATTGTAAAGGTGGTAGTTGGGTATTAGGAGTAGTAAAAGTGAGCGTATTTAGGTAAAAAAAGACAGACAAAAAAGAAAATGTGACAATTTATATGAATTTGACAAATAAGAAAACGAGACAACTAAAAAAATTCGTAATTTATATGAATGTATATAATAATATTTATGAGTAGTTCTAGTAGATGGTAGTTTCAATGATATATTTGCAACATTTAATGTGTGAAAGTTATAATAATTTGTTATGATACATTTTTACAATTTTATGCAATAGATGGTAGTTTCGATGATATATTTGCAACATTTAATGATATATTTGCAACATTTAATGTGTGAAAGTTATAATAATTTGTTATGATATATATCAATGGAATCAAATCGAAAAACTAATATACAATAGAATGGTAATGTACAAATTTATTTCTTCAACTTTTAATTAGATTTTGCTGGTAATCTAATAAAAATACTTATTGGTGCGTCTAGGTTTTCAAGATCAGACATAGTTATTGTACTTTCCATTGTAACAAATTGAATGAAAGTCTGTGCAATGATTAGTTGTGGGAATTGGGATTTACCCACAAATTCAATATTGAAAAAGATCAAGAAAATCAAATCTGTTAATAAGAGAAAAGTGAATAGAAAAGAAGATTAAGTACTCCTATAATATAGGAGTATTTTATTTTACTTTCACTACAAATAAATGGTTAAATGACGACGAGAGCTTTCAACGCCTTTTGGAAGCTATTTGGTCAAAAAGTGGAATTAGCGACGACTTGGCGACGAAACCAAGTTCGACGCTAAATCATTGGACGCTAAATAAAACTTCGACGCCATTTGGACGCCAATTGTGGTCAAACCTACAGCTTCCACTTAGCTTCCAATAGGCGTCCAACTACCTGGCTTCCATTTATATATTTTAATCAAACTCAAAAAATACTTAGCGTCAACTTTGCCGTCGCCATTTCGAAGCAAGCTTTTTAAATTTTTTCGTAGCATCAATTTGTATTTTATTATTATTTATATTTATATAAATATATTTTTATATATTTAATGTATTATATATATATAATATATTTTTATATTTATATTTTATATCTAATATTTATATATTTTAAAATAATTGGTAGGAAAACTAAACAACTAAACAATTAAACAAATTGAACAAATAGATAAATATACTATCTTAAAATTAACATAAATACTCCCTCCTATGCAGCTAAAGAGTCCCATTTGACTTTTCACGGATATTAAGAAAAGTCAAATGGGGCCCTTGGGGTAGGAGAGAGAATGTTATTAGTGGTTTTTAATTGTAGAGATTAATAATTAATCATTCCCACCATTTTTGTGGGTTTTTTAATGAAAACTTTAAATTGAAAATTTTTGGGTCCCAAAAGTCGGAATATTTTTCATTATAACCCCGATTTTACATAGTTTCGTCCCGTACAAACGGAAATTACATAAAAATTCAGCCTACAATTACAATAATTGTCCTAAAAATACATAAATTTGAGCTGAATACAAAAGTAAAATTACATAAATTACGGAATCTCGCCGAGCCTTCTCAATTCTTCGACGGCCGTGACGTAATTGCAATCGTGACTGATCATGTGGGTGCGAATTTTCTTGCGATCATTGACTTCAGTGTGAAAATTACCAAAATAATGCATCGTTAATTTTTTAAATAGCCGCCAATTGCAAACAACCAATTTTTCATAAAGCATTTTTCATCAAATAGCCCACAAATTTAAGAAAATCCCAAAAATAAAAGATCCAAAAAAAATCAGAAGGCCATTCAAGAGCAGCAGCAGTGTGATGATTAAACCAAACAGGCGCCAAAAATGAAAATGGCAAACACAAAAAATACACTGATCAGGCGCCATTTTAAAAAAAAAATTCAGGCGCCATTTACCAAAACATAGAACTATAAATACACCAACAATAAATACAATGCATTTAATACACATCATTGAATCAAAATGGCAAACACAAAAAATGTGAGCAAGGAAACTAGATTGGCAATCATGCAAAAATTACTTTCTTCATTAAATACAAAGGGAAAACCAAAGGTTGGGACCATTAATGAACTTGCTACTGAGTTCCAATTGTGTCGGAAGACAATATCAAGACTGTGGAATAAAGTGAAAAGCCAATTACGCAACCAAACAACAGTGATCGACATGAGCAGCAACAAGATGGGCAGACCAGCTTATAACAAAATCACATTTGATGAAAGCAAGTTCAAGGCAATCAAGTTCGAACTAAAAGGCACACAACATTCAGTGGCTGAGCAAATGGGTGTCTCCCAAACAACAGTTTCTAGATGGAAGAAGAACAAGGTGATTAGGAAGCACACAAATGCAATTAAACCGGCTTTGACAGACAATAACAAAATTCACAGGTTATGTTTTGCTTTATCAAAAATTGCCTTTGATGAACTCACTGACTCATTCAAGTTCAAGGCACACACAAACATAGTCCATATTGATGAAAAGCATTTTTATCTCACACGACAATCACAAACTTATTATCTAGCTCCGGATGAAATTGAACCACATAGAGAGTGTCAATCAAAAATGTTTATACCTAAAATAATGTTTTTATGTGCTGTTGCTAAACCTATATATTCAAGTGATGGCCAATGTGAGTTTGATGGTAAGATTGGGATTTGGCCGTTTATTACACAAGAGCCGGCTAAAAGAAGCTCAAAAAATAGGAAGCGAGGGGAGTTGGAAACAAAACCAATTCAATCCATCACCAAAGAACACATAAGGCACATGTTGATCACAAACGTATTACCAACCATTAGATCTAAGTGGCCAGCAAATCAATCCAAACACATTTTAGTGCAACAAGATAATGCCAAGCCTCATATAGCACCAAATGATACAGAGTTCTTAAATGAATCAATGAAAGAAGGGTTTTACATTGAACTAGTTCAACAACCACCCAACTCCCCGGATATGAATGTCTTAGACTTAGGGTTTTTCAGATCCATTCAAGCACTACAGTATCAAAAAGCAGCATATAATGTGACCCAATTACTTATGGCTGTTAACAATGCTTTTGAAAACCTAAGTCCTCAATGTCTTAGGTTTGTTTTCATTACTTTACAAGCTTGTATGGTTGAGGTAATGAAAAGACAGGGAGGATTTGACTATCATACTCCTCATATGAACAAGACTAAAGCAGCAAGAGAGGGCACATTGCAGGATTATTTGGGGATTGAAAAGCAATTGGTCCTTGACTCACTACAATTTCTATTTTCAAAGGTAAGCACAGAAACAATGAACCAGCTATTGGAAATGCTAGGGTATGCAGGGGACTTTCAACAGGGAACGCACATTGCATCAACAAGCCATAACCCACATAACTAAATCAAGAAGCACAAAAAAAGGGCACATACACGACAAATCTATTTTTTTGGGATATACCAGCAGCAACAACAAAATCCATCAGCAACAACAAAAACCAGCAGCAACATCAAAACCCAGCAGCAACAACAAAAATCAGCAGCAAACACAAAAACCAGCAGCAACAACATTCAAAAGCCATCAAAGTACATGAACAAGCCATCAAAGAACAGATAGAAGCCATCAAATCTCAAAATTTTAATTTTGGACAAACTTTTGGGATCTTAAACAGTGGGTGTTTCAGATCTAAACAACAATGTAAAAATTTTGTGTTGTTTAACATGAAACATTTGTATTTAAATACAGATAAATGAAAATTAATGGTTGCTTGCATAACTCTCAGGAAACTATTGAAAGTGTTAGTTCAAATCATTGAGTGTGAAAAAAATCGAAATCTTTGCACATGGAAGTTAAAAAATTATCCAAACCCCATAGATTCGACTTTTGGTGGCATATTTGTGCTCTCACTGAAAAGTTCATAGAGCAACTTAAAAAATGCATTAAAAATCGACTAAAAATAAATCATCATCAGTCATACAACCACATGCACCCACAAGAACAGAAACTCACTTGAGAAAGGACCAAGCTTATCAAGCCACTCTTCTTCTTCACAATCCCTATTCGAAAAAACAGCATCAACGGAGGTATACTCATGACTCTCCCAATCAAAAGGGTCAGGAGTGTAGATTGGCTCACCTTCAGAGTCAAGCTCTCTTCCCCATTTAGGATCAGTCTCAACAGAGGACTCAGATGTAGTTCTTCCATCATTAAAACCCAAATTCGTATCAGATCGAGATTTATAAGGGGATTTGTAGGGGGATTTACAAATACCCACATTCGAACAAGATGGAGACTTTGGGTTTTTCAGGGGTGACTTGAATGGCGATTTAGGGTTAGGGTTCTTCATGGGTGGATTCTGAGGTGAGTTAGGGTTCATTGTGGGTGAAGGGTTGAGGGAAATGTCGACAAGAGGGAGGTAGGTTTAAAGGAGATGAACAGTCGCTGATGAGAGAGAAGGAGGAAGGTTCTTGAAGAACCCAGAACAAGGTTGAAGATGAAGGGTCAGGAGGGAAATGTCGAGAAGAGGGAGATAGGGTTGACAGGGATAATGGGAAAGGGTAGGTTTTAATAGGATGGGAATGGGTTAAGATTATTAATTAGGTTAGATTAAGAAAATGGGGTAAAATTAATAAGGGATAATGTAGGTAAATATTGTAAATAGGAAGAAGTTATAAGGGTATAATGGTAAAAATTACATGCCAAAAATAGAAATGGGACATTTGAGGTGACTTGGCCCAAAATGGAAATGGGACTCTTGAGCTGAATAGGAGGGAGTATAAAAGTACGGTACATAAATAAGTCTATTGATTGGGAGGTTGGGAGACACATTGATACAAATTATTTTGGCGAAGAAGATTTTGGTAAGATTCTCGTTCTGCAACTACTTGATTGGACAACGTTCGGTGAATCTCGAACGCGGTGGCTGTGTTCATAAACCGATTTTGGAAAGCTTCCTCTAATCGATCGTTGAACACCTTTTGTCGCTCCTCCAATTCTTTAAATTTTTCTTCAATTATAGCCAAAAAATCCGGTTGAGAAGTGGGAGTACAAGGCGGCTCTTGCGGATACATAATTTGAGAGGCAGACCCTAACCCAAACACTATCTTGCTGTTTTTCTTTTTACCTTGATCAACATTATTCACTGCGTCCAACCACATTTGATTTGGGTCTCCGGTTGGATGCTCTTCTTGTAAAGCGCGATATTCAGCCTTGATAAATTAAAAACTCAATAAGAATTATAAAGTTATTAATTAAAAACAAAAATATAATAAATTACAAGTATGCAAAAGTATTACATGAACTTTTTCCGCTTTTGTATTTGTCCACTGGGAACAATTACCGGATTCGGCGTCGAACAACCCATGAGTTTTTGTAAACACTTCATAAGGTGTGGGTTTTTGACCCATGGAATTTTCCTGAAAAAAACAAAAATAAGTTAATATTTACCAATAAATAAGTTTAAATTCAATATAATGATAAATATTTACCATATCCCGCATAGTTTTTGCATGCGGTACTGAGCCACCGATATGGGTGGCTTCAGCCTTGTCTCTTCCTCCACGTCTATTTGCGGAGTTTCGAGCTGAAATAGCCTTGTTTTCAGGAAGTTCCCAAATTATCTTCCATTGTTCCCAAGTATCCGGACTAACGAAATCTGGCTTCCAACCAGTCTTACTCTTTGAGCGCGCCTTTGTAAGCATATCAGAATATCGCTTTGAGGCTTTTTTTTCCCACGCCTTTCTAACTTTACGATCAAGGCGGGAGTCCCACTTATATTCTTTCTAAACACATAAATATTTTATTAGATAATTTTTTATAATTACATTATTCAAAAAATATGAAAACATTGAATTATGTTTTTATTTTACCTTAAACTCATCGAAATAAAAATCCTTGGTGGCTTTAGTGACACCCTTCCAACTAGTACCTTCCACATCTTGTCTGCAGTGAAAGGTACTTGTAATCTTGTTCGAAACTAAGCTTCCTACCACCGGATCAAAGCTTATAATAATAAAAAATTAATCCATAGTAAAATTTCAATAATAAAAAAAATCTGATATTAATAATAAGATTATGAAATATTTACTCGTTGATGTTCGTGTCCCATGGCAGATCCGGACGAGGATCATTACTAGTAACCGCTTCTACATTGTTAACTGAACCAGCAACCCCTTGAGAAGTACCTTGAGTATTTTGTGTACTCTCATTTATACTATTAGAGTTAGCTTGATTTCTGATTTGTTCATTATTTACCATAAAACCATCAACCCATTCATTGGAATTGTTCATGTTTTCTACACAAATATGAAACCCTAATTTTACACCATAAAATTTACAAAACATCATATGTTCTCCGAAAAATACGTTCTCCATGAAAATCACCAGAAAAATCATAGATAAAACATACATAACAAATTAGAAAAATCAGATAAATATTAAAAAAAATCCGAAAAATATCATGAAAAAAAATATATAACAAATTCAAAAATAAAACAGATATTAATTTACATGAAACATTCAAAAATACACACACAACGTTAAAATACACATGAATAAAAACATTAAATTAAAAAAACAAACATAAACTACACCACAATTCAAACATATATCCGAAAATACTTAGAAAAAAAAATAAAACACACAACAAACCCTAATTGAAATGAAACATTAAAAATAAAAAAGAGTCATACACAAATTAATCATATGATTAAAAGTTTTGAGATCAACAAAGAAGAAGAAAAGTAAACCAAGATGAAGATTAAAATGAGGATAAATTATTAGAGATTAAAAGATTTGAGATCAACAAAGAAAAAGATGAAAACAAGTAGAGAGAAAAGAGTATGAAGTTTAGGGTTTTGTGAGGCAAATGAAAAATTAGGACAAGAATTGCATGTAAGGTACGTGGAACATAGCGTCCGCAACTTTGGAAGCTACCTGGGTAACACGCAAAATCTGATGTCAGGAGAATTTTCAATGTCGATTTGCTGCAGCTTTCTTCTTGGCGTCCACTGTTTTGGACGCTGATTGGTCGCCAATTTCATTAAAATTTCAATTTTGAAGTTTTCCCTCTATTATTATTATTATTACTGTTATTATTATTATTATTATTTTTGTTTTTTTGAATTATTATTATTATTATTATTATTATTATTATTATTATTATTATAATTATTATTATTACTGTTATTATTAAAATAATTATTATTATTAATGTTGTTATTATTCTTATTATTATTATTATTAAAATAATTATTATTATTAATGTTGTTATTATTCTATTATTATTATTATTTTTGTTAGTATTGGTATTGTTCTTAAACACACATGCATATATATATATATATAATAAATTAGATGAAAATATAATATAATTTTGTAAAACATTACAAAATATGATATAAATAATTATAGAACTAATTTAAGCTACTATTCATCACTAAAATAATCATCGTTCTCAGCTATTTCATCATCAGATTCTTCGTCTTCTGACAGTACAAGATCCACATCCACGTCTTCATCAGTTTCTGCATCGATATCGTCCACATGTGGTACAATTTCACCAGATGAATCAAGAAGCGGTGCATGGGAAACATCTTCTTCAATTGTAATATTTTCCCTATTCTCTTCTTGAAAAGCAACATCTTTTGAATCTTGTTGTGTTTCACTGTCAAATTTGTTTTGTTTAACTTTGCAAACTGCTCTCCAATCTTTCATATTTTGTCTTGTACTCGGATATGAAAGATAGTATACTTGAGATGCTTGACTGGCCAATACAAATGGGTCATAAATACGATACGAACGACCATGATGTATGTCAACTAGTTTGTATCGCTTATGAACTTTTGTCCCGTGACTATTTCCCGTAGTAGTTGGGTCAAACCAATGACATTTGAACAACGTCACTCTTTTGATAGGCATCCCCGGATATTCAACTTCTACAATGTCCAGCAACTGCCCATAAAAATCATCTTCGTCTGGGCTATTGTCAGCAGCTTTAACGCACACTCCACTATTGTCTGTAGATTTATTGCTTGCATGAAGTGTTGTGTGGAATCTATATCCGTTTGTATAACATACATTGTAACTCCGAGCATGTTTTAGGGGTCCGTCTGCAATCTGCTTCAAAATATCACCGTTTTCTCGGTTATCAAAACATCCTTGTCTGGCCTGTGAAATATAAACAATAATATAAATTATAATCACATAAATATGCTTAACATAAAATATTCTAAATGAAAAACATACTGATGTTCTGAACGCGTTTGTAAAATTCTCTTGCACAAACATTTCAATCCTTTCACTTGACCAATTCGGTTGATGTCTTTCAACTCCACTCTTAAACTCTAACACAAATATTTCCAACTCCGGACAATTCATTAACACGATCCTGGCAATATCGTAATCGCTTTCATCCAAAATATATGTTTTCCTTTTCCATGAAATCGACGGATGGTCAATATTGATAACACACCGATCTAACATTATGTAGCTTCCATCATCATTCCTAGGAAGGTCTCACCGACGGACATGTGGCTCAAAGTAACGGAAACAAAATGTGATGCTTCCTCGGTAAATAAGCATTGCATATAGAGGCTTCAACGTGGGCTTTATTTTTCACATTGCTCAAATGTCCGAGGTACCTATATAATAAATTAAAACAACATTGTAAAAAATATGACCAATGTATATATCAATTAAACACAAAACAATTACATATAATTAACCTCTCAAATGGATACATCCATCCTAGATTGGACCGGCCCGCAATCCTTGCCTCATATGCCAAATGAATAGGAAGGTGTTCCATGCTATCAAAGAATGTGGGGAAAAATAGTCTCCGCTTGCATATGATAACGAATATCCGCTTCCATCTTCTTCAAATCCTCCAAACATAACTTCGTGGTTGTCAAACTTCTAAAATATAAACTCAACTCGGTAAGAGCTTCCCAAACTTTCAATGGTAGCAATTCTCTGAATGCAATTGGAATTAATCGTTGCATGAAAACATGACAATCATGACTTTTCATGCCAACAATTGATGCTTGGCCATGTCAATATTCCTTGCCATATTGGACACATAACCATCGGGAAATCTTAAGTTTTTCAACCATTGAAGTAAAACACAAATTTGTTGGTCACTTAATGTATAAGAGGCTTTCGGAATAGATGAACCTATATATAACCAAAATAACATGTTTAATAAATTATTATTAATATTAAAATACTAATTATAATGATTTGAGAGTACACGCACCTATAGGATGCAATTCACGATACCAAGTTCTCAGCAGATCGTGCCTTCCCTTGATGTGATCCTTTGTTTTATTTGGCACACAGCAACGTGTTGAATATGTTATCAAAAACATTCTTCTCTATGTGCATAACGTCCAAATTATGCCGAATCATGTTTGTTTTCCAATATGGCAAATCCCAGAATATACTTCTCTTCTTCCATCCTGCAGAGTACTTACTAACTTGCTTATTATGATCTGGTGCATCTTCTTCATTGACTCTCAAAAATCCAAACTGGTCTAATTCATCAAGCAATTCATGCGCAATCGAATAATAGGTGGATCTTTGTTCTCAAGAACGCCGATCCGAAATTTGTTCTATTTCTCCTATATGGATGGCTTCTATCTAAAACCTTCTATGACATCAAACCAACACATTTTCTTGCTATGTGTAAGATAGAAGGCTTGTGAATCATCCATGCAGAAGGGCAAGCATATCAGCCAAGATCTCCACCGAAGCATTGAATAAGCTCGGAAAGTCATTGATCGTCCACATTAAAGTCGCTCGTAGTTGGAAATTCTCCTTCGTGAGACATCATATGTATAAATCCCTCCTCCCACAACATATTCAACTCTTGTATCAGGTTGAAGATATAAGTCAATGTTGTGCTTTGGATTACCTGGGACGACAATAACGGTAAGGAACATATAGGGCTTCTTCATGCACATCCATGGCGGAAGATTGTATGGTGTGACAATCACAGGCCACGACGAATACTGTTGACCCGAACTTCCAAAAGGGTTAAAACCATCAGTACACAAACCAAGTCGCACGTTTCGAGTCTCCAATGCAAAATCTGGATGTATGTTGTTGAATGTCAACCACGCCAAAGATCCGACCGGATGTATCATCTCTCCATCTTCGCATGCTCGCGTCCACCTCATATGCCTAGCTGCTGCCTCTGAAGCATACAATCTTTGTAATCTGGGGCCCAGAGGAAAATAATGATATTGTTTTCGCGAAACCTTATTTCCCTTACTGTTTCTTCTCCATCTAGAAGTTTCACAAGCATGACAGTAAGTTGCATTCGCATTATTCCCCCAATATATCATACACCCGTTTGGACAACAATCAATCTTTTCCACGGGTAATCCAAGGGCAGCTATTTGTTTTTTGGTGTCATAGAAGTTGTTTACCATCGTATTCTCATCCGGTATCACTGTTTCACAATAGCACAAAACTCGTCGTAACACCTCTCGAGAGCGATGGTCTGTCTTTAGGGTTGTAAGTCGAGCAATAATAGACATCTTGGTGTGAGTTTTACAACCTTCAAATAGAGGACTATTTACAGCATTTAACATTTCAAAGAATTGTCTACACTGAGGGTTTGGATATTCGTCAACGTGTACCGGTGGTTCATTATGTACCGACTACATCAAACGGGGAGAAACATGGTAATTGTCGGAAATATACTAGCTACTGCATCATACACCATCTGTGAGTAAGGATTTTGGTTATTTGACGATTGCTCTTCTACTACCGCTACAACATTATTTGATGTTGTTCCTACTCGTGTGTTTTGATGATATTCCCACTCATAGTAATTTTCAACGAACCCCTTTCTCATCAAATGTTCTCTTATCTCGTTTGGTTCCTTATAACAACAATTCTTACATTTTTAAAGAAAATTTTTTTTTAACACCTATACATAATATAATAATATAATTATTCAATTTATTTATTAAAGTAAATTAATGACAATAAATATATATAAAACAATTCATTAAAATAAAAATATATATAATAACAATAACATTATTTTTATATGAACTATTCAAGCAAACTAATAATAATGAAAATAAAATATATACAAAATAATATTAAAGATAATTAATTATAATAAAAATAAAATATCAAAAAACAAATCATATAAACATTAAAACAAATAAATTCTATGCTAGATACATAATATTTAATTAAAGCAAATTAATGAAAATAAAAATAAATAAAATAAATCATTAAAACATAAAAACAAATTACTAACCTCTTAAAGCTTTCCTTTCTTAATACTTAATACTTTCAATTGTTTCTCAAATATAAAATAACAACGAAACGTCTTGTTTATTTATACAAATAACGGCGACAACATGGCGACCATAAACCTCTCGCCAATTTCAAATTCAAAATCAAAATATCAACGGACTGAAATGGCGTCCACTTAGCTACCACAAGAAGAGGTCGCCAACAATAAAAAAAACAAAAGCAGCTGGCGTCCAAATAGCGTCCACATTTTTCGTCGCCAACTGGATGCATGAAATCAGCGTCCATTTAGCTACCAAATTTCTCGTCCCCATTTACCAAGCATTAAAAAGCTTGACTGTTTACATGTTGGCGTCCACATGGCGTCCAACTTGTCTCGTCGCTATTTCCTTTTCTCAGATGGCGTCCATCTTGCGTCCACATAGCCGTCGCCACTCGCGTCCAAATGATTTGGACGCTATTTCCCGACGCTAATCCAACAGTTTTTTGTAGTGTTTCTCCTCCAACTTGGGAACTATAGAAATTGAGGTGTCTATTAGGGGTGCTACTGCTAGTGCGAGGTTAATTATGATTTTCAAGTATATATGTAGTATATAGTTGACAATCTGATTTTAATTATTATATAAGAATTTAAGGATATTTTTGTATTTTATTAAAAAATATAGCGATACAACGAAAAAGATAGAGCCCTTTGTATTTAATAATCTATAGTGATGTCTAATACTTTGTTTTATATATGTATATAATATGTTAAAGATTTAATCAAAAAATGAAAAATTTCAGGATTTTCCTGTAAAGCTCTATCGTCTTTCAACGTAAGAACGTTCTCAGAACATACATAAGCATCCCGAATAAGTATCAATTGAGGAAGTTTCAAATTCGTAATCTCTAAACTTTTAATGTCCAAATAGCCCATATCAAACCAGTTATTGGTCACCAACAATATGTCCATTCTCTTGAAGTGAGAAACACACTTCAAATTACTATATCTAACACAATCCAATATAGGCATCTCACACAACGTAATCCAAAATCTACCTTTCTTAATATGTACATCTAAGTAATGCTTAGTACTGCTGTGATTTAAGTTCCTAACCAAACTCAAACAATCATCAAGAACTCATAAACGATAATTAACAGGACTAATAATCCTTGGGTCTCTAAATGTACTAGGAAAACTTATTTCGTCAAATGTTTAATTCCAAAGATTAAAGGTTAATATAATTGGAGTACTCTTTCGGGAATTTCCTATGGTAGACCAATGAAGGGTTCCGTTTAAATCGATACATTCTTGTTCATCCCTAACAAAGAATTCGGGTGGATCATGAATTCCTACCCTCCAAGAATCAGATTTCAAGCTATAAATCAATACCAAATTCTTGTGTATAGCACTCGGAAGAACTTTGACAAATTTGTAGTCATCCGAAACAGGATCGTAACCAAAACCCATGTAGATGCCTTTTCATCGTGGATTGTAGGCGGTGTGGGAAGGATTTTGTGTGTTCGTGGGGATGTACAAAATAACAGCATATAGAGATTTAATCATGTAGAAACAGAAGAAGCCGCGACTAATCCCTACGACATGAGTCACGATTCTATTAATAAAATGCTGCCCTGATAAAATCATCACCCATATCATTGAATGGGTAAGACAATATAATGGGGTTATGAAATGTGTCAAAATCAGTCAAGTGTTGAATAGGATCCTGTTGGGTGTCAGGAGTTATAATTTTTTTTTGGTCTTTAAATGTTTGGGCCTATTTATTATGACTTTAGGTTAGCTTCTCTTGAAAGCTTTAAGTGGTCATTTTAACGTCTTTGAACAGTTAAAAAAGCATGGGAGTAGTTTTCTAGAACAACACACACAAAATAGAGAGAAAAGAGAGGTTCTTCATTTTCGGACATTTTAGGGCAGCCTTCGGTAATCCTCTTCATTTTAGAAGCTTGTTCCTGACACCAAGAGCTTGATTTTGAACGGTTGGATCGTCAGTTTGAGCTCTGGTTTGGTTGCAGTTGATTCTGGACAGAACTGCTGTTTTTTTTGGTGAAATCCTCTTCATTTTTCTTCTTTTATTGTAATTCTCTTGTTGTTGATGGTAGATGGTGGGTAGTGCACTTTGTTTGGATTGCTATTGGTGCTTGTACTATTATTTTATCATAATAAGAGTGACTTAGGTGGACTCCATTGACTAATCCCGTGGTTTTTATCCTTCACACCGAAGGGATTTTCCAAGTAAAAAATCCTTGTGTGTTGTTATTGGCTTTTGTTTATTTATTGTTTGTCTTTTAATGCTCATTGTTGGTTATTATTGGTGATTGAAGTGAGTTAGGGTTTAGTCTTGGTTTGGTTGATTGTTTTGCCTAAATTGCTTGGTGTGGGTGTTATTGGAGTTGTTATCAACCCTCTGTGTCTAACAGATCCGATATACAGGTCGTTGGATCGCTCAAAATGAAGCTTGGTAAAACGGTAGTCGTCGATAATATTATACCATGATTTGCACATACATTTCATGCGTAACAGAGATTTTGCTGGTAATCTAACAAAAATATTTGTTAGTGCAAGATTGAACAAGATTGGCGGTGGGAATTGGGATTTGCCCAGGAATTTCTATGTTCTTAATTTTCCATGCTCAAAAGTTCAAGATTGAACAATATATATATATATATATATATATATATATATATATATATAGGGGAGGGATCCAATGAGAAGGATGTTGAAAATAAGAAGGGTAAGAAGGATTCTACACCCTTGATTTCACTAAAATAAAAAAATCTATGGACACGATTGAGCCAAAAACACATAATTGTAAAAGTAACTATGTTACGCAGAAAAGTAACTATGACATAAATTTTAAAGTGTTCTTTTTTTATAACATAGTATCCTTTTTTGTATATATAGTAACTAAAAAAAATTAAACAAAATCCTTCTCATTTGATCCTAAATCTATATGTATATATATATATATGTGTATATATATATATATATATATATATATATATATATATAAATATATATATATATATATATAAATATATATATATATATATAAATATATATATATATATATAAATATATATATATATATATATATATATATATATAAATATATATATATATATATATATATATATATATATAATATATATATATACTATTAATATATATATAATATATATATTATAATGATAATATATATATATATATAATATATATATATATATATATATATATATATATATATATATATATTCAATTTGCTTTATCAAATGAGAAGGGGTCTCAAAATGAGAAGGGTGAGAAGTAATCTGAAGCGTTTATTTTTTAGATTAATGGACAGATTTAATTTGTTTATTTTCTAAGTTGCACGCGGTTCAATTTGCTTTTTTCGTGTAATATTAACCAATTTCTTTAATACTGAACCGGTTCAATATATCATTTTCTAAAAACATAGTAACCTTAAATCATAACAATAAATGGAGAAGAAGATTGACGAGAAAGATAATTTTCACCCGTTAGATTTTCATAAGATCAATGGCTATAAATCTTTCTCATCCTTCTCATTTTGAGATCCCTTCTCAATGGATCCTATAAGTATTTTATTATAGAGGTGTAGGGTGCAACGGAGAGTGTACGTATAATATCATTGGTTTCACGTATTAATTATAAGGTGGCGACATTTAAGCTGGTGGTGGAAGATGTTCACTTATTATTATGCTCTATACTTATTATTATTAAATGAATCATTACATGATCTACATAAATTTAGTAATTCACCAAAAAGTTAAACAAAAAATTAATGTAAAATTAGTGAAAAATATTGAAAATTTTCATAAAAAATTACTAAATAATATAAAAAATCAGAATTTTTTTAAACATTTTTTAACATTTATTCGGCATTTTATTTTAATTTATCTTTTTTTTAAAATAAAACTTACTATAAGTCATTCGGTTACTGGGTTTACTCTTGGAAAATAACCTCCAAAGTTGAAATTATTCATGATTGATCAATAGGCGGGATTGTTGTAGAAAAATCATGAAAAGGTTGAATTATTTCAAGTAACTTTTCCTATTATATCTTTGATTTACAATGCAACATTAATATAATTGTATTCATTTCCCAACTTTTTTTGTTATTAATTGATATTTACCTTTTAATACTTTCTTATTACATTGTCTCTTATATATAAGGCTTCGTTGAAAACAATTCAACAATTCTACCTTAGTCTAATTTATATTTATAGATTGACCTAACGGCAATCCACTATAAATATGATAATATGTGAAGCTAAACCTTGAACAAGTAATTAAAGCTCAAAGATATCATTCAGTAAAACCATCCTCTGAGTAGTTCTAGTAGATGGTAGTTTTAATGATATATTTGCAACATTTAATTTTTTTTGGATATTATAAAGTTTTTAGATATTATTTGTCCAACAATATTAATATTAGTTAAGCTATTTAATAAAAGATACCTTAATATTTATTTAACTATTACAAACCAATTTAATCTCCTTTATTTTTTATAAAAATAAAATATTGTTATGTTGCGAAGGTATTGACTATTAAACATTGCTTATTATTATTTATAAATATTTTAAAAATTATATACTTATATTCAATACTAGGATAGAAACTTGTGCAATGTACGAATTTTTAAATATGTTAATATTTTAATGAAATTTTAGACGAATCAAAATATTAAATGAAGGTGCATAATAAAGTATTTACATATGTATATTGTAATTAAAAAAGAAAATAAACATAAAGAAACACAAAATAGGTTGTTAATAAAGAGTTTATGGGTTTTGAAACACCTCTTTATACTACATTCTCGGTATGACCTTTATTCTCCCACATATGTATGACCTTTGCATTACTTTTTCATGTCTCCCTATCACTCCGAATTTCTTGAATGTAATTAAAGTTTATGGTTATTTTTGAAAATATTATTCACCAACACTTAAGTTTGAGAAAAGAGAAATCGTATGAGCAAATAATTGGAATTGTCAAATGGTCTATTTATATTGTAATTCCTCCCACTAAAGTGAAACCAAATTTTTATTTTTGTAAATGAATGATTATGTTATATAAAAATTGATTGCTTCACACATATTCCAATTGGATGATCTATGCATCAATTTAATTGTTTCCATAATTGTTATCTGATCCAATATATATCAAATTTTCCTAAATTTAAAATTGTAATCATTGTAGCCTAAGAATGTGTAACTGATTTTTATAAACAATTAATTTTCTATTATTGCTGTAACTTTTATTCACAGTATAATATAATTTTAGTGATCAATGAATCTCCTAAATTGTTGTATACTTTTATATTTATACACAGTATAATTTTAATGATCAATCAATCTCCCAACATGCTATGTTGTATATACGTTAATATTTTGCCACAATATAATTACAGTTGGCTGATTGCCTTCACAAATATTCCAATTGGCTGATTTTTTGCATTAATTTATCTGTTTCTATAATTGTCATCTGGTTCAATATACTTCATTTTTTTCTAAAATTAAAAATTTTATTCATGGTAACCTAAAGATGATTGAAGTTGGACAAGCATGTCATCAAGGTAACCAAGAGATTTTTAAACCAAAATTACATTTATTTTTCATTCTCATTACCACCGTTTATTACCACCTACCAAACGTATCGTTAGGAAAATTTGTAACTATGCCCCTTTGTAAGTTTGATGTCCATAATTCATAAGTTTAATGACTTTGAATAAGGAAAAAAAAGTGATGTCCATGATTTATAAATAGAAAATTACACTCAATATTGTCATGTCGACTTTTCATATAATAAAAATAGAAAACAAACTGCATTCAATCATAAATCACAATTAAAATATCAAATTAGTTATATATTACTAAATTAAAAAAAAAAGAATTCTCATTCACAAAGACTAGATCATGACACAAACAAGTTTGTAAATAGATGAAAATGACCAACAAGCTAGACGAAGCTACAAGCAAGAAAATATAATTAAAAAACACATGAATACTATATTGTCACTCTTTTTCCTCAAAAGTCGGGCTCTTTTTCTTGTAGGGTAAAAATTGGCTACTTTTCTCTAGTTCTCCTTTAAAAGAAATACGGATATAAATTGTTTGTCACCTTACCTCACCCAGACATACCCTGTTCTGAGCGGGATATCGGGTATTGATGATGATGATGACATGAATACTATATTATTTTCCAAACTCAAATCTTTGAAGTCTTCTCTGAATATAATTCTCTGCTTCAGCATCAACATCTTCATAATCCTTTCTATCATTGTAATAATAATGCTGCTGGGAATACATCATTGCATTTGCAGCACTATTACTATTAGAATAGTACTCCTCGTATTTTCGGTTATTCTTCGTCATTGGAGATAATACATGAGAGAAATATATATTATATTCATCTAATATACTCTCTGTTCGTACCACCTTACTCGATTTTGTATACGACATTTTTTAATTTTTTTCAAGTTTTTTTTTTTTTTTTTGAAAAGAAGATGAATTTGATGTGAAATGAAGATGAACTCAAAGACATATATATATAGGTGTTGATATGGAGTATAATATAGGCTCATGCTTAAATACTTTTTTTGCTATTTTAAATTCCTTACTTCTTGCTAAAATAAACACGTTTTTCATGTGTATTTAGATAGCTTTTTTATTAGGAAAAATTGTTTCTAAAAAGTCAATTTTTTGGTCATCTGCAAATAAAGAGTTAATGTTTCATTTATTCAATAAAAGACAACCTTTGTCTCATTTTTGCAAATAAAGGGATAGCAGGTAAGTTTTTAACTCTAAATGTATTGAATAAATGAAACGTTGACTCTTTATTTGAAAAAATGAGACAAAGGTTGTCTTGTTATTGAATAAATGAAATATTGATTCTTTATTTGCAGATGATCAAAAAATTGGCTTTTTAGAAATAATTTTTCGTGTTTATTATTAAATTAAATTTTCATTGTCCGATTAATCTGTCCAGATTATGTATCAGAATCAGATGGCCATTAATGAAGTGGGTTATAGGCCCGAATCTTATAAGCTAGTACGTAGGTCTTTATTATTTAAGTATTAAGAATATATAATGCTAATTAATTTAGTTAAAACTCCTACGTAGTGCTACTTCTTTTAGAGTAGTGGCTAGTGGTTACTAGTTACTACTTACTAGAGTATAAACCATTTATTTACTCACTAATCAAATACTAAATTAACTTTTACTTTATGCTTATACCTTGAATAGCATTCCTAATTCAGGTGCTTTCTTGAGAAATCGTCTTTTGTAAAGATGACTCTCAAAAGTCCAGCCTAAATTTATATTTAGAGTTGTAACAATATATATTTAGAATTAGATTGGGCTTTTGAGCACCGTCTTTACAAAAGATAGTCTCAAGCAAGAATTTGTGTTCCTAATTTAGTGAATAGTGTACTAGCTCTTTAATTTGTTAGAAAATGAAATTAACTAAAACTTTAATTTGATTGTTAGAGCTAGTTACAAAATATATAGCTATATATATTTGGGTCAAAATATATGGGAGGATATTGTTTTGCCTATTTTGACTTCTAGATAGATAGATGATGGTTTAAATGTTAGGACATATTTATAACACTATTTACTTAGGTAAAGATAGAAATTTGAGTATTTATATTAGCCTAGAAGTACCAATACCTTTTAATTTTTAACATTATTTTTGATATATGTTACGATCTAATTAGTGTTATTGTGTTTTATTTTCTATTGTTAGCCTGTTAAATGTATAATAATTGTGACATGGAATACAAATTCCATCAAAAAGCCATTGAACCAATAAGGGAAATGATGTTCATGTATGAGGCAAACACTTTGATTCCTTTATGATGGATAGAGTTTAGCCGTCTAATTGGAGTTCCACTTTGCTAGAAAACTGATTGCTTAAACAATATTTCTTACATGTCCTATTAAATATTTTGCTCCTTAAACTTTAAATTTAAATTTTAAAACATATCCTAATTGGATGCATTGAATGTATTTACTCCACATAATTTTGTTCCAATTGTGATGAGTCTCCAAAGGACAGCCAAGCAGGGATGGTTATGGGTTCAAGATCCTATTAGATTCGCTCTAGATCCTCTCCTAGCTTTAGAGTTTGTATCTAATATTTTTGAAACTCTAAGGATTCGGGGTCCAAAATAAATAAAACTGTCTGATTCTAGGTTTGGGTCTAAAAGGGTCTTCAAACCCAAACCCGACAGAAACACTCTCTGGACCCATTTAAAACTCAAGCTAGCTAGACCCGTCCCAGATCCGCCAATTGAAAATCAATTTTAAGGTTCATTCTAAACCTATTTCTATATTTATGTGGATTCAATTTAGGCTCATATACAAGATACAATTCATTACCCGTTTTAATACTAATGAAACTTTCAAAATGTAAAAAAGTTTAAGTATGAATACTTAATTCAAGACTCATGCATTTAGGACCCTAGACCCAATCATACATGATGAGTCTGGGTATAGGGCTGGATATGGGTCCATCAAAAATTAATAGGTCCAGATTAGGATCCAATTAGATTCAACTAGGGATGACAATGGGTATTGGACCCGACTCGGATCCGTGGATTCGTATCCGTTTTCACGAATTTGGGTCTAAAAAAATTAAACCCGATGAATACGGGTGGGATCCAGGTCCAATTAAATTTCACGGATCCGGATATGAGAAAAATACCCAGACCCAAACCTGCGGATCTAAGTACTCGTTTTGTTTTTAAATATATTAAATATATAAATTAAAATAGCTAAGGACTTTAACTGTCCAGATTCTTCCCACTAATCATCATCATACATATATTAATTCAAAAACATACTTGCCACTTGTCACTCCATAGTAGCATTTGTTCCAAATGTCACTTCTATAAGTATTTGTGTTATTTGTTACTTCATATAAACATTTGTTTCAAGTGTCAATTCATAATACGTATGTATTCTTGCATTTTCATATTAAATTAAAACTTTTCTACTCATTTATTTAATCAAACAATTATAATCCATCAACTACTTAATAGACGACCATATGTATTCTTGCATTTTCTTATTAAATTTTATTATTATAATTAAACTACTCTTCTCCTTCACCTACTCCCATTCCTTCCCATTAATTTTGATTCTTTTCCTCTTCATAATACAATATTACTATATTAATGATTATAATTAATATAACTTTCAAAATAATTAATATAACTTTCAAAATAACATATTATTTATATATATATATATTAATAAATTTTGTTTAATAGTAAAAGTATTAATATAAAAATTTTGAACGAAAATCGAATTTCAATACCCATTGCCATTACCCAGCGTGCCACGTTGCTATTCTCTCACTAAATTCAAATACTCTTCTCTCACTTAATTCAAAGACTCCGAAAATACTCACTTAACTGTTCAGACTTTTTTTTTTTTTTTTTGTTGAAATTAACTGTTCAGACTTTGATTGAGCTATTTTTAATGTTAAGTAGTTTGGTGGTAGTTTTCAACAAATTATGAAAATAGTTGGGATTATTAAAAAATAATTAATAGTTGAGATTATTTTTGGCCAACGGGTGATAGTTGAGATTATTTTGAGCAAGTTTTCCTATTACTTATGTACTTTTAACTTTATTACTCCATTATTTATGACTATATTTTCACAAATTGTTGTGAGAGACGGTTTTTGCCATTGACGCATGAGATATATGGGTAAAATAGTCCAACTAATAAAAATTAAAAAGAAAATAAAAATATAGACTTCTTATTTAATTTTTAAGATCGTCTTATTTAGAGAGGGTTTCTCACGAATACTAAAATTTAATATTAATAGTATTTTCAAATTAACATTACATGTAAATATGTAATATAGAATTGACACCTTAATGAATGAAATTATTAACCTCAATAATGAAGGAAATCAATTTTAAAAGCAACAAAGCAAAAGGGAATTAAAATCCAAGAAAACAGAAATGCTAGTATGCTATTCTCGTGTCAAACCATTGAACATAATAATAATAATAATAATAATAATAATAATAATAATAATAATAATAATCCTATAATTCATCATAATCATACTCAATACAATACAATACAATATTTTTATAAATTTGAAATATTACAGAATCCATATAATTATACTTTGTTGAACACATTTATTACTTATTAGTCCCCAATCCATTATTTCACTCCCTTCAATCACGCAAATTTCCTGGACAACCATTTGCTTAACTCAAACTTACGGTGTTTCTTCTTAATAAAATCCTCTGCTTCAGCGTCCACGTCGCCGTCTTCCATAACTTGTCCACCACCGTAAGTAATCTGCTGCGGCGGTGGATTTTCTGGTCTATTTATTTTTTTTGAAGGCGAAAATAAATGAGAAAAATAGATGCTGTATTCATTTATCAAACTCTCTGTTCGGACTATCTTCCTTGAACTTTTGTTTGAAGACATTATATATTTTGTTTTCTCTTTTTTTTCTTCTAATTATGTGTGTTTGCGATTTGTTTCCTTTGCAGTTTGCACTATATATACGCTTGTTCGCCGAAATTTGGGTAATTTTCTAATATGTGAAGTATTTTAATTTTTTCATTTCTTTCCTGTTTTTTATTGATTAGACTATCCACGTTTTTCATAGTTTCATTTGTGGGTGAATTTAACAACACTACATTGTCATTATTCTAATATATTAACTAGCTTTTGGGCTATATTTAATTCACATCTCGATTCCAGCTCGGATTGTAAAAATTAATCCGGCCACTCCACAAATATTTTATACAAACTCGATCTAAAGTATAGAATAAATCGAATATTATTTCTTTTAAAGCGTCAAATAAATCCTAAATGGGTTATTTAGTTACAAGTATTAAAAAGTGGTAATGAGAATGATTTATATTGAAATTTCATCAAAAATTTCATATCGTATTCATGGTAATGAACAGGGTTGGCCGTAAGGGTGGGCAGGAGGGGCCGTCGCCCAGGGCCCCATGTCAAAAAAGCAAAATAATGGTTCCATATAAGTTATAAATTGCAAAGGAAAAGGGCCCTAATATGTTATTTCGTCCAAAGCCCCTAAATATATATCTAGAGCCAGCCTTGGTAATGAAACTTTGATCACAAAACCACCTAATACCTCCTCTCCGAGGACCTGATTAGGGATAGAAATAATTAGAGACGTCAAAGCCACTTTTTAGACTAGTAATTAGTAAAAGTTCTCTTTAGTTGTTTTTCTGGCCCTGATATCTTTTTATCCGCCACTTTAACACCTGTGAAAGGAGTCATCATATTTAATACCCTCACAACACCCTATGTGAATCCAACACATTAGTATAAAATAGATCAAATATCATATTTAATTCTAAAGAGTAGCAAGTTGATTTAACTGTTGTTTTTATATGTTATCTTTTACGTCAAAATCTAAATAATATCTACAATCTAAGCAGATTCGAGCCTAAATTCTTTTCATGTACATAAATAGTGTACATCTCAATCTCATTTATATTTAGACTAAGATAATGGATGCTCATGTTGCATTCACAGTGGAGAATCCACGTATATAACTCCGCAGGATATGGTACGATGAGTATGCTTATTGATGACTATAAAACCAAGCCGCATTTTTATAAATAAATGGAAGAACAAAAGTATAATCATCTCATCGTTATATAAAAATACTGATTTCTTTTGTTTTAGCGCGTAGGAGGCTGTCGGGGAGATTAAGCCTAATAGAAGAAGCACTTTGCCCGGTTGCAGTTGCAGATACTCCTTGTCGTGTACTGATTTAATTAGATTTTGACAAATTTTCACACATTTTTAATAGTTGTTACATTTCTTTTTTTCATGCTATTTCATACAAGATTTTAATCTCTAATATCTCTAACTTTATATGATAAAAGATTTAAAAAAGTTTATATTAAGAAAATACACATTGACGAATCAAACAAGATCCCACTTGACTATATTTTACGTTATACATAGAGAACTATATATCAAATAAGATCAATTGGTGAACAGTAGCAACTAATAAAATCCGGAAGAAGTATATATGAGCACTGGAGTAAAGATTTTTGAGATAATCCTATTTATCTTTACAATATCTTTTAAATAAAATCTTTCATTATATAATATCAAATGATAAAATTTTTCCACTTTAAAAAACATAATTCAAGACAACATGTTGTAATTACAAACAAATCACTTAATAAATATTTCAAAGAACCAGGCCCGAACAATACCATTTAATATTAAAAGTTTTTTATTTTTAAGGGCTTTAAGTGATCAGCTACCCGAAATAGGCTAAAAACCGAATATATATATATTTCATCATCATCATACCCAGTGTATCCCGAACATAGACAAATCTATATTCAAGGTCTGGGGAGGGAAGATAGACGACGTCTCATACCCATAAGGAGAGGGCGGTCGAAAGAGTCCCCCGGCTCAAGAAGGATCTTCAAGAGAGGAAACCTGCAAGAAAACTGAAAACCTGCATCTTACATCTTACACCCATGTTAGCCAAGCATAGAGTTCAATTAACCGACAACAAAGTAAGAGACATACATAACAAAAAGAAAACGTACAGTTAACAAAACGGTAAAGAGAGGTGGTAAAGAGCGATAGCGAAAAGGCAAAGACCAACAACAAACAAGACTAGGAATCTCGGACGCGAATATATATATATATATATATATATATATATATATATATATATATATATATATATATATATATATATATATATATATATATATATATATATATATATATATATATATATATATATATATATATATATATATATATATATATATATATATATATATATATATATATATATATATATATATATATATATATATATATATATATATATTCAATGGATAGAACATCTGTATGTCGAGTAGAAGGTTTGGGGTACGACCCTTACTGGGAGCAGGTATCAATTGGAGGGTTTCTTAACTTCGCGCATCTCTTTCTACTCCCTCCTTAGGGGTATGGGTATGGGGGTACGGATATGCCTTATGCGGAATACCGAAAAGATCCTTTACCTTTACATTTATCCACTGTATAGTTGCCAGATATTCACTAAATTAGTTATAACAATTATCTTAAAAAGTATTATAAAATAATGTATTATTAATATGATGAGGTAGATAACTAGATATGTAAATGAGGGCTGAGGCGATTGGACATGGGGCAAGTAATAGCTCATACGGCATACACCTACATCCTATTATACATTTATATAGATATAATTTTTCATACTTTTATACTCAATATTTTTTTTTTGAGATAAACCTGCTGGCATACTATTAAAGATCAAGATCCGCCAAGGTTAAGAGACCTTGGGGATACTTAATATTTATCTACAACTCGGTAAATTTAGATGATCTATTATCTCTAATAACGGATGTGCTCTAATTAAAAAAATAAAAAATAAAATAAACGATATGTGGTCCCAACCCCCAACTACGAATTCCAAGCCAAGTCCAACAAACTTGCAATGAGAGGCAGTTTTAGGAGAATGCGTCGTAAGCTTGTTACGTAACGTCCCGCGTCCTTGAGATGTCGTCATCTTTTCATTCTCGCCTTACACACCCATATTAACTTCCCAAATCCCTCCCAATTCCCAAACCTATTTTAAAAACTTTGTTTTTTTTGAAATGTTTTAAATACTTAGTTTAATTTAATAATAATTTTAATCAAGAATTATTATTTGTAAATTACCACAAAAAGACAAAGAAAATAATAATAAAATAAATAAAATCAAAACAGATAAATTATAATCATAAAACTCTTACCCTATCAGATCGTATCACATAAGGATAATTTCTTAACTTCACAAATCACCATTATTTACTAAAACCTCCTCTTTAATTAATCAACCTTCACTCTTAGTAAATGCTCAAGTCTTATTTTAATCCAGTCAATCCATTAAAAAACTTTCTTTCTCCATCTCATTTACTTCTAATTATAATAAATTAAAAACACAAGGAGTATTAATGAATCATAAATTAAAATATTAGATGAAGAATATCAGATGAAGAATTTTAATGTAAGCATGTACTTTGCAATTTTTAAGATAATGTTATGCAGAAATTAGCCTGTTCAAAAGTGACCCGACCCGAAACGAAAGTAAATCGACCCGAAAATGTGTTCCTTTTTCAGGTTTATCGAACCGATATTACCTGACTCGAAATTATATCCGAACCGGTTGACAACCGAAAATGGGAAAACTGAACACGAGCTGTAATCAATTTTTTTTAACCGACGCATAATCGTTAACCAAGATTACCGAACGTAATAATGACCGACCGGAGTCATATCCGACCTGAATCATGCTTGAAACCAAACTCGATCGGCTAAAACCGACTTAACCCGAAGGAGTTTACATCGAACTTGTGTAAACCTGAACCAGTTTTTAACATAGAAGTATGATCGACTCATATTCAATCATCTTATTATTTATTCTAATAAAATGATAAATATTTTAATAAAATAAATTTTTAAATACATGGTTTCATATATTTAATTTTCGATCAAATAAGTAAAAGTAACAATGTAATAATGATCACTAATTGATTTGTATTTGAACTATTTTTATTTTGCTTTAAGTAAAGGAAACCTTATCATCAATAAAAGAATGACTAACAACTTAATTGATACTGACTCGATCGATAGTAATTAGTAATTTGTAGTTGAATTCTACTTGAAAAAATACTCGAACTCGGTCTATACCCGGTAAAACCGAAGTAATTATTAACCGATGACAACCCGAGACCGATGAATCTCGAATAGCCAAACACGTCATTAGGGTTTAATAAAGCGCATGTATATATTGTAGAAAATCATAATGCGGAATTCGGTTTGGGTTTAATCTGGTGAATACTTGATTTGTATTAAATAATAATGAGAGGTACTACCTCTATTTATACAAGAGATTAGAACTAAATTAAGGAAACGAAATATTACAGAATATTAAAATATTGGAAACTAAATCAAAATAATATAAAATATAAAATAAAATATTTTACTAATATTCTACTAATATTATTCTTTCCTACACTCCCCCTCAAGTTTGGCCTTGGTATCACCGAGACTGAACTTGCCAAAAAGTTTTCTTTAATGCTTTTTGAGCCAATTGCCTTGATAAGAAAATCCGCTAGTTGATCTTTTCGCCAAATTTGTCATAATTAATTTTCAATGTTTGGAGTTTGGATAAATGGTAATAAAATAGATTAAGTTGGTTTAATTTTTGATTTGGGTAAACAATTTGGATTTTGAGTTTTTGTATTAATTGGAATTCAAAGATAAAATTGGGTTGATTTTGTTTAAAAAAGATGGGTAGAAGATATGGGTTTGTGGGTTAATTTGCGGATTTGATTATCCTTGCTTACTTTTTCCTTTAGAGAACCTTTTTCTAAATGTTTTTCGGATTGGAGTTCGGTTGTTTTTGCTTCTAGTTTGTTTGTCTCTTATTGTTTTGAAATTTGATTTTTATCTTTTTCTTTACTCTCCCTCTCGTCTTTAACTTGCATACTCAATTCTTCTACATTACTCCCCCTCGCGAACTCACGCTCAATGGTGTCATTCTTAGGAGGTAGCGAAATTAGCCCATATAGAGTATGAATCCAAGTCCATGATTCATGGGCAGTGGTAGTGAATGAAATAACGAGGTCGATAATGTCGGAGTTAATACATGAAGAATCCATGACATAACCCTGACATCATTTTGTTTCCATTGTCGAGTTACGGTCGTCGGGGGAATGACGGTGATATGATTGAGCATCCCCCGATCACCAAGTTCAACTTTTATTTCTTTATTCCACGTGGTGTAATTTTTGTGGTTTGATTTTTCAATCTGGATTGGTTGTCCAAGTTTTTGAGTCATTTTTTAAAAAAGTTGGAACATTTGTTCCATTTGTGCCATGGAAATCATGGTGTTGGTTTGGTTTTGGTTTTGATTTTGTTTGGTTTGATTGGTTTTGTTTTAAATTGATTTTTGTTTGAATCGATTTTGTCCGATTATGATCAATGATAAAATACCGATAGAGTTTTTCCATCCAGGAAAACCTTACGGCGGTGATACCATGTATATATATCATAATGCGGAATTCGGTTTGAGTTTAATCTGGTGAATACTTGATTTGTATTAAAAAATAATGAGAGGTACTACCTCTATTTATACAAGAAATTAGAACTAAATTAAGGAAACGAAATATTACAGAATATTATATTAAAAACTAAATCAGAATAAAATAAAATATAAAATAAAATATTCTACTAATATTCTACTAATTACATCAAAAAAAATATTCTACTAATATTTACTAATATTATTCTTTCCTATATACAGCACTAATAAAGAAACGAAAATATCACACTAGTTTTTTCTGTCTTTTAACGATCAAAGCGAATTCCTTACTTGAAGAGTTTGCTAATTTTTAGTAACTGTGTCTGTACTACTTTGCTTCTATTAAAATTCATTCCTTTCCGGTTTTCTTGTATCAAAATCCAATCTTTTTAGTTTTTCAATTATGGGTCACAATATATGGTTACAATTACAAAGGTGAGATTTTTATATAATTTATCCCATAATTTTTATGAAAAATTTATGGGTATTTCAAAGAAGTGATTAGTATTACAGACAGAATCAAAGGAATATAAAAAAAAAAGAATGAGTGATTCAATGGGACAGAATTTAACTTTGTTATTAGGGCAGTATCAAAGAAAGTTAAATTCTGAAATTCCATTATTAAAAGTTGAAGCAACATCAAAGTTAAGGAATTTAGGTTTGTTATTAAGAAGTTTTATGGAAAGAGGTTGAGTTCTTCCTCAAACACCAGAACTTGATGGCTTCTCAAAAGTTTTCTTATGTTGCTCGTGCTGTTTTAGCCGTTGATCATGCTTCTCAGGTATGCTTAGCAATAATGGGTATAGTGATGCTCGTTCTCCATCAACAATATCTTTTTCTTTGCAATTTCATTCGCAAAATGACTGTTTAGTAATTGGTAATATATAGTGAACATGGTTATGAAATGTTAGTGTAACTTTGGTGAAATATCTCCTGATAAGTTCAATGGTCATGCCTATTCTACCTCATTTTTTTCGCAATATTCATTTCAATGCTAAATGTAGTATTAGGTAGTAATGGATAATTATGAAAAGAAAACTTTTGTACGATCAAACTTTCATTATACTACAAATCATTCTTATTCACACCATCATGTAGTACTGATTACCAAACAAGTTGAGCCATTAAAGAAGAGCATACTTGTGGTGCTAAGGGATTGCTCTAGCATTGGTCATGTTTGTGCACCTTTCACTCTAACTGTTTGTTTGTCGCAGCGAGCTGGGAGATACAATCTTGATGGAGATATTGAACTGCAGGTATTTGTTTTAATGCGCTGAGCTTAAAATATGCCAATCTTAAACCTGTTTTCCCCTAATTCCACAGGTTGAAGTTACTACTATGTCATCTGGTTGTGTCTCTAAAGTGGAGATACAGGTGACAAATACTTACGACGACAATTTGGTGCTTCATTGGGGTGGAATATGTGATAAGAAAGAGTAATGTCACCACAATCTGTTATGGCTTTCAGATATTCTTTACAACAGCTGAAGAGTAACTATTTTTACGGGGTCTTCTTTCAGGGGATGGGTGCTTCCTTCACGTAGACCAGAACGTACCAAAGTGCACAAAAATAGAGCTCTTAGAACCCATTTTCAAAAGGTAATTTTTGGTGTACTTGGAAATTGTAATCAGAAGAATTAGAAAAATGCAAAAAGGGTCCATAAACTAACACTTGTTTATGTGTGCAGTCGGGTTCTGTTTCGTACTTGAAAATAGAGATTGATGATCCTGCAATGCAAGCTATTGAGTTTCTTTTTTTTAATGAAGCTCGTAATATATGGTGACTCGCTAAACGATACTTCTTGTTTAGAATGTTCAGCTTCATTATATTCCAAATTTCCAATAGCCCTTGTGATATATGTTTCCTGAAATGTAATGTCACATTGGCAGGTTTAAGAATAATGGCCAAAACTTTCATGTGAAATTGCCCGGTAAAGTAGATCATGCTCAACAAGTGTCAATACCTGAAGATCTTGTGCGGATTCAAGCATATCTCAGATGGGAAAGAAAGGGTAAACAAATGTATACTCCTGAACAGGGAAAGGCAAGTAATTCTTGGTTTCTTATGTTTCTTAATATGGTTTGAAGAGGAAGAGGCTTTTGTTTTTTTCTGGGGGTGTGCTAGGCAGTGTGCGCATTATGGTTTATCATCACGTTTCGATGTGCTTCTGCATCTTCTTTGCTGGAAGATAAACTCGGAATAATACATATGCTCTGTCTTTTAAAAAAGATTTCATCATAATCTTGTATTCCATGAAAACTTTTGTCTAGAAGAAATGAGCACATAATGATAGTGAAGGGGTTACTTATTTCATTACAAACATTCTCGAAAGAGCCTAATTATTTGGAGAAGCAATGTGCATTTAAATTTTGAAATAGTTTATATAATCTCTCTTCGTTTGTTCCATTCACAAACGAACATCAGATTTTCATGCTACCATTCATACTAGCTCGATTATGTGTTAAGTTTATTGTTTACCATCATACACAAGGATTTAGCTTTCAAGGATTTTGATTTTGTTGTTGTTATGTTGTCATGTCTTATAGAAGGAATATGAAGCGGCTCATTCTGAATTATTGGAAGAGATTGCCAATGGTGCTTCTATACAAGATATTCAAGCTAGATTGAAAAAAGGAAGTAATACCAGTGATGCAAAGGAACAAACTCCTTCAAAATCGGAAAGCAAGATCCCCGATGATCTTGTTCAAATACAAGCTTACCTTAGATGGGAGAACGCTGGGAAACCAAACAACTCTCCTGAAAAGAGAAATGTAAAATTTTCAAGTCATCTGTTACCGTTCACCAAGCTTTGCAATAAATTTAAAGTTGTGTCTGATAGTTTTTCTTTTAACTTTCCTATCGTCTTTAGTGTTTAATTGCGAAGAAAATAATTTGAATTTCATCAATAGAAAGAATTTGAAGAAGCTAGAAAAGAGTTGCAAATGGAATTAACCAAGGGAGTGTCACTGGATGACATCCGAGAGAAGATTGTTAAAGGAGAGGTAAAAACTAAGGTTTCAAAGCAGCCTGAGAAAAGGAACACTTTTACAGGTGAAAGGATTCAGCGCAAGAAGAGGGATCCGATACAATTAATTAATAAAGTTGTTACTAAACCGGTGGTAAAAGTACCCCCAAGACCCACATCCTTATCCACTGTTGAGCTTTTTGCTGAGGCGAAAGAAGCTCAAGATGGTGGCTTTGGGGTGAAGAAAAAGATGTTTCAGCTTGCTAACAAGCGACTTCTGGTAAGTTGAGAGTATCTAAATTCATGCTATGGCCATGGCACTAATCATTTGATTAAAAACCTTATTAATATTGAATTTTGTAATATATAAAACGAAAAATGGTGATCGAGTTGGTTTAGTACGTATGCAGAGATGAATGTTCGACCCACCCTATATATCTTGGATTCGCGCTTTGTGCTATTTCTTTCTTTTTACTAGGATTTACTTGCTGTCGAAAAGTCACTAATTGTTAAGAACTATTTTTCTTTCTAAGGTACTTGTAACCAAGCTTGCTGATAAGACAAAGGTTTATCTAGCTACAGATTTTCAGCAGCCGCTTATTCTTCACTGGGGTTTGTCGAGAAAAGGAAATGAATGGTTGGTAAGAATTAGCTGATGTTATCAACTTCAATATGGTACCGTGACAGCCCACCTTTTTTTTTCTAAATATGTGAATTTGTAAATACTTGCAGCCACCACCTCAGAATGTGCTTCCACCAGGTTCAGTTTTACTAGAAACCGCGGCAGAGACACAATTTAGCAGTGTCTCCTCTGATGACCCTCTGCATAAGGTGTGGCCTGGAACTTGATTTAGTTTCCAATGTGGAGAGTAACAAGTAATAAGAGATGGGAAGTAGGGAAGTAAGAAGTAATAAGAGACGGTTTTGGTAGGAAAATGTTGCCCCTTAGTATTCCCCTTGGCAGTGGTAAATACTGCTTTAGAAAAACCGACCTTGGAATAAGTCAGAAATAGAATACCGTGTGAAGTTTGCAGTTAATACTTGAAAACTTATTTTTGCAGTTCAGGGTTCAGGCATTAGAGCTACAATTTGAGGGCAATGATTTTGTAGGTATGCCATTTGTCCTTGTGTCTGCTGGAAATTGGATAAAGGATAAAGGCTCAGATTTCTACGTGGACTTTGGTGTTATACCCGAGCAGGTTTGCCATCTTTCCTCTCAAACCATTTCGTGTATTTCCATCCGGGAGGTTTATGTACGTATTTTCTGTTCTTATTCTTTTTTTCCCCTAATTTAGGTGGTTTCTGAATGTTGTCTTTACAGAATGATGCTAGTGATGGAAACGGGATTGCAAAGTCAATGTTGGAGAAGATAGCTTCATTAGAGAGTGAAGCACAAAAGTCTTTTATGCACAGGTTAATGCAAGTTTAGAATTGTTAATCATCTGATTGATGTGGGACTTTTTACTATGAACAATCTTGACTTGTCCTGTATTTCCTTGATAGTTTTTTTTACTACATGATAACTGATAAAATGCCTACATCTCATTCTGCAATATTTTCCGATTGTTACCTGCTGCTTAAAAGTTATGAAGGTCTCTTTTCATCCATTGAGCTTGTGTGTGTTTTTATCCATTTTTCTGTGCGTCCCAACTCCCAAGAAATCCATGGGACAAACATGTTTATGTGGATAATGGAAAGCAAGAAAGGATGATCGTGTTCAACATTGACAGTGATGACTTGTAGAAGCAGTAAACATGTATTGATTATATACATCGTTATTTTCTACTCAGGTTCAACATTGCAGTGGACTTGCTTGAAGAAGCCATAAATTTTGGTGAATCGGGTCTTGTTGGGATTTTAGTGTGGATGAGATTTATGGCCACGAGGCAGCTAATGTGGAACAAGAATTACAATGTGAAGCCCCGGTAATTTCTGCTCTTGCATTCTAGTTTTTGTAATTGATAGTGCTTCCACCGCTGTGAGTGAACCTGTTTACAAGTTTTGTTGAGGACGTTTTTGGCTTATTGCGACAATTGTGTAGTGATGTTTTTATATGTTCAGCTTTGTAAGAAAGAGAGCAGAAGACATTTTTCTTCGTTATTATGTTTTCTTGTAATTTCTGCTTACCATAACCTTTCATGTAATTTCTGCAGTGAGATAAGTAGAGCTCAAAATAGACTGACAGATTCCCTCCAGGATATATTTAGAAGCCAGCCTCAGTATCGGGAACTTATTCGAGTGCTAATGTCAACTGTTGGTCGTGGAGGTGAAGGAGATGTTGGACAGAGAATTCGAGATGAAATTTTGGTCATTCAGGTCAGTTTTAGCATATATAATTTCGTTCCATTTTCTCATGGGATTGATATCCAGGACTGAGGCCATAATTTAATGTGTTATCTTCAGAGAAACAACAATTGTAAGGGTGGAATGATGGAGGAATGGCACCAAAAATTGCATAACAATACAAGTCCTGATGATGTTGTCATCTGTCAGGTATTGTCGATGGAATCGTTAAGTTTTTTCAGCCAGAGAATTGGTTTTGCTCACAATATTTCTGTTCCAGGCATTAATTTATTACATCAAAAGCGACTTTGACATCAGTGTTTACTGGAAAACATTAAATGAGAATGGGATTACTAAAGAGCGCCTTCTTAGTTATGATCGTGCTATCCATTCTGAACCAAGCTTCAGAAGCGATCAAAAGGAAGGACTTCTTCAGGACCTTGGGCATTATCTGAGAACACTGAAGGTATATTATCACACCATCTTAATCAAATCTTTCAATGCTTGCCAAATGACGTATAGGGGACCCTATCAGATTCAAATCTTTCGGCAGTCTATATTCTACTACATATTCTAAGACTGGGATGATTCACAATTGTAAAAATGTGACATTCTGTTGTATCTTACCTTAAATATGGACACTTGTGCTTTAGGCTCTGGGCTATGTTACTCGGACTCTTCATTTTGCTTCACGTACCCGTGTCCAATCCTTGATGCTCAGGCATTGGTATGGCACTTAGACACTTCATGCTAGGCGTAAAATTTAATATTTAGATGTATCTGACTCTTGGACTCGTATGGGTATCCCACATCAGTACCCGAGTCCATACAACATAGGCTCTAGGAAAATGATAGTCCATTAATGATAATTTATGAAAATTTTGTAACCTCATGACACCTTGGATAATGCAGGCAGTTCATTCAGGTGCAGATCTGGAGGCTGCGATTGTGAATTGCTTAGGTTACAGAGCAGAGGTATTGTCACGAAACATGCATTTTGTTTACGCTGCTTTGTTCTGTTTTAAGGACTTGATATATTTTTATCTATGTGATTACCTCAGGGTCAAGAATTCATGGTTGGGGTGAATATAGATCCTGTTCCTGGATTGCCTGCTGGGTTTTCAGTAATTTCTGACTTCTAGTTGTTCCTTTGTTAGTATGATATCAAACTATTACGGCTTGTTTCCTATAATTTGTATGTCATTTTTCAGGATTTGCTTCAATTCGTCTTAGAACATGTGGAAGATAAGAATGTGGAGCTACTGGTTGAGGTACATAGAATTTTTATACGTTTATTTCTTTATGTGTCTTAATGGTAATTAGATAAATAATTCTGATAAGTTTCGTATGTCCAATTTTAACTAAATGGAGGGATTACTAGAAACACGGCAAGAACTCCGACCACTATTGTTTGACTCTCAGAATCGGCTTAAAGATCTTATATTTCTGGATATTGCTCTTGATTCTTCTGTGAGAACAGCCATTGAAAGGGGCTTTGAGGAGCTGAATAAAGCTGGACCTGAGGTATACACCAACAAAATATTCAATTTTTTCATGATTGAAAATCATAAAGTCAGGTTCTTCGTTCTTGTTCAAGGCAAACATGTTTATGTTTTCTCAAGTATCTTTCAATTTTTGAGTACCAGATTATTTGAGAATGGGTTATTTAATAACAAGTGTAGTTTTATGTGTGTGTCACTGCAGAAAATTATGTACTTCATCTCCATGGTTGTTGAAAATCTTGCTCTATCATCTGATGATAATGAGGATAATGTCTGTTGCCTAAAGGTACTTGGGACTTCAATGTTTTATGGTTGGCTACATTTTTTTGTTATTCCGTCGATGGCTCTATCTACTCCTATTATGAAAGACTCAAGTAACATGATTTTATGTATATGATTGCCTTTATTTCGGAGTGTTATATAGTTTGAAAGCCATAAATTTATGTGTGCTTATGGTGGCTTAAAGCAATGGCTCTAAATATCATTCACCAGACCACCACATTTCTTTTTCTCTTCTTTAAATTGACTTGGGTGCTTATGGTGGCTTAAAGCAATGGAACCAATGGCACATTGCACTGATAGCACAAGTGTCCCCTTTACTCTTGCACAAATCTCACGAAATTTTGGGTTAGTGGATAAAAATTTATAGTTGGGAAATCTTGTGGGGCTCAAACTAATATGAACAGCAAATATCTCTCTTAATAGGAAAATGAGACACTTGTGGTGAACTAACCCAATAAGATAATAGGGCAGTCGTGCAGAGATGGAAGGAGTATGAACAAATTGGGATTCCAAGAGTAGATAGCATCAGACAAAAAAGAAACGAAGAGAGGATTTTCTTAACTTTTGTATTTTATCAGGATCTCCTTGCCGCGTTCAAGATCAAATCTAGATTGCTAGAATATTGTGGACGTATTGCTTTGTGCTAATTGGAGATTCCCTGCCCCCCTTTCTTCTTCCATAATCTTTTTACACTATTAAATCTCGTAATCTGTAACTGTATATATAATCTTGAAGGGGTGGAACCATGCAATAGATATGCTAAAGAGTGAAGATGGAGAATGGGCATTATATGCAAAATCTGTCCTTGACAGGACACGGCTAGCACTTGCCACCAAGGCAGAGTTGTACCAGCAAATTTTGCAGCCATCTGCTGATTACCTGGGATCACTTCTTGGAGTAGACCAGTGGGCTGTATGTCAATGACTCGCTTTATCCAGTTTTATGTCTTCTCATTTTAGCAATGCACTTAATTTAGCTGTTATTTCTGCTATGTTTCAGGTCAAAAACTTTACAGAAGAGATCATTCGTGCTGGGTCAGCTGTATCTCTATCTGCCCTTCTTACTAGACTTGATCCTGTTCTTCGAAGCACTGCTAATTTTGGAAGGTTGATTTTACTGTTTTAATGTTATTCTTCTTGTTATATGCGCCACTGCAACATGCTTTAGAATCATCCTGACTATTTAAGCTCCTCATTGAAATTCATCTCTAAGGATAGAACAATTTTGGTGTTTTGGAGCTTTGGATATTTGGATAGTTGTATGGGTTATGCATGTGCTCTATGTTACTCGGACTCTTCGTTTTGCTTCACGTACCAATGTCCGAGCATCCGTGTCCGATCCTTGATGCCCGGACATTGATATGGCACTTGGACACTTCATTTTAGGCATAAAATAGAATATTTAGACGTATCCTATACTTAAACATGTACCCGTATCCGCCATCAGTACTCGAGTCCAAGTAACATAGCGTGTGCTCAAACCTTTGCATACTCCTGAATGCAAGCAAACATCATTTGTGTGTGTGTTTATTAGTTTTGAAAAATATATAATATTCATGAGGTCCTGTTGTAATATGTAAAATTGATTAAGCCTGAACTTCCTCACCAGCTGGCAGATTATCAGTCCCATTGAAGCTGTTGGATATGTTGTGGTTGTTAATGAGTTACTATCGGTGCAAAATAAATCCTACGAACGACCCACTATTCTGATTGCAAAACACGTAAGGGGGGAGGAGCAAATTCCTGATGGCGTCGTTGCTGTACTGACTCCAGATATGCCAGATGTCTTATCACATGTTTCTGTTCGAGCAAGAAACTGCAAGGTTCTTATGATTTCTATTTCTTTTTGTTATGATTGGCGTGTTACTCTATTATGAATTTAGATCGTCAATGTTTAAAGCAAGTACTTCACACTACTACCAGGTTTGCTTTGCTACGTGCTTTGATAGCAACATTCTCTCGGACCTCCAATCAGCAGAAGGGAAGCTAATACATCTTCATCCAACATCAAATGATATATTTTACAGGTAATCTTGTTTTTCTGCTGTTCATTTTATCCTGAGATATAGCGGTTTTTCTGTTAACTATTACTTCTCTTTTATATGTGACAGCTTTCATTTGTTTCGCAGTAAGGTGAATGAGAGCGAGCTTAAAGGGGCCAACACAAGTGAGATAAGTGATGATTTGTTACCATCAGTAAGGTTGGTAAAGAAGAAATTTAGTGGTAAATATGCCATAACATCAGAAGAGTTCACTAGTGAAATGGTTAGTGCTATAATGTGCAATGTTGCTTTTGTGAAAGCTTCTTTTCTTTTCACTCGTCCAATGTTTGATCCTGTAAAATTTGTTTTAAGGTGATTTTATGTCATGTTAGGTTGGAGCAAAGTCGTGTAATATCTCTTATCTAAGAGGAAGAGTTCCATCATGGATTGGAATCCCTACTTCTGTGGCTCTACCATTTGGAGCTTTCGAAGAAGTCCTCTCATACGGCCCCAATAAGGTTTTTTTTTCTTGATATATTGTTAGGATTTAAGATACATTGCGTTGGATTTTTTGATTGATGAAGATAGTTTTAGAAGTGAGTTATAACTAATAGAGTATATAACTTATCACGAGGCTTCAACCATCAATTTAAGTATTTTGTTAAACCTTAAGCATGACAAAGGATCACAAGTTCAAATCTAACCCACCTCTCATTTCAAGTGGAATATTTAGCTCATGTATAAGGAAGACATATGTTGAATCCATACTTCCAGCCCAAAGAGTTCTCATGTGAAGGGGCGCGATAGAGCATATGCTGTATTTTGGGATTTCAATCATCAGTTTGAACTTTTGGTTGAATTGGTTCATTAACTATAACAACCATATGATATATTATGGGCCAACTTTGGGTTTTGTTTCTTTTCCAATTTCCCGTTCACTATTTTCTCCAAGTATTAACTATGAATATTGAATATAACTTATAAGCTATTCTACTATCTCAAAAAGGTGTAGGGAACACCTCAAGTACTTTTTTAAAAGAGATGGAGCATAATCTCTCTTTTGATTGAGCAAGACTATTGTGTGTTTCTTATTTCTGTATGTTGGCAGGAAGTGAATGATAAGCTGAAGATCCTGAAGAAGGAATTAGATGGTGGAGACTTTGGCGCTCTTGCCAAGATACGTAGTACAGTTATAGATCTTGTTGAACCTCCTGAACTGGTGAGGCACTTTGTGCACTAGCTTATCGTTATTCATCATTTAGATATCTTACTTTTTGTGCTTACCGATGGAAAACCAATTCGATGTAGGTTGAAGAGCTTAAGAGTAAGATGAAAAGCTCTGGAATGCCATGGCCCGGGGATGAAGGTGAGAAGCGCTGGCAACAAGCTTGGACAGCAATTAAAAAGGTGAGAAATGTTTGGTTATCAGCAGGAGTTTGTGGTCTTTTGTAAAAGTGTTAGTTGAACACTCATTGGTGCTTTTCTTAATATATCTTCGCGAGTTGGGGCTCTTATGCTTGAAGGCTTCAAATACCTGTGAGTTGTCTTACATGCTCGAACATCTCATCAACATTTTATTATCCCAATAGCCCAACATCTTATGCTTGAAAGCTTCAATTTAAATTATGTGTTTGTACTCAATGATATGGAATTATCACTTTTGATAAGTGTATGGTCTGCTGTCATCCAACCCTCCCGGACCCATGTCATCCAACCCTGCCGTTTGACATGAATTCAGAGCTGCATTTACCATTTTTCAGGTTTGGGCATCAAAGTGGAATGAACGAGCATATTTCAGTACAAGAAAAGTTGGGCTAGATCATGAATATATCTGTATGGGGGTCTTGGTTCAAGAAATTATAAATGCAGATTATGCGTTTGTTATACACACAACCAATCCATCTACTGGTGATTCATCAGAAATATATGCTGAGGTATGTTTCTACCTCCTTTAGGTTCTCATTATGTTTTGTTCTTTTTTTTTTGTTATCCGAACATATTTGTGTGAACGTTTTAATCAGCATAGGTTGTGAATGGGCTTGGAGAAGCATTGGTTGGGGCTTATCCAGGTCGCGCTCTAAGTTTCATCTGCAAAAAAAGTGATCTTGACTCACCAAAGGTAACACTTCTCAATATCTAAGGTATTATCATTCACTATCACTACAAAAACTGAAAGGAAGACTTGGACTGACAACATATAATTTTGTAAGGTGCTGGGATATCCAAGTAAACCAATTGGTCTGTTTATAAAACGATCTATCATCTTCCGATCTGATTCAAATGGTGAAGATCTTGAAGGTTATGCTGGTGCTGGACTTTACGACAGGTATGTTGCAATATTTTATGTTTCTAGTTATGCCTATCTCTTCTATTATCTGTACTCGTGGAACAGAGGTCCCTGTGAGGCTTTGCTATTATTCTTTCCACGCCATGAATACTTTCATACGGTAAATGTAGTTCTTTCTTATCTTATATTCTTTATAGTCGTAAACAATCTAATTATCGGTCATCAGTTGTAGTGCTTGTACTCTGTAGCTGCCTGAATATAATGACATATTCAATTTACGCGCTGTTCTGTTAAAAAATACTGGTAAAAATAACCTTACTTGGATAGGATCCGTTCTATAGGCTCGTACCTCTGTATACTTAGGTTCTAAGGAGACGGGAAAAAAATACTGGAAAAAAGTTTGTGCTACATCCAAATTCATGTCCAACTGCTATTAAGGAACCAACCTATGTCGATTTTCTAGAATCGAACAGGGAGAAAATGTCGTTTTACTTGTCTCTTAGCTAGTTTAGTTCATTGGTTTCAAGTTGGTGAGTTTTGCTGTTAAACAGTGTGCCAATGGATGGATTAGAGAAAGTTGTGCTCGATTATTCAGTCGACCCATTAATCAACGACAGAAAGTTCCGCCAGTCAGTACTCAATAGCATTGCCCGTGTTGGAAGTGCAATCGAGGAACTGTACGGGTTTCCTCAAGATATCGAAGGTGTTGTCAAGGAAGGGAAGATATACGTAGTACAAACACGACCACAAATGTAATCACTTTCTTGCCTCTTCCCCCAACCAACCATCGTCTTGGCATGCTCTGTCTCTCATCTGCGTAAAAAAATAGTTTGGAGTGCAGGGCAGTGAAAAACCGAGTCACAGAAGTGTACAAACACGAAGAATCTGATGGGAGTAAGATGGAAGAGGACTCGACAGAAAGGATTCAGGTTGAACCATCAAGTTTTCAGCTTTTATTACATCTATTTTCCCTAATCAGGAAGTGTTTATTGCTATTCTTTTGCGGATGGCGAACAAACTAAACGGCTGTTGTGTAATAAGGAGAAAAAGAACAGCAAAATAATGGAACTTTATAATACATGGTATTATTTGTTAGTTTATTTACTTCGCGAACGCACATTTATGATACGAGGATTCTTCATACCTACTGTATCCTACTCATAAAAAACAATATAATGATAAGCTTTGTTCTGGCTACATCCCTTACTATAATGCTCCTCAAAGTACGAAATTCGACAAGCCACGAGGTGATGCTGAACATACTACTGATATTCCTGGATTTCGACTCTTTGTAGCTGCTTTCTACCTTTTTATGAACAATTATGGTTTAGAGATATTTGGAATTGATGGAGTCACACCCTTATACCCTAAAGGTGTCTGTGTTACTGGTAATTAGAACACCTTATGTATGCTTTGACAACACGCAACCTCAAACGAGCATCGAGCACATTGCAAATGAAATTCTTAATTAGTTTTGTTGATATATCATATATCTCTTTTAGATACCAGATTGCTGGGAAAGGGGATGTTAGTTTGGGAGGGGTATGGAGAGGGAATAGGGTAATGGCAATTGGGAAGGGGAATAGAGAGGGGATGGATTGGTGGTAGCTGGAGAGGGATGGGGTAGGGAATGTCACCGGAAATAGGAGAGGGTGACGAGAGTCACCGGTGAAAGGGGATGGGGTAGTGGTAGTTGGGATATGGAGAAGTGATGAGGTGGTGACAGTTGAGAAGGGGCATGGAGAGGGGATGGGCGGTTTGGGTGATACTTTTAGTTTTTTAATCATATTTTTTAAGTTTTCCTTTCTCGAGTCGATGAACTTTTTGGTGTGCTGTCCTCTATGGGTATGAATTGCCGCTTTTTCTATCCTCCCCAAACCTTATCTATGGATGAGATACACTAAGTATGATGATGATGATAACAACTCTTGGCAAATATATCTTTAAGTTCGAATTATATATAATCAATAATGGATAAACATCTTACTTAGTTTTCAAAAGGAAAATAGACAAATTCAAACTTTGTGTGTGTATGTGTACAAGTCCATGTAAGATGTTTATCCATTTCTATTAAATAAGTTAGACATAGTTGACAAATAGGTTGAACATTCTCCTAAACAACAAGAACAATATATCTAAGTATATCATAATTAAACACTCTACAATACATTACCGGTGAAGATCAAATGGCCAATTTGGGACGGATAAGGTTAGGAGAAATCATCAACAAAACAGACCATATCTTACGTTTCCACAATCCATGGAAGAACCAAAGCGGCGAAATTGGTGCAGGTTTATCAGACTCTACGAGCTGCAATGGATACATACCGTCGCGGCAAGACGCGGTTTCCAGACGGTACGAGATCACTTATTACGATGAAAAATTAGGGCAGAACAAAACTATGATTATTGAGGAAGCAGATGATTGGATATTGTCTATTCAGGAAACTGGAAATTGTACAGATGGCTGTCAAATTATTCCTCCTTCGGATTCTACTCGCTCTCAGTTTCAGATTGTGATCAATCAATTTGGTTATGAAATTTACTCTAATTTTTGTCTTAAAGGTCGCAGGATTTCTCCCATCTGGCTATGAAATATGGTAATTAATCACTAATTTGTCTATGTTTATACTTGTTTATATGTATATTATGTCAAAATTACTTGAATTGGTTAACAGTTAAAATTGTAATAATTTTTTTGTCTTCTCGCTATATTGTCAAGAAAGTCTTTCGTTAAAAGATTTTATAATTAATCGTGCTTATATTGTTTACACTATATTGATAATTTAAATCATGTTATTACTTTTTAATAGTTTTGATCATAGAGATACACAACTGAACATTTGTTCTATCACATGAAAATGATAATCAAGTCTTATTTCAATTAAAGCATGTATTACTTTTTTCAAGTAAAATTTTGAGATTTTTGTTCTCCTTTATTTAGTCTCTAACATATACTAAAAATATAAAGATAGGTAGTAAAACTAAATCTTAATTATTCAAAGAAAATTGATGATTAATTATTTAAAAACACTAAAATTTTTATCATGCACTAAAAATACGTTCTGATAAAATAATGGAAAAAACATTAGTAATCTTATAACAGACTCTTAAGAGCTCAGCCCATATCTCCCTTCTAACTTACAAAACCACCAATTAATATTTTTTTTAATTTATCAATTGGGTCAGCCCCAAAACTTGAGACGTCTACTGTATAGACGGTCTGAAGTAAGAATTTGTGATCTTATAAAGCGATGAATAGATCAATTCAACACTGTATTGATAAAAAGAATAATGTTAATATTCAGATAAGTATACTTAATTCTAATTTCTAGTAGCATATTGAAAATATCATACTCGTTGAAAAGTACGTATTCCCCCTAATCCCCTTTGTTGTGTGATTGTGTCAAACAAATGTATCAGTAGTTTGGATAGAATTTTTATTTTAAAGTTATTTATATTTACTTAAAACCGTTGCTCTTCTAAGGGACATCTCTTAGGAGGGAGTATTACTACGTGAAGGGAGGGTGATTTGTTGATCCCATTCTCACCTATATTTGTTTTATTATAAATAATTAAAATTCTTAGAAAAACATGTAAAATAGCAAGTGACTACAAAAAAATTGATATTTTGATAAGATAGAAAAATAGTTTTTAGTTAAGGCGAAATATCAATCTTAATGTTAATGTTTGATCAAAATCTTAACTTGTCTCAGTTAGAGTGAGTACTATCTTTCTCACGTAAAATTTTATGATTGAATATCACCGAGCCATATTGTTCCTCAACTACCCTATATAATCGAAAAAATTAAAAAATATTAATGTTTGGTGAATTTACATTTCATTTAATTGATTAATTGCCTTCGAAAGATCAAAGGGTACACAATTTACTAATGGTAGCTTGGCTAATGTAACAACACAAATGTCTAAGTTCGATGGGCTATTTCCATGAATGAAGTAGGCTATAAAATAAACGGCTTAAAAATTCTTGCACAAATTCTTACTTGAGATCGTCTTTTGTAAAGACAGCTCTCAAAAGCTCAGTTAAATTTTAAATATATATTGTTACAGCTCTAAATATAGATTTGGGCTGGACTTTTGAGAGTCGTCTTTATAAAAGACGGTGACGGTCTCTCAAGAGAGCACCTGAAATTCTTAGGGGTCTATTTTTTTGGTTTTCAGAACAAGGTCGGACCTTAAAATGAGAAAAAGTGTATACGATCTTTTTAAAAGACCTTTTCGTTGATAAGCATAGTATTATAGGTGCTCTCTTGAGAGACCGTTTTTTGTAAAGATGACTCTTAAGAGTCCAGCCCAAATCTATATTTAGAGTTGTAACAATATATATTTAGAATTGGACTGGGCTTTTGAGAGCCGTCTTTACAAAAGACGGTCTCAAATAAAAATTTGTTTATTATCAAATGTTATATTTGACAATACACAATTTTAATAACAATTATATAAATAGTTGAAGTACAGAAAAAAGTTAACAAGGAAATGTGACTTTCAATTTGAATATATCAAAAGAAAAAAAAGGAGCTACTCTTCTGAGAACCGTCTCCCACTGAGACAACATCAAAACAAGAACTTTATATGCTCATAATTTGTATTAGACATGCTTCTGTTGAAGTGCTCATGTGTCACCCACATGTGAGTTGTTCCACATCGGAAAAAAAGAAGACTATGCATCACTTTATAAACTCAAGGAATAACTCCTACTATCACCAATTGGTTTTAGTAGTGAACCTTCTTTGGGTTTATGAGTGAACTACTTCTTCTCCTCCTTGTTTGGGTTGCCCAGACCCATTTTCTAAAATTCTATCAGTCATACAGGAAGACATTATATATTAAGAAGTCCAAATTAATAAAAAACAACAAAAGTATTTAATATCTTAAGTGTCAATTTTAATCAATTTAGTTAAATTTTTAGCAACATTTTAAATTATTTTACGATAAAATTTTCTGAAATAAGAATGTGTACTTCACTATGTCAATCCCTGCTTTGTCTAGAGAAAATTTAAAGTTTAGCCCAGCCCAATTATTCAAAGAAAACAAGTCCTAACCAAGAAAAACGTCAAAATTTTATTCTAAAATAAATAAAAAAGTATCGTATACATAATGAATCATCATCATACATATACTAATTGAGAAATCACTTTCACACGTGGCATATGTAGGATGAGAGTTGAGGAATTCTAATTATTTGTCACGTGTCACTTTAAATCACATTCTTTCTTATTTGCTTCTTATTATCATTTCATTTACTCTAAAGTCTTCATTGCTAATTTTTAGCTTTAATTAAAATTATTAGTCTAAAACATCCTTACTTCTCCCTCATATTCATCACTTATTTTCATCATTCAAATATATAAGACTTTAACTCTTTATTATATTTACCTATAATTCATGTGGGACTAATATTGAATTATCTACTTTGATCAAGTATGTAAATAATTTTTTTAATATATTTATGAAATATCTTTTTATATGTAAATAATTAATAATTTTTCTAAGAAAAAATAACCAATTAATTAAATTACTATATATTTGAAAATTTAAATAATCTCGTGCATTGCACGGGTATTACACTAGTAAGGACTAAGGAGTACATGTGAATTAAGATCATGATGGTGATGAATGATGATGATGTTGGTGGCAACATCCATCAACGAATGGTGTAAACTATGTTGATATCGTGTACTGAGAATGAGTAACATCATCATGATAGACTTGATCATTTACATTTGGCATGGTACCCTCATTCTATGATATATTTTCCTATATCGTGCTAAACATGAACTCCTTGATTCAAAAAAAAATTAATTTACAGAAATTATTATTTAATCTACCATTTACCTAAGTTGATCATATTTTCCTTTTTTTAAAAAAAGTAGATCATATTTTAGTACCATTAAAAATTTTACAAGTTGGATAGTTCTGAACATGTGTAAGATGTCTAACTCCACAATATCTCTTAAAATGTAATTGTTTCAAATATTAATTGATTGATATTATTTTACAATGTTTTCATTATAGCTTAACTTTTTTTTTTTATAAGTTTTAATTTTCAAAATAAATGTAAAACAAAATAAACCTTGAATTTATGGTGTATTTTTTGCCTTTTGGTGTAAGCTTATTTCTACTTGGATTTTGTGATAATGATGCCAATTTGCCAACAAATCTTTCCTTCTGGTAGCCTGAGTCAGTACGACGACGTCCTTGGTAACTAATTGCACTGTTTTTTTAAAAATCTTTTTTTTCCGTTATGTACTTATGTGTGATATATCTTATTAATATAATATTCCTTTTTAGTTTTTTTTTATAAATATTTATTAGTTTTGATTTAAAATTGAGTTATATCCGAGGCCGGCCCCAAGTAAAGGCAAAGCGTGCCTACGCCCAGGACCCCTTACAAATTTTAGTTTTCAGTTGTTGATAAGGTTTGAACTTTTCTATGTATTCAATAGTTTTGGGGCTCATAAATAATCTTTCGCCCCGAGCCCCTAAAAACTTAGGGCCGGCCCTGGTTATATCAGGGCCAAAGCCAAAATTTAGAATTAAAAGAGGCCAATATCTAATAGAAAAAAATTGTCAGGAATAATCCTTACTTTGTACGTTTTCATGTGAATAATCCTACTTTTGATTATTCTTTAATAACCCGAACTTTGCAATATTTTTGCTCACAGCATCCCCCTCCTCAAAGCGACTGGGTATAGCAGTTAAAGATCCGTTTTGTGACCTTTTTTTGTTGCCTTCATCTTTCTCTTTGTTACCTCCATTTCTCCATTGTTAATGTAGGAAAGTTAACATATTTAGGGATATTCTTTATTCTGTAATTATGTCTATTATTCTGTCATTTATTTAGTTGCCATACTTACTCCCTTAGCTGCTGTATATATTCTGGCTTTATCCATTGTTAATATTCAATACAAAGTATTCAAAACCTAATTCTCTGTTTTATTATTCCGCTTATTGTTTATGTTTCATGGTATCAGAGCCAAAAGGTGATTTCAGGGCTGTCGAACACCTTCCTTGGCTTCATCATTTACCTTTGTGATTCCAAATTTTACCTTACCTATGGCTGACTCTGAAATTTCAGAAAACCAAACCCTAACCATGGCATAAATGGAGCATGTGCTTCGTCTGTTCCAACAAATGAATAAACCAAACAAACATGAACCCGAACCAGAACCCGAACACTCAATACCAGATCTAAAAGTATCCGAAAAATTAACCTACCATAACTACACTAAATGGTGCAAGTTAATGCACATAGCCTTAGACTGTAGGGGACGGCTCAAACACATCATTGCCGCCCCTCCTGAACCTGCAGATCCGAATTACAAACAGTGGAGACAACGAGATCCGATAGTCCTTTCATGGATTATCACGAACATTGAGTCTGATTTAGTCAATCAATTTTTGGATTACAATACGGCATGGGATTTATGGAAGGGTATTGAAACCCTTCTTGGCAGTGGAAGAGACGAGCTTCAAATTTTCGATCTTAGTACAAGAGCAAGCACAATCAAACAGAACAGTGACACTATTGAGGTTTACTTTAGTAAACTAAATACCATTTGGAAAGAAATAGATCGGCGGCAACCGAATCCTATGAAAAATGATGAGGACATTACCACTTTCAACAGATTCATTCAAACTCAGAGATTGTACCAATTCCTGGCCGGTCTAGATGAATCTCTTGACAAGGAGAGGCGTGACCTGATAAATCAAGTGCCTCTTCCAACCTTAGACATGGCATATGCGGCGGTTCAAAGGGAAATTTCAAGGCGTGGAATCATGGTCCACACATCATCATCGGGGCATAACCCCTCAGAAATTGGTTGTGGCCTCATCGCTCATCACCGGTCGGAAAAATCGTCACTCCGGCGAGAGGATAGAACAAACTTAAAATGTAGTCACTGTGGTGGTTCGAGACACACCGAGGACAGCTGTTTCAAGCTCGTAGGCTATCCGGATTGGTGGGAGGATCTACAAAAGAAAAGGGCTGCCACCAAGGCACCGGTACACCGGGTCGGCGGCAAAGCCCTTCTCAGTGCAGCAGAGGTCACCGGCGAAGAGGATCTCAACCATGGAGGTTTGTATGGGGAGACAATAATGGAGGATAAGCATGAAAACCAACCCAGAAATAAAGAAGAAGAGAGAGAACCACAACCAAGAGAGAGAAACAAAAAGCCGGCCATGAGAGAGGGAGGGAATGAAAACTTTCCTTTCTTAGCTTTTTATAATGAAACACCCTCAAACCCTAAGATACTTAACCCTATCCCAAACCCACGGCCCAATTCCAAAGGAAATCAATAAATTAATTTCTCTTTATTATCTCTTCAAAACCGGCCCACCCCACAAATACAAGCCCAAACACATTCCTCAAACCCACATAACTCTATAATTAAAAATTCACCTTGGATTTTTGATTGTGGATCCACCGACACCATGACCTTTGACCCACATGACCTTATCCATCATAAGCCCATAACCCGATCTCACATTAGAACTGCCAATGGAGAGTGTGTCCAAGTTCAAAGTGTTGGTTCCGTTCATGTGTCTCCCTCTATGCATTTAAAAAATTGTTTACTGGTTCCGAGTTTGTCACATAAATTGCTTTCTGTTAGTCAGCTTACTTGCGAACTTAATTGTACTATTCTTATGTCTTCCACTGGTTGTGTTGTGCAGGATGCTCAGACCGGGACAGTCATTGGGCATGGTATTGAACGAGGAGGATTATACTATGTTGATGAGACGACTCCAAAAGGTCAAGCTTTGCTTGCTCGCGGTTCATCTGATCAGCTCTTCTGGTTATGGCATCGACGTCTTGGTCATCCTTCCCTAGCTTATTTAAAATATTTGTTTCCTTCAGTTAAGAATAATACGTTGACTCTTGATTGTGAGACTTGTGTTTTGGCTAAAAGCCATAGATATTCTTATTTGCCGAGTGTTTCTCGTACTAGTACTCCTTTTTCTTTGATACATTCTGATGTATGGGGGCCAGCCCCTGGTCTTGCTACTAGTACTTATTCTTATTATGTTTTGTTTGTGGATGATTGCACTCGTATGAGCTGGGTTTATTTTCTTAAACACAAGTCTGAGGTTTTTTCCGTGTTTGTTATTTTTTATAATATGCTTCGCACCCAATTTCAAGTTGCTCCCAAAATCTTGCGTTCTGATAATGGAGGAGAATTTGTTAATAACTCTATGCAACAGTTCTTTTCTGATCATGGCATGATACATCAAACTTCTTGCCCATATACCCCTCAACAAAATGGAGTAGCCGAACGTAAAAATCGTACCCTTCTTGAAATTACTCGCGCCTTACTCCTTGAATCTAATACCCCTGCCTCTTTCTGGCCTGAAGCAGTTGCTACTGCTACTTATCTCACCAACCGTTTACCCTCCAAACCTCTCCACTATCAAACTCCTCTCGCCTTACTCCTATTCCTCCTTCTCATTCCCTTCCACCTCGAGTTTTTGGGTGTGTGGTGTATGTTCATCTTCCTAAACACAATCGAACCAAACTTGAACTACGGGCTCTTAAGTGTGTGTTTGTGGGATATGGGGTGCATCAGAAGGGATATAGGTGTTATGATCCAATACATAATCGGATGTACACTACCATGGACTGTGATTTCTTTGAGCAGTCTTATTACTATACCCAGCCTCGTCCTCAGGGGGAGACTACTAGTGATGACTTGAGCTGGTTATTATGTCCAGTTGTAATTGATCAGGAACCAAAAGAACAAGTAGGCGAAACCACACAGGTTGTCACTGAAAACATAGTATCTCCTCTTCAGACCGATCTTTAGACTAACTCTGTCCCACCTACTGAGCATCCGGAAGAGTTACAGGAGGTAAATTCTGATGACCCTGAAATTGTTGAAAACATTCCTGATAACAATGTTGCAGATGTAGAGTTGCCACACAGGTATTGTAACACCCCGTGAATTTTTAATTAAATTAATATTCGAAATCAAAATAAAATAATATTAATCCAGTATAAGAATTTGAGTGAGTCAATATGCGACAAACGGTTTCGACATTTGTCGCATAACAAGTTATCGTTATTTATCTGATTTAATATTTCTATGAGTATTAAAATTCAAATTTAGACAATTAAATTCTATTTAGAGTACTTAATTAGTTAATAAAAAAAATTAAATAAATAAATGTGTTAATTATGGCCGGCCATGGGGGGGAAATTGGAGGGGTTTTGTAACTCCTCACTTAATTGGGGTGTTAATGTGTATTAAGGAGGGGGTTAAGGAAGATAGAAGGTTGCCTTTTGCTCTTAAGTTGCTAGATTGGAGTGTAAATCTTCATACCTTAACTTGTTCTTTCATTTGCATTTGCTCACAAATCAAACAAAAGAAAACTTCTCCCTTTTTCTTCTAGATTTCGGTTACTATAAAAAAAAAAAAAAAAACTTTGTGATCATTCAATCTATTATTCAAGGGTAAGTATAGTTCAATTGTTAAAATTATATTTTCTCTTTTAAAGAAAATTATATTTTTTTTTCCTTTCTTTCTTTAAAATAAGATGAAATCCTATGACTTTTTAGGAGGATTGAGTATTTTGTGTTATTTTTAAGTATATAATTCTTTAACAAAATTAATTTGTTAAAAGGGTTAATACAAATTGTGTTAAGTTTTTCATTTGATTCATATTCTTTAACAAATTCAAATTTTGTTATGAGAATAGAACCTTTTTAATATCTAAATTTATTTTATGGGCTTGACATCCCTAGCAAAATTTCAATTTGTTAGGAGGTGTTTAGTTATGTGAATTAAAAGTAATAAACATTCATGTTTTATAATTTTGTGAATAAATTCCTTGACAAAATTTGATTTGTTTAAGGGATTGGATTTATTTATATAAGAGATTGGAATCATATGGTTTGGCTTATGATTTCTATCAAAGTTTATGATAAATCGATTTGTACAACGATTAAATATTAAATTCTATTATTATTTAAATTTATTATTTGAGTTTGAATGGTTCATGTTGGTGATGGATGAGTTACGTGGGAAATAGTATTATTTGTGATGGTTGGTATTGTTAAGAGATTGTGTATTAAGAAATTGAATTTATGTTGTTTTACGATTCGGTTTTCGGTATTTTCTTAGTTATGAAATTATTAATCGAAATTCGATGTTGTTACATGGCACGAGTTTCCGGACAGCCATAGCTGTCCCGGAAGTGACGCCTCACATCCCTATAAGTAGGACATGTTTTTCGTGTTATTTTGATGAATCGGTATATTAAAAAGTTGTTTAAACGCTTAAAATAATTAAAAATAGCAAACGAATTTTAGAAATTCTAAAATTTCGTGTCCAAGGTAATTGATGCGTTCCGGACGCAGTGGTGAAGTCGGATTTTTCATTTGGATTTTCTAAACTGTCCGAATTGACAGTTTAAGTTTCTGGTTAAAATGGAATTTTTGGATTATTTGTAATTTGATGAAATCAATTAAAATTATTAAATTTTATTGATATATTAGTGGTATGGAATGAGTTAGAGGTGAAAACACGTTCTAATACGTGCTCGTTTGGTGTGTTTGTTTGTTTAGGACCTCGATTCATAAGAGGGTGAAATTCCTGTAACGTTTGAATTATCGATATTTGCTGTTGCTTAAAAGGTACACGCTTAGACCATACTTTATCTGTGGATGCTCAAGTAATGTTGTTTCATTCTTGGTTATTGCATTGTGACTCACATAAGGATTAGACACTCCAAATAATTTGAAAGAAGTTAATTTGGAAATTGAGGATGGATGTGTTGGGTAGCCCAAAGGGGTTAAGTTTTGAAATGAATTATATAAATTTTGTTCCCATGGCAGTTTTGGATCATTACGGTCACCATGGGGGTATGCATACTTTAACCTTTGACGACCCGAACAGGACGGGCAACGTCTTAGGTCGGTGGTTGCCTTGGGATTAGCTCTCCCAAGTGTATTCCTCCAAATGATTTGGATTATTACTTGGACGACCCGAAAAGGACGGGCAACGTTTCAAGTTGGGTTTTGGAATAAATAAATTTTAGAGCCTTTGCATGTTAGGATGAACACGTTGTTTGTTTTCCACTTGTTGATATTTTGTATGTTGTCTCTGACGTGTATTGGATTGTTCTTTGAACTTGCTTCCGTTGTCAATCGACGACTAGCAGGTTGATTGCAGGTGGGAATTGGAGTGAGGTTGAAGTTAGGATCACGTCACCCAAGACCGCGTTATATGTAATAATAAACATAGTAGAAATAATTTATTTTTGTGTAATGGATTTAAGATTAGTTCGTTTTGACGTTTCGTTAGTGGAGGCCGTTGGGTTCTCAAGTTGTATCGTGAACTTTATAAACCTGTCACTACTATATGTTTTATTTTATGCTTTGTTATATTCCCTTATCGTTGGGACGTTAACGATCTTGGATGGGAATTATCCCTCTAAGAGTCCAGTTGTGAACCGGATTCATATTTTCATGTGATTATCCGGCTCAGAACCGGACCGTTACAGGTATGAATTGCCGCCTAGGAGTACGAGAGGTGTACCACCTAAGAGATATGATCCAGAGTTTGAAGCACAAAGATCTAGATATCCTCTTAGTAGAGAAAGCCATGTCAATCTCTCTCTCTCTCAGCTATTGCCTTTAATACTGCTCTCTACTCCAATGACATACCAAGAAATGTTGAGGAAGCTCTACAGGATCCTAGATGGAAGAAAGCAATGGAAGAAGAAATTTCTGCCCTGGACAAGAACGAAACTTGGGGAAAATGTGAACTACCAGAAGGGAAGAGAACGGTAGGTTGTAAATGGGTATACACTATAAAGTGTCGAGCAGATGGTACGATTGAAAGATTCAAAGCCAGATTAGTAGCCCAAGGGTATACACAGACTTATGGAGTTGATTATTCATAAACTTTCTCTCCGGTAGCAAAACTTGATACTATCCGTGTTCTGTTCTCTGTTGCTGCAAATAAGGATTGGCCTCTGCATCAATTTGACGTAAAGAATGCGTTTCTTCATGGAAGAATAGAGGAAGAGGTATACATGAGAGCTCCTCCAGGTTTCTCAAATGGCTATAAACCAAGAGATGGGTGTAAGCTAAAAAAGGCTCTTTATGGTTTGAAGCAGTCTCCTAGAGCTTGGTTTGGACGATTCACAGCAGCCATGAGAAAATTTGGGTACAAACAGAGTAACTCAGATCATACTTTGTTTATCAAGAAGCGACAGGAAAGAATCACATGCTTCATCATTTATGTAGATGATATGATTATTACTGGAGATGACAAGTCTGAGATTGATACTTTGAAGAAGCAACTCTCTAGTGAATTCGAAATGAAAGATCTGGGGAAATTAAAGTATTTCCTTGGCATTGAAGTTCTGAGATCAAAAGGGTGTATCTTTATAAGCCAACGGAATATATTTTGGATTTACTTACAGAGACTGGCATGATTGATTGTAAACCAGCAGAAACTCCTATTGTAACTCATCATGGGTTACAGATGATCGAGGGAGAGAAACTTGCAGATAGGGGACAATATCAGAGATTGGTTGGGAAACTTATTTATCTTGCTCGCACTAGGCCAGATATTGCATATCTGGTAAGTGTTGTAAGTAGATTTATGCACCAACCACAAATTCATCATATGGCAGCTGTTATGAGGATTCTAAGGTATCTTAAAGGTACCAGTGGCAGAGGGATATTCTATATGAAGAATGGACACTTAGATCTGATTGCCTACACAGATGCTGATTGGGCAGGAGACAGAGATGATAGAAGGTCTACATTTGGATACTTCACTCTTATTGGAGGAAACTTAGTTACATGGAAGAGTAAGAAACAGAAAGTGGTTGCTCTTTCAAGTGCAGAAGCAGAATTTCGTGGCATTGCAAAGGGAATAACTGAAGTGATGTGGTTAAAGAAACTTCTAAGTGAGTTAGACTTTCCTCAAAAACAAAGTTGCAGACTCTTTTGTGATAATAAAGCAGCTATTAGTATCTCAGAAAATCCGGTTCAACATGACAGAACCAAACATGTGGAGATCGACAGACATTTTATTAAGGAGAAATTGGAGAATAAGATAATAAGTCTTCCTTTTGTCAGATCAAAGGACCAGCTTGCTGATATTCTCACAAAAGTCGTTAGTTCTGAGGTGTTCAAACAGACATTATGCAAGTTAGGTATCGGTGACCCGAAGACCTAACTTGAGGGGGAGTGTAGGAAAGTTAACATATTTAGGGATATTCTTTATTCTGTAATTATGTCTATTATTCTGTCATTTATTTAGTTGCCATACTTAGTCCCTTAGCTGCTGTATATATTCTGGCTTTAGCCATTGTTAATATTCAATACAAAGTATTCAAAACCTAATTCTCTGTTTTATTATTCCGCTTATTGTTTATGTTTCAGTTAACCCAAACCTTAGGAGAGAGAAAATTCAAATTATTCATTCACTTTTTTTTCCTCTTTTTTCTACAAAAATGAATTCTCATTGTTCTTCGGCATACAGTAGAGGTTCAAATTTGAATAAGAGTGTTAAATGTGAGCATGAATTTGTTGCAAAAATTGACAATGGCGAAGAACGGTTCTATTTATGTCCAAAATGGCTTGTAAGTATTTATTTATACTTTATTGTATACATGTATTGAATTTCAGATTATAATTTGATGAACATTTGTAATGGTAGGATGCCAATTGCAAATTTTTTAAGTGGAAATATGATGTGGTTTGTAAAGAAAATCAAATTGAAACATTGGATTGCTTAGATTGATTGGAACTTGCTCTCTTCTAAGATTTGGGTTAACAATGGAGGAATGAAGGTAACAAAGAGGAAGGTGAAGGCAGCAACTATAAGGTAGAAAACATGTTACAAAACGGACCTTTACCTGCTATACTCGGTCAATTTGAGGAGGGGGATGTTGTGAGCAAAAATGTTGTAAGTTCATATTATTTATGAATAATCAAAATTAGGGGTTATTCACAAGAAAACGTTAAAAATAGGAATTATTCTCGACAATTTTTCCTATCTAATACCCTTCCGTTCACTTATGTTTGTCGATTTGAGTTATCTATTGAAATTAATATATTTACATATATATTTATATGAGATTTTGTTAGATTAATCTTAACTTATTTTTTATGTATTAAATGTGTAAAGAAATATTAAAGTTTAAAATTTGCTTTGAAAATTGTGTAAAAAGTAAAATGGACAAAAAAACAGAAAAAGTACATTAATTAGCATAAAAACGATATTTAGCTAAATAATTCTTAATCAATAACTATGATTTGTAAATCACCATAAAAAAACAAATCATATAACAATAAAATAAACAAAATCAAAAAAGGTAAATTAAAATCACAAAACTCTCGCCTAATCAAATCAGTATTTGGCTAAAGCATAAAATGTAAAAGTTGAATATGCTTTGTTTAAACACTATGATGGCTGCACATTGCCGGATTCCCTGTTGTTTTCCATCAATGAATCTGCTTTATTTAATTTTTTTCCGTTTCTTTTTTTATCCTCTCTTTTTCATTTTTCTTTATAATAGATTCTTATACTTCATCTTGTATGGTTCACAAACATAATCAATGATTGTCATTAGCTTACCCTGGGTTTGTAAAGCACAAGATGGATTCATCTATACAAAAAAGCTGAAGAATGGGGTGTTTGGCAATTGATTGTCGACCGTTGGGGTTCACTTTTTTAGTTGGCTTGTTTAACTAATTTGAAATGTTGGCTGTTTTTGTTGGTTTGTAAGCTACTTGAAAAAACCAGTTGTTTGTGGAGATGTTTGGTAAATTTGAGTATTGGTTGTTAGCTTTTTATTGGAGAACAAGTGGGCCAACAAGCCAACCAAAAAGCTAGTTGGAACTTGGAACAACTTTTTTATTTTAGCTTAAAAGCCAGCTTTTCAACTGCTTTAAAACCCATTTACTAAACACTTTTTTTAGTTGTTTGACCAACAAAAAGCCAAAAACTAAAAGTCAACCAAAAAGCCAAGCCAAAAGCCATGAACCAAACCATCCCAATGTCTTACGGGTTTGTAAATTTAGGTAATTAAGTACAAATACTGTTCATTTCAAAAAAAAAATTCAAACATTGTTAATTTATTGTATGTTATTGGTTATTGGGTAAATAAGCAAATTAGTGTCTTGCCATATAGAAAAATTTAATACTCTTAATATTATTTTAAACAATAAAATACCCACATTTGTATTTCAATTTTAGCTTAGAACCTCTAAGATATGAGACAATCTTATTTGAGTAGAAAGCAATGAACCATATATTGGGTCACTCTTAAAGTAAATGTGTCAAAAGTATAGTTAGGCAAAATGAAATAACACCAGATTTTCAGCAAATAATGGGCATGAACTAACTGATGAACTATGTTTTCTTAAGAAAATACTCGTAGCAATGCAATATGGGAAATGGGATCATATAATTATGAGAGAGCCAATTTGTGCTACCAATTAAAGGCTAATGTCACTTTTGACTGTGAATTCAAATTGACTATTTTTTGGTCGAATCTCACTAATGTCTATATCAGTTTGTTTTATTCGAAGAAATGCTTAATTTCATGTTGGTGCTAAATCACATCATCAATATTTATTTATTCAGCTAGTCTCCTGAGAGACTCTCTTTCTCTTTAAGAGGCGTCTCTCAGACCCAATCCATCAAAGCTTATTCTCTACTTTATATTTTGTTTATGGGAGATGGTCTCTCAAAGAGACCGTTTCTCACAGAAATTTGTGTTATTCATATGGCCTTAATTCTATTTGTTTCACTTCTCGTTGGTTCTTGTGGGACTCTCTTTGTCACATTTTCTAAGGACTTATTTTCTTAAAGACTTATAGTTTTAGTGTTTTACGATAATGCACCATTTATTACTTCTACGGTAGATTTGATTGTCGATAATAAATATTGAAAATGTTCATAGAGGTAAATGTAAATGTGTAAATTAGATGGTTCATTTTTTAAAAACAGACATTCTATAAATCATTTTTATTACTATCACTTTGTACCAATTACAATTAAACGCGCCGTTAAAGTGATAGAGAAGATTTTAATTCTATAATTACACGTATAACTTGCAGACTTTTCTATATATTGTTAATTGACTTTTTTTCTATGTTATATATATTGGTGATTGATTTTTTTCGATCGGAAATTTCAACTAATTAGACTAAAGTAGAGAGATAAAGGATGACAATGTATGCAACCCTTGTTTCAGTTTACAAATTTTTACATATATTAGTAATATAGAAATTCACCTGGCTTTTTGCACTCAAAAATTGTAATTTTTACAGTAAAGTAAAAAAAAACGTTTTAAACTCGAAATTTAAACGTTAAGGTGCCCACAAATAAACAACCACCCCACTATCTATTACAAACTAACAAAATTACAATACAAACATAAAAGTATAGTTACATTTTAGTGTCTTTAAATTTTAAGCATTGTCAAAGCAAGAAGTTGAAACAACATAACATAGCAGATAACACAATGCTGGTGTCACAAAGCAACAAGGTATTTTCAGTGTGTTGCTATCAAAAGCAAATAAGTTACTTCATCCGTACATTTAATTTGCAGCATTTTCTATTTTGGTCCATCCCGTTTAATTTGCATCATTTTTATTTTTGGAATATGACCCACCACTTCCTTTTAATCTCATCCATACATTTTAAATTTCTCTTTAACTTCAACCACACATTTCATTCTCTCTCTCCATTTATTACCATTATCTACTTTGTTCTTAAAAAACATTAATTTTCTCTTTGGTTCGAACGGAGGAAGTAAATTACAACAAAGTGGGACCATTTCTACTTTATTTTTTTTTGTTGGTATGGCTTCACTTGACTCCAAATAAACTACTTTTGGCATTCAATTAATCATTGTTCAAACAAAATCTAAGCGGCTTTCATCACCCTAAATAAAGGCATGAATATAAGAAAAAGCATTTTTCTGTACTGGAGTCTGCAGTAAACACAAGAAAAAATTATTTTTAAGAATTTGAGGATTTAATAAAGAATTATTATTAATTTTGCTACAAAGTAAAAGATGATTTTTTTATATAGGTAAAAATGATGATTAAGTTGTAGTCAATGCGGCAAAATAAGGTCAAATTACACCCAATAACCCAACATTACACCACACCTCAATCATGTCTATCTATGCATTATCATGTTGAATAGTACTCTATATGAATATTAAAACGTGTAATCAATTCTTATGAATTTGACATGTCTCGTACTAAGTTAAATAGCTTAATAATAGAGACTTTTAACTTATGAATTTTTTGTTTTGAGATCTTTTCACCGTGACACGGTCTCACACAAAACGGACTGTTTAATTTTTTATTATAATTTAATTTCTTGTCATTTATTATTGAAAGTTGTTTTTTAGGACTATATGTGATGTATGGTTACAGACAATATAATTAGTGCTAAGGTCTAAATCCTAGGCAGATCAATGATTAAACCAGGAAACAGTCATTATGTTTAAGTGGTAGGAATACGCATATTATACTCCCTCCGTCAATTTCCATAATTGAGAAAGATAATTATATTTAAGATAATACTCCCTTCGATTTATTTTAAATGTCCCATATTTTTATTGGGCAAAATCATATTAATTGTCTCATTTCCTTTTTTATCTATCTTTTTTTTATCTAAATATCTCTACTTTTCCAATTTCCAATACCCAACTACCACTTTTATAATTAATTTAATCAATTAAAATACCCAACTATCACATTTTTAATAGACCCCACACCACCCTTAATAACCGTGAAAACCCAAATGGGACATCTAAAATGATTCGGACGGAGTAGTAAATAAATAAAGAGAGAATAAATTATGTGGATGAAATTAAAAGAGATTTAAAATATATATATGAGAAAAAAAAATGATGGTTCATTATCCAAAATAAAATAAAGATAAATTAAATAAGACAGACTAAAATGAAAAATATGGTCGCATTCTCATGTATGGATATGAGTTGTCGCCGTCCTTCCCTCCCCAAACCGTATCCATAATTTACCATGTACGGGATACACTAGATAGGATGACGATGATGAAAGTAAAATGAAAAATAATACAAATTTAATGACACAAGAGTACTTCTTACTACAAAACAATTGTATAGATATATATATTTACGTACTCATCTATATTTGACTATAGATCTTTGGTATTTTAGTGTATACCAAAGCACATACTCACATGTTCCGATAGAATTTCATTAAAGAGAAAATTAAGGATTTTTAAGAAAATTGTAATAAATGAAAGGAGAGAATAAATTATATGTATGAAATCAAAAAAAAAGTTAAAATATATGGATGAGATTAAAAAAATAGTGGATCATTGTCCAAAAATAAAAATAATGTAAATTAAGTTATAAAATAGATCAAAATGAATATTGCTTCAAATTCAATGGGACCGAGGCAATACACAATTGACTAAATGCCCAAAATCCAGCATAATAGATCGACTTAGTCCACACTATTTTAAATGTGCATTTATGCATTAAATTAAAAATATAAATTAAGATGAAAATTTACTATTTTTGTACATCGCATACTTAAAAGTGTATGCCAAGTCTATATGAAAATTTTGTTAATTAGGAAGAGAATAATTATGAAGGACAATTGTTATATGGTCCCAAAAATTGTAAAATTGTAAAATTGTTGTAAGCAAAATGTTTTGACGGAATGCTCCATAATTGAACCTGTGTCATCCTAATATATATATCCTCTAGATTTAAAATGTAGTCTAATCTCACAATTGAAAACATGCCCAATCAATTTGACCCACAACTGATCAGGCTTAAATCAGCATGACATATAATACTCAAAAACCTAATATAAAGCTCATCCCTAATTAATCTCGCTCACAGTGTAAATTAAATGATATTTCAATTAGCCGACACTACAACATAATTTGCTTTTAGTGGGATATATTTAGCGACATTTAATTTAAATGTCGCTATATCAAATTTCTTATAGTGTATATAGAGAATTTAGTGACATTTATTAGACCCTTTAGCAGCATATTAAAAAGTCACACTAAAGTTTTTAGCGACATAGGATCTAGTGACATTTCTCATAAATGCCACTATAGACTATAGTGACAATTACAAATGCCACTAAAGACCAAATTAAGTGTCGCTAAATCACTTTATGGTAGAACTTCAAATAAAAATCAATAATTATTACACTAAAAATATGAATTAGTGACATTTTTTTAATGCCACTAAATCTAATGTTGCTAAAAGCTAAATTTGTTGTAGTGCGAAATTAACTTGTTCCAGCCTGTAACAAGGGGGTGGGTATGTTTTCAACAAATTATGAGAACAGTTGGGATTATTAAAAAATAATTGATAGTTGGGATTATTTTTGACAAACGGGTGATAGTTGGAATTATTTTGAGCAAATTTTCCTTGATTAAACTACTTGTTCTAACTCAAATTATGTAGAATACACTTAGCTTCAAAGTGAAAATAACTATTTACTAATGCATGGTGGTAGGAAATTAGTTCCTAACTTTCTTGCTCAATCCTCCTCCTAACCTTGGCTTGATTGTGAGTGAAGTTGTTAGCAATTTGCTTACAAGACACAGTAAGAAATTAGGGCTGAAACTATGTTCATACAATATAAAACACTACGCATGCCAATTTGACAATAGCATGCCTTCACCCCAACACAAAACCAATCTCTATTACCCTTTTCAACTCTTTGTCTCTTGAAAAAGACAGCTTCATATATAGTCTCCTTTGTTCTTGCGTATTAAGGATCGTATTGTACGGTCTCGTATACAAGAAATTGTCATTGTTATACATTGTAATAAATTAAAAATAATACTCCCTCCTATTCGGAGTAATTGGGACATTTTTTATGTGGCGTATTCACATTAATTGTCAAATTTTCTTTGTTGGCTATGATTTTTTTTATCTAAATACCACATGTTTACACAAGTAATCAACAAAATACCTCATGTTCACACTACTTACAATATCCCTACTACCTTAACAATTAATTGAATTAATTAAAAATACCCTAACTACCATCTTTTTGATGGACCCCATCCCACTCTTAGTATCCGTGTCCAGCCCAAATGTCCCAATTACATTGAATAGGAGGGAGTAATATATGTAAATTGTGTTGATGATATTAGAAGAGAGACGAAATGTGTGAATCGAAATGTAAGAAGATAGGGTAATTATTTCATAAAAGAAAATTATAATAAAGTAAAATGGACAGACTAAAAAGAAAATTATGTAGACATATGGAGATTGGATAATAAGCAAGCATCCTAGTTTTGGGTATGCGACAAAGTTTATAGCTGCTGATTTTTGCCTTTATTGAGTATATTTATTTGAACAACAGGGAGTACCGATCATTTTGTTGATTTTTAAGCTAATTGAATAAATAAATTGTATGTTTAGAAAATATTTATAAAATTAGGTATTGGTTAAAACTGGACCAACAAGTCATATTTAAAATCATTTAGTAAATGAACCCACCATTTACTTTAATTTTATTTATACACTTAAACTTTCCCCACAGAATTTAAAATCTCTTTGTTCATTATCATATAAAAGTATCTAACTTTGAAATAAAAATACTTCATTTACGTACGCTATAAGGCTAATTTAAAAAATTAGTATTCTAGTATTTTTTTTTTTGTCTTTTTAATTAACTAATAAGCTATAAAATCGAAAATCAACTAAAAAAACAACTATCAACCAACCAACTCTTATTAGATCATTAATTCTTAAATGACACAATTTCATAGTAAGATTATTTTCATTGGACTGATCAATATAATTTAATTTATTAAAATGATCATTTATAATTTAAAGTAATTAATTAGATAAATTAACTAATCATATGGATCATTGTTGTTAAAATCGCGATTCTACGATTTTACGATCCAAAAACAAGCGAGCGATTTGAATCGCAAGTAGAATCTTAAAGTTGTACTTTAGAATCTTACGATTCTAATTGGAATAAACTTTTTAGAGGTAGAATCATAACACGATTCTACTATTCTACGAATTAACGATCCGATTTTACTAATATAATATGAATTATTTTTAATTTTTTTTATATACTATTTTGTACTAATTTCTTTCACATATGCACATAAATTTCTAATTTTTCATCATGAAAACTTTGATATTGTTAGTTCTGATATAAAAATAGCCTCAAAATGAGTTATTATTAAATAAGTGATTATAATAATAAGAAACACAGTGGCGTGACGAGAGACTAGTGATGAAATTGTGCCTTGTTTACCGTCTTGTTATCGTAGACGTACGTAACGTACATGATCTATATTTGCAATAAATTTATTTATTTTTGTTTAGGTGAAAATTGACTCCTATTACACACTACAGTTAAAGCTTTTGAACTATCCAAATCTAGTTAATTTGACAAATACAAAAACCGATTTTTAGGAATCACTAACAAAGTGGGTTAACTTTGTTTTGTAGTGTTATTCAAATTAAAACACCCTTCTGCTTTTTTCATTATTTAATTAGTTGTCTTTTTTATTTTATTACATTTTCTTTTGGAATTACTTTTTTGTGTTTCTTTTCTCTCCGTATGATTTCCCCTCTAATTTATCACTCCCTTAGAAATACAACTATAAATAACTAAATATTGCAAAATTTAAAAGTTTGATATTATCTTAATTGGAGGCTTGGTGCAAATACTATCTTTTATAAATAAGATCATGAAATCAACAGAATATCACTCAAAAGTATAAAGTCTAACAATTAATAAAACTGAAGAATAAAATAGATTTTTAAACCTGTTTGACTTATATTACAATTTACATTTTAAGTTTGACATTAAATGATGACCAATGCATAGTAATTAGTAAATAAGAAACATGTATGAACTCATATTCCATCTTATATATCTTATAACCCAAGTACAATTGAAGTAAAAATCAAGAAAAATAATTTTAAGTGATAAAAATGTATATTTCATAGAATGGAAAAATATGTAGATGAGATTAATAATGAGTAAGTTAAATATTTCTATGCGGATAAAAATTTAAAAAGTTGTTTTCTAAATAATTAAAGATATATAATTGAAAAAATTGACATTAATAATCCAACCTTTCACTCATCCGCTACGAATAATTGCACCTTTTGATTATTTTCTAATAATTCAACCTTTGTGATAAATTTGCTTACAACATACGTTATTACTAATAATGGGTAATAATAGGATATGTTGCTAGCAAACTATTTTAAAGGTTGGATTATTCACAGCGAACTAAGGGCAAACGTTGGACTATTAGAAAATAATCAAAAGGTTAAATTATTCACAGCGAATGAACAAAAAGTTGGATTATTAATATAAATTTTTCCTACATAATTTTAATTTAGTTTTTGTTACAAGTCAGTTGAAGAGATGATAAAGAAAAGGTGCCACAAGAATCAAACACAAGTTTTTTCTATGATTCAACTAAAATAAAATTTAATTCTCAAATATTAATACAATTAAAATTGAACTTATAAAATTTACAAAAAAATACATACTCCATGATACAAGTATTTGTACACGAACACGTATGTTTGAGTTGTAGTTTATAGAGAAAGAATGTCTAGGAAAGTGAGAAAGACACAATTCTAAAGAAAACAATAAACTTTAGAACTCCAGAAAATCACACTGTAATTCCCATCTGTCTTCATGACCCAAGCAAAGAATCACAAATATTAACATGCAAAATAAATCTAAAATAAAAACTAATTAATAATTTATCAACTTAGGACCATATTGTTATTGCCCAAAAAAATAGCCACATAAAAGCTAAAGTTTTCAGTCTCTGTATTCGAGACTGGAAACATTACCCCACGCCCAATCTCTCTCTTTTCCACCTTCTTTACACTCTTTCTCATGTTTAATCGCAAATCATAATGTTTATGCATATATCACTAATCACAAATCATAATGTTTATGCATATATCACGGCTAATGTGTAACAAAAAATATAATCTTTTGAATCGTCTAATTATGTATTTTTACAATATTTATTTTAATGACGGTTAGGTATCCATAACTCAAAATATAAATTACAAAATAATGCGTTGGACAGAATGATAAAGTGATTGTAATAAATTCAATGAAACGAACGAAGTATATATCTTACCTTGTCCTTCAAATAAATTATAATTTCTTATGGGAACATCAACAGACAAAGTAATACTTTTGACATAAGTCCATACAAACAATTTATTAGTAAAAAACATTAATACAATATGAATTCAGACTTGTATAAGAAGTAAATTTTTTAAAAGTTTGGACGGACCCAATTAAAATTATCCCTCTTATCGTGAGACGGTTATAAGAAAGAATTAGTGTACTTTTTAAACATTAGTATAAAAATACAACATGTTTTGATCATAACACTATGTATTAATTCCTACAACCCATCTTCACATGGTCATAACTCCAACAATAAAAACCAACCCATTTTTCAATTGGGTTCATACTTCATACCATTTTAATAACCCATTTCCCCTTCTCTCTAAAACCAAGAACAATTAAAGGGTACAGTTATTCAGAAGCAGTAGAATAGAAGCAAGTATTCATTTTGTTTGTCATCTTTCCCATTCAAAACCTTGGAAATGGTGTTTTAAACACAAAAATAATAAATACCCATTATAAATAAATAATTAAAATTTCTTTTTTGGGTTCTTTATAATGCAATTAAGTGGATTTATATGGGAAAAATCAGGCAACAATTTCTATACAAGTAAAGGATTGAGAAGAAGAAAAAGACAATATCAATGTAGACAAGAAGAAGAGATAAAACAGAGTAGTAGCATGGAATTTAATGGCTTATTCAAGATCTATTCAATCATTTATATCTTCTTATTTGTTTCTTCTTCTCTGCTTTCCCCTGTTTCTTCTTCAATGGATTCTGATTTTGACTATAAACTAAGCAATGAAACGCATCGTTTTCGGCCTGGTGAACAACTTCAGAGATTAAGAAGAATCAGAGAACATCTTAAAAAGATCAACAAAACTCCTGTTAAAACTATTCAAGTATGTATTTTTTTTCCTCTGTTTTTCATTCAAAGATTCATTTTTTTTAGTTTCAAATGAATAGATCGTTTTAAAATGACTGGTTAAATCATGTGCACATCGTATTTATCTAATTATCTAATGTTGCGATAAAACACCAATCGAAAAGAATCTCTTATCTAAAAATCAAATATCAATATTAGCTTAAGCTTTGAGACGAGTCATTTAATAAAAATAAAATTCATGTTGTGATAAGTTAGTAATTATTTGAATGAATGCAACTATGCAAGTGTTAATGTTTATATTGTTTGCTTTATGTTAATAGAGTGTAGATGGGGATCTTATAGATTGTATATTGGCACATCAACAACCAGCATTTGATCATCCTATGTTACAAGGTCAAAAACCATTGGTATGTTTCGCTTGTTTTGTGTCATTAAATTTGATACATTACATAAAATTATACTTTTCAAATTATAATTTAAAATTGTTTTTAATATAAAATTTTGTTTATTTATATTTTTTAAAATTATTTTTGAAAATCTTCAGGAAGAACCAGAGAGGCCAAAAGGGCAGGAAAGTAACAGTATGTTCGAAGAAAGCATCCAATTATGGCATTTAACAGGAGAAGCATGCCCAGAAGGAACAATTCCAATAAGAAGAACTATTGAAGATGATATAATGAGAGTTAATTCTATTAGAAGATTTGGAAGAAAACCCAGAAGAGTTAGAAGAGATTCTACTGGCTCTGATCATGAGGTAATTTTTTTTTTTTTTTTTACTGCTTCCCTCCAAATTTATTTTAAATAAATGATTTATGGTAAATTTTCTCAAAATTTAATGTAAATTCATATTTAAATAAAAGGAATAAGAAAAAGAAAAGAAAAGGCAAAGTACTTGAGCTTCTCCATCATTATCACCATAAGTCTCTTAGTGAACACTAGGCAAAGGGGTCAAAAGACACTGGAAAAGAACTTATTAAAGTTTCTGCTTGTCCCTCTTCTATTTCCTTTTTTTCATTCACCAATAAATTACAATTAATAAAAAAAATTTTTAAAAAACTATTGCATTCATATAGTTATGGGCTTTGGTTTTATAAGATATAATTACTATTTACAATTAAAAGTTAATTTTTATTATTTAAAATGGAATTTCATTTATTATTTATAAGATATTAAAATTGATGTGTGTGATTTGGTGACAAATTACTATTTTATCATACTTCATTTTAAAAATTTACAAATAATTTATCAGATTTTTAATAAATAATATTCTTATGTTTCATTTAATTAGCTACATTTTAAATTTCGATGTGACATTTTTATTATTATGATCTAAATGTAGCAATTTAAGCAGAAAAAAGAAAAGTTTTATACTACCTCTTATTCATCTAAAATGTGCTATTTACTTTATGCATTCTATCCAATGCACTTATTCGATCCTTATTATATCGAGTTATGTATAATTAAAAATTATAAAAAGTTGATAATAATAATCTTTACATCAAATAAGATCCCACATGATTATGTTTTAACTTATAGATTAATAATAAAATGCAATTTAAAAGTGATAGATAAATAGTATCCAAAAATAAATGGGATATTTTAGGTGAATAGGAGGGGTATTAGAAAATGTAAATGTAATAATAGCAATTCATTAATGGGTCAAGTTGTGTAGTATCCATAACCTTTAGCAAAGAAGTAATAAGTAATAATAAGCATAATTAGTGGTGCAAATAAAAAGTAGGCAATGTACCCTTAGGAAATCATAGTTAGTACCTACTCCTAGATGTATTATTTATTAATTAGTATAATGCATGCTTTGTAGAATTATAGTCATAATTCTGTTTTTCCTTTTTTGAAACTAAAAGAAACTTAAAGCAACAAATTTAAACCTTACAATAAATTAAGTTTATAACACAACTACCAACTATTTTTGCTTTTAGGGTGCTACCTATGTGAAAGGGGTTAGCCATTCATGACTTGCACTATTTTCTAAACTCAAATGCTAATACAGTGTCGTTTTGATGTTTTAGGAAACTTTAGGTAAAACTATCAAATAACTAAGTGATACATTTTACACAAAATGAGGTAGATATATGTTAAATTGCTATTTCCATCATAAAATCTAAGTAAAACACCATGTTTCATATTTTTTTTTGGAGGGTTTTTTGTAATTTAATGTTGGTTGTTGGCTGTTTATTAGGAAAAAATATATCAAAAAACAAAAGTCAATGAAACCGTACCTACTCATGGTATTTCATTATCTTAAAACTCAAACCGACTTTAAAATCATCTTCGAACATTTTTTGTGCTGTTTAATCAAATAAAAAACTAAAAGTCAAAAATTCAGAACAATGAGTCATTTAGCGAGTACACCTTTGTAGATATACTTATCATATTATTTTACAATATTTCCTCTAATACTTTCCAATTTATCAAAATTTTAGTATGCTCATTCATTTTTTTGATTAATTGTTCAAATTTAATAGAGTACTTTTTACTTATTCAAGAATAAAAATATGACTATTGAACAATGTCATATCATATCAAAATTTACTCACCAGAAAAAGTTTTTTTTTTTTTTTTAAGAAAAAAACAAGCTGAATAAGCATTAATGTAAAATCAGAAATGTTTGGTTTGACAGGATTAGAGTTAAGCAAACTGTGTGACTGATTTTTATGACTGAAACTATAAGAGAAATATTTATGGTAGTTGGTTGTTCTTTAACTTCCCCCCAATTAATTTTGTACTGTTTATTGCTTCTTCTAGTAACTCCTTACTTCCATGATTTTCTTCATTTAGTGTTATTTTACTTACTTATTTCTTGTATTTAATTTTCTTGATGACACATTTCTGCTATCAAAATATTCTATGATTAGCATCCTTTTTGGATTTTCTTTTTGTATTTTCTAATGCTTATTTGTCTTACTTTCTTAAAATAGAAGTACACATCATTCATTTTCTTATTGTTAATATAACCTCAAATGTAACTTTATTAGAAGTTTAGAGTTTAGATAACCTGTTGAAGTGTCCATGTGTTACCCACACGTGAGTTGTCCCACATCGGAGAAAGAGAGGAGTATGCATCACTTTATATACTCAAAGAGTAACTCCTAGTATTACCAATTGGTTTTGAAAGTGAACCTTCTTTGAGTTTATAAGTGGACTACTTCTTCTCCTCATTGTTTGGGTTACTCAGACCCATTTTCTAAATTCTATCATAACCCTTTAATTGAAGATGACCCGTGTAGTTGTTATTAAAATAGTAATATTGAGTATAATTTTGACGTGTGATTTCAGATAAATTCTTAGTACAATGTCATCTTATGTTTATAATACTCAATATTTTGTAGGTAATTATAAGTTATTATCCTTCAATATGAAAACTGATAATGAAAATTTATAAAATACACATGATTTTATGGGTCCTTTTATCGCTTGTATAAATATCAACATATTAAGAGATGTATCAATTTATAAATTGATACATATCTCTTAAGATGACAAATATATAAATTATTAACCGGCCTTTTTGTCGCTTTTATAAATATCAACATAATATAACTTAACTCACACATGATTTTATATTCTTGTTTAAATTGAAATATATTTTTTGTTAGGCATATTTTTAAGAATATTTTATTTTTGTTATTTCACAGCATGCAGTGGGATATGTATCTGGAGAACAATATTATGGAGCAAAAGCAAGCATAAACGTTTGGTCACCTAGAGTATCTAATCCTTATGAATTCAGCTTATCACAAATGTGGGTTATTTCTGGTTCCTTTGGTGATGATTTAAACACAATTGAAGCTGGTTGGCAGGCAAGTTATTTTCTTCATTTTATTAATTAATTTTTAGATATTTTATTAACAAAATTATTTAATTATTAGAATAATTTAATTATTCCTAGGGAATAGAAGTTATTAATTATTATTCACATTAATTTATGATTTGGAACTATAAATAGAGTATCAATTAATTGTTTAGTAAGTGTTGATTGTTGTAATTTATTGTTGGCTACTACTATCCAACTATTACTTCTGTGTTATTAATACTTGTACGACTCAACAAATGTAATTTACACTAACTAAATTATTTATTTTCTGCTTCAGGTTAGCCCTGAGCTTTATGGAGACAACTACCCTAGGTTCTTTACCTATTGGACTGTAAGTTATCTTTTAGTCCGTCTCTTTAAATTTGTAATATTTAATTATTTTGTATAGGAGTTTTTTAGTCAAATAGTTTACATTTTAGGTTTTGCAAAATAAATTATTGTAATTCAGTTTAATGTATATGTATTAAGTCTTAGTATTTTTAATTTCATCTAATTAACAATATAAAAATATATCATCATCATCATCCTACCCAGTATATCCCGCTCATAGAAAACTATAGGCAGGGTCTGGGGAGGAAAGGACGGCAGCAACTCATACCCGTAAAGGAGAGCACGGCCAAAGAAAGGAGTCCCCGGCTCCAGGAAGAATAAAAATATAAAAATCTATGTTTAGAGAAATTTAAAAAATTTCAAATAATTATATTTTTTTAGAATAAGGAAGATAAAATAGACTAGATAAATAAATGAATAGAAATTATTGTTATAACGACTTGTATTAAAAAAGAATTAGATGGTATATAATTAATTAAATATTTTGGTAAATATGGCAGAGTGATGCCTACCAAGCGACTGGATGCTACAACTTGTTATGCTCCGGCTTTGTTCAAACTAATAGTAGGATTGCTATCGGTGCTGCTATTTCTCCAACATCTTCATATAAAGGAGGACAGTTTGATATTAGCTTGTTAATTTGGAAGGTAATTTTTTACTTTTTTTTTTTTTGAAAATGTACACGATATTTGCTATTATTAATAGTTAATCAAAAACTACCCTTTTATTTGTTTTTGATAGGGTAGGATATTAGACAATATTTCCTACTCCTATCAAATAGGATTATTAAAATATCCTACTGTATCAGTTTTATCATTAATCAGGGCGGTTCTAGGTTTTTAGGGGCTCGGGGGAAAATATTATTTATGGGCCCTTAAACTATTGTATACATAAAAAAGTTCAAACCTTAGCAGTTAGCACTAATTGAAAACAAAAATTTATGGGGCTCTGGAGTTTGGACGTAGGCACGCCTTGCCTTTGCTTAGGGCTGCCCTGTCATTAATAAGAATAAGGTTATTAAAAATATATTAGATGAAAATACAATTAATTTATGCATGTTTATTACTTTAAGGTACGTATATGTAATACCTTAAAAAATACTCCGGGTATAGTACTGAAAACCTGCCTACTTAGTTTGTACGGCAAATCACCTTAATTTATGTTTTTCCCCAACTTTGCCTAATTATTGTTTCCATGCACATGGAAATGCATAAACAAAATTGAATTAATGGGGTTACGTATAAGGATTAAATATTCAAAATAAACATGGCCTTTTTTTATGATAGAATTACATATAATTGAATTAATTAAATGTTATTTATTATTATTTTTACTTTTTTATTATTCTCTAAAAAATCATAATTATATTTTTTTGGTACAAATCAGGATCCAAAGCACGGAAATTGGTGGCTGGAATTCGGGTCAGGTATTTTAGTGGGGTATTGGCCCTCATTTTTATTCACCCACCTAAGAGACCATGCAAGTATGGTTCAATTTGGAGGAGAAATAGTGAATTCAAGGGCACAAGGTTTCCACACTTCAACACAAATGGGAAGTGGTCATTTTTCAGGGGAAGGCTTTGGAAAAGCTTCCTATTTTAGGAATTTACAAATTGTAGATTGGGGTAATAGTTTAATTCCATTATCTAATCTCAAAGTTTTGGCAGATCATCCAAATTGCTATGATATTAGAGGTGGGATTAATAATGTTTGGGGTAATTATTTTTATTATGGAGGTCCTGGCAGAAATGTTAGGTGTCCCTAAAAATTAGGGCACCTAAATTTCCATCACATATTCTTTTTTTGGGGTGCCTTAAGTTGGGGTTTGTCGTAATTGTTCATGGGTTTGGGTTATTTTTATAGTTTTTTTTTTTTTTTTTTTATATAAAAAATTTTGGGATCTTAGTCTAATGTGTGATCAATTAATTAATCACACTGTTTGTAGGAAAGCCTTTGTATAAATTTTATCTCGGAAAGCAAAAAGTGAATATAGTATGATTTTCTTTTTATTTTGATTTTTAGTCTTGGTTTCCTCTTATTTTCTTTTCACCATCAAACAATCCATTTTATTTATTTATTAAACAAGTATACTAATACTCACTCTGAATCAATTTAGTTGTCCCATTTGCTTTTTTACACTATTCATCAGTCCTGTTTAATTTGTATTTTATTCTTAATCCATAAATTAAAAATATAGTCATGTGAGATCTTGTTTGATTCGTCTCAATGCAAGGATTATTCTTATCAACTTTTCATAATTTTTATTTAAGTATAATTAGAGATAGTAAGAGTCAAAATGTTACCTCGACAAGTGTGCCCAAGCTAATGGGACAACTAAATTGGTTTAGAGGGAGTATAAGTCATATAGCATATTTATGGAGCTTCGATGTCAAATTCAACAACTACGATAAACCAATATTAATTAGTCACTAATATTATCATTTATTTTGAATTCTTTTTATATATCTGTCACGTTAATTCATACGAAAACATCTTATATCAAATTCGCACATACTTTTTTGTCCCTTGAATTTGGTATTAAGGAGTTAAGTATATATTGCGGTTAGTTAAGTAATGAAAAGAATAGGAAAAAAGTGTCAATTTTTGATGATTAAAAGAGAAAAAAATTATATGGAGTCCGTTTGACAAATGGTATTAGTTAAAATTGTTGACTAGCTTGACCAACTAAAAATATATGTTAGTTGATAATCTAAGTGTTTAAGCTAGTTATTGACTGTTAATTAGGAAAAATAATCTGAAATTCCAAACTCAATCAAAAAACTATTTGCAAATATTCTTACTAATAGTTTGCCTAGCTACAAAGTCAATGGAAACCAATTTAAAAACTAACAAAACAAAATTAATTATCAAATACCCTATGAATAAGAATGAATGAAAGTAGTGAAGACATTTTCATGAAAATTAGCAAGTTAAGTAAATGGGATAAATAAAAATTTAATAAACTCAAGAGGAACAAAAGAAGAACATAAATTCTTACTTGAGATCACCGTCTATATAATAGACATCTCAAGTTTTGGGTTGACCCAATTTATAATTTTTTTTTAAAAAACTGATTGGTGATTTTGTAAATTAAAAGAGAGATATGGGTTAGACTCTTAAGAGACGTCTATACTAAAATTACTTTTTTTTTTTTGAATAAATACTAGAATTACTTGAGGATGAAATAGAGAGCCTAATGAAATGATTGACCGTGCAAAACGAGCTTGAGTCACTTAGAAGTTGGAAATTAATCCTTCATTGAATGCCCATATGAATGCCAAGCCTATCATATTGTCCGAACAAGATCATTATTGTGCAGAATTAATGTTATTTTCAAAGTGAATGCTTTAGGAGTAGTGAACTTCAAGAATATACTACGCACTATAATAATGCATTTCACTTAAAGCTTTTGTAGATTTTTCTTTTAATTATAGGGGAGATTAAGAGAATGATAGAGGCCTAGAGAAACGACAGTGAAAATTAAATCTATTTTTTTTTAAAAAAAATTATTACATACTCCAATAAAAATAAAACGTAATTCTTAATTTTTGTAATTTTTCTCAAGATAGTTTAAAAATAGGTAGATGGGCTACGAATTTGAACGTGAGCATTTGATTTTTGTTGGGGTCATAGATAAAAATATCATATAGAGATTATTTATGTACAAAACATTTATTATATGTTATTAATTAATTTATACGAATATTTTACAAAATAGAGGATGAATGATTATTTAAATTAACAATAATTTCCATATTTATTGTATTACTTTTCATGAGATTTTATGACTTTATCCATAGCATTTCTAGCCACTCTTGAGAACCGGCGAATTTAACTAATAATTGAGTTTAATTTAAATTTATAGCATAAAATGAAAGTTTTTTTTGGATCTATTTTAGTTATATGTATGATCAAGTTAACGAGTAACGACCCCCACTAATAATCTAATTAGCTAGCTAATAATAAAATAAAAATGATTTCCTAAACCATGGTTTAAGCTAAGCTTGTTGCAAGTGTGAAAAGAAGGTATAATCAGCAAAGAAATGAATGAGAGAGACATGTAATGAATGCAAAGCAGTAGTGTTAATTAATAAACCATGTTCATATTTGACAGCAAAATGATAATATCGCAATTAATTAGCATCATGGATCTTGGTCAATGGTACGGTGATCATAACTTGACTCAGGCCGACCCTAGATATTGAAATAGCAAATTGGAACCCTTTTTCTTTGCAATTTATAACTTATATGAACCTTTTACAACTATTAATTTTATTTTTTTGACATAGGGCTTTGGGCGACAGCCCTTCTTACTCAACCTTAGGGTCGGCCTTGACTTGACTATACGAATAAGATGGAATGAATGATTTAATAAGTAGTAATTTTGTAAGTCAATCTCATATATATTACAGCATATTAGCACATGTATAATGAGTTTAATATCTCCCACAAATATATAACATACTTTAATCTATCAGAGCGTACGTAATACTAATAGAATTTATATCACATATTTAAGAGCTATAATTTCAAATTAAACTTTTAATTTAATTAATTATTTGACATCAACCAAAATTTAATATATGAAATAAAAAAAATTATAAACATTTAGTCTTTTAACATATCATAATAAATAAGTTCAAATAGTTTGAACACGCAAGTACATATAACTTGGGACAACATCAAAGAATAAGACCCCAATCGCATCTCCGTAACTTGGAAGCCAAGTTGCTCTTGAGTGCTAAAGTATTCATCTAAGAATGATCTAAAGTCAACCCTTTTAAAAAAAACAATACTAAATGATAGATAGGTATGCTAAATTCTAATAATTTTAACTTAGATCCTAAGTTAGTGCATCGGATCATGCATGTAGTACTATTTATTAAAGGAATCCAATATATGATATCAATACGGTACTCAACAGATTTTGAGCGATTTTTATATGGTGATCAATTTAATATTAAATTAAATAATTATAACAAATTTATGAGTGACATCAGTAAGCATTAATCTTCTGTATTTTCATATATTTTCCTCTAGTTGATCCACAAACTAGTTCTCTCTTTTCATCACATCAGCATATTTTTTTCCGTTTAAGTTTTTTGACTTGCTCTCCTACTAGCCTACCAAATATTTAAAAATCAAAATCAAACTCAATAGAATACAAATAGTAAAAGGTTTCATGTTTGAGATCTTGACCATAGCAATTGTAAATATGTGGTAGCCGCTCTCTCGCTCCTACTTGTACCCTAAATACACTCATTTTCGAAAATTATGAGCTAATTTAATATACTTTTTGTTTCATTAACGCTGCTATGTATCATAAAAAAACTCACATATTAAAATACTTAATGTACCAATCAAAATGGGATAAATAAGCTCCATAAGATAAAAAAGAAAAAATCAAAACATGCAAGAGAACAAGAATACAAGCATAGGGATCGGGTGATAATGCTGCTAGCGCAAAGTATGGGATTGGGTGGTACAATATTTTAACCGCGGCAAGGGAGGTGTTTACGCTGAGTGTAGCTCATCAACCACGCACAATTTATTTTGGAATATGATGTGGTTTTCACAATTGTTTTAGATAAGCATTTCTTGGATCAAGTCAACTTCTTGTCATCATAATTGTGTTTGACCAAAGCCACTTAACATTAACCAAGAAATGAAGTACTAAGCATTTCTCGTTGCCTTGAAGGTACAACTATAGTTTATCCGCTATCTTCTAACATTTTTAGAAGGGTTTTGAAAGGGCGGGACAAAAAGAGATCGTGCCGAAAACGGGTTCTAATATAATAAAAATTGAGCTATAAAAGGGCTTAGGAAACGGGTCTTTGTGAATAACATAATTAATGTATAATTCAAATATTATAAATAACAATGTCAATGGAGATTATTAATATTTTTTCAATTTATTTATTGTAAATGATAATTTAATTGTTATAAATTGATAAATGGGGTTTAAATAATTTTTAGTAATAAGAATGGATCAGGTCAAAGCTCGACCCATTTAAAGCCCATATTATGTTTAAAGGGTCTCATCCATCCCAACCCGTATTTGCTTAAGCCCTACCCGATTCTTATCCAGTCCGTTGAACACCTGTCTACTTTTTTAATGTGTAATCACAATAATAATTTTCCCATAGATTTCACGTTAATCTCCATTTTTAATCGTTATTGCTTTGTATCAATTGTTCCATACAATGTGATAATTCACTTGTACCTGTTAATTCATTACTCAAAAATATATATTTAAAAGTGGTAATATTTCGAAAACATGACCTTGTGTCAATTAAAGCATGTAATACCATTTGTTCTAGAAGAAACTCGAGTTCCATTTTCAATGTTCTCATCTCTTAGTCCTCCATCCCGTCAACCTACTTTGCACTTCCCTTAGAATTTGACTTAATTAAAGCAAAATCACAAAAACAATAGTACAATACTATTTGGAAAATATGAACTTGTCTTAATTAAAGCACACTTAATAAAGTTAAGGGACTAATACAAAAACTAAAAGTAAACTAACAAAAAAAATCAAAGTGGTATCGGCTACTCTCCTGAGAGATCGTCTTTCTGAGACGTCTTTCAGGCCCAATCCATTAAAGCTTATTGTCTACATTTACTCTACATTTTCACTAATGGGCCAACCCAATTAGAGATGGACTCTCAAAGAAACCGTTTCTCACAAGAATTTGTGAAGTGGGTATTTAATTAGAAGAAAAACGGTTTGCTAAAAACTATTTTACACTTTTCTGTTATTACTTATTTGATAAGACGGGAATTCAAAAAGGACAATTAAGATGAATTTAAGTTTTCCATCCCTTCCTATCCTCCGGTTCCTAACATCTTCATTTTCCCCTTCTTTACTAAACTTGAGGATCTTTCATCAAACCGAGCGTAGCAAAACTCGTTTTCATTCGTATAGTAAACACCTACGAGAACTAAGCTTCAACCGATTTCCAAGAGAAATACCACAAAAGGGGGCCTTAATCCATTATTGAAACGTCAATTAGCTTAATGATCAACTAGCCAAAAAATTGTAAGAGCAGAAATTACAGTTGAAACCCAAGAAAAAATCATTCTGCAACAACCACTTCAAGCAACTTCTTACATTCCTCATTCACCTCAACGTTTTCCATCTTCAAACGACGACCCATCGAAGGACTAGTCCTTCCAGCAGCAGCGTAAGTTCTTATCAACGATTCAAATACTTCAGCACCCAAGTTATCCATGTTTTTCTTCAGAAGCTCCAGAAAACCTTCAGCACCATCAACATCCTTGTTCTGTTCAAAGAGTTGCATCATTGCACTTACTACCTCGGCTTTAGGGATCCACTTTTCGGTTCCACCTGCCCTGCCACAGGTAATCGCGTACTCAACACAATCGACTGCCGACTTGATCTTCCCTTTCTTGACATAGTAATCTAAGAAAATATCCCATGTTTTAGCATTGGCTTTAGCCCCTCTATTGCCGGCACGCTCTTTGAGCTCTTTGGCCTTGTCAAATAGATCCTCTTTGATGTAAGCTCCAATAAGTGCATTTACTATCCGAATATCATAAGTTGAACAGCCAGATTCCCATTCCTTGAAGCATTTCTCAGCACCTGGCATATCTTTTAAGTTGATCAACGCCTGAATCATATTCAAGTAAGCGACATTCGGAGTTTTAGGGAAGGCAAGCCTTAAAGAGCGCCAAATACGATAAACCTCGACCACATTTCCAGTTTTTCCATATAAAGTAATGAGGAATTGGTAAGGTAAAAGCTCTTTCGATGTATTCCGCTTCTCGAGCTCCTTGAGGGCGTTCTCAGCTTTGTCAGTCATCCCTGCATCAGCATAAATGGATGCTAAATTGCTGTATGTAGTCCAGTCTTCTGCAACGCGTCCATCCCTCTTCATCTCATCCAAAACCCTTTCAGCCCCATCAATGTCATTAACAGATGCTAGCGCTCTCATCCATATATTATATGTGTATACTTGCAGCATGATATTCGAAGCCTTCATTTCTTGTGCCAGAGTAGGTACTTTTTCAGGCTGACCGTTTTTTGCATACATGGTCATCAGGCTATTATAAGACATGGCTGTAATAGGGAGGCTGAGTTCCTTCATCTTCTCCATGAGTGCTTCAGCCTTATCAGAGATGGACTCCTTACAGTAACAATTAAGAAGGGCACCATAGCACTCTATGTTTTTTGATGACTCGGGAAGATCGATAAAATAGTTCTCAGCAGCAGGAATGCCGTGAGTCTTAGCAATTAGATCCAAATGGATAGCTTGGTCACTTAAAGTCATGTTCATGCCTCTTCTAGCCATAGTGTCTGAAAGCTGCATAAGATTTATCATGTCAATTTACTGCTCTGGAAGATAGTTGACGGTGGAAATTGTTGAAAACAAGGAAAAAGCAAACGAAAATAGTGAGCACTCATTCAAAGTAACAAAAAGCATGGCCAATATTATATAAAAGGAGGTATATAAGTACCTCCTGCATATTTAATTTGTCTAAAGAGTGACTAAATGTTACCAAGCCTCCATCACCTCACATTGGTCTGGATAGTAGAATCTTTGAAGAGGACACTAGATACTAAATTGTCAACTGAAGGAAGGGAATGCCCTCCTTGGATACAATGTCAGAGAAACCTCCTTGAAAGGAAAAGATTCATGATTCAGGGCTCTCTCAAGTTTACTACAAATTTAGGTCTTGTTGAGGATTAAAACATTTAAAAAAACCATCAACCACGCATTCATACTGTATTTTCTTAAACCGCACAATCCAATCAAATTTATATGTGTGCACCTATCAAACACTTGGATAGCCAACACACTAAAGACAATAGTATATTTGGTAAAATGTTATCATCAATTCTAATCTCAGAATGTCTCAAATTTATATGTGTGCACCTATCAAACACCTGGATAGCCAACACAAGTTATAGCTCCTAACTTCGAAATTGCGGGATTGTCATGCTTTTAGGCTTCAATGCAATAAATCCATGAAGTGAAAAGCGAATCATAGCTTAAACATGCCCCAAAATCACAACCCAGTGACCCACAATGGCTAAAATACTAAGTGAACACTGCCTCTGATTTATTTCTACGTCTTCTTAGCATTGATAGACTATTGTGTTACATGGACTCAAGAACTCTTATCCGATATGGATATGAGCCCATGTGTAAGACTCGGCTAAACTATAAAAAAAACCATATATTTGGTCCAAAATAATATGTCAAAGTGTCCTGCCCATGTTTGACAGCTGACTGCTGAGATTTTGACAAGGCCACAAGGGTACTTCATTTTATGAAGAGTTCAAATGATATAGATAAACAAAACAGAACCAAATAATTGTTCAAAGTTTTTAAAGGGACCAAACTAAGCCCAGTACTCAATTTTAAGAACTCACAAATTCAAAAAAAGATCTGCACTAACAAGTTCAGACTTCAAAATACCCGCCAAAAGTAAAACAACTTTTAGCCAATGACAAAATTAAAAACAGGCTTGCTCTATTCAGTGATCATTTCGTAACTTAGAAAAAAATATCATTTTACCTTGATTTCACAAGCTACTTCAACCGTCAAAACAATAAACAATAACATTTTACCACAAATGACATACCAAGTAACAAATTTATTGGAATTACAATTAATAAAAGCTCAGAACAATCAAGTTATCAAGACCCTAAATATTCAATCAACAAATAACATCCATTCACACTGTCACCACTATCTAAGCTTCTTAATCACTTCAACAATTCTAAAAAACAGATCCAGAAAACCCCTAATTATTGTTACTATTTAAGCTTTTGAATCACTTCAACAATTCCAAATGAAAAGAAAGAATCTTGGACACTCCGATTGTGAAAAGAGGTGTACAAGGAAGCAGAAAAGAGAGAATACACACACACAAGCAAAAAGACAGATCGATGCTTTGATGAACAAAGCACACACAACAATATAAATGGTGTCTTAACACCTCCCATTCAAAATAGATTATATTTCATTAACTATTCAACAACACATTAATGAAATACCACTCACAAAGCCGAAATCCACATACTTGAGCTTAAAGCTCACTCCTTTAATAGAGATTTCATACTAACACAAGGGAGACTCACTCTAGGCTCTCAAACCCCATTTCTCTCTATGTACTAGCCACCACGCAAACTTTCTAATATTACTTTAGGCCATTTATAATTTTATCTAGCCCACAATATCAGTAAAAAAAACCCTAGCAAAAGACATGGTGTCCGTGTGCCCCTAGCCTCGCAACCAAAACAGAGAAAAAACATAAGGGCTTCTGGCCGAGCACACTGCATTAGACTCTTTGATGTTTGTTGCGGCACACTGGGCACTCATCGCCTTGTTCAAGGTGCCTCCATTGCAACCCTCTCTTTGCTTACTTGAAGCACCATGATCAAGCCACTCAATCCCTTTGCACTCCCCCATCATCTCCCTCGATGAGAGATGCCATGGATGTTAACATCACCTCCAACACTAGGTGATTTAGACTCACTTACTTCAAAATCATTAATGATCAATAAAAATAACGCCATTTTCATTTTTACTATTTAAGCTTTTAAAATCACTTCAACAATTCCAAAAGAATCCAAAAAAAAAACCCAATTAATGCTTAAATCACATCAAATAGCATTCAAATTGATTAATAATTGACAAATAACAACATTGAATCACTTCAACAGCTCAAAAAAACAAAACCCCAAATTAATTTACATAAAAAAGAGCAAAAAATTACCTTGAGAGCAGCAAAATAATGCTTGCGATCTCGAAGCTTCTTAATAGTATCACCAACTTCCCATTTGTAAACTCTCTTGCGACTCTTGAGGAACTCATTCAAATTATGACGAACAGTGACTTCATCACCACCATCTTTAAAGAGTCGACGGTACAAAGCTTCTTCCAGATACTTTTTAGACCTGTTTAATATGTTTTTCGTTCTTCCTTTCAGTGAAAGCGACGCCATTTTTGCAGATTTCTGAATTTTCTTCTTGGATTTGTGATTAAAGGTTTCAGTTAGTGTAGGGTTTTAGAGGATTTTCATTTCATTCGTTTCGCTATAGGGCCATTCGAAAAGAAGTTTGTTGTTGGAAAATGACTTTACGCTTGAGTTGGGCTTCTTGACCGGCCCTAATTGCAGCCCATCTCGAACCCAAACTTTTGTATTTGGAGTACTTTTTTAGTGTGAGAACTTTGATGAGTTAGCTCCTTTCCAAATTCTCAAATGAGACGATTTACAGCGAGATCTTCTTTATTAAATTGACTCAATATGTATTTATTTTTAAAATTAAAAAATTAGAGAACTTGGCTAATTATATTGACTCGTCTCATTATGAGACATTCTCATACAAGACTTGTTGCATTATGTTAAAAGTTTCTATTATTGGACTATTTAACCCAAATATGAGACGTGCCTCACAGTGAGACCATTTGTGTATTCTCTCTTGAGAGACCTTCTTTTGTAAAGATGACTCACAAAAGTTCAGCGTAAATCTAACTTATATTAATTTTAAAAAAAATGTCGCTGAAATCAAAGCGCGCGTGCAAGTAGAATGTGAAAAGTCACATAATATATTTGGGATTATAACATTTATTTGGAGTTATAACGTAATACACTTGGTGTTATACCAGCATATATTTGGAGGTCATAACATAATTTATTTGAGGTTATAACATAATTTATTTGGTGTTATAAAAATACTATACCCCAAACAAAGACCATTATACCCAACTAAAAAATTTTTAAACACCCAAATAGATAAATACTATAACCTCAAACACAGACCATTATATACCCAAATATATAATGTTATAATTCCAAAGTCCAAACACAAACCTTTATATATACCCAACCTTGTAATTTTATAACCCTAACCACAAATCATTATATACCCAAATATATAATATTGTAACCCTCTAACACATAGGAGCTGTTTGGCAAAAGAGTGGGTTGAGAGTTTTATTAGCTTATTGGGTGAATAAGCTGGTTAGATTAGTCAAATAAACTAAAAAATGTTTGATAATTGAACTGATTAGTAGAGCTTGTTAAAGCACTAAAGTTATACCCTTTTTGTTATACCACTAAAGTTAGGACTTTGAGTATTATTTTCAATTTCTAGAATACCTTCTTTCTTTCTTTAAGTTCGATTCCTTCAATTTTTTTGTTTCCTTAATTATATATTATTTAGTTTTCTTGTTATTTAATTTTGAATATTTATTTATTTTTTAAAATTTATGTAATCTTTATTTATTTTCAATTAGTAATTTAAATTTGTAAAAAACTAAAATTAAACTTTAAAGAGTATTATTCTTTCTCTTACTAATTATCATAAATAAACCATGACATAAAATTTTAAAAAATATTTACAGATTACTTATTAATAATTTACCAATTTTTAGTATAATATAAACAAATACATAGTAATAAATGTACAATGTTCATATATGTCTTTTTATGCAAATCAACTTTCAACTATCAGCTAAATTTACCAAACACTCTTAAATAACCAACTAACAAAATCAGTTGGTCAAATCAAATTATAAAATAATCTAGCTCCTCTTAATAGCTATCAGCTGTTTGCCAAACATCCCATAATATTATAACCCCAAATACAAACCATTATATATTTAAGTATATAATACTCCCTCCTATTCTTCACATGTGTCCCATTTGCTTTTTGGGCACTATTCATCTCTTACTCTTAATTTGCATTTTATTATTAATCTATAAATTAAAATATAGTCAAGTAGGATCTTGTTTGATTCGTCTCAATGCAAGAATTATTTATATCAACTTTTTATAATTTTTAATTATGCACAATTAGAGATATTAAGGATTGAATAAGTGCATTGGATAGAGTGCATAAAGCAAATAGGACACTTGTGGTGAATAGAAGTGAGTATTATAACTCCAAATACATATTACTATTATATATCCAAGTGTGTTACAGAGATAGTGTAAATTTAATTTGCTTGTAAATTTAGATTGATGTAACCCAACTCCAACTCAGCATAATTTAATTTAACTGAAATTCAGAGTTAGAATTAAGACCATGAGCTTGTGCGAAGCATCATCGTGTTTACGTGTGCACAAATATTGTTTTTTGTTTTTCTTTATTCAATTACTTTTTAATTAGTAAAATTAAGGATGATTAACACACGTTTTAAGGACTAAGCAAACATTATAATTAGGTTACTGACTTAGATAATGACGACAAATTGACATGTTTAATGTTTGCTTAGTACATTAGTCGTGCTTGTTTATAATGTGGAGTAATTAGGTAGTCAATTTTAATGGGCCATTGAATCAAAGTAGCATTATTGGTCTGACCCCTCTAGAACTTTCTTGTTGATCACAACACGTTTTCTACTTTTCCTACTATAATTTATTTACTTGCGCGAATAATCCTCGTGCTTCCCAACAACACAAAGTTAAGAGTAAGGTAAGTTGGTCACAATTTTCAGTATTTCAAATAAGGTAGGGTTAGATGAAAGGTATTTATTTTACTTTGAAAAATGCGAATAAATCATACTTATTTTTCAAGAATAAAGCAAAGAGAAATGCGCGCAGTCAAGAATCCCCACAAAAATTTAAATTTAATCTACAAATTGAGATGATAGAAAATTAAAATAAATGGGAAGAAAATATGTTAGAGACCATTAGAATTTGGAAATGATATATTGGCTCGTAAGGCCCATCCTATTAATGTTAATGTTTACATATCGTATCTTTAATGCATACTTACATCATCCTTTATGCCTACTTGTCATATCCTTTATGACTACTTACAATATCCTTAATGTCTACTTATAGTATCCTTAAATATTGTGTAGCCTACTTACCGTATAATTAGTCTATTTATCTAACTAATCATTTTAAAATTGTAATATCACTTTAACAAACTTAATGTACATGGAACACCTAAAATGAAAACGTTGATTTTGAACATTAAACTTTGCATAAGATTATTTTGGGATTTAGTTTCTAAAATATTTTTTTCATATTTTCGCCAGGTGCTGGGTTGAGCAAGCCCAAAAAAGCCAAATTTGTTCTGTTTAGAAGTTAATTAAACCCCAAAGCCTAATGATGATAGGTATAAATAAACCCATAAGTCTTCTAATTTTTCCCAACAAAATATTAGAGCAGTATACGCTACATGTAACTAAATAAAAAAATATAATTACATAATTATTTTATATTTTGTTAATCTCCAACCACCAATACCATACTACTTGACTCTACCGGCCCGTTTGGTTAGTGGTACTAAATGGTGATAATGATAATAATTTATAGTGTAAAATTTCATTAAAAATTTCATATTACACCACTCCCAATGGTAATACATTGGAATGCATTTTATGAAGAAAATGAGATGATTGAAGTTGGATAAGCATGACCATCAAGGTAGTTAAGAGATTTTTCAACTAAAATTACACTAGTTTTTCATTTCCATTACCACCGTTTATTACCACCTACCAAACGGGTTGTAAATGAATGAAAAATTTAATTCTAAAGGTGTGAACTTTGTTTGATTTGCTTCTAAAAATTCACACTTTCGTTCATCTTATGAAGGTTCAAACTCTAAGAGTCATCCGCTTTTAAAGGTTTCAAAACAAACCAAATCCATAGTAAGAGTGAATGTTATTATGGCGTATTGAATCAACTTGCCTAATCCGGTTAGATTTATAGGTTTTAAAATAGATCCAACAATTCGACATTGTAATTAAATTCGCTTTGTTTCGAAAATGAATTTATAATTATGAGAAAACCAATTTGGATAGAAGGGCCCATTTCAAATGATCCAAAATATATAACTCAAAATCGATCCAATGATCCGTATGAATGAATACAAGTAAACATAAATTGTAATAATTATTAGAAAATAAGGTGAATGAGGCATGATGTAGGATCTTAGTTAGAGGTGTTCAACGGGCTGGTAAATTTTAAATGGGCCGAGGCGGGTCAAAGCCCGTTTAACTTCGACCCCACTTCGTCCCGTTTTTTAAAAGGTAAGAAAATTTTATATTTTATATTATATTTATGACCCGTTGAGTCGATCCACTTATGTATATAATAATATCACTTAAAAATTTTTTCCACAATTAATTCTTATAATTATCCGACCCGGCCCAACCCTTTACACCAAGACCCATCAACGACCCGCCCCGTTATTGACCCGACCTGCTAATGACCCGTTAAAATGTGATCCGACTTTTTACCCGTTTGGTCAACTCGCCCCGTTGAACACCTCTAATAGTAGCCCATAGGAGTGTAACTGTTTAAAAGTTAAAATATTCCGAACATAAGAATGGGACAAATTCTTGATTAAGAAGGTCACTGTGACACGGCTTAATATGAACTGACTTAATTTTTAATTTCTTAAAATTTAATGAAAAAACGATTTTTATTTAGGTAATTATTATGTATGTTTAACTTTAAATTGCTTGTATGGATCTGTCTTACGATAAAATAGTCTCATATAAAACTTGTTGGATAGCTTTAAAATAATAAATTTATATTATAATAATTTGTATCAATAAGATTATTTAACTCATATATGAAATGTTCTCGCGAATCGCGATAACCCGTATCATCAATAATTTGTGTTGGGGAACTTAGGTATGCATAATCCAAATATATTCATTAATCAAAGATTTGGATTATAGTGGTTAACAGTAATTAGCAAAGAGAAGGTACCAGATTGCAGTTCAGCAAAAATCCAGCCCGGTCTTCGTCAATAAAAGAACCTCCTAGAATCTCTCACCCCACTCAATCATCTCCTTCTACCAACTTCTATTTCTATTTAAAAGTTTTTTATTCTCTTAACATTTGGCACATAAAGTTGTATTATAAGGCAGTTAAGAGTTAATTTAGTAGTAAATAAATGACTTTTCTTTTTATATTAGTTAATTCTCATCATCTAAAAAAAAGTTAATTTCTCTCTTATTTGATATTTATCTACCTAGAGAAAATACATCTAAAATTTGAAACTAAACAACTTTATTTGTTCTATATTCTTGGTTACCTTAGAAAAATTTTAAATATAATCTTTTTATAGATATAAAGAAGTTATACTTAAAAATATAATAGGTAATACCGTCCATTTTTTAATGATCTTTTGTTTAAATATTTCGTTTTATACCTAGAAAAATTCGACTATGATTTTTGAGAAATATAATATATACATGTGAGATTTCGTTAAATTCATCTTAATGTGTACTTTATTACTATTTATTATTGTATATATATTCCCCTTTTCCAAACCGTCGTTCTTAGTTTGCACCACTTTTTATTTTAGTTTGTGCCACTCATTTTGCACTTAATCTTTTTTGACGATGACCTCACTTTATTTCTTTAATTCTCACCCATAAACTTATTTTCACTTTCCATCTTAATTACTCATTTCTATTATCTACTTGTTTATTAATCTCAAAACAAATTTCACGACAAAAGTAGTATATTTTATTACTCCCTCCAATTCAATTGTGTTGTCCCATTTGGGTTTGACACAAATATTAAGAGTGGGTGGTAGTTGGGTATTTTAATTGATTAAATTAATTGTAAAGGTGGTAGTTGGGTATTAGAAATTGGAAAAGTGGGGTTTTAATTTGATTAAATTAATTGTAAAGGTGGTAGTGGGGTATTGGGAATTGGAAAAGTGAGAGTATTTACGTAAAAAAGATAGACAAAAAAGGAAATGAGACAATTAAAATGAATTATTCTAATAATAAAATGGGACAACACAATTGTGTTGGAGGGAGTATTTTTTAGAGGGAGTATTTTTTATGGTAAAAAATACTTATTGAGTATCCTTTGCTTTTTTATAAAAAAACTGTTTTGGGATGAAGTAAGCTTTTGTATTATCCATTTAATATTTATTTTTTCAAAATCCATAGGTGGACACAGCGTATATTTATCAATCAGTTGATTGCTGGGACCCACAAGAAGAATCATGCATTTCTTTCAACAAATGAAATAATGCCACGTGTAGTGGCTCAAAAACCCATGTTCGTCTAAAATGGATGAATTGAGAAGAAGAGAATGAGAGGGAGCATTGGTTGGTGGTTGTGTAAAAACTTGTGAGGTTGTGGTATGACTTTTCTAAAACTCTTCTTTCTTTCCAAATTTTCTTACCAAAAACACCAAACAAACCTTAACAAAATCTAAGGGGAGAAGAAAGGAAGGACAACATTTTCAATTTCTTCATTTTAATTCTCTTTCTTTCCTTCTTTTCTTCTCCAAATTCCCTCTTTTTTCTGTAATCTTTTGGTATCTCAATCATTCATTTCATTCAAGTGAATTTAGGCTTGAGAAAGTTTGAAACTTTTAGCATTTTTTTGCAAATTATAGGTAAAAAACAAGGAAAATTAAGGGCTTTTTTTAATTTTTTCCCCATTTAAGGAAAATCAAGAGGAAATTTGAAGCTTTTACACCTTCTAATCAATATCTTATTGAGAAAGCTTGAAACTTTAGCACCTTTTCATTGCAAATTATAGGTGAAAAGCAAGAAAGAATTGGGCTTTTATGATTTTATATATACCCCTCAAATTCATTTAAGGGGAAGAAGAAGAAATTTGAAGTTTTTTAAAACTTTTTTTATCTTTACATTGTGACCGTTCTTTTTTCAAATTAAGGAGGAAAACAAGAAAGAATTAAGGGACTTTTCCCCTTAAATACTTTTAAGGGGGGGGTATAATTCCTTATCTCAATTTACAAAGAAAAGGGGAAGAATGATAAGATTGTGGATGAGTTCTTTGCAGTTAGTGGAGCTTTTTGTGAGTTCTTGGGTTCATTTGCTATATGGGTTTTACATATTTAGCACAGCTGTTGCCTATGATTTAAATCAAGCTTTATGTGATTACTTTAAACCAAATACCAATATTGAGGTCAAAGAAATGGCACCTAATACTCAAGAATCATCTTCTTTTGATGATTTACCTCCCATTGTTTTGGTTCATGGAATTTTTGGGTTTGGCCAAGGGGTGAGTAATGTTGTAATCTTGTATGTTGTTTGATCATTTCAATTGATTTTTGGTCATTTTAATTATTTATCTCATATGGGTATTTTTTTCTTTTGTTGTTTTTTCAGAGATTGGGAGGATTATCATATTTTGCTGGGGCAGAGAAGAAAGATGAGAGAGTTCTAGTGCCAGATCTGGGTTCTCTTACCAGCATTTATGATAGGTGTGAATTTATTCTAAAGTTCTTTAAAATTGCATAATTGTTTTTGTAAATATTGGTTACAAATGAAAATTTGTGGGTGTTTGATTTTCAGGGCAAGGGAATTGTTCTATTACTTGAAAGGGGGTCAAGTAGATTATGGTGAAGAACACAGTAAAGCTTGTGGGCATTCTCAATTTGGAAGAATTTATGAACAAGGTACCATTGATAAAATTCCCATTGCAATTCTGCTGTAATTAGTTCATAGAAGTACTCCATATTTTTGAGTTATTTGTAAATAATATAATATGATTACCTTGTCATCATACTACCCAGTATATACCGCTCATAAAAGCCATGATCAGAGTCTGAAGTAGGTAGGATGACTTTTTTTAAAAGAAAATTGCGGTCAAAAAGTCTGGGAGCAGACTAAAATATAATATGATTACATATTAAAATGTTTTATGCAGGGCATTATCCTCAATGGGATGAGGATCATCCAATTCACTTTGTTGGACATTCAGCAGGAGCGCAGGTTGTTAGGGTTTTGCAGCAAATGCTTGCTGATAAGGTCAGTTTCATTACTGTTTTTCTTGAACTTCTGTTAGTATTAGTAATTTTTAGAGTTTTCTTATATGTATTAATGTAGTGTTTTTGTGATTTTAGGCATTTAAGGGTTATGATACTTCTCCCAATTGGGTTTTGAGCATCACTTCTTTATCTGGAGCATTTAATGGGACAACAAGAACTTACTTTGATGGGATGCAGTAAGTTCCTTCATCCAAGTTGATTTTAATTGAAAAATTCCGAACTAGTAATATGTCAATGTTTCATATTTCAACTTGTCAAAGACTTGATTTTTCCAACTGTTAATGGGAAAAGATGTCTGTAATATTGTGTTGATGTGATAATTTGATGAAAATTGGTCTAAATTTTGGCATGCTTGTCCTTTCCACAATGGTTAGGGGCGGAGCAAACTTGGCAAATAATTTGATGATCAATATGCACTTTTCATATTTGAGGTCCCATATAGCTTTATATCAAATTCCTCTGCCCGTTGCTCTATCTTAATATACTCGAGCATATTATTTATCATTTACTATTTGACACTATATTTTAGAGGCCCCAGAACCTTCCATGGTACTATACTCGAGTAAATTGATAGGAGTTTCGAATTCTTATCCATATGATAATTAACAAATATCAATCCGTCATTGTCACTCTAGTATCATCCCTACCATGAATTGTTTGCAAATTGCAACGGGTGCCTCTCTGTAGTCTGAACTACTTAATATGGTGGGTCGTAAAGGTATGGACTTTCTCGAGTTACTGGACCATCTATGTATTTGATTAATAATGAATTAAAAACACTACTTTGTCTATAAATTTTGTTACTAAATTGTCTATTCATGTGGGGGTTTCGATCTGTATATAGAGTATAGCTCACTTGTCGCGGTAAATTCAAATCCTAAATGCTTACAACATTCATTTGCAAAATTGATTACAGGCCAGAAGATGGAATGAGCATGAAACCCATATGCTTGCTTCAGCTATGTAGATTGGGAGTTATCATATACGACTTTTTCGACATTCCTTGGCTGAAGGCCTATTACAATTTTGGGTTTGATCACTTCAACATGTCATGGAGGAAGAAAGGTGTGTGGGGTTTAGTAGACTGCCTCTTGGGGAATACTGGTCCTTTTGCTTCAGGAGACTGGATCCTTCCCGATTTAACAATCCAGGGATCAATGCAACTTAACTCGCACATACAAACATTCCCGGATACATATTATTTCAGTTATGCTACTAAGAGAACTCGACAATTATTTGGGTTCACAGTTCCTTCTGGCATACTTGGGATCCATCCCTTGCTGTTTATCAGAGTGTTGCAGATGTGTTTGTGGCGCCACCCTTCAGATGTACCCCCTCCTTACAAAGGCTACAGGTATTACATTCTTGATTATATGTCTTGTGATTTTGACTTATGATTTTAACCCTTAACGAAAGTATGTTTTGTACATGGTTTTCAAGACGTTTTTATGAACTAGTCGATGTTTAGACGGGGCTTGGAGCCTTGTACACCCTAGTCAGAAATGTCGCTTATCTGTTTCCTTTGAAACACAACGAGGCTTGTGCTAAACGAAAGTGTGTTGCAGGGATGAAGACTGGTGGGATAATGACGGAGCCCTGAACACGATATCTATGATGTATCCTCGAATCCCTTACGAACATCCCCATCGTCTGGTCATAAATGAGTCTGATTGCCGGCCTTTGCAACCTGGTATCTGGTATGTTGGCATCAAACTTTATCTTTTTTCATAGTAATTGCTATATAAACCTTCACTGTGATTTGCTGTCTGATTATTTTGAGTGTCTTGTGATGTCTGTTATTATTTTATTGCCTGTTTGATTCCAAATGGAGAAATAAGTAATGGGACTGGTAAGTCTTACTCATATATTTAGGGAAAAAAATGCGATATCAGTCACTAATGCGGTAATGAGAGATGCGGTTAACATAGCGCCAAATATCAGTTGTAAGCTTGACATATCCCTTCAACTCAAGTGTCCCAAAACGTGATTATTTTTCAACTTTACAACGCAGAAAATGTGTTTTTCTTTTCTGAAAACCTTACAATACGACTGACGGATATAAAATACGTGTTGGACCCGACCTTGTGCAGTCAGACATAGCTACCGTGTTATTTATACCATCTATCTTAAATCCGTTTCCAAGTGTAATAGAATTTAGCAACCCTTTCGGACCCTTATTTTCTTATAACTCATTTTGCAACATTTTCATTAGATCAAACCATGTTTCATCTCAATCAGATGAACATTCAATGATTGGGAGTCAATGGAAAGCTGGAAAGTTTAGTGATTTGTTATGGTAGACCCTACATATAGCTGGAGACATTATTAAGTTTCGGTTTCAGAAGATAATGTTAATATTTTTTGCTATCATATCTTAATGCGCCGCAAAAGATAGCTTACAGTTGCGCAAGAATATCTGCTTTGATCGAATCTGAATCTGAGCATTTTGGAGATTTCCTTAGTTCCTCCTGGTTTTGCTCCATTACGCAAATCAAAGTTAAAATTTTATTGTTTAATAAATTCAAAGAAACAGAGAAACTCCATTACGCAAATCAAAGTTAAAATTTTATTGTTTAATAAATTCAAAGAAACAGAGAAAATAAATGTTTTTCTCGCGGGCAATATTTAACCTTGCCCTGGTGATCCTAACTGTTCATTTGTATATGTTGTGATCTATATGCAAGACTTTTCTCTTCTCGTTTTGTCATGTTTGTCTATTTTCATTGAGGCCAAAAATTTAAAACAAAATACAAATTATGTAACGTTTAAGGTAAATCGGAAACAACCTCTCTGATATCACGCTTCACGCAGAAGAGTCTCCTAAATTTGACTCACGTGAAAATCTTTTTAATAGTATCGGGATTATAGATTTTGTATGTCTAACTAGGCTTGGATCAAATGAAAACTGTGCAGGTATTACAAAATCGTAGAAGGAGATCATATAATGTTCATAGTGAATCGGGAAAGAGCAGGAGTTCAATTCGATTTGGTATATGATAGCATCTTTGAACGTTGTAGGAAACATGTTTTTAGAAAGAACCCACAAACACTACCAAATCATGCACAATCACACCAAAACGTTGCCTCTTAGTTATTTTGAATATTTAGGACTAGTTATATTCTTTTTCTTTTTTATTTTGAATATTTTTGGACCAATTTCTCATGGTCTAAATCTGATGTAAATGTAAAATGTTGAAGGAAAAAGAATTCTTCGTATAACTCATTAATTTGCATAGCGTAACAATTTATAGGGGAGCTATACAATTTTTCCTCATTTTAATTGTATCTTTTTGGTGGCTAAAAATAGTGTGTTGCTTACTTGCTTCGCTCATTTTACTCTATCTATCTTCATTTATGCTACTTAATATGGAAGTGAACAGGACTGCACGCATGCCACCTAGCACGACACGTAGGACCTGACCGGTGTTATGGCTTAGCATGGCTGATCCCATGGCATAAGATGGACGTAGGCAAGCATGTGGCATGACCACTTCAATATGACCTATGACACGAGTTTAGTCATACAATTATCATTATCATTTATATTTTTGTTATTATTATTTTTTATTATATAATTATTGCTAATGTTATTAGTTTTAAATAATTATAAATATAATTGTTCAAGCTATAAACTACTTCGCGTAGAATTAAAAATATTTAATCGTCTAAATTATAAATAAATACTACTAAGTTACAAATAATTAAATAATACATATACAATCATTTACTTAATGTAACTCGAAATGGTACAATCTTTAGAAAACAAAACATAAATGGCACAAACTGTGCTATGTGTATGACATGTTGGGACATGCATTTGGGCTAAATATGAGCCAAACAAACATGACACGACACGACACAACACGACATGATACTATTCAAAAGATAATTTGACGACATGATTTGGAACGAGATACAAATCTACAATATACACGTAGCATGAACAACCTAACATGAAACATTTTTCATGCTTATATTATGTTATTGAAGTGAAGCATATGCAACTTTACATGTTTTATCAGTTTAGAATGCACAATAAAAACTGGCCCTTAAATATTATAGTCAGATTTGATTTATCAAACCATGAATGTAAGAGGTACCAGCTACCAAGGCCTTTATAAAGGCCTAGTTGATAAAATTTGGAATTTTTATCGCTGTACTTCGGATTTGCTTTTTGTTTAGAAGGATTAGGCCGGGCTATATTTAATGTTCCTTCCTTTCTTATTGAAGCCCAAAGCAACTCGACCTGTTATTGAATCCTAACTGGTTCATAGCCAACTCATCGATAGGCCTAATTACAAGTAGTAGTCACAACTCACAAGGAGCATGTATTTTGATGTTTGTGCTGAACAAATATTTCTATATTTCTTGGGTTTACCATTAAAAATGACATATTATTAATATATGTCATTCATATGCTTAGCTCTAATACTCATTTTGTTTTTGAATCCTAATTGGTTCATAGTCAACTCAATTGACATATTATGAAGAAACTCAAACGAACAAAAAGAGTATAAACATTACAGACACGACCTATACTTAACAGTCTGGAACGACACAACATAAACCATCATTCTCTATGATGGGCCACATTTACAATTTTTGGAAAATAGCACGGCATAACATTGATCGTCATTCGCTATAATGGGCTACTGACGGGCCACATTCACCATTTTTGAAAAATAGCATGGCACAATATGTGGCCCATAGTGTATTATGAATCAATCAACAGTTGCTTTTAATATAAGTCAATCAAGAGTATAGAAGTATATGTTATAAGTGGGATAGATATGCGGAAGCCAGGATCGGCACTAGGGGCATGCAAGAGGGCCAACGTCCAGGGTCCCATGTCAAAAAAACAAAATTAACGATTGCAGAAGGGTCTATATAAGTGGTAAATTGCAAAGAAAATGGGCCATAATGTGCTATTTCGCCTAAGGCCCCAATAAAGTAAGAAGAATTGTATTGAAAATTGTGGTTTTAAAGGTGGAACAACGAACTAAACAATTATGCAATTAATAAAATGAAATGCAAAGTATTAATAAATTAACAAAAACACTAGATATTAATAAGGTTTATATGGCCACAACCTCTCTTAGGTTAACAATTTTAAAATTTAAATATGTTTAGAGGATAAACAAGAACATAAAATTTAAGCTCCTCTAAAATATAGTAACACCCTATGATATTGATATTTACAATTAATAAGGTTGGGTCATAATGCAGTATCTAATAGAATTCACCATAATCTCGATTTATAATTAGCAAGTAATAAAATAAAATCCGCAATAATGTATATATACTGCTTGATGATGGAATAAAAACTGTGCGAAAAAGTTCATTTTAGATCCATACTAATTCAGATTTGGATATAAATTCAACTGTTTTAAACCCTAGTATCGATTTAGATTTAAATTTGCTCAAATAATAAAATACAAATTTAAATACGACTAAAACTAATTCAAACTCGACCGATGATCGTCCTTTTTCATAACATTTAACTTCCATCACTAGGCAAAAATGGGAAAATAAGGGAAAATCCTCGTATACAAGTACCTTTGGCATATGCTATAAGTTTTAAAGCATCTGTCCAGAAGTTCATCCATTTTAACGACACCACACTTAGCATACATGGCAATTATCCACCTTTTTGTGGATTACTCATTTAAACCTTTGTTTTTTAGTACTACTATAACGTAAGATCCTCAATTTTAACTTGCACATATGCTTACCTATTCATTTTATGATGAATTGTTTCCAATATTAAAATTAATACAATATTTGATTATCAATATAATACAAGTAACAAGTTTCCATGCATGCATTACTTACTAATTTGAAAGTTTGATTCTCACTATTCGTACGTGTTAGCTTATTTCGTGTATAATATTATACGTACTGTTATATTTGTTACGGTCTTAAGAGAAAATTTAGATTTTTAACCTAAAATATAACGTTTATTAAGTGCACAAACGTTCTTATTATCTCTCTTAAAAGTTAAGTTAAACATTTTTTGATAGTTTATATTAAAAGACCATAATAATATTGTACTATATTACTAAACATACAAGGAAAATGATGTATATCATCGGAATTCAATTTTTTCCACATATTTCATCACTCATTATAACATTTTTAGGTGTTAATTAATGAATAATAAATAATTTTATACATTAGACAAAATTAAATAATTGATGAATAAACATCAATGTATCTTATGATTTTTTATTTGATGTTTACTTTCCATGTAAATTATAATCCTACTAATTAAAGAGTAAAGATATTGGCACCTTTAATGATTAAGAATCGGATTTTATTTAGATTAAACATTACTTTTCTCAAGCAGTATTATGGATTTGATTCTCACCTAAAATATTCTTCTTCCCTTGATCTATCAATTAATTAAAAAAAAATATTACTAATTTTTTTTTAATAAACGGTGCTAACTATTTAATTTGATGGGACAAATAAATTACCGTTTGGAAAAACAATAAAATGAAAACGGATACTGTTGACCAGAAAGGTGCAATGGCCTACGAAGCTATCACAATTCACATGCACTCCACATGCATCATCAGTCGTCGTTGACTCGTCGGTTATTTCATTCAGGAGTTTTGCATGAATTTCTTTCTTTCCAATTAATATTTTAAAAATAGTTCATTTAATGTTATACGTATTATGTAAATTTTAGCTCTTTTTTGAGATTCCATCTTATCGAGTGACTGTCTCTCACAAGATTAATTAACTGATCATAAATGATTACAAAATTACTCCTTCTTCAATTTCGTTTCTTTTTATTTGTCCACTTTACATTTTACATTTTTTCAAAGTAAATTTTAAGCATCAATATATCTATATACGTATTTATAAAAAATTATATAATAAAAAAATTTCTATAATACGAATCTTGTTAGATTTCATATAAATATTTTATCTTATTTTTAAATACATATTTCAAAAACATTATTTAAATTCAGCACTTTTAAAGTAGAAATTTTTTAAAGTGGATAAACAAACAGAATCAAATGAAATAATTTTTTTTAATTATTAAAATACTGTAACATAAATTTTATTTTTGTGATACATGTAAAACAGTAACAGTACAGTCCATGCATGACAGCAGTTTTCAATGTGAAATTTCTACCCTTATTAAAACTTACTTCCTTCCTTCTCAAATACTCGCTACATTTTGATTATGTGCACTATTCATCATTCAAGGTTATTTTATATATTAATGTGTAATAAAAATATAGTTAAGTAGGATTTTGTTTGAATTGTCTAATCGCATACTTTCATAATATTAATTTTTCATAATTTTTAGATTTGTATAATTCAAAATATAAATAAACAAAATAACGTATTGGATTGCGTAAAAAGTAAAATGTAGCAAGTATAATGCAACGGAGAGAGGGAGTAATTTTAATTGAGGGTTGTAGGGTTAGGGGCAGATTTAGAAATTTAATTACAAGGCCGATTTTTAATTAATTATAACAATTAGATAAAACTAATATGAAATTGCATTGAAGGGGACACCGTTCATGACATATTTTACTTAAAATACTCAAATGTTTTTTTGATAAATTTTCTCTAGAAATCAGTATGAATTTTCTAATGGATGTAGGCTTGTAGCCCAATGAAAATTAAATATGTTACACCTCATCACATAAGAGTGCCCTTCAGACTATAAGTATTATAATGTAATGTTTGGGAACAAGTATCTCATTTTAAATTATGAATTTCATTTATGAAATCATAAATGAAGAATTTGAGAATGACTACACAAAGTTTGGGTAGTCATTCTCAAATTCTCAACTTTAGCTACTTTAAAAACAATGGTGGAATTTAATCCAAATTCAAATTTGAAAATTTTTGATTTGTCAAACAATAAATTTAAACCAATTTCAAATTTCCAAATGAAATCATGATTCCCAAACATGGCATAAATACATTACATATTTCCCTCTAAATAAAACGACAAATTGTGAGGGAAAAAATTATTTATCGATTAATAGAACAAACCCTAGCTAAAAGAAATATATAATTTTTATTTTTCATACGTTGGAATTTTCTAGAAATATCATGATTTGAAGTGTATATAGATCATGATGTGTAGGACTTTTGTCTACCAAGCCAATTATTTGTGTGTTGATTAGAAGTTAGAATAAGCAACATGAACTAATCGAATCCTGTCTCCATGATCTAGTCTATTATTTTCAGATGTCAAAGTTTATAGAATCATATCATGTAATAAGTAAAATATTTATGATTAATAATTTTTTATAAATGATTTTATGATTAATAATTAATTATTGGATAAGAAGTTTTTTTTAGACGACATTGACTAACTATTAGTTAATTATAATCAACTAAACATGTTATGCAGACAGATTATGACATAAATACATGAAACATGTCTATAGTCAAACGTTCTTTTAATATCCAATAATGGTCTATCAATTAGAATTATATATGGCTTACAATATAGAAGTATATATAAAATTTCTTGAGTTTTTATAAGCAAATGGATCCTTTTGATCAATTGTTGAAAGAACTAGTACCTTTTTTTTTTTTTTTAATTTTCTTATGTGTTTGATTTAATTTAAAAAGTTTTTTCTATAATAATGCTTATCATAATAAAAATTAAAATTAGTTTTTAATGTTTAATTGATGAAAAAATAATAAATTAAGAGAGGGATGCAAATGAAGATGTTGAAAATGAGAAGAGTGAAAAAAATATTTGAATTAGAAAAAATATCAATACAAATGAATTAAAAATTACTAATGGTAGTATCAGGCAATTAATTATTTAGTTGCAGCAAGAGATTTCAGGAAACAACACAATGTATATGGCCAAAAACTTTACCAAAATCTTTAATTTGGGCCTATCTAAAAAGTCGTTAGACTATTTCTAAACGACTTATCTAGGAACCAATTTACTACCTTTTGAAATTTGTTAATGATTGAAAAAACACACACCGACTATTAGGATTCGTTGCATTGATTGTTTGAGGACCTATTTTAAATGCAATGATTGATGAGTAGCAGTATTTATTTCACAACACCATATATCATAAGATTTCACTTCACCATGTATATCTCATATCTAAAGTGCTCGGTGGCGCTCCCAAGTCGCAAGGTATGATTCTCCCATAATTACCTTATATTTCTGCAAAGGTAATTAATTATTTTTTAATCACTTATATAAAAATAATGTCATCTCAGATTAATTAATTGATTGAATAACAACATTAATTAACACAAAGATGATGAGATTACACACAACTATAACGAGGTCGATAATAATAAATAAAGAAAAATTTGTGATAATCATCCCAACCGTAGATCATTCACTCAAACTAATTCTTAGTATTGATTAATTCATACAATAATCTATACCATTGTAGTAAGTAGTAACCTTTTCATAATAATAAAATATCTTTTATTATTTCAAAATACTCTCAATTTTTTAGTTAAAACAATTTTGAATTATCATGACTTAAGAGAAAGTTATCTTAATAGTAAATCTATACTTGAGATTATTTTGAGTAATTAAATCATAGTTGAAATTATTTTGGACTATCTTTTTCCTAACTACAAAACTTTAAATAATTCTTCTCTAGTGAGTAATTAAATCACTAGTTAATCTATATTAACTGTAGTTATTGAAAATTAATTTGGAGATGTATAGCTAATTCTAATAACTTAAATAAGTCTTCTCTAATAGTACTCCATATTCTAATTTATATAGAAGTATGAATGGTGAAAACAAGAAATAGTTCAAGCTTATTACAAACAAGGAAATTTAAGAAATATATGTAACCTCCACTATAAATGAACAACAACTAGATTATTATATTGAAGGAAGTTGCACTCATCATAAACACCATGATCATGATTTGACAATTGGATTAATGATTATTTTTTGAAAAAAAAAATAGCGTTAATTACGAAAAAACTTTTTTTTGTCTACCATATAACAAAGTTGAAAGGTCAAAATTGTGGATTAAAAAAATATTTATCTATCACATGTAAAGCCAAAATTTCAGAATTACCACATTAAATTTTCTAAATTAAAATGATATACATCTTAGAAATTTTGTAAATTCTAAAAATCAAAATGATTGATCATTATGATTATTATACTCTTCAATATATTCACGTGAATATATTTGTCTAATGAACCAAGCTAGATTATTGGATTGACTTATTTTACTCCTCACTCTGCTTATATAAAGAAGATATATTATTCCTAAAATGTGTACACCTGATGGTTAACATATATAGAAAGAGCTCATGTTTGTATGTGGGTATGGTATTTGCACCTAGATGTGCATTAGTGACACTAACTCAGTCTAAGGAGTTAGTGTATTACCCATGGTATCATAGCAACCCTAATCATTGAGTAGGTGCGAGGAAGATTCAAAGAAACAACATAAAAATGTGTTCTGAAAATCTTTAATTTGGGCCTATCTATAAGTTATTAGACTATTTTTAAACGACTTATCTAAGAACCAATATACTACCTTATCAAAATTAGTTAATGATTGAATAAAACATTTAAAGTAAAAACGTTAAAAATGTGAACAAAACTAAATGACTTGTTTTTCTCTTCAGTTACAGGATTCGCTGATATCTGTGTAGATGCATTGATTGTTTGATGACCTAAATGTGTATTTTTTGGATAAGTAATAATAATTGATGAGTAACAGTATTTATTTCAGAACACCGTGTATTATAAGATATTCACTTTACGACGTATATGTCATCTAAAGTGAACAACGGCGCTCCCAAATCGCAGGGTATGATTCACCCTCATTACCTTATATTTCTGCAAAGATAATAATTTTTTAATCACTTATATATAATTAATAATGTCATCTTAGATTAATTAATTGATTGAATAACAACATTAATTAAGACAAAGATGATGAGATTATTACATGACTAACTATAATGAGATAAATAGTAAAAAATAAAAGAAAATTTTGTGATGATAATAATTGATTAATTCAAAATAAACTATGCCATTGTATAAGTTACCTTCTCATAATAATCATAAATATCATTCATTATCTCAAAATACTCTCAATATATTAGTTAAAACATATTTTGAATCATCATGACTTATATATAAGATTATCTTAATAGTAATTATTTTGAGTTAATTTATACTAGAGATTATTTTGAGTAACTAAATTACAGTGAAGTTTTTAAAAATATTTTTTCCCTAATTAGTACAAATATTTAAAGTTGAATCATATACTAATAGATTTTGAATTTTTGACTAGCTAAACTCAAATATACTTATCACACTAATTGAAAATCAAATTCAAGTGCATTCAAATGCCAAGAATTATACTCCCTATATTAAAATTGATTTGAAGATGTATAGTTAATTATAATAACTTAAATAATTCTTCTCTAATAGTAATATACTAATTTATATAGAAGTACAAAAAATGGTGAAAACAAGAAAATAGTTCAAACTTATCACAAACAAATTCAAGAAATATATGTAACCTCCCTATATTAAATGAACAACAACTAGATTATAATATTGAAGGAAGTTACACTCATCATAAACACCATCAATCCATGATTTTGACAATTGGATGATGGTAGAAATAAAAGGAAAAACAACCATTGGAGAAAATTTATAATAATAAGATAATAAAAATTTATTACTGTCCAATTCAAAAAAAAAATAATAATTTAATTATTACTATCAAAACTTATCATCATAAAAATTTTCCTTTATATAAAACCATCAACTCCAAGTCCAACATTAATAGTCTAGTAATTACTCGGTAAAATTTATATCAGCTAGTCTTCGGGGACACCATCTCTCAGCTCTCAGGCCCATTCCATCAAAATTTATTGGTAAAACTTGTCAATTTTTAAATTCATTGTCATTTTCTAAATTTAGCTAAAAAAAGTAAAAAAAAAATATAAAAAAAAAGAAGAGAGAGTATTAAATTCACCATTTACACAAAATAATATTTTTATATTGTATATGATTTTCGCAAGCGATACATTTTAATTGGATTGGATTAAAATGACGATGCATGCATATCACATCTCATAATTCTTCCTTATCTATCTGACTAGCTTGCATTTATAATTTTTGTAACCATTTTATAAATTTTACTATCATAGGAGCAAATTCATGGAAATTAAGATTTTATTTTTTTTATTTTCATTTGTCCAAGGTATACCATGATTAAAGTATTGTATGAGAATTAAATTAGAAATCCATAGAATTTTATGAAATTAATTGATCATTAATTATTCCAAACTTTTGATTTTTTTTTAATGATTTTTTATGCAATGATTAGCCTACAATTAGTTGATACAAAGAATTAACTCAAAATACTATTATGACTTGACTTGACTCAAAATAACTCGTATATATAAATCAAGTTAAAATATTGTGAAAAAATTGCCGTACACACAAAAATTGAAATTAATCAACTCAAAATACGATATCTAAAACTAATATATCTGAACACCCAAATATACACCTCATCAAGAATTACCCATTAACGGGTCGGGCTGATATGCTCAACAGCACAAACAATATGAATTTGCAACATCCCTTAATGATTTCTGATAGAGTTTAGAAAATGGGTCTGGACAACCCAAACAAGGAGGAGAAGAAGTAGTTCACTCATAAATCCAAAGAAGGTTCACTACTAAAACCAATTGGTAATAGTAGGAGTTACTCCTTGAGTATATAAAGTGATGCATACTCTTCTCTTTCTCCGATGTGGGACAACTCACATGTGAGTAACACATGGACACTTCAACAATTTCTCTAAAGTATGACCACTACATTGTTTCTCACTATACATGTGATTATTGGTGGCATCTAGTCCTCTTTTTAAATAGAGCATAGATATGAATTATCAGTCATTTTCCTTCATCTAGTTCCATTTTTAAGTGGAATATTAAGTTGTTCATGATAAATTATTAATAATTCAACAGAAAACTGTAACTCACATAGACTAATCATTGTTTTTTAACTTCAAGTATATGTTTTCAAATTTACTTAGAATTAGTTAACCTTGTAAATTTGCAATTTAAATTGGCCATCCATCACTGATGCCAAGTTTTGATACCTTATGGATATTACTAATAATTTTATCATTCACATGTATTGAAGTATTTGTGCGTTTTTGGCAAAGGAAGCTAATAAATGTACACCTAAAATCATGTGAACAAGTAAATTAAATACAAGATTTAATTCGTAAATTTTCAATTATAATGTCAAGACCAAAGTTTTATATAAACATATGTATCATTTTAAAAAAGGAAAAATTATCTAGAATAATTCAATCTATTCGTGATTTTCCTACAATAATCTCATCTATTGATTAACCATGAATAATCTCAACTTTAAGGGGTATTTTCTTAGAGTAAACCCGATGACTGGATGACTTGTTATACCAAGTTTTATTTTTTCAATAAAAAAGATAAATTAAAAAAATGTCAAAAAAATATTAAAAAATGTTCGAAAAAATTTATCATTTTTTTTTATTATTTAGAATTTTTTATGTACAATTTCACAATTTTTATCTAATTTTAAATTAATCTTCAGTTTACTTTTTTGGTGAATTACCTACTATAGTAGGTCATCGGGTTACTCAAGTTTACTCTGGGTAAATACCCCTTAAAGTCGGGATTATTCATGATTAATTAATATGTGGGATTATTGGAGGAAAATCACGAATATGTTAGATTATTCTAGATAAATTTTTCTTTAAAAAAATGGCAATTTATTTGAGAATTTATCCTACAAGCAAGGGCAAGAAAATTATTTTTTGTTTCTTATATGTACCTGAAAATCAAACTCATCATAAATACGAAACGAAAAGTCATTAACCTTATGTGATAACTATATCTCTATATAGAATTATCAATGAGATTAATTGTTTAATATCACCTCAACATTATTTTACTAATTAATGAAATTACTTAATTTTGTAATTAGATGAACGAGATGTCTAATATGTGATAATTATATCTATTGAATTATCTATCAATGCCTTTTTTTTTGCATACTTTATTTTGTAAAGGAATACTTTATTAATTTGTAAAGGAAAATATAGATCATGTTTATTTAGGAAATAAACTTAAAATTACGATAAAGTATGATAAATATATCAGAGTCGTCTCCTACATTTTAAAAGCCCTTAGCAAAATTTAAATTATGGGCCACACACTAAATTCTAAAATTACGTTCTATATATTGCAATTTTGTATTTTTAAATTTTTTTTATTAATACTTTAGTACAATTATTGCTAAATTTTTATAATTACATGAAACCTAACAACTATTAATTAACCTTAAATTTCAAATAGCCATTTCTTTTTAGCTTAAAGTTTAAACTACTATTATCACTTATCTTAATTAAACTAATAATAAAAGTCATAAATTAAAAAATATCAAGAGAAATCATATTGCTCACCTAAAATAATTTATACTAGTATATCCTAATTATTTAGTACAAGCTGATAATACAAATTTATTAACCAATTTATTTCAGTACTCTCCCTATTTATTTAATTTTGCTACTCAATACACAAAAAGCCCCCTCATTTTAATTTTAAGCATATAGAAAAAATATAAACCCCTATAAATCAGAGCCTGAGCAGTAACTCATGGTGCTCCCCTCATAGCCGGCCCTGATAAATATCACCAATAACATCTTGAAATAATTGTTAATGAACTTACTTAATAACTGAACATTTAAATTGATACTTAAATCTCAAGAATATATATTATATATGTATTCAACAATTGCTAAATTGTCAGTAAATTGTACATCATATTTAATAGCATATTTGTCTTGATGTTAAAGTAAACAACTTGTTTTGTATGTGTTCTCACCATCATATGGACTCATATAATTAGTCAAATTTTCAATTGATCACATTAAAATCGTAAAAAATCACTTTAGTAAATGACTAAATGTACATGGACGATTGACAAACCCAATAAAAATTGTCTCAATATAAAATCGTCTCCTTTGATTCTCTCAAAAAAAAAATGGTCTCCTTTGAAAATTTTATATATATATTCTATAAAATATTTTGAAAGTATGTAAATAAAATGGTCAACAATATTATCTTATTCTAATACTATTTCGATTCATGTAAAAATATAAACTTTGAATTTGTTCAACAGTAATAAATCCCACTGATCTCTTTCATATTTAGAAGGGTTTTTTTTAGAAAAAGACTTGGCAGGATTCACTCTATGCCTCAGTATTAACGTGGCAAGTAAATCACGTGAGATACATAAAATAATTAAGCATTAATAATTGTTTAATTAAGGTAATAAATAAATGTGAAATAATAATAATAAAATTAATCAAATGATTTGAAAAAAGGCCAAAAATGGTTGGTTTCATAAAAGTTTACAACAATTCAAAAAAAAAAAAAACAAAGTTTACGAAGTAACTGACTATGTTCTTGATATACACCTTTTCCCTCCTATAAATAGTGGAGAGTTTCCTCTAGAAAAACATCAATAAACATTGAAAATATAGAGAGAGAAATTAAGAGAGAGAAAGAGAAATAATATAAAAATGTGTATTACAGAAGTAAAGCAGAATTCTAATCATAATGCAAATGGTAATGGCGCGGTAAAAAGCAATGCTAATTGTAACAATGGTACTGTTCATGATGCTTTCATTAGCCTTGATAGGTGCGTTTTTTTTTACTTATTGTTTTAAAATATAATTTAAAAATTTATTAATTTGTGTACGTAGTGTTTTTATGTTAGATTTCAAATCAGCGTGAGGTAAAATCACGATAACATATAATCCATGTTGAATTTAATTAAAAGTTTATGGTAACAACAAATAGATAAAAGTGGAAAACATGTACGTTATTTTGATCGACGATGATAAATTCGTTAATTCTTTTAAAAATAATATACGGTAAACGAAAATTTTTCACTTCGCGCGCATTTTTTACCATATTTTAAACCTGTTATGGGTTTTTCAAAAAGAATGTGAGGTTCTGATTTTATCTCAGTAAAAGAACAAAAATCAAATTTTCATATAAGGTTATGAATTCGATTTTCATTTAACTCTTTTTTAAAATTACTTCTAATAAAAAAGAACATTCTCTAATTTAACCAAATATTTTTGCAATCTTTTTTAATCAACTATAGACACTTTTTTGAAAAAGTGAAATTACGAAAGTGAATACTTTTATATACAAAGACTCATGAAAAGAGTCCACTTAATTAATATAAATATATAATATGAAATTCAAACGTTTCATAAAAATAATAAATATTTATTACAAACGAAAAGCTTCCATCAATTCCATGCATCTTCCAAACCGAGTCAAGTCACTCACAACACCTTTATAGAGACAACAAGACATGTATGTATGAGATCTTCAATCCACTCAACTTTAAAACGAAAAAAACTGTATTTTTAAATATCCTCATCAAATAATTGAAATTAGAGGAAACTTTTTTTCTTTAAAAAAATTTATTTAGGGCATCAATTTACTTTCTTTTTCGATCACTCCATGCATTAATAGTATAAATAAATAATCACTCAATTCCAAGCAATAATTGATTGATCTTGTATAATTGAAATGCTTTCAACATATTTGGATATTAATAATTCAATTACCAAACAAGAAAAAGAAAAAAATTATTTTGCAATAATTTAATAAGTAACCGTTGCCATTTTCCCGCTTAAACAACTTTTCTAAAAACAAAGAATAAATGAAAAAATTACGTTGGATAAAATTACTTTTTGTTAATTTTAATAATACAATTTTTTGATTAATTAGTATCAACTTTAATTTATTACCTATTTTACTAATTTTTTTTGTCTTATAATCTTCTATAGTTTGATTTTTAACATGTTATCTATATTCTAGTAAAAAACCTCTAATTTGATATTTTCATGATTAATCAAAATTTAGTATTAGTGTAGAAAAAAAAAATTATTCCTATAATTGTTTCAAGAATAAAATCATGATTTTACCATTTCTCTTACGAGTTAAATTCATTTTTTAATTATGTCCTTTTTCTAAAATTTTGATTAATTAAAAAAAAAAATTTCAGGGGTGACCCTAAGATGTACTACAAGTATTGGAAAAACGTGGATGATGAATGTTCAGTGACAATAAAAGCGTCGGACCTTATGAGTTACTTTGCTGATCACGACGAGGGCGGTGTATTCTACCAGTTGCCGGAATTCAGTGAGGCTGTTCATCGGATTCATTACGTCGTGGGAAACGCCGTCACCAAAGGTCGATACATCATCGGAGGGACGGGCTCATCCCAACTGTTTACGGTCACCCTTGCGTCGTTGGCTTCTCGTATCAATTCATGTAATCAAACAAAGAATAAGCGTCGTATTCCGGTTGTTTGTGCTCAACCCTACTACTCGGTAATTATCTTATACTCCTATTATATAGTTATGCATGGTCACTTCAAACACCTTTTTAACTTATAAAAAGACACTCGTATATGAGATTATCGTAGTGTTACATGTTCATAAAAAAATATATTTTTGAATTATTTTTTTTTCTTATTCGTTTTTACTTAGTTTCTATTTTTTGTATGTTTTTTGTTTTTTAAAGGTGTTTTTGTCCATTGAGGTTTTTTATAGGATTCGAGTCGATAAACTCTTTGACTGCACTCTCTATTATGGATATGAGTTACCGTCGTCATCATAGTTTATCCTATGAGTGGGATGGAACGAGTATAATGATGATGCCAACACATAATCACTATAAATAAAATACCAATTGTTGACTCAAACATATAATATTACCATTTGGCTACCACTGGTAATAATGTGCATAATATTACACTTTATATTTAGAATTGTTTTAATTTTAATTTTACATGATTAGGTGTTTAATTTATTTAAGTGACCGTTAACCAGTAGGGTCATTATATTCATGATTTTCTACAAATGTCTCTTTCAATTTATTAATTTTTTTCAACTTGTCCTTATAATTAGTATTATTATTTATTTACTTTTATAAATACACTTTATTGGTTTTTATATATGGACCTTCAAAATTATAAGTTCAACTCTGCCTAATTGTTTAACTTAAATTAAAAAACTATAAGTTCAAAATGATTAATTAATTATGAGAACGAGAATATAGGGTGTATGGAAAACTAAAAATGAAATTAATGGATGAAGTTCATACGTGCAACAGGCCGTGTTTGTTGCTGGCACCTTTGCTTATTTTATTCTAAACATTTTAATCATACATCATGTTCCTATTTCTTCCAACTTTTTGCGTCTAATAATATAAAGGAACTAATTAATTTTTCAAAAAAAAAAAAAAAGATATACAAGTAAATAAATGAATATATACAATATAATTTCTGACTTTTGAGTCAATTAATTTTTCAATTATTCTTCTAATATTCTCTTTTTAGCTGGAACCCAAAATCATCCACCAAATTATTATGAGAAAAGTTCATTTGATTTGTTTTACCGAAAGAACCAAGCATTAAGCTAAATTATTAATTAGATATTAAATGGAAATTTAAACTACCACCACACGACCCCATACACCCAAAGGAATTAGATTCATTTGAGATTAATTAAGTTAGAGATAGTAAAATAATTGAATTGAATGGAGATAAGAATCCACGTGGATGATATTGGAATTGATATATTGGTTAGGGTTAAGGCACTCGCATCGTTATTGATGTGAGTTTCAATATAACATTTTGAGGCTTCAACCATTAGCATATTTAACATGATATCTGAAGCCAACATGACATCGAACGTTACAAATTTAAAACTCATCTACCTCTTATTTTAAGTAAAATATTTAACAACATATATAAGCAGTATGTATAAAGTATATTCTATAATTTAAACCTATGGTTGAATCAGTGTTAAGTGCTTTATACTATGTCTAGTGACGAACCCAAGATAGAGTATTAGTGTAAAGGTTTGGGTTGAACACTAACTTATGTAAATATCATGAATTAACTTGGCTACCATTTTTTGTTATATTACACAATTTAATATTAATAAGTTTACTTATTTAGTTATTCCGATAATGATCTAAGCATACTTAAACCTAGATTCTCGAATTGTGCTAGATGGGTCCAAAACATTATTACAATATATTAATGCCTTGTATTGTGTAGAATAGACAAAATACATATATGTTTTATAGTTGTTTGTCTTAAACACCACACTTATGTCTGAAATAAATATATTTTGAAGATTAAGAAATTAATGCAACAGAAGAAAATATTGATCAAGAAATTTTTTCTTCAAAAAAAAAACACATGCAAATAAAGATGTGTGCTATCCTTTTGAACAACCATGAGCACATGGTCATGTGTATAGTTAGACGAAGCATTGATGGTCATTATGCCAATGGCAACCGACCCACCTCATTCTAATATCTATTTTAAAATTTTAATTTTTTCCTATTTTGAATTCCCACTACAAGAAAATTGAAATTTAATTATTGCCACTAATTTAATATCTTAATTTATGTGATGTTTTATAAATGAATTTGATGCATAGAATAATCTGCCAAGACTTGTACACCTTGTAGAGTATCAATCAGTTGAATTCATTATTGATAAGTTTAATTTAATTTGACTAAATTAATTCAGTATTATTAATAAGATTTCTTTAGCTCAAACTGAAACTAATAAATACTTAAAGTTCGAATCGTCCCTATAAGGGGCTAAAGGAGTGTATGCTGCGGATCCATCCAAACGAATTAAAAAATAACGTTTTAATCACTAATAGTTATTAGTTAGCATCCATAGAAGAAAAATATTTATTAGGTCACAAATTCTCAAAAGAGACAACCATATTTGTATACGACGTAACCTAATTTAATTTTTTTTAGCATACCAACTCCAAGCTTTAAAATACACATTTCAAGACGTAAATATTCCAAGACTTAAAACATTCACTTAAGCCTTAAACTTCCTTCTCTCAAAGTTTAACTATATTTTTCAACTCAACTATCCCAATTGTTAAAATGTTCATTTCAAAGCTTAAAATCCGTACTCCAAAACTTAAGGTTCGTACTCTAGGCTTAAATCTTCCTTTACCACGGGTAAAACTGACTATTTTAAGACTTAAAATGCCAACTTTAACGGTTCAAAGTTGTCAATTCTAAAACTTAAAATGTTCATTTCAAGGTCTTATATGTCTTTTAAGCCATAATATGGCAATTCAAAAAACAAAAAAATGATAATCGAGTTGGTTAAGCATACATATTTCAACCTGCTTTGTAGCAGGATCGTGGATTTCTCCCTTAGATAGACTCATAACTAACAAAACTGTTCCATTATGTAATAATATGCAGTGCTATGAGGAAGCATTAGAGGAACAGAAATCAGAGATATACCAATGGAGAGGAGATGCAAACAAGTTTGATGAGGAAGGGCCATACATAGAGGTGGTGACAACACCAAACAACCCAGACGGTAGGCTCCGCGAGGCAGTGGTGAACAAGAAAGGTGGGGTTGTGATATGTGACCTTGCTTACTACTGGCCTCAGTACACACCAATAACTGCTCCTGCTGATTATGATGTTATGCTCTTCACCTTATCTAAGGCTACTGGCCATGCTGGTTCTCGCGTCGGGTAACTATCTCTACCTACTTCCATTGTCTCTTTGTTTTATGATGATGTACCCCTCAACTTATTTCATTTTGCATCATTATTGCTTCCTAGAGTTCCTACATATGAATACATGCATTTATGTAGATCGATACAACATAAGGATGATCATGAGTTTCAGTCTTGGGCTGGTTTAAAGTAGGACCGACTACCGAGTCGAAATTGCATCTTAAGACCCTAGACCCAAACTAGAACCAGACCCACTTACGTTTTTTGACCTCAGCTTATATCTTAACTCATGTGTTAACAGTTACAGATTTAGAATATATTACATACTCTATCTCGCTGTAATTAATTAAAGATTTGTTAATAATATTGAAGGTGGGCAATCGTTAAGGACAAGGAAGTAGCACTAAGGATGATAAAACTTATGTCATTAGTCACCATTGGAACTTGTCATGAAGGCCAACTTCGAGCAACAACCATACTTGACTTTGTTTCTGATAACTATGAACAACACCTTCCCAACGGTAAGCTTGTGGTGGAACCCCAGGAAGGGTTCTTTGAGTTCAGCCACCGTGTGTTAGCTGAGCGTTGGAAGAGGCTCAGAGCTGTTGTTAATCGTTGTGGTATCTTCAAGCTACCGGATTACTCTCCTCAGATTTGTACTTTCATGAATAAGTCCACTCCTCCTAATCCTGGTATCTCTCATATCTAATATATACTAAACTCTGCAAAGTTTTTGTTTGTGTGTTTCATGAATGTGCTCTTATCACAGCATATGCTTGGATGGAGCTGAAAACGGGTGAAGATGCAGAAAAGGTGATGAACAAGCTAAAGATTCGGACAAGGGGTGGACCGAGATTTGGAGTCTCGTCAAAGTATGTAAGGGTTAGCATGATGGAAAGTGATGAAACCTTCAACCAATTCATAGAGAGGCTCTCTACTCTTCAGGAGTAGATTGACAACTTCAAGCGACAAAACTAATAGGAGTATATAACATATCCCTAGGCTTCATCCGATATGTTAGGTATTCCATCAAGAATAGTATAATTATAGGATAAAACTATACATCAATGGACAGTAAGTGTAGCTCGAGAAACCAGTAACCGTCTGCTGTGTTTCTCTATTAGCCTGATAGTAAGAACAAAAAAATAGTGTAAAAAATATGGTGTGAAACATGTTCATCCTGCAGTAGAGTGATGTTTACTATCAGCTTTATGGTAAGGAGCAAGAAATAGTGTAAGAAATAGAATATGAAACATGTTCATCCTGCATTAGCAGTGATGTTTAGTTATAAAGTTGTAGTATGTATGTACCAGTGTGTAAATTAATAAAAAGTTTTATGGCCTATATCTGTTCTGCATAGCTGGGAAAATGGAATTCTTAAAGACAACAGAATGAACGTCGATACTTTTCGCAGCCATTCACCAAGAAGATTACGTGTCCAAGTCTTACTTTCAGATATTTTATATTTTATCTTTCTAAAACTGAGTAGAAGATGAAAGAGAATTGTTTAAGATGATATTATACATGTGCAACGACAAAATACCGTTAAACCGGTAAGAAAGTTAACAAATTGAAACTTGAAAGGCTTAAAGAGGAGGTGAGGCCGAGTGGTAGAAATCAAAATAAAAAGAGGAGAATGCAACCATTGAAAATGATCTATTGGTCTATGTAAAAGATCCAAATACTTTGGAATTAAGGTTTTTGCAATTTATGTAACCCACTTTTTCCAAAATTCCAAATCATATTCGTGGTTTGGGATGGTACTAGGGTTAATTATTGTTCAATTTTGTGCAATTTGACACCTAACCAAGAGAATTTCTCAAACCGCACCAAGCCAATTTCCCCTTAAATCGGACCAGGGCAAAGCAATTTAGTACGATGATGTTGGATACAATTTATCATTATCAAATTACTCAGCAACCAAAATCACATTCTCGTCAAAATATTTAGCTCGGATTGAATTTTGATGATTCAAACACAGCCTATAATGTTAGGTTTTATATACCATCTTATAAACCAAACTGTAATGGTTACACAATATATTCACGAATTTACGAATATGGTTTAAGCTAAATTCTCGGCCCAATATTAAAATTTGAAAAGTCAGACCAATCCACAATTTTAAGATAAAAAGCTTCGATTTAAAACAAATCAAAATTCTACTATTCTAGTTTTAATAGTTGAACAAAAAGGAATTAAGATGCATTACTCAAGTTTGGTTCAAGTCATCTGAGACTTTCAAGCTTGACAAATTTCTTGTCAAGTCTGAGCTGAAGAACTGCTCAAGTTAGGATTGACAAAATTATTTCAAGTAGAGTCTAGTCAAGCTGAGCTAAGCATGACTAATCCGGTTGAATACCCTTGAAGATGAGTGATGACCAACAGAAGCATTCTTCTGTAAGGTTTATAATGTCTACAACAAAAACTAGTCTTTAATATGAATGAAATGTGCAATAATAATAGGCTCTCTTTCTCTTTGAATCAACAGAAATGTTCACATTATACTGTATTTTGCAAAAAAATCATCTCTTTGAAAGCATAGAACATAATACAGGACACACACAATATCAGATAAAATTACAAATTTCAAATTCTCTTACAGCCAAGATTCATCAGTCTTGGTCTCTTGAAATCAATAATTTGAAATCTAAGTGCAAAATTCATTTCAGAGTTGAAACTACTAACACAGCACAGTTTTCACATTAGTAAAGAAAATTCTGCACATGAACTAAAATAATAGATGAAGACAAAAGGGAGAGGCTTTTCATCACAACCATAAACTATGGATTTTATGCAGCAAATGTAATGAATGTTTGACATAGGCTCGAGAATGATGACATGCCACAAGAGACTGCTTGACCATAAGAAGAAACCAAAAATTCATGAATCACTCTTGTCCAACTATCCAATTTGTCCCCGAAGTGCAGATGAACATACCTTTTGGCACTTGGATCACTAATTGAATTACATTAGCCTCAGCTCATACTCGCCAGCCATTGTTATGTACCTCACCCATGGCAGAGCCTGGTATCCACTTTTCTCAATGATCTTAAGATAGCGAACCTGCAGATCAAACATTACAATGCATTATCGTCACAATATCTAGAGTTCGAAAGATAATTCGCAAATTAAATAAAGAAAATACGGCACACTCAGGCACTGTAAACAAGAATGAACACAAGTAGAGCATAGGCCAGAATATCAATCATTCTAAAGCTCGATGTTTATCATCCAAATTTCAGGTCAGTTAATGGAGGTTACTTAAAAATGCCAAAATTGAGAACAGAAGATGACAAGACCAAACGAATCAAAGAGAAGATAAAAAGCCACAGCCAAAGACATTATTTTTTAGGGAAAAAGCAATAAAAACTACTTGAAGTAGCCAGGTAGTGACTCATTATTCTCTTAATTCTAGAACAAATGTCTGTTGGAAAAGTTCTAAAAGATTCCTTTAATTTTTTCTTCTCAACAACTAGAAATAATTATCCTCTTCTTTTCTTCTAGGGCCATCAAATATCCGGAAGAATCTTTACGAGGGAACTTGTGATTTGTGAGCACTTGTTTGTGAAAGATGGACGTTAATATTATCACCAGGACTACACCAAATGGAACAGAGGACCTTTGCAGGGAAGGGAAACAAAGCAAAAGTAGCTATCACAATGAACAATAAATCGACATGAATGATCCTCCATATAGCTAACAAATCAATAACAGGAAAATGTCCGATTTTCATTTCAGTTGGCTATCTAAGCCCACCCTTCACAGGATCTGAACTAATTTATACTACAGACACAAATTCACTGATCACATGCCACTTTAGTTCATCCGATCACTACACTTCCACAATGGTGTTCACAGAAGACCTCTTGGCTTCAAACCAGAAATCAGCATAAAAATGACCATAAAATCAACTGATAAGACCCCCCCCCCTGAGAAAACAAAGGTTTTTGAAGAACATTTCTACACTGAAACGGTGAAACCCTCAATTATACAAACACAAACAAGCAAACTGGAGGAAGGTGGATTGAGTCGCAGGATGATGATGGGTCAGAAAGTCATCTTCATATGTCAGAAATGTTCTAATTTTGAAGACAGGGTCTCACGTATGTGCCTACTTGTTCTAAATTGTGGTTACTTTGATCTCCTAACTATATTTTGTTATGGATCTCTACTAGCCTTGAATATGTCAGAAAAGGAGAATTGGTGACAATCAGGTTGGCATCAGAGGATTACTTTTAGTTATTTATTGTTTGCAAGTCTATAAACAAGTTAACAAAACAACACTTCTGCAATTTATAATGTGCATAGTATAGCCATTTTATCTGTCTATAATCAAAACTATATTGAGAAGCTCACTGAACAATATAACTTCTTACGAGAAGCCAAAATGTAGACACACAGCCTCCCAAAAGAGAGGTTCAAAACTATTTTTCCATCGTTTTTTTAAGTACAACATATTTCCCATAAACCTCTCACATGTTTAGGAGATACGGTGCAATAAAACAACAGAGGAAGTATCTATAAATGTCCCCAATAGTTAGCGTCAAGTAAACAGAGTTTGAGACTTGAGTTATTATGGTCAAATGGAGACTCTTAGGGCGTGTATGGTATAGAATTTTTAGATCTTGGAAACTGATTGGAGTAAGTGAATCCGTTATTCTTTGATTGTATAAGATCTACGAAATCCAATCCATCACCGAGGTGTATCCTAAACCGTTACTTTGTTACATTGCAAAACTCACTATAAACAATTTTCATTTCCATATTACTCAAGCCAACTCTGAAATGAATACAAGGCTAGAAGCTCAACTTCAATTGTTTCTCCATTTCTTCCTTCACCCAAACTTCTTCATCTTTCCATCTCACATCTTTGATTTTACTTTTGTTTCTCTCTTACAACAATGCAACTGCAAAGATCGAACCTTTGTTTTTCTAGAAATCAGTCTTTAATGGTTAATTTGAACCTCGAAATTCTATTTTGCAACTCATTGACTATCATTTTGGGACTAGGTTTTTCCTTCATGGAGGTAAAACAAAAGGCAAAAAGATTTTTTTGTCAAATCTACTCACATGTGTCCGACTCCGACATGTGTAAACATTCTAGGTTTTTAAAATTTTGTTAAATTTATTCAATAATTTTCTGTTTTCATCTCATTACTTCTCTTATACTAATAGACTATAGTACTGTACTACACACACCCTACAACATGGTGCAAAATCGCGGTCACGATAACGGTCGCGATTGCGGATCACGATAACGGAAAAAATTCGGTTATCGTGGAACTGATCACGGTTGATTATTTTTTTAAAAATGCAATTAAATAAAACATAAAAATAAAAATAAATAATTACAAACCAACAAAAATACAAAAATAATAATAATAAAAAATATAAAATTTACCCACTCTATTGTGTACCTTTGATTTTTAGAGTACAAAAACTCTCATAACCTTTCAAATGGGTAGTCATAAAAAAATAATGCGAGTATACTAAGGAAGAATTAATGACAGTCGTAACTTGTGCATTAAATACATTAGGTAAAAAACAATAAAATATTCATATCCCTTTGAAAAGTTGTACCATTTACTCTAACGTCTAAAAGTTGTACCCTCTCTCTCATTAGTCATTTCCAAGAATATCAAGGCCATTTCAGTGAAAGCTTTACACTTTCTCCAACCCTTTAATGGTGGAAATTCACTACGTTTTCTATTCTTCTTCTAATTTTGGTTTTAATTATCTACATGTGTAACTTTTTTGTTTGTTCTTTCGTTTTTCGTTCTTTTAGGTTGAAACTCGGCCTGAAAATTCAAAATTTGGCTTGCCAACTGAAAACATGCCCGTGATAAACGCTAATTTCTGTTATGAATCGGCCAAAACGGCCGGAAAGCGTGTTGACTCGCCGTTTTTTCATACACCCTGACAAATCGCGAGTTTTCGAAACGACTAGCTGAAAATCCGAGTTAACTCCGCCGTTCCGAGTTAACTCCGCCGTGTTTTTGCACCATGCCATACAAAGAGCAAAAAGATGAAATGAAAAAAATCATTTCCATTTCTTAGCTATACCAAACACTTTGTAACAAGAACGCTTTACATTACCCTTACCTCTTCTTATTTGTTTCCTTTCCATTACAATTTCACTCTTCATACTAAACACACCCTTAGTCTCCGAGTCAAAGTCAATCTGAAAGTACTTGTGTGTGTTTGTGAACGTGTAAAAATCATACAATCGACTAATATGTATTTAAGTATAACTCATCCAAGTATACCGGATTACTGGTAGTCACACACATATAGCCCAAGTAAATCCCACAAATACCCCCATCATATTATATAATATTCAAACATCTCCTTCAGTTGTGACAATAATAAGTGATCACATGGCAAGCTAAAATATAACAAAGGCCAAAACACAACACAGAAGGAAATTTTTTGCATGCAATTTTCAAAGTATAAGAATCAATACCTGAATTCCTGACACGGTGAAGTAAGGGATTTCAAATTTCACCCTTATAGGAGCTTTTCTTTCAGGAGGTGCCTCTTCACTTGTAATGCTAGGAAGACTGAACTCTGCCCTCAACATGTATTCCTATCAAAAAGTTCATTGAAGAAATCAAGGACTAATTGCAGAAGAATTACAAAAAATTTGCAAAATTCTACAAATTAGATGTATCATTTCTGTGATGATAAGGCAGTTCAAAATTCCAAAATGTTTCTACCTTGCCACCAGGGAAAGATTTTATCTTCCAAACTAAAGCATCCTTCTCGGGTGCATAAGCTGCAGACCCCATTGACGTGCGAATATTTGGATTGGTGGCATCAGATGGCACTGGCAATTCAATCTCAACACTTGTTGCAGTGCTACAGAATTCGAGCACAGAAGACAAAACAAGATAGCACATGAATAACTCTAATATAAAGGATTAAATAAAGTACAAGATATAATTGGCTAATAAAATCCATCAGCACAGTTATACCTTCTCTCCTTAAACTGGCTTCTCGATTTCACCATTATCTCAATACGACTTCTTGAGTGTCTCTCAATCTGGGCTTCAACCCAAATCAGAGGCTTTACCTAAAGCAAACAAAATCCCAACCACTATTATACGTGTTGCCTCTAGAGAAAGAGGTAAAGGAGATACGCAAAGAGAACATTGAAGTGAACCTGAGTGCTGAGCCTATATGTCATGAGATCAAAGGATCCATCAGGAGGTATAAATGATATGGTCCTATCATTTTCAAAACGAGCTAAACGCACACACCTTAGTAACAGGAAAAGCAGGAAACATAAGAGCACCGTTGGCTTCCAAGTTTCAAAATGAACAAAACTCTAGTAGTAGCAAGAAGTAAACATAGCTAATCTTAAACATACTGATGAAATTTGATGTCATCCAGGTCGATAGCCTTCCCCTTAGATGTTCGTCCTTGGGCCTCCAACAATACTCTATCATTTAGGCCTAGTTTACATTCAGGCATCCCACTGGCACAGAGAATATATTATTCAGTATGGTAGAAAAACCTATAATCACGAGCAACACAGTAACTGAATACATAATATTTATACCTCAAATATGTTCTCATTTTCAACGCCCCAACAACATCTGATCTAATTATTTGTCCATTGCTGTTTACAAGTATATTGACACTCTCAACAACATCTAAGAACACCTGCAATAAAAAGGGTGAAACACTTCAGTATTTGTAGATAGTCAATGCTGATAAAGAAAAGCTCAGAAATTCCATTTCACCTCATTCTTTTTATAATTTATTCCTTCACTACGCCATGAAACAGCATTAGTCACAGCCATTGGAGGCCTCTGTGTGACTTCCATCCTATAAGCGTCAGTTTTGATGAATTCACTTAGGATCTTTGCCTCTGTGAACTGAGGGTAACCAAAATCCATAATTTCATCGAGTAACTCATACTGCAGAAGACACATGATATCAGTGCATCAATCTCGACTATGCCAGTATTGTCTAAAGTAAAGAGAAATACCTCTTACCACAACAACAAAGTTATCCCTAAGTGATTCCTCTTCTAATTCTTCAAAATAATGCTTGAATACCTGCACAAGAAAATTGTTAAGGATGATAGAGATCAACTGGGAAATGCAGAAGTTTTACAGGCTAAGTACAAAATTAACAAAGGAGCTCACATCAACTACACGGTGGAGGAAGAGAAGAACACTTGCAGCATTGCAGTTCTGCCGTGTAGCAACAAGTAAATACACATTGTTGTGTTGTATAAACATGTATGTAATTCCATTATCATACACGACAGGATCTTGTGATTGTGGATCACCCTAAAACAAAAATCAATTGAGAAACATAAACAATGGGATTCATGAATCCATAAAACAGGGATACCAGAAACAAAGTACATAATACCCAAGAAAACTTGAGCAAACAATCATTTACTATGAAGTAGTATTATGTATGAAGTAAGAAGTGCAAATTATTGTAGTTTATCACCACATACAGAGAAACTCCATCTAACTCTTATACTTAACTTTGATGAAGAGAATGAAAAGACAGAAAATACGAGAAGGTAAGGAACTTGAGTAAGCAAAATGCCCAAAGTAGGAAAGGGAGGGAAATCGACAATAGTTGATTCAGGAAATAAATTCAACAAATATCCCGAGATTTGAAAAGAAAACAAGAAGGAACTGGAAGTGGTGCAGCACCAGCGGACTGGTTCCAAGAAGAGGCTACATTGAATCAATAGTGGTTAGTTTAGAGCCGATTGTCAAGTACTTAGATTTGATGTTTTAAAAGCGGAGGACTTATTTCAACGTGCTACAGAATAGTAAAAGGCAGAACTATATCCAAAAGCTCCTCCACCCCTTCTCCCTTCATTTTCCATACTATCCTCATCAAAGGAAACACGGACTCCTCCCCTCCCTTCCCTTCCCAAACCTTCACTCCTAGTTCAATTCTGGATAAATATTCAGCATTGTGCTCAAGAGTCAAGTGTTCATCAATAACCCCAAACATATCTCATATGCTATCAGAGTAGGAATTTTTTAACAATATTAGAAGCACAAAAGTAAGTCTTTGCAAATGGGCTTGCTAGAACTTGCAACAGTCCCACCGTCACCATTCCCTCGTCCAAATTAAAAGTAACATTGAATACTACAAACCTGTTACTCGAAACTCTTCATTTTACCTCTAGTACACAAGTCAGATTCTCAATGATTTCACATGGGCATGCATTTTGGTCCAATACAAAATAGAATTTTTACAAATTAGTCGAGTGGACATTTGAACACAGTGTCTGACATGGGTAAACAACTTCATACCTACACCCAACTCCTCATAGACCCAATTTCCAGTAGGCTGACACTTCAAACGGTTTCAAAAGCTAAATCTACATCTTTTAGTGCATTATTATGCCTGATCTTGATGAACAGACCACCTGATAACTATTCTGATTATCCCAACTATAAGTGAGATAGATCACTACACATAGTACATAACCCCCAAAATCTAAGCATAACATTGTTCACAGTTCGAGATTAAAAAAAATTATCCAACAACGAAAAATTTGCTCTAATCAACCAATCAGAATTCACATTTATCAAGCTCCGACAAACAACAGTCGGCGGCACAACCAATCAAAAACAGTGAGCAAACGAAAATACATGATCAAGATCTTACCACCTTAGAAATCCAGTTTACTATTCGAATTACACCATCACATCTCAATTTTTACATAAATTCCCGTGAAACAGATTTAGATAAGCGATTTCATCTCAATTAAACCTCAATATATTCAGATCAAGTAAACAATGATGATAAAAATCAAAATCAAAATCAAAATTAAAATCGAACTTTAAACAATAATAAATTAGAACCTCTTTCTCAATGAGTTTAGTAAAGAATCGCTCAGCTTGAACAGCGGAAACATCGCCACGATAATCGCGCCATATAAGAACTCTACCTTTAATGTCGAGAAGGAACAGCGCTGAGGCCGCTCCCGACATTGTTTCTTCGATCGGAGAAACTCAGTAGAATCCCTAAAAAAATCTTTCTAATATTATTATTGATGATTGAGAAAATTTAGATCAGTGGAGAACAAACGAAGAGAGATCTGGTGAAAATTGTGAATTAGTGACTGCTAAATTAGGTTTAATTGATGATTAGATGGAGAATCTCTAATTTACGTCAATAAAGAGTAATTGGAAGCCATTGGGTATGATTGTGAATATAGGAAGTTTTAGAAGGGAGTATATCAAGCTTTGCGATCTGTACAGAAGTGTTTTGTCGGGATGATAAAGAGAAGAAAAATGAAAATGGCCGAACGGGAGGTATAAAAAAATGAGGATTTTGGCGTTGTTGCAATTGGAAGGTTTTCTCTTGTTTTCCTTCAAACCGTATGATTTTGATTTTTTTTTTTTTTTTTTTTGAAGATGTATGATTTTGATCTTTTAGGTGTTTGAAAATTTACTAATCTTACTTTAAATTAAAAAGAAGGCAGGAAAAGAAAAAGGAAATAGGAAAAATTAATATTAATAATTTAATTTTTTGTTCATCCGCCGTGAATAATTCAATCTTTTGATTATTTTCTAATAATTCAACGTTTGGTCTTAGTTCGTTGTGAATAACTTTTATTTTAGTTTGCTATCAATATACCTTATTATTACCCATTATCAGTGATAAGGTATGTTGTAGGCAAATTTATCACAAAGGTTGGATTATTAGAAAATAATCAAAAGGTGGGATTATTATTCCTAGCGGATTAATGAAAGGTTGGATTATTAACGTCAATTTTTCCAAGAAAATAAAGTTTATTGTGACGAATTTGAACATAAAATAATTTTATTGAGATAATTTTAAAAATGTATTTAAATTTAAATTAAGTTTCAAGATATGATGCATTTGTAATTCGAATACATAATCCAATTCATAATCAATTCAAACTAGGTTGAGTTGAGCTTGATATGAATAAAAATTAGCCTAAAGGGGAAAATTATATGAAAAATGATTTTAATAGTATAGGTTAAAGTACTTAACTTGATACATTATTCAACTCAATATAAATAGAAATGAAGAGACTTGAAGATCATATTGCCCCTTATAATTTATGGACGATCGTATAGTTCAAGTAATATATATATGTAATGTTCATTCTTGATAATTTTGAGATTATTAGGCTCATCCAAAATTTTTAGATGTAAGGATTCAACAAAAAAAATTTATAAAAATAATATAAGGGTGTTTTTCTAGACATTTTAGTCGATACTATTGTTTCACGTAAAAAGTGTGGACTTAGTATGTGGAATTAAAATACTTAAATAAATGCAATTAAGATATACTCTATTTTTTATGTAATGCAATTAAGATATAGCTTAAGGGAGTATACTTTGTTATTATCAATATAATATCAATATGTATTTACAGCCTGTTTGGTTAGTGGTATTAAATGGTGGTAATGAAAATGAATTTAAGTGTAAAATTTCATCAAAAGTTCCATATCATTCCCATGGTAATGAAACTTTGATCACAAAAAAAAAATTTTGTTTACAAATTTTTATTCCCACCTAATATCACCTCTCCAATGGTAATGCCTTGAATGACTTTTATGAAGAAAATGAGATGATTAAAGTTGGACAAGCATGACCATCAAGGTAGCCAAAATATTTTTCAACCAAAATTACACTAGTTTTTCACATGCTTTTAATAGTTGATCCCTCTTTACAATGTTTTTCACACTTCATGAATCACCAAATCATAACTCATTACTATTTAATCAAATACTTTATTGCCTTTTCTGCTTTCTTTATGCACCAACAAATAGTGTTATTGCAAATAGTGTTATTGCAAGAGCTATTGATTGTGTTTGTGTGGTAGCATCTCTCGATAGTTCTTACAAACTTAAAAGAAGCTAAAGAAGTATTCTAAAATTTTATGAATTGATATTTTGTATTGATCATCTTTGAGTCAAAACTTGTAAATCTCAATTCAATCATAGTACTTCCAGTTAAGCTTACATTGAAGCTTCTTTCATTTGCCTTACAAAGTACTCCTAGTACAATGCGAGCTAAACTAAAAGTAAACCAATACATCAAAGTATATGGTAAGATTCATTTCAAAAAAGTATGTATGTTAAGATTTGGGTTTTAAACCCAACTCCTTGCATTGAGAAAGTTGGATACTTCTACTTTGAGACTCAGTTTCAGACCAAAGCGAAGATTGTATTTTGTAACAAGAGATGTATACAGCATGTGATTATAATATATGTAACGATATAGAGTATAGACTCGATTTCCAAGCATCATCTATAGTGATATCATACTACATTACTACTGCATTAGAATATACTGCTGCTATGAGTAAGGTTGAGGTCATATTAAGTATATAATTTGAGCTGTTAAAACTGCAAGTACTTCTAGATCGCATAGTTGCCTCCGAGTTCGGTGATAACATCATTCACCTTATTCACCATATCTGAAACAAAACGGTTGGCACAGTCAGATTTAACATGGCTTGGATTATTGATCATTGAATGTAAATATGACGTGAATGAAATTCTAAACACAAGAGAAATAAACTACACTAGGTTACGTAAAAACACTGCCAATGCTTTACTAAAGCCAAAAATTAAGAGGCTCGAAGGTTACATAGTGGCTCAGGAAAATCATTGAATGTATAACAACCACAAACTGCGTCTTTTGGAGAAAGTTCTACTAAACGATGGGATGCTGAGCAAAATCAAATAAGTTCAAAAACAGCTAAAAGGCATATAACAAGAGGTACTTACCAAGAAAAGATGAATCTTGCATATATTTCTGCAAGGCATAAGTTGACGAAAACAAAAATATCAGGAGCCATAATAAGATAAAGTAGTGACAAAAGTTTATCAGTAAAAGGGTAGCAAACATGTTCAAGAAAAAGTACCGCAATTTGAGTTTTCATATCAGCGTCCTGCTCCCCAACTGCAAGTGTAAGATCTAAACTACCTATAATAAAAAAACATCATATTCATTAGTACAAGGGTAAAGTTGCATATGTGCAACCACTTATGGCATTGGGATCATAGATGTTAAATAGAGTAAAAAGACATCATGCACTGTCGGAGGAACATGAAGTGCCATCTCTAGGAACAAAAGGAATACCTTGTTCCAAATCAGCAGCGCAACTGGACACAAGGGAAGTGAAGGCAGGAGGAAGTGCTTCAACTTTGCTTTGAGAATCAGCAATTGTTTCTTGAATCTGTGAATCCGGCTGATCTTCCTTGTTCAAGTTCCGTGGGGAGATAGAATCATAAATGGGGGTCATAATGCTTGATGTGTCAGGTCTGCAAATCCATTTCATATTCCAGTCAATATTATATTTGTGCATAAATTCATTGATCAATCTGTCTACTCTTTAGAGAGTAAATCTTCAAAATGTATGGTAGCTTTACCTGTATGTAGGAATAAAGTCAGAGTCAGAGGATACTGCAGAATGTGGAGATATCACATTAAGCGCTTGGGGTACATACAAGATTTTATTTGAAAGCAAATCCTGCAAGTGGAAAATGGAAAAGTTTGTAAAAAAGATAACTCCTTCGAGAGGTTTCATCAACGCTAAAACTCCATATTCAGAACACTCAATTTAGATTTTTACCTGCAATGCGTTTATGAAGTCTTCTACTTCTGAGAATTGAGAAAAGCGCAGTGCAAACTTCTGGTTCTGCAAACATTCAAAACCTTCAAAAATAAGAGGCAGACGCACAATCCCAGCATAAGCACATTCATTGATGGGAACATATCAAACTGAAGCCACAACAAGTTTCCTTATGTTTATAGGTATTTTTAGCTGTAGCTAATGAAGGTATTCTATCTTTTCAATGTCATAAATATCTCAATCTTAGAATAGATGAGTGAGAAGCTATTTTCAAATGCAAACTCGTATTTCATGATCAAATAATGCGGCTCCGTGTTACAAAACCTAGAGTCTAAAAAATAATCAATCAACTCAAAAGAGCAATTTGTTTCTAGAAAAAGAACATCATCTGAGGATTTGGGGAGCAAATAGATAGTTAGCATACCTCGTTAGAGCTATCAACATAGCTTGCAATGACTACTAAGCTACCACGAGTAGGAAGCCCTGAAAGATATGTCACCTGAGGCCAGATGAACTGCAGCTTGGAGATGAAATGCTCTTCCTTCAAAAGGAAAGGGTGATAACCAATTAAACCACGTGATTGAACCGATTTTTCACAACTTCTTAAGCAAAAGCATATAATGCTTTAATCATATGTGGCATTAGTAACTTTTGATACTCAACTTGGCTTGCAGAAACATCAATAAATGTGAAACCAATTGATTTAGCTAATCTTGTGATCTTGTCATGAACTTTAAATATTCATCATTAGTGACTTAAAACGAAATTGGTGGCAAACTTCTGAAATCCATCCTTAACAGCTTTAGAGGCTTACAATTTGTGTAGCTATGACATGTTTCGCCTCGTAAATTCCTAGACGAAATTCCCTAGTCTCTCCTACCTATTTCATTAGGAATTTTTATAATTTTCATCCAGAATTTTCAATAGCTATGAAAATCGAGGAATCAAATCATCAAAGCTCAAAATAGCCTTAATTCGAAAATTACATAAGCAAGAAACTTGAAGAAGAGCTACACCGGAAACGTTTCACGAAAGTGCGAGTGTGACTACTAGCGAATTTGATCTTTATTATAAAATCGAAGATCAAATTTCAAATATCAACAGGAAGTTGAAAGAAATTAGTATTTTCATCAGTCATCACTACTAAGCCTTTTCTCAAACCGAAATCAAAACTATTACTCGATAGTTAATTTAGTACTACAAAATACAAATCATAGAACAAACATATTCTTGAATTACAGCATCAATATTGAACAAAACTCACCAAAGAGTACATTAAAATTTCTAGTAATCAAAATCAACAGTATCGACATTGCAAAAACGGCAACTAAATTTGACCTAAAAAAAACTCCAAATCGCGAACAGTAATCACCAGCAAACACCGAGAAATATTCTAACAACAAAATTTTACTCAAATATTAGCTCAATCAACTTCAATAACATAAATCAAGTTGACGAATCCACGAAAATCATCATCAATATCAGAATTGCAAAAATAACTACATCTCAATAAACCTAGCAAGTTAAATTTCAAAAACTCATCATTTTAGAGAGATAAAGAGGCTTACGATAATAGTTCCTTGTAAAGATACGGAGAGAACGGAATCCACAGAAGAAGAGACGTCAGATGAAGGGTGAATAGAGACGGTGGAGATTCCAGAAGAAGGAAGCCAAATCGGCCTAAATTGATTTCGCTTAAAAGGAGAGAGACGCGAAGGAGATGAAGTTGTGGTTATAGATTGGTAATAAGAAGGAAATGTGAAGTATCGAGCATATTGAACTTTCCATTGCCATTGATCTTGTGCTCTTTCCATCGCCAATTTAAAATTCCCTGTTTCTCTCTAGCAAAGTTTTTGGTGCTCCCGCCATTTCTGTTTCTGTTTGTATTTATAGGCACTGTATCATTCAAGAATTTGTGTAATCTTTTTGGATCGTTGTTCGAGTTCGCGTCATATATAAATATATTATAATCGTTTGTCGTTACTCGTACATATTAGCTTTGTTCGTATAATGGGAACTCTTTAACTCATATGGTTGCTAGATTGAAAATCAGTTGTTGCACTGAACGTGTTTGCATGAATTTTTTCCCTTAAGTCTTAGCACTTCGGCTAGCTTGGATTTAATTTGATTTATAGTTTTATTTCAAAAAAAAATTAAATTAGGTTGTACAAATTTGTTCCAATTTTTTAATTTTAATCTTAACTTAACATCTTTAGCATATATATCAGATTGACTCAACTTATTAAAATTAAATTTATTTTTAGTTAGATTCAAGTGAATTAGGAGAATTGTGATTATCCTAAATGCTTGATTATATTATATTTACTATCTTTGTGATGTACATAAGTTCTTTTTATTCTAGTTTTAGTATTTAACTAGATAATGTCCGTGCAATGCACGTTTATAAAATTTTTAATATATTTTTGTAAACAAAAAAAATAAAAATTGATGGCTTAAAACATCCTATACTCATTTAATGAAAAACATTATAAAGATTTTATAAATAATTAAAAGAAAATAAAATAAAATATATGATTTTCTAATATATTAAATATTCTAAAAAGCAAAAAAAATCAATAAATATTGATAATATTATACTCATAATTAGAAAATAAAAAGTCAAAAGATATAAATATTAGTAATAAATGCGATGACATCATCATTGAGTTTTAGAAGGAAAATTTTTTATTGAGGAAGTGACACGTAAGTAGTTTTAAAGAATGATGACATCATCAGTGTTTTGTTTTAATAATAGTTATAGATTCTCTGATTTTTTGGTCTTGAAGGGGTAAATTTCAAGGAAGTGAGAATGTAATACCCTTATTTTGGAATTTGGATAAATATTATTTTCATTTTTTTCTCTCAAAATATTTACCCTTAATACAATTATAATTAGTATTTATATTAGTTTACCTAAATTTTACTGATTCAACTAAAATTTACTAATTATAACTGATTTCTACCGATTAAAATCGAGCTGAAATTAATTTCAACTTATTAGAACTTAATTTTTTACTAATAGTAACTGATTTAATTGTAAATTATAACTGAATTTTATAGATTTTAACTGATTTTTATCGATTATAAGTCATTTTACTTATTATAAATTATAATTGATTTTTACTAGTTCCTTCATTTCTTTTTGTTTGTCCACTTTACCTTTTCACGTATTTCAAAACAAATTTTGAGCTTCGATATCTCATAGTACACATAATAAAAAATGATAAAAGTTATATATTGTAATTCTTTGTATCAAGACGAATATAATAAGATCGTAAATAAATATATTTTATCTTGAGTATATATATACTTCAAAAATCAAATTTAAATTTCTTTGTCAGTGGAAAATTTTAAAAGTGGACAAATTTAAACTAATTTTTATTGCTGGTGCTGTGCCTAGTTGCTATTGTCATAAAATACCAACGCTAATGAACCAGAGGGCGGCACGCTAATCCCGAAATGAAACTTCTGCTAAACCCCGACCGCATACACTCGCTGCCCTCGCCGGCGCCGGCTATTGCAAACATTCCTTCCATCCGAACGACAAAGCTTCATTCCATCCACTTTCATCCGGATCATATCCACCGTCCGATTCGCCGGAGATGCGGGTGGACTATAAAATCCGTGATGATTGATTCAATTAAGCTAGAGGATTTAGGGTTCACAATGGAAGAAACCGGTAGAAATCCTGCTTTATCAACGGAATATCGTAGCTCGGAAATTCCGAGGCCAAATCAGGTGGTTCTAGAAGCTCAAGCTAGAGTTTGTACTGGCCCTACTCAGACCAAGCCTCTTTCTGAAGAACAAGCTTTCAGAGTCTTGGATGTCATTTTGAAATCAGGTCCGTAATACTGCTGTTTATTATTGTTTTTTGTCTATGTATATGTGAAAATGCAGGATTTCGGGAAGGTGGATAATTGTATCTGTTGTTTTTGAAATTGTACTGTGGAATTGCTAATGTAATTGCTATAAACTTTGTTCCAACAATTGCTACACTTCTCATTTCTTATGATGGTATTTGGTTAATGGCTGTTGGCTTGAGGCTAGAGCCGTAGCTATCTGCTGGTTTGACCAATTGAAAATATTGGACAATTTATCTTATCTATGTCAGTAAGATGTTTGGTAAAATTTAGGTTTTAGTTGTTCATTATTATTTTCCTGTTTAAGGCGGGGGAATCCCCGCCGGAAAATCCCTTACCGGCAAGGATCCTTCTGTTCTATTTTTATTTTTACATAAAATATGGGTCAAAAGCCAAAAGTTAATAAAGAATAACTATTATAGTAGCCTTTTGATTTTGGCTTAAAGATAGGTTTTCCGCCGTCAAAAACCATTTACCAAAGAGCTACTTCACACAATATATCATTGCTTTATCGGGGTCCTAGGGTCTTGTGGTATGGTGATTTGTATAGTTGGATCTGTTTTCTGTAAAACATCTTGTGAAGTTACTGAACTGGGTTTTCTGTCGATGATCAGCTAAGGGGGAACTCAAAGATGATGATAAAGTTTCAAAAGCACAGCTTGGTGCTTTCTTTGCGGGAATGACTATTAGAGCCAACGCCTTTCCTGAAGCTACCCAATGGAGTGAAGGAGAAAGGCGAGCCATGAATGCTTTCTGGCCAGAGCTAGTTCGAACTCTTCCACATGATGTACTATTCATAGCTGATCCTGAGGGCTCTATAATGGGTCTGGGAAGCAGTATTGGACCACAATACACCGGACATGATGCCAGGGAAATGAGACTAGTTGGTGCCCTGCGAGAAGTGCTTGCAGGAGGTCATCTAGGATACGAAGAAGTTCAAGGTGTTTTAAGAGATGTTCTACCGATGGGATTTGAAGATAAGTCAACAGCGGTGAGCGAGTCATTGCTTTCAGCGTTTATGATAGGTCAACGCATGAACAGGGAAACAGATCGGGAGCTTAAAGCTTATTGTCTTGCATTTGATGATGAAGTTGGTAATGCCTCTTATTTGACAACATATAGAGTTGATGTACTCTTGGCATATCATTTATAAGATTGTTATGATTTCTTTTTAAAGGGCATTGTTTTAGTCAAGTCATTAATGGTTGATTTGGTTGATCACCTAAAAATTAAAATGCTTTAATATTTCTTTTACTTAATTACTAGGTCCTCCTGTGGTTGCTGATGTGGAATCCTTGACGCACTATGGGGAACCTTATGATGGCAATACGCGCTTTTTCCGGAGCACGCTGTTTGTTGCTGCTGTGAGATCATGTTATGGTGAATCCTGCTTGCTACATGGGGTGGATTGGATGCCACCAAAGGTGAGTTTGTAATGGAATAAGGAACAGTAATGGAATCCATGCAAGTGTCATTCAACATCAACATCTGAAAAAATGTTAAAAATAATTTAGATAAACTATGTAGTGATCTCACTTTTTATGTTTCTATATTTTTTGCTATTAGTGATAGATGCATTGTATAATAAATTAAAATGCATTGATTTTAACTGTTATACCATTTATGTGCTTCATTCGTTTTCAGTTATGCTGAATTGAGATACAAAAGCTTTATAAATTTGTTTAGGGTGGTGTGACTGAAGAACAGATGTTGCAATTCATGGGGGCAAATACACACTTGACAACATTGCAAGCAAAACAACTTATTGAGGTTAAAATACTTTTATTATATGGTTTGCAACTTATAACAATAGTCAAGTTTCCAGCTCTTTTCTTGCACTAAAATTTCATGGTTTTGACTTTTCTTTGTCGTTTATCAGGATGGAAATGTGGGCTTTGCATATGCAAGTCTACGAGAAGTTCGCCCATCTCTGTAAGTGATACGATTGTCAACTTGTAAATTGTTATATGCATGATTGTCTGCTTGGAAATATTAAGGATACCTTCTAAAATATTGTGACTCATCACTCTTGTGGCCTGAGTGTACTTTTGGTATATATAAGCAAGAAAAGAACATGTAATTTGGATGACTGTGCTGCCTGAGTTTATCTTACGGATGTATACCTGCTATAAATCTTGGTTATTTGAAATATTCTTGGACATTGTAAGATGCATGTACTAGAATAGTCTATTTTTGGTTCGATGTTTATCTTACTTGAGTGTTTGAAGTTTCAAGGATTTCTTTTACCCTATGTTTAGTTAACATTTTGGGAGGTAAGGGAAGGGAAGGGAGATTGGTGTCCTTCCAAATTTTCCCTATGTTGGAAGAAATTGTTCTGTTAAACTTGTGAAGGAATTCCTCCATCCAATCTCCATTTCCCTCTCTTCACCTATTGTTAAACTTGTGAAGGAATTCCTCCTATCCAAATATAGTTTTAGTGTTTAACCTAAATAATTTGTTCTAATTAGAGGATGTTAGCCATTTGCTTGTTCTGTGTTTAATCATGATGTTACACAGCTTTCCAATCAGGTGGCCTTGTAACTAATGACAATACATGCAATTTTCTTCAGATACTCATTGGTTGGAATGAGAGAACACATAAAGAAGCGTCCACCCTTGGCAACATCTGAAAAGGTTCAGCAGTTTGTGAGGGTAAGTTGTAGCTGATAGAGTTATATTCTTGCTACTTCGCTTGTAGATTATGATCAAGATGTAAGTGTACATTTTTGTGATTGTGGAACTAGCATCCTCTGATATGAACTTTGGCTGTTGATTTGGGCTTGTGTCACACGTTACTGAGTCTCATTTTAGTTGTATAATTGCGTATTCAAATATTGACTGCACTCAACATATTTTATACATTTTCACGTTGTAAAGGATCTGTAAGTTTGTATTAAGATTATTCAGAAGAGTGTGGATACATGAGCAGGCGCGAGGAAAGGAAGCTTTGGTAGCAGGATTTTATCATGAAGGATATGAAGAACCACTTTTGATGCTTATGAGGAGACGCGGCGTTCATGCTGGTTTAGTTGTCAAGGTGAGGGAGTCTCTTTCTCTCTCTCTAAAAAAACTTTTTCAGTATCGTTTTGGTTTTGGTTAGTTTGTTTTCCTTTCTATAGCATCATCTTTAAAATGCTGCCTATTTTATTGGCAGATTGGTTTACTATTGCAGTTCAAGTTAAAGATCCATCTTTATAATTCGGTTTTTTGTGTGCAGGGTGAAGAAGGGGCACTTTCAATGACAACCAGATTGAAGCAAGCAAATGCATCAAAAGGACTTCCTGTCAACTATTGTTCAGGGTTTCGCTCATCGGTCAATGGAGCTGGTTTAGAAACTGATGGTCTTCTATAATCCTATGAACTTTTGCACTTGTTATATTTGTTTTTGTGGCAATTATAACTGACCTGTTTATGCATCAGGTGTGTCCCAGGAGACTTTTCGTGTGGAAGTGAATGCAAAAGACTATGGTTTTGAGGCATCTGATACACCAAGGACTGATAGATCGGTAAGGGAACCCATTTTGTATTTCAATTATCTTTTTTTTTTATATTTGCAATCAATTTTTTATTTGTCAAATTTTCTTTGCAAACTTGAAAGCTTGCAATCGTAAAGTACATTGCAATACAGCATATTTGGTCATATACAGTGACTTGTTCATCTTCCAACGCTACAGTTAAAAATAACCTGAATTGTTGAGGGTGTGCAGGTAGGAAAGAACATAGAGCTTGGTATAGCAGCACTTCGAGGGGAGAAAGGACCCGCATATGATCGTATCGTCTTAAATGCTGGAATTGTGGATCACTTGTTAGGTTGTAAGGGTGCCGAAGATGTCACATCAGCTCTAGATAGAGCTAGAGAGGCCATTGACAGCGGTGAAGCCCTAAAAAGGCTTCTAAATTACATCAAGATCTCTCATAAAGTGAAATAAAGAGATTTCTGTAATTCAGTAGCTTTTATACCCGAAAGTTAAATGTGTAATTAGATTCTTTTATTGTTTCCTCACTTTGTTTTGTGATGCAACTGCGATAGTTGTTGTAGGCTTTCTTTACCAGGCTGAAGGTGGTGACTGGTGAATGCCTGAATGGTGATGAATTTTGAATACATGGTGTCAAAAATATTACTGCATATTTTAGAAGTCAATATCCAAATATAGTTCATTACATAAGTTTCGAGTTGCTAAATAGAATAAAGAAAGAGTAAAAACAAGTCAGCTGCAAACATACAAGGATCTCTTAGTGCTGATTGTAGAGGATGATCATCTCTGTAACATACTTAATAGGTACAGAGAAAGTATGTGCATGTTTAATAGTTTATACACTTAATGTTGCTTATACAAAAGCTCAAATTCCGCAAACAATTTACAAAGCTCTGAAGATACAACACAATTTCATATTATCTAACAGTCACTCTTTGCTGTACTACTTTCTGCGAATTTTAAACCTGAAGAGCAGCAGCAATGGACGCAGCAAGGCTAATGACTTGAAACGGAGGCTTGTTCTTCACCTCTTTCACTGTTTGGGGACACGAATCTGTGATCCAGAAGTACGCCATCCCTTCCTCTGGCCGACCTGTGAGGGATTTGCACACCCAACATTATAATAACATGAGAAACATTATCTTTAACGATAGTCTTACGAATTATAGGGAAAATCGTTGCGTGAAGACATAGAAATTTGATGTGTACGAACTAAAATTTTATGATGTTCGCAGCATGTTAGCTACATTCCTTAAGAAATGACAAATTAAATGTCCACTTATTATTAGTTTTGACAAACGGAGTAGAATATTCCAACATGAGTAGTATATGCCAGGTAGAATAAGTTGGTAACAATTGAAAAGCACGTACCGTTGCTGTCAGGTTTAAAGCGTTCAAATGATCGGTTTGGAAATATTCCGTGTGTGACGTATGCACTGATCTTTGCAGCTCCATGAGCAGCCAATACTTTCTAGAACAAGGAAGATACAATATGAACACCTCATTTATCTATAGTCCAACAAAAGATACCATCTTCCATTCAATTACATATAAATTTACTAATATTTTAATATGTTCGACCTGCATGCTGAGATTGTACCGAAACAGTATGCATATTACTATATTAGTGATGACATAACAACGAAAGGTCATAGTGTGAGATGTAAGTAACAAAGACTTAGATCTGAAAAGCAGCTAAGAAGAAAATGAGAAGAATACCTGGCATTCTATAAGGGTACCACCTGATTGTACTAGGTCATCAACAATCACAACGTGGCGTCCTCGAGGGTCACCCTCCTTTATACGAACAATACGTTGATCACCTTCTCGAACTTTCGCACAAACAATCTGAACATGGATTGTATAATCAGCATCTGACATGCAGCCAATTCTATTGTGATTGGAACTAACTAACATCCAAATTACTGATGCTTATGATTATCATCTTTTTATCGGAAAACAATTTCCTTCGGTTAAATACACACCAAATTTACATAATTTACTTGCATTTTTTTACACGTCCATTCTCGACGAACGGAATAACGTATAGTTCTTTGGTTTTGAATTATAATGGAATATTGGACTATACAACGAAATTTCATTACCCCAATGCCATTAAGTGGCTCCCAGATATACGGGTTTTGGATGTATGCAACCTTACCCTTGTTAGTGATAAGAATGTTGTTTCCGATTGACTTTTTGTAGCAAATATGCAACTTCACATAAAAATAAAAGTGCACGTGATTTAGTGCACCATTTTAATATAATCCATTATAATGCAAAACCAAAGAATTATGAATTTTTGAGCCCATTGAAATATGTGACATGAACTATAGGACTGTAGTAAAATGATTAAATAATGTGCACTTTTCATTTATGTGAAGTGCAGATGTTGCTTGTTATCAAGGGTTATAAGGGTATAGTTGCGTAGATCTGACTCTACCAAACCTCGTCTAGATGGGTGCCACTTATGTAATTCAATGTTTTTTATTTAATGATTGAATAATTAACAGCTCAGATTCTCTCAGTCATGTAATCAGCTATTGCACAATCTGCTGGATAACATACTCACACAAACAAGCAATACACAATTTAACATCACAAAACTTATTCATTTGTTTAGCAGATGCAGAAGTATCTATTTACAACGAATTGGTCTTAAAAGCTTCACAGAAATATTCTCAACTACTGTTTAGCTGGCCGGAGCAACTCGGCTATGAAGTGCTCTTTATTAAGCTTCATGCTAACGAGAGAAAATGGGCATTCAATGTCTTCAAGCTACAGCTCTACATATAGCATTAAGATCATCTATCTAACTGCATTCACGACTATCCCTTCTACTCACTTGGGCATAAGCAAAAATGGCAGCACACATCAAAATATTTTTCAATATGTTACTGTGTTAGCCATAGTCTGACATCCGATATGTAAAGAATGACATTTATCATAAAGAATTGAGATGGGCAGTAAATGACAACAAAACAAACGGAAGAAAGCTAAAACAAGAATAAGATTACAGTAGTAGATAAGCATGCAATAATAACCCAAACTACATTTCGTAACAAAACCTTATTTCAGTAGGAAGACAATATAAGAGAGTGGTGCTTTATTAGAAAATTACCGTAGGGAAGTGTTGCAACTGCTTATGAAACCTTTTCCAAGCACCATCATCAGGAAAAGCAATAGAAATCTGAAGGAAATAATGGAAAATTACAGATATCATGTGAGCTAGTCACTCATAGTAGATTTTAAAATTCATTATCTACTAGGATAAACAATAGCACCATACATTGTCGGAATCAGGCAGTTGTTGCAGCCTCCTTTTGAGCAAAGGAATTCCACTCTCAAAGTATGGCAATATATTGTCACCAAAGTAAAATCTTTCCTGACATATGCAGGCAATAAAATAGAGGTCAATTGTATATCGAATTCCACTCTCAAAGGGCAGAGGTTAGAAAGAACTGCTGCAAACCTGTAAGGCGTGTATATCAAATGTCACCAAACTAGTAGGGCCTCCCCTTGAATTAGGGATATTTGACAAAATCCTAGCAAGAGTAAAAGCAGTTGCAACATCCCCTTCATCTTCCATTCGCTCAGAAGTTCCAGTAGGAAAAAAAGGCAGGACAAGGGTGAAGGAGGAAACGAAAAGCTTTGGAAGAGCATATATCACAGAGAGTTGCTCAAATATTACACTTGGAGAACTAAATGATGCTAAGAAAGCAACATGCTGCCCACGTATGCCTTGAGCGTTTGAAATGAACAGGTTGGGGAACCCATCTTCAAAAGTCCTGAATATAAGATAGTAACAAACTGTGAAATAATCCACCTAAGATCTTACAAATATAACAGCAACTTACTGATACTCCAATCAATAAAGTCAAATCTATCAGGGAACATTGAAAACCACCTAGTTCATCCCCTTAGATCCTTGAATAGATTCTTAAATTGGTAATTTTGACTATAGTGACTGGTTTCCTGTCAAACTGACTCAACTAAACTATACCCTAAACCTCAACCTCAACCTCACCTAAAGATCCCACTTGCAAAAAAAGGTTCAGCTAAAGTCAAAAGCTTGCAAGCAGTATGTCATCCCTGTGAGTATAATCAAAAAAGATCACAATTGGTTTGTCGCAAAGGCCTATCAAGTATGGATCACAAACATTACAACTTGCCGTTACCCAGATGCCGAGTAATCCAACCTACGCATAGTTTGGGGGTCAAAAGTAAATAACTTTATATTTGTAATAACAAAGAAGTTGTTCGATTGACCTTTGATGACAAATTTCAGCAACTTCACACGTATGTAAAGCACAAATTTTACTCGAAAGCAAATAACTATAGATTTTTGTCTCCATTGAGAATGAACATTTCATAAACATTAAACAGCCAAAAAAAACAACCCAAAAACTCCTTTAGGACTTAATGAAGTCATCTACAACATCACAAAAACTCGGCATCTAAATTCTGTCCAAGAAACTTGTGCTGTAACTTGCATGAATCCAAATCTAAAATAGCAAATTCTTCTCACTAAAACTCCAATAACAAATTTTGAATATTCAACTGATTAAAACAGGATCATCTCTAATCCTAACTTTTGACTTGTAAGCTGCTAAATTGCCTTGATCTTTATCTTTTCCAAAACAAAGTTTCTCATCATTAATTAATTCGGAACGTCCCAAGAAGTTACAATTCCTTCTTATAGATTACTCTTTAATTTTGGGATGTTCTATATACTATGAGATTGCTATGTTCTAACCTTTTTTGAGGAGACCTTTTTAATTAAAATCAATTAAGTACTGAATTGTTCTTACCTAAGACTATGACTTAAGAAAACACATCTTCCAAAGCCTTCATCCACTAGTTAGTTAGTCACCCATATTGACTAGATTTGGCAACTTGGTAGTTGATACAGGAAATCAACTCTGACCCACCAACCAAGATTGGAACATTCTTAAGCAAGTAATCTCTTTTCCACCAAAATAAACATTCCACAAAAGTGCTCATCTGGGTTCTACCAATTGTCAAATCTTTTGATAATTCAACATTACACCAAACCAGAAAAATTCTAATTTTGGGGGTAAGGGATGGTACCTTTACCCCTGATACTCCCGTAACAAAGAGGTTGTTTATGATCGGCAATCCATTGCAGACACCACATAAATCATATGGCATTATATAAGAATTAAGAACTAAGAAGCACACATATCAATTACCCATTTGACTTTACTCAATGATAAATTCAAAACTAAAGAATTATGAATCTTGGCCCCGGCATCATGAATCGTATACTTCAATATAATTTTAATCATTGCAAGCAAAAAAAAAAAGGAAAGATAAAAGACTTCAAATTTACCTCCAAGTAATGGTACGAAGTTGAATAGCATCAGATTGAGCCGCAATTCTTTCAGCAAGAGCTTTAGTTTCAGGGCAATAGAAAAGACAGACTTTCTTGGAATACTTAACAGATTCTGCCGCATTTGAACTTATTGGTAGAACAGGAGAAGTGGGTATTACATGAATTGGGTCAATTTTGGAGATATGATAATCCACAGTTGTCCAATTTCGTGAATTCTGTGAATCACATCTGAATGTGGGTATTTTTTTAACGAATTTGATTGATGGGTTTAAGGAAAAAGAACAGGGTTTAAGCAAAGAATTAGGAAAAATGGCGGAGTTCTTGCAAGGATGAATGAGATTGTGATTGGGGATCTTTGCCATTTGGCGGGGTTGATGGTTGCTAATTTGTTGATCCAAAAATTGGGGGTTTTATATGAAAGTTTATATTAGAGTTTATTTATTTTAATAATTTATAAACAACGTGTCAATGTGTCATGTGTGCATTCAATGTGGGATGGTAGCATGGTGCTAATTTTAGGACCAAATACAACCGACTCAAATCATTAACTAGGTAGTCTCAATAGTCAATACGCAGCCCAGCCTATTTTTACTTAAAAAAATAGTCATCATTATCATCAATCTACTTAGTATATTTCGCTGATAGAAAACTATGGACATGGTCTGAGAAGAGAAGGACGGCGACAACTCATACTCAAAATGGATATATGTGGGATAAACCTTTAGCTTTGTTGAGTAAACTAAGTCTAACTTCCAACATTGCCAAAAATAATTCATAGTAGCTTTAAGCTACCAGGGCCGGCTTTAAGCTACCAAAAATAATTCAAAAAAGCAAAAATAATGGTTGTAGAAGGTCCATATAGGTTATAAATTACACAGGAAAAGAGCTATAATGTATTATTTCGCCCAAAGTTCCTATATGACTATATATATATATCAATGGACAATGGTCTGCCTTATAAGCTACACCACATTTCTTCGTTTTAATTTGATCTCTTTGTAACTCTTTCTCTTTATTGAATAAAATGTTGACATTTAAAAAAAAAATTCAAGATATTACAAGTGTTTTTACTAAATCTCAAAATTTTCTATTGGTTATGGTCTTCTAAATTGCCTTCTTTTCAACACAAAACGACACCTCTTTTGCCGTTTTATAAACTAATTTCCTCACTTGTAATATTTTTACAGTTGACAACTCAAACTTTTCTTTGTTGCTTCACTCTAAGCAAGAATTCAGAGGTACCCTGCTTCTTCTCTAATTCTATGGGTTTTTGTTTTAGAAATTTTTTTTTGATGTGGAGTATACTTTTTTTTATGATTAATACGGGAAAGTTTTGTTCTTTTAATTATAATTTTTTGTTTATTTGATGGGTTTTGTTTATTTTATTAATAATTAAAATTGTGATGCTGTTTTGTTGGGATTAATGAACTAACGGGGTAAGCAATCATATTTTCATCATCATCAATCGTAATTCGTAAATTCCGTTTTTTTATACAGTGATGATATTCAATATATACACACTAGAAAATTTTCCGATATGAATAGATGATTGCTTCAAATGGGGTTTCTAAGTTATATGACTTTGTTTGTTGACGAAATGCATGAGAACCCATTTATAGTTTTTGTTTTTATTGACATTCAATTGATTTATGTGCAATAGGTTTAGGTGATTAATCATATGTTTTATGATTTGGTGGGTTGTTCTTGTTGGTTATGGTTTATTGATTGATTCTATTGATGTTATAGTTGGTTAATTTGGTTTTATTAACTAACCCTAAATGTCAATTGAAAAATTGAAGGGGTTACTCTAGAACAACAATAAGAAGAGTAGTAAAAATGCAATTTGATTACATTAACATTGCATCACCCCTTTACCAATGGCACCGCCTAGGCGGGGTTTGAGAGATTGGATGTACACGTTACAACCTTACCCTTGTCATAAAAAAAGTTATTTTCGATTGACCCTTAATAACTAAGTGCTTAATATCTCTTGATGATAGAAATACTTGCTTAGGGTTTTAAAGCTTGGGACTATTAGTTTGGACAATGGTGTCCGATATGAGATAATTATTGTTACCTATATTCTAAACATTTTTTTCAACGTTACTTGGTCACTTGAAGAATTGTGTCAATATGAGTATCGTATTTGTAAGAATTGACATTTATTACAGAAAATGTTTTGATCATCATGTTTATCGATTTTTTTATACTGACATTGTTTTATTAATGGTTTTGGGATGCTTGAATTTTTTCAAAGATGCTACTTCTGATCGTTATGGCTGAGGGCTGGATTGTGTAGTTTTGTGTCTTTGGCCCGGGGGGGAGGGAGACTCCTAAAATTTTGATTAATGGTTTTTTTCCCCGGTTCATGTATGGCTACGAGTTCCTGAATATGTTTATCTTCCACCTAGCAAAAAGTTATATCAGTTCTGCAGTTTTTGGAATATTGCATGGAAATGTTTTAGTATATTTGTGTTCTTCGGCTTGTGTGACAATAGTACTTTTATTGTTTTTGATGTATATTTCTTGTTGAATCATAAAATCTCCATGGTTGGATTTCAGATTTATGACCTGAGCTCCTATTTAGTTACTGGCTTACTGCTGTTTAGTCTCTCTTCTTTTAACTGAGGGACATCAGCTTGCGTATTGTGAGAATGTCAAAGGGACTGGACTACGAGTTATTGAATGAAAATGTGAAGAAGTGCCAATATGCGGTTAGGGGTGAATTGTATCTTCGAGCTTCTGAGCTCCAAAAGGAAGGGAAGAAGGTAAATCAAATAATATTTTTCTTCATATTCATGAAGATCATTCGCACCAACACTTTGATGAGTGCTTCTTATGTTTGGCGTGCATTTCTCTAGTGTTTTTGTTGCTCACAAACCTAGCCTTGTTTCTGAGGCCATTCTTGTGATTGTGCAGATCATATTCACAAATGTTGGTAATCCTCATGCTCTAGGGCAGAAGCCGTTGACATTCCCACGCCAGGTTCATCTTGCTAGAAGTTATATTACTTCTATTTTGTGGTTCTACCCTTTTCACCGTATGGGTATTTAAGCATGTCTACTAAGTCAAATGATTCTTCCAGGTGGTTGCTTTGTGTCAAGCTCCATTTTTACTTGATGATCCTAATGTTGGGCTTGTATTTCCGGCTGATGCAATTGCAAGAGCAAAACATTATCTTTCACTAACTTCAGGCGGTCTAGGTACATCTTCAGCTTTTATATACCGAGAGCTACTGGCCTCAAACATCTGAACACATTGAAAGTTTACTACTTGACGACTATTCATTGTTTTTTCAAGCTACTTGTTTGATCCGTTGTCCCTCTTCTTTATGGGGCCAAAACTTTATAGTTCTTTGGTTTCAGATTATGATGGCCAGACTCTATAATATAGTTCATTAAGCATGTGGATTTTGTATTTATGTGAAGTAGCAAGTGATGTTTGTTACCAAGAGTCAATTGAAACTTTCTCTTTGTTGTCACTTACGAGGTCTTTGTTGTCACTTACGAGGGTGGGTTGCGTACATCCGACTCTCAAAGAGTCAAAACAAGGCCTAGGTAGGAGTCAGTTAATGACATTGGGATAATGACATGTTGCACTGTTTGATCTAATAAAGGCTGAGGTTGTATGTGTTTGACGAATCTAGATCTCCTAACCATTGGGGTCTACATTAGTTTGTACATTAATGACCTTGGGACCTCAAAATAAATTGTTCGCTTCCAACACCCAAAAGCACCTTGTGTAAAAAGAGCATTAGGTATTTGTAGACGTCTCTTCTGTTACCAATAATGGTGCTCGGATGGAAAAAGCCTTCCCTAATCCCTGGTGCTGAATTCTTTTGATATGTCAAGGTCAATGGATATTTTCTTTGCTAATTGAAGTACCTTCTTGTTGCAGAGGCAATTAGTTTGCTTGATTCTTTTTTACTTCTCCTTTCTGCACAGACTATTTCTATGCTTAGCATGATTTCACATATATTTTCATACTTCCTTTTTGTCGCCTTGCCTCTTTCAAATTATTTAACATTTGCTTGTCTCTATTATCCTAAAAACCTTCTAGTTGTTTGTAGTACCCTCCAAGTTGATATGTATTGTTATTCTGTGGTTCATGGGATGGTGTGTATAGTATAACATCTGCCACTATGTTAATAAATTAGGTGCTTACAGTGATTCAAGAGGAATTCCCGGTGTAAGGAAAGAGATTGCAGAGTTCATTGGAAAGCGGGACGGGTATCCAAGGTGATGAAACTGTTTGAATCTCATGGCAAATTTTTTAGCAATTAAAAGGAATATATCAACTCCAAAAAACCATTTACAACTTAGGCTATAAAGGGGAGAAAACACCTCCCATAACACAAAATCTCATGGCAATGTTATTTATTATCCAGCATGTAATTCTCAATATGTCTCAAATTACCTTTCTACTATAAGGCTAAATACTCTCTTTACTGACTTCCAGTGACCCAGAACTCATTTTCCTAACTGATGGTGCGAGCAAAGGAGTTATGCAAATTTTGAATGCTATCATTGGAGGCCAAAATGACGGGGTTAGATTTTCGGAGTAGTTTTTACTTTGCCATTATTTCCACCTTTCTGGTTAGTAGTACCGATCTTTAATTCCTCTTTCTTTCAGATCTTAGTACCTGTTCCACAATACCCACTTTATTCTGCAACAATATCATTACTGGGTGGCTCTCTTGTCCCATATTATCTGGAGGAGTCAGAAAACTGGGGTCTTGACATTGATAATCTTCGCGATGCAATTCGACAAGCCTCGTTCAAAGGAATAACTGTGAGTATGCATTCGTGCAGTAACGTTTTTAGCCTTTGGGAAGATGAGAATTTTTTTATAAAAACTTCAATTATGAAGTAAATTTTAGCAATTCTAGGTAGCTAAGTAAGCTAACATGTGCCTTTGATTTAGAAGGTTAAAATTTAGTGGTCTAACTAAGTCAATGTCGACTAATTGTCGTTTCTGGAATGTGTACTAAGAAGTACTTTGATTAGATCCCTATTCCCTAACTACTGATGACATGCTGATCTTACTGCTTCTGCATTCCTTAAACATACCGGATGATTATTGGATGCACTAGTCTCTTGCAATGTTTAATTTACTTATCAAATTTGGCTGATGTTTTAGCAAGATAATTCTGCTTGTTTTAAACACTTCTGTTGTTGAATCAGGTACGTGCTATGGTCATTATAAACCCTGGAAATCCTACAGGACAATGCCTTAGTGTAGCCAACCTAAAAGAAATAGTGAATTTCTGTATCCAAGAGAACTTGGTGCTTCTAGCTGATGAAGTATATCAGCAAAACATATACCAAGATGAGCGCCCCTTTATAAGTGCAAGAAAGGTATGTCCTACTGTATCCCTTGTCATTTGGAAAAAGATAGTCTTGTTTTCTTGTTTTTCTTTCACCCTTTCTTCAGGAACTTAAATTTACAGTCTTCTATTCCTGGAAGGTTTTATTGGACATGGGTCCACCACGGAACAAGGAGCTCCAACTTGTGTCTTTCCACACTGTATCAAAAGGATACTGGGGTGAATGTGGACAGAGGGGTGGGTACTTCGAGATGACAAACATCCCCCCAAAGGTTTGTCTTTGTCTCGGCTTTTTGTTTGAGTCATGAGTCCACGCTAACATTTACTGAGCTTTTGACATAATTTTGTGGTTAAAATCGTTTATTTAGTGGAATTACAAAAAAGAAATAAAAATTAAGTCTTGAGTTAAGAGTACATTACTAACTATGTAAGATCCTATTGTCGATTGACAAAGGTGATACTCAACCCATGCCGTGTTTTGTCAAGTTTATATGAAATTTGGCATTGGTTAGCTGAATCGTATTTCTCATGCGACCAACTCTATAGAAATATTGATCAAACAGCTTAGCTGAACGTCTGACATGCATTTTCTAATCAATCTATTTGTTACTGCCGAGTATACTTTTACCAAAGTGTGAATCTAACACTGTCTTGCTTGTTACAAATGGAGGACTTTCCGTTTCATGCCGAATTAAATTATCATTTTACTACAGTGCTAAACTGATTATGTTGGTCTCTTAATGCAGACAGTTGACGAGATATACAAGATTGCTTCAATAGCACTAAGTCCTAACGTGCCTGGGCAGATATTTGTAAGTTTGTTAAACACTGTTACAGTTTCCATGCTCTTTTTTGGTCATGGTTCAAGTTATAGATCCTGTATGCATAAAATGTTTGTTTCTCTTTGTAGTTAGGATTAATGGTTAATCCACCAAATCCTGGAGATATCTCGTATCCTAGGTTTGAACAAGAGAGGTAAATGGTCTAAAATCATTTTGCGTCTCCGTTCTATTTTGCTATTTCAAATGAGAGTGAATAAATTTTTTCATAGTACTGTAAAAAAAAGCACAGTTCTCTTGGTAACTTATCTGATAAGAGAAGAAAATTTAATAGTTTTTATGTCCGTTCTAGTTTGAGTTCTTACGGGGGCGTTTGGGTATTGGAATCAAATTGTGATAATGGAAAAAGTTTAACTTTTATTTCATTCCCATGGTGACGGAGCTCTTGCCCTCAAACATATGTTTTCCTTCGTAATTTCCCATTACCACCTAATAGCACCACTCCAAATGGTAATGGATGTGAAATTCGTGAATGGATTTTGTAAAGAAAAACAAGAATGATAATAAACCTTTGTCAAGTAAGTAGGTTTTTTTTAGCTAAATTACATTAAATGATTATCATCATTCTCATCATTTAATACCAACAACCAAAAGGGCTGTTTAGTAATGTAATAAAAATTTGCAGCAAAGGGATCCTTGAATCATTGAGGAAGAGAGCGAGGATAATGACTGATGGATTTAACAACTGCAGAAATATTGTGTGCAACTTCACAGAAGGTAAAAACTATTTCTCGGGATCCTTTTTAAAAGATTGTTTTGTTTCGGTCCATTTTTTGATCTTTATATAATCGAGAAATATCTTAACTAAATCATGGATGCAGGTGCAATGTACTCATTCCCTCAAATATGCTTACCACCAAAGGCAATTGAAGCCGCTAAGAAGGCCGGAAAACATCCTGATGTTTTCTACTGTCTGAAGCTCTTGGAAGCTACCGGCATCTCCACTGTTCCTGGATCAGGATTCGGGCAAAAAGAAGGGTACTCAAACATTACTTTTATCTTTGTAAAATACTATGCGATCTTCGGTTTCAAAGATTCTTTTTCTTGTATTAAAACTCTATTTTGCAATAGTCACCATATCTTTCTTGTTCCCACCTTCTGTCCTTTCGTGGCTCACTCTTATTACTGCTCATCAAGAGTATCTTCAATACACTATCATGGTTTTCTATAATTATGGTATAATATATACACCAATTGTTAAGAGTATATACCCATCATTTTAAGTGGAATATTCAGCGCCTATGCGGATTCACACTTCTAGCCCAATGGACTCTCGTGTGAGGGGGCATGTACTCATATAACATATCCTGGAGCCTCAACCAATTGTAGCCATAAATATTAGCCTGAAAAGCGCCGAATCTAACCCGTCAACAATAGAATTCTTGATTGTCTATCTAGGGAATCTTATCCTTGATCGGTATCTTGCATAAGTTATTTATAACTTAATAGTGTCGGTACTTGGGAAAAAGGGTCAAACTTGTGAGTTTCTACTTGTTCTGAATTGCAATCGATCGGTTAAGTTTGAGGTTCTTCGCAGTCCTTTCTTAGCAAAATTTAGTTACCTGAATTCGGAAACATAGAAAACTTGTTCAATCTAGCAAATAAGATGTAATAACGCCGTTGAGAATAAGCATTTTTTAACCATGTAACAGGGTCTTCCACATGAGAACTACCATCCTACCAGCTGAGAAAGATATGCCTGCTATCATGGACAGCTTTAAGAAGTTCAATGATGCGTTCATGGAGCAGTACGAGGACAACCGAGGATTATCGAGGATGTAAAAATTAAAATAAAAAATGTGAGATTTATTTTGAACGCCTTTGTTGTTTACTCGTAATAAATGAACTTTGTATACCCACCCCACCCCACCATGCTTGTAAAACTTAAGGCGAACATGATGTACACTCGTGCAAATCAAGATCGCAAATCGAAAAGTTTTAATTTCAATTCGAGTAATGTAGCAAATTTAATGTCACTGAGCTGCTAGTTTTAAAAGTACACTGCATGTGAAGCTGCTGTGAAGATGTGTTCAATGATTAGCTGGCATTTCTGACATAAATATGAATAAATTCAGCTGCTATATATTAAATGGATGACAACTTAGATTATCTGATATTTCACATGGTGGGAATATTTGGATTAAGAATCTACACAACAAAAAGGGTAGATTGTTGTGAAACTTACTTCACTTGAATTGCAATATTCTTGTCTGGTTGGTGTGTTTGTATAAGGAGACAGTAATTTGCAAATTGTTCATTCAAGCACTATTGCTCGTTCTGTTGCTTATACCAAAACTGGGCTGTTCTGATTCAGGGGAAACAAACAATTTTCCCTCGACCCCATTTTTTAATTCTATAACTTCGTACTTAGGTCGCTTCCGTTTTATCACATACGGTAACCAAATTGTTTCTCAAACACTTTTCTGCTCTTTTAAATTTGTTACATTATGTAAATTAAAATGCGATTTTTTAGATATGTTGCAGCAAATTCGAAGGACGGAAGAAATAAATATAGTGAACCAAATGGGAAACCCATTATGTGGGTTGATTCCCAATTTAAAGAGCATTTGTGTTTCCAGTGGTTGTGTTTAGCGTTGGAATGGGCAGTTCACCCCTAAACACTAGATTTGAATCGGCTAGTCAAAAAGCATCATCATTATCCTCCCAATATGTCCCGTCCAAGGCAGGGTATGGAGAGGGTGGAAAAGAAGGCATACCAACACCTTCATTATAATAAGGTTGCGATCGAAGCGAGCCCCTCAACTGTACTCAGTTACGTCAGCATATGAGGTCACTGCAAAGGAACAACCTGCAAAAGAAAATAGAAAACCTTTTTGCAAAAAGAAAATAGAAAAATGAAGACAAATTCAAGAATATACGAACACAATTCCATCAAGATAAACAAAACTAAACAGACGATAAATAGACATAAACGGCTAGTCAAAAATCTAATTTGGATAATAATAAATTATGGGAATTAGTGTATTCAACAAGTGGTAATTCAATGTCATCTATATTTTATAATAGATATTCAACACATGGCAAGAACACCAAGTAAAAAGTGTCAAAAAGATTTGGGTAGTTTAGTAAATTAGTGGTCCAAAACCACAAGATTTTACCTCAAAACAAGAGTGAATAGGGATGCACAGGTTGAAGTAAATGCATGGTATTGGTATGTGATAGCTACAAAGCCTACAAGAGAAATTAGTAAAAGAATTGGGAAATCCTCATGAAAAGAATTCAATGCATAATATCATGGATATTGGGTGTATAACTTTTGTACGTCCGATTTCTTTGCAATATTTTCAACTGAATCCTGCCATCCACTTATTCTCTTATGTGTTTGTCCTTTTCTTTTCAATTTTATTTATGTCACATAAATGTTCTACTTGTAGTAAATCCATACATGCACTTGAATTTATGAATGTATGTCTTCTTAAATCCTAAGGTGAAGGGTTGAATGACACCTTTTTGGGGTAAAAAAATGTGTAATATGATGGCTATTTGTATGTGGAAGAAGTTCACTTTTCTTTTTATAGAAAAAATTTTGGTATCAATTCCTAGGACTAGAATTTAAGATGTCAAGTACTATATTTGGTCCCTATTTTGGAGTTCATCTTCCTTTCATTCTACACTTTCAATAGCCTTTTAAAAGAGTTATCATATATGTAATTCTAAGTGCTATATTCATTATAGTATATTGAGGACGTCTGAATTTTCTGAAAAGTTCTTATAGTGTACACGGGTGAAGATAAAATACATCATAAAAGACATGTATTGATTTTTAGGGTTTGTATGCAACCCTATTAGTATTGTCAGTTTGTCACTCATCTTCAGACAAACTTCACCTACACTAAATATGCTTAATTGTAGAACTCATTTAAAATGAACTCCCATGAGCATAAGATGCAAGCTCATGTATTTCCTTTCTGATCTTAATGCATTATCTTTTGAACTTGTGGTATTTGGTGGTAATGAAAAATTATAAAAAAAACGTTTTATGATAAATGATACGGTACAGTACATAAACATTTACTCCATAATTCATTCTTATTAGTGCCATTTAATACCCAACAACCAAATAAGTCTTAATAAACAAGAACAATAATAGATACATACAACCCAGTCATGGAAAATCACATTTTATAATTGTTTATAATAGAGGTGATCAAAATCAATCGGACCCACAAGACCGACTTGATTTGAAATTCAACCAAATGGTCAACCTGCATGGAAAAAAACTCAAAGTAATGTTTAAATGTGTATCACGACTAAAATATTGTAGATTAAATCTAAAATCAATTTTAAAAACTAAATTATTAATGGTTATGTATCTACCAAGTACCAAATCAACTAATCAATGTCCATATTTGCATGGTCAAATAATGATCATATTTATTGATAGGATAATTTATACCCATAAAGTCAATGTTAAGGGAGGGGGAACAAGAGAGGCATATATTTTACTATGGACTAAGTCATGCAACACTAACACATGCACAAAGATCCAAGATATAATATACTTTGTGGTGGACACTCCTCATTTTGTTGTTTGCTTATGTCTCTTACATGTAAATCTATTTATATTAAGACTTGACTTATACCCAAAGACAACAACAATATTGAATTCAACTATTATTCAATGTAATGTTTGTTCTCCTTGGACATAGTGGTTGCTTTTCTATGATTTACAATTTGAAACTATATTCTATGCATGTCTTAAGTTTAATTTATAAAAATATCTTGGCTTCATGATTACCAAAAGGGATTTACATGCTTTTATAAAGAAATAATGGTTTATATTTAAAATTTTAATGATGATAGGATTAATTAAGGATTTATAATATTAAAAGCTTGCTTATGTCTGATTCAGTTAATTTTCAGAGATTTAACGAGAATCGAGAGGAATGATAAAAGAGGTCATTTCATCTTCTGTTAATTAAGAATCATATGCCGAAGATATAAAACATGTTAACTAGCAATTATAAGGTAACTATCTACCAGTTTCATCATCAAACGCTTGTTTGTTCTTTCATAAGAGCATATAAGACAAAAATTCACTTTTAACAATAGTACGATATATACTCCTAAAAGTTAAATTAATGCCTAATATATTCATGTTTAGCCTTTTATTTGCAACTAGCTTTGATACGGTATATGGCTTCCAAATTCTTATGTAATCTTTAAGAATGATAATACTTGGAATAATCACATAGCCTACGAAGCAACTCAGCAAGCTTTAGTAAGAAATTAGTTTATTCATAAATGGTATCAGAGCAAACAATATTGTCATGTTCAATATCCCATTCGACCACCTTTCTCTTGCTCATTTTCATCTCCAGCACAACATCAAATATCCGATTGTGTGTCAATCAATATAACTTTCTATTCTCAAAGATCGTAAAATTAAAAATATAAATTAACTTTTTTCTTTTACGTGCATATATCACTGCCATATACAACCTTTATATTTTTAAGTTGAGGTACTCGCCACTTCAATATGCAACTTTGATTCTTTGCCATAGGACAACAAATTTCATCTATTTTACTATCCATTTATATTTTTGAAAATAGATTTATAATTTTCTTCCATCTCATCTAGGGATCGCAATTCAGTCCGAATTCGACCTTAGTCCGACTCGATCCAAGGAAAATAATCCGATTTGAGTCCGAAGAAAAACTCATCCGACTCTGGCTCCGACTTTACGATCCGAGTCCGAGAGACTTCGACCCGGCTCCGATCCTGAAGGACATCCGACTTTGAATTTGACTTTTACACTAATATTTTGTTTCCTTTAAAACTCTAAATGTGACTAATTCAAGCTCTCTCTCATACTAATTGTAATTTTCGATTTTGAAAAACTACTTGGTATTTTTGTTTAGATTAATGAATCAAGATAAGACAAATGAAATCAAAAGAAATTAAATACGCCAAATTAAAATACGAGAAAATTTTGTTAAATTTTAGTAGTAGGATTATTTCTCTTGTTAAAATTGAATTCAAATTAAAGTACATATTTTTTTGTTAAATTGTATTTGAAAGATATATTTTGTAATTTTATATGCTTTAAAATCATTACTACAATATCACAACGATACTGTTTGATAATAATCTGACTCTACATCCGACTCCGTTGGAGATCCGAGAGTCCGAGTCGGGGCAAACTTGGAGTATGCATAATCCGACTCCAAGTGCAGGTGGACTGAAAACAAAAGTTCGACTATTATCCGGAGCAAAGTCGGAGTATGTATAATCCGAACCGAGTCCGACCATTGCCATCCCTAATCTCATCTGTACATTCTAATAACTCTCTTTTAATATTACCCACATAATTTAATCTCTACTTTTTTTTTTATTAGTAAATATCTAAACTTTTTTGTTAAACAATTCAATTTCTTTCTTATGCTAATTCAAAGCGACGAACTAGTAAATATGAAACGGGGCGTTAATGTATATAATTAACTAAGCTTAAGTAGTCAAGTTTAAAGTGAATGAGAAGAATAGAAGGAGTGCCAACATAGAGTTGAAGATCCCGGGGTCTTAAAATCCAAATGCCGCCAAAATTGTCCTAGTCAATAAGGGTAGACTGCCCGTTCGGTCAGCTAAATTTCCGGGCACTTACTCACCCTTAAATTGGAGGGAAACTCTTTTCTACTTTCACCTTTTCCTTACCTCACGAGTTTCCTCGGGTTCCCTTTCTCTCTCTTCTTTCTCTTTCTAGTTTTCCCCTTTTTTTCTTCTTTATTAAAAACTCAACCCTTTATTCTTCTTCTCTTCCCATTAAAACCGCGTTTACTCCTCTTTCTTCTTTCCAATTTTTCAACCCTTTTTTCAATTTCTCATACAACTTTTCTAAGATTACCTCATAAATTCAATCAATCAAACCCTAAAAAGATTACCAAATTAAAGCCAAAAATTCTTGGATTCCCTTCCCTTTTTAACCCCTTATATAAGATTAAATAAATACCCAGTAATTAATCCACAATTTCATCTTAATCTTCAAATGGGTTTTTCATCAGAAAACAATGGCGGAGGAAATAATTTCAGTAACTGGGTTGTTCCTTTAAGAACTCCTCTTAAACCCATTTACACCGGATCATCAGTATCAGACGACGATGAGCGTGAAACGTCGTCGTCTTCGACCCCAAAAACACCCACCTCAGAAGGTTCTAGAATCCCCAAGAAGCTTCCATGCCCGCCGCCTCCTCGAAAACGGAAACCATCTTCAGTTAACAACAAAATGAGGTGCAAGAACAGCAATAGTAGTAGCAAGCTGTATAACGGTAAACGGGAGTTCTTTATTACTCCTCCTGATTTGGAAGCCGTTTTCATTCGCCGCCATAATGTTGGCTGTTAATCTAAAGAAAACTTAATTCAGGTTCATTAATTATATATTTATATAGAATTAAGTATATTATTATATTGTTATTATTATTGTTTAGTCTAATTTTAGTATTTCTAATATTTAATAGTGTTGGTGTAATGAATTATGATAGATCTTTTACTTAAGTATAGGTGGTGTAATAGAGGGTTAATTAAGCTCTTAAAATGTGTTATCTAGTTGTTGTAGTTGTTGTAACTTGTAAGGAGTTTTATTCAAAAAAAAAAATTGTAAGGAGTTATAATTTTATGTATAGTATTATAATGACATTTTAGATAACTATTAATGTTATGATATTACATGTTTTAATTTCTATTTAATACTTACTTTATATCATTTGGATATAAATTTGATCGTTATGATATGTTATCTCTTCCTTTTAAATTTGTTTGTTATATATTGATTAAAATGTAACAAACAAATTAAAACGAAATAGTTAGTCTCAGAGTAATTTATTTACCGAAACATGGTGCAATCTTCTAGTAGTATATGTACATATATGGATATATGGATCATATATATGCATGAGAAAGTTTTTGTAGGCTTTTATGTTTAGAGTGCAAGAATTTGAAGTACAACCCATCATAATATTGGCAAATTAATTGCGATCCAGTGTATATATATATATATATATATATATATATATATATATATATATATATATATATATATATATATATATATATATATATATATATATATATATATATATATATATATATATATATATATATATATATATATATATATATATATATATATATATATATATATATATGGTTTGGGGAGAGAAGAAAGACGACAACTACCCGTAGAGAAGGGTGCGGTCAAAGATTCTTTCAGCTCGAGAAAGTTGTTCAAAGAGAGAAATCTGCAATTTACAAATAGAAAAAATAGAATACGTACAAATATAACTAAAAATAAAGATAAAAGGCGGTCTTCTCACTGTGAGAGGGTCTCATACAAGACAGGCTGATGTTATTGACTTTTGTAAGTTAATCAGTATCTATATATGTTATTGAGAATTTAACTTAATTAAAATCTTAAATTAATAACTAAATATATTCAATATGTTGGAGATTTTAATTGCGTCACACTTAGAAAATTGGTGATGTATTGAAGTAAGTATTACAATTTTATTTATTCTTATTATATCAAATTGATTTTTTTAAAAATAACTAACTCCTATGTATCATGAGTAAATTCATCCACCATTATCCGTTATCTCTTGAGAAAATAATGGTTGATGTAAATGGAGGATGTGGGAACATGCAAGTCAATATTGATGCTCACTACAATCCTAGAAAAAGGGTTTTTTCAAAAGATAAGTGAAAGTGGGAAAAAACAATAATAAAGACTAAATTAAAATTCCCTTCTAATATTTTTTACTATTACTTTTTCATGGAATTAAATATATTTGACTGAGACATAAAATAAGTATTCATCTTCAGTTCTTCATGAATGAATTAGGGCCCCCATACACAAAAAATTTGACCTCTTTTTAGTTCTTTTTTAGTTTTCCCTATTTAAGGTTGAAGTTGACATTCAACCAAGGTCCAAGATGCTAATCGAAACTACCCCATAAATTTTTGCTTTTCAATTTGCAACTGGTAAATCTCCTGTTAGACCGCCTTAGCCGTGCAACTGGTCCAAATCCAATAACTTTTTAAAAATATTCTGACATATTAATTTTAAGACTTAAAAAGACAATTCCAAGACTTAAAAATCCAATTTTAAGACTTAAAAGGTCAATTTCAAAGTTTTAAATATCAACTTTAATGTTTGAGAAATCCTAACTTAAAGTTGATATGAGAATTTAATGTTCTGGATTTGGTTTTAATTCTCAAAATTGACATTTTAATTTGTGAAATTGATAAAAAAAAATTGTACAATTGAACCAGCACAATAAGATGTGTCTCACAAATGCGGCGGTCCCACGCACCCAAGTTTTTGTGTTTGCCATAATATTACTTATATAAAATGAAGATAATATTACAAGGAAATGTTTCTTCCATTTTCATGTAAGATGTGAAAGGACAGTATATAATTTATTAAAGTCCATTTCAAAATATAATCCTTGCTCTTAAATTTACATATACTGATATACATTTAATTAACAAGTCTTGTATGAGATTTTGTCACTGCAAAACGGATCTATATAAACAGCCTAAATCATTTATATATAAAAAAATTTGATACTACCTCTAAACTATTTTTTTATTAATTTTTTTAAATAAATTAGAAATTGGTCAATTCGTATTAAGCCGTCTCAGAGTATGGCGGTCTTAATAAAAAATTAGTCAGTCTCCTAAGAGGTCGTCTCTTTGAGAGACACCTCTCAGGTCCAATTCATTAAAGCTTAATTCCTACTCTTACTTTATATTTTTCTTTATGGGCCGAACTAATTAAAAATGGTCTCTCAAAGAAACCGTTTCTTCGTGATAAAAAAATTTATCTACAGTTAATTAATCTCTTAACTTTTGTTTGGTGTAACCGTGTAAGTTACAAACTAAGAATGTAAGTTGAGTCACTTAGCACTAATAATGTTAATTTGAAAATATTTTGAAATAGACAGTTTAAATAAGAATTTACTTGAGAATATTTTAATTTTGGAAATATTACCTATAATAATTCAATATATTTCTGATTTTCCTGCAATAATTTCATCAATTGATAATCATGAATAATCGTAACTTTCAGGGATATTTTCCTAGGGTAAACCTAATGACTGGATGACTTGCTATATCAAGTTTTATTTTTTTTTAAAAAAAATAAATTATAATAAAATATCAAAAAAAAGTTTTAAAATATATTCAAAAAAAGTTAATTTTTATTATTTAGAATTTTTTATGAAAATTTCAAAATTATTCTTTGATTTTAAATTAATTTTGAGTTTATTTTTTGGTGAATTACCTACTATAGCACGTCATTGGGGCATTCAAGTTTACTCTAGGCAAATGAAAGTTGGGATTATTCATGGTTAATCAATATGTGAAATTACTATAAAAAATCATAAAAATTTTAGATTATTCTAGATAATTTTTTTTTTATACATCAACCACAATATATAAAATAAACTTTTAATAAATAGCATTAATAATCATAGCATAGCGAATATTTGAAAAGGAGGTAAGTATCAATGTGACCGGAACAAAAGCATACAAGAAGATCAAAGTAACACCAATCCTAACATGCATTGCAAATTACATACTTCCTCCGTTCCATTTTAGTTGCACCATTAGATTTAGCACGGTTTTTAAGAGCTGTCAAATCGGTTTGATAAAAGTAGAGATGATGTATGATTGATGGTGATATATGAGGTAGAAATAAAAAAATTTATTATAAGTAGATAGTGGTTGTGACTTGTGGGTATATTAAATAATTAATGGGATGATGTATGCTTGATGGTGATAGTGGGGTAAGAATAAAGTGAGGATAAATAAGTAGAATATTTTTGCCAAAAATAGTAATGTTGTAAGTAATATGAAATTTCCAAAAATGGTAAGTGTTGCAAGTAAAATGGAACGGAGGTAGTATTACATTCTGTTTGGGAAGAATATAAGGGACTAAAATTCTCTCCTTGAAATAGACCCCACGACACATGTCATGTTTGAATAGCATGGATAAAATGGGGAGCTTCTTTTTCTTGAACTCTCATGCTTTTGTCATAAACCATTTTAATTTTAATTTTTTTTATTTGAAATGAATAAGGACAAGACACATATGGATGGGGGGAGTAGATTAGAATCCTATGTGCGTATGAAAATTGAAATGTACCCTTTATCTACTTGTATTTACTCCATTTCAATACATTTTTTATTTTTTTTATTTTTTAAACCCCTTATTCACTTAGACCCGTTTATGGACCCTACTAGCCGCACTCATAGCATAGAGTAGCTCTTATTTATTGAGTAGTCATGACAATACGAAGCATGTTGATATAAAGGCTAGAATACTGTATTTGTTGCATTTACACTTTTGTCCGTTTAAATTTTGAATTTACTATTAAAAGGTTACACTTAGACTATAGAAATTAACATTATGTTTATTAAATAATAATTGACTCTTTATCCCTTTTATTATCCAAAGAAGTAATTCTTCATTCTTTTAATTTCCTTTTCTTTCTTTTGATCCTTTATTTATTTTCTTTCATCAAATACGAGAAAAAGTAAATACTATAGTGTAGTATATGTAGATGAGATTATATTATTATCCATTAGTGGAATAATTATAGGTTTTGATATAGAAAACAAAAAAAATTATAAGTTTTAGTATTGAAGTAATAGCATATTATATAAGACGAACTAAAATAGCATACGTAGTAAAATTAAGGAGATAGAAAGTGTATTTTTAAATTGTTTCCTATTAAATACTTTTATTATTTCAACTAATAAATAAAGTTGAATTTCAAATAAATTTGATGTATAAAATTATAGTCAGATGAATCTTAATGGATTTTTCTCCATTGACCAATTTCATAATATTTAACTTTCTATAGTTTTTTTTCCTGGAATATCTTATGAGTATGTTTGGCAATTTGGAATTCATTTTCAAATGTTGTATTGAGCCAAGTACTATGTTTGACAAATCTTGAATTTGGAAATGGGAAATTGAGTCAATTCCATAGTATTGCAATAACAAAGTAAAATTTAGTCAAATATCAAAATCTGCAAATTTCAAGTATATATGTGTCATTTACAATTCTTGAATTTGAATACCAAAATTAAATTCCTTATTTTCAAATGAATTCAATGTTGCCAAACACTACCTTATGAAATTATTAATGTAGAATTTGAGAATGACAATGTTTGGGAGATCATTCTCAAATCATCATCTTTAAACCATTTTTATAACAATTGTAGATTTGACTCAAATCCAAATTTAAAATTTTAGTATTTGCCAAACACTAATTTTAAGTCAAATCTATATTTTCTAATGAAATCCACGATTCCAAACATAGCATTTGAAATCTACAATTTCAAATGAAATATTTATTCCCAAACGCAACCTTATATTTTTTAGAAATGCATATAATAAGTTGATATAACTATGGTAAATACTAAAGACAGTATAAGTGAGGCGTGAGCAAGTAAATAAGAGTGCAATTGCAAGCATATCTATACAATTGAATAAATTAAGTATATTTTTATTTCAACTAATTTGATATTTTTGACCGAATGAATTAAGATATAATATATGAATATACATCTGTCTAGCATATGGTCAGCCTATAACAAATTTCTAAACTCAATCTAGCTTAATATTTTTTTAAATGATATGAAATCTATGATGATAACATTCTCACCATCTCTTCCCTTTACCAAGTACTTCTACAACATTCCCCAAAGCTGACATTTGAAACGAGGTATAGGAAAAATCAAGCACATCAACAATAGAGAAAAGTCGCTCTATTCTATTGACGGACTTCTATTTCGTATGTGATTTTTCAGTTATCTTTAAACGTTTTGATTGATTGATAAAAAAATTATTTGAAAAATAGATTTTCAGTCAACTAAAAAGCTGAATTTTAAGTCAAAGTAAAAAGACTAGGTTGAGTTTATACATTGACTTTTAGTTGTTGATCAACTTTTTTTCTATATTAAACAGTCAACAATCAATACGTAAATCTACAAAATAATTTTTAAACAGCTTATTTATGTTGTCATCATCAAACCCAATATCCCACTCGAGAGCAGGGTCTAAATGAGGGAAATTGGCGAACAATTCATACCCATACCCCTTAACAGGGACGACTAGAAGAAAGGCGAAAGCGGTCGATTTACATTCCTTTGACAAATTATGAAATTTCTGTACGTGGATTACAATGAAAGATCCAAATAAAAAGCAAAACAAAGTGACACTCCGAGTGGGAAGTGGGAAGTGTTAAAAGATGTGACAAAGCATGGGAAGATGGGAGGAAGCTAACCTAATGTAGGCACTTCATTCGATTCCTCCTATTTTTAAACTAAAACATTCCTTGGGATTGGAGCCTATCCTTTTGTTCAATCATTTTCTAACACCTCAATATATCTAATATTCTATTTTCATTTGTCTTTAATTACTATTGGCTGCTTATATATGGTCCTAGACTCCTAGTGATACCCAATAGTAGATTGCTTAATTTTAATTTTTTTTATAACAGCTTAGAGTATACTTTCTCCGTTCTATTATATTTATTATATTTGACTTTTTACGCAATTTAATGTGTTATGTTGTTTATTTATATGTCGAATTATACACATCTTAAAATTATAAAAAATATTGCCCAAAACCGAAATGTAGCAAGTATTTCAGTATGGAGAAAGTATGTAAATTTCTTTGTCTTTGAAATTGTAGGAGTATGGAAATTAAATGATATTATTTTAATATTATATTTTAAATGTAATATGATTAGAGTAAATTAACATTATTTCATGCATAAAATAAAAATTCACTCCTTTGTCTTATAGTTTTGTTACAATCCATAAATATATGACTTTCTAAATGGAGATGAATATAATTAATGTTATTTGTAAATGATGAAATTGAATTTATGGATAAGATTATGAAAGCAAAATAAAGCATAATCAAATAAGTTTTAGGTTAGAACAACATAATTTGCAACACAAATTTTTCTCAATCGCTTATAGAAATCTTAAAAAATTAACGTTATATAATGAACCTTACGTATTACTAATCTACAACTTAGAAAATCAATTACATAAATGATCATCTACAATACATATTCTCTTTTGTCCATCAAATTTTTTTTATCATATATGCATATAAACTTGAAATCTATTTAAAAATCACTTTAATTATACTAATCCATTGAATTTTGATGATGCTAGTAGTCATCTCAAACTACACAATAAACAAGAATAATATAGTAGTACTATATTATTGGAGACCACATGAAATAGGATCATACAAAATCGTATATTTTATATGTTAGTTGCATCATTATTGTACTTGTATTATGATATCATTTGTGAATGTTTAAAATACATGTACGTCGTTGCTAATTATTGGCCTCATACTTCCATCAGTGGATAAGGACAATTCAATTAATAAATAGAATAGGATTCGAATAATCAATTATATGTGAGAATATCTACTGGAATCAAAGAAGCATTATCCCTAATGATAGTTAAATGAAAATGATTATTTTTTTAAAAAAAAATTAAGATATAATATATCCATTCTTCCTAACATATCTTATCTTAAGTTGATAATTCAAACTAAATTATAGTTAGATAAGCTAGCTACTTAACTTAATATTGTTAAGAAACCAATCAACCAACTCAAATTAAAGCGGAAGGTGATGATTGAGGTCTAAACAGGCCCCCTCACACGAGAATTCTTTCGCCTAGAGGTGTGGATGGAGCTAGTACAATGCAAGCCCTCCTTATACATTGTGGGATCCACTTTAATTTGATGGGTAGTTGAGGTTTGAACCTGTGACCTTTTTGTCACATTGGCTTTTGATCATGTCATGAAATTAACTCAATAAAAAACTTAAACTGATGGTTGTGGTTCAATATATATTATTATGTACTCTAATAGATATTAGTACTGAATTCAAAGTTACTTATTATTATTATCAAAATTAAAATATTCACAATTTGATATTTTATCAAGCTTAATTATATATTAGTTAGGCCTTAGTTTACATTACTTTTGAGTTTTAATGTAGTTTAATTACTTGTTTCATTTTTCAATTTCAAAATAAATTATAAAAAATATAAAATAAAATAAGTATGAAAACTATCATAAATATTTGTTCCACGCATGCTAAATAGTCCAAATCAATCATGTTAATTAATCTTTGCAGTAATGCATGCATTAGACATTTAACGTCAATGAGCAACTTAAACTTTTTGAGATTAAAACCGGTATATATAGCCATCTATCCTTGAGTTGTCTACTTCGTAATGACAAAAAGAATAAAAAACTGAGTTGAATGAGTTATTTTCGTATTTTTTCGATTTAATTGTGAAAATAATAGAGAGAAATTAATATAAGGAGCAAAGATATGTGTTAAAGTAGTAAATCAAAGTCATATAAATAAAATAATGAGTTAAATTCAATAGAATAATTAAAATAAAGGGAAAATTACCTAAAATAATCCAACATTTTCATGATTTTCCTACAATAATTCCACCTATTGATTAACCATGAATAATCTCAACTTTAGAGTGTATCTTCTTAGAGTAAACCTGGTAACCCGATGATTTGTTATAACAAGTTTTTTTTAAAAAAATGATAAACTAAAATAAAATGTCGAAAAAAATGTAAAAATATACTAAAAAAATTTCTGATTTTTTTAATTATTCGAAATTTTTTATATGAATTTTTTTAAAATTTTCTCTAATTTTACATTAATTTTCATTTTACTTTTTTCGGTGATTACCTAATGTAGTATATTATCGAGTTAGTCGTATTTGGGATTATTCATAGTTAATCAATAAATTAGATTATTTTAGAGATATCATGAAAATAATAAATTATTCTATATAATTTTTCCTAAAATAAAAAGGTGCGACAATATTAAGAGGACAGCTGTGTCATTATATTAAAATTAAATCTGTAGATCACAAAACTAATTATGTAACGTTGTATACACAGTCAACATAGACGTTGAATTAAATACATAGTGCGTGTAAAGCATTAACAATAGAGAGGCTCATGTTCTATAGAGTACTTTTGGAAATTTGACGTTAGAATGCAGGAGTAATTTATGAAAAATTGTATGAAATATGTGTTTAAGGTATTTAATTCGATAAAAATAAATGCGAGTTGAATTTAACTATTTAATGATTTTTATTATTAGTGATCAGCTTATTGGATAGATGAAGCAGTGTCTGATTTAGGGAATTCTAAAAGATAAATATTTACATACACAAATTCTCAAATGAGACGGTTTTATGGTGAAGTTATCTTTATTTGACTGGTTCAATCTACATCTACGGTCTTAAAATGATCACTTACAATCTTAGCTTAAAGTGATCAATCATAGAAAATAAGCTAATTGTATGAGGTTGTATTACAATGAGACGGTCTTATATAAGATAAGCTGATATGAATGTAGGAGTATAGGGTAAACCTAAAATCACAAATACGCCAAAAGTAGCATTGTGGTAGCTAGATTCCTCTAGGCATGAATTTTAGTGATAAAGTAAAATAAACTTAATTAGAATTTAACTTATATACATTTTTTGGTTACGTCTATGTGACCATGGACCATGGTGGTTTAGAATTAGGGATAGTGACTTTATATTGAGTTACTCTGTACACGTACATGAATACACATGATATAGCTGAGCAATATTTTTAGTTTTATGATTAAGAGTCAAGTTTATGTGGTAAAATACAAGCTTGCGAATTCAGTTTTATGATTCAGTCCTTTTTGTTGCAGAATACTCGCTTTCTGAGGATTATTCTCTAACCGAAAGACTCTTTGGTTACATCCTCTTCTATGAGTATGTACGGATTGTCGTCGTTCTTCTCTCCCCAGACCTTAATTATAGTTTATATGGACGGGATACTGAATATGATAATAATGACATTTTCTATCTCTTTTATTATCATTCTCTTAATGATCTATATATGTCTCCGCCATTGTAAGTTCATTGAGACAAAAAAGTAGTTCATGTTAAAGCCTTACTTTTCAATGGTGGTGACGGGTGAAAGAGGGAGAGGTAGTAGGGTTCCATATAGGGGCATGCCACAATTATCTATACTTAATTCCATTACTCAAAGTAGATGTGGCCCGAGGGAATGTAATACTTAATTCCATTACTCATAGTAGTTAGATTGTCCATGCGTAGTTGTGAATTTATGGCTAATCCGGTACTATATGCTCTTTCTCCACTTAGATCATTCTCTTTGAAACATATACAAGTATTATGTAGTACTTTTTAAGTTGTAAGATTACATTTGGGGTTGTTGTGGTAGGCTGCAAAATAACACCAAAAATCTCAGGTGGCCCCAGCCAGGATTTTAAATTAGGGGGCTGAATTGTCGATATGTAACACTCGAATTTCCTCCCGTTCTTAACGATTTTTGATTTGAGGAAATTCGGATGTTAGACGATATACTAAAAAATTTTTTACTATATAAAAACTAGAGGTGTTAGTAACAGACACAATCACATGAAATTTATACGACATTGTAACCGAATTCAATTTGATTCGATTTAAAAAATTTACAATTATGTAAAAACAATGTGGACACGAAATCCGATTTCAAGCCCACCCGAAACACCTAATTCGAATTCAACGATGACCCGAATGAATATCATTAGACACTAGTTAAGCTGCTATAAAAATATTAAAATCATATAGACTTAAATAAACCTGAATCATTCCAAAAATTATATTTAATAATAAATAGAGTTGAAGCATCCTATAATTATTATTTTTGAAAAAACTAAGTGTTCTTGACTTATTATTTTTGAAAAAACTAAATGTTCTTGACTCTATATATTTGCCTAATAATTCTCCAAAAAAAACACAATTGAAATTAAGATAGAAAAATATAAACACACACTAAAAAGGATGAATGTTAAATTATAAAAAATAAATAGTAATGACATTATAATATAAATCTATTCGTCTATAAAAAAATAATTGTTTTAATAAGGATTTGATCTCTTAACATTAGATTATAAATGTATTACCCCAACCATTAAGCTATAATAATTTTTACTATATTTACTCTCATTAAACTATATATATCATATTAGTAAGGGGGGCCAAAACCAAAATTACAAATGCTCGTATTTTCGGCAAGGGGGCCGGGCCTCCGCCGGCCCCCATGTGGCTTTGCCCCTGCCCAAGGGGCAATGTAGTTACTAATACTCCCTCCTATTCATAGAGAATGAGACATTTGTTTTTTTACACTATCCAATGTACTTATTTAATGCTTAATATCTCATATTATATATAACAAAATATTATAAAAAATAAATATTAATAATCTTTGCATTGACACGAATCAAACAAGATCTCACTTGACTGTGTTCTAATCTATAGATTAAGAATAAAATACAAATTAAGAGTAATAAGGTGAATAATGTCAAAAAACAAATATCCAATTCTCTATGAATAGAAGATAGTATAATACTATCCCATTCAAAAAAATTATTATAGTCAAATGACAATAAACAAGAAGACATACAAAAGAAATGAGATGAAATGCCATTAAATAACAAATAACAACACCAAATTAAATGAGGTTTATCAATAATAGTGGCGGACTTAAAATTTTAACTATGGAGGACTATTGAAGGGCTATAGGTATATTTTACACAAGATAGTAGACTATTTTTTGCAATAAAGGAGGATTGTAATATTAATACAAAATTGCAGAAATATTATTCACAAAAAATAAAAGCGCCGTTGCCGGGGATCGAACCCGGGTCACCCGCGTGACAGGCGGGAATACTTACCACTATACTACAACGACTTTGTTGTCATAACTTGAAGCATCATAGTAAAAGAACGTGTATTGTCGGTATATTGCATTGTATATGATTTTTGAATTATAGTTATTTAAATCTTTCTCATTCTGGCCGATTAACAAATGAGCATTTTTTAACGTATTAAGTACTTCTTCCGTTCTATAATACTATTTTATTTATTTATATGTCGAATTAGACACATTTAAAAATTATAAAAAGTCTATATTATGAAAATATGCGATTAGACGATTCAAACAAAATCCCACTTGACTATATTATTACTTACATATTAGCCGCAATATATATAATAAGCGTAAATAATAAATAGTGTCTCAAAACAAAATGTAACAAGTATTTCGGAACGGTAAAAGTATTAAAGGAATAATGTTAGCAACTTGCAAGAGAGAGTAGTGGACCCAGCGTAGCATCGGGTCGGTGGAGGTGGAGCCATATCGACGATGCCAAAATGCAGAATAAGATCATAAAGCCTAGTATTGGGCATTGGTTTTTGAATGTGGGTTAATTGTCTGCCTACTGAATTACTCTTTCTAAAACCAGGAATTCATAGAAAAAACAGTTGGAATTCAATTGAACTTACCTCTTACTAGTTCTCATTTGATGGGCATTAATTTTACCATCTGATTTTGAACAAATAAACTGGTGGGAGAAACTTGTTCTAATTTACCTAATTTATAACATTATATAATTTTTTAACCAATTAATTTACTAAATACAAGTATTTGATGTTTTGAGCATTTAATCACCATTTGTACTTTACCAAGCTAATTAAAATTGTCTAAAAAAGAATTTTGCCAAACACCCAAAAACTCGTTTTTACTGTTTATATGCTACTTTGAAGAAAAAAATTATGAATTTTCACTTCGAGTTGTATACAATACAGTTAAGATTAATTTAATTAAAATAGGTGGTAAGATGTCTAATTTTAAATTCAATATGGACCAATTGAAATTTATCTATGTTAATGATCAATCATATGTGTTATCACAATTTATTTATTATTTTGAATATGAATTGGCCTAGTCTTCTTCCCTTATGGTCCCCTAATATCATTGGCCATCTCTTATACATTATTGTCCTATCAAAGTTGTCCTAGCAATTATTTATTACAAAGAGTACTAAGCACTAACCCTACAAATGATTTATATGTTGTGTTGCTATAGCTTTTGTAGTAGATTTCTATAAGAAAGTTTACATATCTTGTCATATGTAGCTAGAAATGTCAAACACTTTGAACTTTAGACAATCTTACAATATTTTTAAATGAAAAAATAGCTTTGTAATTAGGTGTCAAATATGACTTAAATGCCAAATCGCTTTTAGAAAAGTTCATATATGATGCATGTTTATATATGTTTCTCATGTTGGAATAAGATTTTAGTTGAAAATTGGGACGTAGACGAAAAATTTTGTTGCTGCTATTACTTATCTTTATATTGTAGTACTAACTCTTCAAGAGTCTTCTAATCATGACTTTGAATAAAATTGAATTATGTATATAGGGAGGGAATGATTAAAGGGAAAAAAATCAAATGAATAGTTGTTTTTTTAAAAAAAAAATTTTTTTTTTACGTTTTATACAAAATAACCTTTTCTAACATTAGAAGATTTTGAAGACAACAATCTTCCTTTTCCTTTCATTTCCTCTGGAACTCTCCCCTTCCCTCTACTACACTTCTTTTCAACATTGAAAAGATGAGTATGATAAAAGATAATCAATTGATTTAGAGTCATGATTATCAAATAAACATATTTGAGAAACATTAATTTGACCATGTATTAACACCTAAATTCTTTGTCATTTAACGTTGTTAATATAATTTTTAAAAGCTACTTTTTTCTTGTTAAAAATTTAATTTTAGTTCGTCTTATGTGATTTGATAAATTTATAGTTTTGCCTATGAGTAGACCCGTAGACGCTATTTTCAACTCATCTTATCTTTTAATATAAAATTTGTACTTATTTCAATATTAATGGGCCGGAGTAGTATAACAATAAGCAAGATCCAATTAAATGGTCCATTGTGTAGTACGAAAAGTGTTATAACTTATCGCCATAAGCCAACCAAATCAGCTAATACAAATTCTAAAATAAAATGGTTTTATGATGAGATTTTTTTTATTGGGTGAAATGGTCTTATTGGGCAGCCTCAATTTTATATATTTTTTTACTAATTTCACAAATTAAAATGTCAATTTCAAGTGTTAAAAGATCAATTTAAGACTTAAAAGACCAATTTTAAGGATTTTGAAATGACATTTTTAGTCATGAAAATTGACAATTTTAAGACTTAAAAGGTCAATTTCAATATTTAAAAAATCAATTTTAGGACTTAAAAGACCAATTACACGACATTAAATTCTCATTTCAACTTTAAAATAAAATGACTTAAGAATTAAAGTAGATATTAAAAAATTTGAAATTGACCTTATAAGTCTTAAAATTGCATATTTAGGTCTTGAAATTGTCTTTTTAAATCTTAAAATTAGTATGTCAGAATATTTTTTAAAATTATTGGTCTGGGCCAGTTGCATGGATAAGACCGTCTCACAGGAGAATAAATGTACATTTAATATGTTAAAGTGATCAATTAAAAAATTTAACTAATTATATAAACTTGTCTAATACTAAAACAGTCTCATACAAGACAAGCTAAATCACCAATAGAGTTTCCTAAAGATGTCAGGAATTGGGTTCATGTAAATACCATATATACCTTTTCTATATTGGGCCTTGTGGATCAGATCCATAGAAGGGAAATATAAAATATATGGGTCACAAGGCCCGGGTACTCATATGATCATCAGCTAGTCTTCTGAGAGACCGTTTTTTTGAGAGACGTCTCTTAGGCCCAGTCCATCAAAGCTTACTTTGACTCTTACTTCACATTTTTTTATGGGCCAACCCAACCCGGCCCATTTTTACTACTAAAAATTATTTTAATCCCCATTTATCAATTTATAACAATTAAATTATCATTTATAATAATTAGATTGAAAAAATATTAATAATTTCATTGACATTGTCATTTATAATATTTAAATTATACACTAATTATACAATTTACAAAGGCTCGTTTTCGGCCCTTATTGAGTCCTTTTGTAGCCCGATTCATTTTAATTATAGTATAGCCTGTTTTCAACCCGACCCATTTTTGGTCCAACCCTTACAAAGCCCTTCTAGAAACGGGCCGGATAAGGGTTCAAAATGGGGACCCATTGAACACCCTTAGAGAGATATAATTGCATATCAACATATCAATCAAGATAACACTATCGATAGCCGATAGGATGATTATCTTGGGAATATAATTATTTTATCTTGTAATCATTTATAATATTACATGTAATCATTGTTTTCAGTGTTTATATTATTCTATGTAATATTTTAGATATTTCTTTTCTAATATAAATACAATGTAATATTATTATTAATATCAACAATCATTTTTAAACACTTCTCTAAACTCTCGTAAACTCTCTACACACCCTTAATCCCAATTAATACAAATAATGAGAATGAATTTAGTTGGAATGAGATATTCGTTCTAGCAATTGATGGCATGCAATTGCATCAAGGTATGGTCAAGCATGTCTCCCACAACCCCTTTAATGTAATCTCTAAATTGCGTTCGTTTTCGATTCATTTATTTGTGTCGTCCAAACTTGAATAGTGTTTGCTATGGCAACATAAGGGCAAAGCAACCTCTTCAATGTTTTCTTTTGGACTGATGTAGAATTAATATTATGAACGTTATTTGATCACTGATCATGGGTACCACCAATACATGATCTTATTAACTAAGTAAGTTGACATTCACAGAAAATATAAGGGTAAGGGTGTTTGGCAAAGATTAATAGCTAATTAGAGTGACTGATTTAAACATCTGATTTGATTAACTGATTACACTAACTGATCTTAAACTCACACACTAGTGAGAACATCTAGTGATTAATTAGTTGATTCTTCACAACAAGGTATTTCAACCAGCTTATTGACCAAAACTAGTAGTGGATGACCACCTAATCATCTAATTGCCCACAAATAAGCTAAAATTGTCCAACAAGTTATTTCTACAAACAAATTGGCTAACGACGTGCCACAATCAGCATTTTTGTGAGATTGAGCAAGCGGGCTACTAGTACTGTCCATCAAATTCACCATCTTATACTCAATTTTGGAGTTATTTTTGCCAAGGAACCAATTTTGTAAGTCATATATAATTAGAGACGTCTCTCAAGCCCAATCCATTAAAGTTTATTGCCTATATTTATTGTACATTTTCCCTAATGGGCCAATCCAATTATAGATGGTCTCTTTTGAGAGACCGTCTCTCACAAGAATTTGTAAATTATTAATAATGTGTTTTTTGAGGTGGGACCGTCTCACTTGTGAGACGCGTTTTATTGGGCCGGCCCAATTACATATATTTTTCTACCAATTTTACAAATTAAAATGTCAATTTTAAGAGTTAAAAGACCAATTTGAAGACTTAAAAGAACAATTTGAAGGATTTACAATTGACATTTTAAATCAAGGAATTTGATAATTTCAAAACTTAAAAGTTCAATTTCAATACGTAAAAAAACCAATTTTAAGACTTAAAAGACCAATTGTTAGACTTAAAATTCTCATTTCAACTTTAAAGTAGGATGACTCAAACATTAATATTGATATTAAAACTTTGAAGAATCTTTTGTGAATTACAGCCTCAAAGTTTGGTCGTTTTGTGAATTACAGCCGCAAAGTTTTTTTTTTATGAATTACAACGGCCAAGTGACCGGTTCTCACCGTTGACCAGCAAAATAACCTTTGACTTTCTTTTTTCCTGATTTTACTTTTTTTTTTTGAGTTTTCTTTTTTCTTTTTCTTTTTTTAATTTAATTCCTTCATCCTCTTCACATCTTCATCCTCTTCCTCCTTCTTCTCCATCATCTTCATCCTCTTCATCCCTAATTTTAATTTAAGTCTTAAAATTAGTATATTAGAATATTCTAAAAAAATTTATTGGACCTGGACTGATTGCACGGATAAGTCGGTATAAGAGAAGACTTTCTACTCACAAATCACAATTCGTGAGGCATGACCCACATGGAATTCAATGTCCAACCCAAATTTCTAATGCGCCAAAGAAAATTGGAGGCTTTGCAAGGAATGGAGGTGTAGTATATGCCTGGGTCCCTCATTGGTGTACTAGTGGTGTCCAACTGCCCAACCATAGAGGCGGTTCACAAACTAACAATATAATTCCACCACCAACAACTATGGAATTTCGATCAAATACCCAACAACTACAATTCTTGACCCGCTTCTCAATTTGCCGGTCACATTTTCTTCTTTACCTAATTTATTCTTCCCTTTTTGTTCTTCCCCAATTTCTACCGTTTGCCCTTTCTTCTTCAATCTTTACTTCACTCCATCTTCTTCCTCAACATGAAGCAGAAAACATGGCCTTCCCAATCCAGAACTTCACCTTTCTCTGCACTTCCTTTATCTAAACCCCACCAAATTTCCAAACCCCACAATCCCAAATCTTTCATTTATAACCATCCGATTAAACCCCACCTCGTTTCTTCACCATCAGACGGTCATCATCAACACCGTGATTTCTCATCCTTACCGTACGATGTCCTCAACAAGGTAGCATCTGGGTTCTCACAACGCGACTTAAACGCTGCGTCTTTGGTTTGTAAGTCATGGAATGAAGGGTTGAGGCCTATGAGAGAAGCTATGTTGCTTTTGAGATGGGGTAAAAGGTTTAAACATGGACGGGCCGGAGTTCGGGCGAATTTAGACAAGGCTTTGGATTCTTTCTTGAAAGGTGCAGCCCGAGGTTCGAGTCTTGCTATGGTGGATGCAGGGTTAGTTTATTGGGAAATGGGAAAAAGAGAAGAAGGGGTTTCTTTGTATAGGAAAGCTGCTGAACTCGGTGATCCTGCTGGTCAATGTAATTTGGCTCTTGCTTATTTACAAGGTATAATCATTTTGTTTCTGGGTATTGTGTTTGTTGTTTGTGGAATTCAATTTTCTGTGGGTAATTTCAAAATTGTTATGCTTGTGCTTGTAAATGGTAATGTGGGCTCTTGGGATTTAAATTGGGTGTTTGAAATGAATTTCCTTGTTTAGTTATTAAGTTGTATGAACAATGAACAAAAACATTTCTAAAATGAACACAATTTTCTTTGTTAATTCAATATACTTCATTTGGAAATAGTAGTAGTAGACATTTGTTAACTAATTGATACTTAGTGTATGTATTAGGTTGTGGGTTTTGCCTCAGCCCTCAAGGTCACTGAACTGGCTCTTGCCTAAAGAGGTAGGGGTCTATGAATTATTTCTATCGTAAATTTGTAATAGTAGAGAAGCTATTTCTTATTGTCCTTCGATGGAATGGAACCACCACTTGGAGCTTCACATCAATTTAGTATATATGATTAGTTTGTTAACCCGGGAGGACTATAAAGGGATTAAACTAAATATGTCAAGGAGGATTGTTTTTGTAGTGAAGTAGTGTTGCAATTGTTTCAAACTTTCAAGTATTATTTTGAATGAGGTAGAAGAATAGAAACAAATGATTAGTTTTTGGACAAGCTTAGAAGAGTGTATATGATTGGACTTGATATTCTTAAAGGAAATGCAACAATAGGGTGGTGAGAGTGAGAAGAATAAATGTGATATTTACCTTAAATCATTTCATGGATTTCATACAAGTTTACCTGTAGATATGGTTTTTAGTGGAGGGCTTAAGATTATTGATGATTGAATCTTGGATGGTATGGGTGCTTTAATATGAGCCATTCTGCAAACTTTGTGGAGTTTCATACGTAAATATATTCGTGGGTTAGCTTTTGTGTGGATGTCTTATCTTGAGGCCCTTGAAACATTGGGAATGCTGAGTAAGTGCACTTATAACTCGGACCTTGTTGTAGTGTGTGCAGTAATATGATGTGCTGAGGAACTATGTTATTGTAAAGGGAGTGCGGATAGTTAGTGATATGAGTGTAAATTATGGGTGCATATGACTCATTGGGGCAAAATATGGAATGGATGCACTGGGAGTAATCTATTTGAGTACCTTGCATGTAAGAACTTATCTAAGCCCCTTGTGGTTCTTTAGAAAATAGGGTAATGGACTACTTCCTGTGTGAAATACTTTTTTGGGTCTCAGCTTTTGCAGAAATGTATATGGCTAGGACCAAATCAATCAAGTGAGCTTAGATATCAGTTATGTGATTGTAGTTGCTCTAAAGTGGTCGCCTGGCTCAGATCAGGATAGAATATCATTTTTGGTATTTCTTATCATGACAATGTTCTGAAGTATACTCCTTCCACACACACACACACATGGGCTATAAAGATTAAGACATGGAGATTAAGAGAGTGATGGAAAGAAAATGAGTAGATGAGATTGCGATTGTAAGAGAGACATGGGACCTCTTCTTTTTTAATGAAGTGTTGCGACTCCATTAGGACATCATAAGTAGCAAGTGTTTCAAAATCAGGGGGACAGAGGGAGTAGTAGGACGAAAGCAACATCTTTTACCCTTTCACCTTAGTTTTAAATGGCCTTAAAAGCACCGCGACCGAGGTCAAAAGGTTTGTGGAGCCTACGCGCAAGGTGAAAGTGCAGGCTTTTCATAGGTGAGGCACACCTTTGGTCTCAAAAGCTTATAGAACAATTCTAGAACATATTTGATACTCAACGTATATGATATCATATAATTGCATTAAAGATTTAAAACATTCGTTATCATTGTGCTAAGCTACTAATAAGCATAAATGTCAAAGATATTGGAATACTCTAGAAAACTATAGTGAGTGAGAGAGAGAGCACAAATGTTTGGAATGGCAAACTATTACCATGTTGATTTATGTGTGTTCTTGTTTGTCTGCAGCTGATTTTGCAAATCCTAAGGAAGCTGTCAAGTTGTTATTACAATCTGCCTCTGCTGGTCATGTTCGTGCTCAGTACCAACTAGCCCTTTGTCTGCATCACGGTCGTGGAATTGCTCGAAATCTACAAGAAGCTGTAATGTATTTGAAGTTGATTTTCACTTTCTGGTTTACTATTTGCAACGTTAATGGTATTAGCTTTGTGATTACTAGCCATGGAACTGACTGAATTTTACATATTTCTTTTGAGCAGGCCAAGTGGTACCTCAGAGCTGCAGAGGGTGGTTATGTACGTGCTATGTACAATGTATCACTCTGCTACTCTGTTGGTGAGGGGTTTGCAAAAAGTCATCCACAAGCAAAGAAATGGATGAGGCGGGCTGCTGATCATGGTCATAGCAAAGCACAGTTTGAGCATGGACTCAATCTTTTCTCCGTACGTTGCATATCCATGTCCCTTAAATCTTTTCTTTGTGTTTTTCTGGTACTTTCTTTGTTAGGATTTGATAACATACTCTATTTAGGATGTGAAATAGTTTAAGATACTACATTCCAGTATGCCACTGGACTATGGCTGGCCCAGGATTTGAACTATGGGAGGTCCTTATAATAATTGGATAAAAACAAGCCGAGGGACTCTTTGGCCGCACTCTCTTTTATGGGTATGAGTTGCCGCTTTCCTTCCTCTTCAGACCCTAATTATAGTTCTTATGAGCGTGATACATTGGGATTGGGTATGATGTTGATGATGAATTAGATAAAAACAAAACAATGGAGGGGCTGTGACATATTTTACTTAAAGGAGGGGCTGTGACATATTTTACTTAAGATACATTATTTTTTTTACTATTTTTCCTTAGAAAATTAATATAATTTATACATGGGACCGTGGGGCCCAAGCATTGACAAACCCCTTAATGGGTCTGCCAATGCCATAGGCTCACCACTAAAGCCGCAACTATTATAAAGGTTATTTTGAATAATCGTGTCATATCCTTTATGATGTTTGGGGCAATGTGAAAGAGTTCGGGGTGAAGACTGCCAGTTGTTTTGCTTAAATTGCTTTAGATGAAATATGTGCTTTTATGGAGAATTCTGATAAGTGTTCCTGTGGCAGGAAGGGGATTTGTCAAAAGCTGTTGTTTACCTGGAATTAGCTAGCCGAGCAGGTGAGACCGGTGCCTCACATGTGAAGGATGTAATTATCCAACAACTATCAGCTGCTTCTCGTGAACGTGCTATGCGTCTTGCTGATAATTGGCGTGCATTGCCTTCATCACGATGACTAGATCTACCCATACAATTTATATCCTCCTCTGTCCCCTCCCAAGTGCCCTTCCGTAGGGTCAGGGCTGAGATGTGTCAATATTTTACACTATCTCATTGCAAGTCATGTAAGTAGGTGAAGTTACTAGTTGTATAACTTAAATTCCAATGGATGTTGTTTGATGTTATGTGCCCCAATGGTTCAGTAAGCTATATTAATGTTCCACCTTGTTCTTGCCGTGTTATGAAGTTTCATCAGTTTGTCGAATAAAACATTGTTCATCTCGAAAGGACATTGTATAATCCTAGGCCCGTGTTTATTGGGCATTTAGTCCTATAAGTAGTAGTTGCTTTTTAGATGTTGAGCGAGGGACAAAGTTGCCATTATCCGACTATTTTGTGGCTTATATTATGTGGATTTAGGGGTCGAATATTTGCATGCGTACCCTTGCAATAACCAAAAAGTTACCCGATTGACCTGTGACTATAAATATCAACTTCAAATAAAGTGTAAATGATTTTGGGTAATATTATAACCTGGATGAAGGGTCAAAAAGTTAATGTTAGATAATACTGCTATACCGGAAAGCCAAGATCATGCTGACCCTAATCTTTCTAGAATCACAAATTCTTGTGAGAGGCGGCTTCTTTAAGAGACCATCTCTAATTGGGTTGGTCCATTAGGAAAAATATAGACAATAAGCTTAATGGATTGGGCCTGACAGACGTCTCTCAGAAGACGGTCTCTTAGGAGACTAGCTGTTCTAAAATTATTATAAACTCCTATTATCCACAATGGAAGCCGTTGTACAAGTATATCAAATAAAAAAATTGCAACATATGTAATCATTAAGGTTTAAAAGTATATATACTTCTTTTCTTTCCTACGCTACAAAATCATATAATTAAACAGCAGATTTTGGGTAAGACCGTCTTAGAATAAGACGCGACCCAATATGAAGCCCATTAGCTTTTTTCCTTTTTCTGGGCATTTTTCAATTTTACTCTTAGAGGTATCAATTTTGACCTAAAATATATCAATTTCAACATAAAGTGGTACTTAAATATATCAATTAAAGTAAAAATTTCAATTTTAACCTATAAATGATCAATTTTAACGTTAAAGTGATCAATTTTTACCAAATATAATTGACAGTGATAAGTATTGAATTGTATGTTATGTAGTTCATTTATTTTGTTTATAATTGATATAGTTAACATCGTAACAAAAATAAGATAAGGTCATAATTGATGCATGTTTAGTTTAACTGACAGTGATAAGTAATGAAATGTATATGGTTATGTAGTTTATTTATTTTGTTTATAATTGATATAGTTAACACCATAACAAAAACAAGATAAAGTCATAATTGACGCATGTTTGATGATAATTGACAGTGATAACTGATAAGTAATGAATAGTATGTTGTTAATTGTTATTGAAATTTTTACATTAATTGATATGTTTAAGTATTACTTTACATTAAAATTAATATCTTTAAGGTCGAAATTGACACCTTTAAGGTGCAAATTGAAAAATGCCCAGAAAACGAAAAAAAACCAAAAAAAAATCTGGAACGCGTGTAGTGCACGCGCCTGATAATGGACCGGCCCAATTGTGGTCTTATTCTAAAACGGTTTTACGTAGGTTTTTGTGAAAATTAAATTTGAATTACCGAAACCTAGTTTATTTATATTGTCGCCCAATAATCTCGATTTTTTACATCAACTCAAAAAACATTAGAGCTGCAGTTAAACGTTCAAACATGTGTGATAGAAGTAAAATTTTGTACATCAATTAAAGATATAAAGTAAAATTGGATAGAAGTACAAACCATGAGTACAAGACCAAAAACTAGTTAAAATTTGTACCGTGTTTACTTTTTGTCTGTTAATGAGACTAACGACCTAAGGATCCCTGGGCTAATCTTGTCAGCAAGAGCACCCTTTTCCGATATTATCAGAGACTTCTCTTTGATAAAGTTATGCAACTTCTTCGAGTCAGCATCAAGCCGTTCTTGATCTGCAACAAGATGATGAACAGTACTTCAGCAAAAGCATCATAGATTATCATTCAAGCGTTTAAAAAACTGCAACAAGAAAAGTTGATCCTTGTCTTCACATAGTTAGACAAAGTTGAATTTGTAAGTTGTATGAAATTAGTTGGAGTTTCTTTGTCAAAATTTCCAGCTTGCATGTGGATAAAAGCATCAAGAGACTATTAAAGCTTCAACAATATGTTAAATCTTCATTTCAAATTCAAACATGGGTATGAATACTTGATACTTCAATGTGATTTTTTTACCCCAAAAAATTAGCGTGATAGACACTTGTTTAGTTGTATATACACAATATCTGTCACAAAACGGCAAGTCGGAGTAACAGAGTTGAAGTATTCCGCTAAAAACTTATCACAAGTAATTCCATACAATTCTTTCTAAAAAAAATGGCAGCTCGAAACCAGGTAGGTAATAAACAACACATTCTAGATTTAGGTCAGCAATTTACTCCGAACAAACGAGGACAAAAGAAAAGCTTAAGGAAACAGGATGAAACAGACCATCGAGACTAGGAATGCTGGAATACCAGAAGTCAAGAAAAATAACATACCTTCGTCTAAAATGGTATGAGCCGCATGAAAGGGCACCTGAGCAAAGACATCAGTTCCAGGAAACATCATCCATACGTTCTCTGTCGCGTCATGATTCCCACAGGTTGGACAGACTTCTTGAACTAAGGTCTTGGAACCATGGCCCCCAATCTCCTTCATAATTGTATCAAATGGAGAAGGAACACTAGTTTTTGTTGTACGGGCCTTCTTCCGAAGGGCTGTTAATGCTTCCCTGTTCCCATTTCTTAACTTGTCATTTTCAACAACCTGTATCTTCCTAGTTAGAAAAAGAGCATCTTCTTTGGGGAGGGAGGGAGACAATCAATTCCATGATAATGATAATTATCTTAATTTAACAGAAAATAATGACAATTAAGTGGGCAAAACAAATTAAAAATAATTTTGACTAGAACCTACAGTGCTACATCTGTAAAACAAAAAAGTAGCCATCTTTGAAACAGTTGAAATGCTTACAGCCACATTTCAACGCTTGTTTCTTCCAAAAACATTAGAGGCATAATGCTATCAGGATGAAAATGTCTCTTCTAAAGACATTAGAGGCATAATATGCTTGTTTTCTCTATGAATTTGTATACTCCCTCTATCCTATAGGAATTGCAACAAGTACGACTTAAGTGTTTTTAAGGGGCGAGACAAAAAGGTGTACTTTATGAGCAAATTCTTTGATTCTTGCTTCTTGTTAATCCAGCTTTCCTATTATACACTCAGCCTTCTGTTTCCCCATCCATTATATTTATAGGTTCGCTGCATTAAGTTTGAGCTTTAATTACAGTACAACTTTCTAAAAGTTGGACAATATAGGATGGTCTAGAACTCCAGATACAAAAACTTGCACACGCAATCAAGCAATTGTAGCAGCAAGTGGTCTACCTTTGAATCAAACAAACAATTTGATAAAAGAGACAAGTAATCTAAGAAACTCAATAACCAAAATTATTAAACCACATCAAAAGCAACCATAACTAACTACCAACAGCCATTGTAGAACCCAATTTGGTGGTGGTGGAGGTGGAGTTAACATATCCAACATCATAATACAAAAAAGAATGAATATAACACATTATACACTTAATTAACAATCACAAAACTAGATACAAATTACAAAAGTGGAGTAAACACAACATATCCCATCCACAATGTATATAAAGGTGGAGTTTGAATAAGAATATTGACCTGATGACGTGCCAAAAGAAGATGTTCAGCTTCAATTTCAAGGTCGGTGAGTTGTCGTTGGATCTGTGCTGCATTTTCTCCCATATTCAGACTCTTCCTCCAGAAAGTACCTGAAGTAATAAATGTGGAAAATGGACTTTACATTATCAGTTGTTCAACTAAAGCAAAAGAATCAGACACAATCATCTCATTTACAGGAGATATTAGAACCAAAATTTTTTGAAAGAAATGAAGGGTTTGCAAGAGCAGCTTTGATTAAGATTGAGATTTAAGATTTAGAGTGAAAATACCAAAATCAAAATTATGATTAAGGTTTTTGTTTTGTGAGTGTGAAAGGCAGCGACATCGGCACAGCCACCGACTGGCGACTCACCGTTGGCGACAGGGGCTGGCAGGTGGCGGTAGATGACAGTTGTGGTGACTGCTCAGGCGGCAGCAAGGCTATACGGCGGCAGTTTTAGCTTTTTGGTATTTTTAGGGTTTTGTTTTTTAGAGAGAAAACAGGGGAATGACCATTGAGATTTCTAAATTTCTAAAACAGGGAATGTCGCACGTCTCATCCCATAAAATCTATTTTTTTCATTTAAATTTTTTTAAAAAATTTTCTCCTGGGCACGTGCCCGGGGAGGCCCATGAACAAATCCGCCACTGTTAATGAGGAAAGTAGCAAGGGCATCTGAGGGAAAGACACATGAAACTATTATATTAAACACAAAAAACACTAGTTACCAATCTGATCACGGTTCAAATCATTAGTTTCCCCAAAATAAATAAAAGACTAAACCTTTTCCATGATGAATAAATCAAGTAAACAACCCATATGAGGGAAAATTGTCAAAAACTAACACATAATTTTTTTTTCTAAAAAAATAACTAATAAAAAAAGTTTTGCCGATACCTAACAAAGTACGTTTTCTTGCAATTCACCGTCGACCGGTTAAAATTGAAAATTCTTTTTATCTTCAATTTCTTCCAATTTAATTTCGATTTTTGAGTAAAATGTAGAGGACGAAGATACTGAAGAACTTGAATTGAAAAAGAAATTGAAGATAAGAAAGAACAATTTTTGCTTTTGACCGGTCAACCGTTATATTTGACGATCAACCGAAGGAAACGGAAAGGAAACGGAAAAGAAAAAAATTGTTAAGTATTTTTTGACAATTTTTTTTTATTAGGTACTTTTTGGAAAAATAATTTTGTTAGGCATTTTTTTTACGCTTTCCCGTATAGAGAAAGTCGATAATTCATCAAAGAACCTGAAACCCAGTGGAGTTTTCAAGATTTTTAAGATAAACCCATTTACCCATCGAATCAAATTAACAAAAGCCCTAAATGTTTGGAAAAAACCCTAACTTACACAATTGTTAATATAACTCAATCAAAAGAGTAAAATACACACCACTCTATCAATTTACTTAACTTACTTTCTGATATTGTAAACTTCAACTACTCCTACATACGAAAGTCCAACAATCATACAAAAACAGATTCTCACATTAATGAAATTTCACAGAAAGGAACAACATCTTAGAGAAATGGCCCAAAAAGTAGACCAACATGAGCCGATGGTCGAGATAGTTTTCCGTTACTCTCCATTTAATTAACAAATGTGTACCTTAATATATAATCGTTGATGACCTGCTTCCAAGCCGCAAATCTCAGGTTCCTCTTTGCATTGCAATCACGAATCACAGTATGAGTTGAAAAATTGGGGATTAGGGTTTATGCTTGGGGGTTTGGGAAAGGAAATTGGGGGTTTAGGGTTTATATCGGGAGTTCAGAGTTGGGACTTGCAATCACGATTGTCATTGATCCACTCCACATCATTTGAAGAATATATATGGACTTATATTTCAATCTTATCAAAGACATAATAATTCTCGTGTCTTTGAAGAATATTTTTTAATTGTTTTAAACTTTTACATTTTCTTTATTTAGCTGAACAAATATTTTTTTTGATAAAAAATAACTATATAAATATTTATTTTGCCTCTATTCTTTTACCTTACGCCCTTACATTATTTGCTTTTATGCATATTTTATCATGGTCTTTAAGTTTTAACATAACGGTCTATTTTTAATTCTTGTGCAAAACTCTTATATAGCGAGTTTAACAAAACGAGAAAGTACTAGCCTATCAATGTTTTTGGCTAATATTAAGAAAAATTTTCACGAATTTCGTTGGGATATTCTACATGGTAGATAAAATTTCTGCAAAAGGTCAGTGGTAGCAAATGTTAAAAAAAATTCCACAAAATAGCATTGTACTTTTAGAATTTCACAACTTAACGTATAATCTAATGTTTTTTGGGCATTAATGATGGGATAGCTAAAATTCCTAAGATACAATGCTTTTTGTAAAATTTGAAGAACCAAAGGTAAAAACGAAATTTCACACCTTAATCTATAATCTAACGTTTTTTGGGCACTAATGTCACGACAGTTTAAATTCCAAAAGTACAAAGGTATTTTGTGAAATCTTTGTTAAGATTTGCAATCATTGGCCTTTTGCAAAAATTAGTGACTACCATATAAAATAACCTATTTTCATTTAGTGTATCTGTTAATATGTTATGATTGTTAGTTCACAAATTTTTTTTAAGGTTGTTTCATAGAGAAGTCGTCTCAGTTTGTATTAATTATATGTATGAACTCTTTGTTTCGAGATCGTCACACTGAAAACTGGTTTCTAGAAAATAGGTCTTTAGAAAATCGTCATTGATTAAACACCAAAAAATACTTAATAAAGATAAGGTGTTCTAGACTAGTAAGTGATGATGAGTTTGTGGAGGAAGAAACACGCTTTAGAGAAGACTAAGACTAAAAAGTGGTGGCCTTGAATTCAAGGCTCGACTACTTGGAATTGGAATTTGCAATCACATGTCACCTTGGAAAAGCTTAAGTTATAGCAAAGGAGTATTTCTTTTCTGAGCATGTTCAACATGTTTAACTGCACAAGGCCCCAAATAATTAGGGGACTCAATACTATATTACTTAGTTTATGTCAATTTTTACAATCACAATCACAATCACCCAACTATAAGTCTTAAACAATCAATAAATGATCAATTGCAATCACCCAACTAAGCTATTTTACAATCACAATCACAATCAGTAAGCACAATTGCACAATAGAACTATGATCCTGCAACCTGCATCATAGAATAACAGAAAACACCAGAAGCAACACAAAAAAAGGCTAAATGTAATGGATTCTATTTTCTCCATAGCATAATATTTATGCACAAAGTTAAGAGCTTACAAACTTGATGAATAAACTATGTTCACTTCTCTCGGTTTTACTCTTTCGTCTCCGTCAGATTGCTATATTTCTTTCTAAAACGAAGAAAACACTCTTAACTATTAACTAAACTACACATGTTTTTTTCTATCTATGAACGCAACGAAGATTGCGTACTAAGATTGTATCGAGCCTTAACAATCAGCTCTCCAATTTGAGGATTCTGAGCAATAAAACTATGATTAACACCCTCAAGTGCTGTTAAAACCATAGCTTGATTAAACCCTAATAATCCAAACTCCTCATTGTTTGAATTAGTTGCATTTAAAGCAAGGTAACAGAGAAGAAGTAAGCCCTGTAACTGAGCCTTCTCCTCACTCATTCTAAGCAATCCAAACACAGACCGAAACCCATTAAACTCAACTATCGCCTTCGAATGTTCGAGGCACAAGAAATTTTCAGGATCAACAAACTTAACTAATGCAATTGCAGCCTCAATTGCAACCTCATGATCCGCATTACAAAGATGTTCAACTAAAGGCGGGATGACTCGTGTCGTTTCCCTCGCAGGAAACGTCCTAGAAAGACACCCAATTGATCTTATAGCTGGAATTTGCATAATCCGATCATCACATTCTTTGATCACTCTCAAAAGCTCCTCAATTACAGCCATAGCAGAAGGTGATTTCGTTTTGAAAACTGACCTTCTAAGGTCAGGATTCAATTCAGCAATGGAACAAATCTCCATTATAGCCCTTAAACAGTATAATTTTAACAACCCTTTTTCATTCTCCACCATTTTAGCTAAACCTAATAACCCATTAGTCTCATTGATCCTCACACAATTCAACAAGTTATCTTTAGCCAATCTCCAAATTGATTGAGCACAATTAAGCTTCAATTCCATCAAATTTGATTCATATTCAAATGTCTCAAATGCCAACAAAGAAACAAGGGTCTTAATCACATTTTCTCCCCCAAACTCTTCTATAGCCAACCCACCATGAAATTCAACCATTTTAGCAACTAAACCACTAATTTTAACCTTCACCTCCATACAAGAATCCTCTAAAAGATGAACAATCAAAGGAGCACCTCCATTCTCAACAATAACCCTAACTCTATCCCCGTCATTAGAAATACTACACAAAACTTCCACTGCCGCAATTTGAGCAACACTAGAATTCCCGTCTTTCAACAATTTCAAGAGTGGGGGTACACCGCACTCTTCAACAATAATCATTTTATTCCGATCATTATCTAATGCTAGATTATTAAGTTCTTGTGCAGCCTCAATACGGGCTTCCAAAGAAGAACCCAATTGAATTGTAGCAATGAAAGACCAAACCCATGCAATAATCGGATCATCACGCGCAATTGGCGGGAGAGACAAAACGAGGTCGTTCTGATTCTGGATGTTCTCATCCACATGGAGAATAGAGAGAACCCAACGCAAGTCGGCGACGGAAGATTCTAGAAGTATGATAATTCTCCGAAAATCAGCGGAGTTTACAAGGTTAATTAAACGGTAAAGGAAATTACGGCGGCGAGTTTTCAATACAAGTTTGTACGCCTTGCGAAGATTAAGGGAAAGACGGGAAGAAATGTGACGAATAGGAGGGTCGTAAATGGAGGAAGTTGAGGAGAAACGAAGGAGGGAACGTAAGAGATTAGAGAGTATATTGACGGTTTGTGCAAGGGTGAAGGAATAAGATTTGAATGAGATGGATTTAGAGGAGAGTTTAAGGATTTTGTCTGAAATGAGAAGTGGGTTTGTGAGGAGCTTTTCGAGTGGCTGTTGATTGTGAGACGATTGTGATGGAATCAAGGTCATTTTAATGGCGGATTTCTGAGGCGAAAAGGGATGGATCATGGATGAATTTGTAGAACCGGAAAAGTAAACAGTCAATGTTTAAAAAGGGTAGTTTTCTAAGAAGTTTAGTTTTGATGATTATAATATAAACGAGTGGGATTACTAAAAACAAGGGGATACAAAAGAAAACGAGTAACAAACTAACGATTGTACTTTTTTTAAAAGATTTTTTTGGATTCAAGGTTAGAACGAAATAGTATTGAAAATCAACTTTAATGTCTTTTTAAATATAGATATTTACTTTTTTTAATTGATATAAGACTTGATTAATTGACTATGTAAATAGGATTAAAATTTTGCCAAAGTAGTTTATGATGTAAAGCAATTATGGATTTGATATTGACAAAAAATAATACTACCTCCTATTCAGTCTAAATGTCTTATTTAATTTTTTGGCATTATTCACTTATTAATTTTAATTTATATTTTACTCTTAATCTATAAGTTAAAACATAGTCATGTGGGATCTTGTTTGATTCGTCTCAATACAAGCATTATTAATATCAAATTTTTATAATTTTTAATTAAACATAATTTGAGATATTAAGAGTTAAACTGTAATCTCGACAAGTGTGAAAAAACTAAATGAGACATTTAGACTGAATAGGGGAGCATAAAATATAAATAATTTTAAAGTGGAAAAAGTATATTTATATATAGAAATAATAATAATAATAATAATAATAATAATAATAATAATAATGATAATAATAATAAAGATTATAATATATTTTGGTAACTCAACATTATTTATTACTAGTTTACTACTATACTAGCCATAAATTTGTTCCAATGCATGATATTTTCATTAATATTTTCAATATTATCACTTTTTTTAGTGATATAGAAATTTAAATTAAATTAATTTATATGGTTTTATTTTTAATCAAATATAATACGTTTTAAAACTCTATTTATATATGAATAGATAGACTAATGAAATTTTAAAAAACTAAATTCAATTACACATAATTAAAAATTTTGACACTATAGCAACTATATTCTTAGAATTAACATTGGTAAAGTTTTATACAGTTGTGGTTGGTTTTTTAAAGAATTGATTTAACGCTTTTAAGAATTCAACAAAAAGATGTTAGATTGAATTAAAATAAAATTAATAAGAAATATGGTCAGTTTCTATATATGGAATTAAATTGACATAATATGAAAAATAGGTCGAAATGTCTAAATTCAGTAACATTTTTTTGTATTTCAGGCAAGATCTTTTTGAATTTCTGAGTTATAATAACCTACTAGGTTTTTGTTGAATTTCATGTAGATTTTAACTAGATAAAAAATTAATGGTTAAAGAATACAAATTCTGAAGGTCAAATTAAGATTTAAAAGCCAAACTAGAATTGAAAATTTGAAATGAATAAGCTTATTTATAAAAAAAAAACATACAATAAGATCTTAATCAAATTTATTCCAAATATAAGTGCCTAATACCCCAGAGCACAGGTTTGGATCAGTTCGCAGTTATTAAGTCGAACATAAATAAGTTGGTAAAAAAAAATCAAGTGTTTGTTCGCACTTAGTAACTGCGAACAGGTCAAACATGGTCAACATGCTGATTTTAAAACAAGAAGTTGTTCGCACATAGTAAGTGCGAGCAGGTTGAAAAACTGAAACATGCTGTTAGCTCTTACTAAGTGCTAACAACCTGTTTCATTTTTTCAACCTGTTCGCATTTCCTTAGTGCAAACAACCCAAACCTCAGTTTTGAGGATTACACGCTTAGTTTTAAAATAAGTTTGATTATGATCTTATTGTATATTTTTTTGATAAATAATCTTATTCATTTTAAATTTTAACTTGAATTACTACGTTAATAATTTTTTTTCTTAATCGATCATTCTTCGATCAAATGGCGGCGGTAATCATGTGCCAGGGTGGTTCAACTGGAGTCAACTTAACTTTAAATTGGCCAAAGCCCAAAGTATCATATTGGTTACTTCACCTACTTTAGGTCCAAAGCTTTAAATACGAATTTTTGCTTTAATACTTCCTCCGTTCTAAAATACTCGCTACATTTCGATTTTGTGCACTATCCATCGTTGAAGCTTATTTTACATATTGCGATTAATGTGTAAGTAAAAATATAGTCAAGTGGGATCTTGTTTGAATCGTCTAATCGCATACTTTCTTAATATTAAATATTTATATTTTTAGATAAGTGTAGTTTGAGATATTAATGATTAAAATTGTGCATTGAATTGCGTAAAAAAGTAAAATGTAGCAAGTATTATGGAACGGAGAAAGTAACATTTGAGCAAGTTTTAAATTGAGATTGTCAAACTGTGAGATGAGTCTATAATATATAAAATGTCCATTAGTAAATAAAACCTTAAAAAACTATATTGAATTTCGACATGTATCAAATCAAAAGCAGTTTTTTTTAAAATAGCTTAAGCTGACCTAATTGAAAAAAATTCACGCTTAGACAGCCTCAATAAAAAAATTAGTAATTTAATTTAGGGCAACACAATTTAATTAGGTTACATTTTGACTAACACGGATTCAAGACAAATTTTAAAAAAATAATAATTTAAGTATAAGTTTCACTTTAATTCAAATCTCGATTTTTGCGGTTATTGAGTTTATGATTTATGAATATAACAAAGTTTCACCCGTTTAATATCCCTACTTTATCTTAGATTCAAAAGGCTTGAAAAATAAGTTACTCCTATAAAATTTGATTTCTTTGTCACCTTGCAGTATAACAAAAAGTCAATAATTATCAATTGATTTATTTTATTTTCTGCTACTATCCTCCCATTTTGTCAAATAGATTAAAGACTCTCATTGTTATTTGGGTAATGATATTTACAACTCTTAGGACTGTACATAAAAATTAACAATTTTTTTTTATCATCAATACTTTTAAATTTTCAAGAGAATCTAATCTAAAAATTTAAAAACAGTTAATATTTTTTTTGTGAAACTTAAAACCTAAATATTTATTTTAATTAAAATAAGACTCTGTTGATTCTCATGATTCAGTACAGTATTATTTACATTAGTCATTGCCATATTAGGAAATCTTAAAAAATAAAAAGAACAAAATAAATAATATTAAAATAAATAAAAGAATAAAAATATAAAATAACAATCACAAAACACCACCAATAAAATAAAGACAAATAAGTGTGATTTACTACTTTCTTAAGTAACCACTGTTTACCTGTACATCCTCTTTGCCATATGAGTTATGACTATAAATATAATTATTGTGTTCTACCATAGTCCCACGTGCTATCCATTAAACAAGTAAACATAAACAAATAAACAAAAGTTACTATTTGGTCCCTCAAATGGGAAAATGATATTTGTAGGAAAAGGTGAATATTACTTCCTCCCTTCCATAATGCTCGCTACATTTTTCATTTTGGGAAATTTCATATTACTTGCTATATTTTCTTTTTAGTAAAAAAACAATCTTTTAAAGTTATACTTACTCCTATTTTTATCCTACTCTATATCTAATTACTCCTATTTTTTTTTCATTTTTCAACAAATAATATTAAAAAATTCCAAAAAAGCAACTTTCCACCTACTACTCATCATTGCACAGTAACTTTTTAATCTTTGTGCCCATGCAATGGTAGCAAGTAAATCAGAACGGAGGAAGTATATAATAAATCATCATCAGATATCATACTCAGTGTATCCCGCTTATAGACATTTATGGTTAGCGTCTGGAAAGGGAAGAGAGAAGACAACTCATATCCATGTAGGAGAGTGTGGTCAAAGAGTTCTTCGGTCCAAGATTGGTCCTAATTCAAACCGTTTTTTTAAAATCTGTCTCCAACAAAAAGTGGACAATTAATTTGAGTTGGAAGGGTAATAATATATTGATTTATATTCATACAAATAAACAAATAACCATCATTAGGCATTAGCCACCCACTCTCATAGTATTATCTCTCCACCCCACATCCCAAAAAAAATCCAAAAAATCCTGAAAATGGATTACAGTGAAAGAATAACAACACAACCCCTGCTGACAACCTTTACCGATAAAAACAATGGCAACCAAAATGAATTGTCATCAAATTCCTTTGTTGCAGATGAAGATGATATTCCACCCATTAGATCTGTGCAAGATTTCTCAAGGGAATTATGGGTTGAACTAAAGAAAACCATGTATTTAGCTGCACCTGCTACTTTTATGAGCGTGTGTCAGTACTCACTGGGCGCCATCACGCAGACTTTGGCTGGTCAGCTTGGTACGCTCGACCTTGCCGCCGTCTCCGTCGAGAACTCCGTCATTGCTGGCTTCTCCTTTGGTGCACTGGTACGTATATACTTATCTTCAGCCTCCAATCTGCCTATGTCATCATTTAAATTAAAATCCTATATATGCAAGTAATAATATACTATCTCTGTTCCGTTTTAGTTGCACCATTAGGTTTGACATTTTTTAAGGGCCGCCAAATCAGTATGTTAAAAGTAGAGATGATTTATGATTGACGGTGATATATGGGGTAAAAATAAAAAAATTATTATAAGTAGATAGTGGTTGTGACTTGTGGCTATATTAAATAATTAATGGGATAATGTATGATTGATGTTGATAGTGGAGTAGGAATAAAGTGAGGATAAAATAAATAGATTATTTTTGCCAAAAATAGTAATGTTGCAAGTAATATAAAACTTCCAAAAATAGTAAGTGTTGCAAGTAAAATGAAACGGATGAAGTATATATATACAGCTAGTCTCTTGAGAGATCGTCTCTTTTTTAAACATATCTCAAGTTCAGTACATTAAAAATTAATGTCTACTTATCATATTCTTAATGCTTACTTACTAATCTTAATGTTTACTTACCTTATTCTTAATGTCTACTTTTAATATGTTAATATCTATTTACATTATTCTTAATACCTACGTATAATATTTTAACAAAATTATAATGAATCGCTCCAATTAGAGATGATCTCTCCAAAAGACCATATCACAAGAATTTGTGATAATATAAATGTGGTGTTGTACTTAACGTAGTTATAATATATTAATATTCAAATTAAGTAAATACTTCATTTAGTGCACACAATTGGTCATGATTATGGTCATCAGCCCAATATCTCGTATAAAATTTAAATTTGGAGAGTTACACAATTTTTGTATCGATTAAATTAACTATTATGCGAGCAGAAATGAATGCTCGGCTCTTTCTATATTAATTAGCATTTTGAATTGGGCACCAAAGTGATCCTTGTAAATGATTAGTGGTGAATTGGGAAATAAATAGGTAAATATCAGAGGAGTACACTATAAAATTATATTTACGAAAAGTTTTCTATGAGATGATTTCACCACATGAGATGATGCCATATGCTTCCTTCGTTCCTCATAATATTTGCTAATGAGTATGACATGTTGTAAAGAAAAACATCATACAAGTATTATGGAACTGTTTTTCATTGTCCTTAAATAAATATGCCGAAGAAATTTTGGTTATAATGAGAGGATCAAATTTAAATAACAAGGAGTACAGTATTTGTTGATAAAGTGATGATCATGTTAGGCTAGGTGTGCACAACCAAAGAGTACTCTTGTCTCGCATTGAAACTTGAAAATGCTGTCCAACGTTCTGCCAAATATTTTCCTCGTGTTTAAGCAAATAGGAGTATAAAGATGGGGCCCATAAAAACTGAATTTATTACTCAACACACATTTATAAGAGACGGTTTTTTAAGACCAATTCTAATTGGGTTGGCTTATTAGAGAAAATGTAGAGTAAATATAGACAATAAGCTTTAATGAATTAGGCCTGAAAGACGGTCTCTCAGAAGACTGGTTGTACTCAACAATGTTAACTGACTCACACCGTTTAGAGCGGAGTTTGAAGAATAGAAATATGCAATTTTATTTTTAGTAATGATAAAACTATATAAAAAAACAATTTGTTGTCGATAAACTATTGGTAATTTGGTATTAAACATCATATATAACTTTCCGATATATAAAAAGTGCATATAATTTAATAAGACATATAATATTACTTTAATTTTAAGTTGTAACCCACTAATTTTGAGTATTATTGGCAATGGCATTGTTTACCACAATTCTCTGGTCCCACAATAATAGATGTATAACAATTAACAAAGCAGTCTTCAATTTTGCTTTCATCAACAGTTACTTGTTGTATGCCTCTTTGAGAATTGAGATGGAGAGATACCAATGTGCAGCATTCTTAAATGTCATGGTTTATTAGGCTAATCTAATGTGCATTTTGTGTATTAAATTAAATTTTTAAATAGTTAATTAGATTAATGGGTTAATTAAATGAATTCGTTTCATGGTTAAATGGTCTCATACAAGACGAGTCGTAAATTAATAAGCTAAAAACAACAATTAACAAAAGAATAAATCAGACGTATATAGACCGTTAAGTCTGACTTGGCTCGATTTAGACCGTATCTATTACCTTCTTTGGTAGCAAGACTAATTGATGCTAAGTTGCTAACAAAAGTTAATCTATGATTTTTTTTTTTTTTAAAAAATGTAGGGAATTTTTATGATTTTTATGTTTAATTAGTGTAATTCTTCTCAAATAGAAGTATCAATTGACAAGAGGAAGGAATATAGTACTACAAAGCGCCACACACTATAAACAAGAGCCGTGAATGTGACATAAAAAGTTGTGTTACTTTCACCAACTCCACACTCAAAAAAATTAATGTTTAATTTATTACGACACCATTTGTATTTTAGAGATCTTCAAACTTTTTATTTTAATCCAATCATTTTAATTTTATTTTATTTTAGACTGTCTTATTACTTTTTTAATTCTAATTTATATATTTTCTCTTACTTTTAATGTTACTCTATTAATTTAGTAATCTGTAATAATTTTCTAATACTTGTGTCAATTGTTATTTTCTAATACTTGTGTCAATTGTTAGTGTTACAATCTTGTGGATATAAAACTCATATTCCACTTAATTAGCCTTATAGGCATTTGGTGGTAAAAAAAAAGGTGAAAATTAGTATATTATGAAAAAGTGAAATAAATTTTTGAATAACATGAAATATATTACACAAGTGGATGAAAAGTAGTGTGATTGATTAAAAAAATAAAAATAAGAGTTTATAGTATAGTAGAATTAAAAAATATTGGAACAAACTAATTTAAAATGGTGGCTGTATGAAAATTATTTGCCGATATAAAAGTGTCACGTCAAATTATAAAAATTAGTACTTGTAGATGGGCCAACGTACGTAGTGATTATACAGAGTATATACTAATTTAAAATGAATAAGTATAGGGATACATTAGATCCAAGTACTCAAGCGTCAAGGTAATGAGAATCAAACTTAAGTTACTCTTTTGGAAATAAAATTTGATTCTTATCAAAAAGTTGTTAAAAGAAAATATTTAAGTATTTTCTTGTAAGTAAAAGATATCATACATATTTATATAAAAATGCTGAAAAATAATAAATGTCTATTTTTAGGGAATCTTGATAAATTAAATTATTTTAATGGATGATATTTTTTTAGAATGGATGATATTTAATCACGTGACAATATTTACCTGATTTAGAATTTATTTTTTAAAAAAATTAGAGTTAAATTAGGTAAAGTATTTATATAATTTATTATAAAATTACTTTGTGCTATACACGTGTTTTATACTAGTATTATAATGAAGTAGAGTATGTGATTAGTGTTTGAACAAATTAATAGTTATAGGGTAAAATTTATTAATTACTTCCATATTAAATGCAACATGGAAAAAAATAGCACTATTTATTCATCACTCTTAATTTGTAATTAGTTTTTAATCTATAAGTTAAAAAATAGTCTGATTCGTCTCATTATAAAGGTTATTAATATTAAATTTTTATATTTTTTATAATACATACAGCGTGAAAAAAATTTGTTGCAAGGAAGAAATACATTTTTTCACACATCATTTAATTTTTAATTTGGGTGTTTTTGATTATGAAGCTTGGGATGGGAAGTGCGTTGGAGACATTGTGTGGACAAGCATTTGGAGCAGGGCAACTTGAGATGCTAGGAATCTACATGCAAAGGTCATGGGTTATCCTTAATTCTACAGCCCTTTTATTAAGCCTACTCTACATTTTTGCAACCCCAATTTTGAAGCTCATTGGGGAAACTTCTGCAATTTCTGAGGCCGCAGGTAACTCTAATTTAATTTCGCTTTTCACTAAATTTCACCAAAATACAACTGGTGCATTTTGTAACAAATTGTGACGGCCCATGGGCTGATTATTGTGTAACAAATTGTGACGGCCTAACATAATGGTTACTATATAGGGAGATTGGCTATATGGATGATCCCACAACTATTTGCATATGCGATGATATTTCCAATAATAAAGTTCCTACAAGCACAAGGTAAGGTGATGACCATGGCAGTTATAGCAGGCGTGTCATTAATATTACACGCCTTCTTTTCATGGCTGTTAATGCTAAAACTGGGTTGGGGTCTCCTCGGCGGAGCCATTGTATTGAATGGTTCTTGGTGGTTCATAGTCGCTGCTGAGCTTGTCTACATTTTTTGTGGCAAGTGTGGACCTGCTTGGACTGGTTTTTCTTTCAAAGCTTTTCAGGATTTATGGGGGTTTGTTAAATTGTCCATTGCCTCCGCTATCATGTTATGGTAATTTCTCGTATCCCCTCAATTTGTTAAAAGATTTATGGAAAAATTATCACGAATAAATATAATTTTTTTTGTTTATTTTTCTATAATAATTTTGATTAAATATATATGAATAATATAAACTTAAAAGGGTGTTTTCCTAGAAAATATCTAACACGTTAATTAAAGTCAAGACTATAAAAGATTATATAACACAAAATTTGGTAAATTAGTTAGATTGTAATTCTATCATTGCTACTTTCCAAAAAGATAAAACAAAATATTTGGATTAGTCTATCTTTGATTTGAAACCATATATTTATATAATTAATCAATTATGAAAATTTAATGATTAAATACATCTTACTAGTAAGAAATTTAGTTTAGAGAATATATATGAAAAATCTTGCGGGTGTATTGTAATAATTAATTAACCAATGCAATGTTATTAAACAGTTTAGAGACTTGGTATTATATGGCTCTCGTTCTTTTTGCGGGATATTTGAAGAATGCAGAAGTTTCGGTAGGCGCCTTATCTGTTTGGTAAGTACTAATATTGGTTCTATTCCTAGTGTGTTATTTAAATGACCTAGGAGTACATACCTAGCATTTTAGCAAGGTTATTTTATGTTTCTTTGTTTTAACTAAAATGAGTTATAATAATTTGTGACGTGGTTATAATTATAGGTGTTAATTTTTTGACACGATCTAAAAATCTGATAAAATTCAATAAATTGAGGTGTTTTAATTAATTTGTTGTCTCTTGTTGATAAAATATTCTAATAAATTTTTTAGTTTTGTACCAATATTTAATAATTTTTTGAATTTTAGGTCAATATTTTAATTTAATCTTTATTTTCCTTGAATTCTTGAGACTTGAGTTGTTGTCAACATTTCACTAATCAAATTGACAATTTTATAAAATTTCATTTGACTAACAAAATTACTTCTCTTTGAAATTGAATTTCAGCGTGAACATATTAGGATGGACAATTATGGTCGCTTTAGGATTTAATGCAGCAGTCAGGTTAGTATTGTAATATTACTACCCATATATATCCATTAAACAAATATTTAATCTGTCTTTATTTTTCTTTGTCTATTTTTGATCAAAACAAATTGAAAAAATAAAATATATACTTACATAATAGAAGTATTAATTAATTTGTGAAACACAAATTCTTGCTATAGACGGTCTATAGCATAAACGGGTGTAATGAGCCAGCCCATTTTTACACTTTCCAAAAATAACAAACTGAAATTTCTATTGGACTGGGTTGTTGAGAGTGTCGTCTACAGTCTATGTCATAGACGGTCTCTCAGGAGACCTTCTGTTTATGAAATTGATTAATGTTGATGTGTTTATGAATGAAGTGTAAGGGTATCAAATGAACTTGGAGCAGCACATCCCAGAGCAGCAAAATTCTCAGTTGTAGTGTCCGTAATCACATCTTTCTTGTTAGGTTTAATCATGTCATTAGTACTAATTATTTACCGTAAGGAATATCCCCCAGCATTTACCAACAGTAAAGAAGTGCAAGATATCGTTTTTAACCTCACTCCTATTCTGGCATTTAGTATCATCATCAACAATATTCAACCTGTCCTCTCAGGTAATTAATTCATAATATTTGAAATTTTATTTTATTTTCCTTAAACCTAATTTTTTAGTACTCCTTCAAATTCAAAATTAACGTTTTATTGGTCTTTTTCATGTTTAAATGCACTAATTCAATATATAATATATATTTAATTGTGTATGAATAAAAATTGCAAAAATTGTTATTAATAACCTTCACATTGAGACGAATTAAACAAGATTTCACTTAACTTATAGATTAAGAATAAAATATTCCCTCCTTTCCTTAAAAAAATTCTCATTTTTCATTTTGAAATTTCATTGGTTGTTCCCATAAAAAACATTTTCCATTTATATCACAAATTTTAGATAAAAATAACCTTATTCAACCTCATTTTAATATTTTTAATGTTTATGGTCCCGATATATCTTTTACTAACTTCATCTTAACATTTTTATATTTCTTATGGTTATCACATCTTTTCCACTAACTCTATTGGAACATTTTATTATTAGTTAATTAAAGTCTTCATATTTTTTCCACTAATTTTCTTTTAATATTTTTTAATATTTATGATCCTCGTTTTTTCTTCAACAAATTTTTCATTCAATAAAATAATATTTTTATTTCAATAAAATAATTTTGGGTATCCACAGGTGTGGCAATTGGAGCAGGTTGGCAAGCTTTTGTTGCGTACATTAACGTGGGATGTTACTATATCTTGGGAATTCCTTTGGGACTCATTATGGGTTATGTGCTTGATTTAGGTGTCAAGGTAATTTTTTTAGAAAAATTTGTCCAGAATAATCCAACCTTTGTCTGATTTTCCTACAATAATCCCAAGTATTTATTAACCACAAATAATCCCATCTATTGATAGTTGTTTCCAATGGCACCCAAACAAGTAAAACAACCGGCTACAGCAGGTCATTTCTTGACCTTCTTCTTCATCCAAGCATCTTCTTCTTCACATGACATTCCTCCATTAAAACCGGATTACCTTCTTCTACTTCAAAATCATTCTTTCTCTCATATACACTAATTTTTTTACTTGCTTGGATGCCATTGGAAACAACTATCAATAGATGGGATTATTCATGGTTAATCGATACTTGAGATTATTGTTGGAAAATCAGACAAAGGTTGGATTATTCTGGGCAAATTTTCCATTTTTTTATCACAAATTCTTGCTATATACCGTCTATAGCATAGACGGATAAATATGAGTCATTCCATTTTGCAAAATAAGTAACTGATTAGTCATCATCAGCCTTATTTTTAAATTTAAAATCATTAGGTTGAGCTGTTAGGAGAGTCGTCTTTGGCTCGATCTGCCATAGACGGTCTCTCATGAGACCTTTTGTTTTTTTAACAAGGACAAATTAAAATGAACACAATAATATAAATTAAATTATTTAATTAGGAGGCCGGTCACTGTTTTTTATTCCACATATTTCAAAAAATTCGAAAAATAAAATCATTAATGTGAATATTCTGAAAAAGTAGTTTTGAGTTTCTATTGTTAGTTTTCTGAAATATAAATATACTTTAAATTTAGCCTTGGATATTTTTATTAGGAATAATTTTTTTCTAAATTCATATATCTTTGACATTTTAATTAATTTAGTGGCTAATTATATTCCTATTTTTTACAGGGTATATGGTTCGGTATGCTGTCGGGTACAGTAGCACAAACCATCATTTTATTTTTTATAGTCTACAAAACCAATTGGAACAAAGAGGTAAAGATTAAAAGTGCATATCATGATTACAATTATTTTTTATTATTTTGGTGATTGAATGAACCAACCCTTAAATCCATAATCTAAAATTAAAATAATTTTTCAACAAAATTACGAAAGTCAAAGAGAGTTAGTTATTTTGCTCCTTATTTATAGTAAACATATCTATTTTATTAATAAAGTTAACATATTTTTTTTTTAATTTATTTTTTCATATATCAAAAAACAAGAAGGGCCTGTGCAGTCAATTACATCCACGCCCTTAAAGACCCCTCTGATCTTTGATTTAAAATTAAGATGATTTTTCAAAATCTAAAGTCAAAGAGAGTTAGTTAAATTCATCAATTAAAATTGCGTTAATTAATAAAGCCATCTTATTGTTGGTCTTTTAATTTTTCTGAAATATATAGGATCATTTTCTAATAATTTTTTATTTGAATAGTTCTTTGGTTGCATAGAAAATAAAATTTTCTTTATGATAGCAGAAATTTACGGTGTAGGAGTTTAATTTGAGAAATTGGCAAAAAAGTAATTTAATTACAATAAATGAATAGTGCATATTATTAAACATTACTTTTCATCTAGACTTTGTTAGGTAAATAAGTTTTTCGGTTGACTATGATTTTTATTTTAATTAGTTAAAAAGCCAAAAATACGTGCATGTTTTGTACTAAATGAGTATTTTACTAGTTAAAAAGCTAATTTTTAAGCTAAAATTAATAAACTAATTTTTAAGCTAAAATGAATAAATTAATTTTGATATTTTTTTTCATTGACTGACTTATTTATCAACTTTTTTCCTCTAAACATGACCCGAAATAGTTGCTTTATTGAGCTTGTTATTTAATAGTTAACTAAAATAACTAACATTTTCGGCTGGTCAAATAAACCAAAAACTATTTACCAAACATCGCGTAACTAATTAAACGAGCTATTGTTGATTTGCATTGAATTGATTTGTTGGGCAGGCTTCCATTGCTGGAGACAGAATAAGAACATGGGGTGGGCCACTTGATGAAAACATCAATGAGAAAAACCTTCATATATAAATCATCCTGTAATTTTCAGGTTACTGATCATGATTTAGAGTTACCAAGTAACATTTAATTTGAAACTAAATGGTCATATGTTAGCCAATTTAATTAATACAGTTTTTTTCAATCAACGCATTAGTTGAATACTAACGAGAGTTGGATGGTCAAATTATCTAATTTTAGTGTTTGGTAAATTTTTTATTTAATTAATTTATTATTATAAATAAGTTGAGTTTAAGGCGAGTTGAAAGTCATTTAATCAAATTAGACATTATAACATATATTTACTACTAGGTTGCAGCTATAACCGTTTGCCAAACATCTCAATATTTACTTCTATTGAATGGTCAAGATATAAATCATCTTGTCTTGTACTCTTATTTCAATTTATAATATACTATATATTTAAATAAATAAACATACAAACAGTTAGGCTTTTTCGTAATTTAAAAAGAAAATCTTAAATCCAATAATTATTACAATTAATTAATAGCTGTTTAATTTGTAACCATGACTAGTTAGTTCTGGGGTCTATGATACTAGCTATCATTCTGTAATTAATCAAAAAATATTTGTAACTATGAGGTATAGAATTAATATAAATAATTTTATAAATATAGAAGTGTCAAGTGTTTTTTAAGAGAAGCTAAGGTCGGTTCGCACATTATAAAAATAAATAAATGATATTTTTTTATTACAACTTAATTTATTTAGCTAATACATCCTCCGTTCTAAATTTTTACCTGTATCGTTTATAAATTTTTAAATGATCCCTATGCTTGGCTAACGTGGGTGTAAGATGCATGTTTTCGGATATTTGTAGGTCCTATCCTTGAAGACTCCTCTAGAGCCGAAGGACTCTTATGACCGCCCTCTCCTTATGGGTATGAGACGCCGTCGACCTTCCTTCCCCGGACCCTGACCATAGAGTATCTATGTGCGGGAACACTGGGTATGATGATGATGATGATGATCCTTCGTTCTAAAATACTTGCTACACTTTATTTCTGGGCACTATTCATCGTTTAAGCTTATTTTATATATTGCGGCTAATATTTAAGTAATAATATAGTCAAGTGAAATCTTGTTTGAATCGTCTAATCGCATACTTTCATAATATAAACTTTATATAATTTTTAAATGTGTATAATTCGACTTATAAATAAACAAAATATCATATTGAATTGCGTAAAAAAGTTAAATGTAGCAAGTGTTATGGAACGGAGGAAATAATAGCTTTAGTCAAATATTGAATTAGCCTCGTTAACCCTAACTTGTAATTTGAATACAAAAGTGAATCTCATCCTAAATAAATAATAAAATTGAATATATAGGACATTCGAGTTACTTATTAATACTACTAGAACTTTATGTTTGAATTTATTAAAAAAATTTATAGTCACCATTGAGTTAAAAATCCATAATTATAAAAGTGACTATGTTATACAGAAAATTAACTATAACATAGGAATATTAGGCAAATTAGTTTATTGAGCAATTTTAACTTTTTATATTTATAGTAACAAAACAAAATCAAACAAAAATCAATCTCATTCTTTTTATTTTAAAATCTTTCTCATTTCTATATAGGACAAAAAGTAAAAGTGAGATTGACCAAATTCCGAAATATTAAAAAAAAAATCATTTCTAAATTTATTTTTGTCCTTATTCTTTTAGAAAAAATAGTAGGTCATCAATCTCGCTTGTAACATACTTTCGGCTTTCCCACGTTTTTCTCTCTCTAAGTCTCTATAGTCTCTATCTTCTCCAATCTAAACAGATGGAAAGAAACATCAACAGTGTTCAGCAGCCATTAATATCTTCCTCCACCATCTCAGCTGCCGTCACCACCGATAACGGCGGAGATGACAGCCAAGTAACACTATCATATAACAATTCATCAATAACAATTGATGATGATGATCAAATTGATGAAGAGGGAGATATCCCACCAATCAAAAACTTACAAATGTTCTTTAAAGTGTTTTGGAAAGAGATGAAGAAAACTATGTATCTGGCCGCTCCGGCGACTTTCATGCGTACTTGCCAATACTCTCTCGGCGCAATAACGATTACAATTTCCGGCCATCTTGGTACCCTCGATCTTGCTGCCTTTTCCGTTGAGAATTCTGTCATCGCCGGCTTTTCCCTTGGTTTTCTGGTATATATATATATATTATTATATTCTCTTATTCTCTACTATCCCTCCTTACTCCTTAGCTTATCTGTGGCATTTACTTTTTTACGATCATTATCATCATACTCAATAGATATATGATGATATCCGGCTCACAGTAAACTAAGATCAGAATATGGTAATTTTATACTATCATCAATAAATACAAGATCATCATATCCAGTATATGATTATATCCAGCTCGTAGTAAACTAAGATCAAGATATGGTAATTTTATACTATAATAAATACACGAAATAATTGTAGTCGGAAGAAATATGAATGCGCTCATACCCATAGAGGAGAGTGCGGTTAAAGAGTCCCTCGGCTCGAGAAAGGTCTTCAAAGAAAGAGAAACCTACAACTTACAAATAGAATAAATAGAATACGTCTAAATAACTAAAAATAAAAATAAAAGTAAAGAAAGAAATAAAGATTGATAATTAAAGGCATTGAACAAAAACAAACAATGGGTAAAAAGAACGGATTTAGTAATAGAATATATACACTGAATATAAAATATTGTATATATTTTGAGCTTAAGACTTAATTACTATTGTATATTAAAATAGAAAATTAATTAACATATTTTCTTTTTGTCTTTTTATGGTTGGGACACTTCAAAATGAAATAAACTTTGATTTTATTTAAGATTTGGGATAAAAAAATTTGTAGATTTGTATAAGGAAATATTTTTATTTTTTTAAAAAAAAGGAAATATTTTTATAGTCAATCAAAAAATATTATATTTTTTAATGAGTTGATTTTTTCCACAAATATTAAGTAACTCATCAAAAGTTTTCATGTCAACAATAAAAAAAATAGCGGACAATTTTTTAATAAGAACATGACACGTGTCCTAAGTTGTTTCTCTATTAGTACTTCTATATTCTATTTATTGATGATTATTAATTGATTTATTGATTGATAGGGCCTGCACTAGCCACCAACCTATTTAAAATGAGGGACTCTCTTCATTTATTTATTTTCTATTTTCCCTGTGATGATTGCTGGTAAGTAGGAAATTTGGTTAGGATTTTTTTGTAAATCAGGACAAGATCTTTTGACCCTACCAAAATCAAATTTCATAGGGTGTTTGGCAATTGGCTGTTGGTTGTTGGCGGTTAGCTTTTTTATTTGGCTTATTTGACCAGTTGGAAATATTGGCTTTTTTTTGTTGGCTTTTAAGTTAGCTTAAAAAGCTAGCTGTTCGTGGAGATGTTTGGTAAATTTGAATATTGGCTGTTGGTTGTTTATTAGAGAAAAAGTGGCCCAACAAGCCCAAAGCCAACCCAAAAAGCTAGCTGGATCAACTTTTTCATTTTGGCTTAAAAGCCCGCTTTTCAGCTGCTTTAAAAGCCATTTACCAAACACTTTTTTTGGCTGTTTGACCAACCAACAACCCAAAACCCAAAAGCCAATTGCCAAACACCCCATAGCAATTAGCAATTACGTCTGATTTCAGAATTCAGACGTTGATATTGGGAAAACTATTACTTTTTTATTTTATTGGAGGCGAAGCAAAAACCGAAAATTTCTTTGAAAGACCCAATGTAATTTTAAAAATTATACTTCCTTCTATTTGCCTTAGGTGTCCCGTTTACTTTTAGAACACTATTCATCTACCGCTCTTAAATTGTATTTTATTATTAATCTATAATTTAAAACATAGTCACGTGGATTTTGTTTGAATTCATTTTAATGTAAATTTTATTAACATCAACTTTTTAAAATTTTTAATCATATATATATATATATATATATATATATATATATATATATATATATATATATATATATATATATATATATATATATATATATATATATATATATATATTATATATATATATATATATATATATATATATATATATATATGACTCTTAAGAATTATATATATATATATATAGGACTCTTAAGAATTAAGCATATAAAAATATCATAATTAATACTCCCTCCTATTCACTCAGGGGAAGTAAAATTTTTCTAACAATTTTATATCTTTTAATTTAACACATACAACGTAAAATAATATTGAGATTTTTAATTTTTTAGGCCATGTATTGAACATACTCATGACCTTCTTGAATTTATACTCCTAAGAATTAGCTTTAGCCTTTAGCATATAAAAATATCATAATTAATACTCCCTCCTATTCACTCAAGTTGTCCCATTTGGTTTTGGACTCTATTTATTTATCAGTCTTAAATTGTATTTTACTCTTAATCTATAAGTTAAACATAGTCATGTGGAATCTTGTTTGATTCATCTCAATACAAAATTTATTAATATCAACTTTTTATAATTTTTAATTAACAATAATTTGAGATATTAAGGGTTAAAGTGTTGTTTCGGCAAGTGTGAAAAACTAAATGGGACAACTTGAGTGAATAGAAGGGAGTAATTCAAAGCTAAAACATATAGGTAAAGTTACCCCTTAATTATAATAATAATATATTTAGATGCTCTATTTTCTTAAATAGTTATACTTCTCTTAAAAAAACTTATACATATAAATTACAATTCTTCATTTTTTTTAAATAGCTACACTTACTAAAAATAAAAGTTAACGTAACTCTCACTTAAAAAGAGAATTCTGAGTATAAGTTTTACTACTTAGTACTTTTTAATTTGAATAATTAAAGAGGAATTAAGTTATTTTTATGAAAGTAGAGAGTAATAAATAAAGTGAGAATAAAATATGAGATTGTAATTAAAAGAAAATTAAAATATATGAATGAAATTAAAAAGAAAATTATGGGTCATTGTTCAAAAATGAAAGTAATGTAAATTCAGTGAGATGAAGAGTGTATAAAATTAATAGGAGTACATTTAAAAAAATAAGTAAAAATTAATATTAATAATTCAACCTTTCATCCATTTGTTGTCAATAATCTCGCTTTTAGATTATTTTTAAATAATACAACCTTTGCTATTGGTTTGCTATCAGCACATCTTTTTATTTTATAATAATTCAACTTTTAGTCCTTGTTTGCTTTCAACATATTCTATTAGTATGCTGATAGTAAACTAAAGACAAAGATTAAATTATTAAAAAATAATCTAAAAATTAAATTTATTTACAGCAAATTGGTGAAAAATTGAATTATTAATTTCAATTTTTTAAAAAAATAATTCCTAGAATTAGGTTTAGGCTTTAGCCATTAATCATTGCCATATGGGCCTCAAAGTTGGATAGACCACTCATCATCATTAATTCATTATTGTATTACACAAAAACTTGCGTAAGACCATCTTATTCTAAGACCAAAACTGGGCCGGCTCATTGTAGGCACGTGTGCTACACGCGCCCTCCAAAATCTATTTTTTCGTTTTTCTTTCATTTTCTGAGCATTTTTCAATTTGAACCTTAAAGGTATCAATTTTGACTTTAAATGTATCAATTTCAACGTAAAGTAGTACTTAAACATATCAATTAAAGTAAATTTCAATTTGAACCTATAAGTGATCAATTGTGGTGTTAAACTGATCAATTTCTACCTAAATTGAAATTGATATCTTTAAGGTCAAAATTAATACATTTAAGAGTAAAATTGAAAAATACCCAAAAAATAAAAAAAAAAAGAGAAAACGGATTGGGCTGGAATATTAGGCCGTCTTATTCTAGGACGGTCTCTCCCAAGACCGCCTGATTCTATTATTGCATGTAGTTTTAAGAGTTCTGCATGTACTGAATACTGAATACTCACTATGAATTTGTCTATTTTAATGTAAAATCATCATGATTTGAATTTGGTGATTTGCAGCTCTCTATGTCCCATGAGAAAGCACCTCATTATAACAAATTCAGCTTTTTATGACATTAAATTTAGTGACGTTAAAAAAATGTCACTGACTCATATTTTTAATGTAATAATTATTGATTTTTAATTTTAAGTTCCACTATAAAGTGATTTAGCGACACTTAATTTGGCCTTTAGTGGCATATGTAATTGTCACTATAGTCTAAAGTGGCATTTGTGAGAAATGTCACTAGATCCTATGTCGCTAAAAGCTTCAGTGTGACTTTTTAATATGCTGCTAAAGGGTCTAATAAGTGTCACTAAATCCTCCATATACACTATAAGAAATTTGAAATAGCGACATGTAAATCAAATGTCGCTAAATATATCCCACTATAAGCAAATTATGTTATATTACCTATTTAAAATTATTGTATTTGTAATCGAATAGAGTAGCAGGTAGGAGAATACAACTAAATATAATAAATATTAAAAATAGTGATTAAGATGAAAAAATTGTGCCAATTGAATGGAATAGGATCATACTTATCAATTGCATTTGTACCATTGTACTTCTATCATCTAGGCATAAAGACACAAATAAAATATTAACTTTTTTATCACTTATTTATTCTTTTTGTGTTAAAATGCCATAATATTGCTCATTAATGTTACAATTCAAAACTGATAAAAATGTGGATATATTTAATTAAGGTATCTCTAACATAGGTAAGTAGGTAATTGGAAATTAACTTAAACAAACTTTTTTGTACTTATTCCTTGGCTTAAGTAATTTTTTTGACTTCTTAGCCGTTTTAGTTATAAACTTTGTTGATATTTAACCTTATATATATATCTTCCTTCGTTCTGTTTTAGGTGTTATATAAGTGTTTTATTAGTAAGCTACTACATAAACTTTTACGTGTATAAAATTTTTTTCCAAATTATTACTTCCTCTGTTTCTATGAAATTGCGTTATTTGACTTAAATATGTAAGCTTTGTAAGTTAAATGGTGCTATTTCAGAGGAATAGTAGAAGTTTTTTGTTACAAATACTCACTAATATAGATGAAATATGACCCTAAATCATGTAGTAGAGTAGTATAATTATGTGCACTAATTATGTTAATTTGCAGCTAGGAATGGGTAGTGCATTGGAAACGTTGTGTGGGCAAGCATTTGGGGCGAAACAATTCAACATGCTAGGAATTTACTTGCAAAGATCTTGGGTCATTCTTAACACAACAGCCCTCTTACTTTGTCTCTTCTACATCTTTGCTACCCCACTTCTCAAACTCATTGGAGAAACATCCGCAATCTCTGAGGCTGCGGGTATAGCATTACTTCCTCTGTCCCTAATAAATTGCAACACTAACGACTGGTTCAAGTATTATGAAATTGATAGGGATATTAGACCGGTACTAATTTTTTTTTGGATCTACCACCAAAACAGGGGCAGATCCAGCTCAGTTCAATGCTGTCAACTTTCAGCATTTAACAAGCTATATATTTAAATATATGTGTATTGGTTATTAAATTGATTAAAATATTAGTATATACCAGCATTGTCCTAAGTTCAAGTCTTACTATCAGCATTTTTTGACAAAAGTATTTAGTATATGATAGAATTTAGAAAATGGGTCTGGGCAACCCAAACAAGGAGGAGAAGAAGTATTCCACTCATAAACCCAAAGAAGGTTCACTACTAAAACCAATTGGTAATAGTAGGAGTTAATCTTTGAGTATATAAAGTGATGCATACTCTTCTCTTTCTCCGATGTGGGACAACTCACATGTGGGTAACACATGGGCACTTTAACAGTATATTGATAATTGACATCATTTGATTTTATTTTGGATCTGCCTGGTATAAAACAGGTCAAGTGGCATTATGGATGATCCCACAACTATTTGCATATGCAATGGTATTCCCAATCATAAAGTACCTTCAAGCACAACGTAAGGTGATGACAATGGCGGCGATCACCGGAGTAGCATTGCTCCTCCATGCATTTTTCTCATGGCTAATCATGCTTAAGCTCGGGTGGGGGCTGGCCGGAGGTGCAGCCGTGTTGAACACTTCATGGTGGTTCATAGTCTTGGCTGAGCTTGCCTATATATTTAGTGGGAGGTGTGGTGAGGCATGGACTGGTTTCTCTTGGAAGGCTTTTAATGACTTATGGGGCTTTGTTAGGCTGTCTGTGGCCTCTGCTGTCATGTTATGGTATGGTCCCTTCATAATTCCCATAAATACCTCTCAATATTTTCCAATTGATTTGTTACGCAACATTTAACAAGCTATCACTTTAATTTGCTTTTATGTGGCAAATTTAATGCGATAAGAAAGCACGTTGCAACTACAAACAGAAAAAATGACGATAAAATTTGTAGTTGTTAGCATTCTAAAAGTCTTAGCGATGAACAAGCGAGCAAATTGCATTAGACTGGTCGTTGCTAATTAAGCATATTCCATCTCTAATTTCGTTAAGGATTGTGATAACAATAAAGACTAGTACTGGGCAGCGGATACGACGAAAATGTTCTTGTTTATTACAGTTTTTTAAAAAACTCTTATTTATTAACAATGAATTATAAATTTATTTTCATTTAGTATTCTTTAACTTTGCACTTGTTACATAAATTCTCATTTTTTATTAACTAATTGAAAATATAATATTAAAGTGTATTCAAATTAAAAGTATATATATGTTAAAATCAGAAAAAAATTATTCAAATAAATAGAAGTTTGACAAAGAAATTACGTTCATCACCTGATTTAGGTTTCTTATTTAAAAAATGTTATATTTGATGTGCACAGTTTAGAGATGTGGTATTTTATGGCTCTTATTCTATTTGCTGGATATCTGGAGAATGCAGAAGTTTCGGTGGATGCCTTGTCTGTATGGTAAGAAACTTTTTAAAATTATTGGATGGAGTTCTACTATTTATTTTACATAGATGTATTAAAGATAATGAACATTTTTTATAAGTCATTGGAGTTTTTTTTTTTTATTATTGTCATGTGATTTGGGGATGATATATCTCCATGTCTTAAGTGTTTCCCAATTATATGCTATATTATGTGTTTAATAAGTCCAAACCAATTTAACAGATAGGTTGAGAAAAAAGTGATACTACTTATGTAATCTATTCAATTTTCTACCCAATAATTGTTTTTATGAATTCAATTTCAGCATGAACATACTTGGTTGGGCAATGATGGTGGCTTTAGGATTCAATGCAGCTGTAAGGTTAGTCTACACTGTATCATGTCATTCTCATGGTAATCATAAAAATTATTTTTTATTTATATTTTTCAATACCACCTAATATCAAATCTCCAAATAATAACGTAATGGAATGAATTTTTTTGAGAAACTGATCAGATGACTGAAATAAATTAAGCATGACCAATTAAACTTGTCGAAGATTTTTCTACCAAAGCTCACTAACTTTAATTAGTGATTATTTCCATTATTTAGTACCAATAATCAAATAAGTCGTCATGTATAGTTTATTGAATGAAGAGGATTAATTATAAATTTGATAATTGCATAAAAATTAAAATTATGGTTTAATTTGTGAAGTGTAAGGGTATCAAATGAACTTGGAGGAGGACGTCCTAGAACAGCAAAGTTCTCAGTATTGGTATCTGTAGCAATTTCATTTATGGTGGGTATAATCCTGTCATCAATATTACTAATCTATCGAAAAGAATATCCAGCAATATTTACAAGCAGTAAAGAGGTACAACAGATTGTCACTAAACTCACCCCAATCCTCTGTTTTAGCATCACCATCAACAACTTTCAACCTGTTCTCTCTGGTATGTAAATTTATACTATAAAACATACTACCTCCTATTCGGCCTAAATGTCTCATACACTTTTAATTTGTATTTTATTCTTAATCTATAAGTTAAAATAAAGTCATGTGGGATCTTGTTTGATTCGTCTCAATACAAGGATTATTAATATCAAATTTTTATAATTTTTAATTAAGAATAATTTGAGATATTAAGGGTTAAAATGTTGTCTCGGCAAGTGTAAAAAACTAAATAAGACATTTTGGCTGAGAGGGAGTATTTTTTTTCAAGCTAGTAAAACAAACTAAAATCAATCTTGTTTGATTCGTATTTTCCATGTAAATTTTTTAAATTAAATTTTATAATTTTATGTATTAGGAGTATTAAAGATATATAGAAATGAATCATTTTTTAAACCGACAAGTATACAAAAATACATGAGACAATTAGACTGAGTAGAAGGAAATATATTTTCATATAAATTTTCATATAATTAAATGTGAACATGTAACATTTCTTAACAAATAACTCATCATGCCTTTTAAATTTGTTTTTAGTTCTCACATACAGATCATAAATAGAACAAATACAAAAAAACAGATAAAAATACGAGATTGTTTTATGTAAATGAGTTTTCTAAGACTAAAAATAAAAATGTTTAATTTCTGTTTTGTAATAGGTGTGGCAATTGGAGCAGGATGGCAAGCTTTAGTTGCATACATTAACATTGGGTGTTACTACATTTTTGGAATTCCTTTAGGCCTCAGTTTGGGATATATGCTTGGTTTAGGCGTCCAGGTAACTTCTCCACAGTCAAGTTTTGTAGAAAACATAATAATAGAAGTATTAGATAAAATTGCATACGCCCGAACTTTTAAATAAAATTTAAATAGTAATATTAATAGAAGTCACTTAATAACATTAGCTACAAAAATATATTTCTTTCATTCTATAATATTTGCTATATTTTTCTTTTTTAATCTGTTTCACGATACTTGTTATTACATTACTATATATGTCAGAAAATAACTTATAAATTATCATATTTACTTCTATTCTATTCCTACTGTATAAATAAAAATGTTTCACAATACTTGTCGTCCCATTTATTTTTGGGCTCCAGAGCAAAAGGTAAAAAAAGCCCTTAAAAGCTCACCTTTTGTTTTTAGTATTAATATTTAAGCTAATTTATAAAAAGCACTAAAAACTCATATTAAATAGCAAATAATTTTAAGTTATATATAAATTTTATTCAAATTAATCACTTATATACATAAAAGTAATTTTTTTGGGCCCTAAAACACACGGGCCCTGGGCAGTAGCCCGCTTTGCCCTTGCTGATCGACGGCTGTGTATATACTTGTACTTCATATTAATTAAACTACTATTATCATAAATTGCTGCAGGGGATATGGTTAGGGATGCTGTCTGGTACTTGTGTGCAAACCATCATCCTGTTTTTGATAGTTTGGAAAACTAACTGGAACAAAGAGGTAATCCGTGATCCAAACCAAACGATATCTTTGGATTATATTCAGAATTGTTTTAGAAACGATGTCGTTTTTGCACAGGCATCTGTTGCTGAAGAGAGAATAAGAAAGTGGGGAGGACCTCAACATGATGAGAATGCTTAGAAATGATGATAGTAATGCAACTCCAACATCATTTTTTGATCATTTATTTATTCTTCAAATGTTGAGCAAAAAGGCGAAATCAAATGGAATCACTACATTTTAAGATGTTGATCGAGAAACAAAGAGAATCAAGTCGGGTTTTTTCAGTTGGAGAGCAAACAATATTTTCTAAGGTTTTGGGTTCGAATATCACATAACCCTCTTCAAAAATTTTAAAAAATCTTGAGAGACAACAAATTTCGAACTTTTGTAAAGTTTTTTGTTTTTCATTTTTTCTCTATTTTAATGAACGATGAATAAGTGCAAAAACTTGTGGATATAAGTTTTGTAAACAATAATTTACACTCTTATGTAATCATCAAATTAGATGAATTATCCATTCATACAACAATTATGAGAACATAGATCTATTTATTATAGTTGAAGGCTCTACATTTACTCTTGTAACGGATTAATTTACCTTTAATATGAGACTTTGAAATTAAAAAAGTTTCATCCCTTAATCATGTTAAAGACTTGGAAGAAAGAAATGAAAATGAAAGTTTCAAACTAATATATCCACCATCCCCCAACTCATTATTCTCGAGGACTTTTTCATTTTTTTAGTCTTATTTTCTATTCTCATTTCATTAAAATAAATAAAAACTTAAATTTTTTATTTAGAACAAAGTATGATTCCCTTCTTCAAAATCTCACATAAGACTATAGAAGATTCTCTAACAACCTTGTTCAATCAAAAGAATTCTAATTACTAAATTCACGCGCAGATCACGTGAGCACGCATTACAAAAAACTCTATTAACATCAAACCTCAGCTGATTCAGCCTTTCAAATTGTTTGCTGACTCAGCTGCTACGTCTAACTAACTAATAACTAACTTTTTTTTTTGGAAATTCTAACTAACTAAATTTTTTGGAAACTCCAGGTTAACTAATTAACACTAAATACTAAAAGTCTAAAATCATACTCCTATCAAAAAAAAAAAAAACTCCTATCAGACAATCCTCTGAATTATAATTTCCGTGAACCTTAAATTAGGGTTAATTAGCCATGGATACCGAGTTAACTCGAGCGACAATCCTCTGAATTGGGAGTATAATCTTTGTGAAACCATAAACTGTGTCATCCGTGGGTACCGAGTTAACTCAGACGATAATCCTCTGAATTAAGGTTTAAATTAGGGTTCGTCTTCGTTAAACCCTAAAGGAGGCAACCATGGATACCGAGCCAATTCAGTTTCAGGAATCTCAACTAGCATCTCTACTCGGCCCTGAATCGGCTCCATTTGAAATTCTCATTTCTCATTTAATGTCCTCTTTAAACGAACAAAGATCTCAGGCTGAAATTGCGTTCAATCTTTGCAAAGAAACCAATCCAGATTCTCTAACTTTCAGACTTGTCAGTACTCTTCAATTCTCTTCAAATAATGACATCCGCGCCATGTCTACTATCCTCCTTCGTAACCTTTTTACCCGCTCCAAAATCTGGACTCAACTTTCTCCTGTTTCTCAATCTTCGTTGAAAATTGTCCTTCTTGAATGTCTTCAGCGCGCAGATTGCAAAACTATCACCAATAAATTATGTGACGTCATTTCTGCAGTCGCTTCCGCAATCATTCCCCATAATGGTTGGCCTGAGATTCTTCCTTTTTTATTCAATTGTGTTTCTTCTGATGATGTTAATTTGCAGGAGAGTTCTTTCTTGATAATTGCTCAATTGTCTGAATCAATCGGCTATACTTTAATTCCTTACATTAAGGATATTCATAGCGTTTTCTTGAATTGTCTTACAAATTCTCAAAGTTTTGAAGTTAAAATTGCGGTGATGTATGGCGCGAATAATTTCATCCAGTGCATTGTAAATTCTGGTGATAAAGATTCGTTTCGGGACCTCTTGCCTGCGATGATGAACATTTTACCTGATGCTTTGAATGCTTCTGTTGGAGTTTGGTGTGACTTTGAGTGCACCAAATGGAGTGTTGATGATGCTTTGATGGTGTATGATCATGGTTGATGGCATGGAGATGTGTATGTAAGTGTGTGAGATGGTGAGGAATGGTTTTGAGTGGGTTTAAGTGGGCCCAAAGCTTAGAGGCCCAAATGAAGCAGCCTCACGCCATTTTGTAGAAGCGCGACCCATATAAAGGTCGCCGAGTCGGCCATTCGCAGCACCAATCCGTAAGCCTCCGGATCTCCGCCGACCCAAATAGTATTCCGCCACCCAAAGTTAAAATTGCCGACCGTCGAGCAGGGTCACCGCTCACGCTCTGCTTTTGCATAAATCCCTACGGTTATTTATTAGGGTAGGCCCTCTCCCATGCATCCATACATACTCCCTATATATATAGTGAATGTAGTGCATGAGAAGCTAGGTATTCTAACCCTAAGCCAAACACAAACCCTTTCTTTCTCTCTTCTTCTCAGTGTAATACTCCATTGTAAGAGTTCTTTGAACTCCATTGTTTCTTCACATAATACAAGCAAGCTAACCACCACAAGGAGGACGTAGCCTCACATCAGGTGAACCTCGTAAATCTTGTGTCTTTGTTTATTGCTTTCTCTTATTGTTCTCATTGCTTATTTGAAGTGTTTGTTTGTTGTTTGCATGAACACCCTTACCAAAGGTCTTGGTGTTTATTAGGGATAAAGTTAGAGACTTTATACCTTAGGGCACATCTTATTTCAATTGCATCGAGCAAGAGGCTTTTGCTTGGTGTTTAGGAGTGTTCAAGAGTGCAATACTGGGTAAACATGTCTTCAATGAAGCTAGATATTGAGAAGTTTGATAGAGTGTAAATTTGGCTTATGGCAAGTCAAAATGAAGGCTATATTGATACAAAATGGGGTGCACAAAGCTCTTAAGGTGAAGACAAGAAACCTATTGGAGTAAGTGAAGCAAAGTGGAAGATATGGATGCTGGGCTCATCTGGCATCCAACTATGCTCTCAAATGAAGTTTTGAGAGAAGTTGTGAAGGAGACCACCTCAAAGGGGATAGGGAGAAGTTGGAGTCTCTTTATATGGCAAAGAGTGTGACCAACCTGGCTACTCTCAAGAGTAGACTCTACGATCTCGCTGGAGGAAGGTAAACCACTTAAACCTCATCTAGATGAATTTTATTCCATTGTGATGGATTTGCAAAATATTGATGTGAAACTTGATGATGAGGATTTGGCCATTTACTTGTTGTGTTCATTACCACCTTCTTACAAGCATTTTAGGGAGACCTTGCTCTATGGTAGAGATAATTTGAGTAGTGATGATGTGAAAATGCTTTGACCAAAGGGACTTGATTGATACCCAATTGTCTAGCAAGTCATCTAGCACCTCAAATGATGGATTGTTCTGTGAGGGTAGAACTAGTGAAAAGGGTTCTACTCATGGTAGTGGTAGCAAAGAGTAAAGGTAGGTCAAAGTCTAGGAGTTCTAATAAGAACAAGACTTCAACTATTGCAAGCTCAAGGGTCACATTAAGAAAGATTGTCGGAAGTGGAAAAGAAGAATTCCAATGATGATGAGAGGTCTAGGGATGGTTCTAGTAATGCCGAGGCTAGCTATGCGAATGATAGCGATGATGGAGGTGTGTTGGTGGCTACCCATGACTATAAGGGTGAGAATGAATGGATCCTAGACTCCGGGTGTTCCTTCCATATCACCCAACAAGGACTTGTTCACTACCTAGGAGGGTAGATGGGGGCAATGTCACTAGGGCAAAATGCTACGTGCAAGGTCAGAGGTGTTGGTAGTGTTCAAATGAAAATGTTTGATGGTATGGTGAGGACATTGTCGGATGTTAGGCACGCTCGGGTTGAAAAAGAATTTGATTTCATGGGCATTTTGACAAGAATGGTTGTAGAATTAATTGTAAAGGTGGAGTTATGAGAGTTGTTAAGGGGATCAATAGTAGTGATGAAGGGGAAGATGAATGGGAGTTTGTATGCTCTAGAAGGTTCTTCTATCTCACCCAACGCCTCCACAAGTGTCACTGACCGTGAAGAGACCAAACTATGGCACTTGAGATGGGTCATATGGGTGAAAGGGGAATGCATGAGTTGAGCAAGCAAGGCTTGTTTGGTGGTAAGAAGCTTGGGAACTTGGGCTTTTGTGAGCATTGTGTTTATGGGAAACACAAGAGAGTGAGCTTCAAACCGGCTATCCACAACACCAAGGGAATACTTGATTATATCCATTCGGATCTTTGGGGGCCTTCTAGGAAGACCTCACTTGGTGGGTGCAACTATTTGCTTACTTTCATTGATGACTTCTCTAGGAAGGTTTGGTGCTACTTCATTAAGCACAAGGATGATGTGTTTGATGTCTTCGTGGATTGGAAAACTATGATTGAAAAGAAAACCGGGAGAAGCATCAAGACATTAAGAACGGATAATGGCCTTGAGTTCGTTGATAAAAGTTTCTTCAATATTGCACCAAAGAGGGAATTGTGAGGCATAGAACATGTGTTGGAAGACCTCAACAAAATGGTGTAGCCGAGAGAGAACAAGACTTTGTTGGAGAGAGCTGAAGTATGATAAATCAAGCTAAGTCGAGCAAGAGGTTTTGGTCGAGGTGGTCTACGCACGCTACTTGGTGAATCGTTCTCCACACACGCCTTGAACTTCAAGTCCCCACAAGAGGTATGGTATAATTCACCTGGTTGATTATTCTAACCTTGAGTCTTTGGTTGTCCAGTATATCCATGTTAGGAGGAAAGCTTGAACCTAGAGCTAGAAAATGTATTTTCATGGGCTATGGTTTGGGTGTAAAGGGTTATCTGGTGTGGTGTGAGAAGTCTAGAAAAATCATTACTTCTAGGGATGTGTGTTTGATGAAAATGCATTGTTACTCCAATTGTGAGAACACTCTTTCTAACAATAATGTAGGTACATCCATGATACACAAGAGGAGGTGGAGCCTTCCAATATTGAAGAAACCATGAAGATACTCCACATGAAAAGGGAACTTTGGAACTCAACGTGAAAGAGGAGGATCATTCCTAAAAAGAGATACATAGAGGAGTGGACTATGTGGCTTACGCTCTCACAATTGCTAGTGAGGTGGAGAGTGTTCATGATCCTAGTACCTACAAGGAGGCTATGGCCTCAAGTGATTCCAAGAAGTGGCAAGTTGCTATGAAGCAAGAGATGGAGTCTCTTGCAAAGAACAAGACTTGGGTCATCGTTGAAGCACCTAGAACCAAGAAGGTTGTGGGGTGTAAATGGGTATTCAAGAAAAAGGAAGGATCGACAAGCACTAGTGCTCCGGTGTATAAAGCAAGGGTTGTTGCAAGGGTTCACCTAAGTGTGGGAATTGATTTTCATGAGGTTTTCTCTCCTGAAGCATTCGCATGGAGAGTTGGAGGAAGAGATCTACATGAGCTATTAGGGCATTGTTGGCTATTGTTGCTATGAGGGATCTTGAGTTACATCAATTGGATGTAAAGACCGCTTTCTTGCATGGAGAGTTGGAGGAAGAGATCTACATGAGACAACCGGAAGGTTTTGAAGTGAAGGGTAAAGAGAGTCATGTGTGCCGCTTGAAGAAATCGTTGTATGGGCTAAAACAATCGCCTAGACAATGGTACAAGAAATTTGATTCATTTATGCTCTCTCATTACTTCACAAGAAGCTCTTATGATAGTTGTGTCTACCTTAAGAAGCTTGATGGTGGAACCATCATTTATTTGATCTTATATGTGGATGACATCCCTGTGGCATGTAGTAGTTTGTTGAGTGGAGAACTAAGGTGCTACTTTCAAGTGAATTTGATATGAAAGATCTTGGTGAAGCCAAGAAGATACTTGGGATGGAGATTTTGAGGATAGGGAAAAGACATCTTATACCTTAGTCAAAGGAGGTATATTGAGAAAGTATTAAGGAGATTCTCCATGAGTGATGCAAAAGTGTTTCTACACCTCTAGCTTCTCATTTCAAGTTATCCAGAAGCTATCACCTCAAACAAAACAAGAAGAAAAGAAATGGATGACATCCCATACACTTCGGCTTGGTAGTGTGATGTACGCTATGGTATGCTGCTAGACCGATATTGCTCATGCGGTTAGCATGGTGAGCCGCTATATGTCAATCCGGTAAGGGGCCATTGGGAAGCGCTAAAGTGGTTGTTGAGGTACTTGAAGGGTACTTCAAATGTTTGTCTCAAGTTTGGTAGAAATTCAGTGGCTTGATTGGATCGGATTCCACTACTGTGATTTAGATGCAAGGAAGTCTACTTGGAATGTGTTTACATTGGTGGAACGGCAGTGAGTTCAATCGCACCAAGATGTTATTGCCATGTCCACCACCGCGAGTACATATCTATCACGAGTCGTCAAGGAGGCTAAGTGGTTGAAGGGATTAGTTGGTGAGTTGTGTCCGGAGATGAGCTTGTGTGTTCATCAGGATAGTGAGAGTGCTATCCATTTGGCAAGGAATCAAAATACCTTCCATAGGAGAACCAAGCACATCGACGTCAAGTATAATTTCATCCAGATGAAGTTGAGCATGATAGAGTCGCTTTGCACCAAATTAGCACTCATGATAATCCGTCGACATGATGAGGTCTAGCTACCACAAACCAAGTTCAATTTATGTGTGGACTTGGTTGGTTTAGAAGCTTGCGGGTAAGGCCCTTAAGGGGCATTTATGTGGTGTGTTAGTTTGTTTGGTTGTTTGTGGTTTGTGATATACGAGTGTTTTGGAGGAAGTTGTGGACTTGGTGTACTCAAGTCAAGGTGGAGATGTTTGGAGTTTGGTGTGACTTTGAGTGACAAATGGAGTGTTGATGATGCTTTGATGGTGTATGATCATGGTTGATGGATGGAGATGTGTATGTAAGTGTGTGAGATGGTGAGGAATGGTTTTGAGTGGTTTAGGGGCCCAAAGCTTAGAGGCCCAAATGAGCGTCCTACGCCATTTTGTGAAGCGCCGACCCATATAAAGGCGCCTGAAATCGAGCCGCACGCACCAATCCGTAAGCCTCCGATCTCCGCACGACCCAAATAGTATTCCGCTCGACCCAAAGTTAAAATTCCGACCAGGTCGAGCAGGTCACCGCCACCGCTCGCTTTTGCGATAAATTCTACGGATGATTTATTAGGGTAGGGGCCCTCACCCATGCATACCCATATGTATCCCTATATAAATAGTGAATGTAGTGCATGAGAAGCCATGTATTCTAACCCTAAGCCAAACACAAACCCTTTCTTTCTCTCTTCTTCTCTAGTGTAATACTCCATTGTAAGAGTTCTTTGAACTCCATTGTTTCTTCACATAATACAAGCAAGCTAACCACCACAAGGAGGACGTAGCCCACATTGGGTGAACCTCGTAAATCTTTGTGTCTTTGTTTATTGCTTTCTCTTATTGTTCTCATTGCTTATTTGAAGTGTTTGTTTGTTAGTTTGCATAGAACACCCTTACCAAAGGTCTTGGGTGTTTATTAGGGATAAAGTTAGAGACTTTATACCTTAGGGCACATCTTATTTCAGCTTCTCAAGAATCTACTGCTCGGGAGGCAATTATTGTGTTGATGGAGTTGGCAAAATCCAATCCTCGATTATTAATAAGGATTCAGATTGGGAAACTGGTTGATTTTATGTTGCAAATGGCAAGAGCAGAGCAATTGGACGAGGGAACAAGACATTTGGCTATTGAATTTGTTATCACTATTGCTGAGGCTAGTGATCAAGCTCCTGGGATGATGAAGAAGTTGTTGGAATATGTCAGCGTATTGTTCGAAATACTGATGAAAATGTTGTTGGATATTGAGGATGATCCTGCTTGGTATAGTGCTGAAGTTGAAAATGAGGACGCTGGTGAGACTAGCAATTACGTTGCTGGTTTAGAGTATCTCAATCGATTATCGATTGCTTTCGGTGGTGATTCAATTATTCCGGTGGCATCAAAGTTTTTTCACGTATACTTAACAGCTCCTGAATGGCAGAAGCATCATGCTGCTCTTTTGGCAGTTGCTCAAATTGCGTATGGTTGCTCAAAGGTATATTCTGCCTTTTATTTGCCGGTGTTTGCCATTTCTACATCGAGATTTGGCTTTTGCAATTGTCAACTATCAGTTTAAGCTTTTGGTTGAGTTGGAAATATAAGTCAACATGATGGAAAGTCATATTAGAAAATTAAATAGAACAAATAAGAATTTTGATAATTGGTTATTTCCTAATCTTGTATGATAGTTTTTAGTTGGTTGATATCTTTTAGATATTTAAAAAAATATATTTTCTTCTTATTAGTAGAAAATTAGTTGATAGCTAGGTAACTATATTATAAATCGTGGTCATTGAATATGGATTTAAATACACATACTTACAACTAATATTAATAATAGAAATCTTATCAAGAACTTCAAGAGTTTGAAAACTCATTAACCCTCAAATTAAGTGGAGTATTTAAGCTCAAATATGAGAAGGGTTTATATTGTATCTACACTAGTTATAGCTTAAATGACTCTTGTGTGAGGTGAGGAGGCGTGATAGAATATATGCATTGGGAAATGAGTGCAGCTCCTAAAGTGAAAATATACTCCCTGATATTACAATAATCTATGTTTTAGGAGATGATTAAATGCTTGGCACAAGTGGTGAATATAGTTCTAAAATCATTTCAAGATCCCCATCCACGGGTAAGATGGGCAGCTATTACTGCAATTGGGGCGCTGTGTACTGATTTTGGACCGGGTTTTCAGATGCAATATCATCAACATATTCTTCCAGCATTGGCTGATGTTATGGACGATTTTCAACATCCTAGATTGCAGGTTAGTTGGCTTATTCAATCAAGTCAATGTCAGCTTGAAGGCTGCTTACCTTCATACTCCAATTATCAATGGTTTTAGTTTTATAAATTGAAAAATTTGCATAGTTTTAGTATCCCTTATTATGACACAATTTGCATCTTGTTGAGTAGAGTTGATCACTGTTTGTACTTTGCAATGCCCATCCTTGCATGGAGACGCCTTCAGGAGTATTCTCGAGTCCCATGTGTATTAATAAGTATTTGTTTGAAGTTTTTCAGTTGGCAGTAGACATATATGCTTGAATTTTGACGATTTAAGTTTTGTTTTTTTAACGTATCTGGTTCTTTCATTATAAATGTATCATACAGGAACGCGCTGTTTCAGCTGTGATTAGTTTCACTAAGGACCTTACTCCCGATATTTTAACTCCTTACATGGATGGGATAGTCACTAAATTACTTGCTCTTCTACAGGTAAAGATCATAAGATGTGCAATTTTTCTAACAATACAAAAAACCCTGTGACATTGCACTTTCTTGACATTTTTGTTTCTACCATTGGATTATGGGAACAATAAACTTTATTCATATCAGAATGGCAAACAATTGGTTCAAGAGGAAGCCTTGACTGTGTTATCAATGATTCTTTATCCTCCAAAGGTGCCTGAGCTTTTGATGTTAGTTTGATCAAGTTTATTGTTACAAGAAAAATACTTTTAACATGGTGAATTTGGCAGGAAGATTTTCAAAAATATTATGATGCTGTTATCCCTTACTTAGAAGCAATCCTGATAAACGCAACAGAAGAATCTAACCGAATGCTGAGAGCAGAAGCAATAGAGTGCATTACTGTCATTGGTATGGCTGTTGGCAAGGACAAATTCCAGGATGATGCTAAACTGGTTTGTAATTACTAGCATTCTAATCTTTGGTTAGCTGCACCATCACTTTCTCTCATGTTATTGATATGGGTTTCATGCTTGTTAAAACAATCTTAAATAGTGGCACCTGCCTTTTCTGGAGGTTCCCTTGTTTCTTATTAGTAGCATATGCATGTTGGCTAGAATAGAAAACTATACCAGTAGCCTTTTGTTGTCATTTAAAGCTTGGGTTTCTGTCTTGGTGATAATTGCAGTTGTCTGCTTTTAAATAATGTTCTTTTGTGATATTTTATCTGCTAGGTTATAGAGGTGTTGATATCACTACAAGGATCTCTAATGGAATCAGATGATTTAACAAGTTACATTTTACAGGTAAATTTGTGTGAACTTGCTTAATTGACACACTTGATTTCTTTCTAATGCAACTTTTGAGTGCACTTTTGTAGGCGTGGGCTAGACTTTGCAGTTGCCTGGGGGCGCAGGACTTCCTTCCTTACATGAGTGTTGTTATGCCGCCTCTTCTTCGTTCTGCACAGCTTAAACCTGATATGAACCTCACCTCTGCTGAATCCTATAATTCCATTGAACACTCCGAAAATGACATTGACGACTCTGATGATGAGAGGTATCTATCATGATCCATATTTGTACCATCCAAGTTGTCATGTTTTTCAGTATACTTTGCCAGAAACACTTGTTCTGTTTTATTTTCCTTGTGTTTGTATTTTCCAGGATAGAGATAAAGAACCTTCTTTTGGAAGAGAAAAAATCTGCATGTAACTTGCTATATTTTTATGCATGTAAATTGAAGGAAGGGTTTTATCCTTGGATTAATCAGGTTAGTTTCTAATTTCCATAAAGCTTTTCTCACTTAAAGGTGTGTTGACCATAGATGCTTCTTTATAGGTGGCACCAACTCTCGTCCCCCTACTTGAATTTCATACTAACGAAGACATACGAAGGGATGCTGTTTTGGGTACGAATTATACTGGTGCTTAGATTGATAGTTTTTCTGCGCACTGAGACAGATTTCTCATTTCCAGCTATGCCAGTACTTTTGCTTTCTGCTAAACTAGCTATGAAGAAAGGGCTTGCTCAAGGTAACTATGTCAAGCAGTTATCTGACTATATTGTACCAGCTTTGGTGAACGCTCTACACAAGGTTCTTGTTAGATTTGGTGGCTTTGTCCTTCTTAATACAGGAATTTTGTGTAATTCTCTTACTTGCTCCTGGTTTGCAGGAGAATTACATGGAAATTCTTGATTGCATGTTGGTTGCCTTGAATAAGTGTATACAGGTATATAAAAATTTGTCTGAATATTTAGTTAATTTTTAACACATTTTTTGACCACCGGAAATGATATATTGCTTCATTCCTCTTATCTATGAATTTAGATGAAGGAGACTAATTTCTATTTATTATATATCTCTTAATTATTGTTTTCTTTTCGCTTTTTCTAAAACGAAAATGGTGCCAAAATTCTAATATCTCATTTTTTACCCTAGATTTCTGAAACCCTATTGGAAGAAGACCAAGTCAGAGCCATTGCAGATGCAATTAAGAAAGTCCTATCAGCTAGTTCTTTAAGAAAAGAATTTAGAGCCTCCAGGACTAGTGCAGAGAACTTTGACGCTGAAAAAGGAGATCTAATGAAAGAAGAAAGTAAACAGGAAGTGAAGCTTTTTTACCATGTCTGTGACTCTGTCATTTACTATATGTTTATATTGATCTTTGTTTAGGCATAATTCCCTCTTGTATGAGACCGTCTCACCGTGAGACGAATCCATACAAAAGGTCCATTATGAAAGTTTCTATTATTGGGCTATTTGAACCAATTATGAGAGCACGTCTCTCGATGAGACCGTCTTATACAAGAATTTGTGTAAGTTCTTTGTCCTAGCCCATTTTTTTTATAAAAAGTATAATACCAATAAGTAGAGTTACTCTTTGGCATCCAGGTAGGTAAAATCTTGGAAACATTAATCAAAACATTTAAGGTCTCCCTCTTACCCTTCTTTGAGGAGCTGTCATCATACCTGCTACCTATGTGGGTGAGTCCTTGCTGCAAATTTCGACATTTATTAATTATTTTGTTTATCAACTCCTTTGTATTTACTTGAGATTGTTTCTATAAAAAACATTTGGTGTTGCCATGTTTGCCACTATCTTATGCATTTGGTTTTGGTTCAAGTTTTTGTTTATCAACTGCGGTTTGCTGATAGTAATTTCACATCGAAGAATTAGCTAATGGTTTTAGAATGAAGCCTCATCGGGCTTGTGTAAAGTCGATTTTACTCTTGCTCGGGTCTTATTGTATACAAGTCCAATGACAAATTTATCATTGGATTCCATGGGTTTTAAAGTGGAGGGATTGTGGAGAACTATTACTCGTAAAATGAGTGAAAAAAAATCAGATAATTATTGCCAAACTACTAGGAAAAACTAACTCCTCAATTACATTCCCCTTCTTTAATCAAACAGTTAACTAGAATTACTCTCAAGCTGGCTCCTGCTTATAACTTGTTCTCACTTTTTGTGTATGTCTTTGAATATTATAGTTCTTGTTAAGCTTAAGAATTCATCCCCTAATGATTTTAGTCATCATTGAGACGAATAGAAAAACACAAGTGTGTCACTTAATACCATCTTCCATCGCTTCATCTAGGGGAAAGATAAAACAGCAGGAGAACGAAGGGTAGCAATTTTTATCTATATCAATGTTGTTACGCAGTGTCGTGAAGCTGCTCTCAAGTAAGTTTAACACCTTATTTTTCAATTTTATGTGCAATCTAAATGCTTTTGAGATATTCTAATTTTTGTTTCGATGGAGCAGATATTATGACACATACTTGACTTTATTGTTTGAAGCCTGCATCGATGAAGATGCAGGTGTCAGAAAGGTGGGTGTTGCATAGAGTCTTATCTTAATCAATAGTCATATTTCATGTTAGTTTGTACTCACATTTAGTGCATACCTTCATTCAGGCTGCTTTATATGCACTTGGTGTCTGTGCACAGTATGGTGGCCTTGTATTTAAATCAGTTGTGGGGGGTAAATCTTCCATGTGCCTTTCCATCTCTAATATATGTGTTAGTTCTTATGGAATTTGATTATATTTTTCACTTTTTCTGTGCAGAGGCTCTCTCAATACTGAATGTTGTCATCCACCATCCTCAAGCTCGTAATTCTAACAATGTAATGACATATGATACAGCTGTGTCAGCGTTGGGAAAGATATGTCATTTTCATCGGGACAAAATTGATTCATCCCAGGTTTGTCTTTCAATTTCAAGTTATATGTAGTTTTTTATTGGAATTAAGGCTTTGGTATCGTTTACACTAAATCTTAAGAAACATTACGATACCTTCTGTAAGTGAAGAGAATTAAACTCATATCACAAGGAGACAAGAGAAAGAATATTATTAGGCCAACACATGATTCTCGAGAAATGGAGAATTTAATGTGTAACAGCATCAAACATATTTGTTGTGCTGTAGTCCTTGCATTGTACTCCCTCAGTCTCTCTGAGATAGCAACATTTGACTCAAATATGTGAGAACTTTTTGAGTCAATAATATTATTTCACGGGGACGGAGGGAGTATATGTTTAACATATTTTTAATGGTGGCATACTGGCATTAATGTTTGGTGCATGTGTATCCTAATTTTTGCTTTGGCCATGAAATTATCATTCTGCAACTTACGTCTGAACTTTTGCACAAGTAATGTCATAATTCATTGTTGAGGATTACTTTGATTTTCTGTAGGTTATTCCTGCCTGGCTAAATTGCTTACCCATCATAGGAGACTTGAACCAGGCCAAAGTTGTTCATGAACGGCTCTGTTGGATGGTTGAAAGGTAAGTAGTTGATTTTTGTTATCTTTAACTGATTAATTCTGGTTCATTAGGACCTATGTTCTAATTAGTTATTATACTTGCATAGTAAATATTACTCCTATTAAACTATTGTTTTACTTTTGTTCTTTATGTATAAGAAAAATATAATCAATTGAAATCTTATTTAATTCCTCTCAAATCAAAGCATATATACATAATAGTAACTTTATATAGTTTTTGATTTACGCACTACATATATTACGGATTATAATAGTGTACTAAATTGAGTAAAACAAGAAGCGTAAGTGCGTAACAACTAATAAAACCCAAAACAATTATTTCAAGCCTCTTGATTAATATTATATACGATTACTTTCAGAGCTGATGTAGATCTTTTGGGGCCGAACAATGAAAATATACCGAAAATTATAACGGTATTTGCAAAGGTTAGTCTCCTTTCTAAAAATGTATACATTTACTTGTAGTTTTGTTTATGAATGATTTGATTGTTTATGTAGGTTCTTTGCGATAGTAAAAATTTAGCAATGAAGCAAACTGCATGGAGAATGCTTAAAGTGTTGAAGCATTTACACAAGACTTTGCCACCCGGTGAATTTGCTTCATCAGTGTCGTCATTGAACCCACAACAACAAGAAACATTGCAGTCAATCCTCCTTCGTCAGTATACATCCTAGTTTTAACCCATGATTACATACATTTGCAGTCAATAAGCACACGCATATTAAGAAACTAATAGACAATTATATAGTATAAATATGATAAAAATGTATCTGAACCCAATCTTTTGAAATTAAGGCGCTCACATTGTTATTAAAAGTATGAGAAAATGATAGATGTGTGCACAAGAATTAAATAGAGTGGTGAGGACGCAATCTAAAACAGAAAGAAAGACCAAAATAGAAATATGGACAAACTATGTAAACAGAAATATTGACAAAATCATCAAATGAACAGGAACACAATTCTATAAAGTAACAAATTTTGGGAGGATTTTGTTTAAAGCCAACAAAAATAATGGAGAGCATGCAACTATATCAAACAAAGCATACAACTCATTAGCAACAGGAAGTGACAAAATATACCAATGTGAAGAAACTGCAATAGAACTGCACAGGGAGGGAATCTCGGTGAAGCTTTACTGGAACAACAGCTTCAAGGCATCAGCACACAAAGCCGCATACAAGGAATGCCCGAAGCACGGTTTGAACTGCAAATTTACTGCAGAAAAATGTGCGAAAGGTTCTCAATGACCACTTTATAAGCCTAATAACTCCAAATAAGCACACGCTCATAGATCAGTTAGAGAGCAAATACTAATATATACTCTTCCATTTATCACCAGATAACGCGTCAAAGGTTCTCAACCTAGTACGTTGCAAAACCTTGACCATTTTAAAAGCCATATATAACTCTAAATAACTTCTCATAAATAAGTGAGAATCATATCTTGTCTCAGTTAACCTAAGAACTAAGAAGAACCTCAGTTCGATACTCGCTACCCTTTTCTCTAATCTGACCTAATAACAAAAGCTTAACCATTTTAAAAGCCCCAATAAGTCCAAATAAAAGCTTTAAAATAATCTAAAGGAAGCTTTCGAGCAAACCCCAATTAATACTCTTTCAAAAATCACCAAAAAAATATCAGAGGTTCCCAATGGCCTAGTAAGTTTCCACATCCTGACCATTTTAGAAGTCCAATTTAAGTGTTTATATATCAGCTAGTGATAGGTAAAAGCAAATCCCAATAGCCCTAATCACCAACATTGACCTAGTCTCAAAACATTGACAATTTTAGAAGCCCAACATTAAACGAGACTCACAATTCAACTAATGATAGCGCTGTGCAAATCCTCACATAATCTTTCCCTAATGAGCAAAAAGTGTGTCAAAAGATCTCAATAACTCCAAATGCACACACTTATAACTCAGATAGTGATAGCTCCAAGCAAATCCCAACATATACTTTTCCCTATTGAACAAAAATGAAACAAAAGTTCTTAATGATCAAGAAATATAGAAAACCTTGATTAACGTAAAAGACCAATGACTTCAGATCAACACGCACTCATAGATCAGCTAGTTGTAGCTCTAAGCTAATATACTCCGTCCCTAATCACCAAAAAATTACCTAAGGTTCTGAATACCCTATTAACCGACAAAATCTTGACCATTTTGAAAGGCCAATAACTCTTAAAATGTGCACACTCATTAATTAGCTAGTTATAGCTCTAAGTAATTCCTAGTTAATACTCTTCCTTGAATCACAAAAAAAATGTTCAAAGGTTCTCAATGGCCTAGCAAGAAGCAAAATCTTGACCATTTTAAAGCCCGGCAAGTCTAAATACACTTCCAACACAGTGGAGTCATCAACATCATCAAAAACTTCTCAATTGCAAAGATAATATGCAAAGCAACACCAAAATCCAGTTTTCTTCCAACAATGAATACAATAACAATTTCCAAAAACGATTGCACAATCATCACCTATCAGATTATAATGCTGCACAAACTTTGCATTCAATATTATCGAACGTGGCCCAAATCAATATTCACAAGCACAATCAAGTCTCCAAACTCAACCAAAAACATACACCAATACCAACCAATCGTTAGTGCAAGACATTCCTCCAGTCCAGTAAGGTTTACTTAGAGATCATAGCATATTTACATGTCATAAAAGAATCAAACCACATCCAAAATAAATGAGTTGTCTAAAAATATGAAGTAGTCGAACAACATCCAAGTGTTCGTATTACGATAAGGTCACTACAATAGTCCTATAATACAAAAAAAACAAACATAACCTATCTCAACATATATCAAGCTCATAGAGTCATCTAAACCCTTATTTCATCCGCAACCAATGCCTGAAGCCCTTTATTTTCCAGAACCCATCCAAAAAGCACTCATGGGTCAAAATAATGAACAAATATCTTTGAGCTCCAACAAAAATAATATATCTTCAAATTATAAGCAGTAATAATGATAACAATTCAGTCATCAGATGCATCAAACTCGATACAGCCAGTAAAAATACTAAAACAAGTTTACATTTAACATTATCCACAATACAACTACAGAAAAATACATAGAATAATGCATTTTTTTTTATCAATATCAATAATAAAACACAACACAATCAAAAACTCAAAATCATAAATAAGCAATTAAACCACACCACACAACGCATTATTCCATCAATATCAATCTAATAATAAGATCAAAATTACTCAAAATCAAAAGACACCGATTAAATAAAACGATTTAAAGACACTTATAAAAGCTTTTTCTCATCAACAAACAAAAACAAAGAAACAAAATCACAAGTAAAATCCGAAATGATAAAAATACCATTAAACATAGCCTCCAAAATCTGATATGAGAAAATCCAAAACAAAATTCAATAATAAAAAAGTATTGTTCAATCATAAGTTGCAACCTTTATCTAAGCAGTAAGAAGAACGGCACCGCCATTCTCCTTAATCTTCTTCTCAGCAATCTTAGAAATCAATTTAGACTTAACAACAACTGCTTGATTCTCAGGCAAAACACCTTTACCCAAAACCTTAAAGTACCCAAATTGAGTAACATCAATAACTGGAGATTTCCCGTCTTTAGCAGCTTTTTCTTTCACATCTTGAGGAACCATTGACCAAAGTTTGTCAAGATTGACAGTTGGGCAATGAAATTTGTTGCGTAATTTGTGAAAATAACGCATACCCACTTTGCCAAAGTACCCAGGATGGTATTTGTCGAAGAGAATTCTATGGTGGTGCATACCTCCGGCGTTTCCTCTTCCTCCTGGATGTTTTCTGTGCTTTCCGATACGACCATGTCCGGCTGAGACGTGACCTCTCTTCTTACGGTTCTTCTTCAAATGGGTTGTCATTGTGACGGCGGATCCTCACTCTCTCTCTCCTTTTTCTCTCTCAAAGGTGTGAAATGGAGAGGTAAAGAAACAGGTGATTAGGGTTTTGTAAATTTATTGTTGTATGATGGGCCTTGCGGAAGGATTGCTCTGATTAACATTCATTGGACTAATTCTATGGGCGGGCTTATGAGACGTCGTGACTCATGAATTTTTATCAAATCAGCGTCTCTTTTTGAGAGACAGCTATTCAGGCCCAGGCACAATAATTAAAAAAAGAAAAATCTAAAAACTTACTCGCACGTTTAATCCTGTTTAGACTTGATGTTATAATTTATTAAAGTTGGCGTTATAACACATTGAAGTTGGTAATATAACCTACTAAAGTTGGTATTTGAAGTTGATGTTATAACCTATCAAAGTTGGTATTTGAAGTTTACAAATTCTTACTTGAGACCGTCTTTTGTAAAGACGGCTCTCAAAAGCCTAATCCGATTCTAAATATATATTTTTACAACTCTAAATATAGATTTGGGCTGAACTTTTAAGAGTCGTCTTTATAAAAGACGGTCTCTCAAGAGAGCACATGTTTGAAATTTATATTATAACGTATTTAGAGCCAAAAAACAAAACTATATCTTATGTTAGCAGCAAAAAATCTATTATTTTTTGTTTTATTTAGAGTGCTATCACAGACGGTTATTAAAAAATCATCATCATCATATCAAGAGCATCTCGCTCATAGACTAACCATGTGCAGAGTCAAGGGAGGGAAAAACAACGACAACTCATACCCATAGAGAAGAGCGCGACCAAAGAGTCCCTCAACTCGAAAGAAAGTTGTTAAAAATGTAAGTGTTAATTAAAATGTGATCAATAAAACTTTAATTTATAATGCTAATTGCATGAAGTACAAATCAAATGTTAATCAATAATAACTCTAATTGGAGTATATAATAATATCTACTTATATATTTTAAAATATCACTCCCAAGTAATCTAATACTTCTACATAGAAATAAAGTAATCTAATACTTTTACGTAGAAATATTGATTATATGGTTGCACGATGATAGAGAATATTTACTTGGCTATAAATGAATGTCGAAGAAATAACATAAAAAAGGAGTATAAAAAATTAAATAGAAGTAGTATTTGTTTGAGTGATGTCGGTGTTGATTCAACGTTAACTTATACGTTATAGAAATAAATTAAACAATACCAGCATTTATCATGTTTTTAACTAGTAAAAATTAAATCTTTATCGCAAGGATAAAATGAATATCTCCAATCACTATAACAGATAATTTTCAATACCTATCATATTTATTATGTGTACTCAATAGTATAGCTTATTTCCCAACAAGTAAAAGTACTTGAGAACAAATGAAAATGGAAGTCATTGTACGTGAGCACTTATGTTGACGGAGCCATTCAGTGCGATAAACTAGTTACTGGTAATTCGTGTAAATAAGAGACATCACAGATGTGGAGAATGAAAACATCAATTGAGAATCAATCAGTGAAATGAATTAGAAGCAAATACTATTATCTTCCGTATTATGAAGAGGTCTCACCTGTTGAAATTAAATCTGATGACCCAAAGGATGTTTTAACCTTCTAAGACGCTTCATCTTACAAACAATGTCAACGTATTAATGCCAACATGTGATTTCGGGTGCATGAGTTTCAATAGAAACCTCTTACTATAAATATTTTAATTGATAATTCAAATCTTTGCTTGATAACACATCGTCAGACAAAAGGGTTTCAAATAGAGAACTTTTATACATGATCCCGTTTTCTTCAATCCATAGCCTACAAAACACATACTTCATCCATAGACGATAGCTAAGCACACCAGCCATCTAAAATCATATGATGAACAATCCCACTGCAAGCTCACAAGACACAGGAAAACAAACAGAAATCTCGTGTGATGACGAACCATAGTAACTGGTAGAAGATTTAGAAGCCAGATCAAATTAAAACCCAATTACAGAAAGAATGCAAAGCTGACTCTGCTTTAAATAATATTATACAATTCTTAATAAATGCTGCATATATAATTTAATATTTACACTATTAAAAGACCTGCAGGGATCAAGAATGGGAGGGGCTATACGTAAATATTCGGATCTGGAAGAAGGTATATTTAACTAATTGTGAAGAAAGATCGCGGCTCCAACCAAGCCAAACCATAATGTTACTGCTGCCCAAAAAACACGATTATTTTCCAAGCCAACAGTATTCCACTTCAGAAAGTCCCCAATATAGTCTCTGGAGGATGATGGGAAGGGGCTTGGTGAAGCACCAATGACTTGTTCCTTGTTTTTGCTTTTGTCTGTCCAAGATGATGCATAACTACAATGGTAATAATATAGGCAACATAGTATCAGTGAGTTTCCAAAGAATATATGTACCAAGAAATTTAACTCGAACACACAATAAACATTACAAAGTGAGAACCGTTACAAAAAAAAAGTTTCTCTCATTAGATCTTCCATATGTTTCGCAACGCAAAACCTAAGTAAACCTATGTTCCCTGCAGTTTCCTATGTTGTAACTTGTAATAATGCGAGGTAATTCACCCTAGTGAGTCCTTCAAGAGAGGGAACTCATGGAAGCACTCGAGCACCTCTCCTAGATAACATCATGCAACCCGTGAATTTTTATCAAGGATAAGAAAAAGTAATAGCTAGATGTTTATACTTGATAGGAGTAGCTCCAAAGTCGGCATGAAGTAGTTATGTGTCTTAGATTGAACAAACAGAAATTTACTTGTCCAAGAGTTGATGAAAATCTATTATAGAGGTCTGTTCAAGTATTTTATTCAAGCATTAGAATACTTTGTTATAGATTAGACATTAAGCATTAAGAATTTGAAGTTTGAATCGGCCATCTAGCAATTGATTGTGGCTACATGGGTAAAATGACGAATACATTTCTTCATGGATTTGACACGAGTAACTGGAAGTTGGAAGTTGGAAGTTGGAAGATAAGAGTTTTTAACAAATAAAGTACAACAAAACCTATTTTCAGATTTGGAAGCTATGTCCCATAACTCTGGCTCTAACCACATACATGCCAAAAAAAAACTGATGAAAATTAGATGATTTGTCTTTACATTTGCCTCCTACATAAATCAGAATCTGCCTAAATGACTTCACCTACAACCAACTGTTTCTTATAAAGTCTACCTAAACTTCAACAAGCAAACCCTTGAGCATCCAAAATCACAAACATACCAGCTTTCACCTCAAATTATTTACAGATCCCATTAAAGGCTGCTATTCAAAGACGAGAAGCGTGTTAACAAAACACACAAATCAAGATCAGAAATATCTTACTAAGTTAAACACAATCACACAATGGAGATGTCAAGACAAGATAGTCACCTGTCATAAGCAGAACCAATTAACGGGATTGTCACCATCTCTTCCTGGGTTATCTTTATTTTTGGAGCTTGCAAGATGTAACGAAGCTCTGCAGCTTGTCTACGGATGCTGATACTGGGATGCCCTTTCTCTAATTGCTGATAAAGAGCAATGCAATCTGCATGCCGGTTGTCGGCCTCATAAGCCATAGCCAGCCATATTTGTATCTGAAAGCAAAAAAAAATAACCCTTGACATTAACCCACTAAAACAAGAGAAGAGATATCTTTTCATTTGTGAGTAGCCAAACTCACCTCGCCACCAAAAAGTGTAGGTCGGGAGATGATTGTCAGAGCACCTTCAAAAAACTCAACAGCTCGGTTGTACATGCCCCTACCATAAGCCTTTTGACCAAGCTCGAACATCAACTTAGCAGTTGCTCTCCTTTCAGCTTGCTCTTTCGCAACCTATAGCATCATAGTAACGGGATAATTCATAATAATTCGGATTACCTCAGTGAAAAAGAAAGGAAAAAGAACTGACATAAGGATAGAAATAACAACCAACTAAACAGGTATGACAAACATGATTTTGGCAACAAAAAACATTTGTCAGTCATCATCGCGGAGTATATCTGGAAAAACAAGTCCAAGTTCACATCTAAATGTTTCAATATCTTCACCTTACTGCATATCAAACTTCTGAAATATCTTGAGTACTTTACATTTACAGCGCCCAAAACGGACCAACCATTTAATCTCTATAAGCACAACTATATGGCTAAGATGGCATTTTGAAGGCTTCTAGGGACATGCACATATGCAATAATGAAACCCAATTCCAACAGCATGATGTTTTTGTTCAAAAAGGCGCAAAAGCAATAACACATTGATAATAGCAATACTCAAATGACATCAATTTATAGAATTTGTAGAAAACAGTAACAGCAGAAATAGGAGAAAGAAACTAATAAGAACGTACAGACTAGAAACTTTTGACCAACAAACCTTACTATTCCAGCGACTAAAAAAGGTGTAAATTATGCGCAGCATACACCACAGATCAACTCAGACAAGCAGTGCGAATGCAGTACTTCAAGTGCGATGGTCGTTCACAAGGGGCTGGGCCTCAGTACCTAACTAGCATTCTGTCTATCACATTCAAACAGCATTTCTAGGAAACATAAAGTTCCAAGAAATGCTGAAGCATACAACATAAGAAATCAGCACTAAGAAGATGATCATCAATGTGACATTGTTGCTCTTGATATTAGGATTTTTCACCTTACCTCAAGTACCTCTGCAATTCCCACCATAAGGTATCTTTAGTTTCTACTTAGCTGAAATAAGATTGCACATTTCTGGCTTATTTTCATCAAGTATGATTGACAAAACTTGATTTCTCTTCTCAGATACTTCTCCTTGCTCATGGAATGATTCCACATAAGGATCATGTGCATGGTGAACCAACGCTAATATGTTAATACTTAAGGCTTAAGACTTTTAGAAGCCCAGTATATACTCCCTCGATCCCCATGATATAGGCCCCTATTTTTATGGTGTAAATATTGATTTGTGGTAGTAAAATAAGACAAAATACAAGTAGATGAGAGAAATGAGGGATTAATATCCAGAGAGAACAAGTTTGTGAATGAAATTAAAATAAATGAGGTTTCGGCGAGAGGGTGCAAAAAAAATTGAGATAAACTAAAATGCAAAAATTGTGTAAAATAATTATGTTGAATTATCTTTATAAAATTAATTCTAGTTTCAAGTATTTTCTCATCAATTTAACTTAGCTTTTGAAAAAATAGGGTTGTGAAATTAATTTATAACTTTATAAATTAATACTCACACAAGACCTCATGATCATGAATACTCAAGAATCAAGAGGCCTTTGCTAAGGATACTAGACTCATGGCAGGTCGATTAGCATGTAGCCATGTACAAAGCGATCTGCAAAGAGGCTGATGACTTTTGTTATGCCGTCTCTACTTCAAAAAATCTCACTTCCAATTAAATATACTCTATAGGCTAGTTGAATAGTAAGTTTAATTAATGGAGAGATTTATAATATACTAGTTTTTCCATAAGATAGAATTAGCACAAAGCCCCCCAAATCATCAACAATTCGGATTAGAGAAAAACTTCCAGAATTCTACTTTAGGTAGCCTGCACAGAGTGCCTGGTGGAAAGATTTCAGGTTTGGGATATTCTTAGTTCAGTTATTCTAAATGCTAATTATTCACAAAGCATCAATAATAATTGATTGCTAGTTTGCTACTAAGGTTAATGTTTTCATCCATAATAAACATAATTTACAGGTCTACGACCAACTTCAATCAAACGTTAAGTCAGATCAATTTTGACATGAAAACATCAATCAAACAGCACTCAGGAAAAAAAAGTCACTCAATCAACAAATTAAGAAGCGAACACAAACCTTTTCAAGTTCTTTCCTAACTCGCATCTTCTTCTCTTCTTCAGTTTCATCACCACCATCGTCTCTATCTTCATCACCAATCCTCCCTTGCAACTCTTCAGCTTTCTTCTCCAACTCTCTCATTTCTTCAAGCTCTTTCACTCTTCTTCTCATTGCCGTCTCCCAATCAAACACTTCCTCGTCACCACCACCACTACCACCTTTACCGCCTTCTTCTTCACCATTTCCATTTCCATTTTCTTCATCACTAGAGTTTTCCACAGCGTTCGATTTCCGTGAAAAACTCAATCTCCGTCTCTCGGTAAACTCTCCTCTAAAACTAACCCCTTTTTCTCTTTTCGGCAAACTTAACCTCAAAACGAGGTCGTAATGGAGTAACCGGAGATTCTTCCGGTGATCCGAAATTATTTTTGACGGAGAATATAGATTAAGGTTTCCGAACACCGTCGCCATTTCCGCCGGAAAAATTCGAGGAAAGAGAAAATAGTTCGATGGAAGAGAGACAAAATGAAATGAGAGGTGATGTGGATAGAGTGACGTTTGAGGAGTTGGAAGATATTTTAGGAGAGGTTGAATGAAAACACGTTTTCACCCTTGATTGATGTTAAGGAAACGTTGGGGTTATGAGGGTAAAATGGTCTTAATAAGTTTTATTGTTACGTGGCGCGCTGTTAAGGCGGCTGAGATGTGGCGGGTGTTGGTTTTGAGAGTTTGCCAATGCGTTGAAGGAAAGAATCAAGATTAGTAGGATATAAATGAAGATCACGGCATTTACGATGTCGTTTTATCTGGACGATTGGATTTTTGCCTTTCTTTTGGGCATTTTACTTAGGAAAATTTGCCCAGAATAATCCAACCTTTGTCTGATTTTCCTACAATAATCCCAAGTATTGATTAACCATGAATAATCCCATCTATTGATAGTTGTTTCCAATGACATCCAAGCAAGTAAAAAATTAGTGTATATGAGAGAAAGAATGATTTTGAAGTATAGAAGAAGGTAAACTGGTTTTAATGGAGGAAATGTCATGTGAAGAAGAAGATGCTTGGATGAAGAAGAAGATCAAGAAATGACCTGCTGTAGCCGGTTGTTTTACTTGCTTGGATGCCATTGGAAACAACTATCAATAGATGGGATTATTCATGGTTAATCAATACTTGGGATTATTGTAGGAAAATCAGACAAGGTTGGATTATTCTAGGCAAATTTTCCTTTTACTTATCAGTGAAATTTGTAGCACAATACTACTTTGTCCTTTCTATATTGAATCAGAGAGAAAATTGATATTTTTCAAAAAAAAAAGATGGACAATGATAATAAATGAAGAGGGAGAATAAATTATGTGGACAAAATTAAAAGAAAATTAAAATGTATGGATAAGATTAAAAGAAAATTGTCCAAAAATATAAATTATGCAAATTAAGTGAAACGGACCAAAATGATAAATGTTGCAAATTCAATGAGACGGAGGGAGTACTAAATATCAGAAGGTGCTGATAGGGTCATTTAAATTGTATCAACGATATTAAATTAAATAATAAATAAAATGTATAGATAAAAAAAAATTTAAAAGCAGTGAAAATTTTTTCATAAAAAACATTATAATAAAATAAAAACGACTACTAAAAATGAAAAGGTTCAACAATTTCAAGAGGATAAAGATATGATGAGGTAAAGCCACCATCAAAATTACTAAAACACCGAAAGAATGAATTGTTAACAAAAAGTGAATCAATGAAAGACAAAATCCTAACTGTGAAAAGTGTGTTACAAATTAAGTAGAAATTGGCAAATTTCAGCCATATTGAAAGTCTATGAAAGTTGATTGAGTTGACATGTTTGAGAGACGTTTGAGCATGATCACAAGCATGATTTTGGAGTTAAAGGTAGTCGCATTGCAATTTGCATATATAAGATAGATGCAAAAGGACCAGCTAAATAGCACCTGCATTAACTTACGAATGAACAAAGTGTTTTAGGCCTTATTTTCAGCAATTTGCGCATCTATGCCTTTGGAGATATCTAAAATTGATTCCTTCGACTCTTTGAGCGAGGACTCCTAGTATTAGAAGTAATGCAAGAGAAGAATACAAGATACGAGATTGATGCAAAAAGTGAGCCAAATGCACAAGAGATTGTTGCTTGAACGAGTCATCAGGCGCTCAAACAAGCAGCACGTGCATCAACTCACGAAAGAGCAAAGTGTTTTAGGCCTCATTTTCAGCAATTTGCACATCTATGCCTTTGGGGATATCTAAAATTGATTACTTTGACTCTTTGAGCAAGGACTTCCAGTGTTAGAAGTAGTGCTAGAGAAGAGTACAAGGAAACTTATTTTTGATTTCGAATAAGGGAACCTTAACGTGCCTATAAAAAACTTTTTTTTTGTGTACTTGAATATTGTGGGTCAAAGTAAGGTAGGTTGTTGTTGATATAAATTCTTGAGTGGGTCAATTTATTAGTGTGTCTATTTATGTGGTATAGTATTAATGTAATATTTATGCTTATTGGGTTCGAGAATAATCTTCACTATCAATTGGAATTTAAGAATGATTCTCAAAGTAAGTTAATGCTTTTAAACCATAGATTAAGTAATCTTTGCATAGATACTATTTTCAAAGAGATATAAATTCAAATGACAATAATGCATAAACAAACTTTAAGGTGGTTAAACATAACTGCATAAATCAAAAGTCAAAGAAAACAAGTGCACCCGCAAACACGTGCTCGTTAATTCGTTGAACCTTCGACTTATAATCCTCAACGAAAAATGTAAAGAAAAACATAGAGCCACATAGCTAATTGTTTCAATATTGGAGCATTGATCCTTGCTTGCTTGAGAATGAAATTGCAATTTTAAGAATAAAAAAGAAAGATGAATGCAAAAAAATTGTAAAGAAACGAAAGATTTAGGATGTGTTTGGTGAGGATTGAAGAACAATAGGTAAAAAAACAAACGAAAAACAACACACAATCTAAGGAGACAATAAAAAAACACACATGATTGAAGAGGTATTTAGCTTTGATACCTCTCTCTCAAACAAAGTTATATATTGTTAATCAATTAACATTACATTAATGATTTAACCCTTACACACCTTGAGAACAATCTATTAAGTACAAAGTTTTACCCTTTAATGAAAATTTAAAAGATATAATAAATACCTTTTTTAATATTTTTTTAAATCAAAATTTCCCCTAATAAACATGCAGTATACAATAACTATTTTTTTAACAAATACCCCTATACCTTAACCGCTAATTTCGAGTTAAAAACAACTAATTGTCACTAACGTACACCAACTTCATAAATCATATCATACTATCATATTCAATATATTCCACTTAGAAAGCTGGAGTTTCGAATTGATGTATAACCCAAACCTATACCCCTCTTACGAAATGCATAAAAAATGTGATTAATTAGACCCTAAATAAATAGAATAAAATAAAAAGATGAAAAAACACGATAAAATAGTGGGATTGCTAAATGGTAAGAATGGTTACCATTTTGTTGGATAGTTGGCCACAACTTACAAGAGAAAGAGAGTTCTCCAGGTTACAACTGAAATTTGACAAAAATCCAAAAATTGAGTTCAGCATTTCTACACGGAAGGACCTCAGATAGCTCATCAATGGCTCTCGCTACTCTCACCATTAAATCCACCTACTCTCCTCCCCTTCCAATACCTCTCCGCCACACAAATGCTCGTCAATGTCCTCCAGTTTTCTCTCTCCATCTCAAGCGATATCCAATTTATCGTCTCCCTCTTTCTTCTAGAACTTTCTGCCGGCGTCGGAATCTTCTTATAGTCAAATCTGCAACGGTAAATGGATTGTCAGTTTCTAATAATCAAGAAAATCGAGGAATAGGGGAAAATATTGAGTTGGGGCAGAGAATTCGGAGATTTTTGGAAAACTTGAAGTCCATATTGCCTGGAGGAAAATGGTGGAGACTATCCGATGAAGAAATTGATGTTAACCTGACTGCGAAACCAGTGACTGTTTGGAATGCACTTCATCGCATGTGGAATCTGGTTTCTAATGATCGTTGGGTTATTTATTCAGCCTTTTCTACTCTTATTATTACTGCGGTACTAATCTCTTTGTCAATTTATAATTTTTTGGTGCAAATTGTTTCGTTATGATTTGTGTATTTCTAGTTGAATTTATCTCTATTATGAATGTCTGATTGCTTTCTGAAGCTTTTGTGTTAATGTGCTTGCCGGTTTTTGTAGTGTTCATTCTCTTAAATGTTAGTTTGTTTACTGAAGTATCTGTTAGGTTGACTTAGATACTTATATACTGAAACCAAAGCTATAAAATTAGCTTTGTCTTTTCACACAATTACTTAGAAGTTTTGTAAGAAGTGAAAATGTGCAGCACAGATTTGTCTTGTTTTTTGGTAAATGACTTGAACATCTTTTTGTGGAATCTTGTTTATGTGTCTGTTTATATAATCCATTTATAGTACGACCGATTTGCTTATTTACAGAGTTGATAGTAGTGCCTAAGAAATCCTTCCTACCTTTTTAAAGTATATGAAGTATAATTCAAATTTATAATTAAATTTACATTTGACAACGAACGCATCCACCCTGCTTTATCACCAAAAGTTTATATTCTTTAAAGCATTTATTTTCGCTAATATTTCCGTTTGACCAAGCTCGTTCGTTTAGGTTTGTTAAATCGGGATTATTTAAGCTCAACCTGTTGATAAGCAAGCTCAAACATCCCAATTGCTAAATGATGCAAACATTCAACTAGTTTGACCAAGCTCGTTCGAAACACATGGTGCAAAAGCTCCGTCAAGCTCAAATCATGTTAGATCACTACACTTTTGTTTTCACGTTATTGAATGCACTATATTGACCTTTAGTATATGTAGTTGTGCATATTAGAAATTGTTATAAGTCACTTAACAACAACGAGCCTTGAACTCAAAAGATTAGGGTCGACTACATGAACCTAGGAGCAAGCTCAAATATGATGATTTGATTTTGATTGCAGACTATTTTGACATCTCATTGTCGCATATGCTAAGGAGCTAAGACAAACAATCACGGTTGTTTCTGTGCAAATGTGACACAGTTCTCATTGTTAGAAATTAGGTGTTTGGTCTTGTGTTGCAGGTAGTCAGGTAGTCTGATGGTTCTGCAAATGATTCCACGCAATGGTTATCACTGGCATCTTCGTATTGTTTCTCTCTTTTCCTTAGCCAAAACAGATGTTATCTGTATAATGGACCCTTTGACCTCTCTTCCTTCTGAATCGTTCTGTTTATACAAACTGACATAGTTACTCGCTATCATTTAAAATATGTGTAACACTCAGAAATTATTGCCAGCTTTGCTTGGTATATATATCTTGTAGTCTAATTGATAAATCTCCTATTCATACGTTTGATGAACTGAATGGCCCTTTACTTTTTTCCCCCTTTTCAGCTTGCGGAGATCTCAATACCCCATTTCTTGACAGCATCAATTTTTTCAGCTCAGAGTGGCAATGTCATGATCTTCCGTAGAAATGTGATTCTATTGGCATCTTTTTGTATCACTGCAGGAATATGCAGGTCAAAATCTTGTATGGGCAATTTACCCTTTACTCTTAACTGTAGCATAGGACTTTATGCTTTGTTGTTTTCTAAGTGATGATGATTTTTTGATTGCATATTCTCTGCATTTTTATATGGCTTATTCACTGTGACTCTGATGTTGATGTGGTTGAGTGAATTCACTTTTTAGTTCATATTTTGCCTTTCCCTAAAAAATTACCTCATGAATTTTAGGGATTGGAACAGGGAGGTTTTGGAAATTGTGCCCCAGATTTGTATGAGTACCATAATTCGCTGGTTATTCGCTTTTTGAATATGCAATTCGCTCAAAATGGCTCAAAGTAGCCAAAAACCTATCATAATTCGCTTTTTGTGATTCGTGATTCGCGAGAAGATTAGCGAATCATGTGACACTAATGGATACATATTCAGTTGATGCAGTAAAACATCTGTTTAATTTGTATCTTTTTTAGTATCTGATTAGTTTTGATATAAAGTGTATGTATGAGTAACATAACAGAGAAGCTGACCTGCTACCTGTTTACTTGAACTACAGTGGCATAAGAGGGGGCTGTTTTAGCATCGCAAATATGATCCTTGTGAGTGAAGCTTTTCCATGTTTTCTTCTTTTTTCCTTCGGTTAGTATGTAAAATGAGCAGTAAGTAAGTGTCCACCAGCTGTTTTCTCCAATACAAAAACTAAACACCAAAGCCTTAATCCCTACAATTGTGGTCGACTATGTGAACCAAAACAAATCAGTGTTGAAAATCATCTCTACTAATTATTCAACCCTTTCTAATATTAATAATTATATCCAAATCAAATTCATCCTGATGAATGTGCTACATTTGGATTATTGTAATCTATCAAGTTCTTGATTTAGTATTGAAGAGAGTAAGGCAAAATTGGAAATGTGTGGATGATATCAAGAGAAAGATTTAATATGTGGATGAGAATTAATGGTCTCAAGTTCATTTTTATTTAGCCTTTGTATTTTGGTTCACATTTCATAATGCTCGGTTGCTCCGATTGATCTGAGTTCATGTTCAATTGCAGGTCAAAAGGATGAGGGAAGCATTGTATTCTTCTCTCATGCTTCAGGTGCTGTGCCATCATATGGATTCCAAGGCTTTCCTTGGGGTATAGAACCCCTTCTTTTTTCATTTATTGATTTGAGTCATTCTCTTTGTAGGATATATCCTTCTTTGATGCTTCAACTGTTGGTGATCTCACTAGCAGGCTTGGGGCAGATTGTCAGCAGGTGTCTCGCGTGATTGGAAATGATCTTAATCTGATATCACGCAATATTCTGCAGGTTAATTTTTGCGTTGATCCCTCTCTCTTATACACACACAGTCTCACACATTTGTCTTTTTCCTATTGTCAAATGACTATTATAAACTTTTCTCTAAATTTATTCCACTATGTTTGCTATCTCAGGGCTCTGGGGCCTTGATCTATCTACTAATTCTATCATGGCCGCTTGGTTTGTGCACCTTAGGAATATGCATCACACTTTCATCAATTATGATTGTTTATGGCCAGTAAGTTCACATCTTCATCACACAAATGCTTTGGCTTTACTCTAACCAATGACTACTTTGCAGTGCATGGTCCATGGATAAGTTAGCAATCAAAATTCATAGTCTGAACAGCTTCTAGGTGTTTTGGTCTAATTTTAATGTACAATATCTCTTTTACAGAACATACAGAAAGGGAAATGCATGACACTTGTCACTTGTCCTGGAAAATATTCTTGAGGATATTCCAATTTTAGAGTTTTGTTAATTGCTATAGAAATTTTTAGAACTATAAATTCGGTACTGATTTCTGGTATGCGAGTAGAATTACTTCTGGTTGATAATTTAATGTTGAGCTCTTCTGCAAAGTATGAGAATAATAATTGATCTGATATCTGCTTTTGTTTGCAAGTGGTAAATTTATAACAATATTTTGGTTCTCTAGTTTCTGTAGTGTGACTGATAAGAAATCCAGTCTCTTTCACAAGTTTACACTAGACAACTTACATGGCATGGAAGTGATGCTATGTCTTTGTTTAGAACACTTTATTTGGGTTATGATTTTCAAAACAATCCAATTTTGGCTTTTATTCTGAGGAAGGGTCTGAAAAATATCTGACAGGTACCAGAAGAAGGCAGCAAAGCTGACGCAGGAGTTCACTGCCTCTGCCAATGAAGTAATGTCCGTAACATTCCTTTGTTTTTCTGGTTAACGTTTTTTTTATTGAGTACTTGGTTTCTGGGACTTAGGTCGCTCAAGAGACGCTATCTTTGATGCGAACTGTTAGAGTATATGGCACAGAAGAGCAAGAATTAGGAAGGTGCGTATTTTGTTCAAATTATTGAGCCAATTTTTTTATGTTAAATAAGCAAACCCATATGATGTATAGGTACGAAGTTTGGCTGGAAAGACTAGCTGGTATTAGCTTACGGCAAAGTGCTTCGTATGGACTCTGGAATTTCAGCTTCAATACCCTGTACCACTCCACTCAGGTTGGTCACATGCTTTTCTTAATGTAGAAAGAGTCTCTACTTCACCTCCTATATTGCTGTAATATGGAAATTGTTGTTGTACGATAAGTAAATATTTTGGACCAATGTTCAACAGCCTTACTCCTCTGAATGGTGTGCATCTGTCGCTTGTCAGGGTAATATAAATGAAGGGAAAACCTAGCTTTGTCTGCCATGCATGTGCTTTCAGATTTTCGTAATGGTGTTTACTTTTGCCCTCTATTTTCTTATTGTTTCTCCTTAAGGCAAGGTTGAGTTGATTGTAGAATCTGGGCACACTGCACTGACTGCTTTAGCCTATTGGCTTTCTTTGATCATACAGAATTTGTCCTCTTTGTTCTCAGCGATTGTTCTTCCATGTTGCTGTTTTGTCTATTTAGGACAGTTAGTTATTTACTATTGCCTGTGTTCTTGAATGTTGCTAATGTAGATTCTTGTATGTAGTCTCTTGCTTTACTAGCTCTCTGTAGTGATGGATTGTCAATGGTATGAGTCTAACTTCTTATTGAAACTATGGAGTTTGACATAAATCCTTGCCTTTTCCAGATTATTGCTGTGCTGATAGGGGGAATGTCTATTTTGTCTGGACATCTTTCAGCAGAAACACTGACAAAGTTTCTGTTATATAGTGAATGGCTAATATATTCAACATGGTGGATAGGGGATAATGTATCAAATTTAATGCAGTCCGTGGGAGCTAGTGAGAAAGTATTCCAGTTGATGGATCTTTTGCCTGGTGAACAATTCACTACAGAAGGTAGAATCTCAGATAAGTATCAAATAGTGAAAAACAAATTTCATCAGCCTTTTTGGTTTCTAGATAACTCTGTGTTTCCATCAAGAAGGCTCAATATCTGTATTTGACAAAACCCAATCCTTACACTATGTTTGGATAACAATTTTGGAGAGAAAAATAAGGAGGGAAGGGGATGGAAGGGAAGGGAAAGGAAGATGAAGGGAGATGGGAGTTATCCCTTCAAATCCTTCCAACTTTGGAGAGATTGGAACCTTAACAAATAGTATCCATCAAATCCTTCCAATTCCCTCCCCTCCAAATCCCTTCCCTCCCATTTTGCTATCCAAACAAGGGATTCTTCCTCCCTCCAAATCCCTCCCCTTCCTTTCCCTCCATCTCCTTCCATCCAAACACACCCTTAGCTTAGTGACCCAAGATCTAATTTGACCCAACCTATTATCAACCAACTAGTTGTCCAGTCCAGACGTGCAAATTTGAAGTGTAACGACGTGAGACTTTAACATGCACATTCGTCTCAAACCCAATATTACCTGGATCCAATCTACGTTGATTATGACGTCACTCAATTTGGAAACCTGCTAGAGTAACCAAATTAAAGTTCTAGTATAGCTGCAAAAGCTACTTGAGTCGAAAAAAATGCTCAATAGAGATATGAGATTTGGTCTCACTATATACAAAATATTGACCATTAAATTTTACTTATGATGAATAAATTGATGGCCCAAGACTTGTGTTGGCAAATAATATACCATGGTGAGTGAGGGAAAAGGGAAGAAATTTTAGTTGCTTGGTGTGCTCAATTTTTCTTCTGCTTATATATATATATGGTCCTTTATATCCTCTTGTTATCAACTAATGTAGTGCTTTAATATCTGATACAGGAGCAAAACTACAAAAGCTGACAGGCCATATTGATTTTGTGAACGTTTCTTTTTTCTATCCTACAAGGTCCGAGGTATGTCTAAATGCTCGTTTAACACTCATCCACTAACTCTGGTACTGTTCTGAACTCTAAAATACTTGCATACTTTCTGTGTATGCTATTGTGCTTGCATACTACTTTTGCTTCTTGATTTATTGCTAGTTAGGTGCTGGATTTGGATTTTGTGGTAGAGCTTCTTAAGCTGTGTTGCTAACAATCTATGTTTCCTCATAACTTCATCTTGGTTTTACTATTTCTTCTATGTCTTCTTTTATATTCCTAATATTGTTGGCTTGAACAAATGTGAGATTTTGAATATTTTTTATTTAGTCCTTCAAGTTCTTGAATTTGAGAGATGTTCTAAATGGGTTTATACATACATTCTGCCATTTTCATTTTCATCTCTATTCCTTCACCGACATCATAAGTGATTTGATTCAATACGAATTGTTTAAGAATATAAACTTAGGCATCATGTATCTCAAAAGAACCTAATTACAGAATCATGACTACATCTGTTTAACTCCTTGCAATATTGACTTGTTGATTACAACATGAAACTTCGTTCTGTTTATTGTCGTACTTAAACAGCGCTGTACTGCTCTGGGGACTAACTTTTTGTGACTTAAACAGGTACCTGTACTACAAGACATCAATATTTCTATGCATCCAAACGAAGTCATTGCTATTGTAAGTGGAAACTATATGACTTCTTTCTTTTCCCTTTCTTCTGGTAAGTGTGATGTCAATTCAGAGCTAAATGTTCTATGTTGGGCCGTTGCTGTGTCTAAAATTTGGTATCCCAGATAAAAATTCTGTGAGTCGAGGAGTGGCTGAAAGGTAGAAAGTTAAAAGAGAAAAAAATGCCTGTAAAAATAGGAACATGGGCTTGCAAGTTGTGGCAACAAAGCCCTATTTAGCATAACTGATCACTGAGTCTCTGATCTTCAACTGATATATTGTTGTACATATTATTGGTATAAATTCTTGCTGGGGCTTTGTTCCCTGCCACCCCCTATTTTTCTTGTCTCTGTGCCTGTGGTACTACTTGGTCAGTAAATCAGAGTTTGCACCCAGAAGTTTGTGTGGCTCCTAAATCTAGTTGGGTCTGAGGCCAACCAGTTGGTGGCTTGGTGCCCACCATTCTATATTATAGGGAAATGGTAATTGTGGCGCTTGCCAATGATCGAATTTGTCTTAATTAGTTCTACATGTAAATATATGGCCTCTTGCATGATAGCATATTGGCATTGAGGAAAAAGGACCCCTTATCGTGTCTTCTTTTGTTAGGTTGGTCTTAGTGGCAGTGGTAAAAGCACAATTGTGAATCTTATTCTACGTCTTTATGAACCAACTAGTGGTGAGGTACGTATCTCGTTATTCATATGGTTCATTTCTGTCACACAAAAAAAAGTATCTTCCGAAGAGGATAACCATTTAATGTGTCTCTCCTTTATTGTAGATACTCATAGACGGTTTCTCTCTCAGAAATTTAGACGCTCAATGGTTCAGAGAAAGGATTGGATATGTGGGCCAGGTAATGATAGTTTTTCTTTGGCAATCCGGGATAGATTGTTTTTAGACCCGCCAATAATCTGTGTGCTGGATGTTTGATAAGTTTTCTGAACCTACCACTTATTCTTGAAACAGGAACCTCGGCTTTTCAGAATGGATATTAGTTCTAATATAAGATATGGGTGTCCCAGAGAGGTGGTCACACAAGCAGATGTTGAGTGGGCTGCTAAGCAAGCTTTTGCTCATGACTTCATTTCATCCTTGCCAAACGGTTACAATACCATTGTTGATGATGATCTGCTCAGTGGTGGGCAGAAACAGCGGATTGCTATAGCTCGAGCTATTCTCAGGGATCCAGCCATTTTGATTCTTGATGAAGCTACCAGTGCCTTGGATGCAGAAAGTGAACACAATATCAAGGTTTGTGTACGAGTATTTCATGGAATTTGTCATACGTTCCTTGAAGCAGAAAGATATGATAGATCATTGGCAGGCAAACGAAATGACAGAAAAAAGTTTTTTGGATGTGGCTTTAGCTGATAAAATCAAATTTTATGCAGGGTGTTCTTCGTGCAGTAAGAAATGATTCACGATCGAGGAGAACTGTAATTGTAATTGCACATAGGTCTGTCTTTCTTCTACAAAGTGACAACTCTTGATAGTGATTACGAACATGTTTGTCTAGGGTATTGGTTCATGGTTTCATACTATATCGGATTTTTTGATCTAATGAACCATCTTTTGCAGACTTTCTACAATACAAGCTGCAGACAAAATCGTGGTGATGAGTGGCGGTCAAATTGTTGAGGTAGGTCTTGTACTCTTATCATTATATTTATCTGTAGCTCTTAGTTTGTGATTTACTTATGAGTAATTTCCTTATTTGAGCGTATGTAAAAAAAACTTCTCACATCTGGTTCTAAAAGATGGATTGTAGAAAGTTCATAAGATGAAGCTAGGCTATTTCCGATGTCCAAATCTAATTATCATTTTATCATTCTTGTTTTTGACCTATGTAGATGGGCAGTCATAAGGAGCTGCTTCTAAAAGATGGATTGTATGCAAGATTGACTCGTAGACAAGCAGATGCAGTGGCTTGAACTGCCGAGGAATGATGCAATTGTTGTATGCAGACTTATTACAAAGTTCAGAGCAATCGACACATCGAGATATTATCTAAACAGCAGTCTGCTGCACTCACTGGTGATTGAAGCCAATTCTTTTGCTTCTAACCTGTTAAACTGGTAACGGTAAAAATTCTTACAGAAGAAAATTGCATTGATCGCTGAATACTGACGATCATTATCATTAACGTGGTTTGCAGATGCAGCTCAATTTTTAGAGTAGCTGCAACACATTGTCCTCAGAAGATTTCATCGTGTTTACCAATACCAAATTATAGAAACTTGGCTCAATCCAGAATTTGAGTAATTTTTAGAGTAGCAAAATGTGCGTGAATTGAACCTCAAGTTCCGTTACTAATCTTATCAATGAAGAATCTCAAAATTGTTGTTGTATTCTTCTCTCTATTCTTTTTGTCGTCATAGCACATTTCATCCGCCCCGTTCATTGGTTTTTCTTTGAATGTTCTATTTATTTTGCTGCATTTAATAATTTGGCTACTGAATCATATCATCTCTTGTCATTTTAGTTACAAACCTGCACTCTTTTTCTTCTACATTACACATATCTGTTACAACACATGTTTGCTCATGGCCAAAGGCAAATGCATGGCCATTAAAGTTTGTGAAAGTGATCAATTGACTCTTAATTTTGTCAATAAAATTAAACCCGCTAATATATAGTTGTAAATCAACCTCATATCTTTTGAAAATTGTGAAATGATATGTAGGGAAAGGAAGGAGAAAAAAAATAAAGGGAAAGGGAAAGAAATAAATCAACCTCATATCTTTTATTTAATATAAATACAAATATAAATATTTTTCTATTTTTAAATGCTATTCTAATAGGTTCTAAACTTTTCCTCGGTTGTTAGGCTTAAACATTCTTTTATTTATATAAATATATATATATATTAGATAAGAATAATTAAAGGATCAGTATATGATAATTTCACCTTTAATCAATAGAAAAATATATTTCAAAAAAAAAAGAAAAATAAGGATATTCTTAAAAAGTACTCCCTACGTTCATTTAATTATAGAGTTGTAAATATTGATTTGCACTTGATAAATAAGATAAATAACAATTAATATGAATAAATTAGTGAATAGAATTATAAGAGATGATGATAAATGATACTAATAAGATTAAAAGACGAATTCTGAAAATCATTATCAAGAAAACAAATAATATAAATGAGTGAAATAACCTAAATAAAAATCATACCTAAATTAATTAGAAATTAAATGCAAATTAAGGACTTAAATAAATATGAGTTGAAAACAAGCCAAATAAATTAAGCACAAATAGCTAAAATTAGTCATTCTTAATTTCTTACAAAAAAAAAAGAGAAAATAATGAACAAGAGCAATACAACCCTTTTCTCGTCTTCAAAGGGTCTCCAAAACCCCCAGAATTTTTAGAGCAGAGAGAAACGTTAACAAATGGAATCATATCAGCAGCCCCAGCCGCATCACCATTACATGAGACCACCACAACCCCCTCAACCTCCACCATCGATGTCTGCCGATCCTCATTTCTCTCACCATCTACAACCGCCGCCTCCTCCTCCTCCGTCAAACTCGTGGTTTTCGGGCCAATTTCAGTACCAACCTTCTCATTCTCCTCCTCCTCCGCCGCCGCCGCAACCTCAACCTCAACCTCAGCAGCAGAATCAGTGGGGCCCACCTCCACCTCCTTATCATGCGCACCCTCACCAGCCTTATCCTGCGCAACACTACCCTCCTCCGCCTCCTCCGCCTCGCCCTTCTCAACCTCTTCCCCCTCCTCCTGCTTATTCTCATCAGGTTTTTATATTTTTTAGGGTTTTTCATTTTTAGGGTTTCATTTCTTCTTTTTTTTTTAAAAAAAATTTTTGTTTATTTTTTAGCTTTAAATGTTATGTTTCTTAGTTTCTACAATAACAATATGCCTTCACCTCAATGCCTTTGAGTGCTCCCTTTTGGGTCGGATGTATCATGTATGCACATGAATCGATTTAATGGGCCATTTTAATACATATAAAATATAAATTATAATCCGAAACCAAAGAATTCTATTCTTTACCCAGTGACATAAGTGTCACATTATTGTTATGTTTGTAATTGTGACAAATAATATAATTATTGAACATTATGAATACTAAATTGTTCTTGTTATTTTAGTGATATAACTCTGTGGTTGATTGATGCATTTGTAGTTTTTGGACCCTTGAACGTTACAAGTTTATTTGCTATGAACAGGATAATTAATACATTTATACTTGTATGAAGTATGAACTTGTATAGCTACGGTAGCTGCGTTGCTGCATCTTGAGTATAGAATTCATTTTTTGGTGCTTGGACTTGTTAACAGTGTTTCTTTTGCTGGAGGACTTATTACGGACATATGGAGTCTTAAAATTTTGATTTTGGCTCTTGAATTTATGAGAGAAGTAATGAAGTGGAGATTTAGGTTTCTTGATCCCAGTGATTAAATGGGTTATTAATATAGGTTTCTTATATCATTTGATAGAAGAGGTTTCCTGTTGGATAGGGTAAGTCTATGCCCTATGGTAAGTCTGGTCCTCTGGCACTCGTTTTTGAGTGTACGATTAATAATGTATACTGGCGGTTTTGTGCATAATCGTTTTATAACTGACCCATGAAACGAGGTTTTGAATCTAAAAGTCGGTGTTTTTTTTAAGCTGGAGAACTTGGTTAAGAGAAGTAATTACTAGTTAGTTAAGAATTAGGTTATCTTGAGTTTGATGAGAATTTGGAGATAAGAATGTTTTTTGATTTTCTTCTGGCATAGTGGCTGGATATGGTAATTTTTTTGGAGGTTAAATTAGAGCTGCTTGGTGAGTTATGTGCACCTGTTAGCCCCTTGCTTCTTAAAGTCTAGAACCAAGGAAAATTCGAGAAGGTAATTTGGTGCTATATTGATAATTTGGCCAGATGTCCTTGGTTGTGCAACCAAATAGTGTTGTTTTGCATTCAACTATCTGGCCAATATAAATTTTCAATTCCACTTGAAGATGTAGCTATTTCATGTTTATTTAAACTACTAGTTTGAAGTTCATATGGTGTAACTGCAATTTAGTGGCTAATATTATGGTTTATTGGTAGATGTTTGGTGTTTGGATAGATTTGAATTTGCTTTTGTTTCCTTGTCTATGTGCTGTGATGCTAGAGATAAATGCTTTCTTTATCCCCCTTTTGGTTCATTTATTTCTTTTGGGTGATGTTTTTTTCCGTGTCTTGGAATTTGATGATTAAAAAGTAGACTAAATGCTTGTGCCATGATTTAATATTTTTTTACTGCTTTTAATCATGTACGAATGGCCCTGTATGATTTTCTTTTTTCGTATATGTGACAAGTGACAACTCAATTGCTATGTTATTTTGGTTTGGGGTGCTTCTTTTATGGTTTCTTTGGTTCTCTAATGCTGTTGCAGAAGAGGTTGCTTTACTCTCTTTTCTAATACTGTGTTTACAGGACTGGACAAATGCAAATTGGAACCATCATGCAGGTTGGGAATATCCAGGTTAGTGATCTTGTCACTGGATGCTTCATCAATCTTTTTGTTGGAAATTTACTGTCCAGTGTCTTACGATAGTGAATTGTGTGCTATGTGTGCTTGACCTTCTTCAATCCTTAATCTATATTCTCATTTGGACAACTGAACTCATACATAGAGCATAGTTTGAGTTTCCTGTTTCAATCTATTCCTAGACTAAACATTCTCTGTTAAGCTAATTGACCACATCATTCCATTAAAACAAGAGTCCATTACTTTATTGCCATTAAACCTCTTACGAGAAGGTTTCAAAAACATAAATGAAATTCTGTAGGCAAATAGCTTAGCTTTTGAGCTATGTGACTAATCTATATACTTTTATGGAAACCTATTCTGTTAAGGAACTTTAGGGATTATAAAAGGACGAGAAAGATCGAAGATGACTTGAAGGGTAGGAGTGTAAAAAGATATGAAAAATCTAGATTTAGGGAGAAAGGGAATTCATATGGACAACCACTGAGACTAATTTATTGGTTCATATTGCCGACCTCAATTTTTTTTTGGGATTAATGCTTTGACATTGTTGTGTTTCGGAAATCTTCTCAGAAAAGGTTTAGCTTTATGCTTGTTTTCATGGTGGACATATTTGTTACCTATATTTTAAAAGAATTATATTATTTATTATTTTCTTATCTGGATTGGTTTTATTATATTAGATTGACATGATTTCATGTATCCCTTGTCTCGTTTTCTTGAACTTAATATATGCTTTTACCTTTTGTGGGAACTAATATTGTAACTTTTTTCCATCCTCTGCCATCTAAAAAGAATAAGAGAAAACTTAGAAGCGTAACTCTAGGAGTGGACAGGTCATTATTGAATCATCATTTTGTTTCTTTGAAACAGCCCCTGGCAATGAAGAAGACTGGGCTGCCAAAGCAAGGGCGTGGGCTTCTGCCAGATCTGAAAGGGAAGATCAGTATCCACAGTTGCAGTATACGTCAGTGGCACTTCAAGATGAACCACCCCAATATGCAAACCAATATGTGGCGGAGCCTCATTATCAAGACATTCAGCAAACTTCAATGCCTACTACTAGTTTTCAGAATTATCAAGGACCTGTTGCACCTTTAAATAGGCCACCAATGGTTCATCAGCAGGAGCCTGCACCCATCAACTCATATGCTTCAGATGCACATTTTTCATTTGCTGCTAAGGATGGAGCTCTTGGTGGAGATATGAGCTCTACGTTTCCTGGCCATCAAGGCCCAGCAAGTTCTATAGTTCATCAGCCGGAGGTACCTTCTAGTTATTCTTCTGTTCCAGGTAATACTTCACTTGGAATTTTGTGTTTTCGTGTGAAGTCGCTCACATGATTCGTTATGCCTAAAGTTACGAAAAGATTTGCTAGTCAACTCCTAGCCACAGCTTGTCTAATCACTTCTGAGTTTGTTTCTTAGTACCTTATGAGAGCTTTTAGATTACCGAACTTTAGAGCTTTTTGATTAATTTGAAATTTGAAATATCTATGTTTCTAGGATGGCCTTTGTTTTAAGAGATGCATACAAGTTTTGTAGAGCATATGGATTTTCTAGCTACACTGTTTAATGGCTAAAATTCTTATGATTCTCTCTATTCTGGTAATATGTGAAGAGTAGTTTTGCATCTTAGCATGCGGAGTTTTAGCAAATTATGAATGCATGCTATTCAGTTATTGTGCATATTTTGATGCATATTATCATCAAGATACACACTTATTTCTGGAAAATGTGGCAGGTAAGGAGGATGGCTCACAGGGACATCAAACATTGCTGCCTGCTGATATTAGGTCAGTACCAGCCGATCATGCTCACTTTGCATATGGAAACCATTCAGTGGATCCGATGGATCAACCTCTTAATTTTGCGTCAAGACTCAGTCATGAAAATGACCCCAAGATGAAGTCCGGCTATCCTGATTCACCAGGACCAGTAAGAGCAAACGACGCTGTTTCCACTGCGTCTTCTTTGCATGCTTGGACAACTCCAGTTGCACCTGGTGCACCTTATCCACCTGCATTTCCATTAGCCCCACAGGTTTTGATTTCTTTTGCCACTTCTAATTATATACTCTTAATCTCTTTACAACTGTACTGGATTGTATAAGAGCTGAACTATGGGATTATTGCAGCATGATCCATCTATAGATGTACCTCCATTTCCGGGACAACCTGCCCCATTATTTGGAAGAGGCCCAAGCTTTCAGTCTGGAGTTCCATCACCTGTTGGTTTGGGTGCAGGGAGTTCTCATCATCCAACTGCAGCTTTTCCTGCTGATGCATATGGATCTTCTTTGGGCTCTGAACGTCCTAAGAAGGTATTGCTTTGTTCTGACATTGACACCCATCTTTTTTTTGTTCATAAAATGGATATTGATATCTGCTCCTTTTCTTTTTCTTTTAGGCTGCAGTTCCTAATTGGCTAAGAGAGGAGATAATTAAGAATAAAACTACAATTCCAACTTCCGCACCAGGGCCCTTTAAAGATGGAAGTCAATCAAATGAAGATGAAATAATTAGCAAGTTCAATGCAAAGGGTGATCAGGCAGACAGCAAAAGCATGGATTCAGCCAGGTCAACTGAAGAAGAGGATGATGATGATGATGATGTATGTGATGTAATTTTGTTGTAAGTAGGTTAACTTGTTGGGATTATGGTGGTATTGATATCAAGTTGTTTCCTTTCTTTTAGGACTATGAAGCACAGAAAACTGCAGCTATAAATCAGGAAATTAAGCGTGTTTTGACAGAAGTTCTCTTGAAGGTTGTGTGGATTTTTTTTAGTTACTTTAATGTTCTCTTATCTCTGTTTATTGACTCTCTCTATCTCTATCTCTGTCTCTCTTTTGCTGTTTATAGGTGACAGATGAGCTTTTTGAAGACATTGCCACAAAAGTACTGAATGAAGATGATCCTACTGTTGACGGTAATTATTTTGATTATTGCATGTGTAATTTGTTTTGGTGTTGCCTGTTCTGCTTTTACCTGACTTTTGGCCCTTCTGAATGGTGCTTTCTTAAACAGCTGAGGTTAATCCTGAGAACAATAGCTCCGTTCATGAGGCATCACCACCAGCTCCAGCTCCTAAAGCTACTGCAAAGGTTCTCATTCCAATTAAAGCAAAGGAATCTGAGGGACATGCTAGTAGAGAATCCAATTCTGGTACACATGGAAATGTTTTAGGTCTTGCGAATTATGACTCTGATGATGACGATGAAGTCCAGACTCCAATTGTTTCCGGTTCTGGTGCTGGTGACAATGGTCATCAACAGTTAGAAGCTGAAGATTCTAGGAAAAATGTGGTAGCTGCTGAAGGTGATCGTAGAAATGGAAGTTCAGTTGGGGCCGAAAGCAGCCTAAACCGTGATCCTCCAGCTTTCAATGAGCATGGGACTGTCAAGGATTTGGATGATGAGGCTCATCAAACCTCTTTTAGAAGCTCCATGTCTCTGGATAAGAAAGCTGATGATGTTAATGGTGAATCTATTGTTAAGTCAACAGATAATGGTCGTAAGTCAAGCTTTAGTAGGCCTGATATTGCCAATGAGAAAGAAAATTCAAGAAAGTCAACCAAAGATGATTCTCAGGAAAAAGAGGCTAAAAGACGTGACAGACATGAAAGTAAGAGAAGTTCATCCGGTAGGGACAATCGCAAGGGGTTAGAGAGTGGTAAGGAAAGGGAATCTGAGAGGGAGGAGACTCATATTAGACAAGATGAGAAGCGTCAAAAAAAGGATAAAACTGAGGATTATAATACCTCTAGAGAGAAGGTGAAGGAGCAAGATGATAAACGCATGGAGAAAGTAGATAAACACGAGGAGAAAGTAGATAAACGCGAGGAGAAAGTAAAGGGATCTGATTCTCGAAAAAAATCTTCTCATCCTGAAGATAAGGATGGCAAAAGAGATCGGGAGAAAGACAAGAAAAGAAGCAGTAGAGATGACACAGATAAGAAAAGAGAGAGAACAAAGGATGCAAAAAGTGACAAATCAAGACACAAATCAAGTGATGCAAGTAGACAAAGACGGCAACGTTCCTCCTCAGTTGGAAGAAGGGGTAGAAAAATTGTGGAAAGCACGGATGGCTCAGATAATGAAGCCTCTGATGACTCTAAAAGGTTGGTTATATATCTCGCCTGTTTCCTTCTCTGTCACCGGTACAGGCCAGTTAATGTCAATGACAGTATTCTGTTCTATTCTGCAGGAAGGTTCATTCAAAAAGGCGTAATATGTCCCCATCCCCTGTCAGGTCTAGGCCAAGGTATGTACCAAGTGAATCTTATTATTTGTTTGCAAGTTAACAGCGTATCCACTTTTTTCTTATTGATCTTTGACATATACTCCTCCATCCCAGCCATTTTGCTTCCTTTTTTTCATGAATTTGTAAATAAAGGCCAAATAACTTTTTTTATAAAGGTTTTTTGCACCGAGATGTCACTTTGAGCAATTTGGGTAGCGTTTCGTGGTGATTGGAGTCGGACGTTCCCAAATCGCGGAACGTGGCCATGTTCCACGTTCCATGTAACTATGACGGAGACTAAGAAGTTGGCTATAATGGGTTAAGTAGTGGGGTATTTTGAAATGAGAGAAAGAATATAGAGTAAAAGAGGTGGGGGTCATTGGGGACTGGGGAGGACTAAAATGGAAAATGGTGCAATTTTGTGGGACAGGGGAGTATTAGGTTACTATTCTCTCATTGCTGGCATGGCTATTTAAGGGTGTGCATGTGATAATGTTGATGGGCTTGAAAGATCTAGATGATAGATATCCAGTGCTTTTTCTTTGAAGGATTTCCTATTGTTTAATGAGTGATTCATATATGATAGAGCGTATGTAACTTGATTCTATATCTGAAAAGTTTAAGGAGAAAAGTTTTTGTGCTTAGCTAAAGATACAAGCCAATAACTTTTCGAGCTTATTCAAGTATTTAAGTGTAGTTGCAACTTTGTCTTTTATGGAGACTTGTTATTGTCCTTTTTAAGATGTCTTCTTGGTCCTTCTATTGAACATGGTTCACTTTTTTGATTACTATATGATGTTTTAAATGCATTTTTTGTGCTTGGATAGTTGGATTCCTGTTTTGTTTCTCTTTCTTACTACTAATGTGATTTTGTTAGCAAAGTAGTTTGGTCCAAAAATATACTTGTGAATCTTAACTCTTACTACCTGCACCACTTCTCAAATTAAAGGGAGAAAGAAGGGGGTGCAAGTATTAAGATATGGAGGAAGAATTCAAGTTACATAGAAAAGTCTCTTGTTTCTTCAATGTCATAGTTCTTTCTTATGTGCTATTATCTAATATGAATTAATTAAGTTGATGTGTTTACAAATTAAGCTTTTCTTTTGTTCTTTGTGGCTATATTTGTGGCCTTGTGGGTCAGTAAAATAACGAAGGGAACTTAACTTTGTCATCTTCCAAGGAATTGGAACTTTTTTTACCTTGTTCTTTTGTTGTCATGTCACATAATCATTTGAGCATTCCTATTGTAGATGCTGTCCACTTTTCTCAGTAATATTTCTCTTCTTATTTTCAGAACACTCTTTCCTTAACACTTTGTTTGGATAACAATGTACGAGGGAAAAGGAAAGGAAAGGAAAGGAAGGTAGGGAAGGGAAAGGAAGGGGTGAGAATAATGAGCAAAGCTTCCTTTTTTGTTAAGGAGGGATGGGAAGGGAAGGGAAGAGAAAACTCATTTACCTTCTAAATCTTTTCACTTTTGGAGAGATTTGTCTAGAGAACCAAATCCCTTTAAAATTAATCTCCTCCAAAATTGTTTAAAATAAATCCCTTCAAATTTCTTCCTTTCCTCTTACTCCGATTCCTCTCATTCCAAACATAGTGTTTAAGTTTTTACGCATTTGATGTTGAGAAGCACATGACATTAAAATGAAACTACCTCTTTATGAACGGAGCAGAACTTTATTAATCACCAATGCATTGTAGTATATCTTTGGGGGATCATGTACTTTCCTCAAAGGAGAATCATGGAGATGTGTGTGTTCGTTCCTTCTCAGTTCGATCTTTTTTCGTTTCTCTTGTGGGTATTAAAATTTCTATACTTAGCATATTCTTTTATCGCTTCTTCTCATTTGCCTAATGTTACCATTGGTTGCTCGTTGTTATTGTTAACAACCCTACTATTGGTCTTTTTGTTGTTTCTACTGTTACTAGTGCTACTATTGTGGTTGTGAGTTATGTTTTGTAACTATGTTATAATTATTTGTATCAATCTTTCTTAATATAAATTATTTGTTTGGTGAATTTAGAATGTTCTTTCGACTGAACTAATTTATATAAGGGAATAATGTTGCCTATGTTTGCATTTTGCTTTCCTTTGGGGACCCTTTCTTTCTTACATGTAGAGTCGTTTGAAACCATCTCTCTAATAGTCTTCTCATAGCTGAGACAGGTTAGGGTTTCTTTTTTTTGCATTTATGGTGCTGATGGTTTACTGGTCTTTGCCTCTAGTTACTGCCAGGTTTAATTTGAACCATATTCCTGGATATAGTACGTGATAAAGCGGTTATTTAGAGCATGAGTCAAAGTTTTGTGAAATGTACTATAATTAAATGAATATGTTGCAATATTAATGTTTTAAAAATAATTTTAATTCAGCTTTGGCTTGGTGTTCATTGTGTATGGACAATTAACTTCCTAAGTGCTTCATTTCTGACGATTTGCGTAGGAAGGGTGGGTATTTATCTGGTGTTTTTTTCCATGCGAGTATGACATTAGTATACTCGTTTTCTTTGTTAATTAGTAAATTTATGTGTCAAGGGCTCTTTGCTCATAGTGAATAAGCATGAGTATCATGTCCTGCATTTGAAGTCATTGTTCATGGGATCAGTATAATGGATGTTTTTATTTTTAGACGAGTTTCGCGGTCTCCTCATAGCAAGCATTCACAGCGCAGGCATTCTCCTTACTCTTCTCTTGACGATAGCAGGTATGCTTTGGTGTTATTGTGTTAAATTTGAAGTTTCTTTTAGTGACACACACACACACACACATATATATATATATATATATATATATATATATATATATTTATAAGTTCCAGTGAGAACCAAGCTTATATATTGAACCGTGAGAACCAATCTCCCTAACAAAAATGTTTTACTTTTTTTACAGAAAAAGTGTTACTTTTAGACAAAAAAATGTTACTTTTGTTTTAAAAAAAAAGCTGGACTCTAACAAAAAAAGTGTTACTTTCAGAAAAAAATTATTTTTTTCAAAAAAACAAACATATTATAAAGTAACACGTTTTTTTCTGAAAAGTAGCACCTTTTTATGTAAAAAGTAACATGTTTTTATGAGTTTTTTTCAGAATTTTTTTCTTGAAATAACATGTTTTTGCTTAATAGTATCACAAAACACAATAACACCTTTTAGCCTAAAAGTAACACTTTTTTTATAAGGCAAATTGATTCTCACGGTTCTCATATAAAGATGGTTCTCACTGGAACTTCTTCATATACATATATATATATATATATATATATATATATATATATATATATATATATATATATATATATATATATATATATATACATATTCCATCACGGCAATGACATAAATGGCTTCCACATAAGTGGGGTTTAGGGGGTTGGATGTACACAAGTACACAACCTTGCCCATTAATGATAACAAAAGTTGTTGATTGATCCTTGGTAGCAAATTTCATCAGCATTTTCATACATAAATAAAAAGTGCACGTGATTTAATGAATTAACCCTAGGCAAAAGAGAGTGCTTCTAGTTTATCCGGGGACAAGCAAGTGGCATAAATTCATAGTCCCGTTGTTTCTAAAACAAAAGGCCACCTGTAGCGTTTATCTTACAATTTATGGTGTTTTTATTAGATTCTTGATTAAGGTTGCTGATAAAAGGTAACTTTAGAAAGTTCTTCAGTAAAATTTTCCGTATTTTGGATGTAGCTCATCATTTTAGCTCTGATCTGAAAATGTGGCCTAATTTTTGGGAATGAAGAGAATGTTGGAATTTAGATTAGGCAAAGGTGGCAAATGACAAACCAACATTAGAAGAGCAAAGTGTACTAGTTTACTAATACAGATAAAATTAGGTGAAAGGTAAAGTGTAGTTAATTTTAAAACTTCACAAATTGTCTTAACTTTTATCTATTCAGGGGTAGGAGGTCGAGGTCGAGGTCCCGATCACCAGTTCATCGACGTAGATGAGCAAATCAACAGTGATGAAGGTCGGTTGCAGTGTTTCATCTGTCCGGATTCTGGCAGTGGCAGGTTCCAATATGCTGTGTCATGCAGGATGAACGTGTATTTGGAGTACTAAATATTAGCCGGTGTTCTCGAATTCTTCAAGCTTTTGGTTACTGCTGAAATCTAGATGCAGAGCAGGTGAGATGTCCAGGATGCATTCTTCGTTTGCGTACGTCTGTCGATATCAGTATTCCGTGTAGCTACAGAGACAAGAGGTGGTTGTAGCTACAGATTTCAGATTGATCAATAGGTATTGGTGTGTTTCTCCATGTGCCTTTAGGTTTGTATTTTCTTAAATATTGCAACTAATAGGCATTTTTGCCTTTTTCTGTTTATTTTGGGATTTTACTTCTATTAGTAAGTTGTATGTTGTACTAGTTTTTGACTCGTGTTTCATTATAGTAATTTTGTATTTTCTTAGTTAACTAGGTACATACTCGTGCTAAGCACGAAATCATAAGAATTTTTGGAAAAACATACGACAAAAATTGGACATTAAAGATTGTTGTAGAAGAGAAAAGAAGCATTAATGGAAAAACATGAGGCAAAATTAAATATGGGTTAAATTAATTAAGCAAATCAATGCAATAAGATTAAATTTAAAAACTACCTAAAATAACTTAATGGTATGTTTGGGAATGATGATTTCATTTGCAAATATGGATTTGACATGAAGTTAGTGTTTGGCAATAACAAGAATTTAAATTTGGATTTGAGTCAAATCTACCAATGTTGTAAAAGTAGTTAATTAAAATGAGGATTTGAGAATGACACCTCAATCCTTGTCATTTCAAATTCTTCATTATGATTTCATCATTGAAATCCACAATTTGAAATGAAATGTGTGTTTTCAAACGCATTCTAAGTAAAATTAGGCGGGAAAATAATTTTTAAAATTGCGACACTTTTCACATTCTTCTATTATTTTAGTAGAATTTATGATTTATGATGATTCAAATAGTTTAAGTGATGGAAATTAATTCAAATAGTTTAAGTGATGGAAATTAATTCAAATAGTTTATTAGTGATGGATTCTAATTGGACACTGTGAAATGAACTCGAAGTTTAGCATATCAATTAGCATTTTTATTTTACTTCAATTTAAATAAATTTGTGTTAATAGGCTTTTGGAATGATATCTCAAGTCGTGTTAATTTCGCTTTTTGAGTACATGTAAATATCTTAACAAACTAATTTTAATTTCTATGCATGAGTTATTTTGCATTAGTTTGTGTCGTCATTTTTTATTAATTCATTCAGACCTTTATATATTTAAATCACTTTTTCTTATATAATTCTAACTCAATCAAAGGTTGAATTTTGAAATCTTAATTCTTATAGCTTTGCTTAAGATATGTCTCGTCTCTCAAGAGACTATAACGATATTAAAAATCTTCTTTTTTAAGAGTATTTTTCTAGATATTTGCTTGGATAAAGTAATTTCTCCTCAATAGTAATTAACGTAAAAAGAAATCACTCTTCAAGAAAATATCCAAAAGAATGCTCTTTATTGAGATTGGTTAATGAAGGTTTCTACTTTCTAATGTCCGCATAGGTCAAATATAGCCTAAAAATATAAATCTTTTAATTAATACTCTTGAACAAGTACTACAATTTATTTTGAGCTACTTCATTAATGTCATGTTTGGAAACGATGATTTCATTTAGAAATTTTGGGTTTAGCACGAATTTATTATTTGACAAATTAAAAAATTTTAAATTTGAATTTGAATCAAATTTCATCGACTTCAAGTAGTTAGAGTTAATAATTTAAAAATGACTACTCAAACCTTATCATTCTGAAATTCTTCATTTATTATTTCATAATTAAAATCCGTAATTTGAAATGAAATACCTACTCCCAAACATTACATAAAGTGATTTACTTCTCTACTTAAAAATCTATTTGTGTTCCATGGGGCATGGATGATTCAAGTATATGCTTGAGCTCCATATAATTTCCTAACTTTACTTTTATCTACCATTTCTTTGTAATACACTATCTAAGTATTGCTTTAATTTTCTATAATTCGATTTATCTTTAACAAAAAAATATAATCACATAAGATATTAGATTTATCTTTATATGTAATTTCAATAAATAAACTTTTCATAATATGTATTCATATACAACAAAAAATATAAACACTAAATAAATTATCATAACTATTTTGAAAACACAAATTGTTGCGAGAGATATTCTCTCCGAAAGACGCATTAAATATATGGGTTGAATAACCCAATTAATTAAAATTAAAGAGAACATAAGAATATGGACTTTATATTTTGATGTCGAATCTTTAAGAGATAGTCTCTCATAAAAATAGTTGTTTTGTAAAAAATAAGTAACTAAAAAACATAACAACATTTACAAGTTACCACAAGAATTTGATTTTCACACATACATAAAATAATTATCAGGCAGTCTCCTGAGAGACCGTCTTTCTAAGAGACGTCTTTCAGGCTCAATCCATAAAAGCTTATTGTTTACATTTACTCTATATTTTCCCTAATGGGTCAACCCAATTAGAGATAGTCTCTCAAGGAGACTGTCTCACAAGAATTTGTGAATAATTATTAATTAAAAATTTTCATTTTTTTTTCTTTTGAGTTAATTAAAAATTTTCGTTTCATTTGACGTGTAGGTGTAGTTGAGAGATTAAAAAAATAATTATTAGATCATTATTCCATTAATGTGCTTTTAGTTTTTCTCAAGGAAACGGCCAATTTTGGGGTCAATTTCTTCATTTGCAAGTTCCCTAAAAAATTAAATCTGCGAGGGGTGAGATTGAGAAGCACACCATTTGATCTCACAAGTCACAAGGAAGGTACACTTACACTACCTTCCCAACTTCCAATGGATCCGTTAATGGTGGTGGGGAGTTCCCCACACCCATTAACCATTAACGTGTTTGGTACTTTTCCACTTCCCTCCTTTTCCCTTATATTATACAAATTGTACTGTTTTCATTCCTTTTGTTTCAATACAATTTGTTTACAATTTCATCATGTCATCCATCTCCATTGTTACTTTGAACTTCAGCAAGGTAAACTGGGTTCAATTCGGATATCTGAATTGTCTTAAACTAATATACAGTGCCTTTTTTTTTATTGATTTTTGTTTGATTTTTTTTGAATTTGTAGGGGTTGAAATTGGGGCTATGTTCAATTTGGTTATCTGGGTTTCTTCTAATTTGCTTCTCATTTTGTGCAACTCAGTTCTTGCCTTCTGTTAAAGTTGAAATTACAAAACCAAGAATTTTTTACCCAACAAGTTTAGTAGATTACAAGGGTACTCCCAATATAACCATTTTTAGTGCTCCTAGTCCTTTTAATGGCTCTGTTGTAAGAAGACAGGATCTTGCTGTTCGATCATGGCTTGAATTATCTCCGAACATCAATATTGTGCTTTTTGGGAATCACCCATCTCTTCATTCATTTGCTTCTTCCTTTGGCTCTCGAGTTCGTGTTGAATCTGAAATCGATTTCTCGTAAGTTTCCATGCTCTTTTTTTGTGTTTATGGAGCTGAATTGTTAAAAGCATAGCCATCACATTGTGTCGGCCTCATCGTAATGGTTTTTAATTTACCTTTGAGTATAAACAACCGAATTTTAGGCCATCTTAAAGGATATGTTTATGGTTTTGACCAATATTTGAATCCTCCTATTCCATTGGGATTGCTACCATTGCCACAAAAAGCTTTCACATAAAAGAGCAATTGTAGCAATTTCAACGGGGTAGAGGAGTATATGACAATCGCATTATTGCATCACCATTTAGTTATCGCATAACTTAGAAGCATGAGGTTTTACGGTGAGTTTACAAAATCATCTAATTCAAAATGATGATAGATGTGAAAGCAATCTCTTTGTTACGGCGGAGTAAGGTTGTGTACATCAGACTCTACTTTTTGCGCTTGTCGTTGAAGCAACGCAGTGTACTTGGTTTTGTGATTATGTTTTTTTGTGATTGTATTAGGTTGAATATCAGGACTGAATATGCTATATATACCATTGTGGATTTATTGATTGTTAGCACACTATTAAAAACTTTTCTACTTGGTTATTTGTTAATACCAATGTGTGTGCAAATGCAAATATTTCTTATGTTATTATTGTGGAATTAGAGAATTCTCGTGGAAAACAACCGTAACTTATCTATTGTTCATGTAGCCGACTTCAATGATATGGCCTAAATATGGACTTTGAAATCATAACTTCTTGGGATGTCTGTATAGTTTGAATCAAATGTGTTCATTACTTATTGCTACTGGAACTTACTTAAACACGGTAACCTAAATATGTAAATCGGAGAAATTTGTGACATATCCTATGTGTCTTCCTTGTAGATTTCTAAATATCCCATTCTTCCATTCCATGGTTGCTAGAGCAGAGTCATCCTCATCTGATATTTCTGTTCTTATTCATCCTGAAACCGTGCTCCTTCCAGACTTTGTTTCCACTCTAACACATGCGTATGAGCTTGATCATGATTGGTTCCTCATTGCCAACTCAAAAATAAGCCCTTTCTCTCCGTTCTCTTCGGATGAAGTTGGGAGACAATGGATACGAGAAGATCGTAAACACATTCCACTGCAGAAGGTATGGGAGAACCATGTATAGTTTCAAAGTGGGCTATAAAACAATGCAATTGAATTTTTTTATCTATTCCATCAGTTGCAGGAGGTTCCTGCTCAGACCTGGCAATGGGATAACTGCAAAAATAGGATGCTCATGGCATGGAAAAACACGGATATTCCCTTACATATGGGTGTTCTCCCTTCCTTTTTATACGGGAAAGGCCTACACAACCATTGGTTCGTCAATGAAGTATATCATTCCAACTATAGATTTGTGTTTGATGCAAGTTGGACTATCTCAAATATTCATTTACCTGATTCAGATCATCACGAATCTACTCAATCTGCTAGTGTGTGCACCAATCGGTCAGATACAAAGGACTGGGAGTATTATAATAATCTTCAACTTGGGGAATTATATGGCTTGTTTTCTTCTCAACAAGTTGATTTTTCTGATTTCATAAAGCTCGTGAAGTGCGGTAGGCAATTTATGTTTACCGACAAAAACCAGAATATCGTTTATTCACCTGAACATCGTAGCTCAAGTATATTCTTGAAGGGCCGTATTATGCTATCTGGAAGGACAAAGAAATTAATCAATTGTCTTGCTGATTTCGGCACATCGGCTTGGACTATGAATAGCTCTCATAAAAGCAAGATGAATGCTTCCATGCTGCTGCATCTTCCATATGACTTGGAAATGCTCTTGTCTATTCGAGCTGATGAGAACAAGACTGTTGTACTTGCTGTTGCTGGATACAGCTACAAAGACATGTTAATGAATTGGGTTTGCAGATTGCGGCACCTTATGATTAATAACTTTCTTGTTTGTGCCCTTGATGATGAAATATACGAGTTCTCTATCCAACAGGTATATAATTGCTCCTTTTGTCGTTCACCTATAGATCCTGTACTGTACCCCTTATTTCTTTCTTACTCGTGTACTATTTTAAATTCCCTATATTGTGATGCGTTCTAATTGTCAAGAAATATGTTTGCGCATTATTTCAGCAGGGGATCCCAGTTTTTAGGGACTCATTAGCTTCGAGAAACACCAGTTTTGATGATTGCCACTTTGGGACTAAGTGCTTTCAAAAGGTCACCAAGACAAAGTCCAGATTGGTTTTGCGGATTTTGAAGCTGGGATACAATGTACTTCTAAGTGATGTTGATGTATACTGGTTCAAAAATCCGATACCTTTGCTTCAGACTTTTGGTCCTGCGGTTCTTGCTGCACAATCTGATGAATACAATCTAACAGGTAATCTAAAAACCGTTTGTTGGTGTTTTTACTTATATTATAATACCAGGTGTAGCAAGAACTTTCTAGAAAATTCTTTGGTCAATGAACAAATAACAATGTTTGCTTTTCGCCCAATGTATGCTCATCTGCTGAAATGCGTTAACAACTCAAAAATCTAATTCAAATTTCTTCTTCTAGTGCCAATCAATTTACCGAGGCGCTTGAACTCTGGTTTCTATTTTGCTCGGTCTGATGATTCAACAATTACTGCCCTAGAAAAAGTGGTCAAGCATGCCATGACTTCAGACCTATCTGAACAGCCAAGTTTTTACGACACTCTATGCGGTCTTAATGGCACAAATCGCGTTGGAGACAACAAATGCCGGGAACCCAGAACAAATCTTACTGTCCAGTTTCTAGATAGAAACCTCTTTCCTAATGGAGCTTACCAAAGCTTGTGGGCTGAAAGAAATGTTCGAGAAACTTGTGCGAAAAAGGGATGTTATGTTCTTCATAATAATTGGATTAATAGTAGATTAAAGAAGCTAGAACGTCAGATACATTCAGGTCTATGGGACTATGATATTAGCTCAAGGATGTGCTTGCATAGCTGGCAAAGAATGTAGGTGATAAATTTCACCTGAAGTGCAGTAAACTGCAGAGTTTTGGTTCTTGAACTTTTATTTTCACATGAGTTGAACCAGTGTGACATAATTCGCTAGCTCACTCGCAATTTGCTCAAAATGGCTTTAAAATAGCCCAAAACCGACCCCAATTTCACAATTTGCATAGCTGGGAAAGAACGATGCTCGTTGAGATATGCTAAAAGAGCTGTTTGAACGGTGCTAAAGGAAAGATGCTAAGTAGGGATAGCCGGATAGGTCATGAGTTTTTCATGATGCTTTTTCATGGAGGAGTGTCTGAACCATGTCTGATTGTTGCATAGATTGTATTACATTGAATGTCTACATGATCCGTTATCAATCAAGAATCATTTCTGGGAACTTGATGGTTTCGGTGGAGAATCTTGCTTCAAATGAAAGTTCTGGTCATTGGAATTTTATGGAAGGATGTAATACTAATTTCTTTCTTGTCTAATTAGAAGTTGCTTTTATGGTAACAGCTGGTAAAGGTAAAACATCGTCCGACTTGAGCAAGTTCAGTGGATCATCCAGTATGTTACGGTATGTCAATTTTCATCTTTCCATTAATTTGAAATCAATTTTTGTCTATAACTCTACGACTACAACGCTTATGCATATGCCTTGTATAGTCAGTGCGTGTTAATCACTTTATGTATATGCTCATTTGCTTCTAGTTGGCACGCCTTTTATGTACATCTGATGTTGATTAAGGTGTTGGCATGATATCAATTTTCACTATTTGGAGGAAACTGGCTTTCATCGAGTTTTTGCACATCTCTCACTGTACTTTTTATCGTGCTTTCTGAATCGTAAGCTGAAAGACTTCCGAAGATGTTATATGAAGTCCGTTCAAGTTTGCTATATCCATACAATATTCCTACCTGTATCTGGTGATGTTTCTTGAAATTGCTTGTAGGCACTGTTTTGGCTGGTTCATATACATTAGTATGTCCAATTAAAGTCGTCCAAACTTGACCAGATTAGCTGAAACCGAGTATGATTCGACCCAACCCGAAATTAACATCATGTCAGATTATCCAAATATTTACACACACAAGATTCGAAGTTAACCTGATTTGAAGGGTCATACCTGAAGCCGCTCAAACACCCGAGTGCACACCTCTATGTCCAATAAGAGATTATTCTTGTCTATTTGCCCATCCTTTTCTATTTATATATCTAAGTATAGAAATAAAATATGCTATAAGAGGTTATTAAAAAAAATTAAAGAAAAAATGGATTCTTGATTTCCAATTCCAATAAGAGATTGCTACTAAGAAAAACATTTTGTTCTCACTTACAAAACCAAAAATTTCTCAGTTCAGTCTGATATGCCAAAATGGTGAATGTTATTGAATTAGGTTCATAATACACATGATAAAACCTTGGTCAAGATTGCGGTATATAAAACTGCAAGTATTCCTCCAACAGGAATTGTCACAGCCCAAGAAGTGACAATCTCCTTTACTGTTTCTGCTCTGACACTATTTAGCCCTCGGGCGAAACCTACCCCCATTACAGCACCCACTAGCGTATGAGTACCCGAGATAGGCAACCCTAGCTTTGACGCAAAGAGAACCACTGATGCTGCTGCAAACTCTGCAGCAAACCCTCTAGTTGGTGTAAGTTCCGTGATCTTCTTTCCAATCGTTGAAATCACTCTGTAACCCCACATCATAAGACCCGCTACGATTCCAAATCCTCCCCACGCAAGAACATCTGTTGGGATATATATCTGAGTTCCGGCACTAGTACCATTTTGGAGTATCGATAATGCTGCTGCCAGGGGACCGATAGCATTAGAGACATCGTTTCCACCGTGGGCAAATGACATGAAGCAGGCAGAGAGAACCTGCATGTATCCAAACACACCGTACACTATCTCCAATTGGGTTCCTGTAGGGCCTGCAAAATTAGCAAGGAGACCGGCATTCTTTTGCTCCGGATGATCAGAATGGTGGTCATCTATGTGTTGGGTTTGATTCGATGAGTTTGATTTTGCAAGTAGGTGGCCTAATTGTATGTTGATCATCCGGTAGACAATAAGTGCTCCAACGAAGCCGCAACCCAATGCCTGAACTATAGCCAATGGTAGAGTGCTGCTAAGAGGTAAGGCTACAAAAGATATTGCTGTTACACCAATGAATACTGCAACTGGTGCTGCTGCAGCTGCAGCCTGTCCTGGATTTTCAGCACTGTAAACAAACTAGACAAGCATACCAGTTAGTTTTGAGTTCTTAATCCGTGCGAATTTCTAGGGCGCATCTACCACTATTTTTACCAAAAAAATATTAATTTATACAACTAAATATCTAACAGCTACAATTCACACGTTCCCGCGCAACAACCTTGCATTGAACAACCCTGGTGTTAGCAAGATTCGAGCAGGTTCGTCTAGGGGATTATCGTGCATAAATTGGATTTTATATCTGTTTTTGAGGTGGCATGAAAATTACGTACCCTTCGGATACATTTGTACACGAGAAATGACATGGCTGCTCCTAGGACAGGTGAAAAAATCCATGAAGAAGCAACCTTTGCCAGTGAGCTCCAGAAGACAGCATTAGCTCCTCCATACACAAGTCCAAACCCAACCATTGATCCTACTATGCAATGAGTTGTTGAAACTGGCCAGCCGTAAAAGGATGCTACCTGTGTTGAAAAAATGTAGGTTGTTAATCCTCAGAAAGTTAACTGCATTATGTTCATGTTTTCCCCAATACTGATTATATCTTACAATTCACGTACGTATTCGATGAATTAAAGATTTAGGTCTTTTGATTTTGGATTATACTTAGATTATAATCAAATGAGTCGTCAAATATGTACACTTTTATTTATGTAAGGTTTAAATGATGTTTGCTATCAAGGTTAAATCAGAAACAACCTTTTGTTGTGTTACTAACATGGGTAAGGTTGCATACATCTGACCTCCTAATTCTCAACAGAGGGTATTCATTTGATGACATTTTGGTAATGACATGGAATAAAATGTCATTATGGTTTGAAGAGCTTTGTGAAGATTCAGATCCCACAAGCACAAACATAGGAGTTATTTTTGCATCTACTCAAGGAAAAGTTCATAAAAATTAGTGCCTTAAAATTAGTGGATTAGTGGGATTAGATAATACTATCAGGATCAATTCATGAAGATGTGCTTTTATTTACTTCATTGCAAGCATATGATAATTGGACTTGACATATATAGACAAATACTCGAGGTAAAATGAAGAGTCTGAATAACATGAATGGGCCCTAGTCGTTGAGTTTGTATGTGAAGGAAAACAATAATAGAACGTTTGGTTATTGGTATTATATTGTGGTAATGGCCAATGAGAATGAGTTTTAGTTTTAGTTTTCCTTAAATGTGTTGTCATTCCCATGGCAGTGGAGCTCTCGACCTCACATCTATCTTTCTTCATAATTTTCATTACCACCTAATACTACATTTTTAAGTGGTAATAGATATGAATGAATGCTGTAAAGAGAAACAATGATTAGAGGAGAACAACCATGATCATAAACTCTGTCAAGTAGTTTTTGTAGCTAAGTCATCAAATTTTCAATACCATTTCTGCCATTTAATACCAACAGCTAAAACGGGTTGTTACTCTGTTTTTGTAGCATTCAACTACTTTTATTAGTCAACTTCATGTGATATAGTTTGTTCCAAGGAACCATGATTATATGAAACCAGAGAATCTGAGAGAAGTTGGAATATTAACCTGTAGCCAGGTACCAGCAGCTGCAAGGGAAGATAAAAGTCCTGCAAACAGCAATGTATCCTTCCCTTGAAACACATTCGCTACAAGAATGCCGTTCTGCATTGTGCTAGTAACATGTTTTCCCGTCAAAAGTGCCCCAGAAAACTCCAACACAGCAGCCAACAGAACAGCCTTTCGAATCGTCAGAGCCCCCGAACCAACAGATGTTCCGAAGGCATTCGCTACATCGTTTGCCCCTATATTCCAAGCCATGTAAAACCCTAAAAGCAAAGTAGCATAGGAAAGCACCTTAGTCTTAAGGGGCGTCCCGACTCCAATTGATTGCATAAACAAAGGAAATATAAGAGCAGCAAAGGCTATGCATACTGATATAGCAAGTGCTGTTGTTGATGATATGTTAAATGCTTTAGCCATTCCTGATAATCTTTTTGATTTCTCTTTACCCTGATCATGATGATGATGATCTTCTACATTATGATGTTGATGAGTGGTTATGATTTCTTCAGGTTGTTGACCATCTGCATCAGCAAAGGAAGATAAAGAAGCTAAAGGGTAAGTAAATTTTGAATTTCTAAGCCTTAAAATTGGATTAGTGGGTTTAATTGGTGGAATCTGAAGCTTAAACAAAAACCCATCTTTGTTTTCTTTGTTTAAGTAATGGTAATGACACTTAGGAAGGTATGTTTTAGTTGTTATTGTGTTTCTGGTTGAAGATAAGAGGCAAGAAGAAGTCATGTCTTTAATGGAGGATAGAAATGAGAAGATGAAATAAAATTATTCATTGGCCATGGAATATAGAGGTGAAGGAGAAAAAGAGAAAGCAAAGAATGGAAGTGGGCATCAAGTGTAGTGGTGACAGGGAGATTAGAATGAATTTGGATGTTTGTGGGTGGTTGCTTCAAATGTGTGGTAGTTATTTACACTATCACAACCACACATAGCTTTCCCTCTCCAGAAAGGTCCCTATTATCAGATACTCAAACTAAATTAAATACTTCTCTTATCCATTGATCTAATCATCAATTAAGAATCACATAAGTTATCATCTTATGACAACACTTTTCACAATAAATTTACTAGTTCTAATTGAATACGTATTGAATTATGTGCACTTTATTTTGTTAGGGAAAAATTGTCCAGAATAATATCATCTATTGTCCATCTGTTGTGAATAATTCTTACTATCAATTTTTGTATATTATTTGCTGACAACACCCCTTTTCATATTTTAACTGCCTACTGTAGGTACCTACTAGCTGCTTACACTCACTTCTTCCTCTATATGCTTTTTTGTTAGTCTTAGTCTACTCTTTTTTGGTGGTAGATACATATAATAGCCGATTCAAATATGAAACGGGTGCTGTCAGCAAATAATATATAAAGGTGGGATTATTTAAAAATAATCAATAGTAGGGATTATTCACAGCAGATGCCAGATGGACAATAGATGGGATTGTTCTGGAAAATTTTTCATATTTTATAAATTTTTTTTATAATGTTTGCTTTTGAGAGTCAATCAGAACTTCTTTGTTATTTCAAAATTCTGCCTAATTAAAAAATAAGATGAAAATCACTTACTAACATTAAAAAAATAAATTGTTATAGCGTATTATTTGGTTGGCCAAATCACGCATTTTAAATCTTTAATTTGAAGTAATCACGAATTCTCTAGTTTCCCAAATGAATTGTATTTTTTAGGATTAGGATACCTAAATGAAATATTTTTTTTACTCGTGTTATGACTTGGTCATTTAATGAAAAACTATTAATATTGAATAGTGTAGGGATTCATAACATACTCTATTAATACTGAATCACCTCTTCCTCTTATCTATAGAGTTTTTGTGGCTTAGCCTTGAATAAAAAATTGTTCAAATTGAGAATTATAGTGAGTTAGTAATTAAAAAATTAGCAAGTTTTGTATAAAATTATCATCTCATCATAAGATAAATCTATATAATTAGCCAATATAAAACATGATTAAATTTTAAAATAGCTCTAAAGTAGCTGAGTTGGCTTCACTTGAGTATGGCCCATAATTTTTTTATGTGCATGGACCGGGTTAAAATAAGGTCACACTTTAATATTTTAGATAGGTTTAACTACAATGTAATACAAAGCATATTATAGTACTTGTCTTGGGAATATAGTATTTGTTGCGCTACTTTAACAAGACTCAACTCTGAATAACCGTGTTTTATCCCTTTATTTTTATTGAATTTAATAAAAATTGTTGACTAGACTTAGCTTATTTATTGATGCTAAAATATTAATTTTTTTAAACTTTTTTTTACATAATATTTTATAACAAAAAATGTTAATGTTAATTTTTGTGCATCTTTTTAGTGTGCGCAGGAAAAAAAGTTTAATGATAGAGAAGTTAGATGCTGATATGAAAGTGTGTGGTTGACATAGTGGCATCACTACCATGCGCCCTGCGTGGGTCGGATCCTTCATAGACAAACAGAACCGTTCTCTTCATTTTCCACGAGGCAACCATGTATGTCCTACTAACTACTAACAGCCTTATAACTTTGTTTCTGGGCTAAGTTGGGTAGTGTAATTGGGCCACTACATATCCTTAGCCGTTGTGAAAAATTGGAGAAATAAGCTTAATTTTTTTAAAAAATTTCAAAAATAAGCTTCGGGAAATTTTAAGTCCCAAAATAAGTGTCTCTATGTCAAAGCTAATGTCAGATATTTATTCCCTCTTACTTATAGCGAACAAAGAGATTGGTCGTACAAAAAGTCAAAACCTTAAGAAAGACAATGTCATATCGTTTGATAGGAAAAAAAATTAACACGGGTTAGTTTGCTGTTGTAATTGCTTTATTTTTTTAGTCCTTCCAAATAATATCTTCCAAATATATGACATTGTCTTTTTTTTGTTCTCTGTTAGTAACAACTATATTTCCAAATGTCGTGGTAAGTTTTTTTCTCTTGTTTGTGGTCATTAACAATGAACAAGCCTTGACTTTAGGCTCAGACATAAGAACGCTTATTCAGAGAATTAAAATTTTCAAAGCTTATTTTGATAACATGAACTCATTTATTCGATTTTTCAGCTGTTGTGTTCAAAAGTAGCAATCTTAAGAGCCCAATAGTCTTTGATTAGTACCGTATCAAGCCCATTTCATATGAATGATAAATGTTTGGCTCGTAATATTTTGAGGTGGCAACTGGCAATCGAGTCATACAAGTCGATTTGGAAAATAATTTTTAAGTCCGATAATTTTCGGTTAGTTTGAGCCTTGCAACATAATGTATAGCCTTTCAATTCAAAATTAGTTTTTAGTGGGTTCAAGTTAATAGATAAAAAGGTTGTTTCAGTTTTAGGTGACAAGAGTCAACTTTAAATTTATCTAATTTGAGTAAGATAAGATTATATTAAGTCTTGAAAATTATTTTTTATTTCAGTTGGAGTAGTGTTACTTTCCTTTAAGTAAGATCATGAATTTGATTCCTGTTTCCCCTCCTCTATCATTCCTTTTTTTTCAACCTACTCTATACTTACAAAAAAACGTCTTGAATCAACTTTAGATCGTCAAATTTATAATCATGTTTTGTAGAAAGGGCCGGAGGAAAATGAGGTGAGGTTTGGATATTAAAAAGGTCAAATGGACAATACTTCAATTTATTTACTTTAGAAAAAATTTAAAAAATAGGAGATAGACTAGTTAGAAAACTTCCTCAGACCACATACAAGGGAAAAAAGGGGATATATTCTTCCTATAGGTGGTAGTAAGAATGTAATCAATGTCAAAAAGATGAAAGAATAAGCCGTTAAGGCGTTAACCACTAGACTAACCCAATATAAGCTCTACTTTCTTAAAATATCTTTATAACTTTGTATATATCGATAAAACCCCAACCAAGAACCAACAATTCCCATCACAATCCAAAATAAAGGATATGAAAAATATTCCATGTAATTAGCACCAATTAATATCCGACTTTTATAATTCTCATTCCCAAACCTCAAATGATAACGGTTCATCTTCTAATTAGATCAAATATCTCTTCGCATCTTCAACAAACATGATATTATGCCTGTTGCCTGTTGGATGCTTATGAATTCAAGTGGCTATTTGTCATACTATAGACTATAGTTTAGTTAGCTTACCTTAATTCTTACGTTATAATGTAATGCTAATCAATTACATACGGCCATATCCTTTATTTTGGTGAGATTCTCACTATAAAAAGACACACGTTTATCGACTAATCTTATCGACTAACCACAAAACAGTTGAAATTGACCGACTAAATTTCTACTAGATTCATGTTGATAGGAACTTGCGACTGAATACTTACTAAAAAATCAAAAAAAATAGTTGGAAACCTCCGACTAACATTCGACTATCCTATTTATAGTCGATAGATATGGAAATGGAAGGTTAATGGGTATTTAGTCGGATCAAGCTAGTGTGAATGTTAGAGGTGTTTATTTTGAATCATCGTGCTAGTGAACTCTACGAACGATTTTATTAGTGCATGAACAACAAGAGCGATAACTTGAGAAGACAAATACATTATAACATATATTATATATTTGTCTTGGGTGGCATTCATCACCATCCACAAGACCAGGATTACAATCATGACTACAACCATATGTAAATTACATAACATGACTTACTAAAATAACATGCATGAAACCTTAAAAACTAGAGTACATTCATTATTTCTCACCATTATTAGATGATTAATAAAACGTAATCATCATATTAGTTTTTATTAATTACTATTATATTTAAAAGTCTAAAACCCCTTCACCCACGGAGCTCTATTATTTGGGATGCTACCATTACTCAACACTTTCCACTCTTGCCTTCCTCCTCTATATGTTGTCCTCTCATATTCAATTACCTCAATTTTCTTCACCTTTTCCATTCCACCTAATCTTTTAATCAAACTCTCCAAATTACCTTCATTGATTGTTTCTCCATAATCATAATAATCATGATCATCATTCTCTCCACCATAATTATGAAGTTTCTTCCTAGAATAATCTTCAATAAATCGATTATTATTATTATTATTGTTATTGTTATTGTTACTGTTATTGTTATTGTTGATTCTAGAAATCGGCTCACGATAATGCCACCCATGTTGGTGGCTATTAACTTCTTGATCAACAACCATTTGAGGGCGGCTTACGTACCCCAAAGGGGGTCGGAGTATGCCGCCTTCATGACGGTTGTTCTTTTTCGCCTCAAACTGGTATGAGGACCCATATTGACTGCGGGTACCATGATGGCCGTAGTGGGCCCTACGGCCATCATGGACAACCACTTGTTGGTATTGGTTATCATTTTCATCATCGGAAGGCTCATAATAAAAGGATGATGAGATCAAAGGGTTGTTAACAAGAACTTTTTGCATGGATGGTGGTGGTTGTACATCATAATATTGTTCATAAGAGGGTTTGGAATAAGTATTCCAACTTCTTTGCTCTTGCATGGTATGACTTTCTTGTTTGAACTCATAGCTTCTCCTCATTGTTTGGTGTTTTGAGTGAGAAAATTAGTTGGTTAGATTTTGTGATTTGGGGGGCCAATGCAAATATGTTAGTTATGTGAGTTATATGACTAACTAACTAGTGATTTATATAGAGTTAGAAGATGTCTTGATTCTACATTCTTATTCAATAGTCCTTTGATTCTCTTTATGTATTCCATTTAGTTAATTGGCATTCAAAGCACTTATTTATTTAAACTTTAATATCTTTAATTTATGTACGTAAATTAAAATTATAAAGGAAAAATCCTATAAATTGGTGTTGTTCATGGTTAATCAAATTTTGGTGTTGTTCATGGTTAATCAAATTTTGTGGTATGTATTAAATGGTGGTAATGAGAATGATTTATAGTGTAAAGTTCCATCAAAAGTTCCTTATCATTCCATGGTAATGAAAGTTTGATCGCAAAAAAAAAAAATTGTTTACAAAATTCCATTACCACTTAATATCACATCTCCTAATGGTAATGCATTGGAATGAACTTTATGAAGAAAATGTGATGATTGAAATTGGACAAGCATGACCATTAAGGTAACCGATAGATTTTTCAACCAAAATTACACTAGTTTCCATTCTCATTACTACCTTTTATTACCACCTACCAAATGGGTCGTTTAAGGCAATGAGGCATTTTTATTTCATACTATATTTGAATACATCCAATGACAGAAGATTAAAACGATTGGCTAATATAAAATCAAAGTGATTTGTTACACAAATTCTTGCTATAGGACCGTCTATAGCATAGACGGGTAAATATGGTTAGTTCATTTATGAAATGAGTAACTGAATACTTATATCAGCCATTGGACTGAGCTGTTGAGAGAGCGTATTTGCTATAGATATGGCGTAGTGATATAGAAGTAGTAGTATTTAATTTTTTGAAGATTATAATAGTAGTAGTATTTGAACCTAGAGGATTAGGATTCAAATCTTGCCTCTCCTTCTTATTTAATGTTTAGATTAGATTAGAGGATAACTTCAATCCTCTTTAACTTTTAACCCATGATTTGCCACTAAATGCACGAGTATGTGAGTCTAATATATATAATGTTTAGCCAAAGTAAATAGTACTCCCTCCTATTCACACAAAATGGGATATTTGGTATTTTCACCAAAACTAAGGAGGGAGTAGGGTCCACATGAAAGTCAACCATTTGATAGTAGTTAGGATATGTTAAATAAGAGTAATTGGGTCTAAAGGAGGGAGTAGGGTCCACATGAAAGTAAATGGGTAAATGTAATAAGGGTAATATTGTAAAAAATTGTGTCTAAAAATAGAAATGGGACATTTTGTATGAATTGGCCCAAAATAAAAATGTCTCATTTTGTGTGAATAGAAGGGAGTATGTTATTTTATAGGATTTCACTTTTTCGATCTCTTAAAATTGTATATTTATTTATTTATTTATTCAAATATGAAATAAACTCTTTATTTTTGAATAAACGAAATTTCTTATTTAAAAATTAAATTAATAACACATAATTAGAATAAATGTGTTCCATCACTCCATGTAGACAGAGTTTTTAAATTACTCCCTCCAACTCAAATTAATTGTCCAGTGTCTACTTTTTTTTTGGGTCAATTCACTCAAATTGTCCACTTTTTATTTTTGGCAAAGATTTTTTACCTAAATACCCTATGTTCACACAAGTAAAAATCATAATACCCCCATTTATATTATTTAAAATACCCTAACTACCACCTTTACAATTATTATAATCACCTAGATACCCCAACTATCACCTTTACAATTATTATAATCATTTAAAATACCACAACTATCACTTTCTTAAACTTCGTGCCCAACCCAAAGTGGACAATAATTTTGAGTTGGAAGGAGTAGTATATTTTGTATCGCGGGGTCTCAATTACAGGAGTTCAACGGGGCGGGTCAAAATTTAAATGGGTCGGGTCGGGGCGGGTCAAGCCCGTTTAAATCCGATCCACTTTGACCCATTTTTTAAAAGTTAATAAAAATAATTTTTTATTATATTTTATGACCCATTGGGTCGATCCACTTATATTTATAATAATATCATTTAAAAATTTAAAAAAAAGTGGCAAATTTTTTTCCGTAATTAATTCTTATAATTATCCGACCCGACCCGGCCTGACCCTTTACACCAAGGCCCGCTAATGACCCACCCCGTTATTGACCCGATTCGCTAATAATCCGTTAAAATGTTATCCGACCCTTGACCCGTTGGGTCGACCCGCCCCGTTGAACACCTCTAATCTCAATCATCACCTTAAGTTTTTGGTTGAATTAATAGTTAAAACCTCTGAAGATATAATATTTTGGTCAAGTTGTTGAGTTAAAAAATGATAGTATTTGTGCATAATCTTAAATGATCAAAGATTCTATGTTTTTCAAACTTAGAATAGAATGTTATGATTAAATAATAGAGATAAGAATGCATCTACTTCGGAATTTTTCTTTGGAAAAAAATGTATAGGAGAATCTGCTTTGGAATATCTTCAAAAGGTAAATTTTATATATAAGAGATCCGCCTAACAAAGTCTTTTTTATTCATTCCTTTTTGGTTTCAGCCTAAAAAAGCTACTTATTAATTATTAATTATTATAATTAAATGTAGATCAAAGCAGTTAAGAAAAAAAGATATATTATTAAAATAAGTTAGCCACATACTTAAGCGCAAAACTATTGATGATCATCTTTATCAAGTGATGTGTTTTTTTATATATTTTCTTTTATTTTATAGGGTCTTTAGATGTAATGTCTTTTATTTTTTAATTATATAATTATAAAAGTTTTTAGCATTGGAGTATTATAAATAAAGTTATGTCCATAAAAAATATTTAATTAATAAAAAAAATTAAATGAGACAAATTTACAGGACAAAATTAATGGAACAAAAAAACCTCCTCATATACGTACGGTCACATTAATAATTCAAAGAGTTATTTTTTAAGTAAAAGGAATTCTTTTTCTATTACTACATGGATGATTTTTTTATCCATAAATATGTGATTCAAATTACAATTAGAGATTACTACTTGCTTTTATTTTTTTTAACTTTGCTATTAAAAATAATATTTTTCGAATAAAAAAAGAAATCCGACAAGATTGAACAATAATGACAATAATTCACCAAGGTCCAAGAGTATCCAAGTCAATAAGAGGAGGAACCAAAGATCTATGGCTTAGCTTCAAGGTTGTATACCAAAGGCACCCAATCAATCACGAGAAAATTGAATAAAAATAAGCTTTTTAAAAATAAATTCTAAAATAAGCTTTGAAAAATTCTAATTCTCAAAATAAGTCAAAATAAGTATTTATGCGTTTCAGTCTAAGATTGTTATTTATTCGTTGTTACTGACAATAAAGAAGAGAAAAAATTTACTACGATTTTATTCGTTGTTACTAACATTGAACAAGATAATGTTGTAATGTTTAAAGGGACAAAAAAACAATAGTATGTTTGCTATTATCAATAGCGAACAAACATTGTTATTATTTTTTGTCATTTTTAGTGTTATAACGGTTTTTTTACTTTGTTCGCCGTTAGTAATAACGTACAAAGTCGTGGTGACTTTTTTTTCTCTTGCTCGCTGTTAATATAGCGAACAACCCTAACATTAAAGTTAGATACAAAACAAAAAAACTTATTTTAAAAATTAAAATTTCTCAAAACTTATTTAATGAATTTAAAAATTAAAAGAATATTATTCAATTTTTCATCGATCACCTGTCCTATTTAGTGATCATCCAATGGAATATATCAGCTCATGAAATTGGCGTCATGAAATTGGCGTAAGTTTAACGAAAAGGAATATATTGAATTATTACACCAACGATCCTTCACCATGCCTGGTTTATCGTTGACTATACACGTGGATGTAGTATATTTTCTTTCATGTTAACATTAAACGCATCACTTAATATAAAGGAAGAACACTTTTTTCTTGTAAACGATCTCACAGTTTGGTAACGGACAAAATAATTTAATCAAATTAATTAAAAAATTTATTTAGGAATTAAAATATTTATTTCAAAATTTAAGCTTTTTGTATGAAATTTGATAATAATGAGACAGTCTTATATAAAATTTATTCAAGAAGAACATTGGACTTGAGCTTATACTACCATATCAAAAACATTTTCATTTGGGTACATAGGGTGTAGAATCTCTATTAGTAAGGGAGAGAAAATTAATTTTTCTTGTAAGTGGTGAGAATAAATTTTTTTTTTTCTAGATATGTTGGATATAAAATCACTATAATTAGAGGAATTAATTTACCCTGTAAATAGTGAGAATCAAATCTCCATTAAAAAGGTAATGACCCATAAGTTCCTAAATAAGTAAATATAAAAACAATTAATAAAAATATTTTGTAGTTTGAGTTCATGATGATTGTGACCGAGTTTAAAAAAAAACAAAAAAAAAAAAAGACTAGCTCCATCCCTCTCAATATTATTGGCCTCATTTTCTAGTTTTAGTCCTACTCATTTTTTGTATTTCCTAATTTGTAAATGCAAAATGATAGTATATAAGATGGAATTTTGTATTTTATCTATGTATTTTAATAATATTTTCTTTTTGAAAACATAAGAAATTAATTATACTTTGTTAATTTAGCATTTATTTTTTCTTGAAAAGGTAAAATAATTATATAAAATATTAATTATTTTTCAATTTTGATATTAGATTCTTTTGAAAAGTCATATTTATTTATAATAAAAAGAAATTGTTGATTCTTACGTACAGCCTTAAGGGCCGTAAATATCATTACCCTTTGTAAATAGACCTTACCACTTTATTCTAATTTCATCAACACATTTTGACTATCTTTAAATATCATCTACACAATTCAATCTCTTAATCCAATACCAAATTCATGCCTCATTTGCTTATTATGGCAAAGAGCTAATCTTGTGAGAAACCGTTTCTTAGTAAGACGACCTTAAAACAAAGAGTCTATATGCTAATAATTGTAATAGTTTTACTATCCAACTCATATATGAAACACACTTTTTCAAAATTGTAAATGGAAAATTAAAATTACCTAACTCAACCCAAAACATGAGATTGGTTGGACTACAAGTTCCAAAATACAACAGAAAATTGATATAGCTTGGCAGTTGGCATAAGAGCAGTTAAACAATCTTCCACCTACAACTTCCCCTTTATGAATGATATGTGGATAAAGGAGTCAGTTGACAATTGTATGGATTCCCTTTCTTATCTGGTTGAATCAATTCCTTTTTAACACTAAATTAAGGATCATTCATGAAACCTTAATACACAAGACATTTAGACATGTAGTTGTGTATGAACTAAGAATACAAAAGCAATAATTCCTCACAAGCCATATATATTCTATGATACAACTATCTGAAAACAGTTTTATCTACAACTATTCAGCCAAAACTCTTGGAATAATCCTAACCTATGTTACTTGGACTCGGGTATTGATGTGGGATACTGGTACGAATTCAAGTGTCGGATACATCTAAATATTAAATCTTACGTCTAAAATGAAGTGTTTAAGTCATGCCAATGTTAAAGTATCAAGGATCCGACAGGAAGACATGAAGCAAAATGAAAGAGTCTGAGTAGCATGGATCCTAACAAGCTAACAACACATGGGTAACTTCTTTGGGGAGAATCTAGCCCGGAACTAGCCTAGACTATGATATGGGTCATTTTGCTTAAAAACACCATAAATTTTAAATTGCACAACATATAACACACAGAAATAGTAGTCGAGTTGGCTCTCACACAATTCGCCCCTTAATTCGGCTCATTCTAATACTGTTATCCTGAATTCGCCATTTAATTCTCATTTAGTTTTGCCTTTTCCTTTTCTATACATAACCCTTTAAAAATCATGAAAGCAAAATACTCAAATGGATAAAGAAAAACAAACCAATGAATTAAAAAATGATAAGCCAGAAGAATACATATAACACAATAGACCAAAGATAGAGGAAAAAGAATATACGAATATATTAGTCCAAAACCAGAAGACAAAACTGTCTATTGCTCGAAACACCCTCGAATTATCTCAATCTGAAAGAGTATATGAGATTAGTCATTTACCATACCAAAGCTAACTAGCTCCACATGATCGGAAACTCCTCTGTATGGACGAGATATGTACCAATTACTCGAACAAATTCGAGCTCCAGGGATATGTACAAGATTCCCGGAAAGTCTAATGACCAACCGTCATTCCTCAAATTGTTTCTCCGAACACCACCCTATATAGCCAAAGAAGCCGAAGAAGAAAATGAAGACTTGCTCGACTATTCTCGCTAACTTTCTCTCATGCAATTTCCCGGTAAAAGGAACTTATATTTGTCTGCATTCTCCAAAAGATATGAAGGCAGGTGAACCGCGGAGTATGAATGAGGAATCGGTCCCATCTTCCCGATGATTGCCTTAAATGTGTATTCCTCGGGTAGCATATCGAACAAATCGTCCCCTTTGCAAATTACTCTCTGAATTCTTTTGGGATTTAAGAAATGAGAAAATCTCACTCTATCACTGTGGCTATAAGCTTTCATTTTGAATATAAACTCATTGATTCGACGAAAGCAAAAGCTGCAATGCCACCCAGCATCAGCCAGCATGTCATCAGTCTGTCGAAAATGGGCATACTTCGTTTTCCCCGTCTGATATTTATGGATCGAGGCTCTCCAACTGTTGTTATCTACGAGGAATTCAAACGAGTATAAATAGTTCTTGAGCTGCAAATGAAGGAAATCTGGGGTATTGTCACACCATCTCAAGAGATTGATGGTGTGCCTACTCGGTATCTCATCAACATCCGACATAATCAAAAGATCATCATCTGAAATGCCCGCAATTCTTAGGAGTTGATCCAATGCAACTCGCTGATAAGCTTCCTCCACAAACGGGTTTTCTCCCTTCACAAAACGACCCCCGATATTTCCATAAGTCAATCGAGGCTCCACGAATTCGAATTGGTCTCTATTGGCAGCGAAAACAAGAGGCTTAGGAATCCCAGTAAATGTAGAATTGGACTCGAGCAGCACGAACTGAGTAATATAAGGGTACAACTCCCGCCATCTTAGATTGAGTATATCAAGTTCATTGCTGAACAAAACTGCATCGTAAACACGCCTAGGGTACTCACGAACACCCCACCCGTGAAGCTTACAGAGATGTTCCATAGTCACATTTTGGTTGTAGTAGTGAGGGATTATATGGAAAGGTTTAGGTGGTTTCTCCCACAATGGTCGAAGAAAATAGGTGATTTTCTGCCCATGCAAGTAGACACCAATAGTACAAACAGGAACGATTACAAACAGGAATAAACAGGTCTTCAAATCGAGCCCTCGAAGAACACAGCATAGTCTAGACATCCTTGATTTGCTTGACTGCTAGATGAAAAACAACCCATTAATAATTGATTGCCAATACCATGTTACAATTCCTGAAAAGCTCTAAAAATTTAATTAAACATAAGCCTACAAACTTTTCAATAGTTTTGAAAACATTCAATACAATCCTGATTAGGTTATCTTTCAAAAACCACATCCTATTCATTAGATACAACCACCAATGTTACGTGGCCTCAGCAACTCATGTTGGATACCGGTAAGTGGACAAGTGTCAAATATGTCGAAATATTTAATTTTAGACCTAAAATGAAGTGTCTAAGTGCCATACCAATGCCCGAACATCAAGGATCGGACAGGGTATGTGAAGCTAAATGAAGGGTTTGAGTAACATAGGATACAGCATAAAGTTCTTATTCTAATCCGTGTAACACAGTTCATCAATTAATTCGCCCTTTGAATTTGCAATTCGCTCAAAATGGCCCAAAATTAACACAAAACCGATCACAATTCTCTTTTTTCGATTCTAGCAAATCGAGTGACATCGATTCTAATTAACTTTCCAGGCAAAATTGAAAAGTAAACATATCAATTGCTTCTAGAAAATTTGAATATTTATACATATCACAGTAAAAACTAATTTAAAGTGAAACATTGCAAAATCAAACAAGCCCCAAATCAAAATCCAACATAAAAAAAACCCAAATATTCCTACATTAAAGGTTCGTGGTGAATCAATAGTCCCAATCAATTTACAAAGCTAACAAAAACCTAAGAAAAATATATATATTCCCCATTAAATTCAGAAAAAAACAACACTTCACCGAAGAAACTTGATCTAAATCCGCCAATTTATTACACATTCGACTAAATCAATCATAAAAATTAAGGTTTTAGATTACATGAAGAGGATAATGCAAACAAAATTCCGATCAATGAAAAATCCCAAAATCAGATTATATGAAATACAAGAGAAATTACCTGACAACAACAATCTTTGCACAAATTATCTGTTTTCTTAGAGCAATAATGTCCTCCTTGTTCAGCCATCAAAGACATTTTCTCTGCTAAATCTTTCGCAGTACACAATTTGGTAGACATCATAAAATAAAGTTCCAAACTTTTTAATTAATCTCAATAACCCACAAAAATTCCTTCAAAAAATGCCCAGAAATCCCTCAATTTACCTTCACAATTACAAAATTTTCCCAACTTCCTCACCAAAATAAAGAAAACCCAGATAAAAAATCGAAAATTTAACCCCAGATGTATGATAATGACAAGAAGAAAATCCCAAAAACAAGATTTTTAAATGGGGAAATAAGTGCTTAAATTTAGGAAATTTATAGATTTTTTTAAGATGATAAAATGTTGTAAGAGAAGACAACTTCTCTGTTAATGGGGTTCAATTGTTTCGACTTTTTTCAGGCTGTTGGGAAGATTAGCCGTTTTCCATCAGTTTTTTGCCTTCATTTTTTATATGCTACACATCTTTCTAAGCCTTTATTAAAATCGTATTTGATGTTTTGTTTGATTTTGTCTTAATGGCAAAACCGCAAAATAAAACATATAGACCTTCTCACCGTAAAATCGTTCCATACTCCCTCCGTCTCATTTAATTTGCAACATTTTCTATTTTGGTTCGTTCCAATTAATTTACATTATTTTTATTTTTGAAATATGGTCTACAATTTTTTTTTAATCTTATCCACACATTTTAACCCTCCTTTAATTCCAACCACACAATTTATTTTCTCTCCTCATTTATTACTATTTTTTTTAAAAATACTCATCTTTCGCTTTGATGCAAATCAAAGAGGATCGAGGGAGTATATAATACTCTTATAAAGTTGAAAACTATAGGTTATACAAGGGTATTTTAGTCATAAGATTTGATTTAGGAAGATGTGTGAAGGGCGTTTGTGTACCTTAGGATTGACTTGCTCTAACTACGCGGTTCGGGTGCTATTCATTTATACAAATTTTTGTATGAGATGTCTTTTCGAGAGACGCACTTTATATTTGAGTTATACAGTCTACTTAATAAAAATTATTATTTTATAAATTTTTTATTTTAAGTTCATCTTATTGAGAGACAATCATTCACAAAATTAGTTCATTCATTTGTGTTTTAGGTTCACTATTAAAAATAATACTCCCTCCTATTCATAGAGGATGAGTTATTTGAGTTTTGTACCAAAACCAATAAGGGGTGGAGGACCACTTAAAAATGGATGGAAAACTCTCTTTTTTCATAAAGGATATTGCTATTTATGTGTTGTTGTGTTATAGTAAGGGTAAAAGGTAAAAAAGAATGACAAAATAGAAATGAGACATTTTCAGTGAATTGGCCCAATAAAAAAATATATCAGTCTCTATGAATAGAAGGGTGTATATGAAGTATATTAATGTACCCAAAATCTTGTAAGAGACGGTTTCTTTGAGAGACCATCCCTAAATTGGTGAGCCCATCATCATTTTTAGTTTAATTAGGCTTTAATGGGTTGGGCCTGAGAGACGTCTCTAAAAAAACGGTCTCTTGGTATGTATAGTTTAATAGTTAGAAATGAATTAACATAAGACAAAATTAAAATTGTTCCAATATTTTAAAAAATATGACGGATAAAAATAAAAATATGGGAGGACAACGGAAACTTACTATTAACTAGAGAGGTCAAGGAAATATGTTATTGATAAATTAGGAGCACTAGTCATTTAAAATTGTTTGTCCCACAAACTTTTCTTATCCCTATACCTATTCTAGGGTGGTAATTAACTAATTACTAATTGGAAAAGACATCTATAATTCCCTATCAACGAAAGTTCTAAACGTGTTTGATTTACTTATCAGTCTAATCTGAAATAGTTGTTACATTATAATCTTTGTCACTATTAATCATATAAATTTATTTTATACTTTTGTAAGTTTGTATAACAAAAAAATATTATTAATTGGGATTTTGATTGAAAAATCTAATTGTATGCTTATATAATATTAAATAAATAATTAAAATAACACATTAATTTGCGTAACAAATATAGTGATACAAAAGAAGTATTAACCATATAATAAATCGTAATGATAAATAAACAAATGCAGTAATTTCAGTGGAACAAAATTACTCAATAAAATGAGTACTTTTTGAAAATGAGAAAATTTGAATTGAATTAAATGGAACCAAAAACTATTGTAGAAGTGATGAGCTAATATAAGATGCGTGGAAAAAAATATGATTAAGCAAATAAATAGGCTTGAGATAAATCATAAATCATCGAAAGGTTAAAACACTCGGCCGAGTTGGAATTGAGTTCTTAGACTCTCCTTGTTTTTCTAAACTTGAGCTTGGATATCTATCGGGTCTAAAACTTTTGGATCCAACCCAAACTCATCGATTCCGATCGGTCTAACATCGCATAGTTGTTCTTGGTACATCAATTTTATATTTTTGAAGGTCTACTCTCTATATTTCTCTCAGTTCATCACATTTTCTATGTTAGATTTTCTTGCTAATTTTGCTATTATTTTTCAATTTGAAAATTGTTAGAGTATATAACATATCTTGAGGCCTCAACCATCAACTTAAGCTTTTGGTTGAGTTGGTTCTTTAACATGGTATCAGAAGCCAGTATGACAAGAGGTCACATGTTCAAATCTCAACCACCCCTTATCTAAAAGTGGAATATTTAGCACAAGGTATGAGGAGGGTCTGTGCCAAAGGACTCTCATGTGAGGGGGCGTATTAGAGTATATAACATATATTGGGGCTTCAACCATCAACTTAAACTTTTGGTTGAGTTGGTTCTTTGATAAAATAGACGCATTACATTCTTTTAACTTTATCTATACATTTAACTATAAAAAATGGGATATAATCATGCAACTTGCACATGTCCAATGTAAATAATGCTCCAAGAAGAGTAGAATGTGTACACCTTAGAAATTGGTAGGAAAGAGGTAGTAAAGTGTCCTATTCCAAAACTCCAATAGACTTAATTATTAATTAAGTCAACTCAAGTCAATGTGATCCACTATAGACTTATGCGCTTAAATAAATTAAGTCAATGTTAGCCATTATAATCTATAACATGAATCATGAATGCTTAGGCTAAGTGTCTTTCACTTTATAATTTCTCAGTCAATGTCTACCTTTAGTCAAGTTACAAACTTAACATTCACGATTCACGAATCTTTTATTAACTTCATCATTTCAATTCTTTTCCATTATCTTTTAAAGTACTCGTAGTATTATATATTTATATATGTGTATATGTAATTTATTCCATTTTAACTAAAAGTGATTAAAGTGAATTAATTAATACTAAAATTAATCTAAAAAGGATATATAACATGGTAGTTATCTTTACTATTTAGCATATGATTTTTATTATTTCATAGTCGATACGATTTTAAACTTTTTCAATTATAGAATGATTTAAAAAGTTATTTTTTATAATTATTTTAACTTTGTTGATTCACTAATAGTATAGATAAAAATCAATGATTAAATTTATCAAATATTTCTGATTATTCGTGAACAATTAGCTTATATGATTAATTTAGAAATTCTATAAAAACACTTAAAAATTAACATTTTCTTAATCCAACAAAGTAGACTAGGTATGATGTGAAATCACCCTAAAATTATCTACTTATGATGATCAATCTCAATTCTCATATTCTAGCTTGTTTTAGAAACCTATAAGTAAGAAGTTGTCATTTGTCAACTCCACAAATAGAATACAAAAATTATAATGAAATTTTACTTTGCTCCTATTAAAATTTCGGGCTCACACCTCTAAGAGATAAGGAGAAAATAACACCCAAAAACCTACCTTGTTTTTTCATAAAAAAATTGCAAATATATCTCACTTTAGCGCAATTTTAAATTTTGCTCAATAGTCTAACTAATTTAATAAAAACTTTCATTTTCATACTCAAAATACTTATTTTAGTCATTTAATTTCTAACTTGTCATTTAAAATGTTAAAATTAACACTTTGATGATCAACAACTATTTTAATAGTTATAAATTCACGTTAAACATATCTTACCGTGAAACGGGCTCATACAAAAAATTGTTATAAATCGATTTTATGATTTGTTAAATCTTTAATGTTTGTCTCGGTCCATGGGCCTTTAGTAAACTAGCCCATCACTTTAATCTGATGCAGCATGTTGGCCTATGACAAGATCTATAAACTTGGACCAAAACTTATTTCTAAAACTGTCTATTGAATTCATTTCTTTAAGTTTGATTTATAACAATTTTTTTGAGCTAGCATCGTAACTGCTTTGATACCATGTTAAAGTTGACGATTATGGGGAAGAAAATGATGGATTGCCATGAATGAAACTTGAGAGGGAAGGGGAAGCTTGAGAGAGAAAGAAAAGAAAGAGATATTGTATTATTGATTATATTGAATTATTACATGAGCATTGTATTTATATACAAATATCTATCTAACTAACTAACCATTTATTACAACTAACTATAATTGGTTGTAACAACCACATATACTAATACGATCATCATATATCTAAACAAAGTTTGTCATTTTTCTCATCTTCTAAAAATTTCTTTTGTTGAAGAAATTACTCATTTTTCATCAAAATTTTCTTAATAAATTTAATGAATTAACTAAATTAATGAATTAACATTGGTAAAATAAATTAATGAATAAACATTGCAAAAGTAAATTAGTGAATATCATCATCATATTTGGTGTATATTGCTGACTGATGTTAGCCTAGTGATGAGAGCTTTTGAATAAAAACAAACTAACTCTTGTATGACGTTGTCTCATAATGAAACATATCCATGAAATGGTTCCTTTAAACAACTAAAGTAGTGTTATAATACATAAAATTGTCAACTTTAACATCCAAAATAGCGTGCCAACATAAACAACTAAAGTGATTATTTTAAAAACATTAGTGAATAATTTTATTAATTTAGTCGGACTATTTAATTTAACGGTCTCACAGTGAAACTGGCTTAATTTTGGATGACGTTTAGATGTTAGAGAAATGGAGGGAAGGAAAGTAAAAATAATGCAAAAGTGGAGATAAGAATTAATGCTGTCCTTCCAAGTTCTTCCTAAGTTAGAAGGGATTTATTCAATTAAAAATTTAAAATTGTTGAGAGTTCTTTCTTCCAATTGGATGTCAATCTTTGTACTTTGACCTTTATGGATACAATTTAGAATTTTAACGGCTACTTTTTTATTCAAATCCTCATTTACTCTTATTTTAAGATCATCTTATTTTAAGGTAAATAGCCCAATCAATACAAATTAAAAAGAAAAACAATACGAATATAGTCTTCTTGTTTTAAGATCATCTATTTGAGAGACTGTCTTTTACAAAAGCAACTAAACCTTTTATTTCTACAAAAATTTAGTCATACAATTATACAAATTATGTAATTCCGTATAAATGGGCCGTAATTTACCTTTAAGCCCATTCTAAAAAGCCCAAAACTCTTACTAAACAGAAAATTGCAAGCAGAAGTCAACAAATAAATAATGAAGGTAGGCCCATTCAGTAATTGTTTAGGAATCCTAATCACATGCGTTCTCGGAGGTGGGTACTCACATGGTTGCGACACACGTGTGGTACAACCACTTCCTTTGGAAAAGTGTGCCCTGTGCAGAGTAGTAGGGTCGGGTCGGGTTAAAGGGTCAGAACACTTACCAACTACCCAATCTGGGTTTGTCTTTCGGTGAAAATGAACCAATTATATTTAGGTTTAAGTCTTATCGTACGAGACATTGCAAGCAACTTCTATGCCCACAAACCTCTGTTCATGGTTTATCGTCTACCCGGACTAGTACTACCATGCACTGCATGGCCCATATCATTCAACACATTGTTTGGGATTATTACTAATACTCTATCCGTCTGATGGGACAAAAAAAATGGTGAATACTATTACTAATAAACATGATCGATTATGTTGAATTAGACGAACAAATTAGAAGGACAGAACAGAAGAATACCTGATTCCGTAGCACGGTAGATAATCTTGAAAATGAGTGTTTGGATCTTCTAGATTAACAAGTAATTCGTAAAGTGACGACCCTTAATGTTATTACTCTTAATTCTCTCTGATAATGGCATGTCAGGAGAGAAGGAATATGTATAACCTAGGGATTATAACTGTTATATATATAATAACTTGTGACTGATATTCAGCCCATCATAGAACTCAGTCATAAAATGAGTCTCTACATATTTAAGGCCCACAACCTATTGATACATTTAAGTCCAAACCTTTTAACTTTAATTAGATCACTTTAAGTAATGCATAAAGACAATTTTAATTATTTATAATGACATATAAATATTTACATATAAGCCCAACGTTGGACTTTGGTCCAACACCGTCTTCATATGTTCTTCTCAAATAAAATTTACGAATTTTAATGTCAAACATTAACTACGATTTCTTAACGATCTATAAGAAAAAAACATATTTACGTGGGATTTTGTTTGATTTATCTTTCTAAATATCAACTTTTTAAAATTTTTAAAAACTTACAATGAATATTATTTGATTTATCATTAAAATCTGCAAAAAAAAAAGTGAACGAGAAAAACATTTGAAAACAGAGAGAGTATATCTTAATGCATACTTTCATAATATCAATTTTTAATATTCATTAATAAATCGTGCTAACGGATAACATTCATTAACATAAAATTTGGAACTTTTCATCAAATCACACCTCAAAATTTTTAATTTTTATTTTGTCTTCTGATTTACTGTTTTAAGACTTTTCTCTCTTTTTAATTTCTCGAGCCGGGAGACTCTTTGATCGCACTCTCTGTTATGGGTATGAGTTGCCGTCTTTCTTCCCTCTCCATACCCTAACCATAGTTTTCTATGAGTGGGATACACCGAGTATAATGATGATGATATTTTTTGATTAACACTTTTAGACGATGTATTATATTATTCGTGTTAACGTCAAGGGCATTCATTAACATTTGCCTCTTTAAGTGTATGTAGCTAAATATATTAAAAATCAACAAATATATAATATATAAAATATTAAATAGCGTAAAAACAAGGATATAAGAAACACAAAAACTTGGCCGAGACCGTCTCAAGGTGAGACGGCCCAATGTCGCGGCCCAATTTAAGGCGCGTGGCCTGCACGCGCGCGGGTTCCCTCCAACTTTCCTTTTTTCTTTTATTTTTTTTTGGAACCTCTTAAACTTTCTCTTTTGAAAACTGCCATTTCAGTTTTCAAATCAAATTTACTTTCCTTCTTCATTCTTCTTCCTCCATTGTCCTTCTTGCTTCTTCTTCCTCCATTTTCGTTCTTCCTCCTTTTTCGTTGTTGCTGCACTTAGGTTGTCTTTCTCCATTTTCGTTCTTCCTCCATTACTGGTAACGATTTTTTTTTTTATATTCATGTTTATTTTTGGATGTAATGTTATAATGTTAACTTTTTAAATTGTTATGTTAAAATACTCAATTGTCCTCTTAAAATAATCAGTTCATATATTAAAGTACTCAATTGTCATCTTAAGATAGTCAATTGTCCTCTTAAAGTATTCAGTTGTCATCTTAAGATATTCAATTGTCCTCTTAAAATAATCAGTTCATATATTAAAGTACTCAATTTTCATCTTAAGATAGTCAATTGTCCTCTTAAAGTATTCAGTTGTCATCTTAAGATACTCAATTTATATATTAAAGTACTCAGTTGTCATCTTAAGATAGTCCGTTCATTAAATCCTCCATTCTTGAGCAGTTTCTTGAAAAGAATGAAGAAATTTGCAGAGATTTTGATGAAATTGAGAGAAATTGCAGGAATATTCTTTCCTATTTTCACGCTTGTTGCGGTTTTGATTATGGGAAGTTTCCTAATTTTGAATATGGAAGTTTTTGGTTTAAAAAAGGGAAGTTTATATATTGCAGACATTATTTCCCTCCATTATGTGCATCTGCTGGTTTGGGCTGGGCCGTCTCACCTTGAGACGGTCTCGGCCAAGACCGGCTGTATAAGAAATAACTTGAACCCAAAAAATATACCAAAAATACTCCTATAATACATTAATGTTTAGTCAAAACCCTAATGAAAAAATTAAGAATAACTTTATTTAGTCTTCTTCCCTTTTTCCGATAATATAATTAACAAGAATTACCCTTAAACGTTACACACTTAACATTTGTAAGTTGTTTGTACATGTTAAAAGACAGATGTGTAGTCAATTCTCAAAGTTAATTATATTAAAGGAAATTACTGTTCACTATTCAGTACCTGGATGTATCTTAAACCCACAGGATCAGAAATAGGTTTTGTCTAGTGTCTTCAACACATAATGACCCATTTCGTGAATCTGACTAAGTCTAAACCCATTTGGGTCGGGTCCATATTACTTAACCCTAATGTTATCTTGTCCTTGTTTATATCATAAAATTGTAATGCAAAAGGCATAATTTTAGATATTTATATTATTTTGCATTTTGATTGATTATGCACCTTCAACTGACAATTTTGTCATCCCTTTCTTTTTGTCAAGGATCCATAGAAAATTTTGTTACTAATTTTTTTGTACCAATTTTTTATATAGTTTCCTAACAAGTAATAATGCCATCTATTTCTCTCTGATTTATCTTCTTAATAATATGCCTTTCCCTTTGATTTCCAAAAAAAAATAAAAAAATAAAAAAATAAAAAAATAATGCCATCTATTAGACTATTCACCATATGTGTCAGCATATTTGTATTTACTTTTTACGCTCTATCTAATATATTTTTCAATTTAAAAAATTTCTCATTGTACATAATTACAAATTATAAAAAATTCTAATAATAATATTTACGTTAAGATGAATAAAACAAGGTTTTACTTGGTTTTTTTTAACTAATAGATTAAGAATAAATTACAAATTGTTTAATAGTAGCATTCAAAAACCAAATGAAACACATATGGTAAATAAATAAGAGGAATTATTAAATCAGGACACAATGGGGATTAGCTTAAAGGAGTTATACCATACTTCGCCTTTTTGGACAGATAGAGAGAATATATCTAAAGGTATATAAAGTATATTCGATTTTACCTGAGCTATTTATTTTTGATGTGTTGTCAAACGTATAATACGTGGAATGTGATCTCAACATAAGATTTGTATTTCAAATCAAAGATCACCTATAACTATTCATCTTGAATCATTTTTTTCTCATTCAATAAATGTACGTAGAACAAAATTAAAGTTAAAAAAAAAAATAAAAAGGATGAAAAATGAAGTTCCTAAAGATGATAATGATGATGCAAAGTTGAGCACTAATGTTGCCATGTCTTGTTGTAGTAATTGTTAGCATCATATCAACAAAAGATTTCATGACAATTCCTTATTCAAGGCTTGCCACGCCTAAGAGCACCACATACACACTTATTCATTCATTCCATCCAAAGATATCAACTCAACGTACACACCATGCTTATGTGTCTCCAACACATACAAATTCTATGCCATTAATCTTATACTCACATTATGATGTTTTTACTTCCTCACCAAAGTATTTACATATTTGGTGATCAACGAAAATAGATAATGAACTGTGTGAATGTAATTAAATGAGTTTTAAATATATGAATATAATTAAAAGAAAATAGAGAACCATTATTATAAATAAAAATGATATTAATGACTATTACTTTTTCTTCACAAATCATGTAATTATGCACTTTTTAATTTTCATGCATGTAAAAACAATTACAACCTATTTTTTTAATTATTTAATTGATTTTGTTCCTTGAATATATTGTCACTAATAATCAACTTTAGCTAATTGGTGCCTCTCGTTATCAACATTAGTTTGAATACGTTATCAAGTACTAGTATCTATTATATGTAATGAAAATATATATTTTTAAGGAATTGACATAATTAGGATTTTTCATCATCATCATATCTAATATTCCGCCTAGAACAAGGTTTGGGTGAGGTAAGTTTAAATATTTATCAAATATTTTATTTTTAATTTAATATTTGCATTAAATATTTTGTAGTAATAAAAGTTAGTACAGTGACTAAGATCTAAATACGTAATTAATTAGATAAATAACTCAAATTAACTATTTCACCGATTGTCTCCTATATATATCATATACTACCATATAATTCAATAATCGTTATGACCAAAAATTACGATTAACTTAATAGTTGAAATTTTTTTTCTTTCTTCTTCGTGTTAAGCAGGGGCGGATCCAAGTTAGTTCAACATTGTTAACCGACAGTATTTAACAAGTTATATCTCTAAATGTATTTATAAGTTGGTTAAAATATTAGTGTGTGACAACATTGTCTCGAGTTCAAGCCTTACTATCTACATTTTTTTAAAACAATACTTAGTACATTGACATCATTTGATTTTATTTTGAATCCACCTCTAGACTTTCAAGGATTATTTACACCACACCACGGGGAATTCTTTGGCCTTACTCCTTATGACCACATTTCCACGATTTGAAAATAAATTAGTTTGGAGTTTAATTTGTTCTCTTTTGTGGACAAAGCTAGCTCAATGTAAAGATTTGAAAATAACAACTCCTCAATAATGCCATCAAAATGCGGGCAAACTTACACACTAAATTAATTTATTTTTTAAATTTATATAGTGCCTTTTTATTTTTGTTTCTTTTTAATTTTATCTAATTTGTTCACTTTATCAATTTTTTTTTCCTGACTTTGAGAGAGAAAACTCATTGCATGTGAGTTCTATCACTGACAAAATATATTTAATTTAATGTGGTCCAAAAATGGATAAAAATTATGAATGAAAAACAAGTCTTTATTGAAGGGACCTCTCTATTAGATTTTCAATTTTTTTATATACAACGAAAATGACTAATAAATTTAAAACCATTTTTCGGAGTTGATAATTTGGTAAACAACCTTTGACATCAAATATTTATTTAATTAATTTTTTTGCCTTTATAAAATATTATAAGGTGTATGTTACGTACGATTTTCCACATTGAATTTTGACATTAAATTCTTTGAAAAATATACTCCATTTGATTTTAATAATGTTTTTTAAAGGTACATATATTTTGATATCAATTAATTTTCAATGATAAAAGTTTATATTTTTTTTAAAATAGTGGGCCTTATAGTAATAAAAATCATAATAGAAATACTCAAATAATTATTTTTCTTTGTCAAAAGTAATTAATGTAAATGCATTTAATGCATGGTGCATGGATAATATATATTTGAAAAAATAAAAAGTAGGAAAATCCATATTAAAAATTGAAAGTAAGAAAAGAACAGTTTATGACAAGGAAATGAAAAGAAAATAAAATTTAGAAAGTTGAAAATTTTGAGATGGTTGATTGGTCTAGACTCTAGTGATGGAAACTTCTTGTGGTGTGTTTATGGTTACAATTTTGAGCTATCCTACTTGCTAGTTGCTAGTACATGTGAGGAGTTTTATCTTTTAAACTTTAGATTACTTTGTTCAGTCTTGTTAATTCATCTTAAAATTATAATGTAATTAAGTAAAAGGGTAAATTTTTGAAGTCTTAATAAACATTTTTGTATTTTAATAATAATATGGGAAAAATAGTTAAAACTCACCTAATAATATTTTTTTTTCTTTGTCAAAATTATTTAATAATTTTTTTTTTGTTAAAGACTACATAATATAAAAATAACATATTTTCATGTTGTTGCGCTTGTTGTTGAGATTATTTATTATGGGTTATTTTCATGTTGTTGCGCTTTTTTACTTCAAAAAAACTACTTATGAGTCAATTTGATAATTAGTCCATGGGTAGTGTTATGAGATGGATGGTAACCTAGAAAATGATTCCATTACTCTTTTTCTGAAGAAGGAAGAAAAGAAGCCATTGGTATCTTCCAATCAATTACGCCCTTTTATTCCTTCTCTTAGTTTTGAATATTCCTTGGTATATTAATTTAATTAGAAAAACAAAAAAAAAAATCAAATAAAGAGAAAGGGAATCATGCAATCATGACAATAGGGGATATTTTTCTATCTCTCCTTTAAAATTATTACTGATAATAATATTTATTTTTATAATATTTTTAATATTCTCAAGATCATGATATTTATATTTGCAAGTCCATCTCCCATAAATAGATGTTGACTTTTACTCATAATATTATCCTTCAAGAGTATTATTAGTACCTTGTTGAACATGAATTGAAATTCCATATTCCATATATCATACAATATTATAAAGATGAAGTAAAATTTCAAGTGTCATCCTTTAAGAAGGTATGACAAATGGAAATTTTTGATTGGTTAAGAAATAACTCTATGACTAAAAATACTATGACTAAAAATGGTAAATGAACAATAACAGAAATAATATCATACAATATTATAAGGATGAAGTAAAATTCCAAGTGTTATCCTCTAAGGAGGCATGACAAAAGGAAATTTTTGATTGGTTAAGAAATAACTCCATGACTAAAAATGGTAAATGAACAATAACAAATCATACAATATTATAAAGATGAAGTAAAATTCCAAGTGTCATCCTCTAAGGAGGCATGACAAATGGAAATTTTTGATTGGTTAAGAAACAACTCTATGACTAAAAATACTATGACTAAAAATACTATGACTAAAAATGGTAAATGAACAATAACAATAATAATAATAATAATAATAATAATAATAATAATAATAATAATAATAATAATAATAATAATAATAATAATAATAATAATAATAATAATAATAATAATAATAATAATAATAATAATATGACGTTTCAGATTTTGGGGCTGACCCAATTTATAAATTGGTATATAATTGTTCTATTTTCAGGAATATCATACAATATTATAAAGATGAAGTAAAATTCCAAGTGTCATCCTCTAAGGAGGCATGATAAATGGAAATTTTTGATTGGTTAAGAAATAACTCTATGACTAAAAATACTATGACTAAAAATGGTAAATGAACAATAACAATAATAATAATAATAATAATAATAATAATAATAATAATAATAATAATAATAATATGACGTTTCAAGTTTTGGGGCTGACCCAATTTATAAATTAGTATATAATTGTTCGATTTTCAGGAATAGTTATTAATTGATCATTAAATTGACTGTGTCAAACTACCATAATAACAATTTTGAATTTTAAGAAAAATGTATAAAATATTGAACCAAATGATAATTATGGAAACAAATAAATTAATGCAAAAAAATCAATCAACTTCAATCAACTAAAAATATTGTCTGCTTTTTTGTAATTCAATTATTTCTTTATGAAAATAAAAAAGTGTATAAACACTTTTATGGATGAAATTACAATATAAATAGCCACATATGGCCCCAATTGTTTGCTCATACTATTTCTATTTTCTGAATTTATAGTGTTGTTTAATAATATTTTATAGAATAACTATTAGTTTAATTATATTCAAGAAATTCATGGTGAGATGGGAACATGGAATATTAATGATTATTAATAAAAGTCAAGGACAAACAGTATCTCAAGTTGGTTTATTCCTACTTTAGCCTTTTTTTAGTCATGAACAATTTTACGACGCCATTTCTAGAGTGACTAGAAGGAAAAGACGAAGAATTCTCATATGCGACAAGAATGGTGAAATATGTTATCGTACTGAGAATGTAGTATATATATTGATGTGTTTCAAAACCTATAAACTTTTGATTAACAATGTATATTGGGTTTCTTTATATTTAATTCTTTTAATTACAATATATATGTGTAAATACTTATTACCCACCTTCATATAATATTTGGATTAGTCTAAAATTTTATTAAAATACTAACGTAATTAAAAATCCGTGTATTGCACGGGTTTTTATACTATAGTATTCTATATTACAATATTATCTTTTATTCTTTTTCACAAAGCCATTACAACCATACCTTATATTCAACCTATATCGCACATCACATTACATCAAGTATCTTCAACTTTATAATTGTTTTAGAGTGTCGATAATTTAAATATATATTAAAAGTAGAGGTGTTTAAAATATAACAAATGATTTGATCGATATACTTCATCTTATAATTGAACTCAGGTTTGTTGAGATTAAAATCACTTAATGACAATGGGATAATAAAATGTAATTGAACGTTTATCAGTGTTTAATTTGTGGTTAAAATCGAAATTAAGCAACCTAAAAGTGATCGAGTTTTATCAACAAAATTTGCTATAATTCTAATAAAAGCATTTAAATTAAAGATGCAAATTATATATAGTTAGATCACGTTTTGAGTTAAAAATTATCTTCATTAGTTGGTTCATTCTCTTTCTCAACTAATTTAATTACTTCAAATATCAATAGTTAAAAATTGATTCTTATTTTGGTTTTTATCAGATCACTACCAACAACTAAAGCATCCTAGGAGAATTAAAGTAGATTTATTACCAAATAAAACTAGATATAATTGTTCAATTATTAAATTTCATTGAATTAAGCTATTTTTTAACATCTTACAACTTACACTGAAAAAACCCTGGCCAAATCTTATTACATCCTATTTTGCAAATTCACAATTGAGTATAGTTCAAAAATATATATGAAGAATTCTCATTCACCTTTATTTCCAATGAACTATTTAGTGTCAGACATGAGAAAAACATGTATTACATCTACAATACATCTAACCTAATAGAGCTTTTAGATGAACGGGCCGGAAAGATAAAATAAATTATTAAAACTACAATTGTCTATCGATTACTTATGCTACCCAAAACGAGTTTGGAAAATCGAATCAACTCATAAACACTTAGGGGTTGTTTGGTATAATTTTTTAAATAGAAAGGGAATAGAAACAAATAAAGAGATCAAAGGGTAACGATAACCCTTATCTTAATCACTTGTTTGGTTTCAATCAAGTAAGGGTATCACTTAACCACAACTATTATCACCTCTCGAAAATTCACAACTATTATTTTAAATAGCCACCATCAAAACTAATCAATATAGTCAATGAGATAACTTCATGGAGCCCCAATTTTATGCTAAGCTATACTATGAGATAGAAAAAATTCAAATTAAAAAAATTAATCAATTTGCTAAAGTACTCACTATTGCTACATAAACTGAACATATTGGGATTCAAAATTGTCGAAAAATATCAAATTGTGTTGATAAAAATAAACTTTCGAAATGAAAATAAGAAGATGGAGTACATGACATAAGATGGTGAGAATCAAAAGGTGTTGTGGATGCAAGTTGAGAGACAAATGAATATATATAGCAGTGTTTGTGAGCATGAATGGAGAAGAAAGGTATTTTGTTACAACTCATATTTGAGTGGTAACAAACAAAGGGAATGAGTTACTCTTAAGTAACGGATTTCGTTATCCAAATCCCAAACCAAACACATTATAACGAATTGGATTAATTGATTCCGTTACTAAGACAAGAAATTTACATACCAAACAACCCCTTAATATGTATTCCCTATATCCCTCTCAATTTCCACCTCTTCCCATTTTAATTTGAACCCACTCATATTGCACCTTTTTTCTTTTTGGTAATGACCTCACTTTCTTTTTGTAAGTCTCATCTACATATTTATTTTTTCTCTCTATTTTAACCACTCATTTTTATCATCATCTTGTTTTTTGTCTTTTTCTTCAATCTAATTTCACTTTCTATTAAATTTCACCCAAAATAATTTAAGTGCATTCTGATTGGTAACGTAGAGAGCAGTATACATTGAGCATTTCGGAAGAGGCCATATTCTAATTTCTAAGATATGGTGGTTACTGGTTAGGCATCCAATCCTAACGACTTTACCCGTAAATAATGGGAGCCTAACATTCTCCTTTCCGAAAGGAAAACAATAATAATAGTTGAGTTTACGTCCGAATCCTGTGTTCTGACCACTTAATTATAAACCAATAAATATATATTTCCTCCTATTTTACTCATTAGTTCTATTTAATTTTTGTCAGTATTCACTTTTTTTAATTTGTATTTTATCGTTAATTTTATATGTTAAAACATAGTTATGTGGGATCTTGTTTGATTCGTCTCAATACAGAGATTATTAAAATCAACTTTTTATAGAACAATTAGAGATATTAAAAATTAAAATATTATCTCGACAAGCGTAAATAACTAAATGTGACTAATGAATTAAATAGGAGGGAACACATTGTTCTCTCTGTACCTCTCATAATGCACATGCACCTAATATATTTTGTAAAATTTAATGGAAAGGCGAATTTGGTTAGAGAAGAAGACAAAAAACAAAAAACAAATGGTTATAATAGGGAGATAATAAGTTTAGAAGTTAGATTAAACGAAAGTGAGAATGAAACCATTACTAAAAATAGCGCAAAATAAGTAGAATAATTAAAATAAAAAGTTATGTAAATTAAAATAAAGAGTCAGTATATGGTAATGATCATTTGCACTATCATCTTTCAATTGTTGCAAATTGCAAATCTTTACGAGATTAAAACGACACGTACTATTATATGCATGATGATGAATTCTTTGAGTTTATACCATTCTTGTCATATGAGAGGAAATATTAATATTATTGTCAATATATTTCTATATTTTTGTGCATGTAGTTTAGTTCATAGTTCTTATCCTTGGTGCGAAAAAGGGGGAAAAGTGTACCAAAAGTAGACGGCTCTACGGCCCAAAATTAAAATTGTTCAAATCATATGATAATGCTTATTATGCATTCTAATTTCTAATTCCATTAACTTAGCAATAACTTTATTAAAGGTGAGATAATTATCTCATTACCCCACTTGGGTCATCGACTAAACTAGACATTTCCACTACATTCAAGCTCAATATGTATTTCATATGACTCGTATCAAAAATATTGGCGAAATTAAAAAAAAAAATTCATGCTGAATAAGTATGTTTGTTTTTAGTTTTAAAAATATCAAGCAATAAAATTCATGCTGAATAAGTATGTTTGTTTTTAGTTTTAAAAATATCAAGCAATAAAATATGTGATAATAATTTGTTTATGGCGGACATAAGTCGTCCTTTTGAGTTACTAAAAAGCCCTTTAAGTTAGAGTTTTCAAGCTATGTTAATGGCGATCAGAGATATTGTATAATTCTCAATCGTTATGTTGTATAATTTTCAATATATCGTCTTATATTTTTGTGAGTGAACTATAATATTGTGATCCTTTTCCTTGTGGACAAAGGAAATTATTTATAAGAAATCTCTTAATGTTAGCAATTCTAGATAAATAAAAGATTAGGAAAATTACGTGATGTGTAACGTATTTTTTTTAAATAAATCTTACTGTTGTTCTAAGTCATGTTATTTTTACATGCAAAACACATACACACATACTTAGCTATTGTGTAAACCCATCTATAAATTGACGTGTATTTAAAAAAGCCTGAATCCAATCGAAAATTACATATTCCTTTTATCAGTCTTAATTTTCCTTATTTTCATTTTTTGTTCTTTTAATGTTAATTAAAAGGGTGTTATACATATTGGTATCAATATATTGTTGTCCATGATGGCACAACTCATTATTTTTTTGGGGCACAATCCTACTTTGACTCTTTTTATTTTTAAAGTAAACTAAAAAAATATATGGCCACACTTAAAAAGAAAATGATAAATATGAAAAATGATTTTGTTGGTAAAGGCCATCATTATTTTGGTGATAGTAAACAGGCGTGTAATTACATCCATAACTAACAACAAAAATAAATCTAGTAATTAATTAAAAATTAAGGAAAACATTTTAAGTTAATGCTTTTTAATATCGAGGGAAAAGCAGGCCTAATTTGAGATTTAGGATGATAATTAATTTCGTACTAATTTTCAATCATTATGAGCATCAAACTACCAACGAACGTACAAGACACATAAATTAAATTTGCTTTATATTTATATTCTTTTAAAAAAGAGCAAAAAGAAGCTTTTTTATTTTATTAATATATTTTTGAAAATGTGTGTTCATCTTTTTGCTTTTTATATTTTTTGATGGGTACAATTACTAATTACTAAGGTAAAATTAAAGCTGAAAAAATGTAGTGTCACATTCATATGGTGCCAAAACCATGCAATGTCCCATGCGAATCTTTGACAACCACAAAAGAAAGCTTTTTGATCAATTCAATTTATGCTATCATCATTATGTAGTAATTAATAATTATAGTAATTAATAATGATTTTTTTTTCCCATATTTTTTCATCATAAAGTTACTGGCTTCCTTTTAGAAACAACTGTAATCTTGAAGCTCTTTTTGATTTCTCCAACCATTTTGATTTTAAACCCAAAAAAAAAAAAAAAAACTCTTCTTAACTAGCTTATTTTTAGCTTATGTAATTAGGGCACAAATTTTTTAAATTTTATAAAAAATACTTCTTTCGTTTCTTAATGAAGTACCCACAGGGAATGTTCACGGAAATTGAGAAAAATAGTGAAATCTTTTTTAGATAGTGAATATTTTATTCTATTGAATAATAAATTTGATGGAGGCCGAAAAGTGGGGTTCATAAACATTTAAAAAATATTAAAAGAAAGTTAGCGGAAAATATATAGGGACCAGTGACCACAACTAATAAAAAGTATATTTATAAAGTTATAATGGGAATCATGTAGGGGCCATAAGAAATATAAAAATGTAAAAATAAAGTTTCTGGAAGATATGTGAGGACTATAAGCATTATTAAAATATTAAAATAAGAATAAATAAGGTCACCTTTGTCAAAATTATGTGACATGAATAGAAAGATTCCTTATGAGAACAACAATTGGAACATCTCAAAATGACAAATGAGAACTTCTTTAAGAAATGAATCTTTAAGAAATGAAGGAAGTAATTTTCAAACAAGTTTTATTTATTAATCTACTTGTCCAGGTTATTTTGCATTTTGAGAATTATAGGTTGACCTAATGATAAGAGTCGCTGTCAACATAGCGCATACAAAAAAAATAAAAAGAAATTCACGTGAATAATACAATTTTTTATTTTTTTCAATAATAATATCAAATGTTGATTAATGCGAAAATTATATATATATATATATATATATATATATATATATATATATATATATATATATATATATATATATATGGTTTTATGAAAACTGTTCAAAGTTTACCCTTTTTATGAATTACAGCCTCAAAGTTTTTTTTTTATGAATTACAGCCTCAAACTTTCAAAACTGACCAGTATTACGGCCAAGTTACCGTTGACCACCCTGTCAACCGTTGACCAACCCTTCTTCCGGTTACTAACCCTCTTCCTCCTTCTTCTTCATCCTCTTCCTCTTTCTTCTTCATCTTCTTCATCCTCTTCTTCCTTCTTCTTCATCTTCTTCATCCTCCCTCATCCCATTTCAAATAAAATTTCTGGGTTTATTTTTAAAATTAACCCAAATCTTTTTATTTTTTTTGTTTTTCTTTTTTTTTTTAATTTAATTCTTCATCCCCTCCACTTCTTCATCTTCTTCCTCCTTCTTCTCCCTTCTTCTCCTTGTCAAATTTTTGACCCCATTTACCCACAAATTCAAACACCAGAATAATTAATCTGCAACAATAAAGATTGGAACTTTAGATTGAAACAGTTCAAAAATTTATACTTTAAATAAATACACTAAATTTACTAAATATTCGACCATTTCAACGTTAAATTTAACAGAAAAGAAGAAATTAATCCATTTTACCGTCTAAATCGGAGTTTACGCGCTTCACTGTGCCATTCAAGTAGAGTCAAAGTTGAGCAATAACCAGTTTTATCCCAAAAATCAAACTCTATAATTTGATTGAAATTAAAGTAAATCTGGATGTTAAATTGAAGAAGTAAACTTGAATGAAAGATCTAATACAGTTCAAGATGAATTCTAGAGAGAGAAACTTAAAAATCAATGAAAGGAAAAATGAGAATGAGTAACAGCAAAGAGAAACGGAGGAGGGTAAGGGGAGAAGAACAAGATGAGAGAGAAAGCGTGGTGTGAACATCATTGTCAAAATTTGTAAACATCACAGCCCATATTACAAAAATATTGTATCTATTGAAATATTGTCAATTCAGTCAATTTGCAAATTGAATCTACAGAAATATGGTCGAACTTCCAGTTTAAAGAAGATTTGTGGGTCATTAAGTGCCAATTTTACTCCTTGTCAATTCAGAATTGGGTCAATTTAAGGGGAAGATTTGAGTTAATTTAAAAAATCAACCTAGAAAGTTTATGTGAAATGAGATGAAAATGTTGAAGATTTCTAATTTTGTCAATTTAAGGGGAAAATTTGGGTCAATTAAAGGGTATATTTATGAAATTAAAAAAAACAACCCAGAAAGTTTATGAGAAGAAGGGAGAAGAAGGAGGAAGAAGATGAAGAAGTGGAGGGGATGAAGAATTAAATTAAAAAAAAGAAAAACAAAAAAAAACAAAAAGATTTGGGTTAATTTTAAAAATAAACTCAGAAATTTTATTTGAAATGGGATGAGGAGGATGAAGAAGATGAAGAAGAAGGAAGAAAAGGATGAAGAAGATGAAGAAGAAAGAGGAAGAGGATGAAGAAGAAGGAGGAAGAGGGTTAGTAACCGGAAGAAGGGTTGGTCAACGGTTGACGGTGGTCCAAGTAACTTGGCGTATCGGTCGTTTGAAAGTTTGAGTGTAATTCATAAAAAAACTTTGAGTGAATTCATAAAAGAGAAACTTTGAATGTTTTTAAACCCATAATATATATATCATATATATATATATACATATATATATATATACAATATATATATATATATATATATATAATATATAATATATATATATATATATATATATTATATATATATATATATATATATATATATATATATATATATATATTATATATATATATATATATATATATATATATAATATATATATATAAACTTTGAGATAAGTTTTCCACCAAAATCTAAATATAGATTTAGGCTGGACTTTTAACACAAATTCTTACTTGGGACCGTCTTTTGTAAAGATGTCTCTCAAAAGCCCAATCTAATTCTAAATATCTATTGTTATAACTCTAAATATAGATTTAGGCTGGACTTTTGAGAGTCGTCTTTACAAAAGACGGTCTGTCAAGAGAACACCTGTAAAATTAAAACATCTATTCCAACCTCTCGGTCAAGCCTCAAAATTTATTATGTTATTTTTATATTTATTTTGCTTTCTAATTTCCCTTTTCATATAGTTATTACTAATGTAAGACCAACGCTCCAGAGCATTTGTAGCATTTGCTTACTTATTACTAACTAAATTAGCTAATATTTACATGAATCATTAATTATCAATGCATTTCTAAATATTAAATGGAAAATGATTAATACACACGGTTTTAAGAGTTGTATATAAGAAAAAATCTTATATTTTTATTTAATTTAATATAATATAATTTTTACTTTGGGAGCATTATAAGATTTTTAATTATATTTAATTATTTTATCAGTAATACTTTTTTAGAAATTTAAGTAACTATAAAAATTATTAATTATATTCAATTTCTATACTAGATTATAATCTTGGAAAGCCACAATTATTAATAATAAATAAAATTTATTAATTTATATGCATAGCCCTAAAGGCCGTAATTATTATTAGCCATATACTCCACACTTCCATTTATTTCTCTCCACTCTTATACTCTCACACTTCATCCATTCCACTCTTATACTTAAAAAAATTAAAAAGTTAAAACTATAAATAAAATTATAAATTAAATTTTAAATAATTAAAAATTAAAATTAAAAATACAAAATTTAAAAATTTAAAAAAACTAAAAACAATTACAAATTTTTAAAAAATTTAAATTATAACTTTTAATAACAAACAAACAAACAAACAAAAATTTAAAATTTAAAAAAATTTTAATAATTAAAATTTTAAATTTTAAAATAAAAATTATAATTATAAAATTTAATTTTTTTTCAAAATGTGTTTTTCTATCCACTTTCAAGTATGTAATGAAGAGTGAAGAGAGTAGGAACAGAAGTTTTAAAACTTGGTCTACGCTATTTTAGTGTAGACCAGGTCCACAAAAGAGGTGATCTATATACAACTATGCAACTTGTTTTTCTTGAAACTTGAATTAAATATTTTTAAAAAAATAAGTATTGGGTACAATGATTTAGTCAAAACCAATAATAAGCACTAAAGTTTCAAAGGCAATGAAGATGAAGATTGCAAAACTTTTGAAGAATCTAATAAAATGCACAATTAATCCATTACTACTATTATTATTATTTTGTCTAGAGTACTATACTATTATTGTGCTTTTGGCAAGCCAGCTAAGGATTGCTATATTTAGAATTATTATAATATAACTTCATAGAACCAAAGAATGATGATCAAGATTATGATCTAATACAATGTGATCCATCAATTATACTAGGTTGATCATCTACATCCGCAGGCCGCCGCCAACTCACCAATTATTACCAATTATTGAATTCCTCTCTTCTCAAATCTCAATATATCTATACTCCACCTCATTTGTTCATCATCATTTTATATTTCCCCTCGGTTGTTAAAAAAAATTATCTAGAATAATTTAATATTTTCAACATTTTTCTACGATAGTCTCAGCTATTGATTAACTATGTATACTCTCAACTTTAGAGAGTATTTGTCTAAAGTGAATTTGGGTAACCCGATGACCTGCTATATGTAGTAGGTAATTCACAAAAAAAAAGTAAACTAAAAATTAATGTCAAAAAAGATAAAAAATTTGAAAATTTACATAAAATATAATGAATAATTAAAAAATTAGAAGTTTTTTTAACATTTTTTTCGACATTTTATTTTAATTTATCTTTTTTTTAAAAAATAATACTTGCTATAAAAAGTCATCCAGTTACCGGATTTACTCTAGTAACATAACCTCCAAAGTTGAGATTGGTTAATTAATAGGTGAGATTATTGTAGGAAAATCATGAAAATGTTGGATTATTCTAGATAATTTTTTCTAAAACAAATTATCGACCCCCAATATTATATATGGTCGGTAGAAAGATTAAGAAATTAATAGTGTGATCATTTAATTAGAGTGGATAATATTATTGGAGATATAAAATATATTGATGATATAATACAAGAAAGCGATGGGGCATTTCTACGAAAGAAACAAAGTAAATGGAGCAAATTTTTAAAAAAATGCGGCATTCTGATTTAGTGTTATAACTTTTTCAAAATTTATCAGATTAAATAATAGATACAACACAATAGTTTAAATTTTCCAAGATAGAAATAAAAATAATTTGGGGACCAAAATCAGGAATCACTTAGAATAACGAAAAACAACGTACAGTTCCGATAATGGGTGATCTCATTTTTTTATATAATATATATTTAAAATTTCAGTAATTTTTAGTGGGTTTTAAATTTAGTTAATTGGTACATTTTGGAAGAGTGCCAAAAAATATTGAATAAAAAATATAAATTAATTTTATTTGAATTAGACTTGAGAAAATAAAAACGATATCGATTTTGAATTTATAGTAAATTTAATGAGATAATCGGATACTCAAATTAGATATATGAGATGTGAACACAATATTTTATCACAAATTCTTGTGAGAGACGGTCTTTTTAAGAGACCATCTTTAATTGGGTTGGCTCATTAGGGAAAATATAGAGTAAGTATAGACAATAAGCTTTACTAGATTGGGCCTGAGAGACGTCTTTTAAAAAGACGGTTTCTCAGGAGACTAGCTGATATTTTATTAGTTTTGTAAGATATTAGATAATAGGAGGCCAAAGTATTCATATACATACTTAACATAATATTCTTTTTGTCCCTGCCAGAAAATTAATTTTAGTTTCTTGTCAACGTTTGATATGAAATTTAAATAATAATAATGACATGCTAATGACAAAATTCATTAATGATATTGAATCTCTGATACATATATACCTCTCTTTTACAAATTAAGATTATATTTTATAAAAATAAAATCTAGCTAATAAAGTGTGAAAGATATGATTGTTGGCTAGGTTCAACTTTTTTTTCGTATTTAAAGATTTTTTCAAAATATTAATTATTGTGTTTGATGATTGTTATAAATATTTAACAAGATATAAAATTATTTAGCATTAATTTGTCTTTGCTGTCCGATATAGAATGCTACAATTATTATGATCTAAAGGTTGCAGTTAAAGGAAGTTCGTCATTAAAATTAACACAAATCTATAGCATAGACGGGTGTAATGGGCCAGCCCATTTTTACACTTTTCAAAAAAAATAACTGAAATTTCCATTGGGTTGGGCTGCTGAGAGTGTCGTCTATGCCATAGACGGTCTCTTAGGAGACCTTCTGTAAAATTAATGAAAAGTAGTAGAGCCAAAAAAATGCAAATATTTTAACAATGATCTAAAAAATTACATATAATTGGAAAACCAATATTTGTAATAGAACAAATATAATTTTCATAATATAAGGAAGGAAATGGAAATTCTTAATTTGTTTTTCTCTATCCCGCCGACTTTGATCGGAGCACATTTAGTCAGCAAATGAATAAAGGGTAAAAAAAGCGGTAAAAATTTACATATTTTATGAGTAAGTATGAGGATGAAATAAAAAGATAACTTATACATGTGGATAAAAATTTTAAAAAATGTGAGGCATAATTGAAAATAAAAATAAAGCAAATTAAGTGAAAAAAAATTAAAAGGAATTAATTAGGGAAAATTTCGTGGAAGAGTTTAATTTACCACCACAAATTAAGTAAAAATTTGTGATTACTATTAGGATATAGTAGTAACCTAAAATTTGAAATTTAATTTGTTCAACTATTTAGAAAGTTAATTGTTAATTAATGCATTTAATTTTTATATTTATTTTTATTTGTAAAACTACATAGCAATATCGTTTTTGTTTCACAAAATGAATTATATCAAGCCATAGTTTTCATTTAAATGAGCAATTATATTATTTGTTCACTACAATAAATTTAACTTTTTGCGACATTAGAGTTACTGAGTTAGTGATGACATTAAAAAAATGTCATTGATTCATATTTTTAGTCTAATAATTATTGATTTTTATTTTAAGTTTCATTATAAAGTGATATAGCGACATTTTATTTGGTTTTTAATGGCATATGTAATTGTCACTATAGTCTATAGTGACATTTGAGAGAAATATTATTAAATCCTATGTCGCAAAAGGCTTTAGTGTGACTTTTTATTATATTGCTAAAGAGTTTAATAAATGTCACTAAATCATCTACATACACTATAAGAAATTTAAAATAGCGACATTTAAATTAAATGTCGCTAAATATATCTCAACAAAAGCAAATTATATTGTACTGTGTTGTTTTTAGAATTTTATTACGACAAGGCTATTAAAGTATTAATGTAGTAAATCACATACTCTATTAAAACTTTTTATGCTAGTCCCTTGGGAGTAGATGTGTGTATGCAATGAATATTGTATTTGATATTCAATGAAGTTATAATTGCAAACTCGTGATCTTTATGTAATACTCCCTCTGTTATTTGTTGATATTCCTATTGGGAATATTCATGGGAATTAAGAAAATTGAAATCTTTTAAATAGTAAAGATATTATTTTATTGAATAATAAATTTGATGGAGGAAAAATGGGGACCACAAGTATTAAAAAAGTATTTAAAGAAAGTTAGTGGAAAAAATATGGGGACCACAACTAATTAAAAAATGTTTTTATGAAGTTAGTGGGAAACATGTGGGGACCATAAGAAATATAAAAATGTTAAAATGGAGTTAGTGGAAGATATGTAAGGACCATAATCATTATTAAAATATTAAATTGAGGATGGGTGAGGTTATTTTTGTCCAAAATTTGTAATATAAATGAAAAGATTCCTTATGGGGAACTTCTTTAATGGTTATAGTTCTATTTTAAAACACCCTAAAATGAAAAGTGGGAACTTCTTTAAAGAACAGAGAAAGTATTATTTTAATATTATGACAAATAATAAACTTAACTTGATATTTAATGGTTATAGTTCTATTAGGAGTATATGTTAATTGTTTTAGTATATTCTACCAAAAGTCTATTTTAAGAGATGTACAATATATGATAAATAAGAAGTCACTCCAAATAAAAAGTCCCAAATCAATTTTTGTTTTGATATTCTTGTTTCAACACTCAATACAAGATCCACAATTAATAAAAATTTCAATAATTTGTAGGATTATTATTTGTCTCTCCTAAGTCCTAAGGTCTACGTCATCCAATTAAATAATGAATTAAAGCTTATTTGTCTAGTTCTACATATATAAACAATAGTCTTAAATATATTCTTGTAAATTCCAATAATATTCAATTAATTTTTTTAGGGATAATGCATATTATGTGCTATCTACTTATTGTGCAATAAAAATGAAAAAAAAAAATTGAAATGTCAAGTGCCAACTTGAATGGGCAAAATCAGCTAGTGGAAGGTCCCAACAAGAGGAAAAAAATATACTTCAAGATAAAAGAAAAGCAAATGGGCCATGTATGGTCGGGTTGTTACCCAGATGGGCGGCAAAGAATAGGACCCACAGGGACGCATACAGCTTAAAAATTGAAAGCTACTCCCTTCCTCCCACCATTTTCTATTTTGATCCGTCACATTTAATTTGCATTATTTTTATTTTTGAATTATGATCCACCACTTTATTTTAATCTCATCAATACATTTTAACTCTCTTTTAATTTCAACCACACAATTCATTCTCTCTTCTCATTTATTACCATTATCTATCTTTTTTTTAAAAAACACTAACTTTCTCTTTGCTTCAAATTATATGAGAGGAGGAAGTATGAGATTGGGTGGATCTGTGGCAAATACTTCATTACGACTCCCTTTTTTCTTGGTTTTCTTATTTACTTTTAAATTTTTCTTTTTTTTTTTTTTTTCTTCTCATTTACTTTTTGCACTGTGTTATTGTAAATTTTAAATTTTAATATTTTTAAATATATATAATAAAAAATTATAAAAAATACATAATAAAAAATATACATTAAAACGAATCTAACAAGATCTCACATAAATATAATTTATCTTCTAAATATGTGTCAAAAACATGAATTAAATTTCTCTCTCTTTAAGGTGGAAATATGGAATATTCTAAATTGGAAAAATATTACAAAATGGGAGTACATAGTTTTTTAAAAAAATTTTAAACCTCAATATCTCTAAATATACATAATAAAAAATTATAAAAAATACATAATAAAAAAGTATATATCATGACGAATCTAATGAGATCTCAGTTATCTTATAAATAATATTTGTCAAAAACATTAATTAAATTTCTCTATCCTAAAAGTGAAATATTCCAAATGAAAAGAACATTAGAAAACAATTGAAATATTTATTCTTATTTTATTTTAATCACAAAGTATGCTGAAAGGATGCAATGATTAGATTAAAATTATATCCAAAATCTTAATTTAAGAAGGAAGTATATGATAAATGATTGTCTTTGTCAAGTTAAATTTAATTTACATTTAGTTATTTATTTAAAATTTTTCCATTTATTTCACACTAATTTTTTTTGGGTATGATTCATACGACCTTTTAAAAATTTATTTATCTTAACTCTTAAGTTAAGGCAGAAGGAGTAAGTATTATTTAATATACCTATTATATACCTCTATATGTACAAATTCTACTTACTCCCTCTGCCTTAATTTTTTTTTTTTTTTTATGAAATATCCCTCTGCCTTAACTTAAGGCACTTTCTATACGGGCAAATCAAGAAAAGTGATAAAAAGTGGATAAAAAAATGTGATTTATGGAAAATGTGTGGATAGGTTGAAAACGCGCATTCGGATCCTGCCTTGTAAGGGATACTGAATGAGAGTGTCCTTTGATTTTACTTTTTATAAAAAAAATTTAAAATGAGTGGTTGATCATAGCCAAAATTTATACTCCCTCTACCCCTTTCTTATTGTCCACTTTCTAATGGGCACGCAAATTAAGAAAAATAGTAGTGGGGTATTTTAAGTGATTATAATAATTGTAAAGGTGATAGTTGGGGTATTTAAGTAATTATAATAATTGAAAAGGTGGTAGGTGGGGTGTTTTAAATAAGTTGGGGGAGTTGGGGGTATTTAGGTAAAAAATCTTTGCCAAAAATAGAAAGTGGACAATTAGAGTGAACTAACCGAATAAGAAAACTGAACAATAAAAAAGAAACAGAGGGAGTAATATTTAAATTTCAATAAGAAAAATTAATAAGAAAAATTAATAAGGAAAATATAGCGGAATCCATACATAAAGAGTACATGTTATTTGGGTTTTTGGTAGGATTTTATGAGCATTTTATTGTTTTTGAAATGGGTCTTAACGCCCCACCCATTTCCTTTCAATCACCACTTCCGGGTTTGAAGGGTCACTCACTCACTCTCCTTATCTAATCAACCCTTATATTCCAGTATTTACACTATTAGAAAGGTTTTATGTCTTCTATAGTTCTATTCTATATATCGTCAATACTACTTCCGTTCCATTTATTTAGCAGTATTTTTTATTTTAATTCGTTCCACTTAATTTGTATCATTTTTATTTTTGGATTTTTGGCCCACCAGAACTTTTTAATCTCATTCATACATTTTAACTCTCTTTTATTTTTATCCACACAAATCATTTGCTCTTTTTATTTATTACCATTATCCACTTTTTTCTTAAAAAACCACAATTTTATCCTTGATTCAAACTATATGGGACAGAAGGAGTACGTTTAATATGTTATTTTTTATTAGTTTTTTTATTTAAGCGGTTAAAAGATAATTGATAAATGACTTTTAAAGCAGGTGGGAAACTAACTTATAGGTCAAAATCAAAAAGTTACACATAGTAGTTTTTGTTTTTTGTTTTTGGCTTTGATCTACTTGTTATCTAATAAATAATCAACAGCCAACAAACAACAAATAATGTTTACCAAACATCTTTATAATAACTAATTTAAACAACTGACTTGAACAACTTTTATCAACTAATAAATTTTACTAACCAAATCATCCAAAAATTTTATACCAAGTCCAGCTAACAGTCATTACAAAATTATCGGCTATTTTGAATTCGATCGTTAACAATTTTTTTTTAACGTTATCAACATTAACATATGATTTATGAACATGCATTTAATCCGTCTTGGACTTCAAAGACATGTGTGTCTTTAAATTCAATAACCTAGAATGTGAGACATACAAGAGCATATTTTGAAATGTTTATATACATTTATTTGTCAAATTAAAGTTAATTATCATGCATGCATGTCATTATCAATTTATTTATTATAATAAACATGTAATTAAAATGTAATAGGAGCTTGTGTCAATATATCACTAGTATAAATAGCTAGCCCTTATTAAAAGTTAATTTCCTTATAATTAGATGGTAATTAATAAAGTACGGATACATGCATAGCGTAGGCAACATAATAAGAATGTTAAGAGAAAAATAAACATTAATTACATTATTGTTTGTTCGATTTATCTTAAAGTCAAGTAATTTAATTTTTACTATCAATCATATAATACTTATATAATATATACCACCCAAATTAGTCGGATTACATCAATATCTAAAAAAGATTGTCAAACTCTTTTTATTATTATATTTTGATATAGATTTTTAAAAGTTTTATATATTATCCTTGTAACATCGATTGGATTTTTCACCAAAGAAAAACATTAATTTGCTTTCTTCTTACATGTATCCAATTCTCCTATCATACACCCAATTAAATTATATAATAAAATAGTGGCAGAAGACAATTACTGGAAAAAAGTCTCTATTTGGACAATTGAGTGCTACACTTTAAATTTTAATCTCTTCATTTAACTTTGCTATATTTTCTTTTAATAGTATGGTCACAATGCAATTTAAATGTTTCCGCGGTTATTTATTATTTGAAATCTTTGTGTCATTCCATCCATTGTAAATTCATGGGACATTACGTATAATAAGTGATCAATAACTTGTAGCATTCTCAATACACATATACTTCCTCCGTTCCACTAAACTTGCTACATTTTACTTTTTTACGCAATCCAATGAGTTATTTTGATCGTTTATATATAAAATTATACAAGTCTGAAAAATATAAAAAATTGATATTATAAAAGTATGTGATAAGACGATTCAAACATGATCCCACTTAACTATATTTTTTCTTATACATTAGCCGCAATATGTAAAATAAGCTTGAACGATGAATATTGTAGTTTGTAGATAACGAAATGTAGCGAGTATTTTGACACAGAGGAAGTATTTAGTAGATCGTGGAGTCGTAGTAACCAAACAAATTAAATCAATGATGAAAATAATTGAATTAAGTGGTTATATTTGAATGACTTTATTAGGTTTCCAAGTGAGGTATTAAAATGATTGAGGATCATGAGGATCAAGCTAAGGAGGAAATTGACATCAATATAAGTACTTTATTTCTTTCAAAATCTATGACTATGAGAGGCACTCGAATCATGATATCATATTTAGGGTATCCCCTCCCTACACAAGGCAAAGATTTTGAATACTATGTGATAAAATTGATACACAAATAAAGTTAACCCAATCTTTATACCTTTATTTAAGGGGCAGCTTCAAACTGCAAAATTCCCTTTACTTCCCTTTTAGTTAAATTTAAGTAAATTTTACTCCCCTCACTAGTACGAGGACGCAACTAAATTTTTTGGATGAAAATTAGTGAACAGTAAAATTAAATTGAATAATAAGACAAAAAGTAATTGGATGAGTGGTTAAGATGGAGAGAAAAATGAGTTTGTGGATGAGATTTAAAGAAAGAAAGTAGAGTCATTGCCAAAAAAGGAAATAGTATAAAATGTGCGAGACAAACTAAAATAAAAATAGGTGCAAATTGAGAGGGACAGAGGGAGTATATGTTATCTTTATTATCTCCTTCTCACTTCTATGGGTGTTATTTGATTTGTTTTGTTTATTGCTAATGAATCTGAAGAAATATAAAGATATAATTTATCATTTTTTATCGCTTTTTAAGTCCTGTTTAAAACTATATGAATATGATTTATTGGGCCGGATATGATGTTGAATATGGTGAGTCTTAATGCTTTCGAAACAAAATGATTTTAAAATATATTTAGTTAAAGTAAAAGTATTCACTAAATTATGTGCACTTCTTATTTATATGAAATTGCACATTGCATTTGCTACTAAAGATCAATTGAAAACAATAACTTTATTAGTGTGATTATTATATAAAGGTAAAGTTGCATATAGTCGACCCCTTCAAACTCCATCCTAAGTGGAAGCCATTTTATAACATTAATTACTGAATTGAAAAATAAAAATATGAGAGGTATTTATGCTTCTCTTAAAAATGAGTAAATAGCAACTCACCAGGTAATTTGAAGTTAAAACATTTATATAGATTAAAGATGCATGTTACCAATGTGGTATTGAAAAGAGCAAATTGTAAACTTTTATTTGTGCACATAGTTATAAAACATTTTTTTGTGCTAAAAGTTTTGAACTTTTTTTGTGCTCATACTTTTGAATTTTTAAAAAATGATTCTACTTAAATGATAAAAGAAGGTGATCATGTATCATCTCTAGTTATGGAAACAGATTACGTGTTATCCATTAACAAGTCCAATAGAAGTACAAATCAATTGTTTATTCAATTTAAATTTTATAATAAAAAAATAATTGCATGCTAGTACCATATAGGTTCTATGGACTAGTATGAATCTATCTTATTATCTAACCTAAAAATTATACAAACTAAACTTTCATCAACCTCATTGTCCCCCTAAGAGTATTTGCTGACATGATAGACGAGCAATTTAAACCAAATTTAATACTCTCCGTTCTTTAAAGAAGTTTCCATTTACTATTTTTGGTGTTTTATTTGTTGTTTCCATAAAGAATCTTTCTATTTATGTCATATATTTTGAACAAAAACAACCTTATTTATACTCACTTTAATATTTTTATAATGCTTATGTGCTCCACATATCCTCCACTAACTTCAATTTAACATTTTAATATTTCCTATGGTCCTCACATGTTTCCCACTAACTTTATAAACTAATTTTTTATTAGTTATGGTCCTCATATTTTTAAATTGGCTCGGGCCAGGGCCAGGCAGCAGCAGGACTTAGAGGCGGTGAAATACATCAAAGATGAGGAGGGACGAGTTCTCCTGAGACAAAAGGACATTAAAACCAGATGGTGTCAGTATTTCTCGCACCTGCTCAATGAGTCTAGAGGGCCAAGAGGGGATGATTGCCGACCTTCTGATGTCCAAGGTCCCCTTAACTATGAGTTAGCGTGTGTTATCACCACCGAGGAAGTAAAAGAAGCCCTCAAAAAGATGGGGAGATCTAAGGCAGTCCGGCCAGATAACATCCCGATTGAGGTGTGGAGGGGTTTAGGAGAAGAGGGCATTCGTTTGTTGGCTAACCTCTTTAACGTTATCCTGAGAACGCATAAGATGCCAAATGAATGGAGAAGCAGCAAAATAATACCTCTGTTTAAAAACAAAGGCGATGCACAAGTATGTGGGAACTATAGGGGTATCAAACTTTTAAGTCACACCATGAAATTGTGGAAAAGGGTCATTGAGAGGAGGATCAGACATGAAACTGTGATTAGAGAGAACCAATTCGGTTTTATGCCTGGTAGGTCAACCATGGAGGCAATTCATGTTTTGAGGAGGCTGATGGAAAAATATAGAGAGCGGAAGAAGGACCTGCATATGGTGTTCATAGACTTGGAGAAAGCGTATGATAGCATTCCACGACAAGTCATTTGGGATAGCCTCAAGGCTAAGGGTATTTCTGCTATTTACATTGAGGTAATTCGGGATATGTATGATAAAGTATCGACTAACATTCAGACACCGATGGGGTTAATAGAACCTCACCCGGTAAAAGTAGGACTTCACCAGGGATCAGCTCTATGCTCTTTTATTTTTGCGGTCATTATGGATGAGATCTCGAGATCAATCTGGGAGACGGTTCCGTGGTGCATGCTTTTTGCGAACGATATCGTGCTGGTAGCGTAAACTAAAGAGGAGGTTAGTAGTAAATTGGATGAGTGGAGGGAAGCCTTAGAAGGTAAAGGTTTGCGCAGTAGTCGTGCGAAGACCGAGTACCTACGTTGTGACTTTTTAGTGGGACACAACCGATAGGGGAGCCAGGAGTTTCCATCGGGGAAGAAGTCATTAAAAGTACGACCAAGCACAAGTATTTGGGATCGATCATCCAAAGGGATAGGGAGATCGACGGAGATGTAAATCATCGTATCCAGGCGGGTTGGCTCAAATGGCGAGCAGCGACCGCGGTGATATGTGATAGAAAGATCCCAAATAAGTTAAAGGGAAAATTTTATCGAGTGGCAATCAGACCGGCTTTGCTATACGGGACAGAATGTTGGCTTGTAAAGAAGAGTTTTGAACATAAGATGAAAGTCACAGAGATGCGTATGTTGCGGTGGATGTACGGACACACTTTGATGGACCGTATTAGGAACCAAGAGTTCAGAGACAAACTAGGGGTTGCTCCTATTTCTGAAAAAATGCGCGAAAGAAGATTGAGATGGTTTGGACATGTGAAGAGAAAGACTTTCGACGCCCCTGTGAGAAGAGTCGAAAGCTTTATAGTATAGGGTAAGAGGAGTCGAGGAAGGCCCAAGAAAACTTGGGAGGAGCAAATAAGAGTAGACATATGTGAGTTAAACCTCTTTGAGGACCTGACTAGGGATAAGAGTAGTTGGAGGCGTCATATCCAGGTTTAGACGTTAGTTTTTCTTCTTAGAGTCGTTAACAGCGTCCGTGCTTCCCTGCTTGCTCTAGTTTCTTGTGTGTTTTGTTTTTTTATTTTTGTTTTTAAGTTTTGTATTTGTTTTACATGCGTTTTGGGACCTATTATGCGGTGTTTTCCACCTCACATGGCATGTACGTATCTCTATCTTCATCGAGCCGGGGGACTCCTTTTTTGGTCGTGCTCTTCCCTCCCCAGACCCTGCCCATAGCTTATATGAGCGGGATAACTGGGCAGGATGATGATGATGTGCTCAAGAATAAACTTTGTGGGCAAGTTTTTATTATAAAGGAAGTGATCGTAAGGGCATGCTTGTATTGGGTGTAAATATTTAAGGGAGTAAAAAAAGTCAAACTAATAAAATGAAGTTAATAAATGAGAAATTAGTGAAATTTGATTGTTGTAGAGGTGAAAAAATTATTGCAAAGTAATAAAAAATGAAGGGAGCTCTCAATTTTGTGGGGTAAATATTTATCCGAGGGGAGGGTGGGGGAATGTATTACCTCCATAATAGGGGAAATTATCTTCTTTTTCCATCATTGTTTTTATTTTATGCTCATTTTACCTTCTTCACAACTATCTCAACTACTTCAAATGCATCTCTATTTGCTTTCATTTCATTAGTTTGACTTTTTTTACTCCCTTAAATATTTACACCCAATACAAACATGCTAAATTGGATTGTAGGCTATAGCCTATAGGAATAGTGAATTTGGGCAAATTTGGTTTACAAAAGTTGAATAAAGCTAATTTTATTCTATTCTGATTATGTGAAAGTAGGTCTGTCAAATAAATTAAGTTGGGTCGGGTTCGAGTTCAGGTCATATATAAATAGGTCAGAAAACCCTTGACCCAAGCCCAACCCATTTAGTTAATTGGGTCGAAAATCACAATTTTGACCCGACCTACAATAGATCAGGTTAACCTGATTTCGACTCACTTAACCCGTTTATAATTTTTTTGTTTTCGTTTTGAAGTTTTTAATGTTGATTAAATCTAATTTTTTAGACTTTAATTTTAACTTTATGTTTTTTTGTTGTTTATTTTGTATTTACTATGAAAAATAAGAAAATATTATATGAACTAAGTTTAGCTTATATTTATTGTTTTAACTCGAAATTAACACATTTAATTAAATGGGTTATACAGGTTTTTTTCAGGTTTAAAATTTTGAAAATTTTGATCTGTACTTAACCCATTTAATAAACAGATCAGGTTGGGTCGACTGATTTAATTAATTAGGTCAAAAATCTCAACCCAAACCCACTTATTTCAAGTTAGGTTCAGGTTGAATTAATAAATCGAATCAACTTTTCGCAGCGCTATATGAAAACTTAGGATGAAAGACATTTACAAATATGATTTTTCAAATACATAAACTAAATTGTTTTAGCTAGAATTATTATGTCACAATTTAATTAGTATAATAATAATAAATGGTCTTGCATAATTAAATACATGTATAACAAGTAGATGAAAGACATTTGGTACCCATAAAAACTTAGGATGTAAGACTAGAGCTATTTGCCATTTGCTTGTTAAATTCATGAAGAGGTCTTTGATAATTGGTTGTTTGTGGTTGGTTTTTTGGTTTAATTGTCTAATTTGACTAACCAATAGCATGTATTGCTTATTAGTTGGTTAGTCATATATATATATAAGTCGAATTTAAGATGATATTCAATAAAAATTAATTAACAATTATTAATGATTTATTAAAATTAAATTAAATTAAAGAGCCAAAGCGAAATAAAATATCTTAAATTGTTTAATTTAACAAAGTAATAAATTTAAAAGTCAAAAATCAGAAAACAATTTTCGTAATAACACCATCTCACCAACTTATAAACCAACGGCAAAACACTAATAAGTACTTTTCTTTTTCCATCCATTTTGCCACACAACTTCTTGTGAGAGATGTTCTCTTTGTGAGTTCATTATCATTTTTTAGTCTAATCAAGTTTTAATGAGTTGGACGTGAGAGACGTCTCTCAAAAAGACAGTCTCTTAAGAGATCGGCTGTTTGCCATATGTAGGAGAAAAACTCAAAATGTGGAGATTTTTTTCCATCATAGGGTAGGATCACGGAAATGTAAAACTAGGTGAAATTTAATTTTAGAATTTTATCTAATTAAATAGTACTCTTTCTATTTTGTATTTGTTCTTTCTATTTATTTTTTACTCAGTTTATAATGTAAATTTAAACCTCAATATATCTAAATACACATAACAAAAATTAATAAAAAAATACATAATCAAAAAGTATACATTAAGACGAATCTAACGAGATCTCACATGGATATGTTATCTTCTATATATGTGTTAAAAACATTAATTGAATTTCTTTCTGCTTAAGATAGAATATTCCAAATGAAAAGAACACTAAAGAACTGAGATAGTATGTGGCTATGTGCTTTTAGCCAAAAATGTTCAAAACACATCCAAGCAATATATATCTAATTATGAAATAATATAAAAATTAATATAAATATAAAATCTAATTTTAAATTCACCCAAAACAACTGATTTAAAATTAACTCGGTAACTTGAATTAAACTCCTTAAAAAATGTAGAGTTGAGACAGAGTAATCTGTAACAGTGTAAAAGAATTCATAGGAAAATCGAGTCGCAATCATGAGAGAGGAGGGAAAGTGGGCGCAGGATAAGCACGTGGGCTTGGCCTTTAGTCATTGCTATTACTTCAAACGGACCCCACTTTTGCCTTAAACTTTTCATAACTACTCCTATTTACGACTAATTTTCATTTTGGAGAAAAATAATACTCCCTTCACCCTTTTTATTGTCCACTTTGACTTGGACACGGATTTTACGAAAATGGTAATTAGGATATTTTAAAATATTATAATAATTGAAAAGGTGATAGTTGGGTATTTAAGTGATTATAATAATTGAAAAGGTAGTAGATGAAGTATTTTAAATAACATAAGTTGGGATAATTGGGCGTATTTAGGTAAAAAATCTTTGCCAAAAATAAAAAGTAAACAATTAAAATGAATTGACTAAATAAAAAAAATGCACAATAAAAAAATCGGAAGGATTACTAGTATAAAAAAACAAAACTCACTGTGTTTGTTTTTCCTCCAGGTTGGTTTTTCAATTGTACCCCATTATTAATGTTTGTTCTTATATTAAACATCAAAATTTTATCCCTATTCCCTACCACCATTTTTTTCTTTTTTCTAAAACATTTTTTTCTTTTTCTTGTAATAATTAACTAAAATGATAAGTTTTATGTGGGTTCTGAAATTTAATCTTTTTAATTATTTATTTTTCTATTGGATATAAAAATAAATTTAGAATACTAGTATAAAACGAACTGACTATTCATCTCTATACTACAATATAGCTTTGTAAAAAAATGTGAAAATATGACTGAAATGACTTACTTCCCCCGTTCCATTATACTTGCTACATTTCATTTTTTTACGCATTTCAATGCGTTATTTTGTTTATTTGTATGTTGAATTATACAAATTTAAAAATAATAAAAAGTTAATATTATGAAAGTATGCGATTAGACGATTCAAACAAGATCCCAATCGACTATATTTTTACTTACACATTAGTCGCAATATATAAAATACGCTTGAACGATGAATAGTGCACAAAATTGAAATGCAGCGAGTATTTCAGAACGAGGAAGTAGTTTTTATTTTTAAGAGGTGTTTGATCCTTTTTCCTCTGTATTTTAATTTTTCTCACCTAAGCGTAGAATTGTATATACTATATATACCCAAAATAATAACAAATCCAACTACCCAAAACTAAGAAAACCCTTCCTTTTTTCTTGGATTCTCTCTTATAACCAAATTAAGATAAATTCTCTCCAATTTTTTTTGATTTCACACCCAAATTTTCTGGTAATTTAAATATCTTTTTATTTATGAGGTGGATGTTTGTTTGAATTTATCTATTTTTTATATTCAAAAAGAAAAAGAAAAACTAACCCAAAATTAATTCTTTTTTGTTTCTTTAATTTATGATGGCAGAGATATAGAATGAATGCCTCCTCATTTTGATAGTGTCTTTTGTGGAGTAGCAGAATTTTAAGCATATTTTCTTTTGTTTTGTTGTTGGTTTTCCTGCCTATACAAGCCAAAACCAGCAGTACTATTTGCCCTTTCCTCAGTCCTTTTCTGGTGCTGGTTTTTGCTGTTTGTGCGAAGCGGGCCCGACCCGACCCGACCATCCACCCAAATTTGTACTCATAACAGTCTATTAAAGTGATGAAACAAGGAGTTTCACAATATAGAAGTATCATTTATTCTTCAAATAACATATAACAAATAACAAAACACAAATTGGTTGTTAATTGTAACATTTCATCTCTGTTTCTTATAACTTCAAGCCATGAAGTTTATGAAACTTGGATCTAAACCTGACACTTTCTACACTTCTGAAGCTGTAAGGTTTGTTGCCCTTCTACTTTCTACTCTCTTATTTCATCAAATTAGTGTCACATCACTTTCTTCTATCTCATTTCATCAAATTAGTGTCACATGAAGTTAGTTGCTGGAATTTCTCTTAATTTTTGTCGAGTTAAAGGAATTTTTGGGTCGTATCCTCTTTTATGGGTATGAGTTGTTGCTTTCTTTTTCTCACCAAACCTTGATTATAGTTTTTTGTGGTCGGGATACACCTAGTATGATGATGAGGATTCACATGAAGTTTAAAAAACAAATTAAGTCGGTTTTCGATTATTTTGAAGTTGTTATATGCTAATCGGTAATTCTACATTCATCATCATACCCAGTGTATCCCGCTCTACCCATAGAGAGAGTGCGGTCAAAGATTCCACTGCTCGAAAAAGGTCTTCATCTAATCTTAATTCAAAAAGCAAATTAACAACGCCGGATCATTTATTGGCAAAGTACATAAATAACTTGTCAAAGAACCAACTCAACCAAAAGTTAAAGCCAATTAATTAATGTCTTAGTATATGTTATAATGTAAAGTTCATATATGTGTTGTGAAACAGGTCAGTTTCCTCTGAAGTATCTAGTGATCTTATAATTCAAGTTCAAGGTAGTAGGTATTTGCTTCACAAGGTATTCCTACATATACTTGTATTATATCTTTTGATAAAGATCCAATTTTTGGCATGAATTCTGTTTTTACTTGGTGTTTGAATTTGATGCAGTTTCCATTACTGTCAAAATGCCTGAGGTTACAGAAATTATGTGCAGAATCCCCAGATTCATCCCCCCACCAAATGATCCAACTCCCAGATTTTCCAGGTGGGGTTGAAGCATTTGAACTGTGTGCAAAATTCTGCTATGGAATAACCATCACTTTAAGTGCTTACAACATCATATCTGCAAGGTGTGCAGCAGAATACCTACAAATGACAGAAGAAGCAGAAAAAGGAAATTTGATCTATAAACTTGAGGTTTTCCTTAACTCTTGTGTTCTACAAGGGTGGAAAGATTCAATTGTAACATTACAATCAACAAAAAAATTCCCATCTTGGTGTGAAGATCTTGGGATTACTAGTAGGTGTATAGAAGCTATTGCTTGCCGGGTTTCAACCCACCCATCGAAAATCAGCCTCGCACGAAACCACTCAAGGCGGGGCGGCGGTGTTGGTGAGTCGGAGGGTGGTAAACATGAGACTATGATCAATAAAGGGTGGTGGGCGGAGGACGTAGCCGAGTTGGGGATTGATCTTTATTGGAGGACTATGATAGCAATAAAATCAAGAGGAAGAGTTCCTTCTAGTTTAATAGGAGAAGCCTTACAAATTTATGCCTCAAAGTGGCTTCCTACAAAACAAGTAATTCCTGATATTGATTCAGATAAAACAGGAGAAAAAACATGCAAATATAGACTATTACTTGAATCAATAGTTAGCTTACTCCCATCTGAAAAAGGATCTGTTTCTTGTAGTTTCTTGCTTAAGTTACTAAGAGCATCAAATTTACTTAATGCATCTCCTTCATCAAAAATGGAGTTAGCAAGAAGAGTAGGGATTCAATTAGAAGAAGCTAATGTGAAGGATTTGTTAATACCCACATCATTGAACGAAAATCGGTATGATGTTGATGTGTTTATGGCCATTTTAGAGCAGTTTATGGCACAAGGACAGAGCCCACCAACTAGTCCTCCTAGGACTAAAGGAAGGTTTGATAGGAGGAGGAGGTCTAGATCAGCTGAGAATATTGATATTGAGTTCCAAGAAAGTAGGAGATCTTCTTCTGCTTCTCATAGTGCTAAGTTGAAAGTAGCTAAGATTGTTGATAAGTATCTTCAACAGATTGCTCGTGACCCGAAATTGCCCTTGTCTAAGATGATTGCTATTGCAGAAGCTATACCCAGTTTTGCGAGGATCGATCATGACGATCTTTACAAAGCCATTGATACTTACCTCAAGGTTTGTTCATATTCTGTTGTTAAAATTGGTCTGTTGTTATTGTGTAGCTGTTCATTCTTTTGGTAGATTACTTACCGTCCTGGCCTTTGTATTATGTTCCTGTCTTTAAATTTTTTTAGATTATCAAATGTTTTTGTCTTTTAAGTTAGTACTAACATTAGAAGGGGAGCCTTGGGCCATCGGTTCATGTGTCGCTGTGTGATTGAAAAGTCGCGGGTTTGAGTCTCGGAAGCAGCCTCGTGCAGAAATGTATGGTGAGGTTTACCTTTATTACACCCTTGTGACGGGACCCTTATCTGGATCCTCGCTTTACGGGAACGCTTTGCACACTACTATTCTTTTTAAGTTAGTGCTTTGGCACACAGGTCCAAGTGTCATTGTGTGACTGAAAGGTTTCAAGGGTTTGAGAGTCGAAAGTAGCTACGTGCAGAATGTATGGTGAGGTTTACCTTTATTACGCCCTTGTGGCGGGATCCTTTTCTAGATCCTTGCTCTACAGAAACACTTTGTGCACCTGGATTCCGTTTAAGTTAGTACTAACAGTACACACATTAGCATATTTGCAACAGTCGATGGATTATGAAGTATTGTTGTGTTGACTGTCTCTTAGAATTTGATAATGAGTTTAGTTACATCAATAGCACTACAATAGATTAAGCTCATTGCTTTCATTCTCTCCTTTCATCAATGATAACTCCAAACTTAGCTCTCAAGCTCCTTTATAGGTTCACTCGTAGGCTATCATTAACAAGGAAAGCTCTCTTTACTACTTCTCACAATTGTTCTTGAAGAATACTCAAGCTCAAGTAGTGATTCTCACTTGTTCTCCTTCTAGAAATTTATTCGAGGCTACGCTCTTTTTCACTAGAACAAGCATTCCACTTCTCGCACAAACAATTGCTCAAACAAGCACATCACTTGCTCGTACGAGCACACACATTGCTTCTTTTTTACTCATTAGATTACATAGGCGTTGCTTGTCAAAGCTCCCTTGCTTTCGTATGCGGTTCCTTTTTTATACGGGTATGGCTTAAGAATCCCTTACAAGTCAAGAGGAAAAGAAAATTAATCATTTCCGTATGTGATAAAGGAAAATCTCTAAAGTTACTAAGCAAAACCCAAAATTGACCCAATTGGAACCCAAATTTGACCTAAAATGCCAGCTCTAGTTTTACCAAATGCTACTAATAATCTCTCCTTTATGTCATTCAAGTCAAAAGATGAACAGTTTGTGTCCTATGTAAATTGCATCAACTTTTTGGTCAATTTTTGCCTTTTAGGAAGTCAAATTTGTATGATTCATTGTAATAAACTGCTAATTGACATTGAGTTTTGAATGTCCAGGCACATCCAGAGCTCACAAAAAGTGAAAGAAAACGTTTATGTCGAGTCTTAGACTGCAGAAAACTGTCCATGGAAGCCTGCATGCATGCTGCTCAAAATGAGCTACTACCACTCCGACTGGTCGTCCAAGTCCTTTTCTTCGAGCAAGCTCGATCAGTCATGGCTAGTGGTAAAGTCCCTGATCTGCCTCCGAATATCAAGGCTTTACTCGCAGCACAAGACGATGATTCATCTAGGCCAACCGGAGCGTTAAGTACCACAACGACTGTCCCTGGTGCCGAGGATCAATGGAGTGTATCGGGCCTTAAATCGCCCAAATCAAAGATCTCAACTCTTAAGACGAAATTAGTCGAGGATGAGTTACAAGAAAATGGTATCGCGAAAGGGTTAAAACTCAAGAATTTTTGTGCCATCCCTGGTCGTCCTAAACGAATGTTCAATAAGTTGTTATCGATTAACAACAAATGTGTGAGTGAAAAGAATTTAAGATGAAAAGAATTATTTTCCTAGTGTTGGGATATTTTCAAAAAGCTCGTTAAAATATTTTGCTTCTAGTGAGGAAAAAGATAATAGTTTAACCATATCTTTCTGTAAAATTAATTAGGGAAAAAAGAATTTAAAGTGAATTGTTTATGTAGCCTTATTTTAATAATTAATGTGAAGAGAATTGTATTCAAGGCTTGGGAGGGAAAATCTCTTAAGGGATACTCTCAATTGGAGGCCACAAGAATTAGGATTTGTTAGTTGTAAATTTGTAAGCATATAAGGGACCATAAGGTGGTTGTGTTTATTTTACCATATATTATTTATCAAAAATCAAAATTATGTCCTTTTCCCTTTTAATTTATTTGTTTTTCTTTTTCAATCTTTATTGGATCCTCATTCATTATAATAGTGCAATCCAATCTCTATCCAATCTTTTCAAATCTCACTATTATGCATTTATGCAGTATAATTTCTGTTTTCAAGCTTTTTATTGTAGTTTTTAACACAAAAATGGAAAATGAAATAATTAAACTAACTGCAATCAAATTATTGAATCAGGTTTTTAGATCCAAGAGAACTTGCCTCAGTTTTAACAAACACTGCTTCTTCAAAAAGAGACCTTGATTTTATTCTCATTGCCCCTTTCCCTCCCCCGACCTACCATGTACCAAAAAATGTTTTACACATCCAAGTTTAGCTATTAGACTACTATCTCTTTGCCTTTAAAATTTGTACCATTTGATCAAAACCTATTACACGTAATTAGATTAAGTGTTTAAATACTAAAAAATGCAATGATATTTTGATATTTGATTTTTTTGACTGGTTTGACTTATAAAAAATAATAAATAATATGAGCTGATCAAATAAGCCAACTGAATCAACGAACTTATTGAATTGGACACACTAATGCAAAGCTGCAGAGGGAAGTGATAGATTGATCAATGATTAGGATCGTACAAGAAGAAGAAGCATGGGGGACAAGATTATGTTTGGGGCTACACATAATAGATATTTCTAATTTGTAATCTTTTTGTCTCTCATGCTGACTAATTGATTTCCCAAAGGCGTGTTAGTTTAGATTATACCATTATTCACCTTTTTCAATCATTAAAATTACACAAATTGTTGTGAAAGACGGTCTCTCCGAGAGACATATAATATTTATGGGCTAAATAGCCCAATTAATACAAATTAAAGAGAAAATAAGAATATAGGCTTATTATTTTAAAATCGTCTCTTTAAGAGACGGTTTCTCATAAGAGTATCTATTAAAATTATGAAATATTTGAGTTGATCAATTCCTATTTCTTCCTTAGTCAATAAATAGGGCTTTCGAATTAATACCTGTATTATCCTTGAAAGGCTTGGCCCATTAATGAACCCAATTAGAAAGCCCCATTGACAAGGGAAATTTAGACTTGCGTTTAATAATAAATGGTTCACTAATGAGATGATCTCGCGATGAAATCATCTCTATTGAGGTGGCTCATCTATATTTTTTTGTCTTAAAATGATTACTTATAGCGTTAAAGTGATCATTTATAATTTTAATGTAATCACTTTTATATAGTCTTAGAGTGATTACTCATAACCTTAAAACGATTTTTATGATCTTAAAGTAATCAATTGAAGAAATGGGTTATTATATGAATTTGTCTCATGATGAGATGGTCTCATACAAGACGAGTTGTAATGGTTTAAATTGTTAATCATAAAACAATAATAAACAAATTTTACAGGCAATAAGTCCGTACAATATACAAATATATGATCGTCTACATAATTAATAATACAATCATACAAATGTTTAAATTGATAAATAATATACATAAACTCTGCACCACAAGATCATATGCGGACTCAGACTGTTTTGAGCCTCATTTTTAAGTGTCGAATTAAGCACGACACAATATTGTTTGTGGCAGGACATGATTCGAAATATAACAACTACACGACACATGAACGATCCAACATATTTGTGTGGTTAACTATTGCTAATTATTAATATAGTTATTATAGAAAGATATTAATTAATTAGTTAATTTAAGGAGAAACGTCACAATAGAGCAAATGGTAGAGGGACAAATCTATAATAAAATTAGATGTTGGGAACAAGATCATGATTGATGACAATCATTCATCTAATGACTCATTGCCATAAATAAACAAAAAGAATATGCCACCTCATATCATATTTTATTTAATTTGTTCTATTCATCAACATACTATGTATCATGAATCATGATTCTGGTGAACAGTTATATTCATCATCATGATTTACATGCTAGAATATAATATTTGGTAGAATATTTGTATATTTTGTGTATCTTTATTATTTTGCAAATTATATCATGTAGTAATTATTTAGTTACCTTTCATTCATTGATTCATAGAATATATACATCAAGCATTCTAATGTTTATGGTAACTAAATAATTACATGATATTTTGCAAGATAATAAAGATACACAAAATATACAAATATTCTACCAAATATTATATTTTAGCATTCTAATGTTTATGGTAATTAAATAATTACATGATATTTTGCAAAATAATAAAGATACACAAAATATACAAATATTCTACCAAATATTATATCCTAGCATTACACTTTTAATTTATTATGATTACTAGATAATGCCCGTGCGATGTACGGTTTTATATTTAATTTTCCGACATATTAGTATCATTTAAGAAATTAAAATTTTAAGAAAAATTTTTACATTATACTTACATCTCATTTCATTATGAATAGTTGTATACATTACATACATTGTATGATTTGTATCATACTTTGCATTGTGCGCGTAGATAATTGCAAAAATTTAGTTAATGACAAATAAATCACAACAAAGGACAAAAAATTTGATTATATTTTTAATATAACTATATCTATGCTTCTATTTGTTTATTTTAAATAGAAAGCAAATAGATCGTACATGAAGTATACAATACAAAATTATGAATATTTTTAATAAAAAATAACATACCAATTTATGCTAACAAAAAATAATTATATTAATTTGTATAAAGTAATACAACTATTCAAAACATATTTCAAAATCAAATTTAACATACTTCAAAATCAAGTTTAACATAAATATTTATATATGTTAAATTATTTTATAAAAGCTTAAACAAATTCACAAAAAATATAAGCGACTTGCGTAAAGATTATTAGTCATAAAGACAATGACATAATCATTGAGTTTTGGAGGGAAAAGTTTTAATAAGGTTGTGACACATAAGCAATAATAAATAGTGATAATGTCAGCGTGTTTTGTTTTAATAATAGTTAAGATAGATAATAATCATACTCATGATCGAGTATGCATATCATAAATAATATTTTATTATATATTTTTAATCAAGTTTACAGCTAGCTAGTAGCAATTAATAACAGTAAAATACAATAGAATAAAAGTTCATGATCAATTAAAGAATACATACATGCACATTATACATAGATTATCATACGTAGTAGGAGTATATAATATACCTCATCACAAATTGTGAAAATGTAGTCTCAATATTATTTTAAGGAAAATGATATATATATATATATATATATATATATATATATATATATATATATATATATATATATATATATATATATATATATATATATATATATATATATATATATATATATATATATATATGGCTTTGAGAAACAAAAATTATATAACACTTTATTGTATTTATTAAAAACCACCGTAATACCGAACAAGTCGATGATCAATCAAAAACACATACACGAAGAACGTACATGAATACATTGATCATGTATAATATACTTCCATCATAATTCAAAACATAATTACATAGCATATAAGAACACTTTATTGTATGATATTATAATTAATATATATTAAATGATGAATAATGTTAATAGTTAGTACTTAGTAGCATTAAATATTATCTGGCTTTGAGGATGCAGGAGGATCTACACTTTTGGTGCGTTGAAGGCTTGGCGAGCGATGAAGACGGCATCTAAATGACCCAACATGAGTGGTTGGTGAACAAAGGCAACTACTTACTTTTGAACTTCCATTGCTTGCTTGCCTTCTTAATTCTCTTGGGCTTGAATTATTATTCATTATTTCTGGTATTTCTACCTTCATTCCTCCTTCATTTCTTTCCATTCTTTACACTATTATATTCTTCTTCACCACCCTACAAATTAAATTGTGTATATAGACATAATTAGAAACATTTAAACACTAAATCAACTTGAATTTACACTATGGGACTACTAATACTGTTTGGTTTAATGGAAAATATTTTTTCAAACGACTGAAAAGATAAAGGTAAGGGGTATTTCTACTATCCCACAAGGCAGAGTCCGGGTGGGGTGAAAGATACGGATAAATCATACACGTTCTCTCAAGAAGGGAGTAAAGAGAGATGCGCACAGTCAAAAAATCCCATTAATACCTGCGCGCAGTAAGCAGAGTAAAACTGATTTCGTTTCGATTTGGGAGGAAATTGTCTACAAAGAGATAGAACACGTACGCTTTTTTCACGACTTTTCGTTCCGACTTAAAACGTTTGTTAAACCAAGTTTTAATTTACATCAAAACAAATATCTACTAATAATAATTGTACTATGAAATTAATGTTGGAGCTTACCAAAAAAAATTCTTTTTTGGAATGTTTGTGAGAAACACTTTGAGAATTATATATTTTCCCTATTTTTAGAAAGAAGTTTTGTGCAAAACAACTTACCCTTCATTTATATACAAGATCATATGATGAGGAAAATAGAAAAAAATAAAAAAATAAAAAAAAATAAAAAATAATAATAATAATAATAATAATAATAATAATAATAATAAAAGGTGTATTTGATGTGTCATAATGAGTCAAGAATCAAGATAAAGTAGGATAAGGATTAAGGAAGAGATGATTGTAATCAACATCACGGGTATGACGACATAAACCACAATTGACTTCCCACCTAAAAATTGCAACTTTATGTAATGCTCTAACTACTCTAATTATTGTTAATCCACTATAAGAATTTTTTATTAGTTAAAATTTTAGCAACTCAAACCATTTACTTTGGATTAATTAGATTGTAAAATATTTACTTTGGATTATAATTTTAACAACACAAACCATATACTATTTCCCTTTAGTGTTCATTTTTTCTTAAATAAAATATTTGAATTTTATATTCATACTTTAATTACAAATTCTTATTAATTTATATGAAAAAAAATATATTAGTGGATCTTGAATGATGATGTCTCTATGTACATTTTCCTAATATAACTTTTTATTTGAAATCTCATAATAAAACCTATTTACTTTTTTAGTTTGAATTGAATTTGCGAAAAATTAATGACCCAAAAACAAACGAAGATGGAGGGAGTATCTTCACTATTTCAGATACAAAATTATATATTTTTTAGATTTATAAAAAAAATTATTTATGTTAAATAATGCTATTTTTTTTCTTTATTTTATATTCATACTTTAATTACAAATTCTTTATTTTATATTATTATATTATTGTATATTACTTCTATTTGAAAAAAATGATATTTTAAAAAATGATAGTTTTCATTCTGTTGAAGTGTCTATGTGTTACCCACATGTAAGTTGTCCCACATCGGAAAAAGAGAAGAATATGCATTACTTTATATACTCAAGGAGTAACTCCTACTATTACAAATTGGTTTTAGTAGTGAGCCTTCTTTGGGTTTATAAGTGGACTACTTCTTCTCCTCCTTATTTGGGTTGTCCAGGCTCATTTTCTAAATTCTATCACATTCATGCATGAAAAGTCAAAAACATCTAAATTTACTATCGACTTTACATATATCAAAAAAATCTATTATAATTTTACGATAAAGAAAATTAAATAAGTAGGATTCGAACAGCTCTAAATAAATGGTTTTGATTTGTTTTCCAAGTAAAATATTTATGAGTTCGGATCTTTGTCAAGGAAACATGTGTGTACAATTGTCTTCACATAAAAACTTGAACTCTAGTGTATATATTTCCACAATTGAAAAGAAAAATATCATTGGATAAGAATTTATAAAACAAGAGGCTAATTATCAATGATTGTTGATGATTTAGCCTAAAAGATAAATTTTTTATATTTATTTAATTAAAGTTATTTTGCTAAAGAGCTTACTCTTATTGAAGATCGTCTATCGGTGAGACGACCTCAAACTAAAAAGTTTATACGCTAATTATTTATAATTTTAGACTACTTAACTCATACAAAAAACATAATCCTCTCATATAAAAATTAGTATTTTTTATCATCATCATCAACATCCCACATTCTCATTTGGACACTTCATTAGATAGCGACAATTATTCATGAATTAGAATAGAAAAAACTAGCCATTATTAGTTTAATTAATTAATTAATATATATCCTTATTTATAATTAATGGCGACAAATGGATTTTGTTTCAAAGATAAACTAATAGCAAATATTTTGTGACGGAAAAACATATTTTAGATTTTGTTTTATTTTCTCTGAAAATTTATTTTAAGTATTGTGTTCAGTGAGTTTCTAACTATACTATGTATACACATTAAAAATCAAACTTAAATTCTTCTTGATAATTTAATTAGTAAATATGTCAACTGAGATGAAATCTAATTCTCGAACATATATTTTTTTATTTAAATTCCCATGCATATGTAATAAGAATCATCATCATCATACTCAGTGTATCCCATTTATAGAAAATTATAATCAGAATCTTGGGGAACATATGTAATAAGAATGTATTTTAATAAATAAAATAGGTGGCATTCATAATTCAAATAAATTTGTAAGAGAGCAACCAAGAGGGTCCACCATACTTGTTTATATTCGTGGCAGACATTGTTGTAGATAGTGGTGTCGAATTTTAGTTCATACGGTTCATTATCAATTTATCATGAATTCAGCCATATAATAATTAAGATAGCACCTATCTATCTATCTATCTATCTAATGCCGCATAATATAAATATCTACACTAGTCTTGCTTGCGTTTTTGAGTTATTAGATGTTACTTCTTAGAGTTTGTCCAATTCAAACCATTAACCAAAAGATCCGCATCAATTCAACCATATTATAATTTTAAAGTGATCACTTACAATCTTAAAGTCATTAATTATAACTTTAATTTGACACTTATAATTTTAAAGTACACTACAACATAATTTGCTTTTAGTAGGATATATTTAGCGACATTTAATTTAAATGTTGCTATTGCAAATTTCTAATAGTATATACAGAGGATTTAGTAACATTTATTAGACCCTTTAGCAGCATATTAAGAAATCACACTAAAGTTTTTTGCGACATAGGATGTAGTGACATTTTTCACAAATGTCACTCTAGGTGATAGTAACAATTACATATGCCACTAAAGACCAAATAAAGTGTCACTAAATCACTTTATGATGGAACTTTAAATAAAAACCAATAATTATTACATTAAAAATGTGAATTAGTGGCATTTTTTTAATGTCACTAAATCCAATGTCGCAAAAAGCTAAATTTTATTATAGTGGTAACCAATTACATAAATAGACTAATTTTATCAGTCTGTCTCATGGTGAGATAATTTTAACAAAATGAGTTGTTTGGAGTTAGTTGATAATAAAATCGTTTATCCAGAGCTGGCGCAATATCGCTGCGGCCCATTGGACCAAATGTGTGGGCTTTTTGAAAAAAACAGACTGGACTTGGGGCTAAGTTGTAGGCCTTTTTAGTTAAATCACGTCGAATTTTTGGCTGATATCTGTTTTATTCCCGAATCAGCTACTCTTGTGAGAGACCGTCTCTCTCAAAGAGACGACCTCAAAACAAGAAACCCACATTCTTATTTTCTCTTAAATTTGTGTAAATTGGGCTATTTAGCCCATATTTCTAATGCGTCTTTTGGAGAGACCGTTACAACAATTTGTGTTCTCGGATGAACATTTTCAGGCACCTTTATTTAAATAAATACTTCTATAAAATTAAGTTAATTTTTATCAGCTCTGCTTTGATGATGTCAAGTTAGAAAATTTTTCAATGAAGTGCTCTTCTAACTTGGTGCATGAACCATAAAAATTTATATTTGTTTCTATCGTTTAAAAGTAGGTTAAAGAATCTATACATGTAATAGATTGCGATAAGAATCAAATGCTCATAGTCCATAAACTTCAAGTGTATTTGGCAAATGTTATTCTTACTATTTTTTTAATTTACTTTGGGCAAAAGTAGCTCATCGTTCAGACAAATTAATCTATAAAATCGATAGTGTTAGTATACAACTAATTATATTAGTTGTATTTACGTTGAATAATCGTTGAATTGAGAAAAAATTAAAACTTTTTTAAAATTATAAATTTTAACAAAAAAAAAAATGATACGCCGGTTATAAGATTTATCCAATTTGGAAGCCTGGTGCGCACGGGCAGGTCTTAATAATTACCCTAAGAAGAGTAGCTAGGAGTAGGAGTAGGGTTAGCAGTTTTTAATGTGAAATGAAGTTAAAGTCTTTTAAACAGTTGCTCTATTCTTAAATACTTGCTACATTTTTATTATCGATAATATTTATCATTCAAGTTTATTTTATATATTGGGACTAATGTGTAAGAAAAACTATTGTCGAGTGGGATCTTGTTTGAATCGTCTAATCACAGACTTTCATAATATTAATTTTTTATAATTTTTAGACGTGTATAATTCAATATATAAATAATCAAAATAACGCATTAGACTGTGCAAAAAGATTAAATGTAGCAAGTACAATGGAAGATGAGAAATATTAAAATTATGAGAAAATGACAAACCTACTTTTTTATTATCGGGTCGGTTGCATGAATTAGGACAATTGCTTTCAGTTTGTGTAACTGGTTTATCACTCGAATTAGGAGTATAATTAATAAAGTTGTAGTGTGTTCAGTTGAATAGATTAAGTGGGTTTTTGATTGCAAATGAACGTATAATAGAAAGAAAATGCACAAATTGAGATAATGATAATATTAAGTGTTATTATTAAATTTTTAGTTAAATGTTTTGTGTACTAATTAAATGTTTTGATAGCTCAGTGTGTCACAGGTTTGATCCTTACCTAATACATCGCACACCTTTTCTCCTCTTCCCCTTCCCTCTCTTCTATAAGGCCGAAATGCACAGGACTATTATCGGTATCTCATAAAAAAATAATGAAATTAAATGAATTACGTTTACTCAAAGTCAAAAAGCTTATACAAAACACCTCTAAGAAGTTAGTAAAAGTTTAAAAGGTTGAAAAATATTTTAAGCTTTTCAAATCTTTTTAAACAAAACTTAATGACATTACACAATTGTAATTAATATGAAAATCAATCAATCAATAATTTATATTAAGAAAAGCACCAAAATTTTTCGGCGGTTTTGTTTCTAAAATCATTTAGGACTTTAAAGTTATCCCCCAAAACCACTGATAACATAAGCATATTTTTTTTGCTATGATTTTTCCATAAAAACTTTGATGTTTGCCCGTGGTCTTGTTTGAATGGAGGAAAAAAAAAGAAAATAATTTGGAGAGATGGAGATCTCCTTGTTTAGATTGTAAAAGGCGAAGGAAATAATTTAGAGGGAAGGAATTGCGAAGAATTGAGTCCTTTCATTTAGTTAATATCTAAATTTCTCCATAAGAGAAAATATTTGGAATAAAAACGAATTTTCTTTCTTTCCTCTGCTTTAACTTCCTACACAAATAATGTACTTTGTTTTTTCCCTCTCTTTTCCTCGCCTTTCTTTTCTTTTCTTTCTTTCCCCTTCCCTTCTTCTTAATTTGCTATACAAATATAGTCCAAATGATTTTTTCTTTGGATAATTTATTTTTTGTTTGTTATTTTGGTTGCTTAAACAACTAGAATTATGGTGTTTAATAAATAATTTTTAAAATTAGTTAAAACTTGGTTTTAAGTTAATATTAAAAGGCTATATTCGGAGTTTTTTACATTCATATTTGGCTCCTAAAATCTAAATCGACGTTTTCTCTAATAATTAAGTACACATATTATTAGGCAAATTGTCATACTTTTCATTTTAGTTTGTTCATTTTACTTAGTTTATAGAATTTTTTTTTATTTTCAACCGCTTATTTTACTTCTTTTTTAATATATTTTATACAATTAAATTATTCCACTATTTCTTAACGTTTGAAAAATATACCACTATGATAATTTCTTGATGACATAGAAAATAACCAACAAATATTTTTTACCAAAAATATTCATAACAAATGAAAGCAATAAGTTTAAACAACTAACTTAAAGAGTTGCCTAATTTGCCAATATTTTTAGTAAGATAAATTTGCGAACAGCATTTGCCAAAATATTATGGAAATTTTTTTTTTCATAAAAATAGATAACAATATTTCGTGGATAAAAAAAAGATAATTATAGAGAAAGGAGTATGATTGGGAGAAGCTTAAAAAATTCCAAAAAGGAAGATCTAAAAATATGAAGTAGGTAAAGGCGATGAAGGGCTACCTACAACTTTCAAGAAGTACAACTACAACATGATAATACTACTATTATAGTTACTCTATCAATTTATGTGCAATATTTGTTTTCTCAAGCGATTCAATGCATCAATTTAATTTTTAATATCTCTAATTATATATGATGGAAAATTTAGAAATTTAATATTACTTTGCTATGAGACGAATAAAAAAAGATCTCACTTGACTATGTTTTAACTTATATATTAAAAACTAATCACAAATTCAAAGTAATGAATAAATAGTGCCAAATTTTATAATGTTGCAACTAATATGCAATGGAGGAAGTATTTTCTCTTGTTTTTGATAGAGAAGTAATTCTTACATTTTTACTTTTCACTTTTTCCAGATATTCAATGTAAAATTTTAATCTTTAATATCATTAATTTCAACAAAATTGTATTCTAAAAATCTAAGATGATGAAAATATATATTAAAACGAATAGAACAAGATTCCACTCGACTATGTTTTACATTATATATAAAGAAGTTTGGGCCAAATAAGATCTGTTGATAAATAATAATTGTTACATGAACTGTAGCAACTATTCAAATCTAGATGAAGTGTTCCAATAAAATTAGTCATTTATTCAAATTTTTACATTTTATCCAATGCACTAATTCAATAATAATTATCTTTAATTATGCACAAAAATTATTAAAAATTGATATTAATAAAATATACATTGAGTCGAATCTAACAAAAACCATACAACTATCTTTTGACATACTTCCTCCGTTCTGAAATACTCGCTACATTTGACTTATGAGTACTATTCATTGTTCGAGCTTTTTTTATATATAACGACTAATGTGTGAGAAGAAAAATAGTCAAGTGGGATCTTGTTTGAATCGTCTAATTGCATACTTTCATAATATTTAATTTTTATAATTTTTAGCTAAGTGTTGTTTAAGATATTAATGATCGAAATTGTGCATTGGATTGCGTAAAAAAGTGAAATGTAGCAAGTATTATGAAACCGAAGAAGTATAGATTAAGACTATAATGTAAATTAAGATAGACTAATGAATAGTGTCAAAAAAACCATATAGGACAATTGCTCTGGAGTACTGTTAGGGTTTTATTTTAATACCGCAAGTGTACTGGTGTCGTAGCACAATTGCGGATCGGATCACAGGGAGGCAAGATTAATATAAGAGTCGTTCAATTAATCACTTTGGGAACAGAGAAATTGTTGGTTGTTTCTATGAACTATGTGAAAACACTTACGAAATGATAATATTAAGATAATAAAAAGGACTAGGACATAGGAATTCCCCACTAATAGCATGCGATTATTTCGATAAGGATTTCAATTGATTCCGTTGAATTGATTCATCGATCTAACTTAATCACTCATTTTCGGGATGGTAACCAAATTAAATCAAATTAAAGAGGTTCTCTCAATCTCAACTTTCGTATTTTGATCGATTAACATCACAGGATAACATACTACTCAATCTCAACTTTATAATTTTGACTAAGAAGACATATTCACTTGTTTTATCATCCAAGACTAATAATATTCTCATCCCTCAACTTTCGTGATTTTGGTGTTAAGAGAATTTAAAAGACTTTAACTTGAATGATCATACATAACAATTTAATCAAATCAATTCAACATCACAATCACCAATCCTCATCTAGCAATCACATACATATTAGGGTTCAAATCCAAAGTCCTAGTATACAAAACTACTCACTAATCATGATTATAGAGATCTCTATGCATATTAAACTAACATATGTCATGGAATAAGACATAATTTAAAAACTTGAATGTAAAGGAAATACCTTGACAATGGAGATGAAGAACGATAAGTAAATTGCTAATGAAAATCCAAGATTACAATGATGAAATTCTCAAAGGAAAGCTTAAACTAAAATCTATGGAACACCAAGAGAAACTAGAGTTTGAACAAAAGAAAACTGCTTTCCCCATAAAACTAAGGTAACTTCCACATAAATAGTGGTTCCAAAAATTAGAAGAGACGGTTCAAATTCCGGTGAAAAAGAAGAGCGAAGACTCGCCACTTTAGTTCTGTCTGGGAACTGAAGTCTGCTAATGGAGCGACGAGTCGCCACTTTGTGGGAGACGAGTCGTCGCTTTCTCTCTGGAGCAATTTGGAGAAGTCAGTGAATAAGCAGGGACTCGTTGCATTGAGTGTGGCGAGTCGTCACTTATGTTCTGGAGCATTTCTGAGATCAGCATATGAGCGACGAGTCGTTGCTCTGGTTGTGGCGACTCGTCGCTTTCCTCCTGGATACATTTGGCTTCTTTTCTCCATCATGCTAGGGGTCTTAGGCTATTTCTCCAAGCCTTCACCCTCTTATAACTCCATATACTAGTAAAAAGCTTCAACTCCGCCTCGTATATCATAAATCTACAAAATAAGCACAAGAGACAAAAATTACAACAATTCACTACTATAATCCCTAAACACCACTATAACTTCATTCAAGGAGCGTAGAAATAGCACGAATAAGTGTAAATAATTGCACTTATCAAGTACTTTTATTCAATAACTCTTTAAATTTGTGTTTGTTTTTTTCAAATATCTTAAATCTGTATTTTAATCTAGATAAATAAGGGAAAAAAATAATGAATTGAGATTCCATTGATCAATAAAAGGACTTTCTCGGTATCTCGCACAAGGTAGGGTCCGTAAGAGTTTTTTTTTTTGAATGATGCGGACAAATCATACCAGTAACCTGAAGGAGGGAGTAAAGAGAGATGCGCGCGGTTAAGAAACCCCCCAATTGATACATGCGCCCATTAGGGGTCAAACTTCAAACCTACTGCTCCACATGCAGATGCTCTATCTATTGAGCCACAAGCGTATCATCGTAAAATATATCAATATCAATTTTTTATATTTCTTCATCGTGTACAATTAAATAGATGTATATTTAAAAATAAAATAATACACAACAAATACTCCTTCCATTTTTTAAAAAAGTTTACTCTTTGCATTTTGGGTGTTTTATTTTCTGTAAGAAATTTTTCTACTTATTCATAAATATTGGACAAAAATATCCTTATTCATCTACATTTTAATATTTTAATAATACTTATAGTCGTCATATATTTTCCAATAACTTTATTTAAACATTTTAAAATAAAAGAGTTAAAATTGGAGCCAGGATAATTATAGTGTTAAAAGTGTTGAGTGATGAGAGGAAAGACATAATCCAACAATACCCCTAGAGGTGTGGATTTTGATTCAGAGATTATTAATTAGTATTATGTGATTGAGATGGACAGATAGATCATTACTCCTTTCCTACTCTCCTACTCTCCTACTCTCCTACCAAGGAAAGGAAGTACCAAGTTCTACTCCACCATTGGATTTCCTTGGTTTTCGTTACCACCTTTAGGGCTTTTATACACTGAACTTTGAAATGTGTGCCAAATATAAAGGTTATTATTATTTGTCGCCACCCTTTTAATTAAATCGCCACCCCTAATTTTAAATAAAAAAAAAAATTAATTAAAAAAATAAATAAATAAAAATTGAATATATAAATAAATAAAAAATAAATAAATAAAAATTGAATATATAAATAAGTCAGGAAAAAATTAATAATTTCAAAACCGAAAAAGTGTAACATCTCTCTAAAAATCTCTAAAAAAAACGTTCCAAACGAAAACAAGCTCAATATAGTAATCGAACAATAATGGCGAACCAAAACGAACAAGATTACGATTCGGTAAGTAAATTAATGCGTTCAAAATTGAAAAAGGAAAAATCTGCGAAATGCGAAAACAATGAAATGAGCAAAGCGTGCGAAAATACCATAAGCAAATTAGCAAAAGCGTCGGAATGTACCATGTACACTTCGCCGCTTTGTGCGAATTTCCATGTATTTTCACGCTTTTGTGCATTTTACATGTTATTCAGCATTTAGATGCGATTTTCCTTTTTTTAATTATTTATTTAAAAAATTAGTTTATGTTAATTATTATTTAAATATTTATTTGTTGTGTTAATAATTATTTAATTTATTTATAATATGTTAATATTATTAATTATGTTGATGTTAATTTATTTAAAATATTTAACATATAATTATGTTTATGTTTGATTATATTTATTTAATTTATTTAAAATATTTATTGTTTTATGATTAATTAATAATTTAATTTATTTTAAAAATAAGTATTGAACTTTATTAAGTTTTCATGTTGATTATGTGTAGATTATATTTATTTTTTTATATTTGCGGATAATGAAAACTTAGGTGATAATGTAGATTATTCGATAGGTTTGTTACTGGATAGAGAATTTGCATCTATAGATGAGTTACATAATTGGGCCGATGAGATAGCATTACAAATTGGTTTACAATTTGTATGCGTGCTTCTTATAAACATAAGGAAGGACGATACAAGGAAAAGTTTGTACTTACGTTGTCATAGATATGGTAAATATAGGGGTGATTTGAAACCTAGATAATGCTTGATAGACACAGTAACATGTAGTGCGTCTGGTTGCAAATTTATGATCATAGGAACCAACCGTAATCCAGAAGAAAGACCTTGGACGATAAGAGTGTGTCCAGGGGAAAAGGGCAGACATAATCACTCGTTCTTTGTATATAGAGAAGGCCAAGTAAGAACAAATAGGCTGAATGCAGATATTAGGCAACATATAAGGAATCTCACAGCCACTAGCATGCAACCAGCGTTTATAATGACGTCGATTAGGGAGAACTTTCCTGATTATTTTCCTAGCATGAGTCAAATCTATAACATTAGACAAGCATTAAGGAGAGAAGAGATGGATGGTAGGACTCCTCTTAGATTGCACGTATTTGGCCACGAGAGAAGAATTATATTGTATGGGACAGATTTGGATAGCGACAGGCAGATTGACCAGGCTATTAATTGCTAACCCTATATCTATCCAGATGATACGTACGTGGCCCTATGTTGTGTTGATAGACACAGCAGTACAAAGACGAATAAGGCAAAGTGGCCCTTATGGAAATAATAGGAATGAGCGCCAACCAATCACAACTTTTGGTTGCATTCGATCTTATGCGAGATGAGGCGCGTGTCTTATTCTTGGTGCTTGAGAGGTTGGGATATATATGATCTGTTGGATGCCTAATGTTATCGTTTCGGATAGAGACGAGGGTTTGTCTGCAGCTATTCGTGATGTCTACCCAGGTAAATAGAATCATGTTTATCTTTTTATTTGTATACCAAGTATATGTTTATTGTTTTAATTATGATTTTTTGTTTAATGTAGATGTACGTCATTTACTTTGTGTATGGCATATTGGAAATGATGTGGAGAATATGGTAGACAAACTTTGCGGTGGTAAGAAAAACGCACAGGGGCAGCTCTTTAGACAAGGAAAATGGAACCAACTGGTTAACAGTCTAACGTACGAAGAATTTGAGACCAGGTGGAATGAGATTGTAGCCAGATTCTTTCATTGTATTTAATTGAATTCATGCAGTTCGAAATATAAATGTCTTCAACATAACGTCAAATAAATTTAGTTCAAACAAATCTAATTAAAATAAAATCTAAATTTAGTTCAAACAAATCTAATTAAAATAAAATCTAAATTTAGTTCAAACAAATACTAATAAAAGTTTATAAATAAACATAAATCTAATGTCGCCCTTGTTCCTTGTAAAGTTGCCACTCAGCCAGTAAATCTCTCAATCCATCAATATACAAATTAGCGCTTCTTGCTCCGAGTCGCCAATCCTTTACGTCTCCCATCCGTCCAGTGGAGCCATGCGGGACATGGCTTCAGATGCAAACTATAAAACAAAAAAAATATATATTAGACAACCATTAAAATATGTTGTAGCATTTAAATTTAAAAAAAAAGTCAAAGCACTAACATAAGCCTCCTTGTTATCCGCCATATCATAAGAGTTGGGTGGACCATCACCGGGAATGATAAAAGCATGTGAGCACACCCTAAACCAGTCTATGTACTCGGGTACTGCCTCTGATGGATAAGCTACTACACGCAACTCTCTATGATCAACCTTGGCACAAACAGGAAACCTACTCCATGTCTCCGTGTACAGAGTCAAATGGGGGAAGGTCAGTGAGTAGCCTCCCGTAGCTGGTCGGTGAGCCTCGGCGGGTCTCAGAGGGGGGACAGGAATAGACTGTACAAAGCCTAGCTGCCGGACAGTCCTCTCAGGCAAATACACCTAGCTGCGGGTCTCAGGCAAATTTAAATTTTTTTTTTTTTTAATTAATAAAAAATAGGGGGGTGGCGATTTTATTAAAAGGGTGGCGACAAATAAAAATTGGGAATATAAATCAATACCCTAAAATTAGGATTTGCTTCTAGTACACCAATTTAATACTACCTCCGTTCCATTTTACTTACAATACTTATCCTTTTCGAAAGTTTCATATTACTTTCAATATTATTATTTTTGGCAAAAATAATCTACTTATTTATCCTTACTTTATTCCTACCCCACCTATCACCATCAATCATACATCATCTCATTAATTATTTAATTATACCCACAAGTCACAACCACTATCTACTTATAATAATTTTTCCCAATTCTTATTCTCCGCCACCCTTTTCGTTTTATCGCCACCCCTATTTTAAATTAATTAATTAATATTACGAAAATTCCCTTGGACTTAAATTCTCTATAAAACACTTCAAACTCACTCCATAACACTTTATTACTCTAAAACTCACTAAATCTTCCAAAAAAATTTCGTAGCTAAACTTTGGACTTCGAATCGTTACCCAAAAATCGAGGTAAATTCTAAACTAATGTCGTTTCAAAATTCAAAAAAAAAATTTTTTTAAAAATAATGGGGTACTCGCACGTTTTGTGCGAGTGTACCATGGCCAACTCGCACAAAATGTGCGAGTGTACCATGTACACTTCGCCGCGTTTTGCGAAGTCGCTATGTTCACTCGCGCTTTTGTGCGAGTTATATGTACACTCGCACAAAACGTGCGAGTCCCCCATTTTCCTTAAATACAAACTAACTCTTGTACGTACTTCTATACGTTTATACGAGGCACGTGTAAATTGAAAATCAATTGCTATTGCTATCTCATCAGCCCAACTATGTAATTCATCTACCGAATCAAATTCCCTAGCCGTAACAAATCCATCAGAGTAATCTACGTTATCTCCTAAGTTTTCAAAGTCCTGCAAATAACAATTACAAATAAAACAACAAAAAAAATTTAAAAAAATAAATAACGTAAGTAAATATAAATAAAATAAATAAATAATTACATAAATAAATAATTAATATAAACACATACAAGTTAAACATAATTACATAAATAATATAAATAAATTAAGTAAATTAAAATAAATAAATAAATAAATACAAAAATAAAACATAAACATAAATAAATAATTATATTAAAAAGTATTAAAAAATAAATAAATAAAAATAAAAAAAAAAATAAATGGGTTCACTCGCACAAAACGTGCGAGTTGACCATGGTCAACTAGCACATTTTGTGCGAGTTGACCATGGTCAACTAGCACGTTTTGTGCGAGTGAACCATGGTCACCTAGCACATTTTGTGCGAGTTGACCATGGTCAACTAGCACGTTTTGTGCGAGTGAACCATTGTCACCTAGCACATTTTGTGCGAGTGTGACTGTTCTTCGTGTATTTTTTGAATTTTTTTTTAAAATTTTAAAAACGATTAATTACTTACCGAATCGTATTCATGCTCATTTTGATTCGCCATTGTTCTTCGATTATTATTTTTAACTTCTTGTGGTTTATAGATTTTATTTAAGCGATTTTTTGAGAGATGTTACAGTTTTTGAGTTCGAGATTATACAAGGTCAATTATAAAAGTTTAAAGATCAGGGGCATTTTCGTAATTTTAATTAATTAATTTAAAATAGAGGTGACGATAAAATGAAAAGGGTGGTTGAGTATAGCAATACCCTAATTTTTTTTTATTTCTACCCCATATATCACCATCAATCATACATTATCCCTACTTTTACCATACTCATTTGACAGCCTTTAAATATTGTGCCAAACCCAATGGTGCAACTAAAATGGAACAGAGGAAGTACTACCTTTGTTCCATTTTAGTTGCACCATAGGGGTTTGGCATAATTTTAGGCACGTCAATATGAAAAGTAAATATGATAGTGATTGTGACTTGTGGGTGATAAAAAAAAATTATAAGTAGATAGTGGTTGTGACTTGTGGGTATATTAAATAATTAATGGGATGATGTATGATTGATGGTGATATGTGGGGTAGGAATAAAGTGAGATAAAATAAGTAGATTATTTTTGCCAAAAATAGTAATGTTGCAAGTAATATGAAACTTCCAAAAACGGTAAGTGTTGCAAGTAAAATGGAACGGAGGAAGTACTACATATACTTCTTCGCTGCATTTCGATTTTGTGCACTATTCATCGTTTAAACTTATTTGCGACTAATGTGTAAGTAAAAATATATTCAAGTGGGATCTTGTTTGAATCGTCTAATCGCATACTTTGTATAATATTACTTTTTTATTATTTTTAGATTTGTATAATTCAACATATAAATAAACAAAATAACGCATAGGAATGCGTAAAAAAGTGAAATGTAACAAGTATAATGGAACGAAGGAAGTATTTGGTTCGATAATACTTGCTACTTGAGTGTAATATGTTGTGTGGGAATACGTCACAATTAGTAGCAAGTACTCCCTCTAACTCAAAATAATTATCCATTTTTCTTTTTAGGTCAATTCGCCATAATTGTCCACTTTCAATTTTTTTCAAAGATTTTTTACCTAAGTACCATATGTTCACACAATTAAAGAGCATAATACCCCTATTTATATTATTTAAAATACAACAACTATCACCTTTATAATTATTATAATCACTTATATAGTCATTAAAAGTATCTCAATTACCACTTTTTAAAATTCGTGCACAATCTAAAGTGGACAATAATTTTGAGTTGGAGGGAGTATTATGGAACGGAAGAATTACTCTAATAACAAATACTTTTTGTTAATAAACTCAATCCTTAAAGTTCAATATCCTTTGTATTGTGTCATCATCCTTTTTTAAATGAAATTATTAAAATACATTTAAATTTATTTTTAATTACTCCCTCCGTTCTTTTTTTTCTTTCCATTTACTTTTTGCACAGTTTTCAAAGCAACTTTTGAGCCTCAATATCTCTAAATACGTATTATAAAAAATTATAAAAAATATATGATAAAAAACTATACATTAAGACAAATCTAACGAAATCTTACATGGATATATTTTATCATCTATATATATCTTAAAAATCTTAATCAAATTTTCTCTCTCCAAAATAGAATATTCTAAACGAAAAAAACATTAAGAGACGGAGGGAGTATAAAATTAAGTATTAATATTACTAAACTAAATTTATTAATAATAATCATCCTTTTGTCTCTTAATTAACATTATGTTAATCTATTTAGATTTGCTTCCTTACTAACGTTTCCTTCATATTATTACTTTTAATTGTATGTAATTAAAAGCTATAATACACTGAAATTAGTAACCTTTGGAAAAAAAAAAGACAATTTTGCTCAGAAAGAGAGTGTATAATGATCTAACAAATACACACAATAATACTTCTTCCGTTTTGAAACACTCGCTACATTTCCATTATGTGCACTATTTATCGTTCAGGCTTTACTACAACAAATTTAGCCTTTTATGACATTGGATTCATATTTAGCGACATTAAAAAAATGCCACTGATTCATATTTTTAGTGTAGTAATTATTAGTTTTTATTTTAACTTCAACCATAAAGTGATTTAGCGACACTTAATTTGGTCTGTAGTGGCATATGTAAATGTCACTATAGTCTATATATAGTGACATTTGTGAGAAATATCATTAGTTCCTATGTCGCTAAAAACTTTAGTGTGACTTTTTAATATACTGCTAAAGGGTCTCATAAATGTCACTAAAACCTCTATATACACTATAAGAAATTTGAAATAGCGACATTTAAATTAAATGTCGCTAAATATATTCCACTAAAAGCAAATTATGTTGTAGTGCTTATTTTATATATTACAACTAATGTCTAGGTAATAATATAGTCAAGTGAGATCTTGTTTGAATTGTCTAATCGCATACTTTCATAATATTAACTTTTTATAATTTTTAAATTTGAATAATTCAAGATATATATAAACAAAATAACACTTTAAAATGCGTAAAAAGTAAAATCTAGCTAGTATAATGAAAAGGAGGAAGTACTACTCTAATACTCTTCCAAATAACGACAATCTCCATGCAAATAAAATTGTCAATACTCCCCGTCCGAATGAATTAATAGCATAGAGAAAATGGATGAAAATTGAGAAAGTGGTAATAAATGAAGAGAGAGAATGAATGAGATTAAAATAAAGTGGTGAGTCATAGTCCAAAAATAGAAATGCTGCAATTTAAGTGGGACGAACGAAAATAGAAAATAATACTGCAAATTATAAGCGACGGAGGGAGTAGCTTTTTTTTATTATTATTTATAAGGAATTTGTCTCTAGCTAGTCACAACTCACAAGTAAAATTCTGTGGACGATAAATTCATAATAATTATTAGTGAATTACTTAATAATTTGATGAAGCTTTATGTTTCTTTGAAAGTTATAATGGCAAATTTTAAAAAAATAATTGTCTCTCAGACCTTTTAAATATGAGAGCTTTAAGAAAGAAAAAAATACTTTTAAAATTACAATTTTGATTAATTTAATTTTAAAAATTCGTACCTTGATTGATATTTTAATAAAATTCATCTTTTAATGTTATTTAATTTTAAAGTATTAAATAACGTGCTACTATTTTAAAAGATTAATTTTAATACTTTTTCATTGTTTTTGTAAATTCTATTTTTAAAAACTAAAAAAAAAGAGAAAAATCCTACCTGTGTTGGTGGCAGCAATGGGTTTTGAAGAGGGGATCATAAGGGTTTTGGTTCAACTTTCTTTTTATTTTTTCATCTTAAAATATATTTTTTCATGGAAAAGACAACTGAACCAATAAAATACCGCCATATATTATGTTTGATCTCCGATACTGGTTACCAAGATATTCAATGCTTTAAAATTAGACAATTCCAAAGTTCGGATTTTTAATTTTAATCAAAAATTAGAATTTTTAAAATGAAATCACCTAGAATTATGATTTTTAAAGGGATTATCCCATACAAAATTTGACAATTTCACATAGATAGTGGTAGTATATATTAAATGCACTTCGATCTAAATCTTTTGTCAACAAGTAAGAAAATAATAAGGTACAAATGTTTTTAATATGTCTATTTTTTCTTTATTTGAACAGACAAATATGAAAAGAATGACAAGCCTTAAAAGTGTTATTTGTAAACTTGTTATCTGGTTCCTTATATTTTCTCCGATTTACCTAGTTCATTATGCTTAGAATTAGTACATCAACTCATAAATTTAAAATATACTTCCTCCGTTTCATATTACTTACATTAAACAAACTTTTACACTATTTATCATTCTATAGTAATTTACATATTTTAGTTACTAACAGAAAAACATAGTCATGTGGGATCTTGTTTTATTCGTCTCTTTGCATATTTTTCACAATATCAATTTTTTATAATTTTTAATTATGTATAACTCTAGATAAAAACGATCTATTGCATAAAAATGTGTTTAGTGCATGTATTTTGAAACGGAAGAAGTGATGTCTAAATTTTTTATAAATAGATTTTTTTAAAAACCATATTTATAGTTTTTGAGATTCGAATAAATTATCCTTTAAAATGTGTAGAAAATGAGAAGGGTAAGAAGGATTCTACAACCTTGATTTCACTAAAGTAAAAAATTTATGGTCATGATTGAGCCAAAAGCACATAATTGTAAAAGTAACTATGTTACACAGGAAAATAACTATGACATAAATTTTAAAATTTCTTTTGTCATAACATAGTATCATTTTTTGTATATATAGTAACAAAAAAATGAAACAAAATATTTCTTATTTTAAAATCATTCTTATTTGATCATATATATATATATATATATATATATATATATATATATATATATATATATATATATATATATATATATATATATATATATATATATATATATATATATATATATATGGGAGGATCCATTGAAAGGGTCTCAAAATGAGAAGGATGAGAAGGATTTATAGCCATTGATCTTATGAAAATCTAACGGTGAAAATCATCTTTCTCTCGATTTTCTTCTCCATTTTATGTTATGATTTAAGGTTACTATGTTTTTAGAAAATGATACTATGTTATGATTAAAGGTTAATATGTTTATTTTAAAAGTTACGATGTTACGTAAGATTAAGAGAAGGCGAACTATACATAATAATAGTAACACTTATTCATAACATAGTATCTTTTTATAAGAACATAGTATCATTATAAAATGTAAAAGCTGGGTAAAAATATGTTGAACAATTTTTGTTTGATCCCTTTTTTCCCCTTTTTCCAAATATATATATATATATATATATATATATATATATATATATATAATATATATATATATGTAAGATCAAATAAGAAGGATTTTAAAATGAGAACAATTTTTGTTTGATTTTATTTGGTTAGAGAGAGAGAGAGAGAGAGAGAGGATCAAATAAAAAGGATTTTAAAATAAGAAGGATGAGAAGGATTTTGTTTGATTTTTTTTAGTTACTATATATACAAAAAACGATACTATACTACAAAACAAGAACACTTTAAAATTTATGCATAGCTTTTACTTAGCAGTAGTTACTTTTACAATTATGTGTTTTTGGCTCAATCTCCATAGATTTTTTTTATTTTAGTGAAATCAAGGGTGTAGAATCCTTCTTACCCTTCTTATTTTTAACACCCTTCTCATTGGATCTCTCCCCTATATATATATATATATATATATATATTTGAATTAAAAATTATAAAAATTTGATATTAATAATCTTTGCATTGAGACGAATAAAATAAGATCCCACATGACCATATTTTAACTTATAGATTAAGAACATGATAGAAATTAAGAGTGATTAGTGAATAGTAACCAAAAAGTAAATGGGACAAGTAGGAAGAATAGGAGGGAGTACTATGTTAGAAAGTAGAACATTTTTATTGTTATAGTTACTTTTCTGTGTAACATAGTTACTTTTACAATTATGTGTTTTTGGCTTTTTGCTCAATCGTAACCATAGATTTTTTTATTCTAGTGAAATCAAGGGTTTAAAATTCTTCTTACCCTTCTCATTTTCAAAGCCCTTCCCTATATATATATATATATATATATATATATATATATATATATATATATATATATATATATATATATATATATAATTTTATGTTAGATCGATGAATATAATTTTATTGTTAGATCGATGAGAAATAATAATTGGAGTTTAATACTAAATTCATAAATTTTATTTAAGAATAACATATGAAAATGGAGGATATTCATTTACAACAAAATTTAAATTTAAAACATTTCAAATGAGGGCAAATTAATTTAAATTGATCGTTCATCAACTACATCAAATTCAATTGTATCTCAATACTACAACAGATCGAAAGAACTCCTCGTAAAAGGTTGTGTCAAACAGCGATGTGGAAGAATATATTTAGAATTGTCAGATCTCATATACAATGATCGTAGTTTAGTTAATTTTGAATTATCTCTGTTAAAGTTGTTATTTACTTGCTAATTTTTATATTTGATGTAGATTTCGTATGACTCTTTATTAGATTAAGTAGTATTCAAAAAAAATATAATATGATTCATAATTATAATTTAAATTCAAAATGAATTGAAGTGTTATGTCATTTTAATCACCCCTGTTATCAATTCTATCTTTTCCAAAACTATACTTCTATATTAATTACTACTGTTATCTAATAACTACTCCGGTTTATTTCTTGTTTATGTAATTTAATGTATAATATTTTAAATTCTTTTGATTTTAATTAAAAAGAATATGAGAATTACCTTTTAAAAAACTATGTTAAACAAAAATTAAATTAAATTTCATATGACTATATTATTTCTCATATATATAAAACTATCAAAATGTAGCAAATAATTGTGCATCGATGTATATAAAAAAAAAAAAGTGAAATATTATGATATTTTCATCATTCTAATTTGATCAAGTGACTTTTTTTTTTGGCAAACATATCTTATCGTGTCTTAATCTTTTTATATAAAAAAATGTTACAAGCACATTTTCAGTCTATTTTATTTTAGATAAATAAAATGTTGGATACTATTAAAATTTAAATGCTTTATTTAATTATTTTATCCTAACTTATTAGGATCCAAATTCAAGATTTAATGATTGCGTTGAGAAAGTAGATTTCTTAAATATAAATATAAATAATAAAAAAAATTAAAAATTAGAAAAAATACAACAAAAATATGTAAAATACTAAATATTTCCAAAAGTATCATACAACAACTCTAAAATCATTCTTGTGTTTTAACTTGATTAAATCTAACTAAACAACTTACTTTGACTTAAACCTAATTAAACAAATTAGGCTATACTAATTAACTTAAATAGCAGAAACCGAAGGGTCCAAAAAATGTCGGTTTTGCATATTAATACCTAATTAATTAATTAATTAATTAATTAATTAATAATTCTAATAGCCGAGAAAATAAATATTTTTTATTAGATGCCAAGGCAATTTGCACCTCTAGGAGTAGCCAACATACTGTAGAGCTCATTGTACTGAAAAATACCACCAACACCATGATCATCAAACATCATTGACGGTCCATTGTACTGATACTGTGGGAGCTCATACACTGGATAATTTCTCCCTACCGTTTCACCAAAACCTGTCATCATATCCCCATTAAACGACACCGTTTCACTTGCACTGCCATCAAAGTAAACCCCAACATTAGAATCCTCTTCATGATGATGATGATCAAAGGTTAAAGATGAATGTTCACTGTAAGATTTGGTGGGGTTAGTCTTAGGGAAATATTTCTCAATAATTTCATCTAAAAGCCCTGAATTTGCAGATTGTTCTGATGGAATAATATCACTATGATGATCAATCATTGTAATGTTGGAACAATCACTGTTATGATGATGATAATGATGGTAATCATCAGGCAAAGGATTATTATTGTTGGTAAAAGCCAAAGATGAAGGAAATAAATCACTAAAAGTATTCACCATATTCCTCTGTGACGCAGGAACAGGAGATTCAGTGAACCCCATCATAACCCCTCCATCAGAACCGTTCATCATAGTAAGATGAGAATTTTGATTTGATGATGATGATGTAAGCCATTCCATAAAGTTAGAATTTTGAGGGGTGAGATTTGATTTAGGTTTAATAGACGATTGAGATTTTTTCTTAGAAGTAGAGGTATTATTAAAAGGTGGTAAAGGAGGAGGATACATAATATTATGATGATCATAATCAAGTGGTAAAGAAGAGTAAGAGAAATTAAGGCGTGCTTTATTCCCACGCATAGCACGTGCGGCACAATCATACGCACACGCGGCTTCTTCGGCCGTGTCGTATGTGCCAAGCCAACGGCGTTCTTTGGAATGAGGGTCTCGGATTTCGGCGGCGTATCGACCCCATGGTCGACGGCGAACACCACGGTAGCGGGTGCTATTTACGGTGGCGGGCTTGGTGGGTTTTGAAGGGGTTTTTTTGGGGGTGTTTTCTGATTGTTTGTCTAGGGAGGGATGAAGGTCTTCAATGGAGAATTGAGTGAATGTTTGAGGGAAGTAGTGGGGTTTTATTATTTGTTGTTGTTGTTCCATGGAATATTTGAAGTGGGGGGGAAAGGGGAGAATTGTGTGATTGGATGGAATGTTTTGGAAGGTAGGGAAAAGGATAGTTGAAGATTTGAGGGATTATGTTGGGTGAAAGATCAAATGGGTACAATATCGGAAAGGGATTGTAATTGTATGCATGTATTTATAGACCTAGGGAAGAGGGCATGGAGAAGGGCTTTTATGGGGTTTGATGTTGATTTAGAAGTACTTCACACTTTCATTTAGCCCTATTGAGTTTAGCTCCAACGTTAAAAAAAGATAAATTAGGATGAATGGAGGACTGCTTAAAAGTAGGTGAAAATTCACTTTTTTCATAAAGGTATAATAAGAATAAAAGGATAAAAAAAATGACAAAAATAGAAATAAGAGATAATTAGTTAATTGACCCAATAAATAAATGTTCCTTTTTTTGAGATTGAAGTACTAAAATATTTAAAAATAGTAGAAAATATAGAATGTAAAAGTAGTGGTGTTATATGTAAAAATAGTAGAAACTATAGAATGTAAAAGTAGTAGTAAAATATTTAAAAATAGTAGAAAATATATACGTAGTACTCAGACTATTCATTCCCACCCTTTTGAACATGCAGATTCAAAAACTCACATATTAAAATAAATTATAGGAAAAATTACCTAAAATAATTCGACATTTTAATGATTTTTCAACAATAATCTCAACTATTAATTAATCATAAATAATCTTAATATTAACGGGTATTTGTCTAAAGTAAACTTAATTACCCGGATGACTTGCTACAGTTAGGTAATTTACCAAAAAAGTAAACTGAAAATTAATATAAAGTTAGTGAAAACTTTTAAAAATTCACATAAACAAATTCTAAAAGCATCTTAATATTTTTTAAAAATTTATTTTTTTAGAAAAAAATTAAAACTTGCTATAGCAAGTCATCCGGTTATCCGAATTTGCTCTAGGCAAATACCCCATAAAGTTGAGATTATTCATGATTAGTCAATAGGTGGAATTATTGTAAAAAAATTATGAAAATGTTGAATTATTCTAGATAACTTTTCCTAAATTATATGGTGTAAAGTGTAAACTTAATACTCGGTTAATACTACTATCACAATAAAAGTACTTTGTTTTTTTTACAATTCCCCCACGGACACTTTCATATGCACCATTGCGCTAAATCTATAAAATTCACATTGAGACCTCAAACAAGATTTCACAGGACATATAATCAGTCATGACTATGTTTGAACCTATAGATTAACGATAATATGAAAATTAAGTGATTTTAATGAATAGTATCAAATTATACTTGGGTACAAATGAAAACGGAGGAAGTAATTTGTTTGTGTTAGTATCTTAAAAAAAATAATACTTCGTAGACTAAATTGCTAGAATAGAATATTTGATAGAATATTTGTATATATTTTGTATATCTTCAATATCTTGCAAAATATTATGTGATTATTTAGTTTCCATAAACTCTAGATAACTTGATGTATATATTCTCAAGAATCATGAATAAAAGGCAACCAAAATCATTTCTACCAACTCTTTCATTCATTAATCATGAGAATATATACATCAAGTTATTTAGAGTTTGAAAACTAAATAATTACATAATATTTTACAAGATATTGAAGATATACAAAATATACAAATATTCTATCAAATATTTTATTCTAGCATAAACAAACTTAAAGTTTAAGAGTATTTTTATCGAATGTACAGAATTGGGATGAATTGAATAGAACTAAACCAAATATAGTTGAGTAGCCTTGTTGAATTGATATGTGAAGTGTAATTGTGACAAACAAGTCTAAGCAGAATTAAAATGAATTCGGCCTCATTCTTGTTGCCTTGAAACAGAAATTAATTTGAAGAAAAAACACAGTATATACTCCCTCAATCCCATTTAATTTGCAGTATTTTTTATTTTGGTCCGTCCCATTTAATTTGCATTTTTATTTTTGGACTATGGTCCACCACATTTTTTTAATCTCATCTATACATTCTAACTCTCTTTTGATTTCAACCACACAATTCATTCTCTATCTTTATTTATTACCATTAGCTATTTTTTTCTTAAAAAAAACATCAACTTTCTCTTTGCTTTAAATTATATGGGACAAAGGGAGTAACTAATTATATTTTCAATGTTTTATTTATTAAAAATGAAAATATATATGTAACAAAAAAAATTAAAATCAATAAAATAAACTTAATCCACAAAATATAACGTCACATTCAAAATCTAGGTTTAAGAGAACTAGACCTCATTATTTACAGATTAAGTAAATTGCAAAGTTGAGAAAGACAAGCATTAGACTGTTAATGAGGATTAGGATTTCGAAGTAATAATGATTGCAACTAATAAATAGAGTACTGCCCTTCTTGCAATTGTTTGATGACAGTTACGTACGTATTTAGTGTGTGAGACTATTGCGGAGTATTTGAAATTTTACCAATGAGTTATGTTTTCAATTAATCTTTCCACAACAAGCTTGATGAGATAATAATTATTCTTGTGTAGGGTGTGAGAATTTTATTTTGGTTTAAAAAGTGAAAACAAAAATTTTATTTATTGTTCATCTCATGTTAGGGTCGCATATTTTGTGCGACTCAACCTTGATCCGGTCGCGCGCGATTAATGTTAAAAATTACTGTAAACTTTAAACGGTCGTCATTTCTCGTTCGATTGTCAGAATTGGGCATATAATATGTTGTTGGAAAGTTCTTAAAGTCTAGTTTCCAATGCCGCAGACGTTGCACTATTACAATATTTTTATAAAAAGTTATGATCAAAAGAGAGAACATGTATCAAATTTCAGCACAAACAAACTTTAAACGATCATCATTTCTCGCTCAGTTATCGAAATTGGGCATATAATACATCATTTGGAAAGATCTTAAAGTCTAGGTTATAATGCCGCAAACATTACAATTATATGATTGTTCTATTTAAAGTTATAGCCAAAAGAATGAACATGTATCAAATTTTAACACAATCATATTGATTCCGCAATCATATTGATGCTCATTTTCGTAGGACATTGTAATTCGATTTTTAGTTTTAGCTTGTTTTAGTTCAATATATAAGAGGTGACGATAAAATGAAAAGGGTGACGAACTTTGATAATGCCCAATAAAAATGTCTCATACGAACACTTTGGTATTATATGTTTTTTTTTGAATATCCTAGGAATTTTATAGAAATTCATTTTTTTTGGTTTATGGAATCACTCTCTCTCTTTTAATTTTTTTTTTCAAAAATTCAATCTAGCTGATGTTTTCATGCCTAAATGTTAATCTTATAACAATTGTTCAGAGTTAAGATGAATAAAGTTTTTGTGATTGGAGTAATAATAAGGTGAAGTAAAAATAAATCATATAATTAGTTTAAGAAAAAATTGTCCTCTTGAATAATCCTACTATTTGTTGTGAATAATTATTTTTTGACTATCTATAAATACTTGTATAGTGTTTGCTGATAGCACCCTTTGTTACATATTAGCCCAAATTCTAGCTACGTACTAGTCGTTACACTCACATTTTCTTCTTTTTTATGCTTCATCGATGGTCTATCCCTATTCTTATTTGGTGTTAGGTACTTACGGTAGCCGATTAAAAATGTGACAAAAGATGTTGTAAGTAAAAAATATACTCCCTCTAACTAGGGATGGGCACGGGTCTTGGACCCTAAGGGTCTAGACCCGACCCGACCCTAATTTTAAGGGTCCGAGTCCGGGTCTTCACATTTGAGACCCAAATTCGACCTATAGACCCATTTTCCACTTTTTTAAAATAATTATATATCAGATATTATGTGTATTTAGTTGCTTGATTTGAAATTTTGTTATATTTTTTAACATTGCGCTATTTTGAACTTTGTCGGTTCATGTAATTTAAAATTTGGCCGCTGTATCAACACTTTAAAAATTATAGACTTGATAAATATTTCATTATAAGAATTTGAATGTTGAAAAACTTCATATGTTTCGCTCGATTAGTATAAAGTATTAGAAAATCTTCGTTAGTCGAAAATGTTTAAATAATGTTATGCAAATGGTCAAAAAATTGCACTTCATAATATACTTTTTAAAAAATTTTAGGAAAAAAAATTAAAATTGTGTTGGACCCAGATTCAGACCCTAGACCCGCCAGACCCTAAGGGTCTGGGTCCGGGTCCAAAATTTTTAGACCCTACGGATCCGGGTCCGGGTTTGAGTCCGATAAAAATATTAGGGTCTGGATCCGGGTCTTGCTGGACCCGACCCAGATCCGACCCATGCACATCCCTACCTCTAACTCAATGTCTATTTTTCTTTTTGGGTCAATTTTCTTATTTGTCCACTTTTCTTATTTTTTTTCGTAGACTTTTTTTACCTAAAAACCCTATATTCACATAATTAAAGACCATACTACCCCTACTTACATTAGTTAAAATATCCCAACTACCACCTTTACAATTATTATAATTATTTAAAATACCCCAACTATTATATTTATAATTATTATAATCACTTAAAATAGAGAAAGTCTAAGTAAATAACGGTTATTTATAAAGTTAATAAATCACCCTTATGTGCTAAGATGTGATAGGGCAAGAGGTTTGTTGTTTTAATTTATCTTTTTTGAGTGTTATTTTAACAGTATTATTATTTTTGTCTTTTTATGGTTATTTATAAATCACGGTTATTGATTAGGAATTTTTGCTTAAAGTACCCCAACTATCATAATCTTAAAATAATCAATAGTAAAGATTATTCACAACAAATAAATAATAAATGAGATTATTCTGGACAACTTTTTCTAAATTTAACGTTTTGTTTTGTACTCTAAACTCAACAACTAAACAAAGTTACTTTTTTATAACCGTGCAATAATGTAGTACAAAATGAACCACATCCTTTCCAAAAGTTTAAATTATTTTCCTTAATTGTTGATAATGGTTATAAGTTATAAGAAACTTTAACGAACTATAAATCCCTAATTGGAACAACTATAATCTCTTATACCTCACGTTTTATTTGTTTTAGCTTAATTTTTTTTTTTTGAAAGAATTTGTTTTAGATTAATTGGTAATTGCTGGTAATTGGTAATTGGTATGAAAAAGGCAAGCTCATAAGTAAAAACTGTTTAGTACATCCCACACTCTACGGTCTACAGTCTACAGTGGGTTGAAGTACAATTGTACAAACAAAAACCCTAAAATAATCCGATTATTCTAAGCTTGTCAAACTAGGAGTAAGGACTTGAAACAAACCCTTAAATATATCTCAGCTAACAAGTCTCAATCAACACAACATAAACATAATTGAACTTTACTTTCTCAGACAACTCCATGTGATTCATTTAATTTCAACCCATTTACTACTTTATTTCTAGGTTTTCTAAAACCTAATGTTGTAAAAGGAGAATAGACGTGTTTATTTGAATTATCGAGTCTATTTCAGGTTATGTATTTCGAATCAGTTTAAAATTAAGTTAAATATCCACATTAACTTTTACATAATTTTAAATTTATTTTAAAGTTGAAGTAAGATAGGATAAATATCAAATAATCGAGTTGGTTTTGAACGTGTTGATGAAAACAGGAAAAAAAGGGCATATCAAAATCAGCTACTATTGTGAGAGACCGTTTTTTAAAGAGACAACATCAAAACAAGAAACCCACATTCTCATTTTCTCTTTAATTTATACTCCTCCGAACCAATTTAGTTGTCCCATTTGCATTTTTATACTATTCATCAATCTCGTTTAATTTGTATTTTATTCTTAATCCATAAGTTAAAATATAGTCATGTGAGATCTTGTTTGATTCGTCTCAACTTTTTATAATTTTTATTTAAGCATAATTAGAGATATTAAGAGTTAAAATGTTATCTAACAAGTGTGTCCAAGCAAATGAGACAACTAAACTGGTTCAGAAGAATAATCCGTGCATAAAAAATGTAACAGATACTAGTACATTCAGAAGGTTTATGGATACAATTACTAAAAAACATTCTATAACGAGACAAAAAACAATGAAGAAGAAGAAGAAGGGAACCCAAAGAAGGAGGAACAATTTCTGAACGCCGCCAGGCAGGTGTAATCATTCATGGTGTTAGGTATAGCCTGTAGGAGTATACTTCTACGAGTATAATTTATAAAAGTACTTGTATATTGGTATTCCCTACGTACTTTTATCCACACGGTTAGAAGACATTCGACAATATATAGTGATGCACCTGCATTTGCATGTCCTATTTATTACTTCCATTTTTACTCATAAGTCTACATTACCAACCAACCAACTACTACTATACTGTTTCCATAATCTTGTATATCACCCTTAAATCTCTTACTTTTTGGTATGTCATGCTAATTGCTAGCTATACTAATGTTGTCAAGTCACAAGTGTTGGATCTTGTTTGACAATTAATTGTTCGGTGCTTGTTGTTGGCTTGTTTCACTAGCTTATATCAGTTTATTAAGTGATTGTTAAAATTTTTTTAGTGGTTTTTGACTTATTAGCCCATGTTGTTTTTAATGAACAACCAACAATTTACTAGCTAATTTTACAAAACATCTACCTAACATTTGTCTTATTTAGCCAACTTAAAAGCCAAAAAATATAGTTAATACCTTCAAGTTCAACTAACATTTGTCTTATTTAGCGAACTTAAAAGCCAAAAAATATAGTTAATACCTTCAAGTTCAACTGATTGAATAAGCCATCTAAAAAAAGCCAATTTAAAAAATTACTACCTCTGTTCCGTTTTAGTTGCACCATAGGGGTTTGACATATTTTTTAAGGGCTGTCAAATCAGTGCGGTAAAAGTAGGGATAATGTATGATTGATGGTGATATGTGGGGTAGAAATAAAAAAAATATATTATAAGTAGATAGTGGTTGTGACTTATGGGTATATTAAATAATTAATGAGATGATGTATGATTGATGGTGATATGTGGGGTAGGAATAAAGTGAGATAAAATATGTAGATTAATTTTGCCAAAAATAGTAATGTTGCAAGTAATATGAAACTTCCAAAAATGGTAAGCGTTGCAAGTAAAATGTAAGGGAGGAAGTATTAGTTAAAAGATGCTTATTACCTAGCAGCAAATCAACTAATATATTCGGTTGCATAAAGTTCATAACCAGGTAATAACTTCCACCAACCCACATTTTCCTATTAGAACCTTAAATTAAACAATTTCGAGCTAGTTCAAAAGTCTATTAAAAGTCCATTTAGCAAACATTTTTTTTAATTGTTTACTAATAAAAAATTCAACACCCAAAAAATATCCTTTGACAAACTAACCCATAAGCTAAGATCAAAAGAGATGCATAGATCATATACTATTAGCTTGTATAAGAGACTTTGAATTTGTAAATTCAAATTTAGGTACTTGCAATTCGTAACAATATTCATCATCATACCCGGTGTATTTCGTTCATAGAAAACTATAATTAGGGTCTGGGGAGGGAAGAACGATGGCAGGCTCATACCTATAGAGGAGAGTGCGATCGATCAAAGAGTTCTCCGGCTCGATAACGGTCTTCCAGAGAGAAAACTTGCAGTTGATAGATAACAAACAAGCATACACACAGAAACAAAGGTAAGATCAAAGAAATAGGTAAAGAGCGACAAAAAAACAAAAACGAAATAGGGGTAAAAAGGTAAAGAGTGTGTGTTGCAATTCGTAACAATATTGTTTACATAAAAGTTATCAAACAAAATTAATAATAATAAAATAATAATAATAAAAATTATTAATATTAATAAATATCAAAATTATAATAAAAAAAATAAAAGCCACTCGCACAATTTAGGTCAGGTGAACCATGGTTCACTCGCGCAAGTCAGGTCAGGTGAACCATGGTTCACTCGCGCATTTTAGGTCAGGCGAACCATGGTCCACTCCCGCAGTTTAGGTAGGTTGTGCCATGGTTCCCTCGCGCATTTTAGGTCAGTGCTACCATGGTGACCAGACCTAAATTGTGCGAGTACTATTTTTTTTTTTTTTTTAAATTCAAATCGATTAATAACTTACGGAGTCATTTTTGTTAATTTTAAGTTCTTTAACTTCAAAGTTTTTTTTAAGAGATTTTTAGATTATTAGATTATTAATTTGTTATTTTTGAGTAATGTTCGAATCGATTAATAACTTACAGAGTCGTTTTAAGTCCAAGGGCATTTTCGTCATTTTATATATTAATTTAAAATAGGGATGACGTTAAAATGAAAAGGGTGGCGTTTTATAAAGATTGGGTATATTTTCATGTAATCCGCACATTTCTCATAATTTCATGTATAATACCACTTTAATCCACCTTTTTTTTGGACGGGTGAGATTGTGGGAATGCAAAATTTTGCAAATTTTACGGAACATAGAGAGTATATTTAGTCCATATTCCAATATAACGACGTACTACTTATTACACAAGGTTGAATATTGTAATTAATTAATACTCATAGTGAGATCTTATTTATATCCCCTTACTCTCTCGCCGCTTTTTTTAAAAATATTATTTTAAAAAATTTTTAATTATAAATAACTTAAGATAAATAATTAAAATAAATAATGCATTAGATTAAGTAAAATATGAAACGTAGCTAGTATAATGCAACGGAGGATGTATTACTTTACTTCTATGTACTGCTCCTCCGTCCCTGAATTTGCTATTGAAAATAACAAATTTTAAGAAAAAATGTTGATTTAATTAGTAGCGAACTCAAAGTAATATATATATATATATATATATATATATATATATATATATATATATATATATATATATAATATATATATTTAGGTAGACAAGTATGGATGTGCTTTTTTCTTGACTAATTACCATTACTAGTATTTTACAACGTTATAAATAGTCTGTTTAAGAATGATGTTTCAGTTGTTCAAATGAAAAAGTATATATTTAGGTAGACAAGTATGGATGTGCTTTTTTCTTGAATGAATTATTACAAACAAGCAGTAAATTAAAGTCTCTTAATAATATCCTTGATGATGATCACAATACACAGATCACCACCCTATTGTGTTCTGACTAATTTGTCCCCCTAAATTCAATATTCTCAGGCTAAACACTTTTATGATAAACATCCCTAGCTACATTTCCCTTAACTGCAAATTTTGCTGAAACCTTCAGCTAAAGTGCCTGCCCAATCTTTAATCACCATTGCTTATTTGCTTTACTCCTACACCCACCTTTCCCCTTCATGTTGGTTATACTTTGAATCATACTGTAAAAACAAGGCCGCATGATATTACATCATTGTGTAAAGATTTTCAAAACAAACAAACTGGCATTTCTTGTGTTGAAAGTTGTATTTTGAACCGTATCAAGCGATCTCTTATGGCATTGATTGTTATTTAGGCGATATAATAACCACATCACTTCCACGTCAACATTTCCTTACAACAATCGACGACAATACCTAATTTTTACACTATGGTTTGAATACCATTTTAAGAAATAAAATCAATGCTTATATTAGTTTTATGTTATCTATTGTTCAGTCTCTATGAAGTTGCATAACCTTCAATTGGCATAAATATTCAAAATATGCAGAGGGTATTAAAATTATATAAATATTATTAAAATAAAGAAATGTGTCGATGAGAATTAATTAATGAACGTGGTGAAAGATTTTTATAAAAGAATTGGTAACAAGTCAAATTGACAGATGAAAAAAAAGTAGCATTTACATAAAAACAGAACCATAAAAGACAAAATTTTCCATATTTTTTAGTCAAACGATGTTAACTTTTAAGGTTTGCGACTTTAAACATTAATCATAAATGTGTTTGATTATCTATGAATATAAATCTTACACAATTGAAAAAAATAGGTATTGTAAAAGAAATCAATTTAACTATGTTATTTTTTCTTATACATAATAGCGATCAATTTTGTTAGCAAATAATGAAAAATAGTCAAAATTATGCAAGTAGAAAATTACGACCATGACTAACTTAGCTCAATCCTAACTTTTAAGTTAGTACGTAACGAATTGTTTAATCAATGCATAAATGTCATCATCGTTATCATACCCAGTGTATCCTGCTCATAGACAAACTATGATCAGGATATGGGGAGGAAAGATAGATGACAACTCATACCCATACAGGAGAGTGTGGTCAGAGAGTCCCCCGGCTCTAAAGGGTTTTCAAAGAGAGCAGTTCCTGCAACCATCCGATAGCCTGCAAACACCACGTAAGTTGCAGGCTATCGGATGGTTGCAGAAATTGCTCTCTTTGAAGACCCATTATGAATAAGAAGCTAGCAAATAGAGTATAATTTTGGCATTGTTTGAGCTGAGCCATTATGATTTAAGAGTAGTCTGTTTATTTATTTTATATAGATATAGATGACAAATAAAACATTCCAAGTCCATAAAATTTGGCAGGACGGTAAATTAAATGAATGTCGGGCAATGGTCTCTCTTACACAGACTCTCACTGCAGTGGAGGATTCCAATTTCCAAATCCTTCATACTCTTAAAAGTCTTAAAATTAATACATGTTGCTTTCATATTTCATTACCACGCGTGCACCCTCTACCCCTTTAGGGTTGTCGTAAATTTCAGTTCCTTTTGAGTTATTACTCCCATTCTTTTAGGTTATAACTACTAACATTTGAAATTTAATTTGGAAGACCGAGTATAATTTAATTTTATCACGACGGAATTCTCTGACCGTACTTTTCTATATGAGTATGAGCTGTTGTCTATATTCCCTCTCTAGACCCTAACCATAGATGAGCAAGATATAATGGGTACAATGATGATTTTTATCAACCCATCTATATTTCCTAAACTTATTTAAAGCCCGTCTTAAAATTTAATAGCCTTGAAATGGAATATAAATTATAAACTCCTAATCACTAACTATATTATTATTGGTCTCTAATTATTATTAAATACTAAAGCTTAAATTTTTCTAATTTTTTGATTCGGCCCGAGGCTCAGATGTCTCTTATCTCCTCATAGGACCAGCCAAACTGTTCTATAATAAAAAAAAGTACACCCACAAACAAAAGTCCACTCGCTCACTTATTGGATTATAATTTAGAGCCCACAACAAATCAATAATACAACACATGGACCAATTTTTTTTTTTTTTTTTCAAATATACATCTTTGTTGCAAAATAGTCATCATATAATATCGGTGTATCATAATAAAATTTTTTTGAGATGGTTTGGACGTGTAGAGAAAAACGTATGATTTACCAGTGAGAAGGATCAAAAATATCATTGTGGAGGGTAAGAGAAGTCGAGCAACACCTAACGTGGGAGGAACAACTTAAAAGTGACTTGCATGACCTATACCTCTTGAAGGACCTGACCAGGAATAGAGGTAGCTGGCGACGCCTTATTCAGGTCTTAGATTGCTAAATCTATTCCAGTTACATGTCGTTGCCTTTGTTCCTAGCCGTTCACATATCGCCATTTTTCGCTTTAATTTTTATACCTTACTACTTCTATGTGTTTTTATTTTTATTTTATTTTATTTTTCTTATTTGTATATTGTCTTTTTTCCTTTTTATTTTCTTTTAATTATTGGTACTGATCTTAGTGTGTATAAGATGAGGCTTTGAGAGTAGTTGCACATTCTTGAGCCGAAGGACTCTTTGACCGCACTCTCCTGTATGGCTATGAGTTGTCGTTTTCCTTTCTCTCCTCAGATCCTGATCATAGTTTTCCTATAAGAGGAATACACCGAGTTTGATGATGACGAAAAAGTTTTCATATGATATTGAGCATAACTAAACAATAGTTCAACAATTCGTGTTTTATTTTACAAGTCCAATTAGTTATTTGTATCGGGAATTCAAGACTTGTACATGTGGTTAGACTCAAATAAATTAGATGTCATTCAAGCTCAATCTATTAAAACTTAATGCCTATTAACATTATTTTTAATGTCTACTTACTATATCCCTGCTAATAATATATTAAATGCCTACTTACATTATATTTAATGTCCGTTTACAATATTTCAAAAAATATATAATAAGCCGGCTCATTTATAGATGACCTCTCAAAAAGACCGTCTATTACAAGAATGTGTTTTAGAAGTTTATAGTTCTCGGAATAAAGTGTAGCTGACCTTTGAATTTGTGTGAAGAAAAAAGAAGGTGAGAGTCTGAGAGGATACCACTTGTGCAATAAGGGTGCCATGATATATGGACTAGCCCAATCCTTCCATATTGGGCCCAATACGTCTCCCTGTATAACACCACTTCTAGAAAAAGAATGACATTGTTGATGTAAATTCCAATTCAGGTGCTCTCTTGAGAGACCGTGTTTTGTAAAGACGACTCTCAAAAGTCCAGTCCAAATCTATATGTAGAGTTTTAACAATATATATTTAGAATTAGACTGGACTTTTAAAAGTCGTCTTTACAAAAGGCGGTCTCAAGTAAGAAGTAAGGATTTGTGATTCCAATTTCCATTCATAGAACATAGGAGGGAGTAACAACTAAGAAGCACATTTTGATTATGTATGGTGTTGAAATAACCACCTCCCACTTTTCTTCGGAATAAATGCAGAAAAGCAGAAGCCACTCAATTAGATATATTAAAAAAGTAACTTATAATAATGGTTACCTCAAACCTCACTATTATGCCACAAACAAAAGTATCATAATCACGATTAAAACATCAACATTGAAAACAAAGTGGATTAAGAAAAATATCCCGGTTTTATTGAAGAATGAAAATCCGTGGCTGAAGTCAAGGCAGCTTCAAAAAATGGGTACAAACTACAAAGGATTCTATATCACAACAAATAACATATTGCAATGACAATAATTAAATACGGAAAATAATTAAAAGAGCATGTTAAAATTATAAGAGAGCAAAATAATCTTTACCATTTACCATTTTTTTGGTGGGAATATTTTTAAAAACATTTGTTACAGAAGTTAATCCTGCAGACTTTTATACCCTCCACTGGTTTCAAGTCTTTCATTTTCATCAATTTCTCAAGGTATAGAACGCCTCAGCACATATTCAAACCAGGCTACACTGTCACCCCTTTGCCCCCTTAATTCTAATCACTGCAATCTTTGCAAACGACATCATAGAATGTGTCGACTATGCTCGTGTATGATTCTCGATACTTTGATCTGGATACAACATTCACAACACTCGGACTCTTCATTCTAAACTAAAATTATGAAAATCCTTCATAAAATTACCGAGTTGGCTAGGATTACAACTTGTGTAGAAAGAAAAAGAAAAGAAAACATCCAAAATTTGTTGCGTTAGCTGATGGAAATATCAATCAAGGTGGGGAAAACACCTAAGAACACCTCAAATGCCCCTTTTACTCTATCTTTCAAGGATAATGCTGATGCTGTATACCAATTATCCATAAATTTCTTCAAATTCCCAACCTCTCATTTACATTAGATTGCTCCCAACATCACTTTCTTTCATTGCGGGCCAAACAGATGCCAATATTAATCGAAATTACATGACAACAAAATTAGAAAAAACCACTACCCACCAACTTTATTCTTCTGTACAGCTGTAATGGGACCATATTGTAAAAATGCGTTTTGTTCACACTTGCCATAATGGTCACGGTGTTACAATAACGGAGTAATACATGTTGTCCTACTACCAAATATCGATCGAGATCATATATAACAAGATCAAACCACTTAAAAATGGGGTCAATTTGATAGATTTGAAAACCTTTTCTACAAGTCGGCAATACGATATGATGCAGCCTTGAATGTTAAGTAAGAGGAGCAATAAATGGGGTCGGTTTGGCATGGAGACCAAGAGGTCCCCGGAGAATAAAAATTTTGGAGCCATTAGCATAGATGCTCTAATATGCATGGTGTGTAGGCTACCACCTCTGGCATTCTCCCACAATCTGGTAAAAACAGAACCAACTCACTTAGATTGGTCATCACATTACAACACAAACAAAAACATCTTAATAACGAGCATTTAAGACATTAGAAAAACGAAGGATGCAAATAAAAATATCACGATTGTTTCTTCATTCCCAAGCGAAGAATGAAATATCAGCAATACTCCTATTTACTTGGTAAATTGCACTTGCTTTCTGTTTTAATTAGTTTATTCCACAAATATATTGTCTTTCGTCATCTTAACCACTCATTTCAAAACACCCCTTGTATGTTATCTTATTTTGCAACAATTGATGTTTGCAATTTCATGTGGACAAAAGGCGTACTAGCTACAATCCACACATACAAATCAGTAAAACTAAATCACATTAAAAAGTTAACTGAGAACTTAAATATACTTCTACAATAAAATTCACCAGTATAGTTGGTATTTTCTAAAGAAGATGAAATAATTTAATTTTTTTCCCTGTTAGAAACTAGGATAGATAGAGTTTACACAATACACTGAAATCACTCTGTCCATGTGTCATTAAACCTACTATAAGTCTGTGTCTTTGAATTTGTCATTGATAATAACAATTTATGAGAAGATATAGAAGAACATTTATATGAAAAATTATCGATAAAGAATTAACGAAAATAGGATTTATCCAAATGCATTGTTTCTGAGCTAAACATCTGAACCCCACCAATCATGAAATCCTATCAATATAAGCAATTTTAGGTGTCTCGGGTGAATTTGAGATACAAGTGCAACTGTATAATGCAAGATGCACCGAACACTCGCCTATAAACTTTCTGTTTATATGTTATACAATCCAAAGATGAAAAGATTATTAAATGGAAGTGTTCTATGAGCAGTTCGTATAACAAAGCAATTTTTTTTTGTTTCTAGATGTGTCCATCATCCATATACGACACTATTACTGCTCATAAATATCAGATTCGTGGATTAGTGGAAGTGGAGCTCAACTCACCCTTTTTCCAAATTTAATTGTTGGTTGGCCAAGTTGAGATAATTATGCATGATCACGTTATTACCCATTCTATAGGTTGCACGCTAGAGGATGATGTTGTGTGTACAATGAGGCATGAAAGAGTGAGGTTTGGATCACTACATGAAGTAAGAAAAAGAGGTGCATAAAAGGTGCATTGAACCAGGCAAGGAGTGCCTCGAGCTAGTGCACAAAATGTGCCTTACTCGAGGCTATGTCTTGAACAAGAGACATAGCTAATGCCGTCCAAAAGCTGCCAAAAGTTGCTGCTCATTCGAGCACTTTTAGTGTTCGTTCGAGCAGCTTAGTGCAGGGCAATATTAAAATTTCATTTTGGCCCAAACTTATTAGGTATCGAGATCAGGTTTAAGTATATATTGAGGAGGTTAATACAAGGAAAATAAAGTTTGAGAGTCTAGACGCCATTATATGAGTGTGGTAGCCTGGTAGGTGTCTAAGACGCCGTTATATGTTGTGGGTGTGCTTTGTTCATCAAAGGTTCAAAGTTTATGCTTGTTCTGGTTCATACTCTGTTTTTGTACTTTCTTCCATATATCTTCTCATCATTGCTGGGTCCAAGACCTTTCCCTTACAAATTGACTAGCACTTGACATAAGTTCAATGATCAAGCATCAAACACATAAGTTTATCTTATATTTCTATAGACACAATATCAATTTGCATTATGCTTAATACTTATTTAAGGTCATATCAATATTTGAACGAACTATTCCTACCAAAAAACAGTTAAGTACAATATAAGGAATTCACATGAAATTTTGGGAATCAAACAGAATAAAAAGAAAATGAAAAGCTCAAGAAAACTTACAAGACGTACAATCCAAAATCCCTTCCTGACTTCCATCATAAATGTATCATACCCCCTGCAGTTCTTCAGTAATCCTGCAATTGCCAAACAGAAATATTTATATGATTAATTTTATCAAGTTTCAATAAAATTAAAATGAATACAATATAAATAAGTAAGCTCTTCTAATCTAAATAAAAAAAGAGAAAAAAGGTATCATAGTTGAAAGAATAAATTTCTTTTTAGTCAAATTCCAAAGACCAAACCTAAATAAAAGAAACACAGTGAAAAGAAAAAAAATACAATGAAATAAAAGTAAATAGAAAAGTGTAATTACGTGCATTAATAAAGGTTACGTGTAGGACAGTGGAAGGGCAATGGGGTACGTGGCAGAAACCAGTAAACCAATCTCTGACGAAAACGGCGCCGTAAGACGCCATTAACGGTTGAAAACGGAAATATCCATACGACAAATAACAATATACAAAACGACAATCACTCCACCATTTTCAAGGAAAACAAAATAAAAATCCTAACGTACATTTGGGATTAACTAGAAAGAAATAAAAAAGAAAAACTCACCAATTGTTTAAAACTTGGTAGAAGCATTTCGTTGAATCCAAATTTATGATCATCATCATCAAAATTCATCGCCATCATCATAGTATAAATAATCTTTGAAACTTACAAATACAACATTATGTATATTATAAATGCTACTTCCCTCTATTTTATGGAACTTTCTAGAAAAAAAAAATACTTCTATTATAAGTTCACATAATTATATCACATTTCATTTTGTTCTTCCTCTTCAATCATCAAACCAAATATTATTGCCAGTGATTTCCATTGTGAATAAGGTAAATCTGGTTAGAATTCCGGCAACAATTTTGACAATTTTTATTAGCAGATTTCGCATAAGCAACAGGATACGCCATCACCGGTTTGACAAATCTCGGCGAAGATCCAGCGGCGGAGAATGAAGACGACGGAGATAATGTTTTCGGAGATAACGATTTCAATGACGCTGGAGGAGAGATACTTGTAATTGTTTTCGATGAATTTAGCGGCAACAGAAAAGCCCTGACTTTAGTGGACGACGAAGATGCAAAACGATCGTATTCTTCGATTAAATTAGCCAGATCTTCGTCAGATTTAATGGAGATTAAAGCGTCTAAATCTTCGTTTGGTAGTTGACATCTTAAAATCACTAATACTCCACATAATTCTTCCATCTTCACCATCAATTCTGTAATCAGGAATAAAATTAGGTTAATTATTTGCACTTTTATCAACTAATCACAAAAATTAATCAATTGAGTCGAAATAAGATAAAAAGGGAGAGAAAACTGACCAGAGTAAGAAATGGAGCGATTAACAGCAAGTACACGTGTATGACCGCCATGGTAACGGAGTTTACCATCGGGATAACGGGGGACGATTTTGCCGCCATAACTACAGAGAAATTTGATGGTGTTATTGTTTGATTTCAATAAACATTCAACCATGGTCAAAATAGTTCAGTTTTTATGGAATCTGCTTTTTGAAGAGAGGGAGAAATTAGGAGAGTTTAAGAAGAAAGACAAAAGTGGAGGAAGAAGTTTTTCTCAAAGCTTACGGAAAATGAGAATGAGGCGGTATTTATAGAGGGTGGTTTTTAAAGAGTCAAGGTAGAAAGACCCTGTGACGTAAGTTTGTTACTCAATTAGATTTTGCTTGGGTAAGTTGTAGTGAAAACTGAAAATGATGGGCTTATGAATTGGGCCCCATGTGTTTAACCGAAAAATTAAAAATTTCTTTTACCAAATCTTGTATGACATTCATTGTCTTATTGTGTGATAAGTCCGTTTAAATGGGTTTATTTGGATTATTTAATTTCTAAAAAAACAGGTGATCTCTTGAGAGACCGTTTTTTGTAAAGATGACTCTCAAAAGTCTAGCCTAAATCTATAATTAGAGTAGTAACAATATATATTTATAATTGGACTGGGCTTTTGAGAGCCGTCTTTACAAAAGACGGTCTCAAATAAGAACTTGTGATTTAAGAAAGGATTATCAGATTATCAATTTTATTTTGAACACCTATTGATTTACATAAGAAACTCAAATTTTAAAAAGTGTTTTAATATTCAAAGTGAATGTTTCTAATAATTTTTTCTTAATTCTTTACAATTACTGTGTGATGTCAACTTTTCAAATAAATTATATACTCTTGGTTTTTTTTTTTTGCTACTTTTTAGCCAAATAGGGATGATAAAGAAAAATGTAGGAAAATACGGATATAGGAGTATCAATTTACTAATATTATGATAATTTCATAGTCCATTTATTCCAAAAAAATTGCTACATAATTGCTTTTGGGTTGTCCCAATTCCCAAATTAGTTATTATATACTTGTTTATTAGGAAAATTTCATATAGTATTAGAAATTAATTATTTGATTGAGATCAATGAATTTGCCAACATAATATCTATATATAACTCCAAAAATCAATTAAAAATCATTTATAGCGATTAAAATATTACAAAAAGAGTAAAATATACTCATTCCGTTACTTAAAGAAGTTTCCATTTGTAATTTTGAGGTGTTTCATTTGTTGTTCTCACAAAGAATCTTTCTATTCATTTCACAAATTTTGAACAAAAATAAACAATTTTATATTATTTATATTATTTATAGTCCTTACTTTTCCACCATCAAAGTTACTATCCAATGGAGTAAAATAATAAAAGTATATCAACTATCTAACTTTGGAGGGATATACTTATTTCTAGGTAGAGGAGGAATATACTTCATCTATTTAGAGAATTAGAGAAGATATTGTTTTGGCCAAAACAGTTAGCTAAGTGTACCACAATGTGAGCACACAAAACAATAGCCAAGACATTTTGTGTGAACACAAAACAAGATAAAGAGGAAGGGGTTGGCAAAAATACCATCTCAATTTTGGCATACTTCTATAAAACCAGAACCAATTTAATTTCTTTGATATTGTAAATTTGAGCAAAACTAGATACAAAATGATTCAACTGTATCATTTGCCATCAATCATCATCATCATCTCATCAATTATATCTTCTTTGGAAACATTTCCTGTCAATTAACAGTAAATTTGTTCCAACATTTTATCCTAATCCATGCTATTTCATTTCAATGGTTGAGACATTTTTAGGAATCGTTTTTAGGGTGTGCAAGGTGATCGACCGAACAGGACTCCTCTTTCTCCCGTATGTGAAAAAGTTAATTAAAAAAATATATGTTGAGTTTATTAATAATAAAAAAATTTATTTACTACTGCTTCCAATTTTTTTTAATTGTCTTATTTCCTTATTTGGCAAATTCATACCATTTGTACCATTTTCTTTTTTGTCAATAATTTTTTTACCTAAATATCCCGTGTTCACACAAGTAATGACCAAAATACCCTCATTTTTACTACTTACAATACCCCAATTACCACCTTTACAATTACTTTAATCAATTAAAATACACTAACTACCACCTTTTTGGTGGATTCCATCCCACTTTTAATATTTGTGCCCAACCAAATAAGACCATTAAAAAGAATTAGAGGGAGTATATAAATAAGGCGCAAAATAAAATTTTTGCACATGACCCTCATTTTTTCAGAACGACTCTGTATTTAAGACTGTCACGCAATTCACCAAGTTGTTTTTATATATCTCCCAAAAACACATAATTTTAATTTGACAAATTTTAATTTAATATTAGTAGGTGTTATAACTTTATAAATATATCTTTGTTTTGGAAATTTTCTTTTGTATTTACTATTTCCTTGATTTTAATATGTTTTTACATTTGACAATTTTGTACATTTGTCAAATATACTCATTATATATATTTAAAAAGTCGTAATTAAAATTTATTTTTTCATGTATAATACTTCCTCAGTCGCAACATACGAAAACTAAGCACTATTTACTTATCTCTCTTAATTTGTGATTAGTAAGCAATATATAAGTTAAAACATAGTCAAGTGAGATCTTGTTTGATTCGTCTCGACGTAAATATTATTAATATCAAATTTTTATAATTTTATATTATACATAATTATAGATATTCAAGATTGAGTTAGTGCATTGGACTGCGTGAAAAACGCAAATGTTGCAAGTATTTTAGAACGGAGGTAGTATTATAAACATAATTAATTAATAAACAATGAAATAGCTGCTTTAGGTTCCATATATGATGGGACCCATCATGCAATTTTTTTTCCTCAGTTTAAGGGGTGATAGGGCCTTTTAAATGCATGCCATTTGTTAAAAGGTGGTTGGGTAGATGTGTTTCCTTATTCATTTTCTTTTATTTCTATTAAATTTAATTTCTTAATCACATAAAAGCTTCAAATTCTACACCATGAAAAATACTAATGGGAATAGATTTTATGGATCATACACTTCTTTAATTAATTCCCTAGTTTGAAGTATTTTTACAAACTACAATACTTTTTTAAGTAGTAATGTAGACAAATTTTTCAAAAAAACGAATTTTGATGGCAACAAATCATGTGGTGTCCTTCATAGATGTTGCATCAAGTTGATCAAGAATGTTCAACTCGTGTTCACCACTTGTTGTTCTTAATTAGTACAACTTGTTTATTTAGTAAAATTAGTAAAATTGAAAAGTTAAATTGGAGATTAAGACAAAAAATAAGCGAATTATAGAAATGAGCGGTTAAGATATATAAAGAGAGAATAAATTTAAAAACGAAATTAAAGAGAGAGATTGAGATAAAAAGAAGGGGGCAAATTCAATACGACGAACTAAAATAAAAAGTGATGTTAATAAAATAGGACATAGTGACAAATGATATGTGTTATGATTGATTATATCATGTTGAGGTTGATAATCCATCACTTTTTTTTCAAATTTGTACCTACCTTAATTCATTATTAATAACTTTTTGTTATTTTTTATTTTTTTTGAAAAAGTCAAAAAATCATTAAACAGAGTTACATTATTATAAGGGGAAAGTTTTGTATGTGTACTAGGGGTGCACATTTTTTAAGTTCATAACTCAATTGTTAATTAATTTCAATATTATATATATAAATCAATTTCAAATCTTTGATACAAAAATAAAATTATTTACCATTAATCATATTAAAAAGAATTAATACTCACTAATCATTTGACACTATTTTTTTGGGATTTTTTTAATTATTTAGTTGGTCCATTGCTTTTAATGGTCAATAGCTCTTTAGTGGTCCTGGATAAGAAATCAGCCCAGCATTATTGGAAAAAAAAAAAAGTAGAAGAGAAATAATAAAAAAAAATCTATAAAAAGAAAAAGAAGGTAAATTGGAAGTATTATAACAAAGGAATATCCTCTCAACTTAGAAGTTGGCCATACCACAAGAAATCAAGAGGTGATGCATGTTATGGCTCTCTGATCTTTGTGGTAGAGACTCAGAATATATATGATCCAAATCTTCAATGATGGCATGTACGTAATTTAATCACACAAGACATTTTTATTTTGTGGGATTTCAACAAAACTTGCTATATCAAGTCATTCGGTCACCGCTTTACCGGGTTTACTCTAGGAAAATGCTCCTTAAAGTTGGGATTATTCATGGTTAATTAATAGGTGGGATTATTGTAGGAAAATCATGAATAATTTGGATTATTCTAAGTAATTTTTCCTTAAATATTTCATTGTTTCAAAATTAGTTATATCATACTTTTACATCATTTTGAATTGCTACTAATAGTGACATGTTATGAAAAATAATACTACCTCCTATTCAGCCTAAATGTCCTATATAATTTTTTGGCACTATTCACTCATCACTTTTAATTTGTATTTTACTCTTAATCTATAAGTTAAAACATAGTCATGTCAGATCTTGTTTGATTCGTGTCAATACAAGGATTATTAATATCAATTTTTTATAATTTTCAATTAAGAATAATTTGAGATATTAAGGGTTAAAATATTACCTCGGCAAGTGTGAAAAAACTAAATGAGATATTTAGGCTAAATAGGAGGGAGTATTACTTTAGAATATTGATCGTAATAACCAAACAAATTTCTGGTTTGGTGTTTGTCACATTTTCAAATTGAAAATTTTCGGTATTTCAGGTTTAATTTGTAAGATTTTTAAACTGAAAATTTTGGTTTGATCTGATATATTTGGTAGTGTCATCAAATCCGAGTAAATGAGTGCAACCTTAATGGGGAAGAGATCGGAGAATTATTGTGAAAGTCCATCTTCATATATTTTAACGCAAATAAAATTATATCAACAATTTTATTCTCATGACAACAAAAATTCTAATAATAATTGTAACTAGAATAAGAAAAGGGAAAGAAAAGAAAAAGTATTATATGTCTACACTATATTAATTTACACCAATTTTTTAATAACAAATATTTTTCAATAATTGTATTTGATAGTACTATTTATTAAGCAAAAATATTCACTTTTTTAACATTTTTAAAAATTTATACGCACTAAGACTTTATAAAAAAAACACATTTCCTTAGGAAAAAACATATTTCCCACCCTACACAACATCATTTAGACATTATTAATTTATTTGATAAGTCCACGTAATCATTGATCCACTCATGCACCTAGAGAAGTGATTTTGAGTTCCTAAACATGTATACAAGTACAACTATGTAACTCAAAAAATATGTACAAATATGACTCTTATGAATAATGTCTTTTTTTCTTATAAATACATTGGATCATGTCTTTTTTTTACATATAAATTTTGTGTTTATTAGCTTTATACCAACTAGATCACAATTCTTTTAGGCGAAAGCTAAAACTATTAATAATATATGAGATTTTATTTGTTTTACAATTTTAAAGTTTGGGGTTTAAAAAATTAGTTATAAATTAAATAAAAAGTCATATTTTGATAATTTGATTTGGAAGGCCCTATCTTGTATCTTGTACTTGATCAGAATCACCCTGAAGCTTAAAATTTTAGCCTTTGGATTATATATCAGCTAGTCTCTTGAAAGACCGTCTCTTTGAGAGACGTATCTCAAGCTCAACACATTAAAAATTAATCCTTACTTACCGCATCCGTAATGTCTATTTGCATTATCCTTACTGCTTACTTATTGTATCCTTAATGCCTACTTTCAATATCTTAAATGTCCACATATATATTATTCTTAATATCTACTTACAATATCTTAAAAAATATATAATAGGCTGACTTATTTAAAAATAGAGACTATCTCTCAGAAGAATTTGTGATCATGTAATGCCCCATCAAAGTTTATCATTTCATCATTAACATATAAACTATAAAACTTAAAGATTAAATTCAAAAGATAGATTAAAAAAGTGTTTAAGTAATTCCCATAATATAATACTACCAACTTTGAAGGCCCACACCAATCATATCCTTCATATATACCATGCATGTAATACTTTAGGATAAGATCCGAGGTAGCTAGGGGCCGAAGCCATGTTATCATGAGTTATGGAGATACTTGCCTCCACTTAAATTTAGAATATTCATAAATTCTTTTGATCAAATTAGAAATATTCTTCAGTTTTATATACTTATAAATTTTATTGGCAAACCATGCTCTAAATTCAAACTTATCTCTATTCACTATGATTAATTGAATGTACCCATCATAAATATACCTGTTTTGCATTATATCACTTGAAGTTCGTATTGTATGTTCCATAAAATTAAAATTCTTAATAAATTTAATTGTATAAATAATTTAATTTTATTTAAAACATACAAACATATAGTCGTACATTGTAGATTTGAGAGGGTTGGGTATGGGGAGTGTGGGTAGGTACAAGGGCGAGGCAGGTAAGATCTCACATTTAACTTCATACCAACCAATTTCCTATTATTTATGGCAAGTAGGACTTTTCATACCTTTTTCCACCAATATATTACCCACCAGATTTTACTCAATGTCCCAACTGAAGCGAATACAATACTAATTTTATATAATTTTATTTGTCTGTCATCCCTACGTACCACGACCTCCATTGCGGACCCATATACTTATAATAAAATAAAGTATAATAGATGTGTGGCTTGATGGTATAGTGTAATGAACTAACTTATATTAAAATGGGCCTCTTACAATTATTGTAAGGATATGTGCCTATCTATTACATTAAAAATATAAATTATATTTATCCTAAATTTTTAACCATTAACAAATAAAACACCAAAAGAAAATTTCATTTAAAAGTGATTTTATCTAATGGAGTACATTATTTTGGTTTGTAACTTTTGATTGGGATGAGGTGAAAAATGATGAATTGATAAAATTTTAAAAAATATATATAATATTTCATTAGAGGGATCGGAGTACATAATATAAGTGGTATATACGTGTTTATGAGTATTAAATTTTTAGTTATTTACAAAAATGCTATTGCCAATATGTCCCGTGGGACTTAATATGTAAACAATTTCAGAGTTGTAAATATTCACCAAAATTCCACTAAAAAAATTAAGTATTTTCAAGTGTCGAATAAGTGTCTCTAACTATTTTCAGTTTTTACCAATTTAATTGGTTTTTTCGTAAAACCGCTTCCTATGACCTTTATCAAAACTTATTAAATTTAAATTTTGCTAAAATAAATTTTACTTTCAACATAGATAAGTAATGAATTAATTATATGCTAATCCTTATGTCCCTTTCATGGATTATGTCATTTGCAATTTGCAACATTAAATCAAATGCCATATATATATATATATATATATATATATATATATATATATATATATATATATATATATATATATATATATATATATATATATATATATATATATATATATATATATAAAGAACTAAGGTATTATCCTTTGTAAAGTGGGGTCATATAGTTTTTGGCTAAGGGTTTGCTATCTTTATTTTATGATCAATCCCTTTAATGAATGCTAATTTGATAAACAATTTTTGTGTGTATTCCCTTTCCTGTGTTGTTTGGCTGCTTAGCTCATACTACCCTTTATCTTCTTATCCTGATAGACGAAGATCAAAAGTGTGTATGTCATTTGCTAGCTATGTTCTTTTTAAACTATGTATGGCCAAGGGACTCTTTGACCGCACTCTCCTTCATGGGTATGAGCTGCCGTCGTTCTTCCCTCTCTAGACCTTGATCATAGTTTTTTATGAGCGGGATACACTGAGTATAATGATGATAACTCTGTCTATCATTAAGAAATTGCTATTTTTCTTTTTAATCCTTTTTTTTTTACTTTGATGCAATTGTGTATAAAAATGTTACTATTAATTTTTTCATTTCTATTATCATATTTCAACACTCCATCAATATAATCTACACAGTTTAAATAGTTAAATATTTTTTAATCTTTATACAATAATAATTGTGGCAATTTCTTAATTTGTGATCATGCCTAGCAATTGCGCTCCAGGCACTGAGATTGGATCATCTTGCGTCATCATTTGTCTTAAACATATCCTCGTACTAGTTTCTTCGGATTTTATTAGTTGTCATAGATTGGAACATTTCTCCGCAGATAATGACATTTTATGAGGAAAAATTCGCTATCTGTAGCAACTAGTAAAAACCAGAGGAAAAGTATTATTATAGAGTTCATTTTAATGTTCTTGAATATATTTTAAAATCTTTTTTTTTGTAATACTTTCATCATTTATTTTAACCATAATAATAATAATAATAATAATAATAATATTATTATTATTATTATTATTATTGCTAATGAGCTCTCCCGTCATTTAAAGTTAGAAAATCAAATAATAAAAATAATATTAATTCACTACACGGATTGATTTTGCTTTTATAATAAATTTCAAATACAACAACTTTTAGGAAAAACAATTATTCATCAACAACCCAAATATCCCGCTTGAAAATACGGTACGGGTGGCTGAAAGTAATAGACAATCCATTGCGATACCTCATTGGAAGAGAGTACCAGAGAAATGCAGTCAATTTTTACCCCCAAAGCCGAGAATCCTACCTAGAGAGTAATATGAGTGACACCGCAACCTCAAAAAGTAAAACTACTTACAGAAAAATAACATTAACCAAAACTAAGACTAAAACAACATATAATAAATTTGTTGAGTAAAAGAACAAAAAGGAACTCGAAAGAAAGAAACAATTGAAAAATACTTAATCATTATAAAATTTTAAATTCAAAATATTTCCTAATTTTCTATTTAAAGTTGATTAATATTATATTCTCATTAGTGATTATCAAATATCAAGTTGCCCCGAAGGCATTCTTTGGCCGTATCTTTATCATCATCATTTGATCATTTCCATTCATAATGGGCTTTTGACATAGATCACTACTTAGCATAAAGAGATACTACTACAATACATGACAAACTCGAGCCCTAAAACTAATGAACGGAGTATTTGGATGGAAAATTTAGCTCGAATAATCCGATCTATTCATGAATTTCCTATAATAATCCCACCAATTGATTAACCATGAATAATCCCAACTTAATTTAAAAGTAAACAGAAATTTAATTTAAAATTAGAGAAAAATTTTAAAACTTTACATAAAAATTCTAAATAATAAAAAAATAGTAATTTAATTTAACTTTTTTTTTAAAAAAAAAACTTGTTATAGCAAGTCATCTGGTCATCGGGTTTATTCTAGAAAAATATCCGTCAAAGTTGGGATTATTCATGGTTAATCAATAGGCGAGATTATTGTAGGAAAATCACGAATATGTTGGATTATTCTAGGTAATTTTTCCTATTTGGATCATCTTGTGAATTGTATGAATTAATTTGTACTAAACTTGCAAAAAAGTTGTGTTTAGTGTTAGATTGAATCTTTCATGAAAAATAATGATATACCTAAATTTTAATAAAAAAATTTCAAATTTTTTTTTTCAAAACAAAATTCAAAGAATTGAGGAAACTCCGTTAAGGAATTGCCCACATGTGATCTGACATTACTATTACTAACACGCTGAATAGCATAGAAGCTTGGTGGGGTACTCCTCCTAGCACTATCTAAGTATGAAAGAATCTCATCTAATTTGCGTGTAGTCAACTCTCTTCTTATATGGGCTTATACAGTCTATTGTTTATGGGGTTATCCATATCTCTCATTTTTACATGCAAAACCAATAGTTCCTACCCACCAAAATTAAAAACAAGAAAAAAGATGAATAATCTTTTTTTTTTTTTCAAATATTATTACCTTGCAAAACAAAATGAAAATAGAAGAGAAAGAAGCAATGGAAAAATAGTGTAGGATTTAACTCAAAATAGATGAATACCTTTCCACATATATAGTATGGGCCCATTTCACAAGTTGTAACTTGTACAATGAGGACTAAATGCCCTAAACATATTAAGGCAAGCAAAGTTGATGGGCTTCTTTCGTGGTCGGTTGTCCTCTTGTTTTGTGGAATTTCATAAACTTTAAACCTTACACGTGTTAATGACACAACAACAATTTGACGATTTCGAGTCCTTATTGTCCATACCTATTTCTATTTAAGGCATAGTATCATATATGTATTGATTTAACAAACTAAAATAGATTAGGTGCTCTCTTGAGAGATCATCTTTTGTAAAGACGACTCTCAAAAGTCCAGCCTAAATCTATATTTAGAGTTGTAACAATATATATTTAGAATTAGACTGGGCTTTTAAGAGTCGTCTTTACAAAAGATGGTTTCAAGTAAGAATTTGTGAAAACAAATTGTGATTATATATGTCTAATTATTAAGTTTTACAAAAGATACTTAAATTTTTTTTGGTAATTTTTCCCTAATCTTTACCTTTTTGATGCAAATTAAAGTTCTTGTCATCAAAATAACTTATCTAGCTGAAATTTTAGCTTATTTGTTTTGAATTAAACTTTAATAATTTAACATGAACAAAACATATGTGGCTTAATAGTACGTGCACTACAATAACGTTTATTAATAACTTTAATATGTTAGTACGCTATAAAAATATAAAGTAGGAAATGTAAGTTGGTGGAGTGAATAATAAAAAGTGCTTATAGAGTAGTAATGCACAATAAATCTAACAGCACTTAATCTATCACTAAATTTACCCTAAACTTCCTTTAGTAGATATGTAGCTACTAAACATACAATTCTGTAATTTTGCTGCTAAATGACAAATGACAGTCTCACAACCATCTGCCAAATGCAGCAAGATTAATTGGTGCTTCACAAGTACAATAATTTATTTCTAAAAATACATTAACTTAAAAAAATAAATAGCTTTTTGAAATTATTTTAGATTAATACAATAGTTATAACATCACACATTAAAATCAGTGCCGGCCCTGAGGGTAGGCCAAAGGGGCCACCGCCTAGGGCCCATGTTATAAGTTCAGAAATTTTGTTTTAGATGAGGCCCATTATAAAAAGGATCTAAAATAAGAAAGGGCCCAACCTCCAATTAAATATACTCCTATCAACCAGAATAAGAAAGTTGAATAGACACCAATTAAATTAAATGAAGTTATTAAAGGCAATTGCAGATTTCATTTCCAAAAAAATTGACCATCAATTCCGGTGATGATGACTGGAATTGCCAATTCACTTTGGCTTTTCTGTTGGAGTCGGTTTAGCTTCTTCATTCTTCCCATGAGTTCCTCAATTTCCAAGTATATCTATGGCTTAACAGTATGTTTGTTTTTTCCAATTTAAGTTGATTTAATTTTTGATAAACAACAAACAATTTCTTCAATATCTAAAAATTTGACACTTGTAATCAATTTCTTGATTTCTTCCTTCTTCCCAAATCTAGTTCTTCATATCTCGTTTGGCTGCTCAACTTCTTGACTGGTGGTTCACTGTTCACATTGGGTCGTTGGCGGTATTGCAGAGTGCGGACTTGCTGTGCATCTCATTGTACCAAGTAATTTACTTCTCCCTTCTTCTTGAATTTTAAGACAAGGTATTCGAAAATCTGAATTTAATTTCATGAATTTGAAATTTGCATATGAATCTAAGTTTTTGTTTTATTATTTTTCAAATGATTTAGATTTTAATGCTTGAAAGTGAATGTGAATGTCGCTGCAAATGTATGGTTTATTAATTGTTTTTATACAAATGTCTTATTTTTTAATGAATATGAATACTTGCAAATGTCAAATAATGTCTTAAATGCAAGTGCAAATGTCAGTGACTTAGATGATCTTAGTGGCAAATCTAATTTCATGTCTATCCTCTTTTGATCTTACAACATTATCAATTAAAAAAGAATTTCTAGAAACAATTAATGTAGATAATATTATAGATGATTTTGCTTCGCGGAAAGCTCGTAGAACTCATTTTACATTTTAAAAATTTTATAAGGGGGGCCTATTATTTTCATTTGGCCTAGGGCCCATAAAATGTCAAGACCGGCACTGATTAAAATATTGGAATGGAAAAATAATAAACCTTTCAAAAGTATTTTAATAAGAAAATATTATTATTTTCCTTTATTACTGTATTTACAGGCAAATTCAATAACTGTAAGAAAATACTGTACATCACAAATAAAAATTGTCAAAAAATAATTAATTTCCTATAATAAAACAACACATGATCACAAAACTCCGATGCACGGGAATTATACTAATAATTACTAAAACAATATTTTTCTTTATTGATTGGAAAATTCATTCCTACACCATTTGAAAATTTTAGGTCAAAAAATGAAACAATAATGAATCGATCTATACATTCAGCATAATTAATTAAAGAAAAAATTATCTAGACAACCTGATCTTTTATGATTTTCCTATCATAATTTCACCTATTGATTTATCATGAATAATCTCAATTTTGGGGGTATTTTCCTACTAAAGCAAGTTTACTTTTTTTTAGAAAAGATAAATTAAAATAAAATATCGAAAAAAAGTATAAATTTTTTTATATATTTTCAAAATTTTTCTCTAATCTTATATTACTGTCAGTTTACTTTTTTTGTGAGTTACCTAATATAGCAGGTCATCCAGTGACCCAAGATTACTCTAGGAAAATCCTCCTTAAAGTTGAGATTATTTATAGTTAGTCAATACGTGAGATTAATGTGAAAAATCTCATGAAAAATAAAATTATTTTAAGTAATTTTTCATTAATCAATTTAGAAATTAGAAATAGTTTTTTTAAAAAAAATTTAAAAATAAGGGGAAAAAAAATGTTGAAAAGTTCAATATTATGGAATAGTTCGTAGGGCTAGTTTTTAAAATTTTACAACTCTGTAAATATTCAAGATGACCCTAAAAAATAAGATAAATTTTTTAAAAGTTTTTGTTTATGCTATTACATTTTTTTGTCAATATTGTTTTTTTTTTTGACAAAATCAAATTATTTTGCTTGCATTTTATACCAATCAAAGTGCATTCACTTTTTTTTGTAAGGAAATTGCATTCACTTAATTTCTTCCTTTATATGAAGTTTATTATAAAATTAAAAAAATCTATGAAAATGAAGGTTACATCATTTGCCATTTTGGTTCATCCCACTTATATTGCATCATTTCCGTTTTTAGATAATGGCCCACCACTTTCTTTTAATTTCATCTGTATTTTAACTTTTTTTTAATTTTATTCACACAATTTATCCACCTTTTTATTTAAAGATACCAACTTTTTCTTTACATCAAATTAAACAACAGAGGGATTATGTTACAATGCACCCAAGAAAAGGAGGACACGCTACGTGTTACGTCCATAATTTGTTGTCGTAAGAACTACCAGTCGTCTGTAAATGTGGTAGGCATTGTTTGGTTTGGGTCCCAACATTTAGGAGCTTCTGCATACTTGTCCGGTACTCCGGTTTAGAGTTCTCCCTCGATTTGAGTTACATGCGATAGTTCTTGAACTCGAAACATAAGATATGGTACTCAACTATTACATAAGTATTAGACAATGACTAGCTCGATTATAATGGGTCCAAAATTTCATCGTACATGTCTCTAGACAAACTTGTGTAATGAGTTTACTTAATATTATAACCAAATATTAGGAAATGGCTTACAAATTATGCTTAACTATTAGTATTGATTTTTTATATGACAACTCACTCACTCATGGATGAAAGTGAGCTGGGATAGCTAGCATGCCGGCTGCCCAAGTAAACACGACACGTTATGACATATGACTGTTCACGATAAGATTTAACACAAGGTACGATAGGTACAATATTAGGCTGGCTCAACATTTAGCAATTTTTATGACTAGACCTCTATTTTGAATTACCAAACATCAACTATGTTCATAACACGACTTGACACGGAACAATTTGACACAAGTCATGACACGTGTGTGTGGGAAAGTATATTTTAGATTATTTGGTGTATATTTCAATTTATTATGTTTCCTAGATTGTAGTTAGGAGATTATTCTGTTGCTATATTTAGAGCTTGTACTCTTGTATATATTTGAGTCTTTTTACCCATGGAAATGAATACAAACTAAGTATTCAGCCATTAAACAACTTTAATTCCGCATTATTCTTTTCTTTAGTGTGCACAACTCATGAAGATGCAATCTAGCTCGATCTAGGAGTTTTCTTGTTATTAACGTAACTTTTTAGCATTGAATGCGATGATGGTTGCTCCCATCAGCCTTCTAAATTCGTCACCGGTCTTTAAATTAAAAAAGAGTATAGAGTATAGGATTCCCTAATATCATATTAAGGTGAAATTTAACTTATACTTTCACTGTTCTGTTTTTGTTGCTATATTTGTATGGGCACAAGAATTAAGAAAAAGTGGGTACAACATTTAAAAGACAGTTATACCCTTCATTTTAATTCTAAATTGAACTTGAAAAAAAGGAAAACAATGTTTGTACTAAAAATAGGGGTAAAGTAGCTATTTATATAGTAGGTATAAAAGTTAATGAGGTATAGAGTAGAATAAAAATAGGAATGAAATAGATATATATGGTTGTTTTATTATTAAAAATAGAATTGTAGCAAGTAATATGAGATTGGCAAAAATGAAAAATGTAGCAAGTCTTATGGAACGGAGGAAGTATGTGGTTGTGTTATTATTTATTATTCTTGTATTTTATTGTCCTGTTGATTTTTGCTGTAAAACAAAAATTAAAGTGAGATTTTTAAAGAAATAGTGTAGAAAAATGGAAATATTTTATTTTTATTGATATTGTTGGCAATTTAAGATCAACAAAATTTAAGGATCATTATAGAAAAATAGCAGTTGCAAGGTGAATGCGATGAATGAGTATGAGAGATATAATATCAGATATATAAGAAAGAATCCATGAATCACAAATTTAGAGAAAAATATGAAAGAAAATTATTTAAGAAGGTTTTGGACAGGTGCAACAATGTGATAAATCTAATCGATCTATAAGAAAGAAAAAAAAGCTGAAGTCGAAAAATATAAAACAGGACTAAAAACATCGAAGTTGAGTTATATTGATAATTGATGACCTATGTAGAACCATAAGTTTTTTAAAATTCTTTTTTTATATATGATAGAAAGAAAAGACCATGTACAATCGATCACTTCGCACATCCTCAAACACCCCTGAAGACCTATGATAAGCATCCAAAATCCACATAGTGATGACTATTGATACAGTCATGCCAAGCTATGCATTATGGAATCCACACACTTCCACGTTGCAAAATTATTGGGCTTTGAAATTACTTGATAAGTCGATTTTCATAATATGAAAAAAAAATTGTGCTCCTAAAAACTTCCCAATTTTGTGGGTAGTAATGTTTCTACAAATACTTGGCTTATCATACTCTTTGTCTATGACCACAATAATATTACGGTATCAACTATCTAACCACTAAATAGGTAATTATCAAGGCAAGTTAAGATTGATTACCCAAGAAAACAATTATCATCTAAATTGACTTCCACCAATAATACCTTTTTAGTCCAAATTTTGTCATTAATGGTGTTTAATGTTGATTAGTGATTTTTGCTAATCTCGTATTTGTCATGAAATGACTAAGGATTTTTCGTTTATGTTTTTTTGAGATAATTTGTATTTCACAAAAAAAAAAAAAAAAAAATTGTATTTCACAATTTTCTTATTTTATCTTATTTTTATTCTAAAAATTTTCGTTATGTAGTTTTAAAATTATCAGAGTTGTCATCTAATGAGCCTTTGGTTGGTGCGTGATTGATATTCTTAATTCTTTAACATTATGTGTATGTGTTTTAAATTTACAATATAGTCACATCTTAAAGATGAATAACCACTGTATAGGAAGCTTGTATTTTATTCCACTATTTTTTTTGAGACAAAACTACAAAAATTTTTGTCATTAATTGTGTATTGACGAACCCAAAACGATTGGTGGTTGGTCGGTTTATGCGTATGATGACCAACTAATGAGCATTTTGGAGTTCGATATTCACGCAAAATTTTGTTGTGTTAAGAATTTAGAATTTTGTTTGTTTCTCAAAATACGTTTTAATCATTTTGTTTTATATCAAGTTGATGTTGTTCAAAATCTAAAGCCGCAGTTAGGGATAACATGCAGGTAAAAATATGTAGATTTAATTTATACCGTAGTTGTGGCGACTTTTGGTGGTTACTGAGTGGCATGGGTATAAAAAGTCCTATTCGCAATGGGTAGTGGAGAGGAGTTGGGTATGAGGTCTTACTCGCCCAGCCTCATACCCATTCGCCTATAGCCGCCTACAGTATACTAATTCATATCAATTTGTAAATTTTTATTTAGTTTTATTTTATTACATTGCATGGTTTAAACAAAATTAAATGTACTACTCCCTCCAATTCACCACTAAAGTCTCATTTGCTTTTTGGACACTATTTATATCTTACTCTTAATTTGTATTTTATTATTAATCTATAAGTTAAAACATAGTCAAGTGAGATCTTGTTTGATTCGTCTCAATGCAAGGATTATTTATATCAACTTTCCATAATTTTTAATTATGCACAATTAGAGATATTAACGATTAAATAAGTGCATTGGATAGAGTGCATAAAGCAAATGAGACTTTAGTGGTGAATTAGAGGGAATATTAAATATGTAAGATTTTTTTTTGAATTAAAATATGTAAGAATTTATAGAGTACTTATATAACACAAACTTAAGAGTAAAGGTGGATATAAGGTGAAACAGCTAGTCTCCTGAGAGACAGTCTTTTTAAGAGACGTCTCTCAGGCTCAATCCATTAAAGTTTATTGCCTACATTTATTATATATTTTTCCTAATGGGCCAACCCAAGTAGAAATGGTCTCTCACAATAATTTGTGAAGGTGAAATATCCACGATAGATGATTTAAGCCCGCATATTTAAAAATTGGATCCAGATCCTTGACCCTTCAAGCCTTAAAATAACTCAAGTCATATATAATGTATCACAAAAACTTGGGTGAGACCGTCTCACTTGTGAGATGCATCTTATTGGACCAGCCCAATCATAGATCTTATTAAAAGAACTGTGAAAATCCACAAGTCATCTCCTCAAGAGATAGGCCAAATGTCAAATGCTTATAAAAGACAGTAAATTATGTCAAGGAGCCAACTCAACCAAAAGCTTAAGCTGATGGTTGAGGCCCCATAATATGTTATATACTCTAACACGCCCCTTCACACGAGAGCCCTTTGGGCTAGAAGTGTGGATGCAACACAGGTTCCCCTCATACCTGGTGCTAAATATTCCACTTAAATGAGGGGTGGTTGAGATTCGAACCCGTGACCTCTTGTCACGTTGGCTTCTGATACCATGTCAAAGAACCAACTCAACCAAAAGCTTAAGCTTATGGTTGAAGCCCCATAATATGTTATATACTCTAACAAATTAACTACATGGATTCATTTAAAACTAGCAAGTCAACATTTAAATAGTACCCTTTTTACAAGCTACAACCAATTCTTTATTGATTGAAAAATAATAATAAAATCTTATTAAAAGAACTCTGAAAATCCACATGTCATCTCCTCAAGAGATAGGCCAAATGTCAAATGCTTATAAATCATAAATTTTATTAAAAGAACTGTGAAAATCCACATGTCATCTCCTCAAGAGATAGGTCAAGTGTCAAATGGTTATAAAAGGCAGTAAATTAACTACATGGATTCAATTTAAAACTAGCAAGTCAACATTTAAATAATACCCTTTTTACAAGCTACAACCAATTCTTTATTGATTGAAAAATAATAACTTCAAAAATATAATCATGATTGATATCAACGATAATAATTTATAGTGAAAAAAAACAATTGCCTTGCTGGGCAAGACTTTTCTTTAAAATTATAAAAACTAATAACCTAGCTACATTACACTATTTATAAAATCATATGCGAACTTATATAATTGTAATTGATATATTATAATTATATTGAATATTGTAAATTTATTAAAAAAATACTTAATATCGATAATTTAAAATTGATAATGATAAATTTATACTTTATATTTAAATATTTAAAGCTACATGCATTGCATGGGTTTTTAAACTAGTTACATATATTTTTCTACCAATTTTACAAATTAAAATGTCAATTTTAAGAGTTAAAAGACCAATTTGAAGACTTAATAAAACAATTTCAAGGATTTACAATTGACATTTTAAATCATTGAATTTGACAATTTCAAGACTTAAAAGTTCAATTTCAATACTTAAAAAACCAATTTTAAGACTTAAAAGACCAATTGCTGGACTTAAAATTCGCATTTCAACTTTAAAGTAGCATGACTCAAACATTAATGTTGATATCAAAACTTTGAAATAGACCTTTTAAGTCTTAAAATTGGATTTTTAAGTCTAGAAATTGTCCTTTTAAATCTTAAAATTAGTATGTCAGAATATTCTAAAAAAACTTATTGGGCCTGAGCTGGTTGCACGGATAAGACGGTCTCACAGGAGACTTTCTGATAATGTATTGTTATTCACTTATTTGTTCCGAATTCCTTCTATACAACGAACCAGATATTAGTGGACCAAAGGGCCCAATTTAGTAGGAGAGTCGGGCAAAGTTGATGATCCATCATATTATAGGCCCAATTTCGCCGCCAAGACTGATAAAGTCGTGCCAATATTATTTCAGCCCCTCACCCTATAATACTGACCTATATAATTAGCCCATTTTTATGATTAATTATTTTTAAATTATAGATAATCATTTTAATAGTTCAACCGTTTTTGTATGAGACCGTCTTCTCATGAGAGGAGTTCTATAAAAGCCCATTATATTAAAAGTTTTAAAAACATATATATCAAGCATTGCTAGTTTACCACCTAGATGCACACGGGATGACATTAAAATTAAGAATTTATATATTCATATTTTGTATTAGTTATCCGATAAATTAATATTTACTTGGTTTCTAATTGAATTCAACTTGATCCGTCTTTCAATTGAACTTAATTATATACAATCGAATGTTAAACGCAAAATTCGATTCTAAACCGACCCTAAACATATGCCCCAGAATTGACTTAATGAGCCCAATAAACCCTTCTACTTTCTTAAGATAATTAGTACTTGTACTCTAGTAGTATTCGTTACTTGCCAACACTAAACTTTATATTTTTTTGTCACCATCTTAATAAATTTCAATATATTCATCATATAATGATCACATTGAAGATAAATATGAACAAAACTAAGTTATTAATTAAAAATAACTTATATATGGCATGATCTAGTATGAGAAAATTTGAAAAAAGAATAAAAATTTAAAATGTATTGCTAGCTGTATTCTATTATTTTTTTTGGCTTGCTAACAAATATAAATTGAAAAATCAACACAGTAAAGAATTTTTCCATGGCACGTAAAAGGCTAAAAGGGAATTGGATTCCCCTCTATCATTCATTCATTAATAAGAACCACACATGCATGCTCATAACAAGCAAAGAAAAATTTGAAATTCCATTTTAACTCTATATATAGATACAAATAAATTGATCTGCATATAGATGCAATAAAAACTTCAATCATTATCGTTTTTATTGAGTGAAAATGAAGCAACAAAAAACAAACTCCAATTCCAAAAATAAAATTCAAAGTTTAGATGAACGCGAGAGTTATTACTCTTACATATTATCACCTTACAAGAGCAAGAAAAGTAAAAACAAGAACACCTGCAAAAAGAAGACATTAGATTGTCGTAAGGTAGAGAGCGCAATTAAGCATGACGATTATAAAAAATGTGAAGGCGACATCAATTGTGAGGCCGAGGTGTTCATTCGAGAGAAGCACAAGAAACTCGCACGTGCCAACAACAACAATAATACAAAGTCGTCCATGATTGCTATTGAATAAGTACTTATGAATATGATCGATTATGTAAATTGGTTCAACAATGTTTTTGTTTGGGTTGCACATATTACATATATGTATGAATGATTTGGTTACTCTCTTGTGTAATTTGTTCCACATGCTATGAGAAGTGTGTGTTAGTATAGATAGTTATGTTAAGTTTGCTACGTAATATAAGTAAATAGTGTTTATTTAGACGTGTGATTGTTAAATAAATAAATTAATTTGTACCTTTTGGGCCATTGTTATGTTATTTATGTTAGTAATGGAATGTTTTGGAGATAATTTTGATCACTTTTTTTTTTAAAAGAATTATATAGTGGTTGACTTTTAATGTCAATATAACAATGGTCAAATTCTACTGTATATTTTCTTCGTCTATTTAATTTTGCTATATAATATACGAAAGCTTTCACTATAACTTTTAAAATATAACAAATCAAGGGAAAAGTAGTATGAATCATCTTTATATTAGTTGTCTATACTTGAATGATTTAAAAATTGAGTTTTATGATTAATTATCAATAGTCTTTGTTTTCTTTGAAGTTCCATGTATAATAATCGTTTTAAATCAAGATTAAAGAATTCGCGACAAAGATCCCCATGTAGTTTAAGTTTTCCATCATTATAGGTTAGATTTGCAAAGTTCTAACATTGACCCTGTCATTTTGGAAAAGTTGTGAAATGAGTAACAATTTAGTGGAAAGGGGAATTAAATTGAAGTTCAGAACGATAAATTGTGTATTTCAGTTAGTTTAGCCGAAATATATAATTATCTTGCACATTAAGCACAACATACAAAAATTGTTAAATGATAAATATAACCGTAATATAGCAAGTATTAAATTCAGAACGGCGGAAGTATATCTTAGTTAACCAATAATAATAATATCAGGAGGGCATGACTCATGAGCATGACCCATGAGGCAATAACGGCCGTTACGCGGATAGGGAAGCGGGTATAAACTCCCAAGCCCTATCAATTAATTCAATAGAATATTAGCATACAATAGATTTCTTAGGAATCGATTTTTAATATTTATTAATTAGATATAGGTATATTAATATTATTTTTGTTTAATCATATATATTATTAATTTACTATATATATACTGATATACATACTTCCACTATCTTATTTAATATTTAAGACATATACTAGAGTTTTTATTTTATAAAAATTTGAAATAAAAGCATAAAGTTACTTAAGTGACAGTATTCTCTCTTTTAATAGATATATTTTCTTAAATGCATCTTTGTATATATATATATATATATATATATATATTACTATATTTTTTATATTTTTTTCAATTATAAGTATTGAATAAATTGTTTACTATTCGCTATATATTCTTGTTCCAACATTCTCAAATGAAAAAGATTTCTAGAAAGAGCTAGAAAGAGTAACGAAAATTGAACCTAATAAGCAAGTCAAATTACGTCTTGCATTGGATATACACAAGTATGACAATATTCAAACAAGAATAAATTAAGTTTGAACTTCAACGATACTTTTAAAAGTCGGTATTAAAGGATGAAAATAGTGATGGAAAATTAGAGTAATTTTAATAGGAATATCGAAAAATAGTGATGAAAAATTAGAGTAATTTTAATAGGAATATCGAGAAGAATAAATTAACTTTGAAGGGTATAATTTGTCCGCGCATCTTTCAAGAAAAAGAAAACCCCCACTCGAACCCTGCCTTGTGCGGGATACCGAAAAGTTCCTTTACCTTTACCTTTATTTTTTGACAATTATAATAGTTATGTTTGTTATCCTTCAATCATATCATTTCTTCACAAAATTCCTTTCAATGCATTACCATTTAATAAGGTGGGCATTGGGTGGTAACGAAAATTGGGAAAGATTTTTTGGTTCAAAGTTTCATTTACTATGGGAATGACATCACAAGGTACCAACTCAACCAAAAGTTTAAACTAATGGTAGAGGCGCCAAAATATGTGATATATTCTAACACGTCCCCTCGCACGAGAACCCTTTAGGTTCGAAGGATGCAGGCATGTAGCATAAGTCTTCCTCATACCTGGCATTGAATACAACACTTTAAATGATGGGCCTAGGGCTAAGGATCAAATCCGTGACCTCTTATCACAATGGCTTCAGATACTAAGCCAATAAACCAACTCGATCAACCAAAAGTTAAAGTTAATGATTGAGGCCCAAAATATGTTATATATTCTATATATAACATATATGGTACAATTTATGAATATCCAGACTACATGCAATTTTTTAGTACCAATAACCAAACTAACCAAATGCATATCTTGAATCTTTTCACTTTTGAAGAAGGCATTCAATTCAACTAGCTAGCAAAAGTTGAAAAATGAACATAATGAAGCATTTTTCAAATGCATACATAAAAAGCTAAAAGGGTATTAGATTCCCTTTTATCATTGATCAATAATAAAATCACTTTGCTAAGTAAATTCAGTCTATATATATATATAGATACGCCTTGCTTTAGTTTGTATACAAATTTTGGAGCAAATTCAAGAGAACAACAAGAGAGAATATACAAAAAAATCAAATGACCAATCAAAAAACAAACCTCAACGTCAATAACAAAATTCAAAGTTTGGATGAGCGCGAGAGTTACTTCTCTTATATATTATCGCCTTACAAAATCAAGAATAATGACAACCATAACAATAAAAAGAAGAAATTAGATTGTCGTAAGGTAGAAAGCGCGATCAAACACGGTGATTATAAGAAATGTGAAGGGGACATTGATTGTGAGGCCGAGGTTTTTATTCAACAGAAGCACAAGAAACTTGCTCGTAACCACACCACAATGTCTTTGTCCAAAATTTTTAGTATTGAATAAGTATTGTATAGTTTTGTTGGTTTAACAATAATGTTTGTTTTGTGCATTTCATATATGTAAAATTTATTGTTTGTGTGATTTGTTAATTGTATAATGAAAATATTACTATTTGCTATATTTTAGTATTGAATAAGTATTGTATAGTTTTGTTGATTAAATAATAAAGTTTGTTTGTACATTTTATGTATTTGAATTTTTTTGAGATTTATGTAATTTGTTGATTGTGTAATGAGAAATGTTACTGAGATAATACTTTTTGACCAAAAAATGTGAGAGCTTTTTGAGTCAAACGGTGCTAATTCAGAGGGACAGAGAGAGTATTGGTTATTGGGTGGAGTTAATGAGTTTAGATTCCTAACAAAAATGAATGTTTGAAATTTTTTTGGTTAGTTAAGTATTTTATACATGCACTTTGGTACATGTTGAAATAAGGTATCAATTTGAATTTTGTGTAATGAAAAAAATTATGATTTTATTTCAAAATGAAAAGACAAAGACATAAATAACTATGAGAGTCTCTTGAACAAAATGTTATTTGAGATCAAAGAAAGAGTCGAAATAATCAAAAATTCAAAATTTGAGACCCATATAATAAAAAGGGTTTATATTGGATCATAAACTAAGCCAGCTATTTTGGGCCTTATACTTAAATTTTCTGACCCGGCCCATTATAATTTTAGACAATTTGTCCTACAGCCACTCTCAAGAGCCCAGCCCAAAAATCACCAATTAGTTTCTTTTTTGAAAATTTGAAATAGATAAGATTCTTAATAAAAAAAGCATGCAACAAGATCCAAATCAAATTTATTCCAAATATAAGCGCCTGATACCCCAGAGCACAGGTTCGGGTTTGTTCGCACTTACTAAGTGCGAACAGTAATAAAATGGTCAAAAAAAATCAAGTGTCTGTTCGCACTTAGTAACTGCGAACTGGTCAAACAGGTTGTTCGCTGTTAGTAACAGCGAATAACCTGTTTCAGTTTTTCAGTCTGTTCGCACTTACTAAGTGCGAACAGCCCAAACCTACGGTTTGCGAATTACACGCTTAGTTTTAGAATAAGTTTGATTCTGATCTTATTGTATGCTTTTTTTGATAAATAATCTTATTTATTTCAAATTTTCCCTATTTTTTTATTTATAAATTAGGGTAGCCCCAAAACTTGAGACGTCTATTGTATAGACGGTCTCAAGTAAGAATTTGTGTTTGTCCTATTCCCTCGTTGAAACATTAGATCGAATATACTGGTCTATCTTTATTTTAATGAAAATTATACTTCGATGTTAGTTAGTTGTTACATTATATTTGCAACTGATAGTGACATATATAATATGCTTTCATATAAATTTATTTATAAGAGAAAAATAATTTTTAAAACTATTATGTTAACCTAAATATGAAAATAACACAATTCAGAAAGATCTTAATCAAAATGCCTAATAATTAAATAAAAATGCCTAATATGCTAAGGCCGTCTCACATGAGAGTTGCTGAATATAAAAATGCCTAAAACTAATTTGATATACTCCCTCCTATTCGGCCTAAATGTCACATTTAGTTTTTCACACTTGTCGAGGCAACATTTGAACCCTTAATATCTTAAATTATTCTTGATTAAAAATTATAAAAATTTGATATTAATAATCCTCGTATTGAGACGAATCAAACAAGATCCCACATGACTATGTTTTAACCTATAGATTAAGAGTAAAATACAAATAAAGAGTGATGAGTGAATAGTGCCAAAAAAAATATGGGACATTTAGGCAGAATGGGAGAGTACTATTTTACCTGGGTATTAGTTTCGTAGTGTTGGCCCGAGTGGCTTTCAAAGTTAACCATGGACGATAATAATTAAATAAAATACATATATTTATCAAACTTGTGATTTCATAAATCAGTCAAAATACTTTTAAAAAATCATAAAATAATTTATTTTTTCGTTGAAAAAACACAATTATGTTGTAATTACCAATTTATACAAGTCTATTTCGAGAAGAATCCTATGTTAATATAGATGAGATTATCTTGAGCAATTCGATATGATATTTTATTTTAAGCTAATAATAAAAATTAATTACTAAAATTATTTTTATCAATTTTTGAGTAAAAAATAGCAATAATGATCATTTTTGTCTCTGATGAAGGAACTTTTGAGTGGTGTACCATTTACCAAAGCATTCAACTTTGTTCCATCATACCGTACGTAACACCAAAGTTGACAGTATAGTCATAAATTCATAATGCCATCAATTTCGGCTAGCTAAATAGAAGTCCAAATTAAGAAACTAAAAAATCGTTTTAAAATCAGTTACTTAGAACTTGTATTGGATATCCTGTAGTAATTGCAAACATCAGGAATCCAAAGAACGAATAAAGCTAAAATCAGCGCTGAATTCGAATATTGTATGCTCTTTTTTTCCTTCTGTATGACTTTTAATTTTACCCAAGAGTAGTTTTTAATTATTAAAAAAAAAGACACTTTTAATATCCCGCATAACACAGGATCCGAGGGTTTCTATTATTTGTTGAAGTGTCCATGCATTACCCACATGTGAGTTGTCCCACATCGGAAAAAGAGAAGAGTATGCATCACTTTATATACTCAATGAGTTCACCAATTGGTTTTAGTAGTGAAACTGATTGGTTTTAGTAGTGAGCGTTCTTTGGGTTTATGAGTGGGCTACTTCTTCTCCTATTTGTTTGGGTTGCCCAGACCCATTTTCTAAAATTCTATCATGGTATCAGAGTCCGGTTTGTTGTTGGGCCTTTATACTGGGCATTTAAACTTACCACTGGTTAAGGGGCCTTAATTGGATGTTCATTCCCAATAGGTTTGTAACCCTTCTGGTGGGCTAAAATTCTAAGGACACTCACATGTGAGGGGGAGTGTTGAAGTGCCCATGTGTTACCCACATGTGAGTTGTCCCACATCGGAGACAGAGAAGAGTATGCATCACTTTATATACTCAAGGAGTAACTCCTACTATTACCAATTGGTTTTAGTAGTGAACCTTCTTTGGGTTTATGAGTGGACTACTTCTTCTCCTCCTTATTTGGGTTGCCCAGGCCCATTTTCTAAATTCTATCAGAAACTTCTTTGGTTTATGAGTGGACTACTTCTTCTCTTTCTTGTTTGGGTTCTTCAAACCCATTTTCTAAATTCTATCGTTATCTGAAAGATGCGGATAAATCATACTCCTTCTCTCAATGAGAGAGTAAATTAAAGAGAGATGAGCAGTCAAGTGTCAAGAAACCTCCCAACAACTGACACCTGTGTCCAGAAGGGGTTGAACCTTAATCTATCTGCTTTACATACAAATGCTCTATCCATTGAGCCACAAGTTATTTATTTATAATTAGGCTATTGAATATGTACAGTAAACATATGGGTTAAGTTCAAGTAATTGTGATCGATAAGAATATTTGTTTTTTGTTAATTTTTCCATGACCCAGGGCAGGCTTGCATGTAGTGTAGTCTTTGAGTGTACGACTTTTGATGGTATTAATTATTTTTCGTCCTACCTTATGAAATATAATACTCCAATTACTATTTATATCACTTTGAGATATATAAGTTAATTAACAATCTCCTAACCTTTACAAAACTTAATTAATTATCAAATCTTTTGTGAATTATAGCCTTAAAGTTTGGTCGTTTTGTAAATTACAGCCGCAAAGTTTTTTTTTTATGAATTACAGCCACTAACTTTTGAAAATGACCACCATTACGGTCAAGTGACCGGTTCTCACCATTGACCAGGATTTTTACCTTTGACTTTCCATTTTTCTAATTTTTCCTTTTTTTTTAGTTTTTTTTTTCTTTTTCCTTTTTTTGATAATTAATTCAAACTGTTATGAAATAATTTTAAATAACTGTACAAGTATTAGGACCATTTTGTGAATTAATTCACAGTTTTTAAGCCTTCAACCATATCATGAGACTTTCATTTATGTACTTATTTTTGGTTGAGCTGATTATTTAGTATCAAAAGCCAATTTGATAAAGAGTTACATGTTCAAATCTCATTCAAGTGAAATATTTAGCACAGTACATATTTAACATATTTTGGGTATATTGATTCGTTAGTGTCAGAACTCAAATTCCAACATGATATATAAAAGACTTCATATCAGTTCGAATATCATCCATCCATTTACCCTTCATTTCAAGTATTATTAATAGAAACAAGTATAAGGGAGAATTGCGTCGCTTCCATAAATCTAGTTTATAAAGCTCCCATATAAGGAGCATAAAAATAGAATGTATAGTTTATATTCAAATTTTGATCATCTACTTATTTTTTAAATTGAGTTGGCGACTCGCCGAATTCTGATCGAGTTTCTTAGAATAAAAAATTATATTCCATGTAGAATAAAAAATTATATTCCATGTACAAGTTGTATTGGGTGTCATAATGACTTAAGCTCAATATGAAGTATAACATAGGAAAATTCAAACAAGGAATAAAGTAGAAACTAGAAAGTATTGATTATTCCTTTTTTCTTTTAAGAGTTTTGTTCAACTAGTTAGCTTAACTTGAAAAATTGCTTTATTTTATATTTATTGCTTAGTGGCTTGAATTAATTTTCAATAATGCACACGTAAAAAGCAAAAGAGCATTAGATTCTCCTTCTCTATGATTCACCAATTAACAAGAACCATGTTAAATCCTACATTTTAACATATCTTCTTAATTAGTTTGGCATTCTAGCATTGAATTCTCTATAAATATGCATTCATTTTCCTTGGTATATTCATAAGAAAAAGAAAGGAAAATCAAAACCTACATTGTGCTTAGAAAATGAAACAACCAAATTCCTATTACAATCACAACAATAGTAATATTCATAGTATAGATGAACGTGAGAGTTACTTTTCTTATATATTATCGCCTTTTAAGAATAACCATTATAATAAACCTCTAGAGAGTAATAAGACTGAAATCGCGATCAAGCATGGTGATTCTAGAAAATGTCAAGGAGATGTTGATTGTGAAGCCGAGGTTTTTATTCAACAAAAACACAAGAAGCTTGAGTATAGCAAGACTACTTCATTTTGAAGAGTGCATAATGAATAAAAGAGTGTAATTATGTTGTAATGATTCTCATATTATTGGTTATACGTATGTTATCCTTTCTTTTTTTTTATTATTCTCTTGTAATAGTATGTGTGCTTGTGATTTAAGGTATGCTAGCTTCAAGCTATAGGGATTTGTTTGCTAAATAAAATTTATTACCTTTTTAGATTGTACTCTTGTAAATTCTTTTTTTTCTAATCTTTAGAATTAAATTACTAGATTTATACTACAAAACATTTAGCTTTTTGCGACATTGAATTTAGTGACATTAAAAAATGCCACTGATTCATATTTTTAGTGTAATAATTATTGATTTTTATTTTAAGTTCCACCATAAAGTGATTTAGCGACACTTAATTTGGTCTTTAGTGGCATATGTAATTGTCCCTATAGTCTATAGTGACATTTGTGAGAAATGTCACTAAATCCTATGTCGCTAAAAGCTTTAGTGTGACTTTTTTATATGCTGCTAAAAGTTCAAATAAATGTCACTAAATCTATACACTATAAGAAATTTGAAATAGCGACATTTAAATTAAATGTCGCTAAATATATCCCACTAAAAGCAAATTATGTTGTAGTGTTATAATTCGTTGATTTCATATGACAATAATATTGTGTGTAGTTAATATTTATATGAAGTTTAATTAGATGTTATCATGCTGCATGTAGTTTGTTATGAAAGGTTAATCAAAATCAATTTCTTTATTATCATAATTCTTGTACGGTTATTTAAAATTATTTGATCCTACAACTCCAACTCATATATCCATAACTTTTTTGGTTTAGGTTATTAATTAATTGATTTTTGGGTACATAATTTAACGATGTTAAAATTTTTTTACTATTTTATGTGAATAATCTGATATAAACATTCCGTTTTGCTAGCACGCGCACATACACCAAGGATATAGATTTCAACGTGCTTGCTTGTTGCTTGACTAGATATTAGTTCCGAATGAGTGTTGCGTCTTTCCTGTACATATGACCTAGCTATATAATACTCCAACTAATTACATAATGGAGTAATTGCTATTACAACATGATATATTAACACTGGTATAAAACTAAATTTTTGCAACAAACATTAAAAATTATTGTTGATTTATATTTTTTGTGTAATAATTATAATATATTATCTCAAATTTCACTATAAAGTGATTTAGTGACGCTTTATTTGACTTTTTGAGACATGCAATTGTTATTATAGTCTATAATCTATGACGTGCAAGCTTTAGTATGATCTTTTATTGGGTTGGTAAAAAGTTTATTAAATGTGCATGCTAAATCTACTATATACACCATTAGAAATTTAAAGTAGTGACATTTGAATTAAAATTCACTAAATATATCCCGATAAAAATACGTTATGTTGTAATTTTCAAAACCGAAATTGTCGTACAAAATTACATAAGGTATATAGCTAATTAACATAACTAAGCTTCTTGAACATATATCTTTTAAACTTACAAACATAAAAGACTAATTTTGAAAAAGAATTAACCATAACCAAATCTTAAATAGATTGCCCTTCGATTAAGCCTTGGCAAGGTGAGATGATGTACATGTTGCATCAAATATGCCTTATCTTTGCATAAATTTTAATAAAAAAGATAATCATAGATTGGTATAGTGGCGAAGACTTTTGATATTTTATTTGTATATCATTAATTAATAATTAATTAAGATAAAGGTGTCATTAATTTTTCTTTCAAAATTCAAGGAATAAAGCCATCCTAGCTACAATTTATCATATGCTAAATATTTGCTTTTTAGACATATTGCTAAAGGCTTTGGGGCATAAGATTCTATGATGTTATATCAATCAATAGCTTTACAAGCAAAAATTTGGCATTTTTTACGTACAAAATATATATATATATAGAGTAACACCATTAGCAAAATAAAACAACATTATTAAGGAATTTGAGTGGTGAAAAAATGATGCAAGAAAAAAATAATTATAAAAGCGATATTAACACTATAAATGATCAAGAGAGTTATTTCTCCTTCATATTTTCGCCTTTCAGGAAGAGCAAGAACAAAAACAGGTCGAATAAAAAAAAGAGATTGTCAAGCTGTCCGACTAGCTACAATGTTGAACCATCGCTTAAGGATATGGATAGTAAGACCGCGGTTTTTATGCAAGAGAATCGAAGGAATCAAGCACCGAATAGTCGCCTGAAGGTGGAAAACTTTACCGAAGAACAATTGGGTAAGGAAGGAGTTGATGCAAGGGATGTTGATGGTGAGGCAGAGGTTTTTATAAGGGAGAAACGCAAGAAGTTGATGTTTAGCAAGACCATGTCCATGTTTCGCAGGAAATAAGGCTAGTCTACTAATTATGTTTTAATTATGATTTTGGTTGTACAAGCCAAGTATCATTATGTTACTCTCTGTACGGAAGATAAGTTTCCGCAAATTCTTGTATGAGACGATCTTACTCTGAGACGCGTTTTATATACGAATTAATAAGTATTATAATACAATATATTAGCATATTAACTTCTTGTCTTAGAATTATTGAATCTGGGTCAGTTGTACGGTTAAGATCGTTTCACAGGAGAGTAACTATTTCCAAAAAGAAGAAAAACATGTAGGCTTGTAGACTTAGTACTGTATCTACGGCCTCTTGGCCCACCCTTCGATTTGTTGTTCTGCTTGTAGAGATGGGCTCTTAGAGTTGACACATATATGCACATATTGGCCGAGTATAGTATGGCCTGCAGATGCTGCCTTTGAAGATCAACTTCACTGTTTGAAATTGGCTCACGATCTCAAAATAAGAAGTCTATAAGTTAAGCTATTATCCTAAGTATGAGGCATGTTTCACGGTAAAATTGTCTCATACAAAAATTTGTGTTGTTTGTTTGAGCTTGGTAATTTTGTTCTAAATTTCATATAATTTTGTGTTTGTAACAAAACCCATTTTTACTTATTTTGTTAATCTAAATAAGCGTTACTCTTGTGTTGTATTATAAGTGACTGTCTCTGTGTAAAACAACTTATAATAAATTCATATTTTCATAATATGTATTTCCTATGTTCCAAATTACTTGCAGCATTGTAAATATAATACTATTTATTCATCGTCCTTAATTTATGATTAAATTTTAATTTATAAGTTAAAATATAGTCAAGTGAGATCTTGTTTGATTTGTCTCAATGTAAAAATCATTAATATCAAATTTTTATAATTTTTTTATTATATGTAACTAAAAAGATATTAGGGATTGAATTATTACATAGGACCGCTTAAAAGTTAAACGTTACAAGTATTTTGAAAGCAAAAATTCCTAATCAATAACCGTGATTTGTAAATCACCACAAAAAGACAAAAAGAATAATAATAAAATATACAACATTAAAAAAGTAAATTAAAATAACAAAACTTTCACCCTATCAAATTTAACTATATAAGTGTAATTTGTTAACCTTATAAATAACCGTTATTTACTAAAACCTTTTCATTTTAAAAGAGAGCTAGTTAAGCAATCTAATCCATAATTCCATATATACGCGTGAGGCAATATCTTTTAACAATTTGTGTTTGAATAATTATTACTGGGTTAACATCCCAAAACATTGCGGTCCTTATAGACGCGTGAGGCAATATCTTTTAACAATTTGTGTTTAAATAAGAGTGGGTAAAAGGGCCGTTGCCTACGGTTTTTGTCGGTCTCTTGGCAAAAAAATATATAATTAATGGTTATAAAAGATCCATATAAATTATAAATTGCAAAGAAAAAAAGCTTCAATATATTATTTCACACAAGACCCCTATATATTAAGGCCTGGCCTTGCATATCGACTAGGTCAAATGAATGTACTTGTATAAGAATTAAGTTTAGTTTTACTTGACTAATTCTTCCGCCAGCAGCTTCCGGTTCCATTTCCAAAAAAAACTTTTCGGCTCATTCAATTAATGGATTCTTAAATTTTATGAAAGTCAGAACAAAACATATTTTTTTCAATGATAATATGTGTTCATTTATTGTTGTTTCAACTTCATAGTATGGATTGTACTCCCTCTCTTTTCAAAGTCAGAACAAAACTTTTCTAATGTTATTTTCATTTGACATATTTTACCTGAAAAAAGAGAAATTTGATTAATATTTTAACATATATTTAAAAGATAAAATATATTCATGTAAAATCTCATTAGTTTCGTCTTAATGTATATTTTTTTTATTATGTATTTTTTATAATTTTTTATGTGTATTTAGATATATTGAGGTTTAAAATTTCAAAAAGTAAATGGTTAGAACAAAAAAAATAGAGAGAGTAGTATATTAAATTGATAAGAACAAAAATTAACAATAATTCCTAATTAATAGCCGTAATTTATATAAATCACTATAAAAAGACAAAAAAAATAATAAAATAAACAAAATCCAAAAAGGTAAATTAATATTACTAAATTGTCATTCTATCAAATTGTACCACATAAGGAAATGATTATTTATAACCCTCAAATAATCATTCACAGTTTTAAAGCGATCACTTATAACTTTAAAGCAATTACTTATAATTTTAAATTAATCGATTAAATAAATAAACTAATTATATGGGCTCGTGTGATGCAGATGAAACGGTATTACTACTTTCAAAATAATACAGTTATAATCAAACTTCCAATACTTTTCTTTGTTCTTGCAAATTATATATTGTATTTTTTTATTTTTTTTGTTGAAGAAGCAAATTATATATTGTATTTTGCTAAAGAGAAATTCAAATTAAATTAAAGCTTCTCTAGTTAAAAAATCAGATCAGAATTTGTGATTCAGAAGAAATGAGTTCACCTCCTAATCATTCAGCTAAGTCTTTGATCATAGCAATTATAGGTAAATAAATACTACATGTAATTGAATTCCATTTTTATAATTGATTCTTATTTTTTTATGGAGTATTTACACACAACAACTAGAAATGAAATTGAAAATTAAATTATCCAAAAGTTCTTTTATCTTTCAAAAATTTCCATTTGATGGTACTAGATAATCGAAATGAATGAGAAGAAATATTCATGTAAATGACTATAGTTTTATTATTTTCCTTTATTAGAAAATTTTATGATTTACACTATTTTAAAAAAAAAAAATATCGGGCCAAGGCTTGATATTGAATTACACTTTTTATTAGAAAGACCAAGGCTTAGATTAGCAAAATGATTTTAATTAAGGCTCAAAGTGTATGATCTTACGTTTGCAATTTCCTGAGTTTGGCAAATGATTGTTAGCCGATTATAATGGCTGATTTGACCAGCTGGTTTTATTAACAAGTTTGACCAGCTGATTTTGAACCCGCTGCTATGAGCAGCTTCTTCAAAAATAAATTATTTATATTAATAAGTTGTTTTAACCAGCTAATTCACCAAACACTAGTATTAACTAATTTGACCGGTTGGAAAATTAATAAGTATTTGGTAGTATAAGTAGTATATAAGTGAGGTCTAAGAGGTGCTGAATTTTATATTGTGACAGTTCCTGTGGTAGTAGTTGGGGTGATTGGCACAATAGCAACAGTAATAGCAATAATTTACTGCTTAAAGAGGGCAGGGGATGCAATCCCAAGATATGCACAGGCTCAGTTCACTATTGGTGTTGCACAACCCAATCAAGTAACAAACATGCCCCAACAAGCAACCATGGAGCGGTTTCTTGATGACATTGCGCGAGAGAAGCCCACTCGGTTCTCGCCACAGGAGCTAGCTCAATGCACGCTCAACTATTCAAAGGTACGTATTTATGTTCTCGTTTATAATCTTATTCATATACAATTTCACCACTCTACCATCTATGTTAGAGTATATAATATATCATTCAGTATATAATATATGGGCCTCAACCATCAGCTTAAGTTTTTAGTTGAGTTGGTTATTTGACATGGTATTAGAAGTCAGTTTGACAAAAGGTTACAGGTTCTGAAATAACTAATACTCTAAGGCCTAAAGTCTCTAACTTTATCCTTAGGAAGCACCCAAAACCTTTGGTAAGGGTGTGCTATGCAAATAGTAAACAAACACTTCAAATAAGCAATGAGAACAATAAGAAAGCAATAAGTAAATGACACAATGATTTACGAGGTTCACCCAATGTGGGCTACGTCCTCCTTGTGGTGGTTAGCTTGCTTGTATTATGTGAAAATATCAATGGAGTTCAAAGAACTCTTACAATGGAGAATACACTTGGAGAAGAAGAAAAGAGAGAGAAGAGAAGGGTTTGTGTTTGGCTAGGGTTTAGAATCTTACTAGAAAAGAGTGTGTGAGTGTGTATTTATACATGTGTGCTCATATACTAATGATTGGAGATGGGCCCAAACCATAAGAGACCCGTAGGAATTATCGCGTGCAAAACAATGCTGCCCGCTGTGTCCCGCTCGACCAGGTCGAGCCAAAGAGGGGAGGGTCGAGCGAGGTTGATTCTGGTCGAGCAACATTCTAGAAAGTTATTGGAATGGTCGAGCATGATGGCTCGACTCGAGCCACTGTCCAGCTTGGTCGAGCAGCAGTCTTTATGCTTCCCAAGCTGCTGTCTTGTACTCCACATGATGTGGGACCACTCCGAATGCCTTCCAACATCCCATGTACACACACTCATCCACACATGCACACAACACCAAGGTGGACTCCAAGTCACACCGAAACTCCAACAGGTTCGAATCTCAACCACCTCTCATTTAAATTGGAATATTTAGCACCAATCATCAGGTATGAGAAGGGTCTATTGCATCCACACTTCTAGCACAAAGGGTTCTCGGGTGAGGGGTGTGTTTGAGTATATAGTATAACTTGATAATTGTAGGATTGTAAGATATATCCTACCAATATTTAAGGATATGGGTGTTAGGATCATAATAAGATTTTACGATCTAATCCTACAAGAGTGTAGCAGAGTAGTGTAAATCATAAAAATAAATTCTTATATTTCAGCTTGTAGTTACATATAAATATAAGTTAAAAAAAACATTGTCATTACAAATAATCAAAATTCGTGTACTTTTAATTCACAATTCGTAAATGATTATGAAAAGTATTCTCTTTATCAATAGGATGATAAAGTCATATACTCGTAAATGATTATGAAAAGTATTTTCTTTATCAATAGGATGATAAAGTCATATACTCATATTACCTCAAAACTTTAAAAATGAACTAAAATGAACAAATATCACTAAAAATCAAATATTTTATGGCATATCACAACATATTTAGCATGATCTTACAATTCTATGATTCAATCCTATCCTGTATCGATCGTAGCTAGGTAGAGTTACAGTTCTAACAATCTTGGGTCTGGAAAAAGCTAACCGAACCTGTTAATCTGACCCAATATGATTTAATTAATAATTATGCTAGACAATTAATTATTTGATCAGGTACTAGGATCCGGTGGATTTGGTGTGGTATACAAAGGAGAGTTTCCAAATGGATATCATGTAGCAGTCAAAGTGCTTAAAGATAATGTAACAAAAAGGGTAGAGGAACAATTCATGGCAGAAGTTAGCACAATGTGTAGAACATATCATATTAACCTTGTGAGGCTTTATGGCTTTTGTTTTCACCCCACAATGAAAGCTCTAGTTTATGAGTGTATGGACCAAGGATCTCTTGACAAAATTATATTTAGCCAAGACAACAACCCATCCGTTACATTTGAGAAACTACATGAAATTGCTATCGGTATTGCAAGAGGAATCGCATATTTGCACGAGGAATGCCAACAACGAATCATTCACTATGACATTAAACCCGAAAATGTGCTATTAGATGCTAGATTAGATCCAAAGGTTGCGGATTTTGGACTAGCTAAATTATGTAATCGAGATAGCACACATGTCGTAATGTCAGGATGTCGAGGAACCCCAGGTAATTCTATTTTGGTTGACTTTTAAAGGCAATTATGTACCACAATCATGCAATCTCAACCGTTGCTATTTCTAATTAATATAAAATCAGAGTCATTTATTGAAACAAATATTTTTTTTAGGTTACATTGGTTTTTTAGTTGACTTTTGGCTTTTTTAATAATATTGGCTTTTAAATTAACTTTTGACTTTTGGCTTATTGGTTGGTCAAATTGCAAAAAAGTGTTTGGTAATTGACTTTTAAGCCAAAATAAAAAAGCTACTCCAATTAGCTTTTTTGTTGGTTTTTGGCTTGTTAACCATTTAATCTCTATTAAACAGCTAATAACATACCTAAATTTACCAAACATCTTCATCAACAGCTAGATTTTTCAGCTACCTTAACAGCCAACAAAAACAACCAATATTTCTACTTGGTCAAACAAGCCAACTAAAAAAGCTAGCAGTCAACAACCAATGTCAATTGCCAAACACCACCACAAATTTTAGTTCCTTAGATTTATTAGTGTTTGTTGTTTACCTCAGGGTACGCGGCGCCAGAGCTATGGACACCATACCCAGTTACGCACAAGTGTGATGTTTATAGTTTCGGAATGTTATTGTTCGAGATTATTGGGAGGAGGCGAAACCATGATAGTAATTTGAGTGGAAGCAGCCAAGAATGGCTTCCGAGGTGGGCTTTTATGATAAGGGTGAGTTGGGTGAGATGTTAACACTCGTAGGAATACAAGATGAAGATAAGGAAAAATCAGAAAGAATGGTGAAGGTTGCACTTTGGTGCGTGCAATACATGCCAAATTCAAGACCTATGATGAGTTCTGTTGTAAAAATGTTGGAAGGAGGAGTAGAAATTGGTTCACCACCAAATCCCTTCGCACATTTGCAGGATAATTTGGTGTTTAATGGTATTGGAAGTCATGACCAGTCTACGGATACTAGAACCAATACTCCTTTGCTTCAGTCGTCCGAGAACAACAAATCGGAGATTCAAATAGTCAATACAATTTGATCGATAATATCTCTTGCGTGTATAAATATGGTTTCTAGCTAATAGATTACAAAACATATTCTGGAGTTTCAATCATTCAGTTTAAGTTTTTGGTTGAGTCAGTTCTTTGCATGATATTAAAGCTTTAACGGATGATTGATAGGATACGTTATATAGTTTATCAATTTTTACATCAATTACAATATGATTCGTATATTTTGATTTGTGGTAAATTAAAAATATTATGGTTTCTAGTCGTAAATGTTTCTCAAAAGATGTTTTAATGCGCTTAATATCATTTTTGCTTGGTAGAGTATCTATTATTAGTGAATAGCTTTCATGATTTGAGTTATTTTAAACAATCTAACAAAGTATATATATTAATCATAGGGGATCCTATATTTTGTTTTTGAGTTACAGGGTAGTTTGGTAGAAGGGAGTGGATGGACTAGTGAATTGAACCCATGTTACTCTTAGGGCATGCTTGTATTGGGTGTAAATATTTAAGGGAGTAAAAAAAAGTCAAAGTATGAAAATGAAGTTGATAAATGATAAATTAGTGAAATTTAATTGTTGTAGAGGTAGAAGAATAGTTGCAAAGTAATGAAAAATAAAGAGAGCTCTCAATTTTATGGAGTAAATATTTATCCTAGGGGAGGGTGGGGGAATGTATTACCTCCATAATAGGGGAAATCATCTTCTTTTTCTTTCATTATTTTTATTTCATGCTAATTTTACCTTTTTCACAACTATCTCAACTACTTAAAATACATCTCTATTTGCTTTCATTTTATTAGTTTGACTTTATTTACCCCTTAAATATTTACACCCAATACAAGCATGGCCTTAGGGAAAGTGGTACAAGTTCCAAAAGGGACAAGACACAAAATTTATTTTGCCACTCAGAAAACAAATATTGGAAAATACTTTAGATGTACATGAAGATTCCACATCACTAAAGTAATGGGTTGTGGATTTGCCTATAATGCTTAGTGGATATTCCTTCTAATACCATATGATTTGATTTGGGGAAAAAGTAAACCTCATCAAGTGTGTATACAAATCAAAGTTCATTACCTCTTGGCTTATCGACTCGAGCAAACTGGTACCCCGTGGGTATGTCCACATGAGTGAACCCGCCGAATAATTATGCGACAAATTATCACGATTTAACAAGAGAATATATTCATGTTTTCAAAGAAATAAAGTAACTTGAAGAGAATATGATTTTAAGTACATAGATTATTCATTTTAACAAAGCAAGCCAAGTATAGCAAGCTCATCAAACAGAAGTAACCTCATCTTCAACATAAAAGAACTCAAACCCAGAAAAAGGTTTGTAGTAATTAACAGGTAGAAGACTCAAATACTTCATACCATTATTTCCAGGTATACTTGGAACTACCTCATCACAATGTCCTTCATAACAGTACACTATCTTGTAGCTGAAGGAATCTAATGTTACATTAGCTTTCTTAATCTGGAACCAGTTATTATAAGTTTCTGGCCCTGGATTTCCGATTACTCCATTCGTGTTAATTAAACCCGTGTAGGGTCCAAAAATTCGTTCATAATTAACTTGCCATACCCCTATGTTTTTGCATATTGGGTCCGGACCAAAGGAGATATTGAGGTCAGTATCTTCGGTTATTTGTTTCTGAGACGGGTCTGCAGGAAAGAAAGTTACGGGCCAACCTAATGTCCATGGATCTGAATATTCGGCAACGTAGGTAGGGCAGGGTGTATGGGATGGCCGAGAAATTGGGGCTAACCCGCCTCGGTGAGGTTCGGCGATTGAGACGAAATTGGGAGGGAGGACATAGTAACGCGCACCTTTTATTAATGGGACACCGTCATTGTCTCGGACTGGATCAGGGCTTGCTGAGGTGCTTGGAATGACCAAAATTAGGCTGATAAGTGTAAGGATGGTTGTGGTTCGGAGGACCATGCTGAGGTTTTTTTTTTTTTTTTTACTTTATATAGAAGATATAGGAGGCATTGCAATAAGGTATCCTATTCCTATATATATATATATAAGGTTGGAGTTCGATCCCTGCTGGGCGCAGGTATCTCATGAGGATTTCTTGACTGTGCACATCCTCTTTACTTTCTCATTGAGGGGAATATGTATGGTTTGTCCGCATCTTTCAGGAAAAAACCTCCACCCCGACCCTGCCTTGTGCGGGATAGTAATAGTGTTCTATATATACGGACTATTTCTACTGCCTTGCTAATTAAGTAGGGCATCATTATGTGACGACTATTGTTTGTTGTATGAGTTTAAAGTCAAGATTTCTCGGAGTTTGAATTTCACTATTTATTTAAATAAATAATTTTCTTTTCATTTGATTTAATCAGTACGTGGATAATTCTCTGGTCCAACCTTATTATAACATTAATGAAATAGGAAAAAATGATCTATGTACTACCAATCCTAGATAGTTGAAATGAAAAGTTTGAAACTTTTGTAGTAATTATTTTAGTCTTTCACAATTGCTTCTCCATCTGTTAGCTTGCTAGATAGTTTGGATAATTTTAAGTTTTGTTCAGATGACATTTAATATCATGACACAAAATTACCAGAGATTTTAAAAAATACCAGATGTGTGTACCAATTTGTTGTATACATGTATTATATGTTTATACAATTATTGGTTTTAATTGTAAATTTAGTTAACTGATTTTTGTTATTTTTGAATATTTGTTTTTAGGATATTTTGTTGGATTTTTCTTGAAAACTAAGGCATTTTTATTTGTTTTTAGGATCATTTATCAACTACAGCCTCTAAGTTTACTCAATTTCAAATAAACAGCCGTAAACTTTGTTTCTTACCAACTACAGCCTCCAACTTACCAAACATGACATCGAGACAGCCAAAACAGCCAAAAAAAGGGTAAAAAATGGAGTTAAAATGGGGTGTTTTGACTGTCTTGATGTCATGTTTGCTAAGTTGAAGGCTGTAGTTGGTAGAAAAACAAAATTTACGACTGTTTATTTAAAATTGAGTAAACTTAAAGGCTGTAGTTGATAAATAATCTTTGTCTTTATTTAAAATTACTTTCTAAAAAACTAGCTAGCATATTGTACACGTTGCAAAATTTAAACTTTGGACAGCAATAATATCTTGTTATCTCATAAGCGAGTGGTCCTACGTGAGCTTTAATAGTCGTCCAATTTGTATTTTTGCTCTATATGTACGTTGTTGTCACTAAATGCATTCCATGTGCTTATTGTTTGTTAATGTAGTGCCTACTGCTCCAATTAATTTTCATTGTCATTCTTGATGTATCTCTCATTACATGTATCGTGGATATAATGAATGATCAGCCACAAAACCATGTATTAAGAGTTTTGATCACAAATATTAGAAAAATTACCTCTTGAAACAAAATTTAGATTCAAACCTGCCTATCTAAGTTATTTGATTAATCAAACATATAATTGACATTTGAGTATTTTACTTTGTAACATATAGCACAAAGAACAAAATTTAAGTTGTTATTGTACATTACGATTGTTGATTAGCATGTGTAAAGCGGTCTACCGCACAGAGCCCCGTTATAAGAGGGGCCTTAAAATCTATTTTTATACTTACCTGATTTATTATTTTAATTACCCCGAATACGTGTATAGTAATTTATACGAGTGCCCAATTATTAAGATGAACAAGTCAAATGGAGTATTATTAGTGTAATCAACAGAGAAATTTTATCATATACTAGCATTTTGATATTTTTCTTTAAATTGTGAAGATCTATATAAATTTGGCACAGGGACTTCAAAATTTTTGAGACGGCCTTGTTGTACAAGAAGTAGTATTCTAAATTCACCCCAACTAAACCATCATGCTTATTAAAGGATAGTTTAAAATTATTGCTTGTTTAGTATGAAAAGAGCTATTTGAAACACTTTGTATATTTAAACTAGTATAGAAACTCGTGCAATGCATGAATTTGTTAGTGCAAAATATATACAAAAACAGTTTCAATAATAATGTAAGTAGTAACCACTGTATTAAATTTACCAAATACATGATTTTTTAAATCAAACATAATTACTGACGTTTATTTTAATTATTTACATGATATATAACTTGTTTTTCATCCAATTGAGCATATAAATTCGAAGTTAACTAAATAGAATTACTATAGTATATCCTACAAATACTTTACCTGATTTAGCTTCAAACTTAAACAAAAAATATTAGATTTTAAATTTGATAAATTTTTAAATTAAATTCCAATTTTATAGTATTGTATATATGATTCTTGAATATTTCCATTAAGCTCTTAATATTGAACGTTTTTTATGCAGGTTTAAATTGAGGCAAAATTGACGATATAATTAATTATAATTTATAAATTTTTTTTATTTATTAAAATGAGTATTATTTTGTATATTGGACATTTGAGATTATTAAAACATAATATACTTTTATTATAATTTTTTGTTATATTTATACAATTGATTGCTTAAATACAATGCTTAAGTTTAATATGAATCAGGTTGTGGCTATTTTTATGTAAATCAAGTATATTTTTCATGACAAAAAGTATTTTTTCGTTTAAACTTTTATAAAATAATTTTACATATTTTTGGGTAAATTTGATTTTGAAATGTCTTAATAGCTGTAATACTTTAAAATAATTAATATAATTTATATTAGAAAGTTTAATAAAACCGTGCATCGCACGGGCGCTATCTAGTACTTTACTATTTACATTACATGCGATTCATAGTAAGTACTCTTACACATAGTAGTTGATTTAAATGGTTTTTACTTTTTGGGGTTTTAAGGTGAAAAAACAAGAAAAATTTGATTCTAAACGTATGAACTTAGCGTGATTTGCTTCTAAAGATGCAAACTAACGTTTATATTTTAAAGGCTTAAACAAGGTAAACTTCTTTACTTCTTCATCTTTATCATCTTCGTCTTCTTCCACTATTTCATCATCTTCATCTTCTTCCACCATTTCAACATCTTCATCAATTTATTCCTTTAATCATCAAAAAAAAATTAACCCAACATTTTTACTCTTCTTCTCTCCTTCCTTCTTTTCTGCAAATACATCATCAAACATGTTTCTGTTAATTTGGATTTCCTTTTTCATTAATTGTTTGGATGTACTCGATCTTCAATTGGTGGATGGAAATGGCAAATTCTCATCCAATCTCAAGTATGTTTTTACTCTCAATATTCAATTATTCGGCTTTGTTTTCATTAATTGGGTTTTTTTCAATTTTTTTGGTGAAATGGGGATTTCTAATTACTTGATTTTCACTTTGGGGTTTAGTTTTCATTTTTGGGTTTCGTTTTTCAATTTTTTTTGGCAAAATGGGTTTCGTTTTCATTAATTTGGGGTTTTTTTTTCAATTTTCACAATGTTTTTCTTTTCATGTAGATACTTAATTTGATGAAATAGGGGTTTATAATTACTTGATTTTTTTTTCTGACTTAGTGGCGGTGGTGAAGGCGGTGGCAGTGATGGTTGTTGGTTGTGAGGGTAGTAAGGAGGAGGAGGCGGATGTGGATAGTAATGGTTTTGTCTTCTTCTTGAACTCCATGAAATCCCCATGAAGAAGCCATTGATGGGAGCTTGAAGAAGACGGTGATGAAAATGGTAGCCTGTTGTTCCAGGTTACCAAAATCTGCTACACCTTTAAAAGCAGAGACCCTCTAAAGTTCGAGCCTTTAAAAGATAAACGCAAGTTCACACCTTTAGAAGCAAATCACGCAAAGTTCATACGTTTAGAATCAAATTTTCCAAAAAACAATTTAAATGACAGTAGTATCCTTTTAAGTCATATCAAAAACTATAAAAAGGATAAATTATTCAATATTAATAGATAATAAAATATATTTGTGACAAATTAAATCTCACTATTTTATTAGTGTTTATTAGTAATAAGTCATTATAATTACTCAGTTGGTAGATAAAATAGGGTCTGATCATCAGACTCTGATATATAAACTAATATCAAACAATGATAATTAATATTAACAAATACTCCAAATTAGTTAATATACATTTTAAATACTTACAGCTAGTAGTAACTAGTAGTATAATACTCCAAATTATTACACATAATTTTAGGATCTATATTTATCATGATTAGTACTCCCCAAGTCCCTAGCTATGAGAAATCAACATTTATTTGAAATATATGAGTTTTTTTGAGTTGTATGCTACTTTTTGATGTTGAAATGGAAGTATATACTCAATTTAAAACATAGAATGTTAGAGTCTTAGAATATTAAGAAAAACAACGGATTGTACCGAATAATACTCCTTCGAATCAATTTAGTTGTCACATTTTTTTATTTGGCAAATTCATATCAATTGCCACATTTTCTTTTTTGTTAATATTTTTTCTACATAAATACTTCATGTTCACACAAGTAAAGACCAAAATACCCCTTTTACTACTTACAAATTACAATACTCCAACTACCACCTTTATAATTAATTTAATCAATTAAAGTACCTCCAACTACCACATTTTTAATGGACTTCACACCACCCTTAATAAACGTGCCCAAGCAAATAGGACAATTAAATTGGTTCGGAGGGAGTAATTATCAAAGTAGCCCTAATTTTGATCATTTTATGTATGTAAAAATTTAATTGGGTGTTTGGCAAAATAATTTATTTGACAATTTTAGATTATTTAGGTACAAATAAATGGTTGACTAGTCAAATCATCTGCTACTATTTGTTAATTTAATTGTTTAAAACAATTTGTTGATATGTGTCAATTAATTTACAAAAGGTTGCTCTCATTAGCGTGTTAAAAATATATTGGCCAAATCAGCTACTTCAGTCAGCGAACAATTTGTTGATATGTGTCAATTAATTTACAAAAGGTTGCTCTCATTAGCGTGTTAAAAATATATCGGCCAAATCAGCTACTTCAGTCAGCGATCAACTTAAATCCAGAAATTAAATGTACCTGTAGAATTTCTTACTGGACGTGCAATTATCGATTATTTACAAGCATGTGACCAAAATTAATAGTCCAATATTGAGTTGGGGAAAATTAATGGTCCTATACTGAGTTGGGAAAATTAATGGTCCTATACTGAGTGGGGAAAATTAATTGTCCTATACTGAATGATTTAAGAAAATTAATGGTCCTATACTGAGTTTTTTTAATAATCATATTTGAATTTCTTTTTTATTTTTAGTGTGTTCTCTAGTCACCCAATGCTTCCAAGTGATCAATCATTGTTACTAATCTACATCTATCTATATAATATTAATTTTTTTGGTTTATTTGATCTATCCAAAATTTATACTTCATATGGATAGTGAAATTTCAACCAATTGTGAGAGAAATTTGATCCTACCAAACGTTACTTTTTACTTCCTTCGTTTTAATATTCTTCCATTCTAATATTTCACCTTAAGAAGAGAGAAATTTAATTAATATTTATTTTTAAGACATATTCTGAAAATAAAATATATTCATGTAAGATCTCATTATATTAGTCTTAATGCATATATTTTTATTATATATTTTTTATAATTATTTATTATACATATTTAGAGATATTGAGGTTCATACTTTTTAAAAACCGTGAGAAAATAAATAAAATATGTTCGTTTACTTTAATATAGCTATTTTATGAATATATTTACACTTCTTTTTTACCACTTTTTTTATTCTCGTCGTATACATTCTACCTCTAATCTGTCACAATTTTCTTCGCATAGTGAGAGTATTAATTACTCATAGTCATAGAGGTGGTGTCATCATTTACCATCCGAATTAATTGTTCCGTACGTAGATATATTGAATTGAATCATACTGATTAGTACTTTATTCATGAATAAGAGGATGCACTACCTTATGGATCATGGAGTGTAGACCGTAGTGTTCTCACAAAACCTCATGGAAACAATGAGCACATGTTAGCGTTACTGATTCAAAAGCGACAGGGCAATTGAAGTTAATTCATTCATCATATTGCAAAGAATCTAACATAATCAAAAGCTTTAATTGACGTTTGTAGTTTCAAAATATATTTCTATTATATATATATAATTCCTCTGTTCTATTGAATTTGCATCATTTTTCATTTTGGTCCTTCCTACTTAATTTGCATTATTTCTATTTATGGACAATGACCCACTACTTTCTTTTAATCTCATCCATACATTCTTAACTCACTTTTAATTTCATCCACACAATTCATTCTCTCTCCTCAATTATTACCACTTTCTTAAAACTAACTCATTTTCTTTTTGATGCAAATCAAAGAGCACAGATGAATATATAATTCCACCACGTCTCATTGCGTTAACATCATTTCTACTAGAAGTGTAAATGTTACATAAATCCCTTTCATACTAGTCCTTTTGTATATGATATCTCAATCAATGAAGCCAAAATCTAATCTCCACAACTACTCATGACAATGGGCCCATTAGTTTTCTTTTAATCCAACAATTTTCACAAATAATTTTATTTAAATCCACTAATTCAATCTAATCCTACCACAAGATGACTTAAATTTTATAAATAGAACCTCATTGTATCATACTCTTTCCAAACAAACCAAATTTCAAAGATAAAAATGGGTCACAAGTTTCTCCTTACCACAGCCATCCTTCTCATCAGCCTAATCAATCTTTCTCCAAGAACCCTAGCAGGCACCGAAATCCTAGACACAGATGGAAACCCATTAGTAGCAGGCTCACGCTACTATATCCTCACTGCCGGCTGGGGCGCAGTAGGCCGAGGCGGCGTAACTCCAACAACAAGACCCTCTACTATGTCGCCTTGCCCTAAATACGTCGCCCAAATCTCGAACCAATGGGATAATGGTCGCCCCGTGAATTTCATTCCTTCGGACCCAAATCAGACCGAAATCACCGAAGAAACCGAAGTGAATATCTCCTTTGGTATAGACCCATATTGCCGAAGCTTAATGGTTTGGCAACTAAATTATGAAAATGTGGGTGGATCATCCATTCCTTTGATCAATACTAATGGAGTTATCGGAAATCCGGGGGGCGAAACGTTTAATAATTGGTTTCAGATTGAGAAAATTGAGGGATTTGGATCTTACAGGATAGTGTACTGTTTCGCAACCCCTGTTCCTGCTTCTGGTCAGCAAGGCAAGGTGGGTAGAAATTGTGAACAGCTTGATGCAACTATTCCTGGACGTAATGGTTTGAACTATTTAAGTCTTGTACCAATTGATATTTTCCTCCGTTTCTTTGGGTTTGTTTTTAAGAAGGTTGAGGATGATGTTATTATTGCTTCTGTTTAATCTGTTAGACTGTCACCTATTTTGTAATAATTAAGCTTGCTGGTTAGCTTGCCTTGGGTACATTATATATGTACCTATTTGTAATGAAAATTATGGTTATAAGCCAACAAAATAAAACGATCTTAGAGGGTACCATAAAATGGCACAAAGAATTTTAACATTTTTGTTAATTTGTTATTAACATTTTTGTTATCTTCTAATTTATTGTGATTTGTGAAATTTTTTATTTCAAATGCCATGTTTATATCTCCAAAATCCAACAGTCCAAAAACATCAAAAATGCTCTAATACAAATTCAAAGAAGATAATACTCCAGAAAAAAAGTTATGGATACACAAACACATTAAGATTAACAAACACTTTAATACTCCAGAAAAAAAGTTATGGATACACAAACACATTAAGATTAACAAACACTTTAACAAAAACATTAATATTAACAAAAATACAATTCAGCAAAAAAAACACCAATACTGTAACCAAAAACATTCCATTGAATCGACGTCAATTAATCAAAATCAAAATTATTCTCCACATGCATCAATTAGTAACAGTTTTCAACAAAAATGGGCATCTCAGAAAGTGACAAACTTGAAACAAATTCTATCCCAAAATCCAAAATTCAGCAAAAAAAAATATAAAATAAAAAAATAAAAACACCAATAATGTAACCAAAAACATCAAAAATGCTCCAATAAGAATTCAAAGAAGATGATGCTCTAAAAAAAAGCTATGGATACACAAACACATTAAGAATTTAAGATTAAGATTAAAGATTAGAACATCAAGATTGATAATTTAAGATTAAGATTAAAGATTAGAACCTAAAATTGAAAATACTTTAAAAATCAAATTTCTAATTTTATGGGATAGCTCACAGCCGGAGGGAGACGACCAGACTAAATGCTGGCGGTAGGCGGCAGTGGCTAGACGCCTGTATCTGGTCGACTTGAATGCGGGGGAGGGGCGCCAGCGGTGGCTTAGCTGCCGGCTGGGGTATTGGGTAAATTTTAGGGATATTGGTTTTTAGGGTTTGACGAGAGAGAAAAGAAGATTAAGGATCAGATTTCAGAATTTTAAAACAGCTAGTCTCTCGACTCTCGAGAGATAGACCTATATCTTTATACTTACTTAATATCTCAAATGTTTACTTACAATATTTTTAATGTATCCTTATAATATTTTTAAAAATATATAACGGTGTTCTTGAACCCTGTCTAGAAGGTGGCAACTTGAATTGATTTTGGTACAAGTTGTTTCTTTGTAATGGTTTCTGCTCTGTTTATTGGGAGCTGCAAACCCCTCTTTTGGTAATAAAATACCTGATATATGTATAATTATATATATATATATATATATATATATATATATATATATATATATATATATATATATATATATATATATATATATATATAATATATATATATATATATATATATATATATATATATATATATATATATATATATATATATATATATATATATATATATATATATATATATATATATATATAGATTTAGGATCAAATGAGAAGGGTGAGAAGTAATTTGAAGCGTTCATTTTTTAGATCAATGGACAGATTTAATTTGTTTATTTTCTAAGTTGCACGCTATTCAATTTGCTTTTTTCATGTAATATTACCCAATTTCTTTAATACTGAACCGGTTCAATATATCATTTTTTAAAGATACTATGTTCTTAGAAAAAGATACTATGTTATGAATAAAGGTTACTATGATTATGTGTAGTTACTGTGTTCTCTTAATCTTATACAGAACATCGTAACTTTTTAAAATAAACATAGTAACCTTTAATCATAACATAGTATCATTTTCTAAAAACATAGTAACCTTAAATCATAACATAAAATGGAGAAGAAGATCGACGAGAAAGATGATTTTCACCTGTTAGATTTTCATAAGATCAATGGCTATAAATCCTTCTCATCCTTCTCATTTTGAGCCTTTTCAATGAATCCTCCCTATATATATATATATATATATATATATATATATATATATATATATATATATATATATATATATATATATATATATATATATATATATATATATATAACTGGATCGACCCAATTAGAGATAGTCTTTCAAAGAGATCGTCTTTCACAAGAATTTGTGATTCCAAATTTTCACGCTACTTTCTTCAATGTGCGAGTTTCAGAACTATTTTTTTTGAAAAAAATTTGCTTTGTGGTACGTGGTCGGGGCCCAATAGTAGATCCGCCTCTGACTGTACTAACTAAAAATTATCAAGTAGCCCTAATTTTGATTATTTTATTGGCTGTTTGGCAAAAGAATTTGTTTGACAATTTTAGATTGTTTAGGTACAAATAAATGGTTGCATGGTCAAAGCATCTATTAGTATTTGGTAATTTTATTTTTTAAAACAACTTGTTGTAAATCAACTAACCTTAAGTTGCTTCTATTATCGTGTTAAAAAAAACTGATCAAATTAGTTACTTCAATCCGTTATCAACTATACGATAAAACATTTATAAATAAAATAAACCCATAGAATTTTTTACTCGACGTGTAATTATCGATTATTTATAATGAAGAAAATCCTAATCAAACAAAATGACAAAATACATAATATTAAAATAAACAAAATAAGAAAAAAGATAAAATAAAATTTTTAAAAACCCTCCTATAAAATGAAGATACGTGAAAAGTGATTTACCTACTTTCATAAGTGACTGTCCAGTTATGAGTTTATGACCGTGAATGATACCTCATTAAGTCATTATCACACAAGCATGTGGCCAAAACTAATGGCCTATACTGGGTTGGGGAAAATTATTGGTCTTATTATTTGGGAAAAATCAATGGTCCTATAATGAATTGGAGAAAATTAATTGTCTTATTATATACTGAGTTGGGATAATCAAGAGGTAGTCTAGTAATTAATTATTTTTAATTAGTAATATTAACAAAATCACATTGATGTAGAAAAATTTAATATGATGGGCCTTTTAGGATTTTTTTTTAATTATTTACTTTATTGATATTATTTTGTCTTTTTATGGTGATTTATATAAACTAGGATAATACCCGTGCTACGCACAGTTTACAATTAAAATTTTTATATTAATACTTACAATCAAACAATATTTATTAATTGATCATTATATACTTCTTCCGTTCCACCATACTTGTTACATTTGACTTTTTACGCAATTCAATGCGTTATTTTAATTATTTATATATTAAATTATACACGTCTAAAAAATTATAAAAAATTATTATTATGAAAATATGTGATTTGACGATTCAAATAAAATCTCACTTGACTATATTTTTTATTACGCATTAGCAGCAATATATAAATTAAACTTAAACAATGAATAGTGTCAATAATGAAAATGTAGCGAGTATTTCAGAACGGAAAAAGTATATGTCTAAACAAATGCGTATATGAAGTGACAAATGGCACAAATGCTTATGAAATGGACACTTGGAATAAATGCTATTATAAAGTGACAAATGACATAATTAAATATTTATGAATTAATATATTGTACGATGATTAAGACAATTGACATAGATTTCTAAAAAAAATCAATGCTCCTATACTGAGTTGGGGGAAATTAATTTTCCTATATTGATGAGTTGGAAAAATTAATGGTCCTACACTGTTTTTTTAATAATATCATATTTGAATTTTTTTGTATTTTTTAGTATGTTCTCTAGTCACCCAATGTTTTCCATGTGTTAACGATCATTGTTACTAATCTACATTACATGTATCTATATAGTATTAATTGTTTGGTTTATTTGATAATCCATCCAAAATTCATTATTGATAACGAAATTTCAACCAATTGTGAGATAGACAAATTAAATATTGATAATTCATATTGATAATAATGTGTGTGTAATATTCATCATCATATCCAGTATTCTCGCACATAGATAAATCTATGGTCAGAGTCTGAGGAAGGAGGCTCGACGGCGTCTCATACCCATAAGGAGAGGGCGGTCAAAAGAGTCCTTCGTCTCAAAATATTTTAGGGTCTTATGCGATCTAACGTCTTATTTATGTCATGAATCATTCTTGTATGTACCGTCTTTTATAAATGGATCGAAGTGTGACCATGCTATTATTAGGGTTGAGCAAAACTATCTGAAAATTCGAATATCCGATGATTTGAACCAATATCCAATTCGAAATTCTAGTTCGGATAGGATATGCCATTTGAAAATTTAAATATCACATATGGATTCGAATATCAAATTTATGAGATGAAGAACAAAATTTAAATAGTCAGATTCAGATATCCAACGTTATTTTTGGATAGCATATTTTAAGTAAATTTCGAAATTGATAAGAACAAAATTATAGTTTATACAAAATCATTTAATTTTGGGAAATTATCATTGGTGTATGCGTTTTTATCAATGGTGTCTAAACTTTTTTTTTCCAATGGCACCCCTGAGGTTTAGTGGTAATTACAACCGTGACCTTTTTGAGTATTTTCCGTTAAAATTCCGTTAAGTTTTCGAAATTAACCTAACTAGGGTTAGTTTCTTCTTCTTCTTCGCTCCTTCCATGGCTGTCCTTTCTTCAAAACCCAGAAAAATCCATGAAAATTCAATCTCCTTCAAGCTCTCCTCATGAAAATCTAAGTTTCAATCTCCTTCAAGCTTTCCTCTGGTTCATAAATTCAAACTTGAGGAGAAGAACCACACACACTGATGCATTTTCGTTGTTTTTGATGGTAAAAGGGTTTCTCTATATTTCCGAAGAGAAATTAAGAAGGGTATTATCATTGATGATGAGGAATTACATTACCCATAAAAATACCCTTCTCAATTTCTCTTTAAAAATGGATTTTTCTGGGTTTTGAAGAAAGGACAACCATGGATGGAAGGCAGCCATGGAAGGAGTGAAGAAGAAGAAGACACTAACCCTAGTTAGGTTAATTTCGAAAACTTAACGGAATTTTAACGGAAAATACTTAAAAAGGTCACGGTTGTTATTACCCCTGAACGTCAGGGGTGCCATTGGAAAAAAAAAATAAGTTTATACACCATTGAGAATAACGCATACCTCAGGGGCACCATTGATAATTGATCGAATATATTTTTGATATTTGATCCAAATGTTTTCAGATATCTTGGATATTTGATCCGACTACATGATTCTGTCAAGGAATCAACTCAACCAAAAACTTAAGCTAACGGTTGAGGGTCCAACATATGTTATATACTCTAACACGCCCCCTCACACGAGAGCCCTTTGAGCTTGAAGTGTGGATGCGACACAGCCCTTCTCATACCTGGAGGTTGGCGCTAAATACATGTCAAAGAACCATTTTAACCAAAAGTTTAAGCTGATAGTTGAGGCCCTCAAGATATACTATACTCCCTCCTATTCAAAATTATTGTCCACTTTCCTTATTTAGTCAAGTCACTTTAATTGTTCGCTTTATATTTTTGGCAAAGATTTTTTACCTAAATACCCTCAACTACCCCAACTTATACTCCCTCCTATTCACCATAGGAGTCCCATTTGACTTTTCACAGATTTTAAGGAGAGTCAAAATGGGACCCTATGGGTAGGAGATAGAGTGTTATTTTGGGTTTTTAATTGTAGAGATTAATAGTTAATGATTCCCTGATATGAATGTTTTAGATTTAGGTTTTTTTAGGTCAATTCAAGCATTACAGTATCAAAAAGCGGCATACAATGTTACACAACTAGTTAGGGCAGTCAACACTGCTTTTGACAACCTAAGTCCACAATGTCTTAGGTTTGTCTTTATCACTTTACAAGCATGTATGATTGAGGTCATGAAAAAAAAAGGAGGTTTTGATTATCACATTCCTCATATGAACAAGACAAAAGCAGCAAGAGAGGGCACATTGCCAGATTACTTAAGCATAGAAAAATAATTAATTGTTGATTCACTTCAATTCTTATTCTAAAAAATAAGCACAGATACAATGAATCAGTTAGTGGAACTGATTGGGTATGCAGGAGATATTCAACAAGGGCCCAACAATATTAATGTGAATGTTGACATAGCATCAACAAGCACTGTTTTACCAGTAAATGAACAACAACTGTAACACCCCGATATTTCAAAACGATAGTTTTTTTAATATAGTTGATAAATTACGAGTATTATGTATATATTTTTATTATTTGGTTAGTGTGTTATGGGCTCTTTTTGGGTTGCGTCATGTATTATTCATTCTTAATAACAATTTAGACTTTTGGGCAAATAAAAAAAAAAAAAAAAAAAAGAAACTAAAACAATTTTAATCTCAATTTTTAAAATAAAAAAAAAAAAAGAAGGGAAATTCCATAGGTGTGCGCCTAATGGAAGGTTTCATGGGATTGTAACTCCCATGAGATATCAATTGGAGAATAATTTCTTTTCTATCTCCTAATTTCCCTAGAAAACATTTCTTCCCTTAATCCTTCCATTTGCCTTAATCTAGCATTTTCTTTTCTATCTCCTAATTTCCCTAGAAAACATCAAAAGCTTAACCCTATAACCCTAGCATTTTCCAACCTTTGAATCTTGGTGTTTTCATATAATTGTAAGTTAATTTTATTTCTTGTCCTTTAATCAAGTTAAATTCCAATTATGTGATTTATACATATGTGTGTGAATGTTTACCCATGACTTTTTCTTTATATGATTTAATATTATTATGTGAATTTTGTATGTAGACATCAAATGGTATTGTAGGATGTTTTGTTTTAAGAGTTATTTTGATATAAGTATGTTATATTAGAGTGATGGATGAAGGTATAAAAATAATAATAATATACTTTTTAGAAGTGTTCATGGAGAAATTTGTGTTGTTGTGTAAGGAATTTTGTTATGGTATGAAGAGTTGTGTATGGATAAATGATTTGTTTTATGATAATTTGTATTTTGTAAGAAATTAATAATTTTGAGAAAATTTGAATTTATATGTTATATGAATTTATATGAATTTTAACAAAAAAATTGACAAATCCCGTAGGATTGAAAAATAGTGAAAAAATGTTGTTTTAGAGCATTTTGACCTTGAAATTAGGTTAAAAATATCTATACTATGTTATAAATTATAAAAATTGGTACCCGGGGGTTTTGATGCCTTCGGACCATGCGTGAAGTCGGATTTACGTTTTGACAGTCTTGAGGCAGGTTTCTGGGCAGTTTTAGTTGCTGTCTTTTGTAGGGGAATTTAATATGTTTGGAGTTGTGGTGTATGTCACGTGTTATGCGTATGTGTTTTATGTGTGATGGTAATTGTTGTATGTGAGGTGTTTACCTTGAGGATGATGTGAATGTGTTCTTATTTCCGAAAACGGTTAAACCTTGTAGGAAGCCGATTCGTGACCGGAAATTGATTTGGGCCTTTTGCTTGTTGCTTGATCAAGGTACGTACACGCAGCATAGAATTGTAGTATAGGTTACGTACCATATGTTATGGTATCAAAGGTAAAGTATGGGCATGTAATGTGTATATTGTTACGCTTCCGAACAATTGATTATATTATAACTTTTAATAAGCAGAGGTAGTATGACCTCACTAACTTGAAAGTGGACGTAGTATGACGTCAATTGGTGGAATGATTTTACTCGCGGCCTTTGGAGCCTATGTGCCACCGCGGGGGTATGCATACTTGACCATAGGCACCGAAGTAGGACGTGTGTCTATGGTAGAGACTTGCTTAGGGGTTAGCTCCCCCTAATGTATTGTCTCGCCTATGGAGTTTGAAGTGGTACCAGCAGTATGGCTGGAATAGATACAGCAGTATGGCTGACTAACTGGAACATGAAAGTTATTAAAGTTAATACTTTTACTTTGATTGTATTCAATTAATTGAATTGTAATTTCCTTGCTGACGTGTACTCTTTGGTCTTAACGATCCTGCGATGATGTCGTTTACTCTTCGGATAATGACTAGCAGTAAGTTAATTGCAGGTGGGGAGTGAGGACTATTCTGGGAGGAATAAAACGTTATTATCAGAATTTATTTTGAACCTAAATTTCCGTATTTTCTTTTAATGGTGGTTTAAGAGGCGTGAACGCTCTCGAGTTGTAATAAATAGAATTAATTTTGCAAACTTATCTGCTGCTTCGTCATTATGTCTGGTAGATTGTATTAGCACTACTAGAACTCGATCCGCAAGTTTTATTTCGCTTGAACCGTTTTAACTAACCGTTTAACGCCCCGGTTTGACTCGAACTATATTTGGTTACTCAAAAAGTCTATTCCTCTTTTAAAACAACACGAGTTAAACTACGGGATGTTACAATTGGTATCAGAGCGGGAGTTCTATTTAGTGTTATATATCTAAACCGATGTCTTAACGAAGCATAAGTCACGACGAGAGTAAAGGGGTAGACATTAAGGGGATGATGTCACGTGTTTGTTGTCTTTAAGTACCTTGTTATGTATGCTTGTGATGGATGACTGATAGAACCTTGTGTATACTTGTGATCATCTGAATTGTTATCCTTGTTTTATTTCGGTAATTGATTGCCTTGTCTTTTTTTTTTTCTTTCTTTGTGAGTCAGGAAGTCGATTATTATCATACCCATGGATAAGGGAAAGAAACCGGCAGAAGAGGGAATGAATACCCTAAGGGAACCTTCAGAGACCTTGGTTAATGCCCCAGTCTGGGCAGAAATTGAGGCTCTGGGTATATGGGAACGAAAGGAGGGAGAAAGTTATTTAGAGTACCAACATCGGATGGAATTAATGTACTTGAAAGCCAAACAAGTATATGAACGGTCAAGAAATGGGGAGACGATAGAAAGGACGGAAAGAAAAGAACAACAGTATCCTGAAGTTGACAGAAGTAGAAAGGACGGAAAGAAAAGAACAACAGTATCCTGAAGTTGACAGAAGGGTCGGACCGGTAGATGTGGTGGGACTGAATGGATTGGACATTCCGGAATCTAGTAGAGCTAGAACTAGTACTATTGAGGTAGCGGTACCCATAATAGACCTTGAGGAGGATCCCGAGGAAGATCCTGAGGAGGATCCCGAGGAAGATCCTGATGAGGATCCCGAGGAGGACCCTGAGGAAGAACTTGAGGTAGACTTAGAGGTTAATGCCCATGAGGAACCCATGGAAATTATTGAGGAAGAGCCCCTGAGAGTAATACTAGACCTTTATGAGGAGGCCATGAGAGATGGGTATCCGGATGATGAAGACGACATTATGAGTGCAGATGATAGTGATATAATAATTCTAGGGGGTGGGCCAGTGAGGCTAGGTGACCCTATGAGCGAAGAGGAGAGCGAGATCACCATGTGGGAAGAGAGCCCACCTGAGCCGGTTTTTGTAGAGCTTTCCGATTCTATGGAACAGATTGCCCTAAGTGATTCTATGTCCACGAGATGCAACCGATTACCTCGATTACGCCGATTCGATTCGGTTCGATAATTCCTCGGTGATGACTCATAAGAAGGGAGATTAGAATTGTATTTATTTGGATAATGCCTATCCTTGTGATATTATTTCAAAATTGCTAGTCTAAATAATTATTGCTTCAGTTCATTATTGCCCTCATAAGAAGGGAGATTAGAATGTATGAGTTATGTATCAGTCGAACTCTAGTAAACAGAAACGAATAACTTTTAGTATTATCTGTTAAAATATATATATATATATATATATATATATAAATAAATAAATAAATAAATAAATAAATGGTACAAATTCTGTGCATGTCCCTCTCATTTTTTTTTAGATTTACTTTTAATTTATTTATATATAATTGTTGAACAATAATAGTATAAGTCATCTTTCTAATAGACGCTATAGACCTATATATTTACACACCTCGTTTAACCTTATGCAGTATACCTGACATGCCACCTTCCGAATCGGTCTACCGAAGGAGCTCGCAGAGTTCCGAAACTTAGTTAAGGCTTTAGCGGGGGCGAGAAACCCTAGACACAAATCTGTGGAGGAAAGAGCTTCCTCAATAAGTAAAAGGATAGCTCAAAGTAAACCCTCGACCTACAATGGAAAAGGTGAACCATCCCTGTTAGAGAACTGGCTGAGGGAGTTTGACAAACTTTTCAGTGTCGTTAAATGTCCTGCTGAGTTCATGGTTGACCAAGCTGCGTTTTTCCTAGTGGAAGACGCCGACTATTGGTGGACTCACAGCAAAGCAAGACTAGTGGCTGAGAGCAATGGTGACTTAAGTTGGGAAGATTTTAAGGGGGCATTAAGGGATCAGTTTTACCCGCCTCATGTGAGGAAGGACAAGTCTAATGAGTTTGCTAGGTTTGAGATGGGAAATTTATCGGTGGACGAGTATTATCAGAAATTTATGGAATATTTGAAGTTCTGTCCTGAAGATGTTCCAACTGAAGGAAAGAAAATGCAGCGGTTCGAATTGGGTCTGTCGTACGAGATTCAGAAGCACATTGAGACTGATAGGTATGATACGTTAGACCAGTTATATAAAAGAGCTGCACAGATCGGGAATGTCATTAGGAAGGAACGGGAGAAATTGGGTCAGGGTGGAGAAAAAAGGAAGGATACCTTTGTTCAAAATGCTGTAGGTGTGAATAATCCCGTTCAGAATACATTCAAAAGACATAAGCCGTTCGGGAGTTTCCAAGAAAAAGGCTTTCATGCAGGCCAGTCTAGTAAGAATAGGGGAGATTCGACACCAGAAGTTCGAATGTCGAAACCCTTTGTATGATCGCAACGGGAAGGAAAGGGTATACAACTGTAGGAGATGTCAGCGAAATCATCCTGGACGGGACTGCCGGGGAATGTTAGTGGATTGCTCTCACTGCGGTAAACCGGGTCACAGGATGTATGAATGTTATGCTCGTTTGGGTCAACAAGAGCTTCAAGGGGGTAATCCTCGAGGTGTTCATCAGCAACGTTTCGGTAACGGAAGAGGCAATAACGAAGGTGGAAGGGGAAACCACAATGCTGGTGGTCTTGGTCGGAACTTGGGGGGTGCCATGAATTCTAGATTTCAAGGAAACCACTCTGCTGGTCAACAATCTCAGGGGAATGTTAGGAATGAGAACTTTACGGGGCAACGTGGAAACCAAGGAGGTACAGCTGCCACTCAGAATTCGGGCCGATTGTCTGCAGTAAACTCAAGAGAAGCAGCGCAGACAGCTGATGTGGTCACAGGTACGTTCTGCATCAATACCAAGCCTGTTAAAGTTCTTTTTGACTCTGGTGCATCATGCTCCTTCATTTCTAAGTCTAGAGTTAAGGACTTAGGGTTGGAAAACCCCGAGAAAACATCTTTTTCGGTCACTGTTCCCTCTGGAGAGACTTTTTATTGTAATATGTTGTTTCGTGATGTGCCGGTGAGAATAGGGAAAACAAAATTCTTGAGTGATTTGTTGTCTTTAGAAATGGGAGACCTGGATGTGATACTTGGGATGGATTGGCTTGGTAGATACAAAGCGACAATAGATTGTGAAGAGCAGTCTGTGACTTTGAGTGGGCCTAGAGGAGAGACGGTCAAACATAGGAACCTTCCTAAAGGGCCTAGGGTAAAGGTTGTGTCGTCTTTAGAAGTTAAGAAGTTAATCAAACAAGGGCAACAATGGTTTCTGTGTAGTGTGAGTAAAGTAAAGGAACGGGAGGTACGACTTGAGGATATACCAGTGGTCAACGACTTCATGGACGTTTTTCCAGAAGAGATTCCTGGTATGCCTCCGAGGAGAGCTGTAGATTTCTCCATTGAATTAATACCAGGAACGGGGCCAATTTCTAAGGCACCTTACCGAATGGCCCCGAAGGAGATGGAGGAGTTGAAGGTTCAGTTAGAGGAGTTATTAGAAAAAGGTTATATACGACCTAGTGTTTCGCCCTGGGGAGCTCCAGTGCTATTTGTGAGGAAAAAGGACGGGACAATGCGTCTCTGTATTGATTATAGGGAACTTAATAAGGTCACCGTTAAGAACAAGTACCCATTACCACGGATTGATGACCTCTTTGATCAGCTGAGGGGAGCTGGAATCTTTTCAAAGATCGATCTGCGGTCAGGGTACCACCAGTTACGTATTAAGGAGGAGGATATCAGTAAGACAGCTTTCAGAACAAGGTATGGACACTTCGAATTCACCGTGATGCCTTTTGGGTTGACGAATGCACCAGCAGCTTTCATGGGGTTGATGAATCAGGTTTTTCATGCTTATCTCGATAAGTGTGTGGTAGTATTCATTGATGACATTTTGGTATACTCCAAGACTCCAGAAGAGCACCAGGAACATCTAAGGTTAATCTTGCAGATTCTAAGGGACAATCAGTTGTATGCAAAATTTTCGAAGTGTGAGTTCTGGTTAGAACAGGTGGCCTTTTTGGGTCATCTTGTCTCTAAGGATGGTATTTCAGTCGATGAGACGAAGGTGGAGGCCGTACGAGATTGGTCTACACCTCGGAACGTTACGGAAGTTCGAAGTTTCTTGGGTTTAGCCGGATATTATCGTCGTTTTGTAAAGGACTTTTCCCGTATTGCTCGCCCACTTACATCCTTGATGAAAAAGGAAAAGAAGTTTGAGTGGACCGAGGAATGCGAGAAAGCTTTCCAGATGTTGAAGGAAAGGTTAACTACTGCCCCAGTATTAGTCTTACCTGATCCTTCTTTAGAGTATTCTGTGTATAGCGATGCTTCCAAACATGGATTGGGTTGTGTCCTGATGCAGGATAGGAAGGTAGTAGCCTATGCTTCACGTCAGTTGAAGACTCACGAAGTCAATTACCCAACGCATGACTTAGAGCTAGCAGCTGTGGTGTTTGCGTTAAAAATCTGGCGGCATTATCTGTATGGGGTGAAGTGTACGATCTTCACAGATCACCAAAGTCTGCAATTCTTATTTTCACAACCCGAATTGAATCTGCGGCAACGACGTTGGTTGGAATTAATCAGTGATTACGATCTAGAGATCTCTTATCACGAAGGGCGCGCAAATGTGGTCGCAGATGCTTTAAGCAGGAAATCAACCCATTCGGTGGCCACCTTGATAACGTCTGAGGAGTTAAGTAAAGAATTCGAGAGGATGAACTTAGAGATAATCAAAAAGGGTGAATTGGAAGCCAAACTGGGAGCTCTGTCCATTCAACCTAAGTTCTTTGAGGAGATCATGATTAAACAAATGGACGATCCCAAGCTCATTAAGTTACGTGAACAAGCAAGTGAAGGGAAAGCCGAAGGCTTTACAATTCATGAAGATGGTAGTCTTCGTTTTAAAGGACGATGGTGTGTACCGGAAGGATGTGACTCATTAAAGGACACTCTGTTGAACGAGGCACACAGTTCGAGATACTCTGTTCACCCGGGGGGAGATAAAATGTATCAAGATCTAAAAGGTATGTTTTGGTGGTCGGGTATGAAAAAGAACATTGCCGAGTTTGTTTCTAAGTGTTTGACGTGCCAAAAGGTTAAGAGCGAACACCGAAGGCCAGCTGGTTTATTACAGCCCTTAGAAGTCCCGGTATGGAAGTGGGATGATATTTCAATGGACTTCGTAGTAGGTTTACCACGGTCTAAAACTGGTAATGACACTCTTTGGGTGATTGTGGATAGACTTACTAAGTCCGCAAGATTCATACCGATGAATTGTAAGTGGGATATGGAACAACTTGCTCGTGCGTACATTAAATATGTGGTGCGATATCATGGGATACCTCGTACTATAGTTTCTGATCGGGATACCCGGTACTTGTCGCATTTCTGGAAATCCTTACAACAGGCCTTGGGGACCACTCTTCTTTATAGTACGTCCTTCCACCCGATGACGGATGGTCAAACCGAGCGTGTTAATCAGGTGTTGGAGGACATGTTGCGAGCAGTAGCCATGGAATGGCAGGGTTCTTGGGATGAGCATTTGGATCTTGTGGAGTTCTCTTATAATAATAGTTATCAGGCTACAATTCAGATGGCTCCGTTTGAGGCGCTGTATGGTCGCAAGTGTCGTAGTCCGGTGTCTTGGGATGATTTCACCGAGTCTGTAACTTTAGGGCCGGATATGTTAGTTCAGATGACTGAGCAAGTCAAGTTGATTCGCGAGAAAATGAAGGCGGCTCAAGATCGACAGAAGTCTTATGCTGATCTTCGTCGTCGTCCTGATGAATATGCCGTAGGCGACAAGGTTCTTCTTCGGGTGTCGCCAATGAAAGGCGTGGTTCGTTTTGGTGCTCGTGGGAAGTTAAGCCCACGTTTCATTGGTCCCTATGAGATTGTGGAAAGGATTGGGAAGTTAGCATATCGGTTAGCGTTACCTAATGCAATGGGCAAGGTTCACGATGTTTTTCATATCTCCCAGTTGAAACGCTATGTCGCGGCTTCTTCGCATGTTTTGGACCCAGAACAGTTGGCGATTGATGAAAGTCTCACTTACGAAGAGCAACCTGTTCAGATTTTAGATAGGAAGGTTCGCAGTACTCGGCGTAAGGACGTCGAAATGGTTAAGGTGTTGTGGTCTAACCATCGGTCTCAAGAAGCGACTTGGGAAACAGAGGCTTCTATGCGCGCAAAGTATCCACACTTATTCTCTCAGGTTAGTAAGTTACGAGGACGTAACTTCTTAAGGGGGGTAGAAAGCGATAGGATTTTCGCTCGTTGAGTATTTTGACCTAATTTTTTTCCGTTGTTTATGTGTTGTGTTTAGTGTCTGTGTACATACTTGTTTGTGTTGTTGCATGTTATGGTTTTACATGTGTGTGGTGGTTGCATGTTATGGTTTTGGGGTCAAAACCTTTTTAAGGGGGGTAGTCTGTAACACCCCGATATTTCAAAACGATAGTTTTTTTAATATAGTTGATAAATTACGAGTATTATGTATATATTTTTATTATTTGGTTAGTGTGTTATGGGCTCTTTTTGGGTTGCGTCATGTATTATTCATTCTTAATAACAATTTAGACTTTTGGGCCAATAGAAAAAAAAAAAAAAAAGGGAAATTCCATAGGGTGTGCCAAAAAAGAGGGAAATTCCATAGGGTGTGCCGGCCCAATGGAAGGTTTCATGGGATTGTAACTCCCATGAGATATCAATTGGAGAATAATTTCTATGATTATTGCCTAAACTTAATTGTTCAATTATTTCTTCCCTTAATCCTTCCATTTGCCTTAATCTAGCATTTTCTTTTCTATCTCCTAATTTCCCTAGAAAACATCAAAAGCTTAACCCTAAAACCTAGCATTTTCCAACCTTTGAATCTTGGTGTTTTCATATAATTGTAAGTTAATTTTATTTCTTGTCCTTTAATCAAGTTAAATTCCAATTATGTGATTTATACATATGTGTGTGAATGTTTACCCATGACTTTTTCTTTATATGATTTAATATTATTATGTGAATTTTGTATGTAGACATCAAATGGTATTGTAGGATGTTTTGTTTTAAGAGTTATTTTGATATAAGTATGTTATATTAGAGTGATGGATGAAGGTATAAAAAAATAATTTTTTTTAATTTTGGTTGTAAGATATGGATTTAATAGGAAAGTGAAAATTTGAATTTATATGAATTTATATGAATTTTAACAAAAAAAAAATTGACAAATCCCGTAGGATTGAAAAATAGTGAAAAAAATGTTGTTTTAGAGCATTTTGACCTTGAAATTAGGTTAAAAATATCTATACTATGTTATAAATTATAAAAATTGGTACCCGGGGGTTTTGATGCCTTCCGGACGCAACGGTGAAGTCGGATTTACGTTTTGACAGTCTTGAGGCAGGTTTCTGGGCAGTTTTAGTTGCTGTCTTTTGTAGGGGAATTTAATATGTTTGGAGTTGTGGTGTATGTCACGTGTTATGCGTATGTGTTTTATGTGTGATGGTAATTGTTGTATGTGAGGTGTTTACCTTGAGGATGATGTGAATGTGTTCTTATTTCCGAAAACGGTTAAACCTTGTAGGAAGCCGATTCGTGACCGGAAATTGATTTGGGCCTTTTGCTTTGTTGCTTGATCAAGGTACGTACACGCAGCATAGAATTGTAGTATAGGTTACGTACCATATGTTATGGTATCAAAGGTAAAGTATGGGCATGTAATGTGTATATTGTTACGCTTCCGAACAATTGATTATATTATAACTTTTAATAAGCAGAGGTAGTATGACCTCACTAACTTGAAAGTGGACGTAGTATGACGTCAATTGGTGGAATGATTTTACTCGCGGCCTTTGGAGCCTATGTGCCACCGCGGGGGTATGCATACTTGACCATAGGCACCGAAGTAGGACGTGTGTCTATGGTAGAGACTTGCTTAGGGGTTAGCTCCCCCTAATGTATTGTCTCGCCTATGGAGTTTGAAGTGGTACCAGCAGTATGGCTGGAATAGATACAGCAGTATGGCTGACTAACTGGAACATGAAAGTTATTAAAGTTAATACTTTTACTTTGATTGTATTCAATTAATTGAATTGTAATTTCCTTGCTGACGTGTACTCTTTGGTCTTAACGATCCTGCGATGATGTCGTTTACTCTTCGGATAATGACTAGCAGTAAGTTAATTGCAGGTGGGGAGTGAGGACTATTCTGGGAGGAATAAAACGTTATTATCAGAATTTATTTTGAACCTAAATTTCCGTATTTTCTTTTAATGGTGGTTTAAGAGGCGTGAACGCTCTCGAGTTGTAATAAATAGAATTAATTTTGCAAACTTATCTGCTGCTTCGTCATTATGTCTGGTAGATTGTATTAGCACTACTAGAACTCGATCCGCAAGTTTTATTTCGCTTGAACCGTTTTAACTAACCGTTTAACGCCCCGGTTTGACTCGAACTATATTTGGTTACTCAAAAAGTCTATTCCTCTTTTAAAACAACACGAGTTAAACTACGGGATGTTACAACAACAGTGAGGGAAGGGAGCAACAAATATTAGGCCATACACGTCTTTATCAATTTTTTTGGGGTGCAACAAAAACCAGCTAACCAGCATACCAGCAAACATACAAAACCAGCAACCAAGGAACCAGCAAACATCATCAAACAAGCAAATCAAAAACCAGCAGATACCAGCAACAAATCTCAAATGACAATCCTTTTATTTTTGGACAAACTTTTTGGGATCTTAAACAGTGGGTGTTTCAGATCTAAACAACAATGTAAAAATTTTGTGTTGTTTAAAATGAAACATTTGTATTTATATACAGATAAATGAAAAAGCTGGGTTGTTTGCATTACTCTCATGTAAATGTTGGAATTTTTTTTTGAAATCATTGAGTGACAAAATCGAACCTCTTTGCACTTGGAAGTCAAAAATTAATCCAAACCCCATAGATTCGATTTTAGGTGGCTAAATCATGCTCTCACTTAAAAGTTCATAGAGCAACTTTAAAAAATGCATTAAAAAACGACTCAAACAACATCATCATCAGTCAAAAAACTACATGCACCCACAAGAACAGAAACTCACTTGAGAAAGGACCAAGCTTATCAAGCCACTCTTCTTCCTCACAATCACTATTCGAAAATACAGCATCAACGGAGATATATTCATGATTATCCCAATCATAAGGGTCAGGTGTGAAAATGGGCTCACCTTCAGAGTCAAGCTCTCTTCCCCATTTAGGATTAGTCTCAACAGAGGTTGAATCATCATAATACTCGTAAAAAACATCCTCAAACTTTAAAGACCCGGATCTAGGGTTTCCATCATTAAAACCCCTAAACTCAAGCTTAGAAGGCGATTTGTAAGGGGATTTAGAGATACCCAGATTTGAAGAACTAGGCAAGTTAGGGTTTTTCAGGGGTGACTTGAATGCCGACTTTTTCTTTTTCAGGGGTGAGTTCACAGGCGAGTTAGGGTTCTTAATGGGTGAGTTAGGGTTCTTAATGGGTGAGTTAGGGTTTTCCATGAGAGCAGACAAGAAAAGGAAAAGACAGGAGAAGGAGAAGGCGAACAAGAAAAGGAAAAGACAGAAGAACAGGTTGAAGAACAGGTCGAAGACGAAGAAGATGAAGGAGTAGATCTAGGGTTTTCAAAGCAAACAGAAAGGGTAGGGTGGGTTAATAAAAGGAAGGGAAATGAGGGAGTATTAATTAGTTTAAGGATAGGTTGATTAATTATATGATGGGTAAATTAGTGAGGGTAATTGAGTTCATAATTGTAAATAGGAAAGACTTATAAGGGCATAAAGGTAAAAAAACCATACTAAAAAAGGAAATGAGACATTTAATGTGACTTGACCCAAAATGGAAATGGGACACCTGAGCTGAATAGGAGGGAGTATGATTTAAAATACCCCACCTACCACCTTTTCAATTATTATAATCACTTCAATACCTCAACTGCTACCTTTACAATTATTATAATCACTTAAAATACTCTAACTACCATTTTATTAAAATTCATGTACAACCCAAAACGGACATTAATTTTGAACAGGAGGGAGTATACTATAACAGATTCGAATCAGATATCCTTGTTCACCCGAGCAGTTATTCAATTACGCGACCTTAGAGCAATGACCAGTTGGACAAGCGTAAAGCGTTGGACGACAAGACAAAAGGATAAATTTAAATTTAGAATTGTAGTCGAGGTACGTCGTTATTATTGGTCCCTCTTTATGATATCTCCATTCTCCATCTATGAAGCCAAAAAAATTATACCTACAATCCCGTTTATTTTCGATGGATTCCAATTTCACATTTAATTTTGTTTGAATTCATTCGAATTCCACCACAAGATGGCTCCACCTTCATCTATTTAATAATTCTATTTTATTCATTCCATCCACAATTAATAATGATCTTTTTATTTGTATATATTAAATTTTCAATATTATTGCTATTATTGTTATATTAACATACAAGCTCATTCCAATTAACTAGGCTCACTTATTCTAATTATGATTGAAAACACTATATTATGAAATTTATCAGCTCGGCCATGAACATAACCTAGAATCAACTCAAATCGAAAAAAATCTCAATCAAATCGGTATTGGTTCACGATTCGACGAGCCCAAAATAGATTATAAGAGATTTGTTTAGGCTGGTTCAAAAAATTTTGACCCACTTAACCTGAACCAATCCAAACCGAACATAGCCAACTAGAGCCAAATGTTGGAATGTAGTAATGCTATGTTTGAGAATGAAGATTTCATTTGAAAATACAGATTTGACTCAAAATTAGTGTTTGACAAATAATAGAATTTCAAGTTTTGATTTGAGTCAAATCCACAATGGTTATCAAAATGGTTTAAAGATGAGGATTTGAGAATGACCTCCCAAACCTTGTCATTCTTAAATTCTACATTCATGATTTCATAATTGAAATCATTATTTTGAAATGAAATGCTAGTTCCCAAACACAACCTAAGAAAGTTTGTTTATCTAAGATATTGCAGTTTTCTTTGTAAAATTTGACAATTAAATCATAAATTATTATCATAAAATTACTAATTAAAGTTAGTATTTTAAAAATTAATATTTAATCATATTCATATAAATAAATAATGAAATTTCTTTAAACAAACTAATAATTGGGAAAACCTTTGAGAGACACTAAAGAGCTAGTTAGGCCAAAGCTAATATCATATCATATGAAGTACTACCTCTGTTCCATTTTACTTGCAACACTTACCAATTTTAAAAGTTTCATATTACTTGCAACATTACTATTTTTGGCAAAATAATCTACTTATTTTATCCTCACTTTATTCCTACCCCACTATCACCATTAATTATACACCATCCCATTAATTATTTAATATACCCACAAGTCACAACCACTATCTACTTATAATAATTTTTTTTATTTCTACCCCACATATCACCATCAATCATACATCATCCCTACTTTTACCATACTGATTTGACGACCCTTAAAAAAAGTGCTAAACCCAATGGTGCAACTAAAATGGAACGGAGGAAGTATATTGTATATATGCTTTAATTAGTTAACAACTTTACCTTTTACCTTTACCTTTATCCCTTTCACCTTTGTAAATTTCTATTTTAAATTAAAGATATATAGCTTATAAGTTATGTAAAAAAAAAATCTGTTGCGTAAGAAATTTTCTACATTAAAAATTGTCGTGATCATTATTATTCTAGTTATTATTCCTTTATTTCACGTAAATTTTCTCATTTTTCATTTTACCTATCTCAATAAATATATTGTATTTCTATTTTTAGATTTGATCTCACTACTTTTACTTTCTAAATTTTCTCGTTATTTCTAAACACTCAACTATATATTAACCCTCGACACTTTATTTCTTAGTCTTTGTACCAAAAGCCTATGGAGCTAATGGCTGGAAAATAATTTTATTATTGAGTTTTCTTTTCTATATTCCTTATGTTACTTAAAGTTGTTCCATTGTCGTTTTCGGGTGTTCAATTTGTTGTTCTCACAAATAATTTTTCTATTTGTATCACAAATTTTGGAAAAAATCTACCGTATTTATTCTCATTATAATATAATTTTATTAATACTTATGGTCCTTACATATCTTTCATTAACTTTATTCTAACACTTTTATATTGTTTATATGGACCCCATATGTTTTCCAATAACTTTATAAAAACATTTTTTAATATTTATGGTTCGTACTTTTTCTCCATCAAATTTATTATTCAATCAAATAATAAACGTATATCTAACATTTGAAACATTCTATTATTTAATATCTTCGAATATTTTTATTTGCATTTTATTCCGAAACAATATAAATTACAATATAATCAAGTAAAATATTATATTTGATTGCAATAATAATACATATATATATATATAATATATATATATATATATATATATATATATATATATATATATATATATATATATATATTACTACTTTACTAGTTAAAAATTAAATGAAACATGTGCAATTAAAATAGGAGAGAAAATATTTTTGATATACTCCCACCGCCTATAAGAAATTGTCACACATCCGTTATGAAAATGTTTACAAATTACACCATATATTCTATTCTCGTTCACATATTTCGTCGCATACTTACTACTTTACTAGTTACTACCCCAGTAGTGTACTGTTACTCGTAGTCTTACAGGTGGTGTCATCATTTACCATCCAAATTAAATTTGTTCCCATGTAATTCCTCTGTCCCATATAGTTTGATGTAATGCAAAAGTTGATATTTTTTAAGAGATAGTTGGATTATGGTAATAAATGAAAAGAGAGAATGAATTGCGTGAATAAAAATAAAAGAAAGTTAAAATGTATAGATGAAATTAAAAAGAATAATGAGTCATTGTCCAAAAATAATAACGATGTAAATTAAATGAGACAAACAAAAATAATAATAAATAATATAAATTGAATGAGACAGAGAGTAAATATGTTGAATCATGGAGTGTAGACCGTCCGTACGTATAGTGTTCTTCCAAAACCTCATGGAAACAATGAGCACGTGTTAAGCGTTACTGACCCAAAAACAATAGGACAATTGAAGTTGATGCATATCATATTGCAAGTGGTACGTAATTTTATCTAAAAATTTAAAACATAAATCATATTATAAAGTTAAGTTTTTATAAGAACAAAAAAAATATAATACATTATCTAAAATACTCTAAATGTATATAAAGTCTCAAAATAGTAAAATTACATGAGTATTGAATATAGACGGTGGAGTCGGCTACTTGTTCGAACTTTGATAGTCGATTGCTTGAGTGCTTTGAGGGTTAAAAATATTAAAGTCTAAAAGAAGTAAACCTTAAGGCTAGTAGAATAGTAATAAATTAAAGTTGAGTATGGGTCATGTAGTAGTATAGTTTAATATTTAATAAAATTAATTATTTAATAAATAATATATTAAACTAAGCGGGCGGGCGGGTATACCCGCGGGTATTTTTTTTGGTGTCGCTACCCGCCCGTTTATCTTGGCGGGCGGGTATTACCCGTCCAAACTTTAAATTTTTTTGAAAAACGTTGTCCATGCCCGCCCGTTTTTCGAGCCGGATTGGGCGGGCCTAGCGGGTAGCCCGCCCATGAACAACTCTAATACAAAGTATAAACTACTATATGCTTTACATTAGAGCTCTTTAAATTAGAAATGTAGATGTAGCTTAAGTTTTTTTCAATGACGCTAATAATTCATTTTAAAAAGAGGGGTGGATCAAATTCGAACCCATACACCTAACAGGCTAACACCCATGTGACCATGACCAAAGCTTTTGATACTATATTAAGAAACACAAATTCTTGTGAGACGGTTTTTATGAGAGACCATTTCTAATTGAATTGGTCCATAAAGGAAAATGTAGGGTAAAAATAAATATTAAGCTTTAATTGATTGGGCCTAAAAAACGTTATTTATAAAGACGGTCTCTCAGGAAACTAGCTGATTAAGAAATTATTTAAACCAAAAACTTTAACACAAAGTTCTAACCCAAATTATCTTATATAGTCGATTAGAGTCACGTTATTATTATTGGTCCTTGTATACAATATCTCCATCAGTGAAGCCAAAATCTTATCTCCACAACAACTCATGACAATTTGGTCCTTTGATTCCTTTTAGTCCAATAATTAAATTCCACAAATAATTTTGTTTAAATCCATTAATTCAAGAGTAGCTCTTTTGTGAGACATTATTAGCCGTTCAGATGACCCAGATTTAATAATTTTTTTAATACTAATTTTAAGACTTAAAATGCCAATTCCAAGACTTTAAAATCCAATTTTAAGACTTAAAATAACAATTTTAAAGTTTTTAATATCTACTTTAATGTTTGAGTCATCATATTTTAAAGTTGAAATGAGAATTTAATATCCTTTAATTGATCTTTTAAGTATTAAAATTAACATTTTAAGTCTTAAAATTGTCAAATTTCATGACTTAAAATGTCAATTTCAAATCTTTGAAATTGGTCTTTTAAGTCTTTAAATTGATCTTTAAACTCTTAAAATTGACATTTTAATTTGTGAAATTGATAAAAAAAAAATACATACAATTAAATCCACCCAACAAGACACGTCTCACCCAAGTTTTGTGTTAATTCAATCAAATCCTAACACAAGATGAGTCACTCTTGTAGTGTGTTTTTACACTCCAAATTTCTATAAATAGAACCTTATTGTATCATACATTTTCCATACAAACCAAATTCTCCCAATATCAAAACCAACTCTTACTCAACCAAAATGGTTCATAAGATTCTCCTTACCACAACCATCCTTCTCATCAGCCTAATCAATCTTTCTCCAAGAACCCTAGCAGGCACCGAAATCCTAGACACAGATGGAAACCCATTAGTAGCAGGCTCACGCTACTATATCCTCACTTCCGGCTGGGGCGCAGCAGGCCGAGGCGGCGTAACCCCAGCAATAAGATCTTCCTCTGTTGTGCCTTGCCCTAAATACGTTGCCCAAATCTCGTTTGAATGGGATAAGGGTCGCCCCGTAAGTTTCTTTCCTTCCGACCCAAATCAGAAAGAAATTACCGAAGAAACCGAAGTAAATATCTCCTTTGGTCTAGACCCATATTGCCGAAGCTTAGCGGTTTGGCAACTAAATTTTGAAGAAATTGGGGGTGGATCATCATCCATTCCTTTTATCACTACTAATGGAGTTATCGGAAATCCGGGGGCCGAAACATTCAATAATTGGTTTCAGATTGAGAAAATTGATAAATTTGGATCTTACAGGATAGTGTACTGTTTTGCAACCCCTGTTCCTTATTCTGATAAGGAAGGCAAAGAGGGGAAAAACTGTCAACAGATAGATGCTACTATACCTGGACGTAATGGTTTGAACTATTTAAGCCTCGTACCAATGGAAAATTCCCCCCCTTTCTTTGGGTTTGTTTTCAAGAAGGTTGAGGATCATGTTATTACTGCTTCTGTTTAATCTATTTCCTGTTTTGTAGTAATTAAGCTTTGCTGGTTGGCTTGCTTTGGCCTTTGGGTATATTATATATGTAATGTACCTATATGTAATATTAATATAATAATTATGATCAAGCCAACAAAATAAAACGTATTGAATTTCCAAAAAATGGTTTAAAAATTTTCTCATTATGCTTTTATGGTGAATACATCTCTGTTTGAATATATATTTATAATATTAAAATGATTATTTATATTCTTAAGTGATTATTTATAATTTTAAACAGGGTTGTCCCGTTTATTTTTGGACCCCAAAACAAAAGATAAAAAGGGTCTTTAAAAACTTAAGGCGTAAAACAACTAATATATTACACTTTTTGTTTTTTATTGTTTATATTTGAACTATTTTATATAAAAAGCACTAAGAACACATACTTCCTCCCAGGGACGAAGCCACATGGGGGCCGGCGGAGGCCCGGCCCCCTTGCCGAAAATGCAAGTTTTTGTAATTTTGACATTGGCCCCTCTCACTAATATGATATATAGTTTAAAGAGAGAAAAAATATAACAAAAATTACTATAGCTCATTGGTTAGAGTAACATCTTTGTAATCTAAGGTTAAGGAACAAATCTTCATTTAAACAATTATTTTTTATAGACAAATAGATTTATACTATAATGTCATTACTATTTATTTTTCATAATCTAATATTCATCTTTTTAGTGCGTGTTTATATTTTTCTATCTTAATTTTAATAGTGTTTTTTTGAAGAATTATTAGTCAAATATATACAGTCAAAAACACTTAATTTTTTCAAAAATAATAATTATTTAAAAGTTCAACTCTATTTAGTTAATTATAATTTTTGCAATGATTCAAGTTTATTTAAGTCTATATGATTATAATATTTTCATAGCTTAGGTGTTCGTTCGGGTAATTGTTGATTTCGGGTTAGGTGTTTCGGGTGGGCTTAAAATCGGATTTCTTGTCAATATTGTTTTTACATAATTGTAAATTTTTAAAGTCGAATCAAATCGGATTCGGTTACAATGTCGTGTAAATTTTGAGCCATCGTATCTATTTCTAACAACTATAGTTTTTATATACTAAAAAAATTTCTATTATATATCGAAAATTTGGCCCCCCGTAATTCAAAATCCTGGCTTCGCCCCTGCTTCCTCCGTTTCATAATACTTGTTAATTAGTTGCTACTGAGTGGGACATGTTGTGTAGGAAAATATTACAATGAGTAGCAACTATTATGGAACGGAGGAAGTATTACTTAGCAAAAAATGTAAGTTATATATACGCACAAATTCTAATTAATATATCACTTAATTCATGACAATATGTCTTTTGGGCTCTAAACAATTAGCTCTTGCTAATCGACGACCCTATTTTAAAATCACAAATTCTTGCTATAGAGCGTCTATAGTATAAACGGGTAAATATAAGCCGACCTATTTGTTAGATGAGTAACTGAATAGTCATACCAACCATTGAGATGGACTATTGAGAAAGCCGTCTATGTCATAAACGGTCTCTTGTGAGACCTTCTAAAAATAATAAGATGTTTTCATGTCTTACAATTACCTTTCTCGTACTCCTTTTTGTCTCTCATGGCACCACAGTCCAAATACACCAGTCATTACCGGCTTTCGCTTGCAAAAGGCATGCATATACCACATGTTGTACGTTTCCAAGCGGCTGATAAGAGGAAAATCTAAAAAATATAGCGCTAGAAGGAGGGCTTGAACCTCCGACCTTGTGGTTAACAGCCACACGCTCTAACCAACTGAGCTATTCCAGCTTTTTATTTAACAATTCCAAAATTTTTAATATAACTAATTTGTACACAGCTTTCAGGGATTATGATGAAAATATAAAAGAAAGTGAGTGTATATACTGTGCCTAAAAACCGACTAACCGGGGTAATAGAATATGGGCTTTCACTAAATAAATGAGAAGTGATAAAATAAAGAGTACTACTCAAATAAGAAGTTGGAATAGCTCAGTTGGTTAGAGCGTGTGGCTGTTAACCACAAAAAAAATAAAGAGTATATGCTCATAAAATTATAAAGTAAAAATTGTACAAATGACAAATAAATTTCTTTTTTTAAAACATCGTAATAGTTCTCCATATATATATTCATTTAAGATTTCTACTATGTACATGATTTTAATACGGTCTAAACAATTGATATAAAATATGAACAAGAGTATGGATGAGATATGTAAATTAAGTTAAAAGACACAAATTAGTTTGATTAGGAAAGAAATGTAAATTAATTGTCAAAAGAATATTATAAAATTATGAAAAAAAAAACCTTTGACAGTGGTATTGGAACTGCAAATAAAAGCAGTTTGTACAAAAATATTAGCTGATTCATAACAATAAGTTTAATCGTGCATTTTCTATATACAAGCATTAGAAAATTTGATCATTTAACCATCTAAAATCATCTGATAGATTATTTTATCAAATACCTCGATACTTTGTATATTGCATTTTGAAAGAAATAGGAGCATTTTACTACTAGCTTTGAAAAATATCCAAAATGAATTCTTTTACAATCAAGTAATAATAAGTAGAGATCATAAATAAGGTTTGCCACAAATGCCAAGACAATAAATGCATGCACTACATGGTTTTCAAATGCATGCACTACATGGTTTTCCCCGTCTTTGACCCCTCACTAATAACACCAACATTACCTTTCCAATGTATTTTTAATGAATATAACTTATCAATTCTTTTTCTTGTGCCGACCACTAAATCAGAGGATGAGGTTAATGAGAATCAAACTCAAATATCGCCTAAAAAATAATTGTATTTGACACTTTTAATACAAATATAAAATAATTGTATTTGACGCTTTCAATACAAATATAATATTAAGATATAAAAAAATAAACTAATTATTTAGCTCAGAAATAGAGAAAAATTGACAAATTTTTAAATGCCATGTAAAATTTCAAAAATTATGATATTAATCTAATAACTTCATTTGTTTAAAATACTTAACATATACTACATAATTTAACTTTAAGGCCCTTCAATTTTTTAGACCCTGTACGATTGAACATGTTGAACATGTCCAGATCTTAAATTTTAGCTAATAATAGATGATGATTCCCTAGAATCTAGCTTCTTATAGTTACAACCCACACAATAATAGAATCTATGACGAAGTCAAAAATTAGAATTTAGAAGAGTTTAGAGTGTGAAAATTCTTAAAGATCCCAACCCATATGCAATCCTCCATTACTCTTCAGTCCCTTTGAATTTCCTACACGACATCCAAAAAGCTATCGCTCGAATTCGTGAGACAGAAGAGTATTCATTCCTAGCACCAATTAGGCATAAATCAAGCCCAAAATGAAAGAAAACGAGCCAAAAAAGTTTGATCTACCGGTAGATGCAGAGCACAAAGCTACAATCTTCCCAATATTATCACTATCCAAGCCTCATATGAGAGCCTTTCATCTATCATGGCTCCAATTCTTTGCCTGTTTTGTTTCATCTTTTGCTGCTCCACCTTTACTACCCATCATCCGAGACAATCTCAATCTTACAGCAACTGATATAGGCAATGCAGGGATTGCATCAGTCTCAGGCGCAGTCGTAGCTCGTTTAGCTATGGGTACTGCCTGTGATCTAGTCGGGCCTAGAGTCGCCTCCGCATCACTCACCCTTCTTACTGCCCCAACAGTCTATCTATCGGCCATAGTGAACTCCCCTACATCGTTTTTGCTGGTTCGGTTTTTCACAGGTTTTTCTTTAGCCACTTTTGTATCAACTCAATTTTGGATGAGCTCTATGTTTTCTCCTCCGGTTGTCGGACGGGCTAATGGGGTTGCAGCTGGGTGGGGGAATCTTGGGGGTGGTGCAACACAGATGATCATGCCACTAGTATACACCATCATACTAAGAGTAGGACCCACAAACAAATATGCTGCATGGAGGGTAGCGTTTTTCATTCCTGCAGTTTTTCAGACTGTTATAGCATTTGCAGTGATGTTTTTTGGGCAAGATATGCCTGATGGAAACTTCCAGAAGCTGCACAAGTCAGGACAGAAACATAAAGATAACATATTTAAGGTTATATATCATGGACTTACTAATTATAGAGGCTGGATTACTGCACTGTGTTATGGGTACTGTTTTGGTGTGGAGTTAACTGTTGATAATATAATTTCTCAGTATTTCTATGACAGATTTGATCTTAACCTTCATACAGCAGGAATTATAGCAGCTAGTTTTGGGATGGCTAATGTCTTTGCTAGGCCAGGAGGTGGACTGCTGTCCGATTTCCTCGCGAAAAGGTTTGGCATGCAGGGAAGACTGTGGGGTTGGTGGATTATACAGAGTGTTGGAGGTTTGTTATGCATTGTTCTTGGACTGGTTAACTCTTTCTGTGGATCAGTTGCAGTGATGCTTGTGTTTTCAGTGTTTGTTCAAGCAGCTTGTGGCCTTGCCTTTGGAGTAGTTCCTTTTGTTTCAAGAAGGTAACAAATTTTCATGTATTCATAGGATCTGTTTGGCAAAGACTGTTCGCTAGAGTTGTTGGCTAGTTTGATCAGCTGGAAGTATTGACTGATTTACTATTTATTTCTGAGTCATTTGTTATCGAGATGTTTAGTTAAAATAAATTGTTAGCTATTAACTGTTTGTTAGAGAAAAAATGGGTAAAAAAAAGCTAAAAACCACCGAATTTTGGCTTAAAAGTCAGCTAGCATAAAAGTAATTTACAAAATATACTTAATTTGGCTTAAAAGTCAGCTAACAGGAAAACGTCTTAATCTTATGTTCTTGAACTCTGTTTTTTGTCATGTTTTCAGAGCTTTGGGGGTGATATCTGGTATGACAGGAGCAGGTGGAAACATTGGTGCTGTCATAACTCAATTAATTTTCTTCAAAGGATCTCAATACACTACACAAAGGGGAATTACTTACATGGGTATTATGATTATAGCATGCACTCTACCTATAGCTTTTATACACTTCCCACAATGGGGTGGAATGTTCTGTGGTCCTAAAGAAGGTTTTACAGAAGAGGACTACTATTTGGGAGAATGGGATTCAAAGGAGCAGCAAGCTGGACAACACCTCGCGAGCTTAAAATTCGCAGACAGTAGCAGGAGCGAAAGAATCAGAAAACAAGAGTCTACAAATCCCTAGAGATCGAAATGTCACTAATCAGGGATGAATCCAATATATTAGTATAGAATTGGCTGAACACACTAAATCAATTCGAATGTCGTTCTTCTATGTTTTATGTTTTACAATTCAATATCATAGGGTTACTTAAATTACCCAGACCATGGTATCGCCTGGCCTGGGCGTAGATTATGTCTAACCAGCTTCAGTCTACTCATTAGTGTGTTCAGTTTGATGAGGTACCTAAAGTTGGCCGCTTATGATCTTCATTTTATCTTAAATACCCGTGTGTATATATGACTCACTGATAAGGAAGAGATAGGAACATCCATAACTAGCTAACATCAACCTCAAAAACCCATAAATGTATTTGTAAATTAAATGTACAATCATAATTTTTGTCTAAGCTAATTAGAAGACCTTTGTTAAACTTAATATCATCTATGCAGTCAGTAATCACCAATGCAAAATGGTCTAACAGATATTTCATCTCTTTCCAGTTTCCATCCATCCCACACCTCAATTTCCTAGATCTCTCGTACAAGGTCACACTCATTCATGAATGGATCAAAGTAAAACGACTAATTAAATCTCGTGATATATCAATTCTACTTTCGCACTCTTATTAAACATACTTGAATCATACATGTTCATATTGTCAAATTCGATAATTCATACAAGAAAATGTAAAACACTTAAGTCAGATAGTTAAAGTACACACAAGCCAAATTACTCCATATACAATGCTCTTTCAATTAGATGAGCACCACCTAAGGAAAAACAAAAGGATGAGCATGAGAGAGTACGTAACATATTATAAAACAACAACCATCGACTTATAAGTTTCTGGCTGTTGCCTCATAATATATTTTATACTCTACCAGAGCATGTAAACTATCAACAATTTACAAGTACTATAGAAAACAAATCTAAACTTTAAAAACAAGAAACTAAAACAACCCTAAAACTTCAATACCCTCGCTGGCAAACTTTCTCATGAGACTTTTGCAATCTAGGAACTTGTCTATTACTCTCCCTTAAACAATAATCTATGCTTTGAGGAACCAAAGGAGCTTCAATTCTTCCATAGGAGTTACTACACAAAGCTTGTTGAAGGCCTCGATTCGAAGGCAAGGGCTTCATTTGAATGTTAATAAGATCAACACCATGGCAAGGAATATCATTGCTACAAGCAAGATGAATAGGTTGAGCAGAATAAGTTCCTACTATATTACTGTACTGGACGTTAGAAATTGCTACTGCCCCTGTCTCATTCTTGCAATGAAAATTGTTTGCACAGTAGTATTGGTCAATTACTATTGGAACTTTAACATCACTCACTTGTATGTTGGAAAATGTTATGTTTTTCACTGATCCAATACCACCCTGAAAATATAAGTTACCAATACTTAGATGCAACATATTATTCATATATATTTAAGTCCGGCCCTAGAGCTATGCTTTCTCCGTCCTTCATAAGTAGCATCGGTTGTCTAAGTACACACTTTTTGATAGATTAATATAATTAAAAAGAACCGAGAAAGTATATTCAATTAATTGTAGAATTTTGATAACTAACTAGAGTAACTCCTATATATGCTTGTAGTCAAAAGAAAATAATAGAGAATCAGTAAATACGGTTACTTTCTATCAATACGAACACATATATTTTTAGGATTTGGTGGCTTTACATTTTAATAAAAATAAGTTAAAATACGAAGAATTAAGGATATGCAGAAGTAAGATAAATGTAAATTGTTTGTTGTTAATTGTTATTACCTTCGAACAATCGAACATATATAATCTTAAAATGTCAAATTCTTGGTAAAGTTGCAAAAATTTTTATAAAATACCTTAATTTTCACATAAAATAATTTTAATAAATATTTAAAATTGCAAAACCTCTATCAATGATGTATTCATCAACATGCTTAAACTTGTTGTAATCCAGTATAAAACGAGGGCTTAATATGAATCAGCAAAAGTGAAGTTAATGACTTACTGGCCATGTTTTGATCCGAGCTCCAAATAAAGTATTTTGCATGATGATATCCTCTACAACAATATCTGAAACACAAGCGATACTTCGATCCTTTCCTAAGCCTCCCAAACTACAAGAAATCATGTATGGAAAAAGTCAGCATATTTACAAGTACTTCTCAATCTCATTAAATTTATTATATTTACATTTTTAACGTGAGAAGTTTTTTGTAACAAATGTAGCCAATTCAATTAGACGGAATAAGTATAATATTAAGATTAGTCTTTTAAAGTTATAGTGGAAGAAAATCAAATTTTGTCTTAGTAGGAGAGCTAGTATCACTTCTCAGAAAAAGTTGAATTCGATCCCTACTTAGCGCTTCTCCTTCTCTCATCCTACCCTGTATAAGAAAATGTTATAGGGCAGAGGGTGTAAAATATAATTAGTTACCTTATACCATGACCAGGACCGCAATTTACATGGTGTACATGAATGTTGGAGCAACCAGTTTGAATGGATACACAGTCATCTCCTGCTCAGTAAATAAATAAACCTTATTATTATAATCACCAAAATCCCAAAGGCTTACCATAGCTCATAAAAACTGCTCCATGACATGGGCATCATCATACACTAGTAGTAATAAGAGTACTTTTTAAATGGTTGGAATAACATAGGTTGCATAGACTAATTATATACGTACATAAAAAGGGAGGAGACTAGATGGTGATGGAATATAACAAGATATTTGGTAATTGATTGTTCGCGATTAGTTGTTTCATTTGGCTTGTTTAACCTGTTGTTAGCATTGATTTTTTATTAGTGGTTGAATAATAGTATAAGTTAGTTGTAAAGGATATATTTATTAAAAATTAATTGTTAGTCGTTAACTATATCTATTATCTATTATCTGAGAAGAAATGTATTAAAAAGCTAAAAAGAATAAGTTACCCAAAGCAAAAGCAATTTTTTGATTTTGAACTAAAATTCATTTACTAAATATATTGTTTAGCTATCTAACGAAGTAACAAGTCAAAAGTCAACAAAAAAGCTGGTTAAAAAGTAATATGTCACAAGTCTACTTACTAGGTATGATACAGAAACAGAAACTATAGTTAAATATGCAGATTGACATTAAGAAAGAAGTTAAATTTAAGGTATCAGTCTCAGGATTCAGGAACCCATATATAATTTACAGTAGAATAGAATATTTTAGTTTTACAATGCAAGTTACTAGTTAGTGGAGGAAAACTCATAGTGGCTGGACCTGTTAGTTGAGGGTTCCTTTTCAGCGCCAACTTTTTAAAAGTTAGTTTAAATTGACCGTTAATTACGACCGTTAACCGTTTCCAAGAAGGTTCAAATTCAGTTGCTTTATATGGTGGAACCTAACAAATACTTTATACATCATATAAGTACAAATAAATATTTTAGTACTTCTATTCTTTTTCTTGAAAGAAGATTATCCTTTATCTTTTTTCTTATATTTACGGTGAGTTTAATAGATAAAGTCTTGTGAAAATAAAAGATTAAATCACCATATTCAGTTTTATATGATTTCTTGACATCTTGTTATTACTTGAATGTATCTAAGAAGTCGATATAGGCTAAACATTACATAAAAATAATAATAATAAGCAGAAGTAATTTAATGAAATAATATAATGTTACTATATTTCATTATTCTTGTTTGGTCTAGCTAAAAAGGTGAAACAATATTGCTCACTTCATCCCAAAGAGAAGGAAGCTCTGTTTACTTCCTATAGAATTTAGAAAATGGGCCTGGACAACCCAAAAAAGGAGGAGAAGAAGTAGTCCACTCATAAACCCAAAGAAGGTTCACTACTAAAACCAATTGGTAATAGTAGAAGTTACTCCTTGAGTATATAAAGTGACGCATACTCTTCTCTTTCTCCGATGTGGGACAACTCACATACGAGTAACACATGGGCACTTCAACACTTCCACTAAAAAAAGAAATAACCTTCTGTCAACTTTAATTTTCAACTAAATTAGATTTTTTAATTTGATAATCCGAGTCATGATCTAGGGAGGCCCACGGACTAAATCATATGAAATTCATAAAACAAATAATTTATTTTTGACATAAAACAATTTAAATAAGATTGCACTTACCACAACCAATGGTGGAATGATGAATTTCAACATCTCGACTGTTTTGAAGATGAATTCCATCAGTGTTAGGACTATCTTCTGGAGATGAAATGGTTATGTTATGCACTTGAACTCCTACTGAATCATCAAATTTCAGATGAACAAGAGGACTATTTCTTATAGTTATATCACGAACTGTTAAGCTGTTGCTGGAGTAGAATCGTATTGCCTGCATGGAATAAATCTTTAGGCTACTAGGAAGCAAATATAACTGTTGTTTTATAGTGCAACACAAGAATTAGTAACAAGAAAACAAAAAATTCATAAATTAATCGCAATCTCTCTTACCCGGACATTTCTAATAAGGGTGTTATAGTATATAATACGTCCTGGGACCTCAACCAAAAGCTTAAGCCGATAGTTGAGGACTCAGGATATGTTATACACTCTAACAAAGGGTACGTGTCCGAGTGTGCAACTCAATTAAATTTGTGGGAAAATATGATGTTTTTAGTCCAAAATAGTATATTTAAGAATCGTACTTATGTCCAAGTGTCAAGAATTTCACACGACTAGCTGAGGTAATATGACGAGTCCGAGTAACAAAGATAACAATAGTATTACGAGGGCATAGACAACTTACTGTTGGTTTCATGCTTGGAACTTGTACATGTTGACGATATGTCTTCTACAAAGCAACCATGCAAATAGAAAATTTAAACAAAATGGAAATATAACATTTTTATTCTAATTCAAAAAAAATTAATGATTAAGTTTAAATTTATCAAATATACACATTATCTCCTTATATTATCAGCTTATTATTATTATTCAGGTGGCACCTTAAAATGATAACTACAATGAAAAATATAGTTAAGAATGAAATGTAAAAGCATGAGAAAGAAAATAAACATAATAAATTCATAGAATTGTATAGTAGTTAAATAAGTACTTATTTTGCTAGGAGAATCTAGGCTTGGATTAGTGTGGATCATTTGATTAAAAAGCCTATTACTAATATAAAAGTGCGTAACAAATAATTTTGAAAATGACAATTGAATTAGCTCTATACACATGTAGAATTTAGCACTTAGTCCACTTCATATTAGTTAATATTCTAGATTCGCCCTTGTATTTTGGGATATCAAGACTGAAGAGTAGTATAGGCTATACATGCAGCATGCAACATCCAACTGACCTTATTTGTAGTAGGCTGAGAAGAAATCCACCACTCAGAACCTTGGCCATCAACAACTCCACTCCCTTGAATGGTGAAGTTTTGCACCCATTTGAAATTTATCCATTGAAATAAACCAGATTTAGGCCAACAGCTTACTTTTGAAGGAGCCAATACTGTTCCATCTATCTGTTATCATCAAATTTATTTTCAATAGCTTATATCAAAAAAAGTTAAAAATTCTAAAGAAGATATTAAGTTAATTAAAAATAACCCCGCTTTCATAAATTTTATGACTTGCTACTACCATTTTAGAAAACATTACTACCTCTGTCCCTATGAATTAGCACCTTTTGCTTTTTGTTGTATTTTTTAACTTGCTTTTTGTCCAATAATAAGACAAAATACACGCAGATGGTAGAACGGAGTGGTTAAGATGAAGAGAGAATAAATTTGTGGATGAGAATAAAAAAAAGGGTGAGAGCATTGCTAAAGAAGGAAAGGGTGAAAATTGAGTGGGAGAAAGATACTAATTCATAGGTGGAGGGAGTATATTATATAACACCAATTCCTCATTATTTTTCTAGTATTTCAGGATGTAGTGAAGAATTAAGGCAAACCTGAAGAACAAGTTGTGGCAGACAAGGACCTTGGAGGGTTATAGGTTTAATTAAGAACTTATAACCTGAAGGGATTTCCACTGTTGCACCTTCTACTTTGCATGCAGCTTTCCATGCTTCTAACAACGCCTATTATAAAAAAAATTTAACTCCAATATATGATATAAAAGCATCTCCTATATTATCTTGGACAATATTACAACATTTCACCTAAGCGCGCGGGATTTAAAGGGCTGGAACTTATTCTCGTAAACACAAAAAGAATTTTACGTTTAACAAAAGATAGACAACATCATTCTGGTAACTTCACGTAAATAAAAAAGGTACGTTGAACAACATTGGATGCGAAAAAAGAAGTAATTTACCTCTGAATCATCGGTAGCTCCATCACCTTTGGCCCCAAAGGAGAGAACATTTGATATTTTTGGGTAAGTAGGAGGAGGAACCAAGGGTTCATCAGCTGGAGTTGGATAATGATATCCTGATTTACCTTTACCTTTGCTATGTTTGTGTTTTTGATGTTTATGAGTATGACTTAAAACACTACTCTTTCTAGCATCAATAGAGCTAACCAAATAAGAAACATGAAAACTTGCTAAAAAGATCGAAAGATAGAGAATGGATATCTTCATTCTTTAGATTTTCTTGTTTAAGCTTTAGAAATGTTTTGCTCTAGAATAAATGGTGGTTCAAAACGGTTTATATGGTGTCCTAAATTAGTACAAAAGCAGTAATAACTTAATTAACTTTTATAAACTATAAACTTAAAGTAGATAAGGATTATATAAAATAATATGTAATTATTTAGCATAAATATATATATACACTTCTCATTAGCTTTAAGTTAAGAAAAAGTCTTGTATTCACTTGGTCTACACTATTTTATTAATAAATGGATATTTGACAATAAATGGAGAGATACAGTAAATTGTATAGATGATATCTTAAGTGTTAAAATGTATGGATGAGATTAAAAAAAAACGGTGGGTCATTGTCTAAAAATATAATTGATGTAAAATGAGTAGGATGACTTAAATAACAAATGGTGGCGGAATGAAGTATGTATTTAGTGAGTTGGTAGGTTCCCTTGTTGGAAATTATGTTAAAACATAATACAGTACTCCATATGATGGGCAAATGAATAAAAAAGAAGGAAGTGGAATGTTGGGTGCTTGAATTGGTTAACTTTATTAATGAGCCAGGATAAACACATGTAAACTAGGATAAAGGTGCTTTTTTTTGTATGAATTATGATTGGATACAGACTAATTAATGAAGTAAAACAGCTCTTGAAGCCTAGCTAAGACAAAAATTATTGAATGATTGAGCAATCACTTACAAGTAAACCAGGAAAACAAATGAATTGGGTAGAGTTTGGATTAAGTCTTATTTTAAATCTACTTTAAATTTTGTTCAACTCAAATTGCGTTTAGGCTAAGTCAAATTAGCTATGGATGTATATCTATCTTAGAATAGTTCTGTTAGGCTTCACAATTCGTCACATAATTACCCGATGGGCTAACTCATGGTTGTGGGCTCGGGCCACAAACCCATGAGTAATGAGCATTAACTTGCATAAACACTTAATGAGTTTCACTCTTACCAAAACTATTAGGAAAATTACACACCAACCATTAGATGCAAGTCTACAAACTAATATTTTAATGACGTGATATCTTCCTCACATGTGAAGTATTTTCAACTCTCCCACTTACATGTAAGCCACATCATATCCAAGAACCAACTCTCCCACTCACATGTAAGCCACATAATTATCCGATATCAGGTTAGGCCCACATTCATCACATAATCACCCGTCAGTCCACTCGTGTGAACACACCCACGGGGCACCCATGGCCTCAGGCCCACAAACCCATGAGCAATGAGCGTTAGACTTGCATACACAATTGATTAGGTTCACTCTTTGCCAAAACCATATGGCCTCGGTCCCACAAACCCACACAGGATATCTCAAGTATAAAATGGTATTATATAATATGGATCAAGAATATTGATCAGCACAATCTTTTAATACATGATTTCCAAGAGCTTCAAACATACCCCTTAGTTCAAATTAGTTTACAAGCTAAATTAGAAACTCTTATACCCAATCACTTTTTAGAAATTATGTGTGTTAGTTGTTATCTCCATATAAATAACCTAAATGTTCTAAATATTTTCAATTATTGGTAATTAATTACTTAATAAAGTAAGGACTTTTAAACCTTTTCTGGTTCAATTTAGTTCACATTTTCGATCCAGTTTACAATTCAAGTCGGATTAATTGTAGGTTTAACCGTTTAGATGAGCATATGATTTTTTGTTTGAGGGCCTTGAAGATGTGCTCATTTTTAACAATAACAAAAGGATGTGATGCCCTTATTAGAGAGGAACCTAAGCACAAAGAAAAATGAAGAGCAATAACAGAGGTGAGCACTTGTTTGTGAGGAATGAGGATGCCCTTAATTTGAGGACCTTCATAAGAGAATAATCTCTTCAAAACAATTAGGTGACTCGCACGTTAATAAACAGAGCCTTTAATTAGTAGGGTTGTAGTAAAAGAGAAAGTGAAGGAGTTTTAATGAATTATGATGCCTGAAAAATTAGGCCTTACTTTATATTTGCAATTGCACGCCGTACGTGGGGCCGTTGTGAAAATGGGACGGTGTGGCTGCTGAATGCTGATTATACGTGCAATGTCATAATTTAAATTGTTTATACCATCAGGATAAAGTGGAAGTTCTCGTTATAGCTTTTTTTTTTGAGTTGTTCTCGTTATAGCTTTTACTTGATGTTATGTTTTTGTTGGTAAAAACTATTGAATTCTATGTTTGAATAAAAGAAAATATAAAAAAAATAAAGAGAAGGAAAATAAAGAAATTGTATTTTTAGAAAAAGAGAATTAGATAGAAAAAATCCGGTCAATATAAGATTTAGAAAGAAAACACATCAATCTCTTCTCTTCTTCCTTCCTCCCAATGTATAGTTCAGATTTTTCCTATTTTCTTTAACGCTCGAGTAATTATCTAATCTAACGACTCAGATTGTTTAACAAAGTTAAATAATAAAAAAGGTTTTGGGATTTTGGTATTTTTGATGCTACAATGAATTTCAAATTTTAAACATAGGTAAAATAGAAAAAAAATGACGAAGTTACTCAATCCAATAACTCAAAATAAAGCATAAAACATATATAATTGTCTAGACTATTTATTTTTTATTAAAAAATTAAACTAGTATCATATTTAAGGAATGACTTGCTCTGCATTACAAAAGGTCTCATGGAGAAATGAGCCTTATTATAACAAAAATCTCTTTTATAGTGAATAAATATTTTTTGTATGATTGATCTAAGCTAGGGATTAGGACATATTCTTATGATCATAACATTACTACTTTTTCGGTTTCTTTATACATGCAACACTTTCAGTTTCATACTATTCGTAAATATTGCTTGACCTAAACTCAATGGTAAAATACTTCATTTTTCGTATCTTTAGTTATGGGTTCAAGTTCTAGGTCTACTACCCAATAACGTCTACTCAGACTTGCTAACCAATGCCTAATTGTAATTTCTAATTACATTTTGGACATCCAAATATTTTATTTTTAATTTAAAATATACAAATTATAGACAATTATATACAGTACTTAATTTGATAGATTTCAAACTCAAAAAAAATTGCAAAGCATATATTGAAATTGTATCATGAAAGAACTGCTAGAAAATGGTTATAAAAACAATATATGAACATTTAGGGTCAATCTAATTACTTAAATTGATCTGTAATGGTAGTTATAATTTCCACTTTAGTCATTTAGAGACAACAAAATGAGTAGATGCTGATCATCAAGACAGTGAACGCTTTGTTGTTATGCTAGGACATGTGAACCTATCAATTACTCGACACATTTTTGGTACTAAATTGAAGGTTTTGCAGGCAGTATTTTAACGTCCGAAAATCAGCTAAGGTAGTGTTTGGCAACATAAAATTCATTTGAAAATAGGGAATTTGATTTTGATATTCACATTCAAGAATTGTAAATGACACCTAAATGCTTGGAATTTGCAAATTTTGATACTTGACCAAATTTTACATTGTTATTGAAAGTCTATGGAATTGAGCCAATTCCAAATTTCAAATGCAAGATTTGCCAAACATTGTATTTGACCCAATTCAACATTTGGAAATGAATTCCAAATTGCCAAACATACCATAAAGGAATTTATCAACTTGATTCATACAAAATCATTCAATCAGCAAACTGGTAGGAGGTACCTAACAGTAAATCAGCTAACCGATCAACTGATTTTTTTTAATCCAAAGGTATCAGATTTAGATAACACTTTTATCCCTTACGTCTATCTAACCTCGTCCGATGCACTAGTGAATATTCACACCCGAAAACGCAATTCTCCCTCTGCGAATCAGCATCATTGTTCATTTTAGTTTGTTTCATTCAATTTGCATCATTTTCGTTTTTGGCATGGTGTCACTCCCTTTCTTTAACGTCATTCAAAAACTTATTCTCCCTCTCTATCTTAACTATTCATTTCTGCCATCCATTTGTGTTTTGTCTTATTCACCAACCCACTACCCATTTTCATTAAAGATACAACAAAAAGTTTTGGGTGAAAATTTATAGCTAGGGACATAGGGAATATTTCCTATCAAAGATAACACATCGACAATACTACCTACGAGATTATGACGTTCTAACCTTATTATGTAGTCGGGTACCTAAAAGGAGAAGCATACGAAATGATGATGGATAAGACGACACATAATCTAGCATATGAGGTGCCCTTGTGAATTGTGAGACGCACATGTATACCACATCGTTGAATACAATCCACAATCAAACGTAAAATTTCCTTAACTGCCAAGCAAGAAAGAAACAAAACAGAGGGTACATGCATCAACTTTGCCTAGACGTTATAACCAACTGAGACCCCAAAGTCAGTCACAACTTCAGATTTCCTGGGTTTTACATTGACAAAAAGCCCACACAGTTATAACCACATAACAGAAACTAAAGCTAAATGTACAGCAACTTAATCATCCTTTTACCTAGTCTCCAGCAATATGCAAACCTAAATTTTGGTTTGAAACCTTCCACTTAAATGACACTGATTTGATCCAAAATACCAAAAGGCCAAACATGGGATTCTCTCCTGCTCGAATCATCTTTTGCTCACTTTTCTGTTCATTACTTCTTTCACCAATTTTCCTTATAAGACCTTCTTTTTCTGATCCAAGAGTGTCTGAAGCAGGCTTTATATGCTCCAAAAACAAAGCTCCATCGACTCAGCGACAAACTTTTGTATCCAACTTCATTGGAGCACTTGATTCTCTAATTCCTCATATTGCATCAAGGGGTTATGGATCCACTATCACAGGCAAGGGTAATCTCTCAGTCTATGCCTTTGCTGAGTGTATGAAGGATGTAATGAGATCTGATTGTAGCATCTGCTTCGCTCAAATAAAGACCCGAATCCATAAATGCCTTCCTTATGAAAGATTGACACGTGGTGGGCGGGTTTTCTTTGATGGATGCTACTTGAGGTATGATGATCATGATTTTAAGGAAGAGACATTTAGCAAAGAGGACAAAGCAGTTTGTGGGTCTAAGAGATTCAGTGGAAATCAGACCATTTTTAAGGAGAATGTGATTGATTTGGTAAAGAATATAAGTTCTCGAGGGGTAAAAAATGGTGGGTTCTACTTTAGTTCATTGAGGAGAAATAACGTCACAGTATATGGATTGGTTCAGTGTTGGGAGTTTGTAAATTATAGTGCTTGTAGGATTTGTTTGACCAATGCAATTTCCAGAATAACTTTGTGCCCTCCAGCAACTGAAGGCAGGGCATTGAATTCTGGTTGTTATTTGAGGTATTCAACTTACAAGTTCTACAACAATTCCGGCCACCCTCCAACAATAAGCCATGGTTTGTTTTTCTAATTCAGTGGATTTCCTAATCCAAATTTTACTCCCTAGATCCCTTAGCTGGTTCCTAGTGTGAATATATCACTGGTCATACGGGGAAAAAGTTGCACAAAAACAACAACGGGAAAAAAAAGTAAAACTTCTAAGAGATAGTAACTCGTCAATTGTCAATGGTGGAAGAGCAAGGGAAAAAAGCAAAGCTATAAAAATGAAATCCTTCCAATCAATATTATAGAACATAAGAGTTAATAATATCTTATGGACGTGAACAATTACGTGAATTTTATTTCTTGTTATTCATTAAAATTGGTTTCAAGGAAAGAAAGAACCTGAATGTTTTGAGACCATTATTATTCTTCTATACTGCAGTAATAATTTGTGTATTTTCAACAGGAGCTAGCAGCTTAGCAATAGTCCTTGCTGTAACCCTATCAGCTCTGGCTTCTGCATTTCTTCTTGCAGCTTTTTTCACTGTAGGAAGAGATAGACTTATTATAAAGAAACGAGGTAACAACCAAACATCTAAATTCTTATTAATTAGAAAATTTTACTTAAATTTAGCACAGAAGTAATCTTGTCTAGCAGAAGAGAAGAAAGTCAAGAAACTAGGCAACCTGAACATTTCCAAACTCAATTATTCCTATGAAACTCTTGAAGATGCGACAAATTACTTTCATGATTCCAACAAATTAGGTCAAGGAGGTTCCGGTTCGGTTTATAAAGTACACTATGCACTTCTCTACTTATACAGCTAGCTCTTGTAATTTTAGACCATGATTTTTAACTCGACACTTAATTTCAGGGGACAATGCCTGATGGAACAATTGTTGCAGTCAAGAGGCTTTTCTTCAATACAAGGCAATGGGCAGACCATTTCTTCAATGAAGTCGATTTAATAAGCAGCATTCAGCACAAAAACCTTGTGAAGCTTTTGGGTTGTAGTGTTACAGGCCCTGAAAGCCTTCTTGTCTACGAATTTTTACCCAATCATAGCCTTGACTGTCACCTCTTTGGTAAGCTTTTCCAGGATTTCAGACTGTTAAATTTGCAGAATATCTCCTAGTAATGTTAGGATTATGTATCATATTCCCTTGGGTTTTTAATTTTCCAGGGAAAAAGGGTCTTCGGCCACTAAGCTGGGATAATAGGTACAGAATCATACTGGGAATAGCTGAGGGATTAGCTTATCTACATGAAGAAGCGAAACCAAGGATCATCCACAGGGACATAAAATTGAGCAACATTATGCTAGACCATGACATGAAACCTAAGATTGCTGATTTTGGGCTTGTGCGCTTGTTTCCAGAAGATATAACACATCTTAGCACTGCTATAGCAGGGACATTGTAAGTAATTATTTGCTTTCGATAACGTTATCAAAACAGGGTGAATTTTTTAGATAATTTCTATAATTCCTTAATTAATCTTTTTATATATAAACCAGTCCTTAAGCTAGTAGCAGAAATGTCCTAAACTTGAAAATCTACCAACATTTTGAACGCAGTCAATAAGAAGTTCATTCAAGTAAATCACACTTCATAGCATTACATTTATTAGAGTTGCATCAAATTATCGACAAATTTAAAAACCAAGTAAATGAGTAACCCTTGTGTTTATTTCAAAAACTAGACAAACACGTTTAAAGCAGAAAGGAGCAAAGGAGTAGTATCAGCTGAGAAAACCTAGTTGTGTTTATATGCAGAGGCTACATGGCACCTGAGTACTTTGTCCACGGCATATTGACAGAGAAGGCTGATGTTTACGGTTTTGGTGTTGTCGTAATAGAAGTAATCACTGGAAGGAAGAACAACGCTACATCATTTTCACAAGATTACATGTGTATGCCACATATGGTAATCCCTTCTAACTCAAAGATTCAAACAGTAGCAACTAGCAAGTAAACTTTCCTATTAACTGTCACACCTAAATTAATTTTAAAACATTCAGATATGGAGGTTAAATGCAAAGGGAAGACTAGATCAAGCAATTGACACCACATTGGAGGGAAATTTTCCCAGCACTGAGGCACCTCGGGTACTTCAGATAGGGCTGCTCTGTGTTCAAGCCAATGCAAAAGCTAGGCCATCAATGTCTCTTGTGGTGAATATGCTAAATGATAAAGATTATAAAATTCCAGAACCAACACAACCCCCATTTCTTAATTCTAGCAGTACAGGAATTAGAATTACCAGGGATATACAGGAGAGTACTGAATCTGCTGCAGCTGTTCAGTCTGATTCATTAGGAGATAGCACTACGATAGCCCTAACGGATTCATGAACTATGGATTCAATCAGCCTATGTATATCTGAAAATTTTCTAACTTGAAACTCAATCATCTGGATAGCATCAAACAGGAATATGGATCAAACCTTACATGTAAAAGATCGTTTTCTACAATCTTAAGCATCTACATTAAACAGGAATGTGGATCAACTATTACAGTTAATTTTCATGTAAATTAACTAGCACAAGTGCTTAGTCGCCATCACAAGCTTAGCTTTTCACAAAGAGTTATCTAAGCAGCTATAGTCTTGCACAGAACAATAGTTTTAATTCTGCTGGCATTTTCCTTGTTCTGCTAAATTTTCTGTTAATCTAACGCTCTTTTCCTTAGGGGGGTGTTTGGCATGTAGGAATGGGAATTAAGAGACTATAATTGAGAATTGGAATGAGATTTTAATTGAGACTTTAAAAATAAATGCCCCATGTCCTTATTTGGCAAATGATTAAAATAGATAAGAAATAGGATAAAAACGACTTTTTATATCTTATCCAGGTCTCAACTCTAAAAACCACCTTCCCCCAAGACTTTTTTAGTAGGACTTTCCCCTTCCCTAGTCTCAACCCCCAATTTTTATCAGTCCCATCCCCCTCAAATAAACAAGGAACTATCTATAATCTTAGCCCAAAATCCCAATCCCCAACCTCAATTCCCTCTTGTCAAACACCCTAGGTTACAAATCTCAAAAAATCCAAATACACCAATCAAAAAGAATAACATTCATTTGGGCAATTGATACTCGAGCATAAAAGAATATAGTATAACTTTCAGAAGTTAAGAGTTTCAACTTTTATCTTCTCTTTTTTTCTCAGATTTACCAACCTCACAGTTCTGAACATATTATACACATCACAATCCTATAAACCAAGTTTCAAACCACACAGAAACTCATTGACAAGCAAATATGCTATAATTAAAAAGGAAACCATGATAACATCAGTTACGTCATTATCTGGAAATACAAATATTAAAACTTCATAATCATACTCCATATGAAATTTCTTGTGCTATTTCATCTATCGCTATAGGAAAATGTAGTGCTTGACCTCTTCAACTTACCAATACATCAATTTAAGTCAGTTCACTACTTATTCTCTAACATTTTCACTTCTAATACTGTAGAGAACTGAAGATCAGTTCAACACTGTTTAGCACAAATAAGTTTAGTTCAAAGCTGTCTAGTTCAGTTCAATTCTAAAATGTCCAATTTAGTTCTGTCAAAGATATCAGAGCGCTTAGTGTGTCTTCTAATTTCTTCACTCACAGGATTATTATAAGTTTCTTTTACAGGATCATTATAATATTGCTTGGATCTAATTCCATGTTTTCTTTTTTGGTGTTATTTTATCTGGGTCAGCAACGGAAGAACCACCATTCTCAAATCTCAAGTCAAAAAAAAGCACAGAACATGTTAAATTAGTTGAATCTACCCTTCACACCCATCCATGACTGATAGTACTCCTATAATATATATATATATATATATATATATATATATATATATATATATATATATATATTAGGATAAGAAGGTTTTGCTAAATAAGAAAGATTTTAAAATGAGAAGGATGAGAAGGATTTTTGCTTGATTTTGTTTTGTTACTTTATATACAAAAAAGAATACTATATTATAAAATAAGAACATTCTGAAAATTTTTTTTTTTATTTTAGTGAAATTAAGGGTTTAGAGTCCTTCTTACCCTTCTCATTTTCACCCCCTTCTCATTGGATCCCTCCTATATATATATATATATATATATACTTTGTTTGCTTGGAGAGAAACTCCTTTTTCCAGGAGCACAAGATTATCTATTTTCCATTGTTTGGTTTGTGAAGAGAATAACTTTTTTGGATGGGAAAAGCTTATTGAAGAAAACATCCCAAAACAACCGATAACGAAAAATAAGTGTGAAAATTGGTTTTATTGAAATTTATGTTCTTCAGAGAAAAGCTACAGAAAAAAAAATTTCCTTCAAATCCAACACAAGCTGGGGCCCCTAATATTAAAGATGAGTGGTTGTAAAATATTAAATGTTATAGTTGCAACAACTAATAATAAAATGTATAAATCCATCTTGACTGTAAATTAAAGGAATCTTCACACTACCTTCTCTATCCAAATAAGGAAAAAGGTTTTGATGTTTAGCAATTGCTGGTGGAAAAAGGCTATAAATGACAAAGAAATAACTAAAATCCATACTAAAAGCCGAGGGATGTAGTGCAAACACAAGTTATGAATTATGATGGTTATGAACACCTTTGCTTTATTAGCAGATAACTCCAGGAAGCTTCATATAAAAGTTGTATGATCTCAACTCTCAAGCTTCTACGATGATTAAAAATGTTTTCAAGGTCAATAAAGGTTTTCGGTTTTCCATCTGAATTCACTTATTAAATACTCATTCATTTTATTTCTATTCACATTTTTTATCAGTTACATAATAAACCATTAACAAACAGACACAAAAATTCCTTACCTATTCTTTCTCCTCTATAGCTAAATTTCTCACTCCTTGTTTGTCTTTTTCATTTTGCAGAAAACGAATTCTAAGAGATAATTTATAACTATTGAGCCCCTTTTTACTCAGTTACCTTTTATTTGCTTCTTTATCCCTATCAGGTAGTAGAGATAATAATTCCATTAAAAAAAAGGATGAAATGGATGGGTACCAATACCAGTTTTGTTAGATAAACCTTAAGAGTGAGGGGAAGAGAATGAAAATGCATAAAATGAAACTTTAACCCTTATCTTAAAGCTTGTATAAATTTACTATCAAAGAAAAATACGTCAAAAAAGGGAGGACTTGGTGAATTATCGACTCACATGGACATGGAAGAAATTTTCTCCGGTTCATTAATTCTGTAGATGCTTGCGGAAGGTAAGTCCTTAACACATATACTTCAAACTTGTCCACATAAATTATAATGCATGCGTACTGCAGGAAAGAAATTTACAACTTTCAGATCATAAGAATAAATAATATTCCTTCTCTTTGTCTCAGGATTAACATATAGCAGTAGTACATAGGAAAACATTTATCTTGCTTTTCAAGTGTGCAAAATTTGACTATATAACATATCATACACAATTATAGAAGATAAATACATGGCGAAATCATGTCATGAAGAGACTAGCGCTGTAAGAAAGTAACCAAATCTGGAACTCTGAATATAGGCACAGCCGCACAGGTGCACAGTAATCAGAAAGAGAAGAGAAAAGAAGATGATTTCAAACAAAAACGATTTAATATGAAGAGGTTATCTACTGGAGAATGGTAGTTCCTCAGCAAGCTCATGGAAAATAGAAGAAAGGCACAGCTATAGAAATGAAGCAGTTTAGCCTAAATGCCTAACTATAAAGACCAAAATGTGAATAAAGTCAACAAGTCACATATAAGAACACTAATACACTATCAATGTCTTGTTTAAGATATAGACCAGAAAATAGGAAAGAAAAGTCAACTTAAGGATATATAAGACCATGATGTTACTTAGCAAAGGTCAATTATTGATTTTATTTAGTAATGGTAAACCCTCTCATGACAAACTTTATTCTTTTTCTTTATGTCAACCAGCAGATAGGAACGAAAGCATACAAAATTTATCAAATATGAAGAAAATCTCTTCTCTCATCCCTTGCCCAGAAGTTGTTTTACCTTTGGTGATTGCTATCATCTGTCTGAAAATGTCAATGGGAGACCCAAGATTACATACAGTCAAAATCATCTGTGCGAATCAAGCTCAGAAGAACTCACCTCCTTACATCAGAAATTTTGTGACAACAATGGGGAACCTCAACAATGAAGTTCGAAACTCTGGATTTGGGGAATCAGTCTCAGGCTCAACTCCCTACACCAATTACGGCCTTGCACAATGCTATGGAGACCTCTCCTCTCTCGACTGTATATTGTGTTATGCTCAAGCACGAATTGCTCTTCCTCAGTGCTTTCCCTCAACAGGGGGTCGCATATACCTGGATGGCTGCTATGCAAGAAGTGAGAACTACAACTTCTATGACGAATACCTGGGACCAGATGATACCACTTTTTGTAGCAATAAAACAACAAATGAGCCAACATTCCCTGATGCAGCTAGGAGGGCAGTTGTGAGAGCGGTAGCAAATGCACCAAATAATAAAGGTTATGCAAGAGAACAGGTGTTAGTCAAAGGGGCAAAGAATGAATCAGCCTATGTTCTGGCTAATTGCTGGGGTAGCTTAAATACCAGCTCTTGCCAATTATGCTTAAAAAATGCTTCTTCTAAAATATTGGGATGCTTACCTTCATCAGAGGGGCGAGCATTAAACACTGGATGCTTCATAAGGTATTCAAACATCAATTTCCTGAACAATAAACCAAAGAGTGGAACTTCGAAAGGTAAATTCGGTTAATAAATTTACTCTGAAATTGTAACAGCGTTAAGAAAGCAAATCAAGAATATCATTATATAAACAACTTACTCATTGCCTTGCAGTATATTAGCTTCACAAGCCATTTGCATTTTTGATTGTTCAGGTACAATCATAGTGATAGTAGTCAGTGCAATCAGCTCCATCATAGTTGTGGCAATTGGAATAGCTACTGGACTTCATTTCTGGAAGGTCAGAAGAATAAAAAAGAAACGAAGAGGTATAAATATTAAAACAACAAAAATGGAAATTGAAGATCATACTATAATTTTGTAAGTGTCCAATCTTCCTCATTGCTTGCCTACTATTCAAACAGGATCAAGTGATAATGAATCAGTACAAATCCTTTTTGACACAAGCTTGATTTTCAAGTACTCAACACTTGAGAAGGCCACAGGTTCCTTCGCAGAAGCCAATAAACTTGGACGAGGAGGATTTGGAACAGTCTATAAGGTAGTTCTACCCTAGGTTGAGGTTCATTCATACAGAGAATTTCTGAGAACAAAACCCAAGAAAACAAGAAATTTCTTCTCGAAATGTCTACAAAAATACCTTGATTGGAACAACAAAACACTTAACACACTGAATTCTAAGTTAACTTATATCATTTATCTGATAGAAATCTCTCTAGGGAGTCCTGTCTGATGGTAGAGAGGTTGCTGTGAAGAGACTCTTCTTCAATAGAAAACACAGAGCAGCAGAATTCTACAATGAAATCAACATAATCAGCGGCCTGCAGCACAAAAATCTAGTTAGATTGCTGGGCTGCAGCTGTTCAGGACCTGAAAGTCTAATCGTCTACGAGTTACTGCCCAACAAGAGTCTTGATCGTTTCATTTTTGGTAATCACTATAATTTCAGACAATTATACTGTTTCTTACGTAAATCCAGCTTTCTAACTCTTCAATGTACACAATCAGATCCCCTGTTAGGTAAAGCACTGAACTGGTGCAAAAGATACATTATAATGATTGGCACAGCTGAAGGTTTGGCATACCTTCATGAAAATACATATACAAGAATCATCCATAGAGACATAAAAGCAAGCAATATACTGTTGGATTCAAAATTTCAAGCAAAAATTGCTGATTTTGGATTAGCCAGGACTTTTCAGGAAGATAAAAGCCATATTAGTACAGCTATAGCAGGCACACTGTAAAATTCAAAGCTTCAAACCAATATAGTTTTTCTTTCATTTCCTTTCTAAGGAATTAAGCTTTAAAATGATATATAATGCATTGTTTGTTATCCATCAGGGGATACATGGCACCAGAGTATTTAATACATGGTCAGTTAACAGAGAAAGCCGATGTATACAGCTTTGGGGTGCTTTTGTTAGAGATGGTCACAGGAATACGAATAAACAAGCCAACATCTGATGACCACTCTGAAATTTTAATAGCAAGTGTGAGTTCTTATTTCTCTTTTTTGCTCAAAACTTTTAACCAAAGTCATTATTTGTGACCTAAATATTAGAACAGGCATGGAAGCATTTCCAAAGGAGAAATGTTGAAGATATTCTAGATCCAAACTTAGCACCACCAGAAGATTATAGTGAGAGCAATATCAAGAAAGAAGCCATGAGAATTGTGCATATAGGACTTCTGTGCACCCAAGAAGTACCTTCACTTCGGCCATCAATGCCAATGGTACTACAAATGCTGAAGAAAGAAGGGCAACTCCCTTCACCTTCTAGGCCACCTTTTATTGAGGAAAGGATTATGGAAATCAATGATATATGTGAAATTCCAACATACCCTATGAGAGGAGAACCTTATTCTATCTCTACTCTATCCTATAGCTCATTCTATGGAAGGTGATACTAGTGAAGCAAAAAAATGTAATGGTAGGTTACAAATGGGAAAAAAAAATTCTCGCCACAGTGAAGCAAGGTAAATGAGCAAGAAGAGTAAAAGCATGATATGATTTAATTGATAACCATAAAAGTGACAATTTAATAGCATGTCAGCTATAAGTTTGTTACTTGTAAATATCCATGAGCAATAAGAACAAAAGGAAAGTGTAAACTGTAAATATATAAAATGGAAAAATCGAAGGTATTTAGGCAACTCAGTTGTTAAGTACATCTTCTCATCTAACATCGTACAGAACAAAGTCCAATTAGTTTCGGAAACGTCAATCTCTCAATATTAGAAATTTTAGCGTCCAAAAGTCTGAACAAGACAAGCTAGTGAAGAGCAACAGGAAAGCAAGAATTAAATTACAATTCACAGTTATCACTTCTCAAGTTACAGACTCTCTTCCATTAAACATCAAATCTACAAACAGTTACAGACTCACTTAGCAAGCAGCCACCAGGTCCCCATAAGTCCACCTGCAATCTCCTAAAATTTGGCATCCGAAAGCCTAACAGCAAAAGCAAGCTGCTCCAATTCCTCCCCTGCGCCAAGATGGTACATATTGAGTGCAGCTTTGTGACCAGAAGTCTTCTTACAGACAAACAGTCATTCTTAATAACCGAAGACAAATGCAACTTTAAACAAATAGGAATTGAGGAGAATCGTAAATCTTACATAAGATGGCTCAGGTTCACAGGAAAGACGGTAGGTGAACCTAATGCACCAACCTGTCAGAAACTCCTGGATTGGATTTTTCATGTATTAGTACTCGTCTGCCAGACCATAGCCAATAGCACCATGAACAACCACATTGTCTATAATGAGTTCCTATTCCTATAAAACAAGCAATTAGTATTAGTGGTAATTGTATAGAATTATTCGTATTAGTGTAGCATTAGGGGAATTAGCCAAGTATTAGTCGTATTAATGTAGTTTAGGCATATTCGTACAATATTAATCATAATAGTGTATTGTATTAGTCGTATTAGTATTATTTTAGTTGTATTAGTTTATTATAAGTCATATTTGTATAGAATTAGTCGTATGAGTGTAGTACTAGGCGTATTAGTAAAGTATTAGTCGTATCAATATAGTATAAAGCGTGTTAGTATAATATATTAGTCGTATTAGTATAATTTTAGTCATATTTGTAGAGCCATTAGGCGAATAGTATAGTATTACTCATATTGGTATAGTTTTAGGCGTATTAGTATTATATTAGTCGTATTAGTATATTATTAGTCGTATTTACATAATAATAGCCGTAATAGTATAGTGTTAGTCGTATTAGTATTATTTTAGTCGTATTAGTTTAGCATTAGTCGTATTTGTATAGAATTAGTTGTATTAATGTAGTATTAAACATATTAGTACAATATTAGTTGTATTAAAAACACGGTAGGTGAACCTAATACGATGACTAGTGCCATGCTGTCATTAAAATGAATGATAGAAGCCTTGCACCCTGGCAAAGAAATTCACCATAAGCTACATAAATGTAACAATTTCCTCCATTTGTCAAGAACTTATTTGCCAATCAAACAGAATCATTTATTAACATAAAGTAGTGTTGCTCTACCCAAAATATTTCAAAATATGATGATTTAAAATTATTTTATACTACAACTCCTTATAAATACGTTAGATAGGAGCACTAGCTACGAAGTAGAAATTATACTCAATTCTTTTTCTTAACCTATTTTAGAACTCAAATAACCCAATCACTTGAAAATATTTGAAACGTTGTTGTAGCATTTAACATAATTTCAGTTCTGTAATCAACAAAAGTTCAAAAAAAAAAATACAAATTAAATCATGAGAAATTCCATGTGATAAGCCTGAGGTATTGGGTTTTCAACGTGGTAACCAAAACTTTTAAAAAATTCACGCGATAACAATGTGGTTTATCAAACTCTTTTTCCGTGACCTTTTACCGCATAAAACATTTGAAAACATTAATTACAAAGCTGAAACCTTGTTGTATGCCTATTTATTCGTTTCACCACTTTCACCGGATCAAATTGCATCGGTTTAATAAATTTAAACCAAAACATAAATCCTAACTTTACCATCTTTCTTCGGAATCAAATTATTTCCCCAAATTCAAACCCTAATTTTTTTCAATTATCTTCTATCAAATTATGAAACCGATGCATTTTGATCAGGTAAATGAATAAATATGTGTACATCATTAACGTTTTCTACGTAAAAAGGTTTCTACGTAAAAAGGTCATGGAGAAATAATATGCGTGGATTTTCAAAACAATTTGATTAGCACGTGAAAAACGAAATACATTGGCGTTACCGCGTGGAAATTTCACTTAAATAGTGAAAAAATGTATTTACCCGCTCCAGGAGACCGCCATGCTTTTCTAAACACGCTGTTGTCCCATACTCAGCAAATCATTCAACTGAATTTCAATTTCAGATTTCCAAATATATAATGTCAGAAAAAATGATCAATACAAAACAACAAAAATTAAGTAAAGAATTAATGAAATTGCGTACTTCATCATAACAGGAGCAATGCCATTAAAATGCCTCATTGATTCATAGGAACTTCGAACCCTAGAATTCCGGCACCGAAAATCGATTTTCCGATGAGGGAGAAAGGCGGCAAGAAAGAGTAATGGGTACTGCAATATTTTTCGCGTGTCTTTTGAGTACCTATTTTTTCGCGTGTCTTTCAAATACCTATTTTTGTACTCCATTTGGTTGCGTTATTTCCTCCGTCCCTGAAGAAGTATAAATATAAAATATAATTTTGTAATAGAATAATGAAATAGAATATTTTGTATATTTTGTAAATCTTTTATATTTTGATAGATATCACGAAAGAAATGATTTTGGTTGCCTTTTTTATTAATGATTCTTTGAAAATTAATACACCAAGTAAACTAATGTTTTAGATAACTAAATATTTACAAAATAATTACCAAAATATAAAAGATTTACAAAATATACAAAATATTCTATTTCATTATTCTATGATTTTCGCATTTATTGTAAAGACTTATTTCAGTTGTACATTAATTAGTCGCACATGACATGGTATGTAGCTCATTAACGAATACTTGTACAAATAGACTTGCAAGTTACACTCCAAAGTCCCAAGCACTACACACATTTGGAGATGGCAAAAATCTTCTACATCTTCCTCCTTTTTGTCATTCCAGCGGTAGTTTTGTTCCATATTTCAGGTTCTCTCTTTTTCCTTTTTTTTCTTGAAAATTCCCTGATATATTCTAATAAGTTGATAATTTATTAATAGCCGTTGATGGTTGGTAGTTAGTTGAAATGGCTTGTTTTTTAAAACAATAATAGATAATATGATTGTTTTCTATTGTAACAGCAAAAATTTTTAAAATTAGTTATCATCTCTTGAAATCTGTTAAAGAAACGTGGCAATAAACCATACCAAATATAAAAATGACCTCCAGTTTATTTTATTTTGATATAAAAGTCACATTTTCAACTAATATAGAGTAATTTCCAAAAAAAAAAAACTAATATAGAGTCATTTATTTATTTCCCTCAAAAAACAAGTCATTTATTTATCAAACAAGTTTCTTATTTATTTGATTAATTTTGGGGCTTTTGTGTTAAATTTATATTCCTTCTAATTCTCTATACTTGTTCACTTTCTTTGATTACGCAAATTAAAGGTATTGTAAGAACCTCTTAAAAGTGGGCAATTAGGGTATTTAAGTGATTATATTAATTGTTAAGTTGATAGTTGGTGTATTTTAAGTAGTGTAAGTGAGTGTATTTTAGTCTTTACTTAAAGTGACGAGTAAATAGAATTGAAAAGAGTATAATAAAACCTTATATTTGTACTTTTGTAGGTGGAAGTAGTTTTGGAGATGAGAAGAGTGGGATAATAAAAGATGAAGAAGCAAATGGAAGCTTATTACAAGCCTTAACGAAAGACAAGACAAAAACATTACGACTTGGTAAAGATGAAATGGAGTTAGAAACAATAGAAGATGGTGCAAATTCAGAACAAGTCAAGTGTATACCCTGTGGAGCAGCCTGTATTTCTTCTAGAAATTGCTGCAGAAATTGTTATTGTCTTATCAAGTGGGAAATTGTCATTCCCCGTTGTGTTCAAAGAAAACCTCCTCAACTTCCTAGGCTTTTCCTTTCACCCTTATGATAAAATTTGATTTTTATTATCGGTAGATTTGTTAAGCCGTTTCAGTCTATGAGAGGTCTAAATTATACTCCCTTCACCCTTTTTATTGTTCACTTTAGCTTGGACACGGATTTTAAGAAAATGGTAATTGTAGTATTTTAAGTGATTATAATAATTGTAAAGGTGGCAGTTGGGGTATTTAAGTGATTATAATAATTGAAAAGGTAGTAGGTGGGGTATTTTAAATAATATAAGTTGGGGTAATAGGGGGTATTTAGGTAAAAAAATCTTTGCCAAAAATAGAAAGTGGACAATTAGAGTGAATTGACTAAATAAGAAAAGTGGACAATAAAAAAGAATCGAAAGGAGTATAATTTAAACGTACTTAATTAATAAAAAAAATTGTAGAAGATGTTGAATATACCGTGTAAAATTAGCCTTTTATTTTTGTTTAATTATAAAACACTTTTTAATTCTGCCTATTTTTCTCATTTATTTTTTTGTTACCATATATTTTTTATTTTTAATTTGTATTTTATTTTAAATTTATAAGTCAAAATATAATTAAGTGAGATCTTGTTTGATTTGTCTCAATATAAAAATTATTAATATTAATTTTTCATAATTTTTAATTAAGTACAATTAATTAATAAAGATATTCAAAATTAAAATATTATCTCGGCAAGTGTAAAAAAAATTAAATGAGACTAATAGATTGAACAAGAGAGAGTATAATCAATTTTGAAATCTCATTGTTAAAATTCGGTATCCTATTCTAATTCTCAATTGAAAAATAACAATTCCTCCTCCTTATCTTTACGGTCCGTTTGGTAGGTGGTGATAAACGGTGATTATGAGAATGAAAAACTAGTGTAATTTTGGTTGAAAAATTCTCAATCATCTCATTTTCTTCATAAAATGCATTCCAATACATTACAATAGGGAGATGTGGTATTAGCTAGGTGGTAATGGAAATTTGTAAAAAAAAAACTTTTTTGTGATCAAAGTTTCATTACTAAGTAAATGATATAGAACTTTTAATGAAATTTTACACTATAAATCATTCCCATTAGCACCATTTAGTACCACTACTTAAACGGATCGTTAAAGAATTATTTAATTTCTCTTAAATTAATAAAGTTTTTGTCCGTATATGAAAATTGAATTTGGACAAGGTAATGATTTATGATTGTATGGTAGAGATTAAAATATGATAGAATTTACAAACCTAAGTTAGGTACGATTGACCGAGACATTTATGTTTTTATATGTATTTTGGTGGAAAAAATAAATTCACGTTGTACAAAGAAAATTGTTGATTGTGCACATGGCAAATTGGCAATACGGCAAATTCACTCCTGAACCACACATAAATACATGAATAACTCAAAAACTATTGTTCTGTAATTGGCCAAATATAAAAAATATAGAGCAAAATACAAGTTTTATTCCCAAAAGACTTCTTTGTGACATTCAAAAATGGCAAAAATCCCATTTATCTTCTTCATTATGGTCATTTCTGCAGTTGTTTTGCTCAATCAATCAGGTTCTCTCTTGTTTCTTTATAGTTTGCAAGTGGTAAATTTTTTAGACTTAGTCCACACTTTAGTATACATCAATTTAATAATAACAAGTATTTTTCAATGATTATATTTGTGAAGTAAAAGTACTTACTATTTTAATACATTTTAAGGGGTGCACGCTAAAATAGGATATACCAAATTTTTGTTTAAAATTGATTCTATTACCGAAATCTATATTTGATTGTGTTTATATTATATACATAAGTGGGTCGATCCATCGGGCCATAAAGTATAATAAAAAAATTATTTTATGAACTTTAAAAAAAAGGGTCAAATTGGGTCGGATTTAAATGGGTTTGACCCGCCCCGGCCCGTTGAACATTTGACATGACCCGCCCCGCCCCGACCTATTTAAATTTTGACCCGACCCGACCCATTGAACACCTCTAATTGAGACTATGTTGAACATAGCCTCCCCTCCGACCCCCATAGGAGGAGGAAGAATACACTTAACAATCAACATGGAAAATTTGTTAAAAATTAATTATATACCGTTGAAGTTGAAAATACTTTTTGTAGACTTGTATATAATACTTGGTGAATAATTCTACTAATACCATATGATTTTTTTCTGAAACTCTCATTGCCCCGTGAGGTATCTTACTTTTATAATGTGCATTATATGATTAATAGGAGCAGCCTTTGCTAATGAAAAGATGAGTACAGAGGATGAAAATGGAAGCTTAGTAAGGCAAGTCCTTACGGCAGAACAAGCCTTACGACACGGTCGCGAGGCGATGTTTGAGACTTCATCAGGACATCTGCAGTGCACAGAATGTGGTGGAGAATGCTCAGATTGGAATGAGTGTTGTGGACATTGTGTTTGTGTCATTGGCAGATGCTTATACCTGCCCAAGTTGAAGGCTCTTGCTATTGAAATATAATACTAAGTATTCTTCTGTTTAAAATATAACATATGCTCCATTAATAAAATCTCTTGCTGGGATTAATAAAAATAAAGACTATTTAGGAGCAGTTTGTTGTAAGTTATGGACAGCTTTAATCTGTCATAATTTTGCATTTAATAAATGCACATTTAGCAATTTCCAACTCTATGAAAGACCGTCTCTCGGTGAAACCGCCTCAAAACAAGAAATTCGTATGCTAATAATTTATATTATTGGCTATTTAACCCATGTGTAAGGTGCGTCTCATAGTAAGGCTGTCTCATACAAGAATTTGTGTTTAGTCAAATAGGAGATGTCAAGTTCTCGAGTTGGAACTCACTAGTGACTAATAAAGGGTAAGTCGAACATTCATCCTGGGTGTGTTTTGAACTAACTTCGTATATCCTAGTACCCAGAGGTAGGGCTGAACAAGGTCCAGTCTGGTCTGATTTGACACAAAAATCAGACCAGACCAGAAATTCCGATCTGAAAATTTTTCAGACCAGACCGTTCTACAACAGTCTGATCCACGGTTTTTTTCTTATAATAACAACAAATTCAAAAAAATCAAACCCTAACCAGAGGCAAGAACCTATGTATATAATCTACCTTCACATTACAGGTAAAACCTACTTAATCACAACCTTTGAGACCAAATATACGATTCTGAAAGCTATTAGTCTAGTAAGGAACTAGTCCATCTTAAACACCGATGCTGCTCTACGTATTCCAACTCGAGTTCATATTCATCGGTTTGGAGATCCCCTTCCAACCTTAAGGAGGGAAGCGTAAAGAAGCTCGTTCCATAAGTCGGGTACTCCAGGCAAGCACCAATGACTACAGTCTTGATAATGCTCAGCCTCAGTTAGCTCTTTTTCACTGTCGTATATACTTCTGTAAATTGATGGGTGTCCATCTTTTCTGTAATCTGTCAACCTGCTTATGTTTAAGTACGTCACAGGGGTCTTCATTTTCCCTAGAACTTGTTCGAGAGCTCTCATTTTTGATGGGTATCTAGGTAAGTAAGTCTCATTGAAGATTGGCTCGGTTTCTTTATGGCATTGTCCTCCTGAATTCCATTGACCTCCTCTGCATCAAACACTCATTTAACATCAATTTTGATTCTTCAAACAAAAATGACACTTTGTTTATCAATTGTTCGATGATGCAAAAAAGTAAATGATACGTTATTACTAAACAGCAGGTCCTTAACGTCCAAAGTCAACGACAGTAAAAAAAGTCAACAAAAGTCAACCCAATCGCCTGTTAGTAAGAGGGGGCGATTACTTGACTGACCTTTTATGACACAGTTTAAGTAATCGCCTGATGGGTTTAATCAGATGTTCAAACCAAAAAAAGGCGTTCAGTATCAGATGAAACAAGAGTACAGCATTAGCCTGTTAATATGCTAACCTGAAATGGGTGCCAGAATATCCTCTAAAAAATACTAGAGTTCTGTTGTAATCAATATGCCTGTCAACCCATCTGCCCCAAGTAGTGAGGGCCTTCCTGTAAGCCTTAAGAGCCTTAAGCCGAGGGTGAACATGATCGCCTTCTTGATAATATTCCTCCCTGAAAAATGGGGTAATCCAAAAATAGTTCGCATCATTATAGTCATAAAGATATCATCATCATCGTCATTATCATCATCGACACAATATCCCGCTCGAAAACAGGATCTGGGTGAAGGAAGATGACAGACAATCCATACTCGTACCCCTTGGAAGAGAGGGTCAGAGGAACGCGGTCAATTTCATAATGTGAAATTCCATTAATAGATAGTATACAAATTCATAATGTGAAATAGCAAACTCACCCTCTAGAAGTTTTCTCATGAGTCCACCAATGACCGGTATTAAAGACTAAAATATGAGCATCATAATACATGTTGGTTGTTTGGTCCATTAAATCAAGCCTTAATGTAGCTAATGATCTATTTTTATCCTGAAAAAAGGATTCCCTGACCAAAAATGGAGCTCTAACATAATCAATGGTACAGTTGTAATCCTGCATACAAAAAAAACAGCACCAACTTTCATAAACTCAAGAGAAGAAAGGAGAAGGTTGAGAAACTCTATAATATGAAAAGATCCAACAATCTTGCCTCGAATCGGAAGGCGTAGAAGCCTTCCTTTTTGAATTCTCTCTTCCCAGATACCTCGTACACCCTCGTCTTGTCCTTGATACTATTCCAAAGAATGCAAACAAGAGACTCCCACATGTTTCGATTCAACGAATCCCCAATAAAAACTAGCTTCCTCCCTCTCATTCTCTCCAAGAAATCAGTGGCATTGATTCTAACATTTGAGATAGTAAATCAATCAATCACCAAGGCTATGAACATTGATAATACACAACATTATGTTACTTGTTGTCTATGAAAAAGTGAAATCATCCTCAAATAAATCCTCACAAGAATCGTGCAATTAGATTGGCACAAAAGCTTCAAAAATTCTAAAAAGTGACTTCATTATTCCTTATAAACAATTGTGATAGAGTATATAACATATCTTGGGCTAGAACTATGAGCTTATGAGCTCTTCATTTGAAAGCTCGAATGTTTCATTCAGGGGCAGAGCAAACATTAACAAATTCTTTGAAGGCTTGGTGCAAGTGGTGGAATTTCAAAATTAACGATATTTTCATTGTTGAGTCAAGCCCGAAATCTCATTGTGATGGAGGCGAGTTCGATCACCTCGTCGCGTACGCGTTGGCTTGCACGTTTGAGAACGAGGTAGCAAGTGCGAGGAGGTACGAGGGCTTGCGTTTCGGGTCCGTTTCGGGTCCATCAATGAAGTGATGGATGTTGATGATGGTTCGTGGGGTCTTGGTGAAGCCAAGACACGAAGAAGAAATGCCATTGAAGATGCTCGACCAAGTCGAGCTGAAGAGAAGCAGTCAAGCAGCAAGTCGAGCAAGACAGCTCGACCATTCCAGTAGCATCAGGTTGAGTCGCTCGACCAGGTCGAGCCTGGGCGCTCGGTCGAGCGAAGAAGCAGACTCCCAGTTCGCGAGTTTCTGTTTTAAAGCCGGTTTTGGTGGGTCTTTTGTTAGCTTGTCCAATACTCTTCTATTATGTCTTAGCTATATATAAGGGGTCTTAGAAGTGTATTGGGATACATAGAGAGAGCCAAATACATTGTGAGTGCTAGTGTTTCATACCAAAAGAGTCTTCTCATTGTATTAGGGCTATTTGTGGGTGATTGAAGTAAAGCTTCAATCTTTGGCTTTGGAAGAGTGTTTAAAACTTGTGAGGTGAGTCCTTAATGTAATGTTGATTATATTAATGACAAGATACTTGTTTTGAGGGGGAGGTATCCTTAGATACCTCATTAGATTCTTGTGTTGTTGGGTTTATTGTTGTGCTCTGTTTTTCATTGTTCTTTGCATTCCTTTTTGTGTTCTTGTTTCTTCACTAAAGTCTTAGCCCATTCACAACACTAACAACTTTGTATCTTTATACACATAACATATAGTACCACATAATGACATGATGTAATATTGAACCCCTAATTTTTCAGGCCTCTATGCGGTCAGCGGTCAAATATGTTGAACATGCTATAAATCTCTCCTGGTTTCAATTGCATGCTTAACAAAATATAAGTAGCTAATAGCAAGCATAATTCTTTTATACAATACAACTTCAGTTTAATGCTAAGGGAGCAGTAAACACCAAATTATCTCAAAAATTGAAAAGGATGAAGGGAAATTTAACATGCAAACTACATGAACATTTCAGCCAAAATTCAGCAAATAAAATGCAATTTTTATTAAAGAAAACCCACTAAAAAGCTTGAAGTACAAGCATATATTGAAATTTACCTTGGAATGTTACACTGAAATGGCTGCCATTTCCATCTATAAAACCCTTTATCAGGTCTCCCATTAAGATGACAATTAAAATCTTTATCAATATAAGGGCAAGAACCAGGTGGGTAATGTGGCAAATCATCATCTTTAACCCATTTTCCCTCAAAAAAATCACAATCTTTTAACAAATCTCCATCACCGCCATTTTCTCTTTTAGCAAATCTTGCATTAAACTCCCCTGAAACTCTCAAACCCTCATCATCTTTCACCTTAGTAACATCAAAATTTTCACTTTTTGCAGAATTATTTGTGTCACCATCAAAAACCCTTGATTTTAAACCAAGAAAACTCACATTTTTCAGCTTAAAATCAAGATTTTCAAACTGGGTTTTCCCTGTAATATTCAAATTCCCACTTCCACTCACATTGTTTAGAGTAAAATTCCCTAAAATTGTTTCATTTTTACAAGTTTTTGGATGGGAAAAAGACCAAGATACAATTGAAGAATCCAAGAAAAAAGAGGAAGTTGGAATTGTTTTATTGGTAAATGAGATTCCAAGGGAAACAAGAATGAAAGAAATAGCAGCAATACATAACCCAAAACCAGAAACAATTAAATTTCTTTTTGGGTGTAATCTGTGTTGCATTTTATCTAATAATCCTGCTTTTATTGAAGCCATAACTGCTGTTCCTGCACAGCAATTTGCATGCACAATGCAGAAATTCCACACAATTTAGCCAACAAAAAACTGCAATTATAATTTATCAATCGGGATTTTTTGAGTAACAAAATTTATAATTTTTGAAAAGAGAGTTAGTTCATCTTCTAATCATGCATTCTTGCTTTCTCTAATCTTGATTTTCTCTCTTTTGGTGTAAGTATTTTACCAGTATTTTACAGTTGCAGACTTGCAGAGAAAAGGAGGGAAAACCATGCAAGTGGGGTTTTTTTTGAATTTGACTAAAGTGCCCTTTCCTTTTGAAGTGTCAATTATGCCTACTATTGTAATTTGGGTGTTACATAGGCTGATAGGCATAATACATATAGGCTATAGCAATGTGGCATCGCATGATGGTAATTATGATTGTGTCTCATGTCGTATCGTGCCGTGTCATGTCGTCCTAAAAATAGATTGTACCTATACTACTAGGACACTCTCATGCCGGTTAGGTTTTGATCGCGTCCACCTTCAGGCTTGTTACAAACGGCAAAATGTACCACGTTATGTTTTGTTGTTAATAAAGAATAGTAATGAGAATGATTAGTAATATAGGTTTTTAAGGAATGTACCATGTCATTGCCAAGAGATTTCTCAACCAAAATTACATTAACTTTTAATTTTCATTATAATTTTCATCATTTATTGTCAACAGCCAAATAGGCAAACATACATCGAACTTTTGCATGGAATACATCTTATATAGGAGTAATTACATTTCTTAACCTCTCAACACTTTTAGGAGTCATGAATCAAAACCTCAAAGGCTCAAAACTTCTTTGCATAAGCTAAAAAAAGATACAACCCAACTAATTCTAATCCTTATACATTCCTTCATATATTCCTTTTTACAGATTGAATTACACTCTATTGACATCAATCAAATGCTATGTTCCTTCTCACCGAAAATCCTTGCAACTCAAGTGGAAGAAAGTGAGGTCGAGAAGCTAACTACCAAAACCAAAGGCCTTAAAGTCGGGATTTTCCTCACTATAGGACCGGACAATCTAGTTCCCGCGAATATTAGAGTACCTCTGATTATTGAGAGTTAGTGAATGTCACCATAAACACAGGCGCCATGAATCCTCGAGCAAAACTAAGGTGTATCATCTCGGGCCAGAAAGTTCCATAGCTTCAACCACAAGTGAAGATTCTTCTATGTAATCGGAGTAGCGTTGTGGTTCACTAGACCTCGATCTAGGGGTTTCGTTTCTTTGTGAAGCCTCCCATTTGTCGGCCAACCCATCACCTTCCAACATTCGTAGAACTTCTGACATTTTTGGACGATGAGAGGGATTGAATTGAGTACATAATTGCGCTACCTGTGCCATTTCGGCTAATTCCATCCTGTCGTAGTTGTTCTTCAAGTCTTTATCTACTAACTGGTTGAGCTTCCCCTCGTTGTGCAGATTCTTTACCTGTACATTTCGCACACAATTAAGCAATCAAAAATAATTTAATAGGGAACTTCACGAGTATTGCTCACAAAAATGAAATATTTCGTACCCAATCAAGCATGACTCCTTTCTGGTTAGATGCTCGGCCAAAATCCAAGGCCTTCTCTCCGGTGATCAGCTCAAGGAGCAAGATTCCGTACCCAAAGACATCAGTTTTCTCAGAAGACTGGCCTGTGCACAGATATTCCGGAGCAATATGCCCAACAGTGCCACGAACAGCCGTTGTAACATGGGAATCACGGTGATCCAACAGCTTTGCTAGCCCAAAATCACCAACAACAGCCTCAAAGTCTTCATCAAGCAGGATGTTCGCTGCCTTGACATCACGATGGATTATTTTAGGGTCACACTGCTCATGCAGATACAGCAGTCCCCTTGCTGTTCCTAACGCAATCCTCCTTCGTCTTGACCAGTCTAAGACAGGTCTACCATGATTGTGATCTACAACGAGGACATGTATCAGGCTTGTACACAATAAGACCCGTATAAGAAAAGAGTTGACTGCACATAAACTCGATGAGATTCCATCCTAAAAGCAATCCTAAAACCAATTGGTAATTAGGAGGAGCAGTCAATGTGGGATACATGTGGGTTATTTTCCAACAAGCTTGTTAATGACATGACAACACGTATGAATGTGTATTTAAAAGTTGGTAGTTAAGCGTAAAAATGCGATAGGGAGTAAATTTAAGCACATTAACAAAACAAAGCAAATGCATGAAGTATATCAAGAAGTTAACCTTTTAACCTTGATGCTACGCTACCATTCGACATATAAGGGTAGACAAGAAGCCGTTCATTTTCAGTGGAACAGAACCCACAAAGGCGAAGAAGATTCCGATGAACAGCTAGACTAATAGTTTCAACTTCCGTCTGAAACTGGATTTCCCCGGCAGTAATGTTATAGTCCTTCAATCTTTTCACCGCGACTATTGTTCCATCACTTAGGATGCCCCTGTATACTATGCCGAATCCTCCTCTTCCTAGTATGTTTTTCGTGCTAAAATGACCAGTTGCAGAACGCAACTCTTTGAAACTATATCTCTTCAAATGGCCAAGACAGATCTCTGGATCATATTGTTCTGCTAAACAAGAAATTATCAGCTAAAAGTAGAATCTAACTAAACAAAACACTAACTGCGAAAAAATCAACCAAGATTCCAAAAGTAAGGAAAACCCATTGATTATAATGCGTTTTATGCCTCGAATCAGATGCACAATCTTAAAAACGAGCTACCACGAAAACTATCTCTTTTTCCATACATTATGTTACCAACTTTCGGTACGAGTGAGTTGTAGACTTGTAGTTCTAATTTCTGGGAAAAAGTACTATACTCGGAGGGAGATCTCTAATTTTTCTATAGAATAATTTGTCAATTACAGCCTTAAAGTTTAACACTTTTGCGAATTACAGCTTCAATGTTTTTTTTTTGCGAATTACAGCCATCCAAGTATCAAAATCTACAGTGTTCAGGCCAAATCACAAAATTTCGACCATTTTGGTGGACGGAATTTAGGCTTGAACACCGTAAACTTTGATACCTTGGTGGCTGTAATTCGCAGTAATTCGCAAAAGTCCAAAACTTCAAGGTTGTAATTCGCAAATTATTCTTTTTTTATATTCCAAATGTGCAATATGCTTCATTTTACTCAAAAATTCTCAAGCTCTTGAGAACTATAGCCAACACTTTACTCAGAATAAAACTTCATATAAAACCTCAAAAATCTACATTTTTAGCATGAAACAAAAAATGTGCATATTCACTTATAATTCAAGGAGAAGAATTTAAAGAGCTGACGGATGACAAACCATTAACATCAAAGAAAATCTGTCTCCTACGGCCATAACACCACCAAACGCCAAGCATAATGACAGCTAGAGTCAAAATAGAAGCACTACAGCCTACACCGATTGCTACAGCAGCACGATGATTCTTCCTTCCAGATTTTGATTGAGCTGCAAAAGCACAAAGCGGCCATGATTTGACAATGGTTAAAGCATAAAGGCAGGAACATGAAAGCACCTTAAATTGTCCAAGGCAAAAATTTATTTAGTTGCACCTTTTGACAATCAATAAAAGGGTATATATTCTTTGAATAGATACCTCTAAGAGTATCTGGCGGAAAGGACAGGGGCTCAGGAGATACCACAGAGCAGTTAGTACTCGAGCTTGTTCCACATATCATAGGGTTGCCGATAATCCTGAAACGAGCAATATTATAGTGAAATTTCTATTACGAAAGTTATATTATGTGGGTAAGCATGATGCCACACAGTCAGCTGATCTATAGAAAGCTTACTTGAAGGTCCGGGTGGATATTTTAGGCAAGGAACCACTTAAATTGTTGAACGAAAGATCCCTGCAATCGATTCAAACACGCAAAATGATGATCCCAAATTTAACCGAAGAGTGTGCCATCTCAAACCACATTTGGCAAGTTAAATGACAATGAAGTGCAAAGGGTAACTTACACAAGAGTCAGACTTTCAATTTTTGAGAGAGATTCAGGGCAAGGTCCGGTAAGGCTGTTGTTGTTTAGCCGCCTGACTTGTACAAAAGAGGCAAAAGAACATGACAATCAATACAAGGAAATTACTTTAAAATCAAAATGACGAAAAATGGAAAGATTTTAAACAGAGTATGTAACACATCTTGGAGCCTCAACTTTAAAAGCGTGGATACAGTCATACTTAGCCCTAATAATTCCACTTGAAACGAGGGGTGGATGAGATTTGAACTCGTGAATTAGGCTTTTAATACCATGTCACGTGACCCACACAGCCACACCAACTCAACCAAGATCTTAATCCAATGGTTGAGGCCCCAAGCTACGTTATATACTCAATTATTTACCTCAAATTTATGAAAAGAGTGATAAATTGCATGATAGCTGCAATGAGAAGGAAACTTACAAGTAATTTAAAATTTTCAAATCTCCTAAAGAACTGGGTATCGTCCCAGTGAAAGAATTATTTGAAAGATCCAAGGTCTGAAGCATCTCCAACTTCCCAAGCTCAGGAGGAATGGAACCGGATATTGCATTGTTTTGCAGCAACCTACTCAAGGCATCAATGATTAACATTACAGGTGTGGTTCTACGGATGTGCAATGTGTCCGAGTGCAAAAATACCTTAAATAAACCTCAAATATTAATTGACATTAACTTCAATTTAGTTTAATTACTTGTTTTTAGCCCTTAAAACTTCCACAAAAATGAAAACTAAACGGGCCTAAAAATTATTGTGTATTTTTACTCCCCCATCATTAACAACCATAATCGCCCGAATTACATAGCTAATATTCAAATTTTGGCAAAACCCCTGACGAAACTGATACAAATAATATACTTACACAGATTCCAATTTAGTGAGGTTCTGAATTGCAGGAGATAACATCCCAGATAAACTCTGACTAGGAAGGCCCCTAAAGAACAAATCAACTTACCAAAATAAGAACTCAATTAAGAATTATGGCTCAATAGAGAATAGGTAAAATTGAATCAACATACAGAGAAGAAACATAGCCATCTGTAGAGCAAGTAATCATCCTCCAGCTGCAAGGATCTACAGCATTGATGTCCCAATTCTCAAGAACATTATAAGGATCCTTCAGTGCATTTTTTATGGTCATCAAGGCAACAACTGAAAAGATTTTGCAGAAACAAAAGAACTAAATGTCAATATCATAACAAAAAAATTCCATACTTTCAAGTAACCAACTAGCTTAATATGTTAAATACTCTAACACGCCCTCTCACACGAGAGTTTTTTGGACCAGAAGTATGAATGCGACACAGATCCTCCTCATATCTGGCGCCGTATATTCCACTTTAAATGAAGGGTAGTTGAGATTCGAACATGTGACCTCTTGTCACACTGGCTTCTGATACCATGTCAATGAACCAACTCAACTAAAAAACCAAGAAGCCCAGGATATATTATATACTCTACCAGCAAGAACTACAACTTAACATTCTCAATCAGAGTATATAATGTATGGCTTCAACCATCGGCTAGGCTTTAGCTTAAGCTTTCGATTGAGTTGATTTCAACGTGGTATCAGAGTGGCTAATGGCCTTAGCCCCGGGTAATGTTATATACTCTATCATTGTTGAAATGCCCATGTATTACTTGTGAGTTGTCCCACATCGGAGAAAGAGAAGAGTATGCATCACTTTATAGTATATTCAAGGAGTAACTCCTACTATTACCAATTGGTTTTAGTAGTGAATTCTTTGGGTTTATGAGTGGACTACTTCTTCTTCTCCTTGTTTGGGTTGGCCAGTCCCATTTTCTAAATTCTATCGATCATTATAGAAAAGGAAATTTAAGAAGTTTGTAATGGAAAAAAGTGTTTTACAGAGACATGAAACTACTACACAGAAAGACAAAGATTTGTAGAATTAAATGAAGTGCCAAAAGCCAACTGAAGAGCAGACTTAATATTATTGTGGCCCCTTTAAAAAATTAGGTGGAGAACAAGAAGGGAATTTATTTCTGAACCTCAAATGGAAATTAACAAATTACACATCCACATTAATGAGCAAGAATCTGATTGGGGATGGAACATAACTTTCTACCCAATTGCAATAAAGAAAATTCTACATAATTTCAACTTATAAAAGCAATTAATGAGGAACAAAGATTATAAGAAAGGGACTAAATATTAACTAACCTTCATAATTTACACCAGTAGGTGATAGAGTTGCAGAAACAGCCCCCAAAAAAATCAGGAAAAACAATCCTAATGTAATAATCTGCATTCTTTTTCTCTCAATCTTCATGGTCTTGAATTCATGCAGTTAATTTACAGCTTCAAATGAGCAAAACCCACTTAAACATATAACCCAAAAAAACAAAAAAGATCTCATTTTTCTCAAAATTTCAATTCATTTTCCTGAAAAACTGGATTTTCTAGACATATTGCCTGCCCTAGTGATTTATCCAAAGCCACTTTTTAGTTTTTTTTCCCTAAAAAGTGACCTCAAATTGGGAATCCCAGAAACTCAACTATCATTACAGTGACTTTCTAAACCTCCACTCTGAATAAGACCCAAAAAAAATAAGATTTTTCTAATTTACTGGTAAATAAAAATTGCCCAGATGGTTAAAACTCACTATTTCAAGAAATTGTTTGCATAAGAAGCAAAAAAGATAGGATCTTTACAAATATACTGCTCAATGAGAATTGCCCAGATAGTAAAAACTCACTATTTCAAGCAATTCTTGCAAATGAAGCAGTGTTTTTGGTCAGAAAGTGATTCAAAATCAGAACCCACTTGAAGAAGGATGAAACAAAAACAACAAAGAGGATGAGCATAAAACTTTTTAGTGAAACAAGAAAAAAAACTCTGAATTTTCTGAGATCTAGAAACCCAATAAATATTTGTTTTAAAAAATTTCTCCTCTCTGAGTACTTTGCTATCCAAAAATATTAGCAATAACTGATCCCCACAAATTCTTTCATGTGAAGGTGTGTTAATTTGGGTTTTAGTTTACTGCCCTCTTTCAATAAGAGTGATTCCATTTCTTCACCATTTTATCTTTTTTTTTCTCTTTTTAATTGTCTCTCAAACCAACCCACACAAAAGCAAGCAAATAGGATCAAAATCAGTGTGGTGTTCCACTGATTCACAGAAGCAACCAAACAAACAGAGTCCCCCAATATACTGCCAAAATGAGGGGGATATTTGCTTATAAAAAAAGGGAAATTTGAGTACTGTTTTTCTTTTAGTACTACCTCCTATTCAGCCTAAATGTCCTATATTTTTTTGGCACTATTCACTCATTACTCTTAATTTAATTAAGATTTTGAGTAACAATTAGTTATTAATTATTGTTGCTCATAAAAGAATAAGTGAGTCTAAAAATTAAAAAATACTTCATATCCATGACAATTTGTTTATGGCTAGGTTATTTACTTTAATACTCTATTTCTTTTCCATTTGACCAAATAAAAACCCAAAATAGTTAAAAACTAACAAAAAATAAGTAAAAAACCATTTATAAATGCACTCTTTATTTTTTGTTAGTGTTCATCTATCATGACATCATATCATAACATAATTATTTTTTTGTATAGATTTAAATTTTTAAAAGAAAACAAATTAAGCTAAGTATTTATATGATTTAATTACAGCAAGTGGCATAATAATAGTAATACTAATTTGTTTTTATTTTTTTGAAAACGAAGTAATAATTACTACTACCTCTGATTTAAAATAGTTTATATCAATCACTCTTATATTATTGGACATGGTAAAATTGTATAGCTATAATACATAGTTGTATCATCTTTGAAAGTTATATTACATATGTATTCATGATAATAACTCTATGCATTTTATGAGTTTTTATCATAGTAAATCTTATTTTTAATGTTTAATAAACATACTTTTATTTGTGACGTTTATATTCTATATTTTCATGTTTTCATACCCCACTTAATTTTAGTATATTTCATTTTATAGAAATAATCCTCACAACTTTTAATGACTTTTAGTCACATAATTTTTTCTTTTAGTATTATCATTTTGTTTTTAATAAGTTTATTTAGTAGAATTGTGTCACTACTTTTTTTCGAACTATACATTATACTCCACTATATAAAAGTATATAAGAGTATTCAAGATTGGATTAATATGATGACAAGTGGACATACATAACAATATGTTGGCAAGAATACTGAAGAATTACTCCTATTAAATTAATGATTGAATGGAAAAAGTATTATTCATCTCTTACTCTTAATATATTTTATTATTAATCTATAAGTTAAAACATATGTATGTAAGATCTTATTTGATTCGTTTTAATGTAAAGATCATTCATAATAATTTTCCATAATTTTTAATAGTGCATAATTAGAAATATTAATGATAGAATAAGTGCATTGGATAGAGTGAATAAAGTAAATGAGACATTAACAATAAATTGAAAAATATATTTTAATAAGAATAATAATTTAAACAATTAATTAATAGTACTAAGTAGGAGTATTTTTGTTAAAAGAGAATAATTGGGGTTACATAAAGTTTATTAGTGGAGAAACACAATAAAGTAGGGTGATTGGATTGAGGGGATGTATGGGACTTTGAAATTTGAGCAGAAAAATTCAGAGAGAACAATTGGATGTTTTGTGGTAAAAGTGATGGACTAAATTTTTTTAAATAATTTTACTCCTATTCTTTTTATAAAAGAAAAAGTTTTTTTGGCAGGTCACGTGCCCGAGTTGTCCATCTGATTTATGTTGCCTTTGCCCTTTTTGGTGCCAAACTTTTTTTAGCTCCTTGGTTGCAATTTTGTGAGATTATTTTTACTTGTTTGATCAAATACATATTTAATATTATAAAATAATTAAACTAATTTTTAAATGAGACGGTCATACACGGAGATTATTTTTATTGGGCTGACCCAATATATATTTTTCTGTGTTAAAGTACTCACTTGCAACGTTAGAGTGAGTGATTACTTTATAATTTTAAAATAATTATGTTTTATAGTTTTATAGTGATTGCTTATAACCTATAATATATAAATAATCACGTATAAGAGTAGAGTGAAATAGAGTGAAAGTGTAGAGTGAAGAGTGGGGAGGGGAGTGAAGTGGAGTGGACTGTAGTAAGTGAGGTGAAGTGGAATGTAAGACTTGGTCCACCAAGTCCACACAAGTTCTCCTAATTATATGAGCCTGTCTCATGATCCGACGGTCTAATACAAGATGAACTGAAATAATTATTATATGTTTAAAGTGATTAATTGAAAAGGTAGATTATATAGCTTCGTTATGGTGTAACCGTCTCTTATAATTTTTATTGTACCTACATGGTCGAGAGACCCAAACCCAAATGGGCTCATTTATGGGCAGATGGAATAATTGAGCTCTTATCAAAATTAGAGAAAAAGGGAAAAAAATTTATCATAAAATAAACTCATGATCCTTGCATATGTTGGCTCCTAAAAAACTTTCTGATTTTCGATTTGATAAAAGGCTTAATTTTACAAAATGTATTTAGAGTTTTTTTTCTTTTCGTAAGAGTCGTTTACTGATAATGTAACACTTTTTTTTCTTTTAAATTTTCAGTACTATGAGTTGATAAATTAAAAAGATTTAAGTGGTAAACACTTCTAATAGAGTTGAGCTTTAGCTAGGGCCGCAAAGATAAGACATGCCTACGCTCAGGGTCCACCACAAACAATTCTATGTATACACTAGTGTAGAGATTCATAAATAATCTTTCACCCCGTACCTCTAAAAACATACGGCCGACCTTGACTTTAACATAACAAATCTAACACAGAAACACATCATGATTCATGCATTATCATGATAATCCAGTATAGTGACTTGGTACTTTTCTGCCAGATCATATAAATAGAAAAAAAAGATTTGGGCTCCCACCCTTAGATTATACAAGACACCCATTATATATGTTATTTACCTTTTTATCTTTTTTTATTTTACATAAAAAGTTTTCTGGCTAGTCCTTTTTTTTTTGGTGAAACTATGCTCTCACTAATTCAAAAGTAGGAAGACAGTTAAGCTTGATTAATCCTTGATTAGACAATCTCAATCTCAATATGATATAATTACTCTAATATGAAGGAAAAAAAAATACAACATTAAATCTTATCTTAGTAAAAATAAGTATCACTTTTCTCGGTTAATCATGTTGAATTTAAATCTCAGATAGTCCTTTTATTGTGTCGATCTATCCTATTATAATTAAAAAAATTAAAAAATAAATATTAGGTGAACTTTCCATTACTCATACTATTTCCATGCACTAGTATGAATAAAGATTGGTTGAGATTTGATCAGCCTTTTCATCGAAAATAATCTGATAAATAGATGATCACTTTATCATTTTTACTGTGCTGAATCCAATATTCTTAATTTTGACTTTTTCATATTATTTTTTTATTTGAATTCAAGAGCAGGTTAAAGAAGGAAGAGAGTAACTATCTTTTATATATAGGTATAAATGACGAGAATCAAACTCCTTTTACAGTATTAAAAAAAAAATCTCTTAAAGCACTCTTAATGGTGAGTAAAAATTTTTTCTCACCAATCTCTCTCTACATTTTTCCAGTATACCACATCAAATTTTATGTATAGGAATATCTACTAATCTAATTTATCTCATCAATGAGAAAATAAAAAAATTTCCTCACTACATTCTCCTTCCTACTTTTTTTACTATGCTCTTTCTTTTTACTTGCTTAGTTTTTATTTTAAAATTTATTTTGAATGATGGAACCCCTTATAAGGAAGTCCCAAAAACTTCCATTCACAGTCGTTTGGTTGGGATATTAAATGGTGGTAATAAGAATGAATTATAGTGTAAAATTTCATCAAAAGTTCCATATCATTCCCATTGTAATGAAACTTCACAAAACGGTTTTTTTGTTTACAAATTTTCATTACCACATAATACCACCTCTCCCAATAGTAATGCATTGGAATGAATTTTATGAAGAAAATGAGATGATTAAAGTTGGACAAGCATGACCATGAAGGTAGCCAAAAGATTTTTCAACCATAATTACACTATTATTTCATTACCATTACCACCGTTTGTTACCACCTACCATTACCATTACCACCGTTTGCATGTTTTTTTGTGAGTTTTTACTAATAGGGGTCGCTTGGATTGAGGGTAAATATTTAAGGGATAATAAAAGTCAAAGTAGGAATTTAAAGGTAGTTAGGTAGATGATTAAAGGAATTTGATTGTTTGAGAGGTGGAAAAATGAATTAGAAGGTAATGAAAAAATAGAGAAAATAGTAATAAGTTCCCTTATTTTGGGGTATAAATTTACCCTAGGGGGAGGTGGAGGAATTCTTTACCTCCAAATGAGTTAAATCAAACTCTTTTTCTATTTATCATTTTTAATCTACTCCTATTCTACCTCTATCACAATTATTTCAATAACTTCATTTGCATATCTAATTACCTTTGTTACACTAGTTTGACTTTTTTTACTACCTTAAATATTTACTCTCAATCCAAGCGATCCCATAAAAGTAAAAACCTTACAAAAAGAAATTCCCGTCAAAGAGAATTTTCACACCAATGACAATGATCTTTAATTCTTAGATGTGGTTATATTAATGAGTCAAAAGTCGTCATATTAAGGCATAGGCATAGGATATAACTTTATTAGCTTCATATTATTCTATACGATATGTTTTGTAAATGAAGTAGTCCCATTATACACTAATGGGCAGCTTATACCCTATTGACACAACCGATCATATAGATAAAGCAATATAATGTATTATCAGATATATATTCTCTTTATATTTTAGTGCCCAATTTACACTTGTAACTTGTAAGTATTATTCGACCACGTCGTGATCATAAAGCATTCTTCTATTTGATTTAAGTTCACTATTAGTATATTAAGGACAAAGATACCGCTTAATTCTGACTCCTTTTTCTTCCTTCATATGTCAATTCTTTATTTATGGCTCCGCGCTAATATACTTCCTCCGTTCTACTCCCTCCGTTCCAGTTTACTAGTCCCATTTGACTAGTCACGGATTTTAAAATAGTAGTGGGATCCATGTAAAAGGTGGTAATTGGGTATTTTAATTAATTAAATTAATTGTAAAGGTGGTAGTGGAGTATTGGGAATTGGAAAAGTGGAGGTATTTAGGTAAGAAAAGGATAGCCAAAAAAGGAAATGGGACAAGTAATGTGGAATTGCCAAAAAAGGAAATGGGACAAGTAAACTGGGACGGAGGGAGTATAATACTCGTAAGTTGCAACTGATAGTGTTATTTTCCCATACAACATGTCACACTCAGTAGCAAGTATTATGGAACGGAGTAAGTATCTAAATTTTAATTAGATACAGTTATTCTTGCGAGAGACATCTTTTAAAAAGACAACTTTAAAATAAGAAGCTCACATCCTTATTTTCTCTTTAATGTATATTGATATTTTTTTTAATGTATATTAATATTAATTGGATTATTTAGTCCATGTATCTAATGCGTCTCTCGGAGAAAATGCCTCTTACAACAATTTGTGAATTACCTCTTTTTTCTATTATACTACATTATTATAAAGATATGGACAATTATCAATGTGATTAAAGATATAATGGCTAAATGGAGTATATTAGACTTTTACATACTTCCTCCGTCCCATAATAATTGCTACTGAGTGTGACATATTGTGTGGGAAAATGTCAATATCAGTAACAAGTATTATGAAACGGAAGAAGTTTATTAGTAATCAGAATTGCATATTGATGATTAATGTATTAAGCAATTCTTTGCCTAATTGAATAAAGACAAGATTTATTATTTAAACACGAGTAGTGTATATATTCTTATATAGTATTATGTATATTAAAAAACTTTTGAATATTTATTTAAAATAATTTGTATGTAACTTGTAAAGGACAGAGTTTTATCATGTTATCAAGCCAATAATATTGAGTACTTTCTAACTCTATACCGAATTTTAGCCCTCATAATTATCTATTAGTAAAACAAATTGCATTTAAAAGTAAACCAAATATGTGGTGTAAAGGGGCTTATGGTTTATAGTGTTGTTTCCCTCATTCTTGGGAATCATGGTCCTCATTTTGGCAGTTATTCCCACACGATAACTAACATTTGTTAGTTACCATTTACCTACGCCACTATTTCTTGACTTTTGCCTTTCACTTTATTTGGTCTTTTCCTCCCCCGTTTCATATTACTTGCTTCAAAGTAATTTTTGCACTATTCATCATTTTATAATAATTTATATATTTTGGTTATCATACAAAAAAAAAACATAGTCATGTAAGATCTTATTTTATTCGTCTCGTCATAGATTTTCATAATATCAAATTTTTATAATTTTTAGTCATGTATAACTCTAAATATAAACAATCCAACAAACGTATTAGATTGAGCAAAAATTTATTTGGTATAAATAATATGGAACGTAGGAAGTATCTACAAGTGTCAGTGAAATAGTGATATGGTGGGCATTAGATAGATGATTTTTGTGTTAATTTTTTAATGGAGGTATCTGTTGGTTTTTGACTTTTAACTTTTGGTTTTTGTTAGATAAAAAGTAAAAAAAAAAAATAAATGGTACAATTTGATAGAATAAGCATAATGTACATATTACTTCATGTATTGTGGTAATTAGCTTTTCCTACTATTTTGTTTCTTTACTCTAGGGCAGCTGGCATTCTGTTGTAAACTCTTGTATATAAGAATGCCTCATACCTTTGGCATGCTGTACATTACACAATAATGAAAAGCTGTTTTCTCTCTCTTGTCTTTTCTCTATCAATGGCGCACCACACACCATAATTCTCACATGGTATCAGAGCGGGTTTTCACCTGCAACACACAATAGGCCTGCTGCTCCTAATTGTTGTCATCCTCATAATTTTTCTTTCTTGAAGTGTTGCGCCATTTTTTTTTCTGGTTTTTTTTCTTTCTCTTTCTTCGAATTTCTTTCCCTTTTTTGGTCCATTTCTTGATTCTTGATACTCTTCAATGGCGGAAAACAATCCGCACACTACTCCTGTTAACCGGTCCACACATCTAATTCATGGTGATTTAACTCAAGATCCTTCCTCCGTTTACTATCTTCATCCCTCAGATCATGCGAGTATGAAATTGGTTAGTACACCGTTTGACGGTAGTGCTTTTGGAGATTGGAAACGCTCTGTGATGATTGGATTAATTGCTAAAAATAAGCTATGCTTCGTCGATGGAAGCCTACCTCAGCCATCCACAAATGATTCTCTTATGAAAGCTTGGGAGAGATGCAACAATATGGTTTTAGGTTGGCTCTTAGCTTCTCTTGACTGTACAGTAGCCAAGAGTGTGATATACAACAAACTAGCTTCTGATATTTGGAATGATTTGGAGGAACGGTATGGCGTTTCTACCTCCGCTCAGATTTATTCGCTTCATGAGGATCTTTCTAACATTTCGCAAGAAGCTGGCATGAATATCACTGAATACTACACAAAGGTGAAGTCCGTATGGGATGAGATTGATAACCTTAGTCCACTTCCAACTTGTGTTTGCAATGGATGCAGTTGTGGACTCACTAAGAAGGTCTTGAAGTTACAACAGGATCAACGCTTAATGAGCTTCTTAATGAAAGTAGATGACCAATACAGTCCAGTGAAGACAAACATTCTTATGTTACCGGAGCTTCCTCACGTTTCTATGGCATACCGTATGCTTTATCAGGAGCAAAAGCACAAAGAGCTAGCTCGTCTCCATAATTCTTCATCGTCTGATGCTATGGCGTTTAACGTCGTTAAAAAGGCTGATTATGATAAGTATGGCTCACGTTCTTCCAAGAACAACTATTCTGATACTGGTATGCCTACTCGTCCTAAAACTACTACTGGTTCCAAACGTCACTCTCTTTATTACTGTGATCATTGTAAAATCTCTGGCCATTCTATTGAACGTTGTTTTAAACTCAACGGTTATCCTCCCGGTTTTAAACAACGCAAGTTTGCTGGATGTGTTCATGAAAATGATACTAAAACTGACATTGAGAGTCTTGGATTATCTACAACTCAGTTAGACAGTCTGATGGCCTTATTGACCAAACACAAAGAGACTAGTACTGATTTGCCTTCTTCGGATCTTGAGCCAATTCCCGGTGGAGCAAATTTAGCAGGTAAATTCTGTTTTCTTTCTCGCTCTCATACTTCTAAAGGGATTATCGATAGTGGAGCTACCGATCACATGTGCAACTCCTTAGAATCCTTTATTTCTGTGCATCAAATACATGGACCCAAACATAGTATTACGATTCCGGATGGTCGTAAGGTTATGGTCGAATTTCTTGGTGATATTGCTCTTATGGATGGTCTTGTTCTCAAAAACGTTTTATACATTCCGGATTTTCAATTTAATTTGATATCCGTTTCTAAACTTTGCTAGGATACATGTGCTAATGTTCTTTTTACTAATGATGAGTGCGTGATTCAGGACCCTTCAAAGAAAAGACTTCTTGGTAAATTCTACAATGGTCTATACGCTGTGCTTCCTACTCCAACAGATTTTTTTGCTGCTGCCACTACATCAAATAATTGTGTTGTTACCTTAGCTAAGCTTTGGCATCTTCGCCTAGGACATTTGCCTATTTCTCAACTCAAGTTGTTGATTCCTACAATTGATGTAAATAAATTTCACAATGCTGTTTTTTGTACTATTTGTCCGGCCGCTAAGCAAACTAGGCGTCCGTTTCCTCTTAGTTCTATTAAAACTACTAAGAGTTTTCAATTAGTACACATGGATATTTGGGGTCCTTATAGACATGGCACTTATGATGGTTGTACTTTTGTTTTGACCATTGTTGATGACTATACTAGAGCTACTTGGGTATATTTGATGCGCTCCAAGAAACAGTATATTGTCTTTCTTCGACAGTTTTATGCATATGTTGAGACTCAATTTCAATCTAAAATTCAAGTCATTCGGACTGATAACGCTAAGGAATTTTGTGATGGTGATGCTAAGGTTTTTTATCTTCATCATGGTATTGTTCACCATACTTCATGTCGTGACACACCCCAACAAAACGGGGTCGTGGAACGTAAACATCGCCATCTCCTAGAAGTGGCTCGTGCATTATCCTTTCAATCCAATCTTCCCATTTGTTTTTGGGGTGATTGTATCAAAACCGCTACTTATTTAATTAACCGTTTTCCCTTGTCGGTTCTTGGTAATGTGTCCCCATACGAAAAATTATTTGGAGAACCTCCTACTCTTTCTCACTTACGTGCCTTCGGTTGTTTGTGTTTTGTGTCGACCCTTAAACACAATCGACCTAAGTTTCATCCTAGAGCCGATATGTCCGTTTTTATTGGTTACTCCAACACTCAGAAAGCTTATAAGACTTACCATGTTGCTACTAACTCATTTGTTTTTTCTAGGGATGTATACTTCCAAGAAAACCATTTCCCCTTTCACTATCATACCCCTAGTACCTCACCTTTATCCACCTTTTATCTTCTAGCTAATACACCTTTCCCTCCTTTTGATGATACCTACCTTCCTACCACACCTTTTCCTATGCCCCAACCTACTCCACATGACCCTACTACATTATTTCCTACGCCTACACCTCCCTCACATGATTCTACTAATATTCATGCTTTTACCCATGCAGAGTCATCCTCCCCTTCTTTATCTTCTAATTCTTCTACACCTAATTCTCCACCTCCTCCCTCCTCTATACCTGAAATCTCCCTTACTGTTGATCTAACCCAACCTCCTTCCCCTTCCTTTCCTCTTCGAAAATCCTCCAGGATTTCTAAACCTCCTCCTCACCTAAATGATTTTGTATGTTCTACTGCCCACTGGTGTAATTTGGTCCGTTTTGACTCGCTTCCGCATACTCATCGGTCTTTTATTGCTTCACAAAATCATCTTCATGAGCCTAAGTCATATAAACAGGCTGTTTGTGATCCTTTATGGGTTACAGCTATGGATTCTGAGCTTGCTGCCTTGCAAAATAATAATACATGGGATCTTGTTTCTCTTCCCGCTGGCAAGAAAACAGTTGGGTGTAAGTGGGTTTACAAGATTAAGCTTCGAGATGATGGGTCTATTGAGCGTTATAAGGCGCGTTTGGTTGCTAAAGGGTACACTCAAGAACACGGGGTTGATTTTCATGACACTTTTTCCCCAGTCGTGCGTATGACCACTATCCGATGCATTTTGGCCTTAGCTGCGTCCAAGAAATGACCCCTTCATCAATTGGACGTTAACAATGCTTTTTTACACGGGGACTTAAATGAAGATGTTTATATGGCTTTACCAGAGGGTCTTTCGGCTCCTTCCCATATGGTCTGTAAACTTCGCAAATCGTTATATGGCCTTAAACAGGCGTCTAGACAATGGTTCGCCAAGTTGACTGCAGCTCTTGTTTCTCAAGGTTTTATCCAATCTAAGCTCGATTATTCTATGTTCACTCATAGGTCTCATGGTCTTATTACTATTGTTGCGGTGTATGTTGATGACATTATTGTTACTGGAAATCATGAGGCTGTTATCTCTCAATTGAAGTCTTATCTTCATGAAGTTTTTAGTATTAAAGATCTTGGCTCTTTAAGTTTCTTCCTTGGGTTGGAAATTACACGTTCTCATAATGGGATTATTGTTACTCAACAAAAGTTTAGCAAAGAACTTTTACGTGACTCTGGGCTTGATGATTTTTCGGCATATGTTACGCCTCTCCCATTAAATCACAAACTCGCTGCTCAAGATTCACCTTTATTTCCTAACCCAACTCTATATCGCAGTCTTGTGGGCAAACTCAATTTTTTGACGCATACGCGTCCCGACTTGTCCTATTCGGTTCAAGTTCTTAGCCAACACATGCAGAATCCTACCATCAATCACTTTGAGGCTTTCAAGCATACTCTTGGTTATCTTTCTCATACTCTCGGGCAAGGTATTTTATTATCAGATTGTGATGATTTGGTTCTCCAAGCATATTCTGACTCGGATTGGGGTGCTTGTCCCGACTCACGTCGCTCTATTTCTGGTTTTATTCTTCTTCTTGGTCGATCTCCTATTAGTTGGGAATCCAAGAAACAGGCTACGGTTTCCCGCTCTTCTTCTGAGGCCGAATATCGGTCCATGGCTAGTGCTTCTTCTGAGGTCGTTTGGGTGGTTCGTCTCCTTGAAGAGCTTGGTCTCTCTTCCTTAAAACCTGTCACACTTCATTGTGATAATATGTCCACCTTACACATTGCCCGAAATCCCGTTTTTCATGAACGCACAAAGCATTTGGAAATTGATTGTCATTTTACACGTGACAAAGTTATGGAAGGTTTACTACAATTGACTTATCTGCCCACGACATCTCAGCTTGCTGACATCTTCACCAAGATTGTCCCTTCAACTCAATTTCGCAGTCTCCTAACCAAACTTGGTTTGTATATACCTCCCAAGTTTGCGGGGGGCTGATAGAATAAGCATAATGTACATATTACTTCATGTATTGTGGTATTTAGCTTTTCCTACTATTTTGTTTCTTTACTCTAGGGCAGCTGGCATTCTGTTGTAAACTCTTGTATATAAGAATGCCTCATACCTTTTGCATGCTGTACATTACACAATAATAAAAAGCTGTTTTCTCTCTCTTGTCTTTTCTCTATCAATGGCGCACCACACACCATAATTCTCACACAATTAATGTAAATAGGATTAATATTTCAGCGGGAATGTTATTAGTACAATTAATGTAAATAGGAAGAATACTTTTACGTAAAAAATATTGGGATATTATTTGTACAAATAATACTCATCACTTAAATTCTTATGGATTTGTTACATTATTTTTAGTTTTTATTTTAGTTTTGCTAGCAATAAATCAAAATTTAAATATAACTACTATTTTGGGGTCAATCTGCTATGAGTTACTCTTGTGAGAAATTGTCTCTCAAAAAGACGACCTTAAAATAAAAAACATAATTTTTTATTTTCTCTTTATTTTGTATTAATTGAGCTATTTAGCCCATATACCTGATGTGTTTTTCGGAGAGATCGTCTCTCACAACGATTTATGTATAAATAGAGCGATGAAAAGCCGAATATTTCTGCTAAGTTTGGGCTCTACATATCTTACATGCATCGCCGTTATATTAGCCCAAAATATAAGTTTAGTTCCGGCCTTTCCCTTGTATAACAAATTGGGTTGCCTCAAATAATAGACCTGAATACATTGACTTGAAATTAATGGATGTGTGGGAATCAGATTTCAAAAGAGTTGAATGGATATCTCAGTCACAAATTCTTATACACATATTCTTGTGAAAGAAGGTATTTTTGAGAGATATTTCTAATTGAGTTGGCCCATTAGAGAAAATGTAGAGTAAATATAGGCAATAAGCTTTAATGGATTGGGCCTGAGAGACGTCTCTCAAAAAGAGGTCAAATTCTTGTGAGAGACGGTCTCTTTGAAAGACCATCTTTAATTGGGTTGGCCCATTAGGAAAAATATAGAGTAAATGTAGGCAATAAGCTTTAATGAATTGGGCCTGAGAGACGTCTCTCAGAAAGACGTTTTCTCATGAGAGTAGCTGCTCTTTGTATGAGAGTCTTGGATTGAGATTAATGGCCCAATACATTGTTCAAAACATCAACTTTCGTAGTTAAAATATTTAGTTTTTTCAAATTAAGACTCCTTACATGTACTTCCTCACCTGCTGAAATGGTCTCATATAAGGGTTACTCAATAAAAATAGACGTACATATATTGATACTTTTATCTATGAAAAAGCATGTTTAAATTTTTTTTCTCTTCGTATAAAATATTTCAAACATATCCACAAAACAAACAAAGTACTTTTAACATTAGCTTTTGCCCACATATTCTCTAATGAACAATTAACAACTAAGTTTTACTAAATTTCTTCAAAATATATGTTTAACAAATATAAAAATGAATATTATCAGCTGTTTAAGCAAATTAACTTTATCCAACCTCTAGTCTCCTTGGTTAACATTTCCAAAAGGTAAACACATTTTACACAAACATCAATCACATATATATAATTCTATTAGATGTTGACACACAAATAACAAGATCAAATGTTTAATGTTTGTACAAATTTGAAATAACTACATACTAATACACCATAATTTGATACATACACAACTTTTAGTAAGAGTAAAGCGATAGACTAGTTCCGGATAAATTTCACACTCAAACATAAGATTTTGCTACAAATTTGAGATTTCTAGAATTCATTGCATTTTGCAAATTAGCTATTCCTACACTACTACAGCTCATTACCATTCTTTCTCCTAATTTGCTTTCATCATTTAACACCAAATTCTTTACACTCCCCCACTTGCATTTTTTTTCATTAATTTCACAAAAAATAATCTCAACTGGATTTGAAGTGTTGTACAAATAAAAGAAATCTTTAGTAGTTAATAATGTAATTGAAGATAAGAAATAACAATCTTCTCCTTTCAATTTCTCCAATAATTCAATTGGAATCTCCCCAATTTCATCAAACTCCATCACTTGGTAGTTAATTTTCCATATTTTGAGGGTTAGTACACTCTCTGGATTGCCCATTAATCCGGTGATGATTAGATCATCGCCGGAAAAACCAATGACTGAAAAATAAACACTTGGGTCAGGCCGTAAGTCATATGGCCCTGACCAAGTCTTAGTCTTCGGAGTAAAAATGTGTGTTATACCAGATGTCTTTTCCATTACGTACATTATTTGTTGGTTGGATGCAATTGAAACCCATGAAGCAGTCGACGAGTTTTTAAAAGTACTAGGCATGGATTTACATGTGGACCAATGTGAGGCTTCCATGTCATACATCTCAACAGTGAGAGGATCATCCCAAAAACCCGTATCCCCGCCTGCTACAATAACATACGGCCCCACCACGGCAATAATAGGATCCACCCGCCATGCAATCTTTGGCGGAGGGATATGATGCCATACAAGATACAAACAATCCATCGAAAAGAATAACCCTTCGGAAGAAAATTCATAAATTAGGGTAGATCCTAAAGACTGAATGGGCGAGATTTTTTTTATAGGATACGGTAAATGAAATATTTCAACCCATGTATTTGATCGCGGATCAAAGGCATGGGTTGTAATTTGCTTGGCTAGGGTGGTTGTGTGAACCAAAAGCCAAGGCTTAACTTTATTAACATTAGATAAAGAGGAAAAAACAGCAAATTGCCATGATTTGGACACAAAAGATGCACAAACCAAATCAATGATAGGAGTATGAGCAAATATTTTCTCTAATAGGTCTCCATGGAATATAGATTCTTGATCTTCGTCTTGCTCCTTTGAGACTCCTATCTCAATGTTTTTCATCTTGTTTGGATATAGAAGTATAATGTATAGATATAATACAAGTTTGTAAACTTTGGTATTTATTGATTAGAGGATACTAGCTAGGATGTATTTCTTTAGGTGCACAATGCTTCATTGATCCTTTTCTCAAGCATTTATTTGGCCCATACCATATACCCATAAATACTCATTCTCTATGCTTTTATTTGGAAGATGTGAAATATAGACATTGGTTTTGAGGGACCCATTTGTGGATACTTCCTCCTCCAGTCCCCTTTGATGTTCTCAATTTTCATTTCAAGCAGTTTTTATTTGCTGTTAATTTAAAGAATTTTTCTATGTATATCAATTTTTTTTGACATAATTAGTCTTATTCACCCTAATTTTAATTTTTTAATGTTTATTATCACCATATATTTTCCACTAATTTTATTTTAACTTTTTTATAATGCTTATTATAATATAGACTTACCGGCCAAAAACTAATTACAAAAACTTTTTAAATGTTATTTGCTACTAGAAAAACAAAAACAAATATTATACACTATTAATATTAAAAAAATTATATTAACATGAAAAACGTTCCTAACAATTTAGAAGTACAAATTAAAAATTGAGAAAAAGATAATAATCGACAGAGCTGCATATAAGCTAATTAAAATAGACGTGTGATAAGTAATTAGTCCTTGTATTTTGATTCACCTCTTTCACTCGACCAATTCGGCATTCACATGGACATGGCTGATGGATCAACTACTAGTTTGTCTTGCAATAATTATGATATATGGAGAAAGAAATTTTGAATAAGATTTTTTATAAATATAAAAAGATAAAATATACTCCCTCCGAATCATTTTAGTTGTCCCATTTGGGATTTCACGGATTTTAAGGGTTGAGTGGGGTCCATTAAAAAGGTGGTAGTTGGATATTTTAATTGATTAAATTAATTGTAAAGGTGGTAGTTGAGTATTGGGAATTGAAAAAGTGGGGGTATTTAGGTAAAAAAAAGATAGCCTAAAAAGGAAATGGGACAATTGGTATGATTTTGCCAAATAAGAAAATGGGACAACTAAAATGATTCGGAGGGAGTATTATATAAGTTTTTTTAGATTTATCTTGATCTATATAAATTTATTATATACAGTTTTAACTTTTGATATATAATTTTTATAGTTATTTATATGGTGTATTATATATGTTCCCTAATGAAGTTTCCAAAAGGAATGTTCACGGGAATTAAGAAAAATAGAATATTTTAGATAGTGGATATATTAGGTAATTGAATAATAAATTTGATTGGAGAAAAGCAGGGACTACAAGCATTAAAAAAATATTATAAGGAAGTTAGTGGAAAAAATATGAGGATCACAACTAAAAAAAATTAGTTTTATAAGGTTAGTAGGAAACATGTGGAGACCATAAAGAATATTAAAATGTTATTAAAGTTGATGGAGAAGATGTGGGGTATGTAAGCATTATAAAAATATTCAAGTGAGAATGAATAAAGTTATTTTTGTCCAAAATTTGTAAACAAATGAAAAGATTCTCTATGGGAACAACAAATAAACATCCAAAATGGCAACTGAGAACTTCTTTAAGGAACGGAGGGAGTAATTTATTAACAGCGTTAATCCTCACATTCCTTTCCATACACAGATTTATTTCTCTTAATTATTAGCTTATCAATTTTTTTTATCTTATTCTATAAATACAAAATAATTAAATAATTAAAGAAACAAAGTGATATAAAAGTCAAAGCAATACGTCTAATGCCCATCAAAGAGAAGTAAAGAATTAAGGGGTAAAAAAATTAGAGAGAGTAAATAATTTTTTACTTTTTATTTCACAATTTCAAGTATAACTAAGGTCAGCATAGTATGGAAATCTAAAGAAACAATTGTCCCTAAATATGTAAAACCACGGTGGCATAATTTTTATTGAGTATTTTAAAGTATATTTATTATTTTTATTGAGTTGGCCTAAGGTAACAATATCACGGTGGCATAATTTTTATTGAGTTAGCTTAATGTATATTTATTATTTTAAAGAGATTATTCATAAAATTAAAGTCATTATTTATGGTTTTAAAATGATTATTTTTTATAGTTTTAAAATGATCACTTATAACTTTAAAGGATCAGTTACAGTCTTAAAGTGATCAATTAGAAAAATAAGATCACGATTATATAGACTTGTTTTATGATGAGATGGTCTCATATGAGATTTACTGCACTAAAAATATTAAAATCTAAATCGAGTAGTTGAAGGTGGATAGAAGTTAGTTCCTTCACCAACCATCCTTGAATGTAATATAGTCCCAATTAATTCTTTGATCTGTATTCTCATTCTATCACTATTTTTGATTTATGACAATTGAGACATCGATCACTTGATAAACTCAAGGATCAAAATTTTCTTGAGGGCTTATTGATTTAATTGTACTATATGGATTTTCAATGTAATTTCTTTAAGTCACATTTCCTTTCACAAAAATATCTCATTTTCATTAATTAGTTCAAAGGGACACAAAAATTAAAAGTAACTAGCATATCATGTAATGCACGAATTTATTAATATGTAATATATAGAAATATAACTTTAAAAATTATGCAAGTATATATTATCATGATTAAATTTATTGAATACATAAGTTTTTTTAAAAAATTAAATACTGATTTTTTTAAAAAAATTGTTTATCGAATATGTCACTTTTCATTCAAGTATACATATGAATTTATAAATAGTTTATCTTATTTAGCTCCAATTTAAAAATCGGATTCTAAATAGATAAATATTGTTATGTAATCAACTATCATCCACTAAAATAATTACAATCGTCGAAGCTCTCTACGAATAATATTTATTATTTCCAACATTTTTATTAATATGTATGATAATATCCATCAGGCACATCATGATATCAAAAGTCTTTCTCAATTCTATTCGAGAGGTGCATCAGAATATTGTCCTTATATTAAAATTTATCCCATAAATAAATTTATTTCTCTATATAAGACGAACTATCTCTTTCAAAATAACAATCACCAATTATCCTCAAAAAAAAAAAATAACAATCACCAATTGAGTTACGTTTTCGGTTATTACAAGCAATGATATGTACTACGTAGAAATTATTAATGAATAGTGTTGAGTAGTAGACACTTTTGATCATTTGAAGAAAAGAGTAATTATTTATGAAAATCCTTTTTCCAAAATTTGATAATTTAGTTTGTTCACACTTGTTGAGGTAATATTTTAACCCTTAATATCTCAAATTATTCTTAATTAAAAATTATAAAAATTTGATATTAATAATTCTTGTATTGAGACGAATCAAACAAGATCCCACATGACTATATTTTAACTTATAGATTAAGAGTAACTTATAAATTAAGAGTGATGAGTGAATAGTACCAAAAAAACTAAATAGGACATTTAGGTTGAATAATAGTTAATATTAACAATTGATTAATAAAGAATACTCCGTTTATCCTTTTAAAAAATATTATTTAATTTAAATAGAATTAATTGTAAATTACACTCTTAATATTTATGGGTTTTGCAAATTACAGGCATGATTTTTTTTTTTGCGGATTACAGCCACCATTTTTTAAAATTGACCAATATGTAAGCTAGGTGATAGGTTCCCTACAAAAATTACTGTTGACCACCAATTTTACCTTTGACTTTCATTTTTTCAGATTTTACTACTTTTTTTTTTTTGAGTTTTCTTTTTTCGTTTTTCTTTTTTTCTTTTAATTCCTTCTTCTCCGATTATCTTTCTCTCTCCTCCTCCTTCTTCTTCGTCCCTTAACCATCTCTTCTCCTCCATTGTTACAGGAAAACAAAGCTTTGGGTTAAAAATTTTCATTTTTCTCATTTAATTTGGAAGCTGAATAAGAGGAGAAAGGAGTGACTTTATCAGTGATGGGTGTGATTGAATTAACAATTGCAAGAACCTGCCACCCTTTAATCTTCACCAATGCCTCAAGCGAATCAGTCGGATATTCCGTAACAGATACAATAATCCATTTTTCTTTTTGTGTAACAAACCCATTGAAGCCATTGAAGCCCTCCTTAGATCAGTAGCTACTAATAACACTGACCCAGTTCACTGCAGCAGATTTTCTTTATCTCAATCTTCCAGTACAAATTCCCTTTCTGAGGAACATAATTTTGTCCAAATCGAACCAGATTTGTACAAGTTTTTGGTAAACGGAACGAAAGATGAAATTAGAGGATTTTAAGTCTTCGGAAGAAAGAAATTATGTTCTTCATATAGCAGCAAGTGTAGGGCAATCTGACCTAATTTCCGATATTCTTCCCCAATGTAAAGAATTGATCAAATGGAAGAACATAAAAGGTGATCTTCCCCTTCATTTTGCTGCTAAATCTGGGCAACTTAATGCCCTTAAAGCTTTGATTACTTGGGATGGTTTTAGTAAAGAAATTTTACGGTGGGTAAATAAGAAAGGGGATACTGTTTTGCATATTGCATTACAGAAGAATCAACAAGAAATGAAAATTTTTAACTCAAAGCTTTGTTTTACTGTAACAATGGAGGAGGAGAATAGATGGTTAATGGATGAAGAAGAAGAGGAGGAGTGAAAGATAATTGGGGAAAAGGAATTAAATGAAAAAAGGAAAAAAGAAAACTCAAAAAAAACAAAAGTAAAATCAGAAAAAATGAAAGTCAAAGGTAAAATTGGTGGTCATCTGGCCTAAATTTTGGTCAATTTAAAACATGGTGGCTGTAATTTGCAAAAAAAAACATCAAGGTTGTAATTTGCAAAACTCATAAACATTAAGGCTGTAATTCACAATTAATTCATTTAAATATGTGAACTCTTTTTGAGACGAATGGTACATTACTGTTTTCTTAGAGGGACACTAGGAATATTATGAGCAGTTGAGCACTACTCCCTCAATCACTTCTTCACTACCCTATTAAGAAATTGTCCCAGCCCGACCCAACTCGCCCCATTGAACACATGTATTGTATATTATTTTAGCGTACACTAAATCCAACAAAATGTGAGCAATTTCATAAGGACAGAGAGTGAATTTGCTATTTTCAAGTAGTGCTAGTTTCTAATATTGGTCGTCGAGGGGAGTGGAGTAGGGTTTGACATGTACAGTACACAATCAATTACATCATTCATTCCTTCAAGGAACTTATTACATATCGTTTACATTGCTAATATCTAATTTTGAAGGCTTTATGTGTTGTGTAAACTGAGTACATGAAATCGGATCACAAACGAATACAAACAATTCTACAAATACATCAACAAATGCGCACTAAATCTAAATTAGGGAGAATCAAATGTGAATCGTCTTTATGGAGATAGAGCGAGGGAATGTATTGAGTTACATGCTCAACCTCACTTAAGCAGCTACGTCGATACAATCAATGGCCTGTTTGCATATTCCAGTCATGGTTGCTTCAGGGCCATATACCTGTATGGAGAGCAAAGTACACAATGCTTAAGTTTTGCTCTTAATGGGCTATGCCCAGGTCTCTTATTTTAATTTTACTTGAACCATATAGATGATTTGGTGAATTGTCAATGATTTTGAAACAATAGTATAATACATATTGGTGGATTCATGTGTTCAATGTCAAGGCTATACGGTAGGTAGGAGGGATGATAAATCCTTCTCAGGGATGGTGGGAAACGAGTTAAGAGGGATGGTCATTAACATGGTATCAGATGCATAGGTTATGGTTTTAAATCTCATCCACCACTCAGTTCAAGAGGAACATTAAGCACTAGGTATGATGTATAATGTATTGCCTGAACATTTCTAGCCCAATGAGCTCTCGTGTGAGGGGGCATTATAGAGTACAGATAACCACAACTTGCTAGGCATGCAGACATCTTTAAAGGGAAAAAGCATACACATAGTAGTCGTACAAGATATATTTACCTCAATAGGAATACCAATCTCCTCACCAAGCATCCGCATTTTAGCTAAACCCTTTTGGTAGTTTGGACCTCCTCTCCTCACATAAATGTGCATCCTAGCCGCTTTAAGCTTTGATTCCTGTTAAAGCACAAAGTAGAGATTGTTCAGATAAATGAGCTCAATATAGAGTAAAAGAAAGTAGTGAATGTTTACATGTTTACCTTCTCCTTCAAAGCTCTAATTATCCCATTGAAAGTAGCAGCAACATCCGTAAAATTAGCAATACCTCCTCCAATTACAAGGGCCCTCTTGCGCCCATCAGGGTTGGCCGTTGCACACTGCAATATTGTAGACTAATTAGTATTTCGATGAAGCAAATATATATAGTACATGGACACATATTATTCCCCGTGATCATCCAATGAACACCGTACAATTGGTCCTCAGGACTCGCAAGTGCCAAAAAAACGGGCCCTGAGCGACCGCTCATGGTGCTCATGTGGATGAGCCGGCTCTAATGGTGGATTTATTTGATTGATAGAGCTCAGCAAGAAAGTTAAAAAAAGCTATGAGGAAAGCTGACATACATCAATTACAACTCTGGCATATTGCAAGACCTCTTCTTCGTTGGGAGCTCCACTATATTCAGCGTAGTTCCCAAGCTCAGATGCATAACCCAGATCCCCAACCTGAAACAACCGACGTTATTCAAGATGAGAAGAAAAAAATAGTGCTGAATGATCTAATGGATCAGAAGATTCAACTATCATCCATTTAAGAACATACAGTATCTGCATAGATTACACTGGCTCCTCCACCAGCCACCATGGTCCAAATCCTTCCCTTTGGATTCAAAACCGTGAATTTTAAGGATGCACTAGTCTGCAAATAGAAGAATACACATTACAATAAGATCACCATTTACAACCAATCAAATAACTAGATAAAAATAGACAAGTTTTCAATTAAGACAGTCTCACTGTGAGACGGCTTGATATGGGCTGTCTCAATATTTAATTTAAAGAAAAATAAAAGAAACAGTTATCAACTATGTTATGTTCAATTACATTTTAATTTACTTTATTAATTTTTTTAAAAATCATCAAATGGGCTGCTTGTAGGGGCCCTCTCACGGTGAGAGGGTCTCATACAAGACTTGCTGATAAAATTAAGTGGTTGTTCCTTTATACCTTTTCATCGAGACCGTGAATAAAGCTCTCTGTTGGACTCATAACTCTTCCAAATGGTAAGGGGAACTCAATATTACCCCACCTGCGGTAGTACCAAGTGTGAGACATAATTTATATTACAATAAGTCTTTGGAATTGGAAGAAGTAATGTGTGCGCTAGAAAAGCCTACTTCTTGAAATTCTTGAAGGCAGCCGTATCATCAAGTTCACCTCTCATGTCCAAAGGATAGGGCTTGCCGTTGACTAATGTGAAGGGATTCATTTCTAGGAAGGTGAAGTCCAAATCTGCAGCATGATAATCACTGGATTAGGCCTTAACTGCTGATCATTCTTATCCATGGTACTTGAAAATGCCCAACACTACTATGTCCCATTGATTTGCAGTAGAGATTTAATCAAAAAATGGTGTTTGCAGCTGAGGGTTAATCGGAAAATCCATTTTAAATTAAAAGGGTAAGGTTACAACTTCCGAATTTATTTGATAAACCCGCCTAGGATAAAAACCACTTTAACATTGAGGTAATGCAATTCATATTTTCTATAACCCTAAGTCCCCAATAACAGTTCGATTTATCTGATATTAAAGCTACAGAAAAAGAGCATTTCCACATACCTAAGAACAACGAAAATATATTTTTGATAAACCGCTCGATCACACCTTTGACCTATAATAGGGGAAAATAGTAAGTGATAAAATTATGTTGCAATAAAGCCAACCGTCAACAGATTTTGCACTTGAAAGTTAAAAGTTAAATAATCATAAATAATCATAAATATAGATCATCTGAGAAATGTACGTACCTCCAAAGGTAAAGTAGCAACTAGAGGAGCACAGACTTCAGAAGTAAAAGAAACGCCTGTGGGAATATAAACTGTTTTCACCTGGGAATAGAAGAAATAATTTAATGATAAACTGATTTTTATATCTTACAATATAAAATGAAGATATATGATAGTTCTCCATCCCTTTGAAATTGCTACTTTACGCAAATTAAAATGAGAGCATTTTGGATATAGATAATGTGGCAAATACGAAGAGATAGACGGAGAACTATATAATCCAAGTCTGAGGAGTACCTTATCCCAGTTCTCTTCAATATCAATTCCACCACACTCTGAAAAGCTTACACTGTTTCCCAGTCTTTCTGAAACAATATTCAGATAGAACTCTTCGTTATGTGGAACAAAAGGCTCAACGATGAAAGTCGTAATTGGTCCTTTACATCCGCCCATCTCCACCTGTTATTTAACATAAAGCAACAAGAATACAATTAGAACAATAGTAGCCATATTTTGCTAGCCAAAGTGTGACTTCGTATCGTGAGCACAATTCTACATACCTCTTTGCCAAGGCGCTCTTTTACAAAAGCAGAAACCTGGGCAAAGTCCAAATTCAGGGCAACTAAACCACTCTTGCCACGCTTCCCAAACAACATGTCGGGTTTCACAACCAACTTTTCAGATGAGAGCCATGGCTCATTTGCAATAAGTTCATCGAGGTCGGTCAACTCTGTAATCTAGTCATCAAAAGAATGAAAAAGTCAATTCAAAGTCAATTGAATAATAGTGCATTAAAAGCTTATACAAAGTAACCTAAAATATCGGAGAAGAAAATTAAGAATATTAATAAAACTTCTCTATTTCTTTTTATCTGATTTTTTTCAGGCAGGGCAGTAAAATTTCTGAATTGATGTCCGCAAATAATGCATATACATAGAAAAAGAAACAAATAATACAAAATGGCAATGCATAATAAGTTCAGGAGCCTTGGAGGATGGCCAAAAAATTCGATTAATTGGAAGAAGAAAAACAATCACTAATTCTTTACAAAACATCATCTCCAATAGGAATTGGGATAAATGTGTAGCAAGAGTTTTCACAATATGCTTGAAAACATGTAGCTTTATGGCATAATCAAAGGCAGATTCGAATTGAATTTATTTTTAAAACACCGTCACGGAGTGTATTAAAGGTCTGAAGCCTTACATGATCATTAAAAGCGATTTTAAGAGTAAATACCGAAATAGTCTATCATGTATCAAGGATAAGACTAGAAGTCTAGCATAAATTCAACCTCTCATCGATTATATAAGACAGCATAGCCTCCTTTAATGTAAGAATTAAAATGTTGTTGGATGAAGGTTTCTGAAATTCATATATTCTTTAGCTAAACCAGAAGACAAGTTCAGAGCCTTGCCTAAGTTCAATTCATAGCTACAATGAGTTCCACTAAGTTCTAATAAGGGTCGAAGCTAATAAGGATTATTTTAGCTCACTTGGGTGGGATTTGGAACAAGGTTAAGTAAAGCTTCAATTATGGAGTTTCAGTGTACTGGTATCAGAGGTGAACTTGTTTTATGGTTGTGATGCGAGGGAACAACCGGATACAAAGTTAACATAATAGACTCAAATGATTGGTGAAATAGAAACGTTCTACTTATATAATAAATCCCGAAAGGTGATATTGTCAGTTGACAAACATTTTGAACGGTTGGTTTGTGCCAAAAATAGTATTGAATTCAGATTCCTACAAAAGAGAAGTGTCTTTAAACGATGGTTTATGCCAAAGAAAGTACTGAATTAGGATTCTTACAAAAGAGATGTACCGAGTGTTCTTTCTTTGCAAATTTTCCAATTTAGGAAAATCCTTTAGTTACAATTACAAATGGAGCCTAGTAACATGTTTCAACATGAATGCATGGAAATGAAGAAAGAATAATCACAAAACACCCCCAATTCTTCACACCTATACCACAAAATGTCATAGTAAAACCCAAAAGTAGTTGAACATTAAACCTTATCAATGTAAAGAAATCCCTCAAACACCTTAAATAATAAATATATGCCACATTCTCCTTAAATGTAAGAGTATATTAGTCTCTCTGGTTCAAATCGAGAGAGAATAAGGGAACAATTAGCATAAACAATTCCAACAAGAAAATTCCATATTAAGTTCTAGTCAATGTTTGAGAAAATTCCCAATTCCAACAATTTAATGACAATGTATTTAACTTTTTAAGCAACACAATGAATTTGCATAGTATAAGGGGAGATCACACAATATCTTTAAAAAGATTATGACTTTAAGCCCAAAAAATAAATCAAAATAAAAACTTACTTGAGCTGATCTAATGGGAAGTTCAGAACCAGCAATTCTCTTAAAATGCTCCTTCAATAACTTCTTTGAATCATACTCTCTGATCTTCTTCCTTGCCATTTTTCTTTCTGTTTTTTTACTTTAAACCTAATTCTCACCCAAACAAACAAAAAAACCAGTACATGTTAGATGGAAATTAAAACCAACAACAAAAACCCTAAATTGAATCATCATTTTTCACAATCAAAGAGTAAATCTATAAAAAATTACTCCCAATCTATGAAACAAAATTACTCAATCAATGAAACATAAATTTAACAAAATATAATCAATCTGAACAATTAATTGTAATTTTACAATGAATAATGTTGAATGTACCTTGAATAAGTTGGAAGAAGAGAGATAGTGAAAGAAGAAATAATTTTGTAGTAATGGAGATGATAACAATGGCGGAAACCTATTTATAACTGCAAGAAAATAAATTAAAATCGAAACATTACGGGTTTTTATAAATCTTTTTTTATTTTCCTTGTTAAATATATTGTTTGGTTTTATTTAATTAATAAAATTGGGTTGAAAAGAAAATTAGCCGGAAGATCTGTGCTTCTTCCGAAGCACATGTCCCACCTACCAAACTACCGACCAACTGGTTTATGAGAAGCAAATATGACCGTTGATCATAGAGATCCTACGGATAAAAGAGGGAGGATCTTAGTTTTAATTACATATATTATTTTATTTGAGGTGGGTGATGATTAAATTTAATTATTAATAAATATAGGTATTGATGATATGGTTCACCAGCTTGAAATCTTACGCTAAGGATACGCCATGTCATAATATTACATTTGTAATAACAATTAATTTACTCGTATATTTAGAGTATATTTTTGAATCATGAATATAGGAAAAATTATTCTCAATGATTCACTTATTGTCAATCTCTTGAGTGGGGGCCTTTTTTTTGGTCGCGCTCTTTCGAATGGGTATGAGTTGTTACTGTCTTTCTTTTCCTAGATCCTTTCCATAGTTCCCTATATGCGGAATACACTGGGTAGGATGATGATGACGATGATTCCCTTATTGTCAACCTGCTATGAATAATCTATATTATTTGTTTTTTAAATAATCCAATTACTGACAAAACTCCTTGTCACGTTTTAATCGGCTACTGTAGCTTATAGGTATCTACTAACTGTTCCCATGACATCTTCTTCCTCCTTATACTTTTTTGTTGGTCTACCCCCACTCTTTCTTTGGTGATAGCCACTCACAATAGCCGGTTAAAATGTAAAAATGAATGCTTTCAATAAAAAATTTACAGAAGTCAGATATTTTAAAAATAATCAATAATAAAGATTATTCACAGAGTCAACCGATTTGAAAAAAAGTGAGATTTTTTTATAAACGATTTTTCGTTATTATTTTATGATATCTCGTGCATGACGTTGAAGATTGTTGCAAGATTCAAGTGACAATTATTTTATTCTTATTACTTGATTCCATTTAAATTTATTTATTATGTAAGAGAACAAAATTCAAATAATAGTTTTCATGGATATTTATATAAAAGTTAAAATGACACATTTTCTACAATTTAAAGCAAGTTGCTGAAAATCAATTTTTTTTTTTGAAAGAGAAAATCATATATTTTAATGCTTTTTAAATTTATTAAAACTTTTTAAAAAAATTTACTTGTAATAATAACAAAATATATTACTCATCAAACATGTACATCATAAACTCATAATATAAAAGTAAGTTTAGTATAGAAAAATAAAATTTTAGAATTCCTGACATAAAATGACAAAAAATCAGTGGTCAAAAAATTAGAAAGGATATGCTTATGGTTGAAGCCCCAAAATATGTTATATACTCTAACATATAGAATCATGAAATTCTCATACGCTAATTAGTAATTAGTATAAATAAAAATAAAAAAAAAGTGTAGAATTGGAAAAGACCGATCTCTAAAATAGGAAAGGGACTGCTCGTGGAACGCAAGGACGCATACAGGTTGGATCTCCTCGCGCAAAACGTGCTACAATCCACTGATCCACATTATTCTCATTTCTTACAAATGATTTTATCTTATATTTTGATATTCTATTTACTTTTTTGCATAATTTTTTAAGTATTTCGAGCTTAATGTCTATTAAAACATTTTATACAAAATTATAAAAAGTAAATGTCAAGATGAATCAATAAGTTCTCATTTGAATATACTCCCTCCGTTCCTTAAAAAATTCCCATTTGCCATTTTAAGCGGTTCCAATTGTTGTTCCCATAAGAAATCTTTCTATTTTTATTTTATAATTTTTACGATTTTAACCCTTATATTTACCTTATTGGACCAAATTACCCTTAAAAAATAATTAAATCAACGTGGATACTCATGTTTCTGTCATGAGTTTGGCTATTTCAATAAGCACTCTGATGTTATTCATTCCAAAGCTTTCACTCTTCATTATTTTCTCTCTTTAAAAAAAAAGCTTTTGAAGATGAAAATCTAAGATCTTTGGAGTTTCTTTGTTCAAATTATTTTACGAACTCAAGATTAATAAACTACTCTTCATTCTCGTCATTTTGAGACCAATTTCGATTGGGTTTGCTCAATTCATAAACCCCCTATTTTCGGTCCAGTTGAAGTTTTGGGTGCTTTCTCCCGTTTCCTTTCAAAGGTTTGAATTTCTTGTGTCTTACCATTAATCTATGTAGTTTGTCACTTGATTTGATCATTTTTTGGTTGTTGTTTGATGTTTTTTTATTCTATTATGTGAATATTTTTTTTAAGTTTAGTGAGTTTTCATTGAAGCTTATGTGGTGTAATGCAATTTTATGCGGAATTTTGACATTGTTCTTGGATTTTTGTGTTTTGAGATTTTATGAAGGATGAGTTACATACACCCCCTGTATGTCTGTATGTAAGGGATGATGATATTTTACCGACCTAGTTCATTTTTTATTGTGAAACAATTATGCTGAGATGGAATCAACATTGGTGCTTCATTTTGATCAAGTCATGCTGCTGATGCTTGAGTAGTTTAGGATTTTTTTTAATTTATTGTAACAGAATTTATTGTAACAAATTTTTTTTCGGCAGATTTATTGTAAGAGATTTTAGTTTCAATAAAAAGCAGAATTTTCTTTATAGAAGTATATTTAAAGTTTATTTTCTTCTAGTGGACCCTACATGTTTTCCACTATCAATTAAAAACAATATTAAATGTTTCCACTATCTATCTTATTATTACTTCAATTATAAAGATTTCACTTTTCTTAATTCTCGTGAACATTCTCTATGGGAACATCAATAGGGAACGGAAGGAGTATATTTTAATTTGTAAATACCTATAAAAAAATCATAAACAAATTTATCTCTTCATCATGAATAGAATATTCGTTGCGGAAAACATTAAATGGAAAGGGAGGGTACCTTTTAATTCTAGTGATAGTAAATACAAAAGTAAGATTAAAAAGTAAAAAAAAATATATGTATATTAGAAGAAAAAAAAAATTTAGGAGCATAAAGAAAAACTGAATTGTAGCTAAATCAATTGAACAACAAAGAAAATATATAGAATCAAAGTGAGTGAGATGAAAGAATACATAAACTACAAAAAAAAAATATAATACGCCTCAATCTCTTAAAATTTGCCTAAATCCGAATATCTAACTGCTCTAAAGTTAAATATAGTAATTTAACCGAGAATAAGTATTATATTCTGCTTCCTAAATTTGTAAAAGATATTAAATACAGTTTCAAGATAACATAATGTATCCTAATTTCAAATTTCATGATGTTTATTAAAATTTGATGATGAGGATGTGTATAACAATGAACTAGTAAAAATTATTTCATTTATTGAAATTTTGTACATTGAATCCGTGTATAACCAAATAAAATTGGGAAAAAAAAGTTGAAACCATGTATTTAAACCTGAGGATAATGATGATGAACTTAAATTATTCATCTCAAGCTAACAGCCGGATTTGGGAAGAATGTGTAGTCTAAGAATGATGTACTCTCGAGTCTCGACCAAAATAGATTGGAATACGTTCTAGTACCGAACCCAGATATCCATCACCGATCATCTGATACCCTGATATGAATCCAGAAATGATCTTGAAAGCCACATGTGTTTCAACTTTACTATTAGAGCGAAGACTCCATAGCATGGGATGTGTAACAAGCCCACTACCACGTACCTGCACCATCATCAACATTACGTACTTGTTAGCGGCTCGGTTCTGTCTCTAAAAGTTTATGAAGCGAAGACAGCTACTTTATATAAGTCCAGTGGGTACACACCGAAACCATATGATAATCGGTGGGATGACCCACTAGTCACCTCATTACAACGGTATTCTATTATCCCAATTCCCAATGGCAATATGTGCCTCCTACCTAGGCGGGATTTTGGGGGACGAGGGACATGAGCTTATCTTTAATAAGTAATAACAAAGAGGTTCTTTTTGATTTACCCTTGGTAGCTAACATCGTTTCCAACTTCACATAAATAAGAAGTGAACATGATTTAATGAGCTAAATAGGTCATTCGATTAAGTTTTGATTCAGAATAACCCAAAATAGACGATAATTTGTTTTTTCGATTTGCGATTCACAAGAAGATTAGTGATCATGTGACATTGATTCATATCAAACGACCCCTAATCCACAAAAGGAAAAATTCAGTGCAAGAGGGAACTAATTACCAAATTGGAGCATATGGAGGTGATAAATCCATGAATGGGTATGGCCATCTGCAGCAAACAGAGAAAACAAATTTTTAGTAGAAAAACACAGATAAACACGAACGTAAATTCTGGAAAGCATAGGAAAATGGTTGTACAACCAACCTCATAGAAACACAGGCATGAATAATCCATTGGCAAATAACAAACGTTCCAGTCCACATGATAAAATATGCAATCCGGAACATAGGAAACCTCTGTAAGAAAAGACAATTCAATCAAACATGAATAGAAAATACGAACTTAATTTGTCTCTTTCAGCAACAAGGTAAGACTTACCATGCAATTCAAGATTGCATCACCAAGAATGAGAACGTTTACGGAATGCATGCTTATATCAAACTGCGAAATCATGATATGTTAGAAGTATTTTATCTGACAAAAATGATAACTAGCCAATTTGTTGAGGAACAAGGGAGAAATGTTGCACTTACAAAAGCAAGTCGATAATCTTTGGCAGTCAGAAATGGATAAATTACTAGCCAAAATACGACATCAGTGAGCAGCACAGCACCTGCAGTTACCTGTTTACATGGTATAAAAAGATTATATAGTCAAACATATTCTAAAAATTGCTTCTTGTTCAATGAAATCATAAAGTTGCATACAAACATATATAATTCTCGCCCAGTTATAGTTTTTGGTTGGGTAGAGAAGTCATCCCACAAATTTAAATTTCCCCATATCCCTTCGATATGAACATGAATGGGTGAACAAGCCTCTTAGGTCTCTAACTAGGGAAATATTTTCCTTCAATAATGCCATTCTCACCTTCTTCTTCTACTCGCTTTTGTCAAGTTCCCTCCCATCCGTTCTCCCAGTCCTTTCTCTTGTACATTTATAAACGAAGAAAACACACAAAGAAGCTTGAGACCTAATGTAAGTTAAAACTATATCTACTTCGAAAAAATACGCTCCCATGAAAATCTTATCCACATCATATCGCCATATCCAGTAGAAATCCCACTTCTGTGAAGGGTTTCTAAAGATGCAGAAATTGGCAGTGTTACCTACAAGTGCAACCATGGCAACATAATAGAGGTACCATTGTCAAAGAGGTTCACACAAAAACACTTTTTATAGACAAGAAAAAAAAGTAGGAGGCCGCATTATTCATCTGAGACAGCTACGTCTAGATAAGAATCAGCTAACTACTTCAAACTAACCTGGTAAATGATTTGAAGAAGATAACCCATAAAACCTGCAATTTGGTGATAATGAACTTCTTCATGATTAATCAAGTTTTCTAACCAAGATGTGTTTCCACTACCTCCAAGCTTTGGAGCAGAAAGAGATACTCTCTCTGGGTCAATATTTTGGGAAGCCATCTTTGAGAAACAAGCTCCATTACAATTAGACCAACACCCAAAAATAGAGAATGCGGATGCCAGCTACACGGTCAAATCACAAAAACCAAGAATAGATGTAACGTAAGTAGCAAATCCATTTGTCGTGAATAAAAGATGGTATTGAAAGAAAACAACTTAAAAGGATATGTCGAGGGTTTCAATTTTGTAATGTACACTAATGCAAGATCCCACTTAGCCTTTTATAGCACTCTCTTGCTCCGTAACAGATTTACAAAGTTTTTTCTCGGTTAATAAGCTATTTTAGCAAGACATTTGTGGTAGTGGTAGCTAGAGTAGAACATACCCCAAAGTATATGGTAGTCAGCGTAAAAGTCCACCTGTTCATCACCAGTGAAAAACAAACAAAAAGAGCAATCAGCAGAAGAGGCAAAATTCATTTCCGCACTAAACTTAAACAAGCTCATAATGATTCCAAACTACTTAAATCCGAAGGTAATAAAATCTAAGATTATTAACTTCCAATTCAGCCATTTGTATAACAAATAAATTAGATATGAATTAAGAACTTACTGGGTATAGAAGAAAAAGACGCCAGGTCCTTTAACAACAGCGTTACCAGTGATCAATGCCATTAGCAGAACGAACGCAAAGATCCTAAAAGCAAGCAAGATGGCAGGATGAATGCTTTTAAGACATGTTTTCCAGACATCATCCTTGTGTAAGGCTCCAACTGGCACTAGTCCATCTTCTCTCCTCTCATCATCCACTTTCTTTCTGCCTTCGTATTTCCATATAAGCAAACCAGCAAGCACCATGGTGGTCAAGACATATAATGCACATATTAAAAACCTCCAGTTCAACCAATAACTTGGGTTTGTTGTATCAGGATCCATAATTTGCTTAATATTTTTCAAAGGAGCCTATGAAAGAAAAGAAAAACAATTTTCTTAGTACAGTAGGCAAAGAACATGGCACTAAACTACTAGTCTATAATACACAAGAGTATTGATCTTAAGTGATACACCCATACATAGGTTTAAGCTTGGTAACCAATTACTCCCTTCGTTTCCATATTTTTCCTCCATTTTCCACCTTTGAATGATCCTTTCACTTTACCCCATTCCATCTTATGGCATACTTTCTCTCACTCAATCTAGTAGGTCACATTGAAAAAGAGCTACTCAACAATCAACATTACAGGGACTGAAACCATCCAAAAATGCACCAAAAATGGCTATTGATTACATTACCGATCTCCTTAAATACCCATGTCGGATCCTTAACACCAGCTAAAGGACGATTGACACTTCAATCAAGAGTTTGCACCAAAAATGCAACAAATTCAAAAGAAGAATCAAACATACAATAAAGTACCCTTCTTCGAGACCCTTGTTTTCCTTAAAATTTTGTTGGAAATAAGAAAACATGAACTCAGTGATGAGGGATCAATAGGAAAACCCAGAAAAACCCATTTCACATCCTCGAAAGCAATTTCACTTTTGATACCAAACAAACCCAAAACCCAATCCATATTCTTAATCTACCAACACTTTAATATACAGAAAATTGAGTGTAAATACAAATTAGAATTACAAATTATTGTGAGTAAGACAGCAGATGGACACATCATATACATAAACAAATTCTGGGTTTTTCAAAAAACCAGAAGGGTTCATGATAAACAACAAATTCATTGACAAGCAATCTCAGATTCTTACACTCAACTTCAAATTAAGTACAACAACTGAAATACTGGATCAATAAACAAATGTTTACTAAAGGTGAAAAATACATACCTGCTTGATGCTTGATCCTTGATCAATGAATGCAAAGAGCAATAAAATTGGATTTTAAGGAGAGAATCCCAGTGATCGAATGGTGGAAATTGGGTGAATTGGGGTTTTAGATGGGTAGCAAAAAAGTGCTTCAATTAGTAAAAATGATAATCACGAATAACTACCCCAAAAAACGACTGTTAAATTGGCATCTAATCGAAACTAAAATTTGTTTTGTCTACAAAGAAACAAAAAATGATTCCGAAGTAAACAAGTGAAGATACACACTACAAACCAACACTGTACAGGACCATGACGAATGACTCCTAGGGGCGTCTAAAAGGTTCACGTAACATTTACATTGTGCAATTTTCCTCCGCTTAGAGATTAAGTATATTTTTTACGAAAAAATTGGATTTGATTCTCATATCGTCTTTTTTCTTTTTCTTTAATGTAATTTAAAAAATGTTCGCTATTTTTCTGATACTACTTGTTAGTTCTACAAAATAAATGAACTTCAAACTTCAAATAAACTCCATAATAGGCGTAAGATTTTATGGGCCGCAAAATCTTAGGAAAATCTTTTTTTGTTTAATCTTAGTTGATCATTATTTTCTCATAGGAGTTATTATTTATAGTTTAGTTTAGACTTAATAGATCCATTATAGAGTGATATCGAGAGTTACTTAAGTTTGAGTTTAGTCAACACTTTAACGAGTCATGTTAAAAATATGAGATTTGGCTTGAAAATTTACGAATTTACGAATCGGTTTAATTGTACTCCCTTCTATTCACTTTATAAGTTCCATTGAGACTTTGTCTAATTCAGCGATCACATATAATTTTATTTTAATCTTAGCTGAAAGTTAACACATAGTCGAATGAGATCTTATTTGATTCACCTCAATGTAAATTTTATCAATATATTAATTTTTTATAAATTAAAAATATAAATAATTAGAAATATTAAAAATTAAATTAATGCTTAAGCAAACATGCAAAAGCAAATCAAACATTTTTAGTAAATTAATATGATGGAGTAACAAATAATTATCCATGAATTTTGAAAAAAAAAATCAACGTTCTTTTCTTTTAAAGAAGGAAAAATTACCTAGAATATTCCAAATTATTCATGATTTTTCTACAATAATTCTACCTATTGAATAACCATGAATAATTCCAACTTTGAGGGGTATTTTCCTAAAGTAAGCTTGGGTAACCCAATGACCTGCTATAGTAGGTAATTCACCAAAAAAATAAATTAAATATTAATTTAAAATTAGAAAATATTTTTAAAAATATATATAAAAAATTCTAAATAATAAAAAAATCATAATTTTTTTATGAATTTTTTTTAACATTTTTTTCGACATTTTATTTTAATTTATCTTTTTTTGTTAAAATAAAACTTGCTATAGCAAGTCATCCGGTCACCAGGTTTACTCTAGGAAAATGCCCCTCAAAGTTGGGATTATTCATGGTTAATCAATAGGTGGAATTATTGTAGAAAAATCGTGAATAGTTTGGATTATTCTAGGTAACCTTTCCTTTAAAGAACTAATGCGACTAAAAGCATGTTTCAACTCATACTTGGATAAGTCTTTCAAGTTTCACAAAACTTTCTTTTCAAATCTTATAAACTAGGTGCTTAGCATCATCATCATCCTACCCAGTATATCCCGCTCATAAAAGCTATGGGCAGGGTCTGGGGAGGGAAGGACGGCGACAACTCATACCCGTAAAGAAGAGCATGGCCAAAAGGAGTTCCCCGGCTCCAAGATGATAGAGATACGTACCTGCCCGTGGGGTGAAAAACAACACATAATAGACCAATACGTATGTAAAACAAATGTAAAACTTTAAAAAAACAAAACTAATAAACAAAACACATAAGAAACTAGCGCAAACAAGAAAGCATGACGCCGCTAACGACTCTAAGAAGAAAAGCCGAAGTCTAAAACCTAGATAAGATGCCTCCAACTACTCCTATCCCTAGTTAGGTCCTCAGAGAGGTTTAACTCACGTAAGTCTATTCTTATTTGCTCCTCCCAAGTTTTCTTGGGTCTTCCTCGGCTCCTCTTACCCTCTACTATAAAGCTTTCGACTCTCCTCACAGGGGCGTCGAAAGTCTTTCTCTTCACATGTACAATCCACCTCAATCTTCTTTCGCGCATTTTTCCCGAAATAGGAGCAACCCCTAGTTTGTCTCTAAACTCTTGATTCCTAATTCGATCCATCAAAGTGTGCCCGCACATCCACCGCAACATACGTATCTCTGTGACTTCCATTTTATGTTCAAAACTCTTTTTTATAGGCCAGCATTCTGTCCCATATAGTAAAGTTAGTCTAATCGCTATCCGATAAAATTTTCCCTTTAACTTATTTGGGATCTTCCTATCAGATATCACCGCGCATTAAACCTATATACTGTACTCAAAACATGAGTTTAACTCGAATACATGTTAACATATTTGACTAACATATTACATCATTTACATGATTTTGGAAATGATATTTTATTTGAAAATTTGAAATTTTCACAAATTTATTGTTTGGCAAATTAAAAATTTTCAATTTGAATTTGGATCGAATTCTACTATAATTTTTAAAGTAGTTAAAGTTAAGAATTTGAGAATGACCACCCAAACCTGGTCATTCTCAAATTCTTCATTTATTATTTTATAATTGAAATTAATAATTTGAAATGAGATACTTATTCCCAAATACTATATCTGAATTTGATTCCAATAAAATTCTAAATCCTAATATGACACAAATAATCAAGATAATTAAATAAAGAGTCTACATAAAATTCCTAATGACACAAATAATCAAGATAAAATAAAGAATCTACATAAAATAACATATACTAGGTATTTACCCGTGCTATGCACAGGTTGTGTAAGTTTTTTTATATTAAATGAAAGTTTATTGGTAGTATTTTTTATTTGTTGATGAATATTTTTCGCCTTTGCAAAGCTAAGAACAATAAAAACAAACTCATTGGTATTTTGTTGTGATATATATTCAAATATTTTATCGGCATATGTATCCCAAAGTTTGCATGAAATTCTATTATCCCTGTTACAAAACTTATTACCATAAGTTCGAATTTCTTTTTATCAATAATAATTATCTTAAACTGTCTAAAAAAATAATAAAAAAATATAATTATACGCATACTCTGTATCACACAACATCAAAGTTATGCATTTTATAGGTGGAGTCATATGGACATCACTAAATGACACCACTTGTCCAATAACATCTATCCTTTTAAAAAACATATCCATTAGATCATATGTTAAAATTTAATAATATTTGTATTAAAATTAAAATTTAATATATAGCTTATTAAACTATAAGAATAAAGAGATAGAATACATACCACATAAATAAGACATATCATAAGTTTGTGATAGAAGATCAGAAAATGAGACAAATTTCATCACATATGGTGGAATCTCCACATCGTCACAAATTTTGACATTAGTAAATCTTGTAAAAACAATTCGTTTTTTGTGGAATGTTGCTTTATAGACTCCGTTGTTTTCATAAAGCTTAAAACGTACAACTGTATAAATTTTTCCCAATGACAGCTTTGATGAATGACACTATAACTATCATGAAATAAATATAGAAGCTTTGATGGTACTTCTATTATTATTATCGTTATCTTTAATTTGTGTCCTTTCAAATTATTTATTTATTATAAATTTATTATTATTATTATTATTATTATTATAAAGGGTGGGATGTAGGGAGTTAGAATATGAAGTAAAAATGTAGTATTGTAATAAATATAGAAGCTTTGATAGTACTTCTATTATTATGTACAAATTATTTATTTATTATAAATTTATTATTATTATTACTATTATTATTATTATTATTATTATTATTATTATTATAAAGGGTGGGGATGTAGGGAGTTGGAATAATTATAATTATTATTATGATTATGATTATTATAAAGGGTGGGGATGTAGGGAGTTGAAATATAAAGTAAAAATGTAGTATTGTAGTAATAAAATAGAAAAATTAATTACTATACTTTAAGAATGACTTTCATTACTTCAAAAAAAAGAGAAGAATTTTCATAGGATGACACGTGGTATAGAAGTTCCTAGATTATAATATGTATATATGATGATGTCATGTAACTAGGTAAATGTGTAACCGTAATCTAAATTCTAGAATACGATTAGCCTAAATGTGTCTGATTTGAGCAATAGTTCCAATATACTCGAAACTTCTTGTATATATTCTCATGTCTGTCATGTATCTGGTAGATCAAATAGTATACTGTATTGAATACTCAATACATTACATTATACATCACTATCTAAGATCTACAGAATAAAGTTCCTTCACGTAATTGTCTGCCAAATGCCAATATATTGTATCATCATCATTTTATTTTCCAATGCATTCCGCTCATAAAAAATTATAATTAAAGTTTATAAGAGAAAAAAGGCAGCAACATATATCTATAAAAGAGAAATGTGGCCAAAGAGTCGCTCGACTCGAGAAATGCACAAATAAATCCTCAGATAAAATTTACATTGTATCGGGTACCCGCTGACCCGCTATGTATTATCTTTATCAAGTTGAAATTTACAAGTTAAAATTTAATAATCAATATAATTATAAAAAATTAATAATAGTTGTACGCCTTTTTACTTTTCTTCAAAGTATACTACTCCTCTAAATCAGTGCCAAAGAGAAATTGAGTATTTTAAAAATTGTGGATTTTTTTGATAATAATTGAAGAGAAAATTTGTTAAAGCAATTAAAAGAGACTCAATGTATGGATTAGATATGTTGGATATTATAAACCGGTTGCAAAGAGATAAGCTTCTTGAAGGTCCATTAGCAACAAAATGAAAATAAAGGTTGGATTATTAAAAAAAATCAAAAGGTGGAATTACTGACAGGTAATGAAAAATAGGTTGGATTATTATAAAAAGGAGAAGATGAGAGGTAACCTAATATAGCAAGTCATTTTCTAAAAGGTCCATTAGTTACAAACTGAAAGCAAAGATTAGATCATTAAAAAGTTATCAAAAGAAGTGAATATTGGCGGGTAATGAAAAATAGGTTGGATTATTTACAATAATTTTTCCAAAATGAAAAAGGGCTAAAAACAGGCCTTAAATGAGCCTTTATTATTATTCTTTTGCTTAAATTAAGATACATTATTATAACTTTATAAATGTCACTAATCTTATTATAGTTCACAAAATCAAGTAATTAAGTTATAAGGCATTTTGCTTAATCTGACATACTTATTTCAATGTGAATTATTAGGAGATTAAAATTATAAATAGGTCGGATAGATGGGATTGTAGCATTTAAAATTTAACATGCTTATATGCCCTTTATTATTTGGGCTTCCTGAAAGACAATCCATAACACAGGCCCAGTAGGCAATAGCTGTGTACAGCCATGCTAATTGCTATAGTTCACAAAAAAGAGAAAGACACAAGTAGAGAACATAAAACAACACAATGTACCTCAATTGAGACTTGAGGGTATCAGCCTATCAATGATATAAAATCTGAAAATTTGAAATAAATAAGATTATTTATAAAAAAAAAATACAATAAGATCATAATCAAATTTATTCCAAAACTAAGCGTGTAATCCGCAAATCTTAGATTCGGGCTGTTCGCACTTAGTAAGTGCGAACAGACTGAAAAACTGAAACAGGTTGTTCGCTGTTACTAACAGCGAACAACCTGTTTTAGGTTTTCAATCTGTTCGCACTTTCTAAGTGCGAACAACTCTTATCTTAAAATCAGCATGTTGACCCTGTTTGACATGTTCGCAGTTACTAAGTGCGAAAGACACTTGATTTTTTTTACCAGTTTATTACTGTTCACACTTACTAAGTGCGAGCAAATCTGAACCTGTACTTTGGGGTATCAGGCGCTTATATTTGGAATAAGTTTGATTTGAATCTTATTGCATTTTTTTTATTAAGAATCTTACCTATTTCAAATTTTCATAAAATCTCAAACCATAACACAAAATGAGTAGAATAACACTTTCAAACTGCAATTTGGTATAAGGAGAAAAATAGAACCTATTTTCTCAAGGTGAATACAGGACGCTAATATTATAAGGTGGGTTAAATACACATTCTTAATATGTATTGAGCCAACTCGTCCGTAATCCTTTATCACACTATTCAATATTAAGAGAGTCTTTAATCAAATGACCTGGCCAGCCACCTAGACTCCCCCGCAAAGAAGGCAAGGGAATGAAGATGACTATTGCAGGATTAAATTGAACCAAAAATATCAATTTTACCTATAACGTAACAATTTCATATTACATGTTACATTTAGCAGAATAAAACAGGAAATCAAAGGACTTAAAAAAAATATACTAAATGCTATGTAAAAACCAATCACTAGTTTAAAATGAGTACAATAATATATGTTACTCAAACTCACATATTTATGTCAAACTCGGATATATGTTCAGAAGGGTGGCAGAGTTATATAGTTTGAATTTTCATAATGTTAAAGCCTACAATATTCCCAGCAAAATTAAATTTTATTATTGATATTATGCATTTAATTATATTACCAACAAAAGTCAATTAATTAATTAAATTACCAGCGAAATGTATAGACATACGGTGGTAAAATATTTAACAAAATCATTGCTTCCTTCTCCAATTATTTGTTGATAGCTAGAAAGCAAGTGGATTATTGACAATAGATTTTTGAATATGTGGATATGATATAAGAAATTGAGGATTAGTGAGAATATATAGGAAATTGAGGATAAATGAGAATATATAAGAAAATGATGATTAGTGTCAAGATTTTTGAATATGTATATATGAAAATCATTTAAAGTTGTGAAAACTAGATACTAATTTTAGGGTATATATATATATTCAATAAAACCATATGCATTTAAAATTCTTGTGTTTTCTTAGTTACAGTAAATTTTTTTTTAATTATAATAAAAATTTAAATTGTAGTTAAGAAAAACAAAATCTTTTTTGGTTGAATATATTACGCTTGTTGTCTATGCTTAACGCTGAAATCCTAAGATTTTGAAATGTTAATAAATTTTAAAAAAAATCTCAAAACAACAATCCAAACTCCCCTTAAATCCGACTGATTATTATTCCACTTATAATCAAATTTAGACTCATTCAAATTTTAATTATATTTTATGTATATGTGGACTTATTTAAGACTTAGATACATCCTATAGATCCATTATAAATATAATTAAACTTTACAAATGTAAAAAAAATAAAAATTTGAACACTTATTTTAATCAAATCCCATTAAAAATCTTGCATTTAGGATCGGATTTGATATTTAAATCCACAACAAATCAATTATGAATTTAGCAATCTGAATTTAGTTAGACTGACTCTAAATCCGATCGAGACTATATACATCACTAGTTATAAAGTAATGGCTGTTATCTTTAGAATTGTGATACACATAAAATGATAAGAATTAGGGTTGAATGGATTCATGCAAACCTATCTTAATCTAGTTGCACCATACATAGATGGCTCCACAATTTATATGATATTCCACCTTCTTACTACACTTAAAAAGGCACAATTCAATTGTCATATCAACACACAATAATCAATAATGTTCCTCTACTTCATCATTCATCAATCCTCCTATCTTATACTCAATCATACTATTTGGTACTTAGGGATAAAATATATAAGGATAGCTTCAATCCTTTTTTTAAGGAGATTTGAACCACGTTTTTGTTATCTTCACAAATGTGTTATCTACCAATCAAAGGAACCTTCCTTTCTTTGTTATTATATATGGATTCGAATGCCTAGGGACATCAAATTTATATGATCACATTTATTTACTCAATGGAGCAGAAGGTTTGGGGTTCGACCCCTGTTACTGGGCGCAAATATCAATTGGGGGTTTTCTTGATTGCATGCGCACATCTCTCTTTACTCCTTCCTTGGGTGAACGAGTATGATTTGTCTGCATCTTTCAAGAAAAAGAAAAATCCTCCATTCGCACCTTGACTTGTGCGGGATACTAAGAGTGTCTTTTACCTTTTTTTATATTTATTTACACAAATGGTATTGGATTATTACATTCGATTATGTGAACTATTGTATCATCTGCGTTATTTTTTCAACATCATTTTTAATTTTTGGCATATAAATAACTCTATCTCTTTAATTTGATACACCAAACTTCTTATTTTACGTGTCATTTATAAAAGAAGCAAAATAACCGACATGATAGTAGGGTAAATATAACACTACACACAGGGGCGGACCCAGGATTTTAGGAATGGGGTAGCACAATATTTTAACATATGTATTTTAAAGTCCAATTTAACCAATATTTAGTTTTGGCATTACTCAATAGAGTATGAGAAATAATGATGCATATAAAACGCAAAAAAAATAAAATAAAACTCCGCTATCTTATTAGCCGTTACCGTATCTCAAAATAAAGAAAACATCTTAATCTAACAAAATTTTGAATTTCATTGCGTTATCACGTAACCCGCAAATTTGTGAACTTGTTTAATTTGTGTTATAAATTTACAATCATTGTCATCAAGTATTTAGAAATAAATAAACAAAAATTACACATGCACACATACCCGCTAAAAACAAACTTATAGTTATAAAATTACATAAAAGTAGTTAGAATCATAAAAAGATTAATCAATAATCTTTTGAAAATTACAATTTACAAAATTAAATTACAAATTTTACTTGACATTACCGTGAGTTGTGAGAAGGATTGATATGTGAGTGAGGGTTCAAATATTAATTATTGTCGATTGGAATGCTGGAGGTCAATTAATCGCAACTAATAATCCGAAAAGTAAGAAATTATATTAAATTGGCCGAACAAAACATAACGAATTGCATTTGGGTTAGCGGTAAGCAATGCAATTGCTTGGGTAAACACTATTGTTCCTAGATCGCGTGTTCGACTCTTGTTAATTGCAATTTTTTTACATTTTAATGGGGTGTCTGGGCAACCCCAGGCATCAATGTAGGTCCGCCCCTGACTACACAATGACAAGAAAACCTTAAAAACACAAATACTAAGAAATATTGAAAAGACCGAATACAAAAATATAATATGAATTATGAAGCTTTATGTTGGTTTTTAAAATGATTATTAGAATTATAACCAATACTTTAAAATTATCTAACAAATAGGACAACAACACATATTCATTTTGAAAAATAAAAATATATAAAATAGTCAATTTTATTCTGGTTAGATATGAAGGGGTCCCTAGCTAAAAAAAGTGTTTTACCCCTTAGGTAAAGAAAAGACAAAGAAAAATGATCAGGTTGTTTCCTTACTTAATTAATGCCTCCATGGTATGTACTGAGTCCATGGCTCCATGCTACCTACTTAATTAATGCACTAATTAATGCATTTTTAATTACGTAAAAATGCTAATTTAGCAAATACTCCCTCCTTTCTTTTTTGATTGTCCTATTTGAAGTTTTCACACAAATTAAAAAATGTGGAATCTTTGTAGATAGTGGGTATTATTTTATTAGAATAGTGGTGTGAATTAATAATTGTATTGGTATTATGAGAGAGAAATGAGGGTTAAATGAGGGATAAAGAGAGTAGATGGAAGATAAAAACTTTCCAAAATAGGAAAGTATTCTAAATAGGATAAACTTTTAAAACTGTCCGTTATAATAATGTGGACAAATTTAAAAGACCGAAGGGAGTATTAAATAATCTTAGCGAACTAAGTTTTTATCGTGGCAAATTTTGATTTTATTTAAACAATAATGATGTATGATGTACAAAATATTCAGAAAAATATTTTCAACTCAAATACAAGTACCTTAAAAGTACCAAAAAGTGTTTTGACATTCAGCAGATCTTGGGTAAGACCGTCTTAGAATAAGATGCGGCCCAATTTGGAGTCCATTAGCTTTTTTTCCTTAATCTGTGCATTTTTCAATTTTGCTCTTAGAGGTATCAATTTTTACCTTAAATATTTTTCAAAGGTAAAAATTGATACCTCTAAGAGCAAAATTGAAAAATGCACAGATCAAGGAAAAAAAGCTAATGGACTCCATATTAGGCCGCGTCTTATTCTAAGACGGTCTTACGCAAGTTTTTGTGTTTGACATTTTGGTTTAGCTAATCTTAAATGATTAAAATAATAAACCCACAACAAATTCGAGCTCTCGTAGTCTCGTTTAGGTACTTAATTATTTGAGTATGAAATTATAAATGCTAGTTAACTTAATTCATACCTCTTTGTTTTATTTAATTTGTCCTTTTTTTCTTTATTTTTTAAAATATAATCTCATTATTCCTATTTTTTATATCTCTCTTATTTTTAAATATTCCATTATTTTAATTTATCATATTCAATTTCTAAGTCTTCGGGCTAAAAGTTAATGGAGCAAAATGGCTTTGAGTCTGTCTGAAATGAGGAATATTCATTAAAATGGTATAGTTTTTAAGTCTAGCTAGGATCTATTAATGCTATACCTTAATTCTATGGCTCTATTAGAAAACAGGAAGGAAGAAAAAAAAAAAACAACCTCACTCATATTAAGAGCATACTATATTTAGGTAATCAAGACATTTTAAAAACGGTAATGTTTCAAGATCAATATATTTGGTTATGTGTACTTAATCCAAAATATAACCAATAAAATTAAAAACTCACTCATGTCTTTCGCAAGATTATTAATTAATTATTAATAAGTATTCTCTTCGTTTCTAATGTTCTTTCTATTTGGAATATATTTCACCTTAAAGAGAGAAATTTAATTAATATGTTTGAGACATATTCAGAAGATAAAATATCTATATGAGATCTCATTAGTCGTCTTAATGTGTATTTTTTATCATATTTTTTAATAATTTTTTATCATTCGTATTTAGAGAAATTAAAATTTAAAATACTTTGAAAACTGTGAAAAAAGTAAATGGAAAGAAAAAAAGAACATAATGACTATGAAAATTTAACAATTTGACAACTAATTTTAGGCAACGTTATAACTATTACTAAACTAATTTAAGTGGAACATCCTACCATATTTCTATGTCCGACCCGTATAAGTTGCTCAATTTGATTCAAAATTTATTTTCATATTTGAATTAAAATAGGCAAAGAATAAGGGAAGAGTACTGAACTACATATCATATCATATATATACTTCTATTACTATAAAGCAGAAACGCACGTACACGATACATATGAACTGCATCCTATAATAAATATAATATCCCTAGCTAATGATTTCCATGATCGAATCATTATCTCAAATCATCTAGCTAATAACTATTTAATTTCCTCTATTTTAATTTATTAGTTACACTTTAATCAAAATTGTGAGAATTTTTTGATCAAAGCGTAAAAACAGATTGAAACGAGGGATTAGTAGTATATTACAAGATCAAGTCCGATGGGATTAGTAGTATATTACAAGATCAAGTCCGATTTTTTTCTCTTGATCACCTCCAATGATATGGTCGCTTTCTTATAAATCTTGGTGGTTGTTGAGCATGTCTATCTGGAAAAGGATGAAAAAGAAATTAGCTTATACTTCTTTAAATATAAAATACAACTAACAGTTATATATATATATATATATATATATATATATATATATATATATATATATATATATATATATATATATATATATATATATATATATATATATATATATATATATATATATATAACTATTATTAGACTTCAATTATTGTTTTAAAATTTCAATTGAGTTAGTTCGGGAAAATCTTGATTTAAACCTATACCTAAATCATGACTTGAGTTAATGATTTGATTAAAAACTCATTGTGAAATATAAAACACAAACAAATGTTTATCAAGTTGATACAACAGTACATATACAAAAAGTGAATATTTGGCTCGTCCTATAATATTAATATATCGGATATATTCACTGAGTTAAATTCATTTAATTTTTATTAGACGCGGACTATATGATTATTTAAGCAAATAGAATATATAGGAAGCCTTAATTTTTTTAAAAGATAATTATATAGATGGTAACAAAAGTGTGACAAATCATAAATTCTTACATAAAAGTGGTCTAGGAGAAGCATGACCATGGAAATATGCTTGAAAGAAGTCCTTATTTTCTTTCCAAAGCTCCCTCCAAACTGTTTAATCAATAGAGCCAATTACAATAATATTAATATAAAAATAGGATTTATAACATGCTAGCTGTTACAGCTTTTCATGCATGCCATGCAATTATATAAAACGTTATAGAAATAAATAAATGAATAATATATATATATATATATATATATATATATATATATATATATATATATATATATATATATATATATATATATATATATATATATATATATATAAATATATATATATATATATATATATATATCATATAATATTAAAAAATTATGTTTTGTGAAATTAATAAGGAAATAAGTTTAACCTGTAAGTGTGATTAGAGGCCTGATTTTTGCATGTTCTGCCAAAGCCTTGATGCACTGGTCACGATCCATTTGAAGGAGCAAGCACCTTTCGATAAGATGTTGAACCTGCATATTTAATATATAATTATCATATAATATACACATAATTTTTGTATTATGTACTAATTTTATTTATTCATTAATTAAAAAATATAAGTGATGAGTGATCGTATAATATACTCCTCGTTTCAATTTAATTGTAACTTTCGAGAAATAAAATTTATCACCTAGCTAATTTGACCATTTAGATCAAAATCAAGGCGATATTTAAACTTATATTTTTACTTTGTATAACTAGTTTAGCCAAACTCAATCCTAACCAATTACATAAGCTTTTTAAACTCGACAAAAAATCCTTATCTTTTTTAGTGATAAATCATATAATTCTTTTACTAATAGTAAGGAATATTCAACGGTACAGGAATTAAACTGTTATGAGGTGTGGCCTTATGAGGTGTGGCCCAAGGCTCGCACCTCATTTTATGTTTGTGATATGGTTGATAAAGGCCACATGCTAACTAATAGCTAGATTCTATTCGGGTGTCACTCAACCAACCAGAACTGACTCAACACGAATTCAAACCTGATCTATCGTCCAAAACTAAAGGGAATAAAAAATTATAGAAGGAAGAAACTCGTGAAAAGAGAAGCTTACCATCCTAATGTAGCTATGTGGATGACAATGCAAGCAAGGTTGGGAGTGAAAATGGTGATGATGGTGGTAGTTATAATGCATTTTCCAATTCCTCCACTCAAGATGTGAGAAATAGACAAGACACACTATATATCTCTAAAAAGGAGGACTATTTATTGAAATATGAATCCCAAGAATATATGTTTAAATGAATAAAAAATAGAAGAAGAAAGCAAAAAAAATTCATAAACAAACAAAAAAAAGACTAGAAAAGTGCAAGTATTATAATGTGAAGGAGATGAATATAGTACTATAAGAGTATATGAGAAGAAGATATTTATTATGTAGAGTTTATAATATATAGTATGAAATGATATGAAGTTGGGTTAGGTGTATGGTACATAGAATAAAGAGCATAACCCAAAGAAATTGGGGTGAGTGAGAATGGTTTTATCCTTAGATATCTAAGTGAAGGGCCAAAAAAGCACTAGAAATCCAAACAAGAGATTCACCTCATCTTTAAGGAGATAAGAACTTATAGGCCTAAACATTTTGTATGTTGATGCTTCTTTCTTCCTTTATTATTCTTTCTCTTTCTATTTACTTTGATTTTCAAATAGAGATGAATGGATGGAGATTAAGACAAGTCTTGCGTGGCTTACCATACAACCACTTAACCAATCATAATCTCTTTTGGCATACCATTTTTGGTCCTATTTATATAATCATTATGATCATACTGAGTGTATTTCACCCATAGAAAATTATGATCAGGGTTTGAGAAGGAAAGGACAACGGCAACTTATACCCATAAAGGAGAACGCGGCCAAAGAGTCCCTTAACTCGAGTTTGGTCCCATTTATATATAGTGCCGTTTTGATAGAGTATATAATACTCCCTTTTGTTCCTTAATAACGTTTTCACAAGAAATATTCACGGAAATTAAAAGACATGAAAACTTTAAGATAGTGGATTTATCATTTTATTGAATAATACATTTGATAGTGTAAAGGTGAAAACCATAACCATTAAAAGTTAATTAAAAGAATCGTAAGTGAAAAAAAAATATAGGGAACATAACTAATAAAAAATATTTTAACAAAGTTAGTGGGAAATATATGTAGCCATGAAGAATATAATAATGTTAAAATAACGTTAATGTAAGATGAACAAGGTTATTTTTGTCCAATATTAGTGATATAAATAGAAAGATTCCTTATAGGAACAACAAAAAGAACATACCAAAATAGCAAATGGAAATTTCTTTAAGGAACGGAGGGAGTATATTTTAGTTGAGTTTACATGTCACTTGATATATGATGTAATATCACTACAAAAAAGTATTAAGTTGGCGACTGCATTTGGCGACCAAAATTTTTGAGTCGCCAAATTTAGCGACCAAATGGCTACCAGAATCTCCTAGTCGCCAAGAGATACCATTTGGCGACCCAATATCTTGGTCACGATCTGGTCGCCAGTTGGCGACTACAATCTGGTCCCCATTTGGTCGCCAACTATCCGCAACGGTCATATTAGAATTTTAAATAATCAAGCGACTATTTCGCTACTAAATTTTAGTCGCCATCAAAAAGAGCGGTTGGGAATTTTACTATATATTGCGGTTCGTAAATGAAAATTTATACGATTAGTGTTGAGCGTGATCGAGTTAAGTAGAATTCAATTTTAAAGTGTTGTTTCCTTTTTCATTTAAAAAATACAAAAATTATACGATTGCTGTTGCGAAAGAACATCATTTCATTCTAAGGTATGTAATTTTATTTTGTTTAACATAATATTTCATATTATTTTAATAAATATCTTGTTTTAGTTAGTATATTTTTTATTGCGTATTCAATATAATGTAATATAACATGTTTCATACCTTATTTTAGTTATTATATTTTTTATTACATAATCAATATAATTAAGCACTATAACATGTTTCATATATATATATGTGTGTGTGTGTGTGTGTGTGGTAATTACTTAAATAAAATAATTATAAACTATTAATGTAGGTTTGCGTAATGGATGAAATTTTATTGAATGATAGAAGTTGGATGTATAAAAGGCTTATCAATGGTGCTTATAATATACAATTCATGCAAGGATTAGAAATTTTCTTGAAATTTGCGATTACTAATAGTGAAGTAGAAGAGATTAGATGTCCCTGTGTAAAATGCAAAAATCGGGTGTATAAACATCCGAATGAAGTTAGGGAACATTTGATGAAGAAGGGTTTTGTGGAGGATTATTACGATTGGAGATGTCATTGTAATATATTACTTGGTGAAAGTAGTACTCCTGCACACCGGAATGAATTGCAATTATTTTCACCCGTGCAAAACAATCAGGGCAATTCATATGTGCGTATGGTGCATGATGTTGCTGCTAGTAGATTCCCGGACACGCAGCAACCTTTTATCGAAGAGAACAATGTGCATTCAGATGAACCTTTGCCTCTGCAATTACCCGAAGATCCAAACTCTCATGCGAAACAGTTTTTCGACATGTTAAGTGCGGCAAACAATCCCTTGTATCCCGGTTGCAAAACGTATACGCAGATGTCGATGATAGGTCGCTTAGCAAATCTAAAGAGCGATTTTCGCATTCCCGAGAGATTGTATGATGAAATTTGCCGCATAATAAAAGATGCTTTACCTGAACCAAATACAATGACAACCGGGTTTTATGATACGAAGAAGCAAATAGCCGGACTTGGATTGCCGGTGGAGAAAATTGATTGTTGTACTAACGGTTGCATGATATATTGGGGAAATACAGCAAATAAGAGACGTTGTAGGATTTGTGGCCAAAGTAGGTGGAAAATAGACAGCAGTGGAAATAAACGTATTCCAAGGAAACAATTTTTCTACTTCCCTTTAGGCCCAAGATTACAACGTTTGTATGCGTCTCATGTTACCGCTCATCAAATGAGATGGCACGCTGAGCACCGTAGTGAAGAGGGAGAGATGTGTCACCCATCAGACTCAGAAGCTTGGTTAAAGTTTAATGTTGATCATCCAGAGTTTGCATCTGAAGCGAGAAATGTAAGGCTTGGATTGTGTACAGATGGTTTCAATCCATTTGGAAGCTCGGGAAAACAATATTCATCGTGGCCCGTGATTCTGACACCTTACAACCTTCCTCCGTGGTTGTGCATGAAGAAGTCGTACATGTTCTTGACAGTGATTGCACCTGGGCCAAAGAATCCAAAGCATAACATTGATCTTTACCTTCAGCCTTTAATAGAGGAGCTTAAGATGTTGTGGGTTGATGGTATTCTGACCTATGATGTATCCAAGAGGCAGAACTTTCGTCTTAAAGCGGCATTAATGTGGACAATTAGTGACTTTCCGGCATATGCGATGTTATCGGGATGGAGTACAGCAGGAAAGAATGCATGTCCATATTGTGCAGATGATTCCAAGTCGTTCTACCTTAGAAATAGTAAGAAGGTATGTTGGTTTGACTGTCATAGGAGGTTCTTGCCCGAGAATCACTTATTTCGGCGAGATAGGAGGAATTTCATCAATGGGGTTAAAGAGTCCGACACGCTCCTCGAAGGCACCGGATATGAGTTACTTGAGGATCTTGATCGGTATGGAATGATGAGGGTGTATGAAGAGGTGCACAAGAATACAATGAGTTTCATGGTCCGTACACTGGAGGATGGAAGAAGAGAAGTATATTTTGGGATTTGCCATACTGGAAGACTAACATTATTAGGCATTGTCTTGATGTCATGCACATTGAAAAGAATTATTTCGATAACATTTTCAATACAGTTATGCGTGTGGGTAAAGCGACAAGGATCATCTTGCGCTCCAAGACTTACGGACCTGATGAGAAATGAACTCCATCCCGTTGGGATGCAATTCCAAAGGCGCCCATACATTGGATGATAATCGATTAATGTTCTTCTTGATGGATTAAGAGTTTGAGGTTTCCAGATGGTTATGTTTCCGATTTGGCTAGGAACAGTGACATGACAAACATGCAATTTTTGGGATGAAAAGCCACGATGGTCATGTATTCATGCAACGGTTAATCCCTATTGCTTTCCGAGAGTTGCTACCTTCGCGATTTGGGAAGCTCTTACGAGTTGAGTTTGTTTTTCAAAATGCTTACTTCTCAATCAAACTCAAAGCGACAGACTTAGTAAAGTTAGAGGAGGATATACCAGTGATAATATGCAAATTAGAGAAGATCTTTCCCCCATCGTTTTTTGATTGCATGGAGCACTTGCCTATCCATCTACCTTACGAGGCAAGAATTGCGGCCCAATGGATGTACCCGTTTGAAAGGATTAAAAACAAAGCTCATGTTGAATCTTCAATTTGTAATGCATATCTGACAGAAGAAGCATCGCATTTTGTGTCTCATTACTTCGGCCCAGAAGTACGTTGCAGATCTAGAGACCTTCCACCAAATGACGATGGTGGTTTTACTAACGATCGATCAGGTGTACTTTCTATTTTTACACACCCAATCAGATTTCATGGGAAGGGCAAAAAGAAGGTATTGAGTGATACAGATATTAAGATTGCGCACCGATACGCTCTCATGAACGCCCGAGCTTGCACCATTTGTGAATCAATTTATTGCTGAACTCCGTCCAAAATACCAATCAATGCCACGTGAACAATTTGATGCTATGATTGAGGAAGAATTCCCCAAATTCTTTCAATTATATGTAAGTTTGTACGTTACGTCGTATCTTATTATTTAATTAATTTAACTTTTTTATACAATAATTGAATCAAAATTTTCTTAATCAGCCGAGCTCAGGCGTTACGTAACTACCCTAACGGTGATATATTGAAGGACGGGCGTAAGGACCGCTGAAGTATGTTCGAGTTACAAAATTTGTTATGTTAACGGTATAAGTTTCACAGATCGCTACACGCAAACCTAAAAGCGCAGACAACAAATGAGTTTGTGTCAAACCGCATACGACAGTCTAGATGAAGATGATTTCTATGGTCGCCTTGAAGACATTATAGAGCTTGAATATCCCGCAATGCCTATTAAGAGGGTAACATTGTGCAAAGTAAGGGTTTGGTCACGGTACACGTGTTCATCAAAGGTATAAGTTCATTGATATTCACTTGCACCGATCATATACAAAGTATGATCCATTTGTTCTTGCTAGTCAAGCAACTCAAGTATATTATATTTCATACCCAAGTACAAGACAAAACTTGAGAGATTGGCGTGCCGTGTGCAAAGTAAAATCGAAGAAATACCAAATTAGTGGGTCACTGATGAATGACAATGAGGATAGTGCATTCCAAGAGGAAAGTATATCGACTTATGTTTCTCTCGAAAATGTTTCTTTATCATCTGAATCACTTCGCGATCCTTCCCATGAATTTATTGAATATGAGCCGGATGTAGATATAATTGATGTTAATGAAAACGAAGCCGATGATGAAGATGTTATATTATCTAATGATGAACAAAGTGAAGATGATGAAGATAATGAAACCGATTCGGGTGATGAGGATGAAGATGTATTTTAACTTTATTTTTATATAATATGTATTATGGTTTATTTATTTTTATTTATTGTGTATCATTTTTATATATTTTGAAAAATCATTTTTTATATTTATATTCATAAGTATTTATATTTATAAATATTTTTATTATATTTCTATTCATAAATATTGTATAAATACTATAAAATAGCAATATTTTTTTTTTTTCGAAACAAAATAAATAGCAATATTATTATTTCTTTTTATAAGTATTTATAAATATTATATTATATAAATATTCAATAAGAAACGAAAACATAAAAAAGACCCAATTTTGGTCGCGAATTCAAAATTCAAAAAGACCCGCCTTTTTGGCGACGAGTTGGCGACCCAATGCTGGTCGCTAAATATAATTAAATGTTTTGAATTGCAACCGTTAGGGCATTAACTCACAATATTGAATTGCACCGGTTTTTTACTCCTTAACTTCCATTCACCATGAATTCCAACATCTATCTTCTTTACCCTCTTCCTTTTACATTTTCAATTCAACCATTTTTAATCTCTAATTTTATTCACTCAATTTTCTGGCGCCATTTTCAATTCAAGTAACTCAACTTTTATTCACTTTTTTTCCGGCGAGGAGGCGGCAAGAAGGTGGTTAATTGGGCGGCAAGTTGACAGTGCAAGGTAAGTGGCTTATTTTCATGGTTTTTTTAGGTTATATGTTCAAGAATTTGTTGTTTTTTTTTCGTGTACATTTTTTTTAAATTACTGTGCTTTTTTTTTTTTGTTTTTGTGTTTGCTTTTGTTTTGTTTTCAATTACTGTGTTTTTTTTTTGTCTTTGTGTTTGTTTTTATTTTCGTGTTACTTTGTTAATTACTATGTTGTTTTTTTTTTTTGTATATATTTTTTCGTTTTACTTTTATAGTGTAATTTTTGGTGTTTTTGTTTATTTTTGTTTATTCTACAGTGTATTTTTTTTGGTTTTAATTACTGTTTTTGTTTTTTTAATTATACTACAATGTATATATTTTTTTTGGTTTTAATTACTGTTTTTATTTTTTTTATAACACTACAATGTATATATTTGTAGACTGTACTGTATATTTGTAGTGTATTTTTTTGTGTTTTATATTATAATGTATATTTTAAAGTGTATATGTTTTTTTATAGTGAATATTTTTTTTGGTTTTAATTACTGTTTTAGTGTGTTTTTTGTTTTTTCCATTTTCATTTTTTAATAATGTATTTTTTAGAATAATATACGGTATTATTAATTGTGTTTTTTATTTTAGGTTAATTTTATTTCAGACTATATTTGAAAATGTCACATAATCAAGATAATAGGCTTCCATTAGATTTAAATTTTGACATTTTTGATAGTCAATTAAACTTTACCGACCTCCTTAACGTTCAAAATTCGTACAATCCACCTACCTACAATATAACTGCGGCTCAAAATCAAGAATCCAATCCCATACACCTTACTCCCATCCCTAATGATTTTCAAGTGCCCAACACATTGGTTGGTGATAACATACAAACTCGTGAGGTTTTCGATTCTCTAGTGCCTAATAATCAACTTGGGGATAATTCACTCCATGAGTCAGCCACTGTTAGTGGCCGTCAAGAAAATCAACCAAGTTTAACTAATGATGAAGGGCAGAGTAACAATCAGGGATTGGAGGCGTGGGATAATCCCATGGATTTACGAACAAAGTTGCCATGGAATCAAGCGATAAGAGAGTAAGTTTTTAATCCTGGATATGTATATAATTTAATATATTACATTAATTTACTCTAACATTTGTTTTTGTTTAGTTTTGATGCCGTTGCTGGTAGCGGTAAAAAGGGTATCGCCGCGTCAATCACTAATATTTTAAAGATAAAGCAGGACCATGAAGGTTCTTGCTGGTCTAAAGTGACTCGCGATACCAAAGAATTTTACTTTGGAGAATTCAAAGTAACTTAAATTTCAATTTCTTAATTAATTATTTGTTGTGTTATACTTTAATTATTTTAATTCAATCTATCTTTATAGAAAAAGTACAAGTGGGATCCACAAATAGAAGGCGATGTGCGCATTGCATTTATGTCAAGGGCCGCTAATAGATATAAGGATCTTATTCACAAATCCCGTCAAGAACAAAAAAAATGGGAAGCCGAGCAACATGATCGGCCATATTGCCCTAATTGGACAAACTCTTCCATATGGGCTTCTTGGAATGGGTACACTAGTACCCCAGAGTTTGAAAGAAAGAGCAGCCGAGGCAAAAAAAACCGGCGCAGAGGGGATCTATCTGCAGAGCCACTTGGTACTTATCATTGTGGTTCTTTATCTGCTGCAAAAATAATGCACGATATGGTATAGATTTATTAACATTTTATATTAATGGTGATATAATATTTATATTTATATATATATATATATATATTTATATTTGTAGGTCAAAAAAGATGGAGATGAAAAACCGAATGCTTACAAGATTTTTTGTCGGACCAAAGGAGTTTCCGATGGAAAAGGAAATAGGATCCTTGTCAATGAAGATGATAAGAAGCTTGATGTAAGCTTTTTATAGTTGTTTTATTATTGTAATATACATAAATTTAGTTGTTTTTTTTTTAATTTTTTAATTCTTTTAGGTTATATACAATCGAATGGTGGATGAACACCTACGAGCCGGAAAAGATCCAGACTACAACGATATTTATTTGAGAGCGCTTTGAGTTGACGATCGCTCTTCGCTTTCCTGACTGTATGGCATTGCGTCGGCTTCTCAATCATTTTACCCTCGATTTAGTAGACCCTCCTCGGTGATCTAATGATGATCGACCGCCTTGAACGCATACAAGAGCGTTCAGCGCCAAGAATCGCATCGATGGCGTATATTATGCGCCATATTATCATGGTACCGACACTAGGGTAAACACGCAACAACAACATTTAGATTTGTTGCAACAACGCTTGGCTAGTGTCGAAGTTTGAAAATACGCTTAAAAAATCGCTTAGTCAGTATCTTTAGGAAATGGTCTTGGAGGGTCTAGTAGAGGAGGTTTAAATTCATGTTAGTATATTATTTTATGTAACTATTGAAAACTCTATCATTATGTTATATTATTTGAAAATCTATTATTATATTATATTATTATTGTTTGCATTATTATTATTATTTGTATAATTTTATAATATCATTTTATATAAGGTAACAGATATTATTCTTAATATATATATATATATATTAAGAATAATATACGGTTTTATTTTTTTATTTTTTTTATTTGATTTAGCGACCAGATGGTGACCAAATCTAGGTCGCCGTTACTATAAATGGCGACTAGTTATATTTCTTTGGCGACTATTTTCTACGCGACTGGCGACTATTTTCTACGCGACCATTCCTATAAGTCACCATTTAGTCGCCATATCCTCTTTAGTTACTAGCTGGCGACCTAAGGTATGGTCGCCATAAATGTTTTTTTTTGTGGTGATATATACATCAGATTATTAAGTCACAAATTTGAATCTCATCTACTTTTTTCATTAAGAGTGAAATATTTGACGATGTATTTAAGAGAGACATGTGTTATATTAACACTCATTGTAGTCCCAAAATCCAATGATGTGGAGTAGGATAGTGTATATACTAATAGGTGCTCTCTTGAGAGACCGTCTTTTGTAAAGACGACTCTCAACCCAAATCTATATTTAGTGTTATAACCATATATATTTAGAATTCGACTGGGCTTTTGAGAATCGTCTTTACAAAAGACGATCTCAAGTAAGAATTTGTGATATACTAAATATTACATATCTTGATGAATAAACCCCTGTTAGTTTAAGTTATTAGTTAAGTTGGTTCTTTAACAAGTTTTCGACGAAGAGGAGATTTCCCAATCAAAACAATTGGCAAAATCCTATTATACAAGTATTTTGAGGCACGAAATTACTTACTATATTTCAGTTCTCAAACTATGTTTGAAAAAAAAAAAGTAGGAATAAAAAGGGAAGAAAGATGAAGAGATTTTTCCCTCATTTAGATCAATATAGAAAAAAGGAAAAATAGAGAGAAGGGAATTAAAAGGAAGAATTCCTTAATATTTTAAACAAACAAATCATCCGAACATTAAAGAGATTTAGAAGAACATATCAATCTTTCCTTCCTTTCCCTCTCCTCTCCTCCTTTCTCCTTCCATCCTTTTCTTCTTAAAATATATTTCCTCAGTATCAAATTACTTGCAACATTAATAATATTTGCACTATTCACGTATCGACAATCGTTCTTAATTTGTAACTAAATTTTAATCTATAAGATAAAACATAGTTAAGTAGAGTCTTGTTTGATTTGTTTTAATGCATAAAATTATTAATACGAAATTTTTATAATTTTTTTATCATGTATAATTAGAGATACTAAAAATTAAACTAATGCATTAAATTACGTAAAAATACAAATATAACAATTAATTTGAAACAAAGAAAATACTATATTATTTAAAAGTTGTAAGTATTTAACACATTATCTCATAGTATCAAAGTAACATATGAGAGATTTTGATTTGATAGGTTGATTGATTTTACTAATTTACAAAAAATTAAATAAAAAGTTATTGGATAACTTTTGTTCTATCAACCAAAATTTCTATAAATACTTCCTTCGTTGCATTTTAGTTGCACCATTGGGTTTGACACATTTTTTAAGGCCTGTCAAATCAGTATGATAAAAGTAGAAATGATGTATGATTGATGGTGATATGTGGAGTAGAAGTAAAAAAAATTATTATAAGTAGATAGTGGTTGTGACCACAGGCGGATGTACATGGTAACAATGGCCAATGGGTAGCATAGGCTACCTATGTTTTTTTACATAAAAATATTTTTTTTTTACCTTGTACTTCCTCCGTTTCGCTTGACTATTTACGCAATCTAATATGTTATTTTAATAAATTATATATTGAAATATGAACATCTAAAAATTATAAAAAATTAATTTTATGAAAGTACGCGATTAGGCGATTTAATTAAATAAGATCCCATTTGCATATTTTTTCTTACATATAACTCGTAATATGTAAAATAAGCTTGAACGATAAATAGTATCAGTAGCAGCGAGTATTTCAGAACTGAGAAAGTATTTCACTAAGTCAATGTTTGATCTCATTGTAAATTGTAACTTATAACTTTGTACGATACGATGTGGATGACATATATCGCCATTTTTAGTTTATAGTGATAGTAACATGAGATTATTGTTGCGATGTTTTACTTACAAGTCAATTAGGTAATAAAAATTTATGCGTTGTTCATTTTACAAATAAGACTTTGCAGAATTGTTTTATATTATACTTCAACACGTTGGTGCTACCCATGATTTTGAGTTCTGGATTCGCCACTGTTTGTGACTTGGGGGTATATTAAATAATTAATGGGATGATGTATGATTGATGGTTATAGTGGGGTAGGAATAAAGTGAGGATAAAATAAGTAGATTATTTTTGCCAAAAATAGTAATGTTGCAAGTAATATGAAACTTCCAAAAACGACAAGTGTTGCAAGTAAAATAAAACGGAGTAAGTATTTTTTATTAATAAGCATATAATTGATGATTTTTATTTTTTGGTCCCCTTTGCCCTCTATCATTATCTATAGGGTTGGTTTTCAATGGTTGAAAAATAGTCATGCGTATTGGGCAGGTGAAATCATAAATTTGAGGGCATTCGGTGTGCCACTTCTTTTGTTTTTTTTTTATTTACTTTTTCACGGTATTCAAAGTAGATTCTAAGTCTTAATATCTTTAATTATACATCATAAAACATTATACAAAATATATAATACAAAATTATACATTAGACGAATATAACGAGATCTCATATAGATATATTTTATCATTGATATATATCGTAAAAATCTTAATCAAATTTTATCATTGATATATTTTATCATTGATATATATCGTAAAAATCTTAATCAAATTTACTCTCTCCAAAATAAAATATTCTAAACGGAAAGAACATTAGGAAATGAAGGGCCTATTATGTTTCTAGGGTACAATCAATTGATCATTATATATATAAAATGAATTAGTGTAATGTCATTGCAAAATTAAATTAAGAACCCTTAATTAAAAGATTGGTTCTCATGAAAATCAAATTAATATAGTACATTTAGTAGCTAGTATGTTTTCCTTTTCACTAAATGTATTTTTATCTTAAAATTTATAAAGGAAAATTTACCTAGAATAATTCAATATTTTAATGATTTTACTACAATAATCCCATATTGATTAACTATGAATAATTTTAACTTTATGGGGCATTTTCCTAGAGCAATCTCAGGTGACCGGATGACCTACTATTGCAAGTTTTATTTTTTAGAAAAAAAAAATTAAAATAAATGTCAAAAAATGTTAAAAATTTGTTTAGAATTTTTTAGGTAATTTTTTTATATTTTTCTCGAATTTTGTGTTAATTTTCAATTACTTTTTTGGCAAATTACCGACTATAGCAGGTCACCCGGATACTTAAGTTTAATCTAGGCAAATACCCCATAAAGTTGGGATTATTCATGATTAATGAATAGTTGAGATTATTGTAGGAAAATCATGAAAATGTTATAGATTGTTCTAGGTAATTTTTCCACTTATAAAAGATTTTTGAAAAAATAACAATTTTTAAAATGAGTATCATTAGCGATACTTGTCACATGTAATATTAAATGATAGTATTATAAATATTTAATATACATGTAATTTTCTATAAGATCTTTTGTGATGGAAATTCAATAATAATTGATGAATTTGATAAGGTGGTTTTGTAATTTGCTATATAAATGCCAATCTTTACACATAAGTACCTATTAACACCTTTAGGCTCTAGATGACAGTAAAGTTAAATTAATTCAGTAAAAATAAATAACGAAAATATTAATTCTTAATAAAAATAAAACCAATCTAGTTAATTGTTTAAGTATTACAATTATGGAATGACCATAAATGTACATGCTTATCACTAAAGTAGCTAGTGAGTTTTGCAGTTTTAACTTTTAACCATAAATTCATACTTAGGTGGTCTTATATGAAAATGTCTGACTATGAAACGGACCCTTGTAATTAACTTATTTTTCTAATTAATTGTATTAAAATTACATCATAAATGATCACTTTTTAATAACATAAATGTACATGGATCAGTCTAATCACTCGATGCACCATCCCAATCCCATCGTGCTATCGTATAAATGTGATAGCTATGCAAAGATAAAGGTAGTGTCGTTGGTCATTCACTTATCATCGATCAAGTAAAAAAACAAAATAGATAACATTTTCTCCCTTTCAATTTATTGGTTATACTTTGAATAAAATTGTTATAATTTTTTGAGGCAAAAATGATTTTTGATCAGTATATAACCAATAAACTGAAACTCTGAAAGTAAGGAGTACAAATTAACACTATGTTGAAGTGTCCATGTGTTATCCACATGTGAGTTGTCCCACATCGGAGAAAGAGAAGAGTACGCATCACTTTATAAACTCAAGAAGTAAGTCCTACTATCACTAATTGATTTCTTTAGTGAACCTTCTTTGGATTTATGAGTGGACTACTTCTTCTCCTCCTTGTTTAGATTGCCTAGACCCATTTTCTAAATTCTATCACACTACTCAATCTAAGCGGCATAGAAATCTCTTAGAATTAACACAAATTCATAAAAAAATTTGGCTTACCGTGAAACATCTAAGACGGGCCGAAGAACTAATGTCTCATAACTCATAAGTGAATTGGGCAAGCAAAAAAATACTAGTATTCAGGAAGAATTGGTGCGTGTGGAATATGCACCACTCCTTATTTGTATAGTTTGTAGCTTCAAATGCGTTCTGAGTTGCATCCTCTATCACCAATTCACCATGAAAGTCATTCTTTTTAAAAGTTTTGTTTTTCCCTCCTATTCAAACATCTTATTTTCTTTTTTACTTTTTTTTTGAGTTAATTTTCTTTTTTATTTAAGTCATCTTAAACATTTTAATTCTATTTTTAGCTGTTAACTTTAATACTTTATCAATTTGCCCTTAAAAACTTATCTAATGTTACACCTTTATTCATAATGACCCCACTTTATCCCGTTAAAATTTAAAAACACTATATTTTCTCTCTTACCCATGTGATCTCATTTGGCTTTTTTTAAATTTGTACAAAGTCAAATGGGATACAAATAGCGAATATTATCACTTTTTTAAACTTATCTTAGGTTGTAATTTTGTTTTCATTCATAATAATATAACTTTTAAATAAAAAAAATTATATTAATAAATTGTACCTTTAAACAAAACACAAATTCTTGTGAGAGACGGTCTCTTTGATAGACCAACTCTAATTGGATTGACCCATTAGGGAAAATGTAGAGTAGATGTAGGCAATAAGCTTTAATGGATTGGGCCTAAAAAAAGCTCTCAAAAAGACGGTCTCTCAGAAGACTGGCCGACAACAAAAAGTATTAGTTTGTTGATCGTGAATCGGATGATGAAACATATAAATTCCCGAAGGTCATGTGATGCATAAACGAGCAAATGGTATTATTTATGTTCATGAATATGTTTTTTTGGGAAGAATATAAGAAAACGGAAAGAGGAAAAAAAATACATTATGAAACAGTTGTTGGGTCGTATTCTACTTTTTACATTTGAAAAAAGAAAGACATGGTAGCAAGCTAAGGAGACATAACAGCCCCTAAAGAGAAAACTACTCAACACATATTAGGCTATAGCCTTCATTATTTAATTACCAAAAAAATCTATTCTTTTTTTTTTTTTTGCAAAAAAAATTCCAATTTGTGGCCTTTAAAAACTCCTTAGTCCTAATTTTATAGCCAATAATTACGAATTAAAAAAAAATCCTTCCGAATTTAAAAATGCAAGTTATTTTGGTTAAAACTTATTTTCGAAAATGATTATAATGCAAAGCTATATAATAATTACCCTTTATTTGAGGAGTAACTTCTCCCGGTATTAATTTTATTTTGGTAGTAAATCTACTTCAAACTTATAAGTGAGTTACCTCTTCTACTTTTTATTTAGATTGTTAGTATCCCTTCTTAAATTTGTATCAAAAACTTTCAATATTATAATGGCATCCGTTTTAAAAAGTTGTGTTTACTTTTACCACATGAATTCTTAGGATAAGCTAGTATAGAAACTCGTGCAATGCACGAGTTTATAAGTATGCAATATATAAAAATATAACTTTAAAGAATAATGCAAGTATATATTATCATGATTAAATTTATCGAATACATGACTTTTTTAAAGCAAAAATTAAATACTGATTTTTTTTAATTATTTATCGAATACATCAATTTTTCATTCAATTAAATATATCAAATTTTAGGTCATTTATATAGAATTGCTATAATAAATTATATTCCATACTATACTTAATTTAGCTCCAATTTTAAAAATAATCAAATTCTAAATTAGGTAAATATTGTCATGTAAACAAATATTGTCCACTAAAATAATTACATTTGTCAAGCCTTCTTAGAGGATGACACTTGGAATTTTCCATCATTTTTGTAGTATTGTATTGTATGATGTATGATTTAAAAATAATTAAATTCTAAATTAGGCAAATATTGTCATGTAAACAAATATTGTCCACTAAAATAATTACATTTGTCAAGCCTTCTTAGAGGATGATTGGAACAGCCCAAACCAACATAAACAGTAATAATACTGTCTATAAAACATAGCGGAAGACTTATAGAAGTCTGGGCTGAATCCGACCTGTGGCTCGATAGCCACAACAAACCAATATCAGAGTATTTAAAGCTTTTTACATTAAATAAATAAATACTATTTACAAAACGTTATAAAATATTACAATTTAATTTACAAATATCTAATTTACATTATGATTTTCAAAAGAAGTCCTCGCCTCGCACAAAAAACATAACACAAGTAGGCATCATCTCCACAGCAGAGCTAACCTGAAAATGGATTTATCCCCCGTAAGGGATAGGCCCCATCAAGGACTGTCAGCAATTGAATTGTTGAAGAATCCAATAAACTATTACATTTATATACAAGCCATTAACAAACATCTTCAATTCAATCTTTTGCTCATTTAGTAACTCCTTATAAAACATTAATTTATCAAACCCAAACTCTTTTAAAAGAACGTTTGGTTTCGACATAAATAGGACTAAGAACCTGTGGTTCATAGTGAATCAAAACACGGCTATAACTTTACAAGTTAATAGCAAAATCAAAATACGGCTATTACTTTACAAGTAAATAACGAAAGTCAAAATACGGCAAATGAAACATATAAATTCATTTGCGAAACAAACAAAATTTTATATACCAAACGTATTAATTCAAAACTCATATTAAAACAATAATATAACAACACTTTAAAACGTGGGAATATATGGACCGTCAGGAAGTAGGCTTGATCTAAATCCTGAGAATATGGGTGATCATCATCACCGAAATACAGTTCTTGCAAGAACGAAACGGGATCGGGGGCTCGAGGCCGATCTGAAAAGCATTACCTATTATCAAGCTATAGGATTTCATAATAATCCGGATATGAATATCCGTTGCCAATTCCCAAAAACGGACATTTTTCAATGTCAAACATTTCAATATAAAACGAATCAATAAATCACTTGATTTGCTTTAAAATCAATAATCATAACTCATTTTCATAGTACAATATTTAAAAGCTCATATTTATAAAGTTATGAACATATAAAACATAATTTTGATCAAGGATTAAAAGCAAGGTCAAACAGAGTCAAATTTCAAAGTTTCGAACACTAAAATTATACGATTTTTGCTCAAATATCATTACCAGTAATACCACATATTATATAACATAACTTGAACTTTTAAAATACTTAAATTATATTTAAAAGATAATAGTGTTTGTAGGATTACCTTCCTACGCCATGAATAGCAATCGATAATTAAAATACCAATCAATTCATCATCAACCATCATCGTGTAAAAGCTCGAGTTACCATCAATGAAGTTTAACCAATTTTACACCAGTCATAAATCTCAAATATCCAACTTATATCATACCCAACTTATTTTATACCCAAATAATATCATCTAATCAAATACCCAATTGATCAAATAAGAACTCGTAATTCAACCATACCATTCAATAAACGCAATTGAAGGATAAATATTAACCCTAAATACTTGATAAAAAGAGTACTCAAATTGAATTCTAACTTTAATTATAAACAAGTAAACCCAAAATGCTATTTTCGGATTTTCAAGACACCCTGTTAGTATTTTGGGCATATCTCTCTCATACGAACTCATTTTGGGGCGATTCAAGTGCCCACGCGACCACAACTCGGAGCTCTACAATTCTTATGCAGACTCCAAAACCCAGAAATGGCCATAACACATCCAAAAGCATCTAAAAGCAGAGAGGACAGAATCTCTATTTTCTGAATTTGGTCTAGTAATTCATGAATAATGAGAATAAAAAATGGTTCTCATGTTTGCTCTAAAATGATGAGGAAGAATTGAGGTATGTAAAGGTTGATCTTTAACGTGCAATAGTACTTAAGGAATAAGTTCTCTCTTTTTTTTATGAAGTAATTCATGATACTTTGGGTGAGTCATGAGCTTTTGGTGAGTCATGTACTATTGTGGCAACATATGACTACAGGAGTATATAACTTTTTACAACTCCTATTCATCTATCTAATTTATTCTCAATTCTCATCGTATAACTTATTTTAATCCCAAATTAATTACAATAGATACCCAAAGGTAATAGAAAATTTTACTCAGTCCAAATAAAATATCGTATTTAAAATTCAATAATCCCAATCAAACTTAATTAATTATAATTAATTAAGCGACTAATTTAAGGGCTATTTCAATGACACTTGGAATTTTCCATCATTTTTATAGTATTGTATGATACCTTTAGGGTTGAACAAAGTTTGGTCTAAACCGTTAACTAAATCGGACCAAATCGGAATTTTAGTATTTGGTTTGGTCTACGATTTAAATGGTCTGGTCTGTTTTTTGTCAAATTAAATTACGGTTTACGGTTTGCTCTCGATTTTTTTATTTTTCAGACCAGACAGACGATCGCAAACCGTACCATGGTCGAAAATCATAATATATACTTGAATGATGTTAATGTTATCAATTAATTACAAATTATTATATTTATTAATTGTAGATGTGAAATATTTGCTTAAATACATGTATTATTTTGGATAAAAATATTAAATGAAAAACCGTAGACCAGACCGAACCGATGTAAAACAGTTTGTTAATTTTTAGTGTCAGACCAAACCGGATCGTATTCACCCCTACATACCCTTATAGTACCATATCCGTATTTGTTAACTTTTAGTCATCGATTAACAAAATCAATTGGTTAATTTAGGTTAGCTATTGCGATCAGCGATCAAACATTCAATAAATAATATATTCTTGATTTTCTCCAAAAGATAAAAAGGACGTCATTATATCAATCGAAATATGATTTATATGGTTTATGACAAATTCATTGTCTTATCCTGAGATGATTAAATATAAGTTGCCAAAATTTATAATTTCTTAAAATTTAATGAAAAAACAATTTATATTTAGTTAATTATTGTGAGTTTAACTTTAAACTGTTTTTATGGATCCATTTCACGGTAAGATAATCTCATTCAAAACCTGCTGGCTATTTATAGTTTGGGTGAGAGTTAATACTTAAAAAGGGAGAGTTTCCATTTTCATTTGATTGGTTTAGTTGGGCCCAATCCATCACTTTAGAAATATGATTCGGGCAAGGAAACAAGGCCCATTTCACTAGAGAGAACACGAATGTCAAATTATACGGTAAGTCTCATGGGAGACGGTCTATCCTATAGACGGGTTCCACAAAGGCCTAGCCCAACAAAATTCAGGAGGTTTTTTTTTGTAGAAAATGTAAAAAGAAAAAAAATAATTAAAGAAACCACATTGAAAACCCAATTCATAACTGTCATTTCATCCTTCCCTCTGCATAGGTGAACCTCCTCCCCAAAACCATTTGAACACCAAAAGACAATGGCGATTCATCAATGGCGAAAGGTATGTTACTGAATTGATTTTTATTGTTCATGATTTGTTCATCATTTCTCTTAAATTTTTTTATTGTTCATGATTTGTTCTTCATTTCTTTCTTTTTTTTGTTTTTTGTTCATCATACTCCAAAATTTAGATTTCGCCAATGATGGTTTTCCTTTTTTCTCTTTGACATTTATCGCTAGCTTGTCCTGTTATGAAACTTATGAACTCCGAAACGCATTCTTGAACAGTTTCTTTGAGATTTTTGCGTTTGTTGGTAGAGCCTTTTTCATTATACGACTCACGTTTGCAATTGAGAAAAATCGATCTTGTTCTCGTGGTGATGATGAGGTTAGTGAATTTCCATGGTGAAAACACAAAAACACTTACATGTAAACAACGAAGGTAATGAATTTCCATGGCACACATGACTTATTTATTATTTTTTTTCTTTATTTTATCTTCATCAATGACGGTTGGAGATGAAGATACTGCAAAAAAATCGAATGAAAACGGAGACAATGAAGATGAAGATCTATATGACCAATAGAACTATATTGTACTATATTTGGAACTATAATGTACTATATTTGGAACTATAATGACTAAGTTTTGGAGTTATAATGACTAAGTTTTGGAATTATAATGACTGAGTTTTGGATTTATAATGACTAAGTTTTAGAGTTATAATGACTACGTTTTGGAGTTATAATGACTAAGTTTTGGAATTATAATGACTGAGTTTTGGATTTATTAATGACTAAGTTTTGGAATTATAATGACTGAGTTTTGGATTTATAATGACTAAGTTTTAGAGTTATAATGACTAGTTTTGGAGTTATAATGACTAAGTTTTGGAATTATAATGACTGAGTTTTGGATTTATAATGACTAAGTTTTGGAGTAAAATCAAGAGTTACTTACACAGTGGGTTGTGCCAAATAAGTAAATATACTTCAACTTCTTCAATAATGAAATTTAGTACATTGCTAAGTAAGAAAAAATACAATGACAAAACAGATGAACCAAGAGAACAAAAGCATGATTCCTAAAGCCTTCACTGTGCCATTGAGTTTTGCATTTTCCACATTAAGTGAGTTAACGAACTCTTCCATAGTCCTCTTTTTATGCTTTAATTTCTGAATTTTGTCAACTAAATTTCAGGAAGTAACAAAAAATTAGAATCATAACAAAAGCCATTACAATGGCAAATAACAAAACAGAACCCATTAAAATCATAACAAAAAATTATAATGTTGACATTCCATTACAAATTAAGAAGAAGATATGGAATAAGATCTGGAAATTATAATGTTGATATTCCATTACAAATTAACAAAAAATTATAATCATAACAAAAGCCATTATAATGTTGAAATAACAAAAAAAAAATTATAACAAAACCCATTAAAATACGGAATAAAAAGTTAAAAAAATGTTGATATTCCATTTAAATTCATAAATTAAGAAGAAGATCTGGAAATTCATATACTCAAATACGACATACCCATTTAAATTCATAAAAAGTTTAAAACCCATTACAAAAACAAAAAAAAACCCATTAAACAACCCATTAAAATCTGGAAATACCCATTCGAAATCTGAAAATTTCGAAATTCCCAATTAAAAAACCCATTAAAATCTGGAAATTTCGAAATACCCATTAAAATGTCGAAAATGAAAAAACCATGCCTAGAATTGATGAACTTGTTTACTTGTATTGCAGGAGAAGATCTGGAACAATATGAAAATCTGAAGAAAGAGGCCTGCAGGTTGAAGAAATGGCGAAATGGCGTGAAGGTTGAAGAGTAATGGATGGTTCCTTCTCCAAATGAGTAATGATGAGTAGTTTAGGAAGATGAAATGAGTAATGATGAGTAATGGACGGTTCCTTCTTTCAAAACATTGGGAATCAGTTTTTTTTTCTTTTTTTAAAATTTTTTTTTTAAATTTAAAAAATCAGTTAATCAGATGGGAAATGGGCTGGCCCATTTTGATGGTCTATGGAATAGACGGTCTTCCCTGAGATTTTGTGCAAATTATATGAACTACACTTATTATGAAGTACTACTCTTAACTAATGGGATAGCATCAATTTGGTTGTCGTTTTTTTGTTCATCGTTAGTGATAATAAATAAAATTGTGGTGTTTCTTTACCTTTTAACATGTTCTTCTCTTACTTGCTGTTACTAATAACGAATAACCTTGACCATAGGCTTGAATATGAATACTTATTTTGGGAATAAAATTTCCCGAAGCTTAACTTGGGAATTTTAAAAAACTCTTTTTTCGAATTTCCTAATCGTGTGAGTGTGAGCATCTTTATTGGGTTGCCATATACATGTAGCGTGTTAATTGATTACTTTCAATTTTAAAGTGATCAATTAGAGAATTGAGCTAATGAATTCGGAGTCAAATTCAAAAATTTTAAATGCTAAGGATCCAAGTCTGAGTATGAATCCACCAAACAATAATGAGTTTAGATCCGAGTCTAGTTGGAGCCAATCCGTGATCACCTATAAACATGAGAAAGCCAAAAAAGATACAGACACAAATGATTGTTTAGATAAAGGGTTTACCGTAAGTTTTTTAGTTGACTTTTTAATAAATGACTAATTAAAAGTATTAGTTGCTTTTATAGGCTTTTAATCTAAAGTGAACAAAGAGATTGCGACCTATAACTCCATTCATTCTTTAATCAATATTAGTAGGGGCGAAGACATAAATGAGCCTATTTGGTCATTTCACCGACTTGATTTTTCCAAAATTTTGACTCTAGGTATGTTTGCTATGTATAATAAAGAGAAATTAAAATAAGACTATTGTATTCAACCCACTTAACATATACTTCCTCTGATTTTTATTTGTTGTTATAGATGGTGACATTTTTCCTCACAACATGTAACTAGCAACTAATAAAAATCAGAGAAAGTAGATAACTAAAAATTTTATCGTTCATAGGGTATGATTTTTTTGTGTCCGTTAGCCTTTGAATGAGTATAAATATATCGAAGGCTAAAATATTTTGTGTCAGATATCTTATAGCTTGTGAATAAATATCGATTACTACTTAGTACTTATTTATATAAAAAAAACTTAACTTTATGGCCCAAATTTAAATTTCTTGCTCGAATAGTAATTTTTACATATATTTCTAATATTTATACATAAATCTTTTTAATTTAAAATAACTAGATATAAATTGAAAAATAATTCGATTACATAATTGCGACTTTAATTTTAACTTTTAAAACAAGCTTTAACATAATATCTGAATTTGCACGTCAAAGATAATGATAATGTTGTGTTGGAAACTTATAATTAGTATACTTCTATTACTATATATGAAGTTTAATTTTTTAATTAAAAGCACCGAACTTAATGGGTTGTTAATTCCAGCCTAATTCAAAGCTTATCTGTTTAGACCAACCTACTAGTCATAATTCATAGGGCTGTAAAAAATTGACCCGAACTGTAATACCGCCAGAAATCGACCTGTATCCGACCCGTTGGTTGACCCGAGGTGTAGTGACCTGTAACCGATCGAAATCCGACCTGATGTTGACCCGTAACCCGACATGTACCCGAATATTTTAGACCCATAATCAACCGACACCCGACTCGAGAATAACCCACACCCGATATGAATCCGATGATGTGGTTAACTGAACTCGATTTGCACCCGACCTGTTACAACTCGAACCCGTTTTTAACCCAATAGGTACTCGACATAATCCTACTCGAAATGACCCACAATCAACACCCGAGGAATATCTAAATCTGCAAAAATGAGGGAGAAAAATCGAGTACCTATTAGGATCGAATTGTGAGAATACTTGAGCAATCGAGTACCAGAGGTTTTAGAAGGTCACTGAAGGTGGTTTCTATTCTAATTTTGAGAAGGAAGTGGTACTGATGGGTATGTATAATGGGAGACGTGGCGGGATGGTAAATGTAAATGGTACTCAAATTCTTAGAAGGTGGTTTGCAATTCCGAATTTTTTTTTTTTTTTTTTTTTATTATTATTATTATTATTACACAAATTCTTACTTAGCACGTCATTTGTAAAGACGGCTCTTAAAAGCCCAATCTAATACTTAATATATATTGTTACAACTCTAAAGATAGGTTTGAGCTGGACTTTTAAGAGTCGTCTTTACAAAAGACGGTCTCTTAAGAGAGCACTTGTTATTATTATTATTATTATTATTATTATTATTATTATTATAATAAACCACATTCTATTTCACGGAAACGAATTTACAAGAAGTTGGTAAAGAGTCGAGCGACAAGCTGAACACCCACATTCTATTATTATTATTATTATTGACTTTGTCTCTAGTCTTATAAGCTTTTAGCACAAAGACAATAACCACAATGAATTATAATAGTGGATATTTATAAATAAACGAAAATATATAAAAGCAAAATTGGTGGTATCATATACGGTAAAAGAATTGCTAATTTATATTTTATAAATTTGTCTAGCTGAACCAAGTGTAGTTTAGGAAAAATATATGTTTGATTCGATTGAATCAAAATTTTTTTGAGTTGATACAGCTGCATTAAGTTTTGTTAATCTAAAAAGTAGTTCAATTCAACAACATTAAGTGTAGTTTAGCTAAAGATAAGTTTGATTTAGTAATTAAGTTTAGTTTAGCAAAATAAATGTTTTGATTCATGAATCAAGTTTAGTTTGATAAAATAAGTTTGATTCTACTGAATCTAGTTTAGTTTAAATGTGAACCTGCGATCAAATCTTATTGACTTTAGCTAAAATCAAACAATAAATGTGAACCTGCGATCAAATCTTATTGACTATATCTTTAGTTGAACCAAATTTATCTAGTAACAGACAACTTAATTAACCGACTACAACTCGTGATGCTCCAATCACAAATAATTTCAACTTGAATAAATTGTATGATAAACATAAAGTGCATTCAACATAAAACTCAACTCGAATTGGACTTTAACCACGGAGATCAAGAATAACCGAATGGAATACTCAAAAATGATATGATTGATTCGGAGTCAACCCGAACCCAATATAACCCGACTTGACATGGATGACCCGACCCATAGTCTAACCGAACTTGATTCGACTCGCAGATAATCGATCCGATCCGAATCAGATAATAGAACCGATACAACCGAACTCGATTTGACTCGAGCTAAAACGATAAAGTACTCGAAAAAACCCGAACCCGAGAATATCCGAACCCGATTAAATCCGACCCAAAACCCGACCGAGTAACCGAATTTACACCCCTAATAATTCATATATGTAACCCATTTTTATTTTTTAGTACAAATCATCATTCCACAAAAACAAGCCTCCTATATTTAATAATTACACGTCATATAGGATATATTCTCCGACCGCACTCTCCTAAGCGATTTAGTTCGCTTATTTTCCTTTTCGCACTCAACAAATGAAGCGAATACACAAGATATGATGATGATAATGAAGTAAAAAGACATTTTTGTAGACAAATAAATGAAGCACCTCCGGTAATGCATTAAGAATTTGGCATATTCATAGTTCATTTAAGAATGTACCAGAATAAATTCACTGTTACGTTTTTTCTAGAAAAAGTGTGTCGTTTCGTCAAATGTAGGTTCACGCCAATACAACAAATAAAAGAAACTCGTCGTTTTGTTTACCCCGCCAAAAATTAACCCGCCGAAAACGAACGAATATAAATAGGGTGAGTTGGTCCCCTTACCTAAAATGTAACCCTATCAAGTACCCTATTATCAAAGTTAAGAGAAAAGTTGTGATTTTTAAGAAAAAAGTGAGACATTAGTAAAAATTAAAGTGAAAAAAATATATTAGGTGTACGAAATCAAAAGAAAGCTAAAGTGTATCTCATATGTTTTTTTACATTTGCTACATTTGATTTTTTATGTAAGATGCGTTATTTTGATTATTTTTATGTTACATTATGCATTACTACAACTTATAAAAAGTTAATATTACGAAAGTATGCAAATAGACAATTCAAACAAGATCTAACTTGATTATATTTTTTTTTATACATTTGCCACAATGTATCTAATCAGCTTGAATGAAAAATAGAGTCAATAACCGTAATACATCGAGTATTTCAAAATAGAAGTATAAATTAGATTAAAAAAGTGATGAATTAAAAGAAATGATTCAAAATAAGTGGCATGAACCAACATAGCAATTGATACAAAATAAGTGAAACAGACAAAATATACCTTAGGTTGGGCTTGGGTTATCCTTGCTTTGTGAAAAATACTAATATGTTCATCTTGTAACGTTCTTGTTTAGAATGTGAGGAGTCAAATAGAATCATAATTAAGAATATGATCATTTACCAACTATATCCTCTAAGTTTACTCAATTTCAAATAAACAGCTGCAAACTTTGTTTTTTACCAACTACAGCCTCCAACTTATCAAACATGACATCGAGACAGCCAAAACACCCCATGTTAACCCCATTTTTTACCTTTGTTTTAGCTGTCTCGATGTCATGTTTGTTAAGTTGGAGGCTGTAGTTGGTAAAAAACAAAGTTTGCGGCTGTTTATTTGAAATTGAGTAAACTTAGAGGCTGTAGTTGGTAAATAATCCTTAAGAATAATATTTTATTAAGAGTAACTATTCATTGGAATACGTAATAGAGTGTACCATAAAGAATTTAGTTTATTTTATGAGTTAAGTAAAATTTAAATATGTGATTCCCATTTAGTAAAAATGAGTTAGACAAATGACGTTATTTTTGTAAAACAAAAAAGTTTCAAAGTAGGAAGAATTTTGTAAAATTTTCATATGGAAAAAAATGGAAAAAACAAATAAAAACTAAGATGAGTAGACATGACTGATTTGATAAATGAGGAGAAAACCTATTAATGATTTGAAGAAAAATGATGAAAATCATGAATGTTTGACAAAGAAAAACAAATTGCTCTTTTATATTTTCTTTTAAAATTTTTGTTGATAATAATTTTTTTGCTCAATCCGAAAAGGGAGAAGAGATAATAAAAATAGAATATAGAAGCTTACTTTGGGAAAATGATATATGTTAATGCCCCAACTAAAATAATATTCGTGATTTTCATTGTCAATTCCTGTATTAGTTCTATGTATGCCATTAAAATATAATGCTATGTTTTGTGGGAAAAAAATTTTGAGATTCTATTATATGACATTTCTATCCTAGTTAGGGCCGGCCCTGAGTTTTCGGGGGCCCGGGGCAAAATATATTTTGTGGGGCCCTAATTATATATAAAAAATTTAATGTCATGAAAGGAAAATGTATACGAATTAATATAGAATATATAATATAAAATCAGATAAAAATATTCCTACGAGCATTTTTTTATGCAAAAAATTACTAATAACAGTGTCGAAATCAAGAGACTTAGTCATATTTTAATATCTTCAACGTTTTGGCATCATCTTATTAATTCTCAATAAATTAAAAAATTATATTAGAGATTCCTCTTAAAACTATTACTCTTACTGAAATTGTAATGATATGACATCACTGGAGACCTATAACTTCAAAAATTTTAACAAAATTAACACAATATTACTAAGATAACACAAAATTATAAATTATAATCCTCTTTCAATTTTTAAAAGAGAATACATGTAATTCATTGAATTGTGACAATAAAGAAAATTAAAAAAAAAATCCTAATCCTAACGCATGTATTTTTTTTATGAATTTCATGTATTTTTTTTTAGTTTTATTGTAATTTTTATAGCAAATATGAGGCCTTTATTTTAAAGGGTTTTCTAACTTTTGGGAGTGGGCCCTGGGCGCAGGCCCACTTCGCCCCCTCACTAGGCCGGCCCTGATCCTAGTCCTACCCAACTAAACATCGTCTCTATTCTTATCATATAATCCTACTTTTAACATTTCCACTAGACCACTACTAGTCTACTATTTTACTATTTATTGAAGAGACCGTCTCCTAAAGAGAAAACCTCAAAACAAGAACTTCACATTCTTATTTTATTTTCAATTTGTATTAATTGATATATTCAGCCCATATATCTAATGCGTCTCTCGGATAAATCATCTCTCACAAAAATTATATTTATTAAAATTTGTAGTACTATATATAAAATTGTTACTTTCATTTTTACCTTAGCAATTTCAAAATGACAGAATAAAAATTACTCGCTTTTATAAAGAAAGCTTTGTGTTTGCGTAGAAGCATTACTATCACCCAAACCAAACTTGCATACAACACAAACACAACTGCACCACCCCACCCCCAATTATTCTCTTTCCCGTTTCTCTCTACAATCACCTTAAAATACCCACTAAACATTTTCCCCCCTTTTTCTTTTTTTTCCTTTTTATTTTCCTTCCTGATTTTTTTTTTTGAAATATTCCTGATTTTGTATTCTTATTGCTGTTATTCCCCTTTCTTTTTTCATTTTTTGGGTACTTAACTTATGTACTCCATATCTCAAGCTTATACATGGCGTTTCACTAATCTTATTGAATGACTTTACCTTCTATCTTGTTGTACATAAATTACCCTGAATTTATTTTTTGAGGTTTGTTTTATTTCAACTCATCTTCCCTCTTTTTTCCCAATTTTCATTTATTTTAAAAATGGGTAAAGATGAGAACTTTCTAGGAAGAAGTTTATAAAGTTTTTTTGATGGATTGTGTACTAATCAAGTTGATTTTGAAATGCCAGGATCTGTTTTTGTGTGTAGGTGAATTTTGAGAAGAATTTTGATAGGTAACATAGCAAACTTTATCCATCTAATTTTTTTTTTTTTTTGCTAATTAAAGATTCCATCTTGATTTTTGATGTATTTGGATGATGCCCTATTACAAGATTTGATCTTTTTTATGGTCTTGATGAAGGAATTTATTTATGATTTTTGTAATTGCTTGAAGGAATCTAGGGATTTTCTGTCTTTTTTTTTGGGGTTTTCTTATATTGATTTGGGAAATCAGTTTTTTTGTTGACCAACAAAAAATGGGATTTCTATAACCTTTGTTTTTGGGTTTTCTTTGATTTTGGTTGTTGCTTCATTTTCATACCTGATGTAAGTTATACTATGTTAATTGATTAAGGGATTAATTGGGGTTTTTCAAATGTTTTTACATCTATTTATCATATGTATAGAGTTCATGTAATTGGTTAGTTTTCTTTGTTAAATGTTGATAGTTCATGTATCGATTATGATTCGAGAACTGGTTCTTTCCAATTCTTACCTTCCTTTGGTTCTTAATATTAATATCATAAGATAGTAGCCATTTACATTTTACAATATTGAATTTATAGTTTGTGGTATAATAATATAATTGGGTAAGTATGGAGGATTTGTAGGAGGTTAGATTGTACAGAGTTAGATACGGTGATGAAATTGGTTATGTGAACATGGACGGTATGAGACGAATCTATAAATCATAAGTTATGTTAATTGGACTCGAAAGCTGATGCTGGATATTGGTACGTGCCCAAGTGTTACATACGTCTAAATATTCAATTTTACGCATAAAATGAAGTGTCTAAGTGCTTTACCAATGTCCGAGTATAAAGGACCGGACACGGGTACATGAAGCAATATGAAGAGTCCATGTAACATAGATCATAAGAGTGAGTGTGGACTGTGGAACACAATCAAATGAAGTAACCCCCTGATTTGGGGGCAGATTGGGTGCAAGGATAGCTATCAAGCGAATCGCCGTACATGGTTGAAATCTACAATACCATCTGGTTGTTATTGGAGTTTAATTTTCTGGGTGGTGGTGCCTATGTGTAGGGGTAGTTGGCTTCAATAGAATTACAGTGTTTTACTTAGAAGGTTTAAGCTAATTTTATAACACCTCATTGATATAAGTTTTCATTTCATTGATGTTTGCTGCTGTTTCGATGTTGAGTTATCTAAAATTACCTGATGACGCTGGTTTCTTCTCCCATTTCTATTCGATCTGGATGGTGGATTTTTGAGGGTTCAGTCATATTCTGATCCGTGTTACACCCTTTTATTGTGCCTGGAGGATTATGAATGGGTTTCCAATCTTGAATGGATACGTTGCTATGGTTCACCCCACATTGATGAACTAAAATGGTGTGGACACTTTATAAGTCATTGGAGTCGTTCCCCTACTGCCATATGGTTTGGGATGGTCTCACCTTGACTTATGAAGTCCGTACACTTTGAGTTTTCCCGATAATATGCTGATATTTACAATAGGTCCAACCTAATATAACATAATATAACATGATATAAAATGATGATACTACTAATCTTGGTTTTTTGCTGATAAGAGCGTTGATATTCAAAATTTTCAGGTGTCACTTATTTGTACCATCGTGCAACGAAGAAGTTTGTAAAATTACGCAGAAGTTTGTTTTGTAATATAATCAAAATGTTTGGCGGCAACAACAACAATCATGCACATCCTATGTTTTTAGATGATAATCAGTTTCAGCTTAATACTAATGCACCAAACCATCAACTTCAGCTTTTTGGTAACTGTAAGTAAATTTTTCGATGCTCATTACTCTGATGTATGCATCACGTATTTTGCATTATTTTCTCTTTTTCTCTGATCGGTTGCTTTTGCCTACTCTGTTAATTATTCCTCGTGTGCTATGTCTTTGTTACTATATGAAATTCTCGACAATTTCGTGTCAAAAGGTTCTTCGGCTACATAATGCCTTTGATTGTAGGCTCTTCATGGGATTGAGGGGCTAGTTTTTCTTTGCTACTTTTAGCTGTATCTTGTATGTATCGTTCCATGAAATGAAGTCCGAGAAGCACAAGTATTCCAGTGTCAAGTTAGCCTTTAAGTATTCAAAATACACCGTAAACTTTAAAGAATGAAGAATCGGGCAAAGTCATAGCCTTATATTTATATATAGTTTTGACGTTAGTCTTACTTGCAATTTTACAGTACCTATGGGATGTACAGTTGACCCTGTAAATTATTTTGGAAATGAGCACAATTCATCTATTCTTCGGCCTAACAAACGTCATAGAGAGGCTGAAGATCTTTCGAGGCAACAAAAACTCCAGATTTCTTTGAATTATAATGAAGTCGATCATTCAGCAAGCATTCCCAACCACAATCCCGTATCCACAGGGCTTAGGCTGTCATATGACGATGATGAACATAACTCATCTGTCACATCTGCTAGCGGAAGTATGACAGCGACACCCTCCATTCTCATGTCGCTTGGCGACAATATCAGGAGTGAGCTTGAACGGCAGAAAGAAGAATTTGATCAGTATATCAAAATTCAGGTATGCTTCAATCAATTAATATACAATTGCTTGGATAATTTTGACTGCTGAATGCCAATTCGTATCCCTCGATATTTTATTCCTGTGAGCTTAGGATACGAATTACTGAAATATATACCATCAATGACGTTGTGCAGCAAGAGCAGTTGGCAAAGGGTGTTCGAGACATGAAGCAAAGACACATGGTTTCATTCATAAACACCATAGAAGATGGCATTAGTAAGAAACTTCGAGAAAAGGATACGGAGTTGGAAAATATTAATCGCAAGAACAGGGAACTTATGGAACGAGTAAAACAGGTGTCCGCAGAAGCACAAAACTGGCATTACCGAGCCAAGTACAGTGAGTCCGTGGTTAATATCCTTAAAAACAACCTTCAGAACGCAATTTCTCAGGGAGCGGATCAAGGTAAGGAAGGATTTGGTGATAGTGAGGTTGATGATGCAACTTCTTACGTCGATCCAATAAATTACCTCACGGTAGGAGGTCGGGGGAAATCTTTTGCGGGGCCCAGCTCTGAGCATTTGACCTGCAGAGCATGCCGGTCTCGAGAGGTGTCGATTTTGCTGATGCCATGTAGGCACCTTTGTGTCTGCAAGGAATGTGATGGGTTCATAAACGTCTGTCCGGCCTGCAATATCCCGAAAAGTTCTAGTGTGGAAGTATTCTTGTCTTGACATTGTGCGATGATATTATGGAGAATTTCCGTGTATGTCGTGTTGAAATGTATACTAGATGATATACCAATTGTTGGTGGAAATGAGAGTTTGTCAGTCAATCATCTGCATTTGTTACTGGGTTGTTGATGAATGAAAAACAGACCTGAAAAATGTGCACATAAAACTGCTTGTTTAACCCCACTGGAAGGTCAGGAACTAAGGCATTTAACAATTTATTGTTTGTGCATTTTTACTCTGTTTAAGGCATTTTCTAATGATTTTGTAGATTATGCTGTTCTGCAGTTACTACAGTTAAAGAGTGCATTTTATGCACCACAATTTTTCTTGTATGGTGTCCGTTCTCAAGAATTAACAGACCCTTTGGTAGGTGGTATTAAACGGTGGTAATGGAAATTATTTATATTCATTAAAAGTTTCATACTATTCTCATGGTAATAAAACTTTGATAAAAAAAGTTTTTTTGATTACAAATTTTCATTACCTCCTAATACCTTTCCAATAGTAATGCATTGAAGTGAATTTTATGAAGAAAATTATAATTGAAATTTGACATGCATGGCATTAAGGTAGCCAAGAGATTATTCAATTAAAATTACACTAATTTATTTTTTCATTCCCAACCATTTATTACCACCTATTAAACGGGCCGTAAAAGTTTTAGCTCTTTAGTTTGAGGTTACTATGAAAGAATCATAAGACTGTACAAATATCTCTTAGGGTCGCATGTTAGTAATCTTAGCCTTGTAAAGTAGAGTTTATTTTCAATTGACCTTTAATAGCAAGATCATTCACAATGTTGCTAATGAATCGAATAAAACACTTTGAAACAAAAGTGTATAACTCGCACTACCTTATGTTTGGAGGGATGTTCACGGGTCTAAAATTTTATTGGAACCGTTTTAGACCTTTGAATTCAAATTTTTGAGACCCACCAGTTAAGAGTCTGATCCGAGTTTCGAAGAATAATTGGGTATGGGTTGAATTCCGATTTAGGGTGTTTAGACAGAGAGCCAATCCAAACCCTCTTTTTGGGATCCAAACCTATTTAAAATCCAAACTTGTTTTAAATTCGACTTATTACACAATCCAAAATCAATTTTAAATTCGTTCTAAATATTTTTCTATATTTCTTAAAACTCAAATTATACTTGAAAATTGTACAAACAGTGTAGTATGGATTTAGACTCAACTTCCTGTCTATCTTGCTTATTATATACTCCCTTCGTTTTCATATGTTTTTCTCAAATAGACTCAACTTTCTGTCTGTCTTGCTTATTTTATACTCCCTTCGTTTTCATATGTTTTTCTCAAATAGAATTTTCGAATTCGAATGTCAAATTTTGATCATGATTTCTCATCAATTTATATTAAAAAAACATATTTATGTGAGATCTTGATATATTCGTCTCAATATATATTTTCTTCATATTTACTTTGTATTTTCTTCATATTAACTTTTTAGAATTTCTAAAACTCACAATTAAAATTATTTGACTTTTTAATTTGCATTGAGATTTACGGAAAAAATGAATGAGAAACAAATCACAACAAAGAGAGTACTTGGTGTAGGATGAAAAGCAAATTCTTTGGTGTTCTAAAATACCCAACACAGAAAATTACAATACCTTCAAAGAGTAGAGTTGATAACAATCATAAACCACATACAACCAAGAAAATAGGCCATTGAAATTGTACCAAAACCAGCTATAATCGGTCAAAGGAAACAACTCAACTAAAATCTTAAATATATAGTTGAGACCCCATATATGTTATATACTCTAACGACTAACACTATGTAACACCCCTGAGGAAATTCGGGTGTTACACACTACCTCAAACGAGCATTTTGGGCTAGATGTGTATAACATTTTTCGGGGCTTCAACCATCGACTTACACTAATTCAGTCCGAAATACTCCTTCGCCTCAGCATCATCATATGGATTGATACCATATTGATCAGGATGCTTAACCATATCCTTAGCCTTATCCATGACCTTTCCCGCTTTAGGGTAATATCTGAAGACGTAAACATTATAAGCTTGTTGCCCATCAACAGCAGCAAAACCTGCAACAGCATGTGCACCTGATTCTTGAATGATTTTGTATTTTCAAAATCAAGAAACCATTCTCGTTTAAGGTATTCCTTTACAACAATCAGGCTAACAATATTTTGCGGGTCAATAATAGGAATCAGATCATAGAGACGAAATTTTCCAGTACTGTCATCCTTATAGAAGTCGTGCCAAAAACCATCGTGAAACACATAACCGAGATAAACCTTTAGGTATCTGTACCCTCTAGACCACGCCAGTTTAAGGCCTTCTAGCAGGGCGTACCACAGCCAACGATCCAATCCCCGTCTTTGTTGCATATCAGTCCCCCAGCAATGCCAAAGGGTTGCTTCCCAGGTATATCAAAGAATATACTTATTGTAAGCTTGTGATAAACCTGCATCACCCGTGATCATACACTTGTTCATGACAACTATAACAGAGCCTTAAACCCAAAAGATTGGAGTTGACTATGTTTTGACTACCCGCAATAACAATGACAGAGCTTTAATCCCAAAAGATTAAGTTCGGCTATGTTGTTGAAAATAAAGAAACTCAGATGCAGAACAAGGGTACAGCCAAGATTAAGATCCCACCACATATCCACACAAGGGCAAAACGGAGGCAAGCCTTGGCCTACGTTTCTTCAAGAAGCAAGGTCGACCCTATAGGGGGCAAGAGAGGCTGGTGCTCCGAGCCCATCCAAAAAATTAGAAAAACAACGTTTTAATATTTAATAGTTCGGGGCCTATAATAGAATATTTAGTAATTAGAGGCATAATAAATGTTTTGCCGAGCCTCTCAAATCTCAGGGTCAGCCTTGGTAAGAAGGTATTTGTAAAACACAAACACCAAGGTTTCAGTCACACGGCGACACCTAAACTGTTGCGCCAAGGCTCCCTTCAAAGTTCAAAAAAAAAAAAGAAAATATATTAGGGGTATGGCATACCATTGTAGTAGGTTGAGGGAGTATGTTCTTAAGTTTCCTTTTTAATCTCCACTTAAAATCTTTATCAGTTGCTTCACAGTGCCTTTTCAGAGGATTCCACCACAATTTGCAAGGAGCAACTTCCTCACAAACATAACAAAAACACTACATACAAAGTAAAAACACAACAGTGAACAACTCTACTAATTTGGATGTTGAGATTATTAGAAGCAAAAAATAATGGTACAACCTTAAAACAGTATCTCTGAGGAGAGGACTTTCCAAAAGGGTAAGTAAAGCATAAATGTCTGGGATGTGGGAAATCAGTCTCTGGTTTCAGACATATCCAAAGACTGCTAAAAAAGTAAAAATCTTGTTGATCTCAGGCACTTCATTGTCAGCCTCAGCCATAAGTTTATTCATCTATGTAGGAGTAGGACTATAAATAACAAGGGAAAATGTTTATATGGGTGTGCTTTTTATTAATTAAGAAAGAAGATGAAGAGAAAAAGTTCAGAGGGGGTTAGAAGTTGATATATTTAACTAGTTAATAAAGTTGAGTAGTACACCTTTTCACTTCTCAATGACTATGGGAATTTTGAAAAGAGACATGATTAAAATATCAGGGAAAAACTTGGTTCACCTGGTACATTCTCTAATGTCATTTCTATTTGAAATATTCTATCTCAAGGAAAGAGAAATTTGATTAATATATCCACGTGAACAAAGAACAAAGGAAGTATATTTTTTTAGTTCTTTTTTACTTGCACTCAAACGAACTTTTACAATGTTAATTATTCTATGTTATTTTACATATTGATATTGTGAATATTGTACGAAAAGAAAACATAATCATGTAAGATTAGTTTTATACAACTTTAGATATAAACAATGAGAAACACTAAATTTGAACATGAATGAAAAATCAAACCTAAAAATAGTCCACATAAAATTACTTGTTCAACTCCTAGCCAGGCACTACCTTCCACAAATCACAACTGTTTTGAGCTTGGCTAGTTTAAGTATCAATCAAACATATTAGCCATTTGCAATTTCAAAGTGAATATCAGAAAAAAAAATGAGATTCTTTTTAAATAAAAGTAAACTGAACATCTTTACAAGATTCTAAGTTCAGTTCTATAAGGTCATGACAAACAAAATGAACTTTTTTCCCCTTCCAATGTGTGTCTTCAATTGAACATCTATTTCCTAGCAGGTATACCAATGTATTAATCTAAGAAAAAAAAATACTGACGACGAGCAGTAACCTCTCAAATCTAGTCTTTTGGAATTAGAGCCTTGACATTGTCGTTGTTGTTGTTGTTGTTGTATGTTCTGCGCTTCATTGCAACCTTGATATAGTCTAGGATGCGGTAATACTCAAAAAAGAGAGACGAGTGTTCTCCTTCGAGCCCATCTCTCGTCCTTCGATTGCCACCAGCCAAGTTATTGCAAGGACTACCACCAATCACTAGATCAAAACCACCAAAGTTGTTGATCCACTTATCTATCATCTGATTTTCGACCAGTCTCACATCTTCGACGTGGATTAGTCTACCCTTTTGCTCCGTTTCTTCCCACCAACTGTGGAGAATTTTCCGGTTCACAGAAGAGTTCTCGATCGATACAACATTCTTCAAGGTGATCCCAAGTCTGTGAAGGGCAACCTCTGCTCCACCAATGCCAGAAAAGAGCGACAGAACAGTCATACCGTTAGGATACAAGGGCTTTAACACAGAAAGATGGTAGGCAACTGTGTCGACCTGAGCCAAATAGTTGAGGACTAATTAATGGTGCATCACTATGTCTTAAGAAAGATCGAATGAAAACAACAACAACAACATCAAAGCGTTAATACCAAAAAATGGGGCAGATTGAGGAATAATAAACCTGAAAGGAGTTGCCAAGGGATTTGTATCGATCAGTCCGGCTAATGCCACCACCTCTTGTGTGATGTTTCGGGAAACCAAGCAGCATCTCCATTTCTTCGGGTTCAAGGACAGCCACTTTGCACTTTCCGACCCACACTAAGTTCCATTTTTTGGATTGTTCGATGACAAACCTTTTGTCAGATTCAGATGGTTCGCCAGATTGAAGCCTCTGCCTGATTCTCTCCGTCAATTGAGCACTTCCGATGCATGTTAAGAGGCAGTTAAGCTTTGTCCTCTTATCCCACGAAGGCCACCACCTCTTTGTCTCCGGAAGTGCCTCATGGATCGTCTTTGGTGGAATAGGGAGCAAAAGTTGCCGGTTCTCAAGAGGGAGGTTATGAATGTACCCTCGTTTCCTTGCAGCTGCAGAGAAGTGTAGGGAATCCACAAATTCTGGTTTTATGTCATACAAGAACCGAGAAATTATGTCCCAAACGCCCTTAGGAGTGCAAGCTACATTCTCATAGTAGAAGTATGGCGGACCAACAACATCATCGGGTAATTCCCTATAAGTAGGAATGTCTCCTGGAAGCCCAAAACCGATCATATTTTTAGGAAAAACGCTTTCTACAATTCTTTCTGGCCTTACTGGCCTTTCTGGTCGCTTTGCATGCCTATGACTGATGTGAGAAAGCTTTCTTTTTTTGTCCATCAAAACTTTTGGTGTACGTTCCCGATAATCTGTTAAATCAGCAGTTTTCGCAACTTCAGCAGCACATATGTAATCCGTCAATTCCTCCAATGAAGCATCAGACCCTGACATGTCAAGATAGCTCTTAGGCGCAAATACTATACGTGAAAAGTTATCTAGCCGGAAAAAACAAGTTGGATCGAACTCTTAATTTCTCACGACTTAACAGATAATGGTCCGTTTGGTATGTGGTATTAAACGGTGGTAATGGAAGTTGAAAAAGCCTCTTGCTACCTTGATGGTCATGCTTGTCCAACTTCAATCATCTCATTTTCTTCATAATTTGCATTCCAATGCATTACCATTGGAAGAGGTGGTATTAGTCGGTAATGGAAAATTGTAAACAAAAAAAACTTTTTTGTGGTCAAAAGTTTCATTACTGTGGAAATGACATGGAACTTTTGATGAACTTTTAAACTATAAATCATTTTGATTACCACCATTTAGTGCCACTAACCAAACGGGCCACAAGTATTTTGGATTTGAACCAGAAAATCAAAATAATGGTTCACTAACCACATCTCTGTATAGCAATTAGAACATCTTCAAGTTGGTAACCCATTTTAACCAGAATTTCCTGAACATCAGAATTTCGTCCACTTCCCTACAAGATCAAATCAATTATGGGACCATCAGATCATTCAGAAAGCAAACATTCCAAGAACACTACACTATTAAAACTATGTTCAAGATCAGTTGTTTTATAAAATCTAACATATTGTTGTCAGGAAAGAAAGAAGAACCGAAGCACAAACTTGCCCTTAGCATGCACATAATTCTTGTTGCAAACTATATTGTACAGTAGCATTATAATGAAACAACGAGATTGATAGTATGACTTCAAGCAATACGATGTTGATAAATTAATGAGATATTACAATATCATCTCTTTTCCGTTACCCCAATGACATTAAGTGGCTCCCACCTAGTAAAAATACCAACAAATGACACTTAGATTGCATGTACCAATAAGCATACAAATATTACTAAACTGAATACCTTTGCATCTCCACAATCACTATCTGAGTCAGAAAAGCCATCTAAATAAGACTCATCAATATCAGTGGGTGAATTCAAATGAGAAGTAGAAGAAATATTTTCTCCAGGAGAGTTTTCTAGAACCTGCAATATGAATTTCAAACTAGGTCAATAATCAGCACTGAATTATCATTCTCAGGAACATCCAATTTGTGTGATTATGAAATTCAATTATTTTACACTAAACTTAGTTTTAAGAATAAAAAAATTCCACTTACTGTATAAGTCAGAAGACTGTTCAGTATTGCTTCATCATTGTCCTCTCCATTTTCCTTGATAGCTTGGATCACCAATTTTTTCGAAAATCCCATCGAAACAAAATGTCTTATTTTGCTGGGATTGTAGCTTGGAGATTCACTAGATGAGGCCAATTCATCAACCCCACCCTTGATGATTGTTGAATGAAAACAGCATTATTAGTTACAAATGATGTGTTATCAGCAATGAACTCTTAGGCCGACCATATATATATATATATATATATATATATATATAGGGTCAAGTTCCAGTGAGAACCAAGCTTATATGAGAACCGTGAGAACCAAACTACCTATTAAAAATGTGTTACTTATTTACAGAAAATGTTTTACTTTTGGAAAAAAAAAATGTTATTTTTGTTTTTTAGAAAAACTAACAGTTTTTAGCACAGAAAGTGTTACTTTTAGAAAATAAATATTTTTTTCAAAAAAATAAAAATATTAAAAAGTAACATGTTTTTTCCGAAAAGTAACACATTTTTATGTAAAAAGTAACACCTTTTTTATGAATTTTTTTCTTAAAGTAACACTTTTATGCCTAATAGTATCATAAAAAACAGTAACACCTTTTTGCCTACAAGTAACACATTTTTAGTAACAAGTAACACTTTTTTGTAAGGAAGATTGGTTCTCACAGTTCTCATATAAGGATGGTTCTCACTGGAAGTTATATATATATATATATATATATATATATATATATATATATATATATATATATATATATATATATATAATGCTTGCCTAAAAGGTTGATAAAAAGTGTACACCTGATCATTAACAGTAGCATTCAAAAACTCCATTTCAAGATCATCATCAGTATCCCAAAAATAATCATCATCTATTGGTTTTGGATCCTGCACAAAGGATATTCAAATGTAAAAGTGAAGCTTTTAATGTTTTTGTTTAATGTTTAGGTGTCTATAATTTCTCTCCTTTACATGGCAATTGAATATTTCTTAGATGAAAATGTGTATTTTAATGAAAGGAAGGAAAATATACCATTGTGACAATTTCTTTTCCAGGAAATGATTTTGGTGAATTACTGTCACTGTCAGTAAACATCCAACTGCAAGAACATTTAGAAAATGTTACAAGGGTTAGAAAAGTCGTTTAGATCAATTAATAATTATGAGTATATATTATAGAAATAATGATAAAACTTTAATAGCGTTTAGTTAGATACCAATACAAAAAACTAAAATTTTTACATAAAAATAGGGTTAAGGCTGAACCTTAGTCTGATAAATTTAGACCAAATTTTTTTTTTATTACTAGGACGGTAGGACCTAGATTCGAATTCAGTTTCATAGTATTCAAAAACATTTAGACCCAAACCCCAGTCCCAATGAATTTATAATTTCCTATGCAATTCTATATCTATCTTTATTTTTATATTAGTTTTTTTATTTTTATTTTTTATTTAATCTTAAATCATTCAAAAATGCCCTAGAAAATTTAGTGAAATTTCCTAAAAGAGTGGGGTCATGTTTGTGTGTTTGAGGTAGAAAAAAACCATAGCATAGTGTTTACAAAAAAAAAAGCAACTCATGATTTTTATATACACATCCATGAACCATGATTCTTTAAACACACTCCCATCTTTTTACATTTTGGTGAACTTTTTCACCAACATTGTGTTTGTCTTAGGAATTTCTCCAGCAGAATAATGAAGAGTTGAAATTGTAAATACCCAAAAGAACAAAAAGAAAATTAAAGATTTTATAAAAGAAAATAAAAGGAATTTTAGAAGTTCAACCTAGAAAAACAGGCAAAAATTTAAAAACCTATTGATTTTTCATAAAAGAGAATTTTATCATCAAAAAATACTTTAATACAACTCCAAAAAACAAAGACGAATCATCTAAAATGAAACCCTTCCCCACCAAAATGGGCAAGGTACAAAAATACAACATTTTCGCATATACTTCTATTGGCAAAATTAAAACATAATTGTTCAGAATAAGATTTCGTTTCAATTGAAACAAGCATCACTATTATAATAGGTTTAAATTTCAATCTAACCGGCTAGTCCTCTTCCCTCATGCTACCATATGATAAACAGTTGGTCTCTTGAAGGACCATCTCTCTCAGTCCATTAAAGTTAATTAAACTAAAAGTTAAATAATAAAATGGACTGATCAAATTAGGGGTGATCTCTCAAAGAGTTCGTCTCTCACAAGAATTTTTATATGATAATAACATAATTGTTCTATAAACAACATAATTTCCCACAATTTGTATTAATTTTTTTCATGCAATCGTATAGAGAATTGAGCATCACATATTTTTTTTAATAAGAAGCCTATAACACATAATTTTTTTAAATAACAAAATTCCTGCGAGAGAAAGAGACATCTATAATAAGGTCGGCCCATTAAAAAAATGTAAAGTAAAAATAGGCATTAAGCTACAATGGACTGGGCTTGAGAGGCATCTCTCAAAAAGACGGTCTCTCAGAATAATAGCTCTTTAAAATAACTTGAATAAACATAAAAGGCTCAGAAAATGATTACACAAGCAGCAATCACAAAACCCATGAAATGAACCCATTCGTTATGTTTGGATCATAATGTGGATTACCAGGATTTTCTTTACCTCTTAGAAAACCATGCTTTCTTAAACCTCTCCAACAGATAGATAAAGGGTTTTTAAGGGGGAAAGAAATCAAGGGTTTCAATAAAAATGAAAAAGGAACCCAGAAAAAAAAACAGGGGGAAATGAAGAAACCCAGATAATTCTCTCACAATGCTTCTCCCAAATAGGCAAACATAACAATCAAAAACAACACAAAAGAACAAATCCCTAAATACATTGTGGGTATAAACCAAAACATATCAATATGTGAGATAACCGATAACAAGGACATTCCATAAAAATAATACAAAAACACCATCAAAGCATGATAATGCATCATATTTCGTCAACAAAATAGGAGAAATGCGAACGTAAAGTATTTGATGAACTTTTAAGCGTGAGATGTGAGATTCATACCTGAAAATGCGAAATGGCGTTCGGACGATAATAGGTATACTGTGAAGAAGAAAAAATTTTGTCAAAGAAAGAAAAAATGGAGAAATGAAGATGAAATGCAGAGAAAATTTGATGAGGAGTCAATGGAGAGACAGAGAGTAGGAGCAGGGGAATGTCATGAGTTGTGAGGAGCAGGGTCTGAAGGAAGAAGGTACACCAACACTAAGAACACGAGAAATGGGGACTCAATCACAAATTTGAGAATTGAGAGGGAAGAAAACAAGTACAAGACCCTACATCTCTTACTTAGAATCCTCTCCTTTTGCTTGGATTATGAGTATGGACTAGAAGGGTTCATACTCTAATCTAACGATTAGGATTGCTTGATTACGGAGGACGAATGAGTTTTGGAATTCGATTAGATATTAAAGAGAATGGTGGGGTCTATTGTCTACTTATATAAATAATGAAATGTAACAAAATAGCTACTAGCTAGAAAAGATTTTAAAAAATATTTTCTTCTATTTAGCCTATTGATTTTGTTTATTTTGCCATATATGTCGATGTATTATTTTGATTTTAAATATCTCTAATTATTTATAGGTTAAAGTTTTTAAAATTTTATTAATAAAAATTGCATTGGAACAAGTAAAATAAAATCTCATTCAACTATATTTATAGATTAACAAAAAATACAAAATAATTTTAACTTATAGATTAAAAATAAAATAGTACATATCAAGAGTGATTGATGAATAATGTAAAAAGAACAAATGTGACAATCATATCATATCATACTTCATATTAGAAAAAATGCTCGAAAATGACAAATGTCATCCTTGGGGAGTTTTGACAAATAGAATTATTTTTATAGATGATAGTTGATTACTACATGACAATATATACCTAATTTAGAATCTTAGTTTTTTTAACTTCGAGCTAAATTAGGCAAAATATTTAAATAATTCATTATAGCAATTCTATATACCTAACTTAGAATGTGATATATTTAATTGAATGAAAAAACGATATATTTAATAAATATTTTTGTAAAAAAATTAATTTTTGATTCAAAGAAGTCATGTATTTGATTAATTTAATCACGATAATGTGTATTTGCATTATTCTTTGAAGTTATATTTTTATATATTTCATACTCATAATCATATGTACTAATAAAAATGCTCGAAAATGACAAAATGTCATTCTTGGATAAATCACATCATCTAACTATTATCATATCATACATACTAATAAAAATGTTGAAAAATGACGATGGATATATTATTTTTTGTTGGATATAATAAATTTGATGAAGAAAAGATGAGAATTAGAAACATTAAAAAAATATTAAAAGAAAGTCAGTGGAAAAATATGGGGACCATAACTAATAAAACAATATTTTTATAAAGTTAGTGGGAAACACTAAGAACAATAAGAAATATAAAAATGTTAAAATAAATTTAGTGAAAGATATGTGAGAATCACAAATATTACTACTATTAAATATTAAAATGGAGATGAACAATGTTATTTTTGTCAAAAATTTATGATATAATAAAAAAATTCTTTATGAGGATAACAAATAAAACACCCCAAATGGGAAATGAGAACTTATTTAAGAAACGAGGGAAGTATAGTAGTCTAAGTGTGATTTTGTTTGATTGTTCTCAACATAAGGTTTATTTATATCTATTTTTTATAATTTTTAATAATGCACAATTAGAGGTATTAAAGTTTACATCACTAAATTGACAAACGTGCAAAAATCAAATGCGATATTTAAAATGAAACAGAGGGATTATCTAACAACTACATTTGTACAGTTACAACTACCCACATCTAGAACAAGCTAGGGGTGTTAAAAAATATTCGATCTGAATTATCCAGTATTCGATTTTTGAAAACCAGATATATCATTAGATTTTTGAAAACCGGATATATTATCCTTTTCTTAAAACCGGATAATTCTGATCGAATATCCAAATTTCCGATTTTCTATTTTTTAATAAATATTTATATACATTTTCTAAAAAATTTATTTATACGGTCGAATATACAAATAATTTACAATTTTCAACTATACCTAAGTTGCATGACTAATTTATTCAAAAAAAAAAGTTGCATAACTAATTGATTATTAATTAAATTAGACTTTTGAATATCCTACCATACTCCCAAAATGATTTTTTGTTCAAACTTAAAAAACTAAGTTTGATCAAAGAAACAAATCGAAATGAGCTTATATATTTAAGTGCACAAAATTGCAAATAGATTTTTAAAAAAGCCAAAAAAAAGTATTTAAAAATTTAAAAATCGGATATTCGGTGTTCGATTTGAAAAAATTGGATATGTGAAATATGGAGATTTGGTTTAATCCAGATCGAAATCGAATCATGATTTTCACAATTCGAATTGTCAGATCTGGATCGATCCGATATCCGATTTTTAACACTCCTATCTACAAGACTACAAATACTTAGATGACTAATAGCTACTCTTACAATAATTCGTCTCGAACAAGCCCTAAAACCATGGAAAGAATTTTGAATATGATTGTTCATTATTGGTTATTGCCCTTTATTATTTGTTTTGTTTGATCAACTAAAAGTCTAAAATGTTTTTGTTAATTTTTAAGCTAGCTGCTTAAGTCAATTGTTTAAGAAAATGTTTGGTGAAATTATATATGTGGAAACGGTTGGTTGTTCATTAGAGAAAAATTAAACAACAAATCAAAAGTCAAAGAAAAACAACTAAACGACCTCGCCTTTTCATTTTGGCTAATAAACAACTGATTACCAAATAAATTATTTAGCTTTTTAACCAATCAATAACTATTGTTGTTATAAATATGGAAAAATATAAATATAAAATATAAAATCAAGAAATATAAAATATAAAATGTTAATCTTTTCACTGTTATTTAGCCTTGGCCGAGCTTGATTAATGTTAATCTTACAGATTTATCTAAAAAAAATATATAAAATCAAGAAAAATGTGTGCACAACTATAATGATAATGAATAATCTTTTCACCTTTATGTTGTGTGCAATTTAAAGATAAATTATAAAAGCATAACAAACCTACTTGATAAGAGGTAATGGAAGTCACAAATTGAACCGATTGTAGCCTACGTGAATGGATCACGGTCCTTTGGTGGCCCGTGGCCCGTGGCCCGTGTACTAGGCCAGGCCCTGGGAAGATTGGGTAGGAGTTAGAACAATTAGAGAAGAGAGACAATTGGTTTGATTGGGTGGATTTGTATTTTAATGAATGTGAAATGAATTTTGAGAACCAAATATATAATTTTGGAGTAATAAGTTATAACAAAAGCAACATATAATTGGTTGAACAAAAAGACTATAAAATTACATAAAAGCAGAAAGTTATATTTAATTGTCGGTATCAGTAACAGTTATAAAATCAGTAAAACCAGAAAGTTATCAACAAAGATACGCGGTATAAAATCAAATTAGAAATAGAAAGTTATGATTCTCTCATTAAAACATTGACTATAAATTCAAGTCAAAAAGAAAAGTTATACTCTTCGTTTTCATATGTTCTTTTCAAATAAAATTTATGAATCTTAGTATCAAACTTTGACTATGATTTCTCATTCACCTATATGAAAAGATATATTCATGTGTGATCTTAATAGATTCGCCTCGATATATATTTTCTAAATATCAACTTTTTAGAATTTTAAAAACTCAGTTAAAATTATTTAACTTTTCATTTTGCATTGAGATATGCGTTAAAAGTAAATGAAAATAACAAATAAAAACAGAGAGAAATTTACATCTTATTTTTAAAACTTGTCTTTTTATTTTGCTAAATAACCAATTACCAAATAATTTTTAGCTTTTTAACCAATCTACTAGTAAGACTCTTATAAATTTTAAAAAATATATATAAAAATATACAAATATAAAATCAAAAAAAATGTGTGCACATCTATGGCATCTTGAAAATGATAATGAATACCTTTATGTTGTATGCAATTTAAAGATAAACTATAAGAGCATAAACAAACCTACTTGATAAGAGGTAATGGAAATTGAATCCGATCCTAGCCACGTGAATGGATCACTGGCCTTTGGTGGCTCGTGGCCCGTGGCCCGTGGCTCGTGCACTAGTCGGGTCCTTGGAAGGTTGAGTAGGAGATAGAGCAATCAAAGAAGAGACAATTGGTTTGATTGAGTGGGTTTGTATTTTAATGGATGAGAATGAATTTTGAGAGCCCAAACATATAATTTGGGAGTAGTAAACTATAACAAAAGCAACATATAATTGGTTGGAAAAAGGACTATAAAGTTAAATAAAAGTAAAAAATTATATTTAATTATCAATATTAATAACATTAATAAAATCAGCAAAATCAGAAAATATCAATTGTTATCAACAGAGATAACGAGTAACGACTATAAAATCTTTTTAGAAATAGAAAGTTATAATTGTCTTTTATAAAAACATCGACAATAAATTCCAGTCAAAAAGAAAAAAGTATAATTTGCATCTTATTTTTTAAAATACTCGGTCATAGTCATAGTTATGGTCAAAATCATAATTATTATCATCAATCCAATATTCTACACAAATTAAGGTCTGGAGAAAAAAAAAAGCGAACATTCATATTTACTTTTGTAACCACAACAAAATTATAGCATTATCAAAAATAAAATAAGATTATGACTAAAGTCTATGTAGACTTCGTCCACAAAAAAAAGACTCATACGGGGTGTTTGGCACAAGGGAATAAGACTTGTAAGACTTTAAGATGAGACTTTTAAGTTGAGACTTTAAAGATATAAAAGTTTCAATCCTTGTTTGGCATGTTAGGGACTTAGAAGAAATAGATGAAAATGAAAGTCTCACCAATTACCACCCTGAAAATTTGAAATAAATAAGATTCTTAATTAAAAAAAAAAGCATGCAATAAGATCCAAATCAAACTTATTCCAAAAGTAAGCGTGTAATCCGCAAAACTTAGGTTCGGGCTGTTCGCACTTACTAAGTGCGAACAGACTGAAAAACTGAAACAGTTTGTTCGGTGTTTTAGGTTTTCAGTCTGTTCGCACTTACCAAATGCGAACAACTCTTGTCTTAAAATCAGCATGTTGACCATGTTTGACCTGTTCGCAGTTACTAAGTGCGAACAAACACTTGATTTTTTTTGACAAGTTTATTACTGTTCGCACTTAGTAAGTGCGAACAGACCCGAACCTGTGCTTTGGGTATTAGACGCTTATATTTTAGAATAAGTTTAATTTGAATCTTATTGCATGCTTTTTTTTAATTAAGAATCTTATCTATTCAAATTTTCTTACCACCCTTCCCCCCAAGACTTAAATCTTATAGACTTTCTTCATTTTTATACCCATTCCCTATTTCCACTCTCGTAAAACAAATAAAACTTTTTTTTTAAAATAAAGTCTCATTCTCTTTCCCCAAATCCGATGTTCCAAAAAACATCTATAGTTCCCTATTGTCACAAATATTGGTATTCATATTCACTTAACAAGTCAAGACAAACTTAATTGGACTCTTCAATAACTTTTTAAAACTGAAAATCATGAATTAACATAAATAATGATTTTCTCTCTTCTTTTGAGTAATAGATCGATTCACCACCTCAATTCTCTAAGAACATAAGAAATTCACATTTTATTATTTCACTATTTTCTTAGATTCTTGCTCATATTTTTTTCTCCTTTTTAATCACATTCTAACATTTTTGATATTTTCACCATCCTTTTTTAATTTTATAGGGACTAAGGAAATATATTGACCCAATTTCCAAACAGTCCATCTTGTATGACATTGTCTCAACATGAGATGAGTTCATATAGAATGCCCGTTATACTAAAAGTTTTTACATTAGGCTATTTAACCCATGTAGAACACGTCTCAAAGTGAGACCGTCTCATACAAGAATTTGTGATTTTCAAATCAAATGGATTAAACTTGACTTGAATTAGGATTGCACAAAAGTTTAGTCAAAATTAAAAATAAAATCATAATTGGGTTATTTGGTCTAGTCGCCGTCAAATATTACAGTTCATGTTTGAAAAAAGGAAAAACAATTCGATATGGTTTTGAAATATGCAGTCCAGACCAAACATGAAAACCGTATATTAATAAATTTATTTATTTTCTGAAATGATTTTTTTTTTGAAAACTGTACATCAATTATAATTAATAAATAATTTATTTATTTATTAATTATAATTGAAATAACATATCATAAACATTTGTTAGGGATGGAAGGAGTATTTTGATATTTTTAAATATCTAATTTAATGTGTATAAAATTTATAAAAAGTTGATATAATACAAATGTGCATCAATAATTTTTCATTAGAAAAAGGAAAATTTCACGTGGTAATCTTTAGATTTTGGGTTTTTCACGTAATAACCAAAACTTTTAAAATTCCATGCGGTCACCTTGAGGTTTACCAAATTGTTTCACCGTGACCTTTTTGCATATAAAACGTTAACAAATGTTATTTTTAAAGCTTAAATGTTGTTGTACGCCTATTTATGCGACTAATTCCATCAGTTTTAACCTTTTCCCCCCAAAACATAAACCCTAACTCTACCATCTTTCTGACAAATCACATTTTTCCCCCCAAATTCAAATGTGATTTGAAATGGTGATTTGGATGAAAGATGATAGAGTTAGGAATTATGTTTTGAGTGAATAGATTGAAACTTCAAAATTAACGTTGGATATCGTTTTATGTGTAAAAAAAGTCACGGTGGAACAATTTGATAAACCTAAGGACTACTGCATGAACTTTTTAAAAACTTTGATTACTAAGTGAAAAACACTAAACTTTAGGATTACCACGTGAAATTTCATGAATACTAATTCGTTTTTAGTAATAATTAAGTGCAATTCTTAAAAAAAAGAAAAGTTTACATTTTTTTTTGATGAATGATGTCTTCTTTCAATTGAACGAGAGTATTAGACAAATGCAATATGCAATTAATAAAACTACTTTCAATTTGCTCAAAAGTAGGAAGCTATAAACTCCCAAATTATCGAAAAGTATCTGTATTTTTCCGGTTTTTACATTTTGATTCTTACTACAGTAATACTGATGGTTCTAATCTTATATTTTTATACAACCGTGCCATAGATAATCGTATAAAATTAGGATCTTTATCCTCTGCCCACCAACTGTTCGATGAAATGTCTCTTAGAGATGTTGTTTCCTGGAATTTATTAATATCCGGGTATAAACGTTATGGGAATCCGGGCTATGGGTTTGAATTATATTCTCAAATGGTATCTCAAAATATTAGAGAAAGTCCACCAACTTTTTCCTCTGTTTTGAGTATTTGTAGCAATTATGGTTATTATTTTGAAGGAATTCAAGTACATTGTAGAGTAATTTTATTGGGTTTTATTGGAAATCTGTATATAGAGAGTTCTATTGTGGACTTTTATATGCAGATGGGTATAATTGATGATGGGTTGCAATTTTTGGATGAAATGAGTGTACGAAATTCTGTTGTTTGGAATTCAATTTTTCGCGGATTTTGTAAATTGGGTTTGTGGGATGAGATCATAAGGCAGTTTCCGAGGCTGATATCTGATGAGGTGATGTTGGATGATGTTATGATTTGTTATCTGCTTCAGGCTTGTTCTAATGGAAAGTTTGAAAGTCAAGGAGAAGAGTTACATTGTTATATTTTGAAGACCAGATTGGTTGAATCAAATCGGTTTGTTGCTAATGGATTGGTGGACTTTTATTCTGCTTGTGGTACACTGAGTGATGCTTTGAAATCATTTGAAGTTATTCCTTGTAATGCTGTGATATCATGGAATTCAATTGTTTCTGCATATGCCAAAAATGGTTTTATGTTAGATGCACTTGCTTGTTTCAGGAGGATGCTATATTGGAGTATGAAACCATCTGTTCGTTCTTTTATTACAATCTTGAATTCGTGTAGCAAAAACGAAAATCTTTTGGTGGGAAAACAGTTGCATTGTTTTGTTCTTAAATTGGGGTTTGATTGTGGAAGCATCTATGTTGTGTCTGCTCTCATTGATATGTATGGCAAATGTTATGATATTGATAGTTCTTTTAATGTGTACAAAGAATTCCCTTATAAAACTAGGGAGTGTTGTAATGCTCTTTTAACATCTTTGTTACATTGTACTTATTATAAAGAGGTGATTAAGATGTCTAAATTCATGATTGATGAGGGTATTGGACTCGATGAATGTTCCTTGTCCACCACACTGAAAGCACTGTCAAGATCTTCTTTTGCGAGCTTAACAAACTGTACACTGCTTCATTCTCTTGCTGTTACACATGGATTCGGATCTAATATCGTAGTTTCATGTTCTCTAATCGATGCATATTCAAAGTTAGGACATGTTGATCAATCGTGCTATGTCTTTGGGTGTCTATTTTCACCAAATGTTGTCTCTTTTACCTCAATTATAAATGGGTATGCCTGGAATGGATTAGGAAAAGAATGCCTGAAATTGCTGGAAATGATGTTGGAAATGGGTTTGAAACCAGATAGAGCAACCTTCTTGTGTGTTTTGACAGGTTGTAATCATTCCGGTTTAGTAGAGGAAGGAAGAAGAATATTTAAATCCATGAAGTCCCTTCATGGTATTGAACCAGATCAGACACATTACTCATGTGTGGTTGATCTCCTAGGTCGTGCAGGGTTTGTATACGAAGCTGAAGAGTTGTTAAAGTATTCACTTGTAAAGGAAGATCCTTTTACATGGAGCTCATTGCTAAGAAGTTGTAGGATACACAAGAACAAAGAAGTTGGACAAAGAGTAGCTAGATGCTTGATAGAGCTTGAACCTAAAAATCCTGGAGTGTACCTGCAAATTTCAAACTTTTATTCTGGAATCGGAGAATCTGAATTGTCCCTGCATTACCGAGAGATTGGGATGGCAAGAAAATCGCTTAGAGAGACCGGTCACAGCTTTATCAATTGACTTATGACGATGTTGCAGAATATTCCATAGAGGGCAATCTAATTGCAAGGCCTTTCATATTTTTGAAATTACTTGATCGATGCTTGTTTTAAGCTGCATTTATTCTAAGTCATACCTGAATTTTGATGAACCTATATCAACTACCAGTCTTTGAAGAGAAAGGTAAAAGGTTGACCAGAACTATTCCTTTTTTGCATTTCTGATTGACAGTGTGATCTTTTGTCATCACTCATATCTTTATAGTTGTTGGGTGTTAAATTGCCTGAAAATGAAAAAAGTGCAAATGCATGTATATAAAGGTTTTAGTGGAGAGCCCTTGAACTTTTTGACTGGTGAATTTAGAGTCCACTGGTTTAAGAGTAAAGCAAAGATATGTAAAATAAATTTCACTTATACTTGAAGTGTAGGCATGTAGAAAATGTTGGCTCTTCATCTACTTTCAAGTCAAGCTAAATTTCCATAAATCTCCATTTTGATTACTAATCTTTGCATATATATATATATATATATATATATATATATATATATATATATATATATATATATATATCCATTGTCTGTCCATAAATTATTCAAGTCTAATCATTTTCTAAATCATACACAACTCACAAATTATGGAAATATTCTTTGTTCTATTTCTTAGCTTGTTGATTACAGTTCATGGGACTGCAGAACATGAACTACTTGACAAAATGGCTATGCTTAAAGAACTTGAAAGCTTCGACGTTGATGAAGGAGACGGAATAGAAGATTTTGAAATGCGTTCATGGACCAGTACAAATGCTGCGCGTGTTCTTGTGAATGTTGATAGCTTTGGTGCTGTTGGAGATGGAAATTCTGATGACACCCAGGTGATCTTAAAGGGGCAGTGAACTGTGTTAACTGATTTTAGTTTCTGAAATCACTGCTAAATCTACTTTTCTCTGTAAAAATTTCAGGCCTTCTCAAGTGCATGGAAGCAGGCTTGTTCAACAGAAAAATCAGTCTTTTTAGTTCCTGAAGGGCGCCGCTATCTTGTTAATGCAACCAGATTTGAAGGACCATGTGTCGGTAGAATAGTTGTACAGGTAAGTTGTAATCCAAAATGTCAATACAATAACTAAGTTTTGATGGTTTTTGATGTGATGTGATTCGTCCAGAATGTGCTAGTTGCTCATGAGTATAATATATTGTTTATGTTGGATGGTTGGAGCGCAGGTTGATGGTACAATAGTTGCGCCAGGAGAGCCTAAGGACTGGGATCCAGAATTCCCCCGTACATGGTTGAATTTTCACAACTTGACAGGTGCAATTTTTCAAGGCAAAGGGGTTATTGATGGAACAGGCAGTAAATGGTGGGCTGCATCCTGCAAAAAGAACAAGTCTAATGTAATTTTTGTTATTACATCATCTGAATTCTTTACCTTGATGGAGTACAGTTGCTTGAAACATTTTGTATACTCCTACTAATTAATCTTTCTGTTTTCTTTATTATCTCTTTCTCTGCAGCCTTGTAAAGGAGCACCTACAGTACGTATACCTTCTGTTCTACATCTTATGGGATTACATTTTTTTTTTCATACAAAAAACAGTAAGATTGTAAAAGTTGACAATTGGGACAGACCTGGAGATGGGGTTGTAGTGTGGTTCTTTCAAACATTCCATTTTGTACATTTGTATCGTAAGGATGCAGTAAAATTGATGCTTTGCCTCTCTTTTATTACCCATTCTGTAGGCACTCACGATAGAATCAAGCTCTGCCATAAGGGTCAAAGGTCTGACTATCCAAAATAGCCAACAGATGCATTTTATTATTTCCCATTCCGACTCTGTGCGGGTGTCCAATGTGCTAATTTCTTCTCCGGAAGACAGTCCTAACACTGATGGTATACATATCACTGGATCAACAAATGTTGCTCTTATTGACTGTAAAATTGGAACAGGTATGTTCTACCATGAATTGCTCTCCATTGATGTTACTGCTACCATCTTTTCTTCCATCTGTTGAAACAACGAACAATATGTGGGATGGAAAGGGATGTATGGTAAATTGAAATTTCCATAATGTGTAAACTGGTGTACATGTGAACTTTAGTCTCTATATATACCAACTGTAATGTGTAGAAATATAATAGTAAAATACCCATTGCCCAGATTACAGTATTTGAGTTGACCATTCTCATTAGACATGCTTTTTGTTGCCACTTTTGCACATACTAGGGGATGATTGTGTTTCAATCGTCAATGGTAGTTCAACTATCAAGATGAAGAGAATCTATTGTGGTCCCGGACATGGAATCAGGTAGCTTTCTTAACAAATTCTATCAAGTAAAGTTAACTCAAGTTTATGACTTTCTCTTTATGATACCTCTTAGAAGTTAAAACCATCACTAATCTACTTTTAAACTAATTGATTTTGCAATTGCAGCATTGGAAGTCTTGGTAAAGATAATTCAACCGGTATTGTCACAAAGGTCGTCTTGAATGGTGCTTTTATAAGGAACGCGAGTAATGGGGTTAGGATTAAGACTTGGCAGGTAATAATACGTTTTTAGTAGAATAATATATCAGTTCCAATTCTCCGTCCTCCCTAGTGCCTAAACTTGTTCTAGTTTTTGAATTTACTTTTGACCGATTCATATGAGATTATGAGCTTTGTACCATTCTTGTAAGCGAACTTTTGGATCTCCATAAGGTTCTAGCATTCCATTATCGGTGGTTGAATATATTTATTCATTAATGCAGGGAGGATCAGGTTATGTCAAAGCAGTACGCTTTGAAAATGTCATGATGGAAGATGTTGCGAATCCTATACTAATCGATCAGTTCTACTGTGATTCTCCCAATCCTTGTGGAAACCAGGTAGATGCTAGCTTTTCATTCTTCTCTTTGCATTGAGTTTGATATATTCGGTACGTCTATTTAATTGAATTAAACTATGGTGTCTGAAGTATAGTCCACACTGCATTTGTAGCCCTTGCAAATTACTGAATGATAAACCAAATTAGGTTCTAGGTGACAGATCTGTCTTTCTTGTTAAACAAAATAAAAAGAAACCAAGATTTAGATTCTGGAATATTTTATTTTTAAGATTCTGGAATAGATTAGTTAGCCATTAGACTAGCATCTAGTCAAAGCAAACCATCAGCTTGAAAAGGCAGTCTCTTGGATCCCACCAGGTTAACAAGGACTGAAATCTCTCGCCTGGAGTTGCTATGTCACCTACCACTGTTTGAATCCTTTCGGCCACACTTCTAAGCTGACCATACCTCATCCTCACGTATTCGTTTGGCCTTAAGGTGGGAAATGAGTCAAATTCTTCGTCGAGTTCATTTGAATGTACTGATGTCGATCTGAGGTGGGGAATTGATAAAATGCTCATTTGTGTGAAAAGCTAACCATTCCATGAATGGCAGTAGTACTCTTAACGATGTGTTTTCGTTTCTAATTTCCTTACCTTGCCTATATTTTCCAATTATGTTCACACGATCAATTACATCTTTTAAACTTCTCATTTTCTCTCGCTTTTCGTTGGGATTTTTCAGTCGACTGCAGTGCAAATAAGTCAGGTGATGTACCGGAATATTACAGGAACTACAAAGAGCAAAGAAGCCATGAAGTTTGCATGCAGCGACACATTTCCTTGCAGGAACATTGTCCTCACCAACATCGACTTGCACAAGAAGGATGGCACAGCCGAGACATATTGCAACTCCGCCACTGGTTTTGGTTTCGGAGTCATCAATCCCCCGGCTGATTGTTTGACATCTAATGACAAAGATTATTCCGACCCTGATGGCGATGATGACGGTTCTAATAATGAAATGGTAATTTCCCAGCATGGGGAATCAATACAAGATCACCTCATTCATACAGAGCTGTGATTTTGCTTCTACAGTATTAAAGCTTATACATAATTTAGGAAGGATTTTTTATTTTTCCTAATTTTTTTACTTTTCAATTTGGATTGTAATGTTGCAATATATATTTTGGTACAAAAATGATTGTTATTGATGGAAAATTAGTGCAAGTTGAAGTTGGTGCTAAACGGGAAGTATTCTATGCAATTGTTGTACACCTGTTTTTGGCCTAATCAATCAAAACCAATAGAACATATTCTAAATCTTCTTTTTTTTTTTGTTCAACTCCTAAATTTCTTGTATCTTGTAGGACTTTAAATTGGATAGAATATAATGGGTATGCTATATGTTGTAAATGCATTATATATACATGTTGATGGTTATTGCATGAAAGTCTCTCGAGCTCCAACTCTCTATTTTTCTTACCAGTTTGCTTATATCCGTCTTTGTACATGCCTAAACCATCTTAAACAATTCTCTTTTATCTTTTTCTCAATATTTACAACTCCCAAACGTTTTCTTATATCTTCGTTTTGAATTCTATTCGTCAAGGTTTCCCACCCATCGTCCGTCAAACCATGCGTATTGTTGCTACTCTCATTTTTCTACTATAATCATTTCTAAAAGCCCAATATTTTGATCTATATAGTGGTCAAATGATCATTCAATAAACTTACCTTCTAACTCGAAGGTCACACCTCGATCCATATATTGTACTTGTTAAGTAAAAATAATTACTATTTTAATTTTTTTTAAGGTTGGTGGTTTATTGCACTTTAAAATAGTATGGACCAAGTCTATACAAAACGTTCTCAAAAGAAAAAAGCTTATAACAATATTACACAAATTCTTATGGTACTACTAGTAAAATCTACTACTCCTAAGCAATTATTTTTTTCGATCGTAAATCATTGAAAATTTCTTTGTTCTTTCATAAATTATGTCTTTCATACAATAAAAAATCGAATTTTATTTCAACTTTAATTTTAATTCTCACTTTAATCATCTCCCTCTCTCAACCTTAATACATTAACATTTAATTCAAGTCCATTTATGATTTTAATATATATCTTATTCATGATATTATTATAAATGGAACAATAAGATTAACTTAAACCCATTTGAATAGAAACATACATGCTATGATTTTCTATCATATGCATTCAAAAAATCAATAGAATTAAGAACAAAAAATCAATTTAATGTAAAAAATAAAACTTTGAATTATTCATCTAAACTAGAATAAAGACATAAAATTACGACTTATTCATAATTAAATTTCCTAATAACAAATATTATGATAATAAAAAAAAAAATTAGAATTGATGAAAATTCCTACAAATGTATCCGAAAACTATGATTAGAGTCTGGACAGAGAATAACGACGATAACTCATACCCATAAATGAAATTAGAATCGATGAAAATTCCTACAATTCTTCCATGTAATAATATCTCGATGAGCCCACTTACGGAACCAAAACTTGAGAACACAATGACCATGAACTCTATATTTAGAATTGGTTCCATCATCATCGACTACATTTATTTTGACTGTTTCTTGACGATCAAATATATTTTCAGAACAAATAATACAATTTTCATTGCCAATTGGCTGAAATTCCAAATCTAAAACTTCTTCATTATACTCGGGTTTCTCCATTAAGGGCCTTAGAAGTTCAGCGTTACAATTTTTGTTATTGTCTTCTTCTATTTTGGGGTATGATTCGTAGCCCATGCTACAACATGAAAACAATAGATTTCCAACCCTTTCTTTTATTTCTTCCAAAATTAGAAACAACATGTTTAACATGACTAATGAGTAAAGTTTTGTTCGGAATAGGGTAGGCTGAGGGAAGAGGAGGATTAGATGAGATTCAATTTTAGATCTTAATCGAGAAAAAAAGTTGTATTTGTATTTGCTTCAACTGAGATGAGATTTTTTTTTATTTTGAAGTGTATTTATATATTATGATAGAAAATATGAGGGGTTGTTATTATAAGTTAGTCTCTTGAATATATCACAAGCCCAACCCATTAAAGATTAATGCTTACTTATCATATTTATAGTACCTATTTATATTATTCTTAATGCTTACTTATTGTATGTTTAATGTCTACTTACATCATTCTTAATGTCTACTTACAAAATTTAACAAACTATATAATGAGCTGGTCCAATTAGAAACCGTCTCTTACAAGAATTCGTGTGCTTTTATAAGTGAAAAAAAATTAGATATTAATTTAAAGAGGGTTTTTGTGGGTAGGTTAAAATATGAAATGATATAATTTTTAAATAATTACGACTCTAATTACATTTCAAAGTATTTTTAAACAACATTTTTATATTAAATTTAAAGGTGTTCAAACATGTCAAAATGGTAGATCAACATGGTTATTATCCATTTGTCTAAATTGGGATCAATCAAAATAAAAGATTTTAAATTTTTTTCTTTATCATAAACTATTTCAATAAAAAATAAGAAATTTATCTTCAAAAAAAATAAAAAATAAGAAATTTAATTTAATTTATAAGGTTTGACCAATATAGAAAATGTACGTCCAAGGTTTTGCGTTAACAAAAAGGGTCATATTGTCTCACTCAACTAGAGCTAAAAGGGGACCTAAGGTACACAAAGTAACATTAATTAATAATTAAAAAAGTCTTCCATAAAAATATTCATATATACTACCTCATATTCAGTCTAAATGGGATATTTTTTTGGCACTATTCACTTATCACTCTTAATTGTATTTTACTCTTAATCTATAAGTTAAAACATATAGTCACGTGGAATCTTGTTTGATTCGTCTCAATACAAGGATTATTAATATCAAATTTTTATAATTTTTAATTAAGAATAATTTGAAATATTAAAGGTTAAAATGTTGTCTCGGCAAGTGTGAAAAACTAAATGAGACATTTAGATTGAACTAGCTTAAATCCCGTGCCAAGCACGAAATTTTTTTAAAAAACTAAATAATTTCTTAAACATAAATAAATTTAGTTTAAATTATCATCATGATATTAATTTGTTATTTGTTAACTATAATAAATATAGAGAAAATAATATTTGACGTGTAAGAGAAATTAAACATATCAATTTACATTTTTTTTATACACGTAATATCGAGTATTATAGTAATTACAATTTAATCTTTTGAATATATACTTCTATGTGTATTTATGTATATATTTATAAATATCTTAAGTTTTTAAAGTCATAAGTGCTCTTGTGTATTTTTAATGACTTTAGGGAAGAGATTTCATAAATGATATTTTCAATAGATGTAGTAGTGTAGAAAAATTTTGTTAATTGAGTAATTAAATGAAGTTTATGTATGACGATTGAGAATTTTTACACCTTTTGAAGATATAATTATTTAATACGACATTATATATAGCGTGACAACATTCAACATTTCTTTTTTATATAAAAACATAATTTTTTTTATTTGAATGACGTATCATACAATATAATAAATGAGTTGGAAAATGACAAATGACAAACTCTTAAAAATTTTCCAAATGAATATGTTTAATAGATTAGAATTGATTACTTAACACTTTATTATCCTAAATCAACATGATAGTTTTCCTTACCTTATTTGCTGAGATTTTTCAAAATATGCAAATCATGCTTTGATATTGTTCTATAATTTCCTTACCTTATTAGATGATATTTTTCAACATTTCTTTTTTATATAAAAACATATAATTTTTTTATTTGAATTATGTATCATACAATATAATAAATAAGTTGAAAAATGACAAATGATAAACTCTTAAAAATTTTCCAAATGAACATATTTAACATGTTAGAATTGATTACTTGACACTTTAATATTCTGTTTCAGTGTATGAGTACATATACCATATAATAAGTTAAGATACTTGTTTAACACAACAATAATTAAAAACTTATAACACAATATAATTTAGTGTCAAATTAAAGAATCTAACAGATTAAATATTTAATTAATGTTAATTTTTTTATTTAAACTTACATTAATGGTTGAATATTGTATTAATGAGTTGGAAAATAAATAATTCAAATATTGAAAGTTTAAAATTGAGACCTAAAAATAAGATATTTTCCTTTGATTCTCATTCTTTAAAAGCAATTAAGATGCTTATTTAGACCTAAAAATAAGATATTAAGATAGATTGATATTCTCTTACATGAATTATTTTAGCAAACCTTAATATTCGTGATTAACATTTAATGGGTCAAATTTTACTTAGCCAATTTTTTATTGCCATAAATAAAGAATTTTAATTACATATAAACAATATAGAATTAAATGTATTTTGAAGGGAAATGAATTAATATGAAGATGACATGTGTCATTTGAATAATGATTTTAGTATATAGTATAGATAGGAGGGGAGTATTAAATATTAAATACTTCAATGGCTTTAAATTAGTTGTTTAATACTTCAATGGTACTTGTTTTTAGTGGATTGTCTTAAAGTAATTGCTACATTTTTTTATAATAAATTTTTACTTATTAAACTTTAAATTAAAATCTAACCAAATATATTGCACTATATAATAAATTAAGGAAAAAATTATCCTAAATAATCCAATTTATTGTCCATCTGTTGTGAATAATCTCAACTATTGATTATTTCTAAATAATCCAACCTTTGTATGTTTTTTTGCTAACAGCACCCTTGCTAAATTTTAACCGACTATTGTAGGTACCTACTAGCCGTTACACTTATTTTTTCTTTCTCATTATGCTTCTTTGTTGGTCTATCTCAACTCCTCTTTGGTGGTAAGTAGCTATAGTGGTCGTTTAAAATGTAGAAAGGGGTGCCGTGCTGTGAGTAAAAAATATTCAAAAGTCGGATTATTTAAAAATAATCAATAGTGAGGATTATTCATAACAAATTGGTAATAGATCAGTTTATTCAGTACAATTTTCCATAAAATAAAATCTTATTACAATCGTTCAAAAATCTTATTACAAGTTAATAGTACAGACTACAGAGTAGTATCTTGTTCTTATACTAGAGGCAAATTACTACATAAAAATTGCTAAGCATAAGTTACATATTTGGAGATTATATTTTATTAGAATTAGAATGGAATATGCAATGATCATCTTGTCCTACACACATTGCAAAGCTACATCAAAACCGAAGATAACTTCCAAGTTCCAACAGGTAACAGTGCATCTGTGAGTTCTTCTATCCATGCCTCCATTGTTGGCACTTCGATTTTGCAGCAAATCAAAGTGAGCTTTAATAGCCCTCCTTCGTCGTTTGTCTGATAATCTCTTTGCCGCACATTCACCTTCATTAAAGTTGCTTGGTGCCTGCCAATGGAGTGAAGTAGGTTGTGACTTATGAGCACACTTGAGCAAGAAAGCATTGCAGACCTGTAACTGTTAAGTTGAAGCTTTGCCAATAGACACTAGAAATCTCCACTCCATCACCAAATGCTAACCTCAAACATTGTCATTACCAAAGATAAGATTGCAAAAATAAGAATAGTTTGTTTGGCTTCTATAGTGAGAAACTGGTTAGCAAAGCGGAGAGTTAGTTGGGAAGTTGAAGCTTTGCCATGGGATGACATATGATGAGCTCTTACAAACAACATAACGAGGTTGAGCCGCTGCAAAGTTGAGCCACAAAAGGAATTGATGACATACAGTGATTTAATCAGCATCCATGAGGTTAAGGTTGCCGCCTTTCCATAGCTATAGCTTAGAGTGATTCGAACCAAATGGTAAAGCAAATGGTTTTTAACCAACTTGGTAAAAAAAAAAGTAGAGAAAATAATATTTTGAGAGAGTATGGTATCAGGGGATTCTCCACAAAAAGAGATGAACCCTAGTGAAAAGGTTTCATTCACAGAATGCAGGGACAAGTCATGAAAGGGATTTCTTACATAGAGTAACTAGGAATGTTTCCATCACTGTATGATTGATAGATCACCTCATTGAAGGGTATGACGTAGTATATTATCAATCAAAAAAGAGTTGCATTTGCTCGTAAAGGAAAAAGGAAAGGCGACTAATTACTAGGAACTAGGACGTTTTCCCATTGTAGGGATGCCTTGAACTAAAGCAATGAATAAATGATGGTTTTATTCCCGCCAATTTAGCATAAATTATCCTAAAAGATGAGTAACAATAATGGCAAAAACAAATTCCGGCAATATAGGTCAACTACATAAACCAAAACAAATTAGCATGGGAGATGTTCGCTAACAAAACTATATATTATATATTACCCTATGTCCCTTATACTAACATACATACAAACAAGAAAGTTAACGTCAATGGTGATCCAAATGTATCAAATACAATTTACTTGTAATTTCATCTCCTTGTAAGCTAAACTGCTAGCCAAAATAAAACTTATGCTTCAGATGATGACATTTTTGAAATGCACAAAATATGAAGGTGATGCATAGCCAACAGAATACAGTCCTACTACACCAAAGTCCCTACTCTCAAAGAGCACAAAAACAATAAGGTGATACTGTTCTATACCTAAACATTAAACAATGATACACATTGTACATTAGACATTTTTCTTCTAAACTTTCACATTGTCTTGTACTTTTATTGAAAAAAATCCTAATTGATATTGGAAATTAATTGATAACTTAATGTCCAAACACATGAATAATATCCATTAATGTCAATATATGTAGCATGTTCAAGTGTCAGAAATTAATGTCAAATGTGAACCCAGAGTTACTCCTATTTATTGTGGACTAACAATAGCTAGGGGTATTTATCATATCCTACCAAAACCATTTTAGCATGCAGGTCACCTCGAATTTTCCATCGCTTTGTTTGCTAGTACAATTATTGTCTACAGGATTAGCAAGTAGAAAGTTTTACACAAGTTGGGCAAATCCTTATATTCAACTGAGGTAAAGCAACCAGCTGGTCATATTAAGAATGTATTCATCATAATCCATACCTACTTGCACAAATGAGTGCTACAAATCAAATAAGTCCGTTTTGATCGTCAACCAAAATCACTTTGACGTTATTTGAACAAATCATAGAAATTTGTTATAAGAGTACTACACATTTGTTATAAGTTTTTCTCTTTTTTTTCCTTTTTTTTTTAATTTTGAGTTTAAAACATTTTTGTCCCTTTGGATTTGTTATTAAAGATGACATATTATGCGGAAAAATATCATTTTCGAGAGCAAACACAAAGAGACAAATAGAGTATATAGAGTGTTTTTAATACTTTTATACTATCTACTAATCCTAATACCATTCCTTGTAAACTTTTTCTCTAGAGTCTAGATTGCATAACACATTTCATCACCTCTAGGAGTATATACTAACAAGGAAAGCTCCTTCCTTCCTAAAAAGAATAGGCTATGTACTAAGCATATAACTCTTAAATCAAGTACAGGGGCCTTTTTCCAACGCCTTTTTCTTTTATTACAAATCAAATCTATACATTTTTCTGTGCTAAACCTTGCTTTCATTTGAACTTTCACTCACAACTTCAGAACAGTTCATTGCAGTTGAGGGATCTTACCCTATACTACCATATCAAGAAAATAAAATTAGATGCTCTATCAAGTTTAATCTATACCCAGATTAAACATTGGAAAAGGTCCAACTTTTGGTGTAAAAAACAAAAGATAAACATAATTTTAAAAAATTTTAAACTATTTTTCAACCTAGACTCAACAAGCTTAAGATTTTGGTTGAGTCCAATCTTTTAAGATTCTAAGAGTCTGTATACTGATACTAGAATTAGGTAAAAATATAAGATCCGAATCAAGGTCATATCAAAAAATCAAGGTCTTATTAAACCCAACTTAGATTCCACTACGATCATATTTAGTTGAAACCAGCTAACTATATACACTATTCATGAGTTCAAATATATATATATATATATATATATATATATATATATATATATATATATATATATATATATATATATATATATATATATATAACAAGATACATTTATGTCCTTTGTCCATAGAATTTTTTTTCCTTTTATTTACAAGTACTCGTTTGTGTGTGGTAAACTTCAATTTATATAAAATAACCTACACCTTATGCAAATAGGTGAAACCCAAAACCTCAAAATAAAAATAGCATTGAAATCACTAAGCATTGAACCAACTGGCTGTTTACAGATTCACAAATAGATTTCTATTCTATATAGACACTAAAAAGAAAGTGTCATCTAAGGGCAAAAGAATCAATGGAGTAAAAACACAAAGATCATGATCACGATCATACATTTGGTGAGGTTCGATGTTTCCTAAAATCATATGATAGTAAGAGGATTAGCTCAACCAATATATACGCAAGTTCACAATTCAGGATCTTGTCTCACATGTGAATTATTTCCAACATGAATGACATAGTACCATTTATCTCTTTTAATTTGCTACACTGTATCTAAAAATTAATAACAAATTCAAATAAACATGTACTTCTCAGTTCTCAACCACAAAATTAGATCTGTGATTTCTAAGGAGGAAAAGGAGCTTTAAATCTGTAAGGGCATTGAACTCTGCCAATGTCCCTCAAATCTTATTGCTCCAAAGAATATGAAAATTCGTAAAAGAGACAAAAGGTTTATCTCTCTCCAAACTACGTGCATCGATAGAAATCTTACACTTGTAAGAAACGGAAGAGGAAGAGGAGAAATGTAAGATGGGAGGGAAGAGAAAGAGAGAAACAAAAGTGATAGATCTTTGGCACTGAATATTCACATGCCTAAACAACAAAAACAAATACTATCAATGACCTAGATTTGGCCTTTGGAAGCTTTTTACTTTGTGTTTTCTTTTCTAACACTCTCTAAACTCTAATTTCAAAGATGATCCGTGAACTCCCTAGCTTGTCCCCTGTTGTTTTATTTCTTCTCTTGTTTTTTTGTTACTAGGGTGTTAACTAGTGCCCAAAAAACGTTGGATGGTGGCATGGCGATCATCTTGTCATTGGTTGTACTTGTACATGCTTATCACCTTTAGGTGGCTTAACTAGTTAAGATGTGAACAAACACACATCCTATCATGATGGTAGATCTCAAAATGAATTAAAAGTGAGGGTGCTAGAGCTACATATTGTTTCTAAGTAGATAAATAACAAGTAAATAGACAAATACAACTCAAGGAAAAGCTCATTATGGTTCATTCTTAAAAATGTGCGAAATTTTAACTTGCACACCTAAATGGCAAATCACAATGTTAATCGACTCATTTATACTCATATACAACACCAAAAGTAAAATCTTCAGACGAGTGAGATTAGCACAACTACAGCTTTGTTTGGCATAATCGATACAACGCCACGACTCCTTTTGTGTTGTGTGGTTGTGTAGACAATGAATCCAAATTATTTACATGACTAATCAATATGGTCCCATGTCTAAAACAATCTACCTATCAAGTCTATATGATATAAAATCAAATAACTTGAAAGTATAAACACCTATATCCAAATTATAATAATAATAATAATAATAATAATAATAATAATAATAATAATTATTATTATTATTATTATTATTAGTATTAGTATTTGGACAATGAAAAACTTTCCATTAATTCCAACAAACCATACAGTACAAAGACAAAGCAAACACTCAAAGAAAAGGCCAAGGACTTAGGACTCCAAAAGCCTTTTATATCAAGCGGAGTTCATATGAGGGGAATCCGAATACAGACTCAACATCCTAAACTTGATAACAAGTTTTACATTTTTAACTAGCAAAGACGGAGAAATAACACGAGCATGCCAAATACAATCATTCCTAGCTCGTCATATCTGATAAATAAGGCTACAAACAGAAGAAATAGCAATCTTTCTCGTGAACCAAGAAGCCTTCCAAGTGCTTGGATGAATTGCCCGAAAAGAAGCAATAGTCGGTAAACCAAGCCATGAAGTCAAAAGATTAACGCATTGACTACTAAAACTACAACTAAAAAATAAGTGAGCAGTGGACTCACAAGCCATATAACAAAGAGGGCTGCAGTCATCAGGAGTCTGCTAATGAGATTTGTGACAAGTATGGGTTAATGGGATCAGCTACTATTTTGAGTATTATTGATTTAATTTGATTTATGCAACCAACCTCATCAAGACATGAACAACATACATATGTGCATTATTATATAGTAGGATCCTGTAACTGATCAAACCGTATAACCCAACAATTTTGGCACTGTTTCAAAGATCCTATTGATTCCTCAATATTTCAACAAAATGCCAAATACTGGCAATGTCTCTTTGTTTGCTCCTCCCTAAACTACCCAAATAATTGCAAGTTACAACAAGCGGGAGATCAAGAAGTTGGATTTTACATGTTGTCATATTATCCTATGCTTCACACTAGCCGCCACATAACCCAAGTTAAAAAATCTGTACTAGTAATTTTCTAGTTTACCTTCCCAATTAAAAACTCAGGCAGTCAAACAAGGCCTTGGGATGACCAATTAAAGTCACAGGACGATGAAGACATCTTCAGGAAAAAAAAGTTTTATGTCAAATGTCTACATCTGGGGTTAAGTTGAATATGGTAATGAATGAATGCCATTTGCATACGAACTATCAGACAAGGGTTTTTAATTTGATACCACAAAATCCAAAACGTAAGCACATGTAGACATTCAACCTTTACAATATCAATTTCACACAATAATATTTTATTATAGCCTAAATAGGTTTGAAATAAAAAATAATTATGTAATCTTCAAGAAACCAAAAATATAGTTTTTGTTAACTCTTAATAGTAATATCATCAACTTAATACTCCTAATAATTATGACCTAGAAGTATTAACTTGTTTACTAATGTGACATAAAAACAATAGATCTTCTCAAGATTAGTTGATGTTACTAATTAATAATTCACAACTAAGAATATCAAATAAACGCTATTTACAACAACACTAAAGGGGTAATGTGGCCAAGGTGGATGTTGGCCACTAGTAACATCATTGTAATTTGTAATGTGAAATAAGTGGATAAACATTGTTCGGATGTTATTTGGTTAGCCAAATTTAAATCGTGTATTGATCAGATGATCAGCTAAGTATTACTTGTATTTGGTTCATCCATAGTTAAAGGTCACGATGTTAACACATCGGTATCTTGTATGCTTGTATAAAACTGCCTACAACCTGAATAACCAAGTTAATATAGTAGTCCATTACTTTGTATTTGAAATGCATTTTCACCTCCATATTTATGTTGATGTGCGTGGGAATATTAATGTTGATGTGCGTGGGAATATTTGGGTCGGTTAGGATCATAATTGTCTTAAATGAATGAATGATATAGATAAAAGAACTGTAGATTAATTATAACACATTTTATTGGCAATTTTCATTTCTCATTCTTTAATCTTTATTAATCCCTGAATCAAAATCTTCGCTTAATATAAATGTGAGTACTAAGTAGGTACCTCTTTTTTAAAGTGCCCTATCAACTTAGAAAGTACAACGATAATCGATGAGCCAAGTCCAATTAACCAACTTCAAATAATATTTGCTTTTAAAATAATTTTTCTTCAATACACCACACAATAAACAAACCCTTAGAAGATAGACACAAGGCTAAAAACAAGATAACCCTTCCCATTTAGACCTCACATTAGAAGATGTCTTGGAATTGTAGGTTAGCCATATATAATTTATTGGGAATATTCATTTTCACCCACAATGAGAAGATATTGAAGGAAAAATAATATGAACCTCATAATTTTCAAATGGTTCCTTTTGGCCCCCATGCATATAATGTCTTATCTCTTATGTGTCGAGTGCATGCTTTTCAGGGCATTTCATAATAAGGACATGATACCTATAAAGTTTTACTCATCAAAAAGACAAAAATTTAATTCCCTAACCACAAGGAAAAACATTTCTATTCAAGTATAACTTCACCCTTAATAAGTCAACCTAAAATACAATATTATTTTAAACTATTTATTCAACTTTTAGAAATCTGGGGTCCAATTAGAACTAAAGAAAAATTAATATAAACTAATAATCCTATTAATTAATCTTAAAGGTCCTTCATTTTTAAAGACCTATACAATTAGACATTTTATATAAGTTATTTTTAATAATATTTGATAAAGCCCTAAAAGAGAAACAAAAAGGCAAAAGGTAATGCACTCCCCCCACTACTCCAATCATCTTCGTTAATACCTTATTTAAAGATCACGAGAGGGACCCAAAAGTTCACGAGCATTTAATCCCTCAATAAGACGGCTCCTAAAGTCATATCCTACAAAAAAAACTATTATTTCATTGCCTATTATTCTAGCATGATCATCATATGGGTTCCTTGGTTAGTGTATTGACACAAATTAAGATTTAGGGGGTGAAAAATGCTAGTCTTTTAATGAGTGGTGTTCACAAGATCATGGTAATAGTGAGTGGGGTAAATGACGAGTCTTACATGTAGTTTTGATAATTAAAATCCATTGCAAGACTCTTGAAAGGGCAAGTTTCTAAAATACATCTCTTGTCCTAAATCCTAATGATTATTTATTAACTCTCGTGCAAGATATTATAACAAACTAGTATAGAAACTCGTGCAATGCACGAATTTGTTACTGCGAAATATATATAAAAACAATTTCAAATAATAATGTAAGTACTGTATACTATCGTTCTTAAATTTACCAAATTCATGATTTTTTAAATCAAAACATAATTACTGATGTTTATTTTAATTATTTACCTGATACATAACTTCTTTTTTTTCATTCAATTGAACATATTAAATTATAAGTTAACAAAATACAATTGCTATAGTATATCATACAAATACTTTACCTAATTTAGTTTCAAACTTAGACAAAAATATTAGATTCTAAATTTGATAAATGTTTTCATGTCTCTTTAAATGATGACACTTGAAATTTTCCAAGACTTTTATAGTATTGTATGATACATAATACTCCCTCCTATTCACCCTAAGTGTCTTATTTCCTTATTGGGTCAAGTCATCCTAAATGTCTCAAAATGACCAACACGGCAACACATAAATGCATCAACTTTTTCTTTAGGTAGTGTTTGGTATCATAGAATTCATTTGAAAATAAGGAATTTGATTTTGATATTCACATTCAAGAATTGTAAATGACACCTAAATGATTGGAATTTGTAAATTTTGATATTTGACCAAATTTTACATGATTATTGAAAGTCTATGAAATTGAGCCAATTCCAAATTTCAAATGCAAGATTTGCCAAACATAGTATTTGGCCCAATTCCACATTTGAAAATGAATTCCAAATTGTCAAACATACCATTAAAAAATTCACTTGATCTATATATACTAAACCACAAATCAAAAAGACATCAACTAAAATGCCCAGCACACCAATATCATTGAAAGCCTAAACCGGCTTACTTTCACAAAAAAGGGACCTTGATATCTACAGAAATATGTCTTAGTAAAATTAGCATCCAATACTATATCCGAAGATACCAAAGATTATAAGATTCTAAACCCTTTGATAATTAGGTACTTTCTCTGTTCTGTTTTAGTTACACCATTGGGTTTGATACATTTTTTAAGGGTCGTCAAATCAGTATGGTAAAAGTAAGGATGATGTATGATTGATGGTGATATGTGGGGTAGAAATAAAAAAATTATTATAAGTAGATAGTGGTTGTGACTTGTAGGTATATTAAATAATTAATAGGATGATGTATGATTGATGATGATAGTGGGGTAGGAATAAAGTGAGGATAAAATAAGTAGATTATTTTTGCCAAAAATAGTAATGTTGCAAGTAATATGAAACTTCCAAAAACAGTAAATGTTGCAAGTAAAATGGAACGGAGGAAGTAATTTATTAGATTAAAAAATCTGATTGGTCCATGTCTACTAATGCTAGTTGTCGCATCTTTGACAACTACATGTTCTTTTGTTTGATACCAAGCCTTCAACATGATTATTACTTAAAAGTTAGAGCTATTGAATTCCTTAAAATATAATTGAATCACAATTACCAAATCCTGCAACTAACGAAATATTCTGTGCTCCTAACCCGTACATAGATGATAGATGTCTCTCGCTAAACCCTTATTTTAAATTCTAGATTAGGGTTTGTCATCTTATTCATGTCTTCTGATCTATGATATTAAAAGATTAACAATGTTAATATATTACCTATCATTCACACTTCCATTCTAAATTTATGCAGTGTCCTTTACAAATAATACTAATTTACTGTGTAATCCCCACATTTTACGTGCAAAAGGACAGAAAAGGTAATATGTGGGACCACTAAATATTACCGACATGCAACTGGCTGGCAGCTCTTCGATCTTACAGGCAGTGTACGAAAAGACATCAATACATTGTTGATCGACTGACTACTGGGATTTGAGCATATGCTTGTTATATACTCTGTTATGTAACTATGTGCTCTGATGTAAAACTTTTAAGCACAAAGTTTGGTCATGACTTTGTGCCTTCTTTGATGGTTAATTTCAAATGAACCTAAGTTATTATAGGACATCCACACAGAAGGAAAGATTTAATAATTATACATTGAAGTAGGAGTGGGATGAGGCCTCTCCTTGACCAAATATGCGGTACTTTGGAGAGAAAAGGAAGTGTACACTTAAGCATTGGAGCATTAGGACACCCTTGGGGAATGCACCGGTGTATACTTCCTGGGTTTGGGTTGTTATATCACCCTAATGTGTTCCTGATGATATCCAAAATCACTAATATCAGGTTTTCCCTAAATTCCTTTTGTTGATGCAATATAAAAGTTCCAGTGATTTTATTTCTTATGCATATGGTATAAGAAACATTAAGCATGGTCTACTAGTTGCAATAGAGAAATTTTTCCCTAAATGACGAAAATGGTTATGACGTAGAAATAGAACATTTCTCATATGACAGTATGACAGACTCTAAAAGGCAGTTTTAAAACAATGGGCTGGTTTGGACGTTATGTAGTAAGTAGTTTAACATAAGATAATAAGTAAATGGGTCGTTTGGCAAGTGGGAATGGGAATTTGAGGATATAAAAATGGAATTGAGATTGACAATTTATAGTTGGGAATTGTTAAAAGATAGTCCAATTCCTTGTTTGGTATGTTAATGCGAAATATTTGAGAATTGTAATATCCTTGTTCGGTATATGAGAATGAGATTAGGAATAAAATAAAAAATTACCAATTTACCCTTTTTAAAAATAAGTTGAGAATTATAATATATAATATATAATGTTTGATTTGTAAAATTTACCAAATATAAGGGTATAAATGTCTTTTAACATCCTTTTCTCAATTCCCACCCATCAATTACCAACCCACCTTGGTATTAGATTGTTGGGAATTGACAAAAATTCAATCCCATTCCCATGAACCAAACATCGGATATCTAGCTTTTGGTATTTTTAATCCCATTCCCACCCATAAATCCCTCATACCAAACACACCCTTATAATAAGGGTATTATTCTGATCTTAAGTGCAGTAATTACTATGTGGAACACAGGTTCCACCAGAACCTGACAAGCTGATTTTCTTAGAAGTTAAAACATAAATTTCGTTTTACTTAAATATTAAAATAGACAGTATAAATCTCAGATTTTCCTGCTTAGTAGATAATCCCTTTGACATGTGATTCCTAAATGAGTGATATAACACAAGCTACCCATCCTTCTCAAAGTTTCCTCCAGGGCAGATAAGTTGAAAACTACATGTTATATTTGATCACTATAGAGCTCAACCCCAAGAAAGATAAAATGATGAAAACAATTTATATCTTCTAATTTAAAAATACTACACATTGTGCTTGCATTATGTTTCCACAAAATTATATCATTAACTTGTCAACAAGACAACAAATAATACTGCAGCTTAACCAATTTGAATATCACTATTTACAAATCCATTTGATGTTCAACCCATCAAAATACATCCTAGACGTCGAAGTATTGTCTTTGGACGTTATTGAAGAAGTTTCTTATGGATTCATAATGGGAATTTGCACTAAAATAAATAAAATAATTAGTCAAAGCTTAAAAAGTATTAACAACTTGACTTACAAATATGCTAGCCCGTAATTGCTGTTAGTTGAGAAGACAAGTACAAAAAACTCTTGCCCGTGAATGATGCATGTGATCCACAGAGAGCTGTTACAATCAGAGCCCTTCAAACCTTATAGCCATATACCCACTCACGTGCACTCTTTGGCTTTCCAGACTCCAGTGGAATGAATACCACTAAAAGAGTGGAACTTATTTATATCTCCTAAACCATGGAAAAGAAAATGCAATTAACACCAAGAGCAGTATATATACTTTAACAAATGTATTATTCTATGTCTGTGTTTACAGTGAAGTAAAGCATGAAAAATAATTCCTTGGTTGATAGTTGCTACATTTGAACATAAAATGGTCAAACATAGAAAATAGCAAAAGAATAATTCTCGTAACTTCAAATAATTAAATCTTTTGCACAAAATTTGGGATTGAAATTTTGTCATTGTTCTAGCACAAAAAAAGTACAGGCTTTAATTCTATCCAACAATAAAATTTGGTAATAGTGTCGGTGTCACAAGCCTAATAATAATTATAATTACACTGAAAAAAAAGAGGAACCAATTTCTTAAAGCGGCACACAATATTTTACTTCTATTTCACAAGTATGTTAATAAGCATTATAGTTAAAAACAAGGTTTAAGGCTTTAGGTGCCAACTCGAAATTTGAATATAATTAACATTAAATTAGAAATCAAAAACAATAATTGGATGACTCGCATGCAAACAGGAAAGTGACACATGTCAGGAATATAAGGGCCGTAACAATATGATCTTAAAAAATTGTATAGTATATACTATAAGTAAATGAGAAAAGAAATATGTTTGATAAAAATTTTAAAAGTATTGGAGGAATAAAACAAATATACCTTGCATTATGGAATACTGGCTCGTGTATGCATAGTCTTCTGTTGTTAAAAATTCTTCACTTATTTAAACTACAACCACCTCTGCTTCTAGTTATTAGAAGAAGCACCTGCTCTGTTTCTCTCCTGATTCTTTTCTCTCTCTCTCACTTCTCCCCACACTCCTTCCTACACAACTTCATTCTCTCTCTATCCCACTCCCCGCTTGCTCATCCTGGCAATAAAATAATAAACATGAGGAATTTAGAAGTTAAAATTCCTACATTAATGCTTCAGTTGCTACTCATTACTCTACTCCTTTGGTCCACAAATTTTGATATGTGCAATGCTAGACGAGGCAGCCATTGGAGACAAAGCAGACCTCTTTCAGCATCATCATTAAAGAAGAAAGGAAAAAGTCATGGATACCACAGCCACAATCACCATCACAGCAGTAAGCCAAAACCAAAGCCAAAACCTGCGTCTCCAACAATGCCAACGCTGAGTCCAGAAGTTGGCACACCACCATTGCCTCCGCCAATTCAGAAAGCTCCATATTTAAAAGGGTCACCTCCTAAAGCTACGTCACCGCCAAATCCTACACCAATAGTGGAAGTCCCATCACCACAACCACAAAAAGGCTCCAGTGTTTTCAGTGTGCTGGATTATGGAGCAAAGGGTGATGGTAGTAGTGATGACACTGAGGTAACATTTCGAACTCAATAGACAATAATAGTCAGTCACTAGTTTAGATTCTAGCTACTAAATACAACATATGCAAAATTTTCGAGGAAAAGATAGCATAAATGCACAGAAAACTAAGATAACAGGAAGCTATAAGTAATATAGATGTATTATTTCTAAACTCTAATCTAAGAAAGCCTGCGAAAGTTTTGGAGCAATGCATATAGATTATTTAAGATATGTAACTAGGAATGGGAAATCATGAAATATATAATTCTCTAGTTCAAGGGGCGCCTCCTGAATAGCAGAAAGCAGAACTGACTTAATTACTTCAGAGAGCATTATCCTCAGTCTGCTCTATTTTCCAAGAAACTACCCTGCTACAAAGTTCAATGAGTATGACATTCCTGATAATGCCACTACGTCTGTGTCGGTCTTTTTTAAGCACAATTCTCATTGTCCATACAACTAATACATATTAGCACAAATATCACTATGCACAACTCACAAAATGCCTACTTTAAGTATGACTTGGTGTCATTTTCATGTTTTATGGTAGTATTAGTGAAGAATTGAAGATAAATGTTAATTAGAGCTAAAATAAATATATATCATGAAAGGCTATATTATTTTGAAAAAACAAATGATGCAAATATTCTTTTACTCCATGGAAAATCTTAACCATATTTATATTAATTCACATGCAACATTGAAGGAGCTTTTTAAAAAATTATGGACCCTAGGAAATCAGTTATGTTCTCATCCAGTTCACCCAGTAGGTCCATCAAAGCTTTTTATCTAAAATGAGATAAAGTTCATCAGATGTACATGACTTAGAATAAAAAAATCTTTTACCTTTGCCGTCATAATTGGAAAAAGGTTGTTCAAGAAGACCCTTGATGGAAAATAACTGACCAACTTCTTAGGTAACAGGCCACAGCAAGCAAGAAATAAAGGGTAGTCGAGGGAGACGTACATTAAGTCTACAGTAAAAGACACTTGTGTTCCTCAAAAACAGCGAAAAACATCCCTCTGCTTGTGATATTCTGACCAAACGTTGTATTACAATTTTGAGTGTGGACGGAATGGCCAGGTAAAAGGGACAAAGTTACTAGGTCTGGGACCAATGACAAATTTTCTCGTTACGGCAAATTGGGTCCAGACAATTATCAACTAAAATTTAAAAACTGCCAGATAGATATCACCATATTTGTGATTAGAGAGATTTTTAACCGGTACAACAAATGTATTCATGCCATGGTGCAATGCAGGCATTTGAAGCTACATGGACTGCAGCTTGCAAAGTTCAGTCATCAACGATGCTAATTCCATCAGGATATAAATTTCTGGTGGGACCCATAACATTCTCTGGACCTTACTGCCAGAAAAACATTATTTTTCAGGTAATTACCAGAAACTCTATGTTTTCTATTTTTCATAATTTATTTTACATATGAATTAGTCGAATTGACCAAGAAATTTAATATTTTGTTCAAAGTTCTAACCTGGCTTGTAAAATACGATCCAGCTTGATGGGACTATTATTGCTCCAACAAGCCCCACTGCATGGAAATCTAATCTCTTGTGGTGGATGGACTTCACAAAACTAGTAGGAATCACCATACAAGGAAAAGGCGTAATTGATGGAAGTGGCTCTGTTTGGTGGACAGACGCTCCATACGATCCAGAAGATCACCATGAATTGCAAATCATCACACAGTTAAATGACACAATCCTAGAAAAGCCCCCTATGCCGGTAATAATCTTCACCTTTCCAGTTTCTGCACAAAAATGTTTAAAATTGACCAAAACTGATTGAATGTCAACTGTGTCAGCTGAGAAGTGAGCTCAGTGGGAAAATGCCAAATGTCAAGCCAACGGTAATGACCAAATCATACTCTTAATGGTAAAGTATATGAGCTTCAGGATCATCAAAACTAACAGAGAATCTTTCATGCTATACAGGCCCTAAGGTTTTACGGCAGCATCAATGTCACCGTCACAGGAATAACAATTCAAAACAGTCCTCAATGCCATCTCAAGTTTGACAATTGCATAGGAGTCATGGTTTATTCATTTAGTGTTTCATCACCTGGTGACAGTCCTAATACTGATGGAATTCACCTCCAAAATTCAAAAGATGTGCTCATTCACTCTAGCAGCCTTGCCTGCGGTAAAAACAATTTCCTGGCTCAAAAGTAGCTCAACACAATAACATACTACTTTGTAGATAAAACTGTACAAATAAACCTATGAGGTAATGACCAAAGTATAGAAATATGACTTGGAGAGAAAACAATGTGGTAAAAGAAAATGAATTCTGAAAGTTACCTCCAAATGACCAGCCTGGCAATAAAGTTTCCATTGTCACCTAGCAAGAGCCATCTTCCAGATAATTTTTGTTCTGGGCTTATAGGGCTATAACCACAACCATCACCATTAAAAACATCAGGTTACCATTGAATAATGAATACAGGACCACATTAACCAAGAAAGATGCCATCTACCAGAACCTTGTAATGGTCCTTCTCCATAACCATAAGTCTATTTACAATTTAATTTTGTATTCTCTAAAAAACATAGCTGTAATGAAAGCTTTGAATAAATTCTAACAGACAATAATTTCAATTACATAAACACAAATATATAAAATGCTTCACATGGAAAGGTGGCAGTATCTAACAACAAACTACTAAATGCAGGTGATGACTGCATATCCATACAAACAGGATGCTCAAATGTATACATCCACAGTGTAAACTGTGGACCAGGACATGGCATCAGTATTGGAAGTCTGGGAAGGTATGACACTAAAGCCTGTGTCTCAAACATCACTGTCAGAGACGTCAACATACAAGGCACGATGACTGGAGTTCGGATAAAGACATGGCAGGTATACATCACAGTTAAAATTTTATACCATTAACCTGTATAATCAACGTGATCACTATTCACTAGTTGACAACACAGCAAAGAATCGATTTGATTGTATAACTCACTAAACTCCAGATAGATGACAGATTGACAATTTGAGAAAAAAAATAGAATACTGGAGCTAAAGAAGCAATATCACCTAAATTACTGGGTTAAATAAAAAACAAGATCATGATCCTGTGATTGATCATATGCAAGGAAAATTCATTTATATGCCTCCAACTGTTTCATTATGCAGGGCGGCTCAGGATCTGTGCAAGGCGTAACATTTTCAAACATTCAAGTCAGTGAAGTTCAGCTTCCAATTGTAATCGACCAATATTATTGTGATAAGAGCACATGCAAGAATGCATCAGCAGCTGTTGCAGTATCAGGAGTCACATATCAGAATATAAAAGGCACATACACTGTAAAGCCTGTACATTTAGCCTGCAGTGATGAGCTACCATGCACAGACATAACACTAAATACCATACAACTAACGCCATTGCAAGAACAACATCACTTGTACGATCCCTACTGTTGGCAATCATTTGGGGAGCTAATGGCTCCAATTGCTCCTCCACTTGGTTGTTTACAAATAGGAAAGCCTTTGAAGAGCAAGGTTCAGACTGATGTTGATATATGTTGATGACATCGTATCTACTCTTTCATGCAATCCTGTATTCCTTTTTTCAGTCGGGCATATTGTTTGTTCTGACCCCTTTCACACTATTGACTAGATAGCTTGAGAGTATATAGATTAAGGCTAGTAGGTTACAGAACCCTATTTAGTAGGGTTATATAAACTAAATCCAGCGTGAATATTGCTTACTAGGCATTGTCATTTTATTCGGGCATTATACCGGTGTAAGATATTACAAAAAGCTTGATATAAATGTTTGATAACTAATTTGAATTTGTAAAAAAATGCACAAAAGAGCAAATAGGGTGAGACAATAACATCCTACATTATTAATGAGCTCATCTGTGTTCCAGTGAGCTGAAAATAGTGAACATATAGTTTCAGCAGTTGTGTGAATATATGAAAAGACTTCAAAAGGCAATAAATAAATATGTCCACTGTATACAAGTCGAGAAGTAGCATGCCGTAGCAAAAAAGTAATCAGATAACCTTTCAAGCTTGAACAATCCCAGCTAAAACATTTTCTGCCCCCTTAACACATCTGCGCCTCTGCGGTTAACCTAGATAAACCAAATTCAAAGTTTTTGATGAGCTCCACAATGCAGAGGACGATAAGAAGTGCATATATAATGGCATATGATATATCTGCCAACAATAAATCAGATACCTTGTGTCATATAAATTTTCCACTATGCTTCATCCATAATCCAATATAAATATACAGCAAGAAACAATCCATAAATTTTTCAGGGATATAAATTAACAGCTCAAATCTATGTGTCATAAATCATAATTGCAACTGAAAAGAGAGTCCTTTTGATGCTTCCAAAATGCTTCTGCCACGAGGTCCACATCTACAGCTATGGCTCAATGCAGTTGAGATCTCAATCTAAAAATGCCCTACTAAGCAAGTCTTAAAAGCCTCATAATAAACCTCGCCTACTGCATGTCACATATTCAGCTGCTTCCTGACTAAATTAGAATTAAAAAAATAAAGAAAATAAGAACCCCTCAAAAATTTAAAGGGATATAACCCTGAATTCCTATCATTGGAACTTAATTGTGCAATGGCCTCATGGAAATGCCAAACGTCATACCAGACTTATATTGGCAACAGCTTAGTATAAAAGAAGAAATGGGGCATGAAATACCCCAGGGTGGTAGATGCATTGGCAATTTGGCACGGAAGAGAAAAATATCTTTGCATTCATGAAGTTAAGCCTTGTTTCAGCTTTCAGCCCATCAACCTCAGTTTCCAAGACTAGTGTTTTTTGGCTAACAACAACCACAATGCCAAAGCCTTAATCCCATAAAATGGGGTCACGAACTAATAATCTACTTCTTATAATCCACATAAATTGCCTTTCTTCATGCATTCCTCTATCTTGTCATATGAACTTCTATAGTTCTATACCTAAGTCTCTCATATCCTTCCTCAATTGTTCCATCCAAGTCATCTTCTTATGAAGCGATAAACTGGTATGAAACAATCCATAAACTTATAACAACCCTGCCATATAATAAACAATATAGATAATAGATATGCTCCAACATACAAGCCTAAGCATTGAATTGATGAATTTCCAACCCAGTCTATCATTATGGAAAATTAGCAACACCTAAAATTTAAGGTACATTTGGTTAATAGTACTAATTGGTGGTAATGGTCTAATGGACATGATTTGTAGTCTAAATTTTCATAATATGAATCATGTCATTCTCATGGTAATGAAAGTTTAATCATAAAAAAGTCTTTTTGTTCACAATTCTCCTTTATCATCTAATATCATATGTTCAAAGAATCAAATGGTAATGCATAAGAATGAATTTTGTGAAGAAAATGAAATTTTTGAGTGAGAATAAGTATGGCCATTAAATTTGTCAAGAGATATTCCTAACTTTGCATTACCATTCCCACCATTTAATACAGATTACCAAACGGGGCGTTAAGAACTTAAGATACTTACATCATGCTAAAAATAGAGAATCACTAGATGTTTTTCATTTTCTCCCTGATTTGTTGCTTTGTCCACTGGAATGCATCAACTTCCAAATATTCTCAAATGAAATCAATGATTCTAAAAGGAAAAAAAAAATCAAAATTTGTGCTTCAAAATGCAAAGAGATTAAAGAACTCTTAACAGCCAAGAGGCCCAAAGGCCAAAAGTATTATTCGAACTCTCTAAAACTGCAAAGTACATTTAACATTTAACTCACGTTCAATTTGATCCCCAAAGCCAACATTACAATGGCTGGTCAACTCCCTCACTCTCAGATTTCTCTATCTGCTCCAAACAGTAATAGCCAGTGTCACGTGATTCGCTAATAACCTTGCGAATCGCGAAGTAAAAAAGCAAATTATGGTCGGCTTTGAGCTATTCTTGGGCAAATTTGAGCGAATCGCAAATTTAAAAAGCGAATTAGCTAGCAGATTATGCCACACTAGTAATAGCCATCACTTAAACACCAGAAATTGGCTCCGCCAAATAAGAAATCTCAAATTCATCTATTTTGCCTTAGCTCATGTTTCAAGTGCTTTGAAAAAAGAGAAACGCTAACTTTCCCTCTCAGTTGAAGCTAAGTGATAAAATTTACAAAATCATACATCTAGATGTGTGCAAATAAAGTTGTAACAAGGTACAAACCCATTTAGGTTTTTGCTTCTTTAGCAGTGTTAAACATCATGATAGAAGTAACTAAATGTCTTAAGAAGTCTTAATTCTTCATAAAACATATTCTTCAAATTATTATATTAAGTTTATTTTGTTCTGAGCATGTAGTGGACATTAATCAGAATCAATTAATCATGTACAAATTTCCTTGTCACAAACATAAACAATCATGAAACTCATAGTGTCATACACAATGAATCAAAGCCCCTAGCCTCCAAGTAAAATCCATTCCTCAATCAAGTATTAAACACGAACCAACAAGAATGACATAGAAAGTATTGCTAAAATACAAAATCCAAATTATCCAAATTATTCAAACAATATCATCTTATGATAATTTTTATAGCGTTAAGGTTCTTTATAACATTGAAAACCTACCAAGCCACCTAGATGCAAGTCACCATGCTTCATGTAAACTGCAATGAGTATATAATATGAACTAGTCTTGACAATATAAGGGCAAGTAATAACACCAACATGCCTCAACTATAATGCAGGAATTACACATGTGACGGTAAATCTAAAAAAAACTGTAGTCCTAATACCAAAGCACTAGATAATCACATATATGCAAAACAGCATAAGGCTTAAAATTAAAAGAAGTCATTCTTTGTCATTGGCCACAAACTACTTACAAATACTATAGCAATATTTGCATCCCTAAGACAAACTCATAAAGCAACCACCAATTCTTTAGTTACCCAAGTACATAACTTCTGAAACAAACCAGCACATATGGAAAATGAAATCCACAACAAAACATGCTATAATTGTGTAACATTTTCATGCTTTTGCATTTAATTAGATTGAAGGAACATGTTGATTTGTTATGAGTTTATATAGCAAACCTCTTGTATCGGGATCACGAGTTAAATATTGTTGATGTTGCTCAGTGTCTAACAAGATAGAACAAAACAATAGCGGCTTGGCAACGATATAGCTGACCACGTATCACATTAAAACCACCATCTACAATCACATCACATTTCTTAAAGAAACCACTATTATATGTTGGTTTGTAAGAAAACTGCTTTTATGAGTAGCATTCTTAATTATATTATAATGAAACAACGATGGTCAGCATGCATTTATATTCAAGAAACGCTACTCTCACAAAGGTTTTATGTGTATTATAGATTTTAAGCCCAAATTCCCAATATACAGTTGCCACTTTTTATTTTTCCACAACACCATCCAAGTAAGACAGTATTTTTGTGGCAAAATCTAAGCAAATAGAGTCGTTGACATTTGTCTTATTGGTAAAAAATTATTTGCTTCAGATTTAGTGCCTTCAAAATTCTAAGAACCACTAACATTCACTATACAAGGGGTACCGCAGAGATTCTAGTGGTTTTGTCTTATTTATGTTAATGCAAGTACCAATATTCGTGATGATGACGTTAACTTTAAACATATAATCGAACATGCTTTGTCTAGTACTTTGGAGAGGAGCGATAAGAATGTGTCGTATGTGAATGGTTTAAGGTTTGAAACGATCAATGAGGTGCTTAATGTGAGGCAAATGAGGCTTCACTAAAGGGTTGAACCATGCCTTGAACAAGGCAAGGTATGGTATGAAGGTTGCTTGAACAAGGCAACATGAAAACTAAGTCAAAAGTGGACTGCAGGGGAGTGCTCGTTCAAAGCACAATGTCCAGGATGGTTCTGAACTAGGTGCTCGTTCGAGCACATAGGGTGCTCGTTCGAGCACATAGCCTTGGATTCTTTTTTGGTCAGTTTGGCCACTTGAATGGCATTGAAAGGTTGTGTAACTCCTTGTTTAATGCTTGTTTATTGTGATGTTTATTTTCATACTTAATTGGTGTGATTAATTGGTGATGTAATTGTGCTTTTATGGTGCATTGAGTGTGGTTCTATGAAAGATGTTTTCCTTCATCTATAAAAGGGAGCATCATTCATAAGAACAAAGCACCACAAACACACTTTGAGAGAAAGCTAATACTTTGATTGAAACTTAAGAGTGTTCATCATTGTTCTAGCATTTTGTGATCTTGAGAGATTGTTCTCAAGATAGGGAGAGTTCATTATACATTATATTGTTGTGTTCAATTATAATAAACAACATTTGAGGGGAGGTATCCAAGATACCTCAATAAACATTTGTGTTCATTTGCATTCGATTTTCATTTGTTTTTCATTGTTAACCTCGTAGAAGCGTTCATTTCCTTTTGCATTAGCGGTAAAATTATATTTAAGTGTGAAATATTGATAAATTGTGGCATTACTTTGCCAAAAATTCCCGGTTAGAACAGCTATCAGGCGTTTTACATAAAAAAAATAAAAATTTTAAAAAACCCTATGGAGGGCAGCAGTTTTGCATTTGCACAATCACTGCATTTAGACACTTTGGGAATAAAAATCCACAAAATCAACCAAATAAGTCGCCATTATTACTAATTTTATATAATTTATCTTGTTATGTTTTGAAAGGATGAGAACTGGTAACAATAGGGTTAATAACTCACGTATTATCAAGAAACAATCGCCGAAAAAATAGAGCACAAACCCTAATTCGTGATCAAAGTTCAAACTATAGAAATTAATAACTATTCAAGCAATGAATTTAACTAATTAAAAAATAATTAACAAGTCGCTTGATTATGTCAAGTGATCAATGCAAAACCCTAACAAACCGCGATCATCACAAATTTTGAAACAGAAACGAAACTCATAAACTTATCGCGAATCTTAAAAGCACGATACGGGAGAAAAAGGGAGAGAACATGAGTACTAACATGAAATCCGAAAATGGCGAATCCTGCTAATGCCCATTTTGTCAATGGCGGTTGTTGTTGACGACCATTTTAGAGGAAGATGTTGGATGAGATATCAGTTCGACAAATTGAAAATGGTGTGCACACTTTATAAGCTATTAGAGACCTTCTTCCCAATTGTCATGTGGTTTTGGGATGACATATATCTCCTTGGCTTGTGAAGTGTGTGCACCTCGCGTTTTCTCCGATAATTGTTGGCATTCACAATAAGTCCAGCCTAATTTAACATGGTATTCGAGCCGATGGTTCGATCAAAAATTTAAAAATAATAGGTCCGAAAAGAATGGCGTTCCTACCCTTAATTGATTACTCCCACATGCGAACTTGACGGGGGTTCGCATGTGAGGGAAATTGAAAATGATGTGCACACTTTATAAGCTATTGGAGACGTGTGCACCTCGTATTTTCCCCAATAACTAATGTCATTCATAATAAGTCCAACCTTATTTAACGGAGCATCTTGAGTGAGAGATTAGTGAACAACTAGATGAATATGAAAAGAACGAATAAAGCGCGCGCAATATTTGTAAGCATAGGTGTTTCATGTTCAGTGAACAATCATCATCATCATCATAAATAAATCATCATAAATATAATAATTTAGAAACAATCGTGACAAGTGTTATTATTTTAAAATTATTTTGCCAAATGTCACTCTAATACTGTTAGATTATTGTTTTGGAACTCATCTTTTCGTCTTCCCTAATGCAATCTAAATTGTTAATGAAGAGTTTTATTTAAAGTGGTTTTATTGACATAGACTCTACAAATTCATATTCATACTAATATTAATAATGTTGTTTTTAAGCTTTATAAGAATTATCATGTCTTATCATGCAACGGTGAAAGATTTCATATGAGGATTTTGTTGAATTTTGTAAAAGGTCCTACATGTTATTAGTCAAAACAATTTATAAAACTAAAAGTAAACCTACAACGTGCATTGCACGGGTATAATCCTAGTACATAATGAAAAACAGATAGTTTTAACCCTCGATTTGGTTACGATCAAATTCAGATCATTTCGATTACCACTTGTATGTCGGGTTAATAATAAGTTCACAAAATTTATGTGATAGAGGTCGTTTTGAAGGGCTATGTCTAATTCGGTTTGTCTAGAATAAAAAATATAAAGTAAGTTTTTTCATAGATATTTAGAATATTATAAGTAAGCATTTAGAATATTGTAAGTACTTAAGCATATGGTAAGTAGGCATAAGATATTATAAAATATAAAAATATGGTAAGTAAGTAAGTTAAGTTTTTCGGTAAGCGTTAATAATATTTTAAGCATTTTAAGTACATTTTCGATGGGCAATATTACAAGTAGGCATTAAGGATATATTAAGTGTACATTAACGTTTAATGAGTTGGTCTCTCAGTTGACCGGCCGTAAAAAATTAGTCGCATACTCACATCACATATTAGGATTAGTTTGCCCATTTTTACTTATAATTTGGACCGATTCAGTCATCAAAGGTACACTTGTTGTTGGAGACGGTCTCTAATGGGTCTGCATATTAAATTTTTAAAAGTAAAAAAAAAAAAACGAAAAATGTAGTGTAAGTGCACATTTACTCGATAAGATTTTAGGATACCTCAAGTAAGGTCTCACAGTATGTCAAGCAGGTGTTTTAAACATGCTGAAGTTGTCAAGCAGGTGTTATGGTTGTTGGTGACTTGGTGTTTAGGTTATTTTCTGTAAGAGTTTAGATTATGTACTGTAGGTGTTTAGGGTACTTGCTCATTTGCTGTAAGTATTTTTGTTATGTGCTGTAAGTATTTTTGTTATGTGTTGTAAGTATTTTTATTATGTGTTTTAGGTGTTTAGGTTATTTGTTGTATGTATTTATGTTATATGTTGTATGTGTTTTTGTTTTTTGGTGTGAGAATTTATATTATGTGTTTAGTGTTTATATGTCTACTTCAATACACGAAATACCTACTAAAAATTATAGTAGGTGTTTTAACATGTAGTGATTATTTTTTTTAATGAATTGGTTTGAGCTTTGAGAGTCATCTCTCAATGAGACAGTCTTTCAAGAGACCTATCGTAAAAGGTATTATTTGGCTTTGAAAACGCATTTTAAATAATTGGTGTAAGCATTTTGAACTATTTATAACAAGTAGTTTTGCATACGAAAATAAACATATAAACAACTACAGCACATAATATAAACTTCTACACCAAATAAGCTAAACATCTACAGTACATAATATAAACTCTTATAACAAATAATCTTATTCTTAACATTTACAATACATACCAAAATTACCTACATCACATAATGACACGTATTTGACAATTTCAGCATGTTAAAAACACCAAGTTAACCTATTGCGAACCCCTACTTAATGTATCTTAAATGCCTAATTACGGTATCCTAAACCCATACCAAATAAGCGCACATTAAATTATCATTTTTTGTATTTTTTAAAAGTTTAATGGATCGATCCTGTCAAGACCGTATTTTTGAGTCAAATTCTTACTTGAGATCGTTTATACAATAAACGTCTCAAAATTTGGAGCTAGCTCAATTTATAAATTAAAAAAAAAACTAATTAATAGTGGGTATTGTTATAAAACGCCACCCTTTTCATTTTAACGCCACCCCTATTTTAAATTAATATATAAAATGACGAAAATGCCCTTGGACTTAAAACGACTCCGTAAGTTATTAATCGATTCGAACATTACTCAAAAGTAACAAATTAATAATCTAATAATCTAAAAATCTCTTAAAAAAAACTTTGAAGTTAAAGAACTTAAAATTAACAAAAACGACTCCGTAAGTTATTAATCGATTCGAATTTAAAAAAAAAAAAAAAATAGTACTCGTACAATTTAGGTTTGGTCACCATGGTAGCACTGACCTAAAATGCGCGAGGGAACCATGGCACACCTGACCTAAAATGCGCGAGTGAACCATGGTTCACCTGACCTAAATTGTGCGAGTGGCTTTTATTTTTTTTTTTAATTTTGATATTTATTAATATTAATAATTGTTATTATTATTATTTTATTATTATTAATTTTGTTATAATTAATTAAATTATATAATTATTAATTAAAATATTTATTTAATTTATGTGTTTTAAATTATGTACTTATTTTTTTTGTATTAATTAATTAATTATTAATTTGTTATTATTATTAATTAAATTATTTATTTATAATTTTGTTATTATTAATTACAATTATTAATATTAATCAATATCAAAATTAAAAAAAAAAAATAAAAGCCACTCGCACAATTTAGGTCAGGTGAACCATGGTTCACTCGCGCAATTCAGGTCAGGTGAACCATGGTTCACTCGCGCATTTTAGGTCAGGTGAGCCATGGTCCACTCGCGCAGTTTAGGTAAGTTATGATGGTTCTCACGATTTTAGGCGTCTACCATGTGACCGACTAAATTGGCGAAATACTTTTTTTTTAAATTGAATCGATTAATAACTACGATCGTTGTTAATTTAAGTTCTTTAACTTTAAAGTTTTTTTTAAGAGATTTTTAGATTATTAATTTTTTATTTTTGAGTAATGTTCGATCGAAATACTTACGAATGCTAAGTTCAAGGCATTTTCATTTATATATTAATTAAAATAAGTAATGAAAAGTCAGCTTTATAAAGATTGGATTAATGGTTTTGTAAGTTAGAAGAGAATAACTGATTTTTTAAAAGAAAATATCTCACCACAATTCGGGTTTTTTGTATTGCAACAACAAAACAACCCAGGGAGGTTTGAAAAACTTGAACCAACAGATTATCAGATTATTTATGTTCAACTCGGTCTTCTGTTCTTCACTGCATCTCTCTCTTCAAACTTATTTTCGTGATCTTCGCCGGTAATCCACCACCGCCGATAAAGTTTGATAAATATTGCTGTCGCGTTTGATTCTGTCTATTTTCGACAAATTCAATTGTAGAATTAACAAATTGATAGACTTTCTGATGAATTTGAAGTTATATTCAATTGTTGATGTTTTTTCTGAATTCAATCTTCGCCGTTTACGGGAGTATTATTATCTTTGTATAGTATAAATTTCACTCCATGATTTACATGCTTTTAATTTTATGTGTTAGGTTTACTGAACGATATTAGTAAGGGATGAGTGGAAACGAGTTCAGATTCTTCCTGTCTTGTGACATTAATCTTCCTGTTACCTTTCGGATTGATCGATTGGAGGGTACTTTACCACCTCTTAAATCCCTAAATTCAGGTACTGAAGCCTAATTTTTTTGGGTATGATCAATTTTTTCACACGATCATTTTTGTCATTTGTTTATTTTGTGTATTAAAGGGTTTTATTCCACTCGTCGAAAATTTGTCAACAAGGATTGATTTTTGGAAATAAATTGCAATTTCATCAAACAAAATTTGAACTTTATGTTAATTTATAGATTTTTTAAATTTTTGGTAATCTTTCAGTAACCCAATTCTTGAATTATAGTCTAAATTGTTCTCTGCATGCGAGGAAAGTATTATAACCACATCATTAAAATGTAAATTTTGACCAGTGTTAATTTACAACATAGTTTTGATAAATTATCCCTAAATGACCTGACTTTGTGTATTTCGGTTGATTAGCGTCTTTAGCGAATTAGGTAGCAGTTTTCATGACTTCCTCTTGCTGCTCTGTTGCAAAGCATTTTCATGATTAATTGATCATATAATGTATCAGCTTTATTACCACAAACACGAGCAAAAAAAAAATCCCTAGCTTCAACCAAATTCCCTAATCCTCTATACTATAAAAAGGATTAGGGAATTCGGTTGAAGCTAGTGTTTGTTTCGTTTTGTTGGTGTTTGTGGTAATAATTGCAAATTCTTCTTGTGTGTTTTTTAATATAAGACGGTGTAGACATAGGTTATGCCGCAGAGGAAAGGAGGGGAGAGCTCTTTGTTGAATGTACCTTGTATATTGATGGCGCTCCTTTTGGACTCCCTATGCGAACCAGGTTTGACTCTCTCAACAATCTGATTAAATAAATATAAGTTGTTCAAGCCATTTCCACATATATGAAGAATTGATTGATTTGACAGTGAGAATGTGAAGCTTTGCTTCATATTATATGCTTCTATTGATACTATAAAAATGACTAATAATGGTGTGTTTATATGAAGTGATGTTCAATTTTTCATCAATATTGTAGAATGAATGAGTTATAACATTGTAGTTGTAAAGTCACATTTGTTACTTGTTACACCCTTATTTATGAAGATTGTCTTTTCTAACTCAACCCCTTTATGAAACTCACATGCTACAAACCTATTTAAGAGAATTTGATCCTACTACTTCTTCCCTAGTGCACAGATTATTTCTAATTTAGGAAGCTTTAGAATTTGCCAAAGAATGGCAACAAAAATGTCTTACTTAGTTACTTATTCTTGATAGTCCTGCGGCATAAAATATCAATTGAAAAAAGTCAAACATTGTAAATTGCTGCAGTAGATAGCCTTGCCAAAAGGCATGTCTCTGGCTCATCTGTGTGATCATTGACAGCAAGCATGCTATATTGGTAGCTGGTGCCTGGTAACTGTGCATTGCGCTGCTGGCTCCATTTGTCACACGTGTCTTTGTTGTACTGCCTTTTCAGCCTTTATTATTTGCATCGAGATGCTGAACCTCACATCTTCTACCAGTCGAGATCAACCTACATGTAGGATTTATTGCCCCAACATTTCTGGTACGCTTGTTAAGACAAGACAATGAGTTTCTGGTCTGATGTGGAATATTATGTGCATCACTCCGCTGGTGTTTCATAAAAGGGACTCCAAAATGACCTTGTAGGTTTTCCTTTTTCAGTGTTCCACTAAATTTCTAAGATGTAGTCTCAAGTTTTTTGTTGCTAGCCTATGTGAACAATAAAATCTTTCTCTCACTCTCTTACTGCAAGTTTATAATGAGTTATTTTCTTAAATAATGACTTAAACTGCAAGTTTTTCTTGCTCTCTTCCTTAAATGATAATTTATTTACTTCTGAAAATGGCAAAACGTTCATGGTTTTTAACAAATGTATAGAATGAGAGTTAGAAATTTCTTATTCTTTCCCAATTCCCATATACCTCTTTTATATGGTTCTAGACTTTTAGTTGATCTACATTGAGATTCCTCTCAGTTATTAAACAAATTTGAAACTCTTTACGTGTTATTGTTAATTGAATAGAAATCACTGTGGCATTCTGTTTGATGTTTACACTTTACAAATTGTCTCATGTTAGTTTATATTTTTGTGAGTTGATTTGTGATTCACTAATGAGTTTTAATATATTCCTGTAGGCTGGAATCAGGGCAGTCTTTTTCCTGGAGTGAGTTGATTACCTTGAGTACCAAATATCGAGACCTCACTGCTCACTCTCAACTTTCGTTTACGGTAACCGGGATTTCCCTTTTTTACCTTCAACTTCTGTATTCCTTTTTGCTGTTTCAATGCACTCTGTTGGTGAACATCTCTTTCACTCTGCATATTTTTGGCTTCACCAGAGCCACAAATTGATAATTTCTGCTTTACACTGTGTAGTTAGTTCATTTTTTCCTTCTAGTCAAAACTCAAAAGATAAAAATTCAAGCACGACGTAGATTATCATCTGAGATCAACCTTTCACATGTTGCTGTGTACAGAGCATGAGTAAACTTAGTGATGTTTCAGTAAAATTTGTCAGTTTAATAAGCATGTTCTTGTCACTGGTAGTGGCAACTGGCAAGTAGTTTCTTTATTGACTGTGTGAACTCTGAATGCATTGCTTTCATGCACTGTCCTGCTAGGATTTTCATTAGGGATTTTTTCAGTGTTGGAATTTCTTTGATGCACTTCCTATTTTGGTTTCCCCATATTTTCCTTTTGGTTTCCCCATATTTTCCTTTTGGTTTCTTGTAGTTTTAATATTGGTTTCATTTTTTCGGTATATATATGCTTCTGGCTAGAGTCCCCTTATCTAAGTTATATTTTGGCATTGAAAATCAGGTATGGGATGTTTCCTGCTGCAAAGAGGAAGGACTTATTGGTGGAGCAACCATTCTTCTTTTTAACAACAAGAAGCAACTTAGAACCGGGAAGCAAAAGTTAAGGCTTTGGTTGGGGAAAGAAGCTGATGGAGCGTTTCCTTCTTCCACACCTGGAAAGGTATCAAATTCTTTCAGATTAGATGGATCACTAGTTATATATATCGTTTCTAGTTAGAGGTTTACAATCAGATTGCAAGTGCTTATGACGCACAAAATCTACTGTAGGTCCCAAGGCATGAACGAGGGGAGTTGGAGCGTCTAGAGAAGCTTATGAATAAGTATGAAAGAGGACAAATTCCACGTGTAGATTGGCTAGATCGGCTTACTTTTAAAGCAATGGAGAAGATCAAAGATCGCGAAAGTTGTGGAAGCAGGAGCTCCCAATTATATCTTCTTGTTGATTTTTGTAGTTTCGAGCATCAAGTTGTTTTTCAGGTAAATGTCTGTTTTCGTTGCGTAATATCGCATACATTGTATTTTCCAAATTTCGTGCCCCCCTCCTGATGTTACGCTGCCATATCTTCCACATTTTTGTTGCAATACTTCTTTCTGAACGGTCATCATGTCTTTTATTGAATAAATATCTATGAGGTTACTATGGAATTTCTTCACGTGAGTTTTTTTGCATCTTCATGAAGTTTACCCTATCAGAGTGACACTATAATTGCTGGTGTTAAGTTAACATACACTTGTTTGGATATGTTATATTTTATTTTCAAGGAAGCAACCATCCTGCTGTTAGATTACAAATTTACAATTTATAATTCTAGTAATTTAACACCATCTTGAATGTGTGTTTCCATGATTGTTTGTCTTTTCTTTGATTCCGTTGAAATGGGCATAAAAAGTCCTTTTCGTTCTAGTATAAAGCTTGTCTTTTACGTATGGATCTATAATATATAATGCTGCCATGGTTTTCAAAGGCTGAGGTTTGATTATTGCGCTCTCTTAATGTATATTGACAAAAATTATGAGAAAATAAATTTATTAACACCATTATATTTTATTTTTCTTGTTTTTTTCTTTTCTTTATTTGCATTACATTACCGCAATGATACTGTAGTGGCTTCCTCCTTGGTGAAGAGGCTGGGGGGTCTTTACACTGCCTTACCCTTGTCATAGCACAGACTCTTTCTTTTTTATTTTATTAATCTTGTTTCAAGCGATAAGTTGTTAAAGTTTGACCTGAAAAAAATCTGAGTATTTTGTTTTTTAATAAATAGAAAGGTTTGTATCTGTCCAGTGTTATTGGGTTCCTCTGGACTGCACCCAAACGTGACTAATATATTACTTTTATGTTAATTTTGAGATCTGACACTACTTCTGTCGTGATCTACAAAAGTTGATGCATTCATATCTCTTATATGTGTAGCATCCTTGTAAGCACCCCTTGTTCTTGTTTTCTATAATGTAGGATGTCAGTAATTCACTGGTACCTGGATATATGATTTTGTACTTGTCTCTATCAGTTAGCTTGTCACAAATCCAACTGTATGTTTATTTTTCTGTAGGAATCTGGACCAAATGTTTTCTTAACATCTCCAATAGGCGCGAATGAACTTGTTACTGTTTGGGATCCTGAAGTGGGAAAGATTAACCCTTCCGAACACAAACAAATAAAACTAGCTAGAAGCTTGACGCGTGATATCATTGACCGGGATCTAAAACCAAGTTCTAACGAAAGGAAGTAAGTATTGGTTCTGTCTAGTTTTCACTAATTTTTTGAGCATTTTTTGCTTTTTTTTTTTTGTAATTGGCTTTTTTTAAATCCGTAGATAATGCAGTAATTGTTATACTTCATAGCTTAGTCGGTTGTTTCTGCTAAAGGCAAGAAATGCCGTTTAACTTGCGCATTGTTATCCTATTAACCATCTGATTCTTACCTATAAATGTCCTTGTAGTTGGCTTATAAGTATCATGACTTTAGTGATGACTTGTGTACTTGTCCGGGATGGAAAATTTTCTTATTGTTGTGCCATTGAAATAGTATGCTTCATTGTTTCTGGCCAATTGCCAATACACCTAATATTACCTATCTTGATCATTTTATATTGGTTTCATTTTTTGTTTCTTATCAATAGCTTGTCAAATAGTTAATGTCCTGTTTGTTGCTAGTCTTTTGTCATTGCATCTTCTAAGCACAAAATCTACATATTTCTAAGATTCTTATTTTTGTCTCATTGTAAATTGCTTGATGTCAAGGGCGATACACTGGATTTTGAAATACCCACCAACAAGGACATTAAGTGGAGAAGAAAAACAGCTTCTGTGGAAATTTCGGTTCTCGTTGATGGCAGAGAAGAAAGCGCTCACAAAGTTTCTTCGATGTGTTGAATGGAGTGATGTGCAGGCTAGGACATGGAACTTTCTTGCCTTTTGCTGCTTAGCTACTCTTTTGTTTTTTTCTCTAGATTGCTACCTTGTAAGATATTGCAAGAAGCTTCTGTGACAGATTAATTTGTCAGTGTTGACATGTTTTTTGCATATTCAGGAAGCAAAGCAGGCAATTGAATTGATGGGTAGATGGGAGATGATTGATGTCTGTGATGCACTAGAGCTGTTATCTCCTGTATTTGAAAGTGAAGAGGTCAGTCATTCTAGTAGTTGATTTTAAAGAGTTATAGTGTCCCTTGAAACAGTCATGTGTTTTTTTCGAAACTACTTTTATCAATAAAGCTATTCCTCTCTTGTTGTTGATGCATTCTTGCATAAGTAGCTCCCTTAGGCTTTTCTTATTTCCTTTTCTATCTTTTCTCTGTTTGGCTGCTCTATGCTTCTATTTATTATTATTTATTTTTCTGAGCTACCTGTGTAATTAATGTCGTCCAACAGGTTCGTGCTTATGCTGTGAGTGTGCTTGAAAGAGCTGATGATGATGAACTTCAATGTTATCTTCTTCAATTAGTACAGGCCCTTCGTTTTGAGCGCTCGGATAGATCATGCCTCTCTCATTTTCTTGTGAAACGCTGTACATTCTTCTTATCTTTCTATTAATGTTATTTTTTTTTCTGGTACATTGACTTTTGACATGATTAAGAAATTTATTTGCAGCATTACGAAATATTGAGTTGGCTAGTTTTCTTCGTTGGTATGTTGCTGTGGAACTTCACGATCCTGCATATGCAAAACGCTTTTATTCTACTTATGAAATGCTGGAAGAGAATATGCTGAAGGTAGACAAATTACAGCTTTTATGCTGTGACGAGACAATTACTTGTTTATTTAACATTTGCACAATTTGTTCTATATTAAATAGGAATTCTTGTTCTATGGGTTACAATGATGTTTTGAAAAAGGATCTAGGAAAATTAGCTTCTGGTGGTTTTGGTAGTCTCCCCTGAGAAGAGCTTATGAGAAGCATATTAATACCTTCTTCTGACAAATAATGATGGGTTTGTATTGATGCTTTGGAAAAGGAAAATAGGGAAGAAGGGCTTGTAATGATTTCGATGAAGTTTCCTCTGAGAAGAGCTTTTTAGAAGCATTTCAATACCTTCTGACAAGAAATGCAACCATCCAAAATTATAATTTTGGTTGGAATTGACATGCTACATTCGCCAAACTAGAATTATACTACTGTAGGTATAGTTACAGGAATTGCTTATGATGTTACTGATTTAATGTAATCCAATACAGTTCCTCCATTTATAGTTGTTTCACTTGAATATTGACCACTATTTATCAACTAATTTTGTCTCATTTATGCTTATGTATGTTTAAGAAAAAATATAGTCAAATGGAATTTGGATTCATGTTATCAAATATCAACTTTATATTTTTAAATTATGTATAATTTGAGATATTAAGACTCAAAGTAGTGCATTGGATATCGCACATTTATTAGTGTAATAACCAAAAAAGGAAGATTAGTATAAATTGATGTTCAAGCCTATGGCTTGTAGAAGGTTTAATATGCTGGCATCTTTTTGGAAAGTGAAATACGTTGCTGAAATCAGGCTAAAGTCAAGTTGAAGAAGTACGGAATTCTACTTTTTTTTTTTTTTTTTTTTTTTGAATGAGATTATGCGCTACTTTCATATGTAATTTTGTAGATGACTGTTATTATGGTACCTGGCAGGCTTGTCTGCTTATTTCCTCTGGTTGATTGTAATTGCATTTATAATCTATTGCAGCTCTCAGCTGCTGATACTGGAGGTGAAGATGGATTAAAGTTGTGGCAAAGTTTGGTTCGTGAAACTGAACTGACAGCTCAGTTGTGTTCTATAATGAGGGATGTTCGTAATGTGCGTGGTGGAACACAAAAGAAGATGCAAAAGCTTAGACAACTTCTCTCTGGTCTTCTTAGTGAGCTTACATATTTTGAGGAGGTATGAGTTGTTTTCCCTTGGGGTTAGATCTAAATTTCATTTTCTTCGTATTATTCAAAGTTTTTATTAGCAAGCAGTACCCTTATATACCGACATTGGGGAATTGGAATGTTGTTGGAATGTTGAATAGCCTAATATAATGACATATTTTCTTTTGTTGAAGCCGATACGATCACCATTGCATCCCAAAGTGCTTATTACTGGGATTGTGCCTAATGAGTGTGGATTATTTAAAAGTGCATTGCATCCTTTACGCCTGACTTTCCGAACTTCTACTGGAGAAAGTTGTAAGATTATATTTAAGAAGGGAGATGATATGCGGCAAGACCAACTGGTAACTTATTTATTTAAAACTTTTCAATGAACTTTGTTTTCCTTCATGCTCTTTTAATATAATGATACACTTAATACTTTTATCTTGTAGGTGATTCAAATGGTTTCGCTCATGGACCGTTTGCTTAAACTGGAAAATCTCGACCTTTATCTTACCCCATATAGAGTCTTAGCAACTGGGCAAGATGAGGGCATGATGGAATTCATTCCATCTCGTTCTTTAGCTCAGGTATTGAATCCAAAATTGAAATTCTCTCAAACCTTTTTATTCATGGCAACCAAGGTGTGGAGCATGCACTATGCATTTGTGGCATGTTTCCTGCTTATCTTGGGACACTAAGACTTTTTTTGTTGCTTGAAAGTTGAAACTTATGCACATATTCTGTTTGATCTCCAGATTCTTTCAGAAAATCGCACTATCATCAGTTTCCTTCAGAAATTCCATCCTGATGAGGACGGACCATTTGGAATCACTGCTACCTGTCTTGAAACATTTATTAAAAGCTGTGCTGGCTATTCTGTTATCACATATATTCTGGGTGTTGGTGATAGGTAATCTTTAAATTTTAGAAAGATACTAATCCCGCCTAATCTTTTTATTGATTTTAATGTCAACTGTATCGATAGGTGGGTCATATTTACTATTTTGGTGATTGGATTTGTAGGCATTTAGATAATCTTCTCTTGAGGGATGATGGACGACTGTTTCATGTAGATTTTGGATTCATATTAGGTCGTGACCCCAAACCATTTCCACCACCAATGAAACTTTGTAAAGAAATGGTTGAAGCTATGGGTGGAGCTGAAAGGTATCAAAATACGTATAATGATCTGGTTATTTTTAGTTGTTGCCGTTCCATTTTGAATCATCCTTGAATTGGATTCTGCGTACTTCTCATGTGGTGCTTTAGGCTAACAACTTGAACCATTCTTTGTTCTTGCAGCCCATATTACACAAGATTCAAATCTTATTGCTGTGAAGCTTACAATATTCTTCGCAAATCCAGCAACTTAATTTTGAATTTGTTCCATTTGATGGCGGGTTCTAACATTCCTGACATAGCTTCCGATCCCGAAAAGGGCATCTTAAAGGTAACATCTGTACAATTCTTATGTACTTTTGTAAATCTTGCTGAATTGTTTCCTAGCAAAGCTCTGAAAATTTTATTGATTTTGTGTAGCTACAAGAGAAATTCCGGTTAGACTTGGATGATGAAGCAAGCATACACTTTTTCCAAGATCTCATCAATGATAGTGTAAGTGCATTGTTTCCACAAATGGTTGAGACCATTCATAGATGGGCTCAGTACTGGCGTTGATCTGTATAGTAACCCTAAAACCAATTCACCTTAGTTACATGGTAAGATTCCTTGACCTTGGATCATTAGTAAATGCTGATCAAGATTTCTTGCTTCGGCTCATTGGTAAGTTATGTCGAGTGAACAAAGATTTGCGAAACTAAACAGACCCCCACCTCCACCCGACACCTGCCCAAATAGAGAACAAGGGTACTAAAGAGAAGAAATTGGTTTGGACCAACCGGCTAACGATCTCTGTTCTCTAGTCTGATGGACCAAAGTGGCTATGTATGTCATAAGATCTGCTGTTTTATTTCTTGAAAATGATCCTGGCAAGATGTTTAGTTAAAATAAAGTTTGCCGCTTTGATATATCTTCAACTGGTAATCATCCCGATTCACTTCGTGACTGAATCCTTGAAGCATTTTGTTATGCGAATGCTGACGAGAGCATCTTGTGCTTCATTAGACCGCGACGGATTTATAGACATCCCAACTCCCACGGGAATATATATTCCCTTCGACGGTTCCACGCATTTCAGTTGGTTGTTTGGATGCCAAGTTGTTCATTGTTTTTGCATTACATTAAATTCTTTTGGTTTCCTTAATTTAAACTTCACAAGCGTGTTACTTAGACTTATGTACAATTTCTTTTATTCACACCCTCCCTTAAGTTGGGATGAAAATATATGTATCATGACAAGGTTCCTATATAATTTTTAATCTTTTGTAAGTAGGTATTCAACCCCATTAGGACTCTTTAAGTTATGTAATTACTTCTATATATGATAGTATTTCTCTACGAAATAATGTGTTTTGAAAAAGGCTTCTTGGAAATGCTAATACTACCAAAATTTGGAGAATTGAGTCTTATTTCAGTTGTAACTAGGGGTGTTCAATGGGCTGGATAGGGTTTGGGTCGGGCTTAAGCAAATATGGGTCGGGCTTAAATGCGCCGGGCTTTCAAAGCTTGGTCCGGCCCAACTCGACTCATTTTTACTACTAAAAATTATCTTAATCCCCATTTATTAATTTATAATAATTAGATTGAAAAAATATTAATAATTTCATTGACATTGTCATTTATAATATTTAAATTATACATTAATTATATTATTTACAAAGGTCCGTTTTCGGTCCTTATTGAGCCCTTTTATTCATATGGGGGCTCGACCCATTGAACACCCCTAGTTGGAACCAATGTATAATATTTTTTTTGAGGTAAGGTCATAGGATTGAATTTTTACCTAGCTTATTCCTTCCTCGGCTTACCCTATAATCAGAAAAATACTATCCAAATTTGACTAGTTTGACTTATTTAAATAGGTTATCCACACCATCTTAATTGATTTTTGTTATCCATGTTTTAGCTAAAAACAAAATTAGATAGGAAGAAAAGAGACACATAATTTTTAAATTACTTTTGTCCCTATTAATTTAATTAAATTTTTATTTTGGATTGTGACATTTAGGTAAGTATAAGAGTAATTCTTTCAAAAAAAAAGTGTAAGAGTAATTAAATAAGCAATAAATCATTGTATTGGTTTACCTCTAGTAACCAGTAACAAAATCAATTATCATTGTCACTATAAATAATTTTTGATAATGAATTTGTTTCCTTGATTGATTTATATTGATGTTTTATTTTTTTATTTAAATGCTCTTTTTTATATTTGTTTTAATATACATGCATTAGATATACTCTAAAAATTATAAAATATTGTGATCAATAATCAAACTTACTACTATACTAGAGATGCAAATTTTTATATCTATTTTTTTATAATAAAACACATTTTTGTTTTTCACATTTGGATTAAAAAAAGTGATAACAAGAGCTAAAAAATAGTGATATTAGAAAGTAAATGGTCAAATAATAGAAGCATCTATGTAGATTCAATTTCAAAAGAGAATCAAGGCTGATCTTCTCTTGTCACTTTGTCCGACGTGGCCTAACACTTATGGCTCAATGTCTCCACTTTCACACCACTCCCGAATCTCAAATTACCCTTTCTTTCACTCCGATTACTATATCTAGTATTTCCCGCTTATAGAAATTATGTGCAGGTCTGGGAGGGAAGACGACGACAGCTCATCCCATAAAGGAGAGTGTGGTTAAAAAGTCCCGCTCATAAACCTATCAAAATAATCCTTTGGGATATTTTTTAGGTCCGTTGAATTTAATTCTACAAATCATAAATTTATTATTAATATTATTTGATTTTTATTGTCAAAATAGCTATAAATTTGAAATTAATTTTCCATAATATTAGACCAAAAAGAGCTTTTTAATAAAAATAATGGAATATTAATTCAAATTTAATGAATAAGTAGTAGGTCATAATTATAAACATATTGATATTAACTTAAAATTCAAAATTAAACCATATTTTTGTAAAAATATAGATAGAAATAGTTTTGTGAAGGATTGTGATAAAAAAATGAAAGTTTTTGACGTATTTCATTGGAAATTGAAATGCATGAAAACGGATTAAGGATATAAATAGAGACAAAATCTAGACTTAATATATAAAGATTTGACTATTTTTTTAAAATTGAAGATGTTTTAAAAAAATTAACGGTGAAATATTGACATATTTTGATAAAATATTAATTATAGTAAAAGTAAACTAAAGATTTAAATTGAAAAAATAATATTAAAATATACCAAAAAAATATATATAACTAAAAATAAACAAATATGGACTATGTTTAACTAAATAAAAGAAAGTAAAGCTAAAAGCTAAAATAAAAAATATAGCAATATTATTAAACCGGTTAAAAAGAATTGAGAGAGAATTTGATTTAAATAGAATAAACTAAAAAAAACGTAATTTATTTATCAAATTAAAAAGTTCCTTTGTTTCTCTATCTCTCTTATTTATATTCTACGCTATCTCTCTCTGCTCTTTACTTCTCTTTCTACGTCTGTATTTCTCTCTGCTCTTCAAAGAATCACATGTGAGTTTCCGAGCTTCGATTCTTCAAGATTTCATTTTCTATCTCGCTTGCAATTTCGCATTTTGATTTGATGTATGTTAATCTGATTTTGTTTACGCATTGAATTTTCTGCTGTTTAATTTTAGGTTTTTTTGTTTGTGATTGATTGATGACTTTGATCTGATGATTTTTGTGTTACTACTTTCGTATTTGAACATTTTATCAGTGATCTGACGAAATCATGCACTCGCATTCCGATTTGATGTTTGTTCTAATATCTATTAGCGTTATGAAGTTTTGCGCAATTGAAAGGTTTTCAGTTTCTCGCTTGTTAGGCCTCTTGTTTTTGCACTTCTTTGATTTGCTAATATTTTGAGGCTATTTTACGAAATCTAGCATCCGCATTGTGGATTTAGGTTTTCAAACTCCTTGCTTACCCTGGAGTTTAGGTTTGGCGTATTTTTTGGATTTTGTGTTTGGTGATCTGAGTAATTTGTGATGTTCAATCTTTGAGATCTGTTGAGTTTTAAGCTTAGTTCATCGTTTGCGAATTACTTTGAACAGTAGGTTGTGATTTGACTGTTTGAGGATTGAAAAGTTTTCTAATAGTTGAGATCTTAGCAGATGTGCAATTTTTCTGAAGTATTGAAGATTGAAGTTGAATTGTGGTTGAATCATGCATTGTTTTAGTTCAATCAGCTTATTTTTGTTAAGTTGATCCGAAAGTATTGCATGTCTGTTGACTAATTGTTACACTCTTACAGATCCTGGATTTATATCTACATTTTAAATTATGAACTGTGAATTTTTTTCTTCATGCTAGTCTATGACAATGTGCAAGAAAATTTACGTGACTTTGATGTGTTGTCAGCCTAATTGTGCATCTTAGATTGTGAATGACTCAATGAGGTGTGAGTCTGGTTTATAAAGTATACTATTATAGATTTATAGGGGTTTTCTGATGTTTGGATATTGTTTTACTGAATGTAGATCGTAGCGGGTGGTGATCAAGTCAACTGAGGGAAAATGGGGCTTACATTCACAAAGCTGTTTAGCCGCTTGTTTGCGAAGAAGGAAATGCGAATTCTGATGGTAGGTCTCGATGCTGCTGGTAAGACCACCATCCTCTACAAGCTCAAGCTTGGTGAGATTGTGACTACTATCCCCACTATTGGTAAGTTCCTGTACTCTCATTGTTATCACTTGATTTAAAATGTAATTATGTATTCTGTAACTTCTGGTTGGTGAGGGATTTCGTGTTGAGTTTATCATGGTGACTGACGTGTTTGGTTGTTGATAATAAATGTGGGAATCGTAATAATGATTTTATGCAATTTGCTAGAAAAACTTTTTGACATAGTTTATGATATGCTTATTCTTCTCTAATCAATTTTTTAAACAAAATTAATCCTCATAAATATTATTTAGAAAAACACAAGTTTGAAGGTGAGATTTGAGAGATCTATTACCGTGGGAATGACATAACTTATGAAAATTGAAAATAAAACTTATTTTCTTTACCACCGTTTAATAATAATAATAGTAATAATCTGCTATGCCCTTCATTAAAGAGAAGACATGGGTTACTTATCAAAGAAGAAGAAAGAATACGGAAAAAGCAAATGAAGACATACAATCTTGAATGACGTGGCAAATAAACAAATATCATCAATAAGGAAATAAAGGAGGAAAGAAGTATCCGTTATAAGTTGTTAGATTTACTATGAGGTGGCAAATGTAGTCATCTATAAATACTAGCCTTTAATTGTAATTTGCATCTATGAAATCAGTGTAATAGGTACCTGAGGTAGGAGTGACTGACACTCGAAAATCAGTTTTGTAATTGCTACTTTTCTTAATTCCATATCCATTCTTCTTTTCTTCCGTTCTTGTTTTCTTTAACCCAGTCCATAGCATAATCTTAGCAACCCATTTAGTACTGAAGTCTGAAAAAGCTTTTTCTGGCGGATTTCATGCAACCTGCATCGTTTAGTTTTGACTTATGATGATTGTTTTGCGGCAGTGGAGACATGAAGGAGTTGAGTTGTTTCACAATTTTCTCTGTTTTTCTCTTGGACCCCAAAGATGCCACTTGATTGTAATAGCATGTGAACCACCCATGTAGTTGTATCGGGTTCATTTAATTGTTGTTTCCATATTGCTCGACTTTGTGGTATCATGTGTCTTAAATTTACTTTAGTATCAATCAGATTGCCTTTTATTCTGTCCTTTTAAAGGAAGTTCGTTTTGAGATGTTAGCCATTGATTGAATCTTAATTATGAAATCATATCACTATTGATTTAGAAATGAGCTTCCATGATAAGATCCCAGCTACAAAAGGGGATAATAGTTTGGATTTCATTATAGAAGGCTTCCCACCTCCTTAAGGATTAATAGCACTATATCAGCAGGGCATCGTGCCCGCAGTTTGCTGCTTGTATGATACGATGCATAGAACATTTAGTTTGTGCAAGTTTGCGGGACTACTTATTTCTTTTATGCTGATGGAAAAATTAACTGTTTTTCCAGGATTCAATGTGGAAACTGTCGAATACAAAAACATCAGCTTCACTGTCTGGGATGTTGGAGGCCAAGACAAGGTTTCTATACTGTCTTATAGTATTAGATACTTCCTCTTTTTTTCGTTACTAAAATTTATTATGGCTTCCCCAATTTTCTTTAAAACAATCACATTTGGTGGAGATATGGTAGTGTTAAAAGGACGGATGAAGTATGATCAAGTTTGCATTCAATATTACCTATATGTATTTTACTGGCATGCTAATCAACCAAAAGAAAAAAGTATTTCTTTTCCTCTGGCCTGTGTATTTTGTTAGAACAGTTGGCCAAATATGGGATATTAGGGTATTTATCATTTTGCTTTAAATAAAAATTACTCTTTCAGACCAGTGAATGACAAAAGTGGTTTTGTGCAGATCCGTCCATTGTGGAGGCACTACTTCCAAAATACACAGGGGCTTATCTTTGTGGTTGACAGTAATGATAGAGACCGTGTTGTTGAGGCTAGGGATGAGTTGCATAGGATGTTGAATGAGGTATGTAAGAATCATATTCATGTGGACTGATAATGCAATAGTAGTATGGTACTCTTATCTTTTGCTAAGGTAGATGGTAAGAATTTATATTGCCACTTCTATATTTTACACACTCTGCTGTTCAGCCACTGATACATTACAGCTACCTGTCGGGAAAATTGTTTTTCTGCCCTCTATTGTTCTACGCTTGAATTTGGCTCGATTTGTGACAATTTCTTTCCTTAGGATGAGCTGCGTGAAGCAGTATTGCTGGTCTTTGCAAACAAGCAGGATCTTCCTAATGCAATGAATGCTGCTGAAATTACTGATAAGCTTGGCCTACACTCTCTCCGACAGCGTCACTGGTAAATCTCTTAACGATTGCAAACTTCACTAAATCCTTTTTATGGGTTGTTATTTACGCGCTGTTGATCATGTATTTTCAGGTATATCCAGAGCACTTGTGCAACCTCTGGGGAGGGACTCTATGAAGGTTTGGATTGGTTATCCAACAACATTGCAAACAGGGTATATACAACACATTCTAATTCTTGTTTGATTATTCAAGCTGCTCCTCCGGTTGAGTTGTAACTGTTGAATGACTATATAATCATCTTTTAATGACTTGCAGGTTTAAGGAATCAATGTTTTGTTACGGACTGTAAAGGTCCTGGATGCAGGGGTGAAAATTATCTAAGTCACATTTGGTTTATAGCCATCTTTACGTAGAGAACTGAGTTTTTGGTTGTAATTTTGTGGACGGGAGTTATAAGCTCTTTGCTTAGAGCTTCAGATATGGATATGTTTCTAAATAGAGCGTTGTGTGTACGAGATTCAAGCTTTGGGTTACGATTTATGTAAGGTAAAACATATGTAACTGAAGCTAGTATTAGGCCTTTTGCATGCGCTTGATAGTGACAATTCAGTTGTATTGCTATCCTTTGAATTTCGTCTCCAAATTATTCATTTGTCAACTAGTTTAGTTGGCCTCCTGATATTGGATTATGATTTATGCAACAGGAAGTATTCGGCTCTTATTAGCTCCACTAGCTACTAAACAGATGTTCTTTTTGTCCACAAAATTTATGTTAAGAAATTTACTACGTTAGAGTCTATTACCCTATGTATAGTTTTCTTTACGCAATTTTTGGGGTTGTTTATCAGCAACTGGCTCAATAAGTACTTATTCGGTGCACATTTCCACCAATAAGTTGAACTAGAAAACACTGCTAAATTATCCAGTTTGGTCTAGGATTAGATCGGTTCGGATTGACTCCACTATACACATGTATCTTGTCTACGGTCTTCATGGGTCTTGCTTTTATATTGTTCTTCTTTCACCATTTTTACACGTTGAGGTCTATTTAGACCTGTAATGAGTCTTGGGTTGATTAGGTCGAAATTATGTACAAATAGATTCAAAATAGGACAAAAATGGGTCTCGAATTAGTTACGAGTATGGTCATTTATTGCGTTCAGAAAATGTAAAATCTAAACCTACATTCATATTTATTTATTTTTTTTGACAAATCATTCATATTTATTAATAATTGAATACAGTTTCGATTTAGACCCCTTAGGTCTCAAAGACGGACGTATCCCAAAATAAGAGTCAGATTTATAACATGTTCAAAAGGATCTTGAATAATTGACCATCCTCTCATGTAATACTCTCTTCATTTCAATTTGATATATAAGTTTAAAGAGGGTAAAATAAAATTTTATTTTATACGACTTTGCAAATAATTATTGATAAAATTTTAAAATATTTAATTACATTAATTTAAAGATATAAAATTTTGAATAAATGCATTGACATGCTTGTCAAACTTAATGGAACACATTAAAGGAATAGGGAGAATATTATACTCCTTATTTTAACAAACTATGATTTAATTATATTTCAAATTATTTTCCGTGAAATTACATCTTACTTGTCATTTACTACCGATTTGCATTTACAACCATATACCTAAAAACCTAACACAACATGAATTCATATATTTACATAAAGTTAACTGACTTATTAATTAAAAATATTTTTGGTATCCAATTTAAACTCCCGACCCACGATAGACGAAACATACACGCGCACGATTAATCTAAAAGACCAAAAAAACATAATTTACTAATTTATTTTCACCATTTTTTAAATAATAAAAAGTTTTTTGTTATATTAAATAAAATACATATTTCGAATGAGTTTACCAAAAATATATGCTCGGTAATCAAGTTATTATTATTTTTTTTCAAAAAAAAAGAAGCTATTTTTGTTTTCATGAAAAAAGTTGGTTGCCATGAGTGAACTACATAAATTTTGAAAAAGAATTTCTCTGCTTCTGTTATCAAATTTATTTTAAATTCCGGTCAAATTTATCAATATTATTTCCTCTTCCGAAATCAATTACTCTTTCACAAAAAACATAATACTGGTTAGCATGAGTAAATGAACAAAATGAACCCTTTAAAAAACAGTTTACCTTATCAAAAAAATAAAATAAAAAACAGTTTACATGTGTTGATCGTTGTTACTGGTTAGCAGTTGATTTGATTAATAATATCTGGGTTTGTAATTTTGTGGGGGAGATAGAGTTTATTGGGTAGGTAAGCAATTGGAGAGCAGTAGGTAACCTATTTGTTTATTCATCTTCTGCAAATTCCTCATTTTTGATGGAGCACGAGGAGAGAGAAAGTGAGGGTACAAAGATCTTGAGTTCATCAATGGAGGATCAAAATTGGAGGGTTGTTAAGATTGGAGAAAATTCTACTTCTAATTTTGATTTTGAGTCTTCTGATCATAATTCTATTTGGGCTCTTGATATTGGAGGTCTTAATTTCTTCCTTTTTCATCTATTTAATTTGGATTTTTACTGATTTATTTGAACTTTTAGCATTAATTTGTTATTGATGATGAATTTTTCATTTTTGTTGCATTGTGATAAATGGGATTTGGGTTTAGGTATATTTTAGTGTAATACATTGGATCATGGTTCGACTTTTGAGGCTACAAGATGCAAGTTTTTGGTTATAAAAAGTTTTTTTTTTTTTTAGGAAATTAAGTTGTTCAAGATTGAATTATAATTTGGTTTGGTTTGGTTCATGTTCTTAGCTTGAATTTGATAATTTGTAGTAAAGTTTAATGATTTAGTCATTTTTGTTGCATTGTTTGCTTTGTGATGAATAGGATTTGGTTTTTATTTTTTTTTATTTTTTTTATTTATTGTTTTTTGGTATTTTTGTAGTGTAATATATATTGGATCATGGTTAGATTTAAGAGGTTACAAGATGCAAGTATTTGGTTGTACACTTATTTTTCTAAGTGGGAAAGTAAGTTGTTTAAGATTGAATCAAGATTTGATTTGGTTTGGTTTATTTTCATAGCTTGAAATTGATAATTTGTAGTAAAGTTTAATTCAATGGTGATTTTATCATTTTTTTTGCATTACTTGCATTGGATGATTGGGATATGGGTTTATAAGCTTGGTTAGTGGTTTTTTTTAGTGTAATAAATTGGATCATTGTTAGACTTGTGACTTATGAGGTAACAAGAGGCAAGTTTTGATCATACACTAACTTCAATTGGGAAACTAAGGTGTTTAAAATTGGTTTAAGGTTTGATTTGTTTTCTTAGCTTGAATTTGATGATAGAACTTTATGGATAATGCTAAACTTTCTAAGCTTACAAAAGGGTAGAAAGATAACTTTGGTTTTATGTTTGATTGGAAGTTTAAGTTTAAAGTATGCCTACTACAGACTAGAAATAAACTATTCTTACCATACATTAACTGAACACAATCGATAGACTCATAATAAACGATCTTTTGACTTTGCGATATGATCGACTGAATTAAATGTCTAACGTAAGTAATCTTTGCTACCTCTAATTCTTCAAGCATGAAAACGGAATCCTATCTTCAGAAAATTGGTGCATATTTCTGTTTGTTACATTGGATTTCTTTCGACATTCTTTTCCTTCTATGTAACTAGCATATGTACGATAAGATGCTTCAACGCCTTTAGGAGATAAAATCTTCATGCTGCCTATTGTCGTGCTTTCGTCAAAAAATATAGATTTATCAAGCTACTTGCATGTCTCCGAATGTTGTTGTAGGTACCCTTATTAAGTTGGTATATTTTGCGAGAGAAGATACCTCTTTGGATAACAGCACTGGAAGCAGTGTCCAAGGAGAGGAGACTGTACAGGTTACGGGTTCACGTAATTATCCGATTCTTAATGGCAAGCTTCATTTTGCGAAGTTCGAAACGTCCAAAATCAACGAGTGCTTAGACTTCATTGAGTCTAGGCAACTTCATGGCAGCTGTAGGATACCGTCTTCTACTCTTTTGTCCCTATTTCAACTTATGTCTTTTATATCTCCTTTGCTTGCCCTTCAATGTCGATCAAATATGAACATGCTTGTATCTTCACAAACATTGTTCATCTATCGATAACTAGTTTAGAACTTTAGTGTGTTAATTTAGTTAGATGTTTCATAATGCTCTTAAAGGTAGAGCTAGCTGAAATTCGGTTAGGCTTAGCTTTGTTGGGTTGAAACTGCTTAAGATCTAGCTTAGGTTAATAAGCTACAACATGGAACTTTAACTTGACATCGATGATTTACTGTGTTTGAGGAAAAATTAACTTTGTTTAGACTCGTGAACTTTTCAGCCGAACATTTTTTAGGTTGATGTAGACAAATCTTGTTTCTTCCTTATGCTTGCTTTGGATAAGTGCTAGTTTGAATAATGTTATTGAAGCTCTAATATAATAAGTTGTATCTAGCTTGCAGGAATCAAGAGGAGGGTTTAGACAAAAATAATGCAGTAATCAAGGTAGGGATGTTCTTCATCTTACTTTAGTGTATTTTTAGTTGTAACATGAACATGAAGCCTTTTCGAAAGCTGAACTTTTGTATTTAATGTAAAAAAACATGGCCCAAGTGTATAGTTTAACTAGTTTAACTCTATAGTAGTAGGTTCGAATGTTATATATGCACCTATTATTCTTGAATTTTTGAGATTTTATGTAAAAAGAATAGGGTTATATTAGTAGGTTGAAATCGCCACAATGTGTTCTACATGGAAATCTGCTTAGGATTTTTTGTTGGGTGCAGGCTACTGGTGGTGGGGCCTACAAATATGCTGATCTCTTTAAAGAGAAGTTTGGTGTTATACTTGACAAGGAAGATGAGATGGACTGTTTAGTGGCTGGTGCAAATTTTTTGTTGAAGGTGAGGAATTTTGATAGCATAAGAGATATCAAATAACCTTTTCAAACATCTAGTGTGTGCAACTTTTTTTATTTGTTTTTCTGTTTCTGTTTATAAGTGGCGATGCACTAGCAAAACCCTGATTACGTTTTTTATATTGATTCATCTTGGACGAGACCAAAGCCCTAAGGGTTTCCCGCGAGAGAAATTAAAGGGTGGCCTGGCACGAGGCTTAACCCAAGTATTATGCTCGGCATATCAAGACAGGGTGTTGGGGGTCGTGATGGTGTATTCCCTTACCCTCTGGGCAAAGTCCATGAATGGGGGGCAACCCAGAAAAAAATACACCTACCGTATAAGTTAATAATAATGAACAGATAAGTTTTTTTTGTTTCTTACCCTCATTGTGGAGATTACTTGGGATTCCTAACGTGTCTGTTTTAGCTGTACACTTCTTTAAACTTAATATTTATGCTCTTATTTCTTGATAGGCTGTCCCTCAGGAAGCTTTCACATACATGGAAGGTCGAAAAGAATTTGTGCAGATTGATGGTAATGATTTATATCCCTATCTACTCGTCAACATTGGCTCTGGCGTCAGTATGATTAAGGTACTTAATTGTATTGTTCAAACTTCGAAACTTGTAAGCTGATATTTCTTTATGTTTTTGTTTTTTTACTTTGCTAAATGAAGACCAGCTGGACATGCTTTTTACCCTTATATATGAAAAAAAACGTAACTGACAATATCGTTGCTTTTCTGTAGGTTGATGGAGATGGAAAGTTTAAGCGAGTTAGTGGAACAAGTGCAGGCGGTGGCACCTTTTGGGGTATGGGAAAGATTTTAACAAAATGTCAAAGGTAATCTTGGTACCAAATTTTTTGGTCGTTTCATGTATTTGAAGCTTTTGTGAAGGATCCTTCAGTACTCGGGTAAATATGTACCGTGAAATGTTTAAATCCTTGGGTTTGTGGTGGTTGGTTATCAGTGAGAAAATGAGATGATTTATCATGGCTTACAGATGATTAAGGCTTTGGTTTAGTTCAATTCTTCATATAAGAACGCAACGGTTTATTCTGAATATAAATTTTTTTTACTAGCAGCTTTGATGACTTGCTGGAGCTGAGCCAACAGGGAAATAATAGATCTATTGACATGCTTGTTAGAGACATTTATGGTGGTCATGACTATTCTAAGGTACTTATTTTGTATTTGCAGTATCAGCAATTTTCTGCATCATGTTAAGTTTTGGTAGGTCGGTGAATGAGAGATAAGGAACGTGAGGGGTCGGATTAGTTACCTACCCTCAGGCATCAGTCATGTTAAGTTGGTATTTCGAGAGTATTGTAGCTTCCCCCTCGATATGGTTTTATTTGTTAAATGAACAAGTTTTCGTCTTCAATTTCCCGTCATTTTTCCCTTTTAAGTTGGTAAAATGTTTGTGCAACTATGGCAGATTGGCCTGTCAGCAACAACAATTGCATCCAGCTTTGGCAAGCCAGTTTCTGAAAACAAAGAGCTTGAGGACTACAAACCCGAGGATATTGCTCGATCCTTACTGCGGCTGATATCGAACAACATTGCACAGGTAAGAATATACCATGGACACTATATCTGTTGGAGTTCAATTCTAAAATTGTTTAATAAAATTGTTTAATGCTATCTCTAGCTCTTTTTTCACCATCATTCTCGAAAGTTTCTCATGGTTTTCTATCTTTGTCCTGCTAGATTGCCTACTTAATTGCAGAAATATATGGACTAAAACGGATTATTTTTGGAGGATTTTTCATTCGCGGCCATGAATATACCATGGACACTATATCCGTTGGAGTTCAATTCTGGTAATTGTCGACATGCTTTTCTTCTTTTCATCTACATTTTTCTTTCCATGACTGGTCTTAATTTCCTTGTTTTTGCTTTTACGAATATCTTTTCATTTAGTTGTGTGTTTCATTAATAAGGGTAAGATTGCGTACATCTGAGCCCCCAAACCCAACCTTAGGTGGGAGCCACTTAATGGCATTGAGGTAATGAAATGGAATGTTGTAGCTGTGTGTTCAATGTACTGAAACTATCCCGAGTGCTATTCATGCTACATCACGTTTATCCCTTTTGTAATGAACCTTATAAATTTTGCAACTTTCCTTTTTCTCGAGATTTTGGAATCATGATTGAATCACTAGAACTTTACAGTATACATGGCCAAATGCGAACATTGACACTTGATAATTTATTCAAACTAGTCACGACATTTACAAGTGAGACTTTGGTCGACTTTTTCCTCCGCACCCTTCCCTTTTTTTTGAGTTCCTCGTATCATTCTCTCTTTTCTGCAACCTAAGAGTTCTGATCTATCTCTGCAGGTCAAAAGGTGAAAAGAAGGCCATGTTTCTAAGACATGAAGGGTTTCTGGGCGCATTGGGCGCGTTCAAGAGCTATGAGAAGCATGGCCTTGCTAACTTAATGGGTCACCATTTAGCCGAGCAGTCAGCTGTAGTGTCACCACGCCCTCGTACTGAACAAAAGCTTAGCGACCCTTTGCTCGGTGAATCAGTTGATGCAGAAAGTATCGATTGCAGTGTTCTCAGTTTAGACACCATGAATATAACCTGAACTTTGTTTTCAGGCACTATATATGACATCTTCCCATTTGCCTTCTAGTTTGTCGGGAAAATAGATTAATATGTTATCGAACCATGTAATTCATCCTGTTGTTGTAACATCATTTTGTACATAGAAAATTTACATGAACTTGTGATCTATATTGTTCGATTATATAGAATCAAAACTAAGGGATGATCATTGCCATTTTCTTTTATTTTTTCTTCTGATTAAATCAATTTTTTGCAGTGTTAACTGCTAAAAATGCAGCAAAATTGTATTGCATTTTAAGCTTAGATACAAACTACCTATTGCTTCGTACGGTGACGCAACGCGTTTCTCCGTCTCAATGCCCATCTTTTCTTAATGTCGCGTACTTCATCTATCTTCATTTCATTATTCGTTTGTTGATCAAACTTCTCATCCGGACTTAAATACGCTGATGGAGAAATACCCTTAATCCGTGCAACCTCTTCGAGCAGATAATTCATCAACGTTTCTGAAGTTTTCGAGGTGATTCCTCTAATATACCATGAAAGCGGAGGGGGCGGGAGAATTGCTGGTTGAAGCAGTTGCTCTAAACTAACCCTTGATCCAATCCTTCCTTTTCCTCCCGTACATGAGCGATATTCTGATAAAGTTTTTGGTTTAAACGGGTAGCAAATTTTCTCATCAACAAACACCGGATCTACTCTCCAACACCCTTCAAATTTTTTCATGAATCCTGGGTTAATCTGCTTGAATCTCATCTAAGGAAAAAAACAGAAAGAAATGAAGTTATGTTTTGATTATTTGACGACAAAAAGCACATTATATAGCAACAAAACAGCAAAATTCAGAATTCAAGGGTACTATTCTTACCGAGTGATCGTCCCTGTTTTGTTCTACTAAGACATTAACAGATATAGTTCCCGATAACCATAGGAACTTCCATATAGCCGCTTGTTCCACCTGAACCACTTGTCGAGAACCTTCATCAACCAGCACCTTCCGAGATATGACTTCCTGATACACCACAATCAATTTCATCAACCGAATCAACAGTCTAGGTATATAACTAAATTTCTATTACACTAGGATATCCTAAGGTGTTCTTGTAAGTGGAATTTTACTATCACTCACCTTGATGTTCCGAAAGACCCTCTTACTATCAGGGTCAATGACGATGTTGTAAACGGCATCTGGTGGCAAGCCAGCGTCAAATTCCACGTGCAGGTTGCAAAGTGATCCTTTAGGTATAGTAACCTGTAAAAAAACGTCTCGTTCATTATGGTTCACTAGCTAACTTAACTCATAACTCAAAAGAACTGTAACACTGCCACAATTGTAGTGTTATCAAGTACAGAGACTAGAGGCAGATGGATGCCTATCCGTATCATGATAAACGAGTAACTCGACAAAATGAAGATAAATTATACTAGCATTAAGTAATTGACATCACTTAGAAGGCAGCGATATCTGTTCTAGGTTTTGCGAACTTGTTTAGAATCTATAATTGCCAAACTTCATCAAGTTATTTATTCATTTTGCCGTACTAGACATTGCACATACATATGTGCCTGCACCCTTATTTCGACGGGGCCAAAGATATTAGTTCTTGGTTTTGGATTATAATAGACTGTGAAAATATGGCTCATCAACCCACGTGCACTTCTTATTTAGTTGACGTTACAACTGATCTTTGCTAACATAACAAGAATAAGATCGGATACATCTGATCCCCAAACTCCCAAAGCGAGAGCCATTTAATTGCATTGGGTAATGGAACGTTGTTGAACGTTGAACAAACTACTAAAACAAGTAAACTTCACTTGGTTGATTCTCACCTCTATTTCAGGTGGTTGATCACTCCAATAAGGGTTTGCTCTCCAAAGTTGAAGTTGTTTCTGCAATTCAGCCTCCCATTCATTAGACGATTTCTGTTCCTTTTTGATAACTTGATGTGTTACATCCTTTCTCTCTTCTACTTTCCCTGGTACTCTAATATGTGACTGTCAAGAAACATTCACAATTTTACATGAACCTCAATGAATAATATCTAAAACAATCACAACTCATACAAGAATACTATAGTCATAATGATCATGAATAAGAAACCAAGATAAGCAAAGCAAACACCAAAATTTGTGTGATTTCGTAAAAGATGAAGACTTGTGTAGCATCCATACTTTTACCCCTTTCAGGCCAAAGGACTTCTGTCATGTGTTGGCAAAATAGCTTATTCAGAAATGTTAGTTTATTTTGATATAAATAGACGATTGGGCGGTCAAAACAGCTAATGCCAGTGTTTGGCAAGCTAGATGGTCGACACATCTTATTGTTATTGTTATGAACAAACTGTTTTTGAACAAGTTGGTCAAAACAACGAGTTCAAAATCAGCTGATCAAACCAGTTAATGAAATCAACTGGTCAAATAAGTCACTATAATCAGCTACCACTATAACAATTTGACAAACACCCCTTATATACTATCAAATATTGAGTATAAGGAAAATTACCAACCTTGAAAAAATTTTGCAATCTTTGAGGGGCTTGAATGAAAAATTTCGCAAATGCAGGGTCAATCAATTTAGGCAATTGATTTCTATCACTAGCTTGGCTTGATTTAGATGTACCCACCTTTGTCTCTCCCATTAATGCCTGAATTTCAAGAAAGACAACATGTTTGATATCTTGAGCTATTTTTTCCAAATTAATCAAAAAATTCATATCATTTTCCCCCATTTCCCTCATATATTTTTGTTTTGTAATTACTAAAAAGGGTTAATCACCTAAGAATCACTCATTCGAGATTAAGCAACCAAAGGATCTCCTAATCAATTTCAATTGCTAGGTAAAACAATTCAATCACATATAAAAACCCACAAAATATTTCATTTGGAAACCCACAATTCTTCCTCAAAAATTCAACTAAATTTCACAATAAGATGAATGATACAATCTAAAACCCAGTTTATATAACCATTAAAAGACCAAAACTTTATCACCCAGATACAAATTTCAGATTAAAACAGTTGTAAATGATTAAATTTAAATCATTATTACTCCATTATTGCAAGAAACACAAACATACAGAAAAACTTAAGAAGATAAGAGAGAGAGAAAATCAAGTAACTTGCTGAATGGATTTATGTGGATGGCAAATTGTTGTTGGAATGTTCAGATTATTAAGTAAAGTTCAAAGATTTGAGCTTGAAAAAACAAAAACTTAAAAATAAATTCTGATTTATACTCCAAAAAATGAAATAAAAAAAATTAGTATATATGTTTTGGGTGTTTTATGGGAATTGAAATGGGCACGTGATCTGTATTTGTTTTGTTAATTTTGCCGGCAATTTGTGGTTGCCTAGCGACTAAAGAATAGGGTGTTTGGCAAATTAACTTATTGAGCAATTTTAGCTTACTGTGATGTAAATAGAGGATTGGGTGGTCAAACCAGCTAAAGATAGTGTTTGGTAAATTAACTGGTTGAAACAACTTATTGATACGAATAAGCTGTTTTTGAACAAGTTGCTTATAGCAACGAGTTCAAAATCAGCTGGTCAAACCAGTTAATAAAATCAGCTGGTCAAATCAACCACTATAATCGGCTATCAGCCATTTGCCAAACACCCTCGATGTATACGAATAGTACTTGTTTTTCATAAAGGTGGAACTCTCTAGACTCTAAGCATTCATATTGGACGTACTTGTAGTCTTGTAGTCATTTAGAAAATAATGTTCCAAAATGTATGTTTGACAAATAATTGTTAGTTAAAAGGCGTATTAGAGTTGTTGGTTGTTTTGACTAATTGAAAAGTCTGATGTAATGGAGAATTGGAGATGTTGGGTAAACGATATTTATTGGTTGTTCGTTGTTTATTAAAAAAAGTATAGCAACTCTTGTATGAGACAATCTCAGCGTAAGACGAGCAAATCATTTATATATAAAATAAAATTAATTGTGTTAAACTTAAATAGCAAGTAATTGAATGAATGGTGTTTTTCGTTAATTTTTAAGAAAATAAAAACTATATCAATTCATATCAATTCGTCTCACGATCAGACAGTTTTAAAAGAATTTTGTCTTAAAAATGAATAAAAATACTAAGAGCCAAACCCAAACAAAAGACGATTCTCAAAAGTCCAGCCCAAATCTATATTTAGAGTTGTAGCAATATATATTTAGAATTTGACTGGGCTTTTGAAAGCCGTTTTTACAAAAAACGGTCTCAAGTAAGAATTTGTGCTCTAAAAATACAAAAAAGTGCTCAAAGGATTGGATCTATTCTTTCTGGCCCGGCTTAACGAAGGACTCAATTTGGGCCATTATGTTTTTGGTGAAACGACTTTAAATAAGGAGTTTATATTTTCATAATCACAATTCTTGTGAGAGACGGTCTCTTTCTCTTTGAGAGACTATCTCTATTGGGTTGGCCCATTAGAAAAAATGTAGAGTAAATATAGACAATAAGCTTTAATGGATTGGGCCTGAGAGACGTCTCTCCAAAAGACGATCTCTCAGGAGACTAGTTGTTTCATAATATGTATAAACTGAACTATCCATGTATGAGAGGCAACTTGTGTTGTATTCCTAAGACAAAATTTCATAATATAAATATTTTCTATATAAATATTATATGAATATAACACATAATACATATAATCAAATTCATTTAAGTACATAGTATATTACATTAAGCTAAAGCTAACATCATAAGCCTTAACACCATTCAATTGAAAAACCCCAAAATGCCTTTCATATTCAACCCCAAACTTCTCATTTTCATCAAACAAATCAAACAAGAAAACTTCCACACCAACACTAGGCCTTTTTGGTGTACCAACATCTCTTAATGCTCTCATAGCAACATTCCCATTATACACCCTCGCATTTTCAAAACTCGCCGCCTCGCCGCCATCGGTCGGCCACCCAGTCTCCGCCACCATCATCCGAACACCATTAAACCCTTCCTTCTCCATCGCTGCCACGAACGAATCCAATGTAGCATCAAACAAGTTATCATACAACAACCCATTATTATCCAATAAGACACCTTTGGTGTTAAACAGAGCATAATCTAATCCAACATCTTTTTTGTTAGTTATGTAGCTGTAAAATGGGTAAACATTAACCATTAATGGGGAATTTGTTTCTGTTAAAAACTGCAATAATGGGATGATTTGTTGTAAATGATCATGATTAAAAGACCCATTTGAAGGAGGGAAAGAATTTGTAAGAACAGAGGATGAAATTGGGGATGAAATCTTGATTATTTGATCTAAATCTAGGGTTTTTAATGCTTGATTAAGATTACAAATTGATGGGTATAAATATTGGGAGTAATATGGATCTTTTAAGAAAACTTCATTACCGACTGCTAAATATTTGATCTGGGTTGGTGGGATGAAATTTAAGATGTTGTCTTGAAGCCATTGAAGGGAGTATTCAAAAGAATTAGTTCCTAATGAAGGTAATAATTCATTTGGAACACCAATCATAAAGGAAATATCTGAATCTGAGAAAGATTGTAATACTTCTGGGTCTGGTTTGAAGATTCTAACCATTGGAATTGAGTTTTCTTGGAGAAGAGAAACAATGGTGGATGGCGATGGAAGGTTGTTTGCTACCCTTCCATAGCATATTCCAACTGGTGCAGCTGCAAAACACAGAAGAAATTTGTCTTAAATTTTATTTAGGGCAGAGAATTCCTATCGAATAGAAAAGAAAGTGAAAATATGGTTCGTCCATATGGGGAAAATTAAATCTCAATTGTAACGGTAAAAAGCAAACACAAATTATCGTATCTATACGAGTGACTATTTCTAATTAGGTTGGCCCATAAAGGAATATTTAGGGTAATGGTAGACATAAAGTATAAATGGGTTGGATTTGAAAGACGTCTTTCAAAGAAACGATCTCTGAGGAGATTGGTCGAAAAGCAAAACCCTCAACTAGTAAAGTGTTACATAATAAGACGGTCTTGTAGTGAGACTATTCTTAATGACTTTGTTTACGACTTTAAAGTGATCACTTATAACTAAAAAAGCGATTTCTTGTAATCTTAAAGTAATTAATTATAAATATAAAATGATGCCTTATAAATTTATAACATTAAAATAGTCTCTTATAGTCTTAAAGTGATCGACTATAACCTAAAAAATGATCATTTATCAAAAAGTGGATTGATTGAAGTGCTTATATTAATGAATTATTACTAAATTCTCCTGATAATTTTTGTTTTAATTAATAAATCATTAACTTGAATTGATTTTTTGTTTAATTTGTCATATTAAATTAGAAAGTAAATTCGTAGATGAGAATTAATTTGAAATTATATTTGAAAAGTGATAAGGACAATTTTCATAAAATGAAGCAAAATTAATAGAACAAATTAATGTGAAAAATGTACTAAACTCAATGGTAAAATTAAATATAAATAATTGTATAATTACTGGTAGATAATTATTACTTATAAATATTTCGCACGTGAGTTATCCAAGGGAAATATAATTCTATTAAAATAAATGATTAACATATAGTAGAGTAAATACAAATTCTATCATATACTCCTACAATTTTACTACATAGAGATAAAGTTAGAGAATTTCTTAGAGTCAAATTAAATAAGCAATAAAAACTTACCATTAGAAGGTGAGAATAGGAAGAAGAGAAAATAACAAACAAGTGAAGAAATAGAAAAATGGGTTTTCATATTTGTTGAATTACAAGCCAAAATGACGGAATAAAATAGGAATTTATAAAGATAAAATTTGAGAAAATTAGGATGAATTTAGTTTGCAAATTGAAAAGGGGTGTTAAATTGAATTGAAAAGGAGTTTGGTAATTGGTATGATTAATAGTCAATTTTTATAAATAAAATAAAATGATCATGTATGATTAATGTTTTGTTCCTTGGGATCTGTTCCCACCAATATACTACTTCTACTTCACTTGTAGTTTTCACACACTTCGGTACTTCACCAATCGAATAAGTATTATCTTCTATTTATCGCAAATATCTTATTTACATTTTGTCATCTCTATTATTACTAATCGAATGTTCTTCCTGTTTAGAATATTCTATTTTGGAGAGAAAAATTTAATTAAGATTTTTAAGACATATATCGATGATAAAATAAATTCATATAAGATCTCGTTAGATTCGTCTTAATATATACTTTTTTATTATATATTTTTTATAATGCGTATTTAGAGTTATTAAGACTCAAAATTTACTTTGAAAATTGTGCAAAAAGTAAATAAAAAGAACATTTGAAAACGGAGGGAGTATAAGTTAAAACATGGTTAAGTGAGATCTTGTTTGATTCACCTTAATGCATGCATTATTCATATTAATTTTTCATAATTTTTAATTATACACAATTAAAGATATTAAAGATTGAATAAGTGCATTCCATATAGTGCAAGAAGCAAAGGAGACACTTGTGGCGAATAGGAGGGAGTATTTCATACTTACTTTGTTCTATATTACTTATTTATACTTTGCGGTCTGCACCAACTACGCTATTCTAACACTCTATGGTAATTTACATATTTTAGCTATTATACGAAAAAATAGTCATGTGCAATCTTGTTTTATTCGTCTCATCGCATATTTTCATAATATTAAATTTTTATAATTTTTAGTTAAGTATAACTCTAGATATAAACGATCCGACAAACGCATTGGATTGTAAAAAATGTGTTTGGGTTTCAATTATATATATTAAGAATATAAAAAATTAATATTATAAAAATATTATGTTCTTTCCATTTAGAATATCTCACCTCAAGGCGAGAGAAATTTTATTAATATCTTTGGGATATTTTTAGAAGATAAAATATATCTATGTTAAATCTCGTTAAATTCGTCTTAATGTATAATTTTTTATTATGCGTTTTAAGAGATATTGAGACTAACACTTTTTATTAAAATTGTGCAAACTCTTTACAAATTAATCTCAAGTATAAAATAAATTTGAAGTAATAGAAAAACTCTTGTGTAAAAACAAGTATCAACATACGGGGAGAAATATCTTTTATATTGGTGCATGATAATGGGTTGGTCAAATTATTTTCAAAAGTTAAGATATAGATCATCTACTATTACCTCTTTTATAAAAAATAAATAAATAAAAAAAACTTTATCTCTTATTTTTATGAGGATCATTTAGCATTGTTTTGGCTTTCTAGTTTCTAGGTAAACATTTGTGCATGTAGCTTGTACATGTGGTGTCTAATTTGTGTGGTTAAGTAGAAGTTTTTGTGCCTTGAAACAATTTCCTATGTGGAAAAACATGCTTCTAATTAGGGCTGAATAAAGTTTTGTCTAAACCGTAAATCAAATCGGAATTTTAGTATTTGGTCTGGTCTACGGTTTAAATGGTCTGGTCTATTTTTTTTTCAAATTAAATTACGGTTTACGGTCTGGTCTCGGTTTTTTTATTTTTCAGACCAGACCGGACCGCAAACCGTACTATGGTCGAAAATCATAATTTTATATTTAAAAAATTAATTGCTACCTAAATATTTTAAGATGTAGTTATTTTTACATAGAAATACTAAAATACATACTTGAATGATGTTAATATTATCAACTGATTTGGTCTAATATTTTAAGTGTATCCTTTGTTTGGTGATAGATTAAAACGAGCAACGCTATCTTATGTACAAAAACTTTGAATTCAGGTCAAAGATGAGTTTTGGGCTATTATTTATTCTAAAGTTTAAGCTAATGATTGAGATATTAAAATCAATTCAAAAAAACTTAAATATGTGATCTCTTTGTTACGTTGGCTCTGAATTCTAATATCATGTTAAAAAACTAACTCAATCAAAATTTAAATTCATGGTTAAGATATCAAAAGATATTATACTTCAACAATATGATTGCAATTAATAGTACTTAAAAATAAAATTCAAAAATAATTTAATGTCATGTTTGAGAATAATGATTTCCTTTGGAAATTAGGAATTGACTCAAATTTATTGTTTGGCAAATTAAAAATTTTCAAATTTAGATTTGGATCAAATTCCACCATTGTTTTTAACGTAAGGGAGGGATAAGGAGGGAAAGTGTATATTGTTTGTTTAGAAGGGAAGGGAAGGGAAAAGGAAGGAAAGTGTTTTCCTTCCAAATCTTTCTTCTTTAGGAGAGATTATCTTCTTAACAAAATTTATTCAAATTTTCTTTCCAAATCCCTCCCCTCCAAATTTGTTATCCAAACAAGGGATACCTCCTCCATCCAAATCCCTCCCCTTCCTTTCCCTCCATGTCCTTCAATCCAAATACACCCTTAAAGTTGAGAATTGGAGAATGACTATCCAAACCTTGTCGTTCTCAAATTCTTCATTTATGATTTTATAATTGAAATCCATAATTTGAAATAAAATACTTGTTTTCAAATACTACCTAAATGATTTTGTTTTAAAAAAAATGAAACCTAATATGATCATTTACCTCTTTGCCATGAGCGAAATACGTTAGATATGATGATGATGGTGATGACCTCTTTTCTCATGCTAGCTACTTTCAAACTTTTTTTAGTATAGGTAGGTTTAGAGGTGTTCATTCGGGTGATCGGGTCGGTTTCGGACGAGTGTCATTCGGTTCGGTTATTTTTCGAATGCATGCTTCGGCGGGTCACGCTCGGGCCGGGTCGGTTAGTCACGGTTCGGTTGAAGATCGGTTATTCGAGCTGTCGGGTTAGCATCAGTTCGGTGTCGGTTGAAATTCGTGTCGAGATTCAATCGATCTCGGATTGTCATCGGTTAATAATTGGTTCGGTTTTACCGGGTACAGATGGAGTTCGGGTATTTTTTTTCAAGTAGAATTTGGCTACGAATTACTAATTACTATCGATCTAATCAGTATCAGATTAAGTTGTGAGTCATTTTTTTATTGATGATAAGGTTTCCTTTACTTAAAGCAAAATAAATAGTTTAAATACAAATCAATTAGTGATCATTATTACATTGTTACTTTTACTTGTTTGATCGAAAATTAAATATATGAAACCATGTATTTATAAAATTTATTTTATTAAAATATTTATCAAATCTTTATCACTTTATTAGAATAAATAATAAGATGATTGAATATAAGTCGATCATTCTTCTATGTTAAAAACTTGTTCAGGTTTACACAAGTTCGATCTAAACTCCTTCAGGTTAAGTCGGTTTTAGCCGGATCGAATTCGGTTTCGAGCATAATTCGGGTCGGATATGACTCAAGTCGGTCATTATTAGGTTTGGGTAATCTCGGTTAATGATTATGTGTCGGTTAAAAAAAATCGGTTACAGCTCGGGTTCAGTTTTCCCATTTTCGGTTGTCAACCGGTTCGGATATAACTTCAGGTCGGGTAATGTCGGTTCGATAAACCTAAAAATAGAACACATTTTCAGGTCGATTTACTTTCGATTTCGGTTCGAGTCACTTTTGAACAGCTTTAGGTAGATTGAGAAAAAGAAAATTTTAACGACTAAGATAAAACTCAAATCACAGTTAATTAGAAACCTAAATGATCAATTTTATAGGAGTATTATTTTATTTTTAAAATTCAACATCAATGACATCTCATTGAATCTTAGGACCACATGGTAGTACACTACTTTGTACTAATGTTGACGATGAGAATCATGAAAAGTGGACCAACACCTCTGAGCACCGGCAAGTAATTCTGAAGCAATGTTGACGATGAGTTAATTTGTACTATCGTTTTGCATTATACTTCCTCCGCTCCATAATACTTGCTACTGTGTGTGATATGTTGTATGGGAAAATATTACTATCAGTAGCAAGTATTATGGAACAGAGGAAGTATTTTCTCCTCTCTATAAATAATACTCCATAATAATACTCCCTTCAAGTCTATTTAGTTGTTATATTTTTTTATTTGGTAAATTCATATCAATTGTCACTTTTTTATCAATATTCTTTTACCTAATTACTCCATGTTCACACAAGTAATGTCCAAAATACCTCCACTTTTACTATTTACAATTCCTCCACTATCACCGTTACAATTAATATAATCATTTATAATACCTCAACTACTCACTTTTTAATGGACCCCACACCACATTTAATAACCGTGCCAAAGAAATGAGACAACTAAATAGACTTGGTGGAGTATTGTTTTACTAAGAATTACTACTTTCTTCAACTTTGGTAAATAAAACGTCCATTATTTAAATTTGTGCATTTTAACACTATTCTAGTATCATTTATATCTTTAATGATACATGAGTAAAAATTATGAAACTAATACTATAAATTTAGGTATTAAGCCAAATATGATAAAATTTTATTTAATTATAATTTTTATTATATATCAAGAAAATTTGAGATTTTTCTGTTAATAATGTAAAAAGTTAATAGCATTTTTGCAATTATGGAATGATTCTTTTCTTCACTAATGTATATAAGAAGATGATTGAAACAAGCAAAGCATATGGATATGGATGAGGAGAAACCATTATAATCGTGTTTCAAATCTAATAAATTTTCCCTAGCCTAGCAAATAAAGAAGCCTAACTTTAGGCCTAATAATAAAAGAGATAAGATTACATTGGTGTAGTAATTAATAGAATCACAATCATGTCTTATAGGAAGGTGGCCTAATTAATCTTTTGCAAAGAGACTCCTTTGCAATCATTTAATGAGATCACATAGGAAATATACCTAAACCCTCACAAAAAAAGACCAATCTTAAATTCTTAATAGAGCATTAGAGCCTATTGCAAGCTTCATCACCTAAGTAGTACTTTTATTATAATTAATAGTATGTTATCTCCATTTAAGTATCTTAATTATATTTTTACCTATAAGTGGAATAATAAGCATTAGATATAAATATGTTATGTTACATTTACAAATTTGATCGTTAAGACATGATAAAATATATAGTATATATCTTAAAGCCTTAATTATCCCACTTATTTTGGCCGCATTTATTTTCTGCTAATGGTCACACTCTCTTTCTTTTAATCTTATTCACATTTATTATCTCTCTATTTCAACCACTCATTTTTATTATTCAATTATTTTTGTCTTATTCTACAACCTAATTTTCCATTTCACTAAATTTTACCCAAAAAATATTAGGTATATTTTCATCATGCCTTATATATGAGGTATGACATTTGCATCAAGTAGAACTTGCAACCATATTGAAAACTCACCTTTACATCAAAAACTTTACCTTTTGTCATTTAATTAATATGCTCGCTCGAGCAAACATCAAAGCTGTACTAGATCTGTTCCCTTGCTTTTATATTACTTTAAGCATTTTGGGTAGTGCTTCTTGCCCAATTTTTCTATTAAAGGTTTAAATTCCTTCTTTAGTCCCACGTACAAATGTTTAAGAGGAAAATATAACATACTTCCTATGATTATATCGATAATAAGAGACCGTTATAGTCTTATAGCATATCAAAACATGTTTGTAAAATTTTACGATCCTACGATTTGATTTCACCGATTTTAATTCTATCTTATTATCGATTCTAAGTAGGATTCTAATTGTAACAACTTTACATGATAGACTTATATAGTACTTTTCAGTTCCTTTACATTGACAACGTTATGCAAATGAAAGTAAAAACTTTTGAATATTATGCTGCAAATTCAAAGGAACATATGAACTACTATTATTTAAGAAGTTCGAGCAAACAAAGTAATCCAAATCAAGCATGTCTTTCATTTCAAGTGTACAAGAAAATGCTTAGTCCTAGATCTTAAACAAACTATCACCTTACATTTCTCAATGTGCCTTGACAACAGAGAATTGGTTGGATTCTTTTCTAATCGTTAAAGCATATTATGATAATAATAATAATAAAAATAATTAATGATTAACCCATAAAAATTAAAAACCCTGCTAATCAAGTAATCATCTTAATACACAAAAAATGAACCAAAAGGGTGAATTGGCATTCTGTCAGAATCATTCACAAGAAAAGCAAAGAATAAAGATTATTATTGATAATAGTTCGGCGTGTTAAGTGTTCCCTTTTGGTAGGCAAAAGTAAATCTCTCCAAAGAATATTGTCAATTTTCATTGCCTGCTCATCATCTAATATTAATTATCAAATTAATGTTAATCTAATAATTTTACAAATAACAATAATCCCCATATTTTTAGTCCAATATAGATCTGAGTTAGTCTATATTATTGTGGATTTGTGGTTCGGTTCAGTCAATTTCTTCCAGAGTTAATCTTTTGATGATTGACCGTCTTTTCTAAAGACGACTCTCAAAAGTCCAGTCCAAATCTATATTTAGAGTTGTAACAATACATATTTAGAATTGGACTTGGCTTTTGAGAGCCGTCTTTACAAAAGACGGTCTCAAGTAAGAATTTGTGTTTCTTCCATCCCTTGAATTAGTTTTCCCCATTTAACCAAAAAATTGTCAAATAAAATTGTTAAAAGGGGAAAACTTTAAAGGACGGAATTATATGTTACAAATAATATTGTAGTTTAGGTAAAAAAATAAATAAAAAACTACATTGTGAAGCTATATTTTCATTTAATTTAAAGATATAGTTAAGTCGAATTATTAACTCTTTATTTTCTTATTTGAAAATCATGACTGATTTATTTAGTTGTAGAAAACTTTTCCTTTCATTTTTTTACCCTTATTACAAAAGTTCTATTATACTATGATTATTACTTACTTTAGGTAACTTTACCCTCGAAATCATAAAACATTTTACATATTTATATTAATTATTTCTCACCAATTACATTAATATACATTAATATACTAGCTAGGAGTATATATATGTCATATACACATAAACAAAACAATTCTTTATAAATATCAAAAAAATATTCTTTATAAATTACTTAAAACCCCAACAAGCATCATTAGTATATGATAGAATAATATTTGATTGTGATAATATATTTAGATGATTTAGTGAATATTTAGATTTTAGTAAATATTTTATAAATATTATGTTTCTTAAACTATAGGATTATCATTGTATTTACAATAAATGGTAATAAATACAATGATAATTCTCTAGTTTAAAAAACATATTATTTACAAAATATTTACTAAATCATCGAAAATATATTAGGAAAATTAAATATTATTCTATCAGTATCTTAATGATGAAAAAACAGAGGCGCCCTTTTAAGAAAAAGAACACTTATTCAAAAAAGCAAAAGGCTAATCATCAATCCTCCATAAATTAAAACACCACTTTTTCTCTTGAGGGACATACCGAGAGAATGTGAAAACCTAAAAATATTACTTTCTCCTCATACCAAAAAAAGCACAAATTAATTAAAGAAATATTAAGGAATAATCTTTTACATATATTTTATAAATAAGCTAACTTCACATTCTTTTTTTTATAATATATTTTACAAATATTTTAATAATACAGTCTCATGGTAACACAATCGCGATTGAGCTGGTTTAATTTATGTACATATTGTCTACTAAAACGACTACTTATAATTTTAAAGTAATCTAGAGAAAATGACTAATTATATAGATTCATTTATAATGAGACAGTCTTGTACAATATTATTTTAATAATACTAATTGATATGGAGTATATTTTATCCACTTTTTACTACTTATAAACCATAACTTGTAAGGAAGAACAAATGCTATTAGCCTTGCTAGCTTCTTCCTTTTAACACATTTACAATTTCCATTTCTCTTTACTCTTCATTTTCTCCCTTACAAACCCTCCTTATCTCAATTAACCTTCATAACTTCAAACAAAAAATTTGTTAGTTCATTGAAAATGTCTGCTTCATTTCAAACTCTTCCAAATCCCGGGCCGCCTCAGCAGCCCGGGATTTACCCTACCACTACCACCGCCACTACCACATCCGCAAGTGATGATCCGAACGCAAACGGGTTGGATCATTCAAGTGGGTCATTTGGCATGGTTTTTATTGTCCTTGCAGTAATTTTAGTAATCTCAGCTATTGCATGTGCCGTAGGCCGATTTTGTGGTAAAAAGTCTAGTAAATCCCACAAATCAAATCATCCAAAGGCTCATAAAAATAAGAGCCATGGGAAAAATGAATATAACCATAACCCAAACTACAACCCGAACCCGAACTATAACCCAAACCCAAACATGAACCCGAACATGAATGGTGGATATAATAACCATAGCCACATGATGAACCACCACCAAATCAATAGCCAAAAAGGTGGAGATCCTTACAAGCAACAGGGTGGAGGTGGGCCGGGCCCGGGTGGGCGTCCAAAAAACCCGGATATGGAATTCGGGTATAGGTCCAAAGAAGGTGATATCATGTTAGGGTTTCAACCCAAGACCCGGACAATGTTTCCTAATAACAAAATTGCTAATAATAATAATAATAATGGTGATTTTAGAGTTGATAATATGGGAAGAGGAGGTATGGAAAATCATCATCATCATCATGGAATGGGGGATCCTAGAGATTTTCCTTAGATTTGGTTATTTTAATTTATTTAAATAAATTAATTACCTTTTAACTAATTAAAAAATATATATTACCTCAAAAAAAAATTAAAAAATATATATTGTTGAAGATCTCCTTCATAATTAATTTTTTTTCTATTTTCTTTCTTATATTTTTTTATTTAATGATTATATTATTTATGGTGCTAATTAAATTAAGTTTGAGGGATGTGAAAATGTGTAAGAAGTAAGGTATATTTTGCTATGACAAAACTTTTGTGTTATCAAATTAATCAAGTTTGAATATAATGTTTAATTAATTGATTTAAGTTTGTTGCTAATTGAATTCCAAGTATTTCAATTTGGGTTTTAATAATCCTTATATATATATGTTGTCATCTCAATAAGTTTTTCCTTTTACCTTTTATGTTGCGAATTTATGATTAGAAATTAAATACTACTCCCTCCTATTCATCTGAAACATCTCATTTACTTTATGCACTCTATCCAATGCACTTATTTGTTTCTTATTATATCGAGTTATGTATAATTAAAAATTATAAAAAGTTGGTATTAATAATCTTTACATCAAAACGATTCAACTAAGATCTCACATGACTATGTTTTAACTTATAGATTAATAATAAAATGCAATTTAAAAGTGATAGATGAATAGTGTCCCAAAAGTAAATGGGACATTTTAGATGAATAGGAGGTAGTATTAAATAAGTGTATCAATTCCACAATTCAATTCCATAATCTCTAAATTGTCTTACATTTGTAATTAGGAAATTTTTATATTTAATATCAATAAGTAATTAAAAAACAAATAACAAATTCATGTACACATATATCAAAAATCATTGATAAAAACATTTTTAATTCACAACTCACTACCATTAATATCGAATTTCCCTTATTATGTTAAATAGTTATGGTTCTTTCTGTTTGAATTATACTTCACTAGATAGTGCCCGTGCGATGCACGGCTTTATCAAATTTTTTAACATATTTTTGTATTATATTTATATTTTATTTCAATATGAATATTTGTTTACATTACGTACATTATATCATATTTTGTATTATACGCAATATAATTATATTTATACATTTATTTTTTTTATTTTGAATAAAAGAGCAAATGGTTCTCACCTTAAGTACAATACGAAATTATGATTTTTTTAAATAAAAAATAACATATTCATTTTTCTAACAAAAATACCTATTACATTAATTTATAAAAGTATTAAATATTATATTACTATCAATAACACACTTTAAAATCAAATATAAATACATAGAAGTATGTAAAATTATTTTATTAGTTTAAACGATAAAGATAATTTTTTCTCATAAAAAATATAAGTGACTTACATAAAAATAGTCACAACTTAAATCATATTAGAATTAATCATTGCATTTAAGTAACCAAGAGTATAAATAACAAAAACAAATCCTAATAATAGTATATTATGTTTTAACTATTTTAAATTTTCCAATACACTAAATAATATTCATTTATAAATGAAATTGAAAATATTTTATAAATAATTAATAAATAAAATAAAAATATATAGTATTCTAATACATTAAATGTGATTTGACCCAAAGTAAAAAAAAAAAACAATTAATAAGATAATAATATGCTCAAAATGAAAGATAGAAAGTCAAAGATCTTAATAAGAATGACATTATCATTTAAATTTAGAGGGAAAATTTTTAATAAGGATGCGACACGTAAGCAATTTTAAAAAGTGATGATGTAAGCCGTGTTTTGTTTTAGTAATAGTTATAGATATTATTTATGTGAAATTTTAAATAATATTTGCGGTATAATACAATACACTACTATTAACTCGACATGTGTTTATGTTACTACTTACTAGGTAGTAGTACCAATATGTGTACAATTTACTTTTTAGGTACGGTGATGGAAATGTGCCCACTGGAAAAGGAAAACTATTGGATCAAAAGGGACACCTATTCAACAATGGGTGAAATTACTTATAATATTTGTTTTTTCGTAGTTTAATATTCCGTCCAATTCAATTAAGTTGTCCTATTTTTTTTTATGGGCAATTCATTCAAATTGTCCTATTTTTATTTTTGGCAATGATTGTTTTACCTAAATACCCCCATTTTTACTACTCCCAATCTATACTATATACTAAATGCATTTTTTAATATGACACGTGTCGCTTTCATGTTCATTGTTTTCCCTCCAAAACTTTTCATTTAGCTAAATTAAGTAAGTAAAATAATTAAACTTGAATGCCCTATTATTTAAATCAATTAACATTTCAAATGACAATGAAAAATTGGACAAATGGTCAGAATATCATTCTATAAAAAAGGCAATAAAAAATTAGACAATGTATGGTCAAATTCTTTTTTATATCTTTTTTATTCTTTATTTATGTTATTTATGTTATATACATATATTGGTTTATATCATTCTATAAAAATGACAATAAAAAATTGGACAACAACTCAATTTATGTTATTGATCATTCTACAAGTCCATTTAAAATAATTCAAGCCTAAAGTTTAATTTTAGAGTTTTAAAATTTGAAAGAATTAGTGTAATGCAAAGACTAATTTTTCTCACACATCAAATATTATTTTCTCTATATTTATTATATTTACCAAATATCATAATAATTTAAAATAATTTTATTTATATTTAAGAGATCATTTAAATATTTTTTGATTATCCGTGCTTGGCACGGGATTCAAGCTAGTACCCAACTACCACCTTTACAATTAATTTAATCAATTAAAATATCTCACCATTCCACTCTTAAAAACCGTGCCCAACCCAAATGGGACAACTTGGTTGAGTTGGAGGGAGTATATTAATTTAATTTTTAATATTTTATTTATGTATAATAAAAAATTATAAAATTATGATATTAATAATCTTTGTTTTTGTTTTGAGACAAATTAAATAAAATCCCACATGACTATATTTTAACTTCTAGATTAAGAATTAATTACAAATTAAAAATGATGAGTAAATAGTGCAAAAATTTCTATTGTTGTGACTAATTTGAAACGAAGAAAGTATTTTAAAGAATTCGAACTAAGATAAATGTTAAATGTTTAAAGCTAAGGAGATTTCTCTTTTTTAAATTCTCAACAAGTCGTAAGTTATACACAAATTACTAAGTACTGATAAATTAGAATCATAGAAGTCCTTTTAGCACTCCTAATTTATGTTTTAGACGCTATTTAAGAATTTTGCACAACAATTAAGAAATGAGCACTTTTGTATTAAAAAAACCATTATAATTCCTAATAAATGAAATTGAAAGACAAAAGATAAATAAATATAAAGAATTTTATCCAAATTATAATTTTGATTTTTTGCATCTTCATTACATTTATATACTTTGAAAACCAACTCATTTTAGTAATATGATTGGGTGTTCAAAAATCCTAAATTAATCAAATAATTGATAAATTATGTCACTAAATTGTGGTTAAAAATTATAAAATTTTGCAGATTTAAAGCATAAATAGAGTTTTTTGATAAAAAAATATAATAATTTTAAAAATTGCAAACTTGGATTTTCAGATTAAAATATCCAATTTTAAAATTCAATAAATTAACTGATTTTAAAATTAGATAGTGAATATTCCGGACTAGATAACATATCTCAGATTAGACTAAATATACCAGGAATTCCTAATCAATCACCGTGATTTGTAATTAATATCACAAAAGGACAAAACAAATACCAATATAATAAACAAAACAAAAAAAATAAATTAAAATTCTAAAAATTCCACTCTATTATATTCATAAGAGTGATTTGTCAATATTACAAATAACGGACTAATTGTAATTTACTTAGCTATCTCAAGTTTATACTAGCTAGTATGTGATCAAGAAATAATTTGAGGAAGGCCCGAGGCCCAATAGCGATAAGCCATGGTCGGGAATACGCCAATACCTTGTCCATTATGCAAGCTCTTTAAAATTTGGCAATCAGTCGTACCCGTACACGAATGCCGAACTTAAGAAATTGATTATTTCAAAAAAAAAAAAAAATTAAGAAATTGATGGGACATTAATTATATAGAAGTATTATTAAATCAAAAAATTACTTTTTAGTATATAAAAATATTAAGATTTTAGAAAAATATAGCAAAGTTTGGTATACTTTTGTATTCTCCTTCAATAGTTGTCTTCTTTTAAAACTGAGTACACAAAGATCAGAAATAAATAATGTAGTTGAAAAGAATAAACTAATCATAGTATGCAATTATTAATTATGTAGTCTGGGTGAGTTTGAGTTGTCTTCTTCAATAGTTGTGTTCGAAGCTTAAGATGCAGTGTTAATGGTGTAGAGCATGAAAGAGAGAGAAGTCAGTTTGGGTTGCTATCTTGCTAAGTTCATTCAATGACAGTAAATTAAGCCAAAACATAAAAAGAGTTCTTAGTTTTCTCAAAAAAAAATAAAAATTAATAAACCCCTTAAAATAGCCGATTATAGGTAAAAAAGTATACCAGTGGAAAATTAGGAGCAAAGTTCGTATTATTCAGGGTTAATTGAAAGTTCGTATTATTGTTGGAAAATTAGTAAAATGTCGTATTATTCAGAGTAATTTTTTCTTTAAATTTATCACCTATATGGATCATTTTACAACCATTACTTTTGCATTTTTGACATGAGGCTTTGGGTGACGGCCCTTCTTACCCACCATTAAGATCGGCCCTGCTTGCATGGATTTAGTGAATGCAAAAATAACGTACACCAACCTTAAACTTTAGGATTATGGGCTAGGAAAAGAGTGATGGGTGAAAAATATAGGCTAATAAGCGACAATTAATGAGTAATGCACAATAAAATTATTGTACATTCAATTTATATTAGACTCGTTGGTATAAATGTATTGCTTGGATAGTTGGATATATACTAATATAGATAGTATATCTTTATCTACTAATCAAATTTCTATACTTCATATTGCATTATATAGAAAATTAGCAATAACAATTAACCATGCATGAGAATCAGAGAAATGAAACGTACGATACTTCCAAGTCTTAACAAAGAAAGTCAGTTAAATATCAACTCTAGAGTACCCCGGTACTCTATTTACCATTTACCAATAACTAGCTTGATGTCAATTGTCATGGTACTATTTTTTACCCATTCAAATTAAACAAACTTGTCAGGATTTACTATTTTCTTTTACCCCTCAAAATATAGATTTCGAGGGATACACTATATTATTACCTTTATTTTCAAATAAGAGTATTTCAGTATTGAATAGGGGTATATATACTGGTGGAATACGTAAACAAAGACAGGTACGTAGAATCAACACAAGAGTTTTATGCAATAACGTATATTTATAGGTCCGGATCACTATGAATATTGACTTGAATGAATTAGATTGTCCTAATAAGAAGACAAATTCTTAATTAAAACCGCTTTATCATGAGACTACTTAATATAAGCTGACTTTATTTTTATTTAATTACAAATTTATGAAAAACAATTTATATTTAGTTGTTTGCTATGTAAGTTTAACTCAATTAATTTTATTTTAGATATATAATTTGGGTTGCTTGTATGGGTCCATCCTACGGTGAAACGGTCTTAAACAAGACTTATTGTAACTTGAAAGGAAGTAAGAACAGGTTCCTAATCAATGGTAGAAGAAGGTTTAGGAGGCTCATGATTAGACCCGTGTTATGGGCTAGATAAAAGTTGAGCTGAGCCTGAGCTCAAATATAAAGAGCCTCTAATAAAAAATAAAACGAACTCAAATAGGCGGATTTTGTCCTCTTGGCGCGCTCCAGCCCAACTTATTCTATTATTCTAAATTTTCATTAAATAAGTACATTAGATTGAGTAAAACGTTTTATAACTTAATACAAAAGTTTTGATTTAAGAATTAAGATAAAGGTAGAAGTATATTGAAGTTGTTATCCCATCATCACTCATTACTCACTATGATTAAATTTTCTGAAAATAGAAAGTTTATCCAATAATAGAAAAACCCCTACAAAAATCAAAATGCTTCAGGATCCTCTTTCATGTTGTACTATTATCAAAGTGGTCCATAAATGCACCATTTTCATTTTTCACAACAATGAACTTCACCAATACTCCGCATGCTATGATCATCTTCGACAGAGTTTGTTTTCATTGAATCACATGAAAACAAAAAATCTTTGATCTTCAAATGCTTTTGGAATCTTTTTCCCTTTCTCTTTCTAGATCGTTACAAGTAGCTTTCCCGCTTTTTTGAACCTTTCTTTTGGCCGTTAAATCTCTCTTTCTAACGTAGTCAAATTGCCAGATGTATCTGACTCAATAATGATTTTGTACTGATTTTTATCATTACTATAAAACTGGGTTTTCAAATTATAATTTGGGTGAAAGTAAAATTTTCATTGCAGAAGAAGATTTTATTAGTGAAGACCAAATGTTTGATGAAATGAGTCAGTTAGAAAGAGCATTACATAGCTTAAGACCCTTAGTTTTAGAGTCTGATAATTGGGATTATTTTGTTGTTTGGAAGCTTGGTGATGATCCATCTAGGTTGCCCTTTCTATTATTTTACTAAATTTTTGTAATAAGTTTGCTAATCTAAAGATTTTGTTTGATGGGTGTGCTTTGTTTGATTGAATTAGTAAATTTTGGTTGATGGGTGTTTTTTGTTTTTGGTAGGTTTATTGAATGGCTGGGTTGCTGCTGTAGTGGTAGTAAGAAGCAGGAAAATGGGTTGAAGAAGGTGAAGAAACAGAAGGTCGATAGTTCAAACCAAGTTTGTAGGGATGGTTCATTTGTTCATTTAGCTAATACCAAATCTTGTGAAGCTCTTGCTAAATTTCCTCCATTTTTGTCGGTTTTTTCTGGGTAATACATCCTTTATATCCTCTATAGTTTGCTTATTTTTTGAATGAATTTGTGAATGAGTTGATTGAGGTTGCAATCGATTCAGTTATTTGAGGCAAATGAATTGCAGGCTTCATGGAGAAGTTGTGATTTCCTGTCAACCCCATTGGCTTTCGGCTGATTCCAAGGTCCTTTCACTCTTTTGTTCTTTTAATCCGTTGCTGCGTTTCATGCTGTTTTAGCTCAATGGTTGCTGGTGCTCATAGGCTTATGTTGTGGACTGATTGATTTCTTATGAATTAACAGTTGATCTTTGTATGTTTGATGATATGCTTTGCTTGATTACTAAGTAAATGAATCTTGAATTTTGTGAAATAAAATATTATCCTCCATTTGTTTGGTTGTTACACGTTCTCCTTTTATCTAGGGCTTTTTGAAAGAAGTGTAACATTTCAAAAATGGAGGTTAGTAATAGGTCATATATGTATCTAGACTGTGTTACGATGACTTTCATGTCACCTAAAATACCCATGTTCGGTTCTTGAGACTCTGACATGGGTGTGGACTTTGGATACTTCATTTTGGACAAGAAAAACACGGTGTGTGTAGTATGGTCTTCTCTGGTTTAAGGATATGCCATTGCTTAATATGTCTACCTATTACTTTTTATCTTTATGCTAATTAGTCAGTAATATGATGCTAATTGTGTTAGAGCATATAACATATTTTGAGGCCTTAACCATCAGCTTAAGCTTTTGGTTGAGTTGGTTCCTTGACATGGTATCAGAAGCTTGGACACGTATTAGTGCCATACTGGAAACGTGTTTCGTTTAGTTGCAAAGATGTTGCTCTTTCTTAGTAATAGTTATAACCAGACTTGATTCAAACATTTTCTTTCTCCAGGAATCCTGTGGAACCCATGTTCTAATACCTGTGTTTGGTGGTCTAGTAGAGCTGTACTCATCAAAGCTTGTAAGAAAAAGTCCCCCAACCCATTAGATTTCAATACTTCAGAGATAATAAGATACAACTAAATGCTGGATTTTACTGATTCTGCATTTTATGATTGGTTGTATGATTTGTTAGCTAGAACGAAATGAAAGCATAATAGATTATGTGGAAGCTCTGTTCAACATCAAGTCGGAACTGGAAACAATGTCCACCTCTACTCTAACATTTGATGGGCAATCCATCAACTCATACGTCGATAAGAGCATTAGTTGCATATCATCCCTAAATCAGCCAAACATTCCAACTTGGCCTCAAACTATGATCCCATTAGCCCTTCACAGCAGTGAGACGAACTTAGATGGATCTTCTACTGGTTCATTTCCTTTAGATGAGCGTCCTTCTCCTGATTCCAACCCTTGTTCTGCGGCTCATCAAAAGCCCGTAAAGCTGCTTACTGCCAATCACGAAAATTCTATCATCCCTATCGACAGAATAGACAATAGACGTAAGCCTGAAAAAGGACAGTGCAAATCAAAGAATCTTATAACAGAAAGGAATAGGAGGCAGAGGATTAACGATGGCATTCTTGCTCTTCGTGCTCTGGTCCCAAAGATCACCAAGGTAATTACAGTTGCTTTACGATCATTTGCTCTTTAATTACATTACCTCAATGCTATCAAGTGGCTCCCGTTAAGTGGGTTTTGTGGGGTCGGTTGTACGCAACCTAATCCATTATAATTCGAAACCAAAGAACTATACATGTCTGACTGATGAATGATAAATGATGTGTGCGGCTGATAACTGATAAGTTTTCTTGTTACCTCAGATGCACAAAGCCGCAACACTAGCAGATGCAATTGATTATATAGTAGAGCTAAATAATGAGATCAAGGAACTAAAGGGTGAGCTGAAAAGTTCGAGTGTTGAAGACTCTTACAGGAAGAACACTTTGACACTGAAAGTTTCCGATTTGGATAAAAAGATCAGGGAGCCTAACCAAGCCAACACCTCTCTCGCAGACGGACCAAAACTAGAGGTATTGTTGTAGAAGACAGGGAAAAATTAATGTTCTTATAACTACGTTTATCATGTATATTTGTATTAACGAGGAAATTGTTTGGTTGTAACAATATGCCATGTTGGTTATTCGTACTGATTAGGTTCTTGTACAAGCGAACAAGCTCAATACCGGCAATTTCTTGCTGAAAATTGTATGCCAACAAAGACCCGGTGTGTTCACCAAATTGCTTCAGGCTCTAGATTATCTGGATTTACCTATAGAAGATGTCAATCTCACGACGTGCCATGGAAAACTATCAGCCCTTTTTGTAGTTCAGGTAACAACAAAATCTAAAACTAATACATCATACATGAAACTTGTTGATGAAGAACTATTTTGTGTGTCGCAATCGTTAGGATTTTCATGTATCTATAATCTATACATCCATTATTGATTTGCCGTTCTCTAATGACCATAGTCTTGTTGCTCGATGTTTTATAGTCGAAAAAGGAAGAGATTGGAGAGGAGGACTTAAAGGAGTCACTGGTAAGACTTGCTGCTTAAACTATAGGCTTCCATGAGAATATCATCAGAATACATCCACCCAAAGTTTGCTCCTATTTGATGTTCCAACTTTGGTCCTTTGGGCTTGTTAGTACTTAGTATAGTGTATACATACACAGTAGAAGTATATACCTTGTATGTTGTATCCCTGGAGGATGATTTTAATTAATCAATTGTTTTTTGCCATTCCTATTTCATCATCGGTCAGTTGAAAACAATATTTGATTTTCAAAAATGTTCGGTTGCGTTCAGGCCCTTTCAAACCTCGTTTAGTTTAGATGGAAGTCATCCTCCTCGACCTTTGATTTTGGTAATGATCCAATATATAAGTTACAACTCCTACTGTTGTGAAAACCATTATTGTCCACAATACATGTGCGTTGTTCCACATTGAAAAAAGAGAATCACGTATTATTTAGTTTATAAATTTAAGAAGTAGGTTTTACTACTATCAATTGGTTTTATTAGCGAATCTTTTTTAAGCTTATAAGTGAGTATCTTTTCTTCTTTGTGTTTGGATTACTCAAGCTTGGAAAAACTATCTTAATCTATTCACAAATCACAAGCAAACCTATTTGTTTTATGGCCCATAGGACCAAGTGCTTCAATTTACCTTGATTATTAGTACTTGTTAGTTGTTACACTATACTCCATATACATTTATGTGAATGGAGCTATCAACTAGCAAGATATATAGATCCAATGTAGCAATTTTAATGAAATAGATATTTTCTATCTCTATCTTCTCAACTCTCACTATACTTATCATCTGATAAAGTTTATTACAATATTGTTTTAATCTGCTATGTTGACTCCACAATCCCTTTTTATTTCTCATGATATAAATTTATTTTTTTGCAAACTTTATGAAACAAAAGTAGTATGTATAATGAATAACAACTTGACTATCAAAGGCTCACCCACCTCAAACTTAGAGTCTACCTTACAGTCACATATTAACGCAAGACCACACCTAACAGTCTCAGTAGTTATATTAGTGATAAACATAACCTTTTTTAAGAGTTAAAACTTTTTAGTCCTCTAAAATCTTTCTCACAAATTTTGCCCCTATTACTATGTTTGGATATAAAAGTTGGTAATTGAAATGAATGAATCATAGGAGTACATAATAAATGTTGCACATGTTGGTGTTAGGAAGAATGTAGGAATGTGGGAAATGAATAGTGAACTTTACACCATTGCACCAAATAGCTGTTATTGGTCAATTGTTGCCGGCCCTTTGAACAGTCAACTTTTACGTCTTAGTCAATGTTGACTAATATTTCCCATGACCGTCCTAACTCCTAACATACTAACATAGTAAGGATGGTTCTAAAACTAATTATAGGACATTGGGTTCTCGTTATTGATAAATAATGATAATAATTTTAATGATTGTATTGAACGAGTATGACCATTAAACATGTTAAAACTTAAAAAAAATTCAATTAAATTATACCAAATTTTTATTACCATTTTCATCATTTAATAGTTGATATCGACAGTCAAATGAGTTGTTGTTTAAGTATTCAATTGGCCATTTTACAATTATGTTTAGTTGATTTTAGGTAACTTACTTACAATAAACTCTCAATTTTATATTCTTTGTTACACTTGATTAAAAAAAACTTTTATAATTTTAATTTAAGTATAACAGATAAAATCAAGCTAGAAATATTATACACTCATGTCTCCGTGATATAATTAAATTTTTGGTTAATTATAATGGTATGACAAGGGGCGGAGGAAAAATTTTGAAGGCTCTATTTGTTTTTGCAATTTTTTTAAAAATGGGGCCCTTTATTATATCAAAATTCAAAAGATTTAAAATTTTCCACTTCAAGAAAAATAATCAAGACAAAATATATTGTAACATTATAATACTTTAAATATAAAAAAGGTTTACAAACAAATCACTTAAAAAGTATTGCACAAAACCGAGACTGAATAGCACCATTTATATTTGAGGGCCCCTTATTTCGAGGGGCCCTAGGCGGTCGGCTAGCTCGGATGCCCAAAGAACCGCCCATATTGACAAATTATACATCCTATCACATTGTCCGATCATAGATAATGCACATTCGAAATGACTTTATGCTAACTTAATTCAATTACTCATCAAATGAACTGATTGACCTATTTTTTATTTTATCGAATTAAGTACACTTTTATAGTGAATTTTATTATTTTAAAATTAAAAAATTACATCTTGAAGACAAACAACTGTTTTTTAAATTAGTTAAATGCATATGATAAATAAGTGTAAATTTAATATATGTATGACAAAAAATTTTAGAGTATGAAACACCATGAGAAAAAAATAAAAGGTGATTATCGACAAGCTTGCCAATTTAAGCAAATTTTTTTTATCTTGTTTTGTTGTTCCACATTAAAATACATTTTACTCTAATATAGAAAAATTAACGACAAATAGAGGATAAAATAAAAAATGTAAAATATTATTAGATTTTGTGTATTTTTTTTCATTTACTCCTATTTAAAATATTTATTACGTTTATTAAGAGATATTTATCTAGAAACACTAAAGTAAAAATTACTTTGGAAACTGTATATATTAAAAATAGCTAATCTTTTGAGAGATTGTCTCTTTGAAAGACGTAGCTCAAATCCAGCCCATTAAAGATTAATTACCACTTACATTATCCTTAATGCTTACTTACCGTATCCTTAACGCCTACTTACATTATCCTTATTGTTTACTTACCGTATCTTTAACGCCTACTTACATTATCTTTAATTAATGCTTACTCATCGTATCCTTATCGCCTACCTACATTATCCTTAATGCTTACTTACCGTATCCAATGCCTACTTACATTATCATTAATGGTTACTTACCAACTACCGTATCCTTAATGCTTACTATGAATATCTTAAATGTCTACTTACATCGTTTTTAATGCCTAGTTACAACCTTTTAAAAAATAAATAATAGACTGATCTAATTAGACATCTTTCACAAGAATTTGTGTATTCAAAATATATACAAGAGTAATTAAACATGATACCATGCAATTAATGAGTTAATGTACTAAAATAAAGGTAATTAACGTGAGAAATCATATTGATCAAAGAATCATTGCACCATAATAAAATTGGAAAAAAGTGGACATTCCAAAATCTGAATGCACCTTCCAAGAAAATTTGATTCTTACGAGAAAAGAATCAAACTTTTACCATTACCAAAAGCAAAGCCTGCAGTAGGCTGAATACATCTCACTAATAAAGCAAATTAAATGCCATTACTTATAATATTTAATTATTCATTAATTATATTATATGTTGTACTATTAAGTTTGAACTTTTATCCATTTAAAAAACTTATATTTATGAAATGAAAAAAAAAAAGAAATTCGTGGGATATTAAAATTTTAAGGACAAAATTTAAAAAGAAAAGTTAAAAGAGAGTAGTAATTATCCAAGGAAAAAGTACTACCTCATATTCGGTCTAAATATCTCATTTTGTTTTTTAACACTATTTACTCATCACCCTTAATTTGTATTGTACTCTTAATATAGTAAGTTAAAATATAGTCATGTGAGATCTTGTCGTCTCAATACAAGGATTATTATTATCAATTTTTTTATAAATTTTAATTAAAAATAATTTAAAATATTAAAGGTTAAAATGTTGTCTCGGCAAGTGTGAAAAAACTAAATGAGACATTTAGACTGAATAGAAAAGAGTATTTATATTCTCCGTTTAAACTATAAATAATAAACTAATTATTTAACATAAAAAAATTAATTACTTAAATCAAAATGTAATTATCCTATTTGAAACCGAATAATATTATAAGTGGTAAAATCCTTTACTCTTTAATTATTAATTATTCCCTCTACCATGTTATGATTATTGCTCCACTTATTTTCATTATTTTCGAATAGAATTTATGAATTTTAGTATCAAACTTTGACTATAATTTTCCGTCGATCTATATGAAAAACATATTCAAATGAAATCTGCAAACAAGTAAATGAGAAGAACAAATGAAAACAAAGATTACAATTCATTCAAAAATCTTATACAGAAGGTTAATTGCTTACAACTGCTAATAATTGACCATTAAATTCAGATGAAATTTCTACGCAATTAATAAAAAAAATCTATGAGAATTCAATCCTTCTAGATTATGAAACAACTTTGTTTACCTACTTAGTAAATTATATCCGCCTAAGGTACTACTCTCTTCGTTTCAGTTTGTTTGTCCATTTTAAATTTTTTTTATTTTAAAAGAGAAATTTAAATTTGATTTACAAACAATTCAATTTACAATTTTATATAATGCGTATTAAAAGATATCGAGACTCAAAATTTACTTTAAAATACGTTTAAAAAATAAAATGGACAAAAAAAAATTTTAAACAAACAAAAAAACATATTCAATTATTTAGCAATTAATTATTAATAGTCGTTATATTATAAACTATCCGGTAAGTAAATGTACATAATTGGTTTTCTTGGTTGAAATTTCTCATTTTCACACCCACTTGGTTCCAGTTTCAGGATCCCACGTGTAGGCCCAACGACGTGGACTGTTGTTATCCTTTTACTTTTTTTTATATATTTTCCCACAATATAATTCTCGTCGATAACTTACCACCTCTATCTCTCTCTAAAATCCATTTATCTCACTCTCTCTCTTAAATCATGGAAGAAAATCAAAATCAAAATCAAAATCACAATGAAAACGGTGAGTTATTAGAAATCGCCGATAAGTTGGATAAAACTCTAGATTTGACCGTAGAGTCATCCTCATCCGAAGATGAAGATGAAGATGAAGATGAAGAGAATGGAAATGAAGATGAAGAAGAAGATGATGATGAAAATGAAGAATTTGAGTTTTGTTTCGTAGGAGATTTAAGTTCTCCTGTATCAGCGGAAGAAGTGTTTAAAGACGGTCAGATCCGAGCTGTTGCACCGTATTCCGCCGAAAATGCCGAGGAAGGAGAATCATCTCGCGGACCTCCAGTGAAAAAATTATTCGTGGTTTCATCGCCGGAAAACGATGACGTGGCAGAAGGACCGTACTGTACGTGGAAGTCACCTGTACCTGAAATGAGTCGGAAAAGTAATTCTACGGGGTTTTCGAAGCTATGGAGGGTTAAAGAGTTGTTAGCGAGGAGTAACAGTGACGGAAAAGATTCCTTTGTGTTTTTGACGAGAAAAAACGACGAAACATCATCTACAAAGAAGAAGAAGCAGAAGAAGAAAGAGGTGAAAATGGAGAAGAAAAGTGAAACGACGGCGTTTGGAGGAGAGAGTAAACAGAAGAAAAAGAAAAAATCAGCATATGAATTGTTGTATGGAGGAAAGAAAGACAAAAAGAAAGTAGGTGGGAAATCATATTTGCCCTATAGGCAAGATTTGGTGGGGTTTTTTACGAACGGTAGTAGTGGTTTGAGTAGAAATGTTCATCCTTATTAATTTTATTATTTTTTTCAATTATGAATATTTTGTTGTAAAGACGAAAAAACAAAAATGTGAGTTGTATAATTATGAATAATGAAATGACTTGCATTTTTGTAATTGTTGATATTAAATTGAATACTTTAGATAGTTTTCTAGATGGTCCGTCAAGGGAATGAGATTTGTCTTAATGTTGACAATTTAATTTGATATTTCTAATTGTATTTTGGGGCGGCTGTCTGTATACGGATGAATAGGATGATTAATGCGTTAATACTTACTAATACCATAGTATTCGGTCCAAAAGTATTAAATAGTATGTTTAAATTATGTGAAAAGACTTGTAAATATATATAATTGAGAATATGAGCCAGAAAAAATGTCAAAAAGTGGACATAGCAAATTGAAATTAATGTAACGGAGAATATTTTAGGAATATTCATGGAAGTTTGGTGGTGGTGGAGTGCTAATTAAGGTAATTATCGTCTGTGTAGAAATTTTGATGAAATTTCTCCGTGAATTTGCTATGTTCATAGATTAGCAGTCTCAATTCTCAAAAAGGTAAAAGAAGAGTACTTTATTTTTATTTCAATTTAATGAGTTTTTTTTATATTTTATATTAGCTACGAGATTAGACAATTTAAACAAAATTTCATTTAACTATTTTCTTTTACATATTAAGTGTAATATATAAAATAAACTTAAATAATAAATAGTACTAATAATTATAATATAACAAGTATTTCAGAACTGAAAAGTATATGGTAAGAGTATACTGTAAATAAAAGTGCAAGTATATAGAAGAATTTTTTAATTTTTAGTAAATTGTTTGAACTTCGAATCAAAAGATAAAAACCAAAATTACGTGAAATAAATAAAAAAAACTTGCTTCCTTCGTTTCATAATATTTGCTACATTTCACTTTTTTACGCATCCAATGCATAATTTCGATCATTAATATCTTAAATTACAATTAGCTAAAAATTGTAAAAATTAAATATTATGAAAGTATATAATTAGACGATTCAAACAAGATCCTACTTGACTATCTTCTTACACATTAGTCGTTATATATCAAATAAGCTCGAACAGTGAATAGTACTCATAAGTCAAATAAAGCGAGAATTTCATAACAGAAGAAGTATAGAACTGCAATAAAAAAATACAGCAAGTTTATTGATAATATAGATCTTTCGTCCCTGCCAAATTATATCCTTGCCTTTTGCTCTCTATACCCAATTATTCATGCGATGTAACCAGAACTTATTAATGTATATCTCAAGTTAATTTATTTCAAATAATTAATAGCTAGCTAATTTAAAAAATTGAGTTTATATTCTGATTTGATCGGTTGATTATATAAGCTGATTTAATCACTTGATTTTATAAGCTGATTTGACCAATTAATATTGAACAAGCTATTAAAGCAACTTGTTTTAAATTAGATTATTCATAATGATAAGCAATTAATATTGAACAAGCTATTAAAGCAACTTGTTTTACATTAACCAATTAATTTACCAAATACTAAAATTAAGTACTCTAACAACTCAAGTACTCAACAATTTATTTACGTCAAAAATAAGTTAAAGCTATCTAAATTTTACTCCCTCCTATTCTTTTTAGTTGGGACATTAGAGTTGGGCACGGATAGTAAGAGTAGGAGGGGATCCACCAAAAAGGTAGTAGTTGGAATATTTTAAGTGATTAAATTAATTGTTAAGGTAGTAATTGTGGTATTTTAAGAAATGTAAGTGAGGGGCATTTTGATCATTATCTATATGAACAAAGGGTATTTAGATAAAAAAAAAATCGGTGCCGAAAAGATAAAACAAATAAGATGAATTTATCCAATAATAAAATGTCCAACTAAAAAAATACTTCGAGAGATACGAACAAGTTGAAAAAATAAGTTAAAATTATACTCCCTCCGAATCATTTTAGATGTCCCATTTGGGTTTTCACGGTTATTAAGGGTGGTGTGGGGTCCATTAAAAAGGTGGTAGTTGGATATTTTAATTGATTAAATTAATTGTAAAGGTGGTAGTTGGGTATTGGAAATTGGAAAAGTAGGGGTATTTGGGTAAAAAAAGATAGACAAAAAAGAAAATAGGACAATTGATAAAATTTACCAAATAAAAAAATGGGATAACTAAAATGCTTCGGAGAGAGTACAGAGGGAGAAAAAAAAGTAAAAAGTAGTAGTACTACAATTCTTCAAAAAAAAAAAGTAGTAGTACTACAAATCTATAATAGTCTATAGTCTACAGTGTGTAGTGTGTACGCATACGCGTTTGTGCCTCTCGCATCTCCATGCAACCCAATTTCCCTACAATTATAGGGAAGAGGGCTGAGTACCAACTTTGAGTACATTTTAAGCCATAACTTATGGAAATGTTTGTTACAAAATAATGCTGATTATAAGCAATTTATTGAAGCAGGGTCGTTTTGGGAAAAAATAAAATGAATAAGAAAAAAATTAAAAAATTAAAAAATAGAAATTTATTGAAAATTTTCCCCACAATAAGCAGTTTTGCTCATGAGCTGAGGTTTGATACCTGTTCGATGTTAATAAGTTGCGAACAAAGGCAAATAGTTCAAAAAAGACAAAGAGGGTGTTCGCTGTTACTAACAGCGAACAACCACTTGAGTTAAAAAATAGTGTTGATGTTTGTTCGCTATGTTAATAACAACGAACTGACTCTTTGACTATTTTTGACTTTAAGTCCTTATTCGCGGTTAGTAACAGCGAACATATCCAAATTTAAGGTCAGGAGCAAAACTGCTTATCTTAGGAAAAAGTTTCAAAATGTTTCTATTTTTTGAATTTTTTTGAATTTTTTTGCTTATTCATTTCAATTTTTCTCATTTTGGGTGGTAGGTTAGAGTGTCACTGTTTAGGGCCCAACATACATAGAGTGCCTAATTTCTGGCGCGACTATATTTCATAAGTATGAACTATTGACAAATTTACATGATATTTTGTTTATCATAATACTCCAATCAATTAATTTATACTTGTTAAAGAGTAGAAACTATCTTTTATAGGAAGAGTTCATGTTTATTATTTTATCTAGGGCTTATAAAATGTCAGGAACGACAAGTGAATTGAAAGTCAAAAGCTAATGAAAAATATTCTTAATAGTTTTTTAATATAGCTAAAAACTAAAAATATATGGACTTAGTCATTTTAGCAAAAACATTTGTTCTTTGTTTAAGCAATCAAAAAATTAAAAATAAAAAGCCTGAAAAAGCAAAAACCATTAAGCAACAAAAAGTCAGTATGGAGAACACATGCATTGTACAAAAGTGACAACTCTATATTAATTTTTTAAACTTCTTCTAAATTCTAAATAAAATATAACTAATTATGTTGAAATAATAGAATGGTTTTATATTCAAAAAAAAATATAGAATGGTTTTATTCTATCTCTTCTTCTCTAGTGGATAATCTAACCAAGTAGGAGTAAATTAAATTTGCTTCAAATAATTCAAGGTGAAAAAGCATACGAATGTTTCGCTTTATATTAGTTAATTGTAGTGGTTGATAATTTTATTAACTGATTTAGTCATTTGATTTTGAAACCTTTAACCGTTGCTATAAACAGCTTGTTCAAAAACAACTGATTTATAATAATAACTTAGTTCAACCAGCTAATCAAATGCCAACATGATTCGAGTATTCAATCCTCTATTTGTGCTAAAAATAAATTGCCAAACTTATTAGTAGTAGTAGGTGCTAAGTATGTACTTCCTCCGTTCCATAACACTTGCTACAGAAAGGACATTTTTCCACACAATATGTATCACTCAGTAACGAGATTTAAGAAGAGAGGAATGGTCCCATAGAGAGAGGAGGTGAAGGGAATGGTACCAAAAAATACAGAGAAGCAGACTGACAGTTCACAAGCAGGTAGCAGTGCATATGCTATGCAACTACTGTACACTTGCAGTAGTGCTACTGCTACTGCTACTCCATTCTTCACCATATAATTTACTTTCCCATTATCTCCATATCTAACATTTTGCTCACTTAACCATTTTTTCCTCTTCTTGTTGCTTTCCAATATTTCACTTTGGATAACAATTTTATCAATCACTCTTGTACTTAGACCCTCTCACCGTGAGATGAATTTATATAAAATGTTTATTATGCTAAAAGTTTTTATTATTACGTTATTTAACCAAGTATAAAACACATCTCTAGTAAAACTGTTTCACGTAAGAAATTGTGTATTTTAACTTTTCTAATTCTAATCAATACATTTTCTTCAAAAAGTGAATATACCTTTTTATGATGGGTGAAAAATAAACCCTTGTCAAAAGGTGTCAAAAGGGTGAAAGAGAAATCCCTCGTCCATTAGGTTAACCTATTATCCTCTACCTTGTACAATTATGTCTTTTTGATTATGTTATATGACCCTCACATTCGTTTGCAAACTCAAACACAAAGAGAAAACATTTGTTTTTTAGCTCGTTTAGCCAGATTTGTTATATTTTACATTTCAAAAATAACCACACTTTTACTATTTTCACCCAAGTATTTTATTTTAATATTCAAATGTTCGGTTACAAGGTAATATGGGAGGGAGTCAATGAAAATCGAACTCATCTCACATGGAAAATATAGTACTTGCCATCGCTAAAACAAGACATAACCCTCCATTTAAATTCATGTTTATACACTACAAGACCACATCAATCAACAATCAAGAAATAAAAAGAGAGACGTAGGCAAAGCAAGAGGGAAAGAAAATATGGCAAAAACTACAAGACCTCAATATCCTACTTTTAATATTTTCTCTGTTCCATTATACTTGCTACATTTAATTTGTTTGCGCAATCCAATGCGTTATTTTGATCATTTATATATTGAATTATACACGTCTAAAAATTATAAAAAAGTAATATTATGAAAGTGTGATTAGACGATTCAAACAAGATCCCACTTGGCTATATTTTTTCTTACACATTAACCGCAATATACAAAATAAGCTTGAACGATGAATAGTGTCGATAACGAAAATGTAGCGAGTATTTCAAAACGGAGGAAGTACTTTTAAAAAAGCACTATTTAAAGAGACTTTCAAGATCAAATATGCGCAACCTTATACTTATTAATGACAGAGTTTCAGTACAACTTCAGATAAATTAGAAGTGCAATTTTTATGTGAAAAAAACACGAGTGCATATATTGGATTTCCAAATAATTTTCCAAAGAATGCAGAAGACTTGGATTTAATAAGAAAGAGAATTCACTAGGGGCATTTTATCTATTTATTATACAAGGGTTAAATACTTAAATCAAATGAACAAAAAAACACATTTTTCCCTATTTAACAATGGACATCTACAAGCTTTCTTGCATAGTTCTATATGTATATTGACAAAGTAAAATAAGGCTAAATAGGTTTCAACGTAGATCGAATATTTCAAACCTGAGATTTGGGTTGATATAAACATGCGAGCATTGTTCATATAACGGCCTCCCATCGTTGGGATCTCGGTGAGGGTGAAACCCCTTCTCTTCACATTCCTTAAGAACGTTCATTCCACTTGGATCTGTCAGTCGGAATATTCCATAGTTCCTGAAGGCCATAAATTACCATAGTTATACAGACTTACTGCCCACATAGTATTAACTATTTTCTGCACCTAGTACAAGTGGGGCTAAAAGAAAAGTGATGTGTCATCCTTGCACAGACTCAATAATTGCCTCTTTTGTCTCTAAAACTCAGACAACGACCAAGAAATGGTCAGACGACGACAGTGCCTTACGATAACAATCAAATATTACCCTAATGTTGTTAAGTGGCTCCAACCTAAGTTCTCGCGGTCCTGCCTAGGTGGGGTTTAGGGTTATACGCAATCTTGCCTTCATGATAACAAAGATTTTATCAATTTCCACATAAAACGAATTTTACTACGATAATTTTGGTCAGGATGTGAATGAAGAAGAAAACAAACGAAAAAGGTTGAATATATTGTTTAATCATTCCGAGTAGAATGAAATGTCATACTCGTGCAAGCTATGACTGTCGTACTACGATATTACTCGAGTTTCTCATTTAGGAATGTGAAAGGATAATCAAGATCTGTTTTCATACGATCCAAAGACTACCCGAGTAAACTAATGACTACACATTAGTTTCCAAATGCTACAAGAACAAAAACACAAATGGCATTTAATATGAAACATCAAGGTAATGCATGCTATGAACTTGAAATGACAAGTAAAGACTGCAGAGTGCAGACCTTGTCTTATCAGTGGGAGCCACGACAATGGCGATAGCTTCGGGTACCATTACCTGCAAAGAAAATAGGATAGCTCATGAAAAAGTATGGTATATCAGCATTAACATTGCCCGAGTACATCCAAATAGCAACAATTATACCCATTCACCACAGATTAGAAGCATAAATAACAGTATAAGTCATTTTTGGTTAGCTCGTATCTTAAATTCCAAACAACTCCCTTCGTAACACAATTATCAGTAAGTTCTCGTGTAAAACAGAAATCAAACTCGATCGTTGTCGTAATTTCATTGATCAGTTACGCATTATAACTTTGAACCATTACAGCAGTACTTGCATTACATTTTGGAAGTTTGAGGAACACATGTATATTTAAGTAAAAGAACATAGATATAACAGAAAGTAGTTTTAAAATTTCTAAGGGAGGTACCTCAGCTGGTTACCTGATACGAAAAATGTGTATGCAGATCTATTGACGACATGAAACAACTTTGCGAAGGATGTGTCTGGGAAATAGAAAAGAGCAATTTGGTGAGAATTTGCTTTCCCTTCCAGTTAATTAGACTGCATATATAACGTCAAAAAAGGGCCTAAACTAGATATTACTCTCTCCGTTTTAATTTGTTTGTTAATTGTTGCATTTTCTTTATGTCTCAAGAAAAATATAAAATTAAAATCCTTTACATCGAGACGAATCTAACAAGATCCCACATGTATTTATTTTATCGTTTATACTTTATATATCCATGAAAAATCATGTTTAAATTTCTTTCTCCTTGGAAATGGAGGAAGTATAAAATATTTGTAGACATATATAAAGAGTTACATATGATCGTTTTTTTACCATAATTAAAAAAAATGATAGACATTTCTTGAAAATTAAATAATTAGAAATCAGAATTGACCGACGATATCAGAAAGAATAAGCATACATGAATCCATCCAACAGGTAGTAGAGAGCGGTCATTCTGTATATTAAAAATCTCCTCTTCTTTAAGAGCCTGACACTAATAATCATAATGATTAATGCAAGCTAACAAATGATCATACTGAAGACACAAAGAAGGATGGCATAATCAGAGAGACTCACTGAACTGGAAGTCGATTCCTGCTTTGGTATTATTAATGTTGTCGCATAGAATGTCTCCTCTTTCTGATGAAGAGTAAAAAGAACTTGCATAAGTCAAAGGAAAAACTGCTAATCTGAAACGGGTTACAGCCTAGTTCTATAGCCAACATACAAGTATATACTTCATTAGTCAACAATTTATGTCAAATAAGCTTATGCACTTTATCTACATTAGATCCTCTGTGGGTATGAGCTTGCGTCTTTCTTCTCTCCCCAGACCCTGATCATAGTTTTTTATGAGAAGGATACACTGGATATGATGATTCATGACGACGACTTTATCTACATTAGAAAAAAAACCATTTTCAACCATTTTAAATTCAGGCCAGAGAATTATACATCCAGCATCTATGGAAAACGAGTCACGAGTCTTACTGACACCCATGGGCAAGTATTATCTTGATTTAGCAGAAAAAATGGGACAATGGTTCATGATTGAATGGCCTTTTATAGCACTAGTCACTTTCAGTAGCCTGTGTTTGTGTGATTATTGACTGTATTGAATCACACAGATCAGGACATCAAAATCATATACTTTATAAAAAATTAAAAATACAAAATCATATGAATATTTCATAATGTTTTCAAGCTACAAAGGAACTTAAAGTATAATGAAGGAGAATCATACTTTAAACAGAAATTTTAATAAATACAACCATACAATCTATCCACGACTCATTAATTTTCATGTTGGGTATGGCATGGAGGTTGTAAAATTTGGCGACTGAATTGAGCGAAATAATTTAGTACAAGAAATGTGTAGAGAGAGCAAGAGATAAAGCAAAAAATTCATATCGGATTTTCCAAAAGCGGAAGCATGCAGACTATGACTGACAGCACGACTATATGCACTAGCACAGAAACATTGTGTAAATAAAGTCAATGCATAGCAATGAAACATAGAGCTGCTGGAAGTAAACAAATTAACTACGACTAGACAGCACATAAGAAAAGGGAAGGCTCTCACGAGAGAAGCACCAAGAACCCCACATGTCTCAAGATCCTTGTCGGTGTTGTTGCGCGCAAGTTGAAGAAAATCCTCCATCAATTGAGCGGACTGATGAGAAAAAAGTAGCATAACATTACAAATGCAACCTTAGCTGTTGACATCAAGTAGGTAACGAGTAACAGAAAGTGTGGCTGCAAGCATCCATATATCACAGTAATTTGCATAAAATAGTTTTGTTTACAACATAAAACCAGTGAACATACATTTGCTCACTTACAATATGAATATTTTTAAGAACGTGCGCTGCAGTGTCAGAATAAGCATATCGTGTATCCCCAGTTGTTACTTGTGAAACTTCAGCAGCATTTGGAGCAACCTCTGTGCAGGAGATTGCAGCAGAAGGATAATGAGTGACCATATTCATAAAACCTGCAAAATGTCTTATAACAAGTGAATGATTTTTTTCTTCAATAACAAAATATACCCTTCGGATATTAAAAGAAAATTTTCTCACAATATATAGTCCAACATCAACCAATTCATCTAAGGCACACAGTTTCCATGGAGAATACGCTTCTATATTCAATGCTTTCTAACATAAACTACTCAAATGAAGGAGAAAATCAATGCGAAATCTCCTTTATGTTTTTTGATATATTTTTCGAAAAGCAACTATTACGCCATTCGTAAGGTAAACAGTGATCATCTGCTAGAACTATTGATAATAATTTTTTTTTCAGGTATAACTGTTATCAGAGTGCACAAAACTGTTACCACTTTTTTTTTGAGAACCAAAACTGTTACCACTTGATCATGCATTGAGATCCTTCAGGATATATTCAAAGGAAGTTAATGAAATGAAACAAGCCAAATGTAAATCCAATAAAAATTAAAGAAAACAGCATATTTAGAGCTAAACACAAAAACAATCATTTTGTTTGACAGGAAACTACCCTTAGTATAAGGAGTGTGACTTCAGTATTAATTCATTTTGGTCATGGCAACATACACGAAAATGTTTGTTACAAAAACCAGCGTGCATATCATGACATTTGAATCAAGGATATGATAAAAACCAGTGTGTGTTATATGCTTGGGTAAGGTTGCGTATATCTAACCACCCTCCCCGGCGACAAGCTAAGACAGTTCTCATAAGCTTAAATCTTATTGTCAAAGTCCTATTTTAACTCAATCAAATGACCTTAGGTTTGACCTCTTTTGAGCTGAATTGTTCGGAGGAAAACATATAGGTTGATAACTGTCTAGTAACTTGCGTAACTGATGCATATCTATTTTCCTATATGGTTAATAAAATCCTGAGGCACAAGAATTTAATCAAAATATAATAACCAATTTTCCTATTTTCCTATATCTATTTTCTTAAATAATTTATTATCTGTTAATAACTTCACGAAACATGTGCATATCATTGATCGGTATGCAGAACTATTAGCATTCGATATTCATACAAAGAACTCAAATCGTGGAGTACAAGATGTTCTTAATCCATGCCCTTTGTTTCAAACTAAGCTTTGCAAAGGCATGGATGACCTTATAACCTCCCTCCTTACAAAAGGAGAATTACATAAACTGAACAAGGAAGCTAGATTGATATATAGAAAGCAACTGCTCAAAAGATCAATTTTCACACTTTCTAAATCTTTTAATCCAAAAGAGGTGTTGGAGTTTGGTGTGACTTGAGTGCACCATAATGCGTAATTGGGATGATAGACGATGGCGGTTTGTGTATGGATGTAAGTGTGTGTATGGTGTAACTTGTATGTGCTTGAATAAGCATTAGGAAGCTCCAAGTACAGTGCCTTGCAGCAGGCTCACGCAGATCAGAATGTTTCTGACCAATTTGCTCGACCAGAATGTGCCCACGACTGGATCGAGCGAGACACAGCTCAAGTCTCTGTTTCAATTGCGGGTTATTTTGTAATAGGCTTTTGCCCTAGCACTTGTATATGACTTCTAATATAAATAGAAGTCCCTACACTCATACATAGTATCATTATAAACCTAAGCCAAACAAAAACCCTACTCTTTCTCTTCTCTCTTCTTCTAAGTGTAATACTCTCCATTGTATGAGTTCTTGAGAATTCCATTGAAATTCTCTATAAAACAATCAAGCTACTCACCACCGAGAACGTAGCGTACATTGGGTGAACCTCATAAATCTTTGTATCTTTGTTTATTGCATTATTTTTTATTGTTTTTCATCCTAGTTCATACAAGTGAGTTGTTTCAACACACAAAACACCCCTACCATTGTTCTTGGGTGACGTAGGGATAAAGCTTGAATCTTTATGCCCTAGAGTGCTTCTTCTTTCAAGAGGATTATGCAATTAGCTTCGGTTATGTTACAATGTGTGCAAGAAATAATGTGCAAGTAGAAAAAATGAAATATGCCACTTTCAAGCAGAGTCTGGTACACTAAGGCACCTAACATATCCCAGAAACTATCACCAGCTAAATGACCATTCTAAACCAACAATTCCCTACATACTAAAATACATTGTTGTGGGAGAACGAAGAGAACCATTTAACCCAAACAAGAAACTATTCTCATTTCTCATACAATGATAAATGTTAGCTTATCAACATACATAAGTAACAACTACTAGCCTGGAAACATCTACCTAGTGGGATGATGACTCACCATTGGTAATACAATTTAAAGAAGTATAACTGTTGTTTAGTAGGATTTCTTCATCAAATTATCTAGTGATTTAGTGTTGAATGTTGAGTCATTTGGATTTATGATCCTTTTCATTCTTTTCCCTTCATTACTTGTGCTAAGATTATGATATCTAATTTAGTTTCTTTTTTCCCGGTCAACCATTCATATAGGAACTACACCGGCTCATCTATTGAGCACATGGTTGAAGATTTTCTCGACACAAGCATGAGAAGGAATTTGGTATGACACAAACTACGATCACACTTAGGTTTTTTAAAAGTCTGACTACATTTACAATAAGTAACAAAATGTAACAACGATACAACTAAATGAAACATGGGTCACCTTGAAAACATTTAATTGCAAATAGTATATGAGCAGGATAAGGTATGATGATGATGACGAAGACGAAGACGAAAATGTGTCCAACATATAATACCCACATAAACAACACAAAACATGTCAATTTTTCTGAAGTTTCTGTTGCCATGATTAAACGTTCAACCCTATATTGTGAAAATTCAATTAACAATTACCAGCTAATTAAGTACAAAAACAATCATTTAATAATATCCATCAAGCCTGCTTTATTAACTGATCAAACCCACTAATAAGCTAATGATCACATGGCCAACAAAACCAAATTAAATGGGCATACTCATTTGGGCCCCCTCATTTGAAATGGGCACCTCCTCATTGACCCAAAGGAAAAAGTAAGAAACAACATTCCATTACAATTGTCTTTAAACGACTTCCATCAAGATTCAAGACATTATTCAAGAAGGGCAGACATATTCAACCTTATCCTTCTCACAAAGAACAAGAGAACGAAAACAACAAGGAAAAAAATATACCCAGATAAAGAAGGTAAGTGCTGAGTGCCTATTGCTCACATCAAGAAATGAAATATCAAAACTAAATATATACAACCCAGAAAGCAAAACTTGAAATTGAACAAATTAATGAAACTACTCCTACAATTTTGAAAAACAACATGATCAAAACAATCCTAGAACAGGGTATTTATCAATCATCTAATAGCAAAATTAGGTCATTACAAAATTGATAAAAATTAAAGCTTGATGAATAAGAACAAAAGGGGATAAAGAAAAAGAAATTCGGGTTAGAAAAATTACTTACTTTAATCTTGGAACTTGGAAGTAATTAAAATGATGCAGAGCTTTCCTGATATCTGCCTGATTCGTGCATGTTACACCAAAAGAAAACCAGAAAGTAAAAAAGAAAAAAAAAAAAGGTGAATTTTTGTAAAAATAATGAAGAAATAATTATCAGTTAATTTGGGTGTTTAAAATCTGTAAAATTTGGAAGAGAGAGAAAGGACAAAGGAAAGATGAATGAATGCGTCAGTAATCGGCCTTCCTCCCTTCCCCTGTTTCCAATACATTTTTGGGCAAATGTGGATAATATTGTTGGAAAAGGTATAATATTTTATTTTATTTTATTTACAAGAATATTTTTGATTTTATTTTAGAATAATATTTTAAGGTTTATTAAAAAGTTAAGATAATTTTATTATTTTGTTTTCATAATATTTTCTCGTTTTTGTATTTATATGGGGCTTTGCCTTTATTTGTGAAATGAATGAGAAAAACTAGAAATACTTTGAACTTATTAATTATGTTATCAATTTCTACATTTTGAACTTATTAATTTTGTTATTAATTTCTTCAAATATTTATTTTTATCCAACCAATTGAATTCAATCTAACATGCTTGTATTGGGTGTAAATATTTAAGGGGGGAAATAAAGTCAAACTAATGAAATGAAAGCAAATAGACATGCATTGTAAGTAGTTGAGATAGTTGTGAAGAAGTTAAGATGAGCGTGAAATAAAAATAAAAATAAAAATAGTAAAATGAGCATGAGATAGAGATGCATTTTTATCCGAACAATTGAATTCAATCTAAGTAGAAGTCGGTTCACTTCAAAAAAAAAATAGAAGTCGGTTAATGCAATTAAAATTAGAATAATGAAAAAAAATATTAATAGTCTATAGATATTATCAAAATAAAAAGGACATGATAAAGAGAATTCATAATAATGTCTTTTATTATGGGCAAACGTATGTTTTGCCTTTTTTTTTTTTTAATGAATAATTTGCCAATCAAATCTTATAGCTTTAATTTTTATTTTTTTCGAATTAAGTTATTAAAGTATTAAACTTTACAATTTTTATGTTAAATCATAAAATTCAGACCATTTTGGTGGTCAGAATTATGCGATTTGGCCTGAATGTTGTAGATTTTATTAATACTTTAGTGGTTCTAATTCGCATTAAATAAAATTAGGTTGTAATTTGCAAAATTCCAAACATTTAAATTGTAATTCGCAGATTAAAGTTACCAAACAGGCATGATATGCTTTTTTTTTTACCACTAAGGCATGTAAAAATATCCAATTTGAATTATTCGATCCGAAATATTCGGTATTTGATTTTTAAAATTCGTATAATTCAAATTGGATGTTTGGTTTAAAATCCGATTCAAATCCAGACCTTGATGTTATATTTGGGTTATGATTTATTATCTAATAAGATATTGACACATGTATAATTAGGAGAAATATATGATTCTTACGCATTACTTAAATGAGAGACAATATGTGATGACTTTTTTTTTTTGAATAATACCTGATTCATTACTTATATATATTGACACATGAATCACAATATGTGATGACTTTAGATCACCATTGTATTAAAACTTTTTAAGTTTAAAGCACAAAATATGATATATTATTGAAATGTCATGTGATAAATAAAGAAGTAGAAGAGAAAAATTCAATGTCTAAAATCTTTGACAATTATTATGGATGCACTAATTGAGAGTAAGGAAAGAAAATAATTTTTATGTAATATATAAATTTAATTCTCAACTTCCTCTCAAGGCGAATTATAAATATATGAATTCAAACTAGAATAAAATCACACCTTAATTGAATTTTTTTAATTAATTCTTTGCATCTCTTATAAAAGACCTAAAATGCTCTTATTTGATATTGTCAAACAAGTAAATTTGGGATAAATATTATGTTGAAATACAATTTAAACTAAATAATTGTTGGGACTTGGGAGTTGAGACATTAGAGTATTGGACAATGCAAATGATCATTAAGATCTATGGCATTGACAAATGACAATTAGAGCTTTCGGCATGCACAAATAATCATTTTGCGTAATGCATCATCATGCATGAATCACGCATCATGCATGCAATACGCCAATACCTACATGGCTACATGCATGCTGCTTCAATGAATTCATTTCCTATATACTATATACTATATTATTATTTTTTTGGCAAATAAAAATCTATTTTATTCGCCACAAAAAAACCAATACATCAAGGCAAGGGATAATCACCACAAAATATTATTATTATTATTATTATTATTATTATATGGATTACCTTATACTAATAATAATAATAATAATAATAATAATAATAATAATATATTATTATTATTATTATTATTATAATATAAGATAATCCATATCATAAGGACAAACTTTACACAAAGTTTGTGGAGAGTCGAGCAATAAGCTGAGCACCCACATCCTTTTGAATAGAAAAATCTAGTCTCTGGTAAATATATCCTCTAATTTTAGTGCTACTAGAGTTAATCGAAGAAAACGATGCAATTGTTGATAACATGTCGAACGCGTCCTTGCCTAACCCCCCAAAAGTGAAAAAAGCGAAGGTGATGAATTTATAGCCATTTTCCTCGCATTGAGCTGTGTATTTCTTCTCTTTCTATCCTCAACATTGGTTAAAGAGACACCGAGGACCCATGAGAATACTTCTGTGCCAACAAAAAGCAAATCTCCAATTACATCCACACAAGATTTCTCAAGGATTAAATTATAAATTAAAAAGTCTATGTATGATCTATTAATCTTGGTTTAGACCGATTATCAGTGGCGAACCTAATATTGGTGCAAGGGTAATATAATAAAAATTTTTTTTTTTATATATATATATATATATATATATATATAGATAGGAGGGATCCAATGAAAAGGGTATTGAAAATGAGAAGGGTAAGAAGCTAAGGATTCTACACCCTTGATTTCATTAATAAAAAAAAATTCTATGGTCACGATCGAGCCAAAAACACATAAGTGTAAAAGTAACTATGTTACATATAAAAGTAACTATAACAAAATTTTTAAAATTTTTTTGGTAAAAAGCAATAATTTTTGCCCTTCTGAAATCTGAAGTATGGACTTTCATTTTATCTCTAATTCAGATATTTTTTAAGTTAGTCAAAATTACTTTAATAAAGTAGGACTAAACAGAGTTATGTAAACCGCAAATTAAATCGTAATTTTAATATTTAGTTTAGTCTACAGTCTAATTGGTCTAGTCTGTTTTTTTAAAAAAATTACAATTGACAGTCTGGTTCCAATTTTTTTATTTTTCTGACCAAATTAGATCGTAAACCGTACTATTTACCAAAAATCATATATATTTTTTTAAAACATATATTGCTACCTAAATATTTCAAGATGTAATTATTTTTATATAGTAGTATATACTTGAATAATGTTAATGCAATAAACTAATTACATATGAGTATTATATTTGATGATTGTATATGCGAAATACGTATATAAGCACATACATTCATTTGGGAAAATGTAAAACTAAAAGTCGTAAACCAGACAAGACCAGACTGTTGTAGAACAGCTTAGTCTGGTCCAGTCTAGTGATTTAAGCGGTTCGGTCACGTCTAAAAATTTTCCAGACCAAAATTTTTGATTTTGTCTAATTTTAGTAGTAGACCAGACCAAAATGAACTCTGTGCACCTCTATAATAAGGTATATAATATTGTATAAATATTTTAACAATTAATTCAAAATTTTGATTGACATGAGTGTTGACATAATATCAAAAAATCATACTCCCTCCTATTCTACCCATTAATCTCATTGATTTTTTTTTTCACTATTTATTTATCACTTTTAATTTGTATTTTATTCGTAATCTATAAGTTTAAACATAGTCACGTGTGATCTTGTTTGATTCATCTCAATACAAAGATAATTAATATCTATTTTTTATAATTTGTAATTAAAAATAATTAAAGATACTAAAAGTTAAAATATTATCTCGATAAGTGTGAAAAATCAAATAAGACTAATAGATAAATAGGACGTAGTATTTCATATTTAAATCACACGTCATCCTATTTAGAGCAAATTGTTTAGCAACAAGTAAAAGAACACATGTATTGAATCAACATTTTAGCTTGTTTTTAAAAGGATATTTTGATAAGAAATGCTTGATTCATTTGGAAAACAGCCGGCGAAGAAGTATCTTAAGTCCAGCCCATTAAAAGATTAATGCCTATTTATTATTTTTTAATGTGTATTTATGTTATTTTTGATGCTACTTACGTATTTTTAATGTCTATTTTCAATATATTAAATATCTACTAACATTATTCTTAATGTATACTTATAATTTTTTAAAAATATATAATAAACTGACCCAATAAAAAATAATCTCTTAAAAAGAACGTTTCTCCTAAGAATTTGGGTTTGGAAAATAAAGAAATATGTAGTCCTATTGATTAAATCTATCGTCACTATTATGAGCCCAATTCGTTTAGGCTGAGTAGGGCCTGAAAGCTGTCCGCAAAACTTCATCCGACATTCTTTACTGGGCCCACAAGCCTATTTCGGCACATGGCTTGTTATTGTAGCAATAACGTGTACTCGTCTTCAGAGTTAAGACCTATATATATAGGTCAAGTTCCAGTGACAACCAAATTTATATGAGAACCGTAAGAACTAATATTCTTGATAAAAATGTGTTACTTTTTACAGAAAATATGTTACTTTTAGACAAAAAAATATTACTTTTGTTTTTAGAAAAAGATGGTACTTTTTAACAAAAAAGGGTTACTTTCAGAAAAAACATTTTTAAAAAAACAAACATATTACAATTAAAGTAACATGTTTTTTGCGAAAAGTAATAACTTTTTATGTAAAAACTAACACTTTTTTATGAGTTTTTTTTTCAAATTTTTTTCTTAAAGTAACATTTTTTTGCCTAATTGTAACACCTCGTCATTTTTGTGACGTCATTATTATTATTATTATTATTTTAATTAGTTTTGGAGATTTTCTAAAAATATTAAATTAATTTGAGTTAGTCTTAATGAATTTTGTTTATTAATGAATTTTGTTTACGTATGATTTAATGATAAACATATTAGATAAAAAAAAATTAATCTAGAAAGTAAATAAATAAGATAATTAAAATGAGGGAGGGTTTGATTTTAAGTGAGACCAAAACCCTACCTCTAGCCGTCATTCCCTCCTTTCTTCTATACCCTTCTCACTCTCACTCTCACTCACACACACAAGCTACTCAAAGAGCAGCTGCCACCGTGCCTACCACCAGGACAGCTGGCAGACCGGCCTCTTCCTCCCTCCCACGAGCAGAAGGCGTGATCCGTCCCTTCCCACGAGCAGCAGGCTCGGTTCTCCTCCACCCAAACGTGGCAGCAGCGCCGCCTCGAGGGCTGTGTCGCCTGTGTGCACACCTTGGCCGTGCAAACTACCACACAAGTCCCTAGCTTCACTCCCCTTCCCTAACTCTAATTGTGAGCCATCTCTTAATTTTTTCTCTAAATTATTTTCTAGTTTTAATTGGAGTTTTATTAAGAGTTTTGAGTTTGATGTTGGTTGTGTTGATTTCATTGAACCCTTTTATGGGTAATAGTTTGATTGATGAATTGAAATGATTATGACTTAGGGTTTGAAGTGTGATTGGCAATTATGAGTTAAATGTTAATTTTGTAATAGTTCTTTGAATCTTAGTATTGTTAGTACTTAAAGATGTTGTCTTTAAACATGAAATGACTAGGTTTTTGGATTTAGAGATGAATTTCTAATGATGTGTGTTCTATGCTATATTTTGGTTATGATCGATTAAATAATCTTATAACGTTGTTTTAAGACTTAGTCGATTGGTTGTTGTTGTGATGATTGGTAATGGTGATGATTTAGTTGACTATGGAAGTGATTTTTTTTGGTCGATTAAATTGGGAATAATAGTTGCTATTTATTGTGGTTTGATTGGTGCGAACTACTAGTGTTCTTATTAGGTTGTTATGGAAGCCATAATACATAATGTTAGTAAGCCAAAAGCCCAATGTCAACTTGTCATCGACGGTTGTTAGAGTTACTTATCGTTATATAAGTGTCATATGAAAATTGTAAGGCTTAGTTGCGATTAGCTATTTTTTTAGGTAATGCGAACCGATATACCCCAAAATTAGTTGATGAAAAGAAACGACTCACATATACTTTTACTCTTAAATTGGTGAAAAGACTCACGTTGTGTTGAATTAATGATTTTGACTTGTATTGAATGAGTTGTGTGCGTGCTAGAGTAATTGAAAACTTTTCGTGACTGGATGATAGTGGTTGCTTAGCTTTAGCTGGTATGACAAAGTAGTTAAGGGAACTTATTAGCTCTACTCATAACTTGTATAGGTTCCCAGTTCATAAGAGGAAAGTAGAACCTTAGTTGGGTGCTTTTGTAACTTTTGGTCGTGCAGTGACGCTTACAGGTACGTACACGCAGTAATTAAATTATCATATTCATCGTTTCAAGTATTATTGATATTTCGTGATTATATGCATCATAATAGAATTTTTGGTTACTAACAAGTACACTATGCCATCGAATAGTCTAATAGTGATATAGGCAAGTAGGACGGAGGTATAAGGAGACTAGGAAAACAAGCTTCTAAGTAGTAGAGAACGCACGATGGTTGTGTGTGGTATCGAAGTGATTCCAAATTATGGAGCCTTGATTATGATTAGTTGGCGTGACTCAGCTGGATTATATCCGGTTGATTTAATAGTCCCCTAGGTGAGGTTCGACGGGACCACCGTAAGGGGGGTATGAGCATACTTTTGTCATTGGGCGCCGGGTGGCCGATAAAGCCCCTTGACCGAGGTGTCACCATGTGGGCCTTGCAAACCCCAATATGGTTGCCTCTTCACTGGATTGATACCCCAGTGTGTTAATTTCCCGAAGGTAGGACCCGAGAGGGTCAGCTAGAGGGGGTATGAGTTCGTACTTTGCCATGGACGCCGGGTGGCCGATAACGTCCTTGGCCATGTCACCATGCCATGAATAGAGAAGATCCACTATCTTTGAATATACTTCGAGAGATTTGTAGTTTGAAAGGAAATCATGAGTAAATAGAAAGTGTTTAGATAGAGGAGTAGATTCGTTCTTGCTGCGTTATACCGTTACCTATCCCTATTCTATGATTATGATTGTTATAAGTTAATTGATTACTGACGTGTATGCGTTGTTGTTTCTTCATCACATTCTATGATGTTTCTGCTATGTTACATGTGGCTATGGTCATTATGTTGAGCAGCAGGAGGATCATAGTTTGACATAACAGGTGTAGGAGCTTCTTTGCATTGCATTGGGGGGAAGAGCGGAGTACGATGATAACACTCATTTTCTTAGCAACTAATGCTTTGTAGTTTTTACATTACTTGTAAAGCTTCTTTTTGGGTTGTATATGTCTTTTGTATAGAGCCGCGTGACTCCTTGCATGATTCATGGTTCCGCTGCGTAGTTTTGTATGTATGTCTACAAATTTACTTCTTTTGTAGCCGTTAAAACCAATGCGTCAACACTGGAACCACGATCCGTAATGGAGTTGATGATTTGATGAGCCGACGATGATCCTTTCCATTGTGACATACTTTTGAAAGGCACTGAATGCCGTAGATTAGTTCAAGTTGTTAATCCTCTGTCTATATTTGTCACATGCTCAGTTGTCAGTAGAAATGTTGCCGAAATTTTCACTCACCTTCCTTTTAAAGTCAATCTTTAACGTTTATCGAATTTCTTTTCCTTTCTTTTTTTTTTGTGTAACACCCGAATTCCCTCCCGTCTTTTACGATTTTGGTTTCGTTTAAGGGGTCGGAAATTCAGGGGTGTTACACTAATAGTATTAATAAAAAAGTAATACTTTTTTGTAAGCAAGATTGGTTCTCACGGTTCTCATATAAGAATGGTTTTCACTGGAACTTATTCATATATATATTTGAACACTGTAAGTAATAAATAATAAAAAGTTACTAAGTATATAATCCTCTATTATTTAATTATAATAACTACACTTGCCCAAAAAGGGTCGCACACGAGAAAAATGATAGAAATAGCATAAACTGATGCAATTTTCTGCAATATAGGCCCTTCTCATATTTGATTTAAATATACCACTTTATATAAGAGGTGGTTGAGATTTATACCCGTAACTTTTGTCACACTCGCTCTAATATCATGTTAAGGAATGAACTCAACTAAAAACTTAAGTTTATAATTGATGTCTTAGAATTTGTTATATACTCTGACACATATAAAATGTAGTATTTGCTCTAACTAAGACAACATTCAATTCCGATGTTAGTTTGTTTAGTGTTGTGTCATGTATCCAATGAGATGTAGACAGATTGCTATTATTTTAAGAATTAATACTAGTATTACTTTATTTAATTAGACCATTTCCAAAACTATCATCCAAAGTCCACCATATTGTTATTTGCCTGCTCAACAATTTCTATTATTGGATATATTATGTCTTTTAATTTTTTGATGAGTCAAGTATCTAAAATATCTAAAATATATTCTATTATACAAGTAATTTTCTAACGTAAAATAAATTTCTCCGCGAATAAAGGGTCATATAATTAGGATATAGGATAGTCAACGTTGTCCAATGGCCCCCACTAGAAGTCACTCATTATAATTTTAGTCTTTTCTTTATTAATTTAAAATTTTACAAAAGTCTTTGAAAACGTCCCAACCGACTCATTGCCAAGGGCAACGCTAGTCTTTAATGAAATGATGAACTTGGGTGATTTTTTGCACATAATATTAGTTCAATTTTGCCCTTTATAAAAAATATTCAAAAAAATGATTTTTTTTATTATTTAGAATTATTTATGTAAATTTTCAAAATTTTTTTTTAATTTTAAATTAATTTTCAATTTACTTTTTTTGTGAATTACCTACTATAGCAGATTATGGGGTTACCCAAATCTACTTTAGGTAAATATCCCTATAGTTGGGATTATTCATGGTTAATCAATAGGTGAGATTAGTGTGAAAAATCATGAAATATTTGGATTATTCTAGGTAATTTTTCATTTATATTTTTTATTATGAATAAATAAATATCTCGTCTTGTATGAGAACTTTTTACGGTGACGCGATCTCAAAACAAGAAGTTTATAAGCTAAAAGCTTTTATTGTTAAGCAATTTCACCCAAATACTCCCTCCAATTCACTTGTGTTGTCCCATTTCCTTATTGGGACAATTCACATTAAGGAGTCGTTTGGTTGACGTAGGAATTAAATTCCTATGGGAAGTTGTAATTCATTGGAATTTACTTCCTTTGTCAATTTCCTAGGAAATACTTATTTTTGTTTGTTTGACAATAGGAATTTTTATTTCCATGGGAATTGTAAATAACCAAGGGGGGTATATGGTAATCTAATTCCTATGTCTCATAGGAATTAACTTCCCTTGGATTTTATAATTCCTAGGAATTTTAGTTTTTTTGGCAACCAAACAAATTACCATAATACTATTTCCTAGGAATTTAAAATTCCAATGTTAATAGTGGGTAACCAAACAAGCCCTAATTGTCTCATTTTCATTTTTGTCTATTTTTTTACCTAAACACCCCACTTTTCCAATTCCCAATACCCCACTACCACCTTTACAATTAATTTAATCAAATTAAAACCCCACTTTTCCAATTCCCAATACCTAACTACCATCTTTACAATTAATTTAATCAATTAAAATGCCCAACTACCACCCACTCTTAATATTTGTGCCAAATCCAAATGGGACAACACAAGTAAATTGGAGGGAGTATAAAGTATATCTCACGCATTATAAGACTCTCTCATACAAGAATTTTTGAAATAAATAATACAACACCATAATTAAGAAAAAGAATAGGAACTATGAACCCCTCTCCGGCCCACAAGGCTTTATGGGGACGAAACATTCGACCATCAAAGATGGCAAAGAGCAACGAGATCTAAGGAAAATGATACATGACCTCCTAAATCATGAGTTAGCTAGTCCAACAGTTGAGTGCACTTCCTTTGGTGTCTATGACAAAGCTTTATGTTCAATTATAAAAACAGAAAGTGTCCTGAAACCATCTATGACATAGACGACATTCTCAGCAGCCTATTCCGATAGAAATTTCAGTTGTTTTTTTTTGGAAAGTGTAAAAATGGTCTGGACTATTACACCCGTTTATGCTATAGACCGTCTATAGCAAGAACTTGTGTTATAAAAATCGTACTATAAATAGAGGGGTCTTTCAGGATGTGTGAAAAGTGATTGAGAGCACATGATCTCCTTTTTCTTCGGTATATGAAAATGTTAATAAAAAAATGCTAAATTTATTCATAAATAAAAGTATATTTACAATAAATAAAGCACAAAATAAAATTTTTACCAAGGATTCAAAAATTTTAAAGAGGACCCCAAAAATAAAAGTAAAATACATCAATATACGAAAAGGAAAACAAATAAAATGTGAAAAAGAATTGTGTGGTCCTTATCGGAAACTCCACCTTTCATATAGAAAACCACAAAACACATGGCACCTCATCACCCATCATTAAGCACCTAAAAAATAATAAGATTAATAATTTCTTGCATTATTTATCTTTCCTTATTTAACAAATTTGGTGGAAGATTCATCACGTAACACTATTAATATAATTGATATGATATTAAATCAATTTATAAAGGAAATTAACTATTGCTAATCCTTCTTTAATTCCACATAAATAGTAAAAATTCCCAATCCATAAACGCAAATTCTTGTAAGAGACAATCTCTTTGAGAAACCATCTCTTATTGGGTTGACCCAAAAAAAAATGTAAAGTAAGAATAGAAAATAAGCTTTCATGGACTGAGTCTGAAAGGCGTCTCTCAGAGAGAGAGTCTCTCCGGAGACTAGTTGATCCATAATTAATCTTTGTAACCCTATTGGGATCATTATCTTAATTATAATACCCTTTAACCATTGTTAGTGGTTACTTTAATCAACTACTCTTCTTATATATATTTCTACATTTCCTCATCAAAAGCGTGGACATCCAAATTTGATCATACACATTTTCTCTCTCAAGTCTTTTTCTCAAACTCCTTCAAACATTTTCCAAGTCCAATAATCCAAAATCCCAGGTACTTTTAATTTTTATTTTCTTATTTTTTGTGTTATATCTTTATTAATTTTATTTATGTATTTTTAAAATACTAAAAAATATTTTTTTCCTATCTTCCTGGAAATATGAATTGAATAGTCTTATTTTGATCATTCTTTTATTAAACACATACAAAATCTTATTTTGATTGTGAATAATATTAATATTTAATGTTTTGATTATGGAAATGGGTGTAATAATTGGCAGAAAAAGAAAATGGTAAGCAAAGCATATGAAGAAGCCATAGCAGATCTCTCGAAGCTTTTAAGGTAAAATATTCTTAATTTCGTCGCATTTTACCGCCGCAAATAGTTGTTGTCCTTTATTTTGATTAGCATTCCAATTCATATTTGTCTTTGGTTGGTCATAAGTCATAACCGCGTCCCGCCACCTACCTTTATTTTTGTCTCACTTTTTTTTTACCATTGATAAATTTCAATAAGGTTGCGTTTGAGAACATTTATTTCATTTCGAATTATATATTTTAATTATGAATTCATTAATTAAGAATTTGAGAATGACAAGATTTGAAAAATCATTTTCAAATTCTCATTTTCAACCAATTTTATAACCATAGTGGATTTGACTCAAATTCAAATTTAAAAATTTTTGATTTGTCAAACAATAAATTTGAGTCGATTTCAAATTTCCAAATGAAATTCTTGTTCCCAAACATGGCATAAAATAATTTATATTAGTAGATAAAATAGACAAATTTGTTTATTGATATGAAGTAGTAGAAATTTCTATATAGTTTTTTAAAATTGATTTGTTAGGAAAAAGTAAAAAAAAAAATTAAAAGTTAATTAAAATAATAATCTATGTTATGTAGGAAAAAGAACAACAATTTGTGAACTTTAAATGCTCCTTATGTTTGCAGTGAAGTTTTTTCTTTAGTCATAAGTCATACCCTTATAAGTAAACTATGACATATTTGCTTAAAATTATTTATAATCTATACTATATTGGAGTAATTTTCTTAGAATAATCAATTATACTATGTTTTTACTAAAATAGTTAGGAATATTTTGATTGAATAGATGAAGAAATGTCAAATTATAATAAGAAAATTATTCCAAAAGGATGGAATAATTTTGAGTTAGTTAATACTAGAAATTATTATGAGCAATAAATTTATTATATTTGAAATTATATTTAACAAATTTTATTTTCTTTATATATTTATTATATTTACTAATCGTTAATATTTTTATTGTTAAAAGTATTTGATCATTTTAGAGATTTTTGCATGATGATAGTTTTAGAATATAAGAATGTAGGGGTGGCATGTTTAAAGATTTTAGTCAATAGAGTATTTAAATAAAGTCATATATGACATATCCACATATGTAATCTTATTTGAAATGTTCTACAATTCTTATATAATTTGCTTGTTAAATGAGAATAAAATTTATTTGAGTTATGAAAATCGAGTTTTGTCTTATTTAGCGATAATTGCAAAAAAAAAAAAAATAATCAATGTTATATATAGTATGTTCTTGACCTCACTTTTCATTTTCACTCTTGATCAACTTTCCTTTTTGTACACAATATGCACCGACCACCGTATTTCTCTTTACAACACCATACTCCTTTTTTGTATGGATCAGTATTTTGAATTTTACAGTTGAATAAAATATAAAGGTGTTATTATCTTGTTATATTATTATTGTATACATATAATAATTTTAAGCATATTGATATAGACATATAGTAGTAGAATTTTAAATTACATCAAAATTTTTCCAATTCGGCATTGTTAATTATTTCTTGTTGTATTAAAACTGTCTAGGAAAAACTATATTTAAAATACAATATACAAATACTTTAGAGACAAAACTTTTATGTAGATTGATTATTTTATTTTGTATTTTCGAAAAATTGGTAAATTGTACAAAGTGTGTGACTTCCTTAGAAGAAATAGCAAAAATATGTACCCCATGCATTCGTTTCATAATAAATGCAACATTAAAAATACAACATTCATTCATTATATAATTTGTGATTGATTTTTAATTTATAAATTAAAATATAATTAATTAAGCAAAATTTTATTTTATTTATCTCATTATAAAAATTATTTAATTTTATTTTATAATATTAAACTACATTAAAAAAATCTAAATATTTTAAAAACGAACAAGTACTTCATTACTATTGAGTTTGTTGGGATGAGTTATCCCACATCGACAAATTAAAAATGGTGTGCACACTTTATAAGGTATTTGAGACCTTCTTCCCATTGCCATATGGTTTTGAGATGACATATATCTCCTTGGCTTGTGAAATGTGTGCACCTCGTGTTTTCTCCGATAATTGCTGGCATTCACAGTAAGTCCAGCCTAATTTATTAATAGAAGTTATACGTGATAAAAACGAATTGATTGGTGCAATTAAAGAAGGTAATAAATGAATTGATTTCATTGGGATTGAAAACAGCGAGAAAGGAGGATTGGATGAGGTGGCAGCCGCAAAAATAAAGCAGATCACAAAGGAGTTGCAGGGTGATCAGGTTGCCGCCACCGCTAATGGTAGTGGTAATGGTAATGCCAAAGATGATGCATTTGATCCCATCCACCGTCTCAATTCCGGTTTTCAACGCTTCAAATCTCAAAAATACGAGTATGTCATCTTTATTCTTTTTTTCTCATTTATTGCATAAATGCCTATCAGGCCGGCCCTAGGTTTTTAGGGGCCCGGGGTGAAAGATTATTTATGAGCCCCTAAACTATTGATGCCTATATTCTAGCACGCCTTCACACAAGAGTCTTTGGCCTAGAAGTGTAGATGCAACACAGTTTTCATACGTAACGCTGAATTCCAATTTAAATAAAAAATGGTTGAGATTTAACTGGTAACCTCAGCAAAAACTTAAACTAGCTATGGTTGACGCCTCAAATATGTTATATATTATAACATTTTTTTATTTTAGTTTGTTTTTTTATATTGTTTGGTAAAAAACTCGCACGGTTTTAATTAAAGTCTCGACTATTAAAACAAACTCAACTAAATCAGTAGAAAAAATATTAAAAATGATGAACAAATTAAACTCCTATTGAAGATAAGTCAAAGAGATTGAAAAGAACAAGGTTTAAAAACATAGAGTATGGAAAGAAATGTTGATAAGAATTGGAAGCTTAATAATGGAGTAGTGTTGAGAATATGCTTTGGCATAAATTGGCGTATATATACTTATTAAACTTGTATTTATGATAGGGTATAGAATTGTGGTTCCTGCTAAGTAGTGATAGCTAGGTTTCCTTTTCATGGTGCAACAATTTATTTATTTTATGGCTGTACTTTCACCTTTCTACGGACTCTTTGTGTACTTTATATGGTTGGAGAATATCAAGAATCTCGCACATTTGTACCTGCCAAAAGCACTCCATCATTCATCGTTTTAACCTACTTCTTACCTTTTTTTCTTGTAAATTTTCTATGCAAAATATTATGGTAATAATTATTAATAAATTTACTAGAATGTAGCGGATACACCCCTGCCCATGGCCGCCGATGACTACCCCAGAGACTGTAGAATGGCCCCACAAACCAACACAAGTTTTTTTAGCTCATTTTGGCCTCACTCATGCGTACTTAGGAAAACTTCCCAGGAAGTCATCTATCTTAAGATTACTCTCCATCAAGTACGTTTAACTGTGAAGTTCTTAGCAAATGAGTTCCCATGAAAAGAAGATGTACTTTGTTGATATAAATAGTCTATCAATCATTTGTAAAGCTAAATCTAAAGTATCACACTCACCCCACTTAGGAATACAATGTCCTCGTTAGACTGTAGTTTCAGGATCTTTTTCCCGCTAGATGCACTGAACACACAATTAATATGAATTAAGTGGTATTTTATTCACGTTTTATTTACAATAACTATAAAGATATTGTCCATTTTTCAAATCTACATATTTAAAAGGTAACTTAGTTATCAATATTTCCTTTATAAGTTATTTATATCTATTTGATTTCTCTTCTTAATTAGGAAAAATCCTGCATTGTACGGTGAACTTGCCAAGGGTCAAAGTCCCAAGGTCAGTAATTTAATTTACTAATTACATTTTTATTTTTAAGTCTTAGCTTCTACATTAACTTTACACAAAGTCTAATGTTAATCTTTCATACAATGAGTTATGTGCTTTAATACAGATTAACGCTAATATGTATAATAATAATAATAATAATAATAATAATAATAATAATAATAATAATAATAATAATAATAATAATAATAATAATAATAATAATAATAATAATAATAATAATAATAATAATAATAATAATAATAATAATAGAATAAATAATAATAGAATAAATAATAATAATAATAATAATAATAATAATAATAATAATAATAATAATAATAATAATAATAATAATTAAACTTAAATATTCAAGATTTTATACTTAGTATTATCATTAACAAAAACTAATTAATCTGGTCAACCACTTTATTTATTTTATAACAAATGATGATGACAAATGATTGTACTGATTTTTGGAATTTACTTTTAATGATTTTCTACTTAGTAATGTCATTAACACATTATTTGTTTTTCTTTTTTTTTTAGAAATAACACATTATTTATTTTATAACAAATGATGATGACAAATGATTGTACTGATTTTTGGAATTTACTTTTTTTTGAACTATTTAATTGGTAATATTGAAATTCTCCCAATTAGTGGGAACAAATGGAGTAGTAGCCTATGATGCCATTTGTACCAAAGGGATGTGATTCCCACCCCCTATAATTGCTCTCCATGTGAAGCATTCAACATGCCCATTTAATAGTCAATTACATTAATACAATAATATGCTTTGTTTTTACTTTTTCTATATATGGTTTGGATAATTTTGTATGTCATATGCGAAAATTGTTTAATTGTTTTATCTAACATTAGTTTAAATATTTCATGATTAGAGACTTTCAAGGCTTTATTTTAAATTATAAAATTACGTGTTGAATAAATAATTATATTTTAGCTGTTGATTAAATGTTAACATAAATTTTTGAATAAGTAGTTGATAATAAGCTTTAGAAAACCAAAGGATATAACATCAAGGCATCATATCCCTTAAATATCATATATCTTGTGCTATAATGACTGAAACATAGCGTTGTCGTTATATTTTTTTTTCATTTAAAGTAAATTTATGGAGATAATACTCTTTCGTCTTTTAGAATTTTACTATTTTTTTTAAGTGGGATATAAACCATACTCTCTTTTCTTTATCCATCTATCCTTTCCTAAAATAAATAATAACACAAGTTTACAAATATACCAAACCTTATCTAATAGAGAAATAATATACTTAATTATTACATATCATAAATTAAGTGTAAGTTGTCCATTAGCTAGATTATTATTGCTTAACTCTTAGCTTCTAAGCAACCTGGTTTAAACAAAAAGACAAGCTTTATGATTCCTTTTTTCTTTTCAAAAAAACAACAAAAAAAACTTCCTTTGTTTTATCAATTCAATTATGTACTACTATACTATATGTCTATATTCAATGAATTATGAATTAAATCTCTCTGCTATCTCTCTTTTACTTTATTTAGACTGCCAACCTTTGTTATATTGTTATATGTATTTTTTATCTGTCTCTTAGAATTTGCAACATTTAAATAACATTCTTGCAAGTAAAATGATTTAAGGGACAAACTCAAAAGTACATAGTAATATTTGTAATTTTGTATATTGTATAGTTCATATTTTATAGTTTATTTATTCTGTATAACAATAACAATTCGTCTTGTATGAAAGTATCTTATCATGAGACGAACCTATATAATTACTCTATTTTTTAATTAATCATTTTAAAATTATATATGATCACTTATTAACACATTAAATATACATACAATAGAAATTATTTCACAATAAGATCGTCTCATTTGAAAATTTGTGTATTATTATTATTAATGTTATTATTATTATTATTATTATTATTATTATTAACTGGTAATAGATAAAAGAAGTTTAAAATTCTTCCAAAAATAATGTAGATTCCAAATTAGTCGTGAATTAAAAAAAGTAATGGTGTATTGGTGTTTGGTTTGCACATGTAGTTTCTGGTGTTTGCCTGTTCGGATTCCCGAGTATGTCCATCCCATATCCTTGACTTTCAGCCTGGGGAGGCATTTTCTGTTAGAAATATTGCCAACATGGTTCCTCCTTATGACAAGGTACATTTTTCTCCCTTTTTATTTTTATTTTATTTATTATTATATACCCATCATCTTTTTTTTTTAATTTTCTTTATTATTATATATATACCCATCATCCTCTACTAATGAATTTTTTAAAGTATTCCTTAATTTTAAGAAACTTGATCACACCGTCTTTTGTAAAGACGACTCTCAAAAGTCCAGCCCAAATTTATATTTAGAGTTGTAACAATATATATTTATAATTGGACTAGACTTTTGAGAGCCGACACTACAAAAGACGGTCTCAAATAAGAATTTGTGAATAAAAAATAGTAAAATTTTGAGAAAGTACTTTAAGTTGTTGCATCGTATTATTAATATTATCTAGCTCTATTTCTGATAAGAAGATTTTGATTAAATTTGGAATTCAATTATTTGGCATGCAGACAAAATTTTCAGGTACAGGAGCTGCTATTGAATATGCTGTTGTGCATCTCAAGGTGATCAACTTGTTCTACAGAAATTTTATTCATTCACCAATCACCACAAAAAAACAAAACAAATACCAATTAAATAAGTAAATTTTTTTTAAAATAAATTAAAATCTTTTTACATACAGATAACTTCACTTTATGATAATTTTAATTAAAAAATATACTCCCTCCGCCCCATTTAACTTGCAGTATTTTCCATTTTGATTTGTCCCACAACCACTTAATTTGCATCATTTCTATTTTTGGACTATGACCCACCACTTCCTTTTAATCTAATCCATATATTTTAACTATCTGTTTAATTTTAAACACACAATTTATTTTTTCTTTTCATTTATTATTATTATCTATTTTTTAATAAAAAAAGTAACAATTTTATCTATGCTTCAAATTATTTGGATTAGAGTAGTACATAATTTAATTATTGGTCATATATCATTATGTTGGTCAAAAAAGGAAAAGAAAATGTTGTAAAGTACAGAAAGGTTGATTAAAGAATTTAGAGAATGTGGCAATTATCTCATTCTTATCTTTACAAGTTATGGAATTTAAGCTAAAAAGGGGTTTAAAATTGTGGTTTATATAGGTGGAGAATATTGTAGTGATTGGTCACAGTTGCTGTGGCGGAATAAAGGGTCTTATGTCCATCCCTGATGATGGTTCCACTTCTTCGTAAGTTTTTTTTATTTTTACTTATTATTTTATTTAAATTACACTAATCAAATCAATTTACTATTCTATTGGATGATCAATCTCTTGTATTAATTAAAACAACAACAAAAAAATAATTTAAGTACATTGGAATAAGAAAAGATCAGTTTTTTATGAGAACATATATATTATCAAGAAATGAAGAACCAATAATATGAATGAATAAAAATATCAGCAAGTCTCCTGAGAGACGATCTTTTTGATAGACGTCTCTCAGGCCCAATTCGTTAGAGTTTAATTTTTATTTTTATTCTATATTTTTCTTTATGGGCCGACCCAATATTATAAATGATTTCTCAAAAAGATCGTCTCTCACAAGAATTTGTGTAAAAATATTTATCTATCATAAAAAATTAAATAGAATTAAATAATATTTATAAACAGTATTTCCAAAGATAAGGTTTACTAATGCTTATGACAAACAAAGTTATAAAAGTACCAAGACTAATGCACCCTTGTTTGTTGTTTTGATGTTAGTGATTTCATCGAAGATTGGGTTAGGATATGTGATCCAGCTAGATCCAAGGTTAAATCAGTACTCAGTTATGCGGAGTTTGCTGACCAATGCAAGAACTGTGAGAAGGTTAGATTCCAACCTCTCATACTATTGTATTTCTACATCTTAGTCTAAGTCGTATTTAGGATTAAAACTGAAAGAAAATAAGTGTATAAATAAGAATTAAAAAAATAACAAAAATATTACATATATATAAAAATATCATAAAGTTAAAGGGACATATGACAATTTATTAGAGACAGAGAAAATATATTAGTCTGTTAAATCAACAAATCTCAACTCTACAAACGATGAGTGTTTATTTAATCCCCTGTAAAACTCATGTTTCCACATTTATTTTGATGTAAGAAATTGATAGAATTTAGAAAATATGCTTGGGCAATCCAAATAAGGAGGAGAAGAAGTAATCCACTCATAAACCCGAGGAAGGTTCACTACTAAAACCAATTGGTAATAGTAAGAGTTACTCCTTGAGTATATATAAAGTGATGCATACTCTTCTCTTTCTCCGATGTGAGACAACTCACATGTGGGTAGCATGCGTGCACTTCAACAGAAATACATATAAATATTCACTTCAACTAACAATTAAGATGAATTAGTCTTAACTTTTGAATATCTATTCTCATGTAACACTTAGTTTTGCAAGTGTTGTATTATGATATCGTCTAGCCAAGAAATATATGCATATAATCAGTTTATCTTTTTGTTGATCACTTTAAAATTATAAAATGATCACTTTAACGTTATAATAATCACTTAAAACTCTACTATAAAGTTAATTTCATGGTGAGACCGTCTCATTTGAGAATTTGTGTAGTAAATGAACTATACATACCTTAGCCTTGTTAGATAAATATTGTTATGATGGGCCCGGTCATTTGAATAAAAATTCATTTAATATTAAATTGTGTAATATATAGCACAAAAAGTATAGATGGTTATTGAGTTAATTCAACACACACATAGAGATGAATTATCGGTCCATTCTAGATGAATTATGGGTCCATTCTAGATGAGGATCCCGAATTACCTCCAAAAAATATATAAGTAACATGAAGTAATTGTATGTGCAGGAAGCTGTGAATGTATCTCTAGGAAACTTGTTGACATACCCATTTGTAAGGGAAGCAGTAGTGAACAAAACACTAGCTCTTAAGGGTGCACACTATGATTTCGTACATGGAGCTTTTGAGTTATGGAATCTCGACTTCTCTGTTTCTCCTACTCTCTCAGTCAAGTGATCAGATCAACTCAAAACGTACACATACTAATATCATCATAACTAACACAATATAATCAACCTTTTTAAAAAAACAAAAAATAGCGAATTGGGTCTTATCACAGTTGGAGACCGGTTATCGCTTTTTCTTTTTTAAATATAGCAAACTTTGTTATAATTATCTTATGAGTTATGTTTTTTCATGAAGTTTCGTTTGCTTCTATATGTGTAATATATATGCATGGCAAATGCAGCAATAATGAGAATATTACATCGTTTTTTTGGGTGCTAATATATATACTTCCTATACGCTGTTCTTCCTCTTCTTCATTGAGAAGATTCCATTTCTTATTCTTTCTTTCTAGATCGTTCTTGTAGACAGTGGAAAATCTAGACTATTATATTAAATACCTTTTAAAAAGTCAAAGTCATAAAAGTAAACGTTAATGTCAATTTTAGTTATACTCCAATTAATAAACTAAAATTCGCAATAGAAAAATTAGTACTCATATTTTAAATATTTCTTTTGCAACAAAAAAGTTATAAAGAACAAAAGACAAACTTGTCATTACCATTCTTATGTAACGTACGTACAATAATTTTATATCTTTATGATTACAAGTTTTAAATATAAGCTAATTAATCTATCTATAAATAATAGATACTAAATGTATATGTTAAATATAATAAAGTATTAAATAACCTGTGCTTAGCACTGGCAATCACCTAATTGGCTAATAACGACGGACATATATTTAAATCAATAATTATTTAAATAGGAAATTTAAAAAATTTCAGAAGTCTAGTGAGGTCAGCAGACCAACCGCACTCCACTGTTTTTGGTTGTCTAACCGAGAGATGATCTCTCGCAATAATAGCATTTTAATTATGCGTTGAAAAATCAATTAATATAAATTATTGAATATATACTATTTGTTTTGAGACCAGCTAAAAAAATTGTCATCAAAAACAAAATTTTTTGTGAAAGACGGTCTCTTTGAGAGACAATCTCTAATTGAGTAAGGCCACAAAGATAAATAGAGAGTAAGAATAGACAATAAGCTTTAATGGAGTGGATCGATCTCTCACGAAACTTGCTGTATCAATGATACTCAAGAGTCATTAGCTAGGTGGACACGGATGGGCTTGTTGGGTTGCTAATAAAGATAATAACCCTATAGTTTTTTTGGGTCAAATTAAATCAGCCCATTGATCTACCTATTTTTTGTCTGCTGTCTTTTAAATTACTCCTACGACTTAACCATGCATGCTTGGATGCATCAATCACTAATTCACTATTAGACTCCCCCTGTCTCATTAAAACTATAATAATACTACATGTGTACAAGTATATGAATTTCGTCTCGATGATATTAAACGAGAAAATTAAAGAAAATAATAAAATGAAAATAAAATAAATGAATTGAAAAAATATATGATGTTTAATATGATGAAATTAATAACAAGATATAATAATTTGGTTTGGGTTTAAAATTCAATTTATTCGATTTTCATTCTTATTTATTAATTAAAGAGAGCAAATACCACTATAAATACAAAAGATATGCCATGAAATAAAGAAACTAAATATTACAAATATCTTAACTTCCTAAATACTTAAAATATTATTCTAAAATAAAATCAAAATATTCTACTAATTAATCTTTAAATATTATTTATTATTTCCAACATAATACGTCTCTTGCATATACTTGCATAGATTCGTCAAATGTTAAACTCAATTTTTTTTGATTGTAAAATAATCAGAAATTCGGCTATATGATGTTCAATGAGTTTTATATGAAATCGATTATATGAGGCGGATCATATAATCAACTCACTGTTTGATTAATAACTTTAAGATTATAAGTAATTATGTTACGATTATAAACTGACACTTTAAAATTAGAAGTGATGATCACTCTAAATATTACTCCCTCCAATTCACTTGTGTTGTCCCATTTTCTTATTGGGACAATTCACACCAATTGTCTCATTTTCATTTTTGTCTGTTTTTTTACCTAAATACCCCCACTTTTCCAATTCCCAATACCCCACTACCACCTTTACAATTAATTTAATCAAATTAAAACCCCACTTTTCCAATTCCCAATACCTAACTACCATCTTTACAATTAATTTAATCAATTAAAATACCCAACTACCACCCACTCTTAATATTTGTGTCAAACCCAAATGGAACAACACAAGTGAATTGGAGGGAGTATAAGTAAAACTAAAAGGAGGGATTTTGCAAAATGTGTTTGCGGTGACAAAACACATTTTGTAATGTCAAAATAACAAAAGTTGTCCTTTGACTAAACTTTTGACAAAAAAATCACCTAAATATAAAGGGCATTGTAAGAATTGCATAAAGGTTTAACCTTGTCCTTCATATATCCTTGAAAACACCGACTGTTGACGGCTACACTTTGCGATCTGATCGTAAAGTAAGGATTTTTTTTCATCGATTATCGCAAGATCAAGGTGAGTGATTGAAAATTTGTTTACCAATTTTAATTTTTTTTCACATTGATTGTTCCTTTATATTTTCTCCTTCAGTTTTTATCAATTAATTTCAGTTTTGCATGTTTAGGGTTATAATTTATATCCTGTGTTGTAATAATTATTTTTTTTACTGAAACGTAATCAAAATTTCGATTTTTCTAATGGCAAGAATTATGATTTACCCTTTTGGCATTTTAGAACTTGATTTTGGAACTCTAGATTTGGTTGAATCTTGTTTTGTTAATTTTGATGCTTATTTGACAAAAAATAGTAAAACAATAAACGGATTGATTTTGCCTTTGTTTGTGATTGATTATGGATTTATTTGTGATTGATTTGTTTTAATTGAATATTTGGGTGAGCAATGTCAATGTGATTCAAGAATGTAGATGTATTGAGATTTAATTTGTGTTCGTTTTAAATCATGTGATGGTTTCTTAGAAAAAATGAAAGTAATGAATTGAAATTTTGAATTGATTTAGTTTTGTGGTAGTTTGGATTTTTGTTTGAGTTTGATTTCCCTCAAATAAATTGTACTCCCTCCCAATCACAGTTTAGATGTCCCATTTGGGATTTCATGAGTTTAGATGTCCCATTTGGGATTTCACGGATTTTAAGGGTTGAGTGGGTCCATTAAAAAAGTGGTAGTTAGGTATTTTAATTGATTAAATTAATTGTAAAGATGGTAGTTGGGTATAGGGAATCGGAAAAGTGGGGGTATTTAGGTAAAAAAAGGATAGACAAAAAAGGAAATGGGACAATTGCTATGGTTTTGTCAAATAAGGAAATGGGACATCTAAACTAACTGATTCGGAGGGAGTATTAATTTTCTGAAGTAATGAAACAGTATAGGAGATTTTAGTTGAATTCAGAAATCAGAATATGTTGCTGAAAGTGAGTGTAATTAAGCGAATTACATGTTACTTAACAGTAAATTTTAAATCAATCGAAAAATCCTGAATTAGACCAATGAAATTCTGTCTGCTATGCTCTAACAAATGCTTCGGAATTGATCTCATCCTTTACTTTAAACTAACTTTGAAGAATTTCCATTTTTTTTATTAGTAATAACTTAATGCTTGAATGTAAGTTATATATGAATTAGGATAGATATGAAAGTTTCTGTTTTTGATATGATCATGGCTGTCACTGTTGTATGTAAAGTAGGTCAACTTCGCTGATGCTGCATGTAAACCTCTAACCCAGTGTAACATAATTCGCTAGCTAATTCGCTTCTTGAATTCGAGATTCGCTCAAATTTGCCCAAGAATGCCCAAAACCGACCATAATTCGCTTTTTTTGATTCGCGATTCGCGAGGAGATTAGCGAATCACGTGACATTGCTCTAACCGCATTGTTAAAATTTTGTATTTCAGCATATGTTTCAGTTTTGTGGTTTTCATCTTGATAAATCATAGAGTTAAGAATGATTTGGGGTTTTTGATTCATAAATTGGCTACCTATTATCATAACCTTTGGTCAGAAGAGGGAATTTTGTGTTTGTTTCTTTACCTAAATGACATTTATGTCCTTGGTTTCACTCATGTAGGCACTAAATGGCTGAAGCAAAGAGGAAGCCAGTTTTTACCAAAGTTGCGGAATTACGACCTGGCACCAGTGGCCTTAATCTCACTGTCAAGGTTGTTGACTCTAAGTTAATTATGCAGAGAGGCAGGTCTGATGGACCTCAAGTTCGCCAGATGAAAATCGCTGAATGTTTAGTCGGAGATGAGACTGGAATGATCATCTTTACTGCCAGAAATGATCAAGGTATGCTTTTTATAGGTGTGACTTGTGTTCAGCGTTTATTGGTAGAGATTTTTAGTCTAGTCCTTGGTATGTTTGCTTTTACTTGGGTGATGATATGTAATTGGTACATCAGGCATTTCTAAGTGTACCTTGTGAATGAATCACATCCGAAGTGTTTCATCTATCTCCCTAGTTCCCTACTAGCACTGTTGTTTTTTTGAGAGAGATCTATATTCGATCATAATAAAATACTAGATTATATAATTTTCCCTTCCCCAATAAGTTAAAATTTGGCCCATAGTTACTCTATGAATCGCTACAACCTTCGGTGCCCCTTTATCCAAGTATGCCAATCAGAATAAAGTTAAATAGAATGAATGATACCTAATGTACTCGTCTCTTTTCCCCTTCCAAATTCTTTAAAGCCAGCAACCACCTTTCTTTCACAATTCATATTTTTATTTTTTCTTCCCTTCCTCGTCCTTTGAAGTTCTGCCCTTCTTTAATTATATCTCTTTTGTTGTATAAACCTGTCTTAAGTATTTCCTTAACTAGTAAGGTTTATAATTCCATCATTTATGACGATTATATAATTTTCTTTGGTTTCTATGCCATGAACAATGCTCCTTGATTTGTGGTAAAACTAAATGTCACTTGATTTAAAAGTTCCCTTATTTTCTCTTTTTGTTGTTCGAGTAGTTATGATCTTTTCTCAAGGAAATTTTTTACATCGTGGAGTCAATAGTGGATTGTTTAAGTGCGTACTTTACCATGAATACAAAACATTTCCTAACAAAGAAGGTCTTAGGTGGATCATGGGTGGGAGGGATTTTATCAGTTTTAACATTCCCTCGGTCATTATTGAGACTTGTTTCATTGCATGCTAGAGTATTGGATGGGATGGATGCACTTTAATGCAGTGATAATAAGTTGTTTCAAGTTGACTCTTGATCCCAAATGAAACGATTGATGCAGTAGTAAGAAATTGATGAGTCAATTCCATATAGTGATATAGGCCATATTCCATGCCGATTATTGATGAATCTCTCAGCTTCATTGGAATTGGTCACAAGACTCAAAAACTCTACTTTAAAACCTTGATATAAAATGCTAGGGACAATGTATCAGGCATTTGGATTTGTCTTACACTTAGGTAATGACTGTGTTAGTAATGCGATATAATATATTGGCTTGTTTAGTGTAATAGTAAGTTCCCTCTAATTTCACCTGTATCATGGACCTTTAGACTGATTTGATTATTTTTGGGCACTTATTTTCTTGGGAAGCTTTTGATTTGTCATTTGTTGCTAAAATTGTTTTTTGTTATATGATTCTTCTTTTTTGTTGATTGTACTGATTATGTTGTTCCATTCTTTTCAGTGGACAAGATGCAAAAAGGTGCTACAGTAACCCTGCGCAACGCAAAAATCGACATGTTTAAGGGATCCATGAGGCTTGCCGTGGATAAGTGGGGGATTGTTGAGGTTGCAGCAGAGCCTGCAGATTTCACTGTCAAAGAAGATAACAACCTATCACTGATCGAGTATGAACTTGTGACTGTTGTCGAGTGAAACGGCTGTAGCAGAGACTCTATTCCGGCCCTTCAAAAGGTTAGAACATTAAGAAATAAATGAAGAATCAAAAAAAGTGAAGTGAATGTAGTTGTATCTCTTGGGCATATAATATTCTAAGCTGCTCGTGAAAACCTTACCTTCCTTCGGAGGAAATCGAGACTTCCAATCACTACCAAAAAGTGGGAGAAGCGAACCATTTAGTTGTACGTGAAAGCAGCTTCGTGGATTTGAACCCTTCTTAAAAATGGTAGTGTGCTTGCTGTCTGTTAGAAACTTGGTTTGTTTTTCTGATTCTCTTTGACGTGGTAGTTTGGAGATTAGATAACAAGACTTGGTTTTATGTCATATATTATATGCATGAGATTGAACAAGAACCCAATGCTATAATTAATTATCATTTCGCATCTACTATCTCTACATAAGCTTTACTTTGTTTATATATTAGTCTACGACGAGTCTATTACTTTTGATATCGGCTGTTCGGAAATTCTTGTTCATTTTCCTTTTTCACTTGCACGTCCTTCGAATTTCAACCTTAAAATAAAAACTGAGCTGCAAACAACATTGAAGTGTGCTATTGCTACAAATTATGTGATATGCTGACTCTTTAAAGAACTCAGGGTGACAGAATTCTTTGTTTCTTCAATCAACCATTGCAGGCGTCATTTGGTTGATCACTTATAGGCCTAGTTAAGGCAAACAATGGAAAAGGCTGGATATTCAGTGTTGAATAGGGTCATAACTCATAACTATTTACGAGGTGAACAATTTAAATTTAAATTAAATGTATTGTCGATATTTCTTTGGCGTTCTTATATGCAACCATTATTTTCTTCGTGTAGCCACCCCTGACCATGCCTAAAGTATTTACAAGCAACGTTTTATCCTCTTCGTCTCAGTTCTGTTAACAACACTTAGCAGGCGACGTAAGTACGCCAAAGTAACACCAACCTAAGAATACTGTACCACATCTCGATTTGTTGACCAATAGTGTCGACTCCGATCGAGACATGTTTCATGCTTGTGCTTAGGCACATGTAGCCAAGTAGGTTGCTGACATATCACAACCTCAACAAATGATCTATGCTGATGATGCCACTAAAGAAAGTGCGTCTTCGCCACAACTCTGTTATATCCCTCCTATAAAGACCACTATCTGGAACGCTCCATTCCTTATCACTCGGATTGGCTTGTTACCTACCCTCCACTTGCAACTACAATATTTGTCGCACATCATGCAATATGCTACCCATCTTCTTCACGATCTATAAATTTGTTTGTATTCGACTGTCACCTCTGAACAAAATAAAAAATTTAAGGAAAATTAACGTATGAATGCATGATTTTTGTTGTGATTTTTAGTTAGTCTATTGAGGTTAGAACTATGTAAGCTTGTCGAAAATGTAAGAGGAGTAATAAAGTTTCAAGTGATCGAATCAATCAAAAGTATAAACTGATAGCTCTAATCCTAAGATATGTTGATCATATCCAAACGAGAACTTTAAGAGTTAAAAGTATGGATGCACATATTTCGCTTTCATATATGGCGTTATGTATTTAACTTTAAATGGAGAAGCATAAGATTTGAATTGATGAGTTTTTCAAATAGCCTATGATATCTCGCCAAGTGAATAAACTCAATTAAGTATTTTGATGGTTGTAAGTTTAAGATGTCTATCAGGAAGAAAAATTTGCCAAGTCTATTACTTTTCACAAAACAAACGCTAAAATTAATTGAATTATTGTTATTCCTAAAATTTAAGGTTATAGCACTAGTTTTTTTTCATATATTAATTTTTAATTTTCACTTATTCTTAATGAAATGCATTAATTAAAACGTGTAGAATTGTATTGAACAATGCAAAATTTGAGGGAGTAGATAATAATACAAAAATTTCTAATCAATAACCGTGATTTGTAAATCACCACTAAAAGATAAAAATAATAATATTAAAATAAATAAACTCAAAAAATATAAATTAAAACAATAAACTTCTCACCCTATCACATCTTACCACATAAAGGTAATTTATTAGTCTCACAAATAACCGTTATTTACTTATATTTTTTGATAATAATATACATGTGTATCATATACTTTAAGATCATGAAAATATGATTGCTTATTGGTGCTCATTACCCACAATTAAGTAGGAAAAAAAAAGAAAAGGGACACATGAGTTAAAAGCCATTTCTTCCCACTTATTGTATACATGATTTAAAGACTATTTCACCTAAAATGATAAGCACAAGGGTCTCAATCACTTTTAATTTATGCTGTAAAGCAATAGCCAATAACCAATATGCTCTTAAAAAAAACATGCATGGACGTCCATCATTAACATCATTGAAGCATTAGATTCATGTATAGTTGAACCCATAAGTAGTCATCCTTATTCCTTGGTCTTTTAATTCATGCATGCTAAATTAAAGAAATTACACTACCTTTATGCATGACATCATGTTGTTGTTTCAATTACATCATTAATTTGAAAAGGAAAAATTGACATTAATAATTCAATTTTTCACTCATCCGCTATGAATAATCCCACTTTTGAATTATTTTTTAATAATCCAACCTTTGTGATAAATCTATCCACAACATACCCTATTACTTATAATAGGTAATAATAGGGTATGCTGCTAGCAAACTAAAATAAAGGTTGGATTATTCACAGCGAACTAAGGACAAACGTTAGATTATTAAAAAATAATCAAAAGGTTGGATTATTCACATCAGATGAACAAAAGGTTGGATTATTAATGTCGATTTTTTCATTTTAAAAAAGGTTTTATTATTGGAAAAATTACATTAAAAACTCCAAACTATATGCGATTTAAATATAAACCTCCCAATAATTGATTAATATTTAAAACTCTCAACTTTAGGGGTTTAAATTTAAAGTCCAAGATTACTTGTAACCGAATAAATTGATTTTAGTATAGTAACGGGACCCAATTATATTTATTAATCACCTCACCCCCTTTGACCTTACACGATCCTTCACGTACCCTTCTATTTTAACAAAATGGTAACCGGTCAAAAAGGTTATGAAATTATATCAGTGCTTTAAAATTAAAATAGACCTAAAGCTGAGAGTTTTATATTTAAACTGCAAATAGTTGAGATTTTTAAAAGTAATTTTCCCTTCATTATTTTATATCGTACGATAAAAAGATTTGATTTATGTACTTCGATTTACTCTATACATTGTTCAATCATCATCTTCATCATCATCATCATTTTCTTATTTAGTATATTTCGCTCGTAAGAACTAGCTATGTACTTAGATTTAACTGTACACATTGCTCAATGACGATTCATTTTTTAGGAAAAATTACCGTGATTAATACAACCTTTCGTTTATTTCCCTACAATAATACAAACTTTTGATTAACTATGAATAATACCAACTTTAGGGGGCTTTTTCCTAGAATAATACCAACTTTAGTTTATTAACTAATTAAAATTTTTTTATTATATAATCACTTATAGTTTGATTTTCAATATGTCAGGTATATTCTAGGAAAACATCCCCATAAGTTGTTATTATTTATTGTCAATCAAAAATGGATATTATTGTAGGGAAATAAGCAAAATGCTATATTATTCCGGATAATTTTTCTTTTTTTTATTTGCTGCATAATATTTAAAATCTATACTTAATTTGCTGCATAATAAAAGTTGTTAAGGAAAATGATTAATATGAAAGATATAGTTTCATAATTAAGGACTACATGTATCCTAAAAAACCATAAAAATTGAAATGAGACGATTTTTTTTTTTTTTTAAAAAAAACACAATAGTAAATTAGCAATAGCTTTGCTTGTTTGGTGCTTATGTGCCCACCAAGCCACAACGCTCCATTAAGTGAAAAAAGTAGTTAAAATCGGGAAATGGAAATAGCCATTAACCCATCAAGATATAGCTAGTGGAGGCAATTTTTCAATTTGTTGATTAGATTCGTCATAGAAATAATTTTGTAAAGTAGGACAATCCCAAAAAATACTTCCTCCGTTTTCATTGGGAAGAAATCAAGATAAATTATAACTATACAATAGATACTGTAAGAGTTGAGTAAAGAGTGTAATCATATCATTAAATTTCATTGGGTGCATTAAAGTAAATACATTGGAAATTAAAATGTAAATTAATTTCTATAGATTAGAGTGTAAGTGTAATTTCATTTTATTTTATTGGTTCCCAAATTAAAAAGATTCTAAATGGGAAGAACTTTTAAAAATTTTCAAATGGGAAAAGTGGGAAGAACATATGAAAATAGAGGGAGTAATTATTTTAAACAAGTGGTAAAAATCGAACTCTTATTATTAGATCACTGAAAGATCAATAAACTTTCAACTACATGACAATTTATAATTTTTATATTTGTGTTTTTTATATTGTAAAGTTTTGATCAATTTAAATGAGAATCGTATTTACTAAAATATTGTAATCATATATTAACGACTTTTAAAATCCAATATTCCTATAATCGGCTAGGCATTTCGTGCATGTCCATCATTGAAGCCGTTGAAGCATTAGCCATTAGGTTAATGCATAATTATTGGTGGTTCCAACTTCCAACCAATGAATATGATTCTTCATCTTTAGAACAAACTTTGCACTAAAACCAACAAAAAAAGGTGTAAAAAGCAGCATATACAAGTGTATATATATATTTTTTCTACACAAACTTTTGATTGAGACGATTTTTTAAAAAACCATTTTTAATTAAATCGGTTTAGAGGAAAATGTAGAGTAGGTTACTTGTTAGACATTAAGGATATTGTAAGTAGACATTTAAGATATTGTAAATACTGTCGATGGGCATCAAGGATATTATAAGTAGGTATTTACAATATAGTAAATAGGTACTAAGAATGCGATAAGTAGGCATTTAAGGATGATGTAAATAGACATTAAAGATATTGTAAGTAGACATTTAAGGACTCCTCATATAAAAGGTTGGCAATTAATGATACTTTAAGTAGACATTAAGGATATTGTAAGTAGACATTAAGGATGATGTACGTAGACATTAATAACACATCTGTAAGTAGACATTAAGTTTTAATGGATTGGGCCTGAGATATGTCTTTTGGATGGGCGGTCTCTCAGGAGGTCGGTTGTTCTTTGTAATGACAATAATCACTATTCTTGTTATAAATTCCCTTCCTAGTCTACCCTGTAAAAAAATCTTGTTAAAATAATTAAATACATATCTAATAAAGAATAAGAAAATTAAATAACAAATAGGTCATAGCCAACAACTTTTTTTTGTACTACAAAGCTTAATATATATGTTAAGAGTTTATCTTGTAGAACATAGGAATATAGGATAAGCAAATGTGAAAACAACATTTTATTTCAACATGTGGTATTGATTTAGAAGAATTTATTGCCTTATGATAATGATTTTAGAAATATCCATCTCTACATATTTCATCTTTTAATTTATTATTCAACCAAACTTTAGTACTTGTGTTCCAAAATGAAATGTACTCCTATAATTTAATTATTATGTTATGCCTACATATATTGATGTATGTCTTACCATATACGGCTCATTTATGAAGATATTTCTTTCATTTTTTAGTTAATATTATTATATTATACTCCTTTCGAATCTTTTTAGTTGTCATATTTTCTTATTTGACAAATTCATATTAATTGTCCCATTTTCTTTTTTTGTCTATCTTTTTTTTTACCTAAATACCCCCACTTTTACTACTCCCAATATCCAACTACCACCTTTACAATTAATTTAATCAATTAAAATACCCAACTATCGCCTTTTTAATGGACCCCACACCACCCTTAATAACCGTGAAGACCCAAATGGGACATCTTCTTATATTGAATCAATAAAAATATATACTCCCTCCGTCCCTAAGAATTTGCAGCATGTTCTATTTTCGTCCGTCCCACTTAAATTGCAGCATTTCTATTTTTGGACTATGGCCCACCACTTTCTTTTAATCTCATCCATACATTTTAACTCTCTTTTAATTCTATCCACACAATTCATTCTCTCTCTTCATTTATTACCACTTTCTTAATTCTCACCATTTTTCCCTTTGCTACTATCTCATAGGGACGGAGGAAGTATATCAATGTATTAATCACATTAAATATGGTAACATTATTACATAAACTACCGTCCATAGCCGATGACGCAGACCAGAAGTTTTCATTCCATACGTACGTACAATTATTCTAATAAAAGCAAGATTATTTTTTAAAAAAGGCAACGATCAATATATTTACATGGACCTTGTAGTTTTTTTATTCTTAACTTTAATGATATGACATATGAGTTAATGTTAGGACGTAATTTATTTTAGTTGAAAATATATATCATGAAATTTCTCATAATTATTTTAATTTAATAATTGAACTTGATTAAAATAAAATTTATAATATAGCATATAAGTTTAATAACCTTTTTTAATATAATATTTTAAAGTTATATGTATCAGTGAAATTCAACAATATACATTGACATAAGATCCAATAGATACTTTAATCCTATTTTATAATGTGTTATTTATATTCTAATTTAGTTTATCAAAGTGCTATTGTGAAATATAAAGAAAATGGAGATAACCAAAACAAACAATTTCCTTCAAAAAAAATAATTTAAATGGAAAAAATGTTATTCGTAATTCTAATGGTATGCATCGGAAACAAAAGTGATATATATATATATATATATATATATATATATATATATATATATATATATATATATATATATATATATATATATATATATATATATATATATATATATATATATATATATATATATATATATATATATATATATATATATTGATTAGCGGCGAAGTCAAAAATTAAAAGTGAATGAATATTTAAAATATATATAATTGAAAATTTTCATATTAAAATAAATTTTCGAATTGGCATAATGAGTGATCCATGAACTAAAGTCATAATAGTGATCCATTTTCACAATAATAATAGTAGTAATGACCCCTCATTCCTCAAAGTCCAAAGACCCAACTCCTTCTTCCACTTAAATTTGTAAAGATATTTTTAAAAATAATATCAATTTCAATTTATTATTAATTTTAGTGACTAGATCGTGACATATGTCTTACATCTTCATAATTAAATGTCCATGAAATGAAATAAATAAATTAAGTTGTTATATATCATATAAAAATTTATAGTTTGAAAAGGAATATTGATGTATATATTTTCAATTAATAGGATTACATAATAGTGGAGGGAAGAGAATGTGGGAGCTAGGATCAAATTAATTTAAATTTAAGCGAGTTGTAGCTTTCTAAGAATCTAAATTTGATTAAATACAAACGTAATTGACAATGTTGAATATGTGTTTTGTGTTGTTGATTTCCATTTCATTAAATTTACTTTTCTTTGACGGCTAACCTATTTTGTATTCACTTATTTACTGCTCAACTATTTATTTATGTTCTATCAATTCAGTTATTTATAATGTATAACAATTCAAATTCTGATTAGTTTGTGTTAGAATGAACATGTACAATATCTTACGCGTTATTAGTATCATACACCAATTCCTTTACAAGACATTTTCTGGGGTCTCATCAAACACATTCCTCCTGCCCTTTCTTCGAAGGGAGTGCGTGAATGGATTATTTGTTGTCGCTTCTCGATATTCTACCATTAAGCAAAAATTGTACATAATGGTAAAGTATAGTATGGTATGGAATAATATTTAAATCTTTGTCATCAACTTCCAAACAAATATATATATATATATATATATATATAGGGGAGGGATCCATTGAGAAGAGGTCTCAAAATGAGAAGGATGAGAAGGATTTATAGCCATTGATCTTATGAAAATCTAACGGGTGAAAAAATTAGTTACTCTCTCTTGTTCTCTCTCTCCTATTCAAAGTCTTTTCTCTTCGTGAAAACCACAATCACTGCTCCATCTTTCTCTTTGATCTTCTTCTCCATTTTATGTTATGATTAAAGGTTACTATGTTTTTAGGAAATGATACTATGTTATGATTAAAGGTTACTATGTTTATTTTAAAAAGTTACTATGTTTTGTATAAGATTAAGAGAAGACAGTAACTATACATAATCATAGTAACTTTTATTCATAACATAGTATCTTTTTCTAAGAACATAGTATCTTTAGAAAATGATATATTGAACCGGTTCAGTATTAAAGAAATTGGTTCATATTACACGAAAAAAGCAAATTGAACCGCGTGCAACTAACAAAATTAACAAATTAAATTTGTCCATTGATCTAAAAAATAAACGCTTCAGATTACTTCTCACCCTTCTCATTTTGAGATTCCTTCTCATTTGATCATAATATATATATACATATATATGTATATATATATACATACATATATATACATATATATATATATATATATATATAAATTTAACGTTCTTTATTTTTCATCTTAATTTATAGGACATACATAATACAAAACAAAAAAAAATTAATGTACATGCATATATTTTGAAATGATACTTTAACAAGGAAATAGACCCTATTATATAGAAAAGGAAAATTACAAACAAAAGTAGAAAGAAAGAAAGATATATTTATCGTTCTTTATTTATCATCTTAATTTATAGGACATACATAATACAAAACAAAAAAAGTGTAAACTTGAAAAGACATGTATTTAATTAAATTTAAAAAACTATTTTAAAGAAAAGAGAAAAATAGCATAGCTTCATGTGAATAGTATAAATAAATGCCATAGAAAAAGTTACATATTAATTCAGAAGATATTCTATCTCAAAATCAATTGATAGATATGTATTGATAGAAATACTTTCCAAATCTACATAGAAGTTATACATTCATGTCATTCAGCAAATAAAAACAGAGACGTCTTTAAGGGTGTGCGATGTGATAGGCCGCATATGACCTTCTCTTTTTTCCGTATATAAAAAAATTAATAAAAAATATGTGAAATTTATTAATCAAAGAAATATATAGTAAAATAAGACACAAAATAAAAATTTTATACGAGGCCCCTAAATTTTCAAGACGGCTCTACTAAATATAGTAAACTAACTCATGGATCTATAAATAATATATACGTGATGTCACCGATTAAGTATAACTAAAAAAATTCAAGTGAGATTGCAAGTTTTTGTTAATAGCAAGGTTTAATCTTTAGCACTACATATAAAGATTACTATCCGGCCAACTCAATTAAATTTATAATTTATTTTTTATTGCAGTATTATTATATTTTTGAAATTATTTAAGTGTTGTCATTTAATATTAGTACTATTTATTAGATCTGCCTCGGAGCTAACTCCATATATTACTCTGGTTAAACTATTATTTTATGTGCATGATTGTTGTTTGATGATTAGGCTAAAGAAAAATAACTATAAAGATTTTGCTTTTAACAATGAGAAAAGAGAAGTTTGTCAATTAGTAAGCTTTTGGATTAGGTGTTCACCAAGCAGGAATTATGTATGATGGTATGTATCTATTATAAATATTAAAAAGATTATTTACTATTTGCAACCTTACAAATAGTCATTTTAAAATAAATAGCCTTGAAGCTTTTTTTTTTGTTTACAAACAACAGCCTTCAAATTATCAAACACGACATCGATACAGCCACTCCACCGGATAACCTATTAAATGACCGTTGACCATGGTAAATAACCTGCTTAATAACCGTTGATCATGTTAAATCGTTTATGTTTAAGATGATTAATTATTTACAATGTGACAGGGAAATCTTAATGTAATTGGGCCCAGATTTTAGGCTGATTAATTATTAGTGACTAAGCTAATTGTGTGTATCATGATTCATGATAATTTGGATTGTATTTATATGTGTGTGGGCCTGTAGTGCTATTTTATGTTTAGCTTTACATTATAGAACAATGGTTAGGCCCTGTTAGACTGTTATCCACAAGGTTTTGTTAGTTTTGTACATGTCGGCGGCTATTATTTGGTTACTTCGATATTATGTGGCCGTCTTATATTTAGGATATGATAAATGGTCGACATATGTAATCACTTTTAAAATTTATGTAATTATTTTAATTTAGAATTTTTAGTGAATTACAGCTTTAAAGTTTGGTCGTTTTGTGATTTACAGCCGTAAAGTTTTTCTTTTTATGAATTACAGCCACCAACTTTTGAAAATGACTACCATTACGATCAAGTGACCGGTTCTCACTGTTGATCAGGATTTTTACCTTTGACTTTCCATTTTTTCTGATTTTTCCTTTTTTTAGTTTTTTTTTCTTTTTCCTTTTCTTGAGTTTTCTTTTGAGTTTTCCTTTTTTTAATTTAATTCTTTCATCCCCTTTCTCTCTCCTCCTCCTTCTTCTTCATCATCTTCATTAGAATTACACCAAAGCTTTTTCAAAGATTCAGCCAAATTACAAGACCGTTCCCCAACAACTTTACCCATTTTACCCTTAAATTTCGGTGAAAAACCCGATTCATTTCTCGTAAAACAACCCCAAAACGAAAATCCTTCTTCACCCTAAATCTCGATGATACCCAGAAATTATTTTCGTCGTTTTCCAGTACGAAATTGATTAAATCAGTTTTGAATCAGTATGGCGTCTATTGACCCGATTGTTGAAATGGGTATTTGGATTATGAAGTCAAAATTGATTGAATTACTCGTTTTTCGTCAAGCAATTTTGGGGTCAGTTAAGCATAGTTTTTATGAACAATTTGTTGTTGGGAAAGATATAAAGGAAACAAGTTTGATTGTTGAGAAGATTTGATACTCCAATCCATCCAAATTGTTGGCATCAGATGCTTTAATGTTTCATCTTAGCTCTTGGAGATGCTCCAGCAACCTTTTTAATTATTTTTCACTCACTTAATTAAATTAGATTCTTCTCAAACAAGATGCTCCAAAGTCAGCATTAATGGTGAAAGAAATTTAGGGTTTGAACTTTGGAGAGAAATTGGGTCTTTGAAGATTAACGGTGACTTTGAAGATTAATGGAGGATGAAGAGGATGAAGATGATGGAGAAGAAGAGGAAGAGAGAGAAAGATAATTGAGGATGAAGAATTAAATTAAAAAAAGGAAAAAGAAAAAAAACTCAAAAAAAGGAAAAAGAAAAAAACTCAAAAAAAAGAAAAAATAAGAAAAATGGAAAGTCAAAGGTAAAAATCCTGGTTAACGGTGAGAACCGGTCACTTGGCCGTAATGGTGGTCATTTTCAAAAGTTGGTGGCTGTAATTCATAAAAAAAAAAACTTTGCGGCTGTAATTCACAAAACGACCAAACTTTGAGGTTGTAATTCACAAAAGATTCTTTAATTTATTACTTCCTCCGTTCCATTTTACTTGCAATACTTACTGTTTTTGGAAATTTCATATTACTTGCAACATTACTATTTTTGGCAAAAATAATCTACTTATTTTATCCTCACTTTATTCCTACCACATATTATCATCAATCATACATCATCCCATTAATCATTTAATACACCCACAAGTCACAACCACTATCTATTTATAATAATTTTTTTTATTTCTACTTCACATATCACCATCAATCATACATCATTCCTACTTTTACCATACTGATTTGACAGCCCTTAAATATTGTGTCAAACCCAATGGTGCAACTAAAATGGAACGGAGGAAGTATGTGGTTATTTTTAAAGTTTGCGTGGTTACTTTTAAAACATATACGATTATGTGAGCGCTTACTAAGCATGTGTGATCACTTTGACTCACTACAAAAAAAAAAAATTCTCCGACTACCCGAAATAGTCGGAGTTTAATCGGTATAGAGTTATACCGATTAAATTCCAACTTTTCTGGGTTAGTCGGCTCAGATTGGTCGGTAAATCATTTTAGTAGGAAAACAGTCGCTAAGCACTATTTTAGAAATCAACCCAAAATGACAAAAAAAATCCGACCAAATTTCCAACCAGATTCCGATCACCCTACTGGTCGGAAAAAAAAGAAAAAAAAATATTATTATAAGTGATTACTTTTAAAGCTTATGTCACTTTTAAAACCTATGTGATTACTTTTAAGGCCTATATGATCACTTTCAAGGTATATATAATCATTTCAATTTTCAAGTCCACAGCACCACAAAACACAATCTCTATAAGCTTTAAAAGTGATCACATATGATTTAAAAGTAATCACATAAGCTTTACAAGTGATGACATAAGCTTTGATAATGATCACATAATAAAATAAAATTGAGCTTATAGGCCTTAAAAGTGATCATCATAGACCTTAAAAATAATCACATAAGTCTTACAAAAAAGTGATCACATAAGCTTTAAAAGTGATCAATATGAAATAATGTCCTAAATTTAGTTTGAACCCGAAACAATATTGTTACCTTGCAAAACTCTTACTAACTTAACCAAGACATATTTTCTAGTTAAATCCTATCACTTAATATTATTGATTTAAATTTACATTAAGATATGGACAAAAAGTAAATGAAAAGAACATATGAAAATAGAAAGAGTATGAAATAAATATAATCAAATAATATTTGAGATTATTACTCCTATGATACACAAGATAAATATTTATAGGTAAAATTAAAGATCCTGATACAAATCAGTGAATAAAATGCTTTGTATCTTTATCTTTTTGATGTATCTTTATATCCCTTATCAAGAAACCACATGATGCACAACCTTTGATGATCATTATCCAACAAAAGCCTGTACTTAGTCTTCATTAACCCCTCATCCTTCATCACCAAACTTAATAGTATATATCAAATTGTAAGAATGAATCATATTCCAATTAGTGTCTATGGACTATATTTTTTATTACGTGTCAAAGGAACCAACTCAACCAAAAGTTTAAGCTGATGATTGAGACCCCAGGATATGTTATATACTCTAACATTAAGAGGACATAAAATTAATTATTTTTTTATAATTCTATAGTAGTTGACTTACCTTTAAAGACAACTACTATTATAATTAAATTTAAGATTAAATCAACATATATAGATTTTTAATATTAAGTTTGAGGTTTTTTATGATAACGAAAAACTATTTAATTTTCTAATTTTGTTTTGCATTTTAATCGCTGTAATTATTAAAAAATCAAATGGTTCTGATTTTATCTTAGAATAATGAATATATGGTTGATATTTCATATTGATTGTGGTGGTACTATAGAATTAGTGTTTGTTTATGTAATGAGAATCCAACCTCTATCATAAAGATAAAAAAGATAGAATTTAACCATTAGGTTAAAAAATTCTCTTTTAAATATTACTACTAATATTTAACAATAAAAGTTAGTATACGAATCAATTTAGCAAATAATCCTCTTTATTATCATATTTAATGAAGTATATCTCACCTATGAAAACTAAAATTATACTCCCTCCTATTCAGGACAAGAGTCCCATTTGACTTTTTACGGTTTTTAAGGAGAGTCAAAATGGGACCCTATAGGTAGGAGAGAGAGTGTTATTAGAGGTTTTAATAAATTGATTAGTGAAATAATGATTCCCTAATAAAATTGAAAGAACAAGCTAAATTGACCATTAATCAAACACAAAAACAAAGCATAAAATCTTTGGCGAGTTCTTTGGCGAACCAGAGAGCAGAAGCAGATACGAACCAAGATGATAAAGATGAGTGGGTTTTCTTCACGAACCATGAGAGCAGAAGCAAGAAAGGGAACATACAGAAGGAGGGAGAGAAGAAAAGTCGAAGATCAGACAGAAGGAGGGAGAGAAGAAGACCCACGTTGAAGAAGAGGGAGATAGGGTGGGTTCTTGAAGAACCCAGGTTGAAGAAGAGGGAGATAGGGTGTTAAAAAAGGGGGAGTGATGATTTAAGGGTATGTTTTAATTATGTTTAATTATGTTAGATTAAGTATAAGGGGGGGAAATTAGTAAGGATAAATGTGGATAAAAATGTAAATAGGTTAACTTTTTAGGGGTATAAGTGTAAAAAAACCATACCCAAAAAGGAAATGGGACATTTTAGGTGACTTGACCCAAAATGGAAATAGGACTCTTGTGCTGAATAGGAGGGAGTACTATAGTATAATAAAAACACAAATTGTTGTGAAAAACGATCTTTCTAAGAGACACATTAAATAGATAGGTTAAATAGCCCAATTAATACATATTAAAGAGAAAAAAAAGTGGATTTCTTGTTCTGAAGTCGTCTCTTCTCTCACATGAGTAGTTGTAATAAAAAAAGCAAACTAATTAAAAAAGGCAAAATTGATTTTAAATGTTCGAACTTTGACTCACTTGCTTCTAAAGGTTCGAACTTTCATTTATCCTGGAAAGGTTCGAACTTTGAGGGTCATCTTCATTTAAAGGTTTTTATGTGTTTTTTTGGGTTGATTTTGGATTGATTATGGGTTTTTATGGGTAAAAAACCCATAATCAACCAAGAATAACCTCAAACCTTTAAAATCAATTTTTCCTTAAAAAAATAGTATAAGGAAGTATGCAATGCATTATTAATTAGAGATGATATTAGAATCCCTAATCAATAGACATTAGACAGTGACGGGAGTCGTGATAATGGAACCTTTTTCAATCCGTTAGTTGTTGCATCAAATTCAATCTATTATTTCCTTATTTTTCCTAATTATGTTAAATGATCAATTACTAATTATTACTCACATATACAAATTTAGTAAACTAGTAAGACTATAAGTTATTCCTAACTCCTAAGTCCTAATTAGTCTTATATTATTATTATTATTATTATTATTATTATTATTATTATTATTATTATTATTATTATTATTATTATTATTATTATTATTATTCATTTTTGACTTTTTTATATCTCTTTAAATTTTACATTACACAAATTTAAATATAAGAGTATGTAAAATTCAACCAATAGATTTAATAAAGTGTATTGTTCGATAGTTAATATGTACGATGATAACATTATTGGATGATTTGAACAACGTAGACATAAACGCTAATACAAGTTAATAATATAATATAAGCTATATTTAATGGTTATTAATGTATTAATGAGATCATATTCATATATGATTAACGTTAGAAAAAAATATGTGCAATCATTTACCATGGAGTACCATATGGCCGGTAGTCTAATCTTCCCATATAAAGATTGAACATGAGACAATACTCACACACACTAACATTTTAATCAATGTATACAATATACTTATTAAGTTAAGTTATTAGCATATTTAAAGGTATAACTTATTAAATATTGTCGGTTAACGATATTAATAAAGACTGCATCCACCCCTTTATAGTTTATATAGACAATAAACAAAAGCACTTTTATGTTGCCTTGCATGAAAATGGAACCATCATTTTTTTAATTCTCATATTCTTATCTATACATTCTAACTTTCTTTTATATCATCATCATAATTCAATATCTCTACTAAATTACAATAAAAAATCTATCATTTTTGTAAAAAGACTAGTATTTACATTGCGGTCGTTTGGTTAATGGTACTAAATGGTGATAATGAAAATGATTTGTATAGTGTAAAATTTTATCAAAAGTTTCATCATTCCCATGGTGATGAAATTTTAATCAAATTTTTTTTTTATTTTATTTACAAATTTGCATTACCACCTAATAACACCTCTCCTGATGGTAATGCATTGAAATGAATTTTACGAAGAAAATGAGATGATTGAAGTTACACAAGCATGATCACTAAATTAGTAGAAGATTTTTCAACCAAAATTACACTAATTTTCATTTTCATTACTATCATTTTAATACTTCATCCGTTCCATTATATTTGCTACATTTTACTTTTTACGCATGTCAATGTGTTATTTTTTTTATTTATATGATGAAATATACAAATCTAAAAACTATAAAAAAGTAATATTATAAAAGTATGTGATTAAACGATTTAAATAAAATTCTATTTGACTATATTTTTACTTACGTATTAGTCGCAATATATAAAATAAACTTGAACAATAAATAGTGCTCATAATCAAAATGTAGCGAGTATTTCAAAACGGAGAAAGTATCATTTACCATATAGGCTATTAGGACTTAATGAGTATACTACTGTTACCAAATGGTAGTAGTCAATTTTTGACGTTTTAAGTCCACTATCTTCTCGTTCAGAATCTCATAGCCATATTAACAGTGGTATTAGGATCCTCTCCATTATCCTTATCTATTGTTCTATATTAAGATTTTGACATCTATTTTAAAATAAAAAATAAAATTTCAAAATTCTTGCTATTTTGCTCCATCAACTAATTTTAACATTACATTTTAAGTAATTGAGAGGATCTAACTCTTAACACTGCTATCTCCTCTATTTCTTCCTCTATAAATACCTCGATTCCAGCCAAACAACCATAACCAACCCATCTTCCACATTCTTTCTCTCTCATCTTCTATCCGCCATTGTTGAAATGAAAGAACAACAACAACAGTTCATCGCCTCTTTCTTCTTCTTCTACTTATCACTTTTACTATTCTCTTCCTTTGTAAGCTTCCATTAACTTCATTACTCTTTTCAGTATATATTATGCATTAATGCATTTATTTTCATTCAAATTTTCAAATTATTTGATGATTACTTATATTTTTTATTTGATTTTTTGTGGGTTAAAAATGTAGGTAGATCCAGCAACAGCGGGTGGGCCGTCCGGCGAGAATCCGTTTTCGCCGAGAGCATTTGCGATTCGATACTGGAATAACAAGATCTATAAAGTCCCTCGCCCTGAATTTCTTCTCAGAAAAGTTTCTCCACTTACTGCATCTGACTCAGTCCGATTTACTCAACTCGCTTCTCAAAACTCACTCCCAACTCACCTTGACTCGTTCTGTAAACTCGCGAATCTTTTTTGTTTTCCTGACCCAACAAATTCTCTCTCCTCTAAACACTCCCCTGATGGTAAATTCTCTGTTTACTCCGACCAAAACTTCACTAACTATGCTAGTGGAGCAGCCGGTGGATTCAACTCGTTCAAAAACTACTCAGATAATGAAAATGAACCGCTTGACTCGTTTAGAAGATACAGCCGTGACTCAGCGGGTCACAATGACGAGTTCAAAAGCTATGCAAATGGAGGTAATGTGATTTCTCAAAGCTTCAATACTTACTCTTCCGGAGCAACAGGCGGGTCAAGTAAATTCTCCACTTACGCCGATGAAGTAAACGTCCCGGGTCTTCAATTCACCTCTTACTCGGACGATTCGAATGGGCGAGTCAGCTCGTTTAACTCGTACTCCAAAGACGCCAACGCAGGTGACCAGGGATTCGGGAATTACGGTAAAAACGGTAATGCAGCTACCAACAGTTTTGGGAGTTACGGTCAGAACTCGAATGTTGTCGGGTCGACCTTTTCCGGGTATTCGGAAACGGGTAATTTTGGAACTGATAACTTTACCTCATACGGGTTTAACGGTAATGTGCCGGAAAATAAGTTTAACAGTTATTCCGACGGCGGTAACGCCGGAGTTGAGAGTTTTTCGAGTTACAGAGATCAATCAAATGTTGGTGATGATAATTTCAAATCTTACGGTAAACATTCAAATAATGAAAAAATTAAGTTTAGTAATTATGCTGAAAGTTTCAATACAGGATCCGACAACTTTACCGGGTATGGTAATGGAGCTCAAGGACAGAAAATCGGGTTTACCACTTATGGGGAAGGAAGTGATTTTAAGGAGTATGCCAAGAAAGGCGTGAAGTTTTCAGATTACAGGAATACTAGTGTTAGTTTGGTAAATTCGGAGTTGAAAAAGGGTAAGATTGTAAATAAATGGGTTGAGCCCGGGAAGTTTTTTAGAGAAGAAATGTTGAAGGAAGGAATTGTCATGCCAATGCCGGATATAAAGGATAAAATGCCAAAAAGATCGTTTTTGCCGAGGTCGATATTGACGAAAATACCCTTCTCATCGTCGAAAATTACCCAATTGAAGGAGATTTTTCATGCTTCGGAGAATTCCACTATGGAAGGGATGTTAAACGCCGCGTTGCGCGAGTGTGAGCGTGCGCCGAGTCAGGGTGAGACTAAAAAATGTGTTGGATCGGTCGAAGATATGATTGATTTTGCGGTTTCGGTTTTAGGACAATCAGTAGAGGCTAGAACGACCGAAAATATAAGCGGGTCGAAATCAGATATTTTGATCGGAAAAGTTAGAGGGGTAAATGGTGGAAAGGTTACTAAATCGGTTTCTTGTCATCAAAGTTTGTACCCGTATTTGTTGTACTATTGTCATTCGGTACCTAAAGTTCGGGTTTACCAGGCGGATTTATTAGATACCAAGACTAAAGCTATTATTAATCATGGTGTAGCAATATGCCACTTGGATACTTCGGCTTGGAGTCCAACCCATGGAGCATTCTTGTCACTCGGGTCAAGTCCGGGTAAGATTGAAGTTTGCCATTGGATTTTTGAAAATGATTTGACTTGGACTATTGCTGATTAAAAAAATACTTCTATATGTTCTCTAAATTTGAGGCAAGCATTCCCCTTGAAATATGGTCCTCAACTTGATAACCATTTTTTCAGGAAATGCATTATAAAATTAAAAATTATATATAATTGGTAGCTTTATAATAAATTTATTTTTATATTTTCTTAATTTATTAAAATAGTTTGGTGGTTTTGCAAAGGCTAAGCCACAAACAATGGAAGCAAATCAAATTGTATTTTATTGTTTCTATATGTTGCTTACTTAATTACTACCTTTGTCATTGCTCTTAAATTTTATAGGTTGGAAAAATTAACCCATCCATGTTAGGTGGAGTATAATTTTTTTTAAGATTTGATTTTTTTTGTTTGTCATTTTAATTTTTTAATATTTGGGGGGTTGAGTTAAAGGATCTTAATTACCTTTGGACGCGGTATTTTCATGCAAGTTTGTATGGTCCCTAAAAGTCACTAACTCTTTCACATGTATGGATATGATCATATATATGATGATAAAAGTGGCGGGTGATTGGGATATCTTATATCTTATATGTATGTATGTATGTTGTACGAATTCACTTGTCTAGATTGAATGATTTGTCGATATTTATCTATTCATCAAATAGTCAACACCAGAAATGACTCCTATGGTATGTGATCAAAGTACTTGTATGCATGTATAGAGGTGTATAATCGTGTCTAAATTTACGGCTCATTTGATAGGTGGTAATAAATGGTGGTAATGAGAATAAAAATTGGTGTAATTTTAGTTGAAAAATCTATTGGCTACCTTGATGGTCAACTTGTCCAACTACAATCATCTCGATTTCTTCATAAATTCATTTCAATGCATTACCATCAAGAGAAGTGGTATTAGGTGGTAATGGAAAATTACAAAAAAAAAAATTGTGATCAAAGTTTCATCACCATGGGAATGACATGGAATTTTGATGAAATTTTAAATTATGAATTATTCCCATTACCATCATTTAGTACCACTAAGTAAATAGGTTAGTGTTTTTATCGAGTTTATATATTGATAAATATTGTCGAATGAGATCAATTGTTTACCTCTATGTATGATGTACGTGGAAATTTTATAAACAAACAAAACCAATAGAAGTTTTGAACATATTTATGGGACTTAATTTTAGTTTAAACTTTTCTTAATAAATATTAGTTTATATTTTTGATTAAGATAATTCTTTTCACAAATTCTTTTAGCTAGATTAGAAATTCATGAGATTGATCATGCCTTTATATAAGTTTTAAACTATGTGCAATTTGTATTTTTCTATTTTTTGCTTGTTTTGCATCTTATATGTAAAGATGGTAAGGTTAAACTTGAACAAGAAATGATAATTATAAAAATAATACATACATTATATCATAACTTTTTATTTAGGTGTTTGATGATCATATGATTGTAAAATTGATAAGAATATTGCATGCATGACTTATATATTATAAGATTCACATATATATGTACGCCGAAGCTTAATTATAGATTATTATATTTGTGTTTGTAAGTTTTTTACGGGTAATGATATTTTTTCTCATGATATAATACTTTCATAATTACGAAGCGGTAGTTATTAATAATAAAGGTATAATTAAGGGACAATGGTGTTATGTGTTTTTGTTTGGTTATGACTATTGAGTCACGCATTGTTGTCACTTGCATTTTTACGACTAGTAGCTGCCTGTGAGTGAGAGAAAGATTCACATTCACATAATGAGTAGGCTTCAAATTTCAATGCTCTAACGAAAAACAAAGAAGATTTATGCCCACTTTGATTTGAAGTATACTCCTTCCCTCAATATTCCATTATGATTTTAACACTTTTCATGTGAATATGCTCATGTTTATTTATAGTCATCAATCAAGTCTCGCGTATAAAGACAGAGTCAGAAACTCGAAGGAGAGGTAACTGACAAATTATGTGAAATTGTCTTTATTTATATTTTCAGCGACAAAACAATAAAGATTTGTTTTATTTAACTAATCAAAACCGAATATAAAAATATGTATAAGTTATCAAAACTAAATTATTAGAAATGAAAATGAGTCGGAAAGAGCAACAGACCTAATATACTTTACATTCATATAGTCTTAATTCATTATCTTCGTGATTCACGTAGTTGCTTGTGATGGTTATTAATTTTGAACGGAGGGAGTAATGTATTAGTAGAATTTCATTGAAAACATAGTTGTTCAACCAAGCATAAAGCTACTATTATAGCAAAGATTTAGGCATTTATAATGTAACTTGGTTACTTAATGCCTTAAAACATTTAATCATGTAATGCTTGTCTCTTGTTGCTTGTCCATAAGCTCAATTGAAAATGATTGTTGTTTGTCTTTCTTTGCTTAGCTCTAGTTTAAAGGACACCCACATATGAACCACAAAATGATTCTATGTGGTACATTTGTTTTCCTACACAAAATAACTATCTTTTTAAGTTTAGGTATGTACTTTCATCAATGGTAGTTGATTTTGAGATGAAACTTCATTCACAATCAATTAATTTGCAAATTGGAATTTATTTTACAAATAGTTTAACTTTTTAGGCCTCAATCCATTATGTAAAATCAAATTTGCTGGTGTGTGACTTGTGAGTGAGGCTAGTAGCAACGAGCAACCAACAACGAGAAATTGTTATTTATCTGCAAGTTTTATCATGAAAACTCAATTTCAAGAATTTTTACAATCTACGCCTAAATGAAGTTCAAATCATTCAACTCTTGACTGAACAATCAAAATACTACTTTGAACTTGTAGTTCCTATGTAGGTAGTTAATGATCGACAAACAACAGTGCTAATCAATTCCTCTCTATGCAGGGCTTTCACTTTCCTCTCGTATTCCCTCTTAAGGGAGTACGGATATGGATTGTTCGTCACATTCCCTACCCAAAAAACCCTGTTTTTAAGCGAGATATTAGATTTTTGATGATGATCTTATTCCAAAAACCACAACAACATGATTATTATAAATTAGTAGCAAAAGTGTCAAATTAATGTTCCTTATATTTGCGTGTGGACCTTGTTTTACTCTTGTGTTGAAGCCAAGTGCCCTAAAAACAATTGTTTTAGTATATAACAAGGATATGTACAAAATCATGTGATTTTGAGTTGAAGGGATTGAGGGTCCAAGTGGTCCTTGGAAGTTACACGTTAGAGCCAACCCAAATTTAGGTGCTCTAGAAACTCCAAGCCTGCCAGCTATATTTATGGGCCACTTTTATTTTTCATTCTCACTTGTATTCATTTATTCTCGTAAGAGACTATCTTTCGATGAAATTTTTTTTATAAAGAGTCTATATACTGATAATTATATTAGTTGTACAACTCATGTGAGATCGTATTATCTAAGAATTTGAATTTTTCACTTGCTTTTACTTCAAATTGGCGGCTGAGAGATTTTTTAAGCATATATACTTAAACTTTTTATTCACAAAGTACTCGTTTCTTTAAAATTGAGTGGTTTTCGTCTTGACAAATTTTACGTAGAATTTCAACTGACTCTTAATAAAGATAATCAAGTTAACTCGTTACTATCTTCACACCAATAAAATTTCCCACAAACAACATAATTTTAATCCTAAGATTTTCTTATATTTTACTATATTAACCTAATACTTATTTATTTTAATTAATTGGTATAAACTCTTTAAAAACCAAAAAATTAGCAAGTATTCTCAAATTTCTTTGTCAATTGTGATGATAAGATTTTGTTCCTAACTGTTGGGAACTAGGAAAAGCTGAGATCATGGACAGACAATTATACATCAAAATTCTATGGGATATAACACTAGTGTTGACAAAATTGAAATTTTGGACAGCTTTTTACTTTTAAAGCATTGAATGTTTTATCTAGCGGTTAGGCAACCATTTTTGTGAGCCCAGTAAAAAAATAAGAGTAGATAAGTTAGAGAATTTTTATGATAAGAAGGATTAAAAGTGAAAAAATCTTTGTGTAATTATTGAGAATTGAAACCTTTCAAAATAAGATAAAAGAGTATAATACTGACATTATTGATCATGTAACTCGATTATGTAAAAAGTTTTTTAAGTCAAATGATCTTATTTTAAAAGGACTGTGAGAATATCCACTAGTAGGTCATGGGTACTAAACTACTAACTACTAAGTAAGTAAGTACTACTTAATTCACTTGTATATCAATATTCTAATATTCTATACCTTTAAGTTTGTAGCTAAATTGAGATGGTCAGTGTTTATATAATGTGGTAAGGATGTTGTTAGATGTTAATGGTTAAATTTAGTGGCCTAGAGAATAGAGTTGGAGAATAAGACAAAAAAACAAATAAATGGTAAAAATGGGTGGTTAAGATGATAAAGAAAATGAGTTTGTAGATAAGATTAAAAGAAAAAAGACGGAAACTATTGCCAACAAAAAGAAAAAATGCGAAATTAGTGAGACAAATTAAAAAGAAAATGATACAAACTGAGAGGAATAAAGGCAATATGTAGCTAGGAATTATAAATGTGAGATTGAAATAAAAAGAATTTATTAATTACTATTAAGTTACATTAAGTTCAAGGTTATGTTAAGGTTGTGAACTTTAATATGTTGGCTGGTTTAACCGACTTGAATAATTGACTAATAATCAAACAAGCTGTTCATATAAATTATTTTGATGTTTTTGTTTTTTCTCCCATTGTTTCTACACCCACTTAATTTTTCACATTAGTTTATAATCAAGACAATAATTTTTACCTGAGGCTTAACAAGCTTATCTTTTTTTCGTAAAGTTAATTTGTGTAATACATTTTCAAAAAATAATTTATAAATCAGTCCTTATATACTAAACATCAATAAAACATAAACTAATAGTGTAGCAAGCTCGCGACAAAAAATGGAGAATACATTACTGATAGTTAGGGGTGTTCAATGGGCCGAATAAGGGTCGGGTCGGGCGAGCTTAAGTAAATATGGTCCATATCGGGTCGGATAAGGGCCCTTTAAAATTAATATGGGTTTTTAATGGGTCGGGCTTTCAAAGCCCGGACTGGCCCTACCCGACCCATTTTTACTACTAAAAATTGTTTTAATCCCCATTTATCAATTTATAACGATTAAATTATCATTTATAATAATTAGATTGAAAAAATATTAATAATTTCATTGACATTGTCATTTATAATATTTAAATTATACATTAATTATACTATTTATAAAGGCCCGTTTTCAACCCTTATTGAGCCTTTTTATGGTACGTTTCATTTTAATTATAGTATACCCCATTTTTGAACTGGCCCTTACAAAGACCTTCTAGAAACGAGCCGGATAAGAGCTCAAAATGGGGGCTAACCCATTAAAAACCCCTACTCATAGTCTATGAGTGATGAACTTTGGCTACCTAGATAGTAAATTAGGGTACAACACTTCCATCATCATTGGAAGTAGAGCTTTTATGGAGCTATTTTTAGGTCTTGCAAAAACAAGCTAAGTTAAATCCATCCTCTACTTAATAAACTAGCTAGAACTTTGTAGATCTAAATTCTAATGGACCACACTTAGCCATGTTCATTAGGTTAGTTCACATGATGGGTGTCTTAACATCATACTAAAAATAAATTTGTGTAGATGGAGAAGCTACCTAGCTTGTCCCAAATTACATATATTAGCTAAACTACAAAGAATAATTGTGATACTTTTGTTTGGTGCAAAGATTTACACACAAATATATGATAATAATTAAGGGAACTAGTGGATGATTTTGAAATCATTCATTATCTCTTCCAACCTCACTCTAATAGGATGAATGGTGAAGATGTGGTTGATCTTCCAAGTAGGATGTTCTTATAATCTTTGATGCTATCACATTTTGTCTAGCTAGTAGGTTAGTTCACATTATTGTAAGAAGCATCTGTTGGGATGAGATATCCCACATCGACAAATTGAAAATGGTGTGCACACTTTATAAGCTATTGGAGACCTTCTTCCCATTGCCATATGGTTTTGGGATGACATATATCTCCTTGGCTTGTGAAGTGTGTGCACCTCATGTTTTCCCCAATAATTGTTGGCATTCACAATAAGTCCAGCCTAATTTAACAGCATCTAGATGTACTTAATCTAATCTAAATTCTAAACAAATCAATGCATATAAGTTTACTTAATTTTCTAATACCAATTGCAAAATTGCAAAAAGAACTGCTCATTTAAGATATCGTTTCTCGATGAAATGACCTCAAAATAAAAGGTTTATATAATAATTATTTGTATTATTGGGCTAGTTAACCCATCTAATAAACCTATCTTACTATGAGTTAATAATTTGGACGATAAAAATTAAAGAAACTTGTTCCATAAGTCTTTATAAGAACTAAAAATGGCTTGAAGTCATTATCAACATTCCCATGTAGTTTATTTTTGCATGAATTATTAAACATTTTGCATGTTAGATGTTCTTTTAAAGACTCTGGACTTGTGTAAAGTTTCTATCTTATCTCTTGATGCTCTCACGCCTTTTGGTCGATCAATTTTGGAAATGTGGATGGATATTAGAGTTCTAATCCTAGAAAATAACAGTTTAATAGGATACAAAATTATTGGCCTATTGATAAATATGTTAAAAAGAATAACTAATTTAGTATAACACCGTCTTTTAGTGAGACGTATGTTTAAAGTGTTTTTTTTAACAAATTAAATTGAATGTTTAATATTTTAAGTGTCAATTTTAACATTTTTAAGCACTAAGATCATCATTTAAAAAATGAGTACTTTAAATTTGAAAGTAAGTGTTTAAATTAATTTAATTAGACTACTTAATTCAATATAAAATTGTATCATGGTGAGACATCTTAAATGAAAATTGTGATATGTTAATTAAATGAAAAGAACTCACTTATATTAGTTTATTCGTTGAAGTCAATTAGGAGCAAGATTGATGACCTTTAATAACGAGGAAAAAAAGACATTAATATTTAACTTATTGTACATCCTTTAAAATCAAATAATATTTTAATTATTCCAAAATAATCTATAGTTATTTTTCCGAGAGATATTTTCTAGGACGATTTTTAATTAAGAAGCTCATATACTCTTATTTTGTATTAGTTGGGCATCTCACAAAAAGATCCCATCTCATACAAAAATTTGTGAATGATATACTACTATATATCCGCTAAAATTGTACCTAACCTGATCTATATTTTATTTAGTGCCCGTTAAGCATTTAAAATACCTTACTTCTTTATCTTTTTCACAAATTTTCATCCTTCTTGGCACAAAGCTTCTCAACCATTAAAACACCAATTTTTATTTAAACTGAACACATTTTTTTGCGCAAACACATATAAGTGAAATTAATAAAGTATAATTAAAATGAGGCTTTATCTTCTTTTGTGTGAGAAATTAATTGGATTATTATATCGATTTTTTCTGAAAACATATGAAAATTACAAATAGTTATTTCTCATTAATCCTTAGTCGATGATAACTATAAGTTGACCATCTATAATTTTTTTTTCTTTAAATGAGACAAAATAACAATGATGATCACGATGATGATGCTAATTAATAATATTAAAATAAATAAAGAATTAAATAAATAACTCTTGTGAGTGTCTTATAGGTAAGAACTAAGAAGTATCCTCCAACTTGAACTGCTTTTATCTTCGACGATAATGCAAGTGATTTTATCCCCCCTACCCCACCACATCAAAGGGTAATAATAATAAAGATAAGTGAGGAGGGAATATTATTGACATGCATGGATAATTTGAATAGAGAACAAGAAGAAAGAGCCAATATAATTTACAACTATCACATAAATATTAAATATATAATATAACATTGTTTTCCTATTTTTCAATTTACCTTATTATAATAAAAAAAATTATCAATACTACCTCTGAGTTTTGGCATATTATCAATATTACTCCTAAATTTTTTATTATCAATGATGTCCTCGTACTATTGAGCGTTTTGTAACTGTAATCTTTTTTAACTTTTTACGTCCAAGATCGTCCAAAACCATTAACTTTTTTTCTCTTATTTTTCAATTCAAAACATGAAAAAGTTAACAATTTTGAATGATTTTGGATGAAAAAGTTAAAAAAAAGGTTACGGTTGTAAAACGTTCAATGATACGAGGGTACTATTGATAATAAAAAAAACTTAAAGGTACCATTGATAAAGTGTGAAAACTCAAGAGTACCATTGATGATTTCCCCCCAAAAAAATATTCATTTAGTAAATCAAACTACTTTTTTTAAGCAAATAGAAAGTAGGAAAGTAGCTTGTAATTGCATGTCAGTGAAATTAAAATGCGCAATGTAAATTTATGTCACTTTATCCCAAAATCTAGACTATCTCACTTTATCCATATCGAATCTAGACTATGTCACTTTATCCATATCAATTGGTTGTTCAACGGACAATGGATCACTCTTCGACCTCTTTAATTATTTTTTCAAACTATATTTTTATGAATAATTTTTTTAACTTAAGCTGAACTTTTTTGAATAATTGAATGATATTTGAATTTTCTTTTTAAAAGAGTCAAAAATATCACAAATTTGCTCTTATTTTAAGATCGTGAAAAAACATTATCGTTCATATAATTATTTTTATAAAAAAAAGTTATTTTGATGTGAAATTACCTATCTATTAAATAGCACTAATTTTTTAAGCAAATATGAACATGAAGTTAATAAGTAATAATGACATGAATTTGCATGTCATTATAATTATAAAGATATAATGATACTATGGCTGGTAAATAACCTTCAAAAATAATTTTTCTAGATCAATATATTATTCTGTTTTGTTTGTAAAAATATTGAAAATAATATTGGTTTACAAATTTAATCCCTCTTCATTTTGCTTTGCTATATCAAGAAATTATTCTCTTTCGCCAAGGTAAATAATTCGAAAATAATAATGCTTACTAAATCTTCTTATGCACATTAAACTGTAAATTTGTTGGGTGTTAACATCAAAAACCAAACTAGTAAAAGTCTATACATATAAAAGAAAATGTCAACATGTTTGTAGTTAACAAGTTAAACCTTAACAAACCAACTTTAGAAAACATGAATTCTATACATATGAAAGAAAATGTCAATATGTTTGTAGTTTTCTGAATTCTATACATATAAACATACAAACCAACTTTAGAAAACATAAAGTATATTGCATTTGTTAAGTACACTTCTATTTGAAGTATTGGCATGAATGCAATCATACATATGCAAAGAAACAATCGGATGGGAAGCTATGCGCAGGAAAAAAATCCAAGCCAACACTCAGGCCTCAGCAGTAGAGCGAAGTAAGGGCAAAACGTTTCGGTCTACATTATTTAGTTAAGGGTAAATGGAACAAAATATCGAAGAGACAAACACATAACGATCAAATCTTTACATGGTTGTATTCTTTGCTTTCAAAATTCTGTGCTACACAGGAAGCCTGCTAACAAACACCAGTTTCAGGATCTAATCAAGAGTTTAAAATCTTATAAATTCTTTCCATCTTGTCATGTGATGGTTTGTCAAACTATGAAGTTTCAAATCATACTTGCACCACGCCGCGGCTCATACAAATATGAAGGTCTTGTTATAGAGGGGTAGCAAAACCTGTCAATGGACAAGAAATTATACTAAATATATATATGTCGTACTGTAAATATTGGGCAATAAGTAAATACCAAAACTAAATAATGCAGTTGGCATACTGAAAGTAGATATAGGTACTTAAGTCGGGAAGAAGGGGCGTGGCAGAAGAATTAAGCAATTGCATCAACAGGCGACTAGCGCCAAACAAAAGCACAACACGCTCAGAAATTACCTTCAGAAAGACAACCCCAGCTCTGTGAATGTAGTGATAGCAAGGAAGTGAGCAAAGCAGAGGCGGTCACAGTATGCAAAGGCATTAACGATTCTGCACATCCCAACTCCACCGGAATCCTACATTAAGATTAGTATTAAGCTTTCATTATAATGTACTCCATATGAATCCTAAACTGAATCAGCAATGATAGTTCAGTAAAACATACGCCAAAGAAAATCCTACATTAATATCAGCATTGTCATTTCATCACAACATAAACTTATCTTAGTGCTCGAAAAACCAATGCAACAATCCTTGAATAACATTGCTCAAAATTCACAGCATAAAGGAAAATTCTACAAGAAATGAAAAATGGCAGAACTATGCTAGTTGGTTCAAATTGGTACTTGTTAGAAGTAATATACTCATAAATAACTCTTAAACAAAACAAAAACCCAGAAAATCCGAAACTACCAGAAAATTAGTGTGATACCCCAAATTTAGCTTGAAAAGAGATTGATAGACTACTCATATCAACAAGGTGCATCTTCTTATCTAGGGAGCCCATTTGCTAAGAACTCCACAGTTAAGCGTGCTTAGTAGGGAGCAATCTTAGGATGGGTGACCTCCTGGGAAGTTTTCCTGGGTGCGCACGAGTGAGGCCAAGGTGCTGGAAAGACTAGTGTTGGTCTGTGGGGTTAGTCTACAGTCTCCATGAGTAGTCACCGGTAGTTCGTTGGGCCAGGGTGTTACAATTAGTATCTAGATATGATAATACTATTATGTCAATGTCACTTAGGTCATTTGACATCGAAATGAAATCATGTAAATATGTAATATTAAAGAGATTCACCCAGATCAATTTGTAAGTGCCTTGTCTTCCACATAAAAGGGCAAGGGTCAAACCCCATTAGACGCACGTTCCTCCTTTTATTTAAAAGATTTTAAAACCAAAAAAAAAAAAACCAAACCCCAATTAGTCAACTATGGTAGCCTTTGTCTTCGATTCACAATTCACCCCATCCACTGCTTCCTCAATCCTCATAAACTGATGCCACCATCCCACCACACTCCAGTCGCCATCACGTCAAACGTCAGACGCTACCATGGCACCATCCCACCACACTCCAACCACCTCCACTCAGTTGCCAGACGACACGAACCCACCACCCTCCACTACCATCGCCTCATTTTAAAGGTATTATGCTCTCTTGAGTTTTTCCCCTTTTTATTGCAATTCATTGTCATTTAATGTTAAACTAATCATTTTAATTTTCATTATATCATAACTAGGGCTGAACAAAGTTTGGTCTAAACCGTAAACCAAACCGGATCAAACCGTAATTTGAATATTTGGTCTGGTATACGGACTAAATGGTGTGGTCTATTTTTTTTTCAAAAAAAATTGCGGTTTACGGTCTGGTCCCGGTTTTTAAAATTTTCAGACCAGACCAAACCGTAAACCGTACTTTGACCAAAAACCATAATTTTTTTTATAAAAACGAGTTTCTACCTAGATATTTTGAGATGTTATTATTTTTATATAGTAATATATACTTGAATAATGATGATGCAATCAACTAATTACAAGTTATATTTATTTAGTATTTGTAAGTGCGAAATATTTTCATAGAACATATACTAATTTGGAAATTAATATAAAAATAAAAAACCGCAAACCAGACCAGACCAAACTGTTGTAGAACGGTTTGGTCCGGTCTGGTCAGACATTTTAAACGGTCCGGTCCGGTCTAAAAAATTTCCAGACCAGAATTTTTGGTTTGGTTTGATTTTAGTGTCAGACCAGACCAAACCGGACCGTGTGCACCCCTAATCATAACTAAGTTTGGGTTGTGAATCTAGAGTGTTATTGAATTTGTTTTCTAGAATTTTGAATTATGATGAATCTAGCAATTAGGGTTGGTAATTTGGGATTTTTTGAATTGAGTAATAATAATTGTAGACAATCGAGATGAAGTGTTGTATAATTATTTGCTGGAATGAAAAAACACTTGCTTTACTTGAGTTTATTCTTGTAATACAACGATTTCATCTTTCGTTAAAGATTCCTCTACCATCATTCTTTTCGGGGTTGGTGATTGGCAATTGACATGAATGATGATGAGAAATGTTCTTAATGAGTATATATTGGTAATTCGAAATGCAAGATTAAATTTCAAATTATGATGTAAATGATAGATGCAAATACAAATGTTCTTAATGAGTGTAAAATAGTAGTCCTTGGATCCGCCATTGCCAATGCCAGGAATTGAATTGATGCATAAGTTTAACTCCGATCACAAGATCAAAGGATCAGTTAATGGTACCCTTATCATCATCATCAGAAAACTATAAAATGCAAATGCAAGGGCAACCAAATAGGAGTAATACAATTTGCTTTGTCAAAACCCTATCACTAAAAGCATCAAAGGAGTAATATGGCTTAAGATCAAAGTATCAATTACTGGTACCCTTAGCCAAACAATTTTTCAGTAAGGAAGTAATGAGCAGCATATTAAGCAATATTTTCGATTAAAATTCTCACCAAAACAATAACTATTGTTAAGTCAAAATGGGCAATCAAAAAGGAAAAAAAACCTCATAAAATTGCAATCAAACTCAAATGGGTATAGCTAATAAAAACTTCAACATAAGCAATAATGCCATTATTTTGTAACCTATCAAAACAAGAACCCAAAGATTGTACAATCTTTAAAAGTTAAAACCATATTCAAATTCACAAAAATTAAAATGGGCAAATGGCAATAAAAAAATTCTTATAAAATTGCAAACAAACTCAAATGGGTATTTTCGGAAGTATAAGCTAAACATAAGCAAATAATGTGAACTTTATGCTTACCTAGAAGAAGTGAATATATTTTGGAGAGAGAAACGCGGATTATGAGAAGCTGTATAGCCGGGATATTTCGAAGATCCAGCAGATAAAGAAGATTTGGGGTTGCAGAGTTTCGAGACGGCGCTTCTTGTAGAGGATGATTGTAGGATCTGTCTTGCTCTTCCGCACAAAGTCGCCATTGTTACTCTTTACTTCTTTAGGGTTGGGGCCTTGGAAGAGGTTGGGAAGCGCGGGAGGATGAAAAGCCTTGAATGGCCGACGGTAATTTAGGTTGTGATTTGAGTAGGTTGGAAAAGACTTATTTGTCCTCTGCCAAAAAAAACGGACGTCGCAATTATCCTTAAGGTAACTCTTTTAAAAATTCGGTCAAAATAAGTACTTATTCGCCTATTTTCCGATACGTAAATCGAAAAAGATATTTGATGTCATTTTTATCCATCATAACGATTTTTTTTTTCAAAAACAGACGTAGCAATTATCCTTATGGGATGACTCTTTCGAAAATCCGATCAGAACACCCGTATGGGCGGGTAATCGCGAATATGCTGCTCCGAAAAATTAAATAGGCGAATAATTACTTGTTTCGACTAGATTTTCGAATGAGTTATCCCATAAAAATAATCGCGACATCCGATTTTTGAAAAAATATCATCATGATGGAAAGAACGACGTTAAATATCTTTTATAACAAGATATTGTCACATATACAACTTAATTTCTCAAATTGGTCAAACCCTAAAATTAACGATCAAATAACGTTTTTCGTTAAATGGTAGTCATTCACAAAGAATATATCAATTAAGTAGTTTTTTTAAAAAAAGAAAAATAATAATAATACATAAGCTAGTTTTTTCTTATAATTTTTTCTTAATAAAATAATGTTTCGGGTGATTTTGTAGACTGTCTCACAGTCACCGTCTTTCATCTTCACATCTCTTTCCCCAATTTAATTCAAAAAGCCCTAATTTCGCCCTTCTCCCCCACCAAAACCCTTCGATGGATCTCCTCAAAAACTACACGGACATGGCGGAAGACGACGATGAAGAACCCCAATCTCACCAATCCGATAACGACAACGAAGAATCTGAACAAGAAACTTCTATTATCTCACTTCCATCGAAATCAGCAGCACCAAAAGTAGACGATACAGCACTTTCTCTTCTCTCTGCAACCTCAACAACCGCCATATCCACCAAACCTTTAGACCCAACTCAACATTTAGTTTCCTACAATCCCACCTTCGACCAACTCTGGGCACCTATTTATGGCCCAGCTCATCCTTACGCTAAAGACGGGTTAGCGCAAGGTTTACGAAATCATAAATTAGGGTTTGTTGAAAACGCGGCCATTGATTCGTTTGTGTTCGATGAACAATATAATACGTTTCACAAATATGGGTACGCTGCAGATCCTTCTGCTTCTGCGGTTAATAATTATGTGGGTGATTTTGATGCGCTTGAGAAAAATAAGGGGGTTTCTGTGTATAATATACCTCAAAGTGAGCAGAAACGACGTCGAATAGAGAAGAAGGAAAAGGTGGAAGAAGAGGAAGATGATACAAATGTTAATGCAGAAGAAGTGAGTAATCCTGCTAGTGAAGTTTGGTTGAAGAAGAATAAGATTAGTCCTTGGTCTGGGAAGAAGGAAGTTGTGCAGGGTGAATTGACTGAAGAACAGAAGAAGTATGCGGAAGAATATGCTAAGAAAAAAGCTGAAGAAAAAGGGGAGAAAGTTGAGAAAGGAGAATTTTTTGCTGATAAAACTACTTTCCATGGGAAGGAAGAAAAGGATTATCAAGGAAAGTCATGGATTTCCCCTCCTAAAGATGTTAAAGCTTCTAATGATCATTGTTATATTCCGAAACGATGTGTTCATACTTGGAGTGGTCATACAAGAGGGGTTTCCGCCATTAGATTTTTCCCTAAGTATGGGCATTTGATTCTCTCAGCTGGGATGGATACTAAGGTTAAGATATGGGATGTTTTCGGTTCAGGGAAATGTATGAGAACTTATATGGGGCATTCGAAGGCTGTTCGTGATGTATGTTTTTCGAATGATGGGACTAAGTTTTTGAGTGCAGGGTATGATAAGAATATCAAGTATTGGGATACTGAGACGGGTCAGGTAATCTCCACATTTTCTACTGGTAAAGTTCCTTATGTTGTTAAGTTTAACCCTGATGATGATAAACAAAATGTGTTATTAGCTGGTATGAGTGATAAGAAGATTGTGCAATGGGATATAAATAGTGGTGAGATTACACAAGAGTATGATCAACATTTAGGAGCAGTAAATACAATTACTTTTGTTGATAATAACAGGAGGTTTGTTACTTCGAGTGATGACAAGAGTTTGAGAGTTTGGGAGTTTGGTATACCTGTTGTTATCAAGTATATTAGTGAACCTCATATGCATTCAATGCCGTCTATTTCTGTGCATCCTAATACTAATTGGTTGGCTGCTCAAAGTTTGGACAATCAGATTTTGATTTATAGCACAAGGGAGAGGTTTCAGCTTAATAAGAAGAAGAGATTTGCAGGGCATATTGCTGCTGGGTATGCTTGCCAAGTTAATTTTTCGCCTGATGGTCGGTTTGTTATGTCCGGAGACGGTGAGGGTAAAATGTGGTTTTGGGATTGGAAAACTTGTAAGGTTTTTAGAACATTGAAATGTCATGAGGGGGTTTGTATTGGTTGTGAATGGCACCCCTTGGAGCAAAGTAAGGTGGCTACTTGTGGCTGGGATGGACTGATCAAATATTGGTGAGTTACACTTGTGATTTCTGAACTCTGCTTTTATTTACAGTTATGAATTTGTGCTGATTCCAGCTCTTGATTTCACTTAGTGCCAGACTGCTAGTAACTGAATGAAATACATGCTGCTTGGGTCTAGATTTAAAATATATTTTAGCTTATATAAATCTAGCACAAAACTAGATTATTTGCCGACTGCTTGCATTGTTGCATTATTGTGTGAATAGTTGCATTATTGAAATGATGATGGATAAATTGGGGTTCACTTGATAGTTTGTATCTTTTATTGCTTGGATTTTAGACATTGTTGGTAGGATCCGACTATTAAGGTTATTCATAATGTATGTATCAGCCAGTTTGATGGCAACATCGCCAGGATAATGATGTATTTCCTTCTGTTTTGATGGGTATGTAACTAGTAGTATTAGTTTGCTTGTTTGGATTTGGAGAGCAATTTACCCTTTGTGCTGATGAGATATATTCATTTGTTTGAGGGATAGAGATGACTTTTTGGAGTAGAAAAATGATTGTCAAGAGTAAAGACCAAACAAAATTGAGATTGTGATTCTGATTTTTCAGAAGCTACTTCAGATTTTAGATAGATTGGGGCTTCTACTTTTTAGAGTTCTGCTAGACCATGGTGGCCATAATTTTTTCACTGGTTAGCTTATTGGACAATTGAAGTGGCCACTGGCCATAGATGATGGACCAACTGGGATTCTGGGAATACTTTTTTTAAGGATAAAAAATTGCTAATTGCACCTTCTTGTTCTTCCATGTTGGTGTGTATGTGAGTGAAGATTTGTGATCTTTCGTAATTTTATACAAAGATCTTTGCCAAACATGATTACCTCCTCCCTATCAAAAAAGGCTATTGAACTTGTGTAGAACCCTTCAAGTTGTGACTTTTTTCTTTCCTTGGATAAGGCTTCTGTTTAAAGGCTTCAAGTTGTGACTTTTTTCTTTCCTTGGATAAGGCTTCTGTTTAAAGGCCCTGGCGGCCACTCATTTTATTTCATTTCTTTTATGTACCTTAAATGTCCATACTCCATTGGAATGATAGGTTTTGGTTCTCCTGAAAGGAGTATTTGATTCATGGCAGTAATTTGATTTAGAGTTTTAAAATTTAAAGTTGGATGAAGTCAAAGTTTTTTTACACCTACGCTGAGGTGGGTTTCATGAGGGTGGTTATGCTAAGAGTTAGAATCTTTCCCTGTCCCGTTGAGAGGACATTACTAATAATTCACGAAAGAGGAATTAAATCATTGTCCTAGTCAGAAAGTCAGATTCAGAAATCATGAATAGATTGTTTGTCAGGATTTGGCGGCATCGCGCTAATGTTGTAGTTCTTGGCCCATATGGAAATATTGAAATATTTACGATGTAGTAAGTGATTGTACTGTCTGCCAGTTTGTGGTATCGAATCCAGGGGAGTGGGGATGATGGTAATGAATGACCTTTTAGACATTAGACAGGGGTTCTGGTTAATGTTTCTGGTAGAGGGATGATGAAGTGGTTGGTAGTTTACATTTCAATTGAGAAATGGGAAAGCGTATCGTCGAAATCAAGGAACCACACTCTCAAAGAGAAAGAAGAGTTCTAATTCCCTTTCCAGTTTTTGATACGCACGAACCAAACAGCCCTCTTAGTATTATGTTCGTAAATAAGGTATGATATTGTGAAAAATGAAATGAAAAAGCTTGGGAATGCATTGCTTTAAGCGATCCTCTCTTGTCCTTTTATTATCTTATCCTTCCAAGGTGTAACTTGGAAGCCAATCATGTGCTCTTCTTATTTATGTGAAGTTGTAGGAATTGGTAACAACATCTTTGTTATTACAAGGGTAAAGTTGCACATATTTGACCCTCAAATCTTGCTTTAGTGGGAGTTACTTAGTGGCGTTAAGGCAATGGAATGTTGTGTATCTGTAGCAGTTTATATTGAGTAAGAATGCAAAAAGAATAGGTGAGGGGAGATGTGCGGGGGTTTGGGTTTTCCCTCCAAAATATCTTAATTTAAAAGGATCTGTTTATGAGAAGGAAAAGGATATTGGTTCCTCCATTTGTCTTCCTATTTCTTCCTTCAAATCATTTTCTTACCCATTTATCTTCAAAGTTTCAATTTTACACTTCTACACGAAGGCAGAGTTGGGAAGCTTTCCATGTCCTGTTGACATGGAATTGGTTTTTGCCTACCTATGAAAAACAAATAGTGAAGTCCATGTTTTGTCTCAATTTCGTTGCAAGAACCTATCATTTTGAGGATCAATCTCGAGCCGGGGACTCTTTAGCCGCATCCTCCTTAATGGGTACGGATTGCCGCCTTCCTTCCCTCCCCATACATGATCATAGTTTTCTAGGGCGGGATACACTGTGTAGGTGATGATGAAACGAAAAATTGTTTTTCAGTTATTTTTGTGCAACTTTGGGGAAGGCTAATTGTCCACTATTATTATTTATTTGTATACTGCAAAACAAACATAGAATTGTTTTTCAATTCGAATTTGAGTACTAAAATAAATTAATATGCTTGTGTTTTTGTTGTTGCAGGGACTAGAGACTTTCAAGACATGTAACGAAAAATTTCACGATGTTGGTCATCGATCTTGTGGTCTGCTTTCAGTTTATACGTCCATCAGGAATAAGCAGTACATTCGGCAGCAAAGATACAGACGCCTTTCGCTACTCATGATGTAAACTCGAGTACGAGCTTGAAGGCATCTTTGACAAGAGAAACAATATGTTAAGCTGCAATAGTAAACAAAGTTCATGTACAATTATCATGTCAACAATTCAGCTGAGAAGGATTTTACAATTAGCTTCATCGTCTTGCTTCTTTCAATGTTGTTTGCTTCTCTTAATTTCCATGTCAAAACTGCAAGAAGCTCTTGCAAATTCCTAGTTTTTGAGGATTTTTTTCGTCACCTTTTTGTGCTTTTTATATGTGGTGACTGGCGTTTTTTTTTTTTTTTTTTTACTGTAATGGGTTTTATGGAGTTCTAATTTGGGATTATATTTTTTAACCTCACTTGTGTAGGCAATTAATAGCATTGTGGTAATATTTTTTGAAATTTTAGTAACTTAATTTTTATTTTTTAGCTCCAAATATAAAACAAATTATGTTGATGATTACATAAATACTCCCTCTGTCTCATTTAATTGGCAGCATTTTCTATTTTGGTTCGTCCTACTTAATTTGCATTATTTCTATTTTTAGACTATGATCCACCAATTCTTTTTAATCTCATTTATACATTCTAACTTTTTTTTTATTTCAACCACACAATTCATTTTCTCTCTTCATTTTATTACCATTATCTATCTTTTTCTTAAAAAAACACAATTTTCTCTTTGCTTCAAATTATATGGGACGAAGGGTATTTACTTGCTGTTTTGATTTGACCCTTTTACTTTATAATATTTTTACTTTGAGTAATATTTAAACCACCATTTTAAAACTTATTTACATATTTCTTATTTTTTCTTACTTTTAATTATATTTATACAGTTAAATTATCTTTAATTTTTTGTTTAATTGACACATCAATTTTCCTTTTCGTTCTCCCTTATTCATATTTGAGACTATTTCTTGGAAACACCGAATATTTCATTGACAATATAATGGTATTGTATAACAATTAACAACAATAGTACATAAAGTATTTACTCCCTATCATTTATACTGTATATTCTATGTAATTTATTTGAGAATATTTCAATTTTAAATTCATAAAACTTATAGTTTTTGAGATAAATTCATAAAACTTAAATACTTGTGCTACATTACAGTTTTTATGGATATTTCAATTGAAAATTCATAAAACTTTGACGACGTCGTTTCATTGTTCGTAAGTTATTTCTCTAAGCTCTAAAAACTTGGTATTAAACCCTATATACTTTACACTTTCTCCTCCTCATATCATTCAACAATGGAAAAAAGTTGCATATGGATGAGGCGTATTATACTTGGAATTTTTCCCCTACCTTTCACCCAAACACCCTCTTCAATCTCCATTCTTAAATTTCCACCATTTTCATCATCTTCTGTAATCTCTTTCTTCTCGAATCATCAACTCAAACGCTCTTTTTCTGCCACCCGTTGTTCCTCATCTCTTCCTCTTTACTCCATTGACAATGATACAGTCTCTAATCCCTTCATTTCCAGTAAAGATTTATTGTTTTTTCGTTATTTAATGTTGGGTTCTTTTTTATTTTTCTTTTAACTATATTAATTTTGAAATTGCTGAATTTGTTTGATGTAGGAACTGATGAGACTAATTCCAACGAAGAAAAGTTAAGGACTTTGCTTAAAGGAATGACATATGATGAGCTTGAAGTATGTTGGTCTATTCATGATTTTTTTTTTTTCGTTTTATATTATTGTGATTTTATTGTATTGCAAGTGATGAATTTGTGGGGTTTTCTTTATTTTGATGATATTTGCTTTTAATGAGGTGGGTTTGCTGAGTTTGCTTGAATTGAATGATTTTATTAATCCTATACATTTTGTAGGAGTACATTGTATTGTTATATGACAAAGTTTGCATTTTTTTTCAGTTGACTAGAATTTATTATAATGTTCTTGGCCTTGATTCTGTGGCCGTGCTTTATTTTGTTTATGGAGCTTTTAAGTTGTTTGATTTGATGTTTTATCTTGTATGAAAACGTCTCTTGGGAATTTCAAAGTAGATTAGAAACTATGGATTGATATAGCTTTAGTCGACCCTAGAACCCCCTTGTACCTTGGCCGTCCTTGGGTTCAATAAAGATGGTGGCACCTATCTAATTGATGGCCTTTTCATCATGAACCGGGTTATGATTGTTGAGGAGTGAGATAGGTGTTTCTAGGAAGGCGGTCTAGTTTGATGGTCATTCATATGCTATGGTCTATTAGAGGATGTTCTAAGTAGAATAAAAATCTCAAGTTCATATAGGTGGTTTGACCCTTGAACCTCTTGTACCTGGGTCGTACTTGGGTTTGGTTGAGATAGTGTACACACTTGGAACCATGTAAATTACATAAGCTAATATTGGCATTTGCATCCTGAACCATTTACAATTCTTGAGGCGTGATATGTCTCTAACGGCAAGAGGTCTTTTATTCTAGAGTATGGAGAATCCACTATAGACAAGAGGAGAGGGGAAATTGATCTTTGTATAGGTGAGAACTGAGAAGCACTAAGAATCAAACCCATATCACAGGGGTGGAAGGCGAGAGGTCTATTTTGATGGTCAATTATTAATTGTTAAGAGAGGAAATGATGCGTGAACTGTGAATTATCTCTGTGGGTTGGTTTAACTTGGAGAAGATTTTTACCGGTAAATTTTGAAGATAGGAATTCATGTTGGAGTATGGAGTTGATAAGAATTATTTCATTTGGTGACTAAGGGGCGTTCTCTGATTTTAAAATTCTTTATGGCCTGATAATATCCCTATGTCCATAGTTTCCAATGCTCAATGTTGTTCAATGGAAGAAGACGTAGAGGATACACAGATCATAGTTACCGAACACAAAGGATAGTTCAAGCTCTTCAGTGGCTTTGGATTCCCCTAGTAACAACTGAGAAATGGATTCAACAATTATTGATTTCATTATGGTTTTCTTTCCCCTACTTCCCTCCATTTACTATGAGCTAAGAATTCCTTTTTTCTTACTGACTACTTTGCATACTTCATGATGCTTCTTTGCAACTGATTTATGCTGAATTCACAAAAAGCTAATTGGTAGAATCTTTAAATTTATATGCTTACATTTTGATATTTCTTTGACAGAAATGGGTCCAGGCACATGGTTATAGGCCAGGTCAGGCGATGATGTTGTGGAAACGCCTTTATGGTAACAACATCTGGGCTCATTGCTGTGAGGAACTGGAAGGTTTTCAGATTATTTTATCCTTTACCCTTTGAATACTCCCTCCAGTAGAAAATATTATGCCACATTTAACTTTCATAAAGCATGGACTTTAAATCTAGTGATAATATCTTCACAATAATCTTACACATATTTGACGAATGAATGGTCAAAGCTTCCAAACTCATCAAACGTGCCTTTTTAGTTTAAGGTTGATGGGTGGATGTCGTATAAGTATTTGCATTGAGCTCTTTGATGATTATTTAACTTTTCATTCTGATAGGTTTAAACAAGGATTTCAAAAAAATGCTGAGTGTTCACGCAGACTTTACGGCATTGTCTCTGAAAGAAGTTCGCTCTGCAATTGATGGAACTAAAAAGGTGAAAAGGGAACTTTCTTTGCAGAATAATTTCACTATATCCATTTATACCCGTTAAGGACTGCTGAGATCTCTCATTTCATTCGAGGGTGATTGATTCAGCTTTATGTAAAAATCTTCTCATTGTTCCTGAAACTCGCAGGAGCTTGCAGATCTTATTCACATTGGAGGATGGATTGGTGATTGAAACAGTTATAATCCCTTGCGATAGAGGAAGAAATACAGTGTGTGTTTCAAGTCAAGTGGGCTGTGCTATGAATTGTCAGTTCTGCTTTACAGGAAGGCAAGCTTTTATCATGCTAATACTATGTTCACTTGACGATTTTTCATCTGTAGTCCTATCAACTTACTTTTCCTTATTTTACTTCGTAGGATGGGATTAACCAGACACCTTACCGCTGCTGAGATTGTAGAACAGACTGTCTTTGCTCGGCGATTGTTCACTAAAGAAGTTGGGTGCATCACGAATGTCGTCTTCATGGTAAAATGTGTTTTTCATGTTAAGTAATCGGCTGTACTTGTTTGTGTCATCATGTGGATAAAATTCTGACTTCTATTCCAATTTCCTAGTATAACACCTCCATCATCTAACTCTTGTGTAAGAAAACTTACCATGCTGTAACTTGCAAGAATGGTTATTTTGTTTTGTATACTCTCTTTGGAAAATTTTCTTGATCTTATAGTCGTTTAGTCTGTTTTGGTCTGTCTCATGATATAACAATAATCACAATGAATGTTGAAATTGCCCCTGTTTCTCTGTTAAAAAGGATGGCAAAATGTGCTCAACTTTCTTGCTCCACGATAGATTTTTCTAATGGAGCGATAGACACTAGTTTATGCAGAAAGTTAATGGAGCGATAGACATTAGTGTTACTTATGATCTACGTATTTGGGCAACACCATGGCCCTATCTTAGCTTCTATTGGATTAAATCTTGTTTCCTAAGTTTCCTCCAAAACACCAAATTAACGTTTTTCGTTTCTTATTTCTCGTTTTGTTTTCTCGTATCACATCAAATTTCGATTTGTGTAATAGAGGGTAATAGTATTGGTTTCTTTTAACTAATTGGCTATACTTTTTCCTCATTCTTGGTAATTGATCGATGTGTCCACTCATATTCATAATTGTGCTCTGTAGGGGATGGGAGAACCATTTCAGAATATTGACAACGTAGTTAGAGCTGCAAACATAATGGTAGATGAGCATGGACTCCATTTCAGTCCACGAAAAGTTACTGTTTCGACCAGTGGACTGGTCCCACAGCTGAAGCGTTTTCTCCATGAATCCACTTGTGCTCTTGCCGTTAGCTTAAATGCGACTACTGATGAGGTGATCTCCTAGAACCCCAATTTTCTGTTTCGACTTAGTTGGTGAAAGTTATTTACCAACCTTCGGGGAAACTTTTAGGTGAGAAACTGGATCATGCCGATAAATCGGAAGTATAATTTAGAGCTACTTCTTGGGACACTTAGAGAGGAGTTGAGACATCGACATAATTACAAAGTTTTATTTGAATATGTGATGCTTGCTGGAATCAATGACAGGTTAGCTCCTTTGATGCGTAACTATATTGTCAAATAGTCTTCAAAGTAACAAACCTGTGGCATTTCACGTTTACTCCTTTTCTTTCCCTAATCTCGAGTCTAGACTATTGGTTCATGGCTTTTTGGTTGGCTTTGGGCTCTTGGTTTGTTGGTTGGTCAAACAGCCAAAAAAAGGTTTTGATAAATTTAAGCCAACTAAAAATCTAGCCTTTATGCCAAACACAAATTCTTGTGAGAAACGGTCTTTATGAGAGACCTCCTCTAATTGGGTTGGCCCATTAGAGAAAATGTAGAGTAAATGTAGGCAATAAGCTTCAATGGATTGGGCCTGAGAGACGTCTCTCAGGAGACTAGTTGTATGCCAAAATAATAAAACTACACCATTTAGTTTTTTTCTTGGTTTTTAGCTTATAAACCCACTTTTTTCTAATAAACAGCCAACTAATATCTAAATTTACCAAACATTTTCATAATTAGTTGACTTTTTCATCTAACTTAAAAGCCAACAAAAACAACCAATATTTCCAGCTGGTCAAACAAGCCAACTAAAAAAATCAATAGCCAACATCCAATAGCTAAACACCCTTTATAATCATCATTTCCCAGGAGCTCAATGTAACTTTGAGCTGGCGATGAAGGCATTAGAATAGCTTTCCTAATTTTCAGTTTATTTCTTCGATCATATTTTTTGATTATCACTTTTATTGTTGCTTCCTACACTTGCTAATTGGTCGAGTGCAACATGAACTACTTGTGTATGGTTTTTCTGTAGCATGGAGGATGCAAAGAGACTTATTAATCTTGTTCAAGACATTCCCTGCAAGATCAATCTCATCCAATTCAATCCTCATAGTGGGTCCCTGTTCAAGCCGACTGACGAAAAGAAGATGATCGAGTTCAGGAATGTTCTGGCAGCTGGAGGCTGCACGGTCTTCCTACGATTTAGCAGGGGTGATGATCAAATGGCAGCTTGCGGCCAACTAGGAAAACCCGGTGAATTTCAGGCTCCTCTGCTTCGTGTTCCTTCTCAGTTCGAGAAAGTATTGAGCGCCTGATTTTAGATTACATCTTAGTAAGCTTATTATTAAGTCATTTCCATGCTGTATATCCAAGCCAAGTGTAGCTCTTTACTTTTTTCTTTTGAAACTGTAGCTCTTCAGGTATGTTGACACAAGATGGAAATTTGTGCAATTGTCTATTGTTAGTAAGATTGTGGAAGTAATGCTTAAGCTCAACAACAATCATTACCATAAAGCCATTAGAACTCTCATCTAGACGGATTAAGAGGGACCTTAGGATTGACTATACGTAACCTTATCCTTTGGAAGTTAAAATGGTTGTTACCGATTGACCCTTGCTAACGAAAATCATATGCAATTCACATAAATAAGCGCACATGATTTAATGATCTATTTACGCATAATAACAATAATCTGAAATCAATAAACCAAATCTTTAGAGCTGTCAAGAATAGACACACTAATCCTTAAGCTCAAGCAAAAATTGGCCACACAGTATAGAGAAGCAACGCTCTACAGGTAAAGGGTAGCAGGGAAAACCAATTTTATTCAACTCTAGCTCCAAACAAGGTTTTTATACATAATCATCAAGCACACGGACATGATTGATACATTTGGAAAAGGAGGGTCTAGGATGACTTTCAAAGGCACCATTGTTGATTACAGAAATCCACCCCAATTATGTACAATGGGTAAGACAGACTTGAAAACGACTCTTTCCTTTTTAAAACCAAACAACGGCTGCCCAGTAAGTTTTCCTTAAATGTGACGACGGGTCCAGACCTAACTCTAGTCTATACATAGCTAACTCGAAAATGTATGTGCAGCTCCTATGCATCTGTGCCCTCGTTGGCGCTACACAAATGTGGCGAGAGAGGTCTACATTCTGCAGTAGTTAGTCTCTACAAAATATAGGGATAGAGGACAATGTTTCACCTAGCATCAACTTTCAGAACTGTCTATACTTTTTTCTGTAGCAGCATTTGCAGACAAACAAACGGGCTCCCAGGTCCAATCATCCTGTTTCAGTGCCTTGTGAAATTCGTCCTGGAGTATCCTTTTTATTTTCCCTCTCAATTTTGAAGCTTCTTGAGGTTTGAACCAGTTCTTGCCAAACTGAAATAGAATAATAAAAGCGTGTGAACAAAATAATACAAAATTAACAAAAAGATTATTGTGAGCCTGATAACTCACCAAAGATCCGTTACAGGTACGACGTATCATGGATAAGTCTTGCTTCATCAGTCTCCTAGGTGCCTCCTGAATAAAGCGCTCCATGTAGTATAATACAAAGAGACCACAATCGTAATCATTAGTCTGCCTGGGAACCTGTGTTGACATGGAAGTAGGCAGAAGAGAATCAAATGTCAAAGTTCTAGATGAACAGATGTAGCCACCCAGTATCAACCCCGATAGACTACCTAGAGAGGGTCCAGATAACCAACTTTACTCTAATGTCAAAGCTCCATGTGGTCGAGATCTTTAGAGCCAGATATTCATTGCCTTTTGGCTTTAAACATAGCCAATAAAGAAGGGTCTAGCTTCAATAGCTGATTTAACGAATTTTCTTAATCAATTAAATCAAACCAACTGGTTATGGTATGTCCAGCTGATTTTACGAATCTTCTTTACAACTTGCTTGGAAATACAGGAACAAGAATTTATAATATGTGAATGCTGACTTGAGAGGAGGAAAATTCAAACAGTCTCGATTCAAGAATGGATTCAAGTTTAAATGTCATTATTGGGAGGAAAGCAATCACATGAAAACAAGTAAAAAATAAGACTTAGCTTCAGTTTACAGCAAAAATGTTAAGAGCCTTAGTCCCAAAAGATTGGAGTTGGCTACAGTTAGCTTAGTTCAAATACAAAAAACAGATAAAAAGCCCAGCATGAAAAATGAGAATAGATCAATCAAAAATAGTGTAACATAACATGTGTAAATTGAAATGAAAACACCTACCAGCTTTATCCTCATCCCCCATAAAATTATAAATAAAGAAAAGGTAATTACCGTAACAATTTTCTGGTCTATTCTACGAGGAAGATTTCTCCAAATTCTATCAGGTACAGGAATATCAACGGCACCAACATCTTCATTTAGAATCTTCCACTCATTTACCAACAAACTGAAGAAAATATAACACAAGAGGGTAAAATTTCAGCCAGTATCAAATCTATTGGCAAGGGTTTAGAGCAACAGTATTTCAAGTTTTAAGAATCAAAGTTGATTTGTTCAAATAAGGTTATACCTGTCAGACATTAGTATTGTCTTTGTCTAAAGTCTATCATAATCTGTCATCCCCTTGTGAATTATCTAAGCCCACCTTAAATCTATAGCTATGCGAGTGCACAAGTTGAATAACTTATATTTTTTGACTCTAATAATGCACCTTCTGAAATTTGAAAGATCATGTGAAAATGCTCATATGACTAACATCTTAGCTAAAGAGAAGGCTTCATGAAGAGAGCAACTCCAAAGAGTTTCATGAAAAGGCAACACAAACTGGGTCTTGAAAATATCTAATAACTAATGAGCCTACTATCTTTCACCCCTTCTCAAGAAGCACCCACGTCAACAACACCAAAGCTTTATTCCTAACAATATAGGGACGGGTATATAAATTATGACCAGGCCCGGCCCTGGGGGTAGGCCAGAGGGGCCACCGCTCAGGGCACAATCTTATAGAGAAGAAATGCATTGTGTAAAGGGCCCCGTAATAGTAGATGTTGAAAAGGTAAAGGGCCCAGAAGACTAAAACAAGTAAATGAAAAACCATAGTGGAAGAAGTTAGATAGACCAAATTCAGTTCCCAATGCCAATGGTTTGGGAAACCCAATGACTGACTTTTCTGTTCAATATTTTAATCCTCAGTTATTCATGACAATGTAGGTGAATTATCAAAAATAGTGTAATTAAGTTACCTATATTTAAGTATAATTTTTCTTTTCCAACATCAAGATATATAAACAGAAGAAAATTTTTTTTTGCAACTTCATCATCATCAATGCCATATTTTTCATCTTCTCCTCCTTCATTATTTACTGTTTTGAGGGGAATTTGACTGATTTAGGACAAAAATTACACAAATGATAAAACTCAATGTAATTTTTAATTTGTTGTAAAATTCATGGGTTAAATTTACTAGCTTGGAGAAAATCGAAGGAAAATACAAGTTGAATTCTAGTAGATCCTGCAATATTATCAAAGATTCTAACCTGGAGGCAGAAAATATTGAGATGCATGCATGGTGAAGGTGATGGTAAGGTAATGGAGAAGTGGCGATGACGAAGATAGAGATGATGGTGAGGGTGGTGGATCTGGGGCTTTTACTAAGAATTTGTTAATGTTTTTTGTGGATTCCGTTGATACCCTTTCAATAGTTAATGTTATTTCTTATGAATAAGTGAATTCAATGGAATCATGGTAATTGCTATGCTATTTGGTACTATTTTACTTAATAGAAGTATATTTATGTATATAAATTTCCTTTACGTTTAATTTAATTTTGTTGGGCTTAGTCCTATTTTTTTTAATGTTTAGATACTGATTATAATGTCTTGGTGAATAAATACATAATTACACAAATACTAATAATTGCTGGTGACACATTATTGTTTGAAATTAGATTTTTGTGGTTCTCCTAGACTCAATACATGTTTAGATTTTAAATAGATAATTAGACAATCTCAATTTTTTTGCATATTCTTTAGTGATTTATGAGGCGTCTATATAGAGTATGAATTACATATTAGAAATTTAGTTAGCAAGGGACCCTTAATTATTGTTTCGCCTAGGGCCCAAAAAATCTCAGAGACGGCCCTGATTATGACACATTAGGAAATTGTTGCTAATAAAGATTATTTTGCCCTATATAATACTATTAATTAAGTCTAATACTAATTTGTATCTAACAAAACCAATTCCAATGATCATCTACATATATTTTCTTCCATTCACTATACATCTATCATCGTATTAAATCTTAAATTTTCATATTATTATTCATCACGTTATCCAGATCATCTTCGGCCTACCTCTTTCTCGTCTAAGCTCCTACTTTAGAATGCAAAAATTAACCACTTGTCTTTCCCTACGCAAAAGATAATAGAAAAGTTGAAAGAGGCTTTTCTAGTCAAAGCATGTTGCTAGAAAATACTAATAGTTGCATTCATAAACATTTCAAAGTACAAACGTTATTAATCTGCAAAGATCCATGTGTGTTTGAACAATAAAGGGTACTTTAGACCTAATGATCGAGGGTAAGGCCCAGCAGCACCCAACCAAAGCGTATAGAGTTCTCAGACTGGACGAATGTCACATGATTCATTAATTTCTCGCGAATCGCAAAGCGGAAAAACGAATAATGATAGTTTTGGGCTATTTTTGGGCCAATTTTAAGGAATCATGAATTCAGAAATCAAAACACAAAATAGATGGCAAATTATGTTACACTACACTGGACATATATTTGATATGCAATTCGCTTAGCAGCTCTACAATCCCCACCCCCCAAAATAGAAAAAAAGAGCCACAAAAAAAAGATATCTTTTGGTTTACGTGTACTTCTGCTTTGTAACTACTACCATAAGCTATTTGCCTTTGGCTACCAATGTTCAAAATTCATATACTGCTTTTTCCCAATCCACAAATTTTGGAGAACACTATTATTTCTTCATCAAGAAGTTTCTCTTCCCAAAATAAAATTTCCTCACTTTGAAACATAAATTAAGCATACACCAAATATACTTCACCAGAATAGTTTTTAATAGTATTTATAGTTTACGTGCATTACATCGTTAATGCTACCTAACCTTAGGTAATGCATCTCCTATTGTTGTTAAAACATTGACTCAAGAAATAAATTAGGTAATCTAATATTGCACCTCCAATTTGAAAATCCTAGGTCTGCCACTGGACTACGGCATTGCAAATGGAAGTTTTAATCTTGGAATGAGTTACTATGATTAGAAGACTTCTATTAGTATTTTTTTGTGATTTCTCTTTGCTCCACATTTTATAACTGCAAATTCCCCCTTATGAACTACACCAAAATGTTTCCTACAGTTTATCCTACTTTCCCCATTCTCCAATATTCTCTTTCTAGTTTCTACAGCAAGCCTTTGGAACACTCATTATTAGAGATTACACAGCTTTTCTGAGTGGAAACATTTGATAGTCTAAACTTTTAAACAGCATAGGCAGAGCAGAAAGCAATACCCCTTCCCCATATAGCAGCCAGCATATATGTCTGGGAAAATCAAATGCTAAATGCCAGCATTCCAAAGCTTCTTTAAACATAGTGATGTGACATTCACAAACTAGCAAAACAGACATTTGAAAACAATAAAGTGAATTACGAATGGCACCATATCTGCATAGCTGAGCTACTTTACCTCTTGATGTTATCAAAAATTGAAGCACTACAGTGCCAGCCCAAGGAATCTAGATGGAGTAAGGTCAGTCCAGATTCACCTTCCTCGTCAGGGATGCATATTATCACCAAGCTCCAATGGTTACTGCAGACAAGAGAAAACTACACATTTACATAAGTGGGCTTAAAATTAATTTACTTGTTACTAGGGACAAGGAAGCAGGGGACAGGCATGGATGGGAAAGAGGATATCACAGAAAAAAAATCATCTCTAATAAATTTCACAAGTTTGCAGGAAAGCATTTTACTTATCAGTAAACAATTCTCAAGGCATTGGTGTTCATGAAACTTTTAAGATCTACAATTTACTGAATTATGTAACTGCACAAAACACAAATATGCATGTTTGCACTTTGCATTGACTCAAGAATCAAGATTTAACTGGATATGGGATTTTAAATCTTAAGAATAAAGCATCCTTCTCAAAAATGAAATGCATTACTTGTAACTAGTAGCACACACACCCAATCCTACTAAATCACGAAAAGAAGTTGTATAGTGTCATTCTTTAGTTTTAAACAATTCAACATAAAAAAAGCAATAAAAACTAAGAGCCCATTCCATTCCTTGGTGAAAAATTCCTAATATTGCATATATGTTAGCGTAAAGAAAAAAAGGAAAAATTCTAATGATTAAGCACCAACACCAGCACCAGCAAAATAAAGTACCCTAATCCCTTTTCTCTATCATGAAGAGTAATTGTAAGCACCCAAGTATATGTAAAAGCTAAATAACTAATACCAAGTCAGACACAAAGAAACCTCAGCTGAAAGCTTTAGCCAACTCAATGATTGCCTAAACCTGAAAAACAGCCTTGTTTACAAACACATGGTGTTTGATGCTCATTTGTAAGATATTATTATGTTGAAGGCTGAAGCATAATAAACATTCTTAAACTAATATTTTGTGTACACAAAATAGATGACCTATCTGGTGAGACGATTATCGAGGCAACCTGGAACAAAAAAGCTCTTTTGTCAAGTATGGGAATTTTCTTGCAATTTGCATCTTTGACCATTCGTTAATTATAAAACATTTGAAACATGCTTAGAACACAAAATCGTGAGTTCCAAACAACCGTAGAAAGGATCAGATTGCCAATGGTTAGTGCTATCAGCTATGATAGTGCATTAAAACACAAGATTCCATGTTATAATCAAGCACACCACAGTGAGAAGATCTCAGAAATTGCAGAGTAAAGAGAGGTATAGATGGCTAAGACCAAGTTCTAGAACATCCATTTCTAAAGATGAAAGTCGCTTCAAAATAAACAGAAGGGTCCTTCATTAAATCAGCACAATCCTATTCAGATTGGAAAACAAGGGTTATTAAGAAATTTCCCTTTTAGAAGGCTACAATACTAGCAAAAAATTCAAAAAACATCATGTCAGTAAAGGTGAACTGTTTGCAAAAAGTAAATCGCATACGCTAATTTGAAGCCTCAAAAGAGAGGGACATCAACAAGGTGCTAAATCATTACCCAATTTAAAATATTTTTAAAAACGATGCAATATAGTCAAATACAAATCCTATATGCAACACTAAAGAAACAGCATATTAATTGGGGACTAGCTCCAAACCAGTGAACTAGACGCAATAAAATACAATAATAGAGTGTCTTTCAGTCTTACTATTCATTTATTGGAAGAACTCCAAATATCAAGAAATTGAACTTACTTTTCATTTATTGGAAGAAAAATGTATGCCTTCTGAAATATATTGACACCTTTCCACCACCTTCTAAACTTCATAAAAAAAGCTTCTTTGTCACTCTTCTGCAATTCACAAGAAAGCAGAAATATCAGCTTTACTTATAATAGATAGTGAATATAGCATCAGTAGTTCGATAAGAACAACTGAATAATCAATGCAGATTCACCCAATTGTCAACTTCATAGATTATGCTACTCATTTAATGTATAACTATTTCCACTTTCTTTTCTCATATTGGTAGGCAAGGATATTATTACCAACGCATTGAATGCAATGGAAGTTGTGTCTTACTACTCCTAAACAAATTAGAAGAACTCCTTGTTTATGTTTATATACAAACCAACAAACAAGGTAAGACTTAAGTTTATTTCATGAAAAAGAGTCTGTGTGGCTAACTTGCAGGAGAGAGTAGCATAAACAAGAAGATTGATTGAGTTTTGGATTTCTTAGATATCAAGCAAACTTTTTAAGAAATCACTCAATTCCTTTCATAGTTAGTTATCAGTCTAGGGTTCACAAATTCAAACCTTATGCATACATAGGGCTGTAACTTGCAGGTCAATTTCTAAAAAAATTGTAACTTGCGGGTCGGGTCATGGGCCAAAATTTAAATGAAGTGGGTACCCGCTGACCCGCTTAAAAAGGAAACATATACCCTTTTAGGGTTTTCAAAGGATGTGTTGTATTGCTGTGAGCTGTCAGTCAGGTTTAAAAACTACAAAAAACACATACCCTTCCTAGCTTCCCTTCTCAATTTCTCATCTTCTGTGTGCCACACTTACACTACCCCTAATTATCATTCATTAATAATCACTTAATATTTATAATTCTTCTTGTGCTACACTTACATTACCCTAAATATCACTCATTAATTAGCACCTAATATTTATAATTCTTCTTGAGAAAGAGATAAAACCAACAAAATCAAAGCTTGAGCAATGGTACTAAGGATATTGTATCTGAGCTTCAACGGTTGACAATGAGGCAGAGGAATTCAAGAAAAAGGGAGAAGTTGCAAAGGTTGAAGTCACGAGCGTTATGTCCAAGACCGAAAAGACAAAGGCAAAGGGAGAAGTTGTCCAATTATACAACGAAATTCTCAATATTTTGGCTATGAAAATTCTGCAAAAACTCTGCCCAAATTTCTTACTAAAAATGCCACATAATTAACTATAATAAAATATGTTCAAAAATAAAATCGGGTACCCGGTGTCCCAACCCGACTTATCCGGGTACCCGAAATCCGGATACCCGCATTAATTGGGCCAAGACACGGGCCGTTTGAAAAGGTACCCGAAATGACGGGTACCCGCTAATGAACACCCCTATGCATACGTGGAGATTGAAGAATCAATCTATTAGCATATGAAATAGTATTGGTATGGTAAACTGAAAGCTGGCAAACTAAGTGGCTCAAAACCTCCATACACAGTTTTTAGAAGCTTTTTTAGTGAACTCCACAAGTTTGCAATCACTTTAGTTATTTGTACCAAAGTTCGATAAAATTATGTGTCCTACTCCTATCATCAGATTTATATTTAGCATAAACTTTCAACTATTAACTAAATTTCCAAATACTTTTGTAGCTTTGTGCAAACTATCTGTTGGTCAAAAAAACAGCTTGGAGCTACCACAGCCAAATGAAAGGACAATATAAAAAAATATAGTAGTATTAAAAGAAAACTCCACAAGCTTCTGCACACAATGTAATGGATCTTTATTATATATTGATCTCTATAGAAAGGCAACTCTAGTGACTCTCTTTCAATCCACACAAAGAAAGAAAACAAGACAACAACTTAAGAGGAAAAACAATAAATCACATCCTCCCCCCTCCCCTTACAAAGTTTCAACGCGCATTCAGACTTGAAGACAGTGGAGGAAAGTAAAAACACATAAAAATCCAAGTCCGTACACAGCCAACATCTCCCATTCCTACCCCCAGGGAAAAACTGGCAAAAGAACACGTGGGGGGGGGACAACATTACAGGATGAAATTAGCCAAAATGGCAAACATCACCTACTCACAGCCGGTAATAATATTCTTAATTAAGACCTTTGCTATTGGCCAATGTACAAAATTAGCCAAAAAGGAAAAATAATACAATAGTTGTATAAATTTGGAAAAATTACTGGGAATAATACAATAGTTGTATAAATTTGGAAAAATTACTGGGAATAATACAACCTTTTGCTTATTTCCCTATAATAATACCAACTTTTGATTAACGATGAATAATACCGACTTATGGGGGTGTTTCCCTAGAATATACCTAACATGATAAAAATCAAACTATAGGTGATTATATGACCAAAAAAATTAGTAAATTAGTTAATAAACTAAAGTTGGTATTATTCTAGGAAAAAACACCCCAAAGTTGGTATTATTCATGGTTAATCAAAAGTTCGTATTATTGTAGGGAAATTAACAAAAGGTTGTATTATTCACGATAATTTTTCCTATAAATTTTACCCCAAACTGTAATGAAGGGCATGCAAAGTTAACTACATTAAAAACTTTTAAAATGAAATAGCTCGGTCAAGAAAATAGTATGATGAACATCACATGATTTCACTCAATTTCACATTGATAAAGCATCAAATCCCAAACATCATCATCAGAGGAAAAGGACTTATGGCTATCATTCTCCGGAGACAAGGAGAGGTAGAACTTAAGAAATACCTGGTATGCTACAGCTTCTTGGAGCTTGCTGTAAAAGTATGTATTGAAAAAGTAGGAATCCAACAAATCAGGTTGTGAGCAATATTCCTGGAGATATCTATAGGGTTGAACAGGAAGTTAGACAACTGTCAACCTCACAAGTCATCTTTAGTGAGAAAACTTTGATCAAAAAGAAAATATGTCTAAGACAAGAAATAATATGCTTGCAAAAACTTGTTTCGGTTTCAAACAACTCTTCATAAAAAATGTCGATTATGGTTCCGATAGTATTAACAATCACAGTTGTGGAAGTGACTTTTTGCAATTCTCATAATTTTTCTCAAACTTAAATCCAACATTGTGACTGTTGTAGCATCAGGTTTTATGTTACTTCTACCTGATATGTAGTTTATATATGCACTGAACAAAAAGAAAAACAAAATTTCCGTCCTTGAGGTAACTATTACAACTCAAAACCATTGCAGACCATGAAAGAAATGATAATCCTAGTAGCTCTTCTCGCCATCATCTAGTTGGATCTCTGATTTATAATAACATGTTATGCCAGAGGTGGCTTCTATGGTGGTGGAATGGATATGTTATTGTAGGGGTTGTGCGTGATCCTGTAATTCTAACATTGCACGGAATATGAATATTGTAAAGTTAAAGCATAAATGTAAAAAATGTAGAGGAAGAAGATGATGTTATATTATATGATAGTGTAAAAGCAAGTATTTCGGGCATATTCAAGCCCCAATTTGAAAACATGTGAACCAATTCAAAAGCGTAATATGGATATGGATTGTAGCAAGTTCATATTGAAATGCCTAATATAGCTATGCAACAATGGAGAATATCATAAATGGCTCCTAGCATGGGTTAAGAGGCAGATCATAAACAAAAACCATTTTTGTACTTGCAAATTACAGAATAGATCGTATTAGATATAGCTATGCAAGACCACAGATACTAAAATGAGAGATTTTCTCTATCACTCCAAGGAAAGAAGAGAAGAAGTTAAAGACATGATATATAGATTTACGGAAGTAAGATTTCACAATCACAAACAACCGGATTTTATTTAACCAGAGAGAGGGAACAGCTGATTTTTTTTTTTTTTTTTTTTTGATTTGAATTATCATGAACTAGATCATAGATTTAACGTTTATCTATCATGGCCATTCAAGGCCCCACAAGAATTTTCTTAAACACAAATTAGCCACCTTTCAAAATCTCCAAGCAGATGGCTACTCGGAGAAATTTATTCTTAAAATGAACATTTTGAAAAAAAAAAAAAAACATTTGAGTATTTGACTTTAATTTATATTAATTGTCTGCAGCGAGGTGTTAGCTTACATACCTTACATAAAAGTTCATGATAGTTGAGGTCAAGCACTCCCCAGGCTCTAGGCATTTTAGTTCTGAGCGTAAAATCTCAAGAGATTCAGGATCATCCCTGCAAGAAAGGAAATCGCACAAAGCCATAACTATTGCATAAAAGAACTTCTCAAGCAGGTAAAACTGCAAAAAATGAAAGAATGTGCGGGTATGAAGAGCAATACCTAGATGGGTAATAGATCTTTCCCTCGCTAGGCCTGTACAAGATGAAAAAAAATTACGTCAGCATTAACACAGAAAAGTTAAGATGTAAAAAAAAATCAGAAAACACGCTAAAATCATCATACTTAGTTGGAAGTTCTTTAACTTCTTGTTTTCTCTGTATAAACCCAGGCTCCTCCTCATCCACCAAAACCACTGGGTGTCCTTCCTTAAAATTAGAGAAATAAAAATATTAGATAGATTTTCCAACTCTCAAGTGGAAAAAATGCAATAAGTGAAAACAAGCATTCCCAAGGATCAAGCTTTCATATGAATAGAAACAAGGGGCATATGAAGCAGGAAACATACCTTCTCATTCTTTGATTCATTATAATTCAAAGCTTGAGAGTCATCACTATAGAAACGTTAAAAAAGATTATCATCATCACTTTGTTGACCGTTAATGCAAAAACAACAATGCCAAAGCCTTAATCGTAACATATTGAGTTAATACAAACAGAACTTAATTTGCATAAGCACCAAAAAGTAAAGTTCCGAAAGCAATTTGAACGCAAACACAAAAAAATCCACCCCTGAAAATACAAAGTCAAAATAGTATTGCAGCCTACATGTAAAAAGCAAATCAACCTTCAATCTTATTCTCAAATAGATTAAGCATGACAACTCGAGCCTTCCAGCAATTTGATCCTCTCATTGCAAATCCCAAAATTTTGATTGTCTTGAAAGGTTAGCCGTACAAAGATGGGAATTAAGGTTCATACTCTAACTTACCAAAATAAGAAATTACACTTCTCTATCTCTCTTCAAGAAACTCAAGCAATAAGCATAAGCAAAGTAAATACAACATTATACAAGTTAGAGCAATTGGTGCACAAACAAGCAACTCTAAAACAAGTGACGAATAATGTTCCTGGAACATCAGAGAAAACCACCAGTGTAAAAGAATGACTCTAATATCAGCAGATACAACAAACCAACAAAAATCACGTGACCCTATTACATTAAAGCTCGTATTAGCCCTTAGGCCACAAGAATGTTCCCTACACAAAACAAAAGTACCAACATAATATACAAAATTATGTACATTTCATCCATATCCATCCTTATTATATGCAACAATTTTAAACAAACCAATTGCTAGCAGATAAGTAAATGAAACAACTTTGGAATAAAAAAAAATTGGTTAAAATTGATTTTAAAAGTCCCAACTTCAGACGATTTGCCAATAAAAGTCCCAACTTTGGATTAATATCTAAACGTCCGAACTATGATCCCTATTTGCTTTTATACGAACAAAAAGGCTACTACTTAACTATACAATTTCATTTTTTAAATTAGAAATGAAGAAATAAACAGAACAAAAAAAGAGAAAATCACCCATCATTCCTAATTCCGACCACCTTCCATTCCCTTGCCATGGCTCCAGCGACTACCCCTATCCTTCCCCTGAGTCCGACGACTCTGCCCACCCTATACCCATTCTCCAACGATCTTTCCACTTGAAGTGCTTGCAACCCTTCCATACCAATTACCAACTCTGACAACCGTCCCCCACCCTTTGCCTGCCAACGACAGTGCCCCACCCTTGCTCAGCCCTCCTGTTTCCTAAAAACCCTAGCCTAACCAGTAACCCTCTCTTACACCGAGTTTTCCACCCATTGAAACCCACTCCCCAACAGCAATTTCGACAATAATGGTTTTTACGTGGGCTAGTGATGCTGGTAGCGGTAGTTGTGTTAGTTTTTGATGGTTGCGTGGGTGGTGGTCGACATGTGGGTGACCGCTTGAGTGTTGGTGTTCACGTGGGTAGGGGCGAATTAGGGTGGTGGTCCGGAAGGTGAGCAGGTATTTTCCCCCTTTTTTGATATTTCTAATTTATAAATATTTTATGCACTTTGGCCCTTACTATGATAAATGAACTTAGGTGCCAAAATATTAGGGAAGAACTCCTTAGCACTTTACCATCAAAAGTCCAATAGGTACTATTTTATGATTCCTTTAATTCATGGAAGTCAAACAGTCTAAAAAAGGGGGAGAGAGAAGATGGAGCACAATGGAAACAACATACAATAGAAACCAATATAGCTATACATACTTGTCAGTAGCGAGGCCATCTGTCTTTTCCTCAACATGAGGAAGAGAACTCATTGAAGAACATGTACCAGCCAACATTTCATTTAGTCGCTTGTATTTTCCACGGCAACGAGGAGAACGTTCTTCTGGCTTCCACACATGAAAATTCTTGGAACCTAGCCCATGTTTTGCTCTTTCATTTTCTAGATTCTTCTCAGCAGATTTCCTTTTAGACTTTCCACAAGGGTTAATATATGAAATTTCATCGACGAGTGCATTGCTTGCTTGATTACTGGTCTGCAAAATAGCACAATTCAAATGGAAGCACTAATTAACAAACAAGATGAAAGATTAAATAGTTGCAGTCACATGAGAAATGCCATACATTCTGTTCTGATTTCGGGCTACCATTTTCCAGCTTCTTCAAAAAAATGGAGGCAAAGTTTGACATTGAAGGGGGTTGAGATGATACATCTGCTCCCTTAGATTCATCTAACGCACCTGTCACAGGATTTGATGCTTCCTAAGTTAGTCCTTTTTCCAATGATATTTAAAAAGGAAATGAGACAAAAACAAGCAAGTATAATTAAGTAGGTCATACAGCAAGCAAATATAAACATAAACACAAATCACAATTTATAAATGCTTTATCAGCATAGGAGCTCGCCAACAGAATCAGAAAGGAACAAAGTATGTGCATGACAGACAACAAAACTATCAACAGTATGCAACTCACAAACCCAGGAATCATCGCAGTGAAATGTATCTAAGTAAATCATTGTCCTACAAACACACTACCATTGTCATCAACGCAGCCAAAAAATAATTCATGCAACTGTAAATAGAGGGCATGCACAGAACAAAAGGTAAGTGTAAATAGAACATCTCCTTTAAGCACGAAAAAATGAGCCAGAATGCAACTTTACATGCCTTAGCTGCACAAAGTACGGACAGCCTAAGATAATATCATCACACAGGCACAAACCGCCAGTTCAATTTTTCAATCATAAAGCGAAAGAGACAGATATTTTTCATCTTTACTTTACCATCCATGTTGGGACTTGGGTCCTTGACACTCCTACATAGATATGATTACAACACCCTAACATCTCATTTTGGCCAAAACCATAGAATTTTACCACAGCCATGACTAATATAGGTACATGAGGCCTATAAAATAAGAAGAAACCTGGTATTATTTCAATTTGAATTATTAGTAGATACCGTACCAAAGTTCAACCATACAAAGCATAATGGCCCAGCATTCTGGTCCTCTAAGTGTCAAAATGTTAAATCATAGGCCTATGGACATTAGGTGGCCAATTGATTTCTACAAGGCAAAGTAAAATCAAATGGCCATGGTTAGAGACCATCATGCAGGACCACAAACAAAACCTATCACTTGGCACCAGCCATATAACACGATAGAAAGTAGCCTAAGGGACACCCAAACCAAGCATTTTAACTTTTAAGAAAGTTCACTAACAATTGAAAACAACACTTCCACATTTTGATTTGCTATTAGATAAAACCCTTGGTGTACATTCGTTCAAATGCGAAAACCTTAACCCATATATATGGAATAAGTTACATGAACCAAAACAAAAGAAAGTGAGAAATCGTCAATAGCAAAAGTTATACTTTGTTATTTGGTCTCTTCTAATATTAAACTACAAAGAATTAGGAAAAAAAATCCAATGACTATCCGTATATATTTTCCTCCATCCATTTCAATCTATTGTCATATGTTCCTACAAGTCCCGATCCTCCAAATCATTCTTCATTGTTCCTATCCCAAAATATATTCAGCCTCCTTACTTACTCTTCTAAGCTTGGTGTATTTTCTAGTCTTCTTGGTTAGACTGAGTTTAAACTTTAAACCATTTTGATTCTAACATTCTCCGCATCTCTAACTTAACATTCACCACGTTTCATCCATTTAAACAATCTTATCAGTGAACATGCACCATGGAACTTCTTCCTATAGAAGTTTTGTTCTCATTTTAGTCTAGCTACATATATAAACCAAATGTGATTGAGAAATCTTTTGTTACTCCAGAATATGTTTAATAGTAATTTGTACTTCAGCGTACATATCTTAGACAATATTGATATACTTTAATAAGGCATACAATTCTTTGTCAAAGCCCACCAAAGTACCTCCCTTATTACTCTATCATACCTCTTCTCCAAATCAATATAAAAAAATTAAGAAAATTCTTCAATATTAGCTGACTGAATCTCAGTGTCCATTATCGGCTTATCGCAATCGCAACCGTTACCGCACTTTTGCACTATGTTTTCTAGATGAATCCATGATGTCAAATATTGGATTGTAAGGCAGAAAGGTCAAGTGTTCAAGAAAAGGCTAACAAGCAAAGGCTCAAAATTTTCCAACTTACAAAAAAAAACTGAAGATTACAAAAAAAATTTCCAACCGTTACCTGAAGATTACAAAAAAAAAAAAAAAAAAAAAATATTGTGCCATCAATGATAGAGTGACATCGCTTCCTGTGCAATTCGTCTACTGTTATGCTTTAAATTAAACATTACTATGATAGGAAGATTCAGGCATCATCACAATCAAAAAACTGATAACAACTAATTTAGAGTAACATTTTGGTTCTAAAAATACATAGAACCTCGAGTCAATATTAAAATATGTAAAAGATATTGTAAATTTGTAACAAACATTTAAACTAAATGAGGGAGGTAAGAAAATAACATCACCATTGATACTTGAAATCTCTAGGTGTATGGGCCTTTCAAATCCATTAGAAACCTGCAAACATAAATGAAAAAGTTTCATCAAATTTTATTTTCCTTAAATATAATCCTCTATGAAACATGTTTTATCATGCCACAAAGTATAATGTGAAACAAATTGAATGTGAATGAACTGAAATAGCAAAGGTACAAATATATAAGCAAACGCTTAATTAGATGGTCATTAACTCATTATTACAAAAAATAAGAAGAGATATTGTCAAAAATAAATCAACATTTGCTCGATCCGCTGAAACTAAACTGAATTATTGTTTATTTTTAAATAAATCAACATATTCGGTATAACTGCAGAAAATAAACTCAACTATTATTTATTCCTTATTGCTTGACTTGCAAAGAAGCGTTGAATATGGCTATAAACAACAAGTGGATTTATTTTTAGCAAATACACCTAATAGGTGGACTTAATTAAAAATAAACAATAGGTGAATTAATTTTCAGCGGATCAAGCAAAAGTAAGTTTATTATAGACAATTTTCCCAAAAACAAAACAAACAGCATTCTATGCACCATGCCAATACCATTCAAGCTTCTTCCACATCTTCTTACATAAAAAAGAAAAGCATTTACCATTAGAAAATTAAGGTATTCAGAAACAAGCATGGAGATTGGAATATCATTTTCCTTATACAAGGCCACTCCTCAACAAAGCAATTTGAGGTGTAATATGGCAATACTCATTATAAAAGCAACATTAGAGCCATCTATATTCATGCAGCTAGACCACATGCTAAAAACGCAACTAAAGCTCTAGACAATTAATGAAACAAATGAAACCCACATTGGAAGAAGCAAAACACTGGTACTTTCGTCGTAGACAAGCACAAAAGGAAACATTGGAGCAGGCAAAATACTAGCTAGTTTGTCATGGAAGAAGAAAGACATTGTAGAAGGCTACATAGTAGCTCTTTTGTTCTACCAAAAACTTTAAATAAGACCTCCTAACAAGATAGGAATCAACTATTTCTTGCTTTGTTAGCAACGATGTCTCACGTGATTTGTTTCGCTTATGAACCGGTTGAGACTTCAAATTAAGGCTTTAACAATTGACGTTGTTCTTGATGAACAAAGCTAGCTCTTCACGGCTTCACCTTTTAAAAATTACAAATATTTATCATGCTTATAATGCTAAAATCATATGGCAAGGTCTATACAAACGTCCTAACACTAACATATCAACTAGAATCGGAAAAGATAGGGTAGTTATTAAAAACAACAAAAACACCAAGCATACCCAAACCTCACTCAATTATGCATGCAGTCCAAGAATATGTTTGCAAACTGTAAAGTCTTCGTTCTACATCACCATAAATCCCTCTAACAACACAATACGAACAAATCACACTATCAAAAGCTACAACACCAAGAGTAGCAAATTCATATATCTAATCCTAAAAAATGCATAAAATTGATTACAACATCATGTAAGATGAAGCCTTTTGTCCTAAACTAGTTGCCACTGAATCAAAACTGTTGCAATTAAGAAAGAAAAATGTTCAATTGCTTATAACTGTTGTCAAAATTGCACCTTTGGCATAAAAAATGACAGGAAAGTTAAAAAAAATATATAAAAAAACCTCATGAGAACGGCAATCTTGGCGACGTTTCAATTCATCCTCACAAGCTTGCAATTTAGCCTTGAGCTTAGCACCACCATCAGGCAATTTACCGGACAATGTAGATAAACTTTTATGTAATCTATCAATTGTTGATTTCAAGTCGTGAACATTCTTCGAAGTCAAGTCTTCTCCACAACTAGACACAGAAGGAGGATCATCTTCCTTCACCAATTTTCTCTCCTTCTTCGACTTTCGACGCCGAGGATTATCAGGAACAACGACAAGCTCTTGCTCAGGTTCGTCATCGTGATCTTCGCCAAAAAGCTCAGTGAAGTCGATCTTGAAATTCCGCTTCTTCTCGCCGTTGTCGGTGACGGGGATTTCCATGTTCGCTTCGACCTCCATTTTTATGTTAAAGTGAGAGTAAGGATGAGAGAGAAAACTTAAGGAGTTGAAAATGGTGGAAACTGGAAAGTGTGGTACTGATTAATTTTTTTTAAAAAAAAAAACAAGGGTTTTAAATAAATTAATTTTTTCTGATTATTTTTCTCCTGATTAATTTAATTTTTCGGTTTTTCCTTAGGTTGTTGCAAACTTGCAAATTGCAATGAAGAAATTTCACTGCAAGGAATTAGAGGGGAGACCATGGATTGTTTTCTTTTAAAAAAAACACTTAGATTTATGTTTTTTTTTAGTTTAGCTTTTTAGATTTTATTTAAAATGAATATAACTACTAGTTTAAATCAATTATTTCATTATTTCACACTAATAACTAACAACTGGTTTGAAAGGAAATAATTTTAACTAATAGTGTCAAATCAATTTCAATACTTATAGAATCTTTTTATAAAAAATTCCTTAAAATTTAAATTAAATAAAGGGAAACCAAATATACAAGACTTTATATGAAGGGGTATATATAGATAGTCTCTCTTATACACTCCTAAAATGTAGTAAATAGTGCAACCTAACCAGAAGCAGAAAATAAGAAGAGCAACTCAACTGTTTGTTTGTAATCCCCACCATGACATTTAAGATACCACCGTCTAAATGTACGTAGGAGTAACACATTATGGCAAAGTTCAACGCCGAAGACCGCAGCAATAAGCTCATTAATAACCAGAGACCACTTAGAACACCAACTACCATAAGGCACTAGCATCATCAAAATTCACGACCACTACACCCATGACCATACGTCTATTATTGATCTTGATAATTACTAATATATTATAGATCTTTGTTTTCGAGTTACAAGATCGATTGAGTGATGGGAGGGGCTAGGTGAGAATAAAGCTCAAACTCTTTACCTAATAAGGTGGTACTTACTCCAACTAAGACAAATCCTACTCTAAGAGTTATTAATTTTTATTCAATATTTTTTTAGTCTTAAAATTTGATAACATAATATAATCAATACATAATAAGGGTTAGTTAGCAAAAAGAGCCTCTTAAGTCACTAAAGAACATTTTTTTGGGTCTCCTAACCCGTATTACTTGTGCAAATACAGTCATTAAGGTGGTTTTACTACAAAAAAGATTAGATAGTTAGCAAAAAGAGCCTCTTAAGTCTCAACCAACGATATCTCTTGAGACAAACTCTAACACTAACAATAGACTTAGTACAAATTAATTATTTCAGTATTTGACATGATCATTACTTATATCATGTGAAAAATAAATATCCCACACCAACCCATATGGCCAAATAAATATCTCATTACACTTATGCCAACCTTATACTCACCCCATATTTATTCACCGTTTGCCTTATATACCATCATCGTTCCTTATAAAACAAAAGCATGTTCACTTCATCTCTCTACGTGAAAAAATAAGTATGTAAGATCCTCCATTATTTTATGTGGGACAATTAGAAACAAACACAATCGAACAAGAACAAAGAACTTTTGAATTAATTAAGCTTTATTTAATATAAAAAGTTAATTTTTTTTCCTAAAACCTAATGGTTAAGTACCCCTTATACAAACCTAAAAAAACTGTTTAAAATATTATAAGAGTATCGTTGTTTGTGCTTAATAACAACGAAGGAGTGACGCAATTTGAATCAAAAAAAAAAAAGAAAAGAGTGACACATTTTTTTATTTACGCTACATAATCATGTATATTGGCTAGTGATGGTCATGGGGCGGGTCTGGAGTGGATCCAACCAGATCCGAACCCGGAGTCTTTTAATTTTTTTAGATCCAGACCCGGATCCGAACCCTAAGGGTCCAAAATTTTCAGACCCAGATCCAGACCCTCCGAATCTAATGGGTCTAGGATCCTTAACGGGTCTAAAAAAAGTCTCTTTAATTTTTCAAATTTGAACCATTTGCAAGTCATTATATTTTTTTTTTATTTGTAAAAGAGTTATTATTGTATTTTAAAAATATTTAATACTAATTAAACATCTAAAGTCGCATAGCATCATCCATATACGCTTAAATTCTATTATAAACACTAGTTCGAGTCCATGAAATAAGGGTAATTGTGTTAGCACTTAGCAAGTAACATATATATTATGATTATATGAAAAGAAAATAAGTCATCATCATCATCCTACCCAGTGTATCCCGCACATAGAAAACTATGGACAGGGTCTGGGGAGGGAAGGACGGCGGCAACTCATACCCATGAAAGAGAGCGCGACCAAAAAAGGAGTCCCCCGGCTCAAGAAAGACTAAGAAAAGCCCCTGTTACGTGTAGATAAACGAAAAAGATACCAAAAAACAAAAACAATATAAACTAAAGAGAAACGGTGCAACAACAACCAAGAAACTAAAAGAAACTATAACGGCGAGAGAACATGCCCCTCAATAGAAACTCTAAAAGAAACACTAGTCTAAAACATGTATAAGACGCCTCCAATTATCCCTATCCCTAGTCAGGTCCATAGAGAGGTTTAACTTAAGCAGGTCAGCCTTTATTTGCTCAATCCAAGATCTCCTAGGTGTTCCTCGACTCCTTTTACCCTCTACTATGATGCTTTCAGCCCTTCTCACAGGGGCATCGAAAGACTTCCTCTGCACATTCTCAAACCATCTTAATCTATTTTCGCGCATTTTCTCAGAGATAGGGGCAACCCCCAGTTTGTCCCTAAACTCTTGGTTCCTTATCCAGTCCATCAACGTGCGCCCGAACATCCACCTCAGCATACGCATTTTTGTGACTTCCATCTTATGTTCAAAAATCTTCTTCACGGGCCAACATTATGTCCCATATAACAAAGCAGGTCGGTCTAATTGCCACTCGGTAGAATATTCCCTTTAGCTTGCTTGGGACCTTCCTATCACATAGCATCGCGGTGGCTGCTCGCCACTTGAGCCAACCCGCCTGAATGCGGTGGTTTACATCTCCGTCAATCTCACCATCCCTTTGCATGATCGATCCCAAATATTTGTACTTTGACGTAATTTTAACAACTTCTTAAGTGTTGGCGACAAAATTCATACGTAAAAAACAAATAAAAATGGACAATTTAATATTTATAAGGGTCCAAGGGGCGGGTCCAGGGTCTGAATCTTGAACCCGGACCCGGACCTGCCAATTATTTTTTAGATTCAGATCCGACCCCGATCCGATGAGTCTCAAAAAATAAAACCCAAATCTTTAAAAAAGGGGCGAGTCTGAGGCGGGTCCAATAGGGTCCGGACCCGTAACCATCCATAATATTGGCTTATAACTTGTTCGCTATAATCCTATTCCTACCTCTACTAGTTGCCCTGCGCCCCAACCAAACTAGAAGGAAAAGTTAAGAGAAAAGATTAAAGAACCCAACAACATCCAAATTCCAAAAAAAAAAAAAAGTTGAAGATTTATACATATATACATAATAAAATAAAAATAAAAAGGATAATTTAATTGTCGGAGCACACTTTCTCTCTGTTCAAACTTCGCCATGGCGGATTCATCCCCATCACCGGCAACAACGACTCAATCTCCATCCAATCCTCCTCCCTCACAATCTCCAATTATAAACCCTAACCCTAACTCTACGATTCCCGTTTCCGAATCGCAACCTAATTTAACTCAACCACCTTCTTCTACTCCTCCTCCGCCACCTCCAGCGATTACTGTTAACCTCAACCCTAACCCTAATCCTACATCCGCTCCTCCGTTTGTTCCTCCGCAGATCAACCCGTATGCGGCTCCACCGTCATTTCGACCCGCCAGTGCGCCGGGTCCGATGCCAGTTCCTCAGTTTACTCCTATTCCTCAGCACCCTAATATTCCAGGGTTTCCGACTCAACAAGTTTCGGCGCAGCCTAATCATGGTGTTCCGCCTCCGGGAGTTACTTCGGCGCCGCCGCAACAACTTCCAATGATGCCTGGACAACCGACTCTTCGACCGCCTTATGTGGCTATGCCTAATGGTTATATGCAACCTCCTAATCTTCCTCCCGGTGGGTTCTCTTTCTTCTTTAGTAATGTGTTATTTTCTCTTTATTTTCTATGTTAATGATTTATGATTGAAACTTATGTCTCATAAATGATACCTTTGGCATTAGTTTTGTAGCGTATTGATATTTTTTAGAGTGGGTTATTGTGTTTTACTGTCTTGCCAAGTAGTATTTGTCTACTGAAGTTCCAAAGGCATTATATTCATTGTAGAAGCCTTTGCATCGTTAGGTTGTTCGTGCTGTAACATTAGTATGTACTCCTTATGTCCTTTTAAATTGTATGTAGGGGATATAGCATCTTTATTAATTTTAGGTGGAGAACAATGGAAGAAATATATGGATCCATAAAGAGAGGATGCTAGACCACAGGCATACGGATGGATGTAAGTGGAAAGTGTGTCAAGTTTTAAAGGGATGAACTAATGTGAGAGTAAGGGTCTACTAACTTCTATGGTCCTAGGATTTATAGTTTTTACATGGATTTGTGCCAAGTTAGGTATAAACCTGCTTTTTTTTGGTGTAGGCGGATTTTGGTGGAGGGGGAAACATGTGTGGTTTTAGAGGAAAAATTTGGGGGAATTTGGTCATTCTTAATGAAGAATTTTGATGGAGCAGATCATTTAGGTCTCAGATCGTATCAATTTTTAAGAATGAAGAGTACTGTTCTTGTTGTCTTATGGTCTACTTTGTGATAAACTTGATGCAACAAAATAGGAGCTAAACCACTTCATGTTTATTTGAGGAGATTATTTTGAGGCAATTTTTTAGAGATATTTTCGTTGTTAGTTTGTTACCCTTCCCATATAGTAGTACGTCCAAATGCATTTGGTGGAAATTGTCAATGTATACTTGGAGCAATGGTGTACCAGGGTTTCAGACTCAACACCTTTCATTTAGCATTGATCATTAGAATGCTCATCACAAGGTTAATCAAGTATTTCACTGTTAGGGTCGGAGGTACTAATCACAACCACGTGCTATCTCAATGAATTTAGGTATTTTGTATTTATGCCTCCAGCACCTATTAAGATACAGCAGAGCGACACTAAGAACATGAAATTTGAGAGCAAGCTAGTATTGTTATTGTTGATATGCCATTTGTGGTGAAGTTATCCTATTTTATGTTTTTATTTGTTATTCAACTTCGAACATTTCTTTGGCAATGTTTTTTTGCTTTCCGCTATTGTTGAACGATATATTTTTGGGAGTGTTTTGTGGTTATAACTGTTTTGTGTATTTTATTTGCTGCTGCTTGAGTGCTTGTACAATGTTATATGACTGGTTTAATTAAGGCTAAAGTTATGAAGGTGTTTAATAAAATCTAGGGGATTAGACTATTAGACAAGTGTGGCTATTTGATTTTTCTAGGTAGCCAGGATGATTTGCTAAATTTGAATAACAAAAAAAGAACCTTTCTAACAGTAGAAGAGGTTATTGACTTGCTTTTGTTCGGGAAGAGTTTGGTTTAGAGAAGATTGGAGAAAATACTACAAATTAATATTAGCTAGATGACGGGGTAACGATAATGGGATGTTTTCTCCTACAGTGTTTTGATTGAATACGGTGAAAAGGGTCAGAAGGCTTCCTATTGCAGTTGTTTACAGAATCCTGCAACCTCCTACTTTGGTATGCACATATCTGTAATTTACTCAGTTTTGCCATTTTATATATCTTAGCTGAAGAATATTTCAAAACATCTTATATTTAGCTAAGCGTCTAAACTGTAAATGGAACAATACTCCAATGTTCTCTGTCATGATATTTATTGGCTGGTTCTGTAATGCCGCTTTAGTAGGATTTTGTGGTAGTGTAAGGATTTTTTTCCCTTCATGGGTCCTTGAGTTCCTGGAGAAGATCATGAGGCTTGCTGAATTCTTGGTGCTTTTGTTTGGCAAGGTATCATTATCCACTTAACATTGTTTTAATTTCTCTTTGCATTCCTTTCTGTCTTTTCTTTTTGTTTATTTTCACAATGTATATTGGGCAATCAACAGTTGACCCTTGACATATGAAAGGTTGTTCGAATGATTTTATGGTATTATCCATCAACTTTCTTGGGTGTAATTGAGACAATATATACTCATTAGCATATTCTGTTAGTTGGTGCATTGGCTATTATGCAAGGCTATTGTTGCAACTGGATATTTATGAAGGTAAGCATGTTTAGTGACTAGTTGTTTATGAAACTTGTATAATTATTTAATCTTCATCAGGTGTTCTCAGCTGGTCATAGTTGCTCTGCTATGCTGCCATATCTCTTATTGTGATGTGTGGTAACAGAAACTTTTAAATTTGTGGAAATATTTTTGCCTTTGTTTATAAAGTGATATTCTATAGAATATGTCATGTTCATTGTGAATCTACTCTGATATGTTCGCATAGATGTGGCTTTTTTTTGTGATACTGCAGGAATGGTTCGTTATCCTTATCCGTCGATTGTGCGTCCGCCTTATATTGCTCGTCCTGGTGTCTCCGTTGGCTCAGTTCCCCCACTTCCAAGGCCTCCTTTTGTGGGACTTCGCCCTCCGGTGATTACTCCAGTTGTCAGGCCTCCTGTTCCTCCTTTAATTGTTATACCTGCTGAGAAACCCCAAACAACTGTTTATGTAGGCAAGATTGCTTCTTCAGTGGAGAATGATTTTATTCGTTCGCTCCTTGAGGTTTGTAAATTATGATGTGATCTTTTTGTTTTTTTGTTTCATAATCTGTTTCCTTATCTAAGTTTCATTATGCTTTCCCTTTTGCTTATATTGTTGGTTTTTTTCAAATCTCTCTCAGTTATGTGGACCGATTAAGAGTTGGAAGCGCGCTCAGGATCCGTCTGATGGAACCCCAAGAAGATTTGGATTCTGTGAATTTGAGTCTGCTGAAGGTGTTCTTCGTGCTCTACGTCTGCTGAGTAAATGCAATGTTGATGGTGAAGAACTGGTGGTATGTTCTTTTTTCTGTTATACTAATCTCTTTGCAGAATAAAGCAGCTTTCTTTGTTATTTTGAAAAGAATACCACTTGTGTGCGTTGCTGTCTCACTATCTCTTGTAAGTTATGAACTTACATGAGAATGTGATTGTCCTCAAGTTACATGCTAACATAATATTGGGAATGTAATGGACAAAACTTGCTCAGTTGATGATTTCATTTCTCCAAACTGCTAGTAAACAATTATGAAAAGTTAATTCTTATGCCTAGTCTAAATCAGTAAACTAGAATTATGTGAAATAGAGCATTTGCAAAGTTTTATGAAAAAGACAGCCATCTTCTGCACCCAGTACCCCCACCCCCAAACATACACACTCACAACTCACAACTCACAAAATAAAAAATATTAAGGAAAGACTTTGATCTTTTCAAGGAATGTTTGATATAACCTTCTATATCATGTTATATAGTCCAAAGTCTTAGTGTCTGGTATCATGTTTAATATCCCTTTGTGCTGCCAATTTGTATCTTTGTGTCGTGCTTTTCGTTTATGGTTTCTATCTTCTGCATTTGTGATGTTTTACTCTTGTAGAGATAAATTCATTGTTTCTAATTTTTTCTCGAGAAAGGTTATTATATTCGTGTTCATTCTCAATGCCAAAGATTTATAGTTTTGATTTTGGATAATATTGGACTATAATAGCTAAATTAATCATGTGTACACTTAATTCATGCGTAATTGTAAATAATGTTTGTTATCAAGGGTCAAACAGGAACGACCTCTTTCTTTCTTCAAGGGAAATGTTGTGTATATATGACCCTCAAAAACTTCCTAGGTGGGAGCCGCTTGATGATTTTGGGGTAATGCAATATTGTAAATATTATTGTATTCCTTCTGTGGTTCTGATGCCCCCCTTCTGAAAAAAGAATTCTACTGTGCTGCTCTTCTGCAGAATCAGAATCTTTCTACAGTTCATCTGATTTTTGATTTTGGGGGGGGGGTTACGAGATAAGTTGAGTACTGAAGTAAAAAGGGGTGACCATGTGATCAGGAGACAAAGACAGATAGGATATGCAAGTAGCTTGCAACTTCTTAATAGGAGAAGTGTTCATACTTAAATGTATCAAGTATTGTAGATGGTTCTCTGCGTCCTTTTGATTGAATATGCATACATGTGGGTATTTTTTTTTTTTTTTACTTACAACTGTTTATTTTACCCATTAGGATATAGAAGACCTTGTCTCTTACACAAACTATTATGATTTAACTGAAAAGGAAACTAGCTCGGGAGCTTTAGAAAGAGGTGAGGAGACTGTACATGACTTGGAGGAGAGGATTTCATAAGGATATGAATGACCTAGACTTAAAAATTGACATCTGTTCTTTACTAAACAAAATTTCTAGGGCATGAAACCGTGAACATGAAATAAAATTATTTTTGACTACAACCTGCAACAGACAGACTGAAGTTATTCCTCAAGTTCTTGGTGTGATATAAGTCATGTTTCCTACGATTTTTGAATAAATTCAAGGTTCTTGACATATTCTTCCCTGTTGAATCCTTGTGTAGGGTGCACTGTTTTTGCCTCCCATATGATTTACCATGTTTTTGAATTTGCATGGACCTGAACCTGTGTCTGTTTTTCATTGTGCAGCTGAATGTCAATCAAGCAACAAGAGAATATTTGGAACGTTATGTGCAGAAGAAGAAAGAGAATTTGAATAAACCTGGTGAGACTGGAGCCGAGGAGGTGAAGAAAGAAGGAGATAGTGCGCCTGATACCGAAAAGAGTGAAGGCAATGAAAAGAAAGAGCCTGCTGAAGCAGCTGTGGAAGATTCCAAGAAGGTTTTGATTGAGACTGAAAACAAGGAAAATGATATTGCGAGTTTTGGTCTTGTTTCTGATGAGGATCGTATTGCTGATCGAGATGCTTTGGATAAGCTCACTAATATGATAGAAGAACGCATAAAGACTAAGCCTCCACCTCCTCCTCCTCCACCAGCGCAGAAGGTTACTGATGGCTCGACCAACTCAAACTCTGAAATGCCTGCTAAATCTGAAGACAAGGACACAGATATTGATGCTTCAAAAAATGGTTAGTTGAATTTCTATGTTGCTTGGTGTTTTTATAGTCTTATAACTTTCAGCCAATGTTTTGTAGTAGATTGAATTATTTTAAATATTCTAATCTGTTTGAGATAAATGCAGAAGAAAAGCACGACGATGGGTTGAAAAGTGATACTAAACCTACTAATAGAGCTGGAACTGAATCCCCTGATAGGAGTAGACGATATGATAATCGTAACCGAGAAAGGGAAAGAGACCGTGAACGACGGGAGAGGGAGAGAGAGCTTGAGAGATTAGAGAGAGAACGAGAGCGTGAAAGGGAAAGGAGAGGGAGGGAGAGAGAGTTAGAGATTCAAAAGGTTGAACGGTTCTACAAAGAGCGAGTTAAGGAATGGGAGGCTAGAGAAAAGGAGAAAGAGTATGAGCGAAAGCGTGAAAGGGAGAAGGAGAAAGAGAGAGAACGTGAACGAAGGAGGTTGATTGCTGAGCAAGAGGACGAAAGTGATGATGATTCTAGGAAAAGGAGACGCAAATCTGAAATTGAGGATAAGAGGAGGCGACGACGTAGGGAAAAAGAAGAGGATTTAGCTGATAGATTCAAAGAAGAAGAGGAGCTTGTGGAGGCCAAAAAAAGAGCTGAGGAGGAGCAGCTGAGGCAACAAGAAAAAGAGGCATTGGAGTTGTCTTCTGTTCCAGCGGCTAATGGTGTTGGAAAGCCTGTCTGTCCTGAAGCTGCTGACTGTGAGATGAAAGATGACATGGAACCAAGTCATGAGACTGATTCTGTACCTGCAAAGCATACTGGTGAGCCGGTGTACATCAATAGTCCTCTTTAGTCTTTACCTAAGAAATTTTCTTTTCAATACAACTTAGTTCCTTTGGCTTCTCTTTGACAGGAGATGGGGCTGTTGAAAATGGCAGTACTGATGAACCAATGATGGAATCTGGCTCAGTTCCAGATGTGAAGCTTACGGGCAATGCACCAGGCAAAAAGCTTGAATTTGGTTTGGTTGGGTCAGGGAAACGAACAACAGTGCCGTCTGTCTTCCATGAGGAAGAGGATGATGATTCCCAAAAAGAAAAGAAAATGAGGCCTCTTGTCCCGATTGATTACTCTACTGAGGAACTCCAAGCTGTACAGACAAATGATGGAGAGGCACCTCCAATTTCTGTTGCATCTGATGATACAGGTAAGCGTATTATCTCTAAAGATGTAAAGTCCGATGCAGAAAGGAATAGGACTCGACGTCAGCATGATAGACCTAGCCATCGAGAGCGTGATCATGAACGTGGTGATGATGAGGCACCTCGAGCTCGAGAAATTTTGGATGCTAAAAAATTGATTGATATGATTCCAAAGACTAAAGATGACTTGTTTTCGTATGAAGTTAATTGGGCCGTATATGATGAGGTAACCATAGTTATTTGTATGAAGTCGTTTATGATGTTTGCTATCAAAGGTCAATCGGAAACAACCACTTTGTTAGTATTGTCACTAACAAGGATTAGTTTGCGTACATCCGACTCCCCCAAACCCCCTAGGTGGGAGCCACTTACTGGCGGTGGGGGAATGAAATGCTGTTGATGTTGTTTCTTATTTCAGTAATTGATTTTAACTAGGACTAGTTTGCACAAAAATCTTTATGTGACAACTAGTATTTTACTGCTCCTGAACTATGTGGGCTATATGTCTCATACCCTAGAATATGTGGTTCATGCCCAGAAAAGGCGAGGCAAGTGGACTGCATGCTTCATACTGCATAAATTGTTCTTTGTAACCTTTCAAGGTGCACTGGAAACAGCTTAGTCAACACTTGTGGAAAGTATGCTTATAGTTTATGTACTAGCTTAGACCTTTGATTACGTGACAACGACGTCTTGGCCTTAGATTTCAAGTTTAAAACGTCCTTCCTTAGTTCTTGCCGATGCAAGGCTACGTTCTTTTCACCGTTCAAAGAAACTATAGAAACTATTAGCAAATACTTCATATGGCAGATAGGTGTTACTTAAGTTCAGATTAGACTTATCCAAGTAAATTAAACAGTGACAAAGGTTCTTATAGTTGAGCTCCATATAATTCGGAGAAGTGGGTTTTAGTGAGTAACATCCGGAATTATACTTTTCACCCTTTGCCGTTCATGTGGAAGCTTCCTGCATTATGTTATGTTTGTGATAACGTTTTGACTTCAAGTTATGTTGAATAAGTCCGTGCTTTGACATGAATAGCTCTAACACCTGCACATTTTTAGAATCGGTTGCATGAAAGAATGAGACCCTGGATTTCAAAGAAGATTACAGAGTTTCTGGGAGAAGAAGAAACCACATTGGTCGACTTCATAGTAGAGAGATTCCGGGAACACGTGAAGGCTGAGAAAATGCTGGATGTACTTCAACGGATCTTAGATGAGGAAGCGGAAATGTTTGTCCTCAAGATGTGGAGAATGCTCATCTTTGAAATTAAAAAGGTCGAGACGGGTTTGACAGCAAGATCTTAGCTTAGAGGAAAAGTTTTGAACCTTGTTACTTTTATCACTGTTATAAATGTACCCAAGTAAAAAGATTTGTAGGAAAATTTGATGTTTAAGTTCAATTCTTTTTTGTCAAATGAATTTTTTTGACTTGCACAGTTTTTACTTATTTAAATGAAATCTAGTTTCATCGTTTCTTCCATGTAAAACGCAAGGTAAAAAAATTCCAATTTAGTGCTTTTCTTGTTTTTGACCTTTTTCTGTTGAATGAAGACGAAAATTTAATCTCCATTAGATGAAAATTTTATATATTTTTTTGTTCTTGTCTAGGATGGTCATGAATTGAATGTTCGTCTAATTTTTTTTACAAGAACTCTAAAATTGGACTCAAATTAATATTTCATGAAATAAAAATATTGGACTCTTACCTAAACTTTGTCTAATATTCTTTATAATAATGACTTTGTCTAATGTTACAGAAGTACATATCCTCCAAAAAAAAAGTTACAGAAGTCCATCCTATCAAATGATGATGATAAAATTTTAGTATTATGTTCCCGTTTCTTTTTAAATGTTCATTTTTTACTTTTAATTATTATTTTATTCTTAATTTATGCATTAAATAATAGTCAAATGAGATCTTATCTGATTGGTTTCGACATAAGGTTTATTAAAATCTAATTTTTAATTATACATAATTATCGCTATTAAATATATTGAATATAAACATTTAAAAAGCAAATAAAATATTTAAAATGAGACAGACGTATACATCTCAACTGAGATAAGTCTCATTTGGAAATTTGTGTTACAGCCTTACAGGTCTAGGACGTAAGCCTAAGAATGACAATGGATATTGGTCCGATTCGGATCCGTGGATCCATATCTATTTTTGGCCTTGAAAAATTGGATCCGGGTCGGATCCATATCCGTTTATGTTCATCTCTTTTGAGAGACCGTCTTTCAGAGAGACACCCAATCCATTAAAGCTTAATTTTACTGTTAGTCTACGTTGCCTTCTATGGCCGACCCAATCACAAGAATCTGTGAAAAAAAAAAAAAACGGTATGCCCATCTATTATCGTCTCTTCCCTTTAACCACCCGACTCATTACTTGCACAAAAAAACAAACTCTGTTCCAAAAAATCAGTAACTGCAAAAATGGGATTAACAGATAGGAACTTCGCCGATGAAGCAACAATTTCTCTGATCTCCAGTGAATCCCCGAAAGAAATCCCTAAAGACTCATTCCACTTTGCATATATAATCTTCTTCACTTTAGGAGCTGGGTTTTTACTTCCATGGAATGCTTTCATCACGGCCGTTGATTACTTTGACTATCTTTACCCTGATCGTAGTGTTGATCGCATCTTTTCTGTTGTTTATATGCTTGTGGCTCTTTTCTCTTTGCTTATTATCATCTTTTCACCCAGGAAATCTGATGCTTTCGTTAGGATCAATGTTGGGTTGGGACTGTTTGTGGTGTCCTTGCTTATTGTGCCTCTTATGGATGTGGTTTACATTAAGGGAAGAATTGGGGTTTATGATGGGTTTTATGTAACTGTTGGAGCTTTGGGTCTTTCTGGGTTGGCTGATGCTTTGGTTCAAGGTGGGCTTATTGGGTCTGCTGGTGAGATGCCGGAGAGATATATGCAAGCTGTTGTTGCTGGAACTGCTGCTTCAGGTTAGGTTTTGTTTTATTTTTTTTTTCCTTGTAAATTACTTTTGGAGTATTGGAATTTTAAATTTTTTTTGAAAGTTTTAATCTTTTGAAGACCACTTGCTCCATGTAGCCAATCCCAATATTTGGGATAAAAAGGTTTGGTATTGTTGTTGGAAGTTTTCATCTTTTTAAGAATGAGCATGAACGTTATCTTTTTGGTAATTGCACGATAGAACTATGTGATTTGAAAGTTTTATTCTTCAATTGTAAAGGAAATAATATAATTATTTGTTTTTAAAATTCGGGTTAGTCTTGGTTGTTTAATGATGGTCATATTCAAAATGAAGATATAAGAAATGGTTGAGACATAGCTGATATTGAGGATAAGATGAAAGATATTTGTTTAAGATGGTTTACGCATGTTTAACAATGGAGTGTTGGCGAGCCCTTAAGAAAGATTGTAAGTCGGAACGTGGGGATTAAAGAAGGTGAGGAATACTTAAGTTGACATGCTGAGATGGTATATAATCAAAATGAGCGGAGAAGGAAAAATATATGAATGATCACTAGAACTGATTTGTTGGTTCATGTAGCCGAGCTTGATCTTTTGAGTTTAAGGTTTTGTCATGTTGTTGTTGTGGGTTAATCTTGGTTGTTTTGTAGTTTAGGGGAGAGAACAACTTATTGCTGGTTTGTTTGAGGAATTGGTTCCTGTTTCCTATGTTATGATGATTTGGAACTTTGAGGAATCAAGTTGGAGTGTTTTTTGTTTGTAGGTTGTTGCATCATTTGACCATTCTTTGGTGGAATGAACGTAATGTGGCTTAGGTATATTGATGATTTTGCTTTCAAGTTGAGTACTTTTTGGATGGATGCAGTGTGATTCTCATTGCATGTTCTTTCAGGATTGAATTTCTAGAGTTTGATTGGAATTCTTTTGTCAATGTAGTTGGAATCTTAGCTTTGATCATGGATAGCCGACAGTCAAACTTGAAGTGCTAATGTTCCTAAAGCGTAATATCCGCTGTTTTTCTATATGGATGATTTTTGTTAAAATGATTGATGATCTGTGCACAGTCCTCTTGGAATGGTAGTGACTGCTAGATCTTGTTTTAAAGTTCGTGATTGTATCAACATTTAGTACTAAATTGTGGTAAGAGAATAATTGTAGTGAAAATTTTCACGAAATGTACCATGTCATTTCCATGGTAATGAAACATTGATCATAAAAAGTTACTTTGTTCACAATTTTTCATTATCAGCTAATATCACCTCTATAAATGATAATGCATTGGAATAAATTTTGAGAAGAAAATGAGATGATTCAAGTTGAACAAGCATGACCATTAAGCTTGTCAAGACATTTTTCTACCAAAATTACACTAATTTTCCATTACCATTCTCACGCTTTAATATCGACAATTAAACGGGCCATTAATGTTTTACTAGGGTTTCCTAAATTTTAATATGTTGTCCTAGAAGAAATAATAGTTTGATATGGTCTACGAGTTCTAGCATTGAAGTTAAAAGGTCTAAGATGAGATCAGGAGGAGGTATCTGTCTAACGTATGGGATCTTATCTTTGATGCAGCTAAATATGTCATAAGTGATTTGATGCAGTTTTTGAGAGGCATGACACAATAGTTCAATTCTTTACAAGTATTTTAGGTGTTGCATATAGGAATTTATAATCTTTGGTCTCATATGTGTCCATTCTTGGGATCATGGCTTAAATAAGGTACATTTGCTTATTGCAGGCGTCCTTGTTTCCTTTCTGAGAGTTTTTTCAAAAGCAGTATATCCGCAAGATCACCATGGTTTGAGGAATAGTGCAATCCTATACTTCATTGTTGGGATTGTACTTATGATCATCTGTGTTGTCTTCTATAATGTGGCCCATAGACTTCCGGTTATCAAGTACTACAATGAGCTCAAAAAACAGGCTGTAGACGAGGCAAAAGAGGAGAAGGGGCCTCTATCTGGCCCTGTCTGGGATATAATGGAAAGAATCAAATGGCACGGGGTTGGAATCGTAATAATTTATGTTGTGACTCTATCCATCTTTCCTGGTTTCATTACCGAAGATGTTCATTCAACATTACTTGGAGATTGGTACCCGATTCTCCTCATTACTAGCTTCAATGTATTTGATTTAGTGGGCAAGTCTTTAACTTCCCTCCATCTCCTTGAGAATGAAAATGCTGCAATTGGTGCCTGTTTTGCTCGACTTCTGTTTTATCCTCTCTATTGGGGATGCTTGCATGGTCCTCAATTTTTCCGAACTGAGATTCCTGTGACAGTTCTCACCTCTCTTCTAGGGCTGACAAATGGCTATTTCACAAGTGTGTTAATGATATTGGCTCCCAAAACCGTCCAACTTCAACATGCAGAAACAGCGGGGATTTTAGTTGTGCTGTTCTTGATTGTTGGCTTGGCTTTTGGTTCGATTGTGTCTTGGTTTTGGGTCATCTGATTCTATTGCAATGTGTTTTACCTGCCATGACTCATACCCTGTTGATACATCTCAGCTTGAGGGGGCAATCAGGGTTGTATTTCAAATTGTAAATCTACGTAAGACGTATTCCTTTACATTTCTTATGTAATCTTTTCTCTTCCTCTTATATTAATGCAAAAATTATGAAAGAAATTTATTTTATTTCTGATTACCCTTACTTTTCTCTCATTCATGATTTTACCTTTGAATTTTATTATTGGGTGTGTTTAGAACTTTCATCTTTCTATGTTATGAATGTGCTTATATGGCAGGATATGAAGTATTTAAGGTCAATAGAGAGGATTGAAACAAAAACTTAGAAATGCTTTTGGCTTGGAAAAGTTTGGTTGAGAGGAAGAAAGACGATTATTGAAAATTAGTACTTACTAATTACTATGTAACAGAATAAAGTGATGGGATTTTTGTAATGCTAACTATAAAGTCAGCAGTATTCCCATGCTTCATCCAATAAACAATGGCTTATAAATGCCAATTTTAGGTAGTGTAAGAATATTTTTCCCTTCATGGGTTCTTGAGTTTCGCCAGCAGATCATCATGAGACTTGTTGAGTTCTTGGTGCTCTTGTTTGGCAAGGTATCATTCTCTTGGTTGTTTCGGATTCATTTTCTTTACTTTAGTTTATTATAATTTCTCCTTTTCTGATATTGTTATTTGTGTCTTCGTCAGCTACATGGACTAGTTTTTAGTTGGGACTTGGGAGCATGTTTGGGATTCCTTTGATGGAACGCAAAGATTTAGATTCTGCGATTTTGAGTCTGCTGAGGGTGTTCTGCACGCCTTATTCCTGCTGAGTGAATCCAAGTTTGATGGCAAATGATTGATGGTATATTCTATTCCCTCTGTTACAAACACGAAAACAATGCTCTGTTTTCTTAGACAAATACTAATCTGTTTCTTTGAATTTGCTACTGGAAAAAAAAACTTTCACAAATCCTTGTGAGAGATTCTTGTGAGACGGTCTCTTTGAGAGACCATCTCTAATTGGGCCAGCCCATTATATATTTTCTAAAATATTGTAAGTAGATATTAAGAATGATGTAAGTAGACATTTAAGATATTAAAAGTAGGCATTAAGAATACGATAAGTAAGCATCAAGCATAATGTAAATAGGCATTAAGAATAAGTAGGTAGTATCTTTTTAATGGGCTGGGCTTGAGATACATCTCTCAAAGAGACGGTCTCTCTAGAGACTAGCTGAAAAACATTTTGGACACTTTGCCATTATTATTACTGACGCGTAACAACCTCCTATATTAATGGACCAAAGTTTAGACTTTTCTGTGATTATTTCCTCCAATAATTGGTCCATTGACCCCTTCCCACCAAAAACATTTAAATAATGAAGACATTTCCTTTAATTTCCTTATGTTTAGAGCACTTTATCTCCATTCCACTTCACCATCCACTTCCTTCTTTTCCTTATTAGGTACTCCTACTTCACGTTTTACATTAACTTGGAAAAATTGTTTGAGAAAAAAAAAACTAATAGGATTGATTTTGTCTTTTTAGTACCCTTTAGGTAAAATAGCTAATAAAGCCCTTTATATATATATTTCAAAATCATATATGTTATTTTGATCATAAGAACGTGCATCGAGTAGCATGCTGCATCAATCATATAAAAAAAGTATATTTACAGTAGAACAATATTTTCCCTATTTGATCTTTGAAGCCCTCCTCTACTTAGACCCTTGTTTATCACACTTTTTACTCTTTCTCATAGTTGACCCCACTATTATTTTTTATTCTTTTTGTTTAACTTGAAACTTTATCAACCCAGGAAATTAGTTTATTGCAATTTTCATCTCTCCTTTGTCATACCCATTAGACCATCACCATTCCTTTCCTAGTACTTGGACTTAAAAGCTTTCTTTTAAGATTTCAAAACTAGAACAAGAGAAAAACAAAAACCCAACAAAAATGGAAGGTAATGAAGAAGAAACAGCCACAATTTCTCTTCTCCAAAACTCCACAAATCCAACAATCAAGAACAACATCCCAAGAGACACCTTTAACTTAGCATACATAATCTACTTCATTCTAGGAACAGGTTATCTTCTTCCATGGAACGCCTTCATCACAGCGGTTGATTACTTTCAATACCTATATCCTGATTGTAGTGTTGACCGAACTTTCTCTGTAGTTTCCCAGTTGATTATGCTCATCACTGTCCTCTTTCTCATCTTTTGCTTCAGCAAGTCTCATGCTTATGTGCGCATCAACTTGGGCTTAGGCCTTTTCTTGCTGTCTTTGTTGGTTGTTCCTGTTATGGATGTGTTTTACATTAAGGGCCAAAGTGGTCTTTATCTTGGGTTCTATATCACTGTTGGGGCTGTAGCTGTTTCCGCCATGGCTAATGGTCTTGTTCAAGCTAGTCTTATTGGGTCAGCCGGAGAATTGCCCGATCGTTATATTCAGGCTCTTTTTTGTGGCACTGCTGGCTCAGGTAATTTTATTGTTTCTTCCCTTTTTGTTATGATCAGATTTGGTTCTCTTGGAAGTTTGATATTTTTGGGTTGAATTTTGAAATGGATTAGTATCGAATTCCTCTTGCATGATTCTCGATGAAGCTCAAGATTTATATTGCTTTATTTCGAATTATAATGGATTATATTTAAATGTTCTTTAAATCATGTGCACAATCTATTTACATGAAGTTACAGATAACGTTTTCTACCAAGGGTCTATCGGAAACACCTATTTGTTATCATTAATAAGGGTAAATTACATATATTCGAGTTCCGAGGCCTGTTTTTAATGAGGTTTGGTACCAAGATCAATCGAAAACAACTCGCTTACCTTTACAAGAGTAAGATTGCATACATCTGATCTCCGAAATATGCTTTAATGAGAGGTGAAAAAATTCACTTTTAGAATCACTTCATTTTATACCTTTTACCATTGCATAAATTGAACATCTGATATTTGTTTTGTGTTGTTCATTTCGTAGCTTTTGACAATGGTTTCATGGTTGTCATGCTCTATATAGCGATCACAAAAACCTCAAAACCTTTACAATACGGTTGTGATGCACTGATGCAGCCGTTATTTGGTATAGGTGTACTTGTTTCCTTCCTAAGAATCTTTACCAAAGCATTATATCCACAAGATACCCGCAGCTTACGGAATAGCGCCTTCCTCTACTTTATTGTCACGAATATTTTCATGATCATTTGTATCATCTTATACAACACGGTTCATAAACTTCCTGTTATAAAACACTACACCGAACTCAAAACACAGGCGGCTGCAGCAAACATCGATAAACAAGAGCAACTTTCTCTGCCTGGCCGCATTTTGGAGATCATAGGGAAAATCAAATGGTATGGAATCGGAGTGATGCTCATATACATTGTCACATTATCTGTATTTCCAGGATTTATTACCGAAGATGTACATTCAGAGTTCCTAGGAAACTGGTACGGAATTCTCCTGATCACGATCTACAACGTGTTCGATTTAATCGGCAAGTCTTTGACGGGTGTTTATCTCTTAGATAACGCGAATGCTGCTATTGCGGCATGTTTTATGAGATTTCTGTTCTATCCTTTGTATTTGGGATGCTTGCATGGTCCTCGGGTGTTCCAAACTGAGATCCCTGTGGTGGTTCTGACTTGTCTGTTAGGCCTTACTAATGGGTATTATACCAGTGTTCTAATGATTTTGGTGCAGAAACCAGTTCAACTTCAATATGCAGAAACTGCTGGAATTTTAATGGCTTTATTTCTGATTGTTGGGTTGGCTATTGGCTCAATTGTCTCTTGGTTTTGGGTTATTTGATGTTGAATGCAAGATCCCTTGTATTTATATCATGTATAACTTCTCTATGATTCTCAAAATGTAGTGGGTTTTTAAGGAGGGTGTTCGGTTTGCAGATGATATATGAAATCAAGCGTCAATTAAAAACAATGTTTGTAATTGTAAGGATAATGTTGCATATATCTAATCTCTTTAAGCTTATTGGTTATGTTTTTGCATCTAAATTATGCATCTAAATACGTGAGTTGTTTTTAAGAAGAGAATGTACCAAATACCAATTAAATAAAAGGTTGAAGTGTAGTCTAACGAGATCAAGCTCGTCATTTGAGGGTTCATATGCCTACTATGACCGGCTAATTTTCAATCAAATTTCAAATTAGTTTTGCACAAATTCTTTCTATAGACCGTCTATAGCATAGACGAGGTAAATATGGGTTAATCCATTTCGCAAAATAAGTAACTGATTAGTCATCAACCTTATTTTTAAATTTAAAATCATTGGGCTGGACTGTTGGGAGAGCCGTCTTTGCTATAGACGGTCTCTCAGAAAGACGGTCTCTCAGAAGACCTTCTGTTAATTCTGAGGGATTAGAAATTAACATCTAATCAAACAACACAAAAGAAAATATTCAATTTATTGATTTATAAATAATAAGTACATTTTAACAAAGGAAAAAAAAAAGTAATAGCACCAATATATTTTACATTACATCAAAATGTTCATAGAGTATGAAACACTTAGATTCTCCACAAATATGGCTTCACCAAAAATTTGGAAGCTCATAATACACTAAGATTAGCTCTCAAAAACACGAGCTAATCTCAACTTAATCACAAAAATTTAAAATTTAAAATAATACATTTGGTATATGTATTCATGCATATTTACAAAATTATATGCTATAAATTAAAAAATATACGTATAAATTATATGCATGTATCAATGTTTACCACACATGTATAAAATTGTCATGTGGTAAAGCATGATGCATAGATGATCTAGAGGAACTCCTTTCTGAGAAGTCAAGAAGAATGGTGATTAGTGATCTAGCCTTCTTGCTAGCCCTTGAAGTTCCCTCAACAAGAAGGGAGTACAATGCTCCCATAACACAAGTGTTCTTCACTAAAACCTCGACCACTTCTGTTCCACAATTTGTACACATCGCGACTAGCAATGATACGGAATGCTCCCTTCCGAGCCTTGAAAAATCGGAGGAAGTTGAGCATAAGATCTTTACGACTACATCTAGGGCGATTCTAGCATGTAGGATCGCCCTAGCTCCATCAGGTTTCTCCGCTAGAGCTGCAAGTACTGCTAAGGAATCAACAATAAGATCGTCGTTAGTTTCGTTAATGCATAAGAGGTCAATAAGAAGAGGGACTAGTCCGGCTTTGAGGACTTTCGAATGGTTGCTTGAGTGCAATAAGAGACTAAAGATGGAGACTAAGGCGTTTTTCTTGCCTTGGTCACCCCCAATTCGGACCAATTCTATTAAAGAAGGAATTGTATCCGGATTGCTTCCAATCAATTCTCGGTTTTGTTCTTCTGAGAGGTAAAATAGGGTGGCCGCGGCATGCTGCCTTGCCTCCATCTTGAGTCCCTTTTTAAGCACCCTTATAATCATAGTCAAGCCCGTATTGTTTGTAATCACGGGCTTGCTTTCTGGGTGCTTGGAGAGATTCAACAAGGCAGCTATAGAATTCTCTTGGGCAGTTGAATCTTTTGATAAAAGGAGATTCAACAAATACGGAATTACTCCGGATTCTATAAAACATGCCCGATTGAATACGCTCCTTTTAGTAAGTAGCCTAATCTCATAGGCCGCTTTACTTTTCTCTCCTATCATTCCCATTGCTAACTTAATTGACAGAAAATCGGCCACCATTCTAGCCGCTTCTTCGGCCGCTAAATTTGCTACATTATTCACACAACTTTTTTTGGTTGATCCCTTATTTTTTTGCATAGGAAATGTAACACCATTTTTTGAACAATATTGCTTGATGACCTCCTTGAGGGCTAAGTTAGGTACTATGTCTAAGCTTTGGAGGCTTTGGCCCGTTTTGGGGCAAGTCGGGTTGCCCGCTTTGAACCACTTGAGAATGTTGACCCGTTCATAAGTGTGACCCGTAGAGATTGTAACCGGATCCACCATGATCTCTAACGAAATCGGGCATTTGATATCATCCGGATTTATAAATCCAAGTTGGTATTTGTATTTATTGCCCTCATTCCTTGTGGAATCACCCACATCAATGTGATCAAAGAGTACACAACGACAATACACCATTAGACCCATCAACCTCGCAGCAGAGCCTGACCCCGACCCGGTTTCTTCCTCAAGAAACTTGACTTGTTCATTACAATCCGTCCATTTCTTAATACCCAAGTAATCCATGACCCACCTAAGCTCCCTCGGGTTAGGTATTACCCGACTCTCAAACTGGCCCAAAGCCAATTTAACAAGATTCAAGGCCCAAACATCCTCAGTTTGGGCCTCAAAACGGGCCTCCTTCCCTTCACGTATTATAAACAAACCCAAATCTCTAACCTCATCATCCCAACCCCAGATCCCATCAAGTCCAATAGCCTCCACAGATGAAACCACAGAACCGATCAAGACCCGGAAGTGACGCCCAACAAGCTCAGACTTCACAAGCATCCACACGCGCGCGTCTCGGCGCGTGTAATCCTCAAATAAAAAGTTAAGCTTCTGGAGTGCCACGTGGAGATCCAACAGTGGTAAAATGACAGTTTTACCCATTTTATCAAAAATATCATCATTTTTCAGTCCTTGGAGAAAAAGCTCAAGAACTTGTACTAAGCGAATGGTATTTTTGGCATTTCTCTTATTAGAAATAAAGACAAACTCATTGAAGTTAAGGATTTGTTTGGACAGAGAAATCAAAGAATTTAAAAGGGTGGTAATGGAAACTGATTCAGAAGGCTTTACTGCCGGAAAAAAGAAAGTCCGGCGAGTCGACTCAGTCGAGTTATATAACATTTGGATTTTTGTATTGGATTTTTTGTGTTTGTTTGTGTTTGGATGGAATGAAAAAGACGTTTGGAAAAGTAGGGGAATAAATAGGAGGATTTGTGGGAGTAGAGAATAAGAGACACGTGGCGAAAGATGATGGGATGAGGAAAGTTTCGTGGAGAGTGAAAGGCACGTGGGGCGGAGAAGAGGAAGGAACTACACTCGTGCAGATTAATGGCTTGAACAACGCTACCGACAATATTGGGGAGGATAGGAAATAGGGAGTGTACTGCTTCAAAGTTGAGAGTTTGTCTTTCTTCAAATCTAAGATTCATGCTTTTTTTTTTTTTTTATTTTATTATTATTATTATTATTATTATTATTATTATTATTATTCGAGTTACTCGAGTAAAAAGAAGCAATCCTTGAGACTTGAGAGCATGTTAAGAGCGTCTTCACCTAACTCCCCGAAAGTAAAAAAAACAAAAGGGATAAATTTGTAGCCATTATCTTCACATTTAGTAGGGTATTTCTTCCTTTTTCTGTCTGCAGTATGTGCTAAAGTAGCACCAGGGCCCCATGAGGCGACTCCAGTACCAGCAAAGGGTGAAGAGTTGAGCAAGAATTTATAAAAATTATTATTATTATTATTTATAAAATCTATATTTCATTTTATAGAAAAAAACTTTACAAGAATTTAGTGGAGAGTTGAGCAACAAACTGAACACCCACATCTTTTTGAATACAAAAAGTTAATCTGTGGGAAGTGTAGACCCTAGATTTGGTGCTACTAGAGATACTAAAAGAAAACGATGCAATCTTTGATAACAGTTCAAGCGCGTTTTCGCCTAACTCTAAAGATGGGGAAGGCAAGGGAATAAAAAATGATGTGTGCATCAGATTGCCCTTTAAATAAAAATAAGTTGTAGGTTATACGTGTTATTAGAGTATTCATAAAGTCAAATTATATATTGAGGTAACTAGAGGCGAAATTTCATGCTGTAAAGTTGAAGCTATGGATAAAAAATAAAATGATATAACGATGATGAAAAAGTAAGAAATTATTATCAGAGAATCAGAGAAATAGTAATCATTTAGTTTTTTGTTTGGCTTATTTTGTTAGAAAACTTTTTTTATAATTTGAGAGAAAAATATTGTAAAGAATTGAAAAAAAAAAATTCATCCAATTTTCATTTTATCACTTGTCAAATTAACAAAATTTGATGAAAAATGGTGTACCAAAAACATCTTAATCTTGTTAAATCAATACTAATAACAAATGAGAAAAAAAAAATTTGAAAAAATAGTATTTAAAACGGAGATGAGTGTATTATTTGCATAAGAAGTTTTCTTGAGGTTTCATGATGAATTATTGGAGCATCTAGCACAGGTTGGATAAACATGGTCATGGTAATTGCCCTAATTAATTGGTATTTACTACATGTATTTATAGTAATACATTAAAATGTCAACTTCAGCGCTTGATCATTATTAGATTAATTAGCATTATTCTAAAAATAAATAAGGGAGACTTTCTTGAACTTTAATTGGGAAAGAACCCACGCAATATGTTGCTTCTACTTGTTTCTTAATAATGTCTTAATTTAATTGTGTTTGGTTTGGATTTGATTGAAAATTTTAAGATGATAGGAAATGTAGGGTAAATGAAAATTAGTTTTGTTTTAATTTTAGAGGAAAATATTTGCAAACAAATACTTATAAAATACTTTTTAATTTCAAATCACTCATCAAACTAAACAATGAAAAAATAATAATTTTCAAAAAAACATATCTTAAATGTATGTAGTAGTAGGGAAAACTAAAGTATGTTAGCATTAAATTAGAGATTAATACTCCCTCCTTCTTAAAAGTTTGTCCTATTTGAGTTTTCCACATATATATTAAGAAAAATGGAATCTTTGTAGTAAGTGGGTATTATTTTAATTAAATAATAGTGTGAAGTAATGATTGTATTGGTATTATGAGAGAGAAAAAGTTTAAAATAAACATAAAATAAAGAAAAAAAAAGAAAATTATCATTGTCATTAATGTAGAGAGAGTATATTTGTGGAAAATTGGAGGGATTATGAGGGTATATTTGGAAAAAAAAAGATTTTCAAAAATGAAAAGTATTCTAAAGTGAACAAACATTTAAAACTACCTGTTATAGTAAGGTGGACAAACATAAAAAAACGAAGGGAGTAGTATATTAGAGACCTCATGCTCAAGTTAATTTTTTTTTTTGGGATCCAATTAATCTTTTTAATATCTTTGTAATTCAAGTTTAAATGAAGATATAAAAACTGTTATGTATGTGAGTTAATATATCACTTGCATACGGTTGAGTCAATGTGAACTATTTTTATCAAAACATGTAGCAAAAAGGCTTGTCCTAGCATAGATTTGGGCTTTGAATAGTAGTTTGCAGTTGGTCATGCAAGTATGGTGGCACGACTAAGGCGAACTACAATTTAAGGTACCTTTTTATGAGCTATAGAAATTGATACTTTGAATATATCATCATCATCCTACCTAATGTATCCCGCACATAGAAAACTATGGACATGGCCTGGGAAAGAAAGGACGGCGGCAACTCAAACCCATATAGGAGAGCGCAACCAAAAAAGAGTCCCCCGCTCGATGAGGAATCTACATTGATGATTACTTGTGGCTGTCAATATTTTAGTTTCATTCATGTTTTGTGCTCAGATGAGCAGTTGGCCCTTGCTCGTTCGAGCACCTTATTTGCGAGACTTAAAATCTCTTAAGATTTGGGATCTCGTGGAGTTGATTTGATAATGAACTAAGCTAGTGGACTAGAGTTGGATTCAGCTTGAAATCAATTAGAACGTGTTGCATTGGACTACTTATGGGCTTTTGGAGACAATTGGCCGGACTACTGTTGGGTTGAAATTAGTGAGAAAGCACTTGTCTTTGTGTTGCATTGGAGAGGATAGCTGTTGTTGGCCCATTGAGAAGATGTCTGAGGAATGGGCTGGACAGGTCTTGTTGGGGCACTGATTTGAGGATAAAAATTAGAATTTCATTTTCGCACCCAGAAATCACATTTTTTTTGTGAAAAACGGTATTTTTGTGAGACTATCTCTAATTGGATCGGCCCATTTTATATTTTTTAAAATATTGTAAATAGGCATTAAGAATAATGTAAGTAGAAATGTAAGATATTGAAAGTAGGCATTAAAGATACGGTAAGTAAGCATTAAGGATAATGAACGTAGACATTAAGGATACGGTAAGTAAGCATTTATCTTTAATGGACTTGGCTTGAGATATGTCTCTTAAAGAGATGGTCTCTCAAGAGACTAGCTATCCAAAAATACATAAGTACAAATTTTTGTATGAGACAGTCTTATTATAAGACACTTCTCCTATATGAGTTGAATAGCTCTATTAAAACAAATCAGTAATATGAACTTTTTGTTTTCAGGTCGTCTCACTTAGAGACGATCATTCACAAGAGTAGCTCGTTGGTATATTTTGTATGCATTTTAATCAAACACATTTTTGTGAGATTATAAATTTGCAAATCCCTGTATTCTTTATGAATAGATGAAGAGAGAAAAAAAAAAGAATTAGAGTCCTCTTGAATATTTGCCCAACTTTGTGCAAAGTCTAAGACATGGACTTATAAAGCTATAAAACAATTTCAGTCTCATATTTTCAATATCTAGTTTAAATTATAATGAGAAATAATTAAAAAACAATTGACTTTTAAATACTCATAATAATTCCCCAAATGAACAAGGAGTGTGTGAAAGAATCCCATAAGATTGAAAAACCCTATAATAATACTTCATCCGAATCATTTTAGATGTCCCATTTGGATTTTCACGGTTATTAAGGGTGGTGTGGGGTTTATTAAAAAGGTGGTAGTTGGGTATTTTAATTGATTAAATTAATTGTAAAGGTGGTAGTTGGGTATCAAGAGTAGTAAAAGTGGGGGTATTTACGTAAAAAAAAAATAGACAAAAAAGAAAATGGGACAATTGATATGAATTTGTCAAATAAAAAAATGGGACAACTAAAAAGATTAGGAGGGAGTATAATGTAAAAAAACATAACTCTAATGCTAATAAATTAAGTATAAAATCCCATTTGAAGATATTTGGTATGTGTGGAAAACTTAGACAACCATGTTTACAGCAACATTCTGAGTATGTAATTATGTCCTAATAATTTTATGCACCCAAACCTGCCGTGGGTAAGGTAGGCAAAATATTCTTTAAGTGCTTTATTGGATTCCTTAATTATCTATCATCTACTACTTTTTTATATGGATTTGGATCAAAGAGAAATAAAGTGTTATTTAAAAAATGAACATTGATAATATTTAAATGAATAGAGATAATGAATTGTGTAGATGAAATTAAAAGAGAGTACGTAAGAATATCATTAAAAGAAAGTCCATGATTGGCTATTGTCCAAAAAAAATGATGCAAAATGAGTGAAACAGATTAAAATGATAATTAATGCAAAATAAGTGGAATAGAGAGTATACAAACAAAAATTTTCAGCCTTTTTTTTATTATGCAGTATTTATTAGGTTATTATCAAAGATTTTTTAAAATAGTTATTAGCCTAATAGATCTTTGTATATAATATTGATTTGATTGATTTACACATTATTATAAAATTATGTCCTATTTGCTTAATTTCTACCTTAATTAACTATTTAGGTGAAAAGATTATTTTCATTGACGTATAATTTATGAATTATCAAAAAATATATTTTCGTAATGAATCAAGACAAGAAAATGTTATTGAAACACATTTGATAGATGATATTACTTAAATGACAAAATTGAACTAATTATGTTTAAAGAAATCAATAATTATTCTTGATACCCAGCTTATACCCACCCGTTTTTTCATCATCATTATACCCAGTGTATATTGTACATGTTGTGATAAATGGTGTGACTTGAGTGCACCAAATAAATCATGAGCATTGTGAAGGAATCTCATGGGTAAAATAAGTGTGTGACTTAATATGGAGTTTAAGATGATGATCAATGCATACAATAAATGGTGTGTTGATGAATGGACTTAAACATGGGTGTAATTAAGATAGTTATGATGCATGATGAATGGAGTTAATAGCAAGTTTGGAAACCTAAAAGTCTGCTACTACTTATGGGTGCTCGAACAAGGCATTTCAAGAGTATATACTGCCTCGAACGAGCACGTTGAATAGAACAAGACAGTGGCTGCTGGCAGCACTCACTCGGACGAGCATCATACTGCCTCCAACGAGCAACAGTTTCAGTCATGGGCATTGGATTTTAATTTGTTGCGTCTCTTCATGTTCTTAATTAGTGCTATTATAATGCAATTTACTTCTAGACTTTAATTTATATAACTCATGTATGTATTATTCACTATAAATAGTGAGCTCTAATGCTCATACAAAACCATCCACAAAATCAAACACATACCCCAAGCCAAACACTTAGCCTCATCTCTTCTTTAATTGTAATTCTCAATTGTTATAATATAAGAGTTACTACACCGGAGGACGTAGCCAAATTTGGGTGAACCTCGTATATATTTTGTGTCGTTTATTATTGCATTTTTATCTCTTACAAACATCGAGTTTATAGTTTGCGTAATTTGTTTCACACAAGACTTCATACTTTCGATCTTGGTGGTATTAGAGGTTGTAATACATCGTTCGATCTCTAATACGTCATCGTTTTCAGTACACTTCTATTCGTATAATCAAGAATATAAACAGGTGCCATACTTCATTATTGATATTTTGCAACCATATTTTATCTTCTTCAATAATCTGGTGGATTAATTAATTTATATAATCAATATTATTGTGATTACTGTGTGCTAATCAAAGTATTTTGGCAATTAGTTATACATTCATGCATGCATTATGTATATACTTATGTTGGTTTGAGTTGTGCTTAAGCTTAATTAATAAGCACAAAATAAGGCCAATATCCCGGATTTGGAGATTTGATTGTGTTGTTGGGCTCAATCTTACATCCAGGTCAAATACACTGCAATATTTGTTCATCAATTACCCAATATTCGTTTGCATTTTACATATTTTCTTACCATTTTTATTCTTCATTCTTATTGAATATAAAATTATAAAAACATTCGGAAAATTTTCTCACATAATTCCAATAATATTGATTTTGAAATAATCTTTCTAGTATCTATGATAATTTTTTGTCTACTCTTTCAATACTTATCATTTTATTTTTCGCTTTTTTCAAATAGGATAAAGACTCACTATTTGAGATTAAACATGGACATAGATTGAGCTGAGACGCGGGTGCCTAGCCAATGCCCACTAGTAAATTACTCTAAATATAGCAAACTCAATAACAAAAAAATAAATAATGCACTCGTATAATCTTCTATAACTATTAGTATTAAAACAAAATACGAATGACATTATCACTTTTTAAATTTGCTTACTTGTCACAACTTCAGCAAAAGTTTTCCCTCCAAAACCCAATGACGATGTCATTGTTATTATGACTAATATATACTAGTATATTTTTTGACTTTTACTTTGCAATTATGGCTATTATATTATCCATATTGATTGATTTTTTCCTTTTTAGGTTATATAATTATTTATAAAATCTTTTTAATTTTATTTATTGAATAAATATAAAATCTTAGTTTATATTAATATGTTAAAAATTTTAATAACTTATGCATCGCACTGACAGTATCTAGTATAATAGTTTGGTGATTAAAAATATCACCTACCATTAAAAGGAGCCAAGTAATTAACTTTTATCATTATTGGGTTATTAATTTCATATTAATGGAATTCCCTCTAAAGAAAGATTCACTACATAAACCCATAATTAAATTGACTAAGAAGTGGCCCATAATTAATGTTATGGCATGCATAGGGTGGGCATGAGCCTATGAAAAATTCCTTCTTAGGAAATCAGGATTTGGGATAGGGTAGCCTTGAAAAGTTAGAACGCCAATTACAGAATTTGAAATAGACTCTACAAATTGCCAAATAATTCAATTTTAGAGGAAGTGATTAGTCGTATCTGCATAGTTTTTCTAATTCCTTTTTCTTTTCTGTTTTGAAATTAAAATTATATTTTAAAGCAAAAGTTAACGAACGAAAATGTAAAAAAGAAAACAAAATAAAAGATAGAGTTTTGTATTGAATGAGTAAAAAAAAATTGTCCGCATGAATATATTTAATATATTTTTTAAAAGTGACGTTCTAAGAACCTAAGTAGTGTTGTTCCTGATAATTTAAATGCCATAGGCAGAAAATAAAAAAAAAGACCCTTATATAAGTAAACTTAGGTTATTTTTCTCTAACTATGTAGTACAGTAATTATGCGCTTAACTGAGAAACTTTATGCTGCAAGTTCGATCAATGCTAGAAGCTATACTAATGTTAATGCTAATTTTTAATTATAGGATTAACTCAGTTTTGACCCCTTTATAAGCTGAGCTCTAGACGCTTGCTCCTCAAAATTACCCTAAAAACGACATTGGTTCTAAGTTCACAAATTAAAAGCATTGATTCACCTTACGACCACTATACCACCTAATATTTTTAATAATATATGATATGAAAATTCAAGGTGTATAGTAAATTGAAGGAGAGACTTGTTGTGAACCAAGAGTTGGCCATACCAGAAAAAATTTCATAAAAAATGTGGACAAACAAGACAAGTAACCACTACATTTATAAGCACAGATCAAGTAGTACAAAACTATAAAGATTGAAAGCAAAGCACATAAGTAATAATAAATTACAAGCCAATCTATAGGTGAATGGTTGGCCTATCCTGAACGTTTTAGGTATTAGTAAAGTTTGGCAGTTAAAAAGAGAAAGAGGGGTTTATAAAAGACACGACGATTCGATATTTATTTGATTTTGAAATCTAATTTAATTTGACCCGACTTTAAAATGAATTTATAATTATGTAAAAATTAACGTGGACACAATATCCGACTCTGAACTGACTCGAAAAATTTAACCCGAAATCGACATGATCACCCGAATAAACACCTATGTTTGAACCTAGCATGTGAATATGTGATTAAAAAAAAGGTTTGGCAGTTAAGGATAGCTTTCTAATTCACACTTTGAGGTCAGCAATATAGTGCAACCTCTACCTGGTTTTTCTTTTTTTTGACATTGTTTATGTCAACAAATTAAATTCACAAAGTTGACTTCTCTGTAGTAGAAATGTAGAATGTGAACTGAGTTTACCGTTATCTAGGATTTAAAATAATTAAATTGCATTAAATAAAAAAATTAAAATTTATTAAATATAAAAGTTAAAGGTGGATATTTCATATTTGTAACTAATTTAAATTGAAATGAAATGAATTGAATTATATTAAACTAAATTTTGTTTATATATTAAACTAAATTAATACTTTCTCCGTTCTCTTAATATTCTTTTCATTTGGAATATTCCACCTTAAGCAGAGAGAAATTTAATTTATGTTTTTGACACAAATGTAGAATATGAAATATATCCATGTGAAATCTCGTTAGATTCGTCTTTATGTATATTTTTTTATTATGTATTTTTATAATTTTTATTATATGTATTTAGAAATATTGTAATTTAAAATTTACATTGAAAACTGTGCAAAAAGTAAATAGTAAGAACAAAAAGAAACAGATGAAGTAATTACGTATTTAGGGAGAAAATTTATACTTTTAAATATGAGATGAAAGTTAAAAAGTAGGAGTATTTTGACAATTAGTTTTTGGATGATTTGATTAACGTGTTTGACTGGGTGATAGTTATTATACTCCCTCCGTTTCAGTTTACTTGTCCCATTTCCTTTTTTGGCATTTTCATACTACTTGTTCCATTTCCTTTTTTGGCTAACCTTTTCTTACCTAAATACCCCCACTTTTCCAATTCCCAATACTCCACTACCACCTTTACAACTAATTTAATCAATTAAAATACCCAACTACCACCTTTTTAATGGACCCCACTCAACCCTTAAAATCCGTGAAAAGTCAAACAGGACTAGTCAACTGAAATGGAGGGAGTATGAATCAACCGTTGTTACTTGTTACAAAGATATTAAATAAAATTATTTGTAGACTATTGATTATTTGCAGAGAAAAAATAGACTAAAAAAATAAAAAATTATAAGTTAAATAAAAAAACTAAAATAGAAGTATTTTATGAAAAATATTGTACATATGGCTGAAACCAGCAACCAATCAGAAAGAAAAAGTCACACATGTCCCACGATTGTTCTCTAGCCAAACATACCCTATTTTAGGAATTAGGATCCTCTCCATTACTAAAATGTCCTAAAATGTAATGGAAGATCCATTACAAAATTCAATGGTTATAATTGCTTGATTTTGTTTTAATAGGAGGAATTATGATATTTTATTTTTTATTTTATAATATGTGTCAATTATAGCCATGAATTTTGTAATGGATCCTCAATTACATTTTAGTAATGGAGAGGATCTTAATTCCTATTCTAGCCCCGCATGCTTGATTTTAGATTCATAAGACTTGGTTTAATCCCCTCACCTGTCTATCATATTTTATGTACATAAAAAAGTAAATAATGTATTTTAAAGTGATTACATTTTCAGCAAATATATTTAAATTTAATAAATGAAATTATTTAAAAATAATAAAAAATAAATTTATAGATTGAATTACTATTATTATTATTCTTTTTAAATTTTAAAGTACAACAAAGATATAAATAAAGCATATTCTTATTAATTATTATAAACATCTTGTGCTGTCAATCAGTCGATACACAATACTCTAAACAAAATATTAAGACATTCGCTTGAAAATTTTAACTTTATATCACATAGTAATTTTTCTTTGGTTCTAAATAATTGTAACATTTTTTCATTACGCATAGAAAAATATAGTTCCTCCTATTCATAGAGAATGAGACATTTGTCTTTCACACTATCCAATGTACTTATTCAATGCTTAATATCTCTTATTATACATAACGAAATATTATAAAAAGTGAATATTAATAGTCTTTGCATTGAGACGAATCAAACAAGATCTCACTTGACTATGTACTTCTAAGCTATAGATTAAGAATAAAATACAAATTAAGAGTAATAAGTGAATAGTGTCAAAAAACAAATGTCTCATTCTCTATAAATAAAAGGTAATACCACTTTAAATGAGAGACCTCATATCACGCTTATTTTCAATACCATATTAAAAGAAATCAACTAAACCAAAAACTTAAACTGATGATTAAAATATGTAAATACTCTAACAAAAACTTCCTAAAAAATAATGATCAATACACCATTATTTATAATCGTAAATAACAAGAAAATTTAGCTTAAGTACTTAATTGACACTAATTAAAATAATTAAAATTTGAAATACAAAAGGCTCTAGTACCATACACTTCACAAGAATTGAGTTGGTTTCCTTTAATACTAAATAGGCAATAGCTCCACCCTTGAATAACAAATGTTATAGTTGTAAAATAATATTTATATTCAAAAATATTCCAGCTTGAACCAACTCATACTTATACATACAGATATTCCATATATATAAATACATCACTTCTTATTTCTCTAACTCGACAAACATACTTAAGTCTACTCTTCTTCTACCCATTATAAGTTAATAATAATGGCATACCTCTGTTTTTATGCCATATTTTTGTACATATTCATACTAATCAATTCAAATAATGGTAATTTGGTAAAAATTAATGCCCAGAAAGGCCCGACCTCGACCCGGTTAACTGGCCTTTTCCCACATCTCTCATTCAATAGGGATTATAAACAAATCTTTGGTGAATCTAATGCTCAAATTTATGGCAATGGTTCTTTTGCTAATATTTCTCTTACCAAGAAAACTGGTAAGTTTTTTAGTATTTTCATTGATTAATTTATAATAATTATATTTTATTATTTATTTGATGATATGATGATCATAAAACAGGTTCTGGGTTTTCTTCTATGAATCATTACTACTATGGTTTTTTTAGTGCTTCTATCAAACTTCCCCCTGGTTTCACCTCTGGTGTTGTTGTTGCCTTCTATGTAAGTCCTTTTCTACTCTTATTTTATGTTTCATATAAAGGCACATTTGGGTTAGTAGACAGAAAACTCTCTTTTTTCATAAAAGACATTATATTTATGTGTTGTTGTGTTGTTGTAATAAGGGTAAAAGGGTAAAAAAGAATGATAAAAATAAAAATGGGACATAATCCATAAATTGACCCAATAAGAAAATGTCCTTAAATCAATGAATAGAAGGGACGGACTATAATATTTAATATATAATGAAACGGGCCTAAAATATGCGACATTAATCTCTCTAGAGGCGTTACATAATATTCTTAAAATCTTTTCAAAAACGTCATTATAGTTTTATAAGGTTTGATGGATTTAATATACATAGTTTTACTTTTAAGATAAAAAAATATATTTTTTGCTTTGATTTTTTTAATTTAAAATCAACTCAGCTTAAAGTTTAGCCTTTTTTTTTTCAGATTGTTAATTATATAATATAATTTAATATTTATTAAGAGATTAATTGAATTTATTTTGTTTTTGTTGTTGGGTGAAGATGTCAAATGCAGACCTTTATCCACACAACCATGATGAAATTGATTTTGAGTTACTTGGACACCAAAAAAGTAGGAATTGGGTATTACAAACAAACATGTATGGGAATGGAAGTGTAAAAACAGGAAGAGAAGAGAAGTTTCGGCTATGGTTCGACCCTACTACACAATTTCATGAATACACCATTATTTGGAATAGTCATCATATTGTGTAAGCATTTTCTATCCTTAGCTACCTTAATCTTCTATACCTACCTGAAAACTACATCTCATTTAATTTTCTCTACATTTTTTGCTGTCTCATCTCAACTTGTTCTAACTTCTAACCAATCCTTTTCTTTTTATTTTCTTTTGTCGCGGCTAAAGTTTGACTGTTGATTTATTTTGTAAAACAACACATAAAGACGACTTATATTGATATGTTATAGGCTAATTATTATTATTGTATTCAGTATATCTCATTTGTAGAAACTATGATCACGTTGCGATGATTTTGTGAATATATTTTCAGTTGTAAAATGGTTGTTGTGCGTAGAGTCAAATGGCTAATTATTAGTGAGGTAGCTACTATTGTGGACCTTATGATCAAAACACTTATGAGTTGTTATCACTTGGAGTTGCTTATAACAACAAGACACTCTAACTCCCCCACTTAGAGCCTAAATGTCCAGCAACATAATACTACTAACCTGCATAGCGTATAAGCTAAAGGGAATGTATTGTGTGCAAGTAATTTATATATTAATTCATTAACAGTCTTTTATCTGTTTGACAAATAATGTTATATATTGTCAAGTAACCAACTCAATTAAAAGTTTAAATTGATGGTAAAGGTCCCAATATATGCGATATATATACTCTAAAACACCCCTTACACGAGAGCCTTTCGACTAGAAGTGTGGATGCAGCACATGCTCTTCTCATACTTGTCGCTAAAGATTCCACTTTAAATAAGGGGTAGTTGAGATTTGAATCGGTGATTGCTTGTCATGCTAGTTTTTGATACCATGTCAAAGAACCAACTCAACCAAAAGCTTAACATATATGCAATTCTATTTACGATTCGTTTGATGAATAACACATAATTATAATCATATATTTTTTGTGAATTGCAAAATACAGGTTTCTAGTGGACAATATACCAGTTAGAGAAGTCCAAAATACACCGGCCATGTCGAAAAACTACCCATCAAAACCAATGGCAGTTTATGCAACAATATGGGATGCATCCGATTGGGCGACCCATGGAGGAAAATACCCGGTAAACTACAAGTATGCTCCATTTACAGCTTCATTAGGGCAGATGGAAATGGCTGGGTGCATTTACGACCCGACGGATCTTTCGGGTAAATCCTGTTCTAAAAGTAGTAGCCCATCAAGTTTGGATCCGGTTGAGGGTCAAGATTTTGTTAAGCTATCAAATCAGCAAATTCAAGGGCTTAATTGGGCAAGAACCAAGCAAATGATCTACTCTTATTGTAAAGATAGACGTAGGTACAATGTCCTACCACCAGAGTGCACCACTAAATAACATGGATTATTCAATTAATTAATCAATTAATTAATTAATTTTTTCATATATTTTTTGTAACATTTATTTTTTATTTTATATTCCAAATTCAGATTTCATGATATGTAATTATACCACTTGATAATTATAAATTTGTACTAAAATCCAAGTTCAAAATTCAAAGTGTGACACAATTAGTTCGCATATGCTTTTTTTTTATTGTTATCTACGGATGTATTGTGTTAACTAATCATTAGTAATCAAACCGACCACTTATAAAGAGTATATAACATTATTTGGGATTACAATTGCTAGTTATTTTAAATTTTTGGTATCAAAAGCTAATATAACAAAATGTCACATATTCAAATTTCATTTATATCCCTTATTTTTAAATGGAATTTTAGAGTCAATGTGACGTAACATATTATATACTTGTATACGGTATATTATGAGGTTATAACGATCAATGAGGTTATAATGACCGATTTAAACTTTTAATTAAGTGGCACACGTGACAAGGTATATTAAAGTAAAGTTATCCATAAAATGTAAGAAAAAACAAAAACCACTGTGATCCCACATGAAAAATAGTAGAATATGTAAATGAATAAATAAAATAAAATTATGTTTGTCTTATATATGTATTTTCTGTTAAGGAATCAAAAATATACTAATGTCGAAATCAGAGACAGCTATAAACATCAAGCTAAAAAGAACAGCAGTCATATGAGCTGGATCACAAAAAAAAAAACAAAAAAAAAGAAAGAAATCCTGTGTTCTTGGCATTTTGGGGTTTGGACGAAATTGCGGTGTTTTCACTGTAGAGTGTGTTGACTATTATTATATGAATATCTTCCAAAATTGATAGAAAGTGATTGGAAATGTATACATATGAAAATGAAAGCAAAAAATAAAAAGTATTAAGTGGGGTTATAATTTGTAAAGTTTGTCAAAATTATTATATGAAAAATTACTTAAAATAATTCAACATTTTTATGATTTTCCTACAATAATTAATTTCACCTATTGATTAATCATGAATAATTCCAACATTAGTGGTATTTAACTAAATTAAATTTGGGTAACCCGATGACCTGCTATAGTAGGTAATTCACCAAAAAACTAAAATGAAAATTAATTTAAAATTAAAGAAAAATTTTAAAAATTTACATAAAAAATTTTGTATAATTAAAAAAATCAGAATTTTTTTTCAATATTTTTTAGCATTTTTTTCGACATTTTATTTTAATTTATCTTTTTTTTCAAAAATATAAAACTTGCTATAACCAGTCATCCGGTTATCGGGTTCACTCAATGAAAATACCCTTTATAGTTGGAATTAGTCATGGTTAATCAGTAGTTGGGATTATCGTAGGAAAATCATATAAAAATCGGATTATTCTAGGTAATTTTTACAAGAATAAATCTTATGAACAAGCCTTGCAACTATATAAGGGTCCAATAAAGTATATTTTGTTTAGCGATGATCACTCATGTTGAATTATTTCGTTGCATATTTAATCTTGTATAGTTAGATTATGATTTAAGATTTGGAGAATTGAATCTTATCTCAGTTGAACTATGTAATACTTTCTCTTACAGCAATATATATTCAATTCTCGCTAGTCTCTTTATTTCTTTTTAAGTATTTTATTTCTTTTATTTCTTTTAAGTATTTTATATAAAATCATACAATATAATAAAAGACTTGAAAATTTTCAAGTGTCAGTTTATTAGAGCTTCGATAAATTGAATAATAGGTTTCTTTTGATTACATGACATTTTAATTTAGGAAATAATATTGATTTAAATAATTAAAATTTTATAATAGGTATAATCTATAGGCATATTTTAAATTTTATGATAGGCATAATTTATAGCCATATTTTAAAGCTATGTTAAATTAGGTAAACAATGATATCATATTCAAAATATTTATTAGAAGGTCATCATAAAAAAAATCTTTTTTAATAAATAAAAAAAACTTTAATTAATAGTTGTGAGGTTGTTATAAAATTTTAATAGTGATTATTACATTTTATGTAATTGGATATTTCTTTTAAAATTTATATTTTTTTATGTATTTTTATTTTAAAAATTTTTGAAAACAATTAAAATCAAGTAATGCTAAAAACAATAGAAGCAAATACAAATCAAGATTTAGGAAATAAAACAAAGGTATTATCTTATAATGAAAATGATAAGGCATTTGATTTTTCTAGTTAATTTATATAAAAAAAAGTTGATTTTAAGTAACAAATGTACCAAAAATATTTGTTAATAAGGTAAACCCGATAATTTAAATTATCTGCTTTAATATTAATGTTAGATTTTTCAATCTGATTAAAGATATACAAGGGCTGAGATGTCTTCTTATCGTTCTTATATATAACACCTTTTTATTGGATCTCATACCTCCATATCACAATAAATATAGTTTTATTTATTTATTTATTTATTTATTTATTTATAATAAATCTATAGCATAAATGAAATGTTGATATTCCATGCATAATTAATCTTATTGTTTTTAGGTTTTATATTTTTTTTTACCTATTTATTTTATTTATATGCGTTTTATTATATCTCACGCGGCAGGAATGTATCTTAATCTTTCTTGAGTCGGAGGACTCTTTTAGGTCGCGCTCTTCGTTATGGATATGAGTTGCGTGTCGTCGTCCTTCCCTTTCCAAATTATGTTCATAGTTTTCTATGAGCGGGATACACCGGGTAGCCAGTGAAGTTGCAATATAATAGAGTTGTGCACAGTGGGCCATCAATCATGTGAGGCTTAACAAGTAAGGACTTGTAGAGGATCTTTGGTAAGATTTAATGTTTATTCTAAGCCTAAAAAGCCAAAACATTAGAAAAGAGTTAACAAATTAATTAACATAAAACAGAGATTAACAAACTAAAGAGGGAGTATTAGTCATGTGATTAATTTACTTTGCTGTAGTATGCAGTGTACAGGGTATCTTCTATTTGCTTTATATTGTTTATATTGGTCTTCTTAACAGTAGCAGATCAATTTTTTTGATTCTTATAATCTTATGTCATCATCGAACAATATAATAATTGTTTCATTATTTGGCCTTATAACCCACAATTATAAATATTTAAATTGGACAAATTAAAATTACTCGAGTATGGCTCAATCTAAATCTAAAATGAGATTTACATAAAAATAATCCGAATCCATCAACACAAATTCTTACTTGAGAATGTCTTTTGTAAAGACGGCTCTCAAAAATCCAGTCCAATTCCAAATATATATTGTTACAACTCTAAATATAAAATTAGGTTGGACTTTTGAGAGTCGTCTTTACAAAAGACGGTCTCTCAAGAAAGCACCTGAAGGATGATACTAGCTATCTTACAAACAGATATTCTCCTATGAGACGGCCTTAGCCGTGCAATCGTTTCAAGCCCAATAAATTTTTTAGAATATTTTGACATATTAATTTTAAGACTTAAAAATTCAATTTAAAGACTTTAAAGGTCAATTTCAAAGTTTCTAAAATCAACTTTAATATTTGAGTGAGAATTTTGAGTCTAGCAATTGGTCTTTTAAGTCTTAGAATTAACATTTTAAGTATTGAAATTAACCTTTTAAGTCTTAAAATTGTCAAATTTCATGAATTAAAACGTCAATTTTAATTCTTAAAATTGGTCTTTTAAGTCTTCAAATTGGTCTTTTAACTCTTGAAAATTGACATTTTAATTGTAAAATTGATAAAAAAAAATATATAAATAATTGGGCCGGCCCAATAAGATGTGTCTCACAAGTGAGAGTAGGCCTCTCTGCGAGACGGCCTCAAACAAAGAGTTTATACTCTCAAAAAACTAATTTTTTATTAAAGTCATCTCACCGTGAGACAATTTCAATTGGGTCAGCCCAAACAATTAAAAAAAAAGCTTTCTGTTTAAGTGTGAATTTAGATTTAATTGTTTTTTTTTAATGTTTTTTACCAATGAGCCTTTTGTATGGACCTATCTCACAGTAAGACGGTCTCATACAAGAATTTCCTATCATCCTTAGCCAACCATGGACCATGATATATAATCCTTAGCTGTTTAGCAATTGATTTAACAAGCCTTCCTTTTCATAATTAATCTGTAAATAATATGCTAAATTAAGCATATAGCTTGCTGGATTCTGCAAGGCAGTTGTTAAAAGTTTGTGTTCACTTGCAAGTAGAAGTAACTAACAGCCAAATATTAATTAAGGTTTGCCAAAACTGATGTTAAGTAATAACAGCCACACATATTAGTTCTCAGGTCCAAATCCATGGGTTGCTAACAACCAAATTTATCAACATCATTAACACTTTCAATCTATAGATAAAGGATCTCATCATCATCAACATCATCAATTCTTCATCATCATCATCATCATCATCATCATCAATTGTAAAAAAGAAATTGGCATAATATTTTGAGCTTAGCCTTTATTTATGGAAACACGAATGAGGACGAGAATTAAGTTTTTATGGTTTATAACCAAGCCGGATTCTTCAATGCGGTGACGACTGCCTTCACTTGCAAGTAGTTCTTCAAGCTGTAAATTCCTTTCTCTCTACCGATTCCGCTCATTTTGTACCCACCAAAAGGAATTGCAGCATCAAAAACATCGTAACAGTTTATCCATATTGTACCAGCTCTAAGAGCGCGCGATAAGGTGTTAGCAGTATCGAGATTCTGTGTGAAAACTCCCGCTGCTAATCCATAACTGGATGCATTTGCTCTATGTATCACTTCATCGATTGTCCTAAAACAAGAATAATTGAGATACGAAACGAGAAACAAAAAAAAAAGCAATTTACGCGATATGTGTATGGTTGGATCACTCACTTGTACTTCAAAATAGTTTGTACTGGACCGAAAATTTCATCTTGCGCTATCAACATGTCATCCTGAGGCCATATTTAACGGAATAAGATTTGAATCATGAACGGAAAACGACAAGAAGTGAGGCAAATCAGGTAACCGTACCTTGACATTCGAAAAAACTGTAGGCTTAACATAGTATCCCTTGGAGCCAAGCTTGTCCCCACCAGTTTCCAGCGTAGCTCCACTCTCGACGCCAGATTTAATGTACGATAAAATCTTATTAAACTGTTCAGGATCAATCTGCATAAAATGAAAGTGTCACCATACACATGATCAAATTGACGGTTAGAGTATATAACATATCTTGGGGCCTTAACCATCAACTTAAACTTTTGGTTGAGTTGGTTCTTTGACATGTCAAGGAACCAACTCAACCAAAAGTTTAAGGCTAAGCTAATGATTGAGGCCCCAACATATGTTTATTCTAACACGCCCCCTCACACGAGAGCCCTTTAAGTTAGAAGTGCGGAAGCAGCACAAGCCCTCCTCATACGTGGAGCTAAATATTCCACTTTAGATGAAGGGTGGTTGAGACTCGAACCCGTGACCTCTTGTCACGTTGGCACTGAACCAACTCAATTAAAAGCCTAAGCTAATGATTAAGGCCCAAGGATGTGTTATATATTCTAACAAGTAACATCGACTACCTTAAACTCTCGATAAATCAAAAACATTACAAAATATGTAATGGCTTAAAGTATATCGTTATTACTGTAATTACCTGTGGACCTTGTTCAATGCCCTGCTTGAATGGATCACCAACTGTTCGCTTTTCAGCGCGCGCCTTTGCTTTTGCAACAAACTCATCGTAGATCCGTTCATGAACATATGTGCGGGAACCAGCACAACAACATTGCCCCTGCAATATAGGGATTAATAATTTGCAAATGAAAGCATTAATTGTTTATATCAGGCACACAAAGGGGCACATACCTGATTGAAAAATAGAGCAAAATGAGCAGTCTCCACTGCATGATCTACATCTGCATCTTCACATATGATAAATGGAGACTTTCCGCCAAGCTCCAAAGTTACCGGCTTGAGATTGCTTTTTGCCGCTAATTCAAGGACCAGTTTTCCGGTGCTAGTTGATCCAGTAAAAGCAAGCTGTTAAAAGAGTAGGCTGAGACTAATTGGCAGTTTTAACAGAGTATTACGCAAAAAGTTCACGGGAACTGTAAAATATCCTTAAAATTATGAAAGATGTAATTTTGAGAGAAAACAGTTCCTCGATAATTACCTTGTCAACGTCCATGTGAGAGCAAAGAGCTGCCCCAGCAGTTGGGCCGAAACCAGAAATCACATTCAGAACACCAGGAGGGAGTCCCGCCTGCCATGAAAAAGGCTCTCGGTATAGTGAAAACAACACACGTAGTTATATGAAGTAGTTAGAAAAAAATACTACTTTCGATGGGATACCCACAAGCTACAACAATGGGCAACAATCACAAATTTATACTTTTGTGAAAGAAGTCTTTCACCCTTGTATTGTTATCAACAACAAATAATATAAAACTCCGTTTGAAAACTCTCAAATACTCCCTCACAATCAATGAGAACTCTAGCTTATTATAGGATTTTTAAAAAAAAAATTTAAAAAAAAAACCTAAAGCTCATAGATTTAGGTAAACACTTTTACATGATTAAAAAAACAAAATTTTCCTTATTATATTTGACCTCCAATTTCCTAAAAATTAGGTAATCGATCAAATACTCTCACAGAATCCCAATGGCAACACTAACTTGAATAATTCGAATGCTTCTTTGATGTCCACAATCTCGATTTCAACTTTTTTTTGAAAAACTGGGTAGACCGAGGGAAGGGAAAGGCTAGGTGATACCAAAGACTTTTTCCTGAGAAAATAGTATTTGCTCCAACTATTAATATCCTTCATCACTAATAACGTTGAAACTTGCCACACACACTGAATAGAAAGTACTTGTGAGTGTTTCTCTAAAGAAATTACCTCGTGAAACAGATTAGCAACATAAAGTGCTGATAAAGGAGTCTGTTCGGCTGTCTTGATAACGATTGTATTGCCACAAGCCAAGGCAGGTCCAACCTTCCAAGCGAACATTAAAAGAGGAAAGTTCCACGGAATAATCTGGCCGGCTACACCAATTGGTTCATGCAAAGTCTGCACATGGTATGGCCCATCAGCAGGAACAGTGAGACCGTGTATTTTATCTGCCCAGCCTGCAGATCAGAATTCGATCACAATAAGCTCTTTGATAATAGCTAGTTCCAGGACACAAATAAAAAAAATGGAACCACATTACATAATTCATTCCCCTGAGCCAGAATTAATCGTCACTATAGGTGTTCGATGGGCTCGATAAGGGCCTGGCAGGGCTTAATTAAATATGGGGTCGGATCGGATAAGGGCCTTTTAAACTTAATATGAGCTCTACATGAAAGCCCGTCCTGGCCCAATCCGGCTCGTTTTTATCACAAAAAAATTATAATAATCCCCATTGATCAATTTATCATAATTAAATTATTATTTATAATAATTAAATTGTAGAAACGTTAATAATTCTCATTGGCATTGTGTTTTTATAACAATTAAATCATTCATCAATTATGTTATTTACAAACGCCCGTTTCCGACCCTTATTGAGCTCTTTTAAAGCCCGTTTTCAGAACGGCCCATTTTCAACCTGGCCCGTACAAAACACTTCTAAAAATGGACCGAATAAGAGCTCAAAATGGGGACCGGCCAGTTGAACACCCCTAATCATCACATTATCTTATGTTGGACTTCTAGGTGATTTTGTTAATTTCCTAAAACAGTATTGGATAGTTAATAAATTATGCGAGGACGACAAAGTGATGATTATTACTATGTGCTTCTGTTTCTACTAACCAGCATAGTACCGCATAAGACGTGCAAGCATGGGTACTTCAATTTTGGCAGATTGCTCATAGGGCTTCCCGTTATCCCATGTTTCAAGAGCAGCAATAGTATCATTATGCTTATCAATTAGATCCGCAAATCTCAAAAGGACTCTGGACCTTTCCTGCATCAAATCACCAATAATTGCACTTAAGGAGTAGCAATATACGTATAGCTCAGAGCATATTGCAGAACTCGAGAAATTTAGTTACATAAGCTGTCATCTTCGGCCATGGTCCTTCGTCAAATGCTTTCCTAGCAGCAGATACAGCTCTATTCACATCTTCGGAATCACCTTCAGCAACATCAGCAATCACATTCCCAGTCCGAGGGTCTACCGTATGAAAAGTTTTCCCTGAGAAGACCATAACACGTTAATAAAATTGTCACAGGAAGCAAAATAAATAATTATTCAAAACCGACCTGAAGCTGCATCTACAAATTGGCCATTAATAAGAAGCTTCGTATAATTTACTTCCACTGAAGGGGTAATTGGTTCATCAATAGCAGCAGCAGTGCTGAATCTTTGAAGTCCACTCCTTACTGAAGAACTCCTCCCTATTGGTTATGAAAGAAATAATATTCATCATCGGATACCAATTTACGTTTGGCTAATACAAATATGAGCGCATTATATTTTCTTGATCAATCGCTAAAAGATAAGCGCCTAAGCCAATTTCAGACCTCAACGAAATCACATTATACAAAAAACAAATTGTGAACGCTAATTGTCGCTATTTCTTTAAAGATGATTTACAAAACAAATTGATATCTACAAAGGGATCAACATAGATGCTAAAAATTAATGATGCATGGTATTAAGGAATGCAAGGATTTTATGGCTGTTGACCATAACAATCTAAAACCTTAAAAAATATAAAAAGACGTAAGCAACATGGAAGAATGAACTTCCATTGAGTAACTATGGGATTACAGCTCTCGTAACTCTTGATTTCTGTTTCGACGACTAAGGAGAAACCTTGAAAAATAAAAATCCTTGGTGTATTCCTATGAATTGGAAATTCTCATGTAAAATTAAGTTCCTATGTCAACCAAACAAACTTTTTGTGGATAAGGTTCGCATTCTGTATGCCTTCCGAGTTCTAATATGAGCAGCTATCCGTCCGGTTTAAGAATGAGCACAATTACATACACGATGTTTTGTGTAAAAAAAATCATATCTATTCATCAAAAATGTCTCCAAGTGAATTTTAAAAAAGAAGTCTTAATTATGTATGACTGATCATAACTCTTCAGCCTAGTTTGTCTCAATACAACAATACTTCCGGCCATTTGTGTGGAACACTTCGATTGCAATCAGCCACATAACAACATGTCATTTACCCAAGTGAGGTCTAGGGGTCGGTTGTAAGAAATCATACCATTTTTATACCAAAAATGTTTTTGATTGACCTTTATATGCAAACACCATATGCTTATTCACATAAATAAGAAGCGGAAATGATTAACCCAACCATAAAAAATGCTTTGTGAATTTTTTTTGGCGCATTATTACTTTCAATAAAAAAAACAATGGCACAAGGTTCAAGATCAGCACAATCTTCAAAGAGGCCCTAGAGCCCGCCAAACATGACCAACTACAAATGTCATGTTCAAACATAGTCTAGATAATGTCTATCATTTTACAAAATAGTGACACTTCATCATTCATTTTCCCCATAACAAACTTTCTACAAAAATACCAATCTAATCGGCTGCAAATAAAAATCGGTGAACTAAAATAAAATACACTCCCTCCGCCCCTTATTTAGCATTATTTTCTATTTTGGTTGTATCTTTCATTTTCCATCATTTTTATTTTTGGACAATGGTCCACCACTTACTTTTAATCACATCCATACATTTTAACTTTGTTTAAATTTCATACACATAATTCGTTCTTTGTCTTCATTTATTGCCAAATGCCAAATATTCCCTTTTCCTTAAAATACCATTTTTTGTTTTTGCTACTCTCCTAGAGGTACAAGGGAGTATATGACATTTAGAATGATATATGATCAAATTATTTTGCATAAGGACTAATGTTAAGTAGGTTTAGGAATAAGTTAACCCCTATATACTATAACTTCTTGAATCAATCTTGGATTTCCTCAATTACATGGTATCAGAAGTAAACGACTCATCTTGGGTGAATGCTAAAGCTAAACAAAGGGTAAGTGCACTACGGTATTTATCAAAATTGAACAATAGTGATTTCTTAAACCAGAATTTGTTGATTTTGATCAACATGCAATAATTATACACCGAAGATTTCATTCTTGGTTACCTGCCTAGCGAGAGATTTAAGTCAATGTAAAGTTAACATTGTTGTATAATTCCGTTCTATTTACAATTCCTCTAAAAACCCCGTTAAAAAGTAGAAAAAAGCAATAAAGTAGAGAGTTGTATTCTAAACAAAATAAAGGGAAATCTTGATCATTTTTAGGCAGACTGAAACATGAAACACCAAAATATGGATGAAAATTCAAAACCAATGCTGAATACACTTATTAAAGTTATCAAAACAACCCATCAAAGCATATAAAGCAACAAACACACCATCCAAAGAATAAGCATAATAAAAATAAAAAAGCAGGGGAGAAAACAGAATGTATTATAACAAAATACAATTATGCTAACTTAACTGACTTTACACACTTCATGTACATTGGTTTAATACTCATTAAAAATGTATTATATCCCTATTTTGGTCGGACTCTTTACTTTATCTTATTCTTAGGTACTCATGTCGAACCCTTGACACTTCAACATTAGTAGCACACTTGGACACGTTAATTTGTTCAAAAATATCGAATTGTTTTCATAAAATAACTAAGTCAGACACTTAAACACTGTATCTAATCGGCCATGGGTATACAAATTGAATACACATAACTTTATCCTGATGACTTTAATACAAGAAACTCCGCCTCTTTTATCCAGCTACTTTTTAACACATTTAATGGGGTTGATTGTAAATGTACATCATTGCCATGCTTTCTTGTTTTAGATAGTCCAGACAATGTCAAGCAGTTTACAATAAAGACACTTCATTGTCCATTTTCCCCTAACATGCTTTCTAGAAAAATACCAATCGGGTTAGGTGAGCCTCATTAAATGAATCATAATAAAGTGACTAAATTTGAATGGTGTAAAAATGATCAATTTATATTGGACAAAGACTATTTTTATGTAAGTTAATAAGTTTACACCATCACGATAATTGCAAATAATGTTTGCTACATAAGATCAATCGAGGTAAGATTGCGTATATCTTAATCCAAAACCTCACATGAGAATCTAATGGCATTGCGGTAATAAAATGTTGTTGTTCCATAGTCAATCCTGAATTTCCAATTACATGGAGTAGCTTATTAGTAATAACTATTCAAGAGTTAAATGATTCCTCTTTGGCGGCTGATAATGACAACTATTAACTACACAAAGGGAAAGTACACACAAGTGACAATGAACATTCAACAATAGTGATTCTTGAACCGGAATTCTTTAATTCTCATCAACATGCAATAATTCTACACCTAAAATTTCATTCTAAATTCCCCTTTTAATCAGGGCTTAAGCGGTATAGGGGCAATGTAATGCTGTAATGGTTGTATAATTCCATTATTTTCCACTATTTTTCTTAATAATCCCTCATGCCCCCCAAAAAAGTAAAACTATGAACATAAAGTAGCACTTTTTAACCCAAAAGAGAAAATCCTAATATTTTTTTTCTTTTGTTTTTCAATAGATTGAAAGATCAAACACCAGATTGATGATGAATTCCTAAGTAGATAAAGTCATTTAAATTGAAATTAAAAACCCATCAAAGAGTATAAAGCAACAAACACATCATGTAACTGAAAACCCATGATCAAAATGAAAAGAATCATAACAAAAAAAAAAGAAGATATTCAATCAAATTTTTATGATAAAAGAAGATTAATAGAGTTAATTACCAGCAGATGAACAGAGATAAGATGAAAGTGAGCGAGACAACAAAGATGAGATCTTTCTGCTTGCCATTTGAATTCCGATTAGGGAGGATTGGAGGAAGATGGAGTAAAAGATAATGTCTTTTTTAATTTATATGAAAATTTGATCCCCCAAAAAGTAGGGAATCAATTGAAATGAATGAAGCAAGAAGGAGAAAATAGGGAAGGAGAAACAGACAAACAGTGCATGAGAAACCAACCACAACCCTTTTTCTCACCAACAAATATGTGAATATAGCCTTTATAGTTGCTCTACTTTTATTCATTGGAATTTTATTATATTGATTGATTTTTGTGTGTGTGAATTTGTAATTTTTAATTCTTCATAAAGAAAATAATGGTAGATGATGCCTTTGCTTTTGCTTTTTTATGTTTAGCATTATCATTAATCCAAAAACTTTTTGGCTATGTATCTAACCCCTTTAAATATGTGATAAATTAAGATTAAAAATAGGGAAGTTATAACATTTTATCAGCGGTATTCCTGTGTTTTTTTTTAATTCCGATGATACCTCTATTTTTTTGAGCTAATTACAAATGTGACATTGTTCACCTTTTTTCCGTTAAGTTGGTGTTAAATGTCATTTAAAAGCGCTATAACACAGGGGTACCAATGATAAAGTGCTATAACACAGGAGTACTATTGATAATTTCTCTTGCTTTTAAATGACATTTGACGTCAACTTAACGGAGAAAAGGTGAATATTATCACATTTGTAATTAGCTCAAAAAAGTAGGGGTACCATTGGAATTAAAAAAAACAGGGGTACCATTGATAAAGTGCTATAACACAGAGATACTATTGATAAATTCCCTTAAAAATATGAGTAGATGAGATAAAGAAAAAAAGCAAGTTTACAAATAATGTAAAAACAAAATGTAGGATCATTGAGTAAAATCAAGTTTGAAAATGATTTTTAGCTAGAGTTGTTAGCTGGTCGAACCAGCTAAATATATTACTAATTGTTAAGCAAGATGTGTAAGTTTATAATTATAACTTATAAGTAAAAGTTATTGAACGCATGGGAGATTTGTTAACAAGAATATTAATATGTATGAAAGTGTATATTAGAAAATAAAATAAAAGGTAAAAATAATTTAATATATATCTTAAAGTGTGATTTGACAATAAATTCTAAATTTCATGCTAATTACATAATATAATTAATACTTATATAATTCAAAGTTTAAAATATATTCTAGTTAGCTTACTATTTAAATTGATTAACGTCTCTACCAAAATTCTTATTATAATATTAAAGTGTATATAATTTTATTAATTAACGTCTCTACCAAAATTCTTATTATAATATTAAAAATAACAAGTATGACTTGGTAAGATAGTTTTTAAAAATTAGATGACTAGCCAATTAAGCATATATATTGAAAGGGAATCATAAAAGACGAAAAGGAAAAAGAAGAGGAGGATCAGGGAAGGATGTAGGCTTGTTCAATGCTGTCAATTGACAGAACTTGAGTTATATACATGCTCATTTCCCATTATTCATTGATGAAGAATGTGTCTCAGTTGGTAGGAGGTTTTGCATTTAACATCATCCACCCAGGATCAAACCTTCCTAACAACATATTTTAATTTTTTTTTAATAACTCATTACTGCATTCTTCCCATTTCCCATTATGTAATTTTTTTTATTATTATTGCTATCGACATTATTTGATTTTTTTCTAGATCCGCCCCGGAGGAGTATCAAAAGTAAGAATAATTTCCTATAATTTTCATAATGCCGTATTTTGATTTTTCGAAAAGTATATTTTTCTAAAATTTGACACTGAACGGATGGTGCATTTTGTCAAAGATAAGCAATTGGATTGGATCATGTTTGTGACTCAATTCCTATGAAGAGTCACTAAATTTATTTTTGTCATTTAATTTAAAAATGAAGGTGTGCTATTAATTGCTTTTCCGTCATCATATCATATATCTATCATAAATTGTTTATTACTCATTCGATTCTATTTAGTTGTCATATTTCCTTATTTAGCAAATTCATATCAATTATCACATTTTATTCTTTTTAATTTTTTTTTTACCTAAATACCCCATGTTCACACATGTAATGTCCAAAATACCCCCACTTTTACGACTTATAATACCCCTACTACAATCTTTACAATTAATATAATCATTTAAAATACTCCAACTACTCACTTTTTAATGAACCCACACCACCCTTAATAACTGTGCCCAAGCAAATGGGACATCTAAATAGAATTGGAGGGAGTATGAAATATTACTCATAACTCATTCTTTTTCGTCCACTTTACTTTTTCATATATTTCAAAGCAAATTTTGAGCGTCGATATCTCATAGTATGCATGATAAAAAATTATAAAAATTATGGTGTTGTAATGAAAAAATATTCCTATTTTTGGGTGTTAAAATTATCAATTTTAAGATTTGGTTACAAAGTGCTTGAAATTGGTGGGAATCATTAACTCATTAATCTCTACAATTTAAAACCCATAATAACACACTCTCTCTTACCCTTAGGGTCCCATTTTGACTCTCCTTAAAATCCGTGAAAAGTCAAATGGGACTCCTATGGTGAATAGGAGGGAGTATTATTAAAATTCTTTGCATCAAGACGAATCTAACAAGATCTCACATGAATATATTTTGTCTTGAATATATATTTTAAAAATCAAATTTAATTTTCTCTCTTATAAGGTGGAAAAACTTAAATTGGACAAACAAAAAGGAACGGAGAATAGTATAATCATTGAAGATGGGAGAATCATCATAAATTAAAGCTATTCTTTTTACCTTAATTATATGAGATTGATTCTCATTTTTTTCTTTTGCCTGTATGAAATTCTCGTAACCCGATAATCAAAATAAACGAAACAAAAAACAAAGAAATTGTAACACCCCGGCCCCTCGGACCATAGGTGACTACTCATAGAGACTGTAGACTAGCCCCACAAATCAACACAAGTCTTTCCAGCGCACTTTGGCCTCACTCGTGCGCATTCAGGAAAACTTCTCAAGAGGTCACCCATCCTAAGATTGCTCCCCACCAAGCACGCTAAACTGTGGATTTCTTAGCAAATGGGCTCCCATGAAAAGAAGCACCTTGTTGATATGAGTAGTCTATTAATCCCTTTTCAAGCTAAATCTGAGGTATCACAGAAATTACCAGAAGTATAGTTGTATAAGTTATATGAGAAACACAAATACTTGTGAGAGACAGTCTTTTTGGAGACCATTCCTAATTAAATCAATCTATTATCGTCTTTTGATTTAATTAAGTTTTAATGGGTTAGACAAAAGAGACGTTTCTCAAGAAATCGATCGGATGAAAAATGGTGCCTAATCTATTATATAGACAGTCTCAAGTAATAATATGTGAAATCCAGATTGCCCGAGCACATTAAAGTTAATTGCCGTGAGCAATTAGCAGGCCCAAAGGTAGGGTAATGTGAAAAAGAAACAGAAACTGCGGCCCAATTGTGTCAATTTGTCTATTTTTTTCATCAGCTAGTCTCTTAAGAGAATGTATGTTTGAGAAACGTATCTTCATCGGCTAGTCTCTTGAGAGAATGTATGTTTGAGAAACGTATCTTAAGCCCAACCAATTAAGATTAGTGCCTACTTACTGTATTCTTAAAGTATACTTACATTATCCTTAATGCTTACTTATCGTATCCTTAATGCTTATTTTCAATATCTTAAATGTCTGCTTACATCGTTCTTAATGCCTACTTACAATATTTTAATAATATATATAATGAGTTGGCCCAATTAGAGATGGTCTCTCAAAGAAACCGTCTCTCACAAGAATTTGTGCTACATATAGGCTGAAGAAAGAAAGGCATAGGTGAAAATCGAACTCAAAGTCTTATCCGAAAAAGTGATACTTTAACTGAAATACAATCCGATTTCGAGTGAATTTAGTTCTAGTCACCTCTAATTACCAATGAGATTATAGGACTGTAAGAGAAGGAATGTAAGAAAATAGGGGAAATGGCATTGTTACCTTATTGCAAAAGAACAATGTTTACCACCATCTGATTCAATTTGCAAATCAAAGTAACAAAAAAAAAAAAAAAAAGAAACTCACTTGCATCATATGACTTTAATACATAGTAGTAATGTAGTATACTATACATAGTGATGTAGTAATGTAGTATACTATACATAGTGATTACTTCAATTACAATTACTTGTACTAGCAGTAATGTAGTATACTATACATAGTGATTAACGATAACTTTTACTTTTTATATTCCTTCAAATTGACATCATATGACTTAAATATGTGAGAGTTTTTTAAGTCGCACCCTCAAAGGAACATAAGAGAATTCAATAACTCAATTCATCACTTTGAATTGAAATCTCATTGTTCTTTGTTTTCGTCCGATCCTCATCCTTTAGCTTTTTTTTTAAAGGACAACATTCCTCTCAAATAATATGTCAATGTAGTAAAAGTTTGACTCATTATTACCGTCTACTTTGTCCCACTCACTTAACATCATTTAGCTTATAAAGCTTTTACATTAAAATTAGAAATGTGGCAAAGTAAATTAGACAGAGAACGAAGAACATTTGATCAATAGCTTTTTGATACTTTCTCTTCTCCCTTTCTTAAGTGCCTGCATTTGATTTTACATCACTGATTTAGTTATCATATGCAACTAGCATATAATTTTGGCGAGCTACTCTTCTTACTTATCATATGATTTGAAAATAAACCTCATTAAGTTTGCGTGTTGTCAATTCTTTCGGTTTATCCCCCCATCATTTCATTCCAAAAAACATTAGACCCAAATTTGTCCAAACATACCTCATAGACCCAAATTTCCATATTATGCATGTTTAGTTTCATACTTTCATATTCAAAAATTTAATGATAGACAATTTGAACAACCCATAGTGGAAAAACACATAACTCCATATGCAGCAAATAATATAACTGAAAACACATGCATTTCTGGCCCACACTTAGTGGCTGCCAAAGAAGGAGATCAGAGAGAGTATGTTTTCCAACTTTGTGTTTATATCTGCGTGCAGGCTGCAGGCTGCAGGCTGCTGCTTCTGACTAGTGCCAACTGACTACTGACAAGTGACAGTAAGGAAACTGGCAAGTTTTGTAAGCATGGAGTATATTCTTGCGACAACATCGCACTAAAATTTGACTGTTTCTTCCATTAATAATGTTAGTTCTACTTGGCTCTTTCTATGCTCTCCCCAGGAATCTGGAATATTATATGTACCCAACAACAACTCTTTTTGTATTACTTTATTATTAGACCATCCTCTTATAGCAACTTGGCTTTACTTTTAGCTTCTTTTTTTTTGAAAATTATGTGTTGTGGTCTTGGATCAGCTTCAAGAAATGTTATAAATGATATACAAATGATTGATCTCTCTAAAACGTAGACTAATGCACTAGATCCCATCAGATCAAAATGCTCTCGTGTTGCATCCCTTTTAAATGTTTGTCGATGCAATCGAGTATTCAGATAGGGTGGGATGATAAGAAATATGAACTTGATTATGAGAAGATGAACAATATATTACTAACTTCAATATACCAATTCCATAAACAAAAGGCTTTTGATGGGATTAACATTTGTAACAACCACCAATTCCAATATACCTCAATACTCCCTACTTCAAAAAGGGATCATTATATCGACGACATAATATATGCCAATTAAGGGAAGATCTGGTTTATGTATACGGTGCGTAGTTGCGGGAATACCCTGATCTGAAACGAAGATTTTGCTGATTGAAATCATTCATAGCATAGTCAGTAGGTTGGGTAGCTGAATCACGCTGTCCTTCCTCTTGTACTGCCCCAAACACAATCTCATCGGTTTTCTCGCTGCTTTGCTCATAGAAAGTCTGGGGCATCGATGAGTGATGCTGATGACGGTGCTGATGTCTTTCGTGTTTCTGATGCTGCTGTCGTGGTTGTGGCTGTGCTTGTTGCTGCTGCTGCAGTGGATTTGACAGTTGCTGCTGCTGCTGTGGATTTGACAGTTGCTGCTGCTGAAATTCTGTGTCCCAACCGCTGTGGAAAATCCGGCTCTGTCTCAGCTGTTGCTGCATTTTTTCTGCATCTTTAGACATGAAGGCGTATGTTTTCTTTGGGGTAGGTGCCCTGGTTTCAATGGCCGGAGGCTCCTCTTCTTTCGGTATCTCAAAACTCTCCGGCGACTGCCAAGTGTTAAGTTGTTGATACTGTCCCTGATTCCTGTATTGATAGGCAACAGGCTTTCTCTTCAAACCGGGAAATATTCCACCCATTATTTCGAGAGCTGATGTGCCAGCATTAGCAAGCAACTTCCCCAACGATCCGATAAACCCTTCTTCTTGTTTCTCTGCGTCCTCTTCAGTAGAAATCAACGGCGGTCTCACTGATTTAAGAGGCTTCTGATATGGACTGGAATGCACATTTTCTTCTATTTTCAACTCCTGTGACAAGGTCGACACGTTAAGCAATATTCAAAATCTAACACATAACTTCAACTAAACTCATTGTCATCGTCATCGTCATCGTCATCATTGTACCCAACATATTCCTTTTATAGAAGCTAAGATTAGGGTCGGGTTTGGGGAGGGTTGAATAACGGCAAACCATTCTCTTATCAAAAAAGATATTGGAGGTTGCGGCCAGTAAGACCCTCGAGTCGAGAATGACCAGCATAATATCAATCTAACTATTTACACTAAAAATTGCTGAGATCAAGAGGATGGTGCAGTTCTTACGTTCTGCGAAGACACAATTGAACCAACTCGCCGCTGCAATAGGGCCAACATGTAGCCAAAAAATCCAGCAGCAAGAAGCACAGCAATTCCTGTAATGGAGACAGAAGAGTGAGGCAAAGCAATGTCACCACACAGGTTAACTAAAACACAAAATCCCTTTAAGTTTACCAAGAGGTAAGCTGCTTTCATATTGATAAGCACAATCATCGAAATGGAGTTGAATTTCCCTGATCGCTTGATTCCCCCTATCAACGACCAGCAAGGAACAACTGCTTCCAACATAGACTACATCAAAGTCATTAGAGAACTTTGCTTCATCGCTCGGTCCATCCACATGACCACCCTTATGATTCCATTTTCCACCCGCAATTGTAGTAACTCCTGTGGACAGATTCTCAATTAGTCTAGATGCTATGCACTGACTAACAGAACCAGCTAAAGACTCGTTTTTTCGAAAGAAACAAAACCCGAAAACTTGCTAGTTAATTTGTAATCAATTCATAACATTTTGATGCAATTCGCGAGTTTTAGATATACCCGATTCACTAATTTTCCTGATAGCCATATTCATAGTATCTGCAACATAAATGTTCCCCCTATCATCAACAGTTGCACCTTTGGGATTGTTCATCCTAGCTTCCCTGTGTTTCCCATCTACATGTCCAGAGTATCCTTCAGCTGATCCTGCAACCAGCTTCGGTCTACTGTCTGCATTATCACCATGAATCACTCATGGGTCCATACATATAAAGAATGCACATGCACATGATCACACAAATATACTAATTACTAAATAAGGAAATAAGAAAACTACAAGTGCATAAGAATCAAAATGGAATCCAAAGAAAAGCAACAAGCAATATAATTATATAATTACATCACAAAAACAATTAGCAATACAATAATTACATATTAAGCACTAGCACAGGATACTCAATGGTATCAAGAATAAATTTTAGGCCACACTTAAAAGTGTAAAAAGTGAATCCAACCTACATATAAAAAGGGCAATAATTGTTACCATGAATCTATCACTCCTAAAAACATTATCAGTTATCAATAGAAGTCAATCTAAGACCAGGTGTTCAGATATTAATTTGCAAATGCAACCACAATGCCAAAACCTTAATCCCAAAAGAGTGTTGTGATAGAATTTAGAAAATGGGCCTAGGCAACCCAAACAAGGACGAGAAGTAGTCCACTCATAAACCCAAAGAAGGTTCACTACTAAAACCAACTGGTAATAGTAGGAGTTACTCCTTGAGTACATAAAGTGATGCATACTCTTCTCTTTCTTGGTAATAGTAGGAGTTACTCTTGGAGTATATAAAGTGATGCATACTCTTCTCTTTCTTGGTAATAGTAGGAGTTACTCCTTGAGTATATAAAGTGATGCATACTCTTCTATACTCTTCTCTTTCTCCGATATGGGACAACTCACATGTGGTAACACATGGGCACTTCAACATGTTGTCAATTGTCGACTATGTTAACCAATAGATCAATTTCAATGGTCGTACACATAAATTCTTCTTATCCCTTCATTCATTTCGATTTCCAACCATTTCAACTGATTTGCAATTAGATCACAAGAAATTAACAGTAAACCACCAAAAACCATTAAAAAATACTCACAGAGATTAAGTGAAGAAGAGATTTTGTAAAGATTGCTATTAGCAGAATCCACAATAAGCAGCTCTCCATTAGGCAAAACTTCCACAGAATAAGGCTCAATTCCAAGCTTACTTCCATCAAACACAGTCTCAACACTGTACCCACTTTCAAATTTCATCATTGAACGCCCAGAAATTGCTGTTAGCATAATTACAAAACTCAAATCAATACAACCCACATTTTCAATTATCATCCACAATTTTTAAAATAAAAAAAAAGGAGATCTTTAAAAAGATTACCTGTTTTAGTAGTAGCTTTAAGTGACCAAACCCATTTCATCAACTTAGCTAAAGAGCTTGAGATAAATCCACTAACAATTTCTGCAAAATAATAACAAATTCAGTAAAAATGTGAAGAAAAAACAGTGAATTACACAAAAACTTAAGGTGGGAAACTTACTAGCAGGTGGAGTAGAAGCTGAAACCGAAGAAAACCCAGAAAAAAGGAGCAAAAAACAGAGGAAAACCACAAAATTTTTCCTACCCATTATCAATTCCATCTTTCGGAAATAAAAAACCAAACTTTAAAATCTCAAGATTTTTGCATTAACAGAAAAACCCTAGAGATAAAAGTGAAGAAGAAAGCATAATGGTGAAAGAAAAAAGATGTTGGAAGAGTAAATTTTGACCCTTTTAGGCTTTTGTGGGAGAATCTCAAATGGGTAATTTGATTTTGGACAAAAAATGAAGAAAAAGAGGTAGATTTTTACTTTTGTTTATGCTTTTTGAGAGGATGAAAAGGAGACAATGGGGAGAAAAAAGGAGAGAGATAAAGGAAGAAATTAAAGAAGAGGAGTAGAGTGAGTGAAGTGGGGGATAGATAGTGTAAATGAAGTGGTAGAAAGATACAGAAACAGAGAAGAAGAAGAATCTGATTAAATGAAGTACTAATTTATGACTTTCTAGAGGAATATTGAACTTAAAATCTAATTTTTATGTGTCATTTAAAATAGTTTTTTAACAAAATTCAAAAAAAAAAAAGAGTTTTTTAACAAAAAAAAGTGGATAACACCATCTAGTTTTCATAAAATATTACTGGTAGCATTTTTGTAAGATTCTTCCACATGGTAATATCCAGTGTATGCACTATTTAACTACCGCAGCATTTTCTATTATATTCTTGTTAATTTTTATCTAATTCATCATTTTATAAGATTTTTCCACATGATAGCATCTAATTTTTGCTCTCAAAAGTTTAATTCATCATTTTAACATTTAATTCACCGATTCATTTATCAACGCCCTTAAATGTTAAAACAATTTTATTTTCATTTAAATTATTGGCATTATAAAGTTTAAAAGATGTATTACAAACACTATTAAATAATTCAAAAGGCGTATTTTATAAGTTCAAAAGGTGCATTCCTAGCACTAATACATATCTACTTAATTGTTACAACATTTAAGGCCTAAGGGAGTTGATAAATGAATCGGTGAATTAAACGTTAAAATGGTGAATTAAACATTTGAGAGCAAAAACCAGATGTTACCATGTGGAAAAATCTTATAAAATGATGAATTAAACGGTAATTAACAAGAATTTTACGGAAAATGCTACGACAGTTAGATAGTGCATAAACTAGATGTCACCATGTGGAAAAATCTTTTAAAAGCGCTACCACTGGCGTTTCAAGAAAATTGGATGCTAGCTACCATGTGGAATTTCTCCAAAAAAAAGAAAATAAATTATGTAGATGAAATAAAAGAGAGTTAATATTTATGAATGAAATTAAAAAACGTAGTAGATCATTGTCCATACTTAAAAATGATGTAAATTAATTAGTGAGACGAAACAAAGACAAATGATGCAAGTTGGGTAGCCGTAGCACGAAGGGAGTGTACGTCAAAAAATGGTCAAGTTGAAAATTTTTTAATTCCACTTAATGGAAAAATCATTAGTACTCCTATTAAACTTTTATCATTTATTATTATTTTTAATAATAATAAAAATTAAATTAGTATATTAAATTACATTAAAAAAGTGAAATGTTCGCCGTATAGACTTGACAAGACAAGATTTTGAATGCTACAAATAAGTACAAGTTGTACAACTGTTAGTGCGAGAGAAGAAGAAGGGATGTTTTGAGCAGCAAATCATAAGGTGAGAGATGAGTTAAGCCACCGCCTTAAACAATAAATCTAGATGTCGTCATATTATATGGGCAAAATTAACATCACATCATCCATCATCCATCATCCATCATAATAATAATTTGCATTGATCTACAAAGTACGATAAATCTTGACCTAGATAAAATACTCGGTAATCGCCTAATCGGTATAAAAAGTCCTAATCATTAATTGTAATTTGTAAATTACCATAGAAAGATAAAAAAGATAATAATAAAATAAATAAAATAAAAAAAGATAAATTAAAATAACAAAACTCCCACCCTATCAAATTCTACCATATAAGAGTGATTTGTTAACTTCACAAATAACCGTTATTTACTAAAACCTTTTCGTAATCGGTATCGTTAAGAATGGACTTATGATAGATAATACTTACGATTTAATGATCTCTAAATAAGCAAGTGATTTAAAATATCAGTGAAATACTAAAATTGTAATACGGTCTTATTTTAAATAAAAATTTGGAGAATATAATCAAAATACTATTTTACAATTCAATCTCATTACTTATAATTTTAAAAAATAAATTTATTTACAAATATTGAGTATTAGACTAATTATTGATTCTTATTTCGTGCTATTCACTATAAATAAAGTTAAAGAAATTTTATATTACAATTTTTTATTTTTAAAACATATTATAATTTAAGTAGAATTTCGACCATAATAAGCTTATATAATACTATGTTTACTTGAATTTGCATCGATTGCAAATTGGGTGTTTTTATTGAGAATGTGAGTGTAATAAATAAAGAGAAAGATTAAATTGTGATGATACTAATGGACATTCGAGATTTATGAATTAGAGTAAAACAAAGGGCTCATCTTCAAATAAGGAAATGATGCCAAAAAAAAAGACATTTTAAAATAGAAAATAAGGCGAATTAGAATGATCGAAGGGAGCAAGTACTCCTTTTTTGTCATTTAATTTATAATAAATGTTGATGTATGTAAAATCATTATTTTATACTCTCTCCGCTCCTTAAAAAAGTTTCAACTTTCCTTTCTGGGGTGTTTAAATTGTTATTCCCATAAGGAATATGTTCATTTATGTCACAAATTTTGGACAAAAATAACGTCACACATCCTCATTTTAATATTTTAATAATGATTATAGTCCAACATATCTTCCACCAACGCTATTTTAACATTTTTATATTCCTTAGGGTCCTCACATGTTTCTCAATAACTTCATAAAAAAAATTTTAATTAGTTTTCGTCTTTATTTTTTTTCCACTAACATTCTTTTAATATTTTTTTAATATTTGTGGTCCCTACTTTTCTTTCATCAAATATATTATTCAATAAAATAGTATATTTTTCTTGAATTCAGTGAACATTTCTTATGGAAACCTGATTAAGAAACAGAGGGTGTAGTTAGTACATAAAATAACTAAATTAGATCGAATAAATAAGTAGATTAGAATAAAAAATCCTCATTTGACAAATAAATCCTCATTTGTAAGAATGACAAAAAAGAAATGCGTGGTCCATTCAATTGTGGAAGAAGGTCCATTCATATTAACTTTGACCTGAAATTGAAACTCCCAACAACAAAGGCTGCATAACCAATTTGCCCAATTTATGATGGTCCATGAGAGTTTCACACAAGGAAAATAATATACATAGACATACAGATAATACATTAAGATGTAAAATAAAAATACTACTAATTAAATTGATCATTGTATTATCTCAAAATAAAATTAATCGTTGTATAATTTGGTGATAATTGTTATACTTAATACTTACATTGCTTCGGCGAAAAAAAAAAAAAAAAAAAAAATCTGATCTAAATTTTATTTTTTTTACAACTTTGAATTTTAACTAATACTATCAAAAATACACAAAAACTTATGGGAGACCGTCTCACTTGTGAGACGCATCTTATTAGGCCGATCCAATTTTACTTTTTCTTTTACCAATTTCACAAATTAAAATGTCAATTTCAAGAGTTAAAAGACCAATTTCAATAATTTAAAATTGGCATTTTAAGACATACAATTTGACAATTTTAAGACTTAAAAGGTCCATTTTAGTACTTAAAAAACCAATTTTAGGACTAAAAAGATCAATTGCAAGACATTAAATTTTCATTTCAGCTTTATAATATGATTTCTCAAACATTAATGTTGATATTAAAAACATTGAAATTGACCTTTTAAGTCTTAAAATAGGATTTTTAAGTTATAAAATTATACTTTTAAGGCTTGAAATTAGTATGTCAAAATATTTTTTAAAAAGTTATTGGATCTGGGCTAGTTGCACGGCTAAGACCGTCTCACAGGAGAGCTACCGATAAAAATATATATCAGCAAACAAATGAACTGAAACAACCAATTTATGCTTCTCATTTGTAAATTGTATAACGGATGGACATGAAAATTATGACTCCAACCCAACAGGTATTAGCAAAGGGTCAATTTGTTTCCATAAGCATAAAAAACCAAATGTAGACAAAAAGCCTATCACATATTTTACCACAAGCATGTGCAGGCAGCCTACAACTTGTCTATCACATAGTGGACCTGCTGTTTCTTTAGGCTTACACCTTTCATCTACTAGGATAACCTTCTTCATCCACTCGGTCTCGGATAACCTTCTTCATCCACCACCATTTGCTTCTTAAAAATAATATCATTATCCTCGTTGTACCCCGTGTCTCCCGTTTATAGAAATTTGGAAAATTCTGAGGTTTAGGATTTTTCACGTAGTAACCAAAACTTTTAAAAAATTCACGCGGTAACCCTGACGTGCCATTTTTGCACATAAAATGTTAAAGCTTTCAGACTATTATACGCCTATTTATTCGAGTTACAATTTTAAATGTCACCATTTTCAACCTTTCCCCCTCAAAATCTAAACTCTAACTCTATCATCTTTCAATTTGAGGGGTAAAATATGGTTTGGACGAAAGATGATAGATTTAGAGTTTATAATTTGGAAAAAATGTTGAAACTGAATGCATTTGAAATGGTAGGGTACAGCACCTTAAAGCTTTGAAATTAACATTTGCTAACGTTTTATGTACAAAAAGGTCACGGTAGAATAATTTGGTAAATCTCAGAATTACCACATGGATTTTTTAAAACTTTTGATTACTACGAGAAAAACCTAAACCTCAAGGTTACCATGTAGAATTTCCCTAAAAATCATTCGCGTATCAAACTCTAAAAAGAAAAAAAAAATTGCAACTCATAAGTCATACCTATAAAAGAACATGCAGTCTGAGAGTCCCCCACTCGAATTTATCTTGAGCGCATAATAATTGCAATACTATTCCCAAGTTTTTATCTCGACAATATAAAACCAGCGACATATCAATAACATTAGAATTAACTCTCACCAATGCGGCAAACACCACCCACAAGAGATGAAGAGAGATTGTTAGCAAACATCACTTACAACTTCACGTAAATAAAAAGGTGCAAGCCATTTTCCGAAGCCAACACATGATGATTAATGAAAATAATTAAGGGAAAAGTATAGACCAAAGAATTAACAAGGAACAAATAATATTTATATGAAAATGAACAGCAGCCGTGTTTTATACTACTTCAAGGAATACGCCTCTACTAGAGTTTGTCCATGTATAATAGACATTTACAAAGCCAAAAACATACAAGCCCATTCCAATAATATGCAGAAACTCACTCTTTTTTCCAGTTTTTTGTGTAATGGGAAGAAGAAACCGCTTATGTCCGCTAAAGCCTTTAAGTTAGAAACGAGTATCCTGTCGATCTTTATGTAGAACAAGTAGGATATCCCGTATGGTTTTTGTTCATGATCGTTCGAATCATTTTGTTAGAGACAATGAGGGAACTTTGGCATCAAACACAATCCTGTACAATTTGATGCAGGGGAGAGAGCACGAGAGTAAGCGAACGTAGATGATCAGCATCAAAGAACCCTTCTTGTCGAAGAACTACACTACTGTCACCATGTACATGTACCCGATGTGTTAAAGTGTCCGATTGACGCACCAGGCTGACCTATAACTACGAGCACACTCAAGAAGCTACTAGAAAGTACTTTCAAACGAGACTTGGGCGTGGGGATTATACCGAGGTTTTTGGTTTGAGGCAGCAGAAGCTATGCCGCTAAGTAGCCGTAAAACATCAGCCGTATCATCTAGATAGTACTTGGCCTTGCTGGGCTTTTGACCGACGGTGCAGCAGAAGATCTCGGGAAGCTTAGCTGAAGATGGATCTAAGGACTTTAATAAGCTTTCGAACATATCTTCATCAGATCTGTCATCCCCAATGCACATGAGAAAATCCGGTTGTTTCCCGTCATCAGTTAACTTAGAAATCACCTTCTCGACAACAAGCCCCTTACTAACACCCTGCTTAAACAAAGAAAAAAACACATAAAATGAATGGGCAAAACAAGAAGGTAATGATACGGAAGACGAATAAGCTAAACGTATATACCTGTGGTTTAACTTCGACAATGCCATGGCCCCTCGTAACAACAGCTGGTTCATTTGCAAGCACATTTTCAAGATGATCCATTAATTCCATCGCTTGCCAAGACCCAAAGTCAGGGTCAGCATCTTGATGGTGCCAAACTAGGCCACTTTCTTTAGTCTCTATGCCGGAACCATCGGTTGCCTCGGTATATGATCTCATGATAGGTTCTACAATCTCTTTCCATTCGAGTTCAGCAGCATTTGATTCCCAATCAGCAGCTTTGTTCCACCTGCAAGACGAGAAGTAAAATCAGCTTTAACCAAAACAGAGAAACTACTTGTGCAAAAGACCTATTGTGTTCTACACCTATGTTGATACATTGGCGATAATTACATAGGGCCAGCCCAATGGCAAGAGGGGCCTGTGCCCCGGGGCCGACGCTTTAATAGTATGTAGTTATGCTCCTATTTATAGCATATTTAGTAATTAGGGGGCTATAAAGAATGTTTCGTCCCGGGCCTCTCAAATCACTATTCACCTTCCACAGCATTTCTCTGTATTTTCTCATCCGAACACATAGTAATCCATCCTTTTCCCATCACAATCTACACAAAATTAGAACTGAGTTCATTCTCGAAGATTGCTATCAGTCTCACATGAAATCAATAAATGCATCATAAATATCGGCCAAAAAAAATGTTGAATGAATCAACTCACCGTAAAAAGTAACCATGCTCAGCAGCTATTCCTAGCAACTGACATGGGCTAAGCCATTCACCAAGTTGATTTCTTGCTCTGCCACTCACAATGAAAACAGTATTTTTCGGATCATTGCAAAGAGCATTGAGAACAGATATGACTTCTGGGCTTGGAATTTTGTTCATACAACTTTGTGATACAAGAGTGCCATCATAATCTAAGAATATCACCCTTCTACTGGTCCTCCTATACGCCGAGACAATATACTCAACATTGAGCTTCCTGAAACTTGGAGACAGGGAGACAACCCTGAAACTCAGTCCCAACCCAAATCCCCAGCATCTCTTATTGTAGTGATTTTGGCAAGCTCTCTCCAGGTCTTGTACGAAACTTTTTGCCCAATAAGCCACGTCGTGAGAACAAACATATTTATAATGTTTCTCATGCCGTAATTGCTTCTCTGTATTTGGCATTGTAAGAGCTGAATTCAAGGCTTCGGCCACAGCATCGATATCCCATGGATTCACTCTGATGGCACCACTGAGAGACGGTGAGCATCCGATAAATTCTGAAACTACAAGCATGCTAGTGTGCGGAGTGTCTGGTTCAATGCCCAATGCTTCATCGAGAGCAGGTGTTCCTTGCCTGCAGACAATATACTTGTACGGAACCAGGTTCATTCCATCCCTTACAGCATTCACCAAGCAACATTCAGCTACAGCATAATATGCTGACTTCTCAAAACGAGGAACAGGGCGATCAATAAAAACTATTGGTTTATAATGTGAAGAACCATAGGTATCATTGATCCTTTTTGCAATTAGATATGTCTCCCTCTGTGTTTCCTGCACATCCTTGCCTGTACTTCGAGCAGGATTAATGATTTGAATCAGGACCAATTTGCCCAAAAAAGCAGGGTTCTGATACAGTAGTTGCTCTATGGCCAACAATTTCAGACTGATGCCTTTAAAGATATCCATATCATCAATCCCAACTATCACTTTTTTGCCTCTGTATTGTTCTTGTATTTCTTTAACTTTGTCGGATGTGCATGGAAGATCTAGAACAGAAGTTATACGACCCAAATGAATGCCAATGGGCAAAATTTTGATGTAAACCGTACGACCAAAATAATCCAACCCAATATGCCCCCTCTTTGATGCATAGTCCAATCCGAGCATCCGACTGCAGCATGATAGAAAATGCCTAGCATAATCAAACGTATGAAAACCCACTAGGTCACAGTTTAGTAGGCCTCTCAAAATTTCATCCCTGACTGGTAAGGTTCGGTAGATTTCGGATGATGGAAACGGGCTATGTAAGAAAAACCCTAGCTTAACTCGGTAGAATCGTTTCCTTAAAAACGTAGGCAAGACCATGAGATGATAATCATGTACCCATACATAATCATCCTCAGGGTTTATGACTTCCATTACTTTATCAGCAAATATCTTATTAGCAGAAACGTATGCCTGCCAGAGCGACCGATCAAAACGATCACCATGATCTGGGCACATAGGTAGCATGTAATGGAAAAGCGGCCATAAATATTGCTTACAGTACCCATGATAGTACTTCTTCTGGAGGTCCTGAGGTAGAAAAGTCGGTACACATTTAAATTCCTTAAGAAGCCTCTGGGAAACCTCATCCTGCTCATTAATATCAATGTCAGCTTTCAGACTACCGATATATATAACCTCCGTATTAGGCGCTAATCCATTTTTCAACTGTAACAATATGGAATCTTCATCCCAGTTGAAGTGCCACTTTCCAGTTTCTGTATCCCTAGAAGCATTAAGGGGCAGCATATTAGCAACGAGAATTTTCCGCTCACGTACAGAGGCATCCACATCTTCATCACTACTTTCACGACCCTCCACGTCAGAGATGATCCCAGGAACAGTCATAACTCGCGGAAGAGTTCTAGGAGTACAAGGTATATCCAGTAAATCACCAGAAACTAGGCCCAGCAAATTTCCATATGATTTTGATGCCATGTAGCAGTCATACAGGTGATCTGAAAATTTTTACAAAGTCCGACAGATTAAAGTGATTTATATATGATATATTCATAGACATAGGTCACAATAACGACAGAACCTTGCTAGTTCTATGTTGTGCTAATGTCAATAGATGCGACATCAACCCACAAGCATAACTGAATGAAGGCAAATTAAAATCTCGACCAAGTTCTACATTACTAAAATACATCACCGAAACAATTATTAGGGTTAACTTTGCAAAGATTAATCTCCATTAATTATAATGGTGATAGCCAATAAGATGATGGACAATGAACGACAAACCAAATTATAAAGAATTTCCACACTCGTGGTTAGAGAGCTACATTCTTCCCCAGCTAATCAGCATTATAAACTTTCAATTCCTAGTGCAGGTTTTCACGAGCACCGCACAATAAGCTACACTTAATCAAGAGCAATTCACGTCAAAAAAAATACTACTATAGAGAATACAAGTTCTTAGGACTGGTCAAGCACTAGCGGAGAAGCTAGAAATGAAAAAAACAAATAAGGAAGACATCATATGTAATTCATCTCAGCATTTTCAGTGACGCGGGCTAAAAAGATATTCCTAGTTGATGCTTCAAACAACATATCCTTTAGTTATCACCATTCACCCATATCTTAGCACAAATGAATAAATCTACAAAAACACTCACCTCGTTAACAAAAAAAGGTCGAAAACAGAAAGTAGACTCATCATCATCATCATCACCAATATCCCGCCCGAAAGCAGGGTCTGGATGAAGCAAGGTGATGGACAATCCATACTCGTACTCCCTTTATAGGGAGAACTACGAAAACAGAAAGTAGACCAACCAGGAATAATCTAATCCATCGAAAAGAACTTGAATACTATAAAAATCTTCACAAAAACATCAAAATGCAATAGCAATTTATATAGACACAAGTCAATGATGTGCAGTAGTTTTACACACCAACTTCATGAACCATGATATCAAAACAGGCACCACACCTTCAACCATCACATCTTCATCAATAAATATCATTTTCAGGAACCAAATTCCTTCTTTGTTTCAGTTGCTGCGGTCTCATTCGACTGTCCGCGAAACACAAGTCAATATACATCCAGATATCCACACTAGCATTCCATGAATCCTCACAATGTGTTGTTACCAATCATAGCAAACCCTCATCTATGTTCCATCAAACATACCAGATAAACTAAACTTTTAAGTTGCCAACCTCCAAAGAAATGTTCAAACCAAACTAACAACCACTACCCAATTTTATATTGCAAAAGAAGAAAACTTCAGTGATTTACATATACCTTCTCAAAAAGGAGTCAATCAAAATTTTACCCTCTTGATTTGTTAGATATTACAACCCTCTAACAACCTAAAACCTAAAAAACTTCTTCACCATTGGCCAAGTCAGAAACTTTATGGAGCACCTCCTTTTCAGTTTTTTCTTAATTTTTTTCTTCACAAACTAAATATAAGCTAGATTTTCCTACTAACACCCACAAAAAAAATATTTTTCTAAATACATCACTAATTATTCAAGAAATTTAGTGGGTCAAAATATCTAGTAACATAACATATTTCAATTAATTCTCAAACAGAAACCTACATCAAAAATTAATTTTCCTTGTGAATCAATTCAATAAGCCTTATTAATAATACAGCATTCTCTCATTTAAATCTTAGAGGCACATAAAAAACAATATTGAGACATAAATCATGAACTTCAAAACACACCAAAAAAGGAAAATTATGCAAATCAAGGAAATACCCAGAAAGCTAAAAAAATATGATAAGGCAAATCATACAAAAAATGATTTGGGTATGTAAAAAGTTTAATTCTTTTTCCCTTAATCCATTCATTCATCAAACAAATATAAGATTGCTCAAAAAAACTGTGGAAATAAACATGGATTGAACCACAAAAAAAAACAAAAAGACAAATTATTTAAGATTGCAAAATTTAGATCAGAGAAAATATAGAGATGTAAAAAGGTAAGATGAAGACGTCATGTTGACTTGACTCACCAGAAAAATGGCGGAAATAAAAAAAATTGGAATTGAGAAATGTGAACAGGCGCTGAAGATGAAGAGAAATGAAGAAAGATGGAGAAGAAGAAAAAAAAAGATGAGAGCAAAAAATAGAGTGGAAAGAGAAATGGGGAGTTGGTTTACCATAGTTAGATTTAAACCTCAGTTTTGGGATAAGGCTTATTTTTTCCACTCTTATGTTTGACCATTTTTATTGAGTTTTATTACATTCATGCCCTTACCTACTTCATGGCCTAACTATTGGATATGATTAAGATTAGGGTATAAATAAATAAATACTCCTAAAAGGTTAAATAAGGTTAAATAAATAATGGGTACTCTTTTGTAAAGTCAACCCAAATCTATATTTAGAGTAGTAACAATATATATTTAGAATTTGACCGAGTTTTTGAGAGTCGTCTTAGTCTCAAGTAAGAATTTGTGAATAAATATAAATGGTTGGAATTTATTCAACATCTAAATGTGAAACGTAACAACTGCAATAATAATATCAAAGTTTTAATCTCAAAAATTAAGAATTATAAAATGTGATTATGTTGCTCGACTAAAACTCCATCGCATTCCGTCTACCCTAGTGAGCAACTCGAGCATACATTTTTCATAGACTAGCCTTTTGTATTCAAAAAGGTGTGGATGCTCAACTTGTTGCTCGACTCCCCACCAATTTCTTGTAAAATCTTTTTCTATGATATGAAACACCTTTATTATAAAATAAAAAAAAGAAATAATAATAATTAAAGTAACAAGTTTTTTTTGTTTAAATTTATTCAAATTTAGGATCATAAATAATAGATATCTATTGAGGTATTTAAATGTATTGCAATTTTTTAAAAATTAATTTTTTTCTATAACCAAAAATGATAAGTCAAAATTAATAATTTTGCCAAATATTGATAACAAAATACATACTGAAACAAATAGGTAATAGAAATAATTAATTCAGATGGAGATAAAGAAAAACAGAATGTATGTGGATAAAATAAAAAAAAAAAAAGAGTTAAAATTATTATAACAGATTAAATGAAAATTAATGTTAATTGGAGGGACAAAGGAAGTAAATGGTAGCTAGCTACTGTGGTGTTTGTTTGAAGATGGTAAAGATAAAATAAAAAAAATAGCTTAAAATAAAAAATGTTATCTATCTTAAAATAAAAATGTTATCTTGTTGAATGCATGTTATGTTGGGTGGCTTGTTGATATTTAATGGAAAAGTTGTACTCCTTATACTAGTCAAGTGAGAAAGTGAATAAAGTTCGACTCCACTTCAATGTATTGCACTAACCTACCATTTACTATTTAGTATTACATTTATCATTATCTATTGCTTACACATGCTCCTAATCTTTGTTTAATTTCACGGCAATATCCTTGAAAATTGGGATTTTTTTGTATATATCTAATCAATTAACTATTATATTTATAACTTCAATAAATAAACAAATATAAGACCAAAAAAAGTGTATTTTAATAGTTCCACAGTTGACCATTATCCTCTAATATAAATAATTAATTAATTAAATAATAATTAATTTATTTTAAATCATTTGCTACGGCTACACATTATATTGTTGATGGATTTTAGATGGAAATGAAATGACAAGGGATATATATAAAAACATATAAGAGAAATTATACATACTAGTATTAAAAATTAATGATATTGTTATTATATATTTCAATTTTATATGGAGTATTATACTCAGTGTTAATTTATATCATAATTCATAGGGGTTAACCGATCGTGACAGCTATAGATGTACAACTACTATACTATTATGGAAAATGATATATACAGTCTTAACAGCTTTATATAAGATTAAAACTTGTATTTTATTTATGTAATTTAATATTATTTTTGCTTTGAAAACATATTATTTATTATTTCTTGAAAAGTTAAAATAATTATATAAAATATATTAATTGTTTTTCAATTTCTTAATTAAATTAAATTCTATTGAAAAGTTAGAATTATTGATAAAAAGATTTTGTTAATTTTTATGCACAATAAGAATTGTAAATATCATTATCTTTTTTTTTCATAATAATCATTATCCTATTATTATTCCTTTATAATAAAGTTATTCCTAACATAACTATACTTGCATTACACATATCAACTTATTCAAGAATCTAGATACTTAAAAAAATGCATTTGCATTTAGAAACATATGATCATTTACTTTTTTTCAATTAAAAAGTTCAATATATAACATGTGGTATTCACAATAATTAATTTATTGCAAAGCATGAGGTAATTAATGTTTATATTTCATTAACCAAGAGTTGATCTTGTTAATTAATAGTGTGGTTAACACCTTTAGTACAACAACAATTAATGCTACTCCTATTACGGTACTACCTCTTAAGTGCAACCAAAGATAGATTAAATATTAGAAAACAAAAAATTACCCTTTTAAAATGAGCACACAAAAAAACGTTGCAAAAATATTTAAGTAGTGATATCTACTCCATATTTGTGCGTATAAGACATACACAATAGTAATATATACTCGTATCTTTACAATTTGCAATAACAATACTAGAAAATAATCAATTATAAATTTATAAGTGAACATATCCTTCACCCAATATATTGTCGCTTCTACTAAGAAATTACACTTAAAAGATATTCTCTCTATTTCACAATATTAGTTATGTATTTTGTTTTGGTTTTACATTGACATGTATCGAATAAATTTGATAACGATAATATATACATGCATGATTCTATAAAAATAACATGTTTATATATTTTATACTAACAAATTTGTACATTACATGGATGTCTATACTAGTATATATAAAATCTAAAGTAAAACATGCGCCTAAAAATTACTTTTATTAATTATATATCATGCATGATACCAAATATGTCTAACAGTGTGAGACGTAAAGATCAGAAAATATCATTCAATAGATATTCACTATGGATGTGTTTGGCAAGCTGTTGGTTGTTGGCGGTTGACTTTTTTAGTTGGCTTGTTTGATCAGCTGAAAATGTTGGTTGTTTTTGTTGGCTTTTAAGCAAGCTGTTTATTATTATATACTAGTATAGAAACTCGTGCGAAGAATTACTCAAGGAAAAACCCTTGCCGCCCCAATTTTTTTTTTCTCTCTTCTCTCTCTAAAAAAACCCTAATATCTATAGTTAGTTTGGGGCTATCATCAATCTTTAAAGATTGATGGTAGGCCCCTAATTTCTCCCTTTTAAGTTTTTTTAATATGATTAGAATAAATTTTTGTCCTCTCCCTGTGAGAGAGTTGTTCTACCCATTCATTGGGTTGATTCTACCCATATATTGGGTTTTGAAGTCTCTCCTTGTGACAGTTTGGAGTTATAAATTTTGGCTTTTAGTTGATTTGTTGGTAGAGATTAATGCGATGATGCAGCAAACACCAAAATTGCAATAATCATCAACTACATCAAATTCAATTATATCTCAAGACTACAACAGATCGAAAGACCCCCTCGTAGAAGGCTGTATCAAACAGCGATGTGGAAGAGGATATTCAGAATTGTCAGATCTCAAACACAACGATCGTAGTTTTGTTATTTTTGAATTATATTTGGTTTTAGTTGCTATGTACTTGCTAATTTTTATCTCTAATGTATATGTCGTATGACTCTTTATTAATGAATCGGGTATTATTCAAAAAAAATAAAGCTAACTGTTTGTGGAGATGTTTGGTAAATTTGAATATTGTTTGTTAGCTGTTTATTAGAGAAAAAGTAGGCCAACAAACCAAAAACCAACCTAAAAAGCTAGTTGAAGCAGTTTGTTTATTTTGGCTTAAAAGTCAGCTTTTCAACTGCTTTAAAAGTCATTTACCAAACACTTTTTTTAGCTGTTTGATCAACCAACAAACCAAAAGCAAAAAATCAACCAAAAAGCTAAGCCAGGCCCAAAGCTAATTGCCAAACACCCCTATATTTTTTGAGTTTGTAAGAAGAAAATAAACTTGAAAGAGAGTAAAAATATACTACTCTTAAGTCTCATTCAAATCTCGTATATAGATTGAGTTGGACTTAAGGATATAGTGATATAGGTAATTATAGTCAACAACAAAATTATAAGCCAAGTTGCAATTAATTAAAATTAATTATATGGATCAATGAATTAATTATTACAGTTGATGATGATGATTCATGACTCATGAGCCATCATCCAAAGCGCGAGGTTTAATTATGGACCACGGTATCACGCCAATAGCCAATAAGCATGCATGTATGGTTGATGCACCAACTTTGATTAGGCTCCAAACAACTAACACCTATTTTAATTTTATTAATTATTATATTAATCTTATTTAATCACACTTATTATTTGGGCCATTCTAGTTAGTACTAAGTAGTTACAACGTTGTGCATCTATATCGAGTAGTATATGTGCTACCACTAACTAGCTGCAGTAGGATGATTCAATCTAGAATTTTAAACCCATTAAACTCGACAATTAGTCATAATTTGGTGGGAATCGATTTATGAAAATATAGCTATTATATGTATTTGAGTCATTAATTCTCACGTATAATAATCAGTGAGAAATCAAATTTATAAAATAAGTTGTTGAAAATTGAATCATCCACTCAAATCTAATCCAAAATGACACTCATTTAATTTGCATGCCTAACTCATCGAGGGAAAATGACGTAACGAAAAATTCCATTGTATTTTAAACCTTTATCTCGGGTTGATGAGTAGCTGCAGAAAGATATTTTTCAGAGTATTTATCTTGAGTCAAGGCACTCTTTGACCGTATCCTCTTCTTTACAATGGGTTACCATATGATCATAATGACTATTTTTGGTTTTATGTATATGAACTTTAAAATTCTAGAAGTATTATATTATACTAAGCTTTAATTATGCTTTTTCAATTAAGTATAAATTATAATTGTTACTCTTTATTTATATATATATATATATATATATATATATATATATATATATATATATATATATATGTGTATATATATATATATATATTTGTATATATATATATATATATATATAGATATATATATATATATATATATATATATATATATATATATATATATATATATATATATATATATATATATATATATATATATATATATATAACTTATATATGGGTTAAAATTAACCATATTGAAATTTTACAAGGACAAAAGAAAAATATTAAATTTATTATACATTTACTACATTTGTTTCTTAATAGATATATTTACTACATTTGTTTCTTAATAGATACTCCCTCCTATGCAGCTAAAGAGTCCCATTTGACTTTTCACGGATATTAAGAAAAGTCAAATGGGGCCCTTGGGGTAGGAGAGAGAATGTTATTAGTGGTTTTTAATTGTAGAGATTAATAATTAATCATTCCCACCATTTTTGTGGGTTTTTTAATGAAAACTTTAAATTGAAAATTTTTGGGTCCCAAAAGTCGGAATATTTTTCATTATAACCCCGATTTTACATAGTTTCGTCCCGTACAAACGGAAATTACATAAAAATTCAGCCTACAATTACAATAATTGTCCTAAAAATACATAAATTTGAGCTGAATACAAAAGTAAAATTACATAAATTACGGAATCTCGCCGAGCCTTCTCAATTCTTCGACGGCCGTGACGTAATTGCAATCGTGACTGATCATGTGGGTGCGAATTTTCTTGCGATCATTGACTTCAGTGTGAAAATTACCAAAATAATGCATCGTTAATTTTTTAAATAGCCGCCAATTGCAAACAACCAATTTTTCATAAAGCATTTTTCATCAAATAGCCCACAAATTTAAGAAAATCCCAAAAATAAAAGATCCAAAAAAAATCAGAAGGCCATTCAAGAGCAGCAGCAGTGTGATGATTAAACCAAACAGGCGCCAAAAATGAAAATGGCAAACACAAAAAATACACTGATCAGGCGCCATTTTAAAAAAAAAATTCAGGCGCCATTTACCAAAACATAGAACTATAAATACACCAACAATAAATACAATGCATTTAATACACATCATTGAATCAAAATGGCAAACACAAAAAATGTGAGCAAGGAAATTAGATTGGCAATCATGCAAAAATTACTTTCTTCATTAAATACAAAGGGAAAACCAAAGGTTGGGACCATTAATGAACTTGCTACTGAGTTCCAATTGTGTCGGAAGACAATATCAAGACTGTGGAATAAAGTGAAAAGCCAATTACGCAACCAAACAACAGTGATCGACATGAGCAGCAACAAGATGGGCAGACCAGCTTATAACAAAATCACATTTGATGAAAGCAAGTTCAAGGCAATCAAGTTCGAACTAAAAGGCACACAACATTCAGTGGCTGAGCAAATGGGTGTCTCCCAAACAACAGTTTCTAGATGGAAGAAGAACAAGGTGATTAGGAAGCACACAAATGCAATTAAACCGGCTTTGACAGACAATAACAAAATTCACAGGTTATGTTTTGCTTTATCAAAAATTGCCTTTGATGAACTCACTGACTCATTCAAGTTCAAGGCACACACAAACATAGTCCATATTGATGAAAAGCATTTTTATCTCACACGACAATCACAAACTTATTATCTAGCTCCGGATGAAATTGAACCACATAGAGAGTGTCAATCAAAAAGGTTTATACCTAAAATAATGTTTTTATGTGCTGTTGCTAAACCTATATATTCAAGTGATGGCCAATGTGAGTTTGATGGTAAGATTGGGATTTGGCCGTTTATTACACAAGAGCCGGCTAAAAGAAGCTCAAAAAATAGGAAGCGAGGGGAGTTGGAAACAAAACCAATTCAATCCATCACCAAAGAACACATAAGGCACATGTTGATCACAAACGTATTACCAACCATTAGATCTAAGTGGCCAGCAAATCAATCCAAACACATTTTAGTGCAACAAGATAATGCCAAGCCTCATATAGCACCAAATGATACAGAGTTCTTAAATGAATCAATGAAAGAAGGGTTTTACATTGAACTAGTTCAACAACCACCCAACTCCCCGGATATGAATGTCTTAGACTTAGGGTTTTTCAGATCCATTCAAGCACTACAGTATCAAAAAGCAGCATATAATGTGACCCAATTACTTATGGCTGTTAACAATGCTTTTGAAAACCTAAGTCCTCAATGTCTTAGGTTTGTTTTCATTACTTTACAAGCTTGTATGGTTGAGGTAATGAAAAGACAGGGAGGATTTGACTATCATACTCCTCATATGAACAAGACTAAAGCAGCAAGAGAGGGCACATTGCAGGATTATTTGGGGATTGAAAAGCAATTGGTCCTTGACTCACTACAATTTCTATTTTCAAAGGTAAGCACAGAAACAATGAACCAGCTATTGGAAATGCTAGGGTATGCAGGGGACTTTCAACAGGGAACGCACATAACTAAATCAAGAAGCACAAAAAAAGGGCACTACTTTTTTTGGGCCAAAACAAAATCCATCAGCAACAACAAAAACCAGCAGCAACATCAAAACCCAGCAGCAACAACAAAAATCAGCAGCAAACACAAAAACCAGCAGCAACATCAAAACCCAGCAGCAACAACAATGTAAAAATTTTGTGTTGTTTAACATGAAACATTTGTATTTAAATACAGATAAATGAAAATTAATGGTTGCTTGCATAACTCTCAGGAAACTATTGAAAGTGTTAGTTCAAATCATTGAGTGTGAAAAAAATCGAAATCTTTGCACATGGAAGTTAAAAAATTATCCAAACCCCATAGATTCGACTTTTGGTGGCATATTTGTGCTCTCACTGAAAAGTTCATAGAGCAACTTAAAAAATGCATTAAAAATCGACTAAAAATAAATCATCATCAGTCATACAACCACATGCACCCACAAGAACGTAAACTCACTTGAGAAAGGACCAAGCTTATCAAGCCACTCTTCTTCTTCACAATCCCTATTCGAAAAAACAGCATCAACGGAGGTATACTCATGACTCTCCCAATCAAAAGGGTCAGGAGTGTAGATTGGCTCACCTTCAGAGTCAAGCTCTCTTCCCCATTTAGGATCAGTCTCAACAGAGGACTCAGATGTAGTTCTTCCATCATTAAAACCCAAATTCATCGGATCGAGATTTATAAGGGGATTTGTAGGGGATTTACAAATACCCACATTCAACAAGATGGAGACTTTGGGTTTTTCGGTGACTTGAATGGCGATTTAGGGTTAGGGTTCTTCATGGGTGGATTCTGAGGTGAGTTAGGGTTCATTGTGGGTGAAGGGTTGAGGGAAATGTCGACAAGAGGGAGGTAGGTTTAAAGGAGATGAACAATCGTGATGAGAGAAGGAGGAAGGTTCTTGAAGAAAAGGAGTTGGGAAGGGAAAGGGTAGGTTTTAATAGGATGGGAATGGGTTAAGATTATTAATTAGGTTAGATTAAGAAAATGGGGTAAAATTAATAAGGGATAATGTAGGTAAATATTGTAAATAGGAAGAAGTTATAAGGGTATAATGGTAAAAATTACATGCCAAAAATAGAAATGGGACATTTGAGGTGACTTGGCCCAAAATGGAAATGGGACTCTTGAGCTGAATAGGAGGGAGTATATTTCTCTCTTGTAGGTGAGAATTTTTGAAAGCAATTATTGTTTTATCTCAACTTTAATTGGGCATAAAATAATATCTATACCTTTGATATTCTTATTAAATGATTTCCTTAATGTATACAGAAATATGTCGGCATATGATCAATTGGAAAAAGAATATAAATCAGGATGGAAATTGAACATGTAAGAGGTTGAAATTCATTCTTTTAATTAGTGCCCAAGGGCCACTAGGTCATTCATTCATATGGCCTTAATTTTTTTGTACCATATTTTATCAAAGGATCCATCAATTTCAACTTTGTAACAGAAGCTGAATTATTGCATTTAAATATAGAGTGAAGTCGGAATTTTGTTTTAGGGACCGCTAAATAGTTGATATATTAGATTATAGTTGAATGATATAATAAATTCTAGAAAAATAATTTAATAAAGTTAAATAAGAATGTTAATGTTTTCTTGTCTGATTCTATGACAAAGTATATTAAATTATACTTCTACTAATATATTTTTATTAATTTTGTAATTATATTAAGATTTGAACCGCAATACGTTCAGAAACTTTAATTGATTTTTAATATTTAATTAGCCCTTAGCTCAAATGTTATATATTAATATGAAGGTAAAATTGTAAAAAATGCAATAAATAAAACATATTTTTGTCTTTATAAATTAATTATTTTACAAATAATAACCAACAATTAACATACACCTAATTTTAGCAAAATATGATTAAAAAAATCATATAGCTAGATTCACGGGCCAATAAAATCATAATCATAATAATTAATAATTAATATTTACATTCAACTCTTAACCAAGTAAGAAAGTTCAATTGATAACTTTTGACAATAATCATTTTCAGTAGATGTACAAGATATCTTATTAGTACGGGTTATACTCCCTCCAATTTATTTGAGTTATCCCATTTAGTTGGACACAAATATTAAGAGTAGGATGAAGTTCACAAAAAAATGTGGTATTTGAGGTATTTTAAATGATTAAATTAATCGTAAAGGTGGTAGTTGGGGTAGCATAAGTAGTAAAAGTGAGGGTATATTGGTCATTACTTGTGTGAAACATGGGATATTTAGATAAAAAAATCAGTGACAAAAAAGAAAATGGGGCAACTGAAGTGAATTGCCTATAAAAGAAAATAGAACAACTGAAATAAATTGGAGGGAGTATAAATTAAAAAATCTCATATATTAATTTTTGTTGGTTTGGAGAGGTGTTTGAAATAAATTCAATGATCCAGCATGTACCTAATCTTGAAACCAAGTTCGACTTAATTCTACTTCAAAAAGAATTTAAGATAATATAAAAAGTCAATGTGAACAGAAAATATTACTTTACTTGAAATTGACACCATGACCCAAATTAAATGTTGCAAATTTGCAATAACATAAAGAAGAAATGGCAATAATGTAAAAAAGAATATGAAAATGGTACAAAATTGGAAAGAAAAGATATGTACCCTATAAATGTAATGAAAGCATATGCATTGCTGATTGCACCAACCTGAAAATAGGAAACCCTAAAGATAAAGACAATAGACGAGACCTCAAATCCAACACTTCTCTCAAACACTGAGCCACCCTCCTTTCACCAATTAAAACATGCCACGTAATCAATGCCATTTCACTATGGACCCCACTTATTAGTTGTCAATACCCCAAAACATGTTAATAGAAAAACCATCAAAGCTGGGCTTTTATAAACACCGACGGATGTATATGATTCGGACACGTGGTATACCACGTGGGATAAATTTGTACACGTCTTTACTTTTATTTACCATAATAATAAAACTCAAAGCCCAATAATGAATAATAAATCTGCTTTTCATCGGATCATTCTTATCCTTATCCTGCCTTTGGTAAGAGTAGTATTCCTACGTCTTTATTTTGCTTCATTTGATTTTGACACACGAATAAAAATATTTATAATAATAAACTAAAATGATAAAATATTTATAAATAGATAAAGAAGATATAGAATAAATGTAATAAGATTATATCTAAAATTGAAAATAAAATAAATTCATTAAGGTTGTGTTTGGGAACTAGCATTTCATTTTAAATTAATGATTTCAATTATGAAATCAAGGTAGAATTTGAGAATGACAAGGTTTGGGAGGTCATTCTCGAATCTTTATCTTTAAACCATTTTGATAACAATTGTGGATTTGACTCAAATTCAAATTTGAAATTCTACTATTTTGAGTCAAATTTATATTTTCAAATGAAATCCTCATTCCCAAATATAGCATAAGAGAAATTAAAACAAAAATAGTTCAAATCACGTGAAATAGAGAAGTAATTTAATATTAAACTGATCACCATATTTTATTAAAGTGTTTTGTACTAACTAGGTAGTAAAAGTATATACAACTAAAAAAAACTCAAAGAAAAAAAGTATATACTATTATTGATATCTTCAAAAAAAAAGTATATACTATCGATGAGAGTGATACTAGCTAGCTATATACTTCCAAATTTCAAATTAAATCTATTTTACTATTATTTTTAAAAATAATTAAGTTGAGACTTTGAAAATGACTAATCAATATTACTGAATTATTTTTAAATTTTCTATTTATAATTTTATAATTAAAGTTTATAATTTTTTTGAAATAGAAGGAGTACATATTTTCAATTTAACCACGATTTTATTTCATGAATGAAATTAAAAAAACAAGCCAAAATTGATGACATAGAATAATTACCTATTTCCAACTCAACAGACTTTAATTTATTTGTTTTAAATTCTTTGTTTTTTTTATTGTTTTGAGGTAACAAGCTGGCTACTATCCTATTCTTATCCATTCAATTATTAGTTGGTGGAGGAGTGAAGTGATCTACTACTACTATTTTGTGAACTAATAGAAGTTGTACATGTGTTATCCTAATTTATTTTAGATCTTCTTATAAGATTTTATCAACTCCTACTTCCTCCGTTCCATAATACTTCCTTCATTTCATAATATATTTGCTATTGAGTGTAACATGTTGTGGAGAAAATGTCACTATCACTACGTAGCAAGTATAATAAAATGAAGGAAGTATATACACTCCCTCCGAATCAATTTAGTTGTCCCATTTCCTTATTTGACAAATTCATATCAATTGTCTCATTTCCTTTTTTGTCAATCTTTTTTTACCTAAATACCCTCGTTCACACAAGTAAAGACCAAAATACCCTCATTTTTACTACTTATAACACTCCAACTAACACCTTTACAATTAATTTAATCAATTAAAATATATAGGCCAACTATTACCTTTTTAATGGACCCCACATCACCCTTAATAACCGTGCTCAAGCAAATGGGATAACTAAATTAATTGGGAGGAAGTATAAATTTATCATGTTAAAATAAATAAAAATAAGTGCAAGACATTCTCTTTTAAGTCATGTTTATAGGATATTTGTATAGTTAAATCTGAATTCGATCAATAGCAAATTAAATCAAAAGTTGTGTATTTGTATTTTTGAATGATTTTTGGATGAGACTAAGTCTCAAGTAAAATACAAATTAAATGGGTGGTAATAAGAATAATTTGTAATTAATTTTTATAATATGTATCATATCATCAAGGGCGAAGCCACATTGGGGGCCGGCGGAGGCCCGACCCCCCTTGCCGAAAATGCGAGCCTTTGTAATTTTGGTTTTGGCCCCCCTTACTAATATGATATATAGTTTAAAGAGAGTAAAATATAGCAAAAATTACTATAGCTTAATGGTTGGAGTAATGCATTTATAATCTAAGGTTAATGGATCAAATCCTCATTAAAACAATTATTTTCTTATAGACTAATAGATTTATATTATAATGTCATTACTATTATTTTTTATAATTTAACATTCATCCTTTTTAGTGTATGTTTATATTTTTCTATCTTAATTTTAATTATATTTTTTTGGAGAATTATTAGACAAATCTATAGAGTCAAAAACACTTAGTTTTTTCAAAAATAATAATTATATGGAAGCTTCAACTCTATTTATTATTAAATATAAGTTTTGCAATGATTCAAGTTTATTTAAGTCTATATGATTTAATATTTTTATAGCTTAACTAGTGTCTAATGATATTCGCTCAGATCATTGTTGAATTCGAATTAGGTGTTTTGGGTGGGTTTGAAATCGAATTTCGTGTCCATATTATTTTACATAATTGTAAATTTTTAAAGTCGAATCAAATTGAATTCGGTTACAATGTCGTGTAAATTTCGAGCCATCGTGTCTGTTTTCATCAGCTCTAGTTTTTATATAGAAAAAAAAATTTAGTATATCGACAATTTGGCCCCCCCTAATTCAAAATCCTGGCTTCGCCCCTGCATATCATTACCATGGTAATGATGAAAAACTGATCATAAAAAATATTTTTGGTTCACAATTTTTCATCACCACTACTTTAAATTTCTAATAATATATATATTGGGTTTAGTGACATTTATTAGACCTTTTAGCAACATAATCAAAAAGCATACTAAATTTTTTCGCAACATAGGATCTAGTGACATTTCTTATAAATGTCCTTATAGGCTATCGTAATTAAAAGCCAAATACACAAAGTCATTTTATAGTGGAACTTAAATAAAAATCAACAATTATTACACTAAACATATAAATCAGTGGCATTTATTTAATGTCACTAATTCAAATGTCGCGATAAGTTAAATTTTTTGTAGCATGGAATGAATTTCGTGATTAAAACGAGATTGTAGGAGGAGTACAACCATGCTGTTAAACTTGTCTAGAGATATTTCTACCAAAATAACATTAACTTTTTATCATTATTCCTAATATTTAGTATCGATTATCAAACGAAACCGTTAAAATATAATTATTTATAGCAAAACTCAATATTTAGTTGGTAATTAGTAAAAATAAAAGAAGTATTTGTTCAAACGCATAAATCATAATAGATTATAGCTTTATAAATACACCAATATGGTAAAGTCGGGTCTCAATGTTTCTAACTCTTAATTAATTTATATACCTAAAATCCATAAAACACAACTACACAACACGTATATTATAAGTATTGATTTATCCCCCAAAATCCAACTCTCATCACAATTAAATCTTCTACTACTATGATCTAACAATGTCTTCATAATTATCATAATAATATATCTACAATTTAGTTGATTGACCCCATAACATATATAAGACCAATTAAAACAAAAAATATTAATAACAATCTCTTATATAGTTTTTTGTGTTATTAAATCGGTTTTCTAGCTAATGATAGAGTATATAACATATTTTGGATTCTTAATTAATTATCAACTTAAACTGATGGTTAAGATTTTAAGATATGTTATATACTTCAATACATTATTTCACACGAGAGCCCTTTGACCTAAAAATATTAGATAAAGCACAAACACTCCTCATACCATTGCGTAAAATATTCCATTTGAATTTAATTAAAAACAATTTAAAATTAAATATGTGACTTTTTTTTCACACTAACTCTGATACAATATCAATGAAACAACTCAATAAAAACTTAAAATAGGCTAACTCATTGAGCTTAGTTGTTTTTTAATGAGATCCCATCAAGGAGTATATACGTAGGATAATACTACAAATAAGAATTAAATATAAAAAGTAGAAAAAGAAAAGTGAAAAAGACAGGTAAATACGTAGGGGAGGTAGATACAGGAAAAGTAGGAAGGAAGCTTATCTATTCGCCGCATTAAACGGAAGCCTATGTTCATTTGGGACCACTTTCGCAAGCGGATAAGGAGTGCTACATACTTCTTTTTTTTTTAATTTTTTTTATTTTAACTATAAAAGCAACGTAAAAATAAACAAAAGACAATTTCTTAAGAGAGACGGTCTCTTTAAAAGACTATTTTTAATTAGACTGGTTCAATATATATATTTTGAAATATTGTAAGAAGGCATTAAAAATGATGTTAGTAGGCTTTTAAAATATTATGAGTAGATATTAAAAATATTGTTGATAGGTATTTAAAATAATGTATATATGCGTTAAGTTAGAATGGGTTTCTAAACAAAAAGATTAAAAAAAATTGTGCTAATGTTTATCCACTCCTAAAAGTGTATTGGGCCCACTTCTACGTAGAATGTTCTGAACGTAGCTTCCACGCTCAGATGTCAACATCTGTCTAATATGATTTCATACATTTTAGACTTCTTTCTTATATAGAAGAAAAATATTTGTATTACAAGTTTACAAGTATCCGACTTCTATCCGATAAAACTGCATTAAAGAGAATTAAATAGATTTTTGTACGTAAAAACTGAATATTGATATAAATAAAAAAAGAGAGTAAATAGTCTAAATAAAATTAGAAGAGAGTTAACGATATACTTTCTCCGTTACATAATACTTGTTACATTTAACTTTTTTACGCAATCTAATGTACGATTTTGTTTATTTATATGTCGAATTATACACATTTAAAAATTATAAAAAGTTTATATTATGAAAGTATGCGATTAGAGGATTCAAACAAGATCCCACTTGACTATATTATTACTTACATATTAGCCGCAATATATAAAATAAGCTTAAACGATAAATTGTGCCGAAAAACAAAATGTAGCAAGTATTATGGAACGGAGGAAGTATAAATTAGTTTAAAAGATAGTAGTGGATTATTATCCAAACATAAAAATGCTACAAAATGAGTGAGACGGACTATAATGAACGAAAATAGAAAGAGTAAATTTTTAAAAATATTGGGTCACACGGGCCGCTCACGAATGACATATCTAAGATCATCATCATCAACTTATTATCCCGCTCGAAAACAGGGTCTGAGTGCGAGAATGTGGCGGACAATAGGAAAGCGGTTAATTTTACCCTTAGAAGGTGAGAGCCCTGCATAGAGAGGAATTGATTAGTACTATTGCTTGGAGATCAAAAAAACTACCTGCAGAATAACTACAATAGCTAAAACAAAGATTGAGATAACATAAAAAAACCCGATGGGTAAAAAAGAGTAAGGGTTAGGTAAGTAAACAACTAGGCATCAGAGCAAGAAAGACTAAAACAGTTTTTATTAGTCTAGAATGTGAATCTGACGTCTCTAACTATTCCTATTCTTAGTTTAGAACGACATACTTTCTCCGTTTCATAATACTCGCTACTGATAGTGATATTTTACCACACTCAGTAGCATTCGACATGATAATTGATATAGTACAATTTACGACAGAGTTGCTATAACACAATTTGACACGAGGTAAGATGAGCAAATTTGGGAAGAGCGGGATTTCTTTGGTGTTCAGATTGAATAAATAGTTAATGATGAAGAGAAAAATATATCCAGACCCTTTCTTGAGAGACCGTCTATAGTATAGACGTCTCTCAAGAGCCCAACCCATATCTCCCTTTTAATTTATAAAATTACCAATCAGTTTTTTTTTAATTTATAAATTAGGCCAGACTCAAAACTTTAGACGTCTATTGTATAGATGATATGAAGTAAAAATTTGTGAAAATATAACTAACGACTAATAAGACATCTTAAAATAACAAAATAAAAAATGATTTGATGTATAATTACACCATACCATACTACCCGCTTTGTACAAATTGTTTTGTTTTATACAAAGAATAAGATAAGATTGAAGAAATGAAAATGGGATAGTGGTGAAATATGGAGAAAGTGGAGGATATTTGGTCACTTAATTAGTTGGTTTAGCTTCCTATCTTAAAAAAAATGCAATTTAAATTAATATCATATATACACAAAGCATAACATAACATAGAGAAATATTTATAGTAAAGAAATAGTTTTCATAATTATTTTAAATTTTAGATATTTAAAAAATATCACTAGATCATATGTTGCAAAAAAAATTAGTTTGAATTTTTATTATACCTGCTAAAAGGTCCAATAAACATCATTAAATCATTATATATACTATTGAAAATTTAAAATAGTGATATTTAAATTAAATGTTATTAATTAAATACATTTCCTAAAAGCAAATTATGTTGTATTGTTTATTATTACTCTTTTAACAGTTCCATATTTTGAAGGTAGAAAAGGGAGTTTCACCTAAGCAAGTTGGTCAAAATTAGGCGTAGACCACTTTTATTTGGTCTTGATACTGAAAGATAACTACATTTCAATGTTTCATTTGATCAGTGAACTTAAAACTATGCACTTTTTTTAATTTAGTTAAATATGTCAAATATATTATGTCAGTTAAAATATATATGACTTTCTCAAATAGCATACTTGGATTGAGTGGAAATATTTAAAGAGGAAAATAAAGTTAATTTAATGAAATGCAAGCAGATAGAGATGCATTTGAAGTAGTTGAGATAATTATGAAGAATATAATATGAAATTAAGATAAAAATAATGAAGGAAAAACAATATGATTTCCGCTATTATGAAGGTAATACATTCCACCACCCTCCTCTAGGATAAATATTTACCCCTATAAAATTGAGAGCTCCTTTATTTTTTTTCATTATTTTGCAACCATTCTTCGCCTCTACAATAATCAAATTTCACTAATTTCTCATTATCAACTTTATTTTCTTATTTTAACTTTTTTTTCACCCCTTAAATATTTACCCCCAATCCAAGCGATCATAAGATTTAAAATTTCATTCTTGCTCTCTTTTCGTAGCCCACTGTACAGAAAAAAAGCATCAACCGTTCAACATAATTCAAATGCAAATCAACTTAAAAGGGATAATAAGTGATTTGTGTTCATACCACAATAACAATACAACATACATGTGCAAGTTATGACAATGCTGAGATAAACTTGTCTCTAGAGGGCGATATGAATTGATAGTTTTTTCAATGGTGTTATACCTCCATTATTATATGAGTCTGTCTAATAGTAATTAAGACAACTCTATTAGTAGTTCGAGTTTAAATATATGTGTTTTAATGTTTAAAGTGTTCATTTTAATATTCAAAATAAAATATTGAACATTAAAAAGTTTTTAGATACGAAAATAAATATTTTTGAGCTATTTAGCCTATTTTATAGCAACACGGTCTTATATGAGAATTTATGCCCAAATATGATATTCACAAATTCTTGTATGAGACCGTCTCACTGTGTGATGGACCCATACAAACAGCACATTAGTAAAAAAAAACACAAAACAAAAAACTGCAAAAATTTCAACATTTATATGAAGTGATTATTTATTTTTAAACAATTTTAGCTTACCTAATTGAACTTATCTTATGGTACGACGGCCTCAATCAAGAAGTAGTGAATATAATGGCGCTATATATTGGATTGGATCAAGTTGCTTTCCAAGGAGGTAGAGAGCATATGTGGATAAGCCCAACTGAAAAAATTATTCAGCATTTCAAGCCTTATGAATGATGGGGCCTTTTCAGGATCAAATTTTAAGTGCTCACAGGGCCAGTCCAAGCCCAAAACGTCCTCTACCAAAGCCCTAGTCTGCTCCAATTTTTAATTTTAATTATTTAATTATTTTATTTGTGATTTATCATAAAAGAAGTCGAGGCCATTACACTAAAAAAAACATTGAGAACGGTGAGGTATTGGTTGATCTTTAAGTTTTTTCTACGACAAATAACGAATTTACCGATAAACAACTAATAATAGTTTCTTAATGTTAGTTTTCAATGCATTTTGATATTGCCTAATAGTTTCAGAGCTATTTTATGAGCGTCTCTTAGTAAGCCAACCTCAACATAAGGAGCTAATATGCTTATAAGTTATAAATTGCATTAATTGGGCTATTTAACTCATGCTTGAGACGTATTTCACGATAAAACTATCTCATACAATAATTTATAATTAGTTAAGAAAAACAAATATTTTAAAGTAGTGGAGGATGAGGATGACACTTGAGTCACTTCAAGGGTACGGTGTCTAAGCAACCACCAATAGAAATGGTTAGAAGTTCAAATGACTAAGCAAATGCTTCCAATCAGCTGAGTGTAAGACACATTTGAACCAATTATTTAAGCATTCGAATGATGAGACTTATGAGAAATTGATGCGGCCATGCCCACTCATTCATTGTTTAGTTTTGGAGCTACTATTAATTCAATTTCTCATTTGTTTATAACAATTTAAATAATTATTATTTGTTATTGTTAAATGAGTTTTATATCGCAATAGCCATTATAATACGAATATTCACTACCAACTGGATAGTGTTAATTTACACAACGAATTAACCAATCAATACCTAATTGCTATAAAGATATAATCTTACATCTAATAACCAGTTAATCAATTAACACTTGATTTTTATGTTTGGTAACACATTGAAAATATCAATTAACACAAGAATTTCTAGTTACCAAAAGGGAGTCACGGTGATTAAATTCCTACATGTTATAGGAATTATATATATTCTATTGTAATTTTAAATTTATATGATAATTGCTGAAAACAATTCATTTCATCATTTATAAAAAGTTTAAATTTTTATACTAATTAGTGTCATCCAAACAAACTGTGGATACTCTATAAATACTTATTTTTATTTTCTTAATGGGATGTCTGGATAATATTTTCTTGGATCATTACTTGTTATATATACCATGATAATAATGATAACAAAAGCAAACCTAAGGCTGGATGATATTTTTTTTCATAGGATTGTTTTCACATTAAAATAAGACTAATGTAAATCTTTTAAAGCTGATTTATTGCCACTTAATGCAAATTTATTAGTGGGAACCCTGTGTTTCATGATCTCAAGTAACTTACCCAAATATTCTAAATTATGATTACAAATATATTGATTTACAAATCTATATGATTATTATGAAATGTAAAATGTTCTAATAAAGTAATAATATATCTCAATTGTACCAAGTATTGCTTATATCAAATAAAGTTCTGAATTCGATTCTCGTATAACTCTCTCCTTCTCTCAACCTACCCTATAATCAAAATAATACTCCAAAAATATAGTAATATATTTCAATTTTATTTCTTTATTTCTTTATTCAAAAAAAAAAAGTAAGATCAAGAAAACACAACATTAACTTAGATATTTTGTCATATTATTATTGTCCCCAAAAAAACTCTTTTTTAGTAATAATAACAATAGCTCTAGTTAGAAATATTCAAGGGTCCATCATATCATAATGAAGAAAAATAAGTGTTCCTTTCATTTTCTGTCTGTCTGTCTGTCCCATTTCCCTTCCTAGGGCTAGGGTGACCTTTATGCTAAGGAAACTAAATGTGTGTTCTCTATGACTCTTATTATCTTCCACATTGAACAAAAGTTCAATAATAGTACATCAAAAAATATCGTCGAATCCGATAATTTAATTTTGTTGATCTGCTTCTCTATAATTACCCTTTCAATTAAGCAAAAACATGGTGGCCATTCCATATACAAAAACAAAAAAATACATCATTTACAAAGTATACTCAAAATCATGTTGCATTACATTGTGACTAAATGTGGCAGATCATACCTACCTCTAACGTCGATGCATGAGGAACACTAAGCGGGTACGAAGGTGCCCTGCAGTTTCGTCTCAAGAAATCGTAACCTATATTAATCACAAGTTTCTTAACCCAACTCGAACCTTGCTTTGCTTGTACATGAGCATGTCCTAGTATGTATGCTATTCCTGCCTCTCTGGCTTCCATTAGATCTCGAAGTTCTTCCTTGGCTCCGTCACCCATTTTTGGTGACTCCGGTAGTAAAAACCGTACCTTTTTCTTTGGTGTTACGATTGGTGATCGTATCTCTTTCAGCTCGGAAGTTCCGGGTAAATCTTCGTTATGCTCAACGTCTTCATGTACCCTTATCCCATCGACATAGGTAGAGGGACTTCCCACAACGGTCATTTTCTCGTCATGATCCTTGTCGGACTCATCCTTTGATCCATTTATCTTATTGCTCTCGGCCCTTATATACTCTGCTATGCTACAAACAAGATCATTCTCAAACTCAAAGTCATCCTTGTGAAAGTCACGATACCCATATCTCACGATGCATCTATAAAGCCGGTATTCTTTTGGCCCAATGTGACCCACAAGGAAGCGTTCCTCAGGCTTTACATGTGGAACAGGCACCGATTTGACGCAAAGAAAAACTAGTACTTGGTGGAACGCCGGTAGATTGGTGACAAAATGTGAGAAAATTGCTGGGATCCCCGATACAAGCTCAGTGTGGATCAAGCCCATGCCACGAACTCGTACAATGCCCAAGCTTGGCCCTAAGCTAAGAAGCCAGTTGATAGATACCTTGTTTTGGACATCAAACTCGTACTTCTTGAGGGTGCCATAGTGCCAAACGTACATTATAATCATGAAGATTAACGATAGGGCAATCGGGACCCAAGCTCCTTCGAGAAACTTGATCAGGGAAGCCGAGAAGTAGAGTGCTTCAAAGGCGCCAAAGAATATTACAAAAGCAAGTGCTACAAACACACTTTTGCGCCAACATAGGACAATAACAAGAGACATAAGGCATGTTGTCACAAGCATTACCGTAATGACAGCCAAACCTGTTTAACCAACAATCATTGCTTCGTATTTAGGTTCCAACATAATACGCACATGTTTATATGCCACGTTGACATGCATTTCAAAATATTTCAAAACTAGATGTCGGATTCAATCTTTCCACATGAAATCATTTCTTCGAGCTTACTTTAAGCATGGTTTAAATGTGGTAGCCCGTAATTGGGATTAGCATTACTTTATTACTAAAATTGGAAGAACATATCCATACATAGGTTAGGCAGTTAGGTATGTCCATAGCATTTTTCAAAGGGAGTGGGGGAAAAGTACGAAAAATCTGAAACGAGAACATACCAGATGCATTGCCCATACGCTTAGTATCTCTGAATCCAATAGTGACGGCCAAACATAATATCATCAATGTCCAATTGACCTCGGGGATATAAATTTGTCCATGAATCTTGGACGAAGTATGCACAATTTTAACGCGAGGGAAGCATCCAAGGGCTTGGCATTGCTTAATGATGGAGAATGTCCCAGTAATTATTGCTTGGCTGCCAACTACAGCTGCTAAAATTGCTATTCCAAGCACCGGCCATCTCAGTTTTTCTGCCAAATATAATTGCAGCTTATCTCAACTATGAACCGAAGGGGAAAAACTCTTCCACGGTAAATCAGGAAAAAGATGGCTACCTGGTACAGAAACGTAGAATCCGATTTGGTAGCCAGTGGCCATCACATGATGTTTTGATAGATAGGCAGCTTGTCCCATATAAGCAAGAATCAACGAAGGGTACACTACAAATGAAAAGGCAATCTGGGCCACATCACGTAAATAAGACGTAGACCATGAGTTAAACCTCTAAATGAGAAATCTAAAAAAAAAGAATGGAACAGTATGATCTTAAATCAACGTCGACCATTAAAATGCTTTGGCATTGGCAAGCATATTGTCGCAACACTGCGCCAAAAGGAAAACACAGTATAACATCTACTAGTAAGTTACCGTAAAAAGGAGAAACTTTTAGCAAATTACCGTAGAACGACAAAAAAGTGACACTTTGCTCGACTTATCAAAAAAACATTCAAAGGGGCTTTAGGCGACAGAAATACCTTAATTGATAATTGAGAAAAGTGCCCAAGATCAGCAAACATGGCTTCTGAACCTGCACATGCGCAATATGCCATTGCCAAGTCAACACATGGCAGACATAAAAGATATTAGAAATGGTTCTATTGAAATTCTAGGAAATATGTTACCTGTGATACACAGCAGAATTCCACCCAAAGACATCCAACCACCAGCTTGTGTTTTCTTCAAAAAATTGTACATGTAATACGGGGAGAGTGCTTGATAAACATGCGGGTTCCAGTATATGATATTATATAACCCAATGGCACTGATGCAGAAAAGCCAGGTCACAACTATAGGTGCAAACAAGAATCCCACCCGATGTGTCCCAAAATGCTGGAGCGCGAACAAGCCAACAAGTATAAGGCATGCTACGGGGACTTCCACATCTGCCTTGCAAAGGGAGTACGAAACTTTAGAAGCAAATATCTAGTAAAAGAACAAAGAGTGACCGAGAAGTACAATCACATTTATCAATTATCAAAATTCAAATGATAGCCTATACGATTCACTATTGAACAGAAATTCAACCAAGACTTTTTCACTCAGAATGTTGGACAACAGAAAGGAATTTTGCGATTGATAGAATTTAGAAAATGTGTATGGGCCAGTCAAACAAAGGGGAGAAGATGTAACCCACTTATAAGCCCAAAGGAAGTTTACTTTTTTAAACTAATTGATAGTAGGAGTTACTTAAGTTTATAAAATCTTCATTGTGGGATAACTCACAAGTGAATAACAAATGAATACTTAAACACTCCACTCACATATGTCTATGAGTGTCCTTAGGTTTTAGGGCCCCAAACAGGTTACAAACTAGGGAATGAACATCCAATTAAAGGCTCCTTAACTAGGGTTATGATTAAATGCCCAGTTATAAAGATCCAACTACAAACTGAGCTCTGATACTATGATAGAATTTAGAAAACGGGTCTGAACAACGCAAAGGAGGTTCATATACTAAAGCCAATTAATAGTAGTAGAAATTACTTTTCAAGTTTATAAAATCTCTAATGTGGAAAAAATCACGTGTGGGTAGCAAATGGTTAATTTAATAGCAATAGTTTCTTTTTCTTCCATAGATTAAACATCATCATCCTTCACTTACAAGTGGAAAACTACATCTCATTGTTTTTAAAAATTGACACTTTAACTTAAGCATGTACACAAGTAAATATTATACATTAGTATCCAATGGATCAAGATTGAAATGCTTTAAAATCGGAACAATAAACTAGTTTGATCATATTTGACTTCACTATAGCAAGATTTAAGCTTTAAAATGAACCAGATTCGACAGAATACCATAAAATTCCTTTGATCAAACCATAAAAATTAGAATACCGAATATGCAATATGAAGCATAAATGATAAAAAAAATCTAGCCATTTGGTTGAGTCACTAGGTGTCTTGAGCTTAAAGCTACTATATGATAGTTACTCCATTACCTATTTCCAAAAGTTGCTTTAGACGAAGCATATCTTAATGAGTCAAAGATAAAAGGCTTCAATAAAGAAGCATATATTTTTCCAACTCTCATTTTCAAAGTTTAAAAATTAAGCCTACCCTTCCAATTTAGCATAAAGGTAAGATCGGCAAGCACCCTCCAGGAAACATTCTTTCTTCACAATTATATATAACGGCTGCTGTTTATTCGGTCAACAGTCAATGACGGGTTCTTAAGCAACACAAAAGATATACTAAGTTTTGTTGCAACCCAAGTAGCTCATAACTTCAACCACTAAAGTGTTTATTAGTGAATGTAATGTATTGATCGAATTTCTGAAGTCACACCATATTTTTAAAAACAATTTGACGCGAGGCCAAATAAAAAGAAACGAATAAATGCATCCAAAATGCAATGAATAATGATCTAATGACATAATATGCTCCTTAAAAGTATTGTTGATTCACATTTGATTATGTGTTATTAATGTAAAAGTTGCTTACTTCCAATTAAAAGAAACATCAATGATGAATATTTAAGAGTATAGATGTTAATATTCTTTCTATTCATCACCAAGCACTCAAATCCGATATTCATAGACAAACTGATGTAATATCACATTAAAATCAGGTCAAAGGAATGTGAACCTAATCCACTAGCAATACAAAAAAATTAATTCTAGGTAACATAGTGCACAACTGTTGCGATTGCGGTAATGGGATAATGATGCGGTAATCAAAATGAATGAGATATTCCTTAAAACGGCCCAAACACGTTTTTTACACCTTTATAACGCCAGGAGTAGAGGTATTCATTCGGGTCATTGGGTTGATTTCGCATCAGATATTTCAAGTCGGTTCAAAATCGAATTTTGTGTCCGTATTGGTTTTTACACAATTGTAAATCCATTTTTAAGATGCATTAAATTGGGTTCGGTTACAACATCGGATCTCTACAACATGGCCGATGCAATGCGGACTTAATAAAGTTAGGAAAATTATGACACTTATAGAAAAAATTCATGCCACAGTTTTTGATTAGACTATGCAGGAAGAAGAACAAATCCAAGGAATCACAGTTCACAGGCATCTAAGTTTTATCACCAAATTGCATATTTAACAATGATTAGACAAATCAATATTTAAAAGCATCTAACATACAAATCTAAATCTGATGCCAAAACAAAATCATAGGTCATAATCAACACTGTTAAGTCCTAATCTATACCTAATTATGGAATTAACATAAACCAAATAGTTCCTAATTCATGCAAAACAGTAAGAGATAAGATAAAGCCAAGGATTCTTACATTTGTGATGCTCATGTGACATTGAAAGCTCCAATCCCGAAACTGCTGAAAATACTACAAAAAAATCACCACAAAAAATATCATTTCATCAATAATAATAACCAACCAATAACATATCCAAAAATTAAATCCAAACCCATTATTTATCCAAAAAAAAACATAGAAATTCCAAAAAAATGAAATTAATTTATTAAAAGAACTTACCAGAAATAGCAGGAGTTAATACACCATCTCCAATCACCATACAAGTTCCAAGCAAGGCCAAAACAAGTAATAATTTTTGCAAAACTCTATACTTTTCCAAAGTAGATTTCAATCTTGACCCAAAACTTGTTTCAGTTGGAACAACAACTACATCTTTTTTGTATTCAGATAATTCTTCATCTGCTAATTGGCAATTGGGTAGTGAGTTGACTCGGGCGTGTCTACACAGTAGAGAATACAGAGCAAATGTTCCTCCTTCACCATTATCATCAGCTTTAAGAACTATAAACACATATTTAAGTAAAGGAACAATAGTTAAAGTCCAAAATACAAAGCTTAAAACCCCAAAAATCTCATCATTGCTTTCAGAATGTTGAATATCTTCAGCAAATGTACTCTTGTAAACATAAAGTGGAGATGTACTCAAATCTCCATAAACAACCCCCAAGCTTTGATAAGCCAAGATCAAAACTTGCCTCCATGATTCTTTCTTCTGCATCATTATTACAAAGAAATTAGCATTACAATGAAATGATTAATATGTAATTAAAAAAATAATAAATTCATAGTAACATGCAATTTTTTTTAATAAAGGTCTCACCTTTATTTGATTTTGATAAAACCCACTTTCTGGATCCATGATAAACTCAATCAAAAAGGCCTTATACTCATTTTTTCGGCTAAATCAATGGATTTATGAAATACCCACTTTTACAAAAATGGTTGCCAACCTACTCAAAGATGAAAACTTTTTTTTTTGATAGAATCAAATCAATGAAATTCAAGAAATACCCATTTATAGTAACACTTTGTTTGATCAGAATCTTTCAGTAGAAGTACAAGAAAACAAATTTTTGAAAAGAATGCAAGGTAATTAATGTGATTCTCTTTGTTGTTTTAAAAGAAAAAAATGAAAAAGACTGTAACTTCTCTTGTGGGTATGTGTAAAGCAGTTGAACAAACAAAGCAAAAATGAGGAAGAAAAAAGGTAGAAGCTTTAAACACTTTTAAGAGAGAGGGAAAAAGACAGAGAATGGGAGATGATGAGAGAGAAATATGGAATCAAAGAGTGAGTATATAAAAATGAGGGGCAGATTATTGGAATATTTTGCGTGAGGCATGGACCAAAATTAGGGAGGGAAATTTATTTTATTTTTTTTGTTAAAATATTTAACATGATTTGGTGACCTTCTTACACCTTCGCATTATTTTTACACCTAAAAATCACCTCAACAATTCTAGTGGGTGAATATTGTTTTCTTTTAATTAATTACTAGTTACTAGTGAGAAAATAGATAAAAAAAAATTGAGTTTTTGATTTGAAGGAATAGTATATTAGTAATAGCAGCAAGTCTTCTGAGAGACGTCTCTTGGGCCCAATTCATTAGAGTTTAATTCTTATTCTTATTTTATATTTTTTTATGGGCCACCCAATTAGACTTGGTCTCTCAAAGAGACCGTCTTTCACAAGAATTTGTATAGTAGTTATGATATGAACTACACCATTCTCTAAAAGTTTATGAGCCATAAATACATTTTTAATGTTATAATTATAATGTTTGGTCATTAGATAAGGTATAATTTATTTATCGCTATTAAGTTTATTTTATATTCGCTACACCATTCTCTTAAAGTTTATAAGCCATAAATACATAGTTGACAAAAAAAATTTCTTAATATACTAATCAGTTAACAGAAAATTGTCATAATTTTTCACATTGCACAGGGCCTTTATAGAATTTATCAAGTTTTAATCCGCTCCTACTGATATTAATGTCCGGCCTCCAACCTACAAAGTAACAAAAAAAATAAGTTGATTTTTAATATAAATAATTATGTATTAAGAATAATTAGTCTCTTGAGAGACTGTCTTTTTGAGAGACATATCTCAACCCCAACCCGTTAAAGATTACTGCCTATTTACTGTATTCTTAATGCCTACTTACATTATTCTTAATGTTTACTTATCATATCTTTAATGTCTACTTTTAATATCTTAAATATCTACTTGCATCATTCTTAATGCTTACTTACAATATTTTAAAAAATATATAATCAGCCGGCCCAATCAGAAATGGTTATTCAAAGAGACTTTCTCTCACAAGAATTTGTGATTAAGAATTGATTATATATATATATATATATATATATATATATATATATATATATATATATATATTCAGTTAAAAAATAAATACTACTTTTTCAATAAAAGATTTTAAATTTGATTTTTGATAAAAAAAAAGTGTTTGTATTAGAAAAAAGTATCTTCAAGATTTGTTCATGAGTGAGACTAAAAGAGAGGAGGATATGCATACCCCTTAGTTTACAGAAGATAGTGAAGTGGCACTGTGGGCTGTGGCAAAAGAGAAAGCTTTAATTTTTCATCAGCCGATATTGAGGAATATTGTTTGCTTTGTCGGATAGGTAATAATTCATAAAAATATTAATACTATTAATATTCACAATTTGTTAACTAGTTTTTATGATAACAAAGCTTATAAATCATCAAATATTTTATTCTATACTTTTTTCGTTTCATTGTTGATCTTTGATAAAAAAAATACGTTGATTTGTATTGTGAGAAAATTTAATCAAATGTGATAAAATTTTGTCCGAATATTTTCATAAATTCACTTTCAATTGATGTGGTCTAACGATAGTCCTTTTTAAATTTCCGATATTCTTACCATCAGTTCTTTAAGTATAATAAATCTACCTATTTAATTTCAAAAAGATATGTAATTATTAATAAATACTCCTATATAAGATAAATACACATACATACATAAGAAAAAAGACACGAGGCAAATTATACAAAATCTTGAGTCCTCAGTCCCAACTTCTATAGTATAATTTGTAACAAGTCAACGTTTAAAAGACGCACCAAACGTTATTAATTAATGAAGAGTAAATTAGGTTTAACCAGTGCTCCCAATTTTGCTACGATATCTATTATTTAAATTATTTTAATTTATTAATTGTTTATTATCTAATATGTCTCACATAAAAAATGTTATAATTATTAAAAGAAAGGATTAGATTATGATAGTATTTCGTTTTCATATAAAAGCAAGTATATATATATATATATATAATATATATATAATATATATATATATATATATTATATATATTATATATATATATATATATATATATATATATATATATATATATATATATATATATATATATATAATATATATATATATATATATATATATATATATTAAAACCGTAAATCACGATGATTTGGATAAAATCTATTGGCTACTTATTACTTAGATGTTTTAATAAATGTCTATTAATCTTCTACAAGATTAATTTTATAAATAAATGTCTATAAAGAACCGTAAATTTTATAAATTTGCTCCCGTACAAAGCTTCTCCTATAAGATTAATTTTAAATAGTCTTAAATAGAAAATAGGAAAATTTATCATAATTGAATATAACATCCCATTATATAACATACTATTTGTTTTCATTTTCTAGCCATTTATCCTTTCCCCTTATTTATAATTTTAGTCCCATTAAAGATTAGATATATTTATTTTTCCCATTACTATTACATAGTACTTTTTTTTTTTTATTTCTAGCCTTTTTTTATCATTATTTATAAAAAAAAATTCAATCAAAAATTGACTATATATTTAATTCAAGCACGTCATTGTATTTTTTTAATCAAAATTTTAATGTATAGTAGTTGTACAATATCCAACCATATAAAATGTAGGAATTAAAGATTTTTTAATTCTACCCAAATATGAAATATCTCTTAAAGCTACTAAAACTCAACTAAAAGAAATCTTCTCTTGCAAGCTTAATTTAAAATATTTTTTATTAGATAGTAATATGAGTATCTTGCATAAATCGTCACTAAATTATTTTCCGTATAAATAGATTTCATTCAAATAATGGTGATTTTTTAATGCCTTTTTTAGAATTTATCACAATCACACGTTGTTATCATTAGTTTAGTCTATTATATTATATTTTTTTATTATATATATTTACATGCTTACACATACGTGCATTGCACGGGCATATAAACTAGTATATATATATATATTAATTGATATTTGCATATTTATCACTAAATTAAAGGTGTTCATAAGGGTGTTTGGCTATCGATTTCAAACACTACTACATAATTGGTTTTATGTAACACCCATAAAGTGTAACATAAAGTGCTTAAAGTGCTACTATAGACCTAAGGTAACACTTTTTTAGGTGCTACATCTGGCGGTGTTACCTATTCTCTTAGGTAACACTTTTACATGCCTATAGTAACACTTTTACAAGTGTTATTTAAAATAACTTTAGGTAACACTTTTTTTGCATATGTATCAATTTTATAGTGTTACTTATTATTTCTTATGTAACACTTTTTTATGATTATGTATCACTTTTTCATCTCATCAATTAAGCTATTGTAACACTTTTTAAAATGTATCACTTTGGACTACTTTATGTAACACTTTATTGAGAATTAGGTAATATTTTTTTCGTATTAGGTAATACTTTTTCATTTAATCAATTAAGTAAATGTAACACTTTATGATTATGTATCACTTTTAATAATAATAATAATAATAATAATAATAATAATGCTAAAATAAATCAAAACCAGTCAATAATTGTATAAACTTAATCCACATCATTCATACATACATTGTATATTGAGTATATCTATATATGTTTGTAAGCACTTGATTATACAACGAAAATATACAAAATATATCTATACATGTTCATAAGAACTTGATCATACAACTAAGATACAAAATATAGTTTGAAACTAAATTTTTTATTGTTCTTTCACATTGTGATCTATGTGTGCTACATCCTCGCGTACAGCTTCATCATCACTGATATGATTAGTTTCCATTCTCCCCTCTTGAACCTGTGTCATGTGTATGAAATTAAAGACCGAATCCAAAGGCAATTAGCAAATAACAATAAGAGGAACCATTATGAGTGACAAAACACCAACCACTCAGATGATATTTAAAAACCACAACAAAACAAACCAAATAAGCCTACAAAACAAACAATCCACAAAATTCCAACAACAAATCTAAGTAAAACACCAACTAAATTTAATTATAAATTTACAGAAATTTCGGTAGATAGCCCATACATGATAAAACACCAAACAATCCTTTGTATTTTGAACTATTGCCATATTTTAAAAATAAATTTCCATCACCAAATCACAACAAGTTGAACATGAAACAAAAACCAAGATAACATCCATATTTGCGAATGAAAACTCACAAACTAATTACAAATAAAAACCGAATAATAGTCAAGAACAAGATCTAAAAGTGAAAAACCCTTAAAGAACTAACCTTTGCTAAATAGCCCATACATGGTAGATGAAAAAACCGACTAAATTTGAAAAAGTTAATAGCAAATTAATTTAGGCAAGATAACAAGAAAGCAAACAAGAAACCAAATTCCTTGAGCAATTAATTTGTTAATAACAAATTAATTTTCAAAACAAAAAAAACAAGAAAGCAAACAAGAATTATGATGAAAAAGAAAGATATACCTCGCAATTACTTTGTTTTCAAAACAATTGTGTCGGTGACAAGATGGTGATAGAAACCAAATTCCTTGAGCAAATTCACAATCAAAGTGGAAAATTAAGAAAACATTATATCAATTCTTGTATGAAATAAGTCATTTTACCATCAAATTGGACTATCAAGAAAACATTATACTTAAAAGAGAAAATTTCATACCATAGAAGTTCTAGAGAAGAGAATATGATTTTGATAGTGTTCAACTGTTCATCAAAACCGCTCGGTAAAGAATTGTAGATGGGACTGGATTTTGAGAATTTAGTGTCGGTTAAGAAAATTATTTTTTTCCTTTACTATTTAATTACTTTTTTTTTTGAAACTTTTATTTCTTATTATTTATGATACCTTAAATTTTTAATTTATCTTAAGGATTTAAATTTTAATTTATTTTTTTCTCTTCTTTTAATTACTATAAGTAATCACAAATTGTTGTGAGAGACCGTCTATCCGAGAGACACATTAAATATATGGGCTAAATAGCCCAATTAATACAAATTAAAGAAAAAAGAAGAATGTGCGCTTTTTATTTTGAAGTCGTCTCTTTGAGAGGAGGTCTCTCACAAAAATAGCTGGTAAATAATATGTCAATTTTAATTTTTAGATTGAAAAAAAAAAATAAAATTAAGTTGAAAAATTTTAAAAAATTAATTAGATTGAATAATTTTCTTAAAAAAAGTTAGTTTAGGTCATAAAAAAAGTCAAAACCAATTCGTGTTACCTAAAGTCATTTTTGTACTAGTGAAATGTAATATATTAATCGGGTTGATTTCAATTCTTAGTATATACAAATATCTTAATAATGAATTTGATTTATACATATAAGTTATTTCAAATCAAACGAGGTCAAAATTAATTTTGATTAATCAAATAAATTTTAAAATATTCCCCTATTGTAAATGTAAATTAAATAGACAGAAACACTAGAAGTTTATTAACTACTATCCTCCAAGTCTATCCTGATCAATTTCTATCAATTCTAGCTAAAAACTTAATTCATAAGGCTATATATAAAGAATAAAAGAAAGCTACCATTTGATTTGAGAGCCGACTACGTATTGTACGATAACTTGTTAGAATACCCTTAGTTGACATCTTTTGCCCTCCTTATTATTAACATGTTAACATATTAATTAATACAATGTGCGGAATATACCGAGTATAAAGATGATATATTGAATATCGATAAATATATACATATTTCCATCAAAATTAATGAGTAATTTATTCTATCTTGACCAAATATTCTTGTATTTTTTAGTATTATTAATCAGTCATTATATATTTGTATTTTATTCTTAATTTATTATAAGTTAGACTTTAATTACCTAAAATTGTTTTTGATTCGTTTCAATATAAATTCTATATATTTTTGATATGAACCATTTACAATAACTTTTAACGAAATACAATTTAGAATTAATATATTACTTAGATAAGTGTGTAAAATCAAATTGAACATTTGACAAATTCTATATATTTTTTAGTACATCTCCTAATCAAAAAGGATAAGAGTATATGAAACTCCCTTTTCTCTTGTCAATCTTGAATAATTCTTTTATTTTAATACACAACTTTTCATTTAAATAAAAAACAAAATTAATTTTTTATTGAAAATATTAGCTACTAATTTATCCCAATAGTCGGAATTAAGGTAATAACAAAGATAAATAAAAAATTGATTTTCACTAAATATAATTATTGGAAAAAATGATAAAAAAAAAAGTGGTTTGAAGCAGCCCAATATCACTTTCAGTAATTAATTATTGGAAGAAATGTCTGGAAGAAAAGGTTTTTAATTTGGTAAGTGATGTAAGATAAGATTGATTTAGCTGGGTTTCCCTTTTGTTTGTGTCCAATTGTAGGACCATTTGCTTACCCAAAAAATAAATCAATCATGAAGAAAGTAGGCCAAGAAAATTGTTGTGATATTTTTTTATGGACTATGGTTGCTTCCTAGTTACTATACTTTCCTTCCTCCCTCCGTTAGAGACTTCTAAGAGTTTAAAACAGATTTAACGATTGGATATTTATTCGTCATTGTAATCAAACTCAATTTGAACCAACTTAATAATAAATTTATAATTTAAAAATAAAATCCTTATGCGGATATAATTTGTCCGCATCTTTTAGGAAAAAAAACCCTCACCCGTACCCTGTCTTGTGCGGGATATTGGAAGTGGCCGGTCTTTTTTATCATCTTCTTTATATTAACATTTTATATTTTTTTAGTAAATTAATAAATTATTTGCTCTTACCTAAGAGTTAATGGTGTTAATTGCATGGTTAAGAGAACTCATTATTGGCAATATAATATCTTTACATAATTTGAGAACTATTCATGCACTTTATAATTGCCTTTTTGGTTGGTTGTTCCTAAGAAAAGAGGACAATTAAAGGTTTTGTATAATGAAAGTATGTTCATATAAGAGCACTTACGAATTACCTAGTAGTCATACCATAATATGATATGTTGTATCAAATTTCAATTTGGTTATTTGGACTTATATTATGTGATTTTGAAAATAATTATAATTGCTTTATGTAATCACCTTTTACTGCTAATGGACCCTTGTAATGATGGAGTTTAATTAAGTGGGAAAATATGGCCCTTAATTAATTAGCTTATACTTATTTTTCACTTGATGACCCCATTACAATTATCACACTTGTTAGCAAAGATATATAAAGTGAACTCTACACTTATTAAAATGCAAATCCTTTTTGTCAATAATGTCATGTTGATCACTAGCATATAATAACCTACATACTAGGATTTAAAATTAGCCACATAAATTAAGATTTTGTAATATATTCTTGTACTTTAGTTTAGAGACTGTACAAACCAAACAAGAAGTAAAAGAAGTAATATACTTATAAGTTCAGTAGAAGTTTAGTACTAAAACCAACTGATACTAGTAAGAGTTACTCCTTAAATTTATAAAGTGATATATTCTCTTATTTTTCTTATTAATTATTCAATGTGGGACAACACTCTCTCATTTGTAAGTGTCTCTAGAAGGATATAAATCTCATGAGGAATAAACATCCAGTTAAGAAGTCATTTGATCGGTGATGAGATTAAATGTCTAATTAACAAGTGGTGCTCTGATACTATAATACTTCCTCCGTTCTGAAATACTCGCTACATTTTCGTTATCGACACTATTCATCGTTCAAGCTTATTTTATATATTGCGGCTAATGTATACGAAAAAAAAATATAGTCAAGTGGGATCTTGTTTGAATCGTCTAATCACATACTTTCACAATACTAATTTTTCATAATTTTTAAACGTGTATAATTTAATATATAAATGATTAAAATAACGCATTGGATTACGTAAAAAAGTTAAATGTAGCAAGTATAATGGAACTGAGCAAGTAGAATTAAAAAAATAAGTATAGACAAACTGATATAAAAGAGAAGAAATAACCCTCGCTACCAAAACTAATTGTTTATTGTAGTTATTCTCAAGTTTCTCAAGTTTTTGATATTATATTGTATATTATCTTCTCTTTAATGATGTAAGACAATTCAGTTGAATCAAAGGTTTTTAGGTTGCTTTTGGGAATAAGTATTTCATTTGGAATTGTAGATTTCAATTATAAATTCATTAAAGAAGAATTTGAGAATCACAAGCTTAGGGAAGGGATTCTCAAATACTTATCTTTAACCATTTTTTTAAAATATTGGCGGATTTGACTCAAATCCAAATTTGAAAATTTTTTACTTGCCAAACACTAAATTTAAGTCAAATCCACATTTTCAAATGAAATCAACATTCCCAAACATAGCATTAAATGATAATGAAATCATAAAAAAGACATTTGGAAGTAAATTATCCTTTAGACCGTTACCATTACTGTCATTGGCTTGACGTACATGTAAATGATAAATCCACACAATTACTTATTCTTCTATATAACACAGAGATGCGAGACATTTTAAATATATTTTTAAAGAAAAATCGGTCACAATAGGTAAGGGTTACAAAGAATTTATTTAGAATTAAGAAAATCAATGGTAAAAATTAATTTTTTTTTAAAATAATCAAAATGTGAGATTTTAAAAAAAAAACACTCAGTGAATTTTTTTATTTATTAAAACCACACAATTAATTATTATTCATAAAAAAACTCATACCCTTATTCTCACGCAACGAACTTTATAAATTTAATTTTTAACATATCTAGCTTATTAAAAAGTATACATGTAATAATATCTTGGTAACCAAAACTCAAAAGAAATATTTATGAATGTTAGGAAATAATCTGAAATATTTATAAATGCTAAAAGACAAAAAAAAAAAAAAAAAAGACAATCTTTGAAAATTGATAATAAGTTGGCAAAAAGGTCAAATGTGTGTAGTAGATGAGACTAATTCTTTTCAAAGTAAGTGACCTGATTTATTTGGCGATCGTGCCGACTTTAATTAGTCCAATGCATATGACTCAATACTATGGGATGCACGTTTGCTACTCACAAACAGTCAAACCCAACATATTCAGACCAAAAGTTGTTACATGCATGGCCCTTTATTCATTTTTTATGCTCTTGCAATCCGTCTTTCTTTTATTTATTTTTTATCTCTTATCCCTTTTATATGGGAAAGAATTAAGCAACTCTTTGATAGGAGTATCGTGATACTCCAGATTTAATTGAAAAGGGATTAATAGACTACTCATATCAACAAGTTGCATTTTTTTTTTATGGGAAACCATTTGCTAAAACTCCACAGTTAAGCGTGTTTGGTGGGGAACAATCTTATGATGGGTGATCTCTTAGGAAGTTTTCTCAGGTGCGCATGAGTGAGACCAGTGTACAGTCTCCATGAGTAGTCACTAATGGTCTGTTGGGCCGGGGTGTTACAAGTAGCATACTAGGCAAATTTGTATGGATTCTGTAGCATATTTTTGAATTTAAAAAAATTTACATTATTTTGATTGGACTAAGGGGCTGTTTGGTATAAGTAATTATATGGAAAGGGAAAGGAATCAGAAAAGGTGAGGAAAATGAAACAATAAAGGTTATTTTAATAAGTTGTTTGATTTAGCTTTAAGTAATGGAATCACTAAGCAAAATACACAATAGCCATAGTTTACTGCATCAAATATTATAGTTTTTCTCTCCATCCACCACCATCACCATCGCCGCCACCGAGTATATCACTACCACCACTATCACCATTACCTCCGCGATCTCCATTGCCTCCTCTATACATTAGCCATTGCTTTCTCTCTCCTTCATACTAGAAATCGCATCTTTTGATCTACTTCTCTCTCCTAAAATTACCTTTTTCTTTTTTATCAATTTTTTTTCTTTTATGTTATTTGTGGCTTGAGATCAGAAATTGAAAATATAATTAAAGCAATTTAACAAGATGAATCTATTTAAGAAAGAAGGAATTCATATGGTTTCAACCATGGCTTCACCAAAAATTTTCAACAATCATGTTTTCAAGGTGAATTTTATTCTACAATTGAGAAACCAATTGAACAAAACCAAAATTGCAGTTGATTGAATTTCTTCAATTTCAATAATTAACAAAAACAAAGAAGCAGAGGACATAGAAGAGAGACATGAAATTTTGAAGAAATTTGGGCAAAGACTTTGAGCCATAGAGATTGAGTATTAGGAAAGACTTTGAATTACTGGAAATGTAATTTGTTACCACTGTCTTCTGACCAGTAATAAAGTAAGAGTTTGGATTAACCATGGGAAAGGGAATTTGTTACTCAAAACCTATAACAAACACTTACTAACGGATTCACTTAAGCGTTACCGTTTCTTTGAGCTAAATTTCCAATACCAAACAACCCCTAAGAGTACATAGTATTTATTTTAAAATTAAAATATATGATATCAAAATAATTTATTTAATTATGTATGTGAAGTTGTATATATTAGAAATACCGGTTTCTTTTATCACTAGCATGGAAAATATTGCATATCATCAAAATTGACATTATAAACTTTATTATTAGTGCACCCTCAATAAACTTTCACTTTCAAGCATCCTGCACTTATCACGCTCCATTATAAGAGAATTATGTGCAATCATCTACCCAGTGTATCCCGCTCATATAAACAATGATGAATAGAGTTTAGGAAGGGAATGGCGACGGAAACTTATACTCATAAAGGAGAGCACGACAAGAGAATTATGTGCACTAAAAGTGTAAATACAATATAAATTAAACCCTTTTCATATCTAATATATTAAATATTTCTCATTAGATAGGAGTAAATAAAATGTGAATATATAACCTTTTATAACGTTAACATAACCTTACAAAAATATGAAATATTAAATTTGACCTTTTAAGAGAGTTGATCTTAAGCATCTTTACAAAAAAAAAAAACTTAAGCATCTTTAGTTGGCTCCTTCCTGATCTCTAAAAGTTGTTGTATATTTATATTTAATTGATTAATGATTAATAGTATATTGTATTAGTATTAATATTAGCCTACCCGTTAAATCATACATTCTAATAAAAAACTTGGAAAATTTCAAATGTTAATTTTTGAGAGAACTTGCCAAAATTTACTTATTGACTAAAGACTAATGACATGACAATTGATCTTGAACAATACTAATAAAGTATCTTTTGACTAACATTTATTTATAGTTAATTTGAGTTAATTAAAGAATATAATATATTGCTTAATATATTGTTAACAATTTTCAAAATTTCAAATTAATTTATACATATAACTGTCAAAATTAAGTGTTTCTACGGCATAATATTTCTAGATTTTTTTAATATCATATGTTTATATGTGTCGATGTTAAAAAAACCGTGCATTGCACGGGTTCTACACTAGTATGAAATAATTAATAATTAATGGTTCCATAAAAGAAGCAACTTCTCCTAATTAAAAGTAAGAGTAGACTAATAATAATAGTATCATAATCTTTGAAAACTCTGGGAAACGTGAAATAGTTTGATGATTGTGATAGCTTTCCTCACATATTGTAATTATCTTTAATTATTTATGGACAGAAAATTGTGTACGTATTAAACACCAAAACATCACATATAATATATATTGCAATATTTAATTATCATTAAGTACATACTTATTACTTATTAATAAAGTCCCAACATTAAGATTTATTCAACCTTTTTTTCTAATTTTATTTATTGCCGGCCATTAATTTTATTTATTTTTAATTTGGCCATTTTTCATGATACATAAAGACTTTAATTAAATACCAAAATTATAATTATTTATAGCATTTCAGAGAGTTGCAGCTTAAAAAGAATATGGTACAATAACTATACAAAATTAAATAATCTCTAAGTTTTAATACTATAGGACAATTCCAATATCCCGCACAAGACATAGTCCGGGTGGGGCTTTTTGTTGCGGACAAATCATACCTGTATCCCCAAGGAGGGAGTAAAGAGAGATGCGCGCAGTCAAGAAACCCCCCAATTGATACATGCGCCAAGTGGGGGTCGAATCCCAAACCTTCTGCTCCACATGCAGATGATTTCATATAATTCTACGAAATCTTATTAGATGAGCTACAAGATCGATAAAAATGATCAACTCAACAAAAATAATCACCTCATAAAACTGCCTTATTTAAGAATTACATTCAACAAAATACCTAAATTAAAATCGTGGCTAAAAATTAAAATAGTGGGTATCAAACAAGTAGATAAAAAATAGAGGGGGGAGGGGGGGGGGGCCTTTACCTAATTTTTGAATGCAAAGTGTCCCCATTAAAGTCCTTTTCAAAATTGTGTATGAAAGTGAGTTATATACTTGTATATTTGTAAGTTAGTACAGCATCATCAACAAAAATAAAGCTCTCTTTTAATACGTGGTCGTTTGTTGGTAATTGGAAAATTTGTTAGTTCATCTGAGTGATACCAATAATGATCCAATCTATCCTCTACTATGCAAATTGCAAAGCATATTCTATCCTAATTCGTAAACGTACAACAACTCATTATGTGTCTATATATAATGTGTACCAATTTGAAGAATTTGTAGATATTGTCTTATTTGGAATGATCTAGGGTTTTTGTTTGAGATAATTTGATCATTTTTTTGATTTTTTTTAGCTTTTAGAAAAATTTGTCCCAACTTTTTTTTGTTCCAAACATATCTTTCACATATTTATTTATATAAATTTATTATTTTAATAAAATTAGAACATATCTTTGGAACTGAAGTAGTATATTTTTTCTATGATTTTAATAAATCAAATAAATTGTTTTACATAATAATAGGTTTAGTTATTATCTTTCGCCTATTAGTCAGCATCTCCTATATGTTTGTATATGTGTTGAACGATGAATGAAGAAAATTAGTATAAGCTGGGTCGAAAAATCATATTTGTATGTTTGCTCAATCAACTGAATATCATTCTTCTAAGTAATACAACTAAATATATAAAGTTATCAAATGATCCGGACTAAGACCTAGGTAGACCCATGCCAGAATTATAGCAAAACTTTAATTCCAAAATACTAAGGTCAGTTATATGAATCAATGGATCAATTCTAGTGCATCCACATGAATTCGTCTTCTCCATTAATTCTGATTTTCTACCATCTCAATATATAAGTCTAAATCCTTTATTTTCTCTACTCCCATCCTTGATCAGGTCATCTTCAATCTCTCTTGTCTTCTTTACTCCCCTACTTTCCAACTTTATATCTTCCATGTTGGTTCATTAACGCCATGTCTTTGCACGTGTCTAAACCATCTAAAACGACTCTCTTTCGTATATTTTTTCATTATTGCAACTGATATCTCCTTTTTTATATTTTCGTTTCAAATTGTATCCTTAAAGTCTTTTCATTCCACTTTTCTCATCTTTTGGTTGATTGACATTAAAATGAATCATTCATTCATACTTTTGAATTTTAATGACCTTGGAAATTAGGAGGAGAAATTTCTAGAAGTAGTTTTATTGATTCTCACTCTGATTATTGGTACTACTAGTGTTGGAAATAATAAACAATATTTAGAGAATAATTAGTAGAATATAAACAATATTTAGAGAATAATTAGTAGAATATTTTTGATTTTATTCCAGAATAATATTTTAAGTATTTAGGAAATTAAGATATTTATAATATTTAGTTTCCTTATTCCATGGCATATCTTTTGTATTTATAGGGGGCATTTGCTCTCTTGGATGAATGAATAAGAATGAAAATCGAATGAATTAATTCTTAAACCTAAACCAAATTATTATACTTTGTTATGAATTTCATCATGGTATCAAAGCCGATAGTGTTTTCCAGGGACCGATAATCGGCGGCGGCATTCATCACTAACCAGAAAAAATAGAAACCAAAACTAAACCAAACCAAAAAAAATAAATAAAACTTCAAGCCAGAAAAAATGATGTTTTTGGAACAAATGGTCCAAAGAAAACATATAACCAAAAGATCCATACTTACCCAGAAATTTCTGAAAAATTAAATTTCAAAAATTACACCAAGTGGTGTAAGGAAATTCAAACTGAAATTGATGATCGGTGGCTGCTCAATCATATCATTCCCGCCCCTCCAGAAAATCAAGATCCTCAATGGAAACTAGATGATGCACAAGTGATGTTATGTATACTTTACACCCTTGACACCACCATATCCGATGCTGCTATTTATTATACTTCTAGTGCCCATGAATTGTGGACATGGATTTCCACCCTTCTTGGGCCCATTACTGACGAAAGCGAGAGCGAAAAAGGGGAAGAAAGCCGGTCAGAATCTGAAAATTCATCATTATGGCAAAGTGATGAGTTCAAGAACGAAAAAGTTGCCTCCAAAGCTCTGGTGGATCATCGGAATGGTGGCAAGACTAATTTCGCAATCCTTCACCAAGAAAACCAACAAACAACCATTCTAAATCCAAACCGCCTAAGTCTAGAAATCAACAACAAAATGCAAAATTCGACTCCAAATCCACAAAATGGAGATTAAAATCATACCAAAAAATCAAATTTTCTATGTCCTAAACATCACAATAACAATAGCCAAAAATCAAAACAAAAAAAACCCACAAACACCTTACCCAAACCCACGTTTTCCCATTCAATTCTTTCACCCTTTTGCAACACTAATTTTTCTCATTCAACCCATTTAAATTTTTTACCCACTTTTTTACCCAAACTCAAAAATTTGAAAATCAATTATGACAAATTTGTCGGAAAAATTATCAAAATGTCCTATGTAAAACCAAAAGATCAATTAGCGGATTTTCTGATCAAGGCGATTGGCTCAAAAGCATTGAAAAATATTATTGGCAAGTTCGGTCTCGGTGATGCCAAGACCAAACTTGAGGGGGAGTGTTGGAAATAATAATCAATATTTAGAGAATAATTAGTAGAATATAAACAATATTTAGAGAATAATTAGTGGAATATCTTTGATTTTATTCTAGAATAATATTTTAAGTATTTAGGAAATTAAGATATTTGTAATATTTAGTTTTCTTATTCCATGGCATATCTTTTGTATTTATAGGGGGCATTTGTCCTCTTAGATAAATAAATAAGAATGAAAATCGAATGAATTAGTTCTTAAACCCAAATCAAATTATTATACTTTGTTATGAATTTCATGGATAAGTATAAATTTGCATATGATCAAAGCAATGATGTGTTCTAGTTATTCCTAAAAGAAGTGATATGGGAAATAATGGTGCTGGCTACACCATTTCCAATGTTAATTCTATTGGACACTTCAAATCTTATAATAGGGGGAGTAGGCTTTTAAAACGATCATATTCAACAACTTACATTACAAGAGACTCTAATTTATTGGGCGTGATTTTTACTTGCTTTTTAGAGTATGAATTATTTGTTTTTTACTCGGTACTCTCTTTTTTCTTTTCTATTTGTCTATTTTACTTTTTCACGTATTTCAACGCGAATTTTAAACTTTGATATTTTAGAGTACCTATAATAAAAATTGTAACAATTATATATTAAAATTTTTTACATCAAAACGAATCTAACAGATTCCATATAAATATGTTTTGTCTTGAATATACACTTCAAAAATCAAAATTAAATTTCTCTCTCAAAAATAGAAAAACTTAAAGTAAACAAACAAAAAATAACGAAGGGAGTATAATATTCGAAATTCATTAGGTATGATAATGATAATGATATTCAACTTGGTTTTTGTAATTTTGAGCAATAAAAACTCTTTAAGAAATAGTTAGTGTTATCTACTTTGAAAAATTTTTTACAGAAAAATTTTATTTAGTCTCACGCTCTTCATTTTATGATCATCTTAAAATTTATCTTTGAGTAAAACATTTACAAAATTTTAAGCGTGAAAACTTTTGCTATGATATTTTTTTTATCAAATTAGATAAAGTTAAATTAAATAATAACAATATATTTAAAATACTTTATTTCGTATTTTATTTTTAAACAAGATAAAGAACTTAAGGGAGAACGTTACAAAACAATCTTCATAAGTTAGACTATGTTGATTATATTTTATTTTCGCACATGTAGTATTAGTTAATTTATTATCACCCTTCAAGGATTATTTAGTTGGAGATTTCTTTTACTTATTTTTTTCAACTATAGATATAAAATGTATTTCATCTGGTCTTTTTTGTTTGTGCACTTTATATTTGTTCACTTTAAGAGAGATAAATTTAGATTAGATTTTTAAAGTATCTATTGAAGATAAAATATATTAATGTGAGATCTTGTTAGATTTGGCTTGATGTAAATTTTTTTTAATATATAAAGTAATTTTTATTATTTTTATCATGCGTACTTAGAGATAGATAGGATTAAAATTTGCTAAAAAATGCGTGCAAAAAGTGTAGTGGAAAAATAAAAATGAATGGAGGGAGGGAGTAAATTTTTTTTTTTTACAATTTTGTTATATTTTGAGTATATAAAAGAAAATGACGCCAAGTTCTAACCAACTCTAATTATTATACTCCTACTTCACTAGCAAAAAAATATAATTATTAATTTTTATTATAAAACTTTTGACATGCAGAATTTTATAAGCTATGAATACATATATAATTGGTCCAATTATTGCTGATTTTCTATTAGTTAAGCTTGATGGCAAACGACACTCCTGTACAAAGCTGGAATGGGCAACTGTTCCTTTGATCCATTATTTACTACTTCTATTAATTATTACTCCAAGTATTATAATCTTTATTTTTATAATTTTTTTACAATTATTATTATATTCTATTTTGAGCAGCTTTTAGTAATTATACACATCTTTAATTTGTTATAAATTGAGGTCATAAGGTGGAGTAAATATGCGTAAGTTATATATAATCTCGAAAATCAATTTACATTATATTTAATTTAATTTAATTAGTCATTTTTAGACTCTAAAACTTTGGAAATTCAAAAATAAAAATTATTAAAAGTATTGTGTATTTTTGCTTAATTCATTATCTATGATTCTATGTAGCTTTGTTTTGCATTTAATTATACAGAAGGTCTCCTGAGAAACCGTCTATGGCAAAGACGGCTCTCTAAAACAGCTCAGCCCAATGTTTAAATGCAGTTTATATTTTTTTATTTAAAATATTGAAAATTAGAAATTGATTTTATAATTGGGTTGATCCAAGACGAGTGATCTATGGTAAAGACCGTCTACAGTAAGAATTTGTGTTAATTATATGATATCTACTAGACTACTACTACTAAAATTTTTCCCCCAAATATTATATGATATCTTATGAACAACTTTGATCAAACTAACATTAGATTAAAAGACTACATAAACCACCAATCATATCATACAATCATATCATATATATTAATACTATAAAAGTCTTGGAAAATTAGGTAAAGTATTTATAGGATATATTATAGTAATTCTATTTAGTTAACTTCGAATTTAATATGTTCAATTGAATGAAAAAAAGTTATATATCAGGTAAATAATTAAAATAAACGTCAGTAATTATGTTTTGATTTAAAAAATCATGTATTTGGTAAATTTAACACAATAGTTACTACTTACATTTTTATTTGAAACTGTTTTTATATATATTTTGCACTAACAAATTCGTGCATTGCACGAGTTTCTATACTATTATTATTATTATAAATAAATTGGTGTACCATTATTGTACCGTATTTGTTTAGTCTTCCCTCTTCTATTATATAGTCCCTACAGATTATGTCAATGGAAGTGGTAACTGATATTTGTAGGATTAATATACAAAAGTACTTTCATAGACTTTAATCGATAGGGCATAGGGGTACTACTACTTGGTTATGACTAAAATTAGGGATGTTAAAAGTTGACCCGACCTGCTAACTCGACCTGAACCTAATCCGAAATAAGTGGGTTTAGGTTGAGATTTTTGACCCAATTAATTAAATGGGTCGACCCGACCTGATCTGTTTATTAAATGGGTTAGGTTCAGGTTAAAATTTTAAACCTGAAAAAAAACCTGTATAATCCATTTAATTAAATGTGTTAATTTCGAGTTAAATCAATAAGTATAAGCTAAACTTAGTTCATTTAATATTTTCTTATTTTTCATTGTAAATACAAAATAAACAGCAAAAATACAAAGTTACAAATAAAACCTAAAAAATTGGATTTAATTAACCATAAAACGAAAATAAAAAAATTATAAATGGGTTAAGTGGGTCAAAATCAGGTCAAGCTAATCTGTTGCAGGTCGGGTCAAGGTTGTGATTTTCAACTCAATTAACTAAATGGCTTGGGTCTGAGTTAAGGATTTTCTGACCTATTTATATATGACCCGTACCCAAACCCGACCTAACCTGATCTGTTTGACAGACCTAACTAAAATAGTATGTAATTTTTGGCCCGTTCAATATAAATATATATTCATTTGAATTAGATTTGATGATTCAATTTATTTTTGATATATTTATAATTTTAACTTATGTTTCAATATTTTTGAGATAAAATGAGTACGATTTTTTCAATTGAATTTGAGTCAATATATCAACATATCTTTGTAAAGATCAAAAGAAAATTGTAGTTTTTAAACATTACATGGTACTTTTTTATTGTATTTTTATTGTGCTAAAAATCAAGTAATAGTAAACGATAATTTATTAGATGATGAAATTCGATCAAAGCAAAACTAAATCTTTAAGTCAATTCTAATTTATTTAGTAATAGTCATCGATCTAAGCAAATAATTATTGATTTATAGTCTATGCGTTAGTATATAAATTTATAATACAATCATACGTTGTACTGTACTGTATGGCTATACAGATTTAGTAGTGACCCATATTGCAATATCAATCAATTGATTAAGAGAGATCGTATTTTGTAAAGACGAATTTCAAAAGTCCAGCCCAAATCTATATTTAGAAGTGTAACAATATATATTTAAAATTAGACTGGGCTTTTAAGAGCCGTCTTTACAAAAGACAGTCTCAAGTAAGAATTTGTGTTAATGATGTTTGTTTGCAGTAGCAAAAAACTCGTACCAGCAAAAGGGACAACAAAGTTGCATTTTCTCAAATACGATCCAGCCCAACTTGCTATCAGGCATCAGCCTATCGTATTCCTTTTGGTCTTCTACTTTTATTTATTGGCTTTAAATAAATATGTACATGAGTTCTTATAACAGACGATCTCAATTAAAAATGCGTTTTATATATACATGAGTTAAATACCCTAATATAAATTATTAGCATATAAGCTATTATTGATGAGACAGTCTATTATAAGAATAACTCAAAAATGTAGGTGTTAAAGTAGTTTTTTCTTTTTTTTTTCATTTGGTGGTTAGGCTAGGATTCCATAAAAGAAAGAGCAAAAAGATCATTAATTTGTAATAATAAAAAAATATAGGTTTTATTAATTTTAATAGAAAATATTCACATGGTTTTTTGGTAGAAAAATTCAATCAGGATTAAAAAGAAAAGCTAACTTTGTGAAAAGTTTTAACTCCAATAATGCATTATAAAAACTCTTTAATAATGGATGATTTATTTATTGAGCTCAACTTTTATGAGACTGTACACTATGAGACGAACCATATAATTAGTCTATTTCTCTAATTGATAACAGTAAGTATATATGTGTTGGCCCAATAAAAGCGATTTCATTATGAAACCATTTTATTTAAGAATTTGTATTATTTTTTTTGATAGATTTCAATATAAGTTAAAAATATTAATGGGCCAATTAAGAAGATTCAGCCTTCGTTGCGGCCTTCCTCTTAACTACTGGCCCAAATTTTATGTGCCAATTATCAATTTAACCTTGATCGACATAATCATAAGGCTAGTTAGCCTAGTTCCAACTTCCAAATGCTACTTCATAAATTTTCATGCACACAATACTACCTTGAAATAGAATATAGTAATATATTATAATGAATTTTATGAAAAAAAAAATGTGATAATTGAATTAGAAAAAGTTTAACTATTAACTTGTCTAGAGATTTTTCTAGTAAAATTACACTAATTTTTCTTTAATATTCTAACTATTTTATATCAATTGCCAATAATCAAACGGTTCGTAAAGTATGTTATAATGAATGTTGTATAACTATTAGGAACATTTTTTTAACATTTTTTTTGAAATTTTATTTTAATTTATCTTACTTTTCAAAAAATAAAACTTGTTATAACAAGTCATCCGGTTACCGGGTTTACTCTCGGAAAATACCCTTTAAAGTTGAAAGTATTCATGGTTAATCAATAGTTAAGATTATTGTAAGAAAATCATGAATAAATTGGATTATTCTAGATAATTAATAAGGAGCTAATCTGTGAAAAATTGGTTGAGTAAAGAGCCAACTCATGCAGTTAAGCTCGAAATATTTGTTTGTCCGAAATGGGTGGTCTAATCATGTGCTAATCTAGTTGTCACAATTTCTATGTTTGCCCATTCTTTTGGGGTGGAGGATATTCTAAGCACATGTTTATGAATCTTTATACACAAATTCTTACTTGAGATCGTCTATACAATAGAAGTCTCAAGTTTTGAGACTGATCCAATTTATAAATTAAAAAAAAACTAATTGGTGGTTTTATAAGTTAACAGGGAGATATGGACTGAGCTCTTGAGAGACATCTATACTATAAACGGTCTCTCAAGAGAGGGCATGATCTTTATATTGTAATCCTCTTAATCTTTTAATTATTATGCATGTCCATCAGGAACTTTCATAAAAACCTAATTAATATACAAAAAATCATGAGTTGATAATGTTATTGATACAATGATGTAGAGAAGAGGTATATCGTTGACTTTTTTATTGATAGTCAAGGATTAATTATTGCAATCATATTTTTATTGTTAAAATATAAAAAAGTATCATGTAATCTTTTTGTAAGATTTCAAACATTAGTTTTCAAAATGATGAACTAAAAAAAGCTAGTTGCAGAATGACTTAATATTTAAAAATTAAAGAAAAAGTTTAAATCTTAGGATGAAAATATAAAGAAAAAAACTTTAAATTTATGAGCTAATTTAGAAAATGATAATCAAATCAATAATGTCTTAATCGAGTCATGTTTGATTGAATGTTCATATTTGATCAAAAATTGACATGCAGTCTGTTTCAGATAAAATGATGTGTTTGACAAGTGATTTTTTGATTTTTTGTTTGCACAAACCAACCAAAAAACGATTGATAAATGACTATAGTACTATGGATAGCTATTGTTGTCTTTTTAATTAACGTTTTCTCGAATAAACAACCAATATCCAACAACTACTTTTAAACGAACATCTTCATTCTTTTAAGGTCTAATAACCAAAATAGATATACCAATGTAACTTTTTAATAAACTACCAATGTTAAAATAGAAACAATTTTTTTTTTAGAATAATGATGGGGCACGAAACTACCTAGTAGTGAGATAGGTTCATCATTGATTACATGACGATACTCCCAACTAATCAAACCAGCCAATAGTGTCGGTGCGTCACCCAATAGCTACAAGCCCTACAAAATGCCATTTGCCAAACAAACCACCAACATAATTAATTAACTATAATCCCCTTTTTTCAAGGAATCAAGATATGGGACTTTGATATTTCATAGTCAAAGATCATCATCATCAACACTAAAAAACTATATTTTTACTAGTACTAGTCGAAAAGATAAACTTCAACCATCTAAATTAATACAGAGCTAGAGTTACCACCTTTATTGCTAAACAATCATGAACAATCAATCTGATCAATCTTTACTACACCCTTATGAAAATCTACAAGCCATGGATGATGATCTCAATCTCAAGCATCCAAATTCCTTAGAGATTGTGAAATCCTCCATGAAAATCATCACAAGCAATACCAAATACATGTTCATTTTGATTCTATCTATTCTACCTTTCTTCCTTTTCATGGTTATCTTAGAGACGAACATTCGAGAAGTCAAGATCGACATATCAGAGTTTCTAATACCATTTTCCTACCCCAACAATGATGATTACCTTCTTGATGCTTATTCGAGTAGCCAAGATATGAACCAACCCAAAAGAGATATTTTTCGTATACTTCTCGAGTTCTTTCCCTTTCATTTGATTCTTCTTCCTTTGTTCGAGATCATTAGTTTACCTATAATCCTTAGTGTCTCAGCTAAGATCAATGCAGGACAAATTGAATCAACTAATACCCTTAAGGAGATTATCAATGAATCAATAATTAAACTTAAGGGTCTAATTAGTACCTTTATTTGGGTTTATTTTCATTCATCTATAACACTAATAGCTCTTGGATTGATAGTAGTACATCACTTTCAGACTGCACCAGCAGACTTTTGGTTAAATATGGTATCAATGACTGTTCATTCAGTCATATTCCTTGGTTTTCTATACAAATTCTTGTATTGGAGCTCGATTTGGAACTTGGGTATGGTGATTACCTTTATAGAAGATGGTTCTGGGATCGCGGCATTAGATAGATCAGAATGTTATGCAAAACATGGTAAGAAAATCGGGTTCCAATTGATGATTTGTGTTCTTATATTTCATATTGTTTTAAGGCTTCCTTACATGTATGATGGCTTATTTGATGAAGATTATGCTGGTGTTTCGGTTACATGTATTGTCATGATATCGATTTCGTTAGGGAATTTGGTGAAATGGGTTGCATTTTTTTTATACTATTACGATTGCAAGAAGCAATACATGGAAAAGAAAGTTGAAGATCAACAGGGTATAGTGTTCAAAATTAGGCAAGTTTTCAGTAATCTGCAGGAGTTAAAATCCTTTGAAATTCTGAAATCAGCACTAAAAATCTTTACAAGTAATACTAAATTCATGTTGTTGATTATATGTTGTATTCTCCCATTGTTTAGTTTCATGGTCTTTTCAGAGATTAAGCTCCAAGAGGCCATAGATTATGCCTTATCGAACTCGACAGAAGATTTTATACCCGAAATTTTCAAGCTGTGTCTCTTCTATGTGTTTCTTTACCCGATTCTAGAGTGTGTTAGTATATGTTATACCATAAAAGTTGCGGAAAAACTTCATGTAGGAGAAACAAAGTTAACTATCAAGGATATAGTAAGCCAAAAACATAGCCTAAAAGGTCCTTTTATTACCTATCTTTATGTTTATTTCCAATCTTTAGTGACTTTTCTAGGCCTTCTTGGGGTAATAGGAAATTACAAAATCTCCTCATTCATAAGCTATTACTCGTATTTCGAGTATGTCGAGATTGGGTTGAATATACTGTCTATTGCTTTTCATTCAATGATATTCTTTTTTTTGTTTTACAAGTACTTAGAATGGAGTGCAATTTGGAACTTGGGTATGGTGATTTCTGTTATCGAAGAACAAAATGGGATCGCGGTCTTAGGAATATCGGATTACTATGGTAACAAGTGTAAGAAAACTGGGTTTGAATTGATGCTGGTGTTTTTCCTGACTGGTAATGTTTTGAGGGTGTTTTGTTTGTATGGTGGGTTATGTAATGGAAGTTTTGCTGGTGTTTTGATCACTTGTGTTAATATAATGATGTTTTTATTGGCTAATTTGGTGAAATGGATTGCTTTTTTGCTGTATTACTATCATTGTAAGCAGCAAGTAATGGAAAAGAAGGTTGATGATCAAGAATTGGGAGTTAAGCTAGAAAGTACTGATGTTTATCTTCAAAAAAAAGAAAGTGCTGATGTTTTATCTTGTTTATGTCATAAAGATGTATAAAAATTTGGAGTATTTGAACACTGATTTGGTTAAATTATCATTTGATTGTGTTTTAATAAGTACATTTAGCTTAATCTGTCTCTGAAACCTTGTGAGGGAGGACAATGCTTGATATAATATAGTTTACATAACCTATCAATTGTATTGGGTACTATATGTCAATGAACTAACTCAACCAAAAGCTTATGTTGACGGTTAACGCCTCGCATATCATGTTAAAAAAAACCAAGTCAACCATCAGCTTTGAATGTTTGAATGACTACTTTTACAACATGGTGCAAATGCAATTGTGAAAACAGAACCACAATGTGGTATTAGGAGTGATAAGACTACCAATGATGGTAATGCTAAAGGTCAGCCTGAAACATGAGATATCCGTCAAAACGCACAAAGTCAGATTTTTTTTCACCTTTACAACACGACCGACGTAATGCGATGCAAACTTGTTTTTGCATTTGATAACATCCTTACTAACCTGGTCAACAATCTATCATTCAAATATGGGTAACCTTACCTATGTCAAACCAATACTCCGATTATTTCAATATCCTTAATAACAAATATATTTACAACTACATATAAATATAATAATCAGATAAATAAAAAAAGTATAAGTCTTTTATAGACACATGATTAAATAAACTAAATACTACATCTATGCACCAATAATTAGAAGATATCCCTTAAAAAACAAAGTTAATACTTTTATTTAGGTCATAGGAATACATAGAAAAGAATACTTGAAAATTCATACTACACCATCTTTCACAACTATAACTACTTCCTCATCAACCTTCTTTAACAACAATTGAGCTTTACAATCATAATAATACAACACAAAAGCAACCCACTTAATTAAACTCCCTAAGCAAATCAACCCTGCTATAATCACAATTTCTAAAACCCCAAAACTCACATAATTAAACATTCTAGCAACCATAAATGGCAGTCTAAGAAGAACACTATATGACACAAAAACAAGCATCAATTCAAACCCAGTTCTCTTACAATGTGTTCCATAATATGCTGACATATCTAATGCATCAGTTCCTGACTCTTCTTCTAGAACAGAAATCACAATACCCATGTTCCATAGAACACTCCATTCTAGAAACTTCTTAAGAAGACCCATAAATATGGCTCCATGAATCACTAATGACAGTATATACACAATTAGACCCTTCTGTAAAACAAAGTCATAAGTGAACTCATAGTAATAATAATAAGATGAATAGTTAAACCCATTTGTTACTATAAGGTGATTTACCACTGCCCAAATCACACCAAAAAGGGTAGAATCTGAGAATAATTGAACCCAAAGAGAGGTTATAAAAGGCCCTTTAAAGCTATTCTTTTGGTAAAAAACCATCCTCGGACTAGTTGAATCTGCATCCTCCTCGCTTTCATATACTTTAGCTGCAATATATATTATTACAGTCGAGCTAAGTAGCTCGACTAGTGGGACTAGACCCAAATGAAAAGGAAACAAATCGAAAATGATTCGATAAAGTTTCCGTCTTGGATCTTCCTCATCATCGCTCTCGAGCCTAACTTGGGTACTAATATCATATATGTATGGTATAGGAGTTGGTAAAAGAAGATTCAAGATAGCATCTTTTATTGGTTTGATTTCAATTTCTAAGAAAATTATGAAAGCAAAGAAGGGTAAAAGAGATAAAATCATAAAGAACATAAATTTGGTGTTACTTGTAATGTTGTTGACAGAGGATTTCAGAATCTGTAAGGACTTGAGCTGTTTGAACTTGAGAAATCTCAGCCCTTCATCTCCTTCTTTGGGTTGTAATAAAGCTTCATTTGCTTGTAAATCCATGGATGTTTATGTCTTTTGAGCTATAATTCTTCAGTTTATAGTTTATACCATTGCATTGGAATACTAATGTTGACCTTGAAAGAATCAAACTTAACTAATCAGACAAGTCAAAGACTTTTAATCAAAATTTGAACAAATTTTAATAAATTTGTATTAACTATTCTCAGAAAGAGCATGAATTATTTGACATATTGATATATTTTAAAAGGGCTCTCTTTGGTCAACTGTGAAGAAAAGTCTCCCTTTTTTCTGGCTGATTTGAGTAACTTTCTACTACTGTCAAATATAGGACTTAGCATTGTTTTTTTTCCGTTGTATTTTTGCAGGATTCCATTAATACTATGTTAAGGTACAAGTGCAAATTATAAGTTTGAATATATAACATATTTTATGCATGTATGAAAAAATACTAAAAACCCGAATGATGAATAAGTCATAAGTTTGAATCTCATCTAGCAGCGTCATATACAAAGATTACATGTGTTGCATCCGCACTTCGAGTGCAAAGTGTAATTGTATATTTGTATGAGAAAGCGTAATAAAGTATATAACACATATTGGGACTACGATGTTATGTAATGTACGGACAATGTGTACATCTCAACTACCAACTTGAAGAATTGAATGATGATGTTGATTGAACTATGGTACTATGCACCTTTTCATTATGACTTTTAACTGTGAAGTTTGGTGCACTTTCGATGTCAATTACAGAGAAAAAGGAATTACTTTGTTGTTGATACAATATGTAAACATGAGTGTTCCATCCACAATATATTAATATCTCAAATTCGGTATTGATTATAGTAATATGCTAAAACCGCCGATTATACTAAAATAAAATGTGACAGCCTATTCAACTATCAATTTGATCTTATTGTTGAGTTACTTAATACAATCCATAATCCAACAACTCAACTTTACGCATATTAAAAAAATATTGTAAGAGAAAAAAGGGTCAGAATAAAAATATAGCAAAATTGTTAATAACTATTGCTTCTGTGATAGAGTAGACTTTTAATACGTTTCTTTTTGTCTGCTAAATAAATTTTGCTATAATTATAATTCGCATTTTTAAAAAAATTTTATCCACAAATATAATTTCTTTTTATATCAACTACAGACTACACACTTCTCTTCTTTATAAATCAATTATCTGGTCATTAGACTTATTGGAAAGTTATGGTAGAGTAATTTTGATGGGAGCATAGGTTTTAAGAAAAAATTAGTTTATTGTTATGTGAATTATAAAAGACAAGTTAAATAAAAGTACTTAATGGACTTATCTTCAAAAAAAAGTACTTAATGGACTTTTGACTAGAATACTTGCTATCTTTCTATTGGTCGAAGTATATGACAAGTCTAACTTAATTTATGGGTTTTTGACTAATAGTGGGAATCAAGGAAATAGGTTGTTTATTTCTTTGATTGATAGTGGATATAGATAAAGCACATAGATAAAAGCAAAAATATTTTTGTAAAATAATACAATAACTAGACTAACTAATTCTAGTATTTGATAAACTAGTTGATTGAAAGAGCTTGTTATAAATAATCAATTTTTGAGCATAATGCTTCTAACAGCGTGTTCAATCAGCTGGTTAAAGCAATTGATTTTAATTAATCGATATATCAATTACTCCAATTATTTATAAGGTATTAGTTATTAATCATTTATCAAAGACTTCCAAAACCAGAAAATATAAAAGCAACTTTCAATTTTTCTTTTTATTGCAATTAGGGGGTGTTTGGTACATGATTTTTGGTTTAGCTTTTTGGTTGTCTTTTGGCTTATTGGTTGGTCAAACAGCCAAATAAGTATTTGGTATATGACTTTTAATGCAGCTGAAAAACCAACATTTCTACAAACAGGGTGGCCTTTCAGCTAGCTTAAAAACAAAAAAAAAGCCAACATTTTCAGCTAGTCAACTAAAAAAACCAACCACCAACAGCTAATTGCCAAACACCCCTTAATTAAGTTTTTTAGTGGCCTAGTGGCTTTGTGCAATGTCAAAAATCATAATTGGGTACATCCTAACAAGCTAATTTGTAAGACCCAAAGTCAACTAGTCAACGTTCATATATCACTACAGTTCAAACAAGCTATAATCTAATACTCCAAGTAGAAATTTTCAGATATATCTTGAAATTAGTGTTTTTCATCAATCCTAAAAAAAAAAAAGAAAATGAGTCTGGAAGTAGGAGTGCTTACTGTTCTCCAAGAAACAGTGAGAATCCCCTTCAAAAACAAACTCTTCACCAGTTTTATCATTCTTACATCCCTTCCTTTTCTACTCCTTATGATTTACTTAGAAATTCATTTTGAAAGATCATCAGCTAAAGTTTTAAAATTCTTAGCTCCTTCCCCTTATCATCAGAATTTATTGGGTTCTGTTCTTTCATATCTTCTGCCTGATTTGAATAAAGATTACCCTTTTGATGATTTTATCGTTATTCCATTTCTACCTTTAATCTACCTTTTCCTCCTTCATGTACTAGATTTTTTCGTCGCAATCCTTACCATTGATTTTTCCCCGAGTGTACTTCAATACAAAGATGATCGTAACCCGATTAGTCTCCAAGACAAGATCTTAAGACAATCTGTGATCGGGAACAAGGAAAGGTTGAAAGGCTCGTGTGTTACGTGTTTGTATGCTTTGCTCCTTTCGACTTTTGTTTCGTTGGGGTTCATTCTAATACCCTTAAGCTACTTCAGCTTTTGTGATAATTTATATTACATGATTTTTACAGTAGTGTATTTACCTGTTTTTATTATATGCTTTCCTAAGTACTTGGAGCTGAATGTGGTTTGGAATATGAGTTTGGTGCTTTCTGTTTTGCAAAAAGTTCATGGGATCAACGCGTTCAGTCTTTCGTTTTACCTGTGCAAAGGGAACGAAAAGGTTGGTCAAAGGTTAATGCTCGTTTTTCTTGTTAGTGGTTTCGGTCTGAGGATTTCTCGGGTTTTTTTCGATGATGGAGTGATCGGAGTTATAAGTCGGACTAGCTTGTTATGGTTAGCAATTTTGATGAAGTGGGTGGTGTGTGTGATATACTATCATCATTGTAAACGGAGTAAGGGTTTGGTAGCAGAGATTGATGAGGAAGTAGGAGGGATGGCGCCCACTTGTAACGACAGACTAGAAGAGAATCACCATCAAAGTAAATTAGCCGCAACTAAGGTTCCGGGTTCAGAGTTTGGGGAAGGTGCAATTGTCGATCTAGCTCAAGACAAAGACATAGACTCATCCAACAAAATCAGGGTCGAGGTTTCGGGAACAGGGTTGAATGAAGAAGGCATAACAGCCAATTCTGCTGATGACGGAGACAAGGTAGCGTCCAACAGAAGCAGAACTTAAAGCTTCGGCTTTTCACTCGTATCACTTTACTCCTATTTGCACATTATGTATCATCGAAAAATCTACCTGAAGTTCCGTTTTTTCTTATTCCTAGTATCTTCTAATTCCATACATATATATACTAAAATTCATATCATATAGAATTACAGGCTGATAGCCTTTGTGTCGGTCTTACAAGAATACGACCAACTATTCCGGGGGATGAAAGATTACCTTTTTTCCTCCACGCGAGTGTCCGGTCACCATAGTAATTTAACTGCAGAACCGAATTCACTTTAGCACATGCTACCTGCTGGTTTAACAGAAACTTCATATAATCACGAAAATAATAACAATAATAATAAAAAGGCTCATCGACATTCGTTGTCATGAATGAAAACTAGAGGTAAAATAAGCCAACAAATCGGATCCCATGAATTCTCACAGCTCTGCTTAATAGCGGAAGAAATTCCAACTAATGCTATCATACTACATTTCTCATGACATGAAAATACGAAAGCTTATATGCTCGAAAAGTTTAAATATAGTTGATTTATTTTCTGCCCAAGCCAAATGAAATCTACTTAAATGGAAAGGACATCTTCACACCAAAGCAAGAGATTACTTGGCTTTTGAATCAATGACCTTCTTGGCAAAAGTGGGCAAACAGAAAGCTGCCGAGTGAAGCTGCAAACAAGACGAGTAAAAGTGAGATTTTAGATGGTAAATGAATGAATGTACTACACTTGCGTAGAAGACAAAATACCGAGAATACACGTACCTCTGCGTTGTAGAATTTCAACGGATGCTTCTCATCTCCACGGTCAATTTTATCAATCGGGTTCATGGGGTGCTTAAAATCAACTTCTAGCCCCTCAGTAGAACAAAGCATGAAGCCCATAACCCCACTGAAATTGAAAACCACACAGCACGTTATGCCAGAATAGCAAGATATTCACTACCATCTAAAGTACAATTTCCATTTTTCACAAGCAATCGATTTGCAAGTAAAAATGTTATGCCAGAACATCACGTTCAATGGGCCGGATAACAAAAGGGTCAGGCCGGGCTCAAGTAAAATGGGTCGGGTTGGATAAGAGCCCTTTAAACTTAATATGGGCTTAAACAGGCCGGGTTTTGAAAGCCCCGACCAGCTCAACCCGGCTCATTTTTATTGCTAAAAATTGTTTTAATCCCCATTTAACAATATATAACAATTAAATTATCATTTATAATAATTGAATTGAAAAATTATTAATAATCTCCATTGACATTGTCATTTATAATATTTAAAATTATACATTAATTATGCTATTTATAAAGGGCCCGTTTCCGACCCTTATTGAGCCTTTTTATAGCCTACTTCACTTTAAGTATAGTAGAGCCTGTTTTCGGCCCAGCCCTTCCAAAAATGGGCAGGATAAGGGCTCAAAATGGGGCCCAACCCATTAAACACCCCATATTACAAGTTTGTGCAGAAGGAAAAAGAAGTGAGTGACGTAACATGCCTTGGATATGTAGGAACTGTAGTCCACGCATAATTTACAGAGCCCTTGAATATCTGACGGCAGTTTGAAACAATATCTTCGATTATATGCATGTGAAGCCATATGCTTTCGGCCTGAGTGCATACAACCCCCCCTGGTCGAAGTGCCTTTGCAACAGATTCAAAAAAGGGCTTCTCAAAAAGCTCTTTTGCTGGACCTGATTATCATGAGAAACGAAATTTAAGCATTGATGAGGCCAAAAAAACACTGAACCACATCCAATGTTAGGAAGAGAAAGTCTCGCCTATGGGATCAGATGAATCTACAATAACAGCATCATAAGTCCCCGCTGGGGCCTCCTTCAAAAATGCAACTCCTACAAAATTAGAAAATCACGAGTCATCACTGTTTAATGTTTATAGAGCCCACGGGGTCATAGTGTAAAAACAAGGTAGCATCACATCACAACTGCATTCTAATGGTTTTTAAAACCAACGAATTTGATAATTCATGCGTTGTAAAGGTGTAAAAAAAAACGTGTTTTAGGCCATATCAAGGGATATTTTTTGGTTTCAAATGATATTTAGGCGTTACAATAAATGCATCACTCCCATTACCTCATCACCGTTTCGTTACCGTAATCGCAATCGTTTCCGCTTTTTTATTCTATGCGGGGGGTAGATTAATCAATTTGAGAACGTGAAAAAAGAGGAAGAAACAATAGTAGCATCATATAAGAAGGGGAAGGGACTAAGATTCATACCATCACCAATATGCAGTTTTACTCGGGGATCATCATATCCAACAGCTACCTCGGGAAAAAATTCCTTTGAAACCTGGAGGATATTCAATCAGACTTCCCATATAAGATATAAGAGGAGTATAATGTCAAATTGATACAGAAAATATGATAACCCCATAATCAAGAATACAAGTCAAGATTATGCCTCCATTTACAAGTAAACAACAATATGACAACAAACATGGAAGAAAGAGATGAATACGCCGCACACTTTCGAACTCCAAGAAAACGAAAACCAAGGTAGAAGCAAAAGAGCCTCAATTACTCACCGTCACTACCATCTCATCAATTTCACAAATATCTACATGCTCAACTGATGAATGGCGAGCTACTTCACGCAGAACTCCTCCATCTCCGCCTCCAATAACCAAAACCTACAAATTAAACAAAGGTGAAAAGATCCGCATAAAATGTTTTAACATATTCAATGGCTACGAGAAACAATATGACAGCCTAGCCTATATAAGGCCCTTTTTTAAGAGTCCAATCATAGAGCCACAAAGCAGCTAAACGGATCATTACATAGACACTGAGTATTACAAGATCGTAGTCGACTAAATCGTAGATATTGAAGAAAATAAAAATATATGATTTCAATTTTCAAAGTTAGAACGCATTGCTTTCAGAACATTCTGCTTTCCAAAAACTTTACATCATGTGCGAGGCAAGAGTGACGCATTCATTAGGCCTAAAGCATACATAAATGAATTGAAAACCCACCAACTTGTTTCCAGTGAAATAAGACACAAGGAATAAAGGGTAAAGGTGAAGTGAAAGGCCTTTTGAGATACCATTTAAACCCAAATGAGCTGGAAAAGATCCAGAATATATGCTTTCTTTCAGCATTTTTATAGTCTAAAAGCTCAGCAACTTCAAGATGGGGGATATAATCTTATTTTATTTTTTTGGAATCACAAATAACAAGGTGAAGGGGTGAACTATGAACCATTAAAGAAGTCTTGATAAGAATATAAGATTGATCAATTAAAATTGAGAAAAGGCAGGAAAATGGCGATGGAATATGGTCAGAAAGAAACAAACCTTTTTGGGGTTCGGAATAGAGCAAAGCGGAAGGTGAGTGATCATCTCTTGATATGCACATTCATCTCTCTCGGTAAGCTGGATTACCCCATCTAAAACAAGAACTTTCCCGTATGTTGATGACTGCAACAACAAAGACAACATTAAGTTAATCGAAGATGTACTGAAAATCAGCACACTTGAAACATACTAGACTCGGACTTAACATACCTGAAAGACTATTACATCCTGGTATTTTGACTTCCCCTGAAACAGAACCTTCTCAACTTTCAGAGAATGTGCTTCACCTGTTTCGAATGGTATGTGTAATTCATCATCAAATATGTCTAAGAACGACAGACCTTTCAGAAAAGTTTTGAAAGCCAAAAAATGCCAAAAAAAAAGGGACTATTACAAAAATGTCACATTGGAGATGTTAAAATCAGAAGAAAGAACCTCAAAGCAATAGCAGCAAACAGTAAAGCCATGAAAACTACATAATTTGGCTCTTGCCAATTATCTAGAATTGCATTTTTTTGGGTATAACTTAACTTCTATAACTGACCTCATGATAGCTCTATTCCATATTCCATTAAAAGGAATTCTATAACAGTCTTGTTAAATCGTATGTGCTTCTATTTGACAATCCGGGGTCAATCTCTTTATCACTTATACAATAAAATCGTGTACATCTGACCCTATATCCCTTGTTGGGGTTGGGGGGAGGGGGGAGCCACTTTAGAAACATAGCAAAATGTTAGTTTGTTACTTGGTATATATCATGTCTTGCTGGAAAAAAAAACTCCTACTACACAAATTAAACACAAATTAAACAATATACATGTAGAGTAAGTGATTAGGAAACTCAAATTGTACTTAGAAAATATGGGATGAATTCAGTAAACTTCTAATAAAACTTCATGAATAAGAAAAAGTGTTTCTTGAACAAGTAAAAACCAAAGTAATCTGGTCTATGAAAGCATGCATACTCATCAATTATATCATAGAAAAAGGGAGCAAAGCCATAGCTTTTTAAAGCATTTGATCTGTGAAAGCATGCATACACATTCATTTACAACATAGGAAAAGATAGAAAAGAACATAGCTATTTAAAGCATTTCAACATTTGAGCACAAAAGCAATTCATACGTATTCAAATTGCAATCCTCAGGTGGAAAAAGAACACCAGTACTCAAACTTACAGTAAAAAGCCTATCAAATGAAAGTGAAATTATTAACAAAGCCATGAGTTATGATGGCAAAATAATTAAAACATGTAATTTCATCAAGATTTAAAGAGAGGCCACACATGAAACAATGATTACCCACATAGAACTTGGGAAAAAATTTAGGACAAAAAAGCCCCCCAACACCAATAATGAGAACACTTCTTCTATTACTCCACTTTGCCACTTTGGCTGTGCAAAGTAACCCAAAATAGAGATCTTTTTTTAACAATAACTAATATACTCATGGGCAATATAATAAAGTAAAACCCTTTTAGAGAGATCGATTCAATCAAGCAAGAATCAGAGATTTTAAAAAATAAAATAAAATAAAACCCATTAAAAAGAAGTGATTCAACAATCATTTCCCTCTTCTAGGCCATATACCACACATAATAAAAAACCCAGAAAAAATTAAAAATACCAGTAGAACACATACAAAAAAACCCAGATATAGATATAGATAAACATAAAACAATAACAATCTTCAAAAAAGTTTAGGCCTTTAATCAACAATCATTTCCTACTTCTAGGCCACAAGCCCACAACACTTAACATAATAAAAAAAACCCAGAAAAGAATTAATAATAACACATACAGAAAACCCAGATATAGATAAACATAAAACAATAACAATCTTCAAAAAAGTTTAGGCCTTTAATCAATGGTAAACAGAAAACCCAACGAGAAAAACTAAGAGAAATCAACGTAAATAAAAAAAAGAGATGAGATTTTAATTGAAGAGACAAACCAGGCCACATCGGGCTAATCTCAGAGAACCATCCAGGAATAATAGAAGAGAAAGAATTGGGTAATTTGTTGGAATCTTCAGTCTCCATTGAAACAGAAGAAACCCCATTTCCATTATTTTCACTCATATTTTTCCCTTCTTCTTCTTCCTCTTCCCTTGGTCTTTTCACTGGCAAATCTATACCAGATGCAACAATACCCTCATCAGCCATCACTCAATTTATAAGGAAAATATACCCTAATCCTCTTTATGGGTTTTGTTTGTTTTTTCTCCTAAAAACCCTTTTTATCTCTTTCAACTTTAAACTAAGATAAACCCTTGAAGCCGGGCAGAGTCAAGATTTATAAAGGGGGGAACAAAGAAAAGGGGTTAAAGCAAAGCCGCAAAGGAAAGCCCAAAGGATTCCACTTCCCTAACAATTTTACTTTTTCTGGATTAAAGAGAAAAGAATCTGTTTTGTTGGGATGAAGACAAATGTTGGTATTTACTACCCGGAAAAGTTTCAGTGTGTGGGTAAGAAAAATAAATCTGATAACTTTGATGAAAATCAGGAAAGGTTTCAATTTTCAATGTTTGATTCTCAATCTTACGGTGGAGTCCTCCGTTCCATAATATTTGCTATTGAGTGTGACATATTGTGTAGAAAGATGTCACTATCAGTAGCCAACAGAGAAAGTATTAGTGTCCAAGTGTCCATGACAGTCCATATTCCATCACTCGTCACTAGAGTCCTAGACAAGAAAGAGCTTAAGAAATAAGAATTGTATCTAATATAATTCGTTTATTTAAATTAGATGTCTGATGACTTCAAATTTGCCCAATCTTGTAACTGAATTCAATTTGACCGGACTTTAAAAGTAATTTACAACTATGTTAAAAACATTATAGACATAAAATTCGATTTCAATCAAACCCGAAACACTTAATTCAAAATCAACCTAATGACCCAATTGAACACCTCTAATTCAAATAGTTCCTCTCATAGATGACCAAATAGATTCAATGATCCAATATTTAACTTGCCTTGAAACTGAACTCCGACTTAATTCGACTTCTAAATTAATTTGAAATAATGTAATTTCAAAGTGGACACAAGACCGATTTTGAACCAACGCGAAACACCTGAATCGAAATTAACCTAATGTCTAGAGAGGTCTTTGAGGGTGTGCAAGGTGCTCGACTGCACAAGGCTCCCTCTTTCTCTCGTATATGACAAGGTTAATCAATAAAAAAATACGTTAATTTATTAATTAAATAAATATATTTACTATAAATAAGACGCAAAATAAAAATTTTGCACAGTCACCTAAAAATTTTTCAAGAGGGCTTCTATTCATGCTCAAATGAGCATCTCTACTTGTGTGATATCATATTTCCATGAGACAATCTCAATATACTAATAATTTATGATATATACAAAGATATTTTATCCATATATGAGATATGTCTCATCTTGAGATGATCTCAAAATATTTATATTCTCTTGTATTTTAATACATTGTTTCATTGATTTTACACATAGTTGATATATTTTTTTTATTTTAAATATTTTCGTTAAAAGATTTAAAAGTTAATATAAAAAGATTTAATTTTGGATTAATTTTAAATAATTTCTTTTGACTATATTTTTTAAATGATAAGTAAATACTAGTACCTAACATTGTGCCTAAAACACAAATGAAATATTTTAAAAGATTTTATTAGAATTGAAGAAAGTATAAGATAAATATAACATTTCCACTATAATTTTCTTGCCTTATTTAATTAACAGTTAGTCTCCTAAGAGACCGTTTCTTCGAGACGTCTTTCAGGCATATTCCATTAAAGCTTAATTTCTAGTATGTCTATTATTTCATATCTTTCTTTATGAACCGATTCAATCAATAACAGTGTTTCAAAGAGATCGTCCCTCAGAAAAATTTGTGTTTATTTAATAGTTTGAAATTTGATGTTAATAGAATTTTAATAAATAATTTTGACCATATTATCTAACTTACGTACTTTAAATATACTCCCTCCGTCCTTATGAATTTGCAGCATTTTCTATTTTCGTTTGTCCTGCTTAAATTGCAGCATTTCCATTTTTAGACTATGGTCCACCACTTTCTTTTAATCTCATCCATACATTTTAACTCTTTTTTAATTGCATCCACACAATTCATTTTCTCTCTTCATTTATTACCACTTTCTTAATTCTCACCATTTTTCTCTTTGCTACTATCTCATAGGGACGGAGGGAGTATAATTTATATTTTATGAGTATAATTTGTACTCCACCGCACACACGTGGTAAAAGTACGTTAAAAAGAGCCGCAATTTTTGAGAGCTAATAATTGATGATGCCATGAATTTTGAAATCGTGATGGATGATTATGGTTAAATAGAAGAGACCACAATATAGCAAAAGTCAAAGTATACAAATGATGAAGTCTTTCTAATTTCCTACAACATTGGATGCCATGGTTTTGATCTTCAATCAGGAATCAGTCTTGTTTTAAGCTATACATCCTGTTACATAATACTCGCTTTTATTTTGGAAAGTTTCATATTACTTGCTAAATCTCCATTTTTAGTAAAAATATCAATCATTTAAAGTTCCACTTACTCCTATTTTTATCCTACTCTATACCTCATTAACTTTTATATCTATCATTATTTAATTTTTATAATATTCTCAATCATCTAATTTCTTTTTCATTTTTCATCAAATAATATTAAAAAAAGAAACCCCCACATACTCTTAATAATTGCACAATACTTTCTTAACATGTGTGCCCATGCATTGGTAGCAAATAAAACAGAACAGAGGAAGTATATTGCAGTTTTTTATTTTTAAAATTTAGATAAAGTTGGGGGGAAATACTACTTTAGGTACACATGGAGCTATTATACTAAATTACTAACTACTAAGGGGTAAATAAAAACAAATTTATTATTATACATAAATATTATTTTACAAACAAGACACTTGTAATTAGAGGATTAATATACTAATGTGTCATATTTTGAATACGGTAAAATACATCAACTATTGAATACATCTCGCAGTTCACACTATCTCACACTAATCTATTTAGTTCTAATCTCTAAATTTTTTGTGTTCGAGAGCCTTGGATTAGGTGGTTCATAAATATGTATTCTTTATTTATTTATGTGGAGTTTCTAATTTTGTTTTGTATTTTACCCAATATTGGTCATTTGCTCTAACATGTCCAATGATGATTATTAATTAGATCTTAATAGATTTAAATGCACTTGAAGCAGTGAAGAATATAATAAAGTATTTTTTAATAGTATACCTTTAATAGAATGATGCTCCAATAATTTAGTTCGAAGCTAATATAAGTTAAAACATATAGAGATATACTATGAGATATTGTGTTTGTGGAGACATCTGTGCAATACCCCGTGATCGCAGGTATTAATATTATTGTTCTTAAAAAAACGAAAGTAGACTTAAAGAGCTTAGATCTGAAGTTACCACATCATAATTCATAATACATAATATTCCCTCCTATTCACTTAAGTTGTCCCATTTGAGTTGAACACGGATATTAAGAGTGGGACAACTTAAGTGAATAGGAGGGAATTTTAATTGGACAACTTGAAAGGTGGTAATCCACCAAAAAGGTGGTAGTGGAGTATTTTAATTGATTAAATTAACTGTAAAGGTAATAATTGAGTATTGGAAATTGGAAAAGTAGAGGTATTTAGGTAAAAAAAATTTGACAAAAAAGAAAATGAGACAACTTGAGTTAATTGCCCATAAAAGAAAATTGGACAACTTGAGTGAATAGGAGGGAGTACTAGTAATGGAGTAATTTGTATGAATTCAAAAACACACTAAAACCAAATTAGTTATAGGATGTTTGTAAAAATATTTAGTAAATAACATTAAAACCCAAATAAAAATTGTTAAGAGTATTTTTTTCATTAACTTTTAACGGTTAACGATTAATAATAATTTTTTTTTACTAAAAACACAATAAAAACACAATAAAGAAGTGGATTAATAACAGGGATTATTAATTAGTTAGGGGTGGAGCAAAAATTAATATATTTTTTAAAGCCTCCATGCAATTTATAAAAATTATGATATTTTTTAATAATTTTGTATCTTTAAAGCCCTATATGATTATATATATTAAACATGCTCAAAATCTCCGTATAATTAGCTGTACTCCATGTGATATATGCGAACAACAGAAAAATAATTTCAGGGGATAATGTTAATTAAAATTATTATCCAATCTTCTGGCGAGTGTTGCATGTTCAAAGGATCTTTAAAACATCAATATTATGGTTTTAATAGTGGTTTGACGAGGGAGGACCATTTAATATTAGTTAATTAATAATAATTGGTAAACAGTCTGGCACCATAATGCAAATGAGTGAAGAGATAATTTTTGTGTAATATATAATCAACTTATTATTACTAATTTATTTTACGTGATAATTAATGCCTAGCTTTCTGGAAGCACATTAGTATTTTAATAACGTAAACAATACAATTCAAATATAAAAGAGTTTTTTAGTCATATGGTGTAAATACACAGGAATACAATGAGTATTCTTGTTATTAGCTATACAATTACCCTTGTGTTTCATTATGCATCATTGAGAGAAATAGCTCATATATTATAATTTAAAATAATGCAAAAAATCAATGGACAGATAAATATTATTTTGCGTGATTATTTTATTGGTAATAGAAATTTTTTATGTGATTATTAGTCCGTTAAATGACACTTGTTTATTACTCTTCTTTCTCGATTGACTTTTTCTTAATCCACGAAGCAGGAAACTTCGTATCCTCCAGCGTCTTAAATCATTCGTATCCAAATTGAATGGACATGCGATTCAAAATACTAAAAAACTTCTATAAGAACTTTTTATCGATTAAAAAGGACATGAGAATTATAGGTTATGATAGAATTTAAAAAATGGGCCTGAGCAACCCAAACAAGGAGGACAAGAAGTAGTCCACTCATAAACCCAAAGAAGGTTCAATACTAAAACCAATTGGTTAAAGTAAGAGTTACTCCTTGAGTATATAAAGTGATGCATACTCTTCTCTTTCTCTGATGTGGCACAACTCACATGTGGGTAACATATGGGCTGTTTTATCAGGTTAACCTACATATGAGTAAAGGGTCTCTTTTTATACTTTTCGATTCTCACAACAAAGTCTAGTAATTGCTTATTCTGATTATAGAAAAGTTTGAGAAGTGCCATGTGATTTTATGTTTGGATTACACTTATAATAATATTTAAAGTGATTTGCTCCATCCTATGTAAGATCTAAAGTTTTAATTTTTTGTAATAAAAAATAAAGTTTTAAGTGCAAGATTTCTTTTCTATATAAACAAACTCCCTTGAAACTCCAATGTACAAGGTGTTTCATCATCTACTTTGACTTTGAAGTGGCAGGTTTCTCTTGCTCATATCCTCCATTCTCCGTCTCATTTTTAATGTCTCTGCAATTCAGTGATATTTATAGTATATGTTTCCTTGTGTGTTGATAACAGGGATAAAGTCAAAGAAAGCAATATGGCAACTCAAATGCTGTCATCCTTCCTTTCTCGATCTATGCTTTCTTCAACCCGTTTACTTTCTCAAACTACTTCTTCAAGTAAGTCCCAATTCATATTTGATAGACTATATAACATATTATTTTTTAATTGAGTTGATTGCTCGACATTTATATGTCAAGTGAACTAACTCAACTAAAAGCTCTTTAGGCTAGAACTACATACCCTCTTTGTACCTAGCGTTGAATATTTCATTTTAATTAAGAGATTGTTGAGATTCAAACTTGTGACTTTTTGTCATGTTGGCTTTTAATAACATGTCAAAGAACCAACTCAACTAAAAGTTTACATGGTCGAGACCCTTATAATCGAAGGTTATGGTTTTAAGTATAGCTTGAATGTTTGTTTGAATATTACATCTTACAATATGATGGTCAGATTTCTAGATATGAATGAGTTGTACTTGGATTAAATAGTTTCATTTTTCTATTTTTCTCTAGATCCTACAAACTTGATAAATCATTGATTCATTCTATACTTGGAAATTGGATTATTCCAATGTAAATCTGCTGTATGTCTACCTCGATATATTATTTGTTTAGTATGTTTTTTAATGTCAACATTAACATATTGTTACATTTAGCTACATAACATTTTTCAGCTATTTGTTTTATTAAAATGACTATTATAGAAGAGATTGTGCTCTCTCACTAAAATTTATTGCCCATAAAAATTACATTTAAAACAAGCCATTAAATCACAGGAGATTCTTACCTATGTAAAATTTTAGATGATGTTTGTTATCAAAGGCCGATTGATAACATCATCTTTGTTATTACAAGAATTTAATTGCTTGCATTGTTCGACCATCCAAACTCTGCTTAGGTGGGGTCCATTTACTGGCATACGGTAATGAAACGGTGTGTGTTGAATAGGGAGGGTTTCTCATTTGAGAAGAGTAGTCAGCAAATACAGCACAGCTGCTGCCACTGAGGAAGTCATTACTCCACCTGTTAAAGTGAAATACACACAACTTCTTATCAATGGACAAGATGTGGATGCAGTTTCAGGTCAGTCTTAGTCACCTGAAACATTTTTTTGCATAAAAATCTTGTGTATGGTCATAACAAGTTTTGATCAACAGGTAAAAGATTCAAGACATATGACCCAAGAACAGGAAATGTGATTGCTGAGGTTGCCGAGGGTGACGTTGAGGATATCAATCGCGCAGTTTCTGCTGCTCGTAAAGCCTTTGATGAAGGCCCTTGGCCTAAGATGACTGCTTATGTACATTACCTACCCTACTTTTGTGTTTTTGGGGATTATTATGTGAAGGTTATGTATTGTGCAACTAATTCAGAGCTTTCGTTCGACAGGAAAGATCAAAAATCTTGTTCAAGTTTGCTGATCTACTTGAACAGCACACAGAAGAGATCGCTGCTCTTGAAACATGGGACAACGGAAAGCCATACGAACAAGCTGCTAAAATCGAACTACCAATGTGTGTTCGTAAAATAAGATACTACGCAGGTTGGTTTAGAGTTTAGACAACGAGTTATGATCTTAATTATAATTTGAATAACGCTCTGATACCATAATAGAAATATTTGTCCCGAGTTTTCTCAATAGTGATCGCAATATAGCCCTAGGGTACAAAAATTATTCTATCAAATTATATAATACATGCTGTTAAATGTTCAGGTTGGGCAGATAAAATCCATGGTCTAACAATGCCTGCTGATGGCCCACATCACGTTGAAACCCTGCATGAACCAATTGGTGTAGCAGGGCAGATTATTCCTTGGAATTTCCCACTTCTTATGTTTGTGTGGAAAGTGGGACCTGCTTTAGCTTGTGGAAACACTATTGTTATGAAGACTGCTGAACAAACTCCATTGACTGCCATTTATGCAGCTAAACTCCTTCATGAGGTACTAAGCCTTAAATTAATATACAATTCTCTGTTTCATAGGTACTAGTAAATTGCAAAATTTTGATTTTCCAATCAACATGAAGTGGTGAAACATTGCACAAAACTTTGTTACCCAAAATCATTAAATAACTCTCGCCTTCCTAGACTCCCACTTTGGCAGAGTTTGTGGGGTCAGATGTACAAACCGTACCTTTAAAGGTAAAGGGTTTTTCTTATTGATCTTTGGTAGCTAATATAATCTACAATTTACAAAAATAGAATGTGCACGTGATTTAACTAATCATTTTATTATAGTTCTTCATTATAAGCCGAAACACCCACCTTCCATCTCCCCGATGGTGCTCCTAAGTCCTACACTCCTACCAACATGGAGTTTCGATTAACCCTTGGTAGCAAACATCATTGCAACTTCACATAAATAAGAAGTGCACATGATTGAATGAATCATTTTAAAATAGTCCATTATAATCCGAAACCAAAACACAAATCTCTGGCTCAATCGAGAATGAACAAATGGTGGTGAAAGTAGAAAAAAAAGAGGATACAGCTTGACTGTTTCGAAATCGGAATGTTATTGCAGGCGGGACTTCCTGAAGGCGTCATAAATATTGTTTCTGGTTATGGTCCTACTGCTGGTGCAGCTCTTGCATCTCACATGGATGTGGACAAGGTATTATGCTGTATTCTAATCTAGTGTCCTGGATTCGTTCTTGTATAACGCTTGGATTCAAACGTGCATAAAATTCTTATTGCAGCTTGCATTTACGGGATCAACTGAAACAGGAAAAATAGTGCTAGAAATGGCAGCAAAGAGTAATCTAAAGCCAGTGACTTTGGAACTGGGAGGAAAATCTCCTTTCATTGTGTGCAAGGATGCTGATATAGACAAGGCAGTTGAACTTGCTCACTTTGCTCTCTTCTTTAATCAGGTTAGCGCTACTTTTATACACTATTCCTTTTCTTGTCCTTAAGGACCTTAACTAATGTAGTACGGCGTTACTCTCAAACTCGTATCTATGTTTGATGCAAATATGTTTCTAAGTGTCCGACTTGTTTTTGTAGGGACAATGTTGTTGTGCTGGCTCGCGTACATATGTTCATGAAAGCGTTTACGATGAATTTGTAGAGAAAGCAAAGGCTCGTGCAATGCAACGTGTTGTAGGTGACCCATTCAGGAAGGACATTGAGCAAGGTCCTCAGGTAAGATCATAAATCACATGGTAGGTAATGTACTACTTGAATTCAGGCTAAGATACTGAAATTTGTTGGAAATGTTCAGATTGATTCAGAGCAATTCGAGAAGGTGATGCGATATATCAGATCAGGAATCGAGAGTGGAGCTAAGCTTGAAACTGGAGGAGAACAGTTAGGGTCAAAAGGATACTACATTCAGCCTACTGTCTTCTCCAATGTCAATGAAGACATGTTAATTGCACAGGATGAGATCTTTGGTCCTGTTCAATCCATCTTAAAATTCAAGTGAGTTCCTTTTTACTAACTACCAAACATAACATAATTCGCCAGTTAATTTACCTTTCGTGTAACATAATTCACCTGTTAACTCACTCTTTGAATTTGTGATTCTCTCGAAATGACCTTAAAATAGCCCAAAACCAACCATATTGTTAAATTAAGCTGAACTTATTGTGAATGCCAACAAATTCACAAGAGGAAACGAAGTGTACACACTTTGTAAGTCAAAGAGATATATACTATCCCAAACCATAAACCAATGGGAAGAAGGGCTCCGATAACTTATAAAGTGTGCACATCATCTTTAATTTGTCGATGTGGGATAAACCATCCCAACAGGTTCGAGTATTTGAAGTTGAAAAGATGAGACTAATTCTAAATCTGTAATGCAGAGACCTAAATGAGGTGGTTCGACGAGCGAATTCGACTCAATATGGACTTGCAGCAGGGGTGTTCACCCAGGACATAGACACTGCAAACACATTGGTTAGGGCCCTAAGAGTTGGCACTGTTTGGGTGAACTGCTTTGATATATTTGATGCTGCCATCCCATTTGGAGGTTACAAAATGAGTGGTCAAGGAAGGGAGAAGGGTATTTACAGTTTGATGAATTACTTGCAAGTAAAGGCTGTAGTTACTCCTCTCAAGAATCCTGCTTGGTTGTAGAAACACTAATATTCTTGGCTATTTTTGTTCTTCTTTTTACCTAGCTTGTTCTTCATAATAAATGTACTATGGCCTTTTTTAAAATGTCGACTTATTTCCGATTTACGAATAAATATATTGATATACAAAGTTGACATTAAAATTTAATCTTTTAAAATTTTCCTCGATTTACTTTTTATGATTTATTTTACATGTAACATCTTTTACCTATAAGATTTTAAATATAAAAAGAAATTATTTTATGTTTATGTAGATTTTTTATGTTTAGAACATATTCTAAGTAATATCATTTGACTCAATTTACATTTTAATTGGTGTATGACCTTCTAAAATAAGCATCATCATATCTTTTCTTTTTTATACGTACTTCTACCTTAAATAAATATTAAGCTTCACATATGCCATCAAAATATTAGTAATTTAAAATTAAAATTCTCATATAGAATGAATTTTAGAATAAATACTTATAATATTGTTTTTTAAAAAATTATTAAAAAAATAGTTTCAACAAACAATATCATAATATTCATAATAATGACAATAATAGCCTAGACATACAATAAGAAAAATCTATAACAAAGCTAGTGAGCTCCTGATATGAAGTATCACAAATGTAGCACAATAGTACTCGAGACTAACACTTACAAAAGTACAATCAATTATATAAACTTCAAAATTCAAAATAACTATATGTCAAAATACAAAAAGGTACAACATCTTATCTTATAATATTATAAGTAGTAATTATTATATAAGCATAGAAAAAGCCACAATAGGACTAGAAGGGGCATGGCCCCCACAAGTTTAAATCTTGTTAACTATAACTTTTTTTTATATAAAGATAAATATTTTAACTTTTTAACTTTTATATTGAAGCTATTTTTCATATGGTATGATTTGTCCGCATCATTCAGGAAAAAAAAAACCCTCCACCCGAACCCTGCCTTGTGCGTGATATTGGGAATGTTTTTTACCTTTACTTTGCTTTACCTTCAACTTTTATATTCAAGCTTCGCTAGATGTAGACCATTAGTCAATGGTACTACAATCTGCAGGAGCAAAGGATACCTGTTTGGCATTCAAATCATATTCAATTTGGAAGTTAACTTGAGCAATATTCCCAAAGATAAAATCTTTGTCTGCTGCTACCAATGCCAAACAAGTTACTCCATTCCCAATATCCCAAAATGTGTTTATTGCCTTTAACACAACATCAGCCCCTTGAAAATGGAACACTACATCAGGAGGGTTAAGCTGCCCACCTGAACCTGTGTTGTAACAAAGGTCAAAAACTGTACTTGGGCTGGGTATCGGGCTTTGTTCGATGGCAGTCGTCAAGGCAGCCTTAACGCCATCATATACACTAGTCGGAAGATATGTAAGAGTGGTACCAGAGTCGATGACTATGTCCATGCCTACAGGCACTTGGGCCGGTTTATCCTTACCCTCGACACTAATACTGTCGAGGGTAAGATAATAAAAAATTGGGCGTGGCCCATTTTTTATAGGAGTTGAGACTGCACCAGGGTCCATAACATTAGCACCAAAAGTTAGTTTACTATTGGCCTCGGAAGAAGGGGCCAAACAGAAAGTGAATGTGTTGTCGATTTGTTTGGCCAATTGTGAAATTAAAGAGGACGGGCCTCTCCCTAGCCCGACAATTCCCTCTCCCTGTCTCCCGAGTTTGCCCTGTTGGATTAGTCCACACCCGAAAACGGATGAAGGGAGACTTAATGAAGTAGTTTGATCAGAAGAAGGGAGGCTAAGTGTGTCCTTAGCAAGGACACCTATACTTTGTGTTGTATCTGCATAAAGAACCTCATATGCACATAATGATGAATCATTGTTATCATTATTTTTTCTAGATGGGGTTGTTTTGCTATTATCTGAGACACAATGAGTTTTAAGATCTGAGCTTTGACATGTTAAAGAAGGGCATTGAATTACATCAAAAGTTGATGATTTGTTTGGGTCAAAAGATGGAGATTTTTGTGGAATACAAGTAGTACTATTTTCACACATGCATTGGACCCAAATAAGGTCACTTCCTGTGTCTGCATTGGCTAGAAATTCAACTTTTGGTGTTCCAAGTGTGAATTTTATAAGATAATCACCTCCATTAGGGATTAAATCAGACCTTTCAGCCATATTCGATGGTATATCATGATAATATTTAGAGGATAATCGAATTTTGTGGCCATGAGAAATTGAGCCTAAGGGTGATCTTTCAAAACGTTCTTGGGGTGTTATAGAAGTGTCGTAGTAAGGAGAAAGTGGTGAATTACGATGGATGAGATCGATTTTGAAGACATTGTTTGAAGATACCAACAAATTTCTAGCTTCAACAACCAAAATTGTTGGATATTGTAGGTACAAAGAGGATACTAGGAATACTAGGAGAATTTTAGACAAAGTACATGAATAATGCATCATGTTCGTTGTTTAAAAGAAGGGTTGTTTGTGGTAATGGCTAAGAAGAAATTGTATGGGGTTTATATAAAAGTATGCATGGCTAATATAAGAGTCATGAAGGTTGACTTGTTGACCTACTCATTCAATTTTGGTCTTCCTCCTCTTTCTATATATTAACCTAACATTGAAAGATCACTAATTCTTAAATAAGACCGTTTAGAATTGACTCATATACATTTAAAGTGTTAAAGTAATTACTTATTATTTTAAAATGCTCAATTAGATGTAATGTGATGTAATAAATTTAGTTATATTTATAATCTTAAATGATTAACTCTTATTAATATAAAGTTGTATTACGTGAAATTGAATATAATATTTGAGATAATTCTATATTGTGTTGGTTTTAAGCTTACTGGATGCAATCTCACTGGTTGATTGTTGTTTCATAAAACTACTTCATTGATTTTCTTATTAATATAAAAAAATAAAAAATATTTTGATCTAGCACAAATTACTTTCAAAAACAACTAATACAAAATAATAAATATTTTTTTTTTACTGGACCTCATATAATTATAATTTTGGTTAAAAATAATTGACTTAAATATAATCAAAGGACCTCATATAGGCTTCTCTATGGAACTTTGACATACAGTTAACTGGAATCGGTGCAAGTCTTGGTCTTCGTCTTCGTCAGTCTAAATTACACAAGTTTCTTAACCAAATTACACTTTTGCTAAAATAAGCATAGAATTTACTCACCCCTATTCAGACTACGTGTCACATTTTATTGGATATCTATCTATACTATATACTAAAGTCATTATTCAGAAGGACATGTGTCGCCTTCATATTAATTCATTTCCCTCCAAAATACATTTAATTCTAAATAATTTATACGTAATTAAAATTCTTTATTTATGGCAATAAAAAATTGAGTAAGTAAAATTTGACCCATTAAATGTTAATCACGAATATAGTTTATATGTAATTAAAATTCTTTATGTATGGCAATAAAAAATTGGGTAAGTAAAATTTGACCCATTAAATGTCAATCACGAATATTAAGGTTTGCTAAAATAATTCAAGTAAGAGAATATCAATCTATCCTCGTAAGTAAAATTTGACCCATTAAATGTTAATCACGGATATAGTTTATAAATTAAAATTTTTATCTATGACAATAAAAAATTGAGTAAGTAAAATTTGACCCATTAAATGTTAATCACGAATACTAAGGTTTGCTAATATAATTCAAGTAAGAGAATATCAATCTATCCTAATATCTTATTTTTAGGTCTCAATAAGCATTTTAATTTAGGATAATAAAGTGTCAAATAATCAATTCTAACTTATTAAACATATTCATTTGGAAAATTTTTAAGAGTTTGTCATTTGTCATTTTTCAACTCATTTATTATATTGTATGATACGTGATTCAAATAAAAAAATTATATGTTTTTATAAAAAAAGTAAATGTTGAAAAAAAAATCAACAAATAAGTTAAGGAAATTATAGAAAAATTATCAAACCAAGATTTGCATATTTTGAAAAATATCACCATGTAAGGTAAGAAAAAAACTATCATGTTAATTTAGAATAATAAAGTGTCAAGTAATCAATTCTAATCTATTAAACATATTTGGAAATTTTTTAAGAGTTTGTCCATTTTTCAACTCATTTATTATATTGTATGATACGCGATTCAAATAAAAAAATTCTATGTTTTTATAAAAAAAAGAAATGTTGAATGTTATAATGCTATATATAATGCCATATTAAATAATTATATCTTCAAAAGGTGTAAGAATTCTCAATCATCATACATAAGCTTCATTTAATTACTAAATTAACACAATTTTCCTACACTATTACGTTTATTCTCTTACCTAAAGTCATCAACAATACACAAAAGCACTCATGACTATAAAAAATTAAGATATTTATATATTATATTATATATACAAAAAAACACATAAAAGTATGTATTCAAAAGAAAAAAATTGTAATTACTATAATACTTGATATTACGTGCATAAGAAAATGTGAATTGATACGTTTAATTTTTCTTACGTATAATTTCTCTTACACGTCAAATATTATTTTCTCTGTATTTATTATAATTAACAAATAACAAATTAATATCATGATAATTTAAACTAAATTTATTTATGTTTAAGAAATTATTTAATTTTTTAAAAATTTTTCGTGCTTGGCAGGGATTCAAGCTAGTATTTACTATTGCACTATCTCTATTATTAATATCTTTAATTGTACATAATTAAAAGATTATAAAAATTTAAAATAATAATAATTATTATTAGCATATTTATATTACTCCCTCCAATTGATCATATAACAGAGTCCTACGATGTTCATAATCTATTTATACTATTTACTAAAATAAACACAGTTGATGTAAGCAACTCAAAAAATTGATGAGTTGTCATCTTCTCATGAGATTGATGATGTCATTGAAGAAGGATAAATATAAGAATATTACATGTTAATGATGTTTATAAGATAATTAATTTGACCACCATTAAAAACTTTAGTTGAGACTATAACATATACTATTAAAATTTGAAAAACAATGTAATAAAAAGTAGTATGTAATAATGATACACAAATTATTATCTTTGATTTTTAATTTACAAATCATCATTAAATTATATTTATTTAAAAAAACATTCATTCATTTGCAAATTAATTATATTATTTTTAATTATACTTTTAAAAAAAGTTCACTAAAATGCTAATTATATTATAGATACAATTTACAATGACCCGCTGCTTTATCATTATTAGAATGATAACTATAAAAAAAATTTGAATTTCAATTTTCATGAATTTAATAAAATGTGTATTAAAAAATAATTAAAATTAATGTAATATTAAGCTGGACCTATTCAATTTATTTGTTTTTTACATCAAAATGAAAAAAAAACCGTGCATCGCACGGGGATTATCTAGTTATATATAAACTAGTGTACAAAGCAGTGTAATGCACGATTTTTTTAACATCTAATATATAAATATATGATATTAAACAATAAAGTTAGAGATCTTATGCTATAAAAACACTCAATTTTGGTAGTTATATCAATGTAAAAATTAACTTTGTAATTTAGGAATTTGTCAACAATATATTATATTGTGTATTATATTATCTAATTTACTCAATTTAACTATAGATACATGCTAATCAAAGATACTTTAATATTAAAAATATTGGTCAAGATTAAATGTCATGCATTTTTCTTTAGCCAATAAATAAGTTCCATTTGGCAAACTCTCCTCAGTGGTAACACTTAGAATTTTCCAAGCTTTTTAGTATAATATATATGATATGATATGATATGATACAAAGAATATTTCCTCTATTATTAAACATTCTTTACATTTAAAATATTTCACCCGCACATTTAAAATATTTCACCCGCAAAGAAGAGAAAATTTTAACTAAGATTTTAGAGACATTCATCTTAATTTAGACTTGTTTTTTTTTTGACATATCAAGGCATAAAATTACTTTGAAAATTAGGCAAAAAATTAACGGGAATAAAAAAAATTATAGGGAGTATATATTATTTAAATTGATAAAAAAACACTATTTAAAGTTTTTTTTTCTTTTGTAGTCAATAAATCAACCCTAATATAAATTAAAAGCAATTAGGAATTTATGATTGGTCGTCATAAATTAACCAACTTGTTAAAGGATGCAAGAACTTTTCAAATCACACACGTTAACATTGATTTAAACTTTTCCATAAAACTACATCAACTTTGTGTAAACTTCTAGACTACTCAGATCAATAGTGATTAGTGACCCCTTCTAGAATTTGGAATTTTTAATTTAAGAAAATTCTGCGTAATTTAAGGCATCACTAAAGATTTCTAAATTTTACCATGTGCATATTATTTTTTTTCGTGCATTTATGTATTAAAAGTCGATTTGTTGTTGGGTTTTGATATAACTGAGTAATAAGCAAATAATTAGTTAACACAAGCCTCTATAATTATATGTGTTTTCAAAGAGGTTTAATTAGTATCGCCTTAATGGTGGATTAAAAACGCTCATATGCGAGCTAGAGCCAGAGATAGTGTTAAAATTGTCTATTATTGTCCACGTGTAAGTTCTCTTATCACATAATAGAAAAATATGCACCACTTTACTAGCTTGAGTTTTCTGTTATCAAATTTTGGTTCGATCGAGTTAACTCAGCATCAATGTGTTGGTTTAAATTACTTTGGGAAGAAAATTAGGGCTTAAGTAGATTTAAAACAATGAAGACCTTTTAGGCTGCATAATAGAGTTACGATCCTCTTAATTACTTAAAATATAATGGAGGTTTCATTATTTAATCTAATGGCTAAAATTACTAGATAGAGTTTAAATGAAGGGATTTTAAAATTTTATTTTTTATTCTAGAATAGGTGTTAAAATCCTAATATGAGTAATAGAGAAAAACAATAGAGAAGATCCTAATACACATAACCATTCTCGATGTGATTGTTCTTTCTTACTCCTTATGTTCCGTTTGTTTTAATACATTTTCTTTTTAAAATGAGTTTTTACTTGAAAATAGCGAAACGAAAAATGTTGAATGAAACTATTGAGAATCATAAATTAATAATGAGCATATTGATCAATTACAAATTCTTGTATGAGATGGTCTTACCGTGAGACACACCTCATTATGGGTCAAACAATCCAATTAATTCAAATCATTAGCATATAATCTTCTTGTTTTGAGTTTATCCCACTGAGAGATGGTCTCTTACAAGAGTAGCACTTAGTCAATTACCTTGTCACTTATGCTCGACCCCTTTGTAAAGGACCTAATTTGCGTTAGTTTAAGTTGGGTTAGTTCTTCTAGCCTTCTAAGTGTTCAACCTCTTTTACTTTTGCTTTAGCTTTTGCTTTTTATCCTTCAATGTTCTAAAAATTAGAGTTCTATTATCCAAGTTCAATGAATGATGTACAAAGTTTTTTAGTTTACTCGAAGTATTAGCTTTATAAATATATCTTCAAAAAAAACATATAAACCTACCCTTATGAACCTCTTCTTTGTATATGTATTTGGGAATGTGGTTGCATTGCCCTATTGCTTGGTAATTTTAAAAGTTGACTAAACTAATAATTTTAACGTTAACCAAAAATAAAAAAGATTTCTTACAAGATTTATACGGGTAAGAATTTGAATGTCGTATAGATACTCGTCGGAGACCCTAAATCATGTATAAAGTATGAGATTGATGGATACGCAATAAATATGGATAGACCAAGTTACATGCATGTAAAGATGATGGGCATGGGAATTTATCTGCCAACTTTATACTGCTAGTTTCTTGAGAGACCATCTCTTAGACCCAATATATTAAAATTTAATGTTTACTTATCGTATTTTTAATGCCTACTTACACTATTCTTAATGCCTACTTAATATATCTTAAATGTCTAATTTATAATATTTTAAAAAATATAGATGGAATAAAAATGATCTATTAACGAAACCGTCTCTCACAAAAATTTGTGTTTTGCAAAAAAGGCAGAAAAATAAAGGTTATATTTAGTATAGAATTTACGTGACAAATAAAGGTTATATTTAGTGTAGAATTTACGGCAGTTGGTAACAGAATCAAATGAAGTTTCGTTTTCTAGGAAACTTTAAATGTTTTTGTTTGTCAGGAAAGATTGGGAATTTAGGGAGGTTGGAAAATGAAAATATTTTATGGTAAAGTCCCAAGAAAAATGTCCTTAGGGGCAAGGGTAATTGAGGTTGGAACATGAGATATGAATAAAAAGACATAATTGTCATTAATTTAATCAAAGAGAAAAAAAATGAGGGTAAACTTGTAATTTTCAGATTAAATTGAACAATTTTTAATCTAGTCTCATCCTTAACCAAACAAAGACATGAGACATTTTATCTTTAAGTCTCACTTAAAGTCTCTAACATAAGTCTCACCTGTCTCACAATTCTCATTCTCTTCTACCAAACACCCACTAGCCCGCACTAGGGTCATTTGATTCACTTGATTTGTGACGTCATCCTATCACTATTAACAAAATGCTTCTAAAAAGCTAAAACTAAATCCCTTTAAATGCTTCTTTCAAACCCTTCCTTTTCAAATTTGTTATCCAATGTTCCTCCAAATCGCTTCCCTTCTCTTTCCTCCGATTTTTTCAATCCAAATCAAGTGTCAAAGTTATATACACTCGAACCTTCCATGCTCCTAAAAACTTCATATCGAAATACTAAACATTGACTCACTTATCGAGAATTCGATATCGAGGGTAAGTAGGTCATACCATGCTCAAATTTGAACTGATCAACCTATATAGTAATACCAAAACCAAATCTGCTGACAGATCTTAGTCATTCTACTTGTGACTCTCAAGGACATATGATGGTAATGTTTCAATTTTGTATGTAAGGAGCAAAATCATGATACCACAGATCAAACAGAATCAAAGTTTAACATAAGAACAAAAAGTATAGCCCATCTCAAGTTCTCAACTGTCACACAAGCTCAGTCAAATTAGTGCAGCAAAGAGTCACACTCAGATTTGTTTCATTCACCAAATGGACATACATTTACTTTTGGATGACAAAAAACTGTTCCTGATTAATGCTAGTAGGCCCTTATTTCTGCATATCATAATCAATTGGAAAAGAATTTAAAATACAGATTTAAACTCCTAATGATGTGGAATGTTGTTTTGTTAGTAACCCCTAACTAGTAACTAACTATATTTGTGATAGAATTGACAATACAACTACTAGTAACTATGAAAAGATTGTGTTCCAAGTAGAAATTTTGAGCATCATGGGTTGGCCTGGGCTGATATGGGCTCGGCTCTTGAGACGCGTCTATACTATAGACGGTCTCTCAAGAGAGGGCATGTTTGCATATAGGAAATTCTACAATCTTATCTCAAAATAAATAAATAAATTGATAATCCACCATTATAACTCCAAAGTCAAATTGATAAATCCACTGATACTTGTTTTTATCCAATAGAGTCTCGGTCATGGTCATCATCCCAGAGACCCCAGTGTCCCACACAAAGTCAGGGTCCGGGGAGAGCGGTAGTTGACAGGGAATACCCGTACCCTCTCGATTCTGTATCCACTTGACAAGATTACAGATCATTACATACTTGGTGATTGAAGAAACTGAAATTAAGTGTTTTTCTCAGCACAAACCAACTTAACTTCATGACCCAACATCTTTTACAACAATCCCAAATGATACTGTTCATTATTCGACAGTAGAAATGTATCCCAAATGAATAACTTCACACTGATAAGATATGGCTTAAGTTTCTAAAACGGTCATAACTCGCAACGAACACATGAACTACTATTGTTATTAGAACAATGATGATCATTGTATCATAATACCTAAGACAAAAATCGTACTTTAATTTACTGATATAGTAATTTTCTGTACTTAGATTCTTAAAGGAGCTTTGTACTTCCACCAACTCAATTAGACTATACAAATGTTTATTACAAGTATCCTATATAATTATGGGCATATATATTTTTATTCTAATGACTATTGTATGAGATGACTAAGCTTTCAAGGCCTAGTGGAAGATAGATCATTACTCACGAGTGGATGAAGTAAACAAGATTTGGTCAATAGTCAGAATTCACAATACTTCCATGAATGAAGAATCACACTAGAGAAGCCTAGAAGATACTGATTGATATCATTACAGAACTAGGAGAACACTTCAAATCACACCGAAATCACGTAAAAGTTATGAGTAGACAATCCCTAACCATTGTCATGTAATTCACTATCTAGTTCGCCTTTAGAGTTCATGATTCACTCAAAATGAACCACAAATAGCCCAAAATGAACCATAGTTCGGTGTATTCAATAAGCGATACACAAATCATGTGACGCTGTCTCTAACCCGACAAAAATTACTAAAGAGAACCATCTAATCTAAGTGATCACAACTCAAACTGGAACTAATCTATGTGTTGAACATTATGTAATTTTGAAAAAGTGTCATGAGCAACCAGAAAACAAAATGAAACTTATGCATGGAACAAAACATGAAAACGACTTGTTTACTCGAAAGTTTTAAAGCAGAGCATAAAGATAAACAAAGGGGACACATTAAAACAGTGATAATAATAATCAACAGAGAATGAATATTAGTCAAGTATAAAAGCAAATTCATTCCTCAAAAAAGCTTGTATTCAACTCCATCAAAAATAATTAAAGTTACACTGCCATTAGCCTAAAAGTTTAGATAAAAAGGAGGCACACTCTAATTCACATCAACCTAGCCAAACCCAGAAAATATTAATTAAATACAGAGAAAAAGAAAAGCAAGAGTCTAATCTGGGGCCTTAGATATGTAAGTGACTAGGTGGGTCAAGATTAAATTTTTATAAAGTTTAAAAGAAAAAATATAGAAATACAAAAGGTAAGGGATACCTTCATTATGTTGCTTGACCTCTATTAGTCCAAGGCAAACTCATATCAACAGGAAAACCACTAAAATCAGTATTTGAAGAATTTGGAAATTTGCCCTTCTTGGACCATAACCATATCTTAGATACAGATAAACTCTCATTTTTGGTACCAATATTGATTTTTCTAGCCTCTGCATCCCCAATATTAGTAGCTAAATTCCCATTTTCACCCAATCTTCCTTTCATATTCATCAAATTAGGATCAATAGTTGACGGTTTATTTGGGTTTAATGCAACTTGGAAAACTGAATCAGCAACCACATATTGATATGAACCCATGGAAAAGCACCTTCTTGCATCTAAACTACTACTACTAGTTTCACCCACATCTTCTTCTTTCCTATCCAAAACTTGTTCTTGAACTTCATTACTTGTACTTCTGAACTTGCCAAGTCTCACAGGAAATACCCTCTTCTCACCCACAATTTCAATCTCAAGTGACTTATGACCTAATCCATCAACCCCATCTTCATCCCTCAAATCATCGAAATCGAAAACCGGGTTTTCAATTGCAAGCCCTGGGGTGTAGAGTGTACCCCTACAAAGTGGACAAGTTGAATTGGAAAGTAACCAAGTGTCTATACAATCAATATGAAAAGCATGACTACACAAAGGTAGTAATCTTAGCTTATCTTGCTCTGAGAACTCACATAGACAAACAGCACAATCAAATGGCTCTTTTAAACCCACAATTTCCTTATATTGGAATACAGGAAGTGCATCAATAAAAGCTTGGTCTAAACCTGAATCATGAAGGTGAAAAAGCTGTTGCAGTTGCCTTTGAAATGCATCAGGACTTGAATTGTTATCTGGGTATCTATTAGATTGGGCAAAAGTTGAGGAAGATCTTTGCTTTGTAAAGAATCTAACTAACAAGTGAAGAAGACCAGAAATAAAGAAAATTACAGCCAAAATAATTATAATAAAAAGAATTGCAGGACTGGTTTTTCCACTTGAAGAAGAAGATGATGGAGATGATGTTGTTTGTGGAGTTGTGTCTCTTTGATACAAATCATGATTATTTGTAGATGACCAAGATGATGATGATGATGATGATTGAACTAATGACATGTTAACAAATTGAGCATACCCAAAGATGAGATTTCTCTCCTTTTAATGGAGTAATATCACACCATAATGTCATAAATTTGAAGTTTTTCAAGAACCCATCTCTAAAAGCATTGATTTTTCACATAACCCAATCATGATTTCAAGAACCCACCTTTATTGAGTGTAATAGCAAGCAATCCAGATGACATTTAGCAACTAAAATAATGACAAAAATCAAATCTTGACTTCAAATGAGAGTAAAACTTGGAAGAAATAAACAAACTCACATAAAAAGGAGGAAACTTGGTGCTTAAAAATACTTTGTCCCAAGTATTTGGCTTCTACTTCTTGACAAAAGAAAACTACCCCAAGTCAATTGAGGGGTTAAGAAGTGACAAATGAAATTTTTATGGTGAATTTGGGATAATTTTCAAAGGATTAACTTACACTTTTTCCAAGTAAACTTGACCAAAATCTACCCTTCTTCCTCATGAATAAGCTTCAAAGTTTGGAAAACAAATGAAGTGGGTAGAGAACCCTAGAAATTGTTAATGGGGCTTTTTTTTCTTGCTTTTCTCAAGATTCTCAAGTTTCCTTTTCCTCTCTCTAAGTATTCTTTTTGCGGTTTTGGTTATTTGGGTGTTCTTTTTTTTTTAGTTTTTTCTTTAATGTTGGAGTGGGAATGAAAAGTTGTGGGAAAATCAAAAGTTCAACTTACTTGTGTTTTAGGGGTTATGGGTTGTGGGAGCCTCCAAAAAAAGTGAGGGTTGATGTAAGCCAAAACGGCAAGGGAAATAGGGCCACTCTTGTGCAGTTGTGCTTCACCAAATATGAAATACAAGGTTATAAATTTAATTCACGTGGTGATCTTTATCTTTTAATTATTCTATGTGAGAGATAAAAATAAAGTTTTTTTATTAACTTTACACTTATTTTACCCAATGAAATGATATTTTTTTCAAAAAAACAAACGTCGTAATCACTCTAATTGATCACATATTTCAAAATTCAATCAAAATAAATACTTAATTTAACCAATAACTTAACGTTTTGGTTACTACATGGAAAATTCAAATATGAATTTTTTTGTGAACTTTACAATATTTTTACCCGGCCAAATGACATTTTTTTTGCATTGATGATGATAACAATAGCTATGTTTGATCTTAAATATGTTATCAGCTTTGAGGCTTTCAAGGGTCAAAACTCAAACTCAAAAGTAGTCTTTCACCTATTCCGAATAGCTAAAATCTTGTGACCACCACCTTTATTTTTTGACCTGTGGGCTGGGGCTAATTTATTTTTGTACCCAACTACGGCCCACGCTCAATTCGTTCTGGGCCATAACTCATAGTTTGTTTAATGCTTAACTTGGCTCACAATCAATGATTATTGGATCTTGAATATGATGGGCTAAGGTTGTGATCCTTAATAAGGACTGCTTTGTGGGCTGGCGCCAAGTTATTTTTTAGGAACGAGAAGATTAAATGAGAATTAAACTCAAAATCTCACCTAAAAATGTGATATTATCTTTTAAGTGAGACAAAAATCGATTCTCCTATTAAAAACTTTAACGGCCCGTTTGGTTAGTGATATTAAACAGTGGTAATGAGAATAATTTATAATGTAAAATTTAATTAAAAATTTCATATCATTCTCATGGTAATGAAACTTTGATCACAAAAAACTTTTTTGTTTACAAATTTTCAGAGATGATATTAGAAATAAGTTTTATGAAGAAAATGAGATGATTGAAGTTGGAAAAGCATGACCATCAACATAGTTCAACCAAAATTACACTAGTTTTTCATTCCTATTACCATCGTTTATCACCACTTAGCAAACGGGTCGTAAAAGCCTTGCTATAGTGAAAACAAATATTACTCATACTTTAATTTACATTGTCATATAGGCTTTTCTTTTTGTTAGGGTTGAAGCGTAGGGTCATAATTTATGATTTCATAATTGAAATTCCTAATTAGAAATGAAATACTTATTCCCAAACATTACATTAGGTTAATTTTTACTTCAATGTTATTGCTAAACACAGTACTCAAGAAATCATCTCAACTAAAAAATTCAGATCCAAAATGTATCGTATAATATTGTAATAACAAAAAGAAGAGTTTGATTGATCTTCAAAGGACATTCACAAAAGGGTGAATATAGGTGGAACCTGGAGGTGTAATGTATAAGCATGTGAGTTGGAAATGGTAGCAAGGCTCACATGGTAATATGACATGAAACTGGAAAATGCAACCAAATAATCTAGTGCTGGTCCATCCTTTTAATTTGATAGCTTGTGTATGTATATATATTATCACACTAGCTAAAAGATGATATGCAATAATATATACCAGCAAATATATACCAAATAATCTTTATCTCTTTTCCTTGGAAATTAATAAATCTTGCATTTCAATATTATGAACTGTCATCATTTGCAAATTGCATGTGTCTATAACATGCTAGTCTTCACATATTTTGGTTGCTCTCACGTGTATATAACAACTTTATTAATGAATTTTTGACAAATATATATGTAGTAATTAAAAACACTTGTCTTTTTTGGATGGTAATTGCATTTTTACGTACTCGTACTTGGATTGATTGGTAATTATATATTGAATTATATTGTAGCAAAATTTAATACATGGGATAACTTTTATTTCTGGTCTAATTATAAGTTTTTTGCCTGATACTTTTCTCTTATATTTTAGATGATTAATTAAAATGCTAATCAAGTGTTTATTAGTCGAAAAAAATATATATATAATGATATATACATAATAGAGGATGTATTGGTAAATAACATTTATCTGATAATCTTGTGTTTTCTTATTTTGTTTATTTTAATGTATTTTGTCTTTTTGTACGGTTATTTGCAAACAACTGTTATTGTTTAGGATTTTCTAATACTTGTACTATTTGACATTTTACGCAATCCAATGCAATAATCTACTCCTTAATATCTTTAATAATAAATAATTAAAAAATTACAAAAATTGGATATTAAATCTTTGTATTAACACGAATTAAACAAAAATTTTCTTGACTAAGTTTTAAAATTTATAAATTAAAAACTAATTACAAAATACTGGTAATGAATTGATAAATAGTGTATTATCTTGTAATATAGCAAGTAATATGAAAGTAATTTGTAGGGCATGATATGATAAGATGCATCTTCCCAACATCTAATTAACATGACGGAGACATGTTAAGTTATGACTAGCTCAATGGCGCAAATTATAAGAATCTAATAACAACGTTATACACTACAGCAGCTAGCTAGCTGCGTGACCAAGTCATTGAGACAGCTGTTATATATATTGTCATGTGTTTATGTTTACTTGTAGTATTAGCTAGCTAATTTTGAGTACCTAATTAACACACTAATATATGATCATATAATTAATTATGATTTATCTAATAAAGAGCGATAATTATTCACAATTTCAAGACTGCGGCTAATATGAATCTAAAAGTACTATCAGCAAAAATAATTAATAGTCCAAATTGAGCCATATAATTAAAATTATTGAGGATGAGATATTATACTCTAGGGGTCGCTTGGATTGAGAGTGAATATTTAAGGTAGTAAAAAAAGTCAAACTAATGTAAAAAAGGTAATTATATGTGCAAATAAAGTTATTAATATAATTGTGATAGAGATAGAATATGACTAAATTAAAAAAGATGAATAGAAAAAAAGTTTGGTTTCACTCATTTGAGGGTAAAGAATCCCTCCACCTCCCCCTAAGGTAAATTTATACCCCAAAAGTAAGAGAACTTATTGTTATTTTCTCTATTTTTCATTATCTTCTAATTCATTCTTCCACCTTTCTAACAATCAAATTCCTTTAATCACCTACTTAACTAACTTTAAATTCCTACTTTGACTTTTATTACCCCTTAAATATTTGCTCTAAATCCAAGCGACCCCTAAGTGGTAAAAATAACCTTAACGCGATTAATTTTATCAACTAATTAGATATATATTTGGTATTAGTTAAAATTACAAAATTATTTGTAATTTGATTTTGTTATGCTAATATATAACCATATGACTCAAATGTTTTATAAGTATGCCCTTTGATACCAATTGCCACAGACAACATAAAAACAGCCAATTTTTTATTGGACCACGTACGTTTCTTTCCACCGGTTTTGTCAAGGAACCAACTCAACCGAAAGTTTAAGCTGATGGTTGAGGCCCCAGGATATGTTATACACTCTAACACGCCCCCTCACACGAGAGCCCTTTAGGCTAGAAGTGTGGATGCAGCACATGCCCTCCTCATACATGACGCTAAATATTCCACTTTAAATGAGGGGTGGTTGAGATTTGAACTTGTGACCTCTTGTCACCATGTCAAGGAACCAACTCAACCAAAAGCTTAAGCTTTTGATTGAGATGGTTCCTGGACAGGTTTTTTCAAGAAAAAAAGTATAAAAGCCAGCTCACAACAGTATTTAGTAATCTAAGATGCAACTTCTAAATAATATAATCTAGCCATATCTTTGGAACTTTGCTTCCAAATTCTTCTTTTTAGACTTCTCAAAAAAAAAAGTATATAAATAATAGTTTAAGATTATTATAGAATTCTTAAAAATCAATAATAAAAAACTCTCCGTATTAAAAATACCGATACTTTAGTAGCAATTTATAGACGTAGGCCCAACAATTTACATATTATCATTTTAATTACATGATTACTATTTTATTAACATTTTTATCTGTTATGTAATTTGATTTATATCAAAAGAATTAGTCAAAAAAATGATGCTATTAATATTGTGTACGTTAAGAGTAAGTTACAGGATTGTAGGATCCCAATATAATGTGTGTTTATTAACTGATCGTAGAAAATTACATATTCATAGGGGATCATTCAGAGTACTGTATAGTAATACACTAGATATGATCAATTGATCATACTTATACTTTATACTCCATATATAGGACATAATTCATTAATATGTTGGCCCCTGAAAACTAGTTACTCCCTCCAATATAAGTTGCCCAAATTTTTTGAGGTTGAAACCATTATTGTCTTTATTTAATATTTCCTTCATTTAATTTTATTACATTGTTATAGAAGTACATATCTCATCAAAATGTGATTTTTAAAAATATGCACTTGTAAATAATTGAGATAATATTACATATAAATGTTTGTGATAGTATTTTATTGTTTATGATTTAATAGACTTAGGGTTTTTTGGTTTTAGATTATAATCAATTGACTATATTAATATGACTCATTTTGTATACACACCTTATATATGTGAAGTTGCATATGACGTTTGTTACCAAGGGTTAATTGGAAAAAACTTCTTTATTAGCTAGTGTTAACATTGACAAGAGTGAGATTGCGTATATTCGATTCCAAATATCCCACCCTAACATTATTGGCTATAGGATGATGTAATCTAATATATATCCAATGGTAAATATAATTTATATACATTAAACTTCTATTTGAAAGATTTTTAATTATCATTATATTTGGTAAGAAAATTATTTATGAACATATTTTGATTTTTCATGTAGAACTATTACAGTAATCAAATGTCATAAGATTATGAATATTATGGATGAAACAAGATCTACTCTTGTTCCAACAACGTGCCTCAATTATCCACTTTAAAATCTAAAGCCATGCTCACAATTAATTTTCTTACAAATTAAAGAAATAGCTAATTAAAAACATTGAAAGAAGTTTATTTATGAATAAATATACTCCAATTAATGAGCTAATTCTTGTCAATAATTCAAAATTGCTACAAAATTAACATAACCTTGAACATTAAAAAATGATAATAAGTAATATTATATATATTTTCTAAATTTCTAATAATACATGGAAGCTGTAATTTGATAACAAACAATTATGACATTACAACTTCAATGTAATCCATAGACTAATATATAGGAAAAATAATGAAAAATTACCCTAATTAAACAAACTTGATCTAATATTTCACCCCCTCAATTTTTTGGAGTTGAAATAATTAAATAATTGAATTATTGCTATATATTATTAATAATAAGACATAAATATATATAGAAACTAATTCATAATCAACTAATTAATAATCAAAGATGAGGTGAATAGAGTTTAAAAATAGCTTGAAGAAGATTTATTTGCAACCTCAAATGCAAAATGTAGTCAGCTGTTTGAAGAAAAAGGCGGTCGAGCTGCATCCTTTGGCCGCCAGGCACGAGTCTTTGTAGTTTCCTAACCTTCCTAGCCACGGCATCATGCGCTCGCCGCGCGCGCACTTTGCACGAGCGCGGCCTTCTTGAAGTGAGGCTCGACATTGTCGGCCGACAAGTGCCTCTTTTCAAGCGCATTGTGACGGGCCGGGCTGTAGTGAAATAGGTGCGGGCTGCAGGTGGTAATAAGGTGGTTGTATTTTGGTGGCAAAAAAGCTAGCATATGGACATATAGTGTGAGTGATGTTGTAAAAGTTTGTTTATGTGTTCAGTGTTGTGAAAGAAGGATGGGAGTAGTGAGGCTTATAAATGCCCTTAGGACTTAGGAGTTAGGGGAGAGGGGTGTAATTTGTCCCATGTGAAATCATCCAACTTGTGGTCATCACTCATGAGTATTAGATGAGGTTTTCTTTTGGCTTCAATTTTCTCTAGCTAGCCAGCTAGGATGATCTTCTAATCAACCTTTAACAATTAATAAAACTTTTTGTTAAAAATACTTTTAATGTTGCTCATTAAGTTCCTTAAAATACTTTTATTTTTTCTACAAGTATATTTTGTTAAGGAAATTAATTAATTATAGTACTGTATATATTATATATTTGCGGTAATAATTTTGTAAATTATTTTTAAAAAAATGGAACTCATAATTAAACTAACACATGTACCTGTACCTTTTATTATATTCCCTTCGAATCAATTTAGTTGTCTCATTTTCTTATTTGGCAAATTCATATTAATTGTCTCATTTTCTTTTTTGTCAACCTTTTTTTACCTAAATACCCCATATTCACACAAGTAAAGACTAAAATACCCCCACTTTTACTACTTATAATACTCCAACTACCACATTTACAATTAATTTAATCAATTAAAATACTCCAACTACCACCTTTTTAATGGACCCCACACCATTCTTAATAACCGTGCCCAAGCAAATGAGACAACTAAATTGGTTCGGAGGGAGTATTACTTAAAATTTGTATCCCTAAAAAAACTTTGTATACTAAAACTCAGAATTACATATTTTAGTGCAATTAGGCAATCATTTACAACTTTAAAATAGAAATACAATTCAGTCTCTGAGGTACATATTTACAGTATGTAACATTTTCGTAAATATTTTTAAAAGCTTATAAACTTATAAAGGCACGAATCCTTACATAAAATATGTATCTGAAAAAAGACTTTTTTATACTAAAAAATAATTTTCACCATTTTCATCTACTAAATTACATGTTTTCATTGGATCCTACCCTCAACTATATATGTTACAACTTATGAGAACATGCATACATTGTTTTAAATATAGATTACTAAAATAGTTATTGAAAGGCATGATCATAATAGTATATAATGTCATAATAAAAAAAAGAGTGGAATTGTGTGGATATCAGATTGCCAAACCGTACAGAAGAGATGGAACATATATCCCAGAGTGGAAAGCAAAAGATTGCACATGCATCAAAGTTTATACTAGCAGTACGCTCAGGAAAACAGGTGTGTAGAAGAAAACAGATAATGATATTAATGAAATGAGAAGGTCTTAGTAAATAACGGGTATTTGTGAAGTTAATAAATCACCCTTATCTGGTTGGATGTGATAGGGTGAGAGTTTGTTATTTTAATTTATCTTTTTTAATTTTGTTTATTTTAATATTATTCTTTTTGTCTTTTTATGGTGATTTACAAATCACTGTTATTGATTAGTAATTTTTGTTAATGAAATACATCATCTCCATAAGACTTGTTACATTCTTTGTTTTTTTTCACTTCACATGTACTCTATTACAATAAAAATTAATTTTACGTGACACATAATCTAGTGTAATGTCACCGATTTATATTTTTAGTGTAGTAATTGTTCTTTATATTTTTAGCTCTATTATAAAATGATTTAGTGACACTTTATTTGGTCTTTAGTTTTTATTATGATACTAAAGGGTCTAATAAATATCATTAAATATATATACCATTAGAAATTTAAAGTAGTGACATTTAAATTAAATATAATTTAAAATATACCGCTAGAGTATATTATGTGGTAGTGACATTCTATATAATATAACTCATTAATTATCTTATTTATCATTACTTTATTCCTACTTCATATCTCATTAACTCTTACATGTGACTTTTTCCTTTATTTAAAGAGAATAATGGTATTTTGTTGTTAGGCTGGACTCATTGTAAATGACAATATATTAATATTATCAAGACAACGCTATTGGAAATAATAAACAATATTAAGAGAATAATTAGTAGAACATAAACAATATTTAGAGAATAATTAGTAGAATATCTTTGATTTTATTCTAGAATAATATTTTAAGTATGTAGAAAACTAAGACATTTGTAATATTTAGTTTCCTTATTTCTTGGCATATCTTTTGTATTTATAGGGGGCATTTGCTCTCTTGGATGAATGAATAAGAATGAAAATCAAATGAATTGATTCTTAAACCCAAACCAAATTATTATATCTTGTTATTAATTTCATCAAACACGAGGTGTACATACTTTTAACATCCCAACCAAAACCATATTGGAAATGTGAGGATGGGCTCCAATGACTTATAAAATGTGTAAACCATCTTTAATTAATCAAAATGAGATAAATCATCCTAATATTTGCTATCAACGAATTATTTTTTGATACATGTGTCAAACTGTATTAATGGTATAACTGTGCAAGTATTATGTAACGGACATAGAAGTATTGCATGCCCGAAAAATCAAAGCTGTAAAGCAGTAGATTGATGGGAGATTAAGGGTATTACGTTTATAGTGTTAGTTGGTCCCCTACGTTGATTGGTAGCTTCAGAGTTCAGACAATTCCAGGAGTTCACGAGGGCATTAAATTATAGTTGTATATAGAAGATGAACCCATGTGAGAACATGATCGTTTTATAAGGAGACAGCCCATCGTATATTATTACTCCATTCATAAGCTTGGTAGACGACGTGCATGTTTACGTACCATTATTCATTTTGTGCCATGCACTTGTAATTTATTACTCACACACAAGGATTTAGTAGGTTCAGGTCTGTCTAAATTACACTTCGGATCAATAAATTTAAATAAATATAATTAATTAATATTTCAAAAATATTGTTACCAATTCAATTCAACATATACGTAGATCAGTTGTTGAATGTTCATATTGTTAAAAATAAAGGACAGTCTTAGTATTCCGCACAAAGTAGTGTCTGGTTGGAGAGTTTTATTTTCCTGAAAGATGCGGTCAAATCATACTCGTTCCCCCAAGAAGGGTAAAGACTAAAGAGAGATGCGCGCAGTCAAGAAACTCCCCAATCGATACATGCGTCTAGTAGGGGTCGAACCCCAAACCTTCCTTTTTACATGCAGATGCTCTATCCATTGAGTCTCAAGGCACTTTTAGTCAGTTTTTTTTATTGTTGATATAGGAAATTACATCAATTTCTATGATACTGTTTATGATAGTAGTGTATTTGACAAATGAATTTTTGATCAGTTTTTTTATTGACCTTTGAGCTCATTCTTTCTCATTTAAATAGTCAACAACAAAGAGCAAAAAACTAATTTTTACTAAGCATATTCAAACTTATATGACTTCAACTGCTCACTTAATATTTTACGAAAAATCAATATTTTTAATTAATTAAACGAAAAAATTAATATTTCAGTTAATCAAATGAGTCAACTTAACTAACATGTAGCTACTGTAAACAGCCCTAACACCACATAGTTAAAGAACCCGAAATGATGACGTAAGGAAGTCAAGACCTTGAAAAGTTATTTACATAAAACGTACTTAAATAAACTAAATAATAATTTCTTATTTTCTTATATGGCTATCCCGAATCTAGCTTTTAATTATATATTTTAATATGACCGTAACCGTTAAGATGCAATGACAATGATCAGATTATATTTTCATTTGCTAGCTAATTGATATTATTAAGTTACTTTCCCAACAGTTAAATTCTATTTATGCAATTGGTTGTTGGGATATACTGAAGTTCGTACATATTTCCCATTAAGGTAATTAATAATTGTTGGGAATTATGATTATAAACAAATATTGATATCCTTTTAATTATCTCCATAATCTTTAAATTATTATTTATATTCTTTAATATTATGATACTCCTCTTTCAATTTTCAATTGTTAGGCTTTAATGGTAACCGTTGTTTATCAAATACAATTTGCCTTCACTTTTCTTCATATAAATAATTTTTCCTAAATACAATTTTAATTATCTCCATATTTCCTTGTTAGGCTTAATGGTAACAATTCACAAATATAGGAAATATATCTCAATCACTTGTTATCCACCAAAGCATTCTCATTTTCACTACTATCATCTTTCGACTATAATCCTTTCTAAAAAGCTAACATTTTGATCCATATAATAGCACTAGTCTAATGAAAAAGTCTAAGGTAGACTTGGTCCACATTATCTTTTGGGTGGACCAAGTTTTCCACTCTTACTTTCTACCCTACTTCCAGTCTTTCACTCTCTTACTCTACTTTCAAAATTTTTTAAAAAAGAAAAAAATAATAATTTAATTTAATTTTTTTGAATTTTTAATTTAAATTTAAATTTAAATTTAAATTTTTTATTTAAATTTTTTAACTTCTAAAATTTTTTATTTTAATTTTAATTTTTTTACTTTAAAGTTTTTTAAAAATTTTAATTTTTTTTAAAAACAAATTAATTTTTAATTTTAATTTTTTTTATTTTTTAAAATTTTATAATTTTTAAAATTTTTTAAAAATTTTAATTTTTAATATTTTATTTTTAAAATTTTATAATTTTTATTTAATTTTTTTAAGTATAAGAGTGAAATGGACGAACTGTGAAAGTATAAAAGTAAATTGAAATAGAGTGGAAGTGTGGAGTGGAGTATAGTAAAGTAGAGTGAGGTGTGTACGACTTGGTCCACACTAATATAGTAATATTAGTGTGGACCAAGCCCACACAAGTCCCTCTCCTAGTCTAATGGTCATTTGATAAAACTTACATTTTAACTCTAAGGGGACATCTCGATTCATATATTCTCAATTTTTTCTTTTGAGTTGTTACACTTTTCTTCTTAATCTGTACGTCCATTTAATTTTACAACATTTGTATATATGAAAATATCCTTACCACTTTTTTATTGTCATTTCGTATATTTATTATTGCTTTTGATATTATCCTCATAATTTAAATGTCTCCATTACTTCGTAATCCTTATGTCAACCCTTGTTGTTGCAATTTGGAAGCAACAAAAAGAGAGTATCATTATTGTCGGCCTTAAAGGTGGGCAAGAGATGCCGTGACCTAGGATTCCATGTCAAAAAAGTAAAATTAGTGGTTGTAGAAGGTTCATATAGGTTATAAATTGCAAAGGAACCGGACCTCAATGTGCTATTTCGATCAGTGCCCAAAAATATCTAGGGTAGGGTCGGTCCTGAGTATCATATAATAATACATTGATCTCATTTCTTAATGAATAAGTAGTATTGTGAAAATTAGAGTTTTCATTAAAAGTGTTAAACGTTCACCTCTAATAAGTGAAGTGGGTGAAGAAGTTGGAGTCAAGGCTATCTAACTACATTAGCTACATTCGTGGGGCAAAATAAATGAATGAAGGTGGGGGAGCTTATGAACAACACACACGTGCCTTGTTTTTAAGTATAAATAAAGTACATATTTGTAGGAATATGTGATCTTTAAGCTTAGTTTAAAGTGTAATTTTATCATAAATTAATACTTCTATATACGTAAATTGTGTTAATTGTATACCTAAACTCATAATCTTAAATTTCTTAGATTAAAGACAATGGATGCCAAAAAAGTGTGTTTGTAAATTGTAAGTGGAATATATTCATTCTTGAGCAAAGTCAATCTAGAATTAAGGTTTACAAGGTGAATAAACTTTTGGGTTAAAATTTTATTTGTAAGTGGAGTTGTTAGGGAACTTATTAATATATACTTAATTAAATCTTATAAATAGAATTTAAAATTAAATATTAAATTGAATCATCATATTAACAGATTACACTTAACACTTAAAATAACCTAAATATAAATTTAATTCGACATTCGAACGAATACCTACATAACAAAAATTATATTGAATATTGGGTTTAAATGGAAAGTGGGTAGTAGTCCTATAAAGATAGACAGGGGGGCGTAACAGCTAACATGATTTTACTCAAGGAGAATAGAAAAGCATGTAGCTACAATAGGCTACGCATTCCTTGTTATATCCCATACTGCACCATGTGGATTTGCCAACTATTTGATCATGACTATTCATTTTTGTGTAAACCATTATGTTTTCAACTTCATCTACCTATAAATGTAAGCTTCTAGCAATGCTACTTTGTAAGCACTTCATCACTTATTATAACATTATTGAGTTCCATCTAATTAATCAATTAATTGATTGCCTAGCTATCAAAGTCATCTTAATTTTTGTGGGGCTATGTATAGACTCTTGACTTTCATACATTATTTGATTAAAGGACAGTCCCAGTATCCCGTATAAGGTAGGGTTCGGGTGGGAGTTTTTCTTTTTCTTGAAAGATGCGGACAAATCATACTCGTTTCGGACAAATCATATATTATTAGAATATGGAGTTTTAATTATATAATTAAGCTGATATTTTTAATTGAGTTGGCTAATTGACATGATATCTACTTGAATTCAATGTATATCCTTCTTAATTCTAGCCATAGTGTAAAAATTATCGCATCGCATCAGTCGCGGTTTAAAAGTTTTCAAAATAAACGAATATATAATTCTCGCGTTGTGAAGATGTAGAAAAATGCGTTTTAGGTCGTATCATGGGATATCTAATGGTTTCGACCGATGTTTAGGCGTTTATGAGAACTGCACCAATCTCGTTACCTTATCACCGTGGATTCGTTATTGCGATCTTGATCGTTACCGTCTATGCTACTTGGACTCGGGTATTGATGTCGAATATTGATTCGTGTCCAACTGTTGGATACGTCTAAATATTCAATTTTACGCCAAAAATAAAGTGTCCAAGTATCATACCAATATCCGAGCATCAAGGATCAGAAACGAATACGTAAAGCAAAATAAAAAGTTCGAGTAAGTATGGTCCTAGGCTCCTAGCTATATGTTGTCAAGTGATATCTAACCAAAAGCTTGGGGAATGAAAGGGGCTACACGGTACAGGCTACCATACTAGTGGATTGGTCATTTTCAAGGGGTTTTATGGTTGGGACGAACAAGTTATAAGTTCCAACACTACACTATTACGAACAATCTCTGTGGGAACGGAACGCACATGGTGTGCACATGTTCAGTTTTGCCAAATTAATACTACTGCTTAACAATACCACATTCCCGTTCCCGTTGTTTTGTTTTTGCCCTAAACTAGAGTTATCCAAGTTTGGATTCAGTTAAATGAAATTAAAAAATGACTCCATTTAGTTTAAAATAATTCGCATAAAAAGTTAACCATTGAGATATTTAGTTTAGACTAATAAAAATATAACATATTTTATATTGAGTTGAATCGATTCCTTAACATGATATTCAATTTGTATATGAGAAACAGTTATTGGTTCGAACCCCTCATTTCAAGAAAAAATTTAACGTAATATAAAAAAAGGAAAGCAATGCATCCACAATTATATTTCAAAGGACTCTTATTTGACGTTATATAATATAGTTTATAATATACTCCCTCGTATTCAGCCTAAATGTCTCAATTAGTTTTTCACACTTGACGAGATAATATTTTAACCCTTAATATCTCAAATTATTCTTGATTAAAAATTATAAAAATTTGATATTAATAATTCTTGTATTAAGACGAATCAAACAAGATTCCACATGACTTTGTTATGACTTATAGATTAAGAGTAAAATACAAATTAAGAGTGATAAGTGAATAATGCCAAAAATAATATGGAACATTTAGGCTGAATATGAGGTAGTATATTAAAACCTCAAATATCATGTTAAATTTTTTTATTTAACACACATAAAAATCAAACTTAATCGACCACAAAATATTATACTTGATATCCGCACAAGTACAACGGTAATATTCCATCATTTTGCAACTTAGGGCTATTGTGTTTTGTGTAGTGTGAAAATTGTTTAATTAATTACTTCCTTATATTTATAAAGAATGAGACATTTATTTTTTCACACCATCCAATACACTTATTCAATGCTTAATATTTCTTATTATACTTGATGAAATATTATAGACAATCAAGGTTGTCATGATCGGGGTTCTACGTAGGATCGTTGATGGGGTAGAATCGAAATCGGTAGAATCGGATCGTAGGATCGTGTGATCCTACAAATATGCATTTATATGCTTTAGATAAACTTATTTTCAATTGCATTTGTTCTTTTTTTATGTTTTAAGGTTTAAATTAACACTAATTTGACTTCAACTATTAAGTTTTGTAAAAAATACGTTTAATAATCATTATTAAAATTCGAATCAAGAAAAACTTGAATTTTAGTCATATTGATATAATTGTTTAGATATATACATATATATACATAAGTAAAATCTGGATTATATGAAATTTTTATACGATTGAAACTACCCTTGTAGAATCGGATCGTAAGATCGTAGGATCGTAGAATCGTGTTATGATCCTACCACTCTAATCCTGGAGCTAAGTAGGATCGTACGATTCTACCAATTTAAGGTCCTACCTACGATCCGGATCGGTCGCCTAATTTTGGATCGTAAGATCGTAGAATCGTTGATCAGGATCGAGATTCTGATAACCATGTAGACAATGAATATTAATAATCTTTGCATTGAGACGAATCAAACAAGATCTCACTTGACTATGTTCTAATCTATAGATTAAGAATAAAATACAAATTAAGAGTAATGAGTGAATAGTGTCAAAAAAATAAATATCTCATTCTCTATGAATAGGAGGTAGTATTTAATTTGGATTTTTGGATTTTTGGATTGAATTCCGGTAATTGTGATTGTCTATGTATGTTAGAGTCGAGGACCAAAATTTGCAGCTACTCTTCTGAGAGACCGTATCTTTGAGAGACGTCCCTCAAATCCAGCCCATTAAAGCTTAAAGTCTACTTGTCGTATTTTTAATACATACTTCCTCCTTTCCATATTATTTGCACCATATGCTATTAATTGCACCAAATGATTTTTCATACTCCTCAATGTACGAATTCAATCTTTAATATCTCTAATCATACATATCGAAAAATTATAAAAACTCAAAATTATTAAAGTTTGAATCGAGATGATTCAAACAAGATCTCATATGATTATGTTTTAACTTTTAGATTACTGACAATATAAAAGTCAATTTGCTTGATGAATAGTACCGCAGTCAATAATATTACAAGTAAAAAACGGAGGAATTGTTTATATTATCCTTAATGTCTACTTACCTCATCCTTATTGCCTACTTACAATATTTAAATGTCTACTTATATTATCTTTAATGCCTATTTACAATAAAAATACGTAATAGATGGGCTTTGATGTTACAAGAATTTGTGCAATATTTGTATTCCTGTTAGTTTCAACTTGAATGGAATTAGTGATTGGACTATTTTCTACTACGTGTACGGTGTATCTAAAGGAAGATTTCTACTCGTTTGATTAAGCAAAAAACTTATTTTCTTTTCTTTTTTTTTTAATTAAGCAAAAGACATTTTGGGTTATGGTGGACAGTATACAGTTGGGTTTTGCTTTTAAGAGTATGTTCAACATTAATGTGTCTTATTTAATGTTGAACATACTCTTAAAAAAAGCAATTAGTTTTTTATAATTTATAAATTGGGTCAGCCTAGACTTGAGACGTCTATTGTATAGACAGTCTCAAATAAGAATTTGTCATTTCAAAAAAGCAAAGTTAGATATGCAAGGCTGAATATAATTAAGAAGATCGAAGTGAAAAATGATATGAAGATTAAGATATATAGATCCTTCACACGGTAGAAAATCAAAATTAATAAAGATTAAAATTTATAATTGACTCTAATTTTTCAAAATAAAAGTAAACAGTCCATCTTGTATATAAGACCTTCTCACGGTGAGACAACCTCAAAACAAGAAGCATATAAGCTAAAATTTCTTATTATTAAGCTATTTAATCCAAGTATGAAACATGTCTCATGTCATGGAGAGATTATCTCATAAAAAAATTTGTGGAAAACAAAACATTAACATTACTGTTGTTGTTAAATATGGAAAAATCAGGTGCTCTCTTAAGAGACCGTCTTTTGTAAAGACAACTTTCAAAAGTCCAGCCCAAATCTATATTTAGAGTTGTAACAATATATATTTAGAATTGAACTGGGCTTTTGAGATACATCTTTACAAAAGACAGTCTCAAGTAAGAATTTGTGTGGAAAAATAAGTTTGTCTGTCATAAGCTAATTTATTCAAATTTAATTTGTTCATGCTAGAACTCGGAAATATAAGTTTGTCATAAGTCAAATCTTGTTGAACTGCCCATGTGTTACCCATATGTGAGTTGTCCCACATCGAAAAATGAGAAGAGTATGCATCACTTTATAAACTCAAGGAGTAACTCCTACTATCACCAATTGGTTTTAGTAGTGAACGTTCTTTGGGTTTATGAATGGACTACTACTTCTCCTTTTTCTTAGGTTGCCCAGGCCCATTTTCTAAATTCTATCAAATCCAAATCCAATTATTTTGAGCATCCATCAGATCAATGGGTTTAAGTTTCTAAATTGTGTCTGTATCAATGAGTGAGATTTAAGTGGTGTAAGACCTAGGGATAGAATTGATCAATTGAAGGTCGAAAAGTTTAAACTTATGCTTGGTATCTGTTGAGATCGTTTCACCGTGAGATAATTTTAATTGAGTCAGTCTAAACTATTTTTTAAAAAAACAATTTCCTACACAAGTAAGAATTCAGTTTTATTTTTAAAAAATATCTTTTACTAATAAGCCTTTTATATGAACGGTGTCATATAAGACTGGCTTTGAATAATTACTTTTTATTGGATCTAACCAAATAGTATTAAACTAAGTTGGGACCTTAAGATATTTTTGAAGCATACAACTTTGGAGTTTGACTCCAAATCTAAAATAGTTCAAAGAGGCCCACTATGATTTCTGGGCATGAACATCAGGCTAGTTTCACAAAAACTTGCGTAACACCGTTTTATTTTAAGATTAAAATTGGACCGGTCCATTGCAGGTGCGTGTGCTACACGCGCCCTTTAAAATTCATTTTTTAAAATATTTTTTGGGCATTTTTTAATTTAGACCTTAAAAGTATCAATTTTGACCTTAAAGGTATCAATTTCAACGTAAAGTAGCCCGATTGTGGCATTAAACTTATTAATTTCTACCTAAATTGAAATTGATATCCTTAAGGTCAAAATTAATACCTTTAAGAGTAAAATTAAAAAATGTCCAAAAAATGAAAAAAAAAGAGAAAAAGCAGATTGGGCTGAAACATTGGACCGTCTTATTTTAAGACGGTTTCTCCCAAGATCACCTAGCCTAGTTTTGTATGGATCAAGCATACTAAGTTCGTGAACGTGTGTATGAAGCCCGTTGGTAGTAGCCCAAAAGAATGGATCTCAGTATGGATCTCACATTGGGCCTAACTCTTTTATGTTTTTCATTCCTAATTTTTTCTAATGATATCTTTTATGGCCCGATTCATATAATTAGTCTATTTATCATAATTACAAGTGACTTGCACGAACTACAGCTCTTAAAGGACTTGGCTAAAAATATAATTGGTTGGCGGCGCCTTATTCACATCTTAGATTATTGAATATGTCCATCTTGCCCGCCGTTGGTATAGTTTTTTGCCTTTAGTATCACTCTTTCCCTTGTTTTTATATTACTACCTCCTTTTACTTTTTACTTTTTACTTTTACGTTTATTTTTATATATTTTATTTTTTTTGTTAACTTTTGTTAAGGGAAGTTGTAAGTTGCAGGCTTCAAGGTAATTGCAGACTTCACTCTCATTTAAGATTATTTCTTGTATCAAGGGACTCTTTGAACGTACTTTTCTTTATGAGTATGAGATGTCGTCTTTCTTCTCTCTCAAATCCTATATATAATTTTTTTATGAACGGGATACACTGAATATTATGATGATGATGCTTTACTAAATAAAAACTATCCATTAAGACTACACGTGTTAGCTTTTTTTTCAGACTGAGTCAATTTGTATATAAATATTAATACAAACTGACTCAGTCAGGGAAAAAAAAAGTTAAAAAAAAAAAATTGAATCTGTTTTAATTTTATCCTAGGAATATTTGATCATAAAGTAATTTTTAAAAATAATATAGGAGCCACATATGAAATATCCAGCATGAAGTCACAAAGAGACTGATGGGCCATTCATCCCACTTTCCTTTATCAATTATCACACTATATTATCAATAAATAAATTTACTTTAGTGAGAGAAAGCTTGAGAGAAAGAAAAAAAAGTAAAAATGTGGGAAATACAGTTAGGATTAATATTGTTAATGATGGAATTAATGGATGTAAGTAACAACACATTAGGCAAAGCAGCCATGGCTAAAGGACTAAGCAATTATATTTTTACTACTTACACTCATGGCATAGCTGTTTTCTTCCTTATTCCTCTTGCATACCTTTACCACAGGTTATTTTTTTTATTAATTTTTTATTTTTAATCATTTAATTAACTTATTTTTTTATGTTAATGTTGAATATAATTGATTAATTTTGACAGAAATACTCCATTATCTCAACCCCTTGGTGTTTATATAATGTTTCGCCTATTTCTTCTGGGTGTTCTCTGGTATTATCATATCTTTTTCTTTTTCTCTCTGTTTCAGCTCTACATAACCTTTTGCATTTGATAAATTTGATTTTGTTGGGTTTGAGCTCGGAGTTTGTTGAAGTGGTCATGTGTTATCCACATGTGAGTTGTCCCACATCTGAGAAAGAGAAGAGTATGCATCATTTTATAAACTCAAGAAGTAACTCCTACTACCACCAATTGGTTTTAGTAATGAACTTCTTTGAGTTTATAAATGGACTATTTATTATCCTCCTTGTTTGGGTTGCCCAGATCCATTTTTTAAATTGTATCAGAGTTTGTGATCCTAATCTAGACACATATACATTATTTATTACTTCATTTATGTTCTTATGTTTGAAAAAACTACTTTTCAAAAAAGGTGGTAGTTTAATTTTTATTTATTACCCTTAAAATTAATTTAGATTATAATATTTTTAATATATACCCTTCCTTACTTCGTGCAAAAGTTCATACCTTAGTTTTCGCTCCTCTAATTAGACTTTAATTCTCTAAATTTAAAATTGTGCAGTTTATTTTAAGTATTTTCGGTATGTACTAAGTTCATAAAGGAATAACTAATATTCTTTTCTTGAACTACTTTGAAATAAAAAAAATAATTAAAAAGTAAAATACATCTTACGTTGAATTGAAGCAAATTATTAATGCTTTTGAATCCCAAAGTTAAGAAGAAGAAGTCAAATGTACAATCCAACAAGCTTACTTTTCAAGAGAAATTTTAAAAGTATAAAGCAACCTTATCTAGAACACTAAGTATATATTTATATGGTTTTGTGTCTAGTCACTACTCACTAGTGAGCCTTGAAAAAACAAGATTAAAAAGAAATTAATATCACAAATCTTTACAAATAATAGAGGGAGTATGGAAATTTATATTTGTTTTATATAATTAAAAAACATTTAAATATATTTATATTTTAAATGCACTCCGATATTAAGTGTTTTATACTTATCATAATCATGAGCCAGTATACTAATGTAGGATGAAATAAATCTTTATCTATATATGTAATGAATCAATTCAATTGTCATTATTCTATGTTATATATTGCGGAGTACAATTTTTTTAAGATTGTTAATAGAAACCCACATCATGGAACTGAATTTGCCCAACGAAAAAATAACTTCTAAGGTTGCCTTCTTCAACATACTTTCGGACTTCTCAACCAATCCATTAAAGTCTAACTCCAAAGTATGCATAAGACTTTTTTTGGGAATTTTATTTTCTGTTTTAGATGAGTGGGATAAAATATTAAGTATTATATTGGTTAATGTTAACATCAAAATGTCGTATGGTTTTAGTCTTTCTTAATATACATAAGATATTTTGTATTGACGGGCATAATATTTTGAAATTCCTACCATGTTTTTATAGTAACATAAATATATATTATATATATTGTCGTAATATATTATGTAGTGTATCTTTCATAAACTTTTTCAAATTTTTATTAAATGATATAATTATTATATCACAAATTTTTAGTTGAGACAGTCTCTACAAAATGCAAAAGACCTCTCCTATATGGGCCGACTCATATTTTATATTTAAAAAAATCCCAAGAAAGGACAATAATTTTTTTATTAAAAAAGGTATTAACCAAATATATGACGTGGGTGGGGCTTTTGAGAGCTATTTTTTTATATTTTATTCTCAATAATTTATTGTTTAGTTTTAATAAGTTAGTTTGAATGTGATGTTGCACTAGTTGTGGTTGCTCAATCTTCTTGTATCTGGGAATACGTTATAGCTCACCAACTCTTGCATCAGCAATGAATAATCTTTCCCCTGCTTTCACCTTCATAATGGGCATCATTTTCAGGTAAACCAAATATATTACTCCTATCATTCTAAAATTAATCAACATTAGGAGTATAATAAGTACTTGCTTTGCTTCTTTTTTTTTCTCTTTGAAATTGCTACTTAAATTAATAAATAAATATGATAATTTTTTTATTTTTTGTGATTGCTAGTAAAAGTGATAAATATTTAGTAACAAATTCAATGATACAGAAGAGCAAATCTCATGATTTCCCAGACTTTCATATCCCTTAATTTTAGGAAAATTTGATATCAAACGTACGAATTTTGCCTCTTTTGTTTATAAACGTTCGAACTTTCGTTTATTTTTTAGAGGCATGAACTTTGGGGGTCATCCGCTGAGAAAGATACGGATGACCTATTACATGTTGAATTTTGATATCAAATTTCATGCCTCCGTATCTTTCTCAGCGGATGACCCCCAAAGTTCATGCCTCTAAAAAATAAACGAAAGTTCGAACGTTTATAAGTAAATGAGGCAAAGTTCATACGTTTCATATCAAATTTTCCTTAATTTTATGGTTATTGTATTCTCTATATATAATATCTATCATAATGTTATATAAGACATTGTTAATAAACCATATACAAAGTTGTTTTGAAAAATTTGGGATGGTGCAAAATTTTATTTTGTGTTTTATTTAATATATTTATTTTATTAATAAATTTAACATATTTTATATTATTAACTTTTTCATATTCGGAAGAAAGAGAAGGTCATGTGGGGCCGATCACCTCACACACCTTCAGAGACTCCTCTGAGGCTTTGACCATATAGATCTATACATGTTTACTTGTGTAATTTAGGAATCACTTATTAGTTGCCTCCTATGTTATTTCCTATAAATTTCTACTTTCTAGAAGTTGCTTATATATTTGTTTTGTGTACTTTTTTAGGAAAATACTATATATATATATATATATATATATACATATATATATATATATATATATATATATATAATAGAAATCCCCTTAGGAATTGAATTTTCACCCATAATATATCAAAATAAGTAATTAAGTTTAGTATTGTGCATCTAATTAATTATATGTTTTTAGTTAGCTAATTAGATTATGAAAATACACATGTAGGATGGAAATCTTGAATTTGAAAAGTCAAAGTAGTGTACTCAAAGCATTGGGAACCATAATATCAATAGCAGGAGCATTCATAGTGACATTATATCAAGGGATGCCCATTATAATATTCAATCCTTCACATAACCAATATTCTCTTAACTCTCTACTTGGTGACAATAATGAAACTCAACCAAATTGGGTGCTTGGAGGGTTTCTTCTTTTCATTAGTAGCTTATTCCTATCACTCATGTATGTTGCCAAGGTAAGTTTTAATTACTATGCCTCAAAAATATACCTTTTTAAATTTAGGGAAATTCCACATGGTAGCATCGAGTTTTGATGAAATGCCAGTGGTAGCACTCTTTTAAGAAAATTCCACATGGTAGCATTCAGTTTATGCACTATCTAATTGCCGTAGCATTTTCCGTTAAGTTCTTGTTAAATTCCGTTAAATTCTTCATTTTGTAAGCTTTTTTCCATATGGTAGCATCCAGTTTTTGTAAATTAACTATTTTAATTTTTAATTCACCATTTTAATGTTTAATTCACCGTTTAATTCATTAACGCTCATAAATGTTTAATAATTTTATTGAACAATTATAAGAAACTATCTAATCTGGTCGAAACAAGTACTTATTCGCCTATTTTTTGATACATAAACCGAAAAAGATATTTGACTTCATTTTTACCTGTCATAATGATTTTTTTTCAAAAAACGGACATTGCAATTACCCTTATGGGGTAACTCTTTCGAAAATCCGGTCGAAACAAGTACTTATTCGCCTATTTTTCGATACGTTAACCGAAAATTATATTTGACGTTATTTTTACACATTATAACGAGTTTTTTTTTGAAAAAACGGACGTCGCTGCTAACCTTATGGGATTAAAAATATAAATATTAAATAATTTTACGAAAAAATAATTTAAACGTTTAATTCACCGTTTTAATATTTAATTAATCGGTCAAAACAAGTACTCTTGCGAATAAGTACTTGTTTCTATCGAATTTTCGAAAGATTTATCTCATAAGAATAATAGAAACCTCCGTTTTTCAAAAAAAATCGTTATGATGTGTAGAAATGACGTCAAATATTATTTGCAGTTAACGTATCGAAAAATAGGCGAATAAATACTTGTTTCGACCGGATTTTCGAAAGAGTTACCCCATAAGGATAATTGCAATGTCCGCTTTTTGAAAAAAAATCGTTATGATAGGTAAAAATGACGTTAAATATCTTTTTCGGTTTATTTATCAAAAATTAGGCGAATAAATACATGTTTCGACCCGATTAGATAGTTTCTTATAATTTTTCAATAAAATTATTAAACATTTATGAGCGTTAATGAATTAAACGGTGAATTAAACATAAAATGGTGAATTAAAAGTTAAAATGGTAAATTAACAAAAACTGGATGCTACCATGTGGAAAAAAACTTACAAAATGATAAATTTAACGGAATTTAACAAGAAGTTAACGGAAAATGCTACGGCAATTAGATAGTGCATAAACTGGATGCTACTATGTGGAATTTTTTTAAAAAAGTGCTACCACTGACATTTCATCAAAACTGGATGCTACCACGTGGAATTTCCTTTAAATTTATAATGTGTTTGGTCAATCATATAAGGAGTGGCTTTTTTCTTTCACATTGAATAAGTGTAAGTGGGACCATAAGTTGTGCTAGTACACAGGAGATTTATAAATCCCACATTCATTAAAAATACAAAATCACATATTGATTAACCATAAATAATCCTAATTATATAAAGTATTTTCTTAGAATAAGCTTGGATAACCTGATAACTTGTTATAGTAGATTATTCACCAAAAAAATAAACTAAAAATTAAAGTAACATTAAAAAAATTTACATATAAAGTTATAAATAATTAAAAAAATCCGATTTTTTTATAAAAAATTTTAACATCTTTTCGACATTTGTTTAATTTATTTTTTTTTAAATAAAACTTGCTATAACAAGTCATTCGGTTACCGGGATCACTCTAGGAAATACCCTTCAGAGTTGGAATTATTCATGATTAATCAATTAGTGAGATTATTGTAGGAAAATAATAAAAATATTAGATTATTCTAGGTAATTTTTCCTTAAAATAACTATTTTTAGTCTTTTAGATATTACCTTTTCGGTTTTATCTATTTTTGTAAAAATATATAAGTTGCTAGTTCGCTTATAGATAATTGTACAATAGATCAGATTGGGTGGACTTTTAATTGATATCAACACTAAAATTTGATATGAATTTTAAATCTAAATAGTTATGTAGCGGTTACTTGGGGATTTATCTTTTTATTTTTTTTGTGTAAGGAGGACATTATTTTTCTTGGGAGTAAATATTTTTGAAAAATGTTTAGTTAATTTCTCACACTCACATACTTCAATATTTTGTTTGCTATATTTGTAATAACTTTTATTTTTATTGATGAATTGATCAATGGTTTTAAAACTAAATATAACAGACTTGGATAGCAAGGGACTTTAATTCAGAAATACTGATAACATTGTTTAGCTGCCTCTTCGAAACAATAGTGGCTGCCATAGTTACCCTACTTCTTGAGAATGATACAAGTATTTGGACCCCTACACTTGGTATCCACTGGATTGCTCTTCTTTATGGGGTAATTAATTTTTTCTTTCTTTTATCTTCAAATAATATAATATGTAGTCATTCATTCATATATATTTACACTAGAAATTAGTAATTTTCATTACTTTACATAGTAAAAGTACTAGTACATGTAATTAGTATTTTTTTAAAAAAATATTACACATAATTCTAAGGATTTTTTTTGTTACAAGGCTCTTGACGTTGGAATGGTAAATGTTGTCCAAACATGGGCATGTGGAAAGAAGGGGCCGTTATTTGTAGCAATGTTTAAGCCACTTCAAATGATAATTGCAGTAATTCTAGGGGTTTCTTTCCTTGGTGATATCCTCCATCTTGGAAGGTATTTATAACTATTATCTATATAATTTTTTATTGGTGTGCTGAACCGACTCAACCTTCATTCTTATATGCTCCCTCCAATTCACATATATATATTGTTCCATTTGGTTAGACACGTATATTAAAAGTGTGATGGAGTTCACCAAAAAGGTGGTAATTGGGGTAGTTTAATTGATTAAATTAATTGTAAATGTGGCAGTTGGGGTATTGTAAGTAGTAAAAGTAGGGGTATTTTGACATTACTCATGTGAACATGGGGTATTTAGGTAAAAAAATCATGAGTAAAAATAAAAATAAGACATTTGAGGTGAACTTACCCAATAAGAAATGAGACAATAGTTGTGAATTGAAGGGAGTATTAAACTTCAAATCACACGATTTCTTAATGTTGTGTTTGGGAACAAGTATTTCATTTCAAATTACAAATTTCAATTATGAAATCACAAATGAAAAATTTGAAATGACAAGGTTTGAGAAGTCATTTTCAAATTTGATAATTTTTAATTTACAAACAATAAATTTGAACTAATTATAGATTTTCAAATGAAATCATGGTTCTCAAACATAGTATAAATTTTTTCAAAATATTTTAGTTTATAAGGTTATTTTTCTACGATTCAATTGATCGAGGAAACTTGCTTTTTAGTTGCTCGTTCAATAAGTTAAAATGTGTTAATTATTGATCACTTGTTATAGAATATTTTTGAAGTCTTTAAGCTTTAATTATATCAGCACATATAATTGTTTAATGAATAATATAATTAATTAGAATAATTAATGTTTATAATTTTTATATAGTGTAATTGGAGGCACAGTAATTGCGTTTGGATTTTACACGGTGATGAAGGGAAAAGCAGATGAAGAATCCTCGAAAGTTATTATTGATGAAACAACATTGAATTGTAGCTCTGAAGAAAATACGTCTCCTCATAAAGTCCCTCTTCTCATGAATAAAAACAATATTCATGTATAAAATATACGTATTTTAATTGTAATATATAAAACTATGATCAGAATCTGAAAAAAAAAATTATTTAAGAGACTAGAAATATCATAGTGGCAAATGCTCACATTATATTACTAAAGCTGTAATGGGCACTTTGGCCATTATCTCTATATCTATAGTTTTATTAAAACGATATTGCAAACTTTTTTATGTGCAATATTTGTGTGATGTCACACTGAAAATGATGTTGGCACTTAGTATATTAATTATATTTGTAATTTTGTAGTCACTATACACAAAAAAATTATGGTTCTTTCCCTTTCTTTTGAAGTTTCTTGTTTGCTTTTTCATAAATCATAATTAATCAATCAGTTTAAATTAATTATATTTTATTTTTAATATAAAATTTATGTAATTATCTACTCATCTTTCTCAATGTTCATCTATTATTTTTTTAGTAATAATATATATTTTTAGTCTTAAAATATTTTTAAAAATCGTCAATTTTTTGTAAAGCTATTTTATTTAGTATTAAAATTAAAAATATGTCCATATATATTAAAAGAATATATAGTGCAATAAAAATGTTCCTTTTCGGAGTGGGAAGTGATTTTGTTAAAAAAAAAATCAGATAATAGACCGCTCATATATGATGATAAGTCTTTGGAAATATCATGGAGGAAGTGGTGTCAGAAGTCCATACAATATTCAATAATATCGCTCGTGCATACAAATAAATTGATACTAAATTAAAAAATCTACAATGAAATTTCATGTGGACCAATCAAACTCTGTTTGCTAACGTTTAGCGATAGAAACGCCAAACAATTATATCATGAGTACGTTGGAATGGAATTTACTTGTTCCGTTCCACTAAACTTGCTACATTTTATTTTTTTACGCAATTTAATGCGTTATTTTAATCGTTTATATATTAAATTATACAAGTCTAAAAAATATAAAAAATTAATATTATGAAAATATGCGATTAGACGATTCAAACAAGATCTCCACTTGACTATATTTTTTCTTATACATTAGCCGCAATATGTAAAATAAGTTTGAACGATGAATAGTGTCGATAACAAAAATGTAGCGAATATTTCAAAACGGAGAAAGTATTTAGTTAAATATCTCTGCCGACATGGTTGCAATAAGCCAATGATATCTAGCATGAAAAAATGAATATATAGAAAGACGGCACCACAAATAGGAAATCATCACAAAGTTAAAGACAGTAAAATATGTTAAGAATCCAATTCAACAAAAAATTTAATCATTTCTTTTTAATTGGTTCCATCTTTTTAATAGGATAAAAAAAATTTATTATACACTTAACTTAACTCGATTTAATTATATATTGTGCTATTTAGATAATTGAGTGAAATTTGGTTTTATTTTTAGTTCTATTTAAATTTGAGAAAAAATTGAAACATAACTTATAGAAAAAAAATCTAAAATCATTTGTAGCATTTAAAATATGAAAAAACTTTTGACAACATTTTCAAAAACTTTTTATCTCTTTCTAAAACAAATTGAAATCCTTTTATTAGTATATATTGGGCCCTTGACGTACATGTTATTGTCAATTTATTCATAAATGGGAAAGAGCACAAATTTTGATAGAAGCACAAGTAGTGCCCAACAAAGAAATTATAGAGTTACTATCAAATTGCACGAGAATTTGGCAATAAAAGCAGTCATGGATAATGATGGACAACCTCTCATACTTTATTAATTTTCAAATTCATATGTAAATTAATAATATTTATTAGGAAAAATTGAAATTAATAATCCAATATTTTGTTCCTCCGCCGTGAATAATCCGACTTTTTGATTATTTTTCTAATAATCCAATGTTTGCCCGTAGTTCGCTGTGAATAATCCAAACTTTATTTTAGTTTGCTAACAGCATACCCTATTATTACCTATTATTACTAATATCAATTTTTCTAATATCAATGTTGTGGGAAAATTGATCACAAATGTTGAATTATTTAAAAATAATCCAAAAGTGAAAATATTCATAGCGAATGGTTGAAAGGTTAGATTATTAATATCAATTTTTCCTATTTATTATTTATTAACTTTATGGCTATGATAGCTCTAACAACAATGATATATGCATTTGAATTTTTTTTTAAGTTACCAATAATATGGAGTAGAAAATAAATATTTTAGGTCGATCTTTACATTATGTTAGATATATCTGTCTCCTTATATGGTAAGTAATTAATTCAACTTAAAGTTTATACTTATGTTATAATGCATATTCTATCGAGGCACTTCAATGATAGTTTAATTGACTAAAAAGGTAGATGCAGCACAAAATCATATAGATATAAATATGTGACTTTAAATTTTTTATTATAAATAAAGGGTGAAATATAGATTTAATTTGAACTGGTAAGCAGATGTTATTTACTTCTTCCGTTCCATTATACTTGATGTATTTGACTTTTTAAGCAATTGACCAATGTGTTATTTTGATCATTTATATATTGAACTATGCACATCTGAAAATTATAAAATTTTTTTTAATAATATCCTAATGTCAGTAATTATAAAAATTAGCTTAAACGATAAATAATGTCAGTAATTATAATGTAGCAAGTATTTGAAAATAGAAGAAGTTTTATATAATATCTCAACCTAACACGTAGAGTTATACAAGTAAAACTACATAATATTCAAAATAAAATAAGTCTAGCTATAAAGATAAACAAAGACTAGTTCCAAAGACTTTATAGAATTATAGCACTTCAAAAAGGTATTGCCTATTAGGAGCAAGTCACTTCCTTGTGAGAGAAATAAAAAGAGACGATTAACCAACTATTTTTATTGAAAAAAGCTATTGTCTTTATTAGGAGCAGAAAAAAAGAGAAATAAAAAAAAAATTGAAAAAATGTGGGAAATAAAAATAGGATTATTGCTGTTAGCAATGGAGATAATGGATGTAAGTTGCAATACATTGGGCAAAGCAGCCATGGCCAAGGGATTAAACAACTACATCTTCACTACTTATACTCATGGCGTTGCTTTTTTATTCCTTATTCCCGTTGCTTTTCTTTTCCACAGGTAATAATTACAATTTTAAAATTATGTTTTATTATTATATTTGTTCTCTAACTAAAATAAGACTTAATTGTTGATTTGATACTTATTAATTTTGTTATTTTTATAATTATTATAAATCGGTTTTGATTAATATTAATCGTGATGTTGCAATTTGCTATGATTTTCAACAGGAAAAACCCAGCTCCACCCATAAGTATTGGTATTATACTAAGGCTTTGTTTGCTTGGAGTTCTCTGGTAATTAATATACTTTCCTCTTTATATATATATAATATAATCACTATTTTACGCATTTACTTAAAATTATAGGAGTAAAAAGTTAGAACATTTATTTTTAAATTACTTATACGTGAAAGGAAAATTTTAGTTTAATAGATTTATTATAAACACCTTATATTTATTAATCTTAAATTTTCTATAACCTGAATACATCCAATATAATAATGATGATGATATATAATCTTAAAATATATGAAGATCTTTTTTTCTTTATTAGATTATAATTGTAAAAACTTATCACTGATTACTAATTTTCTATTTAGACGATGTCACTGTGAGACAACTTCAATTAGATCAGTCTAAACTATTTTAAAAAACAATTACATTTATTTATGTTTTAAAACTGTAGTTTAGTTAATATTGATTATTTAATTATTTATTTATTTATAATTTGGGATAGACTATAGAATTTTTAAAGGTAGGAAGTAAAGACGATCTTACCCTGAATATTGATTTATAATTGGTCTTCTTAGGTGATGAGCAATTAAGTGCGACATAATTCAAAAACATTAGTATGACAACCTCATCAAAATAAAAAAGAATTGTACTGGAAACTGGAAAGGTTCTTTTTCTATAAAAAAGAATTGTGATGGGAAGGTTCTTTTTTTTTTTTTTTTAATCATTTAGTTATGATCTTATCTGATGCAGAAGTGTTCCAAGGGATTTTATTAATGTTGCTACCTTTTTTAGGTCAAATTTTATATAACACAAATATACAATGTTGCTACTTTTTAAAGCAAAGTTAAGTTGGTTGAGACTAGCTCAATATTTGACTTTTTATCTTTGAAACAAATAAATATATTAAATCAAAATGCATAATTTTTAAGTTGATATAAATTTAATCAAATAGAATAATTCAATAAAAAAAATTACATCACTCATCAAGTTTATTTGCTTTTATTATATAGTCCAAATTATTCTAATTTGCTGATTTTACACACCTGTCAATACACAATTCATTCTTGAATAAATCCAATTGTACTTGATTAAAAATTATAAAAAATTAATATTATTAAAATTAAAATTAAGATTAATCAAAAAGAACTCATTTGACAATATTTTAAGTTATAGATTGCTAGTCAAAAAAACTTATTAATTAAAAAAATACAAATTAAGAATAAATTGCAAAGAGCGTAAAAACACAAATGAAAATTTTGATTAGAATAAAGGAGAATTTATACTAAAAAAAAACTAATTTTTTAAAGGGTTGTTATACAAGGCATGAGATATAGTGACAAAAATAAAATTAAAAACCTATTTTCTTATTATGCCAAAATATAGTTCTAAAGTTGTATTTGAATTTACTAATACTATGCAGCGGAAGTTGCTCCATCTTCCTGTTCATTGGAATACGTTATAGTTCACCAACCCTTGCTTCCGCAACAAACAATCTTTCCCCTGCCTTTACTTTCATAATGGGCATCATTTTCAGGTATGTTGTGTCAACCGTATCAAACTACTCAAAAAGTCTTGGCGAATTAGCTGGTTGAAACAACTTATTAATATGAATAAGTTGTTTTTGAACAAGCTGCTTATAGCAGCGGGTTCAAAATCAGTTAATCAAACCAATTAATAAAATTAGATGGTCAAATCAATCACTATAATCAACTATCAACTACCAACTATCAGTTATATGTCAAACACTCTCCACGTATATTACAATACAAGATGAAAAATAATGAAATGTAATATATAGTTTTAATTATGATATAATGTATTTAATGCTTATATACGATATCAAATGCCCGAATTCAGGATGGAGATTTTGAACCTAAGACATGAGAGTAGCATACTGAAATCAGTTGGAACTATAATTTCGATAGGGGGAGCATTCATAGTGACATTGTATCAAGGAATGGCCATTACTATCTTCCCTCCTTCACCAACCGAATCCTCTCTATCTTCTCTTCTTATTGTTGAAAATGATTTTCAACCAAATTGGGCATTTGGAGGCTTATTCCTTGTTTTTAGTTGCATATTTTTGTCACTTTCATACGTTGCTAAGGTACATTTTCCCTTTTTTAGTACTCTAATAAATAGAAATATACCTACTTTTTTTTGTTTCCGATCGAATTACAATGTTATGTTTATAGTACAACAAATTGTTAGAAAATAACTCATATGTGATTCCATATTGAAGGATTAGAAGGAGCAGTTAACTTTCCTCTAATGTGGGTCTTGTGTAAAAGCCTAAAGGACTCGAATGGATGTCATTTATAGTATACTAGTATAGAAACTCGTGTAATGCACGAAGTTATTAGTATAAAAGTATATATAAATATAAATTTTGAATAGAGATGATATTACATGTTATCAGTATAGAAATATTATAATATTAATTTCTTATAAAATAGATAAAATATTTTAGAATATATAGTGCTTTTATTTTAAAAAAAATAAGGTTGTTAATAATTATTAATTAGCAAATATAAGAAATCTTTTAACATTATCATAATGACTATTTGTCATCCTCAAAACATTTTTTGATTGTTATATGTATCTTTGTTTCTTGATGAAATATTTTAGAAATTAAAATTTTAATGAAAAAACTTTATTAATTAACTTATACCACACATAAAAAACAAATATATTTTAAGAAACTTTAATTTGAAATTTATGTAGTTTTTAAATTCAAAAATATAATATTTCAAGAAAATTTATAACAACGTATCTTGTTGTGATATACTACTCAAATATTAAGGCATAAGTTGATATTAACTTTGGTACAATTTTTCTTATATGACAAATCAATATGGAAATGACACTTGGAATTTTATATTCTTTTTATTAGATTGTATGATGATACACCTCGTGTTTCCTAATAATATGCTGATATTCACAAAAAGTTCAGCTTATTTAACAAAAAATATTTGTCGCCCTTTATCTTATATAAAATTTACCGAATTCATTTTAAATTATTCGCAGGGAACTACTCAAATCATATATGTGTATATTATTAATAGTGATATAATATTTTTTGAAAGTTTTAAGGCATTTAATAAAATCTTTTTAGGCAATTCAGAAGAAGAAGTAGTCCACTCATAAATTCAAAGAAGATTTACTACTAAAACTAATTGGTAATAGTAAGAGTTACTCCTTGAGTATATAAAGTGATGCTTACTCTTCTATTTCTTCGATGTGGGACAACTCACATGTAGTAACACATGGGCACTTCAACATTATATGTTTTCCTGCAACAATTAAAAAGAATTTACAATCATTTACTTTTGCGTACAATAAGACTAGTATTTCATTGTTTATTTCTATTGAAATACATTTTATTATGTATTTATATTATGTTTATTCTGACGTCATTAAAAAATATGTTATTGTGAAATTGAACTTGGCAGACATGGATAGCAAGGGACTTTAATTCAGAGATATTAATCACACTCATAAGTTTCTTCTTCGAAACAATATTCGCAGCATCAGTTACCCTTTTGGCAGAAACAGATACCAGCGTTTGGACACCTACTCTTGGCATTGAGATTATTGCTCTTCTCTTTGGGGTAATTAATTATTACAAACTTTTTTTTTATTTGAGGGAGAGGGAAAGGTAATCAGGGTGAGAATCGGACTAAGGATCTTATCTTTGGAAAATGTGTTTAATAACCGGTCAATAGTCTGGTCACTTTTAAAAGAGTCATTTACGTGTTGTGACGATAATGATCTGGATCATTATCGGGCTTTGATGTTAAGGGTCGGATTAAATTATTATTGAGCTTGGTTGCTCAAAAATATTCTCACATTTTTATTTTTCCATATAACATTATTACATATATAGACGGGTAGGTACAATAAATTACAAAGTTCGACTAAAAAATTATTAAATGAATTTTTAAATGGATTAGGGAGGGTCAAGTGTAAATATAATTTGCCCCAACACGACCCTTTAATATTTTGACATAGCATTTTCATCCCCTTATTTTATCCTTTATTATGCCAAAAAATAACTCATAAGTCACTGAATTAATTAAAAATTAGCAGGCTTTGGAAGTTGGTGTGGTAAATACAGTCCAAACATGGGCTTGTGGAAAGAAGGGACCTTTGTTTGTAGCAATGTTTAAACCGCTTCAAATGATAATTGCCGTGATACTGGGAGTGTCTTTCCTCGGAGATGTTCTCCATCTTGGAAGGTATTATTATTATTATTATTATTATTATTATTTTATTATTATTGTTGTTATTATTATTATTATTATTAAATGTTATTTTTTTCAAAACCGTCCATTATTGGTTAATTGAGATACTAAATAAAGAGGAATGGTTTATTGTATGTAGTTTGATTGGAGGAACAATCATAGCAATTGGGTTTTACACGGTGATGAAAGGGAAATCAGAAGAAGAATCGAAGAAAGAAGTTGATGAAAGTACATTTACATATTCTTCCGAAGATGATTCATCTCCTCATAAACTCCCTCTTTTACCAAACCAAATCCAAAGTGTATAAAGTTATTTGGTATGGCGATTTTCAATAATTTTTACTTATCACATCAAGTACCTCTAATCATGTTCAGTATGTTCGACTTTACATAGTCTAAAAAATTAGAGGACTTAATATTAAATCATATAACACTTTTAAAGAATTTGTCATTTTTTAGTAGTGTATATATAAATTCTTTGTTGTAAACATGAAATATATATGTACTTAGATGAATAAAAAAATTGCAACGTTTGTTGTGATTTACCATACGGCATACACTAAGCGCTTGTTTAGCTAATGGTATCAAATGACGGTAATGAGAATGATTTATAGTGTAATATTTCATCAATTGTTCCATATCATTCCCAAGGTAATGAAACTTTGTTCACAAAAAAGATTTTTTGTTTACAAATTTTCATTACCACCTAATATAATGCATTGAATGAATTTTATGAAGAAAATGAGATAATTGAAGTTGTACAAGCATAGGCATCAAGGTAACCAAGAGATTTTTCAACCAAAATTATATCAGTTTTTCATTCCATTACCACCGTACCGTTTATTACCACCTACCAAACTGGCCGTAAATGATTAGTGTGTGTATATAGAACAAGAATACATTTTGTGAGAAACAATTTTTTCGAGAGACGCATTAGATATATTGCTAAATAGCCCAATTAATACAAATTAAAGTGAAAATAAAAATTTGGATCTTTTATTTTAAAATTATCTTTTTAAAAGACAGTCTCATACAAACATAGCAGTAGAACCGGAGAATATATAGCAGAGAGATTACGGTCAATGAGACATTTGCACTAGAAATTCCTAAAAAAAAGCCTAAGGTTGTCTAGTTAAGAAGCTGCAATATTCGTCAGGAAATCATATCTTAAAATTAGCCCAACTCCGGAAGTATTGATGTAACACAAGAACTTGTGTAAGACCGTTTTATTCTAAGACCACGATTGGGCTGGCCCATTGCCCTCCAAATTTCATTTTTTGTTTTTTTTTTTTCATTTTTTGTGCATTTTTCAATTTGGACCTTAAAGGTATCAATTTTAAACTTAAAGGTATCAATTCCAACGTAAAGTAGTACTTAAACACATCAATTAAAATAAATTTCAATTTGAACCTATAAGTGATTAATTGTAGCGTTAAACTGATCAATTTCCACCTAAATTGAAATTGATATCTTTTAAGATCAAAATTGATACCTTTAAGAGTAAAATTGAAAAAATGCCCAGAAAATGAAAAAGAAGAGAGAAAGTGCAATGGGCTGAAATACTGAACCGTTTTAGAATAAGACGGTCTCTCCCAAGACCGCCTGTTGATGTAATTCAGAGTACTGGGCCCTAAGGCCCTGGGCTGACTTTGGGCATTCGGGACTTTGCATTATTGATGTGTCCAATTAGTTTAATACAACAATTCCAAGTCCCATTTGGTTAACGCAAAAACTTAAATAAGAGGGTTTTAAATTGATCATTTTTATTAGTTTGACTCAATATATATATTAACAGTAAATCATAAATCACTTATGATCTTAGAGTGATAACTTTTTACAGTTTTAAAATATTATTTATAATCTTAAAACGATTATTTATAATTATAAAGTTATTAATTAGATAAACAAGCTAATTATATGGACCTATTTCATTGTGAGATGATCTCATATAAGACGAGTGGTTTTACATTGATTGTCACTAAAGTCACCGTAATTCTCCTTCATTGTTCAAGCTGACCAATAATGACTGAAGGATCACTCACCGGTGAAGTTTTATCTAATTAGTTTAATAATATTTGATTAAATTTCCACCAAGTTATTAAGTTTGGATTTGTACCCTTAACTTTAAACCAGATGAATATATTATCCTAAGGAATAATAAAGTTAGTTTGGCCTGTCATTTTCATCAAGTGAAATTGAAACATATTTTATGATTTTGTTTTGAAATGTTCTTCGTATAGCTTGATTGTGCTCATTCATTGTGTAACTTAAGAAATTGAAACATAATTTTTTGATTTTATTTTGAAATTTTGTTCTTATAGCTTAGTTAAGCTCATTCTTTGTGTACTTGAGATTTTTAGTTATTTATCTTAGAATTATATACTAAATTATTTATAAAAGAAGCTCATTGAATTATGCAATTTTTATATATAATTTTTGAATTTCTTTTTTTATGACAAGAGTGGTTCTGAGCATGTGTAAGGTGTATCAGCTGTATATGACCCATAAATTAAGGGGGCCTCAAAATTAATTACTCGTTTGTCTCCGTCAATTTGCATTATTATGTAATAAAATTCACTTAAATGATGCAAAATGAGTGGGACAAATGAGCAGTTTGATGAGATTTGAGAAATGCACAAACGTATGAAGGAATGCCTACAATGAAATGAAAATACCTTATTGAACAAGTCCTAAAAGGGTCATATACATTATTTCTAGCTTGCATGCTGGATGAGATGAAACATTTGAATCAAAATGGCCCTTCCTAAGCATGTCACCCCTTAGACTGTGTCCACTGTCCCATCCTTATTAGAGATTCCCAAGTACTTGTTATTGGAAAATGTAAGCATACTTGTTCTACAATAATGCACAAATACATGGTATATTATGGTTCTTAGATCGATCTATGAATTAACTTGTTATGTTTAGGATGTCAAAAGATTGGAAGAAGTCCAAGAAGACTTGTGTGTTGGCAATGAAGGATATGACACACAATTGCAAACAAAAATTAGATCCTTAAACAACTGCTCACTTTGTTCATGTCTCTGAAACCCCTTTATTGATGAGTGACATTATTTACAAAAAGACCTATTAAATTTTGATTCAACTTGAAATTGACCTGAAATCCGACTGAAAATTAGTGCGTCCTGACCTAGAAATTTTGGCCCGCTACCCAAAACTCAAAAAATTAGGTCAAACTTAATCGAAATAATCTTGTTAGAGTATATAGCATATTCTGGGGCCTTAATTATCAGCTTAAGCTTTTAGTTGAGTTGGTTCCTTAACAAATCCAAACCCGCTCGTGACTAGTTGATTAATGTTTCATAATTCAAAATGATCTTATATTCACGAAAATAAATATTATAGTAGTTTATCTTTAATGTACGTTACTATACTATTACATATGACTATATGAGTGCATGCAAATGTAATAGTACAAAAACTACAATAACAATGAAAATCCAAAACTACACATACACAAGCTAGGAATAGAATCCAAAATTTGATTTATAGGATGGCATTAATTCAAAGTTATTGTCCATGCAAAACTTGAGATCCCTACGTATGGAGTCCAACCATGCATATCCCTCATGTAAGACATAGGTGATAGGTCGGTTTGGTTCTATGTGACTAATCTTGCATCATACTCCTCTTTTGTGCGGTTATATGTACATTCTACCATTATTATTTTCAAAAATAGTCTACCATTATTCTATCATTCTTTTCATCACTATTACAGGTCTATTTCATGCATTACTATTCTGCCCAAGTTTAAAAAGACGAAAATATTACAACCCTAAAATATAATCTTAACAGTCGATCGTCAAGTTTATAATTTATTACCAGTGTCCAAAAATGTCCTATCCAAAGATCAAAAGTAGAGGTTGTTACAACTTACAACCCTAGACCATATATAAGTTCCAATGTTGAAATCATATAGCTTTTGAACCACAAATAATTATTTGTTTGTGCCCCTATAATTTATGGGTGGGTTGGATCCTCTAGGATCCCATTGGGTTTGGACAACATAGTATCTTCCCTCATAAACTTTGTGGTAGGCACATCTAGTCTAGTCTAGATATAAATACAATATTCATGATAATAATTTTGGTGTAATTGGTATGCATGATTATAATTGCTTAGCTAGCTAGGATAACTTTAAAGTTGAGGTAATAAGTCAAACTTATTACCAAACGTATTTTTAGACCTAAATGACTTTTTAAATTTGAAAAATATTTAGTTGGTCCTTTAGGCATAATTATTTTAAAAATAACAAATCATAAAGCTTAAAACAGCTATGGTACACCGCAAGAGAAAAGACATAGATCAAATTGTACACATAGAAATTGCAAATTTGAGACTTTAATTTGTTACGTTGTTAGTCTCAAACTATAGACATTGATCGAATCTAGATGCTAATAGTGACTTATACATGGAATATTATATTCCCGCTATTAAAATGTTTTACTCCTCTGTTGGTCTGGTATAATTTTACCTCATTGTGAGATATTTATTTAAAGATTTTCTTTATATGTTCATAGAATCAGAAAGACATACAAGTTAATTTAAAAGTTAGACAAACTATGAAAAATAAACGATAAAATAGATTATAATTATGTACGCTACAAAAGCAAGTGAGGCAAAATCACATCGATAATAAATATGTATATATTTAGAAATTTATTTTAGTGTATTAGTCAAAATAAAATAACATGCATGCATGATGTGTCACTCTAACAAAGACAACAATTTGTTGTTAATATTAAATAATATATATTGAACTATAAAGAATTAGCTTAATTATCACTAAACAATATATAGGAATTACGGTAGACTAACATAGTTAGGTAAGGAGATTGCAAACGACCCTAAGCTAGATAAGAGGTCAAGATAGTTTAAAGAGTCATATTATCGAAGGTTAGCTAGCTAGTGTACAATAAGAGCCAAGATTAGGTTATAATTAGATTAGATGGGCGGTGGTAGAATTCTCACTATCATTATTATTAATTCATGATTGAAACTTTCCTCATTCGAAAAATATTATTGCTAATGCAGAATCTAAGACCTATTGTCAGAAAAATATACTTCTAGTACATGTTCTAACTGATAATGAAACGATTGTTAATTGCTATAATTCTAACACTCTTAAGTCAAACCAAGCTAGATCATGAATGTTTTTCTAAAGTTTGAATGATTTTAGCTTTTGAAACTTTGAATCATTATCATTTGCTTTCAAATGTTTTGTGTTGTATAGGTCGGTGGATTCCTTTAGGATAACCCAATCGTTAGATCGTAGTCCACTCTATAGTGTTGGCTAATAAAGCTACATATAATATGTGGTATTCATGGAGTTTCGAGTTTGATTTATTAGAATCTCACATTGTAACAATATATAATTAATTTTGGGTGTTAGTTATAATTTTAAATTTTTAATTGAGTTGATTTCTTAATATAAATTAAATAAAAAAGAGAATTTTGTGGTAACCTTGAGATCTTGGATTTTCCATTTGGTAACCAAAACTTTAAAAAGATCCACACGGTAACTCTGAGGTTTACGTAATTGTTCCACCATGACCATTTTGCACATAAAAACGTTAGCAAACGTTAATTTAAAACTTTTAGACTGTTGTACGCCTATTTATGCGACTCACCATTTCAAAATTTTTCCCAAAACATGACCATTTTGCACATAAAAACATTAGCAAACGTTAATAAAAATCGACATTAATGTTTGCTAACGTTTTGCTAACGTTTCATGCGCAAAAAGGTCGCGATGGAACAATTTGGCAAACCTCAGGTTTACCGTGTGGATTTTTTAAAGTTTTGGTTACCACGTGGAAAACCCAAAACCTCAGAGTTACCACGTGGAATTTCTCAAAAAAAAATTTGAAATATATCTATGGGCCGGGAATTGGGTCATCATCATCATCATATCCAGTGTATAACATTCATAAACAAACCATGAGCAGGGTCTGGGGAGGGAAGGACGACGATAGAGAGCGCGACCAAAGAGTCCCTCAACTCGAGGAAAAAATAAGAAAAGCTCCTGCAACATAAAGAGTTGGGTGAAGTTGAAGCCACCTCAGCATGCATGCATCTGAATAATAATACTTAAAAAAAAAAAACAAACGACATATGAATTGATCTATTAATGCACGTTTGATGGCTGTTAGACTATGTATGCGTATGTATGTTGGTTCTGTTTTTGTTGGGATAGATCATCCCACATCGACAAATTAAAGATGGTGGGCACGCTTTATAAACAATTGAAAATCTTCTTCCCATTGCCATATGATTTTGAACAATATTATTTCCTTAGCTAATGAAATGTGTGCACCGCATGTGTCCCCGTTAATGTACGGACATTTACATTAAGTACGGTCTAATTAAACAGTTTTTGAGTTGTATGTAATACTTTTGCAGTGAGCTGAACCCATGGGTTATATGGTTTTCCGAGGGTTTTCCATCTTTAATATCTTAATCATTTATTCACACTTTTATTTTAGTTAAAGTAGAAAGTCACATTATCAAAGATAGAAAATAGGCAAGGTTTGCTTATTAGATGGGCGGTGGTAGCAAGTGTCTATAATTAATTAGAATTTTATTAGTACAATTTAGCATGCAGCCTTCATTCATAAAATTTGAAATAGCTGACATTGCAAATTATTAGTTCAACTCTAAAACAATTAAAAATTAAAATTTAACATCATAATACTAAATTTATATTATTCCTTGGTGTACAGAAAGTTTTGAAGTTTTTGTAACATCTTTGTGATCAATGTATCTAGCTACCAAACCTTGGGAATCTAATAATTTTATAGTTATAATTAAATTGTATTAAATATTTTGAAAATTTTCTTTTATTATAAACTTATATTACTAGATTAAAATGATGTTCCACCCAAAATTATTCTAATATGATTGAAAATTAGGAGGTCATTTAAAAAAATTTTATCCTTGAGACATAAACTGAAACATTAAAAAATGAATTAAACTATATCGTTATTCAAATCTACTTGTTTTGAATTGTTTTTTAAAAGCATATAATTAATTAATTTTTTTAATGCTATTAGTTACAGGTACGACCGACCAAGTATATCGATACATTATTGTAAAATGAATTAATATTGTAACATATATAAAAACTAGAGTAAAATTCAATTTAAAGAATAAGAAAAGTAAAATTTTAAAACTCGTAAGTAATCTTTGATCTGTCAAATTATCAAAGCATCCTCAAAACTGATACCGAATAAAATAACTAAATTCAAATATAATTTCAACCAAAATAATTATTTTGACAGGTCCAAGCACATAAATCTACGCCAATGCAAATTTAAATTGGTCGGTCTCTTGAGAGAGACCGTCTCTTTGAGAGACATTTCTCAGGTCCAACCCATTATAGCTTAATGCATACTCTTACTCTGTATTTTTCTTTATGGGTCAACCCAATTAGAGATGGTCTCTCAAAGAGACCGTCTCTTACAAGAATTTGTGAATTTAAATTAGATAATGATAACTAATACAGTAATACGGAGACAAAGGCCACGTTTGCGAAATTTAATTTTAGTTTAATGACATAATCAAATGCTACTCCTCTAAGCTTACAAGATTAGTAAGTTTCACACTCCACCTCTAAGGAGAGCCGAAAAGATCTCTTTAAACAATAAAAACTAATTTCCATTTGCATTGGTGGGGTATCCGTATAACAATCAGCTAAATACTAGCCACAAACACAATTGCTTGGGCCCTCTTTATTAAATCTAATTAAATAAACCTCTCATTTGTTTCTCATAAATCATAATTAATCAATCTCTTTGCGTAAATTTTGATCAACTTCTTAAAGAGGTTTTATGCATGTTCAGCATGCTTGACTGTATAGGGCCCGAAAAATTATAGGTCTTAATATTAAATTATTTAGTATATGTTAGGTGTTAATGATACATAATTATTAGAAAAACATAATTTTTAAATTTGCATACATGACCTTTATAGAATTTGTCAATTTTTACTCCGCCCCTAATCAACTTAATTATAAGTTTAGCATCCGGATATGAATACACAATAATTTTAGTGATTATTACCAAAAATATATTATATTGCATTATTAATAAACTAGTATAGAAACTTGTGCAATGCACGAATTAATTAGTATGAAATATATATAAATATAACTTCAAAGAATAATACAAGTATATATTATTATGATTAAATTTATCATATACATGACTTTTTTAAAGCAAAAATTAATTAAATATTGATTTTTTTAGTTATTTATCGAATATGATAGAATTTAGAACATGGGCCTAGGCAACCCAAATAAGGAAGAGAAGTAGTTCACTCATAAACCCAAAGAAGGTTTACTACTAAAACCAATTGGTAATAGTAGGAGTTACTCCTTGAGTATATATAAAGTGATACATACTCTTCTCTTTCTCCGATGTGGGACAACTCACATGTGGGTAACACATGGACACTTCAACACTCCCCCTCACATGTGAGTTTCCTTAGAATTTTAGCCCACCAGAAGGGTTACAAACCTATTGGGAATGAATATCCAATTAAAGGTCCCTTAACCAATGGTAATATTAAATGCCCAGTATAAAGGCCCAATAACAAACCGAGCTCTGATACCATGATAGAATTTAGAAAATGGGCCTGGGCAACCCAAACAAGAAAGAGAAGAAATAGTCCACTCATAAACCCAAAGAAGGTTTACTACTAAAACCAATTGGTAATAGTAGGAGTTACTCCTTGAGTATATAAAGTGGTGCATACTCTTCTCTTTCTTCGATGTGGGACAACTCACATATGGGTAACACATGGGCACTTCAACAGAATATATCACTTTTTCATTCAATCAAAAATATATCAAATTTTAGATTAGTTATATAAAAATTCTATAATAAATTAGGAGTACTCCATAGTATATCTAATTTAGCCGTAATTTTTAAAATTACAAAATTCTAAATTAGGTAAATATTTTCAAATAATCAACTATCATCCACTAAAATAATTATATTTGTCATGTCTCCTTAGGAGATGACACATGAAATTTTTCAACACTTTTATAATATTGTATCTGTATGTATATGGATGATACTCCCTCCTATTCTTCCTATTAGTCTCATCTACTTTTGGGTTACTATTCACCTATCACTCTTAATATGTATTTTATTCTTAATCTATAAGTTCAAACATAGTCAAGTGGGATCTTGTTTGATTCGTCTCAATACAAGGATTATTAATATCAAAATTTCATAATTTTTAATCAAGCATAATTAGAGATATTAAAGGTTAAAATATTGTCTCGACAAATGTGCAAAAAGTAAATAGGACTAATAGGTTGAATAGGAGGGAATATGATTTATCATATACATGACTTTTTTATAGCAAAAATTAATTAATCGAATATATCACTTTTTCATTCAATTAAAAATATATCAAATTTTAGATTAGTTATATAGAAATTCTATAATAGATTAGGAGTACTCCATAGTATACCTAATTTAGCTGTAATTTTTAAAATAATAAAATTCTAAATTAGGTAAATATTTTCAAATAATCAACTACCATTCACTAAAATAATTATATTTGTCATGTCTTCTTAGGGGATGACACATGGAATTTTTCAACACTTTTATAGTATTGTATGTATGATGATATGATGGTTCGTTTGGTAATTGATATTAAATGATGAGAACAAAAATAATTTGTAGTGTAAATTTTTCATGATAGATATCATGTCATTCCCATGGTATTGATAAAAAAAAGATTTTTAAAAAAATTTTCATTACCACTTAATACCACATTTTCTAATTGTAATACATTTGAATGAAATTTATAAAAAAAATGAGATTGTTTTAGGAGAATAATAATAATCATTAAATTTGTCAGAAATATTTCTACCAAAATTACACTAACTTTCTATTACTATATTCTCACTAGTTAGTATCGATTACCAAACAAGCCGAAATTACATTACTAACATTACTACATTATATATTAAATGAAATAGCCATAATTCAACATAATATAATTGATGTACTTAAATTAAAATCTTTCATAACATATTGTATTACATGTTTTACAGATATTTATAAATGTACTAGTCCCTCCATTTTCATATTTTTTTTAAAATAAAAATTACGAATTTTTGTGTCAAACTTTGACTGTGATTTCCCATTAATCTATGTTAATTTATTTTTCTTACTTAGAAATATAATTTGAGCTATTATATTAAATATTCATCACTTTGAATGAACTTAATGACATATTTAATATTTACATAAAAAATATATATTTCAATAATTACTTTCTTTAAAATAAGCATCTATATTAGCTATAGATAATAGAATATTATTTTTAGTTTTTATATATAGGACTTTGAATAAACATATTGTTAATGTATTGAAAAAAGCTATACTTATTCCTAGTTTTGTACAACTTGTAATGGACAAAATTTATGTATATCAGTCATTTTAAAAGTTAAATTTATAAATTAACTTTATATATGTCATAAAAAGATAATTATTTTATCTTTATATCTTTTTATTATTTGATCTGTATATAATTTTAAGAGTTAAACCTGTAATTACTTTTTTTTGTTTCATACTCAATTTCTATATATTAGGATTGTCTTATTTACTTTGCATCTTTTAGTAAGGTGGACACATTTTTATTCAAAATCCACAAATTTATATATATTCTCTACAAATCTTAATTTTTATTTACTTATTTATCGCTCAACTCAATTATTATTTATTTTATTTACCAACTAAAATTAGAGTACCATTTATTTACACATTAGGCAAGAGGTGCAAATCAAATGCAAATTAATAAGAAATAATTTAAAAATTAAAACTATTGTAGCAAAATAAAAAACCAAAAAACAATTCTCTGTCCAAAATACTTGCATTGTTTGTTTTTTCACGCGGTTCAATGCACTAATTCAATTCTTAATATATTTATAATTATTTATTAACAAAAAATTATAAAATTTGATATTATTAATCTTTGCATCGAGATGAATCAAACAAGATTTCACTTGACTATGCTTTAACTTATTGATTACAAAATAATCACAAATTAAAATAGATAAGTAAATAGTTCAAGTAATTTCAAAGTTGCGACTAAATTGAACCGAAGGAAGTATATTAATTTAATAGTGAGTGACAAATGAAAATATGACATGCAAAATAAAAAAAGGTAATTGAGGGGGGAACATACATCAGCAAAGGTCAAAGGATTAACAAACACAAATAGCTGAGTCAGCTCACTGTTTTTGACGACTTGTTTCCCCGAGTTGCTACTTCACGACCCCTAAATACCCTCACACCTTCATGAAAGGGTAACCTAACCATTTCTCTTCTTTTCACTAAAAAAAACACCATTTCTTCTCTTACCTTTATACTTTTTTAAAATTACCACCATTTTAATTTTCTGTTCTACTATAAAACGTCGACGTAGAAGCATTCCTCTTAATCTATTCCTTAAACCAAGGAAATATCAATCAAAGAGATAATAAAGAAGAGTTTTTTCTTTTCTTTTATCCTCTTGCTTTTTTGATCGATCATTGGATCAAGAACGAGGTTTAAGATTGATTTCATAGAAAGAAATAAATAGAATGGAGAAAAGTGGAATACGTAGTGAAGGAAAGATGTGGGATATAATCCCATTTATAACAATGTTTATAATAGAAGGATGTACTATTGCTTTAACAATAACTGCAAAATCTGCGATGGCAATTGGGATGAGTCAGTTTGTATTTGTGGCTTATTCTAATGCTCTTTCTTCTATTCTTCTTCTTCTTTATTGTCTCTTCTATCATAGAGATAGGTAATATAATTATTCACCTTAATAATCATCCATTAGTATAATAATTTTGATTATCTTAATTATAAGAGGAATAATTAATTATTGATATTCAATTTGATTTTGTTGTCTAATAATTTTGACAGTATGAAAAAGGTTTTCAATGCGGATCTTCTCACTCGATTCTTCCTCCTTGGTCTTACTGGGTTCGTTCTTCTATTCTTCTATTTTTGTTATCCATGGATGTTAATTAATTATAATTGATTGATAATTAGTTTAGGAATTCTTTTATGTTATATGTTAATATTAATTAATTAATATTATAACCCAAATTTTATTGATTGTACTATGCACGCACACACTTACGCCGCCATAACTGATCAAGTGATACAACACATGCTCTTGATGCATGATGCAAGTTGATCAATCTTGAAGGATTTGGCGGCTTGGCGCTCGTCAATTTGAAGTCTATTATGTTGGCGCTCTTTACTATATAATTAAAAACTCCTTATATTATATGATAGAATTTCGAAAATGGGCCTGAGCAACCCAAACAAAGAGGAGAAGAAGTAGTTCACGGTAATAGTAGGAGGTACTCCATGAGTTTATAAAATGATGCATACTCTTTCTTTTTCGAAGTAAAACAACTCACACATGGATAACACATGGACACTTCAACATTATATATATAACTTATAACTTAAGTTTATAAAGTGATGTATACTCTTCTCTTTCTCCGATGTGGGACAGCTCACATATAGGTAACACATGGAGACTTCAACATTATATTATTATATTATTATATAACTTATAATATCGTATCCAGTGGCGGAGCCACATTGGAGCACCCGGGGTCACGTGCCCCTAGGCGTTTTTTTTTAAAAATATTTAACGTAGACTTTTCTATTGGTAAGAGTAAAAATGTAAAATTAATACTGAAGTCTTTTGATGATAAATACTCCCACATTTTAGTAATTTTGTCTTATTTATTTATTTTATCTCATTTTTTTAATAAGATCAGTTGATTTAACTTGTTCCATTTCTTTTTGTGGTATGTCGTATTTAAAATTTTAGCAAATAAGAGTAAAATAGTTATTAATTTTACAAATAAAACTCTGCCGAAATCTCGTCTATTAGTTGGGGTCCCCTGGGACTCCGGACCCTGGATCCGCCACTGATCGTATCATATATTATTATTCTAATATTAAGGGCGTGGTTTTATTAAATTAAATAAGATTTAAAAACTGGATTAATTACACTAGTATTTTTTTCTGTATAAAGACAATAGGACGATTGTTTGAGATTGATTATGAACGTAAATGATGATATTTGAAAAAGTAAAACAGGATGTTGCCATGGCCGCCATGGGTCTTATAGCTATCATAATTTGGTGGGACTAGTTTTCAATTATTTACCTTTCAAATTAAAAAGTTGATACATAGTGCATATATATATATATATATATATATATATATATATATATATATATATATATATATATATATATATATATATATATATATATATAATAAATTAAATTTATCGAATATTATTTTTTAATATTTGTTATATTGAGAAGAAATTAAAAAATTTAAATTTCACTTAAATAAGACATGCACACTATTAAAATCAATTTTAAATATTACATAATAAATAGTATCAGATACTAAATATTAAATATGAATATGGCTAGTGATGACGTGGTTAATCATGAAGTTGGTAGTGGATTAAATTGGTTTGTGTTTGGAAGCCCTAAAAATAAAAATGTATGTGGATGGCAGGATAACAATAGCTCAGAACCTTGCATTTACGGGTTTACGTGACAGCTCACCAATAGTTGTATGTGCAATGGGACTTTTACTACCATCCTTTCAGTTCTTCCTCAACCTTGTTCTCAGGTATACTTTTCATTCTTCTGTCCCACCTTTTATTTATTACAACCAATTATGTCAATTTTTATACTACCTAGTAGCTACCACTTTCTTGTGTATAGTATTCTAGTACGTATTTTTTTTTATCCCATATTGCATATTGGTATATGTGTGATATAGGTAGGGGTGTTTAATGGATCTGATAAGAGTCGGGTTGGATTTAAGTAAAATTGAATAAAGGCACTTCAACTTAATATGCGCTATATATGGCTCGGGCTTTGAAAGTTCGGCACGGCCCATTTTTATTACGTTATAATCCTCATTGATTAATTTTTAATAATTAAATTATCATTTATAATAATTAAAATGTAGAAATGTGAATAATTCCTATTGACAATGTCTTTATAATAATTAAATCATCCATCAATTATGTTATTTAAAACGGCTTGTTTCCGACCCTTAATAAGCCATTTTATGGCCCACTACAGTTTAATTATAATAGAGTCTGTTTTGACCCTATTCAATTTCAACCCGGTCCTTATAAAACCTTTCTATAAACGGGCCAAATAAGAGCTTAAAATGTCTAAATAAGCTAGGTTTCTATGTAGAATGTCTTTCATCACACTACATATTGCTTCTATTATATGAAAATTTATACCAAAAGCGCTTGTGGCTCAATGAAGCAGAAGATTTGGGGTCGACTAGGCGCATATATCAATTGAGGGGTTTTTTGACTGCGCGCATCTTTCTTTACTCCCTTCTTAGGAGAATGGGTATGATTTGTCCGCATCTTTTAAGAAAAGGAAAAACTCTCCACTTAAACTCTGCCTTATGCGGAATACTGAAAGTATCCTTTACCTTTATATACAAAAATTATAGATTATGTATGATGATTCTTCATTAAATTGTTTTGTGATGGGACCTAGCTATGTATGAAATCTAATCAATGGTGTTTGAAAGATATAACAAGAGGACCACATTGGCTTATTGGTAAGAGCTAATATCAAGGAATATGATATTAAAAGGCAATACCTTTTGTTGATTGGTTGATTTTTGAACCTTATAATCTTTGTACACCATTTGATAGGTTAACCTAGAATGATAGAATCAATAGAATATACTCCTTGTTTTTGTTATTATTTATGAAATATAACCAAACTATATTAACTATGTCATCATGCCCTTAATTACTAATGGCTCCAAATTGTGTCCTTGATCATTGACAATGACTTGATTATTATTATTATTATTAAAGGGAATGGGTTATTTTAAAAGCTTCTTTATATGTAGTGGTATTAATTTATAGAAGTATAATTGAAGCTGGCAAAATATCTTAACTACCTTTAATTTACTAATGCTTGTGCGACTCAGATTAGTTATCTCTAATTGTAATTATGGTTTTGATGTCCAACCAATCATCCAAACTACAGAACTTAATATCTTTATGGGACTCAAAACAAACCTTAGTTTAGATTTGACTTAGGTCAAATTGACATCTTTTATTGTAATTTTTTTTAATTTTGATTAAAAAATAATCATTTAACAAATATCTCATGCTTGTATTATGTTTTGACTGATAAGTTGATAATAATATGATTCGCTTGGCACCTCTAATAATAATTATGGTGTTTATCCAGCCAGATAAATCTAGATAAGATTTTGGCATTATTATTGTTGTTAGTTTTTTAAGGTTTTTTATCTATATGTTAAAAGTTGATATATAACTATATTTGTTTCTTAATATATCAATTATAATTTTCAAATATATTTGAATTTCCTTGTTAATTTATTTTGAATACATTATAAACAGGAAAGCTCAGTTGAAGTTGAAGAATAAAAGCAGTAGAATCAAGATTATAGGAGTCCTAGTGTCTCTCATTGGAGCAACTACAGTGGCCGTTTATTTGGGCCCTTCTATCCTTAATGGGCCAATTATTGGGCCTATAAGGTTCCGTCTTCAAGGCTCGTCTAAGCCTTTCTTCATTTTTATTTCTACCACTGAAGAATGGATGTTTGGCACCTTTTTACTTGCTTGTGCTACCTTTTTCATTGCCATTTGGAGTATGATCCAGGTATTTTTTAAAAAAAATTCTTGCAAATATAAATTTTTACTTATATTTCTAAAATTCTCAAAATATTTTAGTTATATTTCTAAAATTCTCAAAACCAGAGTTTTAAATCATAATAAGTTATATACTCTACCATGCCTATATATGAAATTATGTTGATATTTTTTGATGTAAAATGTTGGTTTTTTGTTAGGTTTCAACATTCACAAGATTCCCTGATATGATGGTGATAGTAACTTGTTATACCATCTTTGGAACAATCCAAACTTTCTTTGTGGATATTATTGCCAACGGAGATTTGAATGCTTGGAAATTAAAGTGGGATTTGGAGCTTCTTATCATTGTCTTAACTGTAAGCACTTCTCTTCCTTTTTTTCTTATCAAATATGGAGATTTCATTATTGTTTAGCCATTTTACAACTAAAAAAGCAAAATATCAAAGTATATATATATAATTTTTTTTTAACCATTTGGTCGATCTAAGATTGTAAAATATATAAAAAAAATTTAATAATTTAATATTTTCTTGAATTTATATGAAAAATCTTTATTGCTTCCTATATAAGTGTGAATTCACATTTTATTTGCTAATGGGCTACTTGTATGGCCCGTCTCGCCTCGGAATCATACAAACGAACTTTTATATTTGAATCCCGATTGTAAAGCAACGCCACTTATGAGAGACCGTCTTTATAAGAGATGACTTTCTAGGCTCATGCCCAACAATTAAAAAAAGAGAACCTAAAAATTGACGCGCGCATTTGATCCTATTTGGAGTTGGTGTTATAACCTATTGAAGTTGGTATTATAACCTATTAAAGTTGAAATTTGGAGTTGGTGTTATAACCTATTTAGAGATATCAACTTTAATAGAGTATAATACCAACTTCAATTGGTTATAACACCAATTCCAAATAGGATTACATCTTCTTAGTAGTTGTTTGTTTTAGTAATAATGTGTCAGTCCTTGTGATTGTAAAGAGTTGTTATGAAAATTCAGATTCTTTGTTCCTTTTTTTAATGGAGTAAACAATTAATGTAATTAAGTGGACCAAAAATGCAGGCCATATTTGGAACACTAGTTCGTAGCAGAATCCAAGCATGGATCATGAGTATGAAGGGACCCATGTACGTGGCCATGTTTAAGCCCGCTGGGATATTTTGGGCTAACTTTTTTGGCGAAAGTTTCTTTGGCACTCTTTGTTACGGAAGGTATGCAAATTTTTTATTTTACAACTAAAATCAGAATTTTATATTTAAAATAATTTATATTAGATCCACTAATTAAACTATAAAATTAAATTTATTTTTGTCGAACTTATAAATTGAAATTATTATTATTAATATCTTATAAGTATTATCACTTTTTAGAAATGAATTAATTTTTAGTGACTTAACATGAAATGATTATAGACTATCCGATATATGATTTCTCCTTAATTTAAAATCCTATGAAAAGAGTTACTCTAATTATTAAATTAACCTTAAAAAGACATCGTGTACTGTTTTTTAAAGTCATATGAAAAGAGTTAATTATTATTAACCTTAAAAGGTAGCGTGTGTTTGTTCCAAAACATAAAAAATTGTGAGATGAGTAGCTAATCATGAATTAACCAATATATTATATTATGAATATCTTATGTCTCCCTTGCTTTTATGTTGATACGTAGAGCCATCATGCAAATCCTATAAAATTAACACTGATTTGCTCTATTTTAGCTATTTACTTAGTTGTTTTATCTGTCATATTGAAACTATACAAAAATCTTTTAGGTATTACATATGCACATGGAACAAATTTAATGACGTCAAATAATACTTTGTACTTACTTAATAATAAATTAATTGCATTTGAGGATTATTTTTATACGAATTAATAATATTCTCACCTAATTAATATGAATTAATGAGTGATTAATTTGGTGGTTTATATTAATGCAGTGTTATAGGCACAATTGTGGTAGGAGTAGGTTACTATACAGTATTGTGGGGAGTCAAGGAAGAAGCCAAAAAAGCTCAAGAAGATTCTATCAAACCTCCTTCATCTGACATCAAAACTCCTCTTTTGCAAAATCAAAATGCCGACGAACAAGTGTGAACAATATTCCTGCATTTTTTCTACTAATAAAACTAGAAAAATATTTGGCAGGTAATTAATAATACTATTTTTGATGAACCGAAATTATATATGACTCGACTCGATAGAAATAACTTACATATGAAAATCAATTATTTTATTATGTACACATAAAAATCCAATTTATCTTAATCTGAAATGTCATTTTTAATTACGCCTAAAAATCCGAATGTTTATCAAATTAAATTGTCAAGTTATTTAAATTCATCACTTACTTTTTTTTCAGGTTTATCAAATTCAGCATGGAGGGAGATATATGAATCTTTTTTTCTTATCTCTTAGTTGAGATTGAAGAGAAGATGAGAGGAACTTCAGGCTATTCAAAAGATTTGTGAATTTGTTATTAAATGTGTGAATTATTGATCTTATATTGTAAATATGTGTTATGATTATGAAGAAGTGATCTTCAATTAGCCCGATTTTTTGTGGGAAATATATATGTACGTATGGTCGTCTATGGAAGCATGTAAGTTAAGTGTTCTTAAGTTGAGGGCTTGCTTATTTATTTGCTTCCCTCTTCCTTAGAACTCCATCTAGTTGTAATTTGATCTTTTCTTCTTTTATTAATCACAAGGAAAGAAAATAAATATTATTTTATATCTTCATTTAGTGTTCGATTTTGTAATTTCGTATATGTATATTTATGCTATTGTTTTCTTCATAAATTGTTGCATGAGTGATGAGACGATGTTCTCGCCAGGAGATCAAACCCACCTTATAGGAGTACTTGGATCAAATAATATAGTCCATTACAGAAAAATGATTCTTATTTTTTTCTGTCTTTGATATCAATCAAGTCAATTTAGGGCATGTTGACTTAAGAGTATTAATTAGGGGACGAAGAATGAAAAAATCTAGTAGTTAATGTTTTTACTAAATATAGGCCTACCTTTAAGAAAAATACTACTATATAGGTCACAATAATAATGTTCTTACTTTCATGCCAAGATGATTCATTATATAAGAAGTAGGGTTATCACCTTCTTTGAATGTCAACTATAAATGCACCAAAAAGATATGAAAATTAGTATAATCCATGGTATATATTCATCACTCAAAAATAAGTATTACTCAATTTATAGAAGTATAAAAAATTAAGAAATAAAATCACTTTTCTAACAATAATTAATAGATCATTTACCCCATACTAACTATATTATTGTTTCAAATAAAGTAACACAAATTAAGATGAACAAGCAAAATACAGCAATTGCATTTTCATATACCATCCTAATTTACTTAGGATGTGCTCAATCAATTTTCGCTAAAGTCTACACTGTTGGTGATAAAGCTGGTTGGGGGCCCGGAAATGATTACTCAAAATGGGTTAAAGGGAAGAACTTTGTCAAGAGTGATGTTCTTGGTTAGTTCTCCAATTAATTGTGCAATTTAATTAAATATTATATTTTTTTTGTATTTTCATTGAAAAATGTTAAACTGAATCACTTTTTTGTATTTATTAAAAAAAAACTCCTATTTTACTCTATAATTAAGATTTAAATTAATAAATTCCTTACGGTTAAACATTCTGGTTAGAGATCTTTTAGTGAAATGTGTCTTTAATAAGAGTCCAATTCATCCTCTATCCTATTGTAATTGGTGTATTAATGGAATAATCAGTGTCTATATACACCAGTCTCACAAGTCACAACAGGGACAAGGGCGTAAATAACATTTTCTGAATTACTCCCTGTATTTTCTTTTTATTTACTTTTTTCGCAGATTTCAATGTATACTTAAAAGTCAAATGATATTAATTGTGAGTTTTAAAAAATTCTAAAAAGTTGATATTTAAAAACTATATATTGAAACAAATATATCAAGACCCCACATTAATATGTTTTTTCAAAAAGATTGATGAGAAATCATAATCAAAATTTGACATTAAAATTCGTGAATTTTATTTGAGAAGAACATATGAAGAGGAATAAAATATTTATTGTAGTTTAAAACTAGATAATTCCCGTGTGACGCACGATTTTTTTTATGTAAAAATAAATAAATTGAATAGGTCTGGCATAATATTACATTAATTTTAATTAGTTCTTAATACACATTTTATTACATTCATAAAAATTATAATTCAAACTTTTTTTATAGTTATCATTATAATAATGATAAAACAGTTGGCCCTCGTAAATTGTATGTATAATTAATATGATCAGCATATTAGTGAATTTTTTTAAAAGTATTTTTAATAATTGTTGGAAATACTTCACATGTGAGACAAGATCCCACATCGACAAAATAGTGGGTTGTTGACTTGCATATATAATTAGTGAGCTACTCTTCCTACTACCATATGGTTTTGGGAAATAATGAAATTCACTAAGTGTATGTGCAAGTCAACGCTCTTGACCCGTGGGTTTGTGGGCCCGAGCCCACGGGTTTCTCGTGTCCACACGAGGTGGGCCACGGTGAGATTATGTGACGAATTGTCACGGCCTATCAATAATAATATAATCAATTAGTTAATGAATGAATGTTTTTTTAAATTAAAATCAAAGATAATAATTTGTGCATCTTTTTACATACTACTATTTATTACATTGTTTTTCAAATTTTAATCACAAATTCTTGTGAGAGAAGGTCTCTTTGAGAGACCATCCGCTATTGGGTTGCCCATAAAAAATGTGAAGTAAGAGTAGAAAATAAGCTTTGATAGACTGAGTCGGAGAGATGTCTCTCAGAGAGACGGTCTCTAAGGAGACTAGCTGAATTTTAATTGTATATATGTTATAATCCCAACTAAAGTTTTTAATGATTGTCAAATTAATCAACGTTAACATTTAAGATTCAATGACATCATCTTTGCTTAAATAAAGAAAAAACAATTTCAATGAGAAGATGACGACTAATCAATTTTTTAAGTTGCTTATATACTATAGATCGAAACTTTACTAAGAGGTTTCCATATATTATCTACATTTTTGATGAAAATCATATAGCATTGTTGTTCTCCATGATGAATTTGCATAAAAATGATGTGATAATAGGTTATAGTTCGGTATTTATTTGAATTAATTTAGTGCACATTTAAATACATTTCTTTGTAATTTATTAAATCTAAGTATTAATTATTGGTTGTCTTGCATTGTTCAGTATTTCGCTACGCAGAAGGATATAGCGTAGATGAAGTAGATTCTAAAAGATTTCATAGATGTGATTCAAGAAATTCCTTATTTTCAGCCATAGATGGAAATACTAAAATTCCTCTTACAAGATCTGGAGTCCACTTTTTTATTGGGGGATTTTTCAATGAGTGTTCTCAAGGCATGAATCTCACCGTCGTTGTCAATTAAAACCTTTTTATAATTTTAAATTTTCATTATTCTTAATTTTATGTTATCAAATATAAAGGATACAAGTCCCAAAAATTAATAAATTATATACAAGTGTTTGATTAATTGATACTTCTTCCTATTAATTGATTAATCTATATATTCGTCAATGTTCAAAATCCTTTAATATAGCTCTTTAACTATGTGAGAAAATAAGTTCCTAGATTTAAGTGAGAATTATGTATTTAAGTTGGGGTAGATACTATTTTCTCGAATAAAGTTAAAAAATTTGCTAGATTGAACTAGAGTCATATATACATATATTTTTAGAAAGATGGAACTCATTCCAATTATATTTACATGATATTTCAGAGTATACTCGGTAAATTAGTGTGCTTCAAATATTTGTTTAATTACATATTTTTATGAATATTTACTTTTACTTTAGCTAACTTATTATTTATTTTTAGTTTTTTGATTAATTTGAAAAAAATTCATAAATAAACAAGGTCAGTATAACTTAATGGTTAAATAATACGTAACTATAAAATTATGTAGTTACATATATTGAATATTAATATGAAAATACCAAGCAATAATCGGTATCCATCTTGAGATTTTGAGAAGCATGAAATGAAACATTAATTGTGGCTTTCTTATTAAAAAAGATAATATAACACTAACACTAATTAGTTATTAAAGTGTCATTTTTTAATTTTTTTTGATAAATTCGGAGCACTTGCCCCTCTTGCCTCTTATACGGTGCACCGTTGTTGTAATAATCTTAATTCATCATTGTAGTGTAGGCACTAACACTTTGTTCAAGGTGCCCAAAGAAATGTTGAGTGCAAAATAGTAAAATTGTTTGTAGTGTTGTTATTTTACTCCATTCGTTTTCATACGTTCTTCTCACTTTCTCATTTAAAATTTTTTAAAAGTTTTTTTTATTTAGAATCTTTCTATTTTAGTAATCAATAGAATTCAAGGAAATTATTACACTTGCACTCTAATCTATAGAAATTAATTTACATGCTAATTCCCAATGCATTTACCTTACATACACACCCAATGAAATTTAATGATATTATTACACTTACACTTTCATCAATAGAATCTTTATTTTTTATATTATTTTACTCAACTCTCATAGTATCTATTTTGTAATTATAGTTTATCTTGATTTCTTCCCAGATTTCAAATGGAAAGATAAAAAAAGAACGAAGGGGGTATTTATAACACAAATTAAACAAGTTCACAATTTTGTGGGTTAGTAGATAACACAATCAAATTCACAATTTCATTAGAGATAAGATGTTTTCTTTATTTTGAGATACGGTAACAGCTAATAAGTTAGTGGAGTTTTATTTATTGTTTTTTTGCGTTTTATATGTATTAGTATATCTCATACTTTATCGAGTAATGCAAAAATTAAATATTGGTTAAATTGGACTTTAAAATACATATGCTGAAATATTGTGCAACCCCATTTCTAAAATCTTGGGTACGCCCCCGGTCAATGAGTATAAAAAAGTAATTAAAACAACTAAAATAAATAAAATAGAGTAATTAAAAGAAAGGCGAAAAAAAAACAACTTATGGAAGAATAATATACTATAAGATCTTTATATTCTTTACTATTTTTAACCCATATAAAAAAAATCTTTATGATCTTATGTCTTTCACAAATTCTTGTGAGAGACGGTCTCTTTGAGAGACCAACTCTAATTGGGTCGGCCCAGAAAAGTATAGAGTAAGAGTAAGAATTAAATACTAATAGACTGGACCTGAGAGGCGTATCTCAAAAAGACGGTCTCTCAGGAGACTTGCCGTAAATCTTTTACTATCTTTAATTCAAAAAAAAAATCTTTTACTATCTATGAAGTATATGTATAAATAAATCTTTAACTGATCTTTTAAAAAATGCACTCTACACATCCAGGTTTAGGTTTTTTTCGCCTTATTCTCTCTCGTCAACTACTCTCTTTCAATCTTTCATTAGTCTCCAGATTTAAACAATGGTGAAAAAATACACAGCAAGAGACAAAAAAAGAAATGCAGAATACAATCGTATTAAATCAAATCTGTTTAAAAAGGCTCGTGAATTCTCAATTCTATGCGAAGTCCCTGTACAATTATCTACCCAGAAAATGGAGATGATCAAACCCAAAAAGCAGAAATTGTGGATCCGAAGTACCTCCGGCTGAGATTATTCAACGTTATTTAGCAGTTCCTGAAGAACAAAAGAGAAAAAGATCACGTACTGGCACATCCAGTATAATCTGTGAAAATGATCCAAATTTGAAGTTGGTTAATCAAGATTATGGTGCGTGTTCGGCTAATGATGGTTCTGAACTTAATGAGATGCTTAATTACTTGGATTCCAAAATTGATGACGTGAAGCGCAAGATTGCAGTGAAAAAGAGTGAATCTCAAACACAAATCATTTCGAATCATCAAATAGCACCGTTATATCTCGATTATAATAATCACGATAATTATGGCGGCTTATTAATGGGTTCAAATTCATCATCTTGTTATCATGATCAAATAACTGGGTTTAATCATAATGCGATGCCATTACAATTACATCGGTATGATAATCATTATACCCAAAAAGATGAAGTCTTTTCATTCAATGGTGGATTTAATTTTGATGTTAATAATGCTTATCAGGTTGGATCAAATATTGGGGGAAATTATGAAGGGTTTTACGGCATGAATATGATGGGTCCCACCTGCTATGATCAAGTTATTGGGTTTGATATTAATGTAATGTCATCACAGCGCTGTGATTCTAATTCTAGTACTGTGAACTGTGATGGGTAACTTTGATGATCCAAGGTTTTTGCTTTTTATAGAATTAATAAGGGTTTTGTGTTTTTTGGTTTAGAATTTGACTCTTATAGTTGTCTAATTAGGTCATGAATAAAACAAAATTTCATATTTTGAAATAAATTCAATTTCTTAATTCCTCACTGTTTAAGCTTTTGTAATTGATGACCAAGGTCATAGTTTTGTTGATAACTTTTGGTAAACAATTCAAATAATTGATGACTAAATTCATATTTTTCTTGTGTGCATTTAATTTATTAAGTCCCATTTATTATATACTTTCATTGATTAATAATGTGTTATTTTTTATTACTAATACATACTTCCTCCGTGATAGTGACATTTTCCCACATAACATGTCACATTCAGTAGCAAATGTTATGGTACGTGGGAAGTATTGCGAAAAGTGTCAAAAAATACCTAATAAATTTTTGTTTCAAAATGTACCCGATAAATAAAGTAATTTTGTCAAAAAATACCTAACAAAATTTTATCTTTTCTAAAGAGTATCAATTAACGTTTTTCTTCTGTTGACCGTCAAATGTAACGGTTGACTGGTCAAAATCAAAAAAAATTTCCTTCTCATCTTCAAATTCTTTTCCAATTCATTTTCCTCATTGTTTTCTCTCTACTTTTTACTCAAAATTGAATTTAAAATTGGAAAAGACATTGAAGATGAGAAAAAAGAATTTTCAATTTTGACCAGTCAACCGTTTTATTTAACAGTCAACTGAAGAAAAATGTTATTTGATACTCTCTGGAAGAGAACAAAATTTGTTAGGTATTTTTTGGCAAAACTTTTTTTATTAAATACTTTTTGAAAAAAAAAACTTATTAAATACTTTTTGACAACTTTTCCTACATATTATTTTTTTTTTATTAACAATATGTATTGTCTAATGTCTATAAGAGATGCACGTAAAAGTAAAACCATAAATAGTATCTAGCGTGATGAAATATTGACAATATATTTTCTCTTTTCTAATTATATATAGAAAGTAAAGGATCAAAAATAAAACTATAAATGGTAATAAGTAATAATCTAGTACTTAAAATTAACAGTACTTTATAATCAGAATTCAGATCATTTAATTCCTTTTACAATCGATCCATATAGCAGGATTGATAGTTAATCCTCCGTAATCATTAACATGAAGTACTCATTACATAAATATCTTAAACAAACACAATTATTCGAAATATAGTATTAAACTTAAAATAAATTTAAAAGTATGATTAAGGGATAATTAATTAAGCCTTAAGTAGATAGGCATCAAGATCATGGAAAGTTTTGACAGCAAAATCCTTAAAAACAGCTTCAGGATCAGGAGCATTCTCTGTGGACTTCTCAAACTCACAAGACCACTTTACCAAACTTCCTTCTTCTTTTGGTTTTATCGTGAGATGTGCCTTAAAACTTTTGTAGAAGTTAAGAACTTCTCCTTCCAACACGGAGTACGACAACGTTTTGTTCTCTTCGTCCACGGCTTCTACTTTCTCCTTGGATTTTGTAACAAAGGGGAAACCTGTATGTTTGAATTTGGAAGGTATTATACAGTAGACACTTACTATTAGTAGACACGTGCTAGACCTAATCTTATTCCGAATCATTAGCTATATTAGACCCATTTTAAATTTATTATTATTATTATATTTAATATATCTCGTTCCTAAAAACTATCATCATCATACCCTGCCCATTTTAGAGTTATATGATATTAGACCCATTTTTTTAAACCTACTGATCGATTATTTTAAAACTAGCTAAAATCTTATACTATTAAAAATGGGTCTTATCTCAATTAAAGCATATACTATTTTCCTCGAGACAAAGATAGGTTTAATTAGGACTTCTAAATCCACTTTAATTGACTAGCTCTTTCATTCCCATAGCTTACTTTTGTACTAAAAAATGTAAAACGATAGAAACAATAAAATATACTCGATGGGTCTATGAACTATGGGTTCAAAATTTTCAAATTCTATGTATGTGCATGGGCCTAAGTCTAATTACCCGGCCCATTATCATCTTTATTTGTTATATTAACCAAAGACAAACGATAATAATGAAAGACAAGTGGTTTGGATCAACCTGCCCGTTTGGTTAGCGGTATTAAATGGTGGTAATGGGAATGATTTATAGTGTAAAATTTCCAGTTCCATATCATTCCCGTGGTAATGAAACTTTGATCACAAAAAAGTTTTTTTGTTTAGAAATTTTCATTACCACCTAATACCATCTCTCATTGATAATGCATTGGAATGAATTTTATGAAGAAAATAAGATGATTGGATTTTGACAAGCATGACCATCAAGGTAACCACGAGATTTTCAACTAAAACTACCCTAGTTTTCCATTCCCATTATTACCATTTATTACCACATACCAAACGGGTTGTAAGTTGTATACACATCATGAGCTAAAATTGTAGAAGAAGCACTAAGAAGTAAGAAGAATACCTTCAGCAAAGTTAACGAGGCGAACCGAGCCAACTGCTTTACCATCACCTTCAAGGATATCAATGCTCTTGTAAAGCTCAGGGAAAGCTTTAGGAAATACCTTATCAGATTCCCTAATACTACTCCAGAACTTATCTGCATTAGACTTAACTTCAACATCTACTTCAAGCTTTCCCTGGGTACTAGCCATTTTTTCTCCTTAATTTGTATGATGTGAAGTGAAAGACTAAGATGCCATGTTTATATATGCAAGTTTTCTATGTGAATTGCTTTAAATTTTGAGGCTATTTTCTCAACTGTCTTATTGCATTTATAGGTTTGTATAATTAGTCTCCCTAATTTTTAGTTTTGTTTATTTGGTGTTTGGGCCCAAATACATATGGGTGATATTTGGTTGTGGATGACATTTAATATGGAGGGTGAAATTAAATGAATTGTGGAGGTTCTTTGTTTTAATTTTTTTTTAATAATAATTGAGATTAATGATGCTTCATTAAGTTTTGTACCAAGTCGTGAAATAGTGTAATTTTCAGCAATTCAGTTTAGTTTTAATCAATTCAGTTCAATTTAATTATATACAATTGTTAATAGTTCTAGACAACATGCCTTAATTTTACGGATGATGAGAAATAATTTTTTTTATTTGAGATATAAGGGGCCGATCCTCATGTCTACTTCTGCGGTCTATTCTCACTGTTTATTTTTTTAGTTTGATCCCTTTAAATATTCAATTATTGCTTTCTATATAGAGAACAGAGGATTATCTTGTACAAAAGTGGGAGGAATGAGCAGTAAAATGAAAACCACCACAACAACCAACAGTATGTCTAGTTGGGTAGCAGTGAAAATGGACCCACCAGAACCTCCCATTTACATATCACCTGAATTTCTTGGTGCGCCAGTAAAAGTACGGTCTTACTCACCCGCTAGCTGCTGGACTAAATTTATTGATCATAATTGCCGACGGTCGCCGCTCATTATGATAGGCAACTCATTAATGGCTGCAGTTTTCACCAGCTACAGGCTGGCATATCTAAAACACAATGGAACATCCCTTCATTTTATGAACTATAATTTTCCCATTTTTGTTCTATATATAACTCCAATCTACATCTTTTTCCCTGATCTTCCCCTTTCAATTAAAATACTTCCAAATTCCAATATAATTCTAGGTACACCGTACACGTTCGAGTGTTGAATTCGGATTTCATTTTTTAGATTAGATAGATAGATGTTGGAGAACTACTCACTTATTAATTGTCATCCCATACTGAAGAATCAAAGGAAGTTTAAGCAATATATAATCTAATAGGAACTCAATTTTCTGTCAGCCAGGTCATAATCGGACACACTTAACATATTATTCACTACGAGTATTGTTTTTTTGTTTGTTTTTATTAACAATTAATTATTGGTAGAAAAAATATGTAAAAAAATAAAAACTAATCAAAAAAGTTTTTTAACTTGTTTTTATTAACAATTAATTATTGGTAGAAAAAATATGTAAAAAAATAAAAACTAATCAAAAAAGTTTTTTAACTTGTTTTTATTAACAATTAATTATTGGTAGAAAAAATATGTAAAAAAAATAAAAACTAATCAAAAAAGTTTTTTAACTGACTTAAAAGTATTTATCAATCAAAATGTCAAGCTAAAATTCATCAAAAAATGATAAATAAGTCATTTCCAATTACACTATCATTTTGATGAATTATTCCTTATGGACTAGTACATTTTAGGATGTTGAATCATGATTCATGATATGTATCTCCGTAAATAATTTACCAAAGTATTTGCTACAAGGATATAATTTAAGAAAAAAAAATTAAATAAATGGATTTTAAAAAGTGATTTATAAAAAATGAGAGAACTGTATATGTTATTATACTTTACATTTTTTGAATTACTTAAGAAATGTATATTGAAATTAAATGAAAAAATAATTTAAAATTGTGACACAATTCATTTTAATGATACAGTGATACCAAAGTTTTAATATATAAATGATAATCAAAAATGTAATTCATAATTATAAAAAAATTATTTTAATATAGTGAAATTTCATTGTTAGTTTATTTAAGCATAATTAGAGATATTAAGAGTCAAAATGTTACCTTGACAAATGCGCCCAAACAAATAGAACAACTAAATTGGTAGTATTGAAAAAAATACGACATCACATATCTATAAACATTAATTTTAGGAGAATGATACTCTATTTTTATAACCTAGTATAAAGAACTAAAACTGAAAATAGAAACATTAGATATGCTGGTCAACTTATAATTTAATAAAACAAATTCAATTTAATGCTCGTTTATATAGTACAATAATACATATATCATAACCCTTAATTTTAATACTAAAAATAACACTGACCTAAAAATTTATCATCGAAATTAATTATTATTTTCATGTTTTTAAAAGTTATATGAATATAATTTGATGATTGCACCAAAAAGAAATCTAGTAGTACTTAATAAAGGTGCCAACACTATACACATTATGGAGGAAAATAATGCAATAGACAATATTTTGTGCATGATAAGGCCATTTCAACAGCCTTAAACATCTTTTCACTCTTTCAAGAGTAATAGTTGGAGGAAAAAGATGTGAATATGAAACTAAAGCTTTTCTTTCCTTATCCAACAACCCCACTCCAATTTCTTTTTCTTTTTCTTAAAGTAGTCTCTAGCTAGCTTTCTTTCTCTAAAATCTGCAGGTTGTTGGAAGGTAAGTTTAGTAGAGTGTTCTTCAAATCAAGTTTTCAATTCCTCTATACGTACTCCTTCTAAGGATTCCTCTAAACTCGTCTTTTGCACATTTTAGTTGCTCACAGTACATGCATTACAGGAACAAGCGGCGTTAACATACTTACATCTTGATTGCTTCCATCTTTGTATTGTTCATTAGCGTCAAATAGTGGACGAACACTTAGTTTTGTTTTACGCGGATATATAGCTGGAACTTCCATAATGCCCTTTGGGTTAGTTTCAGCGTGGAACAAGCGTAGGAGGAGCAAATCTCAGGATCAGGGTGATGCCTGTAAGACATTTTTACCATCATTGTGATTTTTAAGCTTGAATGTAATAGGAAAGATGGAAACTGAATCAATGAAATGCACTGCTTTTTCAGGGATTTACAAACCTGCGGAATTCTGGCAACTTGAGCAACAAAACCCACCTGCAAAAAGAAGACATGGATCATCTGTTTTCACCCTCAAAGAGATGGAAGGAGCCACAAAATCATTCAGCGATGAAAATTTCATCGGAAAAGGAGGTTTTGGGCGGGTGTACAAGGGAACTCTTCGATCAGGGGAGGTATGGATTGGGAAGCATAACTTTTTTTCCTTTCATAAAGACTGTTTAGATTAAAATGAAAAGCACAGCATAACAAAGCATCTAATATTCATCGGTAAAACTGAATTTGGTTTGAAGAAAAACCTTTTGACTGAATTTTAATCTCATAAAATCATTATGTACTTCTTACTCATGTGAAGCTATGATGGTTTCTACTCTTTGTTATTACTACTAACCCCTCAAACCCCGCCAGGTGGGAGCCATGGCATTGGGGTAAAAGAATGTAGTGTACTTCGTTTTTAGGTTCCTTGTAAGAACATTCTTTACATCCATTGAGCAAACTATTTCCACACCTTACCAAACAAAACAAGAGAAGGGAAAAGCAAATTCCCTCCATCCAAACAAACACTAACTCCTACAAGGTTCATCCAAGCGGAAAATAGTTGTAGCCAAAGAAATGCTATTACCTCTAAAGTAGAACAAACTTTCAGTTGATTAAATGATGCCGTTTTGTGAACCCCCCAGGTTGTGGCAATCAAGAAAATGGAGCTTCCACCGCTAAAAGAAGCAGAAGGTGAACGTGAATTTCGAGTAGAAGTTGACATCTTGAGCAGGCTGGACCATCCAAATCTGGTTTCTTTAATAGGTTATTGTGCAGATGGAAAGCACCGGTTCCTTGTTTATGAATACATGCAGAATGGCAACCTACAGGATCACTTGAACAGTGAGTTTGCTTCATTTAGAAAAAAACATCGCCAAAACTTTTCTCAATTACTCAAATCAATAATAAAAATGTTGTTAGAAATAGGTGAAACTAAGATGGACTGGTCGACAAGGCTCAAAATAGCATTAGGGGCAGCAAGGGGACTTGCTTATCTCCATTCAAGTTCAGCAGTTGGCATTCCTATCGTGCATAGAGATCTCAAATCCACCAACATACTTTTAAGCACCAACTTTGATGCAAAGGTATAAAATTCCGGCACCTAAATCACGAAACCGACCTTAAGGCAATGATTGAGCACAAAAACTAACCATGCCAATGGCAGTGATACAGATATCAGATTTTGGACTAGCGAAGTTGATGCCAGAGGGACAGGAAACATATGCAACAGTCAATGTACTTGGTACTTTTGGTTACTTCGATCCCGAGTACACATCGGTATGCTTATGTTATTCAGTAACTTCTAATTGTGTGTTTCTTTCTGCACCGTTCGTTTGAGAATGAATCTCGATTTAATTCATAATCCTCCGTGCTCCGTCCCCTTGAGTTTGCTACTTGGGGGATTCGCACAGAATATTAAAGAGTATTTTAGTTGTTTCCCTTCCACCCTTGTAGATTAGGTTCGATTATTACTACCTACCGGAAGATCCATTACACCTCCCCCTCCTGCGATTATCCTTACCCCTGAAAAAAAAAAGAAAAACCAACCACACAAGTGGAACTTCTTTTGACCAGATCTAAGTGAACCCAACTAATTTAGCTAACATAAAATAAAGATGTCAGATGTGATGTAATCCAGTAATCCTTATTTTCCCGTCAAAATAAAATGTAAACTAAACAAAGCATTATAAACCTATCGTCTCCCTGAACTAGATTTTGTATCGCTCAATGTGGAATGATAAGTACACTTTAATATGCTTCATTGTCTATCAGCCTAAAATTGCAGCAGGTGACAAGAATAATCTTAATGAGATGCTATACTGGTGACAGACAGGAAGACTGACTCTACAAAGTGACGTTTATGCATTTGGAGTTGTACTGCTTGAGCTTCTGACAGGGCGCAGAGCAATCGATTTGAATCAAGGACCAACAGATCAAAATCTCGTCTTACAGGTACGATACTGGCAGAAAAAAGGCAATATGGAAGTAACTGCGCATATATATTACTGAACAAAGGCATTTGAATAACGAAATCTTTCAGGCTAGGAACATGTTGAATGACCGAAGGAAGCTGCGAAAAATCATAGATCCTGAGCTACCACGGAACTCTTACACAATGGAATCTATATCTATGTTTGCAAATTTAGCATCACGTTGCGTACGGATTGATAGTACTGAAAGACCAACCATGTCAGAGTGTGTTAAAGAGCTTCAATTGATTTTCCATACAAATTCCAAAGGATTGGGTATGGCTTTACATACATTTCGAATGATCTGAAATGACAAGTTCTCACATAGGTGATAGAAATGGAAAATAACGTGCTTGAATCATTCGTTTCATCCAAAATTAACTCAAACCTCGATTTTGAGTGTCTTGATTAGCAATTTCTTAAAAGGAGACAAACTAGAGATTTTACTTCATATTATCTAGTCCCTTCCAAAAGGGGAAAAGCTTCTGCTCTAGGAGTATTTGTTTGTGGGTGTGGGTATAAAAGTGTACACGTTTTTTTTAGTATTTATAAATCTTGTATGTACGAGTTTATTAGAGAAATTGAATAATATGAGTAATCACAGCATCATCTTTTGAATAAACCCAATTCAGGGGAAAAAATTCTTTATCCATTCACATATCATGGCCTTTCTAACTAAGGGGAATTCGATGGAGGCTACACATGTTGGTACACAATATGCACATATTAAAATTGTATAATAACATTAAAACTTACTGAGATCTGTAACTCATCCATCCATATCAACAGAGCTCGGCAAAACCTAAAGTGTTATAGGAGTCAGTAGTATCTTAAGAAATTCAAAACAATCAAAAAGGAAAGAGATAGGTAAGATCCCGTTGAATAACGGCCAAGAAAAAGAGGACAGCAGTAGTATCATAACGAAGAATCCAATTTTCAAGTTCAAAAAAGTATAATTACCTCGTCAAATAATACAGGTTCTGGTTCGCTCCCATCCACGAAAGAAGGGGCTTCCTCTTCATCCATAGCAATGACAGTTTCCATGAGATTGCTCGGAATAGGAAGCTCCTTACACATCAAATGCTTCCTTCTCTGCAGAGTAAGCAGGACCAAGAAACTATCTGTCTTAACAATGGCATATCCTGCCTTCTTATACATGTTGAATGGTGCTGAATCAATAACTCTACAATGCAAGTAAACATTTCTAGAGGAACTCATCTTTGATATCAGTTCCTCACTTGCCTTAAGAAGATGCCAACCAATGCCCCTCCTGAAATTTAAAACAGCAGAACATTATTCCAAACTCAAGCATAAACAAGACATCTTGAAAGTTACAACTCCAATTCCAACAAAAGATGGTTTGTTCAATTCAAATCCTTCAGGTTCGTGTTCAATACAAGCCAGGCTGTATGGGATGCTTGCATCACAGCAAAGATCATGCTCCTTGAGTTCATCTCCCCCCACCCCAGGCCCCCACCCTCTACCGCTCACTATTGACGTTTTGCTTTTAGGACGTGTAGCTATTTAAAAAAAAGGTTTTGGTTTTGGAACCCCTTTTTAGTAGCTACACATCTCCGTTTTATGTGAGAGTTTTCGGGGGCAGTGTAGCTATTAAAAATAGCGAAGGAGAGTACAAGTTATTGTTCCCGTCCTAAGGTCTACTTTAACCATAGAGGGCACCAAACTAAAAGGAACAACAATCCTCATTCAGAAAATTCAAACTAGCACCAAAACAACAAAATGAAAATTTCAAAGCTTGATATTATTGAATATGAAGTCCTTCAATACCTTGCACTGTATTCAGACAATACAGTTGTCTAATATTTTAACCATTAATTATATGGCATTGATATAAAGAGTCTCTTAGCAAACTGTGAATTTATTCGAATTTAACAACAGATACCTTGACAGCTTGTGGACTACAAGAGGATCTTATTGATTTTGAAAGTTACTAAAGTTAGATACCAGTTATGATATAAATAGGAATGGAATGGTTCTATCTAGGATAGTGGTGGTGGATTTTCAATCAATGGACAAAAAGAAAATGTTTTGACTTTATTGGAATCCACTTTGGAGTTATAGTTCATAATAAAAAAAAATTCGATGGAGTTGACAATTACAACTAGAAATATAACCACAAGTGGGTTACTTTTGTATGCATTGAAGATGACAGACATAGACAGGGAAGATGGGATAGATTTGAATGTGGAAACGAATAGAGTAGAAACTATGCATAGATTTTGCTGACCTGAAAGCAGTTGACCTTGGCTTGTTATCTCTCAAGGGCACCTTAACTTGTTACAAGTACAGCTATTATATTAATGAATTATATATAAGGGGATATCCTGACGAGTGATACCATTTCCATCCCATCAGCCAAGAGCTTTTTGACTAAAATTTCTACACTTCTCAAGCACATTAATGACTAAAACCATTCAAATGCAATCAACATGAGAAGGAAATTTTCCTTGTTGCAATCCTAATCATGAATATCACATTAATCAATCCTGAATTTCACATCAGAGGTTATAACTAATAACTGATTCTTACTAGTGAGTTTCTCTTACACATAAAGGTGATGATGTAACTAGGCATTGGATGAGGGTCTGGACATGAAGATGAATAGAGAGGAGAGGCAGTTGCCATGAAATTGATTTCAAAGTGTGATGAATATGCCTTGAGTCTTTGGGCTTAAGCATGGGTATGAGCATAGCTTCATACGGGAAGCTTTGGAGTTGTCCATTGAAGAAGAAGGAAGAATATAGTAAACTGGGACAGAAGTGGAAGCCGACTCGGCTGTCTTCTGTTGCCCTTGAATGTCGACTCGGCTGGGACCAAAAATCAGCAGTTTTGAGACAGTGAGTCAAGCCGACTCGGCGGTAATGCTTGATCACCATGAAGCCGAGTCGGCGGTAGCTCTTCGTGGGCATTTTGGTTTCGTTTGCTTTGTCTTAGCTTTTGTCATTGTAAGTATTAGTGGGTATGTATTATAAATACCCATAATGCACTAGTTTAGAAAAGCTAATCTTGGATTATTATTCTCTCTCTAAAAGAGTGATCCTCTCTTATTCCTCTCTTCTTCTTTCTCCAACCCCCTCTTTGAATAACCATTGTAAATCTCCATAAAAGCTTCAAGAAGCTTGTTTATACATCAATGAAAACACCTAGGCTAGGGAGGATGTAGCCCACATTGGGTGAACCTCGTTAATTGAGTGTTGTTTATTTTGATGTTTGATTCTTGCAAATTACTCATTTCAGAATATTAGTTTTCAAATTTTGTTTTTCCCCAAATCAATTGGAAATCTAATCATTGATCCTAGGTGCATTAATATGTGTTCTAATTAAGTTAGGATTAGTTTCTTCACAAAGCATCTTTCCGCGAGCACTTAACTATCTTTACATTTCATATTCCTACCATTTGGGTCAAAACATCTAAAGTTCATAATAATGAAAACTAGTATTTCCTTCCAATTAGCAAAAAACGCTTAACTATACACTGTTACACATCTCATGCCCATGATAAATGGCTAAAAACATCTAATGTTCTAAATACAATCTGCATAAAAAGGAAATATTTTCAATTGCAAGTTTGCAATTCAATCCATAAGCACCACTTCATGTGTAGATGACAGTAATTCCTAATAGAAGAGGCAATACCAATATCAAAAACACCATGTTTCCCAAATCCAAACAACAACCAAATTGCTCAGTGAAATCCTTTATATATTAGTGTCAATGGCCTAAAAGCATCAAGATTCCCAATGTTTATAAAGTAATGTACAAATGAACACTAAAGTAAATAAAGAAAAGGGCAAGATATCAAACTTAAGAACATTTACCTTCTAAACTGCTCTTTCACAGTCATATTACAAATGTAAGGGCAATTCTTGGGTGCAGTTGGTGTAGGAGGTGAAGAATTAGCGCCCCTTTTATCAAAGGATACTTCTACTGTTCCAGCAAATTCTCCTTCATTTTCTTGATCATCAGCATCCCCTTTTTCCTCTCTAAAAAACCCAATTAAAGTTGCACAATATGGCATCAAACCTCTTCTATCAACCAAATATTGCTTTATCAAAAAACCCAAAAAATTCAAGTACATATTAGGCAAAAACATGGACTCAGCAAATGATTCTGCAAGCAAATCAACAGTCTTTTGAAGTTCTACATCTTTCATCATTCTAATACTCAAATACCCAGTTGGTAATTTGCAAGAATAAGTGTAGTTTTCCAAGAATTGGAACCTTTCAAGTTCTTCATTGGTTAAAAAACGGGTAAATTTTGGAAAATTGTTTTGTGGGTCATAAGAAATTGAAGGAGTTGGAGACGGAGATGGGTCAGATGAATGAGATGTGGAGAAAGTAATAACTGGGGAGTTTAAGTTTGTGAGATTGAATCTTTTTAGAGGAGAAATAAAGAAAGTCTGAAGCTTTAGATTGGAAGAAGGAAGTTTGGATGGAAAGGTGAGATAAGGGAGAGGAAAAGTGAGATTGGAAGAAGAATGAGAGTTGGGGAGAGGAAAGAGCATGGTTGCCATTGTTAGAAAGATAAGGGAGAGGAACTCTGTGTTCCACACTTTTAAATTGTACTCAAAGAAGGTCCAAGGATTTCTAAATTGAGTTTTTTTTTTTATATGAAGGACGAAGATTCCATCCAATTGTAATTATGTAAATTCCTTAACTTGTCAAGTAAAAATAATGCTCGTGCTACCTCTTATTAAGCTTCTCATTTATGAAAAAAATATATAGTTTAGTGGCAATTTAGGATGGCAATGAGTCAGATTTGGATTGGGTTTAGGTGGATTCGGATTCAGATCCGTTTGCAATAACATAATCCAGATTCAGACTCTAATTCACGGGTCCAGTTTTGAAGGAATCAAATTTGGATCCGTGGATATTGCGGATCCAGTATTGGATCCGGGTCCAAAACGAGTCTGACTTGTTTTTGCTTTTTTTTGGGATCGTGTTAAGATTGTCATAAAGCTATATTCATATACTAATGATAATAATATATATATAGTTTTACAATCAATCACCCAAAAATACATTATACAACTTAAAATTATTTTGAAAATATCCAACGATAATACATTAAAGTTGTTTGTTACATAAATAAACATAGCGGATACGAAATCTGTAATTTAAAATAACTTGGTGGCGTGAGATTGGGTTTGGGAGCCTGCTGTTGCGATTGTTTCATGGGACTGTTGGAAGGAGACGGTGAAAGTAGGAATGGGGAAGGGTAGTACTCACAAAGTCAATGGGAAATTGGGATTTGGGAATATAAGAGTAGTAGTATAGTACTCCCTCCGTTCCCTTTTGATGTTCCCATAGGAAATGTTTACGGGAATTAAGAAAAATGAAATCTTTTAGATAGTGGAGATATTATTTTATTGAATAATAAATTTAATGGATGAAAAGTAGGGACCACAAATATTAAAAAAGTATTTAAAGAAAGTTAGTGGAAAAAATATGGGATCACAACTGATTAAAAAATGCTTTTATGAAGTTAGTGGGAAACATGTGGAGATCATAAGGAATATAAAAAATTTTAAATGGAGTTAGTGGAAGATATGTGGGCCCATAACTATTATTAAAATATTAAAATGAAGATGGGTGAGGTCATTTTTGTCCAATGTTTGTGATATAAATGAAAAGATTCCTGATGGGAACAACAATTGAAACACCCCAAAATGAAAAGTGGGAACTTTTTTAAGGAACGGAGGGAGTAATCAGGAAGTCAGGAGCTCAATGACTATTTAAAATTAAATATATATATATTTAATACATTAAAAAATAAAACGGGTCCTCGGATCCGGGTCTAGGCATTTTTCTCATATCTGAATCCGGACCCGTGATATCTAAATGGACCCGGATCCGCCGGGTCTATATTTTTTAGGACCCAGATCCGTGAAAGCGGATACGAATCCACGGATCCAAATCGGGTCCAATACTCATTGTCATCCCTAGCCAATCATATCACATACAATACAATCTAATAAAAAGAAAGTAAAATTCTATGTGTCATTCCCATATTAATACAATACAATCTAATAAAAAGAAAGTAAAATTTCAAGTGTCATTCCCATATTAATTTGCCATAAAAATACAATTTAATAAAAAGAAAGTAAAATTCCAAGTGTCATTCCCATATTAATTTGCCATATAAAGAAAATACAATCTAATAAAAAGAATGTAAAATTCCAATACAATCTACTAAAAAGAAAGTAAAATTTCAAGTGTCATCCCCATATTAATTTGTCATATAAAGAAAATACAATCTACTAAAAAGAAAGTAAAATTCCAAGTGTCATCCCCATATTAATTTGTCATATAAAGAAAATACAAGCTAATAAAAAGAATGTAAAATTACAAGTGTAAGAATGTAAAATTTCAAATGTCATCCCCATATTGATTTGGCATATAAAGAAAATTTCACCAAATATATTGTTAATCATCATATCATATCTTACAATCATCATATCATCATACAATCTAATAAAAAGAATGTAAAATTCCAAGTGTCATCCCCATATTGATTCGGCATATAAAGAAAATTTCACCAAATATATTGTTAATCATCATATCATACAATCTAATAAAAAGAATGTAAAATTCCAAGTGTGATTCCTATATTGATCATATCTTGCAATCTAATAAAAAGAATGTAAAATTCCAAATGTCATCATACAATCTAATAAAAAAAAAGTAAAATTTCAAGTGTCATTCCCATATTGATTTGTCATATAAAGAAAATTTTCCCAAAGTTAATATCAGCTTATTCCTTAATATTTGAGTAGGAGTATATCACAACAAAATATGTTCCTATAAATTTTCATGAAATATTATATTTTTGAATTTAAAAGCTACATAAATTTTAAATTAAAGTTTCTTAAAATATATTTGTTTTTTGTGTGTAGTATAATCTAATCAATAAAGTTTTTTATTAAAATTTTAATTTCTAAAATATTTCATTAAGAAACAAAGATACAAGACAATCAAAAAATGTTTTGAGAATGACAAATAGTAATAATGATCACGTTAAAAGATTTCGTATATTTATCTTACAAAGTACGAGAGCTTTAATTAATAATTATTAACAACCTTATTTTTTTAATAAAAGCACTATCTATTTTTTTTTTTGAGGACAAGCACTATCTATTTTATAAGAAATTAATATTATAGTATTTTTATAGTGATAGCATGTAATTACATCTCTATTTAAAATTTATATTTATATATACTTTTATACTAATAATTTCGTATATTGCACGAATTTCTATACTAGTTCATATAACAAAATACGAAATCTACTGTATAATAATCTAATCTATTTAAATAAATATCAAGAATGTGGACGTGCCGGAGTGGTTATCGGGCATGACTAGAAATCATGTGGGCTTTGCCCGCGCAGGTTCGAATCCTGCCGTCCACGGATATCATTTTTTTCGTGTTTTTTCTTCAGAGATAAATCAGAGGAATATCAGTATAATCACTGTAACTATTGTTAACACTCCACCATATGTTGCCAGTGCTCTTTTTCATTTGTAATTGCATTTTATAAAATTGAGTGGCAACTGCAAGTATTATTGTGCTTGTTGTGATACTCGTGATAATATTTTTCTTATTTTCTCAAGTTTATAAATTTACTCTATCCACATATCTATTTTATTATCCCTTCCACACAAGTATACTCCAAATTACTCAACACTATATTTTTTTTGTTCTGTATATTTGTAAAGTTTAATCTGACAAGTAATATTTCGGTCTTCTGTATCCGCCCATGTCCAACTCCAATGTATATCCTAGTATCCGATTAAACTATTTTATAAAAGAATTTAATATGTTGAACAAAATCTGAAGTGTCTAAGCGTCCGATCCATATCAAATAATCAAAGAGTCAAAGATATAGTTGAGATAAAAGTAAAGTCATAATAATATTAATAAAGCATGTCATGGTTCTCAAAAAAAAGCATGTCACTCATGGTTAGTTCATAATTTGCTTGCAATTGCATGGCTCCGGCTCCAAATGTCTTCGGTAAACAATCTCTTGAAAATTTTGACTCTTAAACAGTCTGAAAACGATGACGTATTAAAGATAGTAAAAAAATTGACTATTATAAAGTTGACTATTATAATTGACTTAATTTACGCTTAGCTTTGGGTCCTTTGACTCATCTAAAACAATTTTCAATAGCAAAAAAATTGAAGGTTTACAAACAAAATCGTTGTTTCCCAATCCCATTCATTGGACCATATCCTTAAAACTAAACAATATGTTAGTACTTAGTATATGTGGGCGCTAAACTAGTTCAAATATTAGAGACAACGAATATTCTATTAGATAGAACTGAGTTTAGAATACAATGTTCAACATTTTTTAACTTCATATAAGTCAATTAGTAAGACGATCGGATATATGTCAATTTTCATAATGTGTGGTAGTAAACATCAGCATTCGTTATCGTACCTTGTTTGAAGTGATATCCTATAACCCAAATCAAAATTTCCAAAGTGAACTACTGGTGTTAATAGAATGTAGGGTCTTTGATTAGCAAGGGCAGAGCGGGCTACCGTCCAGGGCCCCAAATTTTTTAGGGCACAAAAATATATATTTTTACGTATATATGATATTAATTTGAATTAAATTTATATATAACTTACAATTTTTGCTAAGTAATATGAGTTCTTAATGTTTTTTATATAAAGTAGTTTAAATATTAACAATAAAAAACAAAAAGTGTATTACATTAGTCATTATCACATTAAGTTTTTAAGAGCCCTTTTTATCTTTTGCTCTGAAGCCCAAAATAAACGGGAACGACCCTTAATAGAAGACTATCACAGGATCTAACATTTGCCAAATACTTCATACAAACTAAGATACAAATTACCTAGTAGTGAGGGATTTGTAAGTGCTGAAGACAGCTTTCAATAAGAAAAGGGAAGTTATCCCACATCGGCCGTGAAATATGACAACGAAAGAATTTTCTATAAAATGCTTTCACAGCTCTGAGGGAAACCCACGCAGCCACGCAGTGAGCACAAAGCGAACTATTCTTTCGCCTTTTACTAAAGAATACCGTGTGCCCGCTGCATTAAGTGGCATACGTTTATTTTTGGAGGGAGTTTTTTATCAGAAACTTCCAACAAATCTAGTTAAAGTTCAAATATACTCTAATAGCGTGATATCATTTCTATAAATATTGTTTAGGTTAACATGATCAAACCTCTAAATGACTTGTGTCGGACATTACCAATGAAAAAGTGAAGAGCAGTAATCATTTAGAATAGTTACTTTCAAGCAGTTGGTGATTCGTAAATGAATTTAGATTCCCATGTTTGTTCTGTAAGAACTGATGAGATTTGCAAAATATGCAAAAAGAATCATTGAACACAGAACAGAATAGCACAATTGCACAAGTCAGCCTGATTATATTCTCTTGGTGCTTACTACTAATTCTTGCAAAATGCTTGTGGGAATTTCTGTCAACACTCAAACACAGACAAAGACAATCGTTCCCGAACGGCTGAGAATAGAGTCCATCAAAGGCTATCAGCCAATACCCAAGCGAAATCTAAAGAACAAGAAGTATCTCAATTAGACTTATAGCACATCCAGTAAAGAAGCTGCACTTTCCTAGCAATAAAAAGGACAATGTAAGCAGTGGTGAATCTTACGTTTGGAATGTTAATTAGGTCAATGGAGGTATTTCCAATTTCCAACAATCAATAAGAAAAGTGCAATAAAAAAAATCTGCATAAAACATCCGAACACATTTCAAAATCACACTAGATAAATATATAAATAACTTGAAAGTATTCGTGTTTCTTAGTGAGCAAAATGTCATAAACAAACAGTGTAATATTCATAAGTAAGCCTAATCTGTTAGTGTTGATTTGTATTACCTCATTTATTCCAAAGAATGCAATGGGAAAAAGTCAGTTATAAAAGGTTGGAGATTGTCCCACATCGGAGGATAACACGCGTGCACAACCAAAAAAGACTATAAAAATAAATTGATGTACACTAGACAACATACTTACCTGGACGGGGTCTATGGACGATCAATAAGGTTCATGGCCTAGGTAGCTGGCCTCCATTGCACTTTGTGAGGAGCAGCTGCCTAAGATCTCCCCAAGTGGGAGAGTCTACGTCATAATTTGTGGTAGAGGGGGCCTGCGTTCGCGCGGCCCCTGTCCAATTCAAGTTGAACATTTGGCTGATGCTTTCTCGGCTGTCATTTTATGACAATTAACATTAATTTTTGGTTTCTATTCGCAAACTAAGTTGAAAGACGCTGATATCAGTGTTGTGTTGAAGGCCATGAAGCCTAATGAGTATAACTGGGTTGAACATTGAACTTGGTAATGTTGGTGAATAAAAACTTTGATGTAATTCTTTTTAAGCCTGTGATGTTATAGTAATTTGGTAATTGGTATATTTGTTGGTTTGTTTTGAATGAAAAAGTATTTGCCAGTTTTTGTTTCCATCTTAATAATTGTGTTTGAGCTTACTGGTAAGTCATGCGGCTGAAGTAAAGTTTATATAGTAAAGTAACGCACTATTGTAAAATAAGTCATCAAAATCAAATGTATTGTATATTTATTTAAAATTGCAAATGATTTTTGTTACAATTTTTTTTCTTCCAAAACTGCCATTTGGAACAAAAAAAAATTTCAACTCAGTTTGTTACCTATTCTCCATGAGTTTGCTAAACATTGCTCTGTTTTCTATCTAATTTTAATCAATTTGTCCCACTACTGTTAGCTTTTCATATTGAAATGACCTTTTGACATTAATTTTCTTCCACATTTTACCTTCCTCTTGAAAATAGTTGTAAATCCAAACTTATGTAAAGGGGTAATAAAGTTAAAGCCAAAAAAGTCACTTCATAAATATAATAATGCCAAAAAGTATCAATTTATCTATTAGTTGTACTACTAAACAAAACAATGCTGATATTATCTACTTTAAAAGTGCATATATGTCACTTCAAAATTCAAAATTTTAACTCTAATATTACAATATTGATGCTATTTTTTTCATACATAATAAATTGAACTTTTTCCAATTCACATTGTGGACACACAGACACCCAACTCACAATCCATACTTATAATTTTTTTTTCAGATTATCCTGAAACCAAACCAAAAAATTAAGCGGCTACTTCATCAAATGATGAGGTTTTTTAAGTGTTAGCGTAAATGTGAAATGTCCAAAGGGTAAATGAGTAATTTTCATCCTTGTTAAATAGAGTATCAATGTCATTTTGGGGAAACCGGAAAAACTTCACTGAAAAAAGCGTAAAATTAATTTGAGTTGTGTTCTTTACTGCTGTTCATCTGCGGATCGGAAGGAACCCAGAAGGTAACAAACAATCTAATGAATTCGACCGTACTAATTGTTTTTGGATATGTGTTCGTCTTTTGTGCATGATTCCGAATTATTGTTTGCAAATTCATTTGATTACTCTAAATTTGCCAAACAAATGACTCCCCTCCCTTCTTTAAATTAGTGCCAAACAAAATGGGATATTTGACTAGGATAAGTTGGAGTATTTCGTATGAACTATTAATTTGGTTATTGTAATTGTTTTTGTTAATTCTAGTTATTTATGTTGCAAATTCATTTGATTACTACTCCCTCCGATCTTATTTGTTCTTTCACTTTGAGTTTTTTACAAATATTAAAGTAGATAGGATCTTTGAGTTGCAGTGGATATTATTTTAATTAAATAGTAGTATGTAGTAATTATTGTATTAAAATTACGAGAGAAAAAATAATTAAATAGTAGTGTGAAATAATGATTGTATTGGAAGTATAAGAGAGAAAATAATTAAATAGTAGTGTGAACCAAAGAAAGTGGAGTCGGGGTAAAAATGAGATGAAAACTTTCCAAAAATAGAAATTATTTTAAAGTCGAAAAACTTTTGAAACTACCGTTATAGTAAGATGGAAGAACTTAAAAGAACGGAGGGAGTAATGCTTATTGCTGTATGCCTGTATGGAGGGGGACGCTTTGCCCTTCACCATTACTATTGTATAAAAATAGGAGTATAAATATCCTTTTTTTCCCCTTTGTATATTGTTAGCATCCAGCTTTGCCTTTTAATTCACATTCGTATGGCTCCTTATTCATTTTTTAATGTTGCATTCTTACATATCACACTTTATGTCATACTTTGGGATTAATATGGTCAATTCTATAAACCTTTTGAAAGTCATTCAAGGTTATATGAGTCTGAGATCTTAGGATAAAAATTATTGAGCCGTCTTTAGGCGGTTTAGATTGGAGAAATTAGTGAAATGTGTAACTAAAAATAGCTTTTTAATTGGTTTAAAAGCTATTTACCAACAATTTTTTTAGCTGTTTGACCAACTAAAAACCAAGAAGTCAAAAACCAACAAAAAAAATAAAAAACACATTTTGCCAAACACCCCGTATATGTTTACGGAGAAAGTGCCATTTTTTCGTTGAAAATTTGGTGTAAGTCTTTAAAATGGTTTCTCATTAGCTATTGCACACATTGAAAATGCTAAGAAATAACTCACCACTTTCCTAAAATTATCATTTAATAACCATCTACCACCAAATGGGTATTTGATGCGTAGAGTTTGACTTCCTAATAGCAATGATTGCTGAAAATCATATAAAAAATTCACCAAGCACATGGAGGAACCTTATGATGCTTGATTTCTGTTAATATTTAGTTGACTGATAAACTACTAAGAGAGTTCACAAACTCACAACCCAAAAGAATCTGATCAACTCTTATTGTGATAAACCAATACTGATACCAAACATTAGCATGGCTGTTGTTGTTGCTACTGGAATTGTATTGAGTGTGGCACAGACATTGTTAACTGCACTCCAAACCAAGGAGCTGAAAGAGCTTTGCTCTAATAAATACGAGTCTGAGCTTCGAAAACTGGAAGACACTGTTACCACCATCAAGGCTGTTCTCATGGATGCTGAGTTTAAGCCACATGATCTCAACTATGAAGGCCAAGACTGGTTCAAGAAGCTCAAGGATGCTGTTTATGATGTTGACGATTTGCTTGATGAGTACAAAACCATTGCTCAGCAGCTAAAAGGGATGCCTGGTGGTAAGATCTCGAAGAAGGTACGTCAATTCTTCTCTGGTAACAATCAGTTTCTTTTTGGTTTTAACAAATCTAGGGAGATTAAGAAGATTAGAGAGTACTTGGATTGTATTGCCAAGAATCGTAAAGAATTTGGGTCCAGTGATCATTATAAACACGTTAAGAGATCAAGAGAGATAACTTGTTCTCGTGTTGAAGAACACAGCATTATTGGCAGAGATGTAGACAAGGAGGTTATTGTGGATATGTTATTGTCTGATAGTGGCAAAGATGTTTCTTTTGTGAGTATTGTGGGAATGGGTGGGTTGGGAAAAACAGCTCTTGCGCAACTTGTCTTTAATGATCATAGAATTAAAGGGGCATTCGGAGATCTTAGGTATTGGGTTTGTGTATCCGACCAGTTTGGCTTGAAGGAAATCCTTAGTAAGATGCTTCAAACTTATGGGCTTGACTTGGAAGAGTTGCAAACACAAGCTCGAAGTAAATTAGATGGCAAAAAGTATTTACTTGTTCTCGATGATGTATGGTGTGACAAGCGTGAACATTGGGTTAGCTTAATTAACTTTCTTGCTGTAGGTGAGAAGGGAAGTAAAATCTTAGTAACTAGCCGCTCTAGGGAAGTTGCAAATGTTTCAGGAACTCGAGATGATCTGATTTATCAGTTGAAATCTCTATCAGAGGAAGAATCATGGGAATTGTTCAAGTCAAAGGCATTTAAGGAGAGGGAAGAGCTAGAAGATACTGATCTTGTTGATATAGGCAGAGAGATAACAAAAAAATGTGGTAATGTTCCTCTCTCCCTAAACGTGATAGGTAGCTTATTGTATGGGCAGAATAAAAGCATGTGGGTGTCATTTCAAAGAATTGATTTGGAGAAAATGAGGAAAAAAGATGAGGAAGACCGAATAATATCAACTTTGATGTTTAGCTATTATAACCTTACTCCTGAGTTAAAGAGTTGTTTCGGAAGTTGCTCACTCTTCCCGAAGGATTATATCTTCGAAAAAGAAGTCTTGATCCAGCTATGGTTGGCACAAGGCTATCTTGTAGCAGCCCATGATGGTGAAAGATTGGAAGATGTCGGTGAGGAATATTTTTCGATTTTATTGCAGAGATGTTTTTTCGAAGATGTGGATGGGAGTCATGGTGAAGTTCTTTTCTGTAAAATGCACGACCTAATTCATGATCTTGCCCAAGAAGTTTCTGGAGAGGAGTCCCTAATGTTGACCGTTGGAAGAGAAAACACGAGAAGGAATATCCGTCATCTATCAATTTCTGATGATGTATGTCTAAATAGCTTGTTCAATTGCTCACTCCGAACATCACGTACTTTTCTCCAGCTGAAACGGAAAACATGTATGTTAGAGGATGATGTGGGTACCATACTTTCACAATGTAGACGTTTAAGGGTACTTATTTTATCGCCTCCTTTTCTCGACATTAGTTTTGGCATTAGAAAATTGCCAGACACACTCGGTAAACTATTGCATTTGAGGTATCTTAATCTCTCCTTTAATAGAGAATTGGAAATGCTCCCTAAATCGATCACCAAGCTTCATAATTTACAAATATTAGAGCTTTGTAATTGTTGGAGTTTAAAGGCATTGCCGGAGGCCTTAAGCAAATTGGTGAATCTTAGGGCATTGGATATAGAGGGATGTGACAGCCTGACTCATATGCCAACCGGAATGTATACTTTGACCTGTCTTCGCAAGCTAACAATGTTTGTTTTTGATAGGGATGATTTAAAGCTTGTTAAGAGAGGCGAGCCAAAGGACTTGAAAGCTCTTGTTAACCACAAAGGTAAAATAAGGCTGAAATGTTTGTCGAACTCATCGAATATTACAGAAGAATGTGACATAAGTAAAGATGAAAATTTGCATATAGAATTTCTTGAAAGTGATACAAATCGCCATCCAGTGGTGGATGTTCATGAGATGATGCTAGATCATGTCTATAATATTGATGATCTTAAGAGCATTGATATTGATGGATATGAAGGAATCAATTTGCCGAGTTGGGCATCTCCGGTGGCAAGTTATTTTCCAAAGCTCAAGCGTATCGAACTTCAGAATTGTAATGGTTTGATACATATTAGCTCACTGAGTCAACTATATCATCTCAAATTTCTCAAGCTAAGGAAGATGGAAAATGTAGAGTACATGGAGAAGGATGCACCTTCTTCATTAATGCCATTCTTCCCGTCTCTTGAGAAGTTGGAGCTAGAATATATGAACAAGTTGAAGGGGTGGTGGAAAGATTTGACATGGAAAGAGAAGGAAACCGGGGGTGGCTCTTTGGTGTATGGAAATGCTCGCTTTGATCAGGGTGAGTGTGTGTCCCTCCCATCATTTCCTGTTCTCAGTGATTTGTGTGTCGGATTCTGCGAAAGCATGACATACTTTCCTCCATGTCCACATGTGAAAAACTTGAGGCTAGACAATGTCAATGAAGACTTGAGATTTTGTACAAAGGGAGTGATACTACCAAGTGAAGCCGCGGGCTCATCTTGTGTCGCCTCCAAATCATATCCCATCACGGAGACCCTTTTTTGTTTGGAGGAATTGAGTATGTGGAGCAATGCTAAAGTTTTCAATTCTCTATTTCGATTGTTTGTGCAAGGTGCGATTGTCGTCAAAATAAATTTTTTGAAGGCGAAGAGTATAGAAAGATTAAGGGAGGGATTTCACAGATGCGCCTTATCCCTTCAAGACCTTCAAATTAGCTATTGCTATGAATTGAAGAGTCTAAGATTAGGTGGTATGGAGCATCTTACCAATCTTAAATCACTCGAAATTCGGGATTGCACAATGCTGAATTTGAAAGAGGAGGAAGGGATGCCATGGAAATGGCTTCACTCGCTGTCTTCCTTGAAATTATGGGGCCTTCCGAAATTGTCGAATCTGCCAATGGGGTTTCAATACATGAGAAACCTTGAATCCCTTGAAGTTTCATATTGCAAAAAGTTGAAAGCTCTTCCAGAATGGCTTGGTTCTTTAACATCACTGCTACGTATTCGCATTGAGCGTTGCCCCAAACTGAAATCATTTCCAGAAGCAATGCGCGAGCTCACCTCCCTTGCCGAGCTTCAATTAATATGGCCCAGTTATGACTTCAAGGAAAGATGTCGAAACCCAGATGGGGATGACTGGTCTAAAATACAACACATCCCTCATTTTCTTATGAAGTACTCTGATAATTTTAATGATCAAGACAATGCTGATGATAGTGATGATTCTGATGCTGAATACGATGAAGATTATGATAATGTTGATGATGATGATGAAGATGAAGACGAAGAAGAGACGAAGAAGATGATGAAGATGATGATGATGACGACAACGGTAAACATTTTGACTCGTTTGTTTATACACTTCCTGATTCTACATTTAGAAACACTCCATTTTAGTATAATTCGGTGTTAGTAGTATGATATTTTTGAAGGAAATTCTAGAAATCTATTTTGTTGTGTTAGTTATTCTGTGTCTAATCTTTTGGTCTTGCTTAATGGTTGAAACCCCCGTAATATGTTATTTGCTCTATCACAATTCACTCCTCCCTCACACGAGAATGAAGAACTTTAATGCTAGAAGTGTGGCTACAATATAAGTCTTCTCATACCAGACTTAACATAAGGGGTGAGTGAGCATGTTAAGAAACTAACTCAATTAACTCAACTTTTTGTATGAGACGGTCTCACCGTGTGATACGCCTCATACATGGTGTAAATAATATAATTACTATCTTAATAAAGATAGCCTAATTTAATTGAATAAAAAAAAGAGATTGGTTAAATGATCTGATACAATGTTAAGCTGATGGTTGAGGCTCTGAAATATGTTATACACTCTAACATGCCCACTCTAACATGCCCCTCACTTGAGAGCTCTTTAGGTTAGAAGTGTAGATGCAACACATGCACTCCTCATACCTGTCGCTGGCTTCTGATGCCATGTTCATGAACCAACTCAACTAAAAGCTTAAGTTGATGGTTAAGGCCCCATAATAAATTAGGCTAGTCCGAAATCTTGTCATTTTATATGATTTTAGTAGTCATTTTGCCTCATTGCCACATATAGAGTTCAATATATGTTAAAATTTTTCATCTTTGAGCTGTTTAATCAACTCTTATCAGGTTCTTTCGGTATTTTAAACTTATTTGATGTCTTCCCATCATTTGATTTTTGCTTATCATACTATTAATGACACCTTTGTTGGTTCTGATTTCTGTTAGGATGTTTGATGTAATGGAAATTTTCCTTCTTGAAAGCTATTCAACATTCAAGATAATAAAGTCTATCTATAATTATCAACATCAGAAGCATATGATTCAGGATTTTCTTGCTCTTACAATATCGTTGCTGTCTGGAATCAGCCCATTTATGAAATGGAGGTAGAATCATTTTTTTGCTTACCATTACTATCACTTTAGCTTCTAGTTTACTCACACCATCTTCATCGTCTCCCCTCTTTGGCATTCTTCAAGTATGTACTTGTTTCTTTTGTTTTTGCTGTTTTAGACTTTTAGGTACACTAAAACACCAATTTTCTTAATAGTATTCTCTGTTTGTTTAACTGTAGTGTACTCAATATTGTGAAGTAACACATAAATTTAGATCTAATTTGCAGTGGAAGAATGGAGTTTTTTTTTATTAGCAGAGGGTCTTTAAGGATGTGTGAGGTGATCGACCACATAAAGCCCCCTCTTTCTCCTGTATATGAAAAAGTCAATCAAAAAAAATTAAGTTTATTAATAAAATAAATATATTTACTATAAATAAAAAGCAAAATAAAAATTTTGTACAGGGCCCCCAAATATTTCAAGACGGTATTAGATTTGATAAATGAGAGAAAGTGGTATTAAATTGAGAAAATTCTATTTAAAATGTGTAAATTTATGCTATAGATGGAATAAAAAGAGGTCAACCTTATTTTCGACCCATTGAGATAAAAATTATGCCCCTAGGATAAGAAAATTAGATGAACCTATATATACTAGAAATAGTATACTCCTATTGGATAAGAGAAGTGAACAAGAAATAATGGTAATGTAACCTTATTGATGATTTAAAATAATTAATAAGGTAAATATATTTGCAGTCCTTAGGTTGTACATACGGCTGTATGCAAAAATTGACAAATTCTATTTATTATCAATAATTTTAGCTTTATAAGAGAATCTAGTATATAAATTGAGAACAATCAATGTTTTTTGCAGTTATTTTAAAATTTCCTAGAAAGAATTAATAATTAATAATAAAATAATAAAATATAATTAAGAAAAAAAGGTGATTAAAACCCAATACGCTTGGAAAAGATACTTGTCACTTTCATCACACACAACACCCATTAAAATTGAAATGAATATTAAGTTGAAATGTATACACATTATTATTGCCCTTGTTTATGTAAGTCAACATTTTGGTGCTGATTGAAAATTGCTGAACAATGCGGAAGACATTAAAAAGTTGACTTGTTAAGGAATTGACTTAGAAACTTAAGCTGATGGTTGAGGCTATAGAATATGTTATACACTCTAACATGCCCTCACTTGAGAGATCTTTAGGCTAGAAGTGTAGATGCAACACATGCACTCCTTATACCTGTCGCTGGCTTCTGATGCCATGTTCATGAACCAACTCAACCAAAAGCTTAAGTTGATGGTTAAGGCCCCATAATAAGTTAGGCTAGTCCGAAATCTTGTCATTTTATATGATTTTAGTAGTCATTTTGCCTCATTGCCACATATAGAGTTCAATATATGTTAAAATTTTTCATCTTTGAGCTGTTTAATCAACTCTTATCAGGTTCTTTCGGTATTTTAAACTTATTTGATGTCTTCCCATCATTTAATTTTTGCTTATCATACTATTAATGACACCTTTGTGGATTTTGATTTCTGTTAGGATGTTTGATGTAATGGAAAGTTTCCTTCTTGAAAGCTATTCAACATTCAAGATAATAAAGTCTTATCAATAATTATCAACATCAGAAGCATATGATTCAGGATTTTCTTGCTCTTACAATATCGTTGCTGTCTGGAATCAGCCCATTTATGAAATGGAGGTAGAATCATTTTTTTGCTTACCATTACTATCACTTTAGCTTCTAGTTTACTCACACCATCTTCATCGTCTCCCCTTTTTGGCATTCTTCAAGTATAGGAGTACTTGTTTCTTTTGTTTTTGTTGTTTTAGACTTTTAGGTACAATAAAACACCAATTTTCTTAATAATATTCTCTGTTTGTTTAACTGTAGTGTACTCAATATTGTGAAGTAACACATAAATTTAGATCTAATTTGCAGTGGAAGAATGGAGTTTTTTATATTAGCAGGGGGTCTTTGAGATGTGCGAGGTGATCGACCACATAAAGCCCTCTCTTTCTCCTGTATATGAAAAAGTCCATAAAAAAAATGTTAAGTTTATTAATAAAATAAAGACATTTATTATAAATAAAAAGCAAAATAAAAATTTTGTACAGGGCCCCAAATATTTCAAGACGTTATTAGATCTGATAAATGAGAGAGAGTGGTATTAAATTGAGACAATTCTATTTAAAATGTGTAAATTTATGCTATACATGGAATAAAAAGAGGTTAACCTTATTTTCGACACATATTGAGATAAAAATTATGCCACTAGGATAAGAAAATTAGATGAACCTATATATACTAGAAATAGTATACTCCTATTGGATAAGAGAATTGAAACAAGAAATAATGGTAATGTAACCTTATTGATGATTTAAAATAATTAATACAGTTCTTAGGTTGTACAAAGGGCTGTATAAGAGAATCTAGTATATAAATTGAGAACAATCAATGTTTTTTGCAGTTATTTTAAAATTTCCAAAAAAGAATTAATGATAAAATAATAAAATATAATTAAGAAAAAAAGGTGATTAAAACCCAATACGCTTGGAAAAGATACCTTTCACTTTCATCACACAACACCCATTAAAATTGAAATGAATATTAAGTTGAAATGTATACACATTATAACTGCCCTTGTTTATGTTTGTCAACATTTTGGTGCTGATTGAAAATTGCTGAACAAAGTTGACTTGTTAAGGAATTGACTTAGAAACTTTCAAGACCTCACAAATCTACATCCCAAACTCAATTGAGATTGTGATAATCCAAAACCAAACATTGCAATGGCTGTCGTGGCTACTGGAATGGCGCTGAGTGCGATTCAGACACTGTTAACTGCACTGCAAAACAAGGAGCTTAAAGAGCTATGTTCTGTTTCTGGAATGGAGTTAGAGCTTCGGAAGCTGCAAGACACCGTGACCACCATTAAGGCTGTTCTCATGGATGTGGATTTTAAGCAACAAGATCTCACCTATGAAGGCCAAGACTGGGTCAAGAAGCTCAAAGATGCTGTGTATGATGTTGACGATTTGGTTGATGAGTACACTACTACTGCTCAGCAGCTAAAAGGAGTGCCTGGTGGCAAGCTCTTGAAGAAGGTACGCCGTTTCTTTACCGGTAACAATCAATTGCTTTTTAGTTTTAGTAACTCTAGGCAGATTAAAAAGATTAGAGAGTACTTGGATGGTATTGCTGAAGATCATACAAAATTTGGGTTTAGTGATCATTTTAAACATGGTGATAATTATAAACATGTTACGAGATCAAGAGAGGTAACTTGTCCTTATGTAAAAGAACTAAGTATCATTGGTAGAGAGATAGACAAGGAGGTTATTGTGGCCATGTTATTGTCCGGAAATGATGAAGATGTTTCATTTGCAAGTATTGTGGGAATGGGAGGGTTGGGGAAAACTGCTCTTGCTCAACTTATATTTAATGATGGCAGAATTAAAGCTGCATTTGGAGAGTGTATGTATTGGGTTTGTGTATCTGACAACTTTGGCACAAAAGAAATTCTGGGTAATCTGCTTCAAAAGAATGAGCTTAACTTGGGAGAGTTGCAGACACTGGCTCGAAGTGAGATAGAAGGGAAAAAGTATTTGCTTGTTCTTGATGATGTATGGTGTGACAAGCGTGAAGATTGGATTGAGTTGATAGACTTTCTTGCTGTAGGTGGAAAGGGAAGTAAAATCTTGGTAACTAGCCGCTCTAGGGAAGTTGCAAATGTTTCGGGTACCAGAGATGATATGATTCACGAGTTAAAAGGTCTATCAGAAGAAAATTCATGGAATTTGTTCAAGACAATGGCATTTAAAGAAAGGGAAGGGCTAGAAGATGCTGAACTTGTTAGCATAGGCAAAGAGATCTCTAAAAAATGTTTCAATGTTCCTCTCTCGATTAAGGTGACAGGTAGTTTGTTGTATGGGCAGAGTAAGAGCAAGTGGCTGTCTTTTCAAAACTTTGATTTGAAAAAACTGAGAAAATCCCGTAAGGAAGACAAAATAATGTCAACTTTGATGTTTAGCTACTATAATCTTACTCCAGAGTTAAAGAGTTGTTTTGGCATTTGCTCGCTCTTTCCTAAGGATTTTGTCATACAGAAAAAGGTGTTGATAAATTTATGGCTGGCGCATGGCTATCTAATTCCAACCCGTGAAGATGAGAGCATGGAAGATGTCGGCGAGGATTGTTTTTCGATTTTGTTACAAAGATGTTTCTTTCAAGATGTCAAATTCTCAAATGATGAAGTTTATTCTTGTACAATGCATGACCTGATGCACGATCTTGCGCAAGAAGTTGCTGGAGAGGATTCCTTAACATTGACAGCTGAAACAGAAAATCCGAGAAGGCTAATCCGTCATCTATGTATTTACGGGGATGTACACTTTAATAGCTTGTTTAATCCAAGCAAGACATTACGTACTTTTTTCCAGTTGTGCAACCCACGACACAAGTCAATGTTTGAGGATGTGGTTACCATAATTTCCCACTCTAGATGTTTAAGGGTCCTTTACCTAAGTTCGCGTATTAGAAAATTACCAAATACTTTTGGTAATCTAATACATCTGAGGTACCTTGATCTCTCTAACAACATAGAATTAAAGATGCTCCCCAAATCGATCACCAAGCTTCATAATTTGCATATATTAAATTTAAGTCGATGTTTTAGTTTAAAGGAGTTGCCAGAAGACACGAGCAAACTGGTGAATCTTAGGACATTAGATTTGGAGGGATGTGGCAGCCTTACTCATATGCCACCAGGAATGTATAACTTGACTTGTCTTCGTGAGCTGTCGATGTTTGTAGTTAGCGAGGATGAGTCGCCTAAGCATGTTAAAAAAAGCAAGCTTAAGGATTTGAAATCTCTTGTTAACCTCAGAGGTGAAATCTGGATCAAAGTGGGGTTCTGTTCCTCTGAAATGTCAAATATTGCTGGAGAAATATGTATATTTAAGGATAAACATTTAAAGATACAGTTTAAAGGAGTTCCTCATGTAGATTTATTGTATGAACACCTTTGTCGCGTTCATGAGACAATGCTAGAGCATATCTATAATGTTGGTGACATTAAGAGAATCGATATTTGTGGATATCAAGGAACTAACTTGCCGAGTTGGGCATCACCGATGGCAGTTTGGTTCCCCAGGCTCGTGCATATCAAGCTTCAAAGTTGTTGTGCTTTGAAACATATCGCCTCACTGAGTCAACTACGTCATCTCAAATTTCTTGAGCTCGTGGAGATGATGAATGTAGAGTACATGGACGATGATGCACCTTCCTCAATGATACCATTCTTTCCATCTCTTGAGAAATTAGTGCTAGAAGAGATGAACAAGTTAAAGGGATGGTGGAAAGATCTGACATGGAAGGAGAAAGAAGCAGGGGGTGGGTGTTTGGTATATATAAATGCTCACTTGGAACAAGTTGTGATCCTCCCCTCTTTTCCTTGTCTTCGCGATTTGGTTATTGACAACTGTGCTAACATGACATATTTTCCTCCATGTCCATATGTGAAAAAATGAATCTTATACGCGTCAATGATGAGTTGAGATTTTGTATGAACGGGGGAATAGTTCCACTTCCAAGTCAAGTTGCAAGTTCTTCTACCAGGGGCAAGGATATCCTTTTATGTTTAGAGGAATTGACAATAGATAGTGCAGAAACTTTCAATTCCGTATTTCGGGAGTTTGTTCAAGGGGCCGTTGCTGTCACAATAGAATCCGAGGAAGTGAATAGTATGGAGAGACTGGCAGAAGGATTTCAAAGGTGTGCCTTTTCTCTTCGACACCTTGAAATCAGCTTTTGCAATGAATTGAAGAATCTGGGAAGAGGGGTGTTAGAGAATTTAACCAATCTACAATCCCTTCAAATTTGGAACTGCAAGATTCTAGATTTGGAAGAGGAAGTTGAAGAAGGAATGCCATGGAAATGTCTTCCCTCCCTATCTTCTTTGACATTATCGCGTCTTCCAAAAGTGGTAAACATGCCAAGGGGCCTTCATTATTTGAGTAGTCTTCAATCCCTTGAAATATGCTATTGCGACGAATTGGTGGCCATTGGGGAATGCCTCAGTTTTCTAACGTGCCTCCGATCTCTCGTTATTAAAGGGTGCAAAAAGCTGAAAGTCCTTCCTGATTGCATCAACTCTTTAAAAATGCTGCGAACTATTCACATCCAGGGTTGTCCTGAACTTGCACCATTGCCAACACTTCCCTAGCTGAGTTTAGAATAATATAAATGCCAAACACTTCTACCATTTAGGTAAACTTTAAACAATTTTACCCTTCTTAATTATCCCCAAGACTATAAATATAGCTTCTTTTTCTCTTCTCCTTCTCTAGTGTAAGTTCTCCATTATGAGTTTTTGAAAAACTTTATTTTCTCTAATATAATCAAAGCTAACCACCGCCGATTACATACCTCACTTTAGATGTCGGAAACTTTGTGTGTCTTATTTATTGCTTTATCTCTTATTGCTTTTTATCATAGTTCATCAGGAAAGTTTGTGAGCATGTTCAACTTTTTAGAGTTTTTTTTATTGAATCATGTTTATCAATCGTACTCCCGCTAAGTTTTAGTTCTAGATCTGACACCAACTATAAGTGATCATTTTAAGGTTATAATTGATTACTTAAAAATCGTAATTGATCAATTTAAATTATAAGCGTACATTGAGTCAACCTAATAGAACTAGTTATACCATCCAGAAATTGTGCACAATATTAGTTCAAAAAGAGTTTTTCAAGTCAGGATAGCATAACATTGACCTGATTTCTAAAAACAATTAAAATAAGAAAAATTATAGTGAATAATACACCTTTTTTTTGAAATATACAACCTTTTGTTAATTTTTCAATAATAATACCAACTATTGATTAACTATGAATAATACTAACTTAAAAGGGGTGTTTTCCTAGAAAATCTCTAACATGTTATAAATCAAACTATAGGTGATTATACGACAAAAAAATGGTAAATTAGTCAGGAGTAATAAATTAAAGTTGGTATTATTCTAGAAAAATACTCCCCTAAGTTGGTATTATTCATGTTAATTAATAGTTGGTGTTATTGTAGGGAAATTAACAAAAGATTATATTATTCATGGTAATTTTTTATTAAAATAATAGTAATTTTTTAACAAAAAAATATGAAAAATTTACTTAGAATAATCCAACCTATTCGTGATTTTCCTACAATAATCCTATCTATTAATTAACCAAGAATAATTTCAACTTTGAGGGGTATTTTCCAAGAGTAAACCCGGTGACCAAATGACTTGCTATAGCAAGTTTTGTTTTTTTTTTAAAAAAATAAATTAAAAAAATGTTGAAAAAAATATTTTAAAAATGTTTAAAAAAAATTTATGAATTTTTTTATTATTTAGAATTTTTTATGCAAAATTTCAAATTAAACTCTAATTTTAAATTAATTTTCAATTTACTTTTTTTTTGAATTACCTACTATAGTAGGTTACCGGGTTCCCTAAGTTTACTTTAGGGAAATACCCCTTAAAAGTGGGATTATTCATGGTTAATCAATAAGTGGGATTATTGTAGGAAAATCACGAATAGGTTAGATTATTATAGGTAAATTTTCCAAAATATATTAGAGTGAATTAAGACAAAATTAGTCAAAATGGATACTCTTTTGATTTTGGAATTAAAGTATTTTATCAATATACTCTTTCTTCTACACATTTATTTCCATCTCTTTAATGGAGAATGGATAATCGAATAGTTAGGATTCACTATAAAAAAACAAAGGATCCACTTGTGGGAGAATCCTTTCCCGCATCAGCCTGTTTAATTTTATATGGGTCGACAGTCTTGTTTCTTTCTTAATTTGATGGATCTGCTTCTTTACTGTTTTGGCCCATTGAACATCTATATCAATTTTTTTTCACAAATTCTAGTTTACAAATTGTTGACAATATCACCATAAGATGTGTCCTATTCATAGAAAACACAAATATGACATTCATCGTCATCATCATCATACACAGTGTGTCATATTCATTGAAAACTATGGTCGAGTCTAGAGAGGAGAGAAAGACGTTAATTCATATCCATAAAGGAGGATGCGGCTAGAGTCATCGGCTCGAAAAAATCCTCAAAAAGAGAGATTCTTGCAACGTTAAGAATTGAGTGAAACTGATTCCGCAAGCTTGCATTTCACAAGACAAACTTGGCCCTTAATCATATAATTAAATATAAATTGTGACTTTATGAGCCTTTATTTTGAGGACGTCTCATTGAAAAACGATCACTCCCAAGAGTAGGTGATTCTCATTTAAGGGGTCTCACTTTTGTCCTAAATTCAACTAATCAAAGGGATATGTATTTTGTTTTTTTAAATTTTTTTAGAGCAACCATTGTATGAGATCGTCTTATGATGAGACCAGTTCAAAATAACTCTTTTAAATAGTCAAATAATATCAATTAAAAATTCAAAATGACGTATTTAACAATAATTAAAATTGAGTATTTAATTTTTAAGTGCTACAATAAGTATTTTAAAGACAGTTATATATTGTCAATTATATAAGAGAGTCTTGAAAGAACAGCTTTATCTTTTCTCTAGTACAATGGAATTGTTCTATACATAATCCATACTCCCTCCTATACAACTTAAATGTCCCATTTAGTTTTTCACACTTGCTGAAATAACATTTTAACTCTTAATATCTCAAATTATTCGTAATTAAAAATTATAAAAATGTGATATTAATAATCTTTATATTGAGACGAATCAAACAAGATCCCACACGACTATGTTTTAACTTATAGATTAAGAATAAAATACAAATTAAGAGTGATGAGTGAATAGTGCCAAAAAAAATATCCCATTTAGACCGAATAGGTTAGTAGTATATGATACACTTTTCTATCACCTAAATAAGCCAATACGTTCAATCTTCTAAATAAGTACAAAGTACTTAAGTAGTCTACGGCAAAATAATTTTCAATTATCACAATGTGATAAGAACTTTAGTGCAACTTAGTTGTCATTATTGAAACCACTTATGTAAGAAAATTACACCCATTTTTTGATATTATTATAACTAAATCATTGAATGAGATTTTCCATTTAGCCTAGCTTAGCCTAGCCTTCATTACTAATTATGGACTCAAATATGAGTTTGTATTACTTTATATACTTTTGTTTTAATTTAATTTATTTTTTATAATTATTAAAAATATAAAATAAATTGGACCTTAAAAATTATAAGCTTTTGCCCCGCATCTATAGTATTATTAAAACTCAAGTTCATCATCAGTATCAAAAACCTATTTTTATATCCTATTTACTTCTCTGTCCCTCTTAATTACCACAATTTAATTTTTAATATGAGAGAATTTAAATATAAATGTTGCAAAATGAATCATGTTTATTAAAAATGAGAAAAATTTATTTCATTTTTAGCCACCCATTACTAAGGCATTCTATTTACTCTCTACATCTATATATTATTGATTATTAATTTATTAATTTATTATTAGCGCCATTATTTGACAATAAAGTCATAGGTTAGTTAGAATCCTAAATGTCACTTGTCCACAAAAGGTATTTCCAATTCGTCCTTTTTAATTATTACTCTCTTTGTTCTTTTAAGTTTTTCAACCTTGCTATAATGAGTAGTTTCAAAAGTTCTTTCACTTTAGAATATCCCTTAAAACCCCACTTTTCTTACTTCACACTAATATTTAATTATGTTCTCTCTCATGCTCCCATTACAATCATATTTCACACTACTATTTAATTATTTTTTCACTCATAATTCCAATATAATCATTACTTTCTAGTTCCTACTACTATATAATTAAAATAATACCCACTACCATCAAAGATTCCATCTTTCTTAATGTTTGTGAAAAACCTAAAGTGGAAGATAAAAAAAAACAGAGAAAGTATAATATAATATAATATAATATGATAATTGAATGATAATAATAGTTCAATTCCTTCATTGTTTCATGGGCTCTAGCCTATTGGAGAAAATAACAAATTAGGAACCACCACATCATCAGGATCATTAATAGAACTAATTTCTTTCTTCCACATATATTAACATTTATAGCCCAATTGAGTAAATAATTATTATTATTAAGAAGTATAATTTGTTTTGAGAAATATTTTTCACATAATGACATAATCTTGTTCTATTCTAAATTTTATTTCATAAAATGGGCTTTATGATCCCGTCTATGATCATTTAATTTAAAAAAGTGGTATCAATACAAATGGTAACGCTAGGGGGATGAGCTAGCAATCTAAAGTCAATTGAATATTATGATCGCAAGTGTAACAATAACTAACAAATATATTGGACATTTATGTAAGCAAGTGATAGGATGATTATGAAAAGCAATAAGAAACAAGATCACCTAACACTACAACAAATTTAACTTTTTGCGACATTGCATTTAGTGACATCAAGAAAATGTCACTGAATCATATTTTTAGTGTAATAATAATTGGTTTTAATTTAAGTTCTATTATAAAGTAATTTAGCGACACTTTATTTGGTCTTTAGTGGCATTTGTAATTGTTACTATAGCCTATAGTGGCATTTATGAGAAATGTCACTAGATCCTATGTCGCAAAAAGCTTTAGTGTTATTTTTTATTATGCTGCTAAAGGGTCTAATAAATGCCACTAAATCCTCTATTTACACTATTAAAAATTTACAATAGCGACATTTAAATTAAATGTCGCTATTAAATGTCGCTAATATATCCCACTAAAGGCAAATTATGTTGTAGTGTAATTCAATGAGGTTTAATTTATGGATGTGGCTTCATCCTCCTAGACTAATATTTTGTACTATGTGTTTAAATGATCACAAACTTTTGTGAAAAATAGGTCTCTTTGAGAGACCATCTTTAATTGAGTTGGCATATAAAGGAAAATGTAGAGTAAGAGTAGGCATTAAACTTTAATGGATTGGGCTTGATAGACGACTCTCAGAGAGACAGTCTCTTAGAAGACTGGTTGTTAAATGATATGGAGCTACTAGCTCAATCAAAATACATTATTGACGATCAATTTGATTGCTGGTATTATATGGTGATGACGAGATTAAGTTATTATTATAATTTTTATGAAATATATTATGTTATTCTTATCATTGTATTTCATTGTATGTGTATAAAGTTAATTGCATATAATTAAGTAAATTATATTGGAAATAATTAAAATATATATTAATCTCTATAGATTAAAGTGTAAGTGGAATAGTGGACTTCAATCACTTACAAAAATAGAATGCTTCCAAATTGGAATTATGTTTGACTTATTATGAATGTCATTATTTATTCGAGAATTCAAGGCATATACACTTTATAAGATAAAGAGATATAATATATATCAAAACCATATAAAAATATAAAGAAGAATTCCAATAAATTATAAAATATATTAATGTGAGACCGCGATTCCAACAAAATAACCAAGACCAAGTCTCGATTGCTTTAAAGATTATCCATTGCCGTTTCGTTTGCTGACCAACAATACAAAAAAGGTACTTCAAATGAATACTTGTACCAAGTTATTTAAATAAAACAAAATTCAACTATATAAAGAAAGCTGTCTTATTTTTAACATTTCACCATCGGAGGAGCGTCTATCTTCTGTGTATTCCTACTAAGGTAGACTGCCTTTACTTTACCTACTACTATTTTTTTATTTGAAATGACTATTATCAGAAAATAAATTCAATACTTTCATAAAAAAATAAATTAAATAAATGCATTACGTTATCCAAACGTCATTAAGGACTTTTAAAGTGAGAATTAAGGCGTCGAATAGACACAACTTACCCTTGTTGGGTAATAACACTGATAAAGAGGTTGTTTCCGATTAACCTTTGATAACAGATATCATGTGCAATTTCACATAAATAAGAAAAACACATAAAAAAATAATAAAAAAAAATGAATAAACATGAGTGAAAGAAATGATAGATGGATAGATTCATCATATTAATCTTTAACATTTAATATTAGATGAAAAAGTACCTCATATCAGCTTATACTAAAATAAAATTTGATTCTCATTTTTAATTAAGCTAATAAGAGTATATATATAATATAAAATGATTATAAAGCAATATTAGTATCGTAAATATCAAAATCTCATGGGACAAATAAATGATATGGAAAATCACATGATCTAGTTTAGTCCAAAGCTTAGTTTCTTTTGGAATAAAATGAAATTAAGTTATACATTCAAACAAAAAAATGAAATTAAGTCATAGATCAGAGACACATCTAACACTTTAGAAAGTCATTGTATAAAGAGAGGCAGATAACACAATATTGGAAAAATTGGTACGCTAAAAGCCTAAAAGTGATGTTCCACTTGCTATAAGGTCTTAAATAATAGGAGTACATCTATTTAATGTAGTGTTCTTTTTCCTAGTCATGTTATGTTAGATATTAGTATATTACTTTGGTCTCATTATCGGATTTAACATAATTTTTCATTTTGAATTGTTTAGTTTATTTTAAATTATTTTTACTTTTAGATAATAACTCGTTATACTCTTTTATTTTTATCTTTACATATATTTTTATTTACTAATTTTCTCTTTGTTACTATCCTATAATAACTGAGGAATATTAATCTATGCTAAAAATTAAAGAGCAAATACCTAATTTAAGTAGCTAGTCCATGTGTCAAATCTATATAGGGCAAAAAATCAATTTAAAAGCCCCTCTTTATATATATACTAACTTCGTTCCAAAATACTTGTAATTTTTGTCTTTTTCACGCAGTCCAATGCACTAATTCAATCCTTAATATCTATAACTATGTATAATATAAAATTATAAAAATTTGATATTTATAATCTTTACGTCAAGATGATTCAAACAAGATCCCACTTAACTATGTTTTAACTTATAGATTACTTATTAATCACAAATTAAAGGAGATGAGTGAATAGTGCTTATTTTTCGTATGTTGCGACTATATTGGAATGGAGGAAGTATAATAATAGGAGTAGTAGCTTTAGATTATTCAAACATGTACATAATTAGTTGAACATAACCCCATCCCTCATCTTCAGGGTATGGGGTATGGACAAATGTTCAGTTGTTTTTGGAGTGCTTGGGATATTTTTTGAATCTAAATGATATCAGCATTGCATCGTTCTGAGTTGGTTTGAGTTGGTTTAAGGCATGAGTAGGGTTGTTCAATGGGCCGGGCCGCGGCCCACATTTTGAACCCTTATTCGCTCCGTTTCTAGAAGGGTTTTGAATAGTCGGGTCAAAATGGGCCGGGCCAAAACGGGCTATACTATAATTAAAATGAAGTGGGCTATAAAAGGGCTCAATAAGGGCCGAACGGGCCTTTGCAAATAGTATAATCAATGTATAATTTAAATATTATAAATGACAATATCAATGAAATTATTAATTTTTTTTCAATCTAATTATTATAAATAGTAATTTAATTGTTATAAATTGATAAATAGGGATTAAAATAATTTTTAGTAGTAAAAATGGGTCAGATTGGGCTGGATCGAGCGTTGAAAGCCCTGCCCATTTAAAGTCCATATTAATTTTGAAGAGCCCTTATCCGGCCAGACCCATATTTACTTAAGCCCGGTCCGGCCCTTATCCGACCCATTAAACACCCCTAGCCATGAGCTAGTGATCTAAGCCATGAAGATAAAGGATAAAATATTTTTTCAACTTGGTCTTTATTATATTAATGTGGATTAACTTTAAAAGGTATTAAAATAGTAAGTATTTTTAATTGACAAATATAAATATAATTAAGTAGAATCATTAAGAATTACTTGTTATTATTAAGTTGTTAGTGCCGACCAAGTTATATTAGACTACGATGCAAAATTTTCTGTGGTTAAAATTTACCACAAATTATAACTAAATTTATAACTAAATTTTCTATCAATTACAAATACAGTTTTGATTAAGAAAGAGTCGGTTCATGAATCAATATCTTTGGTCCTTTTCACAATCACATATGAAGGAACATTTGGGAAGCTCAATTTTCTTAGTTAGGGGGAATTCATCCGATTTGATTCACATTTATTCTTATATATATATATATATATATATATATATATATATATATATATATATATTCATTATTTTTTTTATTTTTATATATAAAAAAATTTTTTATTTAACTTAATTTAATGTATCATATTTATGCTTTGAATTATAATTTAACATAATGAAAATCATTAAAATTGTAAAAACCCTTATAACTAATTTTCAGGATATAAGAGTTCTTTTAGGGAGCAAATAATTTATATAATACTATGATATACATGTTTGTTTTTTTTTTTTTTTGAGTTCACACATAGTAAATGATTTCTACTAATTGTATTAGAAGTCAGTTTGGTTGCGTTTGTGAGATTTGAACTTAGCTCTGACAAGAGGTCGTGAATTGACTTTTATAATAGGTTGGATAAGGGTCGAATCAGACTCAAATTGAAAGGAGCTGAATAAGAGTCAAATTGCATCAAATTAAAAGGGGCTATATTAAGCCAACCTTAATATAAACAAAATGTCAAACGGGATGGCTCAACCCGCTCCAACTCCGTCCCAATTAGTTTAAAATTTTGTTATTTAAAGTTTTCACTGAAATAAGCATGTTAGATCGAGTAGAATCATACATTATAATAAAAAGCTTTTGACTAAAATTTACTTTTTGTATCTTTAAATGTTAAAAAGTTAAAGAATTGGACAATCCAAACAATAACGGGAAAATGTAACACACTTACAAATCTAAAGACGGTCATACTTGGTAATACATAGTAACAATTACTTAATATTATAAAATAAAAGTATATTTATTTTTCATTTTCTTCGAAATACGTAGAATAACTCACTTGTGGACAACAATTGACAAAACGTGTACCTTAATGATAACAAACTTATAATACAACAATGGTTGCATTTGTCTAATATATGAAACATAGTATCCCTACTAGCTCTATTCATTATTGATCCATTTACCCGTTCAGAAAGGGAATGTGGATAAATGGGGATGATACTGATAACATACAAGAATATAATTCACATATATTTCAGAGTCAATTCCCGTGAACATTATATGAAAGTGATATTAAATGTAAATGGCCCAATTTCACTGTATGTTAGTTCATTAGCTGACACCAATGACAGCAATTGAAATCAGTATAATTTGGACCGACGTCGCAGTTTCTTGCAGTTGTTTGGACCGAAAAACAACTACCTCCGCCTTACGACTTGGCCTTTTCTTTTCTCGCTACCTAATTTTCAAACTTGATGCACGTAGTAATTAGCAAGGGTTAGAATATATAAGATATAGTGGCGTATTAATTATTAGTTTAAGTTTTTTGATTGGGTTGGTTCTTGATTTGGTATCAAGAGCCAACGTGATAAGAAGTCACGAGTTCAAATCTCAACCACCCGACCTTACTCAAAGTGGAATATTCAGCGCCATGTTTGCATCTACACTTCTAGGCCGAAGAGCTTTCGTGTGAAAGGGCGTGTTAGAGTACATAACATATCCTAGGTCTCAACCATTAGCTTAAGTTTTTAATTTAATTGGTTTTTTGATAAAATCGTAAGAAGATTTTGGGGTGTTTACAAATTGATTTTTTGTTAGCCTTTGTATTTTTATTCAGTCAAACAATTGTAAAAATATTTGATAGGCTTTTAAATCAGCTGAAAAATCAACTTGTAAGTCAAAACCATTGTAGTTGTTTTATTTGTTTTTGGCTAATAAATAGTCAAAAACTAACAAATTATTTTACTAAATATCTCCATAAAATAAATCCTAGTTTCCCTTGAGTTGTGAGTGTGAGCCTACTCATAAGTTCAAATCTAAGCTTAGATCGGAATTCGGATAAGGATTTCCTCGTATTCTCTTAGCTCGCTAATTGGATGGGTTTGACTATTATTCAAAATTCCATTGGTTATAGGATTCTTAGCCATATGATATGGCAACGAGCACAAGCACAAAAACAGTATGACGTAAGAGTACTTTTTGCTCCTTGCTTAATTACTTTATGTTTGACGTGAATGTACTCTTGTCTTACTTAAAATAGGGGATATTAGGGATAATTGATTAGTCAAAATGCGTATTATGATCATTTTTTATACGATTAGTTAGTACTCCACTTAGTAGAGTAGATATTGGGTTTACTAATTATTAAAGAGTCAAAGGAGTATTTCAGATGTATTAATGATTGAGAATATATACTTGAAAATATCAAGTATAATAAAGCAGTTATGAACTTAGCTACATTTACCTATTGTATAAACTGCTCACTAGTTACTACTTCTTCCGTTCCAATATAGTCGCAATACACGAAAAATAAGCACTAAGCACTATTCACTTATCTTCATTAATTTGTGATTAATAAGTAATCTATAAGTTAAAACTAGTCAAGTTAGATCTTATTTGATTCGTTTCGATGTAAAGATTATTAACATCAAATTTTTATAATTTTATATTATACATAATTATAGATATTAAGGATTGAATTAGTGCATTGGACTGCGTGAAAAAGACAAATATTGAAAGTATTTTGGAACAGAGGTAGTAATAGATTTAAGAAATAGTGAGATCCATGTCACTTATAATAAGTATATTTTATAATTTATTTATTAGTTGTGAATAGTTTACCCACAAAATCAACTAAATTTATTCTAGTACATAAAGCAATTTGGCAATTAATTAATCATCATTGGTACCAATTTGTAGTCATATTGTTTGTTACTGTATTAACAAATATACGGGATTGAGATAGTATAGAGTTTATGATTTCTGGTATCTACGGGATAACTAAATTAAAATGTTTAGGAATATTTTTCTTTTAACACTTTTTGGATTTAACAATAAATTTTATCTTTAAAATTGAATAATTTTGATAATGTCTTGTTATTAAAATTAGATTGAGAGTGTTGGGAATCATTTGGCCGGGATGATCTTTCGTAGTCGCTACTGTGTGTCTGTGTCATTGTTGTTAATTGTTGCATTGTTTTTAATGTTGGATCGTTATTGCGTTGACCTTGTAATTGTTGCTACTTACATATAATTGTGTTTGTTATTGTTGTTGCTACAGTTTTTTTTTTTTTTTTTTTTTTTTGTCGATGCTGTTGGTGCTTGATATTATAGCACGGTATAATACTCCCTCCGAACCAATTTAGTTGTCTCATTTGCTTGCGCACACTTGTCGACATTTTGACTCTTAATATCTCTAATTATGCTTAAATAAAAATTATGGAAAGTTGATATGAATAATCCTTGCATTGAGACGAATCAAACAAGATCTCACATGACTATGTTTTAATTTATAGATTAAGAATAAAATACAAATTAAACGGAATTAATGAATAGTGTGAAAAAACAAATAGAACAACTAAATTGGTTCGGTGAGAGTATGTTCTTATTGGGTGTACGTTTGTATGATGATGAATTTGAGTTTTCAATTAAAGTTTTAAAATGTTGTACATAATTTAATTGGGAAGATTTTGTGGTTGAGATTTCTTAGTATAGGGTTGATCGAACATTCAACTCTACATGTATGCTGAATTAAATCAATAGTTATTCCTTTGTATAATAGTACACAATTAAAATATGAGAAATTTTACATGGCAGCATTCAGTTTTGATGAAATGTCAGTGGTAGCACTTTTTTAAGAAAATTCCACATGGTAGCATTCAGTTTATGCACTATCTAATTGTCGTAGCATTTTCTGTTAAGTTCTTGTTAAATTCCGTTAAATTCATCATTTTGTAAGTTTTTTCCACATGGTAGCATCCAGTTTTTGTTAATTTACCATTTTAACTTTTAATTCACCGTTTAATTCATTAACGCTCATAAATGTTAGATAATTTTATTGAAAAATTATAAGATACTATCTAATCGGGTCAAAATAAGTACTTATTCGCCTATTTTTCGATACATAAACCGAAAAAGATATTTGGCGTCATTTTTACCTATCATAACGATTTTTTTTCAAAAAACGGACGTTGCAATTACCCTTATGGGATGACTCTTTCGAAAATTCGGTCAAAACAAGTACTTATTCGCCTATTTTTCGATACGTAAAATGAAAATGATATTTGACGTCATTTTTACCCATCATGACGATTTTTTTTGAAAAAACGGCCGTCGCTACTATCCTTTTAGGATAACTCTTTCGAAAATTCGATCAAAACAAGTACTTATTCGAAAGAGTACTTGTTTTGACCGATGAATTAAACATTAAAATGGTGAATTAAATGTTAAAATTATTCTTCCTTAAAATTATTTAACATTTATATTTTTTTCCATAAAATTATTAAACATTTATGGACGTTAATGAATTAAACGGTGAATTAAACGATAAAATGGTGAATTAAATGTCAAAATGGTGAATTAAACAAAAACTGGATGCTACCATGTGGAAAAAACTTACAAAATGATAAATTAAACGGAATTTAACAAGAACTTAACGGAAAATGCTACGACAATTAGATAGTGCATAAACTGGATGCTACCATGTGAAATTTTTTTATAAAAGTGCTACCATTGGCATTTCATTAAAACTTGATGCTACCATGTGAAATTTTCCTTAAAATATTAATAATTAGATTTTTATGCTATGAATCAAGTCATGATCTAAAGAGACCTATCTATTTTTGTTAGTGTTAAGATGGATTATATGTTTACCGTAAGCCTGAGTTATTGCATAGTGATGATTTTGTATGTGGTGGCTTCCGTTATTAGTCTATTCAAGATACGGCCATAAGGTTTGTAACCTTGTGGGATGTTTGGGAACTTGTACTTTATTTTCAAATATTAAATTGATCTAAATATTATATTTGGCAAATCTTGAATTTGGAAATACGGAATTGAATCAATTCTACATAGAAGTTCAATAGTAATGTAAAATTGGTCAATTATTAAAATTTGCAAATTTTAAGTGTTTAGGTGTCATTTACAATTCTTGAATTTGAATACTAAATTTAAATTCTCTATTTTCAAATGAATTCTATATTGTCAAACACTACCTTAATTCATTTGATGGAATTACTATATGGACGGGATTGGTTAAAGGATTAAACATGTTTCTTTGAATTGATTGATCTGGATTATTAATTAAATAAATAGAGTGATACTATTGTTTTCTATCAAAAATATTGTAAATTGTAATATTATTAGATTTTAATTCGTTTTTAATCTTGTTATTTTCAAACATCAATTTATTATAATATCGCCATCTAAATATATATAGCAAAAGATACGAAAGCTCAAATAAAACAACTCGTTTTACTATGCAAACTTGAAAAATAACTTTTTCTTTTGATGTGATGATATTTTTTCCGAAAATTATTTTTTCTCATGTTACCTCAGAGTGATTTTCCGTAAGGATTTTTTTGGTTTAAACTTTATGTCATTTAGTGACACTTTTACGGCCTTTTTGAAGCTCTAAAGACTAAATCATGTGCCTTACACATATGTGCACCAAAAGCAAATTAAAGAGGAAAAAGAACAAGTACATTATCCATCAAAAAATCTGCTTCGCAACTTATATGACTTAAGACTCACTACTCAACCAGCATATATGTATTATGTTGTTATTTCATCTTTTGCTTTATAGTTGAATAGCAAAAGCCACTATCTTATATAGTTGTGCAAAACATGGGTCGCCCAAAGTGACCATATTTATTTCCAAATTCTATGGTCATCATCATATTGAAGGATCCAATGCAATCCACCTTCTTGTTAAAGTTAAATAATGTTGCAATTTTTACTATTAGTAGTCTTCAAGAATCAAGATGTATGCTTATAAATGATCTCTATTTATCTTTTACAAAAAAACTAACATTTGATTATTTTGATAAGTCCTTTTCTATTTTTCCTAATTATGTTTAGATTATCAATATTAAATACAACATGCACGCTAAGATAATAAATTTTATAAGCTAAACTATTTTGATTTCCAATTCATTTTCCAACCTATTCATCACTTAATTTCAGGTACTTTCTATTTTCAGTTAATATTTGCAGCTACCTGATAAAAAACTTACTATAAGATATAAACTAAGTAAAATGTAATCATTATTTGAAAACAGTCTAAATCATCAATCTAGATTTTTTTAAAACAAATGGAGTACTTCCTTTTTTTTAACCATTATAATACAAGTTCATTTTACATTAATTCAGTGTAATTAGATAAAACTAGAGGTGTTCATTTGGGTCATCGGGTTGATTTCGGGTCAGGTATTTCGGGTCGGTTTAAAATCGGGTTTTGTGTTCACATTGGTTTTTACATAATTGTAGATCCATTTTTAAGTCTGGTCAAATCGGATTCGGTTATAAAGTCGGGTGTCTATCGAGTCATCGGGTCTATTTTAAACACCTCTAGATAAAACATACGCATCATTTAACATACGATATAACTATCATAGTGCATTCTTACTAAAGCATCATGTATACAAGGCTAAAATTTCATCAACTTATTGAAGTACTTTACTACTTTTAAGGAATAATGCATATTCATATACCTTTATAGTTTTATTAAGCTATATCCTTTTGGACTTTTCTATAGCCATAATTAATGTCGATCATACTTTAATTACAATGTAGGCAATTAATTAATACAAGTAAATAAAATAGTACTACATTAGTTACAATTAGTTATGATATAAGTAGAAGGCTAAAGGCCACGGAGGACCATATACGAAAATTTATTTATTAAATATTTATTCATTTAATTACAATCTAGACAGATGAAAGAGAAAGCTATGAGAACTAAATTTATAACTTTTACATTGATAAAATGATATTTGCTCTAACTGAAATAATGTCCGAATCTAATGAAGTTGATTATAAAAGGAAGAGCATGAATGGTCTGACTATTGTGCCACGTAAAGCAAGTTTATATTTATAAAAATTATTTTTCTATCTCACTCAATTTGAATTAATTTTTATTTTTAGTTGTCCTACTCATTTTGTATTTTTTTTTATTTGAAAATATATTCAATATTTTTTTTAACTCATCTACACATTTAAACTTTTTTAATATCATTCGTACTATTCATTATTACATTTTCTTAATTCTCCTACTTTCTTTAAAAAATATACTCCCTCCTATTCTACCCATTAGTCCCATTGATTTTTTTTCACTATTCACTTATTACTCTTAATTTGTATTTTATTCTTAATCCATAAGTTAAAACATAACCATGTAGGATCTTGTTTGATTCGTCTCAATACAAAGATTATTAATATCTACTTTTTATAATTTTTAATTAAAAACAATTAGAGATACAAAGAGTTAAAATATTATCTCGACAAGTGTGAAAAACCAAATGAAACTAATAAGCTAAATAGGAGGTAGTATCTTTTTTTCTTTGAGTAAATTTGATTGGGACATAGGAAATAGTTTTAACGAAGTAAGAAGGAAAAAAGGGAAAGAGGAGCGTCCTAAGTTTGGCTCTAGCACCAAAAAAGCAAGAGCAGAGTAATAAGCCAACCAAATTTAGCCGCTAAAGTTGGCAATCACTTGTGATTCTTTGCACTTTACTCTCAAAATACTAAACTTATGTGACACTACATAGAGCCAAAAAATTTCCAGCCCACTACTTTTCTATTTCAGTCAAATACTTATAGTCCCTCCAATTCACCACTAAAGTCTCATTTTCATTAGCACTCTATCCAATGTACTTATTTAATCGTTAATATCTTTAATTGTGCATAATGAAAAATTATGAAAAGTTGATATAAATAATCCTTACATTGAAACGAATCCGACAAGATCCCATCATTGTGCATAAAATTTGACTATATAATTTTTTATTGTCCCTCTCCACAAATTTAGTGTTAAGTTGAAGGTTGTATACTTACTAGTCTCATTGTTAACATAACATGATAAAAAGATCATTCCTCATTTGTAATACATAAATAATTTAAATTAATTTTGATTTTGAGTTTAAATGATTTTACAATAGTCACAATTTCGCCTCCCACTCGTTGCATATATATTATCCTATAATTAAAGACATCGAAATTTATATATAGCACAAACGAGGAGTAATCTTTTTATTGCTTTTGGTTATGATAATGAGGTGTTAAGCACAGAATTTGTGGATATTAAATCAAGAGATTTGTGTTTGACAATATGGTAATCATGCACGTGCCATCAATACTTATTGGTTGAATCTAATCTTTAGTTGCTTGTCTTTTATGCCAAAAGCAAAATGTTAATGGTTTGCTTAGTAGTTTAATTTGTATTTGTATACTTTTGTTTTTTTATAATGATTTTAAAATAAAAAGTTTATATATTATGAATCTGATTTTTATATATTTATGAATAACGAGAACAAATATCTCTTGTTAAGAGATATTATGGATCTGATTTTTATTTTATATCTCTTTTTTCCTTTCCTTAATTTTTTTGTTAAGAGAACAAATAACCTACTATGTAATGAAAAATAATTAAACTCTATTATACTATATAATTAATTTTTTTGTTTGGTCGTTAAAAAAAAATTGTTTGGTTTAGAAACCAAGGACAAAATGGTACTGAGGTTCTATGCCAATCTACTCCTAATTTCTCATTATTAGATTATTTGCATAAAAAACCCCACTGTTTTGATACTCAAAACTTCTCTCATTTAAGGAAACATCAATATTCTAAAGGAAGCAAAACAAGGTAGTGTTTTAGTTTACAATTTTGTAATCTAAAGGATGTAGAATTATATATGAGAATTTAGGTTCGAAAATATTAAGATCGACTATGACTAATAACTTGGATTATTGAATAAAAAATCTTATTAAAATTCCAAAATGTCTGCAAATATATAACAAAGAAAATGACAAACAAATTCAATATATTAATGTTGTAGATTCGCCTTAGAACTATAAAACAATAAGATGAAAGACTTTTATTTAATGTAAGTATTTGTGAAGTATCCACTGAGAAACAAATTTACAAAAAATACAAATGTATTCCAGTATTTTTTTGTCCTCATTGATTTGTAATATATAAATAAATTTCCCTTGTTTTTTTTGTTTGTCATTTTTAATTTTAGAATCTTTTTTTAGAAGTATTATATATATTATTACTAATTTGTAATTGATGTGTTTTGTAATGTATATAGTACACTAATATTAAAAATATTTAGATTTACTCCACTTTAATTTCATATACTTTATATGCATGAAGAATCATAAAAAATGATAATAATATTTACGGTCCTAGGAGTTATATATAAATATTAACAATTTTTTTTGGTTATCAATCATTTTAACCTTTTAAGATAATATAGTATGAAAATTGAGAACAATTAATATTTTATATAATTATTTTAACTTTTCAAGAAAGAGTGAATGATAAAATAAAAAATTATAATTAAGATTCTTGTGTTTCAAATAAAAATAATATTAAACTATATAAAAGACACGAAATCCTTTCTTATATACAAAATTCTTAGAGCAGTATATATATATATATCGTTTTCTATAAAAAAATCAGTGTGATAGCAAGAAAGGAGTAAAATACCCAAGAATTTAAAATTATATTATTTTATTTTATAGAAACATTAACATTAATAATTCAACCTTATCATACATTCGCTATAAATAATCCCAATTTTAGATTTTTTTTTAATAAATCAACCCTTTACTCTTAGTTTGCTGTCAGCATACTAATAAGTACGTATGTTGATAAAAAAACTAAGGGCCATAAGGTTAAATTATAATAAAATAAAAAGGATATGTTAGTAGCAAATTAAGAACAAATGTTAGATTATTAAAAAATAATTCAATAGTAGGATTGTTTACGGCGGATGGATAAAATGTTGAAACTTTTAATATCAATTTTTCTATTTTATATTATTTTTATACCGAAAGACTTAAAAATAAGTATTAATTAATCAAAATCAAAAGTAATGCAAAATAATTCCATCTCACATCCTCTATACTTGCATGAATAAAAAGACTACTCAAATTTCAAAGTTTAATCTTCTGTGCATGGTTATCAACGCATATTTTCTAGACTCAACATCTTTTATTGCAACGGTAAATTACAAAAGGTTACTCCATTAAAGTAAATTATGGATTAAAAAAACTAATAAAATAGAAAACTTAGACTACTTCTAGTATGTAATATCATGATAGATATATTTATCGTGTTATTCTCATTTTTAATTAATAAAGCTTAATACTTCATACTAGAATAAAAGTGCTTAATTAAAGTAATAACTAAATTTTTTACAATTATATCTAGTCTATTATATATGAAAATACTAGAAATAGTATATTTATTTGTATATAATGGAGTATTATTTCGAGTCAAAATTTATTTAAAAATTTAATAAATAAAAAGATAAGGTGTAAGTAAGTATACTCTAATAATTGAACAATTGTAGGGGTAATGTTAAGTGAAATGAAATTTGATAGAATCAAGATGATATGAATGAATAAAAGGAAGAGTATTTAGGCAAGAAAAAATGACTAATGGAAAATAATTATATGGATTGTATAGGTAGAAATATGAACCTAAGTTCATTAAGGCTAATCCTGGCTATAGAAGGGAAACTCCATCAAATCTGGTAGTTCAGGGACCTTCAGGCCCAAATCTGGGAAGGTCCAAGTTAAGAGTTGGAATACTCCTTGGAAGCCGTTTCAGGGTTCTTTATACAAGGACCGCACGTGGGTTAGAACAAATGTCAGCTATTGTATGGACCTAACTAGGAGTAGTTAGATTAGAAAAAACAAATAATGTATTTTATTCCACTGTTAGAGAATGAAACGTGCAGAGGTAAGAAAAGTACGAAAAGATGTAACGTGTGCGAGAAGCTATTGGATAGGATTAAAGGAAGAAGCTTCTGTTCCGCAAATGATTGACTATAAATACCGTGCTCAACATCATAAATGAGGTAACTGAAATTCTCGGAGAAAATAAAAACTAAGAACTTTCTCTCTCTTTACATTGATTACAACATTTATTGTCATTATTTATTACAAAAGACCTCACGTCTAAAGAAGTCCTACGCAACAATCCACCTGATGGCCATAGTGTATCTTGAAGGACTTGATAGGCAATACTCTTATTGAACCCTGAACTGACTTGAGCGTCAGAGTAGGTTTCCGGGAACAGCTCCCGGACCTTCCTGACACTTGGGGTGTTTTGTAGGATCGAAGACATCTTCACTCCTAAAGATCTGACAGCATAACTGGCAAAGCATTAAGTTAAAGGCCCTCTCCAGCTTAATCATTCTGATTAACCCATAATCAGAGGATTAATCAAATATTTGATTGTTCTCATAATCAGATAGGAACATGGATATATAGAGAAAAAAATATAGCCAATATTGGAAAGAGCGACAAACATGAAACATGGAAATGGAAATGAATTTATATTTTTAATAGAATATGTAGGAGTATTTGTGATAATTTATTTTTTGAAATCATAGAGTTGATTCAGAAAAGGAAAAAGTAAGTTATAATTAAATTGTTCATGTTTTAGTCCATAACAAATTTTTCTTAGGAATGTAGAATTAAGATGGAGTCGTTCCACCTGATAAGGAACGGAGCTTTGGGTTTTTTTTACTATAAGGTTTTAAACTAATTTAAACATTATTCATATTATAATATTTTAGGCTATATAAGACAACATTTTGTGGGTTCTCATGAGAATTTTAATAAAATTGTCGACTCGAGGAACATTTGAAAGAACAAGGTTGCAATATCGATTTTTCTATTTTTATTTCTAACTAACTTTTTTATAATAAACACTCAAAAATTAATATAAAATTATAATGTACTTTGCATATTTAACTAATAACTTAAATCCAAACATTTTCAACTATTTAAAGAAATCGACTAAAAAAGCCAAAAATCATATAGCATAAGTAAACAAACTATTAAGATATAGAAGTATTATTGTTATAATTGTTACGTACTCACTCCGTTTTTGAGGATTGAAACACTATTATTCATATAAATACTAAGAAATTGATATTTAATAAAGGCTATTAAATTATATAAGTATGATTAAAAGTCAGATAAAATCAAAAAATATAAATAATAATTAAAGCCTAAAATAAGAGTAATTGTTAATTTGTCATAAACAAACAGTCTACACTCTACAGGCAACAAAACACTAAAAGCGGGGACCAATCTCCAACAAGAATGAAGGTGAAAAAAATATTGTAAGATTTTTATTTCATATAGAAAGGGGAGACCAATATTCTCATATATATACACTATCAGATTCACTCTAAAACTTCATCTTCACTCTTCTTTTCCCCCAACCACACACCCAATATAATAATCTTTCCCAACGCTCCTTTCCTGCACTCATCTCCTCCCTCTTCGCCACCATGGAAGGCGGTGCCCACGGCCAACATTAAATTTACTTAATTATCATCATATCGAACAATCTCCTTAATTAATCTCCTACATGTCGTTCTCATACTACCCCGAGTTGCTCTGCTCTGAGGAATCCGGAGATGCTCTATCCGCCGGAAATTCTCCGGAATTCTCATCGGAAATAGATTCTCCGGCGATTATTTCAGAAGAAGACGAATCTGTTATCGCTGGATTTATCGTAGAAGAACGGAACTCCTTTAGTACTACTCCCGCCTCCGGCGACTCCGGCGATGGCGTCTCGGAATCTAGCCTTTCTCTCTCTTCATACTCTTCAAACTTTCTAGACTCTTCTTCTCGATCTCGTTCTGTTGCATGGATTCTCAAGGTAAAAACTAAAAATATAAAAATGACATTATTTGAATTACCGTTTATGCGAACTGGAGATGATCGGAAAAGTTACTGGCGGTCGGTTGTTTACACCGGTGGTGGCAGTTAAATAATAAGCGAAAGGCTACTGTTCCATTTGCTATTGAAATACACGTCGTTAATTGTTCTACTTTGTTTTTTAAATGGAAAATAAAAAGGTAAATCAGCTAAATTGAGCCGTGCGTATTAGAAATGGTTAGTTACGGAGAAACTGGCGGCGCGCCTTTTAGTATATTTTCGCTCCGTTTTTTTTTCCAACTTTTTCGACTAATATCCTCAATACGGAAAAACCAAAATATATACTTTCTCCGTTCCATAATATTTGCTACTGAGGGTGTGTTTGGATCGAAGGAAATGAAGAGAAAGAAAGGGGAGAGATTTGAAGGGAGGAGATATCCCTTGTTTGGATAGCAAATTGGGAGGGAAGAGATTTGAAGAGGAGGGATTTGGAAGGAAAAGTTGGACAAGTTTTATTAAGAAGACAATCTCTCCTAAAGAGGAAAGATTTGGAAGGAAAACACTTTCCTTCCTTTTCCCTCCCCTTCCCTTCTAAACAAACAATATACAATTTTCCTCTTTATCCCTCCCTTTCTTTTCCCTTCCTTTCCTTCCCCTTCATTTCCTTTCTTTTCTCTCCTAATTTGTTATCCAAACATAGTGTGAGTGTGACATGTTGTATGAAAAAACATTATTATTAGTAGCAAGTATTATGGAACGGAGGAAGTATAACCAAAACTAAAAATACAAAATAAATGATAACTCATAGTAGTAGTAATTTTTAAACCATATAATATTTGAACCTTAATAGTAATAAATAAGTATTACTCCCTCCTATTCACTCAAATTGTCCCATTTGTTTTGGGCACTATTGACTAATCACTCTTAATTTGTATTTTACTCTTAATATATAAGTTAAAATATAGTCATGTGAGATCTTGTTTGATTTGTCTCAATACAAAAATTATTAATATCAACTTTTTATAATTTTTAATTAACAATAATTTTAGATATTTGAAAAATTTATATCATATCAACATGAATATATGCTTCAAAAAAAGATATATATAAGTTTTTCTATCTAAAAATATTAATTATTACGGTAAATAAAAAACGAATTTTGTACCACTAATATTTTAATGCTTGGTTGTGATTTCTTTTATATAATTTGTTTTTAATAATAATAATAATAAATAAACATAAAATTTTCCATCAATAATAATAATAATAATAATAATAATAATAATAATAATAATAATAATAATAATAATAATAATAATAATTTATACTCAAGAAACCTTTTGGAATGTGATTTGAAGACATACTATATATTACTGCATTAACGGAAAATATAAAAATTTTCTGTCATCTTACGTACAATATATCTTCGTTAAATGAGAGTAGAGAGTAGAAATACAAAGAGTTAGAGGAATTAAAAAGAAAGTGTCACAAAATAAGTAGAAGACATGATCACCTAAAACATTATGCTCGTTAAATGAGAGGGATGGAGGAACAATATGATTTAATATGAATAATACTTTTTCCGTAATTATTTCATGTTCATAAGTAATGCTGCCCTGTGTCTAATGTTCTTTCTATTTTAGTATATTCTAATTTTAAAAGAAAAATTTGATTAATATTTTTAAGACATATATAAATGATGATATATATTCATGTGAGATTTCTTTAGGTTCGTCTTAATATATAATTTTTTATTATATATTTTTTTATTAATTTTTAATAATGCGTATTTAAAGATATTAAGGTTCAAAATTTAATCTAAAAATTATACAAAAAGGAAAATAAGAATATAAAAGGGAATATTTTAATTTTAAGAATGAGAGGATTTTGTATATGATTTTTTTCATTATTGATATCTAAATGTTATAATAGAATATTTATGTGAAATATTGTTAGATTTTTTCAACGTAATAAAAACATCAAATGATCGATGACAAAGAAAATAAAGTAAACGTAATAAAATAAAATAAAATCAAATAATAATAATAATAATAATAATAATAATAATAATAATAATAATAATTATAATAATTATTATTATAATTATTATTATTATAATTATAATAATAATAGTATTAAATTTTAAAAAGAAGCGGGAAAGCTATAATACATTATACTCCCTCCGATTCTTTTTTATTGTTCACTTTCCTTATTTAGTCAATTCACTCTGATTGTCCACTTTCTAATCACTTAAAATACTTCACTACTATTTTTCTTAATTTGCGTGCCCACAAAAAAGTGGACAATAAAAAGGGTGGAGGGAGTAGATTATTATTAGGACAAGTGGGAAGCTAATTAAGACATTAGACAAATAACATCAAGAAATATAGGAAGTATACTAAAAATGATGATTTAGAATTAGTTGGTGGCCAATCCTTTTTCTAATTTCCTAACCTCAATTTAATTTATATATCTGTTTTTAGGAAATTAAGTTTTCTTCTGTTAAATTAATTGACTTTCCATTTATATTAAAGTTCTGTTTAATCAATTGACTTCTCGTATAATTATTTTTTGTTTTGATTAATCTTTGTTTTTTATTGTTTAATCAGGTGAGAGCGTTCTTTGGCTTTCATGCAGTGACAGCATACCTCGCTGTCAACTACTTAGATCGCTTTCTTAATTCCCATCATCTACCGGTAAGTAAATTATCGTATAATTACAATTTTTTTAGATTTTTATTCTTTAATTACATTGTTGATAAATAGTTTATTGACTGTATTTTATTTGAAAAGTTATATTAAGGTCGGTTCACATTAACTTTTTTTTGGACGATTATAAAATTCGAAATCATTTGAATATAAAAATAAATTACATAATTATTATCTTATAAATGTTCATGTATAATCACTAATATAACTCGTTCGATAATCTGGTGGTAATGAAAATAATTTACAATGTAAATTTTTAATATATGTATCATATTATTCTCATTGTGTATATTAAAACTTTTTTTTTTGAGGATAAGTGTATATTAAAACTTTGATCATATATATAAAATATTTCTTTATTTTACAATTTTTTTAACTATAGAATACTACTTTTTAATTAGTAATACATAAAAATAATTTTTTTTTCATGAAAATATATCTTGAAGGAGAATAAATATGATCATCCTACTCAAATTATGCAAACTTGTTATTACCATTTTTACCAATGCCAATTACAAAATGAACTATAAATACATAACTAAAATATCAAAAAGTTATTTTTAGTGACAAATTTGAATATTTTAACTAATTAATCCCATTGAAAAAAAAATCAAAAGTATGTCAATTAATGTTATAAATATTAATTTTTGATCTGTTGTTTAGAGTTAACAATATTATTTGTCAATGTTGAAATTTCGTGTTACGGAAAAGATGTAGTGTTTTGACTAATTAGAGTACTAATAAATTATACTGATCGTATAAAAGTACAACTATATAAGAGTATATTAATTAATTTGGGGTCCTACCTCATAATAGAAGTACCACACTTCCCTTATTTTCTTCCTTGAATTAAATTCTCCCCCGCTCCTATCATCTGTCTCACTTATGCCATTCTCTGCAATGGATGACAAGAGTATTCATGAAAAAAGTTAGCTACTCACCGACCCTTTTTAAATATTTCAGGGTTTTTGGCCTACCATTTCAATTTCCCATAATTACACTAAGGTCTCCATTGTACATTACTACAAAATCTAACAGTTGCATGTATTTCAAAATTTTTCTTAATTTTTTATATTTTATAGTAATCATAACCTAATATATAAATAAGCAAAATAATTTATTAAATTGCATAACAAATTAAATTGTAACAAGTATAAGAAATTAAACAAAGAAAATATTACATAAAAAAGCATACCAAATAACATTACTATTATAGAAATTTTAAATGTTAAATCAGCTTTAATATCAATAACATTATTGTATAGAAATTCTCTCTATTTTCATGATGGTATATGTCTACATGAGAAAAATATAAAAGGTTTATGGTTCAATTTTCATTAATCTAACTTGAAAATTGATTCTAATCATATTATTTCTTTTATTTTATACACTTATATAACTATAAATTTTTCTTTACTTGAGTTGTTTTTAATGAATATTCAAAATAAAAATAAAGTGATAGGCGTATTTTCTGATAGGTGGGCCTCAAACTATCTACATTTATTACTAACTCTTACTAGAAATAATGAAAAAATTTCTACTTTTATGTAGTAAACTTTTGACTTTTAAGAGTATAAGAAGTGAGCTTTAGACTTTATAAGTAGTATATTCTATCCAAAGGTAGTGTTAAGAGTAGTTTACTTTAGATTTAATTAATATGATCCATGGTGAAAATTAAATAAGGAATCTAGAAGTTCTAATTAAATAAACAATGATAAATTAAAGAAAAGTTGATGAAGATAATCATTGTTACGTTATAAAAGTTAAGAGTATATAATTGACGTACCTTAAGACTTAATGGGAGGTTTATTTTTGCAGTTAATTATTCTAAGTGGTGGGTAATGACTTAGTGACTTGTAGTTGTAAATAATGGCCGGACTTCCTAGTTGTACAAAAATTCTTGAAATTTTTTCTATATTTCTATTGTTATATTTATATCGACTAAGCTATACACTTGATTTGATCTAGTCTAAATAAATTCACCAAACAAACGTGGCCTTTTCTTTGATTTGTGAACCATAAAAACTTATTTTTAGAGAAAGAAATCAAGAAAGTATGATTCTACTCCCCTAATGGCAATAAAGTACGTACAATGCGTGGTAAAAAGTTTTTTCATATGGTAATTCTAAAATTTGCAAATATTTATTTTAATTCATGTGGTGATCTTGACCTTTTAATTTTTCTACGTAATAGATTAAAAATTAGTTTCTTTTTATTAAACTTACACTATCTTTACTCAACGTAATGACATTTTTTTCAAAAAGAAACGTCGTAATCACCTTGATTGACCACGTATTTCAAAATTTAGTCGAAATATGTACTTAATTTAACCAAAAATTAAACATTTTGTATACCACATGAAAAATGTGCAAGCTCAAGGTCACCACGTAAATTTAAAAAAAAATTTGTGGAAAAACTTAAGGTTACCCAATGATATTTCCCTAAAGATTATTATGTCTTTATCATTCACCAGTAACCTATCAACAACATATTTTATTTATCAACTAATCATCAATTATCACCTTCTATGTGAATAACAATATCGGTCATATTAATTATTAAGAATAGATGTATAATTAATGATAATTTAAATGCGGATTATCTTAGTAAATCAGTTGTCTATAAAATTATTATAAATTATTGATTAGTTAGTTGTCTTAAAAAGTTGTTAATTATTGATCAAGAAATATGTTAATTCAATCTTATATATTAATGGAAGCATCCAATATATATAATTATATAAACATCCCAATTTGGTGCAGTGATATATGGAATTTGGACTAGTTGTATAAATCTTTTTATGTAATGCAGCAAACAGGTGGGTGGCCATTACAACTTTTATCAGTCGCATGCTTGTCACTAGCTGCCAAGATGGAGGAACCTCTTGTTCCTTCCTTGTTGGATCTTCAGGTCATTATCATATAATTCATTTTTTTTTCCTCCAGAAAATTCTGTTTCCTTATTAAGTCCATTTCATTGATAATCAATTTCCACTACTAACTCTATTATTGTTGTTGATATCATATCAAAGAATCGGATGAGAGACTCTTTGGCCGCACTCTCCTTTATAGGTATGAGTTGCCGCCTTCTATCTCTTCTCAGATCGTAGTTTCTAAAGCGGATACTTTATTAACTGTTAAAAGTACATATAAGTTGATGGTTGAATTATTCTGTATTATGATATATATGATATATGTTACATACTTTATTAACTATTAAGTTTAATTAATCATTTATTTTTATCAGGTTGAAAGCGGCCCTACTAAGTTTATTTTCGATTCGAAGACGATCCAAAGAATGGAACTTCTTGTCCTAAGTGTTTTAAATTGGAGATTAAACCTTGTTACACCCTTCACTTTCATCAATTACTTCGCTTACAAGGTTGATACATCAGGAAATTGTATAGGACTCCTAATCGCGCGATCAACGGATATTATCCTCTCTAACACACATGGTAATTACATTAGTAATCACATATGTTATATACTATTCTCTGTTTTTAAATAGCTATATAAAGTGTAGCCATTAAAAAGAAACGAGAATAATATATACTATTTCATATGTTATAATATGTATGACATATATAAAGGGTAGATACAATAAGTTGGCTGAATGGATGTAACAGGAGGCAGCCTTGAAGAATACTGGCCATCAAGCATAGCAGCAGCTGCTATACTTTGTGCAGCAAGTGAATTGCCAACTTTGTCATTTGTCACCCCGGAGCATGCTGAGTCATGGTGTGATGGGCTGTGTAAAGTAAGCACATTCACTTATATTTTTCTTATTGCTAATTATTTTGCTTATACAGTGTTTACACAATTAAATCATCAGCCCCACATTTTTAACACCCTGTATATGAGGAATGTGGAAGATAGATGCTACATTTACACTTCTAAGCCCAAAAAAATCGTCAATAAAGGATTGTGATAAAATTTATAACATATTACTCGGGCCTCAACTAATAGTTTAAACTTAATTAACATAAATTACTATTATTGTACTTTATCTACATATCTTTTTGTTTGTTCTTGTTTTTTTATCGATGTTTTTAATGAGTTGTTATTTGGAATTTTTTTCAAAGTTGAGAGTCTCACTACAATAAATTTAACTTTTCGTGACATTGGATTTAGTGGCATTAAAAAGTCACTGATCCATATTTTAGTGTAATAATTGTTGGTTTTTATTTTAAGTTCCACTATAAAGCTAAGTGATTTAATGACACTTTATTTGGCCTTTAGTGGTATATGTAATTGTTACTATAGTCTATACTAACATTTATGAGAAATATCACTAGATAGTAATACTATGTCGCGAATAGATTTAGTATGATTTTTTATTATGCTGTTAAAGAGTTTAATAAATGTCACTAAATTCACTATATATACTATTAGAAATTTGAAGTAGTGACATTTAAATCAAATATTGCTAAATATATTTCATTTAAAGCAAATTATGTTGTAGACCGTAGTGACTAGTGTGTACTACCTCCGTTCCATTTTAGTTGCACCATTGGTTTTAGCACGTTTTTTAAGGGTCGTCAAATCAATATGGTAAAAGTAGAGATGATGTATGATTGATGGTGATATGTGGGGTAGAAATAAAAAAAAAAGTTATTATAAGTAGATAGTGGTTGTAACTTATGGGTATATTAAATAATTAATTGGATGATGTATGATTGATGGGGAAAGTGGGGTAGGAATAAAATGAGGATAAAATAAGTAGATTATTATTGCCAAAAATAGTAATGTTGCAAGTAATATGAAACTTCCAAAAATGGTAAGTGTTGCAAGTAAAATGGAACGGAGGTAGTATAAAACATGCATGACTTAGAAAAGTTGACGAAAAATATGATAATTTGTATTGCAGGAAAAGGTTAGGGATTGCTACAAGTTAATGCAACAATTAGTGGTGGATAATAGTAGAAGAAAGTCCATCAAAGTGATACCACAATTCAGAGTTACAGCACAAATCACCAAAATCAGGTCATATAATGACTCATTATCTCCATATTCTTCATCTTCCACCTCCTCATCTTCTCCTTTTTCTAATAAGAGGAGAAAGTTAAATAATAATAAATCTTGGGTGGATGATCATAATTATGATCTTTAATTAGGATCCCTATAATCTTATTTAGAATGGGTTTTAGATCAAATAATAATGATCAACAACTTGATCATAGCTAATATAATTTTTTATTAACCTTGCATTGATGCCATTTGATGAAGGAAAAATGGGATTAGCAATTCCCAAAGGTATTGGGAACTTGCTTAATTAGTGCATTGTGTATACTTTTATATATACTTGATAATGGGTGAGTAGCTCAAAGTATAATATTTTTAGTGATGGATGAGGAAGAGGTGTTTAATATAGTGGAGTTATGGAAGTGGGAAGTTGATGATTGCAAATTTCAAAGGTTGCTTTGATTATTATTGTATGAAAGTGAGGAAGATTTTCTCGAGTTGATGAGGGGGGTCCATTTTATGTGTATAGGTGAGGGAAAATGAACCATATGGAAAAATTCAATATTGTTGAATTATAAGGTTTTTTTTTCCTTCTTTTTATTGAAATTAATATTTTTTGGATAGTAACACAAGAAGTTCAAGTCAATACTCTTGTCTTAAGAGTTTGACTTAGGTGGTTTTTTTTGAAATTAGAAAAAGAAAAAATAAGTCAAGTCGGTCTCTTTGATGTAATCTCTCTAGCTACTTTAGTTTCTATTTCGAATATCTTGTTTAATCAAGAAAGTAAAGAGAAAGATGAATAAGATGGTTCATAAATAATTTCATATGTTACACTTCAAAAGAATATTGTTTAGAGTGATGTGTTACACTGTTTGGATGAAGACGTGTACCACGTGTGTATGTTGTGCTTTTTTGGCGGGAGAACATTGCCACAAGAAAATTTAGGATTTTTTTTATCAATAATATAATTAATTCAGCATGTTACAATAACATGTACATTCTTTTTAAAAAAAAAGGTTTTTTGGGATGTTATTGTTTGACTCTTTGCTATAAGCTAGGGAGGAATCAATAATATATTTCTATAATGTAATGGCTCACGAATTGTGGCCAACGAACCATAATGTAAAAGGATCTCGATGGAGGGGACCTTCTATGTACTACTAATATGTGTTTATTTGTATTTGGATTCATTAATATGACGTATATATTTGTTTTTGGTTAATTATCATTATTTCTTTTTCCCTATTATGATCTATAGTTTTATTACCACTCGCGATGAGCTAGCAAGCGGCGTGCAAGGCATGTGAAGTTGATCAATTGCCAACTTTTGTAGCTTTGCTAATTGTTTGCAGTTTGCTATCGCTTTTATGACCCAAGAATATATTAACTTTAAGAGTATAAAGTTAGACTAATAGTCGAAACATACTAAGTTTAATTGACAAAATAATTTTTTTAGATCGAGAGATCCTGAATAGCGTTGATAATTTAAATTCTTAGTATTGACGATTTGAGCTGATAAAAGATACACGTTTAAAGTCATTCCAATAAAGTATCTCAGAGTACATTTTACTTTGTTTTTCTTGTATGTTGTATATAACATATCTTGGGGCCTTAATTATGAGCTTAAGCTATTGGTTGAGTTGATTCTTTGACATAGTATCAGAAGCCAAAGTGACAAGAGGTCACGGATTCAAAAATGTTCAGCGCTTATACGCATCCACACTTTTAATTCAATGGGCTCCCATGTTGTGTAAGAGGGCATATTAGAGCATATAACATATTAAGGGGCTTTAATCATTAGCTTAAACTTATCCTTCACATTATAATCATGATATTGTACGGAGTAAGTATTTGTATGGTCTATTCCTTGCTAGTTTTGTATTATAACAACTTTATAATAAACTCTTTATAATAAACTGTATATAATTAAAATTAAAATTAGAAAAATATATGAATAAAATAATAGAAATATAAATAAATAAATGAATGATAGTGATACTAATAATCAATGAGAACAAATTGACAGAGATTTATATTAGAGCGTGGGGAAGAGGAGGAGCGGTTGTTGAGTTGTTGTTTATAGGCTTTGGCAGAGTGATACTGATAGTGCCCCCTTTTATTTGCTGGATTCTTTCTTTTCATATCATTTCTTTTGGGTTATTGTCAAAACAATGCTGCCAAAAAGAGTCGTTTTTATAACAATCAATCACCCAATTTCTTAAGAGTACCTTCCATGTTTACTCTCACTGTTGCGTAGTATTTGTCATCAAGACAAAATTTAAGTAAGCGAAAAAGTACCATATATTAAAAAGTGAAAGAAATATGTAGATAAATGAAAAGATAAAGTAAATATGAAAGAAAACATACGTTAATTCAATGTAACAATTTTTTTTAGAACAATGTTTTTTTTTAATTGTGGTGAAATAAATTACTATGGGGTTATGTGAGGGGTAAGGGCACTAATAATCCGATTTGTTACATAAACTAATAATCATTTACAAATTTGGAAATCTTTAATTTATAATTTGGAGGAGTTGTTGAGTATTTATAAAAATCAATCCTATTCATTTTACTATATTTCTATTTTATTAGGAGAACTTTTAGATGAAAACGTAACAAAATAAGTGAAAGTAAAAAGAGTACCCAAGTAATTTCTTACATACATTTCTAAAAAGGTATACCATATTGGTGTTATAGCATTACCCATATATTCTTTTGAAAATCACAAACTCTCATTTTTGGGCCGCGGATAAGGTTGTTTGCGCATGACACAATATTTGGGCCGATGACAAGGTAGTTTGGGCTTTACTTAGCCGAGGACTATTGTGTTTTAATAATCTATTCACAAATTCTATAGTTTCACACAAATAGTTTCACCCAAATTTTCATTCTCAAGAGCCCAACCCATATCTCCCTTTTAACTTACAAAATTTTCAATCAGTTTTTTTTAATTTATAAATTGGGTCAGCTCCAAAACTTGAGACGTCTATTATATAGACGGTCTTAATTAAGAATTTGTGTTCTCCTTTTAGTGTCATCGTAGACAATCTAAGATTAGATAAAATAATACAAATATGATAATTGATTAAAAATATTAACTTTCGTAACTAAAATATTTATTTATAATTGTTAAATACGTAGCATGTTATTTAGAATGTTGCAATTGTCTCTTTAAATATTAGAACGCTGTTCATTATTTTAAATTATGATCACAAGTTATTCTAATTGCTTAATTGTTTTTAATCTAATTAATTTTATTTCTTTTGCTATCCAAAACGCATATAGCCTTAAATTCTATGGAAAAAACTAGTACAACATAAAATATAATTTTCATTGAAGTAGATATAGCGTAAACAAAGTCTAAAAAATATAAACGAGATTTAATCCTAGACAGATATCACCGAAAGAAATGAGTATAATTTTAGAAAAACACAAATTGAAACTTATTAAATTATTTGACCTAATAAGTAAATGGTTTCGCATTAGAACATTCCAAATATATTAGAACTTATACTCCATTTATATTCCTATTTTTATTTTTATCTTTATTTTTTTGATTATTAATATGTAGTTTATTTTCATTTTTTAGTTATGTTAATAGTCATTGTGCGTAAGTTACAGGTTTTCGGGTAGTTTTAGGTTCTCACGCTTTCTGAAGATTTTTCTTAAGCCGAAACACTTTTTGACCGCACTCTCTTTTATGGGTTTGAGTTGCCGTCTTTCTTCCCTTCCCTACCCTTATCATAGTTTTTCTGTGAGTAGAATGCACTAGGTATGATGATGAAACAATTGGAGAGCACAATAAAATTAAACTTATTATATTCCGCTTATTCAATAGGAAAAAATCCCTAATATGAATATTTTCTATAATTATACTAACCCAATAAGTATTTTAATTTTTAATAGGCAATAATAGAAATAAAAGTAGTCTAAAGTGTCAAGGAACCAACTTAACTAAAAATTTAAGTTGATGGTTGAGGCTCCAGACCCTCCTCATACTTGGTGCCACTACAAAAATTTTGCAAGTTTCCGACTACCCATTTTAGTCGCAGTTTGGTCGGTATAGGGCTATACCGACTAACTTCCGACTAAAGCCTTCCAGTCGGCATAGAATGGTCGGTAAATGTAAATGGTCGGGAAATTAGTCGGAATTCCGACCAACTGACGTTTGGTAGGTGATTGGTCGGAGTTTCCGACTAGAGGATTTGGTCGGCGTTTAGTCGCAGATACCGACTACATGATAGTAGCAATCTAGTCGCTGTACACTAAAAACCGATTTTGTTGATTTTTATTGTTTTTTTTTTTAAAATGTTTTTTTTATTTTTTTCCGACTACCCTCCGACTAATAGTTAGTAGGAAATGAGTCGGTAAAGTCAAACTTCAATTCACCCAGATTTTGACCACTTTTTGGCGCCTCTTTTCCCGACCAATCTCCGACTAATAAGTAGTAGGAAATTAGTCGGTGAAGTCAAACTTCTATTGACTAAAAAAGCGTACCAACATATGGCGGCTCTTGATCCCGACCAAATTCCGACTAAGGTTAGTAGGAGAGTAGTCGGTATTACCGACTGATTTCCTACTAAAGTCTTAGTCGGAATCTAGTCGGAAGCTTTATAATATTAAAATAATAAAACTGGTCAAATGTGGTCAATTATCGTTGACCACATTTGACCAGTTTTAATTTTTTATTATTAAAATAAATTATCGAACCAATATAATAAAAAACGCTATAAAAGATAATAGAAAACGCACAAATAAAATTAATAATGCAAATGTTTCGACATATAAAAATATAAACATAAAAACAATTAAAACAAACAATAATGTTATATAATACAACCCATTGTTTCGACATATAAAAATAAAAACATAAAAACAATAAAAGTACAAGTATCAGTCGGGGGGAGGCGGAGGAGGGTCACTAAAACCTCTTTCGGCAAAAACAGTGCGCATAAAGCCGAGAAGATGTTCTACCTCTAGCCTCAAACGCCGATGCTCCGCCACTAGCTGCTCATGCTCCTCCCTCGAAATGTGCGAGTTGAGGCGGTCCTCAACTCGGTTCATGGATTGCTGAAGCTCATTCAACCTCTCGTTCGCGAGTTGGTTGGGGGGAGGAGTGGCCTGGTATTGAGTCTGTGGCGCCGCAACATCGCGAATAGGCCACAGGCGTCACCAACACCAAACACAGCCTTGGAGGGCTTCTTCGTCGGCTCCTGTGATTCGATTTTTTTGACGGCCTGAAAATAGGCGTCATTTATCTCCTCATCAGACGCCTCAAGAGGAAGCTCGACATGGAGGAATCCTCAAAATCCAATATCAAATGTCCAAAGTATTCTAAAACAACTACTTTACCAAAAGCTAAACTAGGTACAAAAAAACTAACTACACTATGATTCAATGAGTACTAAAAACAGATAGTAATTGCACTTACGTTTATGGCCTTGGACTTCTCGTGACCATCGCAACCTGCTCCTTTGTTTTCACCTTATGAGTGCGTAGAAACAACTCATAAGAGAGGGGCGTGCGGCTATGCTCTTTTTCCTGCAAAAACAAAGTTGAAGGTTAAACAAAATAAGGAATAAATATTGCGAGGAAAAAATTAAAAAAATCAAATTAATGAAAGATCCAGCAGATGTCCAGGCCTTTACCCATTCTCTCCAAGCCTCCGTCGACGCCCAGTCGGGCTGATATTCATTATTCTCTTCATAGAGTTTTCTATGAAGATGAATAATGTCCTTGTACCGGGTCCTGACCCTCTTCACCCACTCCCTACGCACCGTGGAAGTGATAGAGGGATCCCAAGCCCATTGTTTCTGAAACGACAAAAACAATCAATATTAGTACAACAAACATGTCAATTAAAAGTTAATCAAATAATGAAATAATGTAGTAAATAGACTTACTTGAAACTGCTGCCAATAGAACTCGATAGTATCCCTAGGTAGGTACCTCCAAGCCCATCCATTAGGATCTTGGTAGGCCTCAAACGTCCTACGAATGGACGTTGATATTTGGTTCTGGTTCGGTGCAAACGTGACCTGCCGGGCACCCATGGAAGAGGTTGTAGCTGCGCTGGAGGGGCGGTCATCACGCTGGCGCCTCGCAGGGTCGACCTCCGGGTCCTAGCGCTCGGCTGGCACGGATGACACCGGAGGAGTTGACCCCCGCCCCTAAAGTCCGACTCAAAAATGCCCTCTAAACCCGAGATGGTCGGAGAGCGAACAACATGGGTGCCGTGGTCGAAAGTGCATGCTCGTTGAACCTGGCGACTCGTGGTCGTATGGTCAATGCCGGTCTATACGCTTTCCTAGATTGTTTCTCATTCTAGGCATCTAAATTTAACAAATAATTTTAAAAAAAACATATAAAAGACATGTAAAATCAACATATCATGATCATAATCAAATCATGTTCATCATCAAGTCATACAAAAAACGTTCATCATGTTCATGCAAAAAAAAAACATAAAAAGAAGACTAACCTTTAATAGTTGACTTTGTGATGCAAGAGGCTCGAGTGTCAACCAAAAAGACGTCGGAGATGAGTAGGAATGCAGTAGTCGGAATTGTGGTGAAGAAAGAAACGAGTATTAGGGTTCTAATTAGGGTTGAAATGAAAGAAAGAAAGAAAGAAAGAAAGAAAGAAACCAACGTTGAAATGAAAATGATCGAATATTGGTGAAGTGTGGGCTTTTATATAACTTATATTCCGACTAACTTGCGACTAGACCTCAGTCGTTAATTAGTCGGTGTTAATTAGGGTTCTGAAGAGACGTTTTTAAAAAAAGTTTATTGATAACGAACTTTAAGCTACATCAATAGTAGCCGTGAGTTAGCTCGAGAATTTTTACCGTTTAAACTACTCCATTAAATGCATCAGTAACTTTTTTGAAAAGACGTAAGAAATGAAAAAAAAACTTTTCAAAGCTCCGACTATTTTGCGACTAAAGAGTAGTCGGCCTTTAGTTGGTGAGTTTTTTCACCTACCTCATTAATTGCCTGCAGTAACTTCTCAGAAGACGTTGGAAAGTGGTAAAACTTTTCAGTATACCGACTAGATTGCGACTAATTCATAGTCGGTGGGTAGTCGGTATACTGAAAAGTTTTTTACCTTCCCAATGCTTCTGACAAATAGAGAAGCTTCTCTGGGAAGCTATTTGTTTCAATATACCGACTGACTTGCGACTAATTCACAGTCGGTGGGTAGTCGGAATTTAAAAAAACAAAATGGCGCCCTTCGTTTATTTGTTTTCTGATTTGTATTATTATTATTATTATTTTTTTTTTGAAAGTATTATTATTATTATTATTATTATTATTATTATTATTATTATTATTATACTTATTATTTTATAATTAATAAAATTGTAAATACGATATTAGAATATACAAAACTTACGACCCAATGTAAAATTAATAATAAATAAACATAAAATTATTAAAACCATATTATTGGGTTACATAATCGTCATCGACATCATCGTCGTCAGATAATACAAGATCTTCGTCGGTGTCTTCATTTTCCTCCATCATGGACCGCTTCGCCTAAGTCTAAAAGTTCTCCAAATGGATCAGCGAATCGATTCGATGGCGCGAAACATCTTCATTTGCCACAAAATCCTGTGATTTCTTCCGTTGGAAAGCGCTCTCAATTGCTTTGATCCGACTTTTGCAAAAAATGCCAATCTTTCATGTTTTGCCTTAAACTGGGATAAGATAAGTAATAAACTTGGGAAGCTTGAGAGGCTAGCACAAAAGGATCGTACTTTCTATAGGATCGACCAATATGAACGTCAACCAGCTTGTAACGCGGATGGATTCTCGTACCATGGCCGTATCCGGTGGTAGTCCGATCAAACCATCGACATTTGAACAAAGTGACCCTTTTCGTGGAAGTGCTCAAACTCGAGGTCAATAATATCCTCTAACTTTCCGTAAAAGTCGCTTTCATCCGGGTCGTATCATCGATTTCACGACACCCGCGTTTCTAAGATTTCTTTTTGGAATGAGAGATAGTGTGAAATCTATAACCATTCAAGTAACAAACATCATAGCGACGCGTCTTTCGCAAGGTCCTCTACGAGGTCCTTTAGAATACTCGCAGATTATCCACACCGCCAAGAAACCCGGCCCCCGGACTCGCATGTAAAAACAATAATCCAACGTAAATACGTAATACTATTTACACAACAAATTACGATGGTAAACGGTACTCACAACTGCTTAAACCATAGGAACCGGTCTGACCACATGGTCAACTTGCTCAGCTTAGATTAGGTTCGACTTTGTGATTAAGTGTATCGAATTGATCATAAAATTGATTCACCTCCTGGACAATTTTGCGTAACATAAGTCCGAGCAATTTTGAGATCCGCTCATCCATCATAAAAGCCTTACCCCACATGAAATTTGATTGGGTGTGTGAATATGGACAAAACACCCGGCCTCACATTGTTAAAGCATCCGCCATCGCTTTCTGGAAGATCTCTAACTCGCATCGAACATCCGCTCAAAGTAATGCGAGACAAAGTATGATGCTTCTTCGTAAGATATGCAGTAAATCGAGGCTTCAACATGTGCTTTGTTTTTGACATTAAGCTTTAAATGTCAAGATACCGTAATTTAAAACCAAGGAGTAATTATTAAGACATGTAAAAGTAACCGTAAAAGTAAATAATACTTATATTTTAGACGGTAATTAGTAATTACCTCTCAAAGGGATACATCCACCTATATTGTATCCGACCAAAGAATCCTCCAGAAACTAGATGAAGCAGTGATGTTCCATGACATCAAAGAAAGTTGGAGGAAATATAGTCTCTAACTTACGAGCACCACGCAATTTCCTCGGCCCAACCTCCACATATCAGGCAAATCCCTGGAGAAGTAAGACTTCTAAAAACAGACTAATTTCAGAAGAGTCACCATACATTTGCCGGCAAAGAACTCCTAAATGCAATTGGAATCGGGCCACCATGAACACATGACAATCATGACTCTTCATCCCGAATACCTGATGTTTAGCCATGTCGATGTTCCTAGCTAAATTTGAGACATACCCATCAGGAAATCTCAGAGTTTTAAGCCACTCTAGAAGGACAGCCATTTGCTCTCTGTTTAGTGTGTATGATGCCTTGGGGATGGTAGAACCAACAGGATGCAATACCGATCGGATCCCGAGCTCGGCTAAATCTTGACGTTCCTTGAGATGATCCTTAGTTTTTCCCAAGACAAACATTATTGTGTTGAAAATGTTATCAAAGAGTTCTTCTCAATGTGCATCACGCCAAGGTTGTGACGGATCATGTTTGTGCTCCAAAGACGACAAATCCCAAAAATACTTCTTCTTCCATCCAACACAATACTTACATGATTTGCTTGAACTCACCGCATCGCCTTCAAATACCCGTAAAAGTCTAAACGATCCAGTCTCTAAAAGTTCATTTCCCGCACGATGTCGGCCTAACATCCTTCTCACCGCCCACCGGTGAACATTGTCCTTCCTCAAAGAGGGTGGCTACTATGTAAAATCTCCGTGTGAGTCAAACCAACTCACTTTTCTACGTGGTCTTAAATAAAATGCTTTGACTCATCCATGTGGTAAGGACAAGCGGCACGCCATTGCATTCTCTACCCCACATCATCGAATAAGCCGGAAAGTCGCTGATTGTCCACATCAAAGCCGCATCGGCTCGAAAGTTTTGCCTCTGATACGCCGTATGTTTGGATTCTATCTTCCCACAACAACTTTGGCTCGTGTATCAATGGTCGCAGTACAGTCAATCTTATGTTTTGATTGTTAGGCCTCGGACAATCACCGCTAAGAATATGTATCGCTTCTTCATGCACATCAAGGGCAAGATGTATGGAGTTAGTATTACGCCAACATGAATATTGTTGACCCGAAGCTCAATGGATCAAACCATCCGCATAACAACCCCATTCTCACATTTTTGTCTCCCCGGCAAAATCCGGATGCGCCGGTGAAAGTCAACCGGCCTCATCGTCCGAGGGGTGACACATCTCCATCCTTCCGAACGGTTCGCATGCCACCTCATGGTCGGCAAGAGTCTGAGAAGCATACAACCGCTGTAGACTGGGACCGATGGGAAAGTAATGGAACTACTTTCCGGAGTGTTATCGAACCCATCTTGAAACCCCACACTCATCACATTGTGTCATACTCGCTGTTGGGCCCCAATAAATCATACACCCATTGACACAACAATCAATCTTCTCTACCGGCAATCCAAGAGCCGAAATTTGTTTATTCGTATCATAAAAATTTGTTGTCATCCGATTATCTTTCGGCAACAATTCAATAATGAATTGACATAATTCATCATAAAGTCTCTCTAGAATACGAAAGTCGCTCTTGGCTGACATCCTTCCTAGACCAACATCCGAGTAGCGCTTCACGCCGGAGTCGAGGTAAGTTGGGCTCTTAACATTTCAAAGAACCTGCCTGATTGAGGGTTCGATCTTCATCATTATGTGTATCCAAAAGCACTCGCAAAGATCTACACCATTTGTGCATACCTGATTTTGAACCGGTGTCTCGCTGGCTCAACCGGAGCCCACTCACTACAAATTGGTGCACCGTCAAAACATTTGTGCAGGTACCAATCGTAGTAGTTTCCAACAAACCCCTTCTTTAACAGATGATCTCTTACGACATCTAGACCCCACAATCTACGATTACCGCACTTTTTACACGGACATCTAACTTCAGTTGGATTTTTTTCTTCAAATTGTATAAATTCTTCACCCCTTCTAAATATCAAAATTAATAACCGGTCTCAAAATTAACCGGTCTAAATTTTACAATTGAATACAAATAACTATTACTACAAATGGCACCGAAAAAAGCTCATTAATTTTTTTTCCTTTACAATTGAATACGTAAAATCTATATTAATCACCTTGCCCTTCCCTTCACACATTCGTACTTTATTGAAGAAACTCAAGTACGAATGTGATGAAGAGAAAGGCAAAGTGAGAAACATAGCAACGAGATACTGGTTTAGAGTAACAACAACATAGCTAATATCATACCTAAATTATTTGGATAGAATAGAATGATAGTATATATAGTTGTAAAATGTAATAAGAACAATCGTTGAGGGGTTTTTATAGGAAAACCTGAAAATATTGCGACTACTTGCCGACTACCTTGGCATCGCACGTTAGCTCGGTATAGTGTCTCATAAAAATTGTGTCATTTGATGTGTTTTAAATTTTGAATTCCCCGACCACTCTGCGACTAGAATGCCGTCGCAACGTAGTCGGTAAGTTCACAGATACTTGGGTAATAAGTGCCGTTTGACCACCTTAGACTTTTAAATTACCGACTACCTACCACGATAAGGTAGCTAATCCACCGATAGTGTCATAAAAAATTGTGCCATTTGATGTGTTTTAAATTTTGAATTCCCCGACCACTCTGCGACTAGTATGCCGTCGCAACTTAGTCGGTAATTTCACGGATACTTAGGTAATAAGTGTCATTTGACCACTTTAGACTTTTAAATTACCGACTACCCAGCGACTGATACATTAGTCGGAATCCGGTCTGTAATTTATTAAAAAAAAAATTTTAAGAGCTTTTTTTCCGGCCATTTTGGAGTTACAATTATTAGTACTAAGTTGAAATTGTGTTTTTCCTTACATATTTACTCGTATGTACTATAAAAAATTGATAACGTTAAATATATGTTTAAACCAGAGAAATTGCATCGTGAAATTTTACTTATTATGATTCTACTAAGAGGATTTTTTTTCAGAGCAAATATAAGTAAAATATACGATGCTTAATTTTCTTAGATTTTGAGGAACATATTTTAAGCGTTTCTAACACATTTTTATAGTAAACATACAAGACAATAAGTAAGAAAAACATATATTTCGTTTAAGTACTGATAATTATTACAACAAAATGGCATGAAAAAAGCTGATTAAAATTTTTTTATACAATAAATACAACCATTTGTTTATTTCGATTAAGTGAGAAACATGTCAAAGTTGAAACCTCTCCAAAATAAATATTAAATTTTGCCATATTTTTATTACGATTGAACCGCTTTTATTTATGTTTCTATAGTCCGTTTGTCATTACTCCCACGCTGAGTGAAGAACTCGAAGCGTGGAGAGTGAGGATGAACCAGGCAAGTGAAAAACATGCCAAAGAATTTTACACGCTTACAATAAATCAGTTAGAATTTTAGAGAGAAAGAAAGGAGAGGTGCGGGAATGAAAGTGACGTTGAGGGGGGTATTTATAGACAAAATCAGGAACTTTCCGACTAATTAACGACCATAAGTTGGTCGGAACGCAGTCGGGACTCAATCAGTTTTATTACACGTTTTTGCTTTTTTTTTTTTATTTTTTTTTGTGTGACTAACTACCGACGAAACAAATAGTCGGAAATTTGGTCGGTAAGACTACACTGTTAGTCGGTAATTTGGTCGGTAATTTCTGACTATAATGGTGTAGTCGGAAGTTTTGGTCGGAACTTTGCAAAATTTTTGTAGTGTGCTAAATATTCCACTTTAAATGAGAACCCGTGACTTCTTGTCACACTGGCTCTGATACCATGTCAATGAACCAACTCAACCAATAGCTTATACTGATGGTTGAGGCCCAAAATAAGTTATATACTCTAACAATAAGTAAGTAAGAAAAGTAACATTTTGGATGATCATAATTTACAATTATACACAATTGATCGAGAAACCAAAAGCTAATTAGCTAGAATTCAATTGAGTGAGAGTATTTTTCAACTAAGTCTCCATTTCCTTTCCCTCTCCAATTGGTATCCTAATGAAGAAAATTCAATCCCTCTTTTCGTTTCTCTTTTTGTTTCATTACTTTCTATCCAAATAGTGTTAATGAATTGTCACTAGACAATTTCTAACTTTTTTCCTTTAATTTGAAATGAAACTACATAATCTTTTAAGAAAACCGATAAAGAGAGAATAATCTTTTTAGTTGAATATCAAAACTCTATCACAATTATAAAAATTCCACATTTACTAAGCTAATTCACAATTCAACAATTTCTAACTTTTTAAAAGTCTAATAGTTTTTTAATATTATATTGCAACTTTTTTTTTTTTTTTTTTTTTTTATTCTTAAACCTTCAATTTTGCAATGAAAGGTTTGGATCTTACAAAATTGTGAAATTATATCTTTGCGTGTGTAGAGGGAGTAAAGTGAGTAAATATTTCAAATGCAATTTTGATTCTACATTTGAAGTATCAATTTTATATAACGTTATCGACTAAATTAATTGGCATCCGCGCGCACTTACATTTGCTATATGTTAGTGTACATTTTACTCTATCAACTTATCACATGGTTCAAGTTGATTAGTAATCCACTTTAAAGTACGAAATTAAGAATAGATCAGATGAGATTCTAATTTCACTTTTTTTTTTATCATGTTAATTAACTTTTTAATTAATAGTATTACATATATTTAAAAATTAAGTGTATTTTGTCGTGATAATTCGTCACATAATCTCACCATGACACTCATGTTTCCCAAAACCATATGGTAGTAAGAAAATTAGCTCACCCAATATATATGTAAGCAATAACCCACTATTTTATCGATGTGGCAAGAAAGTGATCAAATAAAGTGCAATTGTTTAGAGCTCGATGGAATATGAATATGATAAAAGCAGATCAATGAGGTTGCATCTAGTCTGAGCAAATCTGCTAGCATATCAATAATGTAATAGCATCTAATAAGATTCTACCTCCGTTCCATTTTACTTGCAACACTTATCAATTTTGGAAGTTTTATATTACTTGCAACATTACTATTTTTAGCAAAATAATCTACTTATTTTATCCTCACTTTATTCCTACCCCACTATCACCATCAATCATACATCATCCCATTAATTATTTAATATACCCACAAGTCACAATCACTATCTACTTATAACAATTTTTTTTTATTTCTACCCCACATATCACCATCAATCATACATCATTCCTACTTTTACCATACTGATTTGACGACCTTTAAAAAACGTGCTAAACCCAATGGTGCAACTAAAATGGAAGGGAGGAAGTACTTCCTAAGTTGATAATGATATTTAATAATGATAGTTTTCATTAAAAAATTTAAATTTACCATATAACTTTAACTCCAACGTGCAACACGCTTTAAAAAGTTGATAATTTTTCTAAGTTCATAATTTAATGTTGAATACACCCTCCCGTTGGTAAAGAATTTCTTATAAAGAACTTTTTTTTTAATTAAGAAAATTAAATTTTTTTAGATGGTGAATATGTCATTTTACCAAATAATAAATTTGATGAACAAAAGTAAAGACCATAAACATTTAAAAATTTTAAAAGAAAATTGGTTGCAAAAATATGGAGACCCTAACTATTAGATAAATGTCTTTATAAAATTAGTGAAAACATATGAGAACTATAATTATTACCCTATTAAAATATTAAATTTAGGATTAATAGGATTAAATTTTTAAAAAATTAGTGATACATAAAATTTTTTGTATAGAAACAATAAATAAAAGAAACTAAAATGACAAAATAAAAGTAAATTTAAAGGAAGGAGGGAATATGTAGCATTTGTTACGTAGTTTACCAAAGGAATTAGTGATAACTTTAACTCCAATGCAGACCCGTTCCTAAGATTTTAGTGGCCTAGGGCGAGATAAACAATTAAGACCCTTTTAAATGATATATGTATCATATTTGTTAATTCAAAAATAAATGTAACAAAACAACATAATTGATTTATCATATCAATTGAATTCTTGGGGCATAAAATTCATAAAGAAAAAAATTATATACTTCCACCATTTCATTATACTACCTCCTATTCAACTCATTAGTCCCATTTGGTTTTTTCACACTTGTCGAGACAACATTTTAACCCTTAATATCTCTAATTGTTTTTAATTAAAAATTATAAAAAGTAGATATTAATAATCTTTATATTAAGACGACTCAAACAAGATCCCACATGACTATATTTTAACATATAGATTCAGAATAAAATACAAATTAAGAGTGATAAGTAAATAGTAAAAAAAAAATCAATAGGACTAATGGGTAGAATAGGAGGAGTATTTGGTAAATTACACTTCATCACGTAATCCAATGCATTCTTTTAATCATTTATATCTTGAGTTATGCATAGCCAAAAATCATAAAAAATTTAATATTGTAAAAATACACAATTAGAAGATTCAAACAAAAAATCCAACTTGACAATATTGTTCCAACACATGAGCAATATAAACTTAAATAATGAACAATATCGAAAATACTTATACAGTAATAAGTATTTTAAAACGGATATAGTATTAACTAGAATTTATAAGTGTAAATAGTAGCAATTGATCCAACTCTTTCTATATTATTATTAGTGTATAAGTAATAAATTATATTTCCTCAAAAAAAAAAAAAAAAAAGTAATAAATTATATTATTGACAACACATTTTTCTATGCATTTTAATAATATGTATAAACAATATTTATCTTGTTGTAGTAGGTAATAGAGTACTCAAAATTCTCAAACCCCACTTCCCTTTTCATTTGCACTAAAGTTAACACTATCTATCATAAGATGTTAAAATTGAATTTGAAGAAAAAAGGGCCCCGGGCAGCTGTCCTAGTCGCCCTACGTCAAATACGGCACTGCTCCAATGTGCAACACGCTTCAGCTTTATCTCGATCATTATCATTTATCACTATTGAATATTTGAATATGATAACACGCTTTACCAACTTTATTCCCACAGGAATATAAAGCAAAAAAAGACAAAAAGAAATACTCCGACTTCAATTTAGCATATGTGTAATTACCACATTTTTATTTTGTTTTTTTAATCATAATTAGACATATGGTCCCATTTGATTATCTTAAAATTAGCAAAAAGTCAAATAAAACACATGTGGTAAATAGGAGGGAGCGTTAATGTATTATAAATAGTTTGTGTAAATAAGATAAAAATATAAATTATAAAGGAAGAATGCGAATTATTGCTAAATACTCCCTCCTATTCACCACAATTGTCTCATTTGCTTTTTGCACTTTATCCAATGCACTTATTCAATAATTAATATCTCTAATTGTGCATAATTAAAAATTATAGAAAATTGATATAAATAATCCTTGCATTTAGACGAATCAAACAAGATCCTACTCGACTATATTTTAACTTATAGATTAATAATAAAATACAAATTAAGAGTAAGAGATGAACAGTGCCCAAAAAGTAAATGGGACATTTGAGGAGAATAGGAGGGAGTATAATGTTATATTAAGCTGGACTTATTGTAATTGTCACTATATTAACGAGAAGACACGAGATGCACACACTTTATAAGCCAAGGATATATATAACATTCCAAAATCATATAACTTATAAAGTGCACACACCATCTTTTAATTTGTCGACGTGGAATAAACTATCCCAACATAAAAATAAGATAAATTTAATAAAATAGATACTCTATATTTTTCCATATGTTGTTGGAGAAAGGGATTATTTTGTACCAATAAAGCAATGAAATTAAAGTGGTAGTGTACTGTAGAAATTTGTATTAATTTACTTATAAATTATGCTGCTGAAGATGGATTTTCAGCATTAAAATTTAGCCACTTTGATTTGAGATTGTTTATTGCTGTCTTCAACCCCCTCCAAAAAAAAAAAAACTTGTACTTAATTAGATATTAATGATGATCAAATGAACTGAGCTAGGCCTTGATCATTCAGTTTTCAACATCAACTAATAAGGTATGCAAAAACTTCCCAATCAATGTCTTATTATATCCTCTTTCAAGTGATATACTTAACTAAATAAATTGTTGAAAATTATACATCTTTTTGAGCCTATTCAGTAATTTAAAACTAAAAAAAAAATAATGATTTTTACATTATTATAATTGTCAGTTGTCAAAATCCTCATGTTTTCAATAAATTTAACTAATTTTAATTCTTCATAAAACATATATTATCATTTGAAAAAAACAATAACATAAAACCATTATTATCATACCAAACGACTACTTAGGTTTTAAGTTCTTTTCAAATATCCTCTTTCTATGCTAAATATTTTTGCCACCTATCTTGCCATTTATTAATTAGTTTTGCTTCATATTTATTTTCCTACAATTATTCTGAATTCATTTTTTATTTTAGCCTAGTACTTAAAATTTAGTTGGTGTGCTTTTCATCTTCAATCCAATGAACGTTGAAGCTTAAATCTTATAAAACTTAAATCTCTCATTCCTATTGATAGAATATTATAAAACTTAAATCTCTCATTCCCATTGATATATAGAATATATGACATATCTAAAAATTACAACTATAGACTTTAATTTTTAATTGAATTTTCTTTCCCACCCAATTCACCATTTATAATTTGTTGTTCTCACACTCACCTTTTTGTTTGTTTTCTCACACAAAAAATATCACTTCACAATTGTCATAATAACTCAAAACATACTCAACAAAACATGCAACAATAACACTCATAACTTAAGTCATTTTTATAAAAGTATGGAGTTCATCTTATGACTCATTTTTATTAACTAACACACCTATAAATAATCCTAAAATTAAGCCATTAATTAGCTACACCACTAATTTAACTCCAACTAATGTTATTTTTAAGTGTAATACAACCTAATAATCGGTAAATAAATTGAGTGTGCGTATTTCTTTTTACTCTTTTTTTTAAAAGGGTACTAGTGTGATCGGTCTGCTATCCCTTTGAACTGATCTGATTTGTATAGATATTTGGTTGATGACTCTAACTCTACATGTTACATCTATACTTCTAAACTAAAAAATTTCCGCGTGGCATTTTTCATTTAGCGTCTCTCAAGAGAGACCGTCTTTATAAGAGACTCTAGGCCCAGGCCCAACAATAAAATTAAAAAAAAAATCTTAAAACTGACGCACGCATTTGACCCTATTTGGAGTTGGTGTAATAGCCTATTAAAGTTAGTATTATAATCTAATAAAGTTGTTATTATAGCCTATTTAAAATTGATATTTGGAGTTGATATTATAACAAATTGGTATTATAACATATATATTTGAAGATACCAACTTTATTAATAGGTTAACCAACTTCAAATAGGACTATACAGCGTGCGTTTCTGGTAGGATTACACACCAACTTAAGTAAAGAATTTGTGTTTTTAATTTCCTTAAATTGAAATTAAGATTATTGATTAAGACTAAAAATTGACATGTCTACCTTTATAGGCAGCAAGAGATCAAGATCATAAGATGGATTCAAGTTGTAATACGAAAGAAAAAAGGGATGAGATACTCATTGACGCTTCACCAATAATCCGGCTATACAAAAGCGGCCGTGTTAAACGACTGCCATTGCTAGACCCTCCTCCAGTCCCTCCATCCATGGATCCAATTACAGGGGTTATATCCAAAGACATTAAAATCTCCATTAAAACAGGAGTCAAGGTCCGGATCTATAACCCATGCCCATCAAATTCCAATTACAAAACCAAAATCCCACTCTTAATTTACTTTCATGGGGGTGGATTTTGCCTTGAATCTACCTTTTCTAAAAAATATCACAATTATCTGAATCAATTAGCTTCTAAAGCGCGAGTGATGATTGTTTCTGTTGAGTATAGAAGAGCCCCTGAACATCGTCTTCCTGCTGCTTATGATGATTGTTGGGATGCTCTTAAATGGGTTCTTTCTTATACTGATAATGGTGATTATTGTTCAAATAATACAAGAATATCAGAACAAGAAGATGAAGAAGAAGGATGGATTCGGAATCAAGTAGACTTTTCCAGAATCTTCTTAATGGGAGATAGTTCGGGGGGTAATATTGCACATCATGTAGCATTGCGAGTTGGGATTCAAGGTTTAGGCAAGCTCCAAAGGTAACTCGGTTATACTAACCAAACCATCACAATTACAAAATCTTACATTATTTTTTCTCTTATGAGACTTGAGCCAATTATTTTTATTAGAGTTAATTATAATTGTTTGGAGTTATTTGGTTTGATGTATTGACCCGTTAAAAATATTAACTAATTTGCTACCCCTTAAGTAGGGATGGGCATTTAAGGGTATGGGTCGGGTTTGGACCCTACCCGGATTCGGATCCTAATTTTAGGGTAGGGTCCAGACTTGAACTCTGATATTAAGGGTCTAAAAAATTGGACCCTGACCCAGACCATAAGGGTCTGGACTCGGACCCTTAGGGTCTAAAACCATACCTTAAAAAGTTTATTTTCTTGAGTGAGATTAAAGGGTCTAAAAAATAGACCCTAATATGGACCCTAATCTGAACCCTTTTTAGACTCTTAAGGTCTAGGTTCCTAAAATCCATAGATCATTAGGAAACGAAGGGAGTAATAAACAGAAGAAGGTCGCAAATCCATTTGGAAGAATACAACTCTAATGGAGGTTTTGTATCAGCTACTCTTATTTCGTTGCCTTCCAATTTCAAATCTGCACAAGCTTCTTGTGACTTCACTTCCCATAGTAATAAAAAAACAAAGAGATAGTATTTCATGAACATGATCTCAACAAATAGATTCTCCATTTACGAGCCGAATTATAATGAAACAAACAATTCTTTTAACAAATTATATAATAACCCATCAAAAAGTAGAAGTCAATCAAAGAAAACAATTAAATCAAATTGTAGAAAACTCCAAATCAAATCGTAGAAAACTCCAATGGTGGGAAGCGCAATAGGCACTACAATGGTTTCTCTCATTGAAACCCAAAAAAAACTCGTTGGAGTGCTTTATACTTAGTCTCCTTGATTGATCAAAAAATAATTACAATAAAATATGAATTTTATAAGACCTTAAATACTCTCCAATATAAAAAAAACTAAAAATAAAAAAATAAAATTAAAAAGGGTCCAAGGGTCCAATTTGGGTCTACCCAGACCCGAATCCTTATAATATTTTTTAGACCCGGACCCGAATCCTTAGGGTCCAAAAAAAATAGACCCTTATCCTTAAAAAAGGGTAGGGTCCAACAGGGTCCTAATAAGGTCTTGGACCCTCGCCCATCCCTACCCTTAAGCCAGCTTATATGAAATTTTATAATAAACTTTAGTTGTTGACTAAAGAAAATCATAATGCGAAAATAGTAAAGTAGAAATTTGTGTTTGGGGTTTTGAAACTTAAATAATAGAATAACTATTTATACGAATCTATATAATATAATTACTCAATTTTTATAATTAATCACTTTAAAATCGTAAATAATCACTTTAACCCACTAAATTTGTGTGTTTGAGAATAAGTTTAAGTAAATGTGAATAGTCTTAAACGTAATATAAGCGTTTGATTAATATGCAGTTCATTAAATTTTTATTACTCGTGTTATCCAGATTAGAAGGCATAATTTTGGTACACCCATTTTTTTGGGGAAAGCAGCGAATCGGAAATGAGGTAGCGAAATGCATTCGGTTGCATATTCCAGATCTGTCCGACAAAATGTGGGCATTAGCAAGCCCTATAGGCAGTTGTGGAGTTGACGAACCATGGATTAACCCGGCAAAAGACCCGAATTTACCGAAACTAGGATGCAAACGGGTCCTGGTTTCGATTGCTGAGAAGGATTCATTGAGTGATCGAGGAGTGTACTACAAAGAGGCTTTGGAGAAAAGTGGGTGGAAAGGGAGTGTGGAATTGCTACAATCTTATGGAGAAGATCATGTCTTTCATTTGCTTCACCCTTCTTCTACTAATTCTCTTCAGCTTATCACAAAAGTTGTAGCTTTTCTCAATCCTACAACGTCTAGACTTTGAATTTTTGGATAAAATAAATTCTACTCTCTCCTCTTTGATTTGCATCGAAGAGTAATTGAGGTAGTTTTAAGGGAGTGGTATTAAATGAAGACAGATGATGAATTGTGTTGATGAAATTTTAAGAGTGTTATAATGTTTGGATGAGATTAAAATAAAGTGGTAGATCATTGTTCAAAAATAGAAATGATGCAAATTAATTGGGACGGCCAAAATAGAAAATGATGGAAATTCAATGGGACAGAGACTGTCTCAAAAATATAAATTCTCTGTTTCGTTTGAAGTTCTCTCACCGAGAGACAATCACTTACAAAAAGTAATTTTACTTCTTTTAGCTTCTACTAGGTTTACTCTCTTATGTATAATTAATATTATTAGAGATAACTTTAAGATTGCAAAATATACATTGAGTTAGCCCAATAAAATTATAGTTTTACCGTAAGAACGTTTCATACAAAAATTGTGGAAAAAATTAAGTATAAATAAAATGGAATATAGAGTATATATATTACTACCGCAATCCATAAATCATAAATCATAATTCATGGAAAATTTAACTTTAAAAATTGATTGAGTACTAACGCTTCATGAAGAGATTATGCTTTCAAAAATTCTATGTTAAAATTGTCACGATTCAATATTTAATTTAAAAAATACGAAAAAACAGTTTTATATTTACGTTATCAATTTTTTTTAAAAAAATTAATTAAATTATTTATATAGACCAATGAAACAGTTTCATACCAAACACCCTAATAATACTTTTTTGATTCCATTATGTCCAGGGTCGGCCCTAAGGGTGAGCAAGAGGGGCCGTCGCCCATGACTCCATGTTAAAAAAGCAAAATTAATAATTGTAAAAGGTCCATATAAGTCATAAATTGCAAAGGAAAAGACCCCAATATGCTATTTCACCTGGGGCCGGCCATGATTCTGTCAAAATATATTGATAATATTGACCATTGACTTAAGTTTTCTTTTCCTTGCAAATCCATGACGTCAACGAATCTCACTTGCTCCTTCCTCCAGTCCCCACCCTACTTAAACTGCGAAATCAAAGTCAACGTCCCAAAAAACACGACAAAAGTTGCAATAATATATTAGCAACTTGATCTAATTAACTAATTAATTAAACTAGGTTAGGATCTATATAGATTATATTATAATCCTCTAGATTATTTGATTAAACCCTTTATTATGATAAATACTTACGTAATGTATATAACACATAAATGTAATGATAATGATCCATCTTGTATCGTAAGATGTAATCTTACGGGTCCAAACTCAGTACTTAATTTCTCTCGTCATAGGAATTTCATTGCCTTCTTTCATACCTTCCCAGAGCTACACTCCATTTTAAGCTACAACCCATCCCGGCCCGAAACATCAAACACACACCCCCATCCCCCTTGGGATAAATCATCAAAACATAAACAGAAAAAAAAAGGTATAATTTGTAGTTAGAAGATTGAAAGCATGGTTGATATTGGTGCAGAAGACATAGCTAAATTAAATAGTAATCAAATATGTGTTTTGTTCCTTTTTCTTATGGAGTATGCAACTACAGGATTAGCAATCGCATTTGGATTAAATCTACTTTGTACAACTAGCTCTGCTTCAGCAGGGTTTCGTTTTTATGGAATTATTCTAATCATCATCGGAGTTGTTCTCATGATTCTCTGCTATGTGACCTGCTCACTTGCACAAGAGACTGAACTTGCAATACTAAAATCTATGTGTTGTTCGGTGCCTTTGTTTATAGCTCTTGCGGCGTTGGGGATTTTCGCCTTGTCTGTGAGTAGTAAAGGTGGTGGACAAACCATACCTGATAGATCTTATAAGGAGTATCATGTGGAGTCTTATTCTAAGTGGATGCAAAATAAGGTTAATAATTTACATCACTGGGAGAACTACTACAAGAAGGCTCTTCTTAAGACTCATGTTTGTGATAATTTCTATCATAAATATGAATTGGATACTATTGATGAGTTTCACAAAAGATCATTGGATGCCTTTGAGGTAAACTTCATTTATTCTCCCTTTATCTTTCTAGCTTCAACTCTTATCTTTGGTGTATCTTTGATGTTTGACATGGTATCAGAGGTAAAATATAATCAAAGGTTACAACTTATTAAATCTCATTTACCTCTTTTTTCAAATTAGACATTTAGCATTTGATTTTATATGAGGTCTATGTGCATTCACACTTCTAGCTAAAAGATCTCTTATGTGAGAAGATGTGCATAGTAGAATATAAAACATTCTATGATCAAGGCTAGTTTCTAACCATTAATTTAATCTTTAATTTTGATTGAATTGGTTTCTTTGCAGTTTTAACAAATGAAAATCAATTTCAATGAACATCAATAACTTGATATTGTGTGTATAAAAAAATCACTAGATAGTAAAGACCAATATATTATGTGGAATATATAAAGCATATCTTGCCATTAATTTTATTTTTTAAATTTTAATTTTGATTGAATTGGTTCGTTAACAGTCTGGATGTTGCAAGCCTCCGGAAGATTGTAAGTTCAATTACACAAGTCCATCAATTTGGGTAAAGCCAGAAGATGGAAACTACACCGACATTGACTGCACTAGATGGAGTAATGATGAAAACACACTATGTTTTGATTGCGAATCATGCAAGGCTGCATTTCTTGAAGACGTAACGACTCAATGGTTCACTCCGGGTGTCATTTTTGTTGTTGTAGCAGTTAAGCACTTGTTGATCGGTTTATGTGTCATTGGTTTATCTGATGGATTCGGCCCATCATCTCAGGGTTTACCGACTTACCGTTTAGTTTAGTTTTTCTTTATGTTTTCTTTAAAATTTCTGCCGAGATCAGAAATAATGGTTTCATGACGATGAACGGATGAAGTTTGTAAATGTACTTAGTTTTCTCTTGGGAATTACTTTGATTTGAACTACCATATTTTGTACGCAAACTATCAAAAGATAAACACTAATTTTCAAACACAAATTCTTATTTGAGACCGTCTATATAATAGATGTCTCAAGTTAAAAGTGAGATATGAGTTGGACTCTTGAGAGACGTCTATACTATAGACGGTATCTCAAGAGAGGGTCTGATTTTTAAATGCGACATTCATGTGGTGAGACCATCCCTATTGGACGACTAGCCCAATATACATTTTTTGTATTAAAGTGATTACTTACAATTTTAAAATAAACACTTTCATAGTCTTAGAGTGATTACTTATAATTTTAAAAAATAAACATTTTTCATAGTCTTAGAGTGATTACTTATAACTTTAAAACGCTCACTTATGATATTAAAGTAATTAATTAAAGAATGGGCAATTAAACTCGTCTCATAGTGAGACAATTTCATACAAGACGAGCTGAATAATAAACACAACTAGAGCACTAGCTTGATGTTGAATATTTCATTCTAAATGAGAACATTGAGCAAGTAACCTTTTGTCCCACTGACATCAAAATACCATGTAAAAAATATATAAAATTAGTAAAAATATGATTATTAATAAAATAGATATAAATGATAGAAGAATGGAGAGAGAAAAAAATATTGTACAGTACAGAAAAGATGATGAACTTGTTAAAAAAAAATCATTTTTAAAAGAAATAGGTTAAAAATAAACATTTAAAAAAGAATCATTTTGGAAATTTCTACAAAGAATAAACTGAAAACTAATATAAAATTAAAGTGTAATTTTAGAAATTTGCATAAAAAGTTCTGAATAATTAAGAAAATCAGTGGATTATTTATGGTTAAAAAAACTATAACAAGTCATCCGATTATCGGATTTATCCTAGAAAAATGCGCTTTAAAATTGAGATTATTTATGGTTAATCAATAAATTAGATTATTGTAAGATGATCATGAAAAAATTAGATTATTATTGGTAATTTATGTTTTTTATAATAATAATGATACTAAGTCACACACTCACATGTAACTAATCAATTTGCAAAAGAAGTGAATGATGGAGATAAAAAAAAGACACTTTATTAATAAATTAGATATTATTGAAAAAAAAAAGTATCACGCGTTTTCTGAAAATGAGAAAAACAAAACATCTTTGATAAAGGCACTATTTCCATGTGGAAATTCAATAAAGCTTTGATTATTCAACAAAATACAAAGTATTTTCAAAAGTCACCGTACCATTGATTACAAGTAATGGAAATCACCGACTTGTAAGTATTTTAAAACGGATAAAATTATTATGTAGTGAAATACATCATAGATAACGGTAATTTTTTTGCAATGCAAACATATTTCAAACTAGTTCAGTATAATTATCCCTTCTGTTTGAAATCAGTATAAATGTAATGACTAAAACAATCATGAGCCATGCTAATACGGTGATACAACTACTGATGCTCCAAGTTTTCTTAACATCTTGGGCAAAGTTCTGCTTGCATACTTCACAGTTGTAACAAAGCTTCTTGGGATCATTATCCCATTTATAACAGTCAGCGTTAGAATAGGTGCCATTTCCAGTTTCTATCCACACGGTTGGACTTGAGAAATTCATGTTACACTCTTCGGGTGGTTTGCAACATCCTGACTATAAACACAATTAAAATACAGAATCAGTTAGTCTCTTGACAGACCGTCTTTATGAGAGACGTCTTTTAGGCCCAATCCATTAAAACTTATTGCCTATATTTAGTCTATATTTTCCCTAATCCCATATTTGTTTAAATTTTATACAAATACTTACTGATGAGCAGGGCCGTGTTATTTATTTTTACTTTAGACCTTAGAGCGAAAGATAAATAAGACACCTAATAAAATCTTAAGATGCAATGAATAATATGATATGATAGTACTTCTTATATAGTTTATTGTTAATATTTAGACTATCGGAGAGAAAAAAGCAATAATAACAACTAATACTCCCTCCTATTTACCCTGATACAATAATTTTAGCATTAATATGTTTAATTGTGCATATAACTAAAAATGTAAATTATATCTAAATTAAATTCAAGTTTATTATATAACTTTGTACATAAAAAAACTTTGACCCTAAAAATTTCGGGTCCGAAAAATAGGAATGTAAAAGGATGAAAGATTCATTGTTTGAATAACAAAAGGGGAGGGGAGAGGTACGGAGGAAGGAAAACACGAACAAAGATGATGAATAGAATCTATCTTAAATTGAAAAGAATTAGATAGAAAACAATTGTTTTTCTTTTTCTTCCTTCTCTTCTCTTTTAAACAAATAAGGTGTATCCTCTCTTCTTAAATCTTACCCCCTCTTCCTTTCCTTTTCCTTTTTTTTCTTTTTATTCTAATTTGCCATCTAAACACATAGTGTAAGTGATTGATTGTGATTGGATTATCAAAATCTACTCAATTTAGAAAATAGGCCTGGAGAAGTAGTATACTCATAAACTCAAAGAAGGTTCACTACTAAAACCAATTGGTTATAGTGATTGAGTATATAAAGTGATGCATACTCTTCTCTTTCTCCGATGTAGGACAACTCAGATGTGGGTAACACATGGGCACTTCAACAAAATTAAAGCAAAATAAATTAATTATTATAATATCAATTTCAAGAACGAGATGGAGAGGAACAGGGAGTAAATAGTAAGACCTGGATGAGAGGGAAATCTCTTGCAAAAAACTGATTTGGAGAATCATTAGCATACTTGTGCTGAAAGTGAGAACACAATTTGGTCTGTTGATAAAGACAGTATTTAATATCCATCCATGTTTCAGGACTTGTAATCTCCTTGTTTAAGGACCCAAACGCAATAGTGCTGTATATAAGTGCATAAACAGACATGTATATGATGATGAGAAACAACCCAAAGCTACTACAAGAAACAGCCATTGTCATTCTGCCATCATCTTTACCACAACACCCACAACAAATTATCATGAATATAAATAAACCACCAATAACTCCATAAATCATACCCACACTCTTATTTCCAAGACACGTGTCGCCTGGTTGATACAATAACCATACACCGCTTCCTATGATTGCGATCATTGATATGCTTATTATGGATATGGTTATCCATTTCGAAATTTCATTACAATTCATCATTCTCATTCTAATTAGATTTTAATTTACTTCCTTTCTTCTTTTTTTTTTTTTTTTCTGATTTTCTTTGAATATGGCGAGCGCATATATATGGGAGGTTAATTTGTTTACTTGCTTGGTCTTTATTATTTTTATGGAGTATTTTTTTTTATTATCATAGTGTTACTTGATTTTAGTTGACTTTCTAGGAAGATGCATCCTTTAGATTAATTTAATATAGATGCTAACGTAGTTGAAGGGACACTTTTATTAAAAAAAGACCATAGAAGCGCCAATATATAACAAGTATAATGATGATAAATATTAAGAAAAATTAGTCACAATAATCTAAACTATTCATGATTTCCTACAATAATTTCACCTATTGATTAACCATGAATAATCCTAAGTTTAGAGGGCATTTTTCCAGAGTAAACCCGGTGATAGGATGACTTGCTATAACAAGTTTTATTTTTTTAAAAAAAAGATAAATTAAAATAAAATGTCGAAAAAATGTTAAAAAAATATTCATAAAAAAATTATGATTTTTTTATTATTTAGAATTTTTATGTAAATTTTCAAAAATATTTTTTAATTTAAACTAATATTTAATTTATTTTTTTTGGTGAATTACCTACTATAGCAGGTTATCGGGTTACCCAAGTTTACTCTTAGGAAAATACCCCTCAAAGTTGGGATTATTCATGGTTAATCAATAGGTGGGATTATTTTAGGTAATTTTTCCTATTTATTAATGAGAAAATACTTTTTATGTTATGTTTTTGTTGTAAATTTTGCATGGGTGGGTACAAGAATTAAAAAAGTGGGCATAATATATAAATTACAATTATACCTTTCATTTTAATTCTTAATTGAAGAGGGAAAAAAGTAAATGAATAATATAAGGTAGGATAAATATAGGGGTAAAGTAGATATTTATATGATTGTTTTATTATTAAAAATAGTAATATAGCAAATAATATAAAATTGTCGGAAATGAATATAGCAAGTGTTATGCAATGAGGGAAGTATCAAAGTACTAGTATTATCTTCAAAAAAACAAAGTACTAGTATTATCTTTTAGAAATCACAATTTCTCAAATAATAACACGGTTTATGGTACGGTATAATGTTTTAAAATGACCAATTATGGAATTAACTGGATTATATATGAATATAGTCTCATACTCTTATGGTGAGATGGTCTCACTTCTAGTTGCTATATAAATAAAGGGAAATATATATATGAATGACAATTTTATAAATTAACCCGTAAATTTTCATAAAAAGAAAAAAAACAATTTTTTAAAGAGACTGATAGAGTATGGTCATTTTTTAGTATGACAACGAAAGAATAAAATTATTTAATAGTCATATTGTACCAACTTCTATATCTATAATATTGAAAAAAACTTAAATCTTTGAGATGAAATTCCTAATTACTATTGACTTTAGAAGATTAGTTTTTGAATAAAGTAAAGCTCATGTAGGTGATCTAAGATTTAGCTAAAGTTTACTTAGTTGACCTGGAGTTTTGCTAATTACAAAGAGGTTACTCTAAACTTAGTGAAAATAAATTTGTTTTTGTAGAAAAAATGTTTTAATTTTTTTTTTGTTAAATGGGTTTCCTTTGAAATTTTTGTCTTACTTTATAAAAGGAGTATTACGGCTATTACCTTTTTTTTTATTGTAATGTTATAACCATTACATGTTATTTTTCATTTTATTTTCAATTGAAATATTTATTTTTTTTAACATATCATAGTACTTTGTTTTAATTTTAATTATTTGAAGAAAGCATATGTAACAAATCTAATTTTTATTTCTTTTATAAAACATAACCTTCTTTTGTTAATCTACAACTTTTATCTAAATTGCTATTGTAATAAATAGATAAGTCAAATCAAGTCCCCTTCTCTCTCTAGGGTTAGGGTTGTTCTCTCTCTAAGGTTCTCCTTTTGAGATTCTTGTCTCGTACGTGTGCTCATCCTTTGGTGTCCATGGCGGAAGAATTGGTGGAGCAGTGTTCGAAGCTTGCTCTTGGGAGTAAAGATGATGATATTATTGATTTTGGGGATTGTTCGACTGAAATCTCTGACGACAAATTGTCGTTGAGATTGGTGGGTAGGATTCTTACATCAAAGCCTCTAAACTTTGATGCGGTTCGTAGAACTTTGTTACATATTTGGAGTCTTAAAGAGGGGTGGTCATTAGGGCAATGGGTACGAATCTTTTTCTCTTCCAATTCTTTCATTGGAGGGATAAAGACAAAGTCCTTAATGGTAGACCATGGTGTTTTGAAAATAAGTTGATTGTGATCCAAGAAATCGATGAAGAACAGCAACCGGCTGATTTGATCTTGAATACTTCGCCTTTTTGGATCCGTTTATATAACCTCCCATTCGGTTATAGATCGGATGAGAAGGTAAAAATTATTACAAAGGCCATTGGCGATTTTTTGGAGATAGAAGAGGATTTCTTGGATGTGAATCCTTTTCGTAGGGTTAGGGTTTTATTGGATGTCACAAAGCCCTTGAAAAGATTTCAACAGATTTGGCTCAAGAATCAACAGACGGTGCAGATTCCGATCAAATACGAACGTCTCCCAGATTTTTGCTTCTTGTGTGGATTAATGTGCCATACGGAGAAGGATTGTACGAATGTTTCAGAGGAGGAACGGGAGTCTGGATATGGTTGGGGCATGAGTATAAGGACTTCTCCTCGTAAAGGGTTGAGTAAAAATATTGAGGAGGTGAATGCCTTGAAATTAAAGAAAAGCCTATTTGTGGTAAAACCAAAGACAAACGTGGTGGAGGCAGCATGTAGGACCAATGATGATGTGGTGGGTCCTATTCAAGAAAATGTTGACTTTGAGAAACAAGCTAATTTGCTTGATGCTGGACAGGTTGTTGCTTTGGAGTGTCATAATATGGCGGCTGGACACATGGAGGGGTCTACTCTTGAAGGCCCTACATGTGTGAGAATTGATAATACTTCTTTTGAGGTGAGTCACTCTAATAATTTAATTGTTGCTGGGGATAGTGGTATTGTGGGTCTGGGGACCACTTCTTCTTCTAATTTATACCCCACCTTTGAGCTTGGACACTATAAACCACAACCAAAAAAGCCTGTGAAATTAAGGAGAAAGAAGAATGAGGATACTATTTCGGTTGGGCAGAATGCTGATAGGGAAAATACTTGTACTGCGAATCAAGTTGGGCAGAATGATTGGTTTGGTAAAAGGAAGACCTGGGATTTGGACACTATTATGGAGGACAGTGATGCTATGTTCAAGAAATGTTGCATGGAAGCTGATATTGAAGTGAGTCCTGATGATACAGTAGCGGCGGTTGGGATATCCCAGCACCGCGAGCGACAATGAAAATATTCAGTTGGAACTGTCAGGGTCTTAATAATCGCCTGACAGTTCAAGCTCTCCACACATGGTGTTGGAGAGAAAGGCCGAATTTTGTTTTCGTGATGGAGTCGATGATGGAGGATAGGAAGTTGGAAGGTATTAGGAATAAATGTGGTTTTAGTGAAGGATTGTGTGTTAGTAGTGATGGTCATTCGGGGGGTATTGGTTTATGGTGGAGCGACTCCACTGTGAATTTGGTTACCTTTTCGAAGCATCATATTCTAGTTGAGGTCAAGGAGGTGCAAGGGTACGATCGGTCATGGTATGCCTGTGGAATATATGGTTGGGCTGATAGGTCTCAAAAACATAAGTCGTGGGAGCTCATCAGAAAAATTAGGGATGACGTTCAGGGTCCCTTGATACTTTTTGGGGACTTTAATGAGATTCTCAGTGCCGATGAAAAGGAGGGTGGGAGCTTGAGAAATGACCGTGAGTTATCTGCTTTTAGGGAATGTCTGGATGATTGTTGCCTCAAAGACCTTGGGAACAGGGGGTGTACCTTTACATGGTGTAGGGGTAATTTTCCGTCTACCATTATTCGAGAGCGGTTGGATCGTTTTGTTGCGTGCTCGGGTTGGCAGGATGTTTTTCACTCCTTTGATGTCCGTCACTTCCCTATCTATCGGTCTGACCATGCTCCAATTCTTTTACAGACTTCAAAACAGGAGCATGAGGGGTATAATGCTAAATTATTTCGGTTTGAGTCTTTGTGGTTGTCCAATGATGAGTGTAGGAAGGTTGTTGCAGATGCGTGGCAGGAGGGTTTGGCGGAGTCCATTCATTTTCGAATTGCTCATTGTGCCGATAAATTAGGGTCATGGGCTGAAGCAACTTTTGGGATCCTTAAATCTAGAATCAAAGCTTCGGAACGGAAGTTAAAGTCGGTGCAAAGATGCCCTCCGGATGCTAATATGCTTCGCAATTGTAAGATGTTAGCTGACGAGCTTGATGAGCTTCACCGTTTAGAGGAGTCCTATTGGTTTATGCGAGCAAGAGCTAACGAACTCAAAGATGGTGATCAGAATTCAAAATATTTTCACCACAAAGCTAGTTCGAGAAGGCGAAGAAAATCTATTAAGGGGCTAACTGATGACTCGGGTGTGTGGAAGACTAGTAAAACAGACATTGAACGACTTATCACCGCATATTACGAGAAGTTATTTGCTACTAGTTCTCCTTCCGACTTTGATGAAGTTGTTGATGGTGTGGGTCCTATGGTTACCGAAGCTATAAATGATATTCTTAATGCTGAGCCGTCGGCTGATGAGATTCGTATTGCGGTTTTCCAGATGCATCCGACTAAAGCCCCAGGTATGGACGGATTTCATGCTCTATTTTATCAAAAATTCTGGGAGGTTGTAGGCACTGATGTGATTTGTTTTGTCAAAAATTGGTGGAGGGAGCTCACTGATCTTAAAGCTGTAAACCAAACATGTGTGTCTCTTATTCCTAAATGCAATAGTCCTAAGTCACTAAAGGATATTAGACCCATTAGCTGTTGCAACGTAATATATAAGATCATTTCGAAGACTGTTGCCAATCGTCTAAAACCCATACTGCATACTATTATTTCCCCACAACAGAGCGCCTATATCACTGGAAGATTAATAACTGATAATGCCCTTCTGGCCTTCGAGACCTTTCACTCCATGAAACGCACGTCTAACGGTAGAAATAATGCTTTTGCTTTAAAACTGGACATGAGTAAGGCGTTTGATAGAGTTGAATGGAGCTTCCTTGAAAGGGTTATGCTGAAATTTGGGTTTAGGGATAGCTGGGTTAGGCGCATTATGAGTTGTATATCTAGCGCTTCCTTCTCCTTTAAAATCAATGGTGGTGTGTTTGGTAATGTTATTCCTTCTAGAGGGTTGAGACAGGGGGATCCCATTTCTTCCTATCTCTTCATTCTGTGCGCTGATGCATTTTCAACTTTAATTTCTCAAGCTGTGTTACGGAAGTCTATTCATGGTGTCCATGTATGTAGAAATGCGCTTGCTTTGTCTCACCTGTTTTTTGCAGACGATAGCATTCTTTTTGCAAGAGCTACTGTTCAGGAAAGCTCTAGGGTAGCAAGGGGATGCCTTAAATGTGGTCACTGCTCTCAAGAACCGAGTGAAGGGCTTCTCTCCAATCCACCTGGTTTATGATTGTTGTTTTGACATTTTGTCTTGTTTTGATTGCACTATGTTTAGTTATGTCCGTAGAGCCGGAAATACTGTGGCTCACATGGTCGCTAGGTGGGACACGGAGCTTAACTCGGAGAGAGTTTGTATACCCCCGTTTCCTGAGTGCTTAAAAACTCTGGAAAGGCTCGATTTGAGCTAGTTTGCTATAATAGGTGATGTTCAAAAAAAAATTTGATATTGTAATTTATTAATGATAATTTTTATATATTGTCGTTACGGTATATGAAAACCTTGCTATTTATGCATTTTTGTTGATATTAAGAATGATGTTTAATGTACTCTTAGCAATATTTTAAACATATTTTAAAAGACTTAGATTTAGCCAAGATTTTTAAATATTCACAAAAATTTATCGCAAATATTAGTTCATATCTTTCTAGTAACAGATCAAATCAAACTGGATCAGCCTAATTTAATAAGATTTCTACGGAGCATAATTTAGCCTTATTTTTTATGAAACACAAATTCTTAAATGAAACAGTTTCATGATGAGATAATTTTCTACAATACTAACCCATATACATTAGTGTATTTAAAAGTGGATGACCCCCAAAGTTCGAACCTTTATAAGATAAACGAAACTTCAAACCTTTAGAAGCAAATCAAGCAAAATTCACACCTTTAGAATCAAACTAGATGATCCCCGTGCGATGCACGGTTTTTTCATTTTATTATTTTTGATTATTTTAAAAAGAAAATAAATTGTAAGTTATTAGTTATTGATTTTCAATGAATTAATAATTGCATATAATAATTAATATTTAATTTGTTTTAAATTTTAAAAATACTATTTTATTTGTTATGTATGATGTTAAACAATCTTATTTTGATATTTATATTTTACTAATCATAACAAAAAATGTTAAAAATAAATTCTAATATTAAATAAATTATTTTGAACATATATTACAATATTAAATTAACCGAACCATTTTAAATGATAAAACATTTATGTATAAAAAATAATTTGAATAATTATACAAATAAAGAATTAAAAATATTTTATAAGGTTGATTGCATTAACCAGTTCCAATAGTGCATTTACATATTTTGACTAAATAAACCAATTCCAAATGCATTTAGGCATTGTTGAGAAAATTAACCAACTTCAATGTATTGATTATGATAGTATTTATTAGGATAATCAATATTGATGAACACCATTGTAAATTCAATTCCATTATATGATAGTGTGACATCATCATCCTATATTGGAGGGAAAACTTTACTCCACAAGTTGACACCTCATAAGTTCGAAGGTATGATGATGTCAGCGTCTTTTGTTTTAGTTATAGGTATAGATTTTCCTATTGTTTTTGAGCTATTCTCCTGAGAGACCGTCTTTTTGAGAGACGCCTCTCAGGCCCAATCAATTGTAGCTTAATGTCTGTTTTATTCTACATTTTTTATGGGCCGACTTAATTAGAGATGGTCTCTCAAAAAGACCGTCTCTCACAAGAATTTCTTATTGTTTTTTAAGTGCCCAAATTTGTAGTTACGTCATTGGACATGACTATCTTTATCCGTGTGGGCTTTCCACATTAGGGGCAGGGCCGCTGGGCCATGGGCTCCATTAATCGTAAATCAAGTGGGATAGTAGCTTATGTGGAAAAATTGAACATCTGGTCTTGGACGAGACGGCCTCATAGTGAGATTATCAATTTGGGCCGGTTCAATTCGCGCGTGTAATAATTTAGACATTTTTTTTCTAGGCATTTTTCAATTTTGATCTTAAAGGTATTAATTTCAAAATTGATACCTTTAAGGTAAAAATTGATAAATGACCAAAAAATTAAATATTGTTAAACGCATGAATTGGACCGGCCTAAATTAATGGTCTCATAATGAGACCATCTCGTCTAAGTTTTTGTAAAAATTGATTATGCTTATTATAAAACAATACTTAAAATAAGTTTTGGAAAATTTTAATTCCCAAAATAAGCGTCTTTGCGTCCGAGCTTGAGGTCAGTACGTTTATTGTTATTTATTGATAAAAAAATTGGTCATAAAAGTCAAAAAAATTTATTCGTTATTACTAACAACGAACATACGTGACCTCAGTTTTAGCATGGTTATAATTTTTCAAAGTTTGTTTTGGAATTTTTTTGATAATAAGCTTTTTTTTTCATGTATCTTTCTCTTATAACTTTTGGCTTTACTTATACATATGAAGATCTTTGAATAGTACTGTTTTTGAATTTCACGTAAAATTTATGGTCGAGGTTATTATAAAGATTTTTATTATATACTTTATTTTTATCACTTGAATTTAGTCATTTAGTTTGATTTAATTCAATTCATGTCATTTACTTCTAGTTCAGTTCAATTAAATTTATTCAATTATCATTTTACTTTTATGTTTAATTATAATTTATATTATTAGCTTGGTTTAATTATAATTTATATTAGAAACATTCAAAAATTAGAAATAATTTTATTACAGCTTCGTCCAAGTCATTTCAATTCAACACAAACTTTCACTCCCACATTATCAATATTATCCTTTCTAGTATTTAATGAAAATATCATTCAGCAAATTAAAAATATTAAGGAGTTGTCTTAGGTTAATATAGAAGTTTCCTAGCTTATGGGCCACCGACACTCTATCGAGTCAAAAAGACAAAAATGTCATACTACGGCCTAATTATGAATTAAGAAACAAGAAAAAAAAAAAGTTTAACGAAATATCTTTCCATGGTAGGTTAAGCCAGTATCTTCAACAATTGTAAAAATTACTGAAGTTATTAATTATCTTCAACAATTGTAAAAATTAATCGATCATAAAGATGTCATATTTATTCATAGAAGTATAACTTAATCTTATTATTATTATTATTTTTCCTTATTCTTATATGATTAACACCAGTGTATAAATTTTAAGCAAATATTAATTTCAAATCAATTTATTATTATAATAAAGAGGTAATCAACTAATTGAAGGATCAATAATATTATATTGAAATCAAATAATGTTTTTAAATATGGTAATTGATTAAGTTTCCTTTTTTTTACTTTTAGAAATTGACAACTTGCTTAAATATATGCTCTTATATAGGTGAAATTAATAGGAATTTTTAATTGTCAGAGCTTATCTTAAATTACCACTTGTCATTACATACGTAATCTTAAATATATGATATGATATATACTTGTAATAATCAAAAGTATGATAGTTGTAAAAATCAAACAACCACTGAACTGATTTTTTAATTTCTTTATTATCATAATCATTTCCAACATACCATTTATAAAATATATAATGCAAAAGAAATGAAAAGCGTGAAGAAAAAGGCCAATAAAGTGATCATAAGCAAATTGTATATGAAATATATAATCACATTAAAGTTGAGGTCCCTCATTTTAAATTGATAGGGGCCAAATCATTGTTGATACATACTCCTAATTTTTATATTAATTTGTTTTCAAATTTGCAAATATAAATTCTATTATTTATTGTTTTTCATAATGTAAAATATATATTAAAATAAACGGATAATACTCCAACTTGAGATCTAAACTTCGTAATATTGAGGATAACGTATAATCTTTTTTGAATGAATATATAACTAACCTTGTCATAGTAAAGTATATTTATAATAGGTTACATTTTTAAGAAAATTTGTTAATATTAAAAAATAATAATGTTTATCTACATAAGAATGTATTAATTTTCTTTAGGTAGTGTTTGACAACATAAAATTCATTTGAAAATAAGAAATTTAATTTGGTATTCAAATTCAACAATTGTAAATTACACCTCAACGCTTGGAATTTGCAAATTTTAATATTTGATCAATTTTACCTTACTATTGAACTTCTATGTAGAATTGATTCAATTCCACGTTTCCAAATTCAAGATTTGCCAAACATAGTATATGGGTTAATTCAATATTTGAAAATGAATTCGAAATTGCCAAACATACCATTAATTAATTTTAAGCAATCATGGAACATGAATAATAGTGAAGCATTTGTATCGGTAATTTTTTATCTTTAATATTGAAAAACACCATCATGCCAAATTACTCTAGCCCGATCAAAAAGCTCTTGTGCGAGGGACATGCATGATAAAACTTATAATATATTTGATAGCTTGACAATTAGTAATATTGCTATAAGTTTTTTGTTGAGTTAAAACAATAATTTTTAACACATAAATTAATCGATATATTCCTATTACATCCATTTGACTAGGAGTACTAGTAAGGTGAAGATAGTTTTCTTCCTTTGGGTTATATATACTCCCTCCTATATTTGCATTGATGAATCCTCTCATTTGGTTGACATTAACAATTCTTTGGCTTGATATTGAATTTTTGTTTTTGATTAGGTAGGTTAGGGAAAAGGGACTAGGGGAAAATCTATCCTAGTGGTACTTGAAGTGTCTATGGTCAATATTGATTTATCTAAGAAATACTATCAAGTTATGATGATCGGTTAGCATAGAGCAAGTCTTAGTAAATAATGGTTATTTGTGACGTTATCAAATTACTCTTATTTGGTAGGATTTGATAGGATAAGAGTTTTGTAATCTTAATTTATCTTTTTTGGTTTTCTTTATTTTAGTTTTTTTTTTGTCTTTTTATTTAGTTATATACAAATTACGGTGATTTATTAGAATTATTAGTTAGCACACCCTACGAGAAATACCATAAATTTTCTAAAGAGACGATATAATTTCTAATTGAACTAAATTTTGGTACATATGTTTTTCTTGTTATTTTCTAGATATTTTTTAACACCCTACATGGCTACACTACAATTCTCATAAATGTGATTATTACCCTAGATGTGATTGATTTGATTTGATTTAATTGATTTGACTTGACTACAACACTTGCTTATTAATGACTTCACCTCTTCAATATAAAACCCTAGACATTCACTGAACTTGCATTGCCAGTTTTGTACTGATCTTGCTGATTGTTGTCAGTCACACGTACAATTAGAAAGCAAACCAAATTCCATGGCTTTAATTGCCTCATTTCCAAGCTTCAAACTTAACCCATCTCTTATTTATCAAAATAATAATAATAACTCACAAACTAAAACTCTATGCCTTAAACCCAAACCACCTATTTTTAAAAAAACCATTTCAAAGCGTATAATAATAACATCAAAGTCCCCTATTTCTATGAGCAATGAGAGAACAGTACTAGAAGCAGCAGAAACTCCGATTTCGATTCCGAATTCAGAATCGGATTCCCATAAAATTTGGTGGTCTAATGTTGTAGTGAAGAAACCAAAGAATGTGTTTACAAAACGGAAATGGAATTCTATTGATGTTGGGAATTTATGTGCGATCATAGTGTTGCATGCATTGGCTTTGTTTGCACCATTTACCTTTAGTTGGGGTGCAGTAACACTGGCTATAGTGACATATTTCGTGACTGGTTGTTTGGGTGTAACTCTTTCATACCATCGTAATTTAACTCATAGGAGTTTCAAACTACCTAAATGGCTTGAATACATCTTTGCTTATTGCGGGGTTTTGGCCTTGCAGGTTCCATATATTCTCCAGTACTTAGTTTTCATCCATTTACTCGCCTTGTTTATATTAGGGTTTCTAATGGCTTTCAACACCCTATTTATAACCTGCTATTTATAACCTAGTGACCACTGACCACTACTCACGTGTGAGCTGTGTCACATCGAAAAAGGAAAAAATATACATTATTTTATAAACTTGAAGAATAACTTCTACTACAACTACCAATAATTGTTCTTTTTTCCTTGTTTTAGTTTTTCAGTCTCTGTTTTTTTTATTCTATTCAGTTAATTTTTGAAGTTTGGGTTTGAATTTAAATCAAATAAATAAATGGGTATAATTTTGAGTATAAGTCTAGGATTTCATTTGAGAAGTAAGGAGTTACAAAAATAATTTAATTTAAGTAGAATTATAACATATAATAATTTCAGAATAACAGATATATTCGGTTGAGTTTATTTACATGGTTGAATTTGTTGTTGGAACATACAGGGAGATCCAATTGGTTGGGTGAGCACACATCGATACCATCATCAATTTTGTGATTCTGAAAAAGATCCACATACTCCAACTAAAGGATTTTGGTTCAGCCATATTAATTGGGCATTCGATACTAATTCTATTTTCGAAAAGGTACAAATTCTTTGTATAACGGTCTCATTCTCACCCTAAGACATGTTTCATAAGTAGTAAATTGCTTAGTAATAAAAATTATTAGTATTGTTTTGAAGTTATAACATATATGTTTATGCAAATTCAATCCTATGTACAATAATATATTACATGCAAGATTTGTCGAACCTAGCTAGTTTTAATTAATGAAAGATACATTTTATTTCGCAATAAAAAAACTAATCCTTTATAAAAAGAAAAACACAAATTCTTGTGAAAAACATTAATGAATTGGGCATGAGAGACATCTCTCGAAAAAACGGTCTTTCGGGAGACTAGCTGAAATAAAATAAAATTAATGGCTGCAGATAAAGAAGATTTTGAACGTGGAAAATAAACTACTCAAAAAAACGGCCTTATTACACATGGACTCACAAGTCACAACTCACAAGATTAACTTATGACATGGAGCCTACCCGAATACTCCTATATATAAATCTTATATATCAAATGTATTTCATTAATTTTCCTATATTTATTCTTATGAACACTAATTATAATTAATGATCTTTATCTTATCTGTATTTAATAGTCAGCGGGACTTTCTTCAGAGTGCATGGAGCCATCATCATCCCTTGACAATTCTAAGTCGTCTTCAATTTCGAGATTACCTTTAGCTGTCGATCCTCCCTTTTCTCTTTCGTCATTTGGTCTGCCTCAGGTAATGTTTGTTGTACTCCATGCGTTTCTTTTCAAATGTTTGATTTGGTTTGGTTTTTAGACACTATTTATTATTCACTTTAAGGGTGTGTTTGGATTGAAGGAAATGGAGGGAAAGGAAGGGGAGGGATTTGGAGGGAGGAGGTATCCCTTGTTTAGATAATAAATTTAAAGAGAAGAGATTTAGAGCGGAGGGATTTGGAAGAAAAATTTGAACAAATTTTGTTAAGAAGATAATCTCTCCTAAAGGCATGCTTGTATTGGGTGTAAATATTTAAGGGAGTAAAAAAAGTCAAACTAGTAAAATGAAAACAAATAGAGATGCATTTGAAGTAGTTGAAATAGTTGTGAAGAAGATAAAATGAGTATAAAATAAAAATAAGGAAGGAAAAAGAAGATAATTTCCCTTATTATGGAAGTAATACATTCCCCCACCCTCCCCAAGGATAAATATTTACCCCACAAAATTGAGAACTCCCTTCATTTTTCATTACTTTGCAACAATTCTTCCACTTCTGCACAATCAAATTTCACTAATTTCTCATTTATCAACTTCATTTTCTTACTTTGATTTTTTTTACTCCCTTAAATATTTACACCCAATACAAGCATGCCCTAAAGAGAAAAAATTTGGAAGGAAAATACTTTCCTTCCTTTTCCCTTCCCTTCTAAACAAACAATATACACTTTCCCTCCTTATCCCTCCCTTTCTTTTCCCTTCCTTTCCTTCTCCTTCCCTTTCTTTCTTTTCTCTCCTAATTTGCTATCCAAATATAGTCTTAATCTATAACTTAAAACATATTCAAATGAGATTATGTTTAATTCGTCCCAAAATAAGATTAATTAATATATAATTTTTATAATTTTTAATTATGCACAATTTGAGATATTATTGACAAACATGTCCAAATCAAATAAGACATTTGAAAAGAAATAGAGGTAGTATTAATTAATTTCTCTAATCAATAGGATATATATTAGTATATTACAGTCTTAGTTATTATTTTAAGTTGTTGACCAAGTTGATATCTTAGTCGTCTAATACCTAAAGAACATTTTAGGTACGTCGTACGCATTTAAATCTTATCTAATCTTTCGTTCAACTAGAATTATTAGCGTCATTCAGTATAAGAAATGAAGGCTTAAGTTGTATTATTATTTCTATCGTTAAAAGGGCATGGAATTTTTATTAGTTCTTGACACTAATTAATTTTAATTTTACATTATTTTTCATTTGATATCTCTCATTTAAAATTTAAAATACGTTTATACTTAATTAATCTCTTTATTGATATTTTTATTTTATAGTGTGGGGAAACAGTTAATGTGCAAGACCTAGAAAATCAACCATTTTATAGGTTTATCAGAAGCACATATATTTTGCATGGAATTTTGTTTGGATTACTTCTATATGCTTTCGGAGGATTTTCATACCTTGTGTGGGGTTTGGTACGTATGTAAAAATATTTATTTTTTTAATTTGCATGGAAAATCATAATTTTTGTTGAAAAAAATAAGTACTAATTATATTGTTTTTTTTTTTTTTGAGTCATATCAATTATATTGTTAGTTATGCAATAATTAGCATTAAAATCTTATATATTTTTGAAAATGAATTTAACGCCTTGGGAAGTCTGTTGCGCTCTCAATGGTATGGAAAATAATTTTCCTCATCGTTAAAATCTTATAAGATTTTTGTGTGTAAATATTTGACATAAAAATTTTTGATCTATAATTTCTAAACGCCACAAGGAAAATTTTGCAATGTAGGGTGTAAGCAGTGTATTGATGCATCATTCCACGTTTATGGTGAACTCTGTGTGTCATATATGGGGAAATCAGACTTGGAATACCGGTGATTTATCGAAAAATAATTGGTAATACTTTTCTTTGTATACAAACAAAACAATTCTTTGTAATTAAGGCATTTGCAAAACTTTGTTGTTTAGAAACTATTCGAAAGTACGTCACTTGTAACTTTTTAAATAAAAATGTAGGTGGGTGGCATTGCTATCATTTGGGGAAGGTTGGCACAACAATCACCATGCATTTCCATACTCAGCCAGACATGGTTTAGAGTGGTGGCAAGTTGACATGACTTGGTATATTGTAAAACTTCTTCAAATACTTGGTTTAGCCACTCATGTTAAGCTTCCAAGTATGGCGCATAAAGAACGCTTTACTCTTAAAAGTGAAGCCATCTAAGCTTATCATGAAATTATATAGAAGTGTATGAGACAAACGTGTTACATATATGGGTTAAATGTCCATTTGATACATATTATGAAAATATAGGCTTCTTATTGAATGTCGTCTCAACAAGAGACTAATTCTCACTAGCTCAATTCTATATATTTGATCTCGTCATGTATGATTTAACTTACTATCACAATATTGTCGTAATGTAAATTTGTGTAAGTTTATGTGAAGGAAAAGTATTAATATATAAGGGTATTGATTTTGAGTACCATTGTGACTAGTTGTTAATTAGAAGTTCATTTGATGAATTAAGTAACAGAGGCAGATCCAGGAATTTAGTAATGGGGTCAGGGCCGGCTCTGAGAGTAAGCCCAAGGGCCCAAGATTTATAAGTAGAAATAAGTCGTAAAGAGGGGCCCATGTGAATTCTGTGCATTTCTACCAAAAAATACAAAAACACCCATAGAAATTATTTCAAATCAAAAGTAAAACATTAGACTCTCAGTCTTTCTCTTCAAACCCCAAGTAAGCTGTGTAAAATACATTTTTCGAGAAGTATTAATTCGGTAATTTAATTCTAGGCTTTCTAATGGCATCTTTTCTCGAAAATTTCCCTGATTAAAGCCATGTAAAGGAAGTAATTAACTTCTCGTCTTCATCATTACAGTTGGTTTTCATTTCTTCTTCATATTTTATTGTCTTCTCTGATTCTCTGATATCTTAATTATGGCTAAAATATATTCTTTGCTATTTCCTTCTCTTTATTTTAAATAAATTATATAAAAGGTTCCAGACCAAGTTTTTTGAAATGGGTTTATGGTGGCGGACATAGCCAAAAAATGAACTTTGATCGTTATTGATGGCGTTTTAATGGTGGCTATTGTTGTCGGCATTCACTTTCGTTGGTAAAAATTATACTTTGTATGCTCCTTCATGCCTTTGTTTTATCTGTTTTTTCTACTTCCCATATTTTTCCAATTGGATTAAATGCTGTATGGTTGACCACCAATTTTGTTTATAATTGGGTTAATACTTTCAAAAACTATGTGTTGCAAATTCCGTTATCTTAAGCTAGCTAGGATAGTTGGGGTTGTTTATTTTCTTTTCTCTTCATTTAGTTTATAATGGTATATTTCTTTATAATTTCTGCTTAGTATGATAATGAGTATAAATTTTGAATTTGATTGTTTCATTAATTGTGATTTTTTTTTTTACGATTTGAATAATTTTGATCTTGTTAGTAGTTCCAACCAAATAGCATGAATATTATGATATAGTAGTCATTGATTATGATAAGAGGTGACAAACAAAGAATATTTAACCAATAAAGCTACAAGTTAATTTATACAACAGTACAACAGCCTCTATTAATATATCAAGTCAAATAAATATTAATATTTTACAAGTTACTACTCCTTCCGTTTCTTAATGTTCTTCCCATTTAGAATATTTTATTTTAGAAAGAGAAATTTGATTAATATTTTTAAGACATATATAGAAGACAAAATATATCCATGTGAGATCTCGTTAGATTCGTCTTAATGTATACTTTTTTATTATATATTTTTTATAATTTTTTATGATGCGTATTTAGAGATATTTAGGCTTAAAATTTACTTTGAAAACTATGCAAAAAGTATGGAAAGAACATTTGGAAACGGAGGGAGTATTTATATACAAATTTTCAATAACCAACTTTTAAGATGTAATATCATTACTGCCATCATTATCATGGAGTATAATTCGAGTTGTAAGTGGTAGATTCTTTCAAAAAATCTTGGATAATTATTTGTTAACGTGTGGTATTAGAATCCTCTCCATTACTTTTCTCCATTACCCATACTAAGATTTTGACACCTAATTTAGAATTAAGAATAATATCTCAAAATCCTCTAAATTTTCTACCATCAAGCAATTCTAACCATTAGATTTGGTAATGGACTCTCTATTACATTTTAAGTAATGGAGAGGATCCTAACTCTAATTTGTGGGCCACAGAGATAATGTGTAAGAGATTTATGAAAAAATTTATTTAACACACATTTTTTATTTTTTAATAAAAAGTACGTTTTACAATAATTTAAGGACCCAAAATTTTTATTTGGTCCAGGGCCTCTGAAATATAAAAGACGACCCTAAATGGGGTAGCACACTTTTTAAGTATGTATTTCAAGCAAAATTAAACAAATATTTTTCATTACATTGATAAAGTATGATACTCCCTCCTATTCTCCTTATTAGTCTCATTTCCAAATAGGATAGAGTCACTCTATTAGTCCCATTTCTATTTATAGTATGTATTTTTACCTTATTACCCTTACTCACACTACTTTATTACAATAATTTTAATGAAAAACCACTAAGTCTCAAGTAAGAATTTGTGTTCATTTATTACCCTTTTTCTTTCATTTCTAAGTAGTCTCATTTGATCCACCTAAAAATTGGTGAAAAGTCAAATGGGACGAATGAAAAGAATAGGAGCGAGTATAAAAGAACGCATAAGAAAGGCAAAATAAGTAAAGCAAACCTTTACTAACCCATTAGTGTCTCTTCTTGGAATTTTTTTGTTACTATTCGAATCTTCATTTCGCTTTATTTTAAAGACTGAAACTAAAAAAAAAAAAATACTAACAAGTAAACTTATCATCACTTAGTATCCAACTATCATCAATTTGTAAATCAATGGATATAAATACAATACAAAGAATTATGGATACAATTATACAAATACAAATATACAATACAAAGAAATAAGAATTAAAACTATTATCAATCAGGCAGTCTCCTGAGAGACCGTCTTTCTGAGAGATGTCTGTCAGATCTAATTAAAAAAAGAGTTTAGAACTTACTTTAAACCCTAAACAGGGGCTGTCGGATTGTCCAGTCGTCGACCGTCGTGGTGGTGGTTGATGGTTGTCGACTGTGAATTGTCGAATGGGAATTCACAAACAGGAGAAGATGAATTGGGTAATAATATGGACTCTGATTGGCATTTACATGGGATTTGGCCTTTGGGAAATTTTAAATCAGGAAATTGAAAAGTCATAAATAATTTAAAGTCATGAAATTTTTTTTATAAATAAATGGTATAAACATTTTATAGGTCTGGCCCTACGGAGGTAGTAGCCTAGTACATAAAATTGACTGGTTACCTAGAATTGTAATTTGGACGTGTCATCTTAATTTTTTTTGCGGTACGGCGCAAAATATAAAAATAATTCAATTTCCAGGCATTTTAATAGGTCTGTCCCTACGGAACCAGTAAATATCTCAAATAGAACATTAAATAAAATGATATGTTTTTATTTGTGGAAAAATTCACATTAATAATTCAATTTTTTGCTCATCCGTTGTTAATAATTCGACCTTTTGATTATTTTTTAATAATCCAACGTTTGTCCTTAGTTCGCTGTGAATAATTCAACCTTTATTTTAGTTTGCTAGCAGCATATCCTATTATTACCTATTATTAGTAATAGGGTATGTTGTGGGCAAATTTATAACAAAGGTTGGATTATTAAAAAATAATCCAAAGGTGGGATTATTCATAGCGGATGGGTGAAAGATTGGATTATTAATATCAATTTTTCCTTTATTTGTTCTTCTTATTTATTTTTTTGGATTTCAATGCAAACGTTAAATAATTATAATTGTATAAAAAATATATATTGAGATAAATCTATCAACATCCCACATATAGATATATTTTTTCATATTGGTCGATGACGACGAGAAATCATACATTAAAGTTTAACGCTAAAATTCGTAAACTCTAATAAAACTATGATCTTGTCATAGAGAAATACTTGTATACTCCATGAATTGATTTACAATTTTAACCAAAAGGAGAAATAAGACTCTCAACATAACACACAAAATTTTCACTCTAATTAGGAACATTCAAATTACGAATATTTAGTAAATCTTGGTCATCTAGTAAGTATGGTAAACATGAATGTTGACGTGTAATTACACTCATACAACATTGAACCCCCTCTCTTTATCATACCTAAAATATCATGTTTATCAATATCAAATTAATGATTTTAAAATACATTGTTATTGATTAATTATAAATATCAGTTTTTTTTTTGAGTTAAATCTATGGCATATTATATATCAAGGTTCGCCAAAGCTAACACGCTTTGGGGAAAAGGATCCATAAAGATTTTTTCACAAGCATTTCCTAACTCCCACCTAGTAACAAGATGAGCAAGAATATTGCCATTGTGGCTAACAAAACTACAACCAAAGTCATTAAAGCTAGAATAAAGGCGGAAGATATCATCATAGAACAGGTGTATAGGAGAGAGACCAGCCTCACGGTTTTCAATTGCTCGCACAACAGTTAGAGAGTCACCCTCCAAATGAACCCACTGGTAGCCAAAGCGGGCAGCCAACTCCACACCAAATTTGGCTGCTGTAGCTTCACTCATGTCGACGGACCAGTTGGCACAAACTCTACGGACCCCTGCCAGTAACAGCTTTCCATTGTCATCTCTAATCACTACACCAAGACCACGGATTGGGCCCGTACCCAGATGCGCATCAAAATTAATTTTTACCCATCCAGTAGAAGGTGGACACCACGTCTGGAATTTCAGAATAGCTTCGTGGTTGGAGATTTGCACTTTGGAAGCATACACATTAAAATCCGCAATAGTTTATGAAGGTGTGTTGTGAGTTGCACAGGGTCACAATGTTCTGTTGTGAAGATTTCCTTATTACGAAAGAACCACGCTTCCCAAAGGGTTGTACATAGAAGCAGAAAATCCTCATGGTTGGAGTGTTCAAACGCCCATAGAACGAAATCAACAGCTGAGTTACGAGGAGCACCGCGCAGCACAGTACCCACTGGAAAATGATTCCAAATAGGATCAACCTTCGGGCAGTCACATAGCGCGTGAAGAATAGTCTCGGGCTCCGTCTCACATCTATCACAAGTCGGAGAAGGCACACAATATCTGTTATACAGGACATACTTGGTAGCAAGGGACCCCTTACACACACACCACAGAAAGTGTCGAGGATTTGGTGGTGCAGGAATTCTCCAAATCATACTCCACTGTTTTCTCCAAGCCATGTCGTGAGGGGTGTTGTCCCCACCATTAGCACCCATCAGACCCAGCCAATATCCGCTTTTGACGGAGAATACACCATTCCTTGTAGGCCACCAAAACCGAGCGTCCAGGGGCCAGCAGCAAGACAATGGGATAGATCAAATGGATTCCACCACAGGTGGCACAAACCAGTGAGAGAGTGCAGCTTTATCCCATGTTCCTCTTTCAAAATCAATAAGGTCACAAACACGAACATCGTCCGTATGGTTGGCCACAGTAGCAGGGACGATGATTTTGTCCTCAAAAGGTACCCACTTCTCCGTAAGAGCATTGATCATTGTACCATTACCAACCCTCCAACCAAGACCCTCCAACAAAAGCGATTTGGCACCCCAAATGCTCCTCCAGGTGTAGCTAGGAGCATACCCTCTTCGAGCCTCTAACACAGAAGACCGTTTAAAATATCGAGCCTGAAAGATCGCAGATAGCAGGGGGTTTGGACCCGTCAATAATCTCCACACTTGCTTAGCCAAGAGAGCAGCGTTAAAAACTTTGAGATTCCGAAAACCCATTCCACCATTACTCTTTGGGACGCACATATCCGACCATCGGTGCCAATGTATCTTCCTTTGTTCATTATTCGAGCCCCACCAGAATTTGGCAAACATGAAATGTATATCATCAATAATACCATCAGGAAGCCGAAAAATACTCATCATATATATGGGAATAGCCTGGATCACTGATTTAATGAGGACTTCCTTGCCAGCTTTCGAGAGGAATTTTTCTTTCCATCCCTTGATTTTCTTCCAAATGCAATCCTTTAAGCATAAGAAGATAGACTTCTTTGATCGGCCAATAATAGTAGGGAGACCCAGGTATTTTGCGTGACTATATCGACCTCTGTAACACCAAGAATCCCCACAATATCCTGTCTAAGCTGACGATCGACTCCTATGCTAAAAGAAACTTCGGTCTTATCATAATTCACTTTTTGGCCGGACGCTCTCTCATATGTGCTAATAATATTAGCTATCGCTGAGCGTTCCTGCACCGAAGCTTGCGCAAAAAGAATACTATCATCTGCAAAGAACAAGTGAGATAAAGTAGGGGCAATTATAAATATCAGTTTATTTTCTTTCTATATTCATTATTAATTATAAAATAATAAATAAAATCAGAATAATTTTCTAATTATTTAATTAAAATAATTATTAATTTCTTTACTTAAATGAAGAATTAATATTGAAAAAGGATATAAAATTGATGATTAAAAAAGGACTCATTCATATTAATGGTAGTTAACACATTATTATCATTGATTCATTATTTTGAAAGGATTACATTTTAACCAAAATTTTTAGACCCTACGGATCCGGATTTGGGTCCAATAAAAAAATTAGGGTCTGGATCTGGGTCTTGTTGGACCCGACCCAGATTCGATCCATGCCCATCCCTACTCTAGTCTAACAAAAAAGCTTTCGTGTGAGAAGGCGCGCATGATCCAACGTATATATCTCTTGAAGCTTTAATAATAATTTTATTAATTATAAAGTTTTTCTTTTTTTTTTTTGAGTTGATTCCTTAAATATTTATAATCGAATAATAAGTAGATTCTTTTTATATCCATTTCAATATTAGTTAGGTGAAGGTTTCTTCCCTTGGATTATACTTCATATACTTCCATTGACGAATTGCAAGTCGTTTTCTTCTGATTTGATTGACATTAACAATCTTTTGGCTTCATATTTGATTGTTTTTTGCTTTTTAATTTAATTTTGGTGTTCTCTGTTCTAATGGGAGGAGCGTAGCGGACATATCATATATGTACCCCTCTAAGGAGATTAGGGCAAGGAAAAATGTGCGCTCTCAATTTATCCCAAAAAGGATAGGTTCATGCAAAGAAAAGGGTGAGTAATACATAAACCCAATTCAATGGCTTTTATTGCCTCGTTTCCAAGCTTCAAATTTAACCCATCTCTTATTTATCAAAATAATAATAATAATCCACAAACTAAAACTATATGCTTTAAACCCAAACCACCCATTTTTAATAAAGCTATTTCAAAGCGTATAATAACATCAAAATCTTCAACTTCTATGAGCAATGATCATAAACCAAGTAAGAGGACAGTACTTGAGGACCAGGTACCAGAAAATTCGATTTCGATTACGATTCCAGAATCAAAATCGAATTCCCATACAATTTGGTGGTCTGATGTTGTAGTGAAGAAACCAAAGAATGTGTTTACGACACGGAGATGGAATTCTATAGATGTTGAGAATTTAAGTGTGGGTATAGGGTTGATAGTATTGTGTTTGTTTGCACCATTTACCTTCAGTTGGGGTGTGGTAAGACTGGCTGTAGTGAAATATTTCGTGACTGGTTGTTTGGGTGTAACTCTTTCATACCATCGTAATTTAACTCATAGGAGTTTCAAACTACCTAAATGGCTTGAATACATCTTTGCTTATTGCGGGGTTTTAGCCTTGCAGGTTCGTTATTCTCCACTTGATTTTCAATTTTTCATCTATATATGTACTCGCGTGTTTAGGGTTGCTCATGGGTTTCAACACCGTATTACTCCCTCCTATTTACCACAAGTGTTCTATTTTGCTTTTTGGATACTATTCATCGATCTCTTACTTTTAATTTGTATTTTATTATTAATATATAAGTTAAAACATAGTCAAGTGAGATCTTCTTTCATTCGTCTCAATGCAAAAATTATTTATACCAACTTTTCATTATTTTTAATTACGTACAATCAGAGATATTAAGAATTGAACAAGTGCATTGGATAAAGTGCATAAAGCAAATGAGACACTTGTGATGAATAGGAGGAAGTATTTATAAATTTGAGATATTTTGGCCGGTCTAGGTTCGAGTCAGATCTAGGTTTGAACATGAGTAAACCCGAACCATAAAATTCTTAGGTGTTCAATATTTGTAGCTAAAAATTAAAGTCACGCACAAAAATTAAGTTTGAGTTTGAAAAAATAATTAATAGAAGCAAAAATCAAAAAAATAAGTTTTGATTAATTTAGTTCAAAAAAGCAAGTTTAGTATAAGGTTGTTAAAATATTTACGTTTTACACAATACAACTATATTTTAATTCCACGCTATAAAGAGAATAGAAATCATTGTTTTTGTTGTTTGTCATTTAGTTTTTAATTTCAACATAAATTTGAATATATATAGCAATTAGCAAATGCATAAGTGTATAGATAATAATACCTGAAGTTTACAACCTAAAAATTCAAAATAGGCAAGAATTATTCGGCTAATTAATTCATTAAATCTATTGATTAATATGTGACATCTTGCTATTCCTACTAGCATCATCATATTAAATTATTAATGAACTCTTAAACTCAATAATTCAAGTTATCTTATTGTTTTTCGGAGTGTTTAATTGAAGTGCTACGATCACTCTATTCTTTGTTACACTTTGATCAAAATGTTCTCCCATTATTAATCAATGTGCATTTAATAAATCGAAGTGGAGGAAGTAGAAAACATTTTTTTATTTGAAAATAATGAATTATCAATTATGAGATCAATTCAATTACAGTAAGTTGTAATATATAATCTTTCAAAAAAAATTGGTAACATCATACAATTCTATAATTTTGTTGCTAAATGACAAATAATAGTCTCACAGCCATCTGCCAAATGCAGCAGGATTATTAATCTTTCAATAGTAAAACAATTTATTTCCAAAAATACATTAATTGTAAAAAATACAGAACTTTTAGAAATTATTTTACATTAATTAATGCAATAGTTATAACATCACACATTAAAATACTGGAATGGGAAATAATAAATCTTCCAAAAATATTTTAGTAAGAAAATATTACTATTTTCCTTTATTGCTGCATTTACAGGCAGATTCAATAGCGGTAAGAAAATACTATACATCACAAATAAAAACAATAAAAAATAATTAATTTTCTATAATAAAACAGCACAGGAGCACAATAATTTAAAAATTACATTTCAAATAAAAAACTCCTAACTACAAAACTCTGTGCGATGCACGAGTTTTATACTAGTATATAATAATGCGAGGATAACATACAATTATTTGTTTAAACCAGAGTGCAAGTTATCTCTTTTTTTTGGTGTATTTATAATTTTTAATTATTAGAGTGTTATACTCTTTTCATTCTAGTTTGTTTGTTGAATTTTGAATTAAAATTCTCACTTTTTTTATTAAATTATAACAAATAAATTGAATTGGACCGTGAGGATTTCTTTTGAGAAGTATGGAATAGCAAAAATAATTTAATTTTAGTATAGAACTAAGTATTAACATGTAATAATTTGAGAATAACGTAACAGATATATTCGGCACGGTTGAGTTTATTTACATATAGTTGGATTTGGTGTTGGAACATACAGGGAGATCCAATTGGCTGGGTGAGCACACATCGATACCATCATCAATTTTGTGATTCTGAAAAAGACCCACATACTCCAACTAAAGGATTTTGGTTCAGCCATATTAATTGGATATTCGATACTAATTCTATTTTTGAAAAGGTATTATTTTCTTTATACATTCCGCCTCATCATAATAAGACTGTGTTTTATACATGAACTAAATAATCTAATAATAAAAATTACATACATAGAGTAAATAATCTAATTTTAATAAAACAAGTCTTATATGAGATCATCTCACTGTGATACGGGGCCATACAAGCAGTCTATTAGTAAAAAACATTAAAGAGAAATAACAACTCGTTTTGTATGAGACCGTGTCATCATGAGACGGCTCCATATAATCGCCAATTTCTTCAATTGATTAATTACTTTATGATCATAAGTATTCATTTTAAGGTTATGAACCATAACTCTAGCTAAGACTATAAAAGTGATTATATTAAACTTATAAGTGATCACTTTAATGTTACAAGTAATCATTTTAAGACAAAAAAATATATATTAGGCCAGCCCAATAGAAATGGTCTCACGTGAAACCGTCTCATTTAAAAATTAGTGAATAATACAATCTGAATTTACACTTATACAAGAAATAATTTTTTTAAAATATAGTTTATGCTGAACCAATTAAAGTATCGTCTCACGAATTAGTGATCATATATTATCAAATGTATTATATTTATTGTTATATATGAAGACTAATTAGTAATTAATGATGTTCATCTCTATTTAATAGTCAGCGGGACGTTGTTCAGAGTGCATGGAGCCATCATCCCTTGACAATTCTAAGTCGTCTTCAATTTCGAAATTAGCTTTAGCTGTCGATCCTCCCTTTTCTCTTTCGTCATTTGGTCTGCCTCAGGTGATCGTGTGTTGTATCGATTTAGTTAACATCTTTAATAATCGATAGGATATCATAAATCATACCATAGATACTAATAAAAAAAACTAGAAATTAATACATGGCGGCTTCTTAAAGTTTTACCAAATGTATTAATTTATTATAAATATAATTGATTGAGTGGAAAGTTTTTAGTTAAATTAGGTAAGTATTTATAGCAAGACTGCAATTGATTGCGTGGAAATTCATTTTCCTAAATAAAGTTAAATATGATAGGTATTAAAAAATTTATTTGCTTTAATTCTTTATTCTAAAATAAGAATCTTTAAGAAATTAATTGTTTTCCAAAATATATATTATATGCAAGAGTGACAAGTTATTTTTATAAAATATACTCCCTTCCTTAAAGAAGTTTCCACTTTCCATTTTGGGGTGTTTCAATTGTTCTTCCCATAAGGAAACTGTTCTTTCCATAAGGAAACTTTCCATTTATATCACAAATTTTGGACAAATATAACATCACCAGTCCTCATTTTAATATTTTAATAATGATTATGGTCCCTACATATCTTCCACTAACTCCATTTTAACATTTTTATATTCCTTATGGTCCCCACATGTTTCCCACTAACTTCATAAAAATATTTTTTAATTAGTTGTGGTCCCTATATTTTTTCCACTAACTTTCTTTAAATACTTTTTTAATATTAGTGGTCCCCACTTTTCCTCTATCAAATTTATTATTTAATAAAATAATATCTCCACTATCTTAAAGATTCCACTAGTCTTAATTCCCGTGAATATTCCTAATGGGAACATCAATAGGGAACGGAAGGAGTATTTATTTAAAGTTTATTTATATATGTAAACATACTAAACTCAACGCATTACATGGGTTTTTAAACAACTATAATATATTTAACTAGCTTAAATCCCGTGCCAAGCACGGACAATTTAAACATAATTTCTTAAATATAAACAAAATTAGTTTACATGTATTAATTTGTTATTTGCATTGTTAACTATCATAAATATAGAGAAAATACTATTTGACGTGTAAGAGAAATTAAACGCATCACTTTATATTTTCTTATGCATGTAATATCAAGTTTTATAGTAATCACAATTTAATCTTTTGAATATCTAATTCTATGTGTAGTTTTTTATATATTATATAAATATATAATATATAATATCTTAATTTTTTAAACTCATAAGTGCTTTTGTGTATTTTTCATGACTTAAGATAAGATATTTCATAAATGATATTTTCAATAGATGTAGTAGTGTAGTAAAATTTTATTGATCGAGTAATTAAATTAAATGTATCAATGGACTATTATAACTTAATCAATTAGGTGTTGTATACATAGGAAAATTTCAATAAATGTAGTAGTGTGGGAAAGTTTTGTTGATTTAGAATTCTTACACCTTTTGAAGATATAAATTACCTTATTTAGAGCTAAATGAAGAAATATTCTAAAAATACTCATTTGTTATTTTGGAGGGAAAATAATTAACGTGAGAGTGACACGTGTCCTTAATGAATAACGATTTTAGTATATAGTATAGATTAATCTCTGTATTGATAGTTTTATTTTATAGTGTGGGGAAACAGTTAACGTACAAGATCTAGAGAATCAACCATTTTATAGGTTTATCAGGAGCACATATATTTTGCATGGAATTTTATTTGGATTACTTCTTTATGCTTTCGGAGGATTTCCATACCTGGTGTGGGGTTTGGTAAGTAAAAATATTTGGGGAAAAATTATTATTATAGTAATTTAATACTCCTTCCGAATCAGTTTAGATGTCCCATTTGGAATTTTACGGATTTTAAGGGTTGAGTGGGGTCCATTAAAAAGGTGATAGTTGGGTATTTTAATTGATTAAATTAATTGTAAAGGTGGTAGTTGGGTATTGGGAATTGGAAAAGTGGGGGTATTTAGGTAAAAAAAAAATAGACAAAAAGGAAATGAGACAATAAGTATGGTTTTGTCAAATAAGGAAATGAGACATCTAAACTGATTCGGACGGAGTATAAAATCTTAAAAGGTAAGTATTAATTAATTATATATTGCTATTGGTGTAATACTCCCTCCGTTCTTTTATGTTTGTCCACCTTACTATAACGGGTAATTTTGAATGCTTGTCCACTCTATAATACTTTTCATTTTTGGAAATCTTTTTTCCCAAATATACCCTCATAATCCCTCCCATTTTCCCCAAATATACTCTCTGCATCAATGACAATGATAATTTCCTTTTGTTTCTTTATTTTATCTTTAATTTAACACAAAATCTCACAAGAGACGGTCTATAGGATAGACCATTGAATTGGGCCAGCCCAATTTTGTATTTTGATACTTTTAATATGCTATTTTTGGTTGGGCTGGACTTTATGATATCCGTCTATAGAATAGACCGTCTCCCATGAGACTTACTGTTAATTTAAACATTTTCTCTCTCATAATACCAATACAATCAATACTTTACACTACTATTTAATTAAAACAATACCCACTTATTACAAAGATTCTAATTTTCTTAATTTGTGTGAAAAACTCATATCTTTTAAGAACGGAAGGAGTAATAATTATCATTATAATCATATATACTTTTGAAAATGAATTTAACGCCTTGGTGAGTTTGTTAACAAGATTACTATCCTTGCTATTTTTGCTGTGTCATATATGGGGAAATCAGACTTGGAATACCGGTGATTTATCGAAAAATAATTGGTAATACTTTTCTTTGTATACAAACAAAACAATTCTTTGTAATTAAGGCATTTGCAAAACTTTGTTGTTTAGAAACTATTCGAAAGTACTTCACTTGTAACTTTTTAAATAAAAATGTAGGTGGGTGGCATTGCTATCATTTGGGGAAGGTTGGCACAACAATCACCATGCATTTCCATACTCAGCCAGACATGGTTTAGAGTGGTGGCAAGTTGACATGACTTGGTATATTGTAAAACTTCTTCAAATACTTGGTTTAGCCACTCATGTTAAGCTTCCAAGTATGGCGCATAAAGAACGCTTTACTCTTAAAAGTGAAGCCATCTAAGCTTATCATGAAATTATATACACAAATTATTGTATTAGACGGTCTCATCAAGAGATGTGACTCATACATGAATTAAATAGCCCAATTTATATATGTTATGAAAATATAGGCTTCTTATTTGAAGTCGTTCCACCGAAAGACGGTCTTTCACAATCGTAGCTCAATCATATATAATCATGTTTGAGTTGTTATTGTCATGCATAATTTAATTTACTTTCACTATATTGTCCTAATGCAAATTTAGGCAAGTGGAAATCGTTAATTAATACTTTTTATGTAATTTGTGAGAATATGATTAAACTCTTATTACAGAGATAAAGGAAAAGTGATCAACTATACTAAGCTAATCCATAATTCTCAATTAATTGTTCAACTTCATCCTGATTCCTAATAAAAACTCTGGGTAATATAAAACCTAAAACAAAGATTAAACAAGCGACAATCACAACAAAACTACTGATAGTCCATGCATTCTTGAGTTCATGAGCATAACCTAGCTTGCAGACATCACAATTGTAACAAAGCTTCTTAGGGTTATTGTCCCACTCATAGCAATCATGGTTTGAGTAAGTACCATTTTCTGGCTTCATCCAAATAGTTGGGCTCGAGTAACTGAAGCTACACTCCAATGGCGGTTTGCAACATCCTGACTGTAACCCATTATTATTTGAACATGTAACAAATTAGAACCATAATATGATAAGGTTATCTAGGCTCAAGTTTGCCCAGGTTATTCAAAAATTTAACCCTTTAGGCATTAATTTTATTAGCTGTTGGTTGAATTAGTTCTTTGACATATGATTGAAGCCCTAGGATCACATATATATTCAATCACGTGCACTCCTTCTCTCAAGAATTATTTGGGCTAGAAACATGGATGAAATACATGCTTCTCATATATGGTGGTACATAATCTGCTTTGTCATGAAGGTGGATGGATTTGAACCCATGACCTCTCGTCACATTAACTTTTAACAATGTCGAGAAAACAACTAAATTAAAAAACTTAAGTTGGTAGTTGAGGTCCTAGTATATATAATCATTTTTAAGAACATAGTCCCTCCTAATACCCTAACGGCTTGTTTGGTAGATGGTAATAAACAGTGGTAATGGGAATGAAAAACTAATGTAATTTTGGTTGAAAAATCTCTTGGTTACCTTAATAGTCATGCTTGTCCAACTTCAATCATCTCATTTTCTTCATAAAATACATTCTAATGTATTACCATTGGGAGATGTGGTAGTAGGTAGTAATGGAAATTTGTAAATAAAAAAAACTTTTTTGCGATCAAAGTTTCATTACGTACCATGGGAATGATATAAAACCTTTTATTAAATTTTACATTATAAATCATTCTCATAACCACCATTTAATACCACTAACCAAACAAGCCGTAAGTGTCCCATTTCCTTATTAGGTTAAGTCCCCCAAACGTCTCATTTTTATTTTGGGTGTTAACTTTATCAATTTAGGCTTACTAAACATAACATTTTCAGCCTTTACACTTACTAACCCACTTTAAAAAATAATAATCAAAAACAATATATTCTTTCTCTGATCTCATTTGACCGCTTAAAAAATAGTGAAAAGTCAAATGAAATGACACGGTTTAGGTGAATAGAAGAGAGTATACAATTGAAATCAAGAAGGAGCTAGCTAGCCTAACCTGAATGGGTGTGAAATCTCTACTTAAAAACTGATGTTGAGTATCATCACCAAACTTGTTCTGAAAATCAGCACAAACTCTGGTATCCTCATAAAGACAATGCTTAATATTCATCCATCTTTCTGGACGACTAATTAATCCACCTCTTAAGTGCACCAAAACCAACACTACTTTGAGTAAGTGCATAAAGACTAGCAAACAATATGAGCAGAAGAAGCTGCACCCCGCAACAACTAATAGCAAGAATCATACGCTGATCACCATTATGTCTCCAATTTTGGCGCACAGGAAGTACCGTAAACAGGTACAAAACTGAAAATATTAGGCATAATCCTGCACCTACGTAGATAAATGAAGTGAATTCTCCATAGCCGCTGCTTGTGGTTGTGTTGCTTATACACTTATCGCTTGCTTGGTTCAACAACCATAATCCTGTCGATACGATTGTGATCATGGAAATACTTACTGAAAAGATTATCAATCCTTTCACAATCCAGTTATTATTCATAATGGTTAATTCTTGATCACTTGATGAATATTGTTTGTGATTTATTTGAAGAGTAATTGTAGGGTGCTTTGTTTTCTATGTATTGTGATTTGAAAATATGATTTTTATTGTGTTTATTTATATGAATTACTTGGGTTTGTCCGTACTAATGATTAGTAATACTTTTATGATGTATAATTATATCTGCTGCTCTTTTGAGAGACCATCTTTTTTAGAGAATTATCTCAAGCCGAACTCATTAAAGATTAATGTTTGCTTATCATATTCTTAATGCCTACTTATATTATCGTTAATGCTTACTTATCATATTCTTAATGCCTACTTTCAAAATCTTAAATGTCTACTTACATCATTCTTAATGCCAACTTATAATATTTTAAAAAATATATATAATTGTCGGCTCATTTAGAGATCGTCTTAAAAAAAATACTACCTCCTATTCAGCCTAAATATCCCATATTTTTTTTGGCACTATTCACTCATCACTCTTAATTTGTATTTTACTCTTAATCTATAAGTTAAAACATAGTCATGTGGGATCTTATTTGATTCGTCTCAATACAAGGATTATTAATATCAAAATTTTAATTAAGAATAATTTGAGATATTAAGGGTTAAAATGTTATCTCGGCAAGTGTGAAAAACTAAATGAGACATTTAGGTTGAATAGAAGGGAGTATATAACAGAGCATGGTTCATGAGGAAAGGCACTCAATTAGCATTAAAATATGTTAAGGTTGTTGACTTTAAGACATAAATTTGAATTAATAAGAATTAGTCTTTCCAAGCATAACCAAGGAAAAGATGACAGAGATTTATTATTATTGAGCTTTCATCCATTTGAAAACAATTTTTGAACTTTCATCCTTAAAAAATAAACTGTTGATGATCTAATCATGCAAGGTTCATGAGGTTAATTAGTTTGATACTTTCTTGATAAGTACTCTATTTGTTCCTATTAGATGTTTTTATTTTGTTTTTTTTTTCTTTTACATAATTTTCAAATTAAGCAGGTATTCAAGGATCAATCAATAATGCATTTCAACAAAAAAATTATAAAAGTATATATTAAAATTTTATATGTTGAGACCAATCTATCAAGATCATCTCCTATAAGGGAAGTACTTAAGAAAAAGGAGCATGTACATCTATCTATTGCCTATTGGTTGGTTCGATCCAATGAGAAAACAAAAATATTATAATCATATGTATGTAATACTAATTTTAAAGGAAATTCACATTTTAAAACTTTGGTATTGTAATTATTTGATTGTAGATGAAAAGTCAACATGAACAATAAATTTCAAGTATTTATTTCTACATTAAAAAATATATTTGTCAATCATAAAATTGCTATATTATATCTCAATATTTTTTTTGGAAATCTATATCTCAATAATATTGGTAGTACTTGTATTAGTTGTTGATATCCCAAACACTATATCATTTAAGTAAAAAGATTGCAAATAATTCTACTTATCTTGATTAATTTTTTTTAACTAAATCAAAGTAAAATCATTCAAGGCAAATTTCTGGCTGAATATTAAGACAATCAAACATTTTGTGTACAAAATCACTATTTAAAGAAGATATTATATTTCTTACAAAATATTACAAATATAGGTAAAAATTTACAGTTTTCTAAAGCTATAATAATGCAAAGTTATTTTGCTTACAAATTTATAACTATATCAGTCAAGGAATATTTTTCTCATTTGGTAATATTTCTTGACATATATAAATCTGACAGCCAATTTCTTTTGTGTTATGAGTCTAAATTTTCTGAAATTCAAATTCAACTAAATCAGCAAGACGGTTTGTAATGATGATCATAAAAGCAAAGACGGTAAGAAATTGCAAAGAAAGGTTGTTGCAAATTAACTCTAATAAAAAGACAATTAGTTTTTCTGGAAAGTTTAAAATGAATCATCAGAATCAGAGGCATAACCAATCTGGTTTTTGAGTAAAAATGGACACTGACAGTTTAATTCAAGCTTCTTTAGGACATTCAAATCTTGCAACAAATACTCTACAGCTTCGGGGACGAAATTAAAATAAAGCTCTTCGACAATAAAGCCTTTGACGTGAGATACCAAATATTCAGGCATGCGTACAGATGGGTTCTTTCGCAGTTCCTTCAAGTCCCTGATAATTCCTTGCTGTCGAAAAAAAGTAAAATGATATCAAGTCAAGTTTTTTATGATTTTTTTGGAGAAACCTTAGAATCAGATGTTTCGTAAAATCCATGAAGTGAGCGGAACTGACCTTATTATCTAACGTAAGAACGTTTAGATTAGGGGAACATTTAACAAACTTTGTCATAAGTCGTTTCCAGCCAATACCAACACCGATTCCAATTGCTAGCCTTGTCAGATTAGGAAACCTCGGTAGGTTTAGATCGTAGGACGCACATAGCAGCTGTCCAAGAGAAGAAATATTGTTTGAGTATCGTATCGATGAGAAATCACAACATTCTGTATATAATTCAATCAATATTATCATATAAGAGATTAATATTAGAATCAGTAACGTACTGACATACCTGTACGATGTCATTAGACAGGGAAATGAATTTGACATTTGGGATTCCTTTGAAGAGATCCGAAACACGCTCAACGCATAGATTAAAGGAATCAGCACCAACGCCAGTTTGACGAAGATCAAGATGTGCGGTAACTAAAATTGCCAAACTCTTTATCACAAAAGCATCAGATATACGACCTTTGACATGGAAGTATTCAAGATTTGGGGAATCAACAATAAATTTGTAAGGTAAATCCACCGACATATCGATCACAAATCTGTAACTAAATGAAAAGCGTTTTAGTGTATCTATAGATAAATCTATCACTCTTGGCTTCTCTCTATTGGTTTCTTCTATTACTAACTCTTCAAGAACAGAACAACCCGAAAGCAAGTTCTGAATACACTTGTCACTGAGGCCCATCACCCTCCTAATTTTAAGTATCTTAAGCATAGGCAAGCAAACAAAAGATGGGATAGAAAGAGGTATGCAAGACAATTTCAAAATAACCAGTGTATTGGACACGAAAAAACTTTTGGGCAACTTGACATATTCATCTCGAATAAACAAATACAAGTCAAGTTCAAGCTCTACAATATTACGAGAAATGGCCACATGCAACCATGTACATATCGGAGCAGGATTATTACGACACTCATAAATAAGGCGGAACTTCTGAACATGAGTAACGTCATTAAGAAGCATTACTCTGTTAACAAAATTCTGGAAGGTGGACTCTGATCTTGGATTTGCATTCATGTCTAAGGCAGAACATAACCCTCCATGAACTCTAAAATCGAAATTGAGAACGGAAACAGAAGTCCACAAATATTTCCATCTAGTTGATAAAATACTGGTCCCTACGGCATATTTAGTAGGGAGAAAAGATAGAATATGGCAAAGAATGTGATCAGGCAAACAACTGATCCTATCTACGCCATCTTCATAGCCGAGATCCGTCATATCTGCTTCTCTCACTTTTACGCCAAAAAAGTGAAGAAAAAAAAGATATATGAAAGATTCAATTTACTTTCAGTAAGGGAAGACCTCACAATTTTTAATGAGGGTGGAGGCATTTAAAGAGAAATCAGATATCATTCAGTTTAATCTATCCATAATTCAATTCTAGGGATCCATTTGGCAGGAATACTCATACGTTTCAATGCAAAAGACAATAAGGTTTGACCCTTGGCTAGACGACACGAACATTCAACTATAGCATTGCTTTTTCTCTACATTACGGATTGGCAGATTTGTAAGTAACACGAGGTTTTTCTCCATATTACAAAACCGTCAAAGCCTTAATCTTATAAGAAGGGGGTCGGCTACATGAAACAAGATTCTATCTAATCCCAATGATCGTCTACATAAGTTCACTTTTTTCTCTAATTAAACATTTTTGATTTAAAAAACAGTCTACACTTAAGCCTTCTAGCATATGAACAAAGTTTGTTTCATTCGCTAAAAACCCAACTTTCCCCAAATATTTATTAAATACTTTACAGAAAAAGATATAAAAAGAGCACGAGAAACCTACTTCACTGCCTCAAGATCAGTAAAGTAAATGCCATTTGCAATGAAAAACGTAAAAAGAAACATTTATAAACTAACTGAAACAAGAAATTTTAGAATCCCTTGCTTTCCAATCTTTGATGCAAGTCCTAATAAATCCAAAAATAAACACAACAACATTTCATTACCCAAATCGTTAAGGGGCTCCCACCTAGGGTAGGGTTTGGGAGGGTCGGAATGTTGGATTTATGTCCCTTACTCTTGTTAGTGATAAGACTATTCCGATTGACCGTTGGTAGTAAACATCACGTGCAGCTTCACATACATAAGAAGTACACATGATTTAATGAGTCATTTACTTTAGTCTATTATATAATTCAAAACAAACAACTAAATAGAATTACCTATCTCCAGTATAACAAGAACAGGAAGCTTTAAGCAACTCCGGTGAACTTGAATCCCATACTAGCTCCTTCCTTAGACTGCAATTCTTTAGCAAACTAACTTTCTCTGTTCGCTAGGTCATATTGTAGCTGTGACTTTTTTTGGACAATATAATTATATCCCAAAGTAGAAGGATTTTTTTTTCCTAGCAAAAATGGACAAGATATTTATCTAAGTATGATCCATTGTTTCCAGTATTACTTGGATTTCTCAATTTCCTGATATAGCTTCAAGAAAATCACATCTCAACTTTTTGACGGCTTATAACACTCTTCCTTGAGTAGAAGAGAAAAAATAAAATAAAATACAATGAAAAGTGCATAACTACTTACCCTCTCACAAGATTTACAAGATTTAAAAGAAAATGGATCGTCTATAACCTAGTTAACTGGCGTATCCTATGCTTCCTTTCTTGTCCATTGCTTCCTTGTAAGAATTAAACCACCGACAAATAGTTGCCATTCCCCTCAACTAAGATGAAACACAATATAGCACAGATAGAATTCAAATGAGAAGTTGCACTGAGCAACTCAACAAGATTCTTTGCATCAAAATTCTACAGTTATTCTATGAATAACGATATGGTATAGACATGAAGTTACATCAAAAACTACACAATGTTAAGTTCCCCGATTTTAGTGGCATCCGTGTAGGAGAGATTGGATACATGCAGCCTTCTATGTGATATAGAAAAGGATATTTTCAGTTGACCCATCAGTGCAAGGATAAAGTGTAAGTTTAACCGAGTCATTTGACTTCCATTATATAGTCCAAATCTACATAACTGTGTCTTTGGCTCCAGTAGAGAATTAGACATCTATCGATAAAAAAACTAAAGATTGGCATGATTAAAGATCTTTACTCAACTAACTTGCAAGACTATGACTATAATAAAACAGTAAAAACATTTTTTTAAAAAAAATTTAATTTGGAAGCATCAAATACTGAAAAACATGCCTTTCTGCCCGGCTTAGAAACCAGATAGTTCATACGTAACAAAATATACACAAGTCACAACTTCACAACACTGATTTCAAAACCAAAGCAAAATATATTGGATGAAAAAAGATTTTGACTTACAGAACCGCCTCTTTAACAATGTTGATCTACAGTAGATGATTGTTACGGGAGTAACAGCCAATACTCATAGATTTGGGCAACGAATTGGGATATCTCTAAGAATTATCCGTGTTGACTTTTCTATCAACAGTAATGTGTATATCGTGAAAAGTGAAGAAATTGTAGATCACCTTGACTCCATTGCATTTTCTCAAGAAACCCAACAAAATCTCACTATGACCACCACAGGAAAGCAGATAATGATGACTTTGATAAGTAATAACAACTTAATCATGGGGAAGCTCAACTGTTATGGAATAATACCTGCAGAATGGCAGATAACAGTCAGAACCGGACTCATTTCATCTATCAAAACAGTTGTTCATTATAGAAATTATCCAAGTTTTAATTATAGCATTTTGACATCTCATGATACTATTATTTCGTACACATACACTCGAACTAGCCATATACATGCATAAATTTCTAAAAGAGAGGACGACTTATAAATCACAGTTGTGGCCTGGGGTATACTTTAAAAGAAAATTTTCACATAATATATATCTAAGCACATCCTTTCTAACCATATACATGCACTCAGACTATCCATTTCACTTCCTGATATAACTTTATCCGCTTTTCTTAATACATCACATAGCTAAGCACATCCTTTCTCCACTTTTCTTAATACATCACATACAGCAAAGACTTTCTAGTTCGTTTCTTAACCAAAATGTTCCACAAATGTGATATTTTCATGCAGATGATTCCAAATATCCTATTATCTACCAGAAAACTCTCGTCTAGTCGACCCCGGCCATACATACCTGTGGTTTAGTTGAGCTATTAGCAAGTTGCTGATATTTCAAGTTTATATTACTTTCAATAATGTTGTATCAAATTTCCAATAGCTACTCTTATTGTACTGCAAAAAATCTATAAAATGTTCTAGTTAACAGCTTTATTTTCACATTTTCCAATCAATAAAAGATGTTCTATTATCAAATAATTATCCCAGTTGGAATTATGCATTGCTTCATCAAGGACTAAAATCAATGATATATTTTCTATTGTGAAAAGAGTGAATCTTTTCAAATAATCTATGGTTTTGGGAAAAGGTGAACCTCATCAAGTGTATATGCAAGTCCACACTTATTATCTGTGGGTTTGTGGGCTCAAAGCCTACGGATGCCCCATCGGTTTGTGGGCCCGAGCTTACGGGTGCCACGTGGGTGTGTCCACACGAGTGAGCCCGCCGCGGGATCCTAACACAACTAACTCCATATAATCACTAAAACTGTAAAGCATAATCAAACTCAACCTAAACTACAAAAGATTCTAAATTAATAGACATCTCTCTCAGGTCCAGCCTATTAAAGCTAGTGACAAAAGAGACCGTCTCTCACAAGAATTTATATGCAAATAGTATTTTTATTGAATGATTAATAATCATAATGCAAAAAGATGAAAACTTTCATATAAGGGTTTAATCGGAAACTTCCAATTAAAGGAAAAGTGACAATAAACGAAGATCAAAATATTTAGAGCATATTGATTCTATATTAGGAACAAACATGTGCAATAATAGCAAGCCAAGGTTCACATCAAAACTTTCATATTAGGGTTTATTCTGAAGCATTACATTACAGGAAATGTGATAACAAGTTGATGATTGAGAAAAAGTATTACCATAAAAGGTTGAAGAAGACGAATGAACTCGAAGAGAATCCCATTGATTTCGCCATTGTTTTTGACGTATTTTGATGATCTGATTCTTTCTTTTAATTTTGAAGCAAAATGTGGCTTTCATGTTTCCTATCATATCCCCACCCGCCACTTCTTTTACTCATTTTGATTGAATCATAAGATTGATAACATATTTTTAACAAACTTATCCTTGTCTATTCAATTAGGCAATATATATAAATTTTCACATCGTAATAAGCTATTGGTTTTCCACGTGGTAATCAAAATTTTAAAAATTTTACGCGGTAATCCCGAGCTTTATTAAATTGTTCTATCATGACCTTTTTGCATATAAAACGTTAGTAAATGTTAATTTCGAAATTTTAAAGCATTTGTACGCCTATTTATACAACTTATTATTTCAAATGCCATTAGTTTTAATCTTTTCCACCAAAACATAACATACAGCGACAAATAAACTCAAAATTAATGAATCGCAATCACATTCGACCTCAAAACTCAAAATGTTAACTAAAACCCTCGATAAATCCAAAAAAGACACAATATACATAAAATACTACACTTATCAAAAACCTACCCAACAGTGATATCTCCAGAGAACTCCGGTACATGGAGATTCAACATTGGAGTTAAAAATACTCCTACTAGTATACGGCTAGAATTGAATTTTAAAGTTAAATGTAAAATACTCTATTTTAGATGAAAAGAGAATTTTGTGACAAAATCGACTTAAAAACTCGGATTTAATGTTGATTTGACATAATCTAACCCAAACCCACCTACTGCATGTGAAGATGTGATTGCAATTAAGAAACACAACTTTCACTAATTAAAAAAAAAAATTTTTGAAAGAATTAAAAAATTAAAATTTTGTGTTTACTTCTCATCTCTGTCTGTCTGTATGTCGGGATTCAAAAGGGGTTTTAAAAGAAAAGAAAAAAAAAAGAAAATAAGCAAAAAAGTCAGATAGATCTTGGGTAGGTATTGAAGTTTTTCACCACTCAAGGAACTTTATTAATCAGCAAAGGAAAACAGAGAAAATTTATTCAAGATTTTTTTGTGAAACATAAAAGAAACAAAGAAAAATAGAATCAAGAACACTCCCAAAAAATGAGTAATACAACTCCTTGGAAAACCCAACAATCTTTAACAAGAAAGCTCCTACCTTATGTTCTTTATGCCATTATTCCTTTAGCTCTCCTTCACTTTTACCTATACCCTTCTCCTCCTCTTCCTGAAATTCATGCTAAATATCATTTCTCTAATCTTACCCCTTTTTCTTCTTCAACATCATCCTCATCATCACCATCCTCATCATCTCCTAAAGGTAAGTTCTTTTTTATAATTATTTTGTTTTAGTGTGTTTCATGGAAAAATTAATGCATTTAAGATTTAGGTTCTTGTATAATTGATGCTAAAATGTATTTTTTAATTCATCATCTCTTAAAGGTAAGATCTTTTCTCTTGATTTATTATATTTGGGTGAAATGTAACATTTGAGTTTGTGGGATTTGTGTATTTAATGATGCTAAAATGAGGATTTTTATTTGTTGTTTGAAACAGAACAGAATAGGGAAAATGGGGTATTGGATTCAGCGTCACAACTTCCCAAAGGTGAGATCTTTGTCTTGTTTTTTTGCTGTTTTGGATAAATCTTGTTAAATACTTCAAGATTCCGGATTTTCTGGTGTTTGCATATTTACCGACAATTGTTAATATGGTTAATTTGTAATTTCTGCAGAAGATGGGAATGGGATTTTACCCCCAGAATCCATTGAGCCTCCCAAAGGTGAGATCTTTTCCTGATTTTGCTTTTGTTTTGGACAAAATTCTCATTTAAGTTCATGGGTTTTGTGTATTTTATTGAATTGATTTTGTTTTGAAAAGAAAAAGAAAATGTGAATGATTTTATAGATACATCTTTATTACCTCCCAAAGGTTAGATCTTTATTACCCATTGTTTGTGGGATTTTGATTCTTACCTTTAAATTTCTGAATATAGTGCTAGAACTGACATGGGCATTGATCAATTATCTGCCTTTTTGATCAGAAAAAGGTAGTGAAAATGTGGTTTTACCAGACAAGAAGGTAAATGAAATTGCATCAACTTGTGATTACACAAATGGGGAATGGGCCATAGATAAGAAGGGTCCATTGTACAATGGCACAAGCTGTGGAACTATTAAGGATGGGCAAAATTGCTTGAGCCATGGGAGACCTGACAAGGATTACCTTTATTGGAGGTGGATGCCGCGGGACTGCAAACTACCCAGGTTCGATCCTCGTTCGTTTTTACAAATTCTTGAAGGAAAACATTTGGCTTTTGTTGGGGATTCCATGGCAAGGAACCAATTAGAATCTTTACTATGTATGTTAGGCTCGTTTTCGCCTCCTAATCTGATTTACTCGAAAGGGGATGACCATAAATTCAGGAGATGGCATTTTCCTTCTCATAATGTCAATGTTTCTGTTTATTGGTCTCCTTTTCTTGTTAAAGGGATTGAGAAAACAAATGATGGAAAACAAAATTACAACAAATTATTCTTTGATTCTATTGATGAAAAGTGGGGTTCCGATCTAGATTCAATTGATATGGTGGTGTTGTCGATTGGTCATTGGTATTTACATCCTGCTGTTTATCTTGATGGGGATTTAGAGCTCGGGTGTCACTCTGTTGACAGCGTAAATTGCACTGAGGTTGAGTTCTTTGATGTGTTTGGCAAGGCTTTTAACACCACCTTAAAGGCAATTATTGAAAGCAAGCTAAAATCGGAGGGAAACGGTATTGATGTTATTGTGACGACATTTTCACCGCATCATTTTGAAGGGGAATGGGATAAATTTGGGGCTTGCCCTAAAACAAAGCCATACATGGAAGATGAGAAGTCCCTTGAAGGAATGGATGCCCGTATGAGGCAAGTAGAGGTTGAAGAAGTGGAAAAGGCTATGGTTCTGTTAAATGCTGATAACGATATTTCACGTAAGGTTAGGTTAACAGCGTTAGATATCACCAAGTTGGCGATGTTGAGACCCGATGGTCACCCCGGTCCTTACATGTATCCCAACCCATTTGCCGATGGGATTAAAGAACGTGTTCAGAATGATTGTGTGCATTGGTGCTTGCCAGGGCCGATTGATGCATGGAACGAGATCATGCTCGATGTTATGAAGAGATGGCACTTTGCGTCAATCAAATGAGAGCGATATCAACATCCTTTTCAGTGCTAACTCAATGTGAGCTTTTTCTTAACCTTTGGTTAACCTTTGGTTAAACTGATAAAAACATGTTGCCAAACAACGTTGGTTAAGGATCTTTGTTGTATTCTTCCTTGTATTTCAACGTATGTGTAACAATGTGGGAACAGACAGTGCCTTGAAGTCCAGCTGCCCGTTGCAAGATCTGCACAAATGTCGACTACAGTTGTCACGGTTTTGTTATAAATGGCAATTCTTGTTCTGTGAGTTGTTCTGACGTTCATGAATTGTCTTCAAACAGAGGTAGATTTTAGCATGCTAATTTTTTTATCAGCTTACAGAAGTTCAAATTATGGACTGTTTGACTTGTCCTTCATTTGTAGGGTAGTAATACAAGTACTTCTGTACTTGAATATGTATTTTAAAGCGGGTTATTTTTATTCTGATAACAAGGTTTACATATGGAGATGTTTGATGATCAGAAATTAGATGTTGATTTATTATTTTGAAGGCTTTAGTATTTTGGTTTCGGAACATAATATACAATAGTGAAATTGCTTATTAAATCATTTGCGCTTTTTGATTATATTAAGTTGCTGATGTGGTTTTAATCTATTGTTGATAGAAAACAACCTCTTTGTAATTACGAGCTAAGATTATGTACGATTATGACATGTAATGGGATTTTGTACTCTAGATAATGTTTCAATTGTAAACATGCAAGGTTTTTTTTATGATAGATGTATTGTATAATCCAGCTGTCTTATTGTAAAAATTTCTCATTAAAGGTCGTTTGCATTGAGGGTAAATATTTAAGGGGTAATAAAAGTCAAAGTAGGAATTTAAGGTTAGTTAGGTAGATGATTAAAGGAATTTGATTGTTGGAGAAATGGAAGAATGAATTAGAAGGTAATGAAAAAATACTGAAAATAGCAATAAGTTCCCTTATTTTGGGGTATAAATTTACCCTAAGGGGAGGTGGGGGAATTCTTTACCTCCAAATTAGTGAAATCAAACTCTTTTTCTATTCATCATTTTTAATCTACTCCTATTCTACCTCTATCACAATTATTTCAATAACTTCATTTGCATATCTAATTACCTTTGTTACGTTAGTTTGACTTTTTTTACTACCTTAAATATTTACTCTCAATCCAAGCGACCCCTTAAGTAACATCACTACCTCAAATGAAACAGGCTAAGCATGCAGGTAAAGGTAAATAGGCTTGATCTTGTTTAATTGCAATTAATACATGAGAATTAATGAATTATTAAATATGTTAGTGCAAGTGTTAATTTTCCTTGTGCGGGAGTGATTTTGATCAATCACATAGTCAATTTTATGTCTTGCACATAAAGGATAATGTTTGGTGTGCAAGGAAGTATGGAAGTTTGATCTTTGGATACATGGTGTATGAAGGGTGCAAGGTAAGAAGGTGCATAAGGAGGGTTATAGAATATGCCTTGAACGAGGCAATGAGTACATGGTACCTTAAATAAGCCACACTACAAAGCTAACAGTAACCAGTGAGCCAGTGCTCATTTGAGCACATGATGTGCCTGTGCCCATTCGAGCACTATGGAAAATGTGGGTTTTTTTTTTTGCACAATGCTTGGGGGACAAGTCTAGCTTTTTGTTCTAGGGTTATTATGTATAAAGGACTAAATTAACATTAAAAATAAAGTAAAAGATAATACATAAAGAGCAACTAGGATGTGAAATATTGAATGCTAGAAAGAGTTCTTTCTTTGTATTAGAATGGGTTTACTTCAAAGGTGAGAACTTTGAGTTTAAATGTGGGAGTTCAAGCTAGTGAAGGACTGTGTTATTGATGTATTGTTGAATCATTATGAAATACAAATATACAATCTTATTAGAGAGGTGTCTAAGACAACTATTAAACATCTTTGCGTACTTACTTTGTGTTTGTTATCTCCATTAAATCACATTTTGTTTATTCCCTTGATTTCTCTTCTTCTTTATCAAAAGAGATCTTTAACCTTTCTTTTCAAAATGAAACTTTACAAACTATGCTTGTTTATTCCCTTGATTTCTCTTCTTCTTTACCAAAAGAGATCTTTAACCTTTCTTTTCAAAATGAAACTTTACAAACTATGCTTACATTGAGAAGTGCATATAATTACTACATACAATGTTCGTGAAAGAATAGCAAGTAATATTATAACTTTACTTGAGACTATACATATTGAGATATGCATATAATTTAGTTTTCGTGAAATCATGTGATAAGCCAATTTTTTCCACAGTTTGAATCATTACATAATTATTTCAAACAAACAATAATTTCACTTAACGTTTTTAAGATGTACTCAAACATTGACACTCTGAAACTATAGAAACGAAGCTATTAGCCAAACAAAACTTAATCATGAATTGCTGGAAGTTCCAGTTTGGAACTCCCTCCAAAAATAAACGTATGCCACTTAATGCAGCGAGCACACGGTATTCTTTAGTAAAAGGCGAAAGAGTAGTTCGCTATATGCTCACTGCGTGGCTGCGTGAAGAACAACCTACGCTAAGCAGGTGATTTAAAGTATTTGTCTAGTGTTACCATATTTCTTAACCGATGTGGGACTATTTCCCTTTTACAGTTTTCCTCGTTGAAACTTGAAAGTTATCTTCAGCGCTAGCAAACCCAACATATGAACCTATGAGTACAACGACTTAAAGTACCCTTAAAATGAAAATAAACCTTCCTAAAATCATAACGCCAAACCGACCATAATTTTGCCATAGGAGTAGTGTGATGAAGACCTTATTCTTTCAAATTTCTACTTCAGTGTTACTAAAATCAGTTCGCTCAATTTCTTCTTCTTCTTCTCACTCATTACATGGGAGTATATCTTGTTTCAATTTACACTGGAAAAAGTGCGCTAATTACCATTATATTAAACCCGTTTACTTTGGGTCAGAATCTGTGTTGGCAAGGTTTATTGATTTTAAGTGCTATTCTACTAAGAAAAAGTCTACCAAGAATCGGAAATTAAACTCTGATATTGGTACAATGGAAGGAGATGATAAGGAAAAGGAGGGGTTTTTCGTTGTTCGTAAAGGGGATATTGTTGGGGTTTACAAGAGTTTCAGTGAATGCCAAGCACAAGTTGGATCTTCGGTAATTTGTAATATTTTCCTTTGTTTAAAGATTGTTTTTCTTAAAAGTATGTATTGTTTAAATTCAATTTGCATAATATTTGATTAGAATTTGTTATGTTGAGATTATATTTTGGATTTGTTATCTGGAACTTATTAGAATTAAATTGGATTTGAGTTAATAGAATCAAAGTGATTTTTTAGTGAAAATGTAAGAGTGAAAGTGATGAGGGAAGCTTAGGAGGTGTTTGTTTTAGCAGAAAACATATTTCGTGAAAAACACTTTTAAGTTCTAATGGAAAACAATTTTCAAGAGAAACTATTTTCCAATAGAACACGCAAATGATATTTAATTTTGTATTGTTTGGTTGGATTGGCCTGATGGGAAATGTGGAGGAAAATTGGTATTCTTCCAATTTTGAGGCAAAAATTCACAAAGTGATGAACAACTATTTTCGATTTCCTCGTCAAACCAAACAATTAAAGATGGATGAATCAGTTTTGTGGAAAATTATTTGCTGCCAAACCAAACATTCCCTTTTTAGATTTGAAATAAAGTGAACTGGCTGATCGAACTAAGCTTCTTAGTTTGTGAAGCTCAGACACTCCAATTTCCCATAACTTTGTGGAATCCTCGTCACTTGGAGATTTTTAACTTCATTGTAGACCGAAAGTAGCCAAATTCGACATTTGGACATGTATGGGTATTGTTGAGACGCGTGGTTACATACTACGTCTAGGTGACATTGTTCATTTGATTTTTACTGAATTGAACTCATTAGAGTTTTAAAAAGTTAGGGTGAGTAGGTCTTTACTCCAGTCCTAAAATCTTCTCCTAGGAAAGTAGGAAATATTCAGTTATGATAAGAATACACCCATGAAGAATAAATTTGTTATGTGACATTGTAGTTGAAGGTAATTTGATGTTTTTTTGGCAGGGATGCTGTTTCTAGTCTAGGAGAAAAAGGTTGATTTTATCAACTCCATTGTTCTTTATTTGATTGTTTCTTTACTGCATTTGTATCTCGTGTTAAGGAGGTTGTGATGTAGTTTGGGGATTGTTACCTTTTATTGAATCTTACAAGTGGGTTCTTATTGGCGCAGATATCTGATCCTCCCGTTAGTGTGTATAAAGGATTTGTTTTGCCTAAAGATTCAGAGGAATATCTTGCTTCTCGTGGGCTTCAGAATGCTTTCTATACCATCAAAGCGTCTGATCTGAAAGATGATCTTTTTGGCAACCTTTTCCCTTGTCCCTTTGTGGTAAGACCAATTTGAAGTTTGAATTCAAATATCATGTAGTGGTGAATATCAACATTGCATAAACATTCTATTGTTTATTCATGGAATTCTATTCAGCTTAGCCTGTCAAAATGTAACTGCAGAGGTATTTCCATTGCTGTTTAGGAACCTGGATCTTCTAGAACTGAAATGTCCATCACAGAATTGCCACAGAAAAGGCCTCACGATCTTCTAGGATCAGGAAATCAGGTGAGTTTTTTCTTCAGCAGCAAAACATCGATGCAAACAACAATAGCAGTTCTAAACTCAGTTTGTTTTCTTAGGCTTAAGAATGGAACAAATTTGTGTTGGAAAATCTAAGTGGTTTGTCTTGCATTTATTATTTGGTGAGCAAAATGACAGATAATGAAGAACTTGTTTTTCCCTTACCAGTCACCCTTGTGGCTTTACCCATGTTTGCGCTCCTTAAAAAATTGTTTACTAAGAGTCAGCATCTAGGTGAATACTTCAAAGTGGCAGATTTGTGTTGCTTTTCTATGCTTATTTTTCTTGCTTAGAAAACTTCACTTGCATAGGAAGCTTGTGTTTGTATGCACATGACCTTACGTTAATGAGAACTTAAAAAAAAAAGCAAAAAACACTCAAAACTTATTAGAAGGCCTCTAGAAGCTCTACATGCATTACCCCCCACTTGTTTGATTTGGTGACAAATAATGGGTCTTTCAACACTCTTAACTGTTATGAAGCTAGAAAAGAAGGTGCTGGTTTTTGAAACATCTATACCAGTGCCAGTTTATAGTTGAGTTTCTCAAGTTATTTATCTATTATTTTCTTTTTGACTTGTACCAACTAAAAAGTCTCTAAAGATATATACACTTTCTAATTCTCAATTTCTCACATGCAAACATAAATGTATTTTTGTATTTGTAAATTGTAGTGTACATGTGTATCCTTAGCGGTTGGAGCAATTAACTTCACATGTATTCATTTAGTGGCTTAGCCTCTCTTCATGATGCAAAGTGTGGCGCCCAGATTCCCCAAAGTCTCATTTGTTGCCCTTATCGGATCTATCGTTTTTGAAACTCTAAAAATGTTTCTTTTTCCTTTAGTGACGTGTTTGATTTCCCTCTAGTGAGACCAACGTTACATACCCGTATCGGTGTCCTGCCTACGAACACTGATATAAAGGGGGTAAAGTTGAAGTCCTAGCATCACAGATCCGTTGTATGGCTTCTCACAATAAATACTGTGAAGTTTTGTTGGGGTTTATAGGAATTAGGATGTTTAGGTTTTACCAACCACTTTTGCTGTTTTTCACTTCGGCTTTTGGAATGGATTGGAAAAAGTTGTTGTAGCTTTCTGGTTACCTAATTCACTAATCCCATTGTGAATTGTGAATTGTGAATTGTGAATTGTGAATTGTGAATTGTGAATTGTAACAAGCTAATTACAAGTGGTTTTGGTTCAGCAATGGCCAATTTTGGCCAAAATGTGAATTAAGAAAGCGAATCAGATTGAGAATTATGCAACCTTATTTCTGTTGCAATGAATATTGGCTGATTGACTTCCCTCAAAGACTAAGCTCTTCTAAATTTTTGTGAGCTGTAGCGTTAAAATAAAACAAAAATAATGATTGGGTATGAGTCGGTTCCTCTATAGTCCATAAACCCTAATGCCATTCTCTTCCCTAAAAATATGGCAATTTTATAGACAAATGATTACATATATTCACTTTTTCTGAATTGAAAAAGATGTACTCTTGAAACTGTCATTATGAGACAAAGTCATTAGTGTTTTCTCATTTCGCACTAGCTCGTGTGCAGGGGGCTATTGAATCACAGTCAAATGCTTCTGAACCATTGATCAAGCAGCAGAAGTTAAACCATGTGCCGTCCAATAGTGTGAGTAAGGTTAATGTTTGTGCAGATTATGAGATATGTTTGCGTTTTCTCATGTCCTTTAGTCCTTTTTCTATGTACTTTTGTTTCCAAAGAAGATTTACACCTTTTTAGTCTGTGATTGAATGTGCCAATGGATGGAAATATTTGATGTTGCTTTGATAATTCGATACTGCAGTCAGCAGTAAAATTTTGTGTTCACTGACTTCTATTTCATGTGCAGCGTTCCTGTATTCTTCAGTTTGATGGTGCTTCAAAAGGAAATCCTGGTCCTGCTGGTGCTGGAGTTGTGCTTCGAACTTCTGATGGAGCCTTGGTAAGTTGGTATGGATTAAATATGGCCTAATTATAAATTTGATTTCTCAGTTTTTGGTCGTTTGGTTGTTCAACGTAAGAATCTATACAGATATGTAGAATTCGTCAAGGCTTGGGTGTTGCTACCTGTAATGCTGCTGAATATCATGCCGTTATTTTAGGGTTAAAGAAAGCTCTTGAGATGGGTTATACAAGTATCCAAGTGCTGGGTGACAGCAAACTTGTCTGCATGCAGGTTACTTTTTGAATTCTATATGTAATACTAGCCTCATTCCTGTTTTCACAGAGGTGTTTTAATTATTAAAAGTAATTTTTATTTTTTAAGCTTCTGAATTGGCGGTGTTACACTTTATGTTATTGATGTGTGAAGATTAGAACGTTGATACATTTCATGGGTTCTCTAGTGATTGAAAAGTGAAAGCCGGTTACCTTGTGAAGAAAATGAGATGATTGAAGTAGAATAAGCATGATCATTAAACTTGTTAAGATATTGTCCCACCAAAATTACGTTAATTTTTCATTACTATTCCAGATACCATCATTTAATACCGACTACCAGACGGGCGGTTAAAGCTTTGATATGAAAATTGTAAATGTATTTGCAATGAAAATCACCTTATGAGATAGAACCATGGCCTGTTTTTATGCTAACTCACTTGGTGTTTATTCTGTGTTAACATTTTAATCTATGTACTGCAATTGCTCACTTCTTAAATACGGAACTCAATATTCTGATTTTAGCTTATTTTGTTAGTTCTATTAATTTGGGAGTTCACAATAATTGCAGCTTCTGGGTTTATATAAAGTCAATGAAAAGATGTCTCCCTTCCATGAAGAGACCATGAAACTGAAGGAAAAGTTTTCTTCTTTCCAGATCACTCATGTTTTAAGGGTGAGTATGTTTCTATCAACATCTTAGAACCTTAGGAATCTGTGTCTTGTGACATTTATATTTCTATTCTCTGTCAGATCTTGTGTACGCTTAAATGGTTAGTTTTAACGCTCTACCTCTCAACCGACCATGGATCATTAGTGAGGTGATGGTGTTGGATGGTGTGACCAGGATTTTACCATTAACATCCAACAGGCGTGGAGAATTTCTTTTTAACTTCCATGTCCTTTTATGTAATTATTACTCGATAATTTTATTGCAGGATTTAAACTCGGATGCTGATGCGCAAGCAAACTTTGCTGTCTCTCTTGCTGGTGAGAAGAATTTTCCTTTTTTTACCTAATCTTATGGTCCCGCTTACTCTTGACATTTTCTCCGGCTGTTGTAGATGGTGAAGTACAAGAGGTTTTCCAGTAGCTAAACTGCTGCAGTGTGCAGCATTCTTTTTTCTCTACCTCGGATTCTAGCGAAAATAAGCCAAATTCGCCTTTGAGGCGGTATTTCTCCGAAGAGGCAAAGATCTGTCAGCATTTGCAACCCTCCGAGTCTGACGTTTAACTAAGTTTGGTGTAGGAAAACAAAGCCTGATAGTCGAAACAAATTTCAGGTGTTGCCGTGTCGTAAAGATTTCAGTACTATAGTAGATAGTTTGTTCTTGGGTTACTTTTGGAGCTCACAAAATACTAAAATCTCCACCTTTTTGTTAGGATATGAAGTACAGGGCTAATAACCCATCCCTATGACCCTACATGCTTTCCTGAAAATGCTTCGTATATGAGCTAGATTTGTCAGATCTGTATCTATGTTCGACTGTAATTGTGTTCAAGGAGTGAAAGACACGAATAATACCAATCGTGGTACTTGAACGACTGACTACATTGTGCTCTCGTATTTGTCGATGTAATTGCTTATTTTGGATTGAAATTTGAAGGGTGTAGTGAGCTGGAACTTTTAAAAGATGATCGGATTTGATTACATAAGCCCACAATTCAAGAGTCAGAGCATGGTAACTGGCAAGGGAAATCACAAATTCCAAAGTGCTTGTGGTGGTTGTAAGATACAAATGGTGTTTGGCAAATAGCTGATAGTTGATTATAGTGATTGATTTGACTAGTTAATTCACCAAACACTAGCATTAACTGGGTTGACCACTCAACCCTTTATTTATATCAAAATAAGTTAAAATTGCTCAATAAACTAATTAGACAAACACCCCCCACAAACCTTTAATTTAATTTTTTTTTTTTTGAGATAACCTTTAATTTAATTAATTATTCTTAAAACACACTATTTACTAAAGAATGAGACTGTTTCACCATCAAATGATTTTATATATTTAATAAATTTATTTACTCTAAAATTGTAAGCAATCAATTTAAAATTGTGAGTACTTACTTTGGGACAATAAAAAATTATGTAATGATCATTTTTAAGCCATTAATTATACATTAAGTTACTTCAATAAAAATAGGGTTATTTAAGAATTTGTGAAAAATCAATTTGAAATTGGTAATGACCCGATCTAATGATGAATGGATCAACAAAATCGTCTTTTAGTGCAACTGTGCAAATACACCAAGACACACAGAAGTGACAAAACAAAACCCCTTCAAACCTCCATTACCATTTAAAAAACCTATATAATTCAAAATCAATCCCTCCCCTCCATTTCCGACAGCGAAGTTACATGTGGAACCTTCAGCTTTTTCGTGCTCTCAAACCAAAATCAAAGGCGGTTTCGCCATTTATCTGCACTTCAAAGCTTCCGCTTTCTTCATCCTCCGCCTCTCGTGCTGTTGCTGATCTTGTTGCCGATGACGATGATGACAATCTTGACCTTGTTCGTAAGCCGCCAGTAACCGTTACTAAACCCGTGGTTCTACCCAATGTTCTTCAACCACGTGTGGTTGTCTTTGACGGCGTTTGTCGTCTCTGTCATTCTGGTACTTTCTCGTTTCGCTACTTTTCATATTCTTTGAGCTGTACTTGAAAAATGTGAGATTATTTATAGTACTAATTTATTTTCATTGCTATACATTCAACATTTTAGTTCATGAAAAGAACGTAATTATTGTTTTAATTGAAGTATTTCCTGATTTTTATTGCTTTGAAATTTGATTCAAACTTCTGATATACTAATGACGATGAAGAGCTGCGGTGTATCAAGTACTCCTGATTGAACATACGCTGCCAGGGGCAAAGTCAGAAATTTAGACTATGGGGCCAAATTGAGGATGCTGTCAAAATAATTGTAGTTAATGACCGATATTATATAAAAGCAACTTCAAATCCCAATTCCCAACCTTTTGTTTTTAAATTAAAAAGTTCTATAATTTGGATCATGTAAAGTCAGCTTGCAAATAAATTCAAAACTCTAAAGTCGGTCCTAGTACTTTGAACACTAAATTTTAGTTAATTATATTTTGTGATACCTAATGTGTATTCAGGTGTAGATTTGCCTATGGTTGCTGTTATAATTGAAGTATTTCTTGATTTTTGTTGCTTTGAAATTTGATTTTTTTATGATATGGTTATGGGTTTGAAGAACTACCTTGTAATAAGTACTCCTAATTGGTTGTTTCTTCCATTTTTTTAAAAAAAATGATTTGATGATTATTTTGAGTGTGAGATGGAACATATGTTACAAACTTTCAATCCTTAGTTTCAAAAAAACTCGCAGAGATTTAAGTTACACCTTACATAGGTGATCAAGAGTCAGTTGGAAACCTCTTTGTATTACTATTTGTAGGGATAAGGTTGCATATTTTACCCCTCCTAGCCCCGCTTCTGCTTATGCGGGAGCCATGTAATGGCATTGGGATAAGGAATGCAATGTTGTAATGTTGAAGTGTTTGAGAATGGCCTGAAAAGAAGTGTGTTGCGGATAGTTTAAATTGGAGGGAGTACATGATAGGTTTTCTAGTTTTATTAGTTGTATATTGTCTGGGGAGAGGAAAAAGGTTCTTAAAAGGGTTTTCGTATTAGAAGTAAGATGATATTGCATTTCAGAACTAAGCAGCAATGTTGACCTTTTAGAATTGGATGTAGATAGAAACCTACTGACCTGATTGTAAATTGGCTTCTGTTAGTTTTTCACTGCTGCTCTATGCATATATATTGACCAATAGACTTGTTGATAATCAACCGGATCTGGAAATCCTACTTCAAGCCCTTAACTTGTCAAAATTGTGCTTGTTTTCAACAAGAGTTTTACCCCCAAAAGGTGTCTTGAATCGCGTAATACATAGGTTAACAAAAAGGAGTCGTGTCAGACCACATTTGTTGATAATCCATTTTTACATTATTAACAAGTGTTTTATCCCTATGTTTTCTTGATCATTTGATTTTCTAGGTGTGAAGCTGGTTATAAAGGCTGATAAGTACCAGAAAATCAAGTTCTGCTGCCTGCAGTCTGAGACCGCTGAACCATATATGAAACTCTGTGGTGTGGAAAGGGAGGATGTGCTTCGCCGCTTTATATTCATTGAAGGTCTAGGCCAATATCATCAGGGTTCTACAGGTAGGACCCTTAGTGTATTACCTAACTGTCCAATGTCCATTGCTAGTTTGGTTTTTGCCTAAACTTTGTCGGTTCTGGTTTATATAATTCTTGCTCCTACTCTATTATTGAAGTTCTGTACTAAATTGAATGAGTTGTGTTTCGTAAAGGTGACATTTTTTGAAGTAGATTTTAGCATTTGTCTTATGGAATACGTCAGTTTGGATATTCTGGTTTGGTTGCTCTCAGGAAAAACTTGAACTGGATTTGCAAATCAGAAACAAGTTCTCTCATTGAAGGTTTTTAGATGTTAAAACCATAACAGTGCTTAACAGTCGAGTTTCATGTATGCGCTGCAATTTTCTTCTTTCAATTTCTCAAACATGCCATTTAGATTCATTTAGTTCTTGTATTCTGACATCCGTTTCAATTTTTCAATCATTTTATCTATACACTTCTCTATCTACAATGTCACATAGTGCCCTAATGTTATTTTTGGAATGTCTTACCAGCTGCACTGAAAGTTCTATCATACTTGCCATTCCCTTACTCAGCATTGAGCTCTCTTTTGATGATTCCAACTCCAGCAAGAGATGCCATCTACGACTACATTGCTAAACGACGTTATGATTTATGTGGGAAGGAGGAAAAATGTCTTGTTTTGAAGGAACCAGAGATGCTTGAACGGTTTGTTGACAGGGAAGAACTTTTGAAGCAACTTCACTCGGATATCTAGCTGTTCCTGCTCTGTGGAGTCATGCCTTGTTTATGTGCTTCTTAAGTTGTCTTCCTTCGTGAAATTATCAAACTTGTATAGTTTGTAATTGTAAGTAAGAGCAACTAAAAGGTAATCAAGCAGTGGTGCAAATTTTGTTTGTTGCTAATGCGAGTAAATTGCCTTGTAAATATTTGTTTACTATTTGCCAATGTCTATTGCATGAAAAAATTGTCTGGAATACTTCTAATAGATATGAATTTTGTAAAGTGAAAAAGATGGAACTGAGCATTCTACTACTGTGGTATAGACTCTCATCTAGGCTTCCATTTAGACGGTGTTTGGAGCGCTAAATGCCAAAATGTATATATGCTTGGAAAAATATCATCTCAATTTACTGCAACTTCAAATAAATAAAAGCTGTCTTTTGTAATCTAATTCAAGTCAAAAGAGTACAAAATATATGCACGTAATTTTCAGAAATCTGAACCGGACATCATGAATCTGTGACAAACTTTGGTCACTCCATAACATATTCCATGTTGCATAGAAAAAATTTATCAGCCAACAGTCTAACCACGCTACATTTATTCAACCATCATATGGATCTCTACGAAATACGAATTGCTCGAATCTTCCGGATGACCTAATGACCTACAACTTACAGCAATCGAAGCTGTCTTTCTGCTGGTTCTCTATCAAGAAATCAAAAATTTTCAAGATGATATACTTAGAGATTATCTAAGAACATCAAAATTCTCTTGTTGACATGCCTCTACTTGCTACCAGTCCATTCTTTCCAATCTTTGTCTACATTTTCTTGAGCCCATTTGACAGCAGCTCGTGCAGCTTGTGGTCCCCCAGGTAGCCCGCGCTCATTCAGAGTGTCAGCCATGTCAATGAAAGGGAGTACTAGCAAAGTGCCTGGCCCACCATAATCGGTATGCAGGAAGTTTTCGAAGATCTGTCGAGAATCCAACAGCTTAGAGTTTACTCGGTATGAGCACATTATTCTTTCAAATAGATTGATGGATCAAAGGAAATTATAAGAACATACTTATCAGTTTATTTAAGAACTATTAAGAGAATTTACAAACTATTTAACATACTTATCAGTTTATTCAATAGAATATCTCAGTTGGTGTTTCAAATTACCCCGAAATAGATCATACATAAACCAGATTTGAAAACAATTTCAAGCAATACCATTCATCATGTTTTATCTTAAAAAAACTCATCAACATTCAACATCATCGTTCCCCAATGCCAATAACTGGCTCTCATCTATAGAGGGTTTGGCCATTTGGAAGAGCCGGTTGTATGGAACCTTACCCTTGTTTGTTTAACAAAGAGATTGTTTTGATTGACCCTAAGCAGCAAATATCATCTAAACAGCGCACATGATTTAAGAAGTCATTATAATATCATCATCGTCCCAAAGAGTCTCTGCCCAGAGGCATGGTCTGGAGTCATTATAACATAGTCTATAATAATCCAAAATCAAAGAACTATAACCTTCGCCCCTTCAAAATAAGGCCAATTTTGCACAACCTTAAATAAATACACAAAAGAATAGGTTTTACACTAATACAACAATACCAAAATCTTTTATGAGTTTTAGTCCATTGAAAAGTATAGTAAATGGGTAAGATTGGGATGATTTATAAGCTTAATTACCTCAGTACAGATGCTCACAACTTCATCCAATTCATCCCCATAAACATCTTTCTTAGATAACTTCTTCACCAGATGTGTCTTAAACTTCTCTGTCTCCTACTTTCCAACCAAACAATCCAAAAAATTAAAATGGGCAGAAAATACAAAACCTAAAAAAATAAATTGAAATTATCATGAACTTACAGATTCAGCAAATTCAGGAATTGGGTCAGGAAATTTGTACTCAGCTGCCTTACAAATGAATTTTGATGAAGATTGAAGGGTTTTTTTTAAGGGAAGATTAAACACAACTAGCTTTGAGTTTGAGTTTGAATTACAAGTATTAACACCCAGAAGTGTGGAAGAACAAGAAGAAGAAAAGGGTGAATATGAAGGACTGAAAATGGGGTTTTTAATGAAGATTGAGGAATTACTGGATTTCGATGGATGAAGAAATAAAGTTAAAGCTTTACTCCAAGCCATTTCCTCTGTTTTGTTTTCTCTTCTCAGTTCTCTTCTCACCTTATCTGTTTTTTTATTGTTCAAACAAAAAGGCAGATACAGGGTACTTTTTTAACAAAAATTCATAATCAATAACCAATAATTGTGATTTGTAAATCACCCAAAAAGACAAAAATAAAAATATTAAAATAAATAAAATCAAAAAAGATGAATTAAAACAACAAACCTCTCGCCCTATCACATCCTACCACATAAGGGTGATTTATTAATCTCACAAATAAGGTTATTTACTTGAACTTTCTCCTTTTTTGAACATAAACAAACTTCTTTTAGTTTGGTTTTAGTGTATTTAGTTTGGTTTAGTTGATTTTATTTTTATCTATTTCTCACTCCCAAAACTTATATCAAATTTTATAAGTAAATTTTTGATAAATAAACAAAAATTTCCAGCTGAAAATACAATTCGTTATTTTCTCTTTTTGTTACGCATTATTTTGAGATATAGATATCTTGAACAATTGAATTTTATTAATTGTTTAACAAATTGCATATATATTGTAAGTGTCGTATTAACATATAAGGGATATGAATTGTAGAATGTTTAAGATCTGTCATAACTCAAATTTTTGTGCCTTATAGACTTTGCAATAAGTATAATTATAGTATAATAAAAAAATTAGGCAAAAAGTTGTATGTTATGAGAAGGTTAACTCATTTTAGAACATCAGTTTAAAAAGTATTGAGTAGGTTAACTCATTTTAGAACATCAGTTATAAAAGATAATTTAAAAATATACTTTCTCTTACTTCTAAAAAATATTTCACTGCGTTAACTCATTCTACCTAATATCGTGGATGGATCCACCACTAGCCCAATTTAAACAATTTTTACTTGTTGATCTGCTAGAGCAATATCTACAACTCTGGATGTACATTTGAGTGGAAAACTAAGCAAAAATAGAAACCCAGAAACATGTTTCTGCTAAATTAACAGTATCAGAGTGAAAATACATCCTACACATCCTCGATCGGTACATACTAACCAAAATTCATCAGGGCTACACCTCGCACATATATACAACAGTATGACATCAAAGGTTTCTTTCGTGTGGTTCGAGCCACGGGAATTCTAGGAAATCAAACACTTGCTTTTCTGTATCGAAGTGCAAACTTGCAGTCCCTCGTGAACCCTGGAATAAAAAGTTGTCCAAAACATTCATGAACAAAAGGAAGAAAATGAAATATTTCCAACAATTTAGCAACACTTCGATTCTTACTCGTTTTCCGCCTGAGCCTGGAGTGGACAGAAACAACCCTGTATCATCAAGCCGATAACCTTTTGATTCTGCCAGTAATCTCAGTCTACACAGAAATACCACAAATATATAAGTACTAAGCTATCACTGCATCAAGTGGTAGTTAACGATGACTCGTGAATTTTTTTTGGCAAATATAAAAATTCTCCTTTTACTCGTATCTCCGAGTGTTCTTTAAATTCCTTCCTGTTACAGGTGGCAGAAATATTACTTCCCCGAGTTTTAATTGATAATTTCAGAGACGGTTTCAGAGCATGCCAATTACCCCCTTCGAACATAAGTAAATATTCATTTTTTGATTAAGCCCTTAAACCTAGGCCTATGTAATTTGTATATACAAATATTTCTAGTACTTCTAAGAACAAGTGATAGCACTTTCGAAATAATACTATTTTCACAATGCAAATAAACCGTGTCAAAATTCTTCGTATCATTGATTGAATCATCCGTTAGTTGTTAGACAGACACTAGCCAAAATTCTTATCATTATACTCAAAAACTAAGAAAAACATCTAACCATATATCAAGGGAAACATCATGCCTAAGGACAAATTTTATTTTTCCAATATGAAATTTGGTCACAAAAAATTGTCAAGAGCTCTCTCATTTTGCTTTATATAACAATCTTAAGTCGAGGATTTTATGAGAAACGTTTTATATGTTGCATATATGCAAACCAAATCATACCTTCTATTCAGTGTATCATTGCCAGTCCATGCGATCAGCCCAAATGGGTAAATATTTTTGGGATAAACCTAGCCAAAAATAAAAATTATCAACATTATTCACATCATAAACCTAATTAAGTTAACAGCTGTTTTATTCACATCATAAAGAACCGCGCAGTGAAAGCCCACAGAAAGTCTAAACCGCCGAATTAAATGCAACGAAACTGATATTCCGAAATTTCTATATACTACGTCAAAACAAGGCAAAAGGTGTTACCTTCACCATCTCAACCTATAGTTTTGTTCAATTTCCTTTTTTTTGGCACAACGAGCCCTGGCTAGTATTAGATTGAGAGGGTAACTCCAATACATCATCATATTCAGTCTATCCCGCCCATAAAAAACTATGATCTGGGTCTGAGAAGAGAAAGAAGGCGGCAACTCATACCCATAAAGGAGAGCACGACCAAAGAGTCCCTCGACTCGAGAAAAAAACAAGAGAAGTTCCTACCCGGTGTAACTCCAATACGTCGCATCAAATCAATTTAATTTCATAGAAAAAAGTGAAGGTTGTTCATTTACATTGCAACATAAGACATGATTCTACGAAGAATCTACGCCTTCTCAGTGGTTAATAAATGAAAATGAAAAGCTGAAAAAAAAAAACACTTGCGGGTTTTTGATAAATACCTTCAAATCTATTCGATGGCGTAGCTCTCGGCCAGGATAGGTACACAAACCAAAATATGTGTCTACTCCATGATCAGTACCCTGTATAAACATTTATGGCAGTGAACAGTCAGAAGAGCTATAAACCAGCACAGAATATAGTCCGAATATGAAAACAATCATTTTCAATCTAGACCCTCTAAGAAGAATGGTCACATGTCAATGAAAGTCGAGTATTAACCTCCTCGCTGTGAGTACTGAAGACTAAATCCTCCCTCAGAAATTTCATATCCTTCATGTGCTTAACAAACTTCGCAAGAAAACCTTTGTGACTGAAAGTTTGGCATAAATACCAATAAGTTGGCTAAAACAAGGAAAATTATTTGAAATGATCATGACAAACATTCATGTTTTCATAAGGAACAGAACACAACAGTAGCAGAATCATGAGTAAAAAGAGAAAAGCAAGTTTTTCTTTTTTTTACAATATGAAGCATCCAAATTCAAGTATTGTCAAGCCTGATTACATTAATAATTGAATTTTTTAAAAAAATTGGTAGGAACAAAGGATTGGAAAGAGAGAAATTCACAGTTAAAAGTAAAGTTACATTGACCTCTTTAAATTATGCAATTTTAAAAAACACTGATTACCTCTGCCCATCAGGATGGGTAATCACAATGTCCATATCTCCACATGATGATTTTCCACGTCTGTATGACCCGCCGCAAACAATGACGACCTTCCAAACAGTGGAAACAAGGTTAGTCAGAGATGCTCTTAAAAAACAAATGCTTAAGATACTCGATAACTGTAAATATATTGCATTTTTAGGACTCCATGGCTCCACGAATTAAGAGCTATTGGCAGAAAGACATTTTCTTTCACATGATAGCCTGGTATAAAACCCATCCATTAGAGATTTCATTTAAGACGAAAATGGATGATAAGAATAGGGTATAACACAATCTTATACGAAAATCAAGAATAAACGAGACACGCCAAGAGCTTCTGCATTAATTAAACCATTAATGCTATAGTGTCATCACAAGGCTGCATTGTATCATATTCGCCGAGTCGTGAAGTTTCAATATCTATCAAAGCATACTACCCGCATCACAAAGGTGTAACAACCACGTTTCAGGGATAGTTCAAACTTCAAAGGATATCTTATGTACATGGCAGAGATGCTGTGACAACTGCATCATCTTAACCATTAACGCGATCGTGACTGAAACCGCACGTTCGAGCTGTGAAGCACTCTCATGAATCAAAACAGCAACAAGTGGGAAAGAAAGATTGGGAAACTCGGCAAAAGCTAAGATGATTCTAGGAACCAGCAAAATTCTCCCTATGTCTCTATGAATTAGCATATTATTCCATCTTGATTTGTCCACCCATTTGACACCCTTCCCACTAAAATACAACACTTTGATGTCAACTCTGTGACACTCTCGGAGAAAAGAAGGCCAACAGACACTCAGCAGGTGATTCAATCATTCCAGCCGACTGACATAAAACAACTAACACAGTAACACACCCTCACATTGTATGAACAGGGGTGTCAAAAAGAAAAGGGTAAGAAGAAACATATGTTACAAAAAGGTATACATTATGACATCCCATTTACAAGAAAAGATCAATGTTTTTAGTTCTTACTCCTGGCAGAACTTCTTCTCCAACCTTCTGCAGCAATTTCTCCATTTCTGCGACCTGTTAATTTGAATGAAACATGATTCAATGAAAATTCTAATAGCAATATCAGAGGATTAGAGCGATTTATCAAGAATAGAAAAGCACAAGATGAAACCTCATGCCGCGGAATTCTTGTCTTGATATCATCAAAATATTGTAAACCTAACTTCTGAGCATTAGTCAAAGAAGGGTCGTTTTTCAAATCTTCCAAAGTACGATGTCCTTTATCATATAGTTTTAGAGCAGTGGCAGGACCAACACCCCAAACTTCCCCGAACAAGGAGATTGTTTTTACCTACAAGAATGTATGTAGTTACGAAATATACCACGAAATTTTCAACATAATCACCTCAAGATCTGTCAAAAGATTGCTTCTAAATTTTCAAATGTGATCTCAAAAAGATGAAGCTACACTTCAAAAACATAATGAGAAAAGAAGGTACATGAAAAGCCAAAAGAAAACCAGACTGCAGCTCTCCTAGCCGCAGATCACCAAAGTGATGACTGGCCAAGATGCAATAAAGACAAGTGAAATAAGTGGAAATTATATAATCCTCCATCCCACCCCCCAGCCACACAAAAAATAAATAAATAAAAATAAATTAAAAAAATTGTATGGTTTACAGAAAGAACAGGACTCGTGCTGAACACCTCATTTCATTTTCAAGCTTTTTATGCTTTCAGAAGAAAAAGCTTAAAGCTACACATGAAGGTAAGCATGTTACGATATGGTCTGCAATAAAATCTGTTGCAATGATATGTAACACAAAGAACTGAACAGGTAAACCAAATATACTTTTTTTCTTACAACAGAAAAATAATAAATCTTTTTATGTAATGCTAGAAGCTCATAGAATCAATTTAAAAAAAGTCAATCATAAGGAAGTATACAATAAGATAATATGAAATTTAAAGGAATACCTACCCTTTCATCGTTCTCAAAATGCTCCAGCTTGGACATTTTTCCAGTTGACACTATCTCCTGTATCTGAAACACATCGGAGTTGTAGGCATTAATTTAGTCTATTACTCCAGAAATCCTCAGGAACTAAAATCTAAAAACCAATAGCACATTCCACCAGGAGGTCAACATTCACTAGTAGTAATCGCATATAGCACAAAAAGAATACAAAAAGTATACATTGTACAAGTTCTACAAATAAAACATTTTCCAAAGTACGCCAAAAGAAAAAAATCTCAACATGTCATTTACAGATGAAAACATAAACAGCTGAATGAGAAGCATAGATACTATTACAAGAAAAGTATCATCGAGACTTTGCAGCTTTCATTCTCGATAGAAAAACCTGATATTGTTTAAAACAACAATAAGGAAAAAAAATCAAGGGAAGTATGAACAGTTCAAGTACAAAAGGACAGTTTCTGCTAGCATACATAAAGCGAAATACTCAATGCACAAGGCTTTTTCATAATTAGAACCAATTGATAAAAGACAAGCACCCACAATGATATGCACATAAAAGCGGATCGGTAAGATTAATTAACTTCCGATGAACAAGACTCATATGCCAATGCTGAAGACTGATCCTTCCGAAAATCTAAAATGGTTTCAAGACAATCAGTAGTTCATGCAAGTCAATAACTATGGAATTTATCTCATTGACAGCCCTCAATAGTCAATACGAGCATGTGTTCCATACTGAAGCTGTTAAACAAGATGAAAACAGGATAAACACCATCTCTGACAAGGTTGCTAGTATAATGACCTAATAATTCAAAATTTTTACCAGAAGATAAACCAAAAAAGATATTCGTTCATTATCACAACTAAATCTAAGAGAAGCCTATGGAAACTTCTCCACGGGATTTTACAATAAAACAATTATCATTATGAAAGACGATAAACCAGATAAAAAAGAGTAACTTCATGTCCTACTTCTAGACCATCTGTAGTTCCAATCTAATGAAGAACATAAAAAACTAAGGTGGCAGTCATTATTGAGAAAACACCGAAAAACGTAACTTGAAACTCGGTCGTATTTTCAAAAACTTACATGATCACACAGTGACTTTCCAATCCCAGGTAAGTGCTTGACCTGTTCAGCATTCTCAATTTTGAAAGGCAGCTTCTCAATCACGGGAATGGCCTTATAGTAGCTAAATGACCTCCGATCTTCACCAAGAGCTATTACATGTAAAATTTTAAAAATAGTAGGAATAAGAATGCAGATATAGACATCGCCAAAAATTCTTATTGATCTGCAAGAAACTCTAAAGTCTAAACTCACCCCTATATATGTCAATGAGCTTCTTGAAGATATCAGTGATATTCTTGTTTAAATCAGGTGGGTTATATGTGCTAACCTGCAGAGGGATAAACAGAAAACCACATCAATTTCATAAGTAATCGACTTAATGAGTTTAATTGACACAATATTATCAGTCACGGAATGCTTCAAATGGCCTAATTTCATCACCCCAAAATAAAAACACTTGTAAGCAAGAAAAGTATCCATCTAAACAAATTGAACAGTATATAATACGCATCTACATAATACACGTCCGCAGTTGAGAACATAAAAAGAAACAGATTAACTTCAGATAATCAGATTAATAATAGAAGGATTTATATTTACTAATTTATCTGGATTTTCAGCAACGTTGGAATTAGCAGTCCGTGATTCCAAGTAGCTAGACGACCAATCATCGTTCTTTGATGTCACTGACTCTTCATGTAGTTCATCGCTTGTTGCAGTTCCCTTGCTCTCAGCACTTGTATGTTTAGAATCTACAGGCAAAGATAAGGTTGGATCTTTTGGGTTTTCAGGAGAAGAAAGTTTCTGCTTCTTGCCTGAAGAATATCCATTTCCATGGCTGGAATCGTCTCCAGAGGCCTGATGGCAAGCTTCTCCACCAGCTTCATCTTTCAGAATGTAGATATCCTGTGACGCCTTTTCCCCCAATCTCAAACTATCTTCCAACCACTGGTACACTAAAATACTCTGCAAAAAAGAAAAATCTACGATTAGAGAAAACATATTAACTGAATACTCACGAGAATATCATTAGACATGTAGTCAATGTTACGTTGCCAATATACTCACTGAATACTGAAAAACAGCTGGATATACTGCTATTGTCACAGCACATCGCGACTCAATGCCAATATATGCATATTCAAAAGAGCACAAATTTAAGATTTAAGAAGGTTGACCTCGTACACAATGTTGATCTATTAATTTGACTCCAACTACCTGTTTGGTAGGTTAAACTAGTGTATTTTTAGTTGAAAAATCTTTTGATTACCTCGATGGTCATGCATGTCCAACTTTAATCATCTCATTTTCTTCATAAAATTTATTAGGCTGTAATGAAATTTGTAAACAAAAAACCTTTTTGTGATGAACGTTTCATCACCATGGGAATGACTTGGAACTTTTGATGAAATTTTACACCATAAATCATTCCCATTACACCATTTAATACCACTAACCAAGCGTGCCGCAAATGTACAACCATTCAATCATCATACACGTCTACAATATAAAGCTGACAATTGAACTCATAATCGAAGATCCACATATTCACTTTGAGATCATCACTTCATCAGATACTCACTAGTTAAATCCCTTCTTATTTATTGGTATTACACCAAATATAACCTCTCTTTCTTGACACAGTGCATTTCTCAATGCCATTCAGTTCTAAATCTATAAACTGTCAACAATTTCTTACAAAATTGGCAAATTGCAAAATATAAAACAAATCCAACATTCCATTATTCAAAGACAACACGAATCGAATTTCATCATGCCCATCTTCTGCAATTAATCTAATCCAGCCGGTCTCTTGAGAGACCGTCTCTCGGAGAGACATCCCCCGGTCCCAACCCATTAAAGCTTATTTTTACTCTTATTCTACATTTTCTTTTATTTTTATGGGCCGACCCAATTAAAGATGTCTCTCAAAGACAAGAATTTGTGAATCTAATTTGACCTAAATTTTCCAATTAAACAATCCAACACTATTTCAAATCACATAATGGGGATCAGGGTATTGCCCAGAAAAATCAGCAGACATAATCAATATAAAAAAGCTTATCTCTTGAAATGACAATATAAACTTGCTAAACAATAAAAACTTACTCCTTTGAAATTTGACAAACGATCAGAATCAATTTTCTGTTTGAGGGCATTCCAATTCATGGAAAAAATATGAGTAACTCTCTTAGAGAAATGGTCTTCAATTTTAGCCCCCATTTGTTCCAACCTCTGCTTCCATATCTATACATACAATTCATAAAAATGAAAATTTTAATGCTCCATCACCAATTTATAATCTTTCAATCAAAGATCACTAGTTTCTTCCCTAAAATATTTTTTAAACAAGGGAATGTATTTAAACACATAATGCACAAAATTGAAAAATTAACCCATCAAAAAGCAATAAATTTGTAATCTTTCAATCAAAGTTCACTAGTTTCTTCTCAAAATAAATTTTGGACAACACAATGTTATTTTAACACACAATGCACAAAAATGAAAATAAAAATAACCCTTAAAAAACATCGGTTTTGTGAATATTTTTTTTAACAAAGTTCACTCCTTCTTCCCCAAAATTCCAATTAAACAAAAAAAAATCCCTTTTTAGTAGCCAGTATTTTTCCTATAAAAGTGACAAAATAAAACCTGCAATCTGCGAGGTTGAACTCCAGAATCAACTAAGAAAACAAACATGCCAGAAAACATGCCATCTGAAACAGATGGCGGTGACTGTGAGGTCTCCTCCTCCTTCTTTGGCGCCATTTCTTGTTGTTTAGTTGACAGTTGTAAGCATAAGCATTTGAAGAATTGACCGGTTTTAATCGATGAATATTGAAGTGTCTAATGCAAGTTTCCTAAATAAATCCTACTCTTTAACATCGTTAAGAAGACGGGAACTCAGTATGACGGTGCCCGTAGCCGTAGGGTTTGTTCGGGAATTCTGAGACGTTGAGGCTTTAACACTTGTTTAACTTTTAAATAAAAAAGTTAGTAAAAATGAAAATTAGATTGGCGATTAAGACAAAACACAAGTTAACGGTTTAAATAAGTGATCAAAATAAATAACATGATAATGTTATGAGATTAAATGAAAATAGGTGGCACTATTGTCAAAAACGTGAAATTAGTTTGATAGATTTTTTTGAAGGAACTGTGAATTTTTTGAAAATAGTTTGATAGATTAAAATTAAGTATTCTAGTCACAATTGTGAAAAAAAATAAACTTTTTAATAATTATTTGTGAGTAATTGATACAAATTTTGTTTTATTAGTGGCAAGTGATCATAATTAAAAACTTTTTAAAAGGTGAAGAAGTTTTGGGAAATTATCATTGGTGCCCCTGAGGTATGCGTTTTTATCAATGGTGTCCACAGTTTTTTTTTTCCAATGGTACCCCTAAGGTTTTAAGGTAATTACAATCGTGACACTTTTAAGTTTTTTCGTTAATTTTTCGAAATTAACCTAACTAGGATTAATTTCTTCTTCCTCTCTTTTCTCTTCCTTCACTCCTTCCATGGCTGCCCTTTCCCCGGTGCATACCCATGAATTTAAATCAAGAAAAATCAAAAATCCAACTACTTTCTTGCTCACAAGCATTTGACAAATCCCTTGAAAAAGGAAATGAAGGACGCTCCAACATCACCTACTATGTAATAGCCTTAGTAATGTAATTTGTAGCTTCGTCCGTCGTAACGGCAATACTGTTGCCCATATGATTGCTAGGTGGGATACGGGTAATGCTAGTGAAAAGATCTGTATGGAGCCGTTCCCCCCAAGCCTTCAATGCTTGGCGGACCTTGACATTATCTATTGAATGCTACAGGTTATTTTCAAAAAAAAAAAAAAGGACGCTCCAACATTAGCACAGACACACTTCAAACTCCAACTAAACTCAAATCCCTCTGCAAAACAGATAAAATTCCAAATCCCAATTAAAACTACATCAAATTGAAAACCAAACACTAAAAAAATAGTTCCAATCAACATATCAATGTAATATAAATGAAAGAGTAAACCCAGAATCCAGAAATCAAATCACTGCTAAATACTTCATTAGAATGACAATCAATCGAAATTATCAAAAGATCTTAACTTTCAGCAAAAAAACAACACCCAGAAAAATCTAAACTTGAGCAACAACAAATGAACAATAAAATCGAAAAATACAAAAAAAAATGTAATCAAAATGAATTAAACACATCATGCCCAGAAAAATCAGTAAAAAAAATCCCCAAAAATTAAAATGAGTATATAGGATTATCTATCATCATACATCATTTGAAAATACTTTGTGTCAAGTGTCACTATACAATGCATTTTGCCAAGTGTCACACTTATAACATTAGATTGTTGTTTTGGAACTTATCCCTTGATCTTCTCTGATGCAATTCAAATTATCAATGTAGAATTTTGTTTAAAATGGTTTTAATTGTAATAGCATATTTGACATTGATATAACTCTACAAATTTATATTCATATCAATATTGAAAATGTCGTTTATAGCTTTATAAGAGAATATAACTCATAAATCGATGTAAAACTAATCAATGTTAGGTAATTTTTTTAACCACTCATTTCACGTTTTTTAATGCAATGCAATATAAATTGAAAGTTTAGAAAAGATGGCTAATAAAGTTAAAGTAGTATAAATTGAGAGTAACTCATGCAATTTTATTTTAACTTATAAATTTACAACAAAAGAGTCATCATATATGGTACGATTGTAGATTCTTTAACTTCTACTACTTTTAATGGTCATAAAAAACATACGTTCACTAATTTATCTATCAGCCGGTCTTGGCCGAGACCGTCTCATTCTGAGACGAGGCCCAACCCACCTTTCTCTCTTTGGTTCCATCTTCTGGGCATTTTTCAATTCTAATCATAAAGGTATCAGTTTTGACCTTAAAGATATCAATTTCAATTTAATCATACCTATATGAACTACATTAATCATGAAACTGAATACTATAAAATGAGAATTGAATAAATTAACATTGAAACTGAATACTATAAAAACTGAATACCTGTATGAACTACATTAATCATGAAACTGAATAGTATAAAATAAAAATTGAATAAATTAACAATGAAACTGAATATTATTAAAATTGAATACCTGTATGAACTACATTATATGGGATACGCTTTATGGTAACCACTGCCCACCTACAGGCTTGGAACCCCCCAGAATTTCCACACTTACATGGAGACAAAGCATGAGCCGTAAGTTTTACAATCTTGTCTTAAAGTCGCAAAGCAATAAAGAAGCAAGGAAGGTAGTATAAACACTATACAATGCAACAATTGATGAAGTTAATAAGATAGTTGAAAATGATAGTAATGAAATTGAAGATGGGGCAGAAAATTCACAAGCATCAACAACATTGAATAACATGAATTATGCTTAAAATCTTGCGCAATGAAGAATTGAACAATTTAATAATGAAACTGAACAATTTAATGGAAAAATTGATTACACTTTGTAATCAATATACATATTCTAAACTTGAATGCAAAACTGAGCAAAGTAAGAGCAAAATTGATATCTTTAAGGTTAAAATTGATACCTTTAAGGTTCAAATTGAAATTTTTCCAGAAAAATAAAAAAAACAAAAAAAAGAAATTTGAAGGGCAAAGCGCGCGCGTGCAACACACGCGCCTATCATTGGGCCGGCCCATCTCCCGTCTCATAATGAGACCGTCTCGGCCAAGTTTTAGTGTTTATTTATTTATTTTCAAGATATAATTCTAGCATCCAATTTAAGAGGTAATATCCAATGATACTACTATTCAATTATATCACTGTGCATGATGTTAACATTATGAACACTTTAGTTAAGTATTATTATGCATTATCATACAGTGGTGAAAAATTCTATTAATCAAAATAATTTATAAAAAACAAGAGTGAACCTATACATCGTGTATGACACGCGTATATTCCTAGTTATCTGTAAAAGGCATAATTCTATGTGGTATACAGTATACTTATCACAAAGCCCATTGACCTCAGAAAACCCTAGGTTTTCGTATATCTCCTACTACTTCCTCCGTTCCATAATACTTGCTACATTTTTCATTTTGGGAAATTTTGTATTACTTGCTACATTTCCTTTTTAGTAAAAAACCAATCATTTAAAGTTATACCTACTCCTATATTTATCCTACTTTATATCTAATTACTCCTATTTTTCTTTTTCATTTTTCAACAAATAGTATTAAAAAATTCCAAAAAACAACTTTTCACCTACTACTCATCATTGCACAGTAACTCCTTAATATTTGTGTCCATGCAATGGTAGCAAGTAAATCAGAACGGAGGAAGTATATAAACTAAAATTATCAACGGCTGTCCCATCATTTCTCAACCTCAAGCATCCATTCAAAATTTCATTTTGTTAAGGAAAATTTGATATTAAACGTACAAACTTTGCCTCATTTGCTTATAAACGTTCGAACTTTCGTTTATTTTTTAGAGGCATGAACTTTGGGGGTCATCCGCAGAGAAAGATACGGAGGCATGAAATTTGATATCAAAATTCAACAGGTAACGGGTCATCCGTATCTTTCTCAGCGGATGACCCCCAAAGTTCATGCCTAAAAAATAAACGAAAGTTCGAATGTTTATAAGCAAATGAGGCAAAGTTCGTACATTTGATATCAAATTTTCCTTTTGCTAATTGTTTACTGTAATTTTCTCAGGAACAAATACAAAAATAGGGTTCTTCTTTAAGATAGACATATTCGTCAATTTATTCAATTTTCTCAATTCTCTTTAAGATACCCACAACTGGACGAGTGACGACCCACACCACCCACCCCTCGCCAGCATCTCTCGCCAGTCGCCACCCCTCACTGATGTTCACTGAGCGAATCAGTTCGTTGTTCGCCTATTCGCACTTCGCAAGGCCACTGTTGGCTGCTACTGCTGCTTCCGTGAACCGGTGAACGTGAAATCAAGGCCACCAGGCCCATCAACGCCGACGGCCCATCACCAAACCAAGCCACCTTCAATTCAATTTAGTTATTATTTTGATTTTTGAATCCCAAAAGTTAGGGTTTTGTTTTTATTTCAATTTTCAAATCTCTTTCTCTGTTCCTTGTCTCATCGTCGTAGCCTCAACCGAGCAGCCGCCGCCAGCACCGGCCAACAAAATTATCCGAACAGTCGCAGTAGCCCTAGCGGCGCTTGAAGCCAGCCACGCCCTCCTGAGCAACTACACGAAGCATCCATCCTTCACCATTATCTTCTTCTTCCTCCGTATTAAGGTATACTCCCACCAATATAAATTTCTGTTTTACTTATTTTAGATGTTAAATTCAATTGAGTTTTTAAATCTTTAGCTTTTTTTGTGATGATTTTGAGAATTAGGTATGAAAATTTCAGTTTCTAATTTTGATGTTTTTGTTAATTAATATTAATTTTTATACAAGAAAATAATATTAATAATAAAAATAATAATAATGGAAGAGATCATAAAACCATTAAAATTCAACAAAGTCTGTGTATTTTATGAAAGTAGTTCGATCTAGCTACCAAAAAGCTGCAATTGAATTGGTAATTTATCACCAAATTTTAATTTTTTCATTCATTATTGTAATTATTAGAAATATTAAATGATTATTCAAAATATATACTAAATTTGAGCAATATAATAATAAAAGATTGCTCCTTTTTACCCAGATTTATTTTTCCAATTAGATGAAAATGAATAGTTTTTATGGGTTTTTTCATTTATGCTCATTATTTTACTATGTTTGCTTAAAAATTTGTAAAAAAAAAAAGCAATAAAATTTTAAAAATTTATTTCTTCATGTGTTTTCTCTTCTAAAAGCAATTATACACTTACTATCTAAAAATATGATGAACATGAGTTAAAAATCAAAACTTTCCTGATTCACCCCATTTCTTTCTCCCTTCATTTTCTTTTTTTTTTTTGGATTTTGATTTTATAATTAAATTTAGGAAAATTTACTTTCAAAAATCCGACCTTTGGGCTGTTCTCTTCTAAAAATCCGACATTTCGATTATTTTTGAAAAATCCGACCTTTGCCACCCATTGTCATCTAAAGACCAAAATGACCGGTAACCTGCATTTTTGAATAATTACCCACCTAACCCATTAACTTCCCTCCTTCCATACCAGTAAAACATCATTTCACACACCATAAGTGTTCTTCACTCCTCCCTCCTCTCTTTGCTCTTTAAAAGTTGCGCCATCACCATCATCTTTTTGTTTGTTGGTGAAGATGGATGATATGGTTTCGTTTAGGTTTTGGTAGGGTGGTATAAAAGTTGCGTCAATTTGTATCATTACAATACCATTGAAAAAACAACAAAAACAAAGTAGTCAATTTGTGATATCATCATACATTTCATACTTCCTCCGTCCATAATAGTGGCAGTTTGGTACAAAGGTGTGCTCATTGAACCATATGGATCAAAACTGCTATCAAAATTCATCAACATTGTTGTAACACTTGGCTCCTTAACCTCAATGTCTAGAAAATTCATCAACAAAAGAAAAAACCCAAAATAAAAATTCAATAATTTCATATTGAAACAACTGAAATGATTCAAAAAATCAAGAAATGAGACTAAAATTACAAACCATTGAAACATTCTGCAACAGTATCTGCTAAAGCAACAGTCTTGACATCCATTGGATTTTTCACCCCTAGTACAATAAACTTCAAAGGATCGATTTTTACCCCTCCAAAATTGGGGAATTAAACCCAATCATCACTGGATGAACCCCAGATGAAAAACCCTGAAAAAAAAAACACAATATCAAATGAAATTAAATTTTAAAAAATCAAATTAACATACAAAAATGGGAATTTAATCAGAGAAATTATAAGGGTAATTAAGGGGGGAAAAAGGGTTTACAAAAGAGTTGGAATTAGAGGAAAAAGAAGGGGGAATAAGGTTGGATAGAAAGAGAAGCTGCCATTTTTGAAGGTGTGGAGATTATTGTAGGGTTTATTAATTTTGAATTTCTCTTTTTTATAAAATGAAATTTAACCGGTTGTTCAGGTTAATTTATGGGGTATGTTCTTTAGATGACAATGGAGGGCAAAGGTCGGATTTTTCAAAAATAATCGAAAGGTCGGATTTTTAGAAGAGAACACCCCAAAGGTCGGATTTTTAAAAGTAAATTTTCCTTAAATTTTATTAATACAGATTGTGTTCTATTTCAACCGCTTAGACAATTATAAAAAATAATAGTAGTATTACAAAATATAGATGGGAATAAATTGCTAAAATTTTGAACATCTGTTTTAAATATAAAAATCTGACCTTGTATTAAATTTTGTTTGATATTGATTCCTGATCTCGTGGCTTAAGTTGTTCCTTTGTTTGTATCTGTTTATATGGGTGGAGTTATTAATTGCTTATATAGATCATGTTAAACTCTGTAACTCCAAGTTAACTTTGAAATAGAGTTTTGATCCTACTGGAACTCTTTTTCACTTGTTTTAATGGGTGGAATTATTATTTGCTTAAATAGAACTTGTTTAACACCTTTCTAATATTATAATTTATAACCAAATAATGACTCCTAAGTTAACTATGTAATAGAGTGTTGGGTTATTCTCTCCCACTTGGAGGAAGGCCCAAGTAATATATTAATTATGGGCTTTAATAATTATGGGTTTTAATTATTAGGGCTAATGTTAATAATAATATTAATAATAATAAAAAAAAAGAAAAAAAAAGGGAAAGCTATAAATACCAAGAATTGGGGCAGCATTTATCATTGACATAATAGAGATTACACGCACAAAACAGAAACCACACGGCAGCGAAGAGAAGGGTATCGCGCGTGACTTGCGTCGATCCGATCGAAGGCCATTCGTACTCCGATTTTCGTTAGATTTTGACACGGTGTTCCTGCCTATCCAATCTACATATTCAACGGTTGGATTGTCGTTTTGTGCACTGTAAGTGGGTAATTTGTTTTGCCCTAGTTTTACCCTAATTGTTATTTTACCACTTTTGAGTGATGTTTTAGGGTTGTTTGGTGTTTGTATTGCCTCTAGTATTGTCTAGAGAGGATTTTGGTTGTACCCATTAATTTTATTGGTGATTAGTGGAAGAGTGTGGTACCACTTACGGTCCCGTGGTTTTTCCCCGCATTGGGTTTTCCACGTAAATATCGTGTGTGCTTTACTTTCCGTATTTTTACTTTATTGTGGTTGATTGTGAGATTATTATTATTTGTCTGATTGGATTGGTTATTTTTGTTCATCTAACAACACAAAGGGAGAAAGTGTGTGTTATATCGTCACTTTTCTCAACAATATCTTACTCCTCCCAATGTTACTAATAGTGCAAACATCAAAACTGCTGTACAGACACTTGTGCGTTTTTTTAAATCATTTACGGGCTTTAATTTATAATAATTACTAATAATTAACACGCAATACTTTTAATTTTATTGTTGGCTTTACTTTTTCTATGATCCATAGTCTCTTGTTTTTTAGGGAAAACTTTGTCTCTCCTATATGCATAAACCGAAAATAGTTGAGCTATGGTCTTCCTGATGATTAAATGAGATAATCTCAGTGAATTTCTATTGTGCCGTTTATATTATTTTATTTTTTATAACTTCCTCAGGTTTTTTTAATTCAATATAATCTACAAAAGGGTTCCCCTGCCGTAATGTCGAATTCTTCAACAAAGTTAATCTTGGATGGACAGGTAACATCTGAATCTCATATTGTGGCGTTGAATTTTGGTTGTTAATTGTCTAGTAACAGTAGCAGGACTTTTATATTCCAAGTTAATCAACTAGCTTAGTCATTATAAAACAGCTATTACAAATTATAAATTGTGGCCTTGATCAAATTCTTATCGATATATTTTTTTTATCTTTTGACTACATTACTCTTTACCCTCCCAACCTGAGCTCTGACTACTTTTATGAGCGAGATTCTTAGGGTTGATGGCTATCACTGTGTGGAGCTACAGCCTACAGATATTAGAGTGGGGCCTTGATCAAATTCTTTTAAAAGTATTTTTGTTAACTTTTGACGATTACTCTATTCATGATTATGATGCAGGAACAAGATGAATGGAAGGACAAGCTCAGCACATTGTGTGATGATATACTTGTCTTTATTCTATCTCTTATGGAGAGAAAAGAAGCGACAAGAACTTGCATCCTTTCAAGAAGGTGGCGGTATTTGGCTACTTACTACACTGATCTCAACTTTGATGTTGATGATTTAGAGACTATGACCTTAGGATGTAAGCACCAACTCAAGCCAGTCAAAGATCTAAAGCCAAGGTTCTTGAATTGGGTTAATCAAGTAGTGGCTTTGAATCGTGCTCCAATTATTGATGAATTCAGAATTCGCTTTCCATTGGATGAGACTGATTCAAGTCATCTCGAGGCTTGGATCAATTTTGCTATCTTAAAACAAGTCCGGAACTTAGAGCTCCATTTAAGATCTTATACCATAACATCTCATGTTTGGAATGGCATGAGCCACCTCAAGTCCCTGAGTTTGAAGGGGGTAAATATAAGTGGAGAAGTAGTAGAGTTGGTTTTTTCTCGATGCCATCTTTTAGAACGACTATACATTGCTCAATCATACAATCTATTCAAGTTGAAGATTCTTAACTTAAGCTCAGTTAAGTTCACCTGATTTCATCTGAAATTGAATCTTTAATGATAAACAACTGATTTATATTGATTGATTAAAAATGAATTCTACTTATTATAACTGATTTTTACCGAGTAAAATTGATTTTGTAGGAAAAGTTGAAATACTTGACAGTTCATGATTGCCGGAATTTAGAAGAAGTTGAGGTACAAGCTAGGAATCTTGTGTCGTTCGATTTCAAATGCTTCCATACAGTTGTGGTTCATGTTAGCGCTCCATCACTCGTTGAAGCGCAATTTCATGGCCATTGTGAAACAGGACTGCTTCAAAAATTCTCGCCCATCAGAAGCTTAGCTGCTCACTTGTCTAAGCTTTCGCTTTATGTAAATGAAGAATGGGTTAGTACCAACTCTACCTTTAATAACTTAGGCAACGACAACCAACATTCTATAGTTTGATTAACATTAAATTTTGAAATCTCTCTCTTTTTATTACAGATTGATGAAAGTCCTATCATCCCTTCTTTTCCTAATATCCAATATCTGAAGTTGTTTGTTGACATCAAATTTTATGGTTTTAACTTTATTTTGTTAAGATGCTTCCTGGAGGCCTGCCCATTACTGCACGAATTCAAGCTGAAGGTAACTAAATTATGTTCTTTAAAGGTTTTCGTTCGGGTTTTAGGTATGATGATTTAGACCGGCTCAATTTCGGGTCTTGTGTGTACAAAGATGTGTTGTCCATCTCATTACGTCCATTTTTTGTATGCGAGTTGTATTCGGGTCGGGTAAAGTCATATTGTTTTGGCTAATTGGGTCAATTTCGGGCATCTCTCGTGTTTTGCTTTACTGAATTAATTGTAAATTTGTAATATGACTTGATGGAATTTTCAGGTAGGTTATTACCCCTATTATAGGGAGGATTCAAATTCAGATTTAGATTATTCAGATAGCGACGACTTGGAAGACTCGAATTTGAAAGATGTGAAGCGGTGGTTGGAGACTAGAGAGGAGAGTACAACCTTTCCAAACTTGTGGAAAGTCGAATGGGCTTCAGAATTTAACAATGATCTCAATAAAGAATATATGCTAGCTTTGCACATTGTTAAGAATGCCATTAAGCTCAAGGACTTCATCTTCACGCCCCTAATTCCAAAGTCATATTCTGATTATGAAGAAGCTATGGAAACTTGTATAGATCGAGCTGAACGATTAGCTTTGGTTCTCCCATCTCATGTGAATTTCGTGGTTATCAAAGAAGGCTAAGTGAACCTCTCAAAATTTTAAATGCATTTCTTTTCTGGATATTGGGTACATTTTATATTTTTGACACTATTTATTTATTTTTTTTGGGAAGGATTTGACAATATTTATTAATCTGTTTTGTATAATTATAAGGTTTATTAATACTTTTTTTTATATATATTTTTGAGTTTACGTAATTAGAGATTTTAGCGATTGAAAATATATACTTGCTAGGTGTAATAGAAAAAAAAGGCAAAGTTCAAAAAATTGTACGATGTCAATAGCAATATTGTCAATATTTTTGTAACTGTACAAACCACCTAAAACTGTTTACATCAATCCTCAATACTTGATAAATTTAGATTTTGCAGTATTCTTGACAATCTCCATTTCTTCACAATCAGGAGATATTTGAATTTGACCCTTCCATAGCCCCTTCTTCTTCAAGAATAGTAAGCCATCAAGGTCCGTTGGACAAGTGATAATATAGAAAACCGCTGTCGGACCATGTTTCCAATCTTTTTAATAGAATACTCTTTGCTACATTTACATAATCCCAATCTTTTTAATAGAATACTCTTTGCTACATTTACATAATCCCGGGAAAACTTTTTCACAATTCTCTCCTCACGAGGTTCATCAAAAGGATTTATAAAAGACTCACTTTTCTTCGCAGTCATACCTTCTAAGACTCACTCAGTGTATCTGAAACATGGTTGTTAGAATCGCGATTCTGATCTACAATTCTACGATTTTACGATCCAAAACCAACGGAGCAATTTGAATCGCAGGTAGAATCTTAAAGTTGTAGAATCTTACAATTATAGTTGATATAAAATTTTTAGAGGTAGAATCATGTTTTAACGATTCGATTCTACTAATTTAGTATGAATTATTTTTCATTTTTCTTATTTCTTATGAACCATCTCTTACTAATCTATTTCACATATACGCATAAATTTCAAATTTCCCATCATGAAAAATTTAAAAAAACAAATTTCTTAATCGATATGAAGATTTAAACTAATTATTTAAAAGTTTTTGTTATATTCTTAAAAATAAAGTCGAAGAAACTTAATTTATAAATTTAAACTTTTAAATTGGATAATATTGATAAGAAATTAGATATTTCTAATATATTTAAGTTTATTTGTAGAATCGTACAATTCTACGATTCGATTCTACCTCTCAAAACGATTCTAAGTAGAATCGCGATTTTAACAATTTTGATCTGAAACATAGTCGAAATATTACTCAATGCGAAGATTATTAATATTAATTTTTTATAATTTTTCATTATATACAATTAAAATATTAATGATTGAATTAGTGTGTTGGCAAATAAAACATTTGTAGTAAATTGGAGGGATTAATAAACTATATAATTTGTAGTAGATTGAAGGGATTAATATTAATAAACTTTATAAACTATTAAAATTTTATTAGTGTGTAGGAAAAATTGGAAACTTTATAAACTATATAATTCATTTTGGGAAGGGAAGTGAGTGAATTTTGGGAAGGGAAGTGAGTGAATATGTATTCTTTGTCTAAAATTGATTACATGAACGGGTATTTATAGTGATCAAGTATTACTTTTTCTAGCAAATTTTTTAGATATTTTTATTTTTTAACTACTTTTTTTGGACACTTCTATCCCATTTATCTTAGATATTTTTATTTTTTTATTTTTTTATTTTTTGTTTTAGATATTGTTATGTTTAATTAAAATCTTAGATTTTTGTAGATTATTTTGACACTTTCCCTAATCTAAAAAATCTTGAACTCTGAGTTGTCTCCTGAAATAATTATATTTATAATAATAATATTAATAATGAAAATAATAATAATAATAATAATAATAATAATAATAATAATAATAATAATAATAATAATAATAATAATAATATGGTCTAATCTGATATGATCTGGTCTGGTCTGATCTGATCTGATGTGATCTAATCTGATCTGGTCTGGTCTGATCCAAATCTTTCTGATCTGATTTGAATAGTTTTTATCTAATCTGAAATGGTCTGATCTGATCTGATTTGATCTGATTCCAACAAGAAAAAGAATGAGTAATAAGTCAAAAAAAAGCTAAAGAGAACCATCATACTTACTACCTATTAAAAATCTTGGAAAATAACAAGTGTCACCTCTCCAAGAGGCTTGACTTTTGGCTATAGTTCATTTGACTAATTACATCCCAATTTTGCCAAATTTAGAAAAGTAATTGCATTAAGGCATTTTCAAATTTGAAGGAAAAGTAAATAGGATTGTTTCCTACTCCCTCCGTTTCTAAATGTTTTTCTCATTCACTTTTTGCACAGTTTTCAAAGTAATTTTGAGCCTTAATAACTCTAAATACGTATTATAAAAAATTTTAAAAAATATATAATAAAAAAGTATATATTAAGACGAATCTAACGAGATCTCACATGGATATATTTTATCATACCTATTAAAAATCTTGGAAAATAACAAGTGTCACCTCTCCAAGAGGCTTGACTTTTTGGCTATAGTTCATTTGACTAATTACATTCCAATTTTGCCAAATTTAGAAAAGTAATTGCATTAAGGCATTTTCAAATTTGAAGGAAAAGTAAATAGGATTGTTTCCTTATTTCAATAAAGAAAGCATTTAAAAAAATATCACTAATTATGATATTTGGCCATTTTATGATCTTCTAGCAATTTAAAATTACGATATTTTAGCATTTTGAGATCTGCTGACAATTTTAAATTATTGTTTAAAATAATCATCAATAAAACTAATCATACTAAACTGAATATAATCTCTTAAATGGTTTGACTTTAGTAAATATATCCAAACATAGTTACCTAATTAGCTGAATATAATTTCTTAAATGGTTTAACTTTGGTAAATATTCAAAAACAGTTACCTAATTAGGTGCAATCTAATTAAAATACACAATATTTCCAAAGTGATTTATGGGCTTTTCAATTTCAAATACAGAAATAAATGATAAAACCAATTATTTTAGCCCTATATATAGTTATAGCTTCATCTTCAATCAAACCTAACCCAAACAATTTTAGAATTCTAAACTAATACGAATTAAGCTCTCATTTACTCTTTTTGCATTGCTTATAGTACTAGAAATCATTGTATTGTAATGGGTGTTAATTATCTAGATGATATCAAATCAGATAGGGGAAATTGGAATATCAAAACAAGAGTTATTCATGTATGAGAATTTCAAAACAAGGGAGAAATAACATCAATTCATATGATACTTACAGATGAAAAAGTTTTTTTTTGTTGTTATAAACCAAAGAAATTAAACTTTGCTTTATGTATTTACACTAATTCTTACTTTGTGGACAATTTTACGTCGCAGTGTCTAGGGTGACTAGTAGGAAAGGTTTGAAAATTCTAATATGAGATAAAGATAGTAAAATATATCGTCGCATTGAAAATATTGTCCACAAAAAAGTGTTTCAAAACCTATAAATATTAGTTGCCATTTTATTTTAAATTTTAACATACTTAATGTTTATTCGTAATTTATTATTAGTTTTTATAATACATTTTTTTTAAAATGCACCATCTTTTTCATTAAAGTTGTATATTATCAATTTATCATATTATTATTATACTACCCCCGTTCCATTTTACTTGCAACACTTACCATTTTTAAAAATTTCATATTACTTGCAACATTACTATTTTTGGCAAAAATAATCTACTTATTTTATCGTTACTTTATTCCAACCAACTATCACCATCAAATCATACTTTATCCTATTAATTATTTAATATACCCACAAGTCACAACCACTATCTATTTATAATAACTTTTTTTATTTCTACCCCACATATCACCATCAATCATACATCATCTCTACTTTTAACAAACCGATTTGACGACCCTTAAAAATCGTGATAAACCCAATGGTGCAATTAAAATGAAACGGAGGAAGTATCTATCATTGCACGAGTAAAGGCTAAAGTCATAAACCCTCTCACTTGCTTCCGTAGATCATCATCATTCATCAGTATCACTGTATCACTTAACTAAACTTTGAATGGAATACTTCAATCTTCATCCATTGTTGAATTGAAAACCAAACCCCTAAAAATGCTCCAACTTTGCAAATTCTACAAACACCCTTCATTTCTGTCACCCTTATTTCTCAGTCCTCTACTCATCTTTCCTCCCATTAAACTCATTTCTTTCTCTACCACTCTTCCTCACAAGCATCCTATTTTCCTTAAACATCCTGCTAAAACCCTTGCAACTTCAACTTCTCAAGCTTTTCATACCAAAAATAATGATGATACCTTCTTTGCTAACGAAAATGTTTCATGGGATTCACTCGGTGTATCTGATAAACTCTCGCATTCTCTCTTTAATGCTGGCTTTTCTAAACCTTCCTTAATTCAGGTATATCTCTTTTCCTCCGTTCTTTTTAAAGATGTAATAGAAGTATGAATTTTAATTTTGGGTGTTTGGGAAATTATATTTTCTGATGTGGGTTTTAATTAGTATTTTTTTTTTTGGAATTGTTACCTTGATCTTAAAAAGATTGAATCTTTACTGGGATTTTTCAGTAAGTTTGATTTTTTCACTGAATATTCTTGAAGTGTGTTAGTTGGGTTTTTAGTGAATTATATATATTTTTGGATTAGGGTTTTATTCAATTTTTTGGAAATTTTACCTCGAGTTTGAAATCATTGAACCATTGCCGGGATTTGTTAGAAGTTTTTGACTATTGTTTTAGGGTTTTATTAGTTAGGTTTTAGAGTAGATGTGGGTTTATGGACTTGAGACTAATATGCGGGTTTTATGTTTGATATCAAATCACCTTCTTTTCTTGGAACTTTCTCAAAGTGATTGCTTTGACACACATTTAATTTAGTTTCTGTTGTATCTAGAAATTTGTATTTTATCAATTCTTTTACTGTAAGGGAAAACTAATGAAGTACACTGGAGATTCGGAGTAGACTAAGGAATTTTTTTTGGCTGTCTTCTACTCTCTTTTGAAATAGCAAATGATTAAAGGATTTTGTAACAAATGACTTTTATAATTGTTGGCTGAAGTCTGAAGGGTAAATGCACTCTATTCTTGTATGTCATCAGTTAAAAAATCCTCTGTAAGGAGTTGGGTTTATTGTGTGGATGAGTGGTTGGTACTATTTGCACCATGTTATTAACCGACTTACTGGGTTTCACCTTGTCGTTCAGGCAGCTTGCATTCCATCCATACTATCGGGAAACGATACAGTTGTTGCTGCAGAGACTGGAAGTGGTAAAACACATGGTTATCTTGTCCCACTTGTTGAGAAGCTTCTTCAAGCACATAGTGACCACCCTGGGATAGAAGCTATTGGTTATAGAAAAAACCAGTACTCTCAGATGTCTCTTGTTCTATGTCCTAATGTTATGTTGTGTGAGCAAGTGGTTCGTATGGCCAACTCTCTGTGCGGTGATAATGGTGAACCTCTACTTAGAGCAGCTGCTGTGTGTGGGAAGCAGGGATGGCCCCATAAAAAACCGGATATCATTGTCTCAACACCTGTTGCCCTATTGAATTATCTGTATGCTGTTGATCGAGAAAGAAACCGTCAATTTAACTTTTTGCGCGGGGTGAAGCATGTGGTGTTTGATGAAGCGGATTTGTTACTTTGTGGTAGCTTCCAGAATCAAGTTATTCGACTCATAAACATGCTCCGTTTTGATGAGAAATTGTTATCACGATCCAAGGCAAGTTTATCTGAGGAAACAAAAAAATTGAATCCTGATACCCAGTTGTTTGATTATGAAAATGAAGATGATATGCACAACCTGATCTTAGCGGAAAAAGGGGAAAGAGAAGAAGAAATAGATATTGTTGCTAATGATTCTACATTGGAGAGTGCAGTTGAAGAGGTACGTGGCGAAGATAAGAGAAAGGACAGGAGAAGAATTCGTAAATATTATGAACGTAGTAAGCAGTATATTTTTGTAGCAGCAACGCTCCCTGTAAACGGAAAGAAAACAGCTGGTGGAGTCTTGAAAAAAATGTTTCCAGGTGCTAGATGGGTTAGTGGAGATTATCTGCACTGCCATAACCCTAGGTAACTGCCATTTCTTATCTGTCTCAAGTACTATTCGTTCCTTTTTTTTTGTTTCTTTTTTCTGCTACTTGGAGAACTTATTCTTGTATATCTCTTTCCATTGTGTCCTTGAGTACTTAATGCTAAGATGTGACTAAAGCATGATTTGATCATGGTTTTGTAAATTGATACTATGAAGGGAAGAGAAATGAAAGAGAAGTAACTCTTGTTTGTTTCGAAGGGAAGGGAAAGGAAGGGAGATGGGTTTTCCCTTCAAATCTTTTCGACTTTAGAAAGATTGATATGTTAACAAAAATCATCCATCCAATCCCTCCAAATCTCTCTCTTTCAAATCCCTTCCCTCCCATTTTGTTATCCAAACAAGGGATCTCTCGTCCCTTCAAATTCCTCCCCGTCCTTTCCCTCCATTTCCTTCCATCCAAACTCACCTTGAGAGGTTTGTTTTCCCAAGTGAATGAAGGTAATTGAACTGGAAAAAAGTTGGGGATATCATACCGCTAAAGGTGTAGTTATACTTATTAGTGTCAGTCTAGGTTTGAAAATGTTTGATGAAAAAGGAATGTTTTGTTGGTCCTTATTTGTAACTGAATGCTAATGGATGTTTTATAAGTTCCAGATCTGTAAGCCTAAAACTTATAAACCCTTATCTGGTAGATTTATTGTTTGGAGTAATGTCCGATTTGTTGGATTGCAATGAACTATTAAGTATCATTACGTTAGGATTCTACTATGAAGTGAAGGGGGCTCTTAATATTGAATCGTTAATGGATGATTCTGCAAACACATGTAATCTAAATGCTTTTATTACATGTTTCAAAAAGTTAATGATTGAAAAAAAAGTTATTTGCCCTTTAAATTGGTGATAATCGACCATATATGTTTATTAATAGCTTTGTTGACATGATCAAATTTTATTTGGAGTTATATAAATTCATAAACTTGTATAGCATTGTGAATCAAGTCGTATGGTCATATTTGAATTCGAAATTGTACAATTCTCTACGATTTGAATACGGATTTTTACAACTATGTACCAGTGTCAACTCCAAGATTTCTTTTGTTCATGTGAACTTTAAGTGCCTTCACTTAGTTTGAACAGTAGATGGACGGGTGTTCTGTCGATGGTTTTCTGAGTTACTGAAACTTCTATCATATGTTTATTAATTGGTACTTTAGGTTAGAGCAGAGGTGGGTAGAAGTTTCCATCGAAACTCAAGTTGATGCTCTTATAGATGCAGTAAAATATGGTGTCAAGTTCACTTCACATGCTTCTGATGCTGCGATAATAAGTAGAACTATAGTGTTTGCCAATACTGTTGAGGCTGTAGAGTCTGTGGCTAAGGTATTGCAGACTGCTGGAATCCCATGTTTCTGCTACCATAGGAATAGCTCCCTCGAAGAGTCTACAAAGAACTTGGTTGACTTTCGAGAAAAGGGTGGTGTGTTAGTGTGCACTGATGCTGCCGCTCGTGGTCTTGACATTCCCAACATATCACATGTTATTCAGGTACTTTCCTTAAATTGTAAACTTGATTTGCACCAGTCTAAATTTGATTTCCGTCCACTATCTACAGTTAGTGGGCCACATGAGTTTTAAATTCTGAGATACTCTGGATTTTGTGCTGTTTCTACAACAACTATAATAATGTCAAAGCCTTAATCCCAAAAGACGTGTCAGTTAATTGAATCGATAGATCTGCTCTAGTGGCCGTGTAGTTGAATTCTTCTTCTCCATGGACTTTGTACTACAAGAGACGTACATTGATATGTTAGAATTTCACCACACTTATACCAAGTTGATCATACATGAATTTGAGTCATACGTGATACATGTTCACTTGTTTATCCTGTCCAAAAAATAATATTTTTGAAAATGTGTGCCGCATTTGGTACTTTCCCAAATTTTTCTACTTGTAACCATTGAGTTTTTTTTGGGCAATCTTCAACCTTAAATTTAATAAAAATAGAAGTACAAAATTTGTTTATCACGTTGCCTTTTGTTAGGTAATGATGAATACAAGTCAATTGATAGCATAGTACTAAGGTTATGAACCATCAACACAACAATGTCAGAACTTTAATCCCAACAAATTGGGGTTGCCTACCTACATATGTACACATGGATCTCTCTTCTCCATTCATTCTGATTTTTTTTACTATGTTAATTTGTAAGTTTAGGTCATTCATATCATTATCCACTCCTGTCCCCTGAGTCATTTTCGGTCTTCCTTGCTTTCTGTTTAAGTCTCCCGAGCTCCAACTTTCTATCTTCCTTACCGGTTCGTTAATTGCTTGTCTTTGCATAGTAAATGCTCTTTTGATTCTGTGCTGTCTATCGATTCTAAACCCATCTTGGCTCACTTTATATAACGGCTATCTCAGCCACTATTCTTCGGGCTGTTTTGTGTTAGTTTCTGATTATCCCTGTAAAATACAAAATATCAGAATTAATTATTTGTGGCTGCTGAGTGCTATCGTCCCTCTTGATATGAAATCTAGTTTTTTATTTGGTTGTCATTTTTCCAGGCGGAATTTGCTTCTTCAGCTGTGGATTTCCTGCATAGAGTTGGTCGGACAGCCAGAGCAGGTCAACATGGTCTAGTGACAAGCTTATATTCTGAACAGAACTGTGATCTTGTTGCTGCAGTCCGTGAAGCAGAAAGGCTGGGAAAGGCAGTGGTATACTTCAAATCATTACACTAATAATAGTCCCCATCCTTCATGGTCTATGCTTATTTCTGTTTGCGCAAGTTCGCTGATGATACAAGGAGTTAAGTTTGCTTTCATGTAACATTTTAATTAGATCTCATCTTGTTGATTTCAGGAGACGGCATTTAGTAGGAAAAGAAGCTTCCGAAATAAGTTGAAGAAAAGAGGTGAGGATATTCTTGCCTTTAGGTTTAGGCCATTTCTTCGAGAGATTGACCCTTTCCATATATCACCAATTTATTATCATCATGCCGAACTTGTAGGTTATGTTACTCAGATGGTTGATGAATAATTAAATACTCCATCCGTCACTACTAATATTTATCACTTGCCCTGGACTAATAATACATCGATATAACAATACATCGATATATGGGTATCTATGATCTGTTCCCGTGTTTTTGGTGCTCATTTTCACAAAAATATGATAGATTTTATGCGATTGTCGTAGTGAGTGTCTACTGTTTAGTGCTTTTGTGGAGTAAAAAGTCTAAGCGACATTACTATGTGTCACAAAATTTCATCACGCTTGGATTTTCGTATAGTCAGGTATTATGGATCAGTAAGAATAAAAATTAGCGAGACAAATACAGTAAATTTTGTGGGCATTAGTATTAGATTAAATAGGACATGTATAGGAATGGAAAAATATTGCATAGTGAGATTCTGAAGAAGTGTTTGAACACCTAAAATGGAAATTATGACGACGTTTTTGGGACCGAGGGAGTATTTTGTGGGAAATTGTAAGATTTTGCGGATTTCTCAGATGGGAAGTCATTTTGAAGATATGTTAGGACGTACACTCGTAATGTACATGTAATTTTCATACAGAATTTAAACAAAAATAAAACCTAGGCCGAGTATTAGTCCATTCTTCGATTAAGCTGAGACTTTGACATTCTTTTTTTCCGCAGGTTTGAGCAAGGCGAAGGATGAATACCCTGTTGCTGCCGAGGTTCTGTAATACGAATTATCCAGTTTTGTACCCGCGAGGTGAAAAATATGATAACCCTACTGTCTAATGTATTCAATTTTCACTTGTACATAAAAATTTATTTCAGTTTTATCCAATGAAAGGGCCATCATTTGAACTATCTATTCTTGTTTCCTCTTTTTTCAAATAATGGAAGTATCAATGATAATTTTGTTATGCAAATCACATTGTTTTCAGTACATGAAGCAGCTTAAATACATATACATGTTGATTTTTATATGCAAGCGAATTATGGGTTGGGTTTTTGAGTTAATCCAATAAATAAGAATGTGGGCTTGTTTTAATGTTGTCTCTTTGAGAGACGGTCTCTCACAACACAAGAGTAGCTGATTATTTAATTACTAATAAAAACTTTCTCGGATAAAAATCAAAAGCGCTTGTGGCTCAATGGATAGAGCATCTGCATGTGGAGCAGAAAGTTTGGGGTTTGACCCTACTGGCACTGGACGCAGATATCAATTGAGGGTTTCTTGACTGTGCGTATCTCTTTTTACTCCCTCCTTTGGGTATGGGTATGATTTGTTTGCATCTTTTAAGAAAAAGAAAACCCTCACTTGGACCCTGCGTTGTGCGGAATACCGGATACATCCTTTACCTTTAGTACTTACCCGGCCACCGTCCAACAATACATGCATTACTTTTTTTTTGGTATGAATGGGCGTGTTTTGTTCACATTTTCTTTATGTGCGGTTCTAAACATTCAACTTCGGCCAAGCAAGCCTCATAGATATCTTACCGTCCAATAATATATGCATTTACTTTTAGATAATATAAATATAATCATTTCACATCTTGTTCCAAATTGATTTCCTTTTAGAGTACCTTCTAGGGTTCTAGTACCTTTTGTTTTATGTTTTTATTTTAGAGTACCTTCTAGGGTTCTAGTACCTTTTGTTTTATGTTTTTATTTTAGAGTACCTTCTAGGGTTCTAGTACCTTTATGTTTTTCGAGTCAGGAGACTCTTTTTTGACCGCACTCTCCTATCTTTTGCTCATAGTTTTCTATGAGCGAGATACACCGAGTGGGTTGGATAATGATGTTGATACAATTAATTTTAAATAGATGTATTATGTGTGGTCCGATGAAAATGATTGAGATAAACTATGACAATACAAAATGACGATTAAATGGATGACATCAGTGGCTCGCGTAATGAACTACGTAGGTAACAATCACCTTATTTGAAACAAATCATGGACACAACCTTACAAGACATGAAAAGTTATATGGCCCATATAATATGACTATAGGCTATAGCAGTAATTTTTTGAATGGGACTAGTACAAAATTTGTTAGAACCAACTAGTAGAAAAATATAAAAATTTAGTACTCTTGTATTTCAAATTTGCTAAACTTTAACTTCAAGTTTTTTTAATTACATAGTAGACGTAGAAATGGAAGAATTATGTGATAATTAAAATCACGACTTTTTTGAAAAGTGGTATTTCCTTCGTTTTTAAATGAAGTTCTTATAAGAAATGTTCCTAAAATTAAAAAAATAAATACTTTTGGATAGTGGATATATTGTTTTATCAAATAATAGATTTGATGGAAGAAAAGTAGGACCATAAATATTAAAAAATATTAAAAGAAAGTGAAAAATATGTAGACAATGACTAATAAAAATATTTTTATAAAGTTAGTACAAAACATGCAGGGTCCATAAAGAATATAAAAATATTAAATTGAAGTTATTTGAAGATATGTAAGGTAAGAATCATAAGTATTATTAAAATATTAAAATAAGAATAAACAAAGTTCATGTTGTCCTTCGTCTCTTACTATATAGAACTAGGAGTAATAAAATATATATATATATGCAAGCAATTACGTAAGCATCTTACATCAACAGTACATCGTCACCTTCATTTCCCTTATAAATAATGTGACAATCTTTCATCATTTATACATATCAGTTACTTATCACAATCTACTCAAACAAATAAATTCAGCTTCTTCTAAAAAATGATTGAAAAAACTATCAATGGAATCCATGATCAAAATGTTGCAAAACCACATGTTGTGTTAATACCATACCCAAGTCAAGGCCATATCAATCCAATTCTTCAATTTGGTAAACGCTTAGCTTCAAAAGGCATCAAGGCTACATTAGCCACACCAAAACATATTTTGTCCTCTTTTTCCTCCCTCGAAAACGTCGCTTTCGAACCCATTTCTGATGGGTTTGAAAATCGAGGTTCCCTTGAAGTTGGCTCAGAGGACCTCTTTCTTAGTGCATTCAAGTCAAATGGGTCAATTTCGCTTTCTCGAATTATTGAAACACATCAAAACTCTGCGTTTCCTGTCACTTGTGTAGTGTACGATGCGTTTTTGCCATGGGCTTTAGATGTGGCTAAAGAGTATGGCTTACTTGGAGCAGCTTTTTTTACTAACTCAGCTGCAGTTTGCTCAATTTTTTGTTGTGTGAGCCATGACTTAATTGAGTTGCCTCTTAACCCCGATAAAGTCAAGAGTGTGTTGCCTAAAATGCCCTTATTTAAGGGTAATGATTTCCCAACTTTTCTTAGAAAACCTGAAACTTATCCTGCTTATTTGACCATGAAGCTGAGTCAATTCTCTAATTTGCATTTGGCTGATTGGATGTTTTGCAACTCCTTTGATGACTTAGAAACAAAGGTACATATTTTCTTTCTTTCAACATCGTTTGCAAAAAATTTCCACATATAACATGTTAATTGAATTAGCGGACCTAAAACATAACTTTTAATGGAATACTAAAATTGACTATTTTATAATACATTTTGCTTTTAATAAGGAAAATTTTAAATTAATAGATACCAAAGTCATTATCAACTAATTATTTCGCCATGATTATCACTACCTTACAAAATTGTTTTATTTACCGACTTTTGAGAAAAATTATTGCAATTTCAATGAGATCAAAAGAGTATCTTATTGTGAGTTGTGATGTGACCAATGACTCCACATTTTCATTGGAGTCTTAACTATTATTATTGATTTGTTTTCTTGTAATTGAATTGTACAATTATGCCAGCAATTGTCTGAACAAAGAATTTTATACAAATACCAACTTGATCTCTGATCTTAATTGCAGCCGCAAGTTAAGGTTTATAATAATCAAACACTACATAGAAAAGTACTAACTTATTTTGTTTTTACTAGGGTAAGAATGTGTCTAATTTAGATGGAAATCAAGTTTAAAACTCTTTATTCTATATTATAATATAATGGGCTATCAATATAATATAATTGCTTGTTAAATTATATTCCTTCCATTTTTTATGTTTCTCCGTTTAGTATATTTTATTTTGAAGAGAGAAATTTGATTAAGATTTTTAAGACACATATATAGATGATAAAATATATTCAGGTGAGATTTCATAAAATCGTTTTAATGTATACTTTTTTATTGAGTATTTATTTATAATTTTTTATGATGCGTATTTAGAAATATTAAGGTTTAAAATTTACTTTGAAAACTCTGCAAAAAGTAATCGAGAAGCACAAAAATAACGAAGGGAGTATACACTTTTAATCGTGTAAGATGCATATTATGTTTGTTACTAATGTTAGAGTATATAACATACCCTGGGGACTCAACCATCAACTTAAGCTGATGATATATTCTAACGGTTAATGATCATTCGAAAGTAGCTTATTTTGTTTTTACGAGGGTTGTTTTGCATACATCCGACCTTTTTATAATGTTTGTGGTTATAGGTTATTGAAGGTGTACAAGACAAATGGCCAGCTAAAATGATCGGACCTATGGTGCCATCGTCGTACTTGGATGGAAGAATTGAAGGGGACATTGGCTATGGTTCAAGTTTATGGAAATCATCAAGTGAAAAATGCAAGGAATGGCTTAAAACAAAGCCAAAAGAATCAGTAATTTATGTATCTTTTGGTAGTATGGTTTCACTAACACAACAACAAACAGAGGAAATTGCATTAGCCCTAAAACAAAGCAATTACAATTTCCTTTGGGTGGTTAGGGAAACCCAAATGAGTAAACTTCCCAAAGGATTTGAACAAGAATTGTGTATGACAAAAAAAGGACTAATAGTTACATGGTGTAATCAGCTTGAGATTTTGGGTCACGAAGCAGTTGCTTGCTTCCTGACTCATTGTGGATGGAACTCGACTTTAGAGGGGCTGAGCCTCGGAATCCCTATGGTGGGGGTTCCGCAATGGAGTGATCAATTGCCCGATGCGAAGTTTATTGAGGAGGTTTGGGGGGTGGGAGTTTGGGCAAAGGAAGATGATAAGGGAGTTGTAAGGAAGGAGATTCTTGGAGAATGCTTAAAGGAAGTAATGGAAGGGGAAAAGGGTATAAAGATAAGAGAAAATGCAATAAAATGGAGGAAATTGTCTAAGAAAGCTGTTGATAATGGTGGGAGTTCTGATAAACATATTGAAGATTTTGTTCAACATTTGAGGTGTAATTGTTTTGCTAAAACAAAATCAAATGGTTTTCATTAAGTAAGGCTTTAATTGCGGTTATCTTGTATGAGACCCTTTCACCATGAGACCTACCTATATAGTTAGTTTATTTCTCTAATATATCACTGTAAGGTTATAAGTAATCACTTTAAAATAATTAGTGATTATTTAAAACTATAAAAAGTGACAACCTTAAAATTTATAAAAAATTATTTCTAAAAAGCCAACCTTTAAGCCATCTGCAAATAAAGAGTCAGCGTTTCATTTATTCAATAAAAAGACAACCTTTGTCTCATTTTTGCAAATAAAGAGTCAACATTTCATTTATTTAATAAATTTAGAGTTGAAAACTTATCTGCTATCCCTTTATTTGCAAATATGAGACAAAGGTTGTTTTTTTATTGAATAAATGAAACGTTCACTCTTGCAGATAGCTAAAAGGTTGACTTTTTAGAAACAATTTTTCCTAAAATTTATAAGTGATCATTTTTAAGATAATAAATTTTTACCGAGTGTTTCCCCTTGTTGAGGTCCTTGTTCCTTGCCTTTTTATATCGCTCTATGAATCTTTTTACTTAGTTCTTATTTTTCCTCTATTTCGTTTTGTATGCTTAGTTTTACGTATATTTATCTGTCTATTATTGTTAGAGGTCAAACTTATGGTGCAGGTCGGCAAGTAGAGGCAAGAAAAAAAAACCTATTCAGAGGATCAGTTTTGAGCCGGAGGACTCTTTAACCTCATCTTCCTTAATGGATATGGGCTGCCGTCTTCCTTCCCTCACTCCCCAGACCCTGCTCATAGGTCCCTATAAGCGGGATACATTGAGTATGATGATGATAATGATCTATTTGTCAATATATTAACATCAAAGAATGCTTAAACCTAACAATAGGAATTGTATTTGCCCAATCTTTATAAAACGCCACCCTTTTCATTTTAACGCCACCCCTATTTTAAATTAATATATAAAATGACGAAAATGCCCTTGGACTTAAAACTACTATAAAACACTTCGAACTCACTCCATAACACTTTTATCACTCTAAAACTCACAAAAATCACACAAAAAATTTTACTTGCTAGAGGATCGGTATTCGAATTGTTACCATAAATCGAGGTATTTTCTAAACTTAACTCGTTTTAAATTCAAAAAAAAAATAAAAAAGAATAAAAAAAAAGGAACGGCTCACTCGCACAAAACAGGTAGGGTGAACCATGGCACCCTCGCACAAAACAGGTCTGGGCACCATGGTTCACTCGCACAAAACGTGCGAGTGCACCATGGTGCCCAGATCTGTTTTGTGCGAGGGTGCCATGGTGCCCAGATGTGTTTTGTGCGAGTGAAACCATGGTCCAATGACCTGGTTTGTGCGAGTGGGATTTTCCATTTTTTTAATTTTTTTTTAATTAATTTATTTATTTATTATTATTAATAATTATTGTTAATATTTTATTATTATTGATTATTGTTATTATTAATTAAATAATTTATTAATTTGTGATTATTATTATTATTTTATATTTTTTTAAAAGTTATTAATTAAATTAAATTTATTATTTATATTATAATTTAAAATGAACACAATTAATAATTTAAAACACATAAAACAAATATATAATTTAATTAATAATTTAAAACACATAAATTAAATAAATATTTTAATTAATAATATTAATTATAACAAAATTAATATACACTAACTTAATATTAATAAATATCAAAATAAAAAAAAATAAAATAAAAGCCACTCGCACAATTTAGGTCAGGTGAACCATGGTTCACTCGCGCATTTTAGGTCAGGTGAACCATGGTCCACTCGCGCAGTTTAGGTAGGTTGTGCCATGGTTCCCTCGCGCATTTTAGGTCAGTGCTACCATGGTGACCAGACATAAATTGTGCGAGGCAGCCCTTTTGTACGACTTTTTTTATTTTTATTTTTTTTGAAAAAATTCGAATCGATTAATAACTTACTGAGTCGTTTTCATGTTCGTTTTGGTTCGCCATTGTTGTTCGATTGTTAATTTTAAGTTCTTTTACTTCAGAGATTTTTTTTAAGAGTTTTTTAGAGAGATGTTAGAGTTTTTGAGTTCGAAAATAATAAGGGGCAATAAAGTAAATTCAATATATAGAGGTGGCGTTAAAATGAAAAGGGTGGCGTTTTAAAACAATACCCTTGTATTTGTTATCTAAAGGCCGAATTTGTCATATAAGGTGGACATTCGAGTTGTCAAATCTCTTTCACATCTAACTAGTATGTCATATATAAGGCAAGTATTATCTTCAATCCAAAAGAACATCATATGCCTAACGAGCTGATCACTACTACCCACTTAAGCAAAAACACAAAGTGCACATTTTTATTAATGAGGGCAAATAAGACCAACCTGAAATAATACGTCTAAACTTTACCTACTTATTTTGGTGCATGATTCATACGATAATGTAGATCAGTACGGCACAACAGAAGCCAAACTACAACATGTTAGCATATTTCAGGTTAGATTTTAAACATGTGTAATGCGTACGATCATATTGAATATTGACGGTACTATGAGTCTACTCAATATGTAATTATTTTAAATAAAATGTGTTTACAAGTTGGAATGATGGGATTATGATTTTTTATAAATATCGGTCTTAGATTCAAACTCAATTTTCCAATAAGACACATTCAATTTTAAATTCATGTATAAAAAGTCAAAACCTAAATCCAAAAATAAGAATAAGCTAGGTTTTTTTTAAGTATGTAGGTTGAGGAAGGAAACTGTGGAAAGAAAACAATGAAAATCAAATCAAAAAATATTATTAAAAAAATAATACTAAATGTTTCAACTAAAGGGCTCAATTCTCATTCCCACCAAGAATCATCATATCATACATCATATCATCATACAATTTTATAATTTTGCTGCTAAATGACAAATGGTAGTCTAGTAGTCATTTGCCAAATGCAGCAAAATTATTAGTCATTTCATTATAAATGACAATATGCATAGAATCTTTAATATAAAAATAAAATGCTTTCACCATATAAATGGCAACTATAAACAGTTTGAATATATTATTACAATAAAATTATTGCATTAAGGGTATTTTATTCTTTTGAAAATATTATTATTTTGTTTAATTATTTATTGAGCCATTATATTTTATAAACAATTTAAATATATTATTAAATTTTATTTATAATACTATAATTTCATAATGATAATATGCAATTACACAATTATTTAAAATTTATGTTAAAAAAATCTACTCTACAAATTATGTACAATACACGGGATTTATACTAGTATTATAATAAAGCTACAGCCTAATTGGACAGAATGTACTTTATAATCCTAGGAAAGTGAGGAATTTTTTGGGTATCCAAATGGCAAGTAATGCCAACAAAAGAACATTTTTGAACTACATTCCTACATTAAATGTGTCCAAAGGAAGAATATAATAAAGGTAGCATGACTAGAATCTATAAAAGTAAAACCATTTCGTTTAAAGAGATGCAATAAAAATATACTCCCTACAAATACTTTTGCAAGACATATTCAACGATCAACACTAAAATATATTGTAACACTCCCTCCGTTTCTTTTTTATTGTTTATTTTTTTTATTTGGTTAGTTCACTCTAATTGTCTACTTTATATTTTAGGCAAAGATTTTTTACCTAAATATCCCAATTACCCTAACTTATATTATTTAAAATACCCCACCTACCACTTTTTCAATTATTATAATCACTTAAATACCCCAACTACCACCTTTACAATTATTATAATCACTTAAAATACCCCCACTATCATTTTTCTTAATTTGCGTGCCCACTAGAAAGTGAACAATAAGAAAGGGGCGGAGGGAGTATAATTTAGAACATCACAATATAAAGAAACATATACTTTTTAGTTTTTATATTCTCTTTAGATTGAAGCAAAGAAAAAGTGAGGATTTTTCAAGAAAAAAGTTAAATAACGCTAATACATGAAGAGAAAGAATTCATTGTGTATGGATGAAATACAAAAATTAAATATGTGAATAAGATTAAAGAAAGCATCAGACTATTATCTAAAAATAAGAATAACGCAAATTAAGTGTAACCAACACGACAAATAATGAAAATGAGCGGAAGAGTGAGAGTAGATCACAAATTCATTCATCACATGCTAGACACCTCATCAAAACAATAATAGCCAACTACTTTTGATCACAAGACCCTTTAAATACATCCAAAAAATTACACTTGATTTTTCAAGATTTGCTACATTTATCAATTTTAGAAGTTCATAACAAAAAGATATGTAAAAATAATAGGTGAAAGGAATATATAGAAAATATAAAAAGGAATATAAATTGGTGAACGAAATGAAGAGACAAAGTATGACAATGTAATCTTTGAACTAACACAAATTCTTGCTATAGACAGTCTATAGCATAGACGGTTGTAATCGTCCAGCCCATTTTTACACTTTTCTAAAAAAAACTTAAATTTCCATTTGTTGGGGCTGCTGAGAATGCCGTCTATGCTATAGACGGTCTCTTAAGAGACCTTCTGTTGAACTAAATTATTTGGAAAAGCGTAAAAAGCCAACAAATTTAACATTATTTCTTTTACAATCAAGTCCACACTTTTTTACTTCAATCCCTTTTATGTCACCCACTAATCGCAATCATCTTTACAAAGACAAAGTTAATACTACTATATGTCAAATAGTCAAATCACTAAAACCTTGTAAAATAACTTTTTGTTGTATGTTGACTTTAAAAAAGCTAACTTATTTGGTAATTGCATAGCGTCGGCAAAAAAGCCCCCTTTTTTAACAAATGTAAAAAGTTATCAACTTTTCGTATTAATTTTTGGCTATTTAATCAACTTTTTCTTTATTAACAATCAATACTAATAATTAATTTTAACAAGTATCTCTATATCTGTGTATAACTAAGAAAAAAGTCAATGATATTAATTGGTCAAACAATTAACTAAACTACCGCTTCGCAAAATTTAAACTCTACTTTTAAGTCCAAATGGGGATAAACTTAAAAAGACCCAAACAGATAAGGACTCCTACAATCAATTGGAACATTTTGGCAAAAGGCCTAACTCGAAAAATACTACTGCCAACTCAGTAAAGACACAAATTGTATACATCAAGTGCAATCAAGACAAATATATACACCAACCCCAAAGAAAAGGGCTTTAACAGGTTTGCTTATCTTTTGCTGTATCTAGCTCTAGCTAAATCAATAGTAAAATCCAGTGCAAAACAGAAAACGTTGAGAAATGGGTTACAAAATCTTATTAGTAGCCAATATTTACGCGCGAATGAAACAAACCTAGACACAAACCCACATCGTACGAATAGTAGACACACCACTATCACTTACCTAACATATTGAATCTCTTACCACCAGGGTCACAATACAATGTAACAAGATTCGCTAATTAATTCGATTTTTGAATTCGTGATTCACTCAAATATGTCCAAGAGCAGTCCAAAACCAACCATAATTCGTTTCTTTTTTTTGAATAGCGATTCGCGAGGAGATTAATGAATCATGTGACCTACACAATATGAACCCACGTGTACAGATCTTAACACGCCACTATCACTCACCTAACAGACCGAATTTGGAACCAGCCGTGTTACAAATCCTATACAAACCCCCACGGTACAAAATGTAGACGCATCACAATCGCTCACTGGGTCAAGAGAGCCTATTCTGAGCTCTGCGCGCCTACTTATTTTGGTGCATGATTCGTAGCATAATGTCACCAACGATACAAATGTCATTATTTCTAAGCGTTGGTGAGGAATGAATTCTGTGCTTCCATCATATTCCATATATGATACCATTATTCCAATTTCCACCAAACTAATTTCATAGTTTTGATGATAATCAAAACAAAGAAAAAGATGACAGTAAACTAACGTAATGTTATTCCATGTGTTTCCATCATATTCAATAATAGTAACTCCACCAATTCTTGTTTATACAACCACAACTATAATAATTATAATAGTAATAATAATAATACTTTCCGTCGTTTTAAATTAAATGTTATAAAATAGAAAGAAAGAAAAAGATATACTTAATTCTAAGCTCTGAAGTACTTTTACCAATTCGGTTTAGGCTACAAAACTTCTGTCTCATGAAGTTTGCTACAAATGTTTTTTCCGCAAAATGGAGGGCAAGAAAATTTTGACGATTTAAATGGTATGAAGTTAAATGTTAAGTGATAGTTAATCTGCACCAAATGAACTAAACTCCGAATAGTAATTAACCATTTGCATTTTTCATATTTGGATGATTCGGAAAACTCTAACTGACTGCCATTGATGAATTATGTTAGCTACAATATCTATCAAAGTTTACAATTCCTCAAAATCAAAATTTCCATCCCCACTCGATAAACAGGGATAAATCCAAATGCAAAAGAATCTAAAAATATGAGCAAGAGTAAAATCACTAAATAGGGTATGTACTGATGAGTAAAACCTGGTCAAGAAGCAAAAAATTATATCCTTATGCAGCAAATCTTCTAGAAGAACACGCCGACTTCTTTTCCGTTCATTTCTAATACGTGATCACTTGCATCAGTAAGAGCACTCTGCAGGTTAACAGAACAATTGTAAGGTATGAGATTTGCAGGCAGAAAAAGTTGCTTCTAAGAGAATTTACCTGTCCAAGTTTCGTGATAAAGTTGCTGGCGAGATTTATAGATGTCAAGGCAACATCTTCATTGGACTTCAGTGCTTGCGCTATTGCATATGCTCCAGGATCCTGCAAAGAATACCCGGGTTAAAGACGGAAATATAGTTTTTCGCATTTATTATTAGATTAACCAGAGTTGAAGTGTGTACTCTTATTTCATTAAATCCGAGATCCAGGGAAGTCAAGGCCTCATTCACCACTTTCAAGCTCTTTGCTAGACAAGTTGCACCCTGCGATGAGAAGTGCAGGTAAGATGATTACAACATAGAAACATTGGTCTTATTTATGAGAAGTTGCAGATGATGTGATTGGAAACGTCTTTGTTATCAATAACAAGGGCGAGATTGGATACATCCAAGTATCCGACCCAAAAATCCCGTCAAGTTGGGAGCCATTTAAAAGCATTGGGGTAATTGAACGGACTGAAACGGAAAGCATTATGTAGGAAAGTAGAATATTATATTTTATATTTTATACTATTTTATTATTGTAAATAGAGGTGTTCTTTCATTGATAATTTAATACAAACCCAATATTCACCATACTAAACCCTAACCAAATTCCGCATTATGATTTTCTTTACATTAGACATCCAAATGGTCGCACACAAATAACTCTTGATAGGTGTGAACATGATGCTAACTCCTAATCAAACAAATTGACTTATTTTGTCAATTGGCCTTGGCTAAGCTGAAATGTTTTTATCCTTTATAACATTTTACTTCAGTCTTAGGTCACTGTCATGTGTAGCCGTCCATTCAAATTTAATAACACTTAAATTATTTTAACTTTTGGTCGAGTTGATTTATTGATAGTAGAATAAGGTGAGAAAACAAAACTAATATCCAAGAAGTTAAGAGAACACAGTAATCAAGGAATATACTTCATCCATTAATCCGTTTGCTCGCAAGTCAAGAGTTGAAATGGTAGTATTGTATTTTATCATATCACCCATGTATTCTGCACCTTTCCGTCCGATCTAAGGGATACAACCAAGAAATCCATTAGTGAATATTTCAAGGTGCATGTATGCAGACATCAGAAGAACATTCAGATTTACCTGACACCAGCCGAGTTTAAGTGTTTTAACATTCCCATGAAATTTGAGCACTTCAGCTAAAGCTTTAGCCCCATCAGGTCCAATTGGATTATAGCCAAGTTCCAACTGAGAGAGAAATAAATTGAGACTAGGGAAAGAAAAAGTAAATGGATTCGACTAAATAGAATGTGAATGGCCTTACTGTAGTAATGACATCATTATCTTTCAAAACCTCGGCAATACAAGTGATCCCTTTAGCATGAATGTTATTTCCACCCTAAGGATTTCGGAACTATATAAATTAATAACTTATACACGACTAAAAGCTTCAACACCAGATATACCAGGTGTGATTGCTCTCACCAAATCTATGGTAGTAATTGATCGGTTTTGCTTAAGTGCATCTGCGATTTTTTCAGCCCCCTAGTTAACAGCAAACATTCAAGATAATCAGGAGGAAGGCAACGATTCATCATTCCAAAGAAGAAACTTATCGAAAGACATTAATCGGAAAAGGGAACAAGTCTTAAAGCAAGGCCAGCTATATTCTTATAAAGCAGAAATGTTTCATGATATAGCTATCAGTATCACCATGTGGCTGCTATTATGCAGCAATCAACAAAATTAAGAAAAGAAAACTGATAAGTACAATAAACTACCAGAAAACACACTCCTGTTAAAATAATTAAACAAAAATCTATCTAAGTAAGAGCATTATACAATAGGGTTTTCCCAAAGAGAAATGAATTCTAAGTCGTCCATTTTGGAAAAATATACACTTTCAATAAATGTAAACATGATAGAGCTACGTTAGAGACAAAACTCATAAGCACAAGTTGGGATAAGTTTATAACTACAACCTAAATCTATAGAAACAAAAAGGTACATCTTTATATCCTCTGAAAGTACTTCATTGAGTTAACGGGTAAGACTTGGTCCCCTTGTGCCTGAATAAGATCTTATAATCATATCACATACAAATTAAGGAATGCATCAAAACGTAGTCCTTTTACTAGCTATTGTATTTCTTTATTTTTATTGTTTACACTTTTGAGGAAGACAAAGTATCTCAAGGACAGGCGTGGATGAAACGGAGAATTTATTTTGGAATCAATCTGCTTGCTAAACCGCTATTTGATTATTTGCATAATTACATCAGTACGATGCCCAATAAACATACCAGAGGCTAGTGTTTGGAGAAAAGTAAGGGAAAAAACACTATACCTCATCCCCAATGTCGTTCATGTATATATTCAACCATAGCAAGCTCTTGGTGCTCTTTATATATTCTGCTATGTGAAAGGCACCTTTAGAGCTAATTTCATTGTTGCTTATATCCAGCTGTACCAATTTTCCTGTCAGTAAGTCAAATTCAGTATTCAGCGCATTCACTTGCAAGAAAATCTCCACCTTTTGCAGTTGACTTTTGCAAGAGAACAAAATATTGAGTGTGTGTACTTGTAATTTCCCCTTATGCACATGTGCATATAGAAACATGGACTCAAACCCAAAATGCGACAAATAATATTATGGGAAGAGACAACCGTGGACATGTTTCCTTCATGAAGAACAATTAAGGAGTACGATTTTCAAATGGAACCAATAGATATATATCAAAAAAATGGCTAGTGCAAATGGAGTGAACTTTAGAAACTAATGGCGCCCAAACATTAAAGTAAGAAAAAAATAACCTTTACGTGCTAACAAGCCTTTCATTAAAGCCCGAACTCCTTCATTGCCCATAGAGTTCCCATGCAAGTGAAGGTCCTGAGATTTTAAATTTTTAACATTTTAGATGAACTTGTGAATGCCAAAATCACATACACCTTACAAGCATTAAGTTAATTTTTGGATAAGGATAATTATGTACATAGAAGCCATAACTTAAATTATAATACATACCCGCACGGACTTGTTCCCCTCTATACCTTTAGCTAGAGCAGCAACTCCCAACGCACCACCATAGTTGCCACTATACCAGTACAAAAGTGCAGTCAATGTCAAAAGAAGTATAGCTGTGTCATGCATGATGAATGGAAGAAGAGCTAACAGAAGCCAAAACGAGATCTAAAATAGTTTGAAACTCACTTGAGATGTAAACTTTGTATGGTGTTGTTCTCAAATAGCGCACCAGCAATGCTTGCAAAACCCTACCTCCATTTTTGGAACACAAAACATAAATAGAGACAATTCTCAAGCTTATGTCTGATATAGATACATTAGATGTAGAAGACTAATTTCAGTAGCATACAGAGTAGTCGATCATATTGTTATTAAGCTCAATAGTACGCAAATGTGTATTTTTCTTCAACATTTCTGCGATTGCTTTGGCACCCTGCAAGGGAACAATTCTTCTTAGTAGCCACTAAAATAAAGTAAAAGGATAAAACTCCTTGGTCATCTCCCCTTCCCCACCCCCACTCCCACCCCCAAAAAAAATACGAAAAAACACACCCCAAAACATAGGCGTTAGTGATTGACCCAAGTCCAGAGATGTAAATACTCTAGAGCCTCTGGCTCACCCACTATGTTGCCTAAGCGAAGAAAGATAGCTCTAAGATTTGCCAGACTTAAATAGAGCTCAACTAAATATGGCAGGAAAATTCATCCACAAAGAGCCAAATTACAAGTTGAGATGTAAACTGACCTCATCTCCTAAGTCAATACTGTTTAGTTGCAGCTTCTCAAGACCATTATTATTCACCATTATCTCACATAAGCACTGCAATAAACAAATAAATAGCAACAATATTGGAGTTAAGAACATGATAAAGTCTCTGAATTGCTTTACACATATCTAGAATTGTTGTGTGGTGGGGAGGTTGGAGGCAGAGGTTATAGAGTTGAAAGACATACAATCAGAGATGCACAATAAAACTAACATTTAGTTAAACGGAAGCAGAATCCAAGCAATGGATCTTCACAATATCCACATAATACAGAATCGTAAAGAACATAATCTGTCATTTAAAATTTTTCCTATGCAAGGGCTATATATCCTGTAAGATATCTATAAAAAAGAAAGAAAAGACAGATTGTGCATTGCTTCTTAAAAGGAGATACATTCCAAGAAATAGGAAATATAAGTTCCCAATTCCCAGTTCCCACATAGCTATATTGATTGCTTGAAGCTAGCAATTAGTTAATTGAAGATGAAGACAAAGCTTAAAATGCTCAGTTAAGAGTTTCGTGGCTCAAAAGTGGAAAGTATTACACACACTTTTAAAACCCGGATAAATTATGAGATAACCTAGCAATTCAAGCCCAACTAATTCTGAAGGACACCATCAGTATCAAAATCACTTTAAAAGCTAGTTTGTGCCCCCTACAAAGTGTTTTACAATATAAACTGGTCAATAATGGCTGGATGCCTTTTTAAAATAGGGATAAAAAAGATAAGCCCTGGGCATTAAATAATTATTCATGTATTGCAGGTTCAGGATAGACTCACTAAACCTATCATATTTTCTATAGGCATAAGCATAACAGCCAAAATACAAGGGGCAAATCATTCAAAGTAGAAGTCAATAAAGTCTCCATAGAAACTGCAAGGCAAGGCCTTTTGACCTTCTCATATATACTTCAATTTCAATATAGTAAGTTGGAAAAAAGAGATGAAGCTAATTCATCCTGATGTTGAAGTTAGAGATGTCATAAATCTGTAGTTAACATGTGTTCTTATTTGAAAAATGCTGAAATTTATTCCAAACACTAACGAAACAGGTCTAAGTTTTGTAAACTATTTTAAATGGAAGCACTCTACCAAGAAGGTAGCTAAACGATCTTCAAAAAAAAAGAAGGTAGCTATACATAACTGATCCTTATTCTTTATTAGTGATTCTTCTGCTACTGATGTCTATGCTGATGAATTCCATTTCTAGCTTAATTATGGTTCAAAAACTCTCACAAAACTATCCACCCAAAATCCTATATATAACTTGAAAATGAAAATGAAAGTTGATATCAGATATGGAGGGTAAATATATGCCTAAAATTTAAGCATACCTAAGCCTCGATTCATCTACGTTAAAACCTTGAAAAGATTTTTAGTTCACAAAATGATGAATTTTAAAGGGGTACACCCATAGTGTAAAGATGTGGTAACGGTCACGGTTGCGGTAACGAACACAGTGATGCGATAACGGGGATGATGCGGTTTTACCGGTAAATATCGGCCTAAAGCATGAAATATCGCTTAGAACGGCCTAAAAAGCGGTTTTTTACACCTTTGTGATGCTTAATACCGGTTCGGTAAATTTGAAAAAATTTCACAATACGGCCAATTATGGGTACCCCTGTTATGGAAAGACGACAAAAAAATAACTGCAACTCTAGACATTGATCTTTAATCTTATGGCATCTGCATAAAAGAATACATGCTTAAGCTTTAAAAATATGCCTAATTAAATGGTTAAAGCTACAATTTTGAAAAGCTAACCTTTACTCCTTCATCTCCAATTGAATTTCCTGAAAGATTTAATGTTTTCAAGTAGACATTTGACTGGAGAATGCCATCAAAAGCCTTAATTCCAGCAGCTGTGATTCCAGTAGTAGAAAAATTTACTTCTTCTGCAACCTAAAACAAAACATGACCCACGTCATCAGCATTGCACATATGATGGCAAAGTGTATTGCTAAACCTTAAACCAAAAATAAACAGAGACTTAAGTTTGCAACACACTTATGAACACAGTTAAAAAGTGGACACAACAGAGGTTTTATAAATATAATAAATGGTGAGACACAAAAAAACCAGAGGTAGTACAACAACAGGAAAGCAATAGCTTCTTTCATCTTCATTGACGTTGAAATCCAACATAGATAAGAATAGATTTCTAATAAAAGTGTAACCTGATTGTATGCCAAGCTCTCAGCAAGAAAAAATAGACCTTCATCACCAAAGTTACGACCTACAAAAATTTTAACATAAAATATATCATTCAATTTAATGAAGTGTTCTCCGGTAACAAATCACAAAAAGTAATCACCCTAATAGGCAAGCAAAAAACAGCACTACTGACCACAGCTATAAAAGCATATAGACGATAATGAACCAAATAAATGACACTGAAAACCAACCTTGAAATTTGATTATGAAAGAGGAATCACACAGGAAACCTAGGAATATATCATTATCGAATGTACCTGTCATGTCAACTTCTCTGAAAGTCCTAAGTTCTTTGGCAAAGTCATTGAGCCTCAACTTTGACTCTCTCTCAATCTTCTGACTCATATTCTTTAACAAGTTTGTCCCAGCAGCAAATGACCACTTCAAATCTGATGAAGCAGGTTTATTTTCTTCTGTTGCAGCCTTCTTGGGCTTTGGCGAAAGAATTTTACTAACCACCTTCCACAAAACTGTGAGCTGAAAGAATAAATTAGAGAACCCTTTTGGAAACCCCACATTAATACAAAGAGGATACCCCGCAATTCTAAAATAATAGTGGTTCACATGGAAAAATGTCCCTCTATCTATCAGCATCCAGGTAACAATTGTATGGCATGTTATGTGATTCCACCAACACCAAGATACATACATATTACAAAAAGGTAACTTATTCTCATTAGGGTAAAAACTCAAAAAAGGAGAAGTTATAAAGGATGGATGGAGGCAAGAAGTTTCTTTAGCCTTGCTTGACAACATAAAATTGTACAATTTCTGGTAACACTTAAAATCACAACAAGGTTATCACTTGAGACATAAGTCAGGAATAGGAAACTTTCAAGAATTTCATAAAGGAATGCAGTAAAGAGTAACTCCACTCCCCTCATATTACTGTTATGCTAATTAAGATTTTTCCTTTATGTTTTCTGCACATTGGAACTCGAAAGTACCCAAAAAAACATTACATGCTGATATGCATGCTTCTAATAAAATACAATGTCATAAGTATAGTCCTACATAAGAGCTTGAAAAAACTACAATATCAAGCTACCAACACCAAAACATTTATGAGATTGCATATTGTCCAACCCATCTCTAACTGCTTTTTACCAAAAGATTTCACCTTTGACAACAACTTAGAGCATTACTGTCTAAACTTTGTAAAAGTTGACAAACAAATATAAGACATCCTTTGTATCACATTTTCCTGTGGCTACAAAAACTGGCAGTTGTGGATCACAACCAAACATGATACAAAGTCTCATCCTTAAGAACTTTTCTTTTACATCGAGCTAACAAAAAAAATCCTAAAAATAGCAATGCACTTTTCTGACCCCTAAGTTAACTCACTATCTTTGCATTCCTTAAGTGTAGTTAAATAGATAAAACGTAGCTTAAGGTATGTTTTTTCACTACTTAATAGGTTCTAAGCAGTCTATGTGCCACAAAAGTTAAGTCTATAGACCTAAAAAAGTTCAGCATAAGAGTAATAAATTGAAAAAACAGCCCTTAAAGAACCCAAATTCTATGATCCAAGATTATACTAAAACCCACATTCATGTATTTAAGGAATGCAACAAAATTCAGGTTCTCCCAAGTTTTTAAGAAGAAAACTTAACCACCTCAAACATATACATAAGACACTATGTTTAATTACCAATCATCAATCAAGAGAAACAAGATAAAAACACATCCAATTTAACATGATTTCTCTTAATCAACTTACAATTAGCATAAAATTCCTTTCTCCTTTATTAATTAAACTTAATCACCAACTCGAAACTCCTAATCACTTTCACTGCAATTACTACCCATCAACTTCATTTCGTCTTGTTTCAAGTTCCAACCACACAAGAACAAACCAAACACTACATTGATCTACTAGTCCAATGCCAACCAGCCAAAGCCATGTGGAAAGTCCATGATCTTAACTCTTACTCCTATAACAACAACGAAATTGTTTCGGATTGACCCTTGAGTACCCAAAACTCAAAAAAAAAACCATGCATTAATACACATTGTTTACTTGCCAATCATCAATCAAGATTAACACCAACAAAATATCCATAACTTAACATGGCTTCTCTTAATCAACTTACAATAAGCACAAAAATCATTTTTCCTTGATTAACCCAATGTAATTATCAACTCCTTATCAGTTATTACTCCCATTGCATTTACCCATCAAGTTCACTTCATTTTGTTCAACCATACATAAAAAAATAAAACAAAAATTAAAAAAAAAAACCCATAATGCTCTAAGTCTCTAACAGTCCAATGCCAATACAGTCTGGTCCAAAGTACATAGTCTTAACACTTACCCTTATAACAAACAAAGAGGCTGTTTCCCATAAACCCTTAACCACCCAAAACCCAAAAAACCTTATACTTAACAAAAACTCAAAAGCCAATTAATATTTACCCATCAAGTTCAATTCATATTGTTCAACCATAAACATACAAACCAAAAATGATATTGCTCCAATGCCACCATAGCAAGGTACAAAGTGTTGGCAACAAGGAGACTGTCTCGAATTAACCCTTAATAACCCAAAACTTAACAAAACCAATCACAAAACAATAACCCAGAAAGAAGAACAGAAAATTACCGAAAGAAACAGCAATAAAAAGGGCAGGAGGAACAACAGCGGAAGCAATCTTCTTAAATTGTCCAATGGGTAATTGATTTTGTTCTTGAGACTCTTTATAAACTTTCCTACGACTACGAGAAGAACCGGTAGAACCATTAGCGGCTTTTACAGAAAACTTTAACTTCAAAAATCGTCGTCTTCCATCAAAACTCGCTGGAAATAGTAAATTCCGACGAAAAGGGTTATTCTTTTGGATTAAAAAAGGGAACTTGGTAGAAGAAAGAGAGAGGGTTGAAGATGTATTAGAAGTTGTAGCAGCCATTGAAAAAGCTTAAAGATTGGATCGTTAAAGTTTTAGTGGGTTATTACGCATTAAAGAAATCATAGAAATTTGTTTAGATTTGGTGTTATTGTTGTGATACTTGGTGTTAGTGTATGTCGAAGTGAAGGATAGATTGTTGCCGCTTCTCGAAGCAGTAAGAGAGAGAAAGGAAGGAACGAAGGAATGACTATGGAAGGATGATGATGATCAATTTTGGGCTGAAACAAGGGTGTGAGACTGTGAGGAATGTGAAATGGGATTGATGATCTTTTATGGGTTGGTCGGTTGGATATTAGGTTTTGGGTTACAGCATACTTCTACTTCTATGTGATAACTATTGGGCTTATAATGTAACATGGGCCTTCTAGGTAGGCTACAAATTAGAAATTTTGTGAATAAATAAGGGTTTTTTGAATAAAATTTCTCAAATTATTTTTAAACAATTTATTATTTTTTTTTTGCAAGAATTTTTTTTTTAATTTTTAAAATAAGTGTTTTTTGTCCAAATCGAGGATTAGGCATCTATCGCGAACAAGTAATCCTTATAACTTTTTTTAATTAAAAAAACTTTCTTTTATCTTGTTCACGATCAATAACAACGAACAAAAAGGAATGTAACTTCTTTTTTAAAATTTTGTATTGTTGACTTGTTCGGATTTAATTTCTATTATTAGATCGATTTTGGTTCGCGTTAATCTTAGGATCGGTGCTAGTCAAATTTAAAGTTAAAATTTTCCCGTCGCGGGGTTTTTTATGCCGGCGGATCCGGGATTTCTCGAGTTTTAGTGTTTTTATTTCATTATATATAATATTCTCAATTTTCAAAAAAAAAAAATAAAAATAAAAAATATGTCAATATCAAGGCCGAATATATAGGTCAATTTTGAAAATGTTTTAGGTTAGTTTTGGGTTATATAGGTTTTTGGGTAAATTGGTCACTTGATCGAATTTAAAGAGTAATTTCATGTTGAAGCCTTAAGGTCACTTTAGATTGAATCTAATTTTGGTCAATTCGAATCTGATCTAATTGTGACCGAATCAGATTAACTAAGGTCAAATATATTTTAGATAAATATAATATTTGATTTAGGTTGATTGAGGAATTAGTTTAACTTTTTTTTTTTTGAGATAGAGGAATTAGTTTAACTTAAGTTAAGATTTAAATTGGATGGTATAAAAGTTTTGATTTAAGTTAGAAAAATATAATATCATATTTAAATCAATTCTATAAACTAAAACTGTTAAATACATATATTATACATTGCTAAAGAAAAATCTATTAGACAGAGTCAAAATGCTCATGATTATGTATACTATATATATCTACTCATACTATTATATATTATAAATTCCCAAAGTCAAACTTAACCTTCATTATTTGTCTAATTCATCTACAAAACTAGTTTACACATAGATTAACAAACAATCCGTATTATATGAAATCGTCTCACCATGGGAAGTTTTAAGCAGGTTCAATTTACAGTGCCCCAAAAAATTAGGGGCCCTAATATTAATTTACGTAGTATCTGTTTAGGGTTTAAAGATATAAAGTTGTTAGAAAAATATCTTAATTTTTAAAAATTGCACCGAGCCTTTAAATAGTTTATCAATTTTTGCTCCGCCCCTATGTCTCATCACCATGAGGCGAGTTCACACAAGTAAGCTCGTTTTTCTAAGTGATCACTTTGAAATTGTAAGTAATCACTTTAAGGTTATAAATAATTACTTTAAAAATTAAGACTATAAAAAGTATCATTTTAAAAATACATTTACATTGAATCAGTCCAATTAAAATGGTCTCATCGTGAGGCCGTCTATATCAGACTCTGTGATTAACAAAAAAATTAGAAAAAACGCAAGATTCGTGCTGTCCATTATGTATACTACCGGCAAGAATAATGACAGGCTAAATTATACTTCTATATTATTTATACTACTAAGTATTTTTTTAATTTATATTATAGTTATTAATTATAAGTAAAATTAATCATCCATGGCTGTTGTTACTTGTATTAAAACTTGCAATTTTCTTCTTGTATTGATAGGGTATGGGATAGATTTTTATTACATTCATAATAACCACGTTAAGAGTCAAAAGGAGACAATACTTATACTCTTATCGAATAAGATAAGGAGGTCGTTGTGGCCAATAAAATGTCCCTATAAGAAAAAAATTCAGAGTACAAAACATTTATAAATCGAAAGTCCAAAAAATATAATCACAACAAAGTAATGAAAGATGTTTAATCCAATATTTTTGTAATAGGTTGTATCCACCTAAAAAATTATTAGTTGTAATTTTTTTAATCTAAGTCTATATAGACATATTGTGCACCATTTTTCTACAAAGAGTATAATCAAGTGATTATGTAGAAAATGAAAAAATAAAATAAAACTAACCCACATTATTTTAGGATGGATTAAGTCTTTATAAGACTTATTCAATTATCAATAAGTCATATAATACGGCTCCATAATATAAAGTTATAAACTACTCGTAGAACTTAAAAAATTAAATCAGAAATATAAAAATATATGTGGAAATTAGATTAATTAATTATGGAAAGTCATCTAGGCTTAATTAAATCAGAAGACATCAAACATTTGACAAAATCAAAATGTTATAACTTGTGGTTGATTTACCACTTATTTTTGATATATTTAAATGGATTGATACAATTAACAAGAGTAGGCTATTTTGCTTTTAATAATTTAATTAATGGTAAAATAAAATGACTTCTCGGGGACTCTCGGCTTATACAGTAATACTCGTCTAATATTTTTATATATTTAAAACCTATTCATCATGACGAATAAAAAATTAAAAAGTCACTATGGACAATATAAATATATATGGGTGTATCCTCTCCCTTATATTTATACTCTCCCTTATATTTATACTCTCAAATCACAATCTGCACCATGACAAATAAAATTATATATCATGCACACGGTTATTCAACCAATATTTATTTTACAAGATTAAACGTAACCATCTTTATGATTATGTTATATCTATTCGTGTTATATGTACTTGTCCTACATTTGTTATGTACCACTCAATCTCCATCGCTAATAAACTACATTTAACTTGTCCTACATTTGTTATGGTGAGATTTTTGATATCTATATTTACTCATATAACCTATAAAAATTTATAGGAAAAATTACCGTGAATAATACAACATTTTGTTAATTTTCCTACAATAATACGAATTTTTGATTAACCATGAATAATACCAATTTTAGGGTGTTTTTTCCTAGAATAATATCAACTTTAGTTTATTAACTAATTTACTAACTTTTTTGGTCATATAATCACCTATAGTTTGATTTTTAACATGTTAGGTATATTCTAGGGAAACACCCCCATAAGTTGGTATTATTTATGATTAATCAAAAGTTGATATTATTGTAGAGAAATAAGTAAAAAATTGTATCATTCAAAGTAATTTTTCCAAATTTATATTCATATATGCCCAAAATGTTTGATATCTCTAATGTCAACCACTTAGTTGCCCCTCCAACGCATATTAACAATGGAACATAATTTAGACTTTAGAATAATGACACTACACAAGTGTCGTGCAACCAAATACAGCTGACTATTACAACTGTTAGTACAATGTCCAACTACGCACATAAGAGGAATAACCAATGCAATCTGAATTAGTAAATAATAGTACATCAATTTCATATAATATTAATATATTATCATTGACCAACCAATAGTTGCCTTCTATATAAACTCCAAAAATACTTCATACAAAAACAAAACAACAAATTAATACATATACATATACAAGTATATTATTATTATTATTATTACATAAAAGTCTTCTCTCTTTTTGTTTGAGCCATGGCAAACTCTCAATTGAAATTTGTTGTGTATGTTGCTTGTTTGTTTGCCATGGCAATGATCGTATCGGCCCATGAGGGCCACCATCACGCCCATGCTCCATCTCCTATGCCTAAGAGCGGCGACAAAGGTGGATCGACCTCACTTGCACCATTTTCTGCATTGGTTGTTGCACTTGCTGGATTTATTTTCTCTGTTGCGAGATTTTGAGTTTATCGATGTTACACTATTTGAATGTTTATTCGAGTTTTTTATTGGTTCAAGTCAGGTTCAAGTTCAATATAGATAGTTGCTCAAATTTGTACGTACGTACAAGCTTTGGAGCTACTATAATCTATATATTATGGTACATCTATTTTGTGTAATTTACCGAATTTGATTTTTGAATGTTCATTTTCATGTATCATTTCTTTATATTTAATAATTTTATATTTTTGATTTTGATATATATCTCTTTCCCTGATCTTATTCAAATTAGTACAAGTATATTAGAATTCTAATGACTAGTGAATAATTATTCAAAAGCTAAGATATGAGTACAATTGAATATATTGAGACATTAATGTGAAAAAAAGATTTTATATGAATATATTTCTTTTTTAAGTCATTTTCTAAGGAAAAAAGCCTTTTTAAAAGTCACAATTACAATTTAAATGTGCCACTAAAATGCTTTTTGGCGAAATAAAGCTCTATTTATTGTTCACTTAAAAAAAGCTCTATTTATTGTCAATATTTTGCCAAATGATTGCTTCTTTTATTATTTTTTCGAAGCTTTTTCTTTCAAAACACGAAAATCTGAATTAAAATCAATGTTATAGATGAGTTGGGGAAATTTGATTGGTCGACATCAACACAAACGATAAATAATTGAGCATATAACTAGGGTTGGAGCCGAATTGCAAAAGGTGGGATATTTTTGAGGTGGAGAATTATTTTTTTTTTATGCAAATTTTTCATATTTTAGTGAACAGCATTATACAAAACTATATATATATATAGAATTGGACTGGGCTTTTGAGAGCCGTTTTTTATAAAGACAACTCTCAAAAGTCCAACCCAAATCTATATTAAGAGTTGTAACAATATATATTTAAAATTAGACTGAACTTTTAAGAGCTGTCTTTACAAAAGAACGTCTTAAGTAAGAATTAGTGCCAAAACAATGATTTCCCCCAAATGGGTTTTAAATCGTTGCCCGAACAACAAATTGTATCAAAAAAAAGTCATTCTGTTTGAAGCAAATACACTTAATGACTTAAATATAAAATCATTGTCATAGACAATGAATTTGCACCAAACCTAAAAGAAGTTTATTTTTAAAATAAATTTGCACTGAATTTGTTTCTTTAATAATCTAGAAATGAGCTTATATTATAAAGTTCTAGTGAATCCATTTAGGAAATTAGAAACAATGCATTTTTAATAAAAAATTATTCCCTGTTAGTAATTTCCAAAATTAGCATTTTTGTATCAGAACATAAGGTTTGGATTTGTTTGCTCTTAATAACGGCATTGAAGAAAATTTGGTTAAAATAACAAACTTTTTAAAAACGCTATTTCTTAAATGAGATGGTTTCACGGTGAGACCATTTGTATTGGGTTGACCCAATACACACTTTCTGTCTTCAAGTGATCACTTATAACGTTAAAGTGATCACTTATAATTTCAAAATTATCATTTTTTATAGTTTTAGAGTGAATCTTAAAACAATTACTTACGATCTTAAAGTAATCAAATTGAGAAATGGACTACTATATGGACCTATCTCACGGTGAGACAGTCTCATACAAGATGAGCTGGACATCAAGTCTTGTATGAAACCGTCTCTTCATGAGACGGGCCCATACAAGCAGCCAAATTAAAACTTACATAGTAGTTACCTAAATAAAACAATTTTTTTCATTAAATTTTAAGAAATCAAAAATTGAGCCAACTTATATTAAGTTGTCTCACAGTGAGACGATTTTAATAAAGAATTTGTCATTGATTTATTGGGGTTTCATTGAATTTCATAACACTTGAAAGTGAAAATCTAGATTCTAGAAGGGTTGAAAACTATATTTAATTACCAGAGGAAATTTAATCCCTCTTGAAATCTGTTTTTGTATTTTCAACGAATGATATACATAATAATATATATAAATTTAAAATTACTAAAAGTACATTGAACAATCCCTTTTCTAAGGCTATTTGCCATTACATAATGAATTTCTCAAACATTATAAGATAGAATTTTGAACACTTAAAATTTTCCACAAAAACTTCAGTTGTTGAACAGGTTTTAAAAAGTTATCTCAGAAATCAGTTCACGCATTGATTACCAATTCATCATACACAATAATAATGCTTTCAAATGTTACAAGTTCTCTAAATCCACATTAATAACTATTGTGTGTACCAAAATCAACTTAAATAGAAAAAAACTAGACGAAAAAAGAATAACATAAGACCACCATATATCAAGTACGCACAAAAATCACATCATAAATTGACTTGATGTATAATTGATTCACAAATTTAGATCCACCAAATAACAAAGATCACAATGTTAATAAATAAATTAAGCCCATAAAATTATTACACACAAAACATATAAACCAAAACAAGGAAACACTAGGGCCAAAACAAACATGAAAATCCCACAAATGAAAAAATGTATAGGAAGAGCATTAAATGATTAAATGTCCCATGCATGAACGTACATCACGTTCAAATCTTTGCCATTGAGAAAAGGAATGAAATGAGACCGGCAACCATAAGCACAGGGAAAGGAGCAACGAAACTCGAACCACCATGATCATGATCTTTATGAGCATGTCCGCCCATTGGACTAGAAGCATGATCGTGATCATGGTTATGGTCATGATCATGATCATCAGCTGCAAATGTAGTCACCACCATAATAATTAAGCATACAGCAAAGAGGTAATTTTTAACTCGAGAATAAACCATAGCTAAAAATGATTTTTTAATTGTCACTATATTTTATGATAATGATTAAATATAATGTGTTGCTTGTTTTTAATTTTTATGTCATGGTATGGCTAGTTAAGGCAGTTTATATAAGAACTTAAGGGCATACTTAAGGTATATTTTTAATTATATTTTTATATCGACATTATGTGTTAATGATGAAGATTGTACATTTGTACTTAAGATTGTACTTGCATTATGGAACAAAATGCACAAAAACAACTAATTGAATAATGTATTATGTTAATTTGTAATTAGTTAGTTTATTATTATATGTCTATACTGGATCAACCAATTGAGAGTTGACATTAAGAATTTAATGTATTTTATATGTCGTAGTTTGTCACCACTAACTAATTAAAAAAAAAATGATGATTAAGAGAAGTGATCAACAGATTAAATGCATACAGTGACCTGATGAGGCGCTTATGGCATATCTGATTAATCCAAAAATAATATTCACAAGAATTAAGAAAAATAGAATTTTCTAAATAATAGATATATTATTTTATTGAATAGTAAATATAATGAACGAAAAGTAAGAAATATAAACATTAAAGATACAACAATTAAAAAAGTTAGCGAAAAAATATATGGAAACGTACTATTAAAAAATATTTTAATAAAGTTAGTGAGAAACATGTGAGAATGATAGCAACAAAAAAAATATTAAAATGAAGTTTATAGAAGATATGAGGGGACCATACACATATTTAAAATACAAAAACGAGGATAAATAAAGTTGATTTCGTCAAAAACTTGTGATATGGAGTAATTGGAAAGATTCTAATTAATGTGAATTAACAATAAAATCCAAAATATTAAGTGGGAACAACAACTTCAAGGAATTAAGAGAGTATTATTTATTGAAACATTAATGACTCGTTGGGTTGTCACTTTTAAATTGTGAAAATAGTATAATAAAATATTAGTGTAGTTTTGATAGGAAAATATGCACATTGACAAGTTTAATGCTAATATTAACAATGTTTTATCAATTCTTTTATTTTCTTCATAAATTTCATTCAGTCGCATTAACATTTAAAGAAGTGTAATGTATGCTTTCAACCGTTTAATTTCATCATTTACAAGGAAAATTGATAATATATATAACATATATTGAGTTTATTACAAACATCATAAACTTATTTTATTTTGCTAAACACAAGCATTTATGAGTACTATGTAAATACATTATTAATACTCGAATATATATATATATATATATATATATATATATATATATATATATATATATATATATATATATATATATATATATATATATATATATATATATATATATATATATATATATAGATATGTTTTATTCTCTCCTTAATTAGTGACATTGTAATTTATCTTTACTTAGAATAGCTCCTTTGTATTTGTATATATAGCTGCTGTATAGTTTTATTGCAATACATTAAAACACATTCTCTTATATGGTATCAGATTTAACGGTCCAAACTCTCTTCTTCTTCTTTGTTTTTGCTTCTTCAATGGCTGCTCAAAACACATCCCAACAAATTCCCAACACTTCAAATCCTTCTAAACCTTTTATTTTCCTAAACATTCCCAATGTTATTAAACTTACTCCTACAAACTATCTATCATGGAGAATGCAGATCGAGGCCATCCTTGTTGGTCATCATTTGTTCCAGTTTGTTGATGGGTCTTTTGCTTCTCCTCCCTCCACAATCATCCAAAATGACACTACCATTACCAATCCTGACTTTTCCTATTGGACCAGGCAAGATAAACTGATATGTGGTGCCCTTGTTGGCACGCTATCTGCTTCCCTCCTTCCCTTGGTTTCTCAAGCCAAGTCGTCACATCATTTTTGGGATATTCTCCATAAAACGTACGCAACCCCTAGCCGTGGCCATATTAAACAACTCAAAGACCAACTTACTCGAATCACCAAAAGTGACAAAACTATAACCGAATATGTGCAGGCCATCAAAGCTTGTGCAGACCAACTCGCTGCTCTCGGCAAGCCGCAAGAGCATGAGGATCTCATCGATCGTGTGCTTGCTGGCCTAGATGAGTCCTACCAGTCTGTAATAGACTCTGTGAATGCAAGGGATGCCCCAATTTCCTTCGAGGAATTACATGAAAAGCTCATCAACAAAGAACTTGTCCTTCTCCAAAACAAACCGCAAACGTCCCTTCCTGTTACTCCACATTTCTAGTCGTAATCAAAACCGCACCTTTCATCGTACCTCTACTACGGGTATTCTTGCTACTCCCCCTTCCTATCCTAAGTCATCTCGTCCTTTTCTTGGTCGTTGTCAGTGGTGTCGTACCGAAGGTCATGTAGTGATTCAATGCTCTCTCTTCAAACAACAATACCCAAATGCCACACCTCCTCCTTACACACCTAATCGCTCTCAAAATGCCAAACCGCAAGCCAATACCATTATCTCTATTTCCCAACTTTGCAATAATAATAATGTCTCTATCTCTTTCTCACCTTCCTCTTTTTCTATTAAAGATCTCAAAACGGGGGCATGTCTATTCCAGGGCCAGTCTCAACTTGGAGTCTATGAAGTCTCTTTCCACTCTCCTAAAGTCTTCACAAGCACAACCACTACATCTCTCCATTGGCATCATCGATTCGGGCATCCTTCTAGAAATGTGTTTCGTCATCTTATTTCTAAAAATATTCTCCATATCCCTAGTATAGCAACTCTTGATTGTAATGCTTGTGCTTGTAATAAAAGTCATAAATTGCCTTTCCATAAATCTTCTATTTCTTCCTCTTCCCCTTTAGAATATATTTATACGGACTTATGGACATCACCGATCTATTCTCATGATGGTTTTAAATACTACATTATTTGTGTTGACCACTATATAAAATACATATGGCTATATCCTCTTAAACAAAAATCGGACACTACCACTGTTTTTGTTAGGTATAAAGCATTAGTTGAGAAATATTTTCAATTACCTCTCACACTCTATTCTGACAATGGTGGTGAATATGAGTCTCTTAGCAAATACCTTTCAATTAACGACATTTCCCATCTTACTTCTCTCACCCCCATACACGGATACACCTCAACACAATGGCTATTCTGAACGACGACATAGACACATCGTTGAAACCTTTCTTACTCTCCTCACACATGCTAAAATGCCGCTTCAATATTGGACAAATGCATGTGCAACCGCTACTTATCTCATAAACCGACTTCCTAAACCTACTCTAAACAATGAATCTCCTTTCTCAAAGCTCTTTGGCACTCAACCTAACTACAATAAACTACGAAGTTTTGGTTGCTTATGCTACTCGTGGCTTAAACCATACACTTCTCACAAACTTGACCCGAAATCCAAACCTTGTGTCTTTATTGGATACTCTCCAAAATAAAGTGCATACTATTGTCTTGAACCTATCTCCCAAAAAATTTATACCTCTCGTCATGTTCACTTCGTTGAGCATGTATATCCCTTTGCTACAATGCACAATTCCCAACCTACCCACTCCATCTCTGACTTATTAGATGAATGGGTTCCTCTTTCCCTCACTATACTTGACAAACCCATCCAACCCACTACCAATGTTCCCTCTTCTCCCCACTCACCAACCACACCCTCTTCAGCTGAACCCCCACTCCCTGCTCCCAATGCCGCTGCATCCTCCCCGCATATTGCTTCCCACTCTTCACCAATCTCTACATCTCCACCACCAGCACCATTCATCTCCCATCCTCCTACTTCTCCTACGCATCCCATGTCAACTCGACTCAAACACGGTATACGCAAACCCATCACAAAATTAAACCTTAATGCTGAAGTTGTTGCTATTGAGGTCCCTAAAACCATCACTCAAGCTCTCAAAAGTCCAATTTGGTGCAAGGCCATGGATGCTGAAATTGCAGCCTTGCATGCTAATAAAACATGGGACCTTGTTCCCTTCTCTCCCTCTCAAAACATTGTTACTTGCAAGTGGGTCTTTCGTATTAAGCGAGAAAAAGATGGTAACATAACTCAATACAAGGCTAGGTACGTAGCTCGTGGTTTCAACCAACGATCCGGTATTGACTACGGGGAAACATTCAGCCCCGTCGTCAAACCAGCTACCGTACAGGTCATTCTTTCTCTTGCTGTTACTCACGGCTGGCCTCTTCGACAATTGGACATAAATAATGCCTTTCTTCAAGGCTCTCTCTCTGAGGACGTATATACTATTCAGCCTCCCGGTTACTGTGACCCCTCCTTTCCAAACCACGTATGTAAGTTAAACAAGGCTCTTTACGGTCTAAAACAAGCCCCGAGAGGATGGTATAATGAACTCTGTCACTACCTTCTTGAATGCGGTTTCACTAATACCATCTCCGATTCTTCTCTCTTTACCCTCCACAAAAATGGGAACATCATCTATCTCATTGTTTACGTAGATGATATTATTCGTAGATGATATTATTCTGACTAGTAATTCCCCATCCTACCTAGACCACTTTGTCACAAATTTTGCAACCAGATTCTCGTTAAAAGATCTTGGCTCTCTCTTTTACTTTCTTGGTGTTGAAGTAACTCCTCACCCTCACGGTCTTTTCCTCAATCAAAAGAAATATATACATGATATTCTCTCTAAAGCAAATATGGAAGAAGCAAACTCCTCCCCCACTCCTATTCTCACCAACCCACCTCTCACCATGTGTGGTGACCCACTGCAGGATCCCACCCACTACCGCCAACTTATGGGAAGCCTTCAATACCTTAGTTTGACAAGGCCAGACATTGCCTTCACTGTTAATAAGCTTGCCCAGTACATGCAACGTCCTACTACCATGCATATGCAAGCTCTTCATCGTCTCCTTCGGTATCTCAGTGGTACTACTCACATGGGTCTTGTTATACACATAGACTCACCCCTCTCCTTACACTCCTTCTCAGATGCTGACTGGGCTCGGGACAAGGACGATTACATTTCAACAACCGCATACATTGTTTACCACGGTAAGAATGCAATCTCATGGTCTTCAAGAAAGCAACGCACTCGTGCAAGATCATCTACCGAAGCAGAATATAGGGCTGTTGCCAGTGCCACGACAGAAGTTCTTTGGCTCCAAAATTTGTTCAAGGAGCTCTGTATCAGTCTTCCACTCCCCTCTGTCATTTACTGCGACAATGCGGGTGCTACCTACGTTAGTGCTAACCCAGTGTTTCACTCCAAAATGAAGCACTTGGCATTAGACTATCACTTTGTACGAGAGAATGTTCAAGCTGGTAATCTTCGCGTCTCGTACATTTCCACAGCTGATCAGTTAGCAGACGCTCTAACAAAGCCACTTCCACGTCAACACTTCACTACTCTAGTTTCCAAAATTGGTCTTTCTACTTAGTCAACCATTTTGCGAGGGCGTATAACAGAATACATCTTCTCATTGCTGTCATTATGCCTACAATCATGGGATTACCATATAATTGTAATATGATTTTATTCTCTCCTTAATTAGTGACATTGTAATTTATCTTTACTTAGAATAGCTCCTCTGTATTTGTATATATAGTTGCTGTATAGTTTTCTTGCAATACATTAAAACACATTCTCTTATAATTTATATATTTTGTATAACTTTATTAACTATCAAATTAAATATTTAATCAATTTAATTTTTTGGCATGATAGCAAAAGTAACTATGACATTAAAATTACGTGTTTAAATATCGTATACATCCGTTATTTAATTTAATGGAGTATTTTAACACCATGTATGACAGTACGAGGAGCAAGGAAATATTTAGAAAAAAATATGGCACTTATTTTCTAACATGTTTATAAACTTAATTTATATTACAAAATTTAATATTAAGGCCCCTAATATTTTAAGTCCTGTGCGGCCAAACATGCTTAGAACCTTCCCTGATAAGGAGGACACATGTTGCATTAACACTTTTAAAGTTCTAATCCAAAGAGTTTTTAAATTTATAACATATTTGATTTTTAAATTTATATACCAACTTAAATTTTTAGTTAAGTAGAATTTTTGAAAATTATATAACAATCATATATAAATCAGCATTCTGAGGTGCAAAAGGTGACCGTACAATGAAGTCTTTAATTGGGATCTATAAACTTGAATACTAGCTAGTACTAATATTTTATATGTTTGATCATCATTAATTCATCGGTACATTTGATATTTAATGTACATCAATACGATATAAGCCATCAGTAATCAATGCAACATAATTTAAGTTGGTATATTCTATGGCTGTTGGATGAACAACAATGCAAAACATACGATAGCTGCAACGTGCGTGTTTATTTTGACAACAATTTAACCAAATACACGTACAATTTAAAGATATTTATTTATGGTATTTTGCGATTACAACTTATTGAAATTGCAATATGTAATTCAGTGGGTGATCAAGAGACATGCAAGGTGATGAGTTTAATTTATATAATTAATGCATGCAACAGAGAGACACATAGTGCTCGAATAAGACACGTTCGAATGAGTAGATATGGTGCTTGAACAGACAAAGTCTAGTATCGACTTAGTCCACACTGATATAAGTGTGGACCAAGTCTTACATTAAACTTCACTCTACTCTATTTTACTTCACTCCCCTCTCCACTCTTTCGCTCCACTCTTTCGCTCCACACTTCCTACTTTATTTCACTCTACTCTTATACTCTTATACTTAAAAAAAACTTTAAAAACTTAAAATAATTAAAAATATTAAAATTTAAAAAATTAAAAATTAAAATAAAAAATAAAAAATTTAACATTTTAAAAAACTAAAAACAATTTAAAAAAATTTTAAAAAATTAAAATTCAAAATTAGAAAAAACAATTAAAAAATTAAAATTAAAATCTTTTAATAAAAATTAAAAATATTAAAAATATTAAAAATATTTTTTTCAAAAAGTTTTTTTCCATTCACTTCGGAGTATGTAATGAAGAATGAAGAGAGTAGAAATAAGAGTCTTACGTCCACACAAGAGGTGTGGTTCTCGCTCGAACGAGCACTCCTCAGGCCCAGCCTTTGTTTAGCTGATATGAGCTACTTTGGGGCGAACTTGATCTTTCCTTTTGTTATGGGCATATATGTCACCTAGTGTAAATAGGAGTGAATGCACTCAAACCTAATATGATTCTAATTAACCCATATGACCCGTTTGGTAGGTGTAATCAACATTGTTATTGTGAATAATATTTTGTGTAATTTTGGTTGAAAAATCTTTTTGCTACCTTGATGGTTATGCTTGTCCAACGTCAATCATCTCATTGTCTTCATAAAATTCATTCCAAGACATTACGATCGGGAGAGGTGGTATTAGGTGGTAATGGAAATTTCTAAAAAAAAACTTTAGATCAAAGTTTCATCACCATGGGAATGACATGAAAATTTTGATGAAATTTCACACTATAAATTATTTCCATTACCACTATTTAGAACCATTAACTAAACGGGCCGTATGGCATACGGGGATGAATTTTGAATCTTTAGACTCTAGTCCTTCCACGTACATTTACTATGAAGAAACATTAGTTAGTAATGCTCCCTCCGTCTCAATAAATACCATTTATTTTCATCTTAGTCCCTTCTAATAAATTTATCTCTTTTTAATTTAGACATGGCTCCACGGTCTCCACCATGCTATCTTTGATATTTATATTATCTCTTTTATTTTTTTAATATTCGTTATACTCAACTTTTTAATCTCTATACTATTTGTAAATGGGGCAAACTATCAGATACAAAGGGATATATCAAGTATTTTCTCCATTCTATTATATACTTGTTACATTTTCGCAATCCAATATGTTATTTTTTCATACACATTAGCCGCAATATATAAATAAGCTTGGAGGATGAATAGTGTCAAAAACCATAATGTAACCGTATTTATGTGGAGAGGAAGCAGCTAATTAACTGGTATTGTGAGGTGATTAACCGGCCATGTGCCAAGGACTATCATAATAAATGCAGGAAGTTGGTGCTAACATTATGAGGTGCAAAATAATGCATCATATTCATAGTACAATCACGTCTCGATAAATGTCAATAAAATTGTTGGCGTTCACTCATTTTATTCCCTCTTCAGTTGTTGATACTAAATCAATGATAATGATGAAAATTATTATTTGTATAAATTTTTCATAAAATCATGCACTATATATTTCACTGTATTATTTTGATTAGTTTTTTTATTTACAATCACCGTCTAATATAACATCTACAAAAGGTAGTGTTTTCAAATTAATTATTTAAAAAATAAAATTATTGAAATAAAACTATTGAAGTGCCCATATGTTATCCACATGTGAATTGTCCCACATCGGAAAAAGAGAACGGTATGCATCACTTTATATACTCAAGGAGTAACTCCTACTATCACCAATTGGTTTAAGTAGTGAACCTTCTTTGGGTTTATGAGTGAACTACTTCTTCTCCTCCTTGTTTGGATTGCCCAGACCCATTTTCTAAATTCTATAAAAACAAAGATAACCATTTAAGTTTTTAAGAGATATTCCTATTAAAAGCTATTAAAATTAGAAGTAAGTTTCTCAACCAAACAGATATACCGTAAATAATTGTATACCAATATAAGCTATATGTGGTCCAGAGAATTTATGTTGGTTCCGTAGCTAACAAAGAATTTTTAATATTAGTATATTTTTTTTGAGAGTAATATTAGTATAAATTCGGACGAATACTTATTTCTAAAATGCATACATAATAACATGCCAATTATTTTGGGTAAAATTGATCCTTTTTCTCTAATATTTCCTCCCAAGAAAATACGGGTATGGATTGTCCGTCGCATTCCGTTACTCAGACGACCCTATTTTCGAGCGGGATATTGGGATGATGATGATTACGACGTACAAATTCCAATTTTCTTAAAATTTGATGAGTTTTTGAGTTCTACATTAAAAAATTTTGATTTAGTTTTTTATTAATTTTTATTATTTGAGTCAATATATCACGACTATTAGTTGAAAGGTTTTTTTGACTCATTATAATAAAAAAAACTACAATATAATCAGTTATTCTTTTGAGAGATCGTCTTTCACAGAGACGGTCTCAAAACAAGAAGTCAACATTCTTATTTTTTCTTTAGTTTGTGTTATTAATTCTCTTTAGCCCATTTACATAGTACTTCTCTTAGAAAGACCGTCTTTAACAATAATTCGTGATATATAATTTCTAGAGAATAAAACTACATTTTATTTAGTAGTTTTTTTTATTATAATGATAAGAATAAAATAATAATAAATTGATTTAATGGGTCAAACTTGACCCACACGCAATTGACAAATGTGACATGTCTTGATATATGTTGCACATTTTATTATAATAATGCGATCATGATCAAGATTTTACATAAGAGGCTGTTAGATGAACAACAAAGCAAAATATGTGAGAACACTGACATGTTTTTAGTGACCACATTGAATTACAATCTTATAAATGTTCTACATCGTCATGCCTCACTTAGAAAAGTCAGTAGGAACATTGAGTCTGCTAGATGTAATACTAATTGTACGGTACGTATAAAATCCCATCCGTAGTTCTTTTGAGTTCATTATGACAAATCGTATTGGTTTGTGTTACAGTTATTCAAGCCTAGGATCATTAGTCTGTTTCAAGTGTAGATAACTGAAATTGAATTCATTACATTAAACTTGACGAAGTATTTTTTTAGTTGTTGTTTAGTCAAATAGTCAAAAAAAATAAATTAGTAAATGTTTTTTAAGTTAGCTGAAAAGCTATCTTTTAAACCTAAAGTTTTTTGAGGATAAACTTAAAGTATTAAGGTTTTTCGATTATAGTTATTTTTTGTTGGCGTTTGTTGTTGACCCGCTTTTTCTAGTTATAAGAAACAACCAACAATCAATATCTAAATTTATAGAATATCTCCCTAAACAGTTTTTTTTTTTCCAGTTAGCTTAAAAGTCAACAAATAGCCAATATTTTTAGCTAGTTAAATAAGCCAACAGAAAACAATCAACAACAAATTACCAAACACCCCTTTGCTAACCTGACTTATATAATTGACAGGCTTTTCCTTTATGCCATGTTTGGAAATTATGATTTAATTTGAAATTTTGGAATCAACTCAAATTTATTGTTTGGCAAATCAAAAATTTTTAAATTTAGGTTTGGATCACATTCCACCATTGTTTTTAAAGTAGTTAAAGTTGGGAATTTAAGAATGACTACCTAAACTTTGTTATTCTCAAATTCTTCATTTACAATTTCATATTTGAAATCCATAATATGAAATGAAATACTTATTTTAAAACACAGATCATTGGGTGTACTATACTTATAAAGTTCTATATATATTCATGAACTAATGGAATCCTAATACCACAACCATAATACCCACCAATTACAAACACAAAATACATACTTAAGAAAAATGAGCATCAAAGTGAAAGAATCCACAATGATATTCGCATCCAAAGAAACTCCAAGAGTAAATCTTTGGTTATCAAAACTAGACATGACAATTAGAACACCGTATTCACATACAAACGTTCTATACGTTTATCATCCCCAACCTCAAAACAAATCTTCACCAAATTTTTTTGACACCAAAATTCTAAAAGAATCTCTTAGCCAAACCCTAACAAAATTTTACCCAACGGCGGGGAGATTAATTTTTAACGACAAAAATGGTCGATACGAGATCGATTGCAATGCACAAGGAGCATTATTTGTTGAAGCTGAAACAATTAGTCCTTTAAGTGATTTTGGGGATTACTATAAGCAAGATTGTGAACTGAGAAAGATGGTTTTTGCAAAATGTGATTATTCACTAGGGCTTTCTATGTTTCCTTTAATGATGGTTCAATTGACCCGATTTGGATGCGGGTCGGTTTGTATCGGGTTTTCGCAACATCATCATGTGGCAGATGGAGCTTCACATTTACTATTTAATAATTCTTGGGCAAGATTAGCTAAAGGGTTAGAACTTTTAGTTGAGCCCGTTCATGATAGGGCTAAGTATTTTGGTCCTCGTGACCCACCTCAAGTTAAGTTTAGGCATTTGGAATATGAGCCACCTTTGCCTTCTATACACCCCAAGGACTTTTTAGGTAATTTTTTGTATAAATGTAAAATTTAATTTTATGGATGAGTTATGGTGGAGTTTGTCAAGAAACCAATTCAATTAAAAGTTTAAACTAATGATTGAGACCTCAAAATATGCTATATTCCCTATAACTCTCTTTAAGTGTCTACTTTCAGAGTGTAGTATTAGTTGAGGTATTGTAAGTGATTATAATGATTGTAAAGATAATTTCAATAATAATTATAAAGGTGGTAGTTGGGGTATATTAAGTCATTATAATAATTGTAAAGGTGGTAGTTGGGGTATTTTAAGTACTAAAAGTGGTGGTGTGGTCTTTATTTGTATGAACATATGATATTTAGGTAAAAAAATCTATGAAGGAAAGTGGACAAATATGGTGAATTGACCCCAAATGGAAAGTGAGCATTTATAGTGAGTTGTATGGAGTATATTCTAACACGCTCCCTCACACGAGAGCTCATTGGGCTAGAAGTGTGGATACGCATATACGCTGATTATTTTACTTTAAATGAGGGGTGGTTGAGATTCAAACTCGTGACCTTTTGTCACGCTGGCTTCTGATACCATATCAAGAAATAAACCAATTATTCAACCAAAAATTTAAGTATGTTTATGTTAATGTTATATACTCTAACTAACCGAGTTTTTATTAATGTTTATGTATTTACTCTCTACTATCTATTAGGTGAAATGGCGACAACAATGGAGAGTAGTTTCAAGCTGACTAAAGAACAAATGGACACCATACTACTACAAGCAACATCTCAATTAGCACCTCAAACAAAAAAACCAAGCACATTTGTGGTTCAAGCTGCGCACGTGTGGCGTACAGCATGTAAAGCGCGTGGACTAGCACACGATCAAAACGCCAAAATTTACATCCCAGTAAATGGACGGTCAAGATTGAATGATATGGCATTACCAGAAGGGTACTATGGGAACGTCACAGTTTTTGCAAGTTGTATAGAAAAGGCAGGAGACATAACAAGCAAACCACTCTCCTATACAGCGCGTAAATTACACGAATCACTAAAAAGAATTGATACAGAGTACATAAGATCAGCCGTTGACTGTTTGGAATCACATCAAGATTTAACGGCTATTACTCGTGGACCAAAAACTAGTACTTGCCCTAATCTCACTGTTAATTCTTGGGCAAGATTACCTTGTTATGAAGCAGATTTTGGATGGGGCCCACCTTCATTTACAGGTATTAATGGAATTAAATTTGAGGGACAAACTTATATTACAGCAAGCTCAAATGAAGATGGTAGTTCTTTTGTTGCTATTAAGCTTTTCACCCCTCATATGAAACTCTTTGAAAAGTACTTGTATGATTTCTAAGCAGCGTCGTGTGGGCAAGAGGAGCCGTCATCTAAGACACCATGTTAAAACAACAAAATTAACGGTTGTAGAAAGATCTATATAGGTGATAAATTGCAAAGAAAACGAACTTAATGTGCTATTTCGCTCTAGACCTTAAAATATCTAGCACCAACCCTGTTTATAAGATGTATCTATTATTGGTTTCTTTTATCAATTGCAATAAATACCTACCCGGCCTATTATGTGAAATAGTATTATGTAATCTTTAGATTTATTTTCGAATTTATGTGTTTTTTTAGTATAAACATGTATTTCTGTTACATACTTTAAGTGATAATAATAAACTAATAGTAGTATTTTATTTTTATTAAACAAAGTACTGATAATCACCACTAGTATTTTATAAAAATAATAGAACTACTTATTAGTTTTTTAAATTGAATAATTATCAATGAAAAAAAAATTCAAATATCTATAACTATTATAAAAACAAAATACTGTTAATGTCATTAATTTTAAAAATTGTTTATGTGTCACGTTTTCAATAAAAACTTACTCACTAAAACTCAATGATAATGTCATTGTTATGATGACTAATGTTTACATCTTTGACCTTTCAACTTACCAATTATGACTATAATATTATCTATATTGATTGATTTTTTTACTTTTTATCTCACAAAAATTTAATGTATTAGAAAACCATATAATTCTATTTAATTTTATTTTATCCAATTTTTATAAAATTTTTAAATTTTTTTTTGATTAATGAATATAGGATATTTTGAAATGGTTAAAACATGAAGTCGTAAGTTTATTTTTGTTACAAATATGTCAAAAAAAAAATTAAATAAGATATGCATTTCACGGGCATTATCTAGTTACCTAGCCAAAAACTCGAATCAATAATTATGAAACAAGTAGTCATTATTAAGAGAATGAATTGTCATAAAGTATTGAAAAAAGTATTAATGTAGATTATATGATATATTTACAGTTTTACACGTGTCAGTTGTTAAAAAAATTATATTTCTTATACTGCTTTTTTTATTAATTACTCTCTATGTTTTCGAAGATTCTCATCTAAGAGAGAATGGACGACTTTTAAGAAAAAAAGTAGATAATAATTATAAATAAATAGAGAAAATAAATCGTGTATTGATAAAATTAATTAAAAAAAAGTTAAATGTATGAATTAAATTAAAAGGGAGTGGTGAATCATCGTAAAAAATAAAAGTTAAATCTATTATTGTTGCAATCTGACCGATCCAATTGAAACAAACTAGCCGGCTTAATTCCCCTAGTTTGAAACCGTCTGTGTCGTCCAGGCTGTTCCTACGCACCTTTTTGATATCATTATGAAGAAAATTTGAATATACTACTGGTCAAATTTGAACCAATATATTAATTATACTTCTATATATTTCAAACATCATGCATAAATTGCAATCCAAACATATCCATACGATATCAATAAAATCACAAATTCACAATACATACAACTTAATTCATAAACAAAAATGACATTTTCTCAAAGAAATAATATTTCTAAGATAACAACTATAATTTTCGTATGTCTTTTCCTAAGTATGTCTATTATACAAATTGTTGAAGGGATTGGTTCAAGTTCATCGTCGTCGTCGTCTAGTTCCAGGAGTTCATCGTCGTCCTCTAGTTCGAGGAGTTCATCATCGTCGTCGACTAGCTCGAGGAGTTCACCGTCGTCTAGTTCGAGGAGCTCATCTGCATCAGGAAAAAGTCCAGCTACCAGCACTCGCAAAAGTCCATCGTCGACAAGGTCAAGTACAGCATCAACAAAAAGCCCTCCAAATTTTAGGGAAAGTCCGCCGATTAGAGACAATGGAGACATAAGTACTTTTCATGGAACAACATCTACTACTAGTAGCACGTCAACCTCTCCTGTTTATCAACCATCTTTTTTTAAGTTCATTTTTGGTCTATTGTCCTTTTTATATTTTGTTGTTTAATTTGGTGGTAAATTCTTGATTCTTGTTTTTTTTTTTGGTACTTCGTGATCAAGCAAGGAATTTGTGTATGTACATTAAATTATGACTATGCTGCATGTATTATGTATACTTCTTCCGTTTTATAATATTTGCTACTAATTGTGACATTTTTTTATATAACATGTCACACTCGGTATAACAAATATTATGAAGAGGAGGAATTAAGTATATTTTTCTGTTTGTTTAATATATACTCATAAGAAATGTATATATTGTATAATACAATTAAATTGATTAATTTTGTGTAAGTGAAATCTTTGTTGTTTCTGGTCTAAAGAAGGAAACTGCGCCCATTGAGAATTAGATATCAATATAAAAAGATACAACTAAATTTAGCCAATTAGTTTTATTTTAAGTTAGTTTATTGAATAGTTAAGTTAAGGTATGGCTTAGAGACTAAACAAAAAAATTGGGCCATTTTTATTAGTTTTATTTTAAGTTAGTTTATTGAATAAACTATTTGATAAAAATGTTTAACAAAATTAGGTATTGATTATCAGCAATTATTAGAGAAAAATAGGTCAATATGTCAAAATCCAAAGCAATAATAAGATACACATAGAGTCTAGTATATATATATATCCAAATTATCCATCCTCAACACTACTTCTAGCGAACGAACTGTGTTTTGCAAACAAATTACAAGCTGATTTTGTTAAGCCCACATTCTAGGATGCGTGTTCGATCCACCTAAATATACTTCTTCCGTTTCTTAAATCTTGCTTTATTTAACCATCGTGTATTATTTATTAGCAAAATTTGACTCTTATATTGTAGTTAATCTATAAGTTAAAATATACTAGTTGTATGTGATCTTTTTTGAACTGTCTAGATCTAAAATATGGAGTATTAATTTGTATTTTTCATAATTTTTTGATAAAATATAATTAAAGATTAATAATTTAAAACGATTAAAATTGTGCACTGGACATATGAAAAGTCAAATGATGCAAGATTTAATTAAGGGAGCTATTACAATAAGTTCAAGTGATGTTCGATTATAAAACATTTAACAGTACTTGAAATAGCTAGCCCTGCTACGGTGCTACCAAATAAAAGTTCTTTTTTGATCATATATCATTCATTATAGCGCGTTTGGTATGTGGTATAAAACGGTGGTAATGAAAATGAAAATTAGCGTAATTTTGGTTAAAAAATTTCTTGCTACCTGATGGTCATGTTTGTCCAACATCAATCATCTCATTTTGTTCATAAATTTCATTTCAGTACATTATCAGATGACCATTATTAGCTAGGTGGTAACGGAAATTTTTTTAAAAAAATTTTGTGATCAAAGTTTCAGCGTACACCATAGGAATGACATGGAACTTTGATGAATATTTAGTTATTTACACTATAAATTATTACCATTACTATCATTTAGTACCACTAATCAAACGATTCCTTCATCACTTACCTATAAGCTAGAGATCAATCACATCTTGGGGTTGTTTGGTATATGGCTTTTAGCTTTTGGTTGGCTTTTGGATTTCAGCTTGTTGGTTGGTCAAACAGCCAAAAAAAGTGTTTGGTAAATGACTGTTAAATCAGCTGAAAAACTGGCTTTTAAGTCAAAATAAAAAAGCTGCTCCAGCTAGCTTTTAGGGTTGACTTTTGGCTTGTTGCCCTATTTTTTCTCTAATAAACAGCCAACAGCTAGCCAATATACAAATTTACCAAACATCTCCACAAACAGAAACAACTAGCTTTTTAAGCTAGCTCAAAAGCCAATAAAAATAACCAACATTTCCAGCTGGTCAAACAAGCTAACTAAAAAAGTCAACCACTAACATTCAATAGCTAATTGCCAAACACCCCTGTATCAAAGCTAATATCATTTTGAACCATTCCTATTTCCATCCTACGCACCTTTTTCATATCATTAATTATTATAAGTATCCGAGTAAGGCATAATTATCCCCTAGCTAGTTTGAATTGAAACCGTCTGTGTTGTCCAGACCGTTTCTACGCGACAATGCATTCAACTTATTTATTAATTATTATTGCTGTTACTTTTTGGGTTTGCTACGAAGGACTTGGGTCCTCTTCTGGATATTGCTGTTACTCGTAATACTGCAGTTCTATTTCATTTCTACCAACTATTTCAATTATAAGGCATAAACGCCATCTTTGAACCATTCCTACGCACCTTTTTCATATCATTATAATCAAAATTTGAATATACTACTAGTCAACTTATAAGAACCAATATATTATAAATCTCTTATATATAATTCAAACATCATGCATAAATTGTTATCCAAAACATATCCATACAATATCTATAAAATCACAAATTAACAATACATACAACTTAATTCATACACAAAAATGACATTAATTTCTCAAAGAAATAGTATAAGTATTTCTAAGACAACAACTATATTTTTCATATGTCTTTTCCTAAGTATGTCTATTATACAAATTGTTGAAGGCCGGTCTAGTTCCAGGAGTTCGAGGAGTTCATCTTCGTCATCGAGTTCGAGGAGTTCATCTTCGTCGTCTAGTTCGAGGAGTTCACCTGCATCAGGTAAAAGTCCAGCTACCAGCACTCGTAAAAGTCCATCGTCGACAAGGTCAAGTACAGCATCAACAAAAAGCCCTCCAAATTTTAGGGGAAGTCCGCCAATTAGAGACAATGGATACATAAGTACTCATAATTCTAATGCCTTTTATCCTTATCAATATCATAGAACATCTAATACTAGTAGCACTTCAACCTCTCCTCTTTATCAACCATCTTTTTTTAAGTTCATTTTTGGTCTATTATTGTCGTTTTTATTTTTTGTTGTTTAATTTGGTGGTAAATTCTTGATTCTTTTTTTTTTTGTACTTCGTGATCAAGCAAGGAATTTGCGTATGTGCATTAAATTATGGCTATGCTGCATGTATTATATATATGTTTTTCTGTTTGTTTTATATATATAAGGAATGTATATATATTGTATAATACAATTAAATTGATTTATTTTTTGTAAGTAAAATCTTTGTTGTTTCTAGTCTAAAGAAGGGAACTGCACTCTTTGAGAATTAGATATCAATTAATTGATTTAGTTTTTCTTGAGCCGAAGAAATTTTTTGACCGCTCTCTCCTTATGAGTATGAGACGCCGTCGATCTTCTTTCCCCAAATCCTAACCATAAATTTATATATGTGCGGGAACAGTGGGTATGATAATGATGATATCAATATAAAAAGATACAACTAAATTTAGCCAATTAACACTATCGGATTGTTTGGAAAATTACTTAGGTTTTGGTTAGTTAAGTTATGACTTGGTGACTAAATAAAAAAGTTAGGCCATTTTTATTAGTTTTTATTGAATAAACTGTTTAATAAAAATGTTTTACAAAATTAGGTATTGATTATCAGCAATTTATTAGAGAAAAATGGTAAATATGTCAAAATTCAAAGCAATATAAGATACAGAGTCTTGTATATATATCCAATATCCATCCTCAACACTACTTAGCTTGTAGCGAACGACCTGTGTTTTGCAAATAAATTACAAGCTGATTTTGTTAGGCCCACATACTAGGATGAGTGTTCGATCCACCTAAACATACTAGGATGAGTGTTCGATCCACCTAAACATACTTCCTCTTTTCCTTAAATCTTGCTCTATTTGACCATCGTGTATTATTTATTAGCAAACTTTGACTCTTATATTGTAGTTAATATATAAGTTAAAATATACTAGTCATATATGATTTTTTTGAACTGTCTAGATCTAAAATATGGAGTATTAATTTGTATTTTTCATAATTTTTTGATAAATATATAATAAAGATTAATAATTGAAAATGATAAAATTGTTCACCGGAGATATGAAAAAAGATTAATAATTGAAAACGATTAAAATTGTGCACCGAAGATATATGAAAAGTCAAATGATGCAAGATTTAAATAAGGGAGCTATTAGAATAAGTTCAAGTGATGTTCGATTATAAATCATTTAACAGTAGTTGAAATAGCTAGCCCGGCTACGGTGCTACCAAATAAAAGTTTTTTTTGATCATATATCATTCATTATGGCGCCTTTGGTACGTGGTATAAAACGGTGGTAATAAGAATGAAAGTTAGTGTAGTTTTGGTTAAAAAATCTCTTACTACCTTGATGGTCATGTTTGTCCAATATCAATCATCTCATTTTCTTCATAAATTTCATTTCAATACATTATTATCAGATGACCATTATTAGCTAGGTGGTAACGGAAATTTAGAAAAAAAAATTGTGATCAAAGTTTTAGCGTACACCATAGGGGAATGACATGGAACTTTGAGACACTATAAATTATTATCATTACTATCATTTAGTACCACTAATCAAACGACTCCTTCGTCACTTAAGCTAATATCATTTCCATTTTCGATTCTCATCACGTAGTCCTCCTTTCTCTTAGGCCCACCTGCTTGTATACTCTCTCTGTTCCTATGAATTTGCAGCATTTTTCATTTTCGTTCGTCCCACTTAAATTGAAGCAGTTCTATTTCACTACAATATAATTTGCTTTTAGTGGGATATATTTAGCGACATTTAATTTAAATGCCGCTATTTCAAATTTCTTATAGTGTATGTAGAGGATTTAGTGACATTTATTAGAGCCTTTAGTGACATATTAAAAAGTCACACTAAAGCTTTTAGCGACATAGAATCTAGTGACATTTCTCACAAATGTCACTATAGACAATCGTGACAATTGACATATGTCACTAAAGACCAAATTAATAGTCGCTAAATCACTTTATGGTGGAACTTAAAATAAAAACTAATAATTATTGCACTAAAAATATGAATTAGTGACATTTTTTTAATGCCACTAAATTCAATGTCGCAAAAGGCTAAATTTGTTGTAGTGTTTTTGGACTATGGCCCACCACTTTCTTTTAATCTCATTCATACATTTTAACTCTCTTTTAATTTCATCAACACAATTCATTCTCTCTCTTAATTTATTACCACTTTCTTAATTCTCACCATTTTTTTCTTTGCTATTATCTCATAGGGACGGAGAGAGTATTAATCAAAAAAAGCTACAGACTAGGTCAAAGTTGAAAAACTCAAAGAATTGATTAGTATTAATATTAATACTCCCTCCGTCTCATTTAAATTGAGCATTTTTTATTTTGGTCTGTTTCACTTAATTTGCATTATTTCTATTTTTGAATGATGATCCACCACTTTCTTTTAATTCCATCCATATATTTGTACTCTCTTTTCATTTCATCCACACAATTCATTCTCTCTCCTCATTTATTACCACATTCTTAAAAACTATCATATTTCGAGCAGTGGCGGACGTATATTCGGGCACACGGGGTCACGTGCCCCTAGGCGTTTTTTTAAAATTTAAATTAGACTTTTCTATTGGTCAGTGTAAAAATATAAAATTAATATTGAATTCTTTTGATGATAAATATTTTCTCATTTTAGTAAGTTTGTCTTATTTATTTGTTTATTTTGTCCTATTTTTTTATTAGGTCAGTTGATTTAATTTGTTTTATTTTCTTTATTTTAAGGTATTTTATATTTAAAATTTTAGCAAGTCTTGTATGAACCGTCTTACCATGAGACGGGCCCATACAAGCAGCTCATTAGTGAAATAAATAAATAAATAAATATATGAAAATTGATGTACGAGAAGCATGTTTTTTTAAGAATACTTTAAGCTGACCCAATTGACGTTGTCTCACGGTGAGACGACCTTAACAAAGAACATGCACTATAATAGATCAATTCACTATTTATTTACAACATACACATTATTTTTAGAGTATATTTAACTTTTTTCTCTAGTTACATTATTTTAAATAAAGTGAAATGAATTTAATAAAATTATTATTAATTAAGGTAATGCATATGATTAAGATAGATGTTAATTACTAGCATTCTTTTATTCAAAAATTCTAGTATTTAATTATGAAATTTTTTTTCAAGAATAAGATCACAATTTTGATAAATTTATTGTGATTCTATTTGTCATTTCTTCAAAATTTTAAAAAATTAATTGTTAATTTTACAAATGAAACTGCGCCAAAATTTTGTCTGTTAGTTAGTGCCCCCTAGGAGTCCGAACCCTGGATCCGCCACTAATTTCGAGGAAGTCTAGGTAAATCACGGTTATTTGTGAGAGAAGTAAATCACACTACGTGACCTAATCTTATAGAGGGGGTTTTGGATAATTTATTTTATCTTTTCTTATTTTAGTTATTTTATTATTATTTCTATTGTTTTTATATGGTGATTTATAAATCACGGTTATTGTTTAGAAATTTCTAATCATATTTCTCTTTGATACAAATTAAAGGCGACGAAGAACAGATAACCTGGCAACTGATGACAAGGTGTTCTATGATTGTACTAGCTATATCAACATGGAACCAACTACTATGTTACTTCATATACGTTGTATAGCCATACAAGCCGCCGATGATCTCTTAGCTGATTTTTTTAATTACCTTTTTAATATATTTTACATTAGAATTTTATTTATTATATGGTGAAAATCAATCTACGTATGACAATTTAATCATATCTTATTCAGAGGAGTTTGTTTAAAATGTCAGTTTGAGGAACACTCACTCAACAAAAACTATTATAAATGAGTATTAAACTCGAGACTAGGGATGGTCACGGGGCGGTTCTGGAGCTGATCCAACCAGACCCAGATCTCTTTAATCTGAAGGGTACGGTTCGTAATGGGTCTAAAAATTATGGTCTCTTTGATTTGTCAAATTTAAACTATTTGTAAGTCATTATATTTTTGTATTTGTAAGAAAGTTTATCGTATTTCACAAATATTTAATACTTCAATTTAACATCTAAAGTCGCACATCGTCATTCATATACGCTTAAATTATATTATAAACACTAGTTCGAGTCTATAAAATAAAATTAATTCGATTAGCACTTAACAAGTAGCATATATATTATTTATATATTATGATTATATGAAAAGAAAATAAGTCTTGGAGCAAAATTCATTTGTAGAAGACAAATAGAAATGAACAATTTAATATTTATAAGGGTCCAAGGGGCGAGTCCAGGGTCCGAATCTCGGATCCGGACCAAAACCTGCCAATTGTTTTTTAGATCTAGACCCAACCCGGATCCGATGGGTCTCAAAAAATAAGACCCAGACCCTTAAAAAAAGACGGATCGAGACGGGTCCAACAGAGTCCTGGACCCATGGGCCATGACCATCCCTACTTGAGACCTCCTAATGATTCTTTAAGCCACTACAAGAAAAATAGTTTTGGGCGTTAAAATTATCAATTTATGGGCGTCACATGATAGGGTGTGGCACAAAGTATATTTAGGGCAATAGATGAAGCACAAGTTGTTTTGGGCAACATATACAAGTTTGTGTTTATATTATATTTATGAACACGCATGTACTTCATTTACTACCAATTAGGTTTAATTAGGCATCTAAGAACAAATTTACCGCAACTACTCCGTTTCAATATTTAGGATATAAATTAAAACTTTGGACCAAGCTAATTGATAGGTCAAAACATCTCTTTGAATTAATTATAACCATTTTCATATTAAAAGTTGTCAAATCAAGAAGCATTAAAAAATAAATTATTATTCCAAAACACAAATATATAATTAACCTCAGGTGTACAAAATAACATATACAAACACAAATAATAATTAAGAGATAAAATTAACTAATGAAAATGCCTTGTTTTCCGGTAATAAGAAAACCAATTGTTGTGATTCTCATGGTGTGCATAATATTCGGTATTTTTAGCATACATATGGTTGAAGGAAGAGGAGGGGGAGGAAGAGGTGGCAGTGGCGGTGGCCGTGGCGGTGGAGGAAGATCATCAGGAAGAAGCTACCCACGTTATTATCCGCATGGAACAACATCATCATCTAAATCCCATAATTCTCAAAGCTCCCCTATCAATCATCCATCATTCAAGAATATGCTTTCATTATTTTGTTTGTCTTATTTTTTATTTACCATTTGGTCTTAATTAAAAGTAAAGGTGTTCATTTGAATTTTGAAAATGTGTCTCAGGATGAGTAATTAATATTTCATTTTTTTATACTACTATATGTTTAAAGTTTGACATGTAATATTGAATGGGTCTAATAATTAGAGATATTATTAATTCATTTTCATCTATACTGAAAGTATTCTTTATTTTTCGTTTATTTTGTTCAATATGATTTGTGTTTGATTAGCATGAAAATTGATGACTTTTTGCATACATTACACTCTATTATTATAAATTTTTATTGGAAATTTCTCTAAAGTAATTAAAATGGGATCTATAAATTGATTTCTATAATTATTCTCGTTTTAGGGTCTACGATCCGATTGGCGTGCTATTTTTAGCTATGATTGTGTTTTTGATTGATTATATATGCATAGTAGTTTCTTATCTTTAGAAAAATTCTCAACTTTTTAATAAAAATACCCTAAAAGTGTAGAAATTACATGATATCATTTATTATATTGGAGTATTAATTAATTTTATTTTCAATCATCAGTTTTTTTTGTTTTTTATTGAGAAAATTTTCAACCATCAGTTAAGTTGTATGAGGAAGGACCGAAGGTACGGGAGTTACATTCCACACTTCTAATTTAAAGAATTCTCATGTAACGCGATGTAACAACGTATAAAACGTATTCTTTAATCAAATTGATTCGTTGATAAAATGATTATGTGTTAATTAATCAAAAAGTGTCAAAGTTGATAAATTTTTATCTAAAAAAAGTTGATAAATTTTGTATTGTTTCTGCGCACTCATTTTACATTAATTGTTATTTTAGTTTAATCTACTCATTTTGTATCCTTTTTATTTTTGGATAATGACTCACTATTTTCTTTAAATCACATCTATATATTCAAACTCTCTTCATCCACTCAATTTATTTTCTTTCTTCATTTATTACTTATATCCAATTTTTTCTTAATTATAACCTATTATAATATTATCTTTAATGCAATTCTATCATATAGATGGATATTTTTGAATTGCATACATGTAAATCTTTTCTCTTAAGGAACGTTAACTTGCAATGTCTTTTTTCAAAAAAATAAAACAAAAATTATTTTGCGTCAAAAATCATTTTAGATCCTTATTTGGATAATGAAATTTTCTTGGAATTAAAAATGAACCAAGATTGATATATAAAATTCATTAACACGACTTCAATTTCGTGATTGCTTAAATTTCGTCGGCCTAACAACAACAGCCAGAGATAATTTATTTTGATTGTTTCATGCAAGTTGAGGCGTACCACTGTACAAGTTCCAAAGTTGACCATCTCAAAAAAAAAATAAAAGAATTCCAAAGTTGACATTTGACAAACTGGACAATGTTATGTACTTATGTTAATGATATTTATATACACTAATTTCCAAAAAAAAAAAAAAACTCCCTTTTAATTTTTATATGTATGTCATTTACTAATTTAATTTATAATATTTCTAATTATATATTTAAATTTAAAATTATAAAAAATTAATATTAAAATTTTTTATATTGTGTCAAATTTATTAAAATTTTATCTGACTATATTTAAATATATAAATTTTAAATAAATACAAAGAAATGTAAATAACGTCAATATAAACACAAATTCTTACTTGACCGTCTATACAATAGACATCTCAAGTTTTGGGTTGACACAATTTATAAATTAAAAAAAAAACTAATTGTTGGTTTTGTAAGTTGAAAGGAAGATATGGGTTGGGCTCTTAAAAGATGTTTATAATACAGACGGTCTCTAAAAAATGTGATTGCAACATAAATATAGATTACATTAACTTTGAATTTGAATTAGGAGTTAAAAAATATTACTTTAATCCCTTAATCTTCACATTAAGGATATAGTTTGTCCATCAACATGGGACCTATACACGCGTAAACCGAGTAGCGTAGCCGTGGAAGTCAACATGGTCGTTTAGAAAAAGTAAATTCAATTGCAACATAAGCTTCTTGGTCAAATTATCAATATACGAAACTAATATGTACCTGTTAACGTCCCTTTTGAATGATATACTTGCTCGGTAACACAATTCGTGATATATTTGGTTTTTTACACAATTTAATGCATTATTTTGATCATTATATATTAAATTAGGAAAAATTGTTTCTAAAAAGCTAACCTTTTGGCCATCTGCAAATAAAGAGTCAACGTTTCATTTATTCAATAAAGAGACAACCTTTGTCTCATTTTTGCAAATAAAGAGATAACAGGTAAGTTTTCAACTCTAAATCTATTGAATAAATGAAACGTTGACTCTTTATTTGCAAAAATGAGACAAAGGTTGTATTTTTATTGAATAAATGAAATGTTGACTCTTTATTTGCAGATGGCCAAAAGGTTGACTTTTTAGAAACAATTTTTCCTAAATTCTCCACGTTTAAAAATTATAAAAAATTATGCGATTAGATGATTCAAACAATATCACACTTGATTATATTTTTCTTATAATATTAGTCGCAACATAATATATAAAATGAGCTTGACTGATTAATAATACCAATGATAAAAATATACGAGAGTATTATGGAACGGAAGAGGTAATATATATCCAAAATTGGTCAAAATGTATGCATCATTAAACCAGATTATTTATATATATAATATATAATACTTGAAACATATAACAGAAATATATAATACTTGGTCAAAATGTTGCTTCTCAAACATGGATACAATCATACGAATAGATTACCTAGACCATATTATATAAGCTAGCCAAATACTTGAAACATATAACAGAAATAAAACACAAAATAGAATTATGGCTAATTTTCAAAGAATTATGATCCTTATTATTTGCATTGTGCTAGTAAGTGTAGTGGTTAGCATAGATATGGTTGAAGGGAAAGGTGGTAGAGGTTCTTCATCAGGTGCAAGGAGTTCGTCTTCGTCATCGACCAGAACGACGACAGCAGGAAGAAGTTATCCTTACCATGGAACAACAACCACAACAAGATCACATACCTCTCAAAGTTCCCCTATCTATTATCCTTCTTTTAACATCTTTTTCTTTCTTTTTTCTTCTCTTCTTTTTACCTTTTGGTTCTAATCACATATATTTATTTTTATGTAATTTAATTCTTTTTATTATTGTATTTAATTTGTACAGAAATTTATAAGGGTAAATCTAGAATGCAACATATGTATATAATTATTTTGATTGTTATTTTTTGTATTATATATATGTTACATTGTTTGTTAAATTGTATGATTAAGGCACTCTTTTTAATTGTCATTCTTTTTACCTTCTCTTACTTTGTATTATCATTTTGATAATTTATAATAATAAGTACCAAGGTAAGACTTTAATTTAATACTAATATTTGTTGGATATTTAGAGCATGTAGGACATTATCCATGGCTTAGAAGTATGTACTTAACATATACTAAGCATAAACATAACAACGGAACAAAACGGAAACAAAACGAAGCAACACATGGCTGCTCGACCTGCTGCTCGTTCGAGCAGGTAGGTGCTCGTTCGAGCACTGTTTTGCTCGTTCGAGCACAGTGTGCTGGATGGGTCAGAATGCTTCTGTTTGTTGTTTTGGCTTTTGCTCGTTCGAGCACCTATAGTGCTCGTTCGAGCACTTTGAGATTTTCGAGTCAGAATGTCTATGGAAACTGTTTTGCATCATGCTCGTTCGAGCACCTATTATGCTCGAACGAGCACATTGAAACAGTGTCTTATTTCACGAAGCTAAGCTATGCTTCATGGAGGATTGTGTTGTTATGGACGGATGTTTTATATCATTAAAACACCCCAAATGCCTGGTAACCACCAAGCATGGATTGGATGAAGATATGTGACTCTTCAACTCTATAAATAGATGAAGGCACATACACATCAAAACACTTTGATAGAAATCAGAATTTCTATGTTCTTTCTCTCTTTTCTCTTGATTCATTGAGAAGAGTAATTAACTTCTCCTTTGTTTTCTGATTTCCTTTTCTTTGGAAACTCATTGTTGTTTAGTTCAATCGGTTTGTACTCGCCGGTTGATGTGGTTGATTGTATCTCGTTGTGAATATCCATTATCGTAACCCAAGTACCGTTGTGGGGGATATATCACAAAAGGAAAGTTCTCATACGCCTTCAACCTTATATCAAGATTCTCGGTGACCAATGCGTTGCAACTAATCTTCTCTATGCCGTTCACTTTGTTCGTGGTTCATCCTTGAAGAAGTTCGTTGCCATATATACAACGGAGATTATACATAGATCTTTTGTATAGTTGTAGTGTAGTTTGTAATTTACAGCACTTTCCTTTTGTAACATATTTATAACAATCTTTTGTGATATAATTCTGTATTATGGCAAGTGTGAAAGAACTAACTTCAAACTTCATGAAGTTAGACAAGTTCCTGGGTGTAGAATTCAGGAGATGGCAAAAGAAGATGCAAATACTCTTGACTTCCCTTAATGTTGCATATGTGATATCCATTCCCAAACCGGAAGAGAAAGAAGATGAAACCTTGGAGGATGCAAGGAAAAGGAACAAATGGGAGAATGATGACTTTATATGTCGAGGACACATCTTGAACGGTATGTGCGATTCACTTTTCGATCTTTATCAATTTCATGAATCCGCTAAATTGTTATGGGATAGTTTAGAGGATAAGTATATGGCCGAAGATGCTAGTTCTAAGAAATTTCTTGTGAGTAACTTTAATAATTATAAGATGTTGGATAACCGCCCGGTCATGGATCAATTCCATGAATTGCAAAGGATGTACAATAACATGAAAATACATGATATTACTATGGATGAAATATACATTGTGTCTAGTATCATAGACAAACTACCAAGTTCTTGGAGGGATGTTAGGCATACCCTTAAGCATAAGAAAGAAGAGATTACTCTCACGGGACTCGCTCAACATTTGCAAGTTGAAGCAAGTCTAAGGGAACTTGAAAATTCCAAGGGAGAGAATCCAAATCTATCAACCGTCAATATGGTTATAGATGATGCAAAGGCCTCTACAAGTGGAGACAAGAGGAAGAAACCACAATATCCCAAGGGAAAAGGCAAGAAAAAGGTCAATGACAATGCTTGTTGGGAATGTGGTAAAACCGGACATCGCAAGAAGAATTGCTTTGTGTTTAAGAACAAGATGAAGAAGATGAAGGGTGGTGCTTCTACAAGCAACAACCCTCCTCCTACTAAAGGTAATCTTGCATTTTTGGATGAAAATTCTGGTTTGAATGTTTCTTCCATGGATTCTAATGTGAATATTGTGCAGGATGATGACATGTCATGGTGGGTCGATTCGGGGGCCGCTAGACATGTATGCAAGAGTAAACATTGGTTCACAACACTACACAATGTTGTGGATGGAGAGAATCTCTACATGGGAGATAACTCATCAATCAAGGTCCATGGCAAAGGACAAGTGGAACTCTTGTGTACATCGGGAAATACATTAATCCTTAGGGATGTGTATTATGTGCCCGATATTAGTAGGAACCTCGTCTCCGGTCCTATCTTAAATAGATTAGGCTATAAACTTGTATTTGAAGCCGATAGATGTATAATTTCTAAGGGCAATATGTATGTAGGGCGTGCTTATTTGTGTTGTAATTTGTTTAAACTATCTTTATCTTGTAAATATTCAAATGTTGTTTGCAATGTTAATATGCATGATGATTTACATTATCTTTGGCATCTTAGATTGGCACATGTTAATTTTGGTAAAGTTTCATTTATGTCTAAACATGATATGATTCCTATGTGTGAACAAAAATCGGTGAATTGTAAAACTTGCATGCTTAACAAGATCACTAAAACACCATTTAAAAGTGTAGAAAGAAAATCTGAAATTTTAGATCTTGTACATAGTGATTTGTGTGATTTCCATAGCACTCCCTCTTTAGGCAATAAAAGATATGTTGTTACTTTTATTGATGATTATTCTAGATTTTGCTATGTGTATCTTTTGCATACAAAAGATGAGGCACTTGATTTCTTCAAAGTTTACAAGAATGAAGTTGAACTTCAAGTTAATGGTAAACTTAAGAAATTAAGAACCGATAAAGGAGGAGAATATTATGATCCTCAATATTTCCAATCAATGGGAATTATACATGAAACTACCGCCGGTTATGCACCACAATCAAACGGTGTGGCGGAAAGGAAGAATAGAACTCTTCAAGAAATGGTTAATTCCATGTTGTCATACTCTAATTTGAGTGACGGGTTTTGGGGTGAAGCAATGTTGACCGCGTGTCACATTCTAAACCGTGTTCCTAATAGAACAAATAAGGAATCTCCTTCTGAATTATGGTACAAAAGAAAACCAAACTTAAAGTATCTTAAAGTTTGGGGATGTCGGGCAATCGTTAGAGTACCCGGTCAAAAGAGAAAGAAACTCGGTGAACGAGGCATTGAATGCATCTTTGTAGGCTATGCGAATCAAAGCAAAACCTATAGGTTCTATGTAATAGAACAAAACGACTATATTTCAATTCACTCGATAATAGAGTCAAGGGATGCGATATTCGATGAGAATCGATATACATCGATTAGTAGACAACGAGATCTACGCATAAGTACCAATGATGACGATGTTGAATTCGATGATATTCAACAAGAAAACCCAAATGAAAACGATGATGTTGATGAGAATCAACAAAACATCGAACAAGAAACTCCTGATGATGTGGAAGAAATTCCTAGAAGGAGTAAGAGACAAAGGAGACCAAAGTCTTTTGGTTCCGACTTTCATGTATATTTGGTTGAAGGTACTAGAACCGATAATCAATCAAGTTTCCATATTTCTTAAATGTGGACGGAGACCCATTGACATATAGCGATGCTATGCTTTCTCAAGACAGTGCGTTTTGGAAGGAAGCGGTTAATGATGAGATGGACTCTATCATGGGAAATAATACATGGGTATTGGTTGATTTGCCACCGACTTGTAAACCAATTGGTTGCAAGTGGATCTTTCGTAAAAAGATGAAAATCGATGGAACGATAGATAAGTTCAAGGCCCGTTTAATGGCACAAGGTTTTAGACAAAAACCGGGTATCGATCATTTCGATACATATGCACCTGTTGCAAGGACAACCACCATTCGGTTGTTGATAGCGTTAGCTTCGATTTACAATCTGATGATTCACCAAATGGACGTGAAAACTGCGTTTTTGTATGGTGAATTAGATGAAGAAGTATATATGAAACAACCCGAAGGGTTTGTTTTGAAAGGACAAGAAAACAAGGTGTGTAAACTTGTTAAGTCGTTATACGGACTAAAACAAGCACCGAAGCAATGACATCAGAAATTTGATGAGACGATATTGTCCTTTGGATTCAAACTGAATCAAGCGGATAAATGCGTATATAGCAAATTCGATTGGCAAGGCAACGGAGTCATTATATGTCTCTACGTTGATGATATGCTCATCTTCGGTACTGATTTAGTACGGGTTCAAGAGACAAAAGATTTTTTGTCAAGTTCATTTCAAATGAAGGATATGGGGGAGGCCGATGTGATCTTAGGCATAAAGATCATACGAGATGGCAATGGAATCAAATTAAGTCAATCTCATTACATTGAGAAAGTACTTAAAAGATTCGACATGTTCGAGACAACACCAATCTCGACCCCTATGGATCCAAATGTCAAGTTGTTAAGACATGATAAGGAACCAATTTCGCAATTAGCATATTCAAAGGTTATTGGATCGCTAATGTATGCGATGACTTGTACGAGACCGGATATTGCGTTTGCGGTTGCAAAGTTGAGTAGATTTACTAGCAATCCGGGTCCGCGTCATTGGGATGCGATTAAGAGAGTATTAAGATACTTGAAGGGTACCTTAGATCGTGGTATCATTTATAGTGGAGAACCTCCGGTTTTGGAAGGTTATTCCGATGCAAGTTGGATCACGAATGAAGAGGATAATTCTTCAACAAGTGGTTGGGTATTTGTTTATGGGGGAGGAGCCATTTCATGGTCTTCCAAGAAACAAACGTGCATCGCTGATTCCACTATGGCTTCCGAATTTATAGCAATAGCGTCTGCAGGGAAGAAAGCGGAATGGTTAAGGGATCTCATGTTTGAGTTACCCATCTTACCAATGCCTATAGCACCAGTGGCAATTCATACAGATTAACTAAGCGGCATTGCAATCGGATTACGTTAACTAAGTTCATTTAGAAAGCCCAATTCACGCATGATTAACGTTGTGCCTGAATTCAATGTGGTGTAATTCTATATGGATTTTGTAAGCAACAAAGTTTAGTGACCCATCGTTGCTTTGGACCGTGAGGAAGCGAGGTAGTCGTCCCTTGAAAGTTCTCCAGGCCTAGAGTAGAAGAGCTCTTGGTGATATCCATTTCGCAAGGATATATTATACGTAATGAGAACCTACCTATATAAGTTTGAAGTGTGGCCGCTTCAAGTAGTCAAGATGAGCGTATCGACTATGATAAACTTATGAATAAGATATGGACACGGCCGTTATAATGTGTCAAGAAACGACAAATGTGTTAGTTATTCTGTGCGTACTCCATCTTCAAATGGTCAAATGTGATTTGGGATTCAATCCGCAGGGACATCATCATTTCACGATCATTTGTTAAGCGTGTTGTACTAGGTGTTAATTCAATCCGCAGGGATATTAACATTGATGCATGGAATGTGATTTTGAAATCAGTTTTTGAGAAAGAGAAAGAAATGTCCTAAAGGCTCTAAATGGGGGAGGATTGTTGGATATTTAGAGCATGTAGGACATTATCCATGGCTTAGAAGTATGTACTTAACATATACTAAGCATAAACATAACAACGGAACAAAACGGAAACAAAACGAAGCAACACATGGCTGCTCGACCTGCTGCTCGTTCGAGCAGGTAGGTGCTCGTTCGAGCATAGTGTGCTGGATGGGTCAGAATGCTTCTGTTTGTTGTTTTGGCTTTTGCTCGTTCGAGCACCTATAGTGCTCGTTCGAGCACTTTGAGATTTTCGAGTCAGAATGTCTATGGAAACTGTTTTGCATCATGCTCGTTCGAGCACCTATTATGCTCGAACGAGCACATTGAAACAGTGTCTTATTTCACGAAGCTAAGCTATGCTTCATGGAGGATTGTGTTGTTATGGACGGATGTTTTATATCATTAAAACACCCCAAATGCCTGGTAACCACCAAGCATGGATTGGATGAAGATATGTGACTCTTCAACTCTATAAATAGATGAAGGCACATACACATCAAAACACTTTGATAGAAATCAGAATTTCTATGTTCTTTCTCTCTTTTCTCTTGATTCATTGAGAAGAGTAATTAACTTCTCCTTTGTTTTCTGATTTCCTTTTCTTTGGAAACTCATTGTTGTTTAGTTCAATCGGTTTGTACTCGCCGGTTGATGTGGTTGATTGTATCTCGTTGTGAATATCCATTATCGTAACCCAAGTACCGTTGTGGGGGATATATCACAAAAGGAAAGTTCTCATACGCCTTCAACCTTATATCAAGATTCTCGGTGACCAATGCGTTGCAACTAATCTTCTCTATGCCGTTCACTTTGTTCGTGGTTCATCCTTGAAGAAGTTCGTTGCCATATATACAACGGAGATTATACATAGATCTTTTGTATAGTTGTAGTGTAGTTTGTAATTTACAGCACTTTCCTTTTGTACTTTATATAACAATATTTTCAATAAACTAATTAATTAATCAAAAGTTTAAGCAAATAGTTGAAACCCCATGATAGGTTATAAACTCTATACCCTCTCATATGAGAACCCTTATTAGGGCTTGAAATGTAGATCCAGCTTAGACTCTTCTCATACCTTATGTGAAATATTCCACTTGAATTTAAGGGGTAGTTGAGATTCGAACTCATGATCTATTGTGAGGTTAGCCTCTGATAACATGTTAAGAAACCAACTTAACCAAAAATATAAGATAATCATTAAGGCTCATGATATGTTATAATGTACATTTGTTGACTATAAAAGTCAACTATCATAAGATTATTCTTTGTAAGGTTTGTTGAACCTAATTTTAAATCGAAACCAATTTATCTTTGACTTTTTTCTTGGTTTTTCAACTAGGCAAATTTGAAGTATATAACATTGTAGAAGACAAGGTTAATTTGATCATTAGGTAACATAATTAATACAATGAATATTCTTCTTTCGCAAATTTTTATTTGAGACCGTCTTTTGTAAAGACGGCTCTCAATAGCCCAGTCTAATTTTAAATATATATTGTTACAACTCTAAATATAAATTTGGACCGGACTTTTGAGAGCCGTCTTTACAAAAGACGGTCTCTTAAGAGAGCATCTGTTCTTCTTTTCATTACATGACAGTTGTAAAACTCCAAATATATCCAATCTCCTCCTATAATCCCTCTTATCCACAAACCCTATTCTTTGGGTCGAGCGAGCATCAGGTACTTGGCCAGAAACATCAGAATGTGGACAGAAGGATTGGATTTGGTCTGCTCGACCCGAGCCATCTCGCTCGACCTGGTCGAGCAGATGTCCTGTGCCTTGGTCTTGGCTGCTGCAATTGATCAGAAGCTACTGGAAGTTAAAATTCACTTCGCTCGACCGAGCCATATTGCTCGACCTGGTCGAGCGGCCTTGAGGATGGCTTAAATAAGCTTCTGATCTCAACTATGGGTCCCAGGATGCTCGAGCCACCTTGGCTCGACCCAGATTAGGTCGAGTGGCTTTGAAATGGCTTATTTTTGTTCTCGTTTCGGCCTATCTTCTTTACTTGGCTTATCGAGGCCTTGCTTCCTTATGTTTTTGGAGTTGAATGAGCAACGTATGCATCAAAAGTGCTGGATTTGATAAGTTTAACCTGAAATTCAACAAAACAACAAAATACCACACCAAGCGTAAAATCTTACATAAAACAAGCATCGCCGCATCAAATCTCAACATAATTCAATTAAACAACGGGGATAAAGTATGAATAAAATGTAGTTAACATGCTACGCACGCGGTCCCCCAAGTTACACTATTAAATTAATAATACTCCCTCTGTTTTCATATGTTCTTCTCACTTTCCCCATTTGGAAATTTTTAAAAGTTCTTCTCATTTAGAATCTTTCTATTTTAGTAACCAATAGAATTCAAGGAAATTATTACACTTACACTCTAATCTATAAAAATTAATTTACATGTTAATTCCCAATGCATTTACTTTACATACACCCAATGAAATTTAATGATATTATTACACTTACACTTTAATCAATAAAACCTTTATTTTTTATATTATTTTAGTCAACTCTCATAGTATCTATTTTGTAATTATAGTTTATATTGGTTTCTTCCCAGATTCCAAATGGGAAGAACAAATGAAAACGGAGGGAGTATTATTTTAAGCACTTTATGTTTTATGTAATGCAATTTTATATACTTTTATGTCAAGGGAATGATGGTTGCCAAACATCCGTTGTTAATGGGTTGATCGACTTGATTAAAGGCTAATGGTTGGGAAACTATGTTGTCGAAGATGATGTTGTGATGTTGTTAATTTGTCGAGTCGAATTCATGTTAAGATAGAGTAACAGTCAGATTTCTTGTTTAGCCATTCTTTATTTAAATGCAATTCAGAAATAGAAAGCCAATGCAATAGCATATTTTATGATACCTGATGTACATGAACACATGTTAATAGATTGTAGATGTCGTAGAGAAACTAATTGCAAACGAATATCATCATCATCATCATACCCAGTATTCCCGCCCATAGGTCCAGTATTCCCGCCCATAGGTAATTGCAAACGAATATATCATGGCAAATAACATAGAACAAAATATCTCAACTAATAAGTAATAAGCAACAAAGGGACGTGGGAACTAATCTAAGTGTCATCAAATATATTAACTTAAACAAGGAAAGCTGCAAACTTAATCCTCTCAATAGCTAAAGACCTAAAGTTACAATAAGAAAAAAAAACGCTCAAGTGGAGCAAATTTGAAAACGATACTTCCTTCATGAGTCATTATTGTTATTTTAATCCACATTACATGCTTTCTTGTCTAAAAGAAAAAGAGAAACCAATTTTTATGATAAATGTATAGGTAAATTTTTCTTCATCTTTGATTTGAATGTAATGTTGATTTCCACTTTTTGATGTTGTTGTTGTTCTGTCTTGGCGTGGATGTTGGTGCCGGTGTTGAATCAGTTTCTCATCTGTGGTTGTAAGTCTATGCTATTTCATCGTTGGTGTTGCTCCTTTGACAGTGGTTGCATGCTTTTGTGTAGTCTTTGTTTAAATATGGTGTTTTTATGCAGCTTACTTGTTGCCCTTGATGTTGTGTGCAACGTGCTTATTTATCCCTGGTACTTTGTGGTACCTGCTTGTCTGCCTTGGTGTTCAGCCATATTATTGCGTGTTTTATTCCAAATAAAGTAGTTGGATTATAAAAATCAGAGAATGAGATCTAAAATGACTATACATCACACAAGAATGGTGAGAGACTAAAAGGGAAATATAAAATGTGATCCTCACTGAAATTAAAATAAGATATCAAGAAAAGGGAAAAATAAGCTTTACATGCAACACCAATTTAAAGTATGATATCCTTGAGAAACTCCAACCATGAAGAAGTGAAGACCAGGGAAAGAGATGAGGGTCACTGCAGAGTGTATATGATTTAAAGAATCATTTTAATTCTTATATAATCTGAAAACAAAGAACAATAAATTTTATACCTAATAACTAATGTGAACAGAACCTATTCCGCCAATTTTGATTGTGTATAGGTCTACCAATGGTAAGTGGTAAACAACAAAAACATCAAAAATCATGTTAAATGGCTTTATGTCATTAATCCAGCATGAAAAACTCTCGAGCATCGTTCTCTATCTCTGCAACATAGATCCTACTCAACTACTCCTTAACCTATTTACTACCTTTTAAAAAAAATTCTAGAACACATCACTTTCTGTTGCTTATCTAACTTCATTCAACAATTGAATTCCATAAATAAAGTTTCAAGTGCTAGTTTTTGTAACATCAATAAACACAAATTCCAAAACCAACATGTTTTAAAAACAAGAAAAACCTTCATTCTAGTACTATATAAATAGAATCTAAAACCAGAAAGCATAAATCTTCCATTGAAATATACTATTATGCAAACAAAACCAAATTGTATGGTATACGATCGACTTGTGTGCAACTGCAAAGTTAGGTTCGTTTTTGCCCATCAATCTGTGACTTTCTAATGTGCATGTATTGGATACGATTTAATCTTGTATTGTTGCCTTGCTACCATGATTGTGTTTCTCTTCAACGATTGTTCATTTCTTACTCTAACTTTCTAGCATTTCTATTTTTACCATCTATAAATTATACTTTCTCTGTAATTTTGAATTTATTACAAAAATTTCAATAGCCATCTAATAGTTGCAAGCAATGAATCAAACAACAATCACCAACCTCGATAAAAATATTATCAAGTTATAGTGCTATAGAGAGTGGAGTACCACCAATTAATTAAGTTTGCAAAGGAAGGAAATGGCTATAATGTGAATGAACTAATCATATATATATATAATATTGAACAATGCATGCAACAAATCATACCTATCACTGGCTAGACAGATACCCAACGAACAGCAAGAAATCGTCCAACAGTTAGCATCTAACGATAATAGTGGATAACCAAATACAGCGGCAACGACAGCTAACTAACAGCAGCACAAGTTCTCTTCGATAGCAATGCTGCAGTGACGAGACATAAACAATTAACGAGACAGTATCACATTTGCGACTCCAATACAAAAACAATGACAGCCTCGCTTGCAGATTGCGTGAGCAATAGAGGAAATGATAGATTATAGAACTATTATTCTACAACATAGAGTTACCACGAAATTCAAACGTCAAAATCTTCAATTAATGAGGATGAGTGTATTAAATTAGTACCATCCACCTTTAACTCTACTGATATGATAAAACAATAGCTAGCATCAATTTTAATTGATAACACAGTCTGGGAAAATTAAGTTTTATTTTCGTTACCTTGTACAACTATTTGAACTTTTTCATAGAACACATGGGAGTAAATTTATACTCGGACAAATATATAACTTTTTTTAATCTCTTTGCTACAATCAAAGTGATAATTTTTTGCATTCGCTGTATCAAATTCAGACAAGCGAAGTAAGCTCATCTGAAAAATCCAACCAATAATGGTAATGTTTTTGTATATGTGAATCTTTCATGAGTAACATTGATCATGACACCTTCAGAAAGATGTGTTAAAGTAATCTAGAAAAATCTAGGATAGAGATATCTAGACTAAAGAATTAAAAAATAAAAATATGCTAGATATTGTAATAGAAATTGCTAGAATAAGTGATTAAAAAAATAAAATTATCTAGATATTAGTTTAGAACTTCCTAGAAAATGTAATTAAAAATTAAAAATATCCAAGATATTTATTAAAGATGTACCAAATTGAGGCCTATAAATAGGCATATTATGTACTTCTTCATTAATGCAATACAAGTGGAAAATTACCAATATTCACTCCTCCATTCTTATTCTACCCAAATAAATTCCTCCCCAACTATAAAAATTACTCAATTAAAACAAGTTATTTCCTACAAGATGAAAGCCAAGTTTCTAAATTGAGTGAGATGTATGCAAAAATTCAATGAAAATCGATATCTTGAATTGTTTTGAGATGCTTGGAAATCTTGAATTGTTAAGTCAATGCCAACTCAACTCTTAACTTTCAAGAATCGATGTTGTGACCAGTATTTACATTTTTCATCCTATTTAACAGATTCAATCTCAAATAGAATCAAAGAATAAATTAATGACTGAGAAATTGATGAATATTGTAATCAAATTAATTACCTTGTATCAAATATTGTTATTCAATGGCATTAACATCTAAAAAGATGTATCCTGTAGCAATGGAAGTTTAACTTGTGAAAATGAAACTTTATTTTGTAATCAAATTGTTTACAGAGTACAAACCATATAATGACCTAAACCTATTTACAAATTACAATTACATCAATTATTATTATCAATAGTGATAAAACTGGAATCTGCCATATTCATGACTTTCTCCCGATCTTTACACGAAGGACATAGTTGAATTTGACTTCCCTTCCATAATCGTTTTCTTTGTAAAAACAATAAAGCTTCAACGTCCTCTGGACAAGTAATCACATAAGAAAGATTCGTGACTTTCCATGTCTGCAATGACTTTGCCACTATATTCTTGGCTACCGTGACATAATCGCGTGAAAAATTCTTCACAAGTCGCTCCTCACGACTTTCATCAAAGAAGTTTATAAAAGATTCCCTTCTCGTCACACTTTTTAAACTTATTTGCGAGAAATTGATAGCTGTATTAAGTTCTCTATAATCCATCGAAAATTTCTTGAATGCCTCGTGGTCTTCCATTTAAAGATTGTTAGAATTCACTGATAAAGATCAGTCTGTGTGATCTTTAATTCAGCTAAGTTCCCTTGGGAACTTGTCTATTTTGATTGTAGGCAGAAACAGAAGAGGGAGAATGAGAGAAGAGGAAGAGAAAATAGGAAAGTAAAGAAGGAGAATGAGATTTTTATTATATTTTCTGAAGATTTATATAGTTTGGCTTAACACCCTTTATTAACTCAATTACAATATTACCCTTATTAATCTTTAAGGCTCATGATATGTTATAATGTACATTTGTTGACTATAAAAGTCAACTATCATAAGATTATTCTTTGTAAGATTTGTTGAACCTAATTTTAAATCGAAACCAATTTATCTTTGGCTTTTTTCTTGGTTTTTCAACTAGGCAAATTTGAAGTATATAACATTGTAGAAGACAAGGTTAATTTGATCATTAGGTAACATAATTAATACAATGAATATTCTTCTTTTGCAAATTTTTATTTGAGACCGTCTTTTGTAAAGACGGCTCTTAATAGCCCAGTCTAATTTTAAATATATATTGTTACAACTCTAAATATAAATTTGGACCGGACTTTTGAGAGCCGTCTTTACAAAAGACGGTCTCTTAAGAGAGCATCTGTTCTTCTTTTCATTACATGACAGTTGTAAAACTCCAAATATATCCAATCTCCTCCTATAATCCCTCTTATCCACAAACCCTATTCTTTTCAAATGTTCAGCTATGCTACTATTACCATCTCTTTTTCCCGGCCCTAATTAATTTCCACTCATCCACAAATTCCATTTCCTCCACCCTGTCCTAAATTTTTCAACCAAAATTCTAAAAACAAAACCTTAAAAATAAATTTACATTAAAAAAATAACCCTTAAAATAACTATTAAACCAAAAGGAAAAGAACAATAATAAAACAACGCCATTTTTTAAAATGGCGAGGTTATTATATTCATCAAATAAAACAATGAATATCATCATCAATATCAAATTTTCTCATTTCTTTTTTATTTTCTTCCTTATTTTTCCATTTATTACCCTAGCAAAAGATTTAAAAAAACACCAGATTTCTCTCTCAAAAGATTATTATAATAAAACATGTCCTCGTTTCGAGGATATAGTGAGACAAATTGTAACCTCAAAACAAGCCGAAACACCTACGACCGCAGCTGCAGTCGTTAGGGTTTTCTTCCATGATTGTATGGTTGATGGTTGTGATGGTTCGACGCTGGTAGCGTCGAACCATTTTCATGGTATAGCTGAAAGAGATGCTGATATAAATTTGTCTCTTCCAGGAGATGCATTTGATATAGTAACTAGGATTAAAACTGCCCTAGAATTGGAATGTCCTGGTGTTGTTTCATGTAGCGATATTTTAGCTACTGCTGCTAGGAATCTTATTAAGATGACTGGTGGTCCTAAAATTGATGTTCTTTTTGGTCGTAAAGATGGCCTTGTTTCTCAGGTTTGATCCTCTTTGTGTACACAATCATAAACTTTAAATTTATCCTCGGATCTACTTAAGCCATGATCAAAATCACTTGATTAATTAAAAACTATATCACAATGATAAATTTAAGTCCAAACTCAGGGTTATTTGATCTAAAACTAACTATTAATCTTGAGTTTTATAACATAACACAAACAAAATCTATGAAATTAAATATGAGCAATCTAAATTTGGATTTGCCTAGGTTATGGCTTAAGTTATTTGATTAAAAATGTTATCAACATTTAATGTGTACTAGCATACTACATAAAAGAATGTTAATCGAGTTAGTTCAACACACATGCAAAAGTTACAAATTAATTCATTATATAGTAGTATTATGAATTCGCCCTAATTTATAATAATAATTAGATTTCCATCTAATGGGATATTTTGATATAAATTTGAATATAGTAATAGTATTGCATCAAATCTATAACATTGTAATAATGTGACCTCCGGTAATTTTGATGTATGAGAAGGTAACGGAATTTGGCAATATAAGAGGTTTATATAGAACTTTTGTGCAAAATAATTTTTCAATTGAATACCATTATTTTTTTAATTTATGCTAGAAAATGTATAATCAAATAACAGGATCATCACCTAGGCAGATTCGAACATAGATTTTCTGACGCATTGTTTCCTTTTGCTAGGCTTCAAGAGTGAAGGGAAATTTAGCCCTTCCAAACATGACTATGACCCACATCATAAACATGTTCAAACTAAGAGGATTCACAGTCCAAGAGATGGTTGCTCTAGTAGGGGCCCACACAATTGGTTTTTCTCATTGCAAAGAATTCAGCAGCAGGATTTTTTCCTACAGCAAAACCCAGCCTATAGACCCCAAAATGAACCCCAAATATGCTGATGGGCTAAAAAGATTGTGCGCCAACTACACAAAAGATCACACCATGGCCGCCTTCAATGACGTAATTACACCTGGCAAGTTCGACAATATGTACTACAGGAACCTCCAACGTGGGCTGGGCCTACTCGCAACGGACCAGGCCATGGCAGACGACCCGCGAACCAAGCCCATTGTCGACCTCTACGCTGAAAACGAGGATGCCTTCTTTAACGACTTCGCCAAGGCGATGCAGAAGGTTAGTATGCTGGATATTAAAACTGATAAGAATGGAGAAGTTAGGCACAGGTGTGATACGTTCAACCAACAAAGTGGAACTTGAATATGAGATTGATTTCATTTATTTGATTTCTTGTATGTAATATAACCAATCTTCTTTGTAACTAAATGAAAATTTTCTTTTTACATTTGCATTTTTTGGGTTTTTTTGGTTGAATGTATTCGACTCGAACTATAGAAAGTGCAAATCATTTTGTACTTCGTGTGTATAAAAAAATAATAATTAAGGCCTTGGATTACTAACATGATCGAAATAAATACAAATCAAAAGTAAAGTACACAAACTGTTATATGAGAAGGTCTCACTGAAAGATGTGTCTCATAGATGGGTTAAATAGCCATCTCATACATATTATGAGAATATATGCTCTTTGTTTGAGGTCGACTCACCGAGAGACGATTTTGTACAATAGTAGCTCTACAAAGATAAAAAGTGTTGCGAATTCAAAGAGACGGAGAGCGTACATGAATTATCTTACGGATTTTATAAGATGCAAATTTTCAAAACTCTGAATGCATGAAATAGCAAAAGGATCTCTTACAAGAGGATAATAGGATTAGGGAAAGCATAGAAACTACAAGAATGAACTTTTATAAAAGAAATGAATGACTAAAGCTTTACAAAGGGCGCTATCAAGTGCCAAACCAATAGGTTTCAAGACATGCTTGCCCCATATCCTGAACCTTTGCGGAAAAATCGCAGTCATAGACATGTATTATCTACAAATCCAAGCATCTGGATTCGAGATAATCCTCATATCGCCCCATCTGAATATATATGAATAAGTTTATAACATTATCACACGGTAACTTACAGTGCTTAGCATGCCTTCCTTTTATCGACCTTTAAGTGGATATTGAACCATTTCTTCTTCTTCAGCCGATCCTTAACAGGCTTTCTTTCTCTCGAGCTAGTTGAGTATCCTTCTTCTTTAGGTTCTTTAGGCTCTTTAGGCTCTTTCGTAGAACTCGTCCTCTTGGTTTTACTCAAACTACGCTTCATCGGAGGAGCAGCTGTGTACGAGGCATGGATTTCATTTCGCTGTTTTAGAAGGTCGTCAATCTGCAAAACCATGTTTCCAAATACACGGATGAGGTTGGAACTTTTTATACTGACACAGAATGGGAGATACCAAGATTTTTTACAAAAAATGTTTAAATAAAAGAAACATGGAGTATAGGAGTTCCGAACTTACTGATTGCATTTCTTTTGTGTATCTACTTGTCATATCTGTAAATTGGGCAAGAACCTACACGAATAGCAACATGTAAGAGAAGAGAAGAAAAAAGTAAACATAATATTTAACAAGAGGAAGCAATTACTTCTCTGTATTCACTCTCAAACTTCGAGAGTTCTGCCCTTTTTTTTAATAATTGTGCTTCTACATCTCTAAGATCATCCTTTTCTTTCATAAAAGGTGATGCAAGAAGAGCTTCAATTGTGTAGCTCACACTTTTAAAGAAGTTGTCGCCTGTAAACATGAGAAAATCAAAATAATGTTAAGGTCCCTCTACTTACGCTTTTTACTTTCGACATAGAATTTTGAGTGTTCCACACTGAAATTCAGTTTTCAGTTGACCACGGAGATTACCGGAGATCCGTAAACATGAAAAAAACAGACAGTGAACACATGGGCGGTTCCCAAAAAAATTGATTACCGAAACATACAAAATGTGCTGCTTAGGGGAACCTTCATCTGAAGGGTGGCATACTTCTAGTACAACCAACTCATCCAACTCAAAGTGATGTCAAATGACAGCATTGATGTCTTTTTATATCCGCCACAAAGAGCAGAAAAGAGATTACTGAAGCATTGCACAAGGAAATACTCCCCCATGCCTTTGAATGTTCTAGACAACATCTAAAAAGCTATTACTTTGAATTGCTATGTAGCAAATTCAATGAAACATAAGTGTAAAAACTGATGGATAAAGAGAAGATGGGAAAGTAATTTTTACATTATAAACCTAAGCTAAAAGAGAGTGTGAATTTTTTTGGGGCGTCCTTAATGACAAGAATGAAGTTCAGTACAACAGAATAGAAAAATCAGCTATACGCATAGAAATAACAGAATTAAGCAAGCACAAAATTCGGCACTTCTAGATCAACCTACCATAAACGGCAAATACATGAGTTCCAGCTTTCAGTTCAGTCAATTCACACTGTTGAAACCCATCTAGCTTTTTAAAGAAAACTGCATCGGGATCCTTGGCAGCAGCCGCCTGCAATGTTGACAACACAGAATAACATATGTTTGCTTTAATTGAAGTAAAGAACTGATACATAATATTAGAGATCATTCACCGAAATAGCTGCACGATCCAACCGATAAACAGGGAAGCCAAGGAAAAACATGCCAGCAGACGTAACTTTTTTAGTCTTGTTGCTGTCTTCCTATGTTAAAGGGAACATAGCTTTAGCACTTTCAAAAGATCAACATAGAGATATAAGCATATATCTTTCATATGATAACCTTCGAATAGCCTCACTTGTAATGAGCTAAGAAACCAGCACTAAATTATGAAAGACCGTAAATTTTGCATCTGTGCTAATAGTTATCCAGGCTCACCGAAAGTTTTAGCTTTAAGTTTTAGAATTGCTATCGAAGATGGAAATAAAGAAGTGAAGTACCTGTAGGGCAAGACTTAAACCACCATTTTCTTCTAGTTCAAAATACAATAGCTGCACCAAAGGCAAATTTCAGTAAGCAAAAATGAAATTATCATAACCAAATATCAAGTGACAATTTCAAAGTCAATATGATATCACTAGAAAATAGCAAGTATTGGAGATGAGAAGCCAAATGCTGCGGGATGTCAGCCTCTAAAATAAGCAGATAATTGCTTTTAATCAAGATAATGTGGTAGTATAATACGAACCTTAAATTTGCTTTTATCAGATGATTGCACACGGCAGACAAGTCCACCCTGCGCCTCCTCGTCAGTTATTGTGACAGAGTAAAAATGGGCAGATTGTTTTTCTACCTGCAAACCAGGGTGGAACTCATTTAGCCATTTGAAAAGATCAATAGAGAGAAATGATTAAAACACACTTCATTTATACCTTTCTAAACAAAGGCTGACCCAATGGAAGAGGTGACACAGAGACTCTTCCATTTAATGCCTCTTCTAACACTGTCGCTGAAACTGTGGTCTTGATGGGCACACCGAGTTTACTGTCCAACAAAAAGGAACAAAACCAAGAGTCATACATATTAAGGACGAAGCATCGGAAAATCGTTAAAACGGATTTTAAAATGCATAAAATCCAAAAGGGGGGATATAGTAGTAACCTAAATAGTGCTGCGAACATTGTATTTACAGTTCCCAAACTTGAAAGATCGAGCTCAAGTTCTTGACTTTCGGATTCGACAGCCTAATTTACAAATTTGAAACATTAGCTAACTAAAAGAAAAACAAAAAATCACTAATAAAAAATTCAAAACTAATTTCACAACTTCACTTGGGAAAAAAAAGAAAAGTAACATGACAATTCACATGCCTTGACAAATGCTCACCTCAAAACCAGCTGCATCATATTGGCATCTTTTCTCAGGATCTGATATTATGTTGTAGGAGAATGTGACCTCTTTGAACATATCTGCTGCTTTAGGATCATTTGCATTCTTATCAGGATGATACCTTTACAGTTACAACAGTAGTTTAATTTAACCGAACAATAATAGCTACAATCATATATGACAACTAACAACTGTTTCGTACTTTGTCTTGATCAATATTGTTAGTAGGCTTTCTTTTCTACGCTATTGAAAGAATATAAATTGAGAAAAATCTAATAGATGCTCAATGTTTTACACATTTCACTACCCAGTGTCATTGAGTGCCTACAACGAGTGGGGTTCAGGATGGAAGTAAGCAAACTTAACTTGTGATTACAAAGAGGATTGACCCCCAATAGCAAAAGTGCAAGAATCAAACTATTAAGATTCATATTGGATGGATGGAATACTAAAAATTAGCATTCTAGATTTTCCTAATTGAATGGATGGATGTGATTACAAAGAGGATTTTTTTACTTTTACCAAGTACTTATACTTTTACCAATTACTTTCAGATCAGGGAAAATCACCAAAGCTTTAGCCCAGTCTTTCAATTGGATATCAGAGTCGCCTTAAGATAAGAGTGCCTACATTGTAATCCAAAACACTTAACGACCCGTTTGGTAGGTGGTATTAAATGGTGGTAATGAAAATGATTTATAGTCTAAAATTTCAAAAAAGTAACATATTATTCCCATGGTAATGAAATTTTGATCACAATGTTTGGTATAGCTCACTCTCCTTTTTAAAATGCAGGTCTAATTAGTTGTAAACACAAGGAATGTATTATCATGCGTAATTTCTTGTTTCCATTTAAACTTAAACTCAGACAATAATCGTCAACACATTGCACACTACATACTGATAAATTGAACCATCCAAGTCTAATAGTCCAACGTCTAACTTGGGCCTCCCTTCCCTTTTCTGCTCCAAAACAACAATTTTTCATAATACTGTTAGACCTTGCAAGCGTAATACTTTATAGAATTGACACCACATAGCCAATATGAGAATCTCTCCTTCCAAACCGATGAAAAGTGAAAATTGAGTTTATGATTAATAAGTCATTTCTCAACTCTCTAGTATCCCTTGTCCACATATGATTTTTGCTGCATTATTGATCCCATTTATACATTATAAAGAACCCAATAAATGTTCAATTAAAAGTATTTTTCATTCCTATCACAGAGTTATTGCAACTGGAACCCTAATGAACCTGATTAATCTACCAATCAATCTTGGAAGCCTCAACTGAAGAAAGAACCAAACTGGAAAGCTGAAAGACACTTGTACTCATTCTATAAAATGCAACCAACTCTATCCTTCTTTAATACCAAATGAAATACAACTAGTTTCCAAATTTTTCAATCCACAAAACAAGGGTACAAAATTCCAAAATTCAATAAAGACTAAAATAAACCCATTAAAAACTGAAAACCTTTTTTTGAAAAAACTGAAAACCCATAAAAACCCTTCAGCTTACCACAGTCCATAACTCTCCAAAAGCTGGGTCTCATCTTTCAAGATATCAAGTTCCCATCTTTCCTACATCCCCACCAATAATTCAATCAATAAAAAAGAGTTAAATGAACCATTGAATCATCCATAACTCTCCAAAAGGCACAACCACCTGAATTTCACCTCGCATCTATTAAGTTCCATACTTTACTACAGTTAACTCTTTAGGGCTAATTGTTATTGGTTCATTTGAATGCCATCAGTACCAAACAATATAAGTTCCCATTTTTACTAATCCCACCAATCACTCAACCAAAAAGGATTTAAACATATCTATTAAATAATTCTCTCAAACACTTGTGTATTGTTGTCTGAAATACCACAACAATCACCAGACTCCTCTCTAAATCAATCAAGTTTCCACCTTTACAGCATTTCCACCATTGCCTCAACAAAAATAATAAAGTTCATTTCAATACCATCAAAACCAAACAATTTCCACCATTAATTCTAAATAAATAAATTAATAAAATCTCCATTTTCACTCAATAATTAAAGAAAAAAGAACAATAAATTTAATTACACAATAAATACCCATCAAAGTCAATAAGCCTATCGAAAAAGAGGCATTAAACTCGGTAACATAACAAATTTCGGCAAAAGAAAAATAATCAAGATACATACTTTAGGGCTAATTTGCGATAAGCAGATTTGATTTCTTGATCAGTGGAGTTGCGAGAAACACCCAGAACTTCATAAGGGTCTCTTCTAAATTGTTGTTGTTGTTCATGTTCTTGCTTCTTCTTCGAATCAATAGTTTCTGGCTTTGATTTCTGAGCTGCAGGCATTTTTTTGCAATTGATTTGGAGAAACTCTCCCCGCAAACCAAGAAAAAACCTAAAAATCTACACTTTTATAGTAATGAAAATCACCCAAAAACATAATGATAATGCTAAGAAACATCATAGATTTAGTGGGCAAAAAATGGGATTTCGAAAGTGTAAAATTGCTATTTCAAAAAATATAAATTTTAAGATATAGTTGTAAGTTGGGTTTGATTATAAGAAGTTGAACATGTAAGTTAACAAGCTGGAGTTGGAAAGAGAAGAGAGAGAAAATGGGACAGAAGGAAAGGAATACAATGAGTAAAACTTTGGAGTAGGTGAATTTTTTATGGGTTGTTAATATAAAGAACATGAACTTTCAAATTTTTAAAATTTTGAAACCAATTCTTCATTTTAAAATGTGGCATGTTACCAAAATGTCATTGTTACTTCTACTGTGGTATGAAGATGCCCATTGCGGAGTTCAATAGATGGTTGTGAACTTTGTGAGTCTGAATGTGAATAACATTTAATAAGATTTAGATTCAGATAATTTATATTATGAATTAACATTTGAATATATAAAGTCTAAAATTTTAAACTCGAATCGAAGCCTAATATAAGTTTGATGGATTTAGGCCTTGAACGAACTTTTAGTTGATCTTAAGAGAGACTTAATGTAATTGTTTATATTTTGTCCTTTACATATTTAAGTTCTAACTAGATCTAAAATGAATCTATATGTTAAATATGAATTCGTCTAATATTAGTCCAAACAAACATGTAATATATGGGTTTAAAATAAATCTAAAATTGGCTATGAATTGGGTCGTGGGTCAAGTCTAAGTTTAGGGAAAGTCTAGAGCAGGTTTGGGCAAGGTTATGTATTCTGGTAACCTATACCCTAACATTAAAAGTCAAATTTTCACTCTTTATTAATTATATTATTATCCTGATTATTTGAAATTCTCATATGCTCGAGGTTTTCATACGCATATAACAAACGTACTCATCTTTCTCCTTCAATTTTCCTTGCTTTTATTTCAACTTAGTTTGATAACTATCCTTTTTAGAATTACATGCTTTAATATTTTGAGACACAATTTTAGATCTTTTTTCAAGCACTCCGTTACCTACACTAAAAACGAATTCTCAATAAAATATTATATTAGATCAAAACTGCAAGTATATCATTTACAACATCGACCAATTTAATAGAGTATTATTATGATTTAACTTTTTTACCTAGTTATAGTTATAAAATTTAGTGCTAATTCAAATCAACATAGCTATAAAAACTCTTCAACACTTGTATATAGATGTTAGTAGTAGAGAAATTCGGTAAAAGACGACTAAATGAAGCAATGAACCAAACGTAAAATGAATATTGATATCAGTACAAGTGCAACCCAAAGCATTACGACAAATTCATCATCATCATAATTGGTGTATCCTGCTCATAGAAATCTATTATCAGGTTCTGAAAATGAAAGAACAACGACAACTCATACGCATAAAGAAGAATGCGATCAAAAAATCCTCCGACTAACAAAAGATCTTCATGAGAGTACAACAAGTTGTTACTTCCTTAATTTGTTTAAATTGACATTATATAATTTGTGACTGAACTATATTAAACAAATACTTTATTATAAATGACTAAGTTTGATAAAAATAGAAATAAAGTTTTTCGTTAACAAATTGCGAGTTATAATTTTTCTATGTTAATACTTTTAGCTAATATGATGGAAAAAATATGACTTAATCACCACTAAATTAATTTTCTTTCTAATATATATACTCCTATTAGATTTTCTAGTCATAAAAACTATAATTAACATGTGTAGAATGTTTGGCAACTCTTGGCTTTTCTTTATGTTGTCATTTAAATTTTTTATTATTTTTAGCAACCTAAATAATGGATTAAAATTAAAATTGATCTGGATATTAGTCTTATTAAATTAAGGCATTTAATGCGTTGTAGATTACAGATTAATTTGTACCCCATGTGATGGAGAGTGGGCAGTGTGCAACTTTACTATGCAAGCTTGACCTGTAGATATTTTAAATAGGTTATACTCCTAAATCCTAATTAAATATTTATTTCTACTTAAATGAAATGAAATTTATCATTAAGATTAAGTTGGTAGTTATCACTCGTATATGCTAAATATAATTGATATATAAAATTAAAATTTTTATCTTTTTATAAATATATAACAAATGTGTTTTTAAATCTTTTATTCGGTTCAATATTAATGAATTAAATAAATATTTGAAAAAAATAAAGATTAACAAATGAAGAACAAGGAAAGAGAATAAAAAATGATAGCCGTAATCAAAGCAGAAAAGGTAGGCCATTGAGAACTGATTTCACAGCAATTACTAAGCTGGGGATTGGAAACTTGATTTTGAATTCACACACTTTTACACTAACTATTTTTATTTTGAGTATATTTTACATGACTCCTAATTGGTAGGAGTAGAATGTGATTTTGCTTTTTTATCTTTTTATTTTACTCCTACTAGGTTTGCTTTCAAGTCTGAGGTAATTATTAAGTTTGTTAGAAATATAAATAAGGAAAAATTATCTAAAATAATTTGATCTATTTGTGAAGGTTTTTTCTGGCTAATCTAGTAATTTTCACTCAACGTAATACACAAAAGTCACAGCTTTTTTATCAACAAAAAAAAAAGACTTATCATAAATATCTAAATTAGTCTCCACTACAGTCTTTAAGTATCAATATCTTGTAAACTTTCAATAGCAAGAATCAACCTAATTTCCAAGACTAGAAAAAATGATGCATATGCCGAGCCAGGTACTACTATCAAAAAACAGGAGCTGGTGACCGAGAGGACCCAGTGCCAAAGCAATCCATTGCAAATGTAGAGTTCAATGAACCCAAGATTACCTCCAAATTTAATCATAAAACTCGTTATCTCCAGCTGGCGGAAGCCCTTGAATTTGAATTGCTCCGAGATTCCTTCAGGCTCTAATAAATCATAGAGATAGAATAGTCAGGTAAAGATTATATGTAATTGAGATAAGTGTTATATAGACAAGCAGTGCAGCTAACCAGTCGCTTGAAGGACGTTTTAGTCCCGACTTTCTTTGTCTTATCAGGGTCCGACTTAGCGCGATCTAGTGCCTGTGAGTTGCAAAAAGAAAATCGTTCAGTTGTATTATCAAGCATACTAAGGACATAACAAATGGTTGTGTCAGCTGTCATTAGTGGATAAGAAACAGAAGTAATAAACGAAGTCCTAATACCCACCCAATAAGATCCTAGTATATATATTTATGTATAGGTTCTCTTTTCCAGTTTTCCCTGCATTTGCATGAGCAAGTCTGCATGAATTTAATTAATTTTTCTCAATCTAAGTGGTAGAGATCTAGCGATTTGTGTAATAGGTCCTGTTGAAATCGGCTTTTATGTCACATTCAGACTGTACAACAATGCCACAGCCTTATTCCCAACAATATGGGGACATCAGATACATTCAGACTCAGACTGTTCAGAAAATTTGTATAAGGCGTTTGTTCATTTTAGAAAGAAAGATAGACATCAACTGCTCAAGCTCTGAAAGTTCAGATAATCCGATACAACTAGATCTGAGTTCCAAAGAATACCTCCATCAAGCCAAACCTCCTCGGCACACTCTATTTAGTGAGGTGATGGGCAATGACATTATTCACGATGACAAAAGGAAAATGAGTACTTGTCCAACACCATTACAGAGGCTAGAGCATCAACAACAATGAATTGTAATGGATCACCCTACACATACTCATTTGCCAAGCCCGAACAATAAGTTAGGCATCACCTACAATGTCCACCCTAGGCCAAGCCACATTACGAAGTTGTTTGCTGATTTGATGTTGGACAACTGTTTGTGATGCCCAACTGATTTTTGATATTGTCTAGGAAAAGGAACCAGAAAAATCAACTGTTTGATTTCTTAATAAATGAGCTTTATTTTCTCTCCACTTTCTACCAACCTACCACTACTGGACACTGGTAAACATGCCCACCCATTTATCCAACAATTATCTTTATTATCTACCATAAAAAAGCTTCCTCACCCGCCACTGACCAATAAGCAGCTTCTTCAATCAACAAGAACTCCAAATTAAGAAGTTAAAACCTATATTCGACCAACAAGGTGCCAACTGAAGCCAAAAAGTGCACACACCTAATACCACCCATCAATTGATGTATGGGTGTTTAATGAACTTTCTCTCTCTCTCTCTCAGACACACACACGCGCAGACACACAGAGAATATTGAAATTGGAAGCATAATTGGCAGCCGTGGTCGTGGAAAGTATATATGAGTGCTGTGTATTAGCAGTAGAGAATTTCTTTGTAATATATATCGCAGGGTGTAAGGAAGGAAACAGGGCATAAAAAATTAAGAAGACTGAAAAAGAAATGAGATGAAAGAGAATAAAAAAGCTAAACAAAATGCATGCCAAGAGGGCCATGGAAGCCAATTGTCTTTCCCTTTCTCGAGTCACCGCAAACACAATATTGCCAAAGCCTCAATCCCAAAAAACGGCCTGTTAATGACAAGCTTGGGTCACATAGTCATGTTAAACAGATTACAAGCATTCGTAACTAGTTAGCCACTTTCCAGAGATATTCTGCATTATATGCAATATAAAACATTTTCATAAGAATCATAACCATGTAGGAAAACAAGAATTAAAGTGCCAAGAATACCGGATAACCAGACGTTAAATAATTGTGCAAAATATTCTGAGGTGTCTTTTTTCTAACACAAGTCATGTCTTACCCAAGTGGTCATGACTCCTTATATTGAAAATTCCAGTCAAAGTAGCATGACAACTAAAGGGTAACGGAGTATCTTCAAAAAAAACAAAAAAAAAAAAACAAAAAAAAAACCCTAAAGGATACGGAGTAAAAGGAGTTCTACACTCAGTGCAAGAAAGAATACCTCAATCAAAGATTCCACACGACGCCTCATCCGAGTATGCATAAACCCTTCAGAGCACTGATGAAACAAATGAGTAAATTTCAAGTAAGATACAACATCAGGAACTTAAATGTAGTTTACAAATGTTAAAGAAAGCTGAGAAATGGAATCTCGTAGAAGTGCATTAAACTAAAAGCCAAAGGAATCCAGCTTGGCCATTAGTTTCAGCTCGTCAAACATCGCAAGAACAAGATCTTGCAGTTATATGGTACTCACAAGTCATTGATTTTTGTGGCAATGCTCTATTTATTAGAAGTCAACATCACACAACTGAAAACATATCAGGTTAGCATAATATTTCTTAGTATCCTTTTCCTTTTCCTCTTTCTAAGGATAGTGAGTGATAAGAATATAGAACAGGACAGCCTCCATGTATAAGTAATATTTCATAATATCTTAACTGCAAAGACTGCAATCAAATTCAAGCACATGACATTGCAGGCATTTTTCATATATCTGATGTTGCTATAGAAGAGATGATAGCAAGAGAGCTAACATAATATTTTCCACATAAGTACAACGAAGGAATAAGTTTTAGAGTAAAAAAAGGAGATAATAGTGGGCTTGAGGGACATCACCTTGACATGGTAACTCACATATGCATGAAAAGTCAACAAATTCCAAACAGTTCTATCAATCTTTCTGCCGTCAACATGGCGTGGGAAGACAACTGAACATTAACACGAGGTCCAGTCAAATTCAAATACATATATGCGTAAATAACACATGGCATGCAACCAGCGTCGGAATATACCAAAGGAAACAAATCCAGCATTTGCAGATAATGCTTCTTCAGGGACTCCCTCAAGCTCTTCTGGTGGTGAAGGTGACCATTGACAAGATGGAGCATTATTAAGCCCAGGACCAGCACTGCGCCGCGCCTCGACAAATTCCTAAAATTTACATAAAAAGCTATTACAGAGCAAAATCATGAAGCTGTCTAAATAAAATGGACACTTGTTGATGGACAACCATGACATTACCAAAAGCCAAGTACGTTTGGGAGCTTTGGTTCGACTAAAATTTTGATTGTTTTCCCATTAATCACCAATGTTTGATCTTGAACAAATCAAAGAGATTATGCAGTAACAATGAAACCCCACCCTTCTCGATTCTAGGTAGAGGCGTTATCTTGAAGACGAATGATATGAATATAAATGCGATAATATAGATATAACCACAAAAGAATTAGCCAAGTTCGTTAGTAAAAATGTGCATTAGAGAAATTCTGAATTTCAATCATGATTTAATTGTTCCCATCATCTACTATTTGTATAGCAAGGAACCCCTAAAGAAAATACATTCAAAGTTTAAAGATTTGTGTTGGTTAGATTAACCCATACATCTTTTAATCAGACAGAGACAATGTTCCAGAAAAATGTGTTTTTGTAAGCCCGTTCCACCAAGTCTAGCATAACTTCTCTGTCTAGCAGTGCACGTCGAGCTAGAGCACTTGGTCAAGTGTGAGGCTGCTTTTTCTTAGCATCATTTTATTTGCTCAATTTTATCAAGCACTTGCACAAGACAGTATGTGTAGTATGGCCACGTGATGGCAAGTGAAAGTTTTTGCAAGTGGAGGGTCAGGAATCCAATACATCAAGAGATGGAAGCGGGACAGGAGAAAGTGGGTCAAACGTAAGTGAGTTCCTTTTCCTTCTGTCTACCCATAAAATTACCAAACTTAGCAAACTCTCAAAGTGGAAATATATCATATAATTCCATCATGCGTACTTCACAAAGATCAAACTTACAAGTGTGAAGAATTAGATGTACCTGTAGAAAAGAAGTTGCAAGAACTATATCTGTGGAATCCTTGAATCTCATAGGATATATGATGGTCACTTTATCAGTCTGCCATCAGAAAATATCTTATTTGAGTAGCACATAAAGAATTTTAAAAGGAATACATCTAAAAATTAAATTTGAGTAGCACCTAACCTTTATATAGAAAACTAAAACATAACTCACCTGAGGAAAAACAAAGAATGATTCATTAGGCCGATGCACTAGAGAAACTAACTGATCCATACCCGGTGCAAGTGCCCTTGATGCTAGATGTTTAAGGATCACCCTTAAAGGTGCACCAAGCACCACTTCTCTTACAGAAGCAACCTTCATCAGCAGAGCCTGTCTGGTGTCTGAAAACCACAAGCAGATAGCTGTCACAAGAGGTTCGCTAAGAAAATGATAGGATCAGGGAAACAAAAATTCAAGAAGTAAGGTAAAGAGTTCATCCACAATGCGGATGTTCAAAGTTTGGACCGTATTCCAATAAAAACTCAGATATACCTAATCATTCAACCAAATTCAATAAGAACTTCGAGCTCCACATTAGTCAATTTGCAGATACTTAAGTGTTTGTAAGCTCGTACATTACATGCAAATCATTAGGTCAACCATGACACATAATGTTAAGAGTCTCTCACGAAAAAAATAATACCACCACGAGTCCACGACCCACCATAAATACCATCAAGCCTAAAAAAATTTCTAATGGTTGTTTTACTTTAAACCATCATCACACGTTTTACAAGAAACTTAACCAACTTGATCAAGGGAGTTTTATATAAGTAATAGTTTAGAAAGAAAAAAAAACAATAGCAACATTGAGGAAATCATGGAGAAGCCATCATCTAAATCATACAGATAGACAAAAGAAATTTTAAGACAAAGGCATGTTTAAGATGATATGATTCAACTAGTCACAGCAAGATCATAATGACCTTAGAAAGAAGAACTCGTAAGACCTTCATCTGGTGAGAGCTTTGAGAAGTTCAGCTTCAGCGTGAGATTAAAACCATCTTTAGGAGGATCGAGAATTTGCACCACGGTTCCATATGCTGCTTTTATAGCTTCAATGGCCCCATAAGGCAGTCCTCCAATAAACATTGCTCCAGGAGGTGGTGTTGGCAATGATACTGACAACAGCAAGAGATGAGGATTCTTCATAGAAGTCTGTAAAATTAAAAGAACTCAAACAGAGGAGCAGAAAATAAATAAGTCAGGCTTGCTCTCTAGTATTTGTCTATTCAAGTTATTATCAAATACAGTAATAAGACCTCCAAAGACATTACCTGGACATTGAATCGTACATCATCAAACTCAATCCATTGGCAGTCCAGTTCAACGCCTTTGTCAAGACTATAACACACCACATAATGAGGAATTATGAGAAGAAAGTAAAACTATCAGAAACCACTAAGTTCAATCAACAAACATAGAGTGGTCTACCCTCCAATTCAAATCCATGACAATTGTACATCATTTTCAATTTCTCTTCATAGCTACATTAAAAAATATTTGTGCTGTATTTATCCAACGTAAGTGAGCATCCCAAGTAATTAAGTAAGATTTCAAATGCAGAAATATAAGAATTATTGCATGAATTCCGTAAGGTTTACAGCAAAGAACACATCCATAACTTCGAGTTTTGAATTAACCAAAAAAAAGGATTTTGAAAGCTCAATTTATATTATCAAATAAAAACAGATAGTGTGTAAAGTCTGTAAGAATTTTATCACTAGGGAGCAAAACTTAAAAACTTACTTTTGAAGGCGATTGGTGAGGAGTTGAAGAAGATATTTTGATTGGGACTGCAGAAGTATCATTTGATTAAACCACTACCAAACTGTAACTTTCTCAGTAGCAAATGGTAGTGAATCAAAGGAAGCAGCGCTCTCTAAACCTCGCTTCAAAAGCTTTAAACATTCCCAACATCAAACTTCTCTGCATTTGTCAACTCAACATCATAAGTTCCTTTTCCTAAAACTCAAGCCCTAAATGCTAACAAAGTTTACAGAAACCAATAAACTAACAAAATTAGGATAAAGCAATTATATTTTACAATGAGCGTATTGGGAACAAAAATTTTAATCAATTGTTGTAACTTGTAAGAATAATGGAAGTTTACAAGAAATACCTAGAGCATTCATTTGTCATCAAAATCTTGCCAGGTTGAATAAATAAAACTATATTATTCAAAATATCACAATTTTATTATTCGCATAGTCGCATATAGAACAGATTTAAATCTGTTGAATATCGAATAAACAAGGCAGACTTATCAAACAATTGGAGAGAAGATCAAAACCCCCAATATTCTACTGCTGGCAAAAAGAAACAATCAGCACAGAAAAAATAGCTTCATAAGTAAATTGTAATCAACATTATGCTAGGAACTCAGAGCCTCAGAAGATATATTTGCCTCACTTTTCTAATCAGTTAGTTTTCTTCTGAGGGGGGCTTTGTGCACTATGAGCATTTGAAAAGGGAATACAGACTGCTCTTATTGTGCAACCTTTTTGTTGCCTATTTTGCAGGCTAAAGACAATGGCATTCCAAGTATTACTCTCATCTCCAACATGCACTCAATTATCTGCCCTCTAGAATTTGAATGCAATGCGTAATCTCAATTCTCAACCTAACTTCTTCATGCTCAAGCTCATATTAATTAACAAATGCTCGCTCGAGCATCTCAAAAATTAATTCTTGCCTCAGTATTTCTAAGTTCCAAAAGAGCTTAAATTCAAATACAAACTCATGAAACAAATGTCTCCTAGTGATTCCTACAACACTTGTTCCAAAACCAATCACTACATGCATCGAATGCAACAAACCGATTGACATGAAATGTAATCATCAATTATCCAATCCATGAATCACTTCAATTATCTTTGACCTAAACTACTCAAATTTTCAAAAAAAAAAAATATTACATTCCCAGAATCGAGAAAAACCCTAATTTTCAAACAGCTACAAACTAAAAACCCTAACTTTCAAACAGCAATCCGGTACCGGCGTTATTGACCTCCAAAATGTCAGATTGAACTCAAAATTGACTATCAAGCAAATAATCAACGAATTTTCACCATTGACAAAATAATCAAGCATTTAAACAGGGAAATGTGATCCATAAACAAGAGCAATACAATCTTTAGTATTTGTTAGGGATACGATTGATAGAAAGGAAAGAAAAAGGAAGAAAAAGTTCTAACCTTGGGAGAAGCAGGAAGATCGTGAGAGGGAGAGATATGATCACTGATCAGCGCTGAAATGATGGGTGAAATCGTGGAAGTTTGTGTTGCTGTCCTTATGCGTTTCATTACAAAAGAAATTATTTTTTCTTTTGTTTTGTTTTGTTTTCTTTTTTTTAAGGAAATAACTATTGTTGTACCGCCTTATTCATGCAACTAGCCCAGACTCAATAAGTTTTTTTAGAATATTTTGACACATTTTAATACTTAAAATGACAATTTCAAGACTTTAAAATCCATTTTTAAGACTTAAAACTTAAAAGGTCAATTTCAAAGTTGAACTGTTTGAGTCATCCTACTTTAAAGCTACTTTAAAGTTGATTAATGTTTAAGTCATCCTACGTTAAAGTTGAAATGAGAATTTTAAATCTAGCAATTGGTCTTTTAAGTCTTAAAATTGATTTTTTAAGCATTGAAATTGAACTTTTAAGTCTTGAAATTGTCAAATTCTTCTTTTTTTTTTACTGAAGTCAAATTCCTTTAAATCCTTGAAATTGTTCTTCTTTTTAATAATACTTGATTAATAAAGAGTTCTACGACATCTACATTAAAGATAAAAATTAACAAGTATATAGCAACTTTAACCAAATATAATTCAAAATTAACAAAACTACGATCGTTGTGTATAAGATCTGATAATTCTAAATATCCTCTTCCATATCACTGTTTGATATAGCCTTCTATGAGAGAGTCTTTCGATCTGTTGTTGTTCTGAGATAGAATTGAATTTGGTGTAGTTGATGGTAATTGCGTTGTCTGCTGCATCATCGTATTAATCTCTACCAACAAATCAACTAAGAACTGAAATTCATAACTCCAAACTTTCACAAGGAGAGACTTTAAAACCCAATAAATGGGTAGAACAACTCTCTGATAGCGAGAGGACAAAAATTTATTTTAATCATATTCAAAAAACTTAAAAGGGAAAAATTAGGGGTTTATCATCAATCTTTAAAAATTGATGATAGCCCCAAACCAACTATAGATTTTAGGGTTCTTTGAAGTCTTCAAATTAGTCTTTTAACTCTTAAAATTGACTTTAATTTGTAAAATTGGTAATATATATATATATATATATATATATATATATATATATATATATATAATTTGTTTATAATTTGTTTATAAAATTATAAATCAACCATTCAACAAAAAAGTATAAATCAAATTTATTCAACCATTAACTTAGGAGAGTTGGATTTTATCTGACAGACATCAAAACTTTGTTAGTAAGAATACAAATAAACTTTAGCTACTAAACTAAGAGATTTGGGTTTAGCCTTAATGATGTACGGTAATTACCTTATTCTATTTTACATTTACCTAGCAGTGACTCAGTAAAAATACGCTATTTTTGAAAGTCCTATTTATTTTATATTTTTTGACTATTTGGCCTCTAAAGAGAAGTAATTAAAAAATAATGCCGACTAAGATTTGAGGCTCCTTAATTATTAAAGAGGTCTTTGGATTTGACATCTGTTCATTATTTCTAATTACTAATTACTCCTGTTGCCAAGCCATAAATTTTTTCATTATTTTCATTAGTTTAATAATGAAAAGAGAAGCAATTTTTCCTAAAAAAATTTATAATTTTTTAACATTTTTAAATATTTTTTTCGATATTTTATTTTAATTTATCTTTTCTTTGAAAAAAGATAAAACTTGCTATAGCAAATCATCAGATCACCGGGTTTACTCTAGAAAAATACTCTTTAAATTGAAATTATTCATGGTTAATCAATAGATGAGATTATTATAGGAAAAACACAAATAGGTTGGCTTATTCAAGGTAATTTTTCTTTTTTTCTTCATTCTTAGTTGATTCGAAAAACATGAATAGTTAAATTTTTAGGGCTTTTTAAATATTGATCAAAATGGATTTATGAAATCCTAATACTTCCTCCGTTTCAAAATACTCGCTACATTTCGATTTTGTACACTATTCATCGTTCAAGCTTATTTTACATATTGCGACTAATGTGTAAGTAAAGTATAGGCAAGTGGAATCTTGTTTGAATCGTGTAATCGCATACTTTCATAATATTAAATATTTATAATTTTTAGATAAATGTAGTTTAAGATATTAATGATCAAAATTGTGCATTGAATTGCGTAAAAAAGTGAAATGTAGCAAATATTATGAAACAGAGGAAGTAGAATTTAGGAAGACCAATAGACCATCATATACATCACCTAATATTGTTGTTTTGTCTTCTTATTATTAGTATTATTAGTATATCTTCTAAAAAATTTGATAAATTGTTTTACAACATATGTTTTATTGCCCAATAAAGTTTACCTAAACTTTGGACGACGTCGACTAATAATTCTATTTTAAGTGTAATTTTAAGAAGAAAATAAATTAGTTAAGCTAAGTCGTCAAAAGCTATTGGAATTAATTAGTCTCAAGTAAATTAATACTCCATCAATAATTGTACTTGCATTATGAAATAGAATAAAAATAAATGGACAATTATGCAGGTGTGAATTATTATGATTGATTCCATCAAGTAATAGAAAAATGTTTAATCTTGGGGCACCCATGCAATAATTAACTTAGAATAGCTCTTTTGGAAATTTTAATTTTGATGATAGTACTATAAATTAATTAAATTGTGCTGACCGGTCCAAATTTGGAGCTTTTTTCATTCTAACATACAATAATCTTAGATATTCAAATTAATACTCCTAGTAGGTTTTAATATTATTTAAGAATTGAGGTACATGTTTTCAATTAATATCTTAATTAAATAATACTCTCTCGTATTCCAAATAGGTGTCTGGTTTTCTCATTTGTTAATAACATTAAATATTTCGTCATTTCTTAATCACAAATTCTTGTGAGAGACGGTCTCTTTGAAAGATTATCTCTAATTGGGTTGGCCCATTAGGGAAAGCATAGAGTAAGGCAATAAGCTTCAATGAATTGGGCCTGAGAGACGTCTTTTCAGAAAGACAATCTCTCAGAAGACTACATGTTTCTTAATTGGGTTACTTTTTTCCTTAGTTCTACCGTTTATAAATCAAATAATTATTTATATAATTGTCATTGACTCACTACTCTGATGTAGTTTCGTGTAATTCCTCTCTCTCTTTCTCTTTTCTAAAAATGGTGTAAAACCAATGAGATATTCGATTAAAATATAAGGGGTCCTAAATTAGGTGTAGTAAACTATAAAGAGTGATATAAAAACAAGAAATAATGATAATATTAGTGACCCTTTTTATAAATATTGTGGAAATCTAACCTTATTTATTATTAGAGGGCATTTTACGGTAAATATATTTTTAAATTTTGAAATAAAATGAAAAAGAGATTGTTTTTCATAATTACATCAATCATTATGCATTTTATACTTCTATTATTTCTATTATTTCTTGGCTAAAATTTTACACATAAACACCAGTAATGTAGTGAATTAATTAACATCTGGATAACACATGAGAATCAAATTTTGTCTCAATAGGAGCATATATTACTTTCTTATAGAACATTATTTGTTAATCTTACTTTGCACCCAAAACTCACTCGTTCATGATCGAAAACATAAGTTTAAAAATAAAATAAAAGGGTAGAAAATAAACATGTTGATGATGACTACAACAACTAAAACAAGTTGTTAAAAGCCATGAACACAATAAGCTAGGTATTAATAGTTAGGAATCTCCAAAGGAGACAATGATGGGTTTAATTTGTTTTATGGGTCACGAAGAGGCATTGATATTTGTGAATTGTCCACCAAAGAGGTGGTATACTTTAATGCCAAATGATTCTTATCTTTGCTAATAAGTTCTTACAATTTGACACACTTGCTTCCATCACTTTGTCTCATCTTCTGTAGTAAACATCTCTTGCGTCTTACTCCTTGTCCTGTTGAAATAGCCCCCGCCAAAAGGGTGAAAATTAATAAAATTAATAAATAGATAAAGCGGTAAAAATATACTCCCTCCGAATCATTTTAGATGTCCCATTTGGATTTTCATGGTTATTAAGGGTGGTGTGGGGTTCATTAAAAATGTAGTAGTTGGGTATTTTAATTGATTAAATTAATTGTAAAGGTGGTAGTTGGGTATTAGGAGTAGTAAAAGTGGGGTATTTAGGTAAAAAAAAAATAGATAAAAAAGAAAATGAGACAATTGATATGAATTTGCAAATAACAAAATAGGACAACTAAAAAGATTCCAAAGGTATATATTTTATGCCAAATAAGAGAAATGTGCAAATAAAATAAATATATATATGAAATTGTATAGATGAAAATTAAAGAAAGAATATGAATTATGACCGAAAGTAAAAAAAAAAAAATTAAATGAGATGGACTACAAATGGAGAATGAGACTATTTAATTTAAAGAGACGATCACCCACTTATTAAGGAACCCCCCGCTTAATTATGTTTGATGGTTATAAGACAAGTAAATAATATAGGCATTCATATAGGCAGCACTAACTTATCAAGTAAATAATAATCATATTATTAAATTAATAAATCATAAATTTATTATTTATTTTTCGCTGTAAAACAGTTAATTGAAGGACAATAAATAACAATGATCGAAACAACAATGTCCATCAAGGTGATATAAGGAAAATTTACCTAGAATAATCCAATCTATTTTGTTATTTTTCTACAATAATCTCACATATTGATTAACCAAGAATAATCCTAACTTTGAGGTGTATTTGCCATTTTGCCTATAGTAAACTTAGGTAATCCGATGACCTGTTATAGTAAGTAATTCGCCAAAAAAGTAAACAAAAAATTAAATTAAAATTAGAGAAAATTTATAAAATTTTACAGAAAAAATTCTAAATAATAAAAAAAATCATAATTTTTTTAAACATATTTTTAACAATTTTTTCGACATTTTCTTTTAATTTATCTTTTTTTAAAAAAAATAAAACTTGTTATAGTAAGTCATCTTGTCATTGGGTTTACTCTAGGAAAAGACCCCTCAAAGTTGGGATTATTTATGGTTAATCAATAGGTAGAAATATTGTAGGAAAATCACGAAAATATTGGATTATTTTAGGTAATTTTTCCTATCTAGCTATAATATAATGGTGATAAAAATATATTCTCTATTTTTCTTTATTTGTGTGATAAATGTAATACTTGAATATTTTTTAAAAATCAAATAAATCTACTTAGTTGTAAGGTATAAATTCATCACTTTGAATTTTGGTGCATAAAAATGAGTAATTAAACAAACTATTTAATTATTGTAAATTTATAAATAAGCCACCTTATTTATAGTGGTTTTACTCATTAAGATCTAGACTTGCTAGACTCGTCTCAGACCCATTAGACCCGTTCTAGACCTGATCATCTATTATATAACTTTTAAAAAAGTTGTTTTTAGACCCTAGGAGTGCGGAACCAAATTGAAGTATGAGTCCACAAAAAATAATGATCTGGATCAAAATTCAATTGGGTCCAACCCATGACCATACCTACGTCTGCATTGCTCCACAGATCGTTTGATTATGTGGCTAGCAATCCTACAGATTATCGATCTGATTTAGAGATGATCTCCGCACATAAGATATTTGATTTATCTAGGTCATTTCAAATTATATAGTCAATACTTGGTCAAAATTTAATACAAAGTAGCTCATTTTGAATTGAAAACAATATTGAAATGTTAAAAACTCGACTTGAGCTATTATATATGTCTCTCATAATTTATGTGGTAAGGCAATGTTTACCTAAAATAGATTCCTATCCCTTTCATATGCATCAAGTCATCCTTTTTCACTTCTTCAAACTAAGTATAATATTTAATTTTTTGAAAAATACTCATATCAATGCAACCTTATTTTTATTAAGATTATATCCTCGTATTTTTGTAATGATGAAACAAAATATCAAAAAATATTCGCAAACATCATCACTAATATAATTTTAATTAACGGTGCAAAACAACCTATATTCATTGCATTTAAATTTCACACTGATCTCTTCCTTAATAAAATGTATTATAATTGAGCTGATTAAAAATCATTGGATTCCATATTACATCTATAGTAAATACTATAGATAGAAAATAACTTCAAATAGAATTCTATTAATCATGAAAATACTAGCCTTGCCTTCTAATCAATCAACCATGATGATCATGTTTTGTAATTCCTCCGTTCCATTTTACTTGCAACACTTATCGTTTTTGGAAGTTTCATATTACTTGCAACATTACTATATTTGACAAAAATAATCTACTTATTTTATCCTCACTTTATTCCTACCCCACTATCACCATCAATCATACATTATTCCATTAATTATTTAATATAAAAATTCCTAATCAATAACTGTGATTTGTAAATCACCTCAAAAAGACAAAAATAAAAATATTAAAATAAACAAAATCCAAAAGATAAATTAAAACAATAAATCTCTCACCCTATCACATCCTACCACATAAGAGTGATTTATTAACCTCACAAATAACCGTTATTTACTTAGACTTTCTCTTATTTAATATACCCACAAGTCACAACCATTATCTACTTATAATAATTTTTTTATTTCTACCCCACATATCATCATCAATCATACATCATACCTACTTTTACCATACTGATTTGACGGTTCTTAAAAAGTGTGTTAAACCCTATGGTGCAACTAAAACGGAACAAAGGTAGTATAATTATAATCTATATACATATCAACGTAAAATGTATATAATTGCACTATATTCCAATTTCAATAGAAAAAAATAATAGAATTTCATTTAAATTCCAATAATTGACAAAGAAACCAAATAATTAATTTAGTATATACCTAGCTAATATAATTAAGAATAATATTAGAATTTCAAATAAATGGTAGAGTGGGAATTTAGCCCCGTCGCCTTCATATCATTGATAAAAAGCTATTATTAATATAATTTTAATTTTATTTAAAAAAAAAATTAGTTAAAGCCCTAATTGAAGATCTATAGATTTACAGTTTTGTTTTGCAACACCCGAAGAAGAACCTTGTGGCTTAACTATAACAGGCCTACTTTGTGAAGAACACTTTCCAGCATGTGTAAGTGTAAACTGTTGAAAAGCAGCCGTCTGATTAATATGATCTTGATCAAATGGCCCAAAACTAATCTGGGATTCTTCATAAACACCAAATTGATCTGCTGGTGCATAGTAAGAAGGATCAAAGTACCACAGAGAATTACCTGATGAAGAAGTATTTTTAAGAGATTGATGATAAGGTTGTAAGTAAAAATTGATACTTGCTCGTCTTGCTTGTAGTTGAAGTCTTTTCTTCTTCATTCTCTCTTTTTTATGAGCATTTTGATGACCTCCTAATGCTTGAGAATTTGCAAATTCCTTGTAACAATATTGACATTCAAATTTCTTTTGTTCAACCTCTATATTATTATTATTATTACATAAATTAAAATCATTTTTTTCTTTATTATTGATGGTTTTACAAGAAGAATTTGTATTATTTGAAGATATTGTGTTTGAAGAATTTGTGCTTTCTTCTCCTTCAATATGACTTTTGTTAGGATCAAGCTCAAACCCAAATATTTTTAGCTTTTTCTCTACAAAAAATGAGCTACTCTCCATTTTTTTTCAAGATTTAATTTTTAGGAAGAAAATAAGCTAGCTAGGTTGAATATTATTGGGTATTTGGTATATTTTACTTGGGAGTTTAATTTGGGTTGGGTTCCTTTATATAGTACTATACTTACTATTTTTTGTTATAAAAAAATTTAGAATTTTTTGAAGTATCATGAATAGCAAGGGTCAATTATTAAAGATTTAAAAATAAAGGGAAGGTGGGAAAAAAAAGTCAGATAAGGGAAGCTCATGCATGCAAAATGGTGGGTTTTGTTTATAATGAAGAGAAAAAATATATGTTTTGTATAAAATACTAGATACTCCTCTAACTTTCACTATCAAAAGGGATTCAGTTGATTTAATTATATAATTGATAGACAAGATTTATGGCAGATTACCATTATGAATAGATTAAACTAATTAATTACCATTATAAAAAAGATTTTTTTTTTTAATTCTAAATGCTTTTTACCAATTCTATATAATTAACTCTTAAAATTTCAAAAAAAATCAAAATACAATTGACTTATTAGAAGAGAAAAGTAACTAAATATAGAAAATTAAACCTCTTCAAAAATTAAGGCACTATACTGTAGACCATTTTGCACATTATAATAATAACTAGACGGCAATTTATAAAACAATTAGAGTAAATAAATGAAAAAATATTCCATGTTTAAAGATGTGAGAATGGTAATATAATAATAATAAAATTGGTAAAAGTCAAAGAAAGATGAGGGGTGTAATCATCCTGGTTAAAATAAAACATATAATATGAAAGGTTCCTAGTCTGTAACAAATCTAGCACACTGTGTGTACTTAAAAATTAAAATAAAATAACAATATTTTTCTTGACCAACTAAAGAAGCTAGTGGAGCCATTATATAATGTCATCTACCAATAAGCTTATCTTATAATTTAATCTAGCTAGTAATTATATTATTTAATTAATGCAACTATTTTAATCAACTAAACACCGCTTTGGTCTCCAGTCCCATCCATTCAGCTTCAAAAAGGATACATTATTATTATTTAGTCATTTAATTATTTTAAACCTAAGTTTCTGTAGAAGCTATGATTATTCAGCATTGATATGAAGCTTCTTTATTTGCAATAATCAAACATCTGGACCATATCCAACATTTACATTAAATTATACATATGATATTATCTTGTCTTATAAGAGTAATACATAAATACTTTAATATATATAATGTCGCTAAAGTCGTTTTCGTAATAAATTGGGGTGAGATTAGAAACAACTTTGATTTATAATTAAATTTATTATCATCATCATTTTAATAAGTCCCGTCTAAGACAAGGTCTGGAGATCAGAAGGTATGATAAAAAAGAAGGCAGACTAATAACCTCATTACGAGGAGGTCGTGATTGAATGGAGTCCCTCAATCAAAGTCTTAATATTATATACTCCACATATATATAATAGCAAAGAGATAGTTTTCGATTGTGATAAAGAGGCAATCGAGATAAATATAATTTAAAAAAGAAAAAGAAAAGAAGGCTCTTTTAATTAATAGAAGTATGTATATTATCTTGACCATGTATGAAGAAAAGGTTTTGGAACATAGAGGGTAGTTGCTACAACAAGGAATATTAAGAAGTGGGCAATGATGCAAGCATTATACTTTTAACAAATAATTAAAATTTAAGGAAGGTCTTCGTTAAGATCTCAGCATATCTTCTTAGAAGAAGCAAAACACATATTAAATACCCTAAAAAAGCATATGTTAATAGGTGAATCAAGTCATCAATTATTATTATTAAATTTCAAAGCAAAGTAGTTTTTGTTGGACAGTTGTTATAGTTGGACCCCTCCATATATAATTCTACTACATTTTTATTAATTATTAATTAGGTTTTTATTAAGGTCATATATATATGAGAGAACAAATTAATTAGATCATGTTGTTTATTCTATGATTGTTTATCATGATGATTTGATCTAATCTTTTCATTGGTGGAAGGATTCCACCAATGAGTTTCCTAGCTATATTCAAATCAATTTAAACTATTTTTTTGAATTTTTGTACAAAATATTTGTTAATTTTGAGGATATTTGCTATACTTAAAAGTTACATAACAAAAACTAAAAATGAAAATTTAAAAGCATAAAATTATAATGTTAATTAATACTTTATTTGTTCTTTTTATGTTTAACCACATTTCTATAATGATAGTTTTAACTAAAATGTTTATCTACTACCGAATTGCTTTTTAATATAGAAATATTTTGGACAATTTAAACCTCATGAGGTTGGGTTGGCAAATAACATGTATTTTTATGGAATTCTCTTTTTGTGCATGTATGATTCCATTTTTAATATCATTGAGTTTTTTTTATGAAAAATAAATTATTTTTAGCGTATTTTCAATACTATCAGTATTTACACTATTAAATTGAATATAATAATTTCTTACTTATTTTAAAGATTTAATTTTATTAAAATGTATTCCCTCTGTTCCTTTTTGTTTTTCCACCTTACTAAAACGGGTAGTTCCATAAGTTTTTCCATTTTAGAATACTTTTTATTTTTGGAAAGTTTTCATCTCACTTTTACCCCTTAAAACCCCACGTTTCTTACTTCACACTACTGTTTAATTATTTTCTCTCATATACTTCCTATATACAATCATTACATTACACTATTATTTAATTATTTTTTCTCTCATACTTCCAATACAATCATTACTTCCCACTACTATATAATTAAAATAATACCCACTACCACCAAAGATTCTATTTTTCTTAATCTTGGTAAAAAACCCAAATAGAAACATTAAAAAGGAACGGAGGGAGTATGTTTTATCTCATAATAGACAGATAAATGTACAGACTCAAAATATTTAATTTTATTTTGATTTCTAAAATTGATCTGATAACATTGAAGACATATGATTAATATCTATAATCAATTCTAAAAATGTATATGCCAAGACTATATTTTTAAATTGGTTTTTCTTTCTTCCTATCTCCTTCATCTAATCTTTTCAATCATATTCAAATAGCTTTCTTCCTTTAGGAGAAGAATTTAATTCAAATATATGAACAAGTTTCATTATCTTGCCATGTGGAAGAATATGAGGGGTTTGTAACTTTTTTCAATTCTATTTTTTAATAAATTTGTGGAAAAGGGATTGGATTAAGGTGTTGGCCATGGTCTTAGTGGGTGGGTTGGTTGATTTGATATCATCTAATCTATTCCCATTTCATTTCAAATTGTCTTGTTAATAAAATTAGAGAATCCTTGCTAATTAGATAACCCCACTAAAAACCCACATCAAATTTTTATTTAATTATTTATTATTTCCATTCAATTGTAATAATACCTTTCCTCTAGACAATTCTTGTCACTAAAATTTGTACCATAATTGACCAATTGAGCATATACTTAGTTTAGCAAAATCATGTGATGGTTTAAAAACATTAAATTTTTTTTATATTAAGGTTATAATGGCATTTTTATACAATAATATTTTGGCATTGTATGTCTTAGTAAAAGTCATTCAATGCACAACAAAATAAGAATAATACACTAATAAACCCCCTTTTCCTTATGCTAATATAAATTACATTATATCGTGATCAATAGTAAGTAGAATCAGAACAATTGGATAAAATGATTTCATACTAATGCTAATTATTTATGATTCATAGTCCCAATAAATCAATACTCCCTCCTATTCACACAAAATGGGATATTTGGTATTTTCACTAAAATCAAGGAGGGAGTAGGGTCCACATGAAAGTAAATGGGTAAATGTAATAAGGGTAATATTGTAAAAAATTATGTCTAAAAATAGAAATTGGACATTTTGTGTGAATTGACCCAAAATAAAAATGTCCCATTTTATGTGAATAAGAGGGAGTATATATCATGAACTGAAAGTTTGCATACAATGGAGCAATACCATGGTCGGCATACTAAATTGCCAAAGCATATATGTGTGGGCAGGTTCTCAATTATATACGATCAGGTCTTGATGATTTGTATCGTGAGTTTTCTTGAAATGATAATCAAGAAATTAAACATGTCTCATGATGAAGTGAGTTTTCTTGAAATGATAATCAAGAAATTAAACATGTCTCATGATGAAGTGACAGTGCAAGAAGACAAATAATAACGTCGGAGAAAAGGAGACCCGTAATGTTGTTCTTGATATGAGGGAGGAATGTTGAGTATACATCCCAAGTCTTAAATAAAAAAAAGTAATCTACGTAAAATTTGACAATATCATATTAATGGGGATCATTCACAAATGATAAATCCAGTATATTCTATAATATATACTTGCAAAAGATGTACTTACCAAACCTAACAAACAAAAAAACAGCATATTCAACTATTTCAAAGGTCATTTATTATATATATCATATAGATGAAAGATCTAGTCCATTACAACTAATTGCAACTTGAAACACCTAAATACATCAGGATTAGTCTAATCAACAGTGAAATGAGGTAATTAATTTGGAAAAGACGTTATAATAAATTGGATACATTGTTGTGTAAGGCAATGTTGCAAATGATGATTGGTGATTGCTTAAAAGAGATGGGGATGATGAAGTAACATTCATGTTCTAACTTATCTTAATTATATTCTCGCTTTCATCATAAACAGTTTTGAATACCAAATTAAAGCCCTAATTATATATTATGTTCAATCCATGATATCTTGTTGGTGGAAAACGAATATATATCTGGAATAAAGGTGCATTGTTTGTGTTTGGATTGGCAAGTGCCACGTACTTATCTTCAATTTATAAGATCTTGTCTACTTCTTTAATTAATGTTGAATAAATAAGATTTATAATCATTAATCTTTTGCTAAATAATTTTCATAATAAGACTTTTATGCATTATTAATAATAATGTTATTGTTCACTTCTCTCTCTTTAAATTTAGACAAAAATTAAAAGTTAAGATTTAGTATATAAAGTTTTAGTGTATTCTATCACACACAATGTACATTTAATTAATTTTACTTTAAGGGTTTTTTTTTCGAACTTTATGTCATGTTTTTGTTTGATAAGGAATGTGAATATATTGAAAGTAGAAGTATATAGGAAAATTACAAATATACTACCGGCTGTTTATACCTCCTTTATTTTTCATAAAGGCCTAATAGTTTTTATTTACAAATGTCTCTTAAGTGTCAAGTCTTAAATCTTAATCCGATTATCTGTATTCTTTGACATATAATTTTTTTTGAGACTTAAAAATCGTTGCATCTCATTCTAATTTATGTAAATTATCTTCAAAGAAACATCTACATGATGAGTTAATAAAGACTTGAATAATGAAAGAGTCTTGTATCTGTTGGAGAACATATATCACTTCTAGAGAAGATTTAGGGTCCAAATCTTATCTAACCCTCACTATTCCTCAGCCTACCACGTGATTTAAAAAGTTTAAGATTTTTTAATAAGGTCTTAAAATTAAATCTGATCGTATAATTAAAAAACCCTTACTTACTCCTCGGAGTGAATAGGATTGTATAAACACAAAAGTCATAAAATAGAGCAAATTAATAACAACTTCCAAAACAAACAAGTTTGGTAAATCATCTACTGATCTAAAAAGGATAAACATAAACATATAAAATAAACTTTGATACATTAATTTAATTGATGATTTGGTTCTCAACGATGCTAGAAGCCTAGAATATAAAAGTTAAATAAAACCACGAAAAAATATAAAATAATACTATTACTAACAATTTAAAATTTAAAAAATTAATTAAAAAGGCCAAACGGCTAATAGAAATGGATATAAACTTGGAAAATAATGGTAAAAGCTGGGCTCCTGTCGGGCTTATGTGGATTGGCCACTGATTTGGTCTAGATTCTCAGGCAGTCGTGTTGGAAGGAGAAAGAGCAAGAAATGTATGGATAATTGGATTAATACTTCTAACTTCTAAGTATGAAAAATTTATACGGAGTATTTCTAAGTATTAGTTTGAGTGCTAATAATGCCCTAGCATACTGCATACAGAGAGCAGTAGACTGTTGAGTACTTTATACTTCCGCGTTTCAAATTAGTTGCAATATTGGTAAAAATGACACTATTCATAATCACTCTTAATTTGTGATTAGTTTTTAATCTATAGGTTAAAATAGAGTCAAGTGAAATCTTATTTGATTCGTCTCATTGTAAAGATTATTAATATCAAATTTATATAATTTTTTATTATTATTCATAATCAGAGATAAAAGGATTGAATAAGTGCATTGGATTGCATGAAAAAGCAAGCGTTGCAAGTAAATTAGAACGGAGGAAGTATTTCTTGTCTAGTATATTTTTTACTTTTTTTTAATTTTATTTTTATAATAAAAAATTATTTTTTTGGTAACAAACGTTCTAATATAGTTTTTTTTTTTTGAAGATACGTTCTAATATAGTTATTATTTTAATATAACGTTAAATTTAGATTATCATCAAATCAAGATCAATAGTATATGATATAATCTAATTTTTAAATTCATAATATAAGTAATCTATAAATTATATTATTATTCTCATTAATAAACATTCGAAAACGTCTTTTATTTTTTGCTTTTATATCATATCATACAAAATTTGTTTTTTTAGTGCGATAAAAGGATAAAAGATCGATAAAGGAAAATTAACTTTGACTCTAAGCATACTCGCATTACAAGATTCGTACCCCTAATTTTGAAATTAGACACAAGATCCTCACAATTCCAGCCAAATTGTATAGATTTTGTCTTAGATCAGAAAAAGAAGAGTGTATTTATGTCCCAATATAAACTTGAGGAATAAATCCGAATATTAACAATAATTTTATTAGTGAACTTGTTTCAGGCTTATAAGTGAGTTAGCTTTTTTCCTTCTTATTTAAGTGCTTAAATTCATTTTTTAAATTCTATCGATTTTACTATTTTGGCTTTCATCCCCTAAAATTGATGCTTCTAATAAGGGCATGACACGATTAAAATGAATAGAATGAATGTTTTAGTGGGATATTATAATAAGATTTACATTTTTTAGTAAAGAAATTACATGTTTTAAGGTATAAATTACACTCAATTTAGTAGAATATTATAAACTAGTATAGAAACTCGTGTAATGCACGAATTTGTTAGTGCGAAATATATATAAAAACAATTTTAAATAATAATGTAAGTATTGTATACTATCGTTCTTAAATTTACCAAATTCATGATTTTTTAAATCAAAACATAATTACTGATGTTTATTTTAATTATTTACCTGATACATTACTTTTTTTTTCATTCAATCGAACATATTAAATTCTAAGTTAACAAAATACAATTGCTATAGTATATCATACAAATACTTTATCTAATTTAGTTTCAAACTTAAACAAAATATTAGATTCTAAATTTGATAAATATTTTCATGTGTCTTTAAATGATAACACTTGTCATTTTCCAAGACTTTTATAGTATTATATAATATGGAATTTTCCAAGACTTTTATAGTATTGTATGATGATAAAGTCATGTCCTTAAATAATAATGGGACAGACTCATATCTCGGTGATATATACTGGCTAAAAAATAATATATGGGGTAATGTATACTTTTATAGTTTTATTGCACCTTGGAACAAGTTTGATAGAAAACACAAAATACTTTCCTAATTTTTCTTTATATGTATTGATTTTGAAATATTTAAACTCTTTATATAAAAAAAAAATTTGAAAAAATTGTTATCTAGTGCGACAGTTTTTAAAAAAAATTTTTTTTTGTAGATAATCTAGTGCAACAGTTAGACATTGTAGCTGAGCATCTATTGACGATGCATGCATACGAGGTCAATATTGCACCAACAATTTCTTGTCAATGATACCAAAAAATCTGGTGACTTAACACAAAAGAAAACAGGATAACTACATGATTAGACACAAGTTAAATCATTTAGCTTAACCACTCTTCTGTTTTCTGACATTTTTTTATTTATTTTCTTACTTCAAATTTCAACCTAACATTATGTTTATGGATAGATTAGACTTAATTGAGGTACATTCATTCAACTCTTTCTATATAATTAAGAAATTAATTGATTGAGTAGATAATTAATGGGTCATTAATGTTGCCTGCCCAATATAGTTCCGTATCAACATTTTATCATTAACAAATGTGCCCATTAATCATAACAATATTAGAATGATATTTTCATCACAAGAATTACCTGCCTACATAATAGCGTATATCATTTTATAAATGTAAGGAAAAATTGTCGGGAATAACTCGTATTTTTAACGTTTTCCTGTGAATAACTCCTACTTTTGATTATTCATAAATAATCCGAACTTTACACTATTTTTGCTCACAACACCCCCTCGTCATTTTTGACCGGCTGTAGCAAGTTACACCTGCGAATTGACTTGTTTCCCTCCTATTTGAGCTACCGCCTGCTGCCATGGTCATCATCTTCAACATCTCAACATTTCTCCATTGTTAAACCCTAATCTTAGAGAGAGAAACTTCAAAGCTTTCCATTACTTTTTTTATTTCTTTTTGGACATTTTGGACATGAATAGAACCGTTCTCCAGCACGAAAACCCTTCTTCGCCATTGTCAATTTGGCAACAAATCCATGCTCACATTTCACACTCTTATTCAAATTAGAACCTCTACTATATGTTGAAGAACAATGAGAATTCATTTTTGTAAAAAAAAAAAAGAAAAAAAAAAGAGTGAATGGAAAGCTTTGAAGTTTCTCTCTCTAAGGTTAGGGTTTAACAATGGAGGAATGTTGAGATGTTGAAGATGATGACTATGGCAGCAGGCAGCAGCTCAAATAGGAGGGAAACAAGTCAATTCGCAGGTGTAACTTGCTACAGCCGGTCAAAAATGACGAGGGGGTGTTGTGAGCAAAAATAGTGTAAAGTTCAAATTATTTATGAATAATCAAAAGTAGGGGTTATTCACAGGAAAACGTTAAAAATACGGGTTATTCCCGACAATTTTTCCTAAATGTAATTGATATTTAATTTGTAACATATAACAAGAATAGTACCAATCAAATTGATTCAACACTTACAGAGATTAATGTTCAACCTCTCCTTTACTAATACTTTACATTTACCCCAAATCATCAAATTAGCTAGCTAATTAAGCTGATAAAGTTTTATACGTATGACACCTAAGTTATAGATTCAATGTCGTAAGGTAACGTTAAGGACCCTTTCGGTATCCCGCACAAGGCACTTTTCTTTTTTGAAATATGCGGACAAATCATACTTGTATCCGCAAGAAGGGAGTAAAGAGAGATGCACGTAGTTAAGAAATCCCTCAATTGATACTTGCGCCTAAGATTCAATGTTGTCTACATATTAATTTTTAAGCGGCTGTCTAAATTGAAATTCCTACTTCTAGCAATTAATTTTATTCAAATTCTTACTTGAGACCGACTATACAATAAACGTCTCAAGTTTTGGGGCTGGCCCAATTGATAAATTAAAAAAAAAACTGATTGGTGGTTTTATAAGTTAAAAGGAAGATATGGGCTGGACTCTTGAGAGACATCTATGATATAGACGGTCTCTCAAGAGAGGGTCTGTTAATTTTAGTATCTCCTTTGGATTGTATGTAAATTATCACTTTTTTTTCTTGTATGAGATTCAAACCCGTGATATTTTATCATGTTAAGAAATTGATAGGAACCACTAACGAAAATGGTGAAAACACTACCCGTGCCGCGATAAAGTTTTATACCATAAGCTTAAGCTTAAGGTTGAGGCTCCAAGATATTTTATATACTTTAACATGCCCCCTCACACGAGAGTTCTTTGACGATCTAGGAGTGTGAATGCAACACATGTCGCTAAATATTCCACTTTAAATGAAGGGTGGTTGAGATTCGAAAAAAATGTGACAAACACTTATATATTAATACACAGGGTGACAGGGTATGTGTAATATATTTTCATGCATTGCATACAATAATATAAAATCCATGGAATAAAATCTTAAGCCAATGTAGATGCAAGATTTTATACCAATCTTATATATGCTTCAACAGGCAAGGTTCACTGCACTGGTAGTATTGTGTTATGTGTGTTTGAGCTATTGTAATGCTCCACATTTTCGTCACCAATCACGCACAAAGTGAAAGTTGTACATTGATTTTTCATTTATATTTTAACTTATACTAGCGTCGAAAAATTTACTAACGTCGAAAATCCCAACTAGTAAATTTGGTAATATAATAAAAAAAAATTGAACTATATTCAGGATAATTTACTACTCGTGCGTGAAAGTAAGTCATGACCCGATTGGCGGACCACCCTTGAAAATAATGTTTAAGTGGGCATTTGACTTGCAAATTATTATTTTTACTATATATAGGAATGATTATTTAAACCAAAATAATTATTTTAATGCACATCATCAAAGCGGTATTTATTCTTGTAAAAATAAAAATAAGTAAAAAACAAACAAAAACACTTAAATATTTGTAGGTGGATTTTACTATTTATGTGTAATTATATTCAGGTGTGTTGATCTATAAAAGTTGGTAAATGTACTTTTTATGTGTAATCACAAATTCTTGTGAGAGACGGTTTCTTTGATAGATCATCTCTAATTGAGTTGGCCCATTAGAGAAAATGTAAAGTAAATATAAGCAATAAGTTTTAATGAATTAGGCCTGAGAGACGTCTTTCAAAAAGACGGTCTCTCAGGAGACTAGCTGGTGTATTAAGGTGTCTTCATCTATAAAAGTTGGTAAAATTACTATTTATGTGTTATTTTATTGACCTTTTGGAATTTGAACTTTAGGTATAAATTAAACTAGACATCAAACCAGTAGAAATTAACATAACCAATTTTCAATGTTCTTTATTTAACCTTTTTTACTCTTCAAGAATAGATAAAGAACCAACAGAGAATATAGACACGATTTGCTGTCAAAAATATTTTGTCAAAATACAACCACCCAATTATTTACCTTAATTAATTTTTAATGGATTTTTATAAGTTACTTTAAGAAAAATACATCCAATCCATAAAGTGAAAAAGAATCAATAAGGTTAAATAAATTTTTCTAAAAAGTAAGGATAAATACTTCACTTTTTAATTTTACTACAAAAACTAATAATTATACCCGAGTTTGTAAAAACCCCATAAGCAATACTTATTTGCATTAATTTAGCGGATTTTTAGCGTATTTTAAGGAACGATACATCCAAATTAAATAAGGATCAATACATAAAAAATAAGGTGTGTTTCAATTTTACTATTTACTCATGTCATGATAACTCAAAAAAAAAAAAAAAAAAAAAAAAAAAAATCTAAGAAGATTAAATAATTATATAATAAGTCCAGACGACTATTACTCATATAAAAATTAGAAAATAGAAGTAATAATAACAATTAGAATGTTATATCAAACAAAGTCTTAGGGCTTGTTTGGTTACCCACTATTAACCTTGGAATTTTAAATTCCTAGGAAATAGTATTATGGTAATTTGTTTGGTTGCCAAAAAAACTAAAATTCCTAGGAATTATAAAATCCAAGGGAAGTTAATTCCTATGAGACATAGGAATTAGATTACCATATACCCCCCTTGGTTATTTACAATTCCCATGGAAATAAAAATTCCTATTGTCAAACAAACAAAAATAAGTATTTCCTAGGAAATTGACAAAGGAAGTAAATTCCAATGAATTACAACTTCCCATAGGAATTTAATTGCTACGTCAACCAAACGACTCCTTATAAGAAAAGATGTCGAAGTACCTATTGTTAACGTAGTACCTCATGTGAGTTTTTTTTTCAGATAAAGATAAAAGAGTAATACGAATTCTTAAATTTAAAGATTAATTTTACCACTACTGACTGAATTAAGGATGGAAGTTCAATATATTTTTGTGTATTCAACCCTAATCTTGTGTGAATCTTATTTACAAACCCAACAACAAACTTATTTTATATAACCAACAAGGCAACAACAATTAGCTAGAAATAAGCTATATAAAACGAATGATTTGCTAAAATAGAGTTAGATAAAATAAAAATTCCCACTATAGTGTTTAATGAAAAATATTTCTCAAAATAGTGTTCTTGTAGGTAAGGAGTTATATTTTTTTGATTTGGAACATAAATCCTCTAGCTTTGAATATAACAAAAGCAAAAAATAGTCAAAAATAAAGTTGTTGAATTACTTCGGAATTAATCCAAATCAAAATATGAAAATTTTTGATTTGCGAAACAATAAATTTGAGTCAACTCCAAATTTTCAAATGAAATTATTGTACCCAAACATGACATTAAATCATTTGATGCATTTAGCTAAGTTAGATGTTGCAAAGAATGCTAAAATTATTGAAAGTCCTACATCGAACATAAATAAATATTCCAAAAAAATTTAGGTATCTAGATTATTGTTTTACTTTTTTCTTCGTATCATTCCTTGTTTAAAGTTTTTATTTAGATTATATGTATAACAATAATGTGATAAGAAAGACTCATATATGACAATTTTATACTTGTATTATAATGATTACAAAAACACAAAATTATAGACTTAAAAAAGAAAAGTGTTATAATTAATCTCCTAATTTAAAAAATATAAAAAATCAATAAATTTGTGCGTTATCAACTCTTATCTTATATGGATCTTGTTTTGGATCTTGTTTACAAACCCTGAATATGAGATTTGTAATGACCTCATTGCGAGAAAGCAGCAGTATTGACCTGTTTCCTAAATGTGATTGAAATTAAGTTGGTTCTAGCAACTTTGACACTTTCATTTAGACTTCATCAATCTTGCTTACTATTGTTTGGAAGTTGGTATTGGAGAGTCAATAATTGCATACAACTTCTCTAGACTCTATTGACTATTATAATTTATATACTTCTATATATACAAGTTTTATATTATATTGGCTTACTAAATTCTTAAACTATGTTCATATAATAGGCAGTTATTTAATAACATATGTTCAATAATGTCGATGCAATCATTGACCCAAAAGAATCCAAGGGTTTAAACTTTAATTAACCTAAGACTCAAACAGTGATAAGTGCAGCCTATATGACCAAGGTGCATGATACAATGCAAAAACAAAATCACATTAAGTTGCGCAATATATTAAATTTAAAAGGACGAAAAAGTAATTATTAGAATATCACATATTGTTGTGAGAGACGGTCTCTCCGAAAGACGCATTAAATATATAGGTTAAATAGCCCAATAAGTAAAAATTAAGAAGAAAATAAGAATGTGAGCTTGTTATTTTAAGATTATCTCTTTGAAAAACGGTCTCTCACAAAAATAGCGAAAATAAAATAAATGGTACCAAGAAATTATCACACAAGAGTTGGGGTTAACGAGTGAATTTGGACTCGAGGAAGTGTTGAACTGGTTGGGTCTTGGGCGAGCCAAAATGTGCTTCGCTTTTGTCATTTTTTAAGTTCGCCTAGCAACAAGCAACAATACATATAGCCGGCCAAGACACATGTAACATTGAGTCGGATCTTAACTCTCTTTGATTATTGGCTTGATCCCAAACACGTCAATATATTCTATAGAATATACTATTACGTACCCCAACAGCATTGGAGTAATAAAATATTATTGCGTGATAGAATGTTTAATATATATATATAGGGTCGAGTTCCAGTGCGAACTGTACTTAAATGTGAACCGTGCGAACCTTGTTATTTTTTGGCAAAATTGTGTTACTATTTTTTTTCCTTAATTACTATGGCTGAAAAGTAACACGTTTTTGCAAAAAAGAAACAGTTTTCAAAAATGTTACTTTTACATCAAAAACTGTTACTTTTCTACCATAAAAATTTCACAGAAAATAGTAACACCTTTTTGCTAAATAATAACAAGGTTCGCACGATTCACACTTAAGCATAGTTCACACTAAAACTTCTCCCTATATATAGCCCATAGGTTTTAGACCAAAATTTTGGTATGTGGTACAGATTTCCGTTGTGTCCTAGCCACCTATCATAACTACATGTAAAAATAGTAAAAATTAACTAAACATATAATAATTTGATTAGTAGTGGATAAGAACACATCTACAATAGTTATGATTCAGATATGATGAATGAATTTAAGCACACAATTTCTGAATTGGCTAAACATTATTATATTGAAAGGATGATAACATCAAGATCTAGAGCTTATTGACCTTTAAAGATAATGAGAAAAATTCTATGTACAAATTAGTAATTACACTTGATAATTGAAGGTAAAGCCGCCTATATTTATCTATATGTAATTTATTCACCAACGAGATTATGTAATTACCATTATAAAATCATTGCAAAATCAACAAACGTTACTATAATTAATAATTATTTTTGGATTTTGATTTGATTGATTCATGAAAATAGAACTATTTTAGGAGGAATACCAATCTACCTATCAATTTCTAATGATGTAGGTATAAACCGTAGCAAAGAGATTTAGAGACAAGAAAAGTTGAAGAAGAAAAATAAAGTATTTAAAAAAAATAAATCTTATAACAATTCAGCCTACACTGAAATATCGTAAGAATTTATGTAATATTTCTTTGTTTCTATTTAAAATGCTTTATTGTATTTGCACTATTTAAATAGATAAAAGGTGCACAAATTCAGACTTTGAATTAAAATTAGAGAGCATGAAAAAACTATAAGGCAAAATGTGTACATATTTTTAAAGAATAAATTGTGAATTACAGCCTTAAAGTTTATCATTTTTGCGAATTACAGCCTTAAAGTTTATCATTTTTGCGAATTACAGCCTTAATATTTATTTTTTGCGAATTGCAACCACCAAAGTATCAAAGTTTACGAGTTCAAGCCAAAACACAGAATTCCAACCATTTTGGTGGTCGGAATTTTAGGTTAAGTTGTCGAAAATTTGTGTTTTTGGCTTAAACTTGTAAACTTTGATACTTTGGTGGCTGTAATTCGCAAAAGTAATAAACTTTTAGATTATAATTCGCAAATTATTCATTTTTAAAAGATACGACGTCACAAACTCAACCGTATCCACTTATTTCTTCGAGGAGTATTTATTTTAGGAATAAAGCGATTATCATTACCATACATTGGCCATAATCATAGTTTAGGGAGGGATGAAAGACGAAAGATCATACTCTTAGCAAAAGAGATAAGAAGGTTACGGCCACTAAGAGACTCATTTCTGAAAAACCTGCAAATAAAAATAAAAGACAAAACATGTCATAGGCATCATCAAGACATAGCAAAAGAAAGCAAGCCAAGACAATTATATAAACACTAATAACAAAATAAAGAAATATAAATAACAAACATAAAAAGCACAACACAATAATCATGACAAAAACAAAAACGTCATTTCAATGTTTACAACTTATTTTATTATAAGTCAGTAATACGCTCATACAATTTCTAATTTTCTAATCTCACGTTTTCTTAGGCCTATACAACTTCTATTTCCATAATCTAACTGTAATGTTTTCTGCTCTTTAAGTTTTATGAGCACATCATTGGTTTTACTTTGCCCATGCACAAATATTCTCGATCTATTTTCACACATATTTACGATACTAAATGCAACCCATGGCTTTTTTATTATTTTTTTAATTCATATTCTTGCATATGTTATTATAAATTTGCGTAACAATATTTAGTTAGTTACACTGTACTTTTTTTTTTTTTAAAGTACACTCTGTACTTTATTTATTACTCTATTTGTCTGATATGAGAGTAGGTGCATGAATCACCATCATTTATAAAGATCTGATTTCACTCGAATCTAAAGAAATGCCAAAACCTTTTCACGAAAAAAAAATCTATAAATACACCCACTTCTTATGTTTGTTATTTTTAATTCCTATAAATTTACCTCATTTTTTTCATGTTTGAATCTGAATATTAGAGAAAAATAAGAAAAATCTATCCCACTTAATCCAATCATTCTTGGATTCCACCGACATAATTATACTCCATTTGCTCAGGTAAGAATAGATTAGCAGTCTCAGGACGTAGACTAAATCCTTAGCAGTTACCAACAACATGGATAGCATTCGCATAATCAAAATGCATATCGAAAAATTCACATTCTTGTGACCAAATTGAGAGCTGAGAAAAAGAATCCTTTGCTTTTCTAAGCTCAATTGCAAATTCATGCCAAAACAATTTACCAACCATAAATACATCAACTTACACAATTTCACATGCATGAATGTTTTTGACAACAATATTAGAGCCTCTTCTTACCAACAGAATATGAAACATTGACAAAGCAGTATCCACAGTGAATAAACTTGATGAACAGTTGAATACATTCCAAAAACAGATCTGTTACCATCTTTCTTGAACCTTAGCCATCAAATGTGCGTGCTCATGGAAGTCGTCTAGGACGGGGCAATAGCGATTGGATCATCTTCTTTCTAGGACCCTGCAAGAGAATAGTCGCATTCATCATTTACCCAGGAAGCCCACCCATAGCAAATGCATCCGTTCTAAGAGATAAAGCATACAATGAAAAGAGTGTGAAATGCTAGTTTATTTTAAGGGATTCTCCTTCTCCTTCTCCTTCTCTTTCTCTTTCTCTTTCCCAGTCCCTATCCCCCTTAATCCTGTAGTCCTAACGCCATTTTGAGTCCTACAGTCTACAGACAGCTTTCAGTAAACATAAATCAAAACAGAATCATCACCCCACAATATGCTTCTCGATTTTAATGAAGAAAATCAATATATAACAAAGAACATCTAAAACTTAGGCATGTATTATTCAAAAACCGCAAAATTTATAACCAATTCAGATTATTCTTGTGAATGGCCTTTACTTCAACGGGGTCAAAGATTTATATTTCTTTGGTTTTGGATCATAATGGACTTTAGTAAAATAACTCATTAAATCATATGCATTTCTTATTAATGTGAAGTTGCACATGATATTTAATAGCAACGGTCAATCAGAAACAATCTATTTGTTAGCGTTATCACTAACAAGGGTAAGGGTGCGTACGTTCGGCCCCCTAAAACCCAACCTAAGTTATAGCCATTATTGGTGTAATGGAATGCTATTGTATAATCTGTTATAAGAAAGAAATCCGGTCTGTTAAAATTTCAGCTATAAAAAGAAAACTAAAGTTAAAGATACCAATATACAGTTGATTATCTGAGAGAATCAAAATAAAATCAACAGTTCATAAGCGCCATAGTCAAGTGTGATGGAGTATAAACCTGACATGACTTTGAGTCATGTATGGCTAGTTAGGGTAATTTGATAATTTGTGGGGGCTGTTAGTTTAGTTCCTAAAAATAAAGGGTGTCTTTGTGTATTGTATTTGTAGGTAATTAAGATCATTAGTGTAGGGCGAATTATTGTAAGATTTTAACTATTAGGAGTAAGCAAGCCTCTCAAAAGCTTGTACTACATTTCTCATCTTTCCATTAATCTCGGTTTTCTTACCCTTTATTGTCCGTATTTTGCACTTTCAAACCTTCTCAATTTTATGACCATCTCAGATCATATCAATGGGTATCAGAGCCGACTCGGAGTGGCAACCTAGGTTAAGCCAACCGTGGCCAACTAGAAATGTTGGAAATTATGGGGGTTTGAATTTAGTGGAATGGATTTGATGCCATTACAAGGTTATGGAACTTTGTCCCACATCGGTTGTATGGGCAACCAATATGGGGTTTATAGGCTTAATGAGCTCTCTCAACTACTCTCAACTACTAGGCTAGTCTTTTAGGTGGGTTATCTTGTTTATTCTCAAACAAAACTTCAGCAAATTTCAAGCACTATATCAAGAGACAGCTCACATAATGATATAATAATAAATGGAAACCTTTCGCGATATGCTTAAAAAGCGAAAGAGAGAAAAAGAAAAGGGAACTTTACAAACTTACCATAGGTATGCCCAACTCTTTCAGGTCACTGTCACCTAATTGCTTCAATGAATTCATATCTATCTGTTCATGGCCAAATTAAAAATATATATATATATATCAGCAAAAGAAATCCACAATAAGAAATAAAAAAGCTGAATAACCCATCATAAAAAAATCCTTTGCTGCGTGCAAAGTCAAGCAGCACAGTATGACATATTACTCAAACAAAAATAAAGGATCAAGTACAGCGGCCAGCGGTGAAGGTGCACATTTATTATCTAAATTCTGCCTGCTTCTGATCGAATACGATATAATTCTCCAAACCCAAACCCAAAGAACATGATTCAATGAGTAATTTTATTGTAGTCTATATAATCCAAACCCAAAGAACTATAGATCTTAGGACCTATCAAAATAAGGGACGTTAAATAATGCACTAATAATTTAAAAAAAACAAGTCTTGTATGAGAGCGTCCATACAATAAACCTATTTCTTTAATTGATCACTTTAAGATTGTAAATGATTACTTTAAAGTTACAAGTAATTACTTTAAAACTAAGAAAAGCGATTATTTTTAAATTGTAAGTGATCACTTCAAAGTTACAATTGGTCACTTTAATATTGTAAGTAATCACTTTAAGATCACAAGTGATCAATTTAAAACTATGAAAAATGATCACTCTAAAACAGTACGTGATTACTTTATGGTTATAATTGGTCACTTTAAGATTATATGAGTTTACTTTAAGGTTATAAAGAATCACTTTAAGATTGTAAGTGTATATTAGAGATGGTTTCATCGGGCAACCGTCTCATTGGAGAATTTGTGTTAGAAAAATAAAAACACAAAAAAATACTCCCTCCTATTCAGCTTAAATGTCCCATTTAGTTTTTCACACTTGCCAAGGCAATATTTTAATACTTAATATCTCAAATTAGTCTTAATTAAAAATTATAAAAATTTGATATTAATAATCGTTGTATTGAGACGAATCAAACAAGATCCCACATGACTATGTTTTAACTTATAGATTAAGAGTAAAATACAAATTAATAGTGATGAGTGAACAGTGCCAAAAAAAATATGGGACATTTAGGCTGTATAGGAGGTAGTATTAAAATAAAAAAGCACAAATTGTTAATTACAACAGAGAAAAAAAAGTGTCTAGTAAAAAAAAAGAACCCAAGATAATGACAGCACATTTAAGTTATGATAGAAGCTATTTTGATATATTTGAAGGCCACATGCATCAATTCAAGTTCAATTTCAAGACTAGAGAAGCAGATCAGTCTGAGTAAAAAACGATACTCTTATGACTAGATACTCTTAAAATTCTGCATTTCTGCTTAAATGCTAATAAGATGGACTGGAGAATTTATGAAATGATGACCGGGCGGACATGCAAATAACCTAAAAGTACAAGAATATTTGTGTCGTGAAAGACTCCTTGAAGGGCGGCTATGTGGGCTGTACTCCTTATTTGGGTGCTAGCCTAGATAAGTAGCACATTTCAAATGGCTATAAGTGGTTCTCCTTGCAGCTACAAGTGAGTTTGGCATCAGTCTTCGTAATTATATTTTCTGATTTAGTTAACTGCGCTAGACTTTAAATAGATTCAATTAGAAAATTGTCCACTACGTGCAAGGTATTGTGAAAAGAATCCAGCAGCAGTTGAACATCATTGAAAGCTCATATTATCACATCATTTGTAGAACTGGATTTAAAATGCTAACTTGGGTGGTGTATAAGGCTTCATATAAAATTTCAATGTTACGCAGGATTTTCAGTTATCATTCCTTGGTCTATATAAGGCTCCAAAAGGCCCTTCATAGAAATTAGTTGCAATCATGCGTGTTTTAGTGTTTAGTTTTCGTGCAACTGATATTATCATTTCTTATATATAAGAAAATATAGGTCTCACTCCTCCTATATCCTTGTGTGGAATCAACAAAGTCCAAATTACAGTCTTTCACAAGTGGAAAACACACCTCCTCAGCCTTGAAAGTGATGATATATTTTTCCAGCCCCAGAGACCGCAACCAACTTTCCACTGAGAGATGTTCATCACTCTGCAAAGGTTAAGATAAGAAATAACAAATATTAGAAAAACACAGCCAGAAGTTTGAACAAGACGCTATCAAAATAGTGGAATATCCCATCATGAAGACGGTCGTAGATGCAAGTAACATAATGGAACAAAACAATCTGCCGGTTATCACAACATATAATCAAATCAAGATAACAAACAGGTCAAATACACCCCTCAGAAAGCACAATTGAAAAAAGAAGGGTCAAACAAATTCTCCATAAGCTAGGCCATGACAAAAAAATTTCGATTACCACCAAAAAAGCTTTGACCAACCTTGATAGCTTCTACAATTACTACACATGAAATAATTAGAAAATGCACAAAATCACATTTTTTAAACAACGTTCCTTGCTATTTTGTCACAATGATTACCTTGAATCCATTCCAATGAGCACCCAAAAGGAGCATTAAAATTCATTATTAAGCAATCAAACAAACCTACAACTATCAAAAAATTTTGCATTATTCAGAATCATTTAACAGCATTTCAGACATTTAATCACGTAACGTAAAACTCACTAGTAAAGCCCCAGTATGTCCGGCTAACAACAGTAGATATACAGCTCCATAAAATAAAGTATTTCAAAGGAAGTCAATGGAGAATGTGATACATACCATAGATGGGATCTTACGAACAAGTCCACTTGCTTGTGGATAATGTGGAGGAAGCGGTACAGCAGACTTCACAGGACCAGAAGGTAGAGAAGGTTTAGTGAGAAAGGGTGACGACATGACAGGTCTTGTTGGACTACTTCTAATGCATGAAGCTGGCCTCCCATCGTCATACACCCTGATTGACCTTCTCTGCAGATCTTCCCTACTTCTTTCAGGAGAGATTCCCCGAGGGGCAGAAGAGCAATAAAGCCTTTCCGGAGATCTACGTCTCAAATTATCCAAAGTCCACGAAGAACAAGGTCGAGCAGGCTCCATCACAGACAAGTCACTTGGGTTTCTTGAGGAAGGATATCTCCCTAATATACTGATATCTCTCGATTCAAGTAAATGTCGCCTTACTACCCCAGCATCTCTAGATGGGACCAAAGAATGCCGTGTAGTGACAGTAGATTCAGGAGAACGCACTGCTTTGATGTTTACAGAAGTCATAGAGTTCCTACTCAACAGTTTATCACGGAGATCAATGTTTCCATGTGACTCACTATTCTGAGGTTTCCGAGACGTGCTTTTTTGCATCAATTTAAAACGAAGATCACCTTTATGAAGATGCATATCTTTCGTGTTCCAAAAGCAACATGGTCAGTAACAGGAAAATAAGCTCTGCAATAGAGAAAAGTGTAACACTGCAATGCTCATAAAAAGCGAATTACCATTTATACTACTTGTGCCAAAACCCTCCCCACGTTGCCTGTGTAAGATAAACAGCGGATATTAAACATTGGCATTCAAACCACAAACCCAATTATACTACCAACATTCTATAAATCCCAGTTTAAAATTTAACATTGTAGTCGGTGCAACCGCTTAAAACCATATATAGACGAAAGCAACAAAAAATCGAAGCAATAGGATCTGCCCAACAACGGATGACATAGCTATTCAAATGAGTTAATAGGAAACTAGGCAAAAGAACGCACCGCTTGTTGTTCGGATGATTTCTATCATCAAAATAACCACCCAATCTATCTCTGACGGAACGTTTGCTTCCTGTCATTGGACCATCATTTCGGAAACCCTCATCTGATAATCCACCTGCCCTCTTCACCACCTACATTCAATAATCATTCACTCATCTTCATTAAACATAAGATAAATTATCCCTGTAAATACAACAGAGCGCACCACGTTCCACAAAGAGGAATCAGAATATACCCTAATTTCCATTTTCTTAAAAATTCTCTACCTCCTAAACGCCTTAAACCCATATATATCACATCTAGTTTATTTGATAACATTCCCAGGACGAAGTACTTCGATTGATAATGTAGTGCACCCACTCTATTATAATTATCAGGTCTTGCTTTTTCCAATTCCTCACTGATTCAGTGCAAAATATCTTCCAATTACTGTATTCGTCAACAAATCCAAACTCTTTGTTTTCTTTTGATAACCCAAGCATTTCATTTCTCATTTTACAAGCAACATAACTTCCAAGAACTATTAGCAACCAGCAGTAAAATATCCAAAATAATTATTTCACTAATTATTTAATCACTTCATTTTTCCTTCAAAAATGCTGAAGTCATAGCATAATCATATAAAAATCAAGGCAAAAATAAATTATTACAAAAAATAAGGGGAAAAACTATAACCCTAATTTTAAAGGTGGAGAAGAAAGTATACCCGACCACTACGACCAAGAGTAACCGTAAAACCAGGTCTCGAACTGTCCGACATCAGAAAAAACCCTCGTTGAAACCGAAATTGTTGTGCTATTGAATATTTTCGCTATCGGATTCGCGTAAATTAGGGTTTGCGAATAGGTTAAACATGAACGTATTTGAATAACGAAAATGATGAAAGCTGGAAATGGTTCCAAAATGAAGAAGCACAAGGTTGATTCACATGAACCGTAGAGTCGTCTTCAATGAATGTCGATTCGAAATTAGGGTTTTAATTTTCCTTTTCTTTTTTCGATTTTTCTTTTTGTTTTTTTAAGAGGAAAAACGATTGTCGGAGTCCTGGAGGGAGGAGGTATTGAATGGGCTTTGATGGGCTTTGAATTTTGATGGTTCTTTTGGTAGATCTACTCTTGTGAGAGACCGTCTTTCATAGAGACGACATCAAAATAAGTAGCCCACGTTTATGTTTTCTCTTTAATCTGTATTAATTGGGTTATATAGCCCATAAATCTAATGTATCTCTCTGAGAGACCGTCTCTCACAACAATTTGTGCTTTTGGTATTATAGTTCGCCTAATTATTGCATTTGTAATTCAAAAAAAAATAAAAAAAATTATCACAAATTTTTGTGAGAGACGGTCTCTTTGAGAGACCATCTCTAATTGGGTTGGCCCATTAGGAAAAATGTAGAGCAAATGTAGGCAATAAGTTTTAATGGATTGGGCCTAAGAGACGTCTCCCAGAAAGATGGTCTCTCAGGAGACTGGCTGATAGATTATTGCATTTGAAGATCAAGATGAGCTCAAGCATTAATATTTGTTTAAAGAGCTCAAATTTAAATTTTGGATTTGATCTTGAATTTTTATTTGGAATTGATATAAAGTTAGACTTATATCTATAAGATTTGAAAAAAAAATATACTTAAAATTTATGCCTATCGAATCTACTTAATTCAAGTTCAAATAGCTATTTGTAGGGAACTTGAAGCATCGGCCGCCGTTATTCGTGGTGGTAGAACTTGGTCAATGGATACATCTTTTAATGATTGTTTTTAAGTGTTGTCCTTTTAACTAAGAATGGGTGTTGAACTTTGTCAATGTAGATAGTGGAGAATAATGGTGAAATCCTGTAAATCTTCCGATATAAAAAGGAATATCACCTAAATGTTTGATTTTGACAAAAAATCTCCATGAGGGCGAGAGATACTGACTGCCTTCCAAATCCCCTTGAGAGTTGGAGTTGATGCATCAGTTGGAGAACTCATTTATCTTCTTTTTCTTGCTTAGTTTTTGATTTTTCTTTGACTAATTATGATATTTATGCTCATTAAAAGTAGTAGAGATTCTCACAAAAATTAGAGTGTAACTGATGATGATGAGAGTACTTGCACTTTTGTATTATATTTTCCTTAATAAACTTGTAAGTTTAAAGATTATAGATTTCAAGTTCATGTTTGTTTTACAACTTTCGGAATTGACATTTGAAGCATTGGCATAAGCATCATAAATTTTAAGTAGGATGCTAAACGCAAGCCTTTTGAATAAGGAGAAATTAGAATTTTTAATTCTTAGAATAAACATTTTAATTCTTAAAATAAACATAATATTTTATGACTTGAAATAGGTCATTCTTTATAGTATGGCGCAAAATTTAAGTTATTTAGAAGAAGAAGGTTAATGTTTGAAATTGACGTTTAAAAACTTATAATGAGCATTTTGAGTTTTAAAATCAGTGTTTTTTTAAGGTGAAATCAGTATTTTAAAGGTTGAAGATTATATGTTAAAAAAATTAATGGATTGGCCTTACGGTCGCATACACGCGACGGTCACGCAGATGATCTACTGCATGTCAAATTAAAAAATGGACTTTTTGAGATTGCGAGATGGGACTTATTTTATCTCGGGTTTAAGGGTTAAGTCCATTTGGCTCAAGACGTTGGACAAATGATGTTCACCCATTGGTTGTTACCTAGCTAGCTAGCTCGGTAGCCCCTATTGAGAGTTAAAAGATGTTTTACAATTACTTATTTTTGTTGGTCTTTTGGTTTGCTTTTACCTTATGATTTCTAACTCCTCAAATAGCTAAACACGTGTTTGGTATGGCTTTTAGTTTTAAGCCAATTAAAAAACTAGTTAGACTAAAAAAAACGTTTGATTTTTTGGTCTACTTTTTTTCTAATAAAAAATAATTAGTTTGTACCCAATACTTGTGTAATAGCTAGCTAAAATAATTAATTTAAACAACCTCAAATTTTGATTTTCTTGGCACAATTTCACACATGAGTGTCAATTCTTGTCCACATGAGCCAAATTAGTTTGTAAAATGAAATACAATGATGTGTTAGTATTGAATTGTGTTCAACGACAAAGCTAGAGTTTGATAAAATGAAACTAAAAAGTTCGATTGATTCGAGTAGAATAGTTATGATTTGCAATTTAATATCATAACAAAAAATCAACTCAATCAAAATATGATTAAAGCCTAAAATATATCATATATCTATATTATATTAGCTTCAACATGTACGCAATTTCTTTGAAAATTTTTTAAATTGGCAAGTCCTAACTAATAGAATAATGAAATAGAATATTTTGTATATCTTGTAAATCTTTTATATTTAGGTAACCCAAATAAGAAGGAGAAGAAATAGTCCACTCATAAACCCAAAGAATGTTCACTACTAAAACCAATTGGTAATAGTAGAAGTTACTCCTTGAGTATATAAAGTGATGCATACTCTTCTCTTTCTCCGATGTGGGACAACTCACATATGGTTTTAGGATGACATAGGCTTGTGAAGTGTGTGCACCCCGTGTTTTCCCCGATAATTACTGGCATTCACAAAAAGTCCAGCCAAATTTAACACTAAATATCTACAAAATAATTACCAAAATATAAAAGATTTACAAGATATACAAAATATTCTATTTCATTATTCTATTACTAACAAATAACAGCATATAATCATATATATGCCGTATATATTTTATATATAATTTATATTTTATAGATTGTAAAATGTGAAAAAAAAAAGTATTGTTGGAGTCATTCACATAACTAATGATTTAATAATTTAATTATAAACTATATCAAAAGTCAACCAAGTTTTGTGTATCACATATGGTTAGATGCTTTTGGAAAATAGAAACAAAGTAGGCAACTATATGTGTCTGGCTATAATAATAGACTTTATTGTTCAAGATCAAGTTTACACAATTAGATGTGATTTTAGTGCATTACAAGAGTAACTTTATCTAGAAAGTGATAAGTATAAACTAATAATAAACCATATTATGCAATGACATAATAATATTGACCAGATTTTATGTGATTTGAAATAGTGGGTAGCAATTAAAGATCTAGGATGTCTAAAAATTCAATTTATTCTTTTGTGTGTTGTAATTATATAAATTTTCTTGGTTAATATTGGCTTAGGTCGTCAGGTTTGATATTCTTCTTGTAGGTGGTAATAATCGAATTTAAATCACAAGAGGAGTGAAAAGAAAAAATTTTCAATCAGTAAGTCAAAAATTTATTATTATTAGTATTGATTTCAACATGCAATATTGAATATATTAATTTGTTTGTAATTACTATAAAATGCAAGTAGAAGAAAACATATCTATATATATATCCGATCCCTATATATTTAATCAAATAATGGCTATGATTATTAAAAAAGGAAATTTAACTATAATATTCAGTTGAATTACAATTTTTTTTTATTATAAGGTAGGCAGAGAAATATTAGAATCAAATTCAAAACCTTATTTGAAGAGTAATACTTATAATCTGCTTGATACAAAACTCGATTCTCCTCCTTAATAGTCAATATAATTTCATAATTATATAATTATTAAAGAGCTAATTAAAATTGTCACATGAGTTAATTAAAGAGTATTTTTACCATCAATTAGGAATAAATAAATTACACATACACATTAGTATTGAACTATACTTTTAAAAGCATTACGCTCTCCTATAAACATGCTCGTTGCCAATTATATTCCTTCCTGTTATTATTACCAATTTACCATGATAAGTTTTTGTCGAATTACTGAAAAGGGGCGCTAAGACATAATCTTTAATTCTTATGGCATAGTGACATGGTAGCAAACTATTAACCAACACAACATTCTAGAAAACTCTTTTTTCTTGATTATTTTGTTTTTATTTTTGATTCTAATTTATTTTGCTATATTAGTAAAAAGTTTGTATATAAAATTAAGTCTTATCTTATAATCTCTTATCACCTTACCTCATAAGCCTAAAATGTCATTCTTAACTTTCTTTTATTACAACTTATAGCGTAGGCCTAAGGAATAATTAGCAAAGAAATAAGTGGAAACAAAACTCAAAATCTTATACGAGAGAAACTGATATTTACCTCAACTGAGACAATATACGATTCTCGTATACAAAACTAATCATGCATGCATGCCTATATAGTATATACTATTCATTTCACTCACTTATTTGTTATCTATTTCAACTATTAAACTGTCTGTTTAAAACCAAAACTTAAAACACACTATACCCCAAAATTCAAATAAAAATAACATACTTAGCAGAAAAAAAAATTAATTTATTCATTTTCTAAATTTTCTATATCTACTATGAAGTTCATTCACATTTAAAAGTTTGTTACTTGACATGGTAATAGAGCCAATGTGACAAGAGGTCACAGGTTCGAATCTCAACCACCCCTCATTTAAAGTGGAATATTTAGTACCAGGTATGAGGAGGGCCTATGCTACATCTACACTTTTAGCCCAAAGGGCTCTTGTATGAGAGGGACGTGTTAGAGTATATAACATATCCTGAGGCCTCAACCAGCAGCTTAAGCTTTTGGTTGAAGTTGTTCCTCTACAAATACAACAAAATTCAAAGAGCTAGAGGGATGAATAAATTATGAATATATAGAAACATTATAGTAGCACTACAAAAAGTGAATGAACAAAGGCAAAGCTAAGGCCAAATCTCTTGAAGGACTAAACACCAATTACCTAGATTGAAGTCAAGAAGAAATAGTACTTCCATTTGGTTGTATAAATGATTTAGAAAAGCATAAATAGAAGCATGAAAAGACAAGAATTACTACACTCTAAACTCAAAAGTGAGATTTAAATTGATAACTTTATCCTGAATATGTCAGCCATGAATTTGAATCATCAAAAACTTTAAACAAACCACGATGCTTATATATCATGATCGTACTACAAACATAACATGCTTACTCACATTTTACTTTTATGCAACAAAAAGCTAGCTAGCTAACCTCTTAGATTATTCATGTGAAATAAATTTGTCCCTTTTTCCTCTCTTTTTCTTTTTACACCCATCAATGACAGCTTCAGCCTTCAGGGAGACAATATACATGGAAACCATAATTTCATTGTATTACATCAAGTCAAATCAAACCATACACTATATAATAAATACAAAACCCTAACCAAACAAAAAATAACCAAGATTTTTTCTGATTTAATTGTAACGGTAATTTACAGTACATATATATGTACTGTACGTTGGTCGTCCATACAAAATATAAGTCAATAATTTCGACTAATTATCACTGTAGCAATCGATCGCTATAATTAAATATTATATATTTTTCTTTTCTATTAAATTTGTTACATTTACATTTAAATTTGAAAGTTTTTTATTACAAATATATAACAAATTTAATAAAACGGAGAGAGTAGTTTAAAGTTTGACAAAATATTTTGTTTATTAAAAAATATAAGTTACATATTAGTAGTACTCTAGAAGTCTAGAACTAGAATATAACAAACAAATAAATGGACAAAATTAAATATATATACTTATTGTCCTTTCATATTTCACATAAATAGAAATATCGCACCTTTCTTATTATTACAAACAAAGATTTACTAGTTTAGGAAAATAAATATTTATTATTGTCTTTTCAAAATCATTCATACAAATAGAAAACAATATGATCAATCTGCATGCATCCTACAAACTTGCACCTATTAAATACACCAAACGTACGTACTATTACAACAATATTCTTCATGATCATAATGATCTAACAAACAAAATCATAAAAAAGACTTATTTAAAAAAAAAAAAACAAACTAATGTTATTTAAATTCAAATTAATTATAGCAAATCTCAATTTTAAAAATTATGTTACATACAATACAATATATTGCTAGATCTAACACAGAAAAATTCGGACCGTGATGCTTCAATTCCCCAACGTTATAGATCTCATATTAGAAGATCAATGAAGAAACAAATTCTTATTCTTTTCTACCAATCAAGCAAAAGCCTTACCAGGAAAAGAATTAGCTATCTAGCTATAGCTAGGGTTTATAAGAGCGACAAATTAGCTCAGTTGATTAGAGCATCTGCATCTCTCCGGATTCCAGGATCTAGGTCATCAGATCGAGTCTCATCTAATTATCTTGGTGGCTCTCTATATAGAGAACGACAAATAAATAAGTTGATAATTAGATCATATATATCTCTCGATTCCAGAATCTAGCTAGGTTATGGGATCGAGTCTCATTTTATGATCTTTGCGGCTCTCTATACACCAAAAACGTTATAGCTAGGGTTTCTTCTTTGTCTTGGATGAGAAGGAAATTAAACATAACTTTTCTTGATGATCTTTAAATAGTATATAAAAATTTCTTCCTCTTTTTCTTCCTAGTACTTGTAGTTGTTAATGAAGTAAACAAGGATAGATAAAAAGAGAGTTGACAAAAGAAAAAAGGAAGAGAAGGGTATAATGATGAGATAAACAAGAAGGAAGAAGACATGATGATTATTAGGTGCAGAAGAATGTGTTTGTTGTAATGATCTTTGATGGTGATGATGGTGATGATGAGGGTTTTGAAATTAAAGAGAGTTGAAAAATGGAAAAAGAGATATATGAAAATTTATACCAAAGTATTGCGTGCCTATATAGCTATATATTATCTCTATTAGTAGAGTGAATTGAAAGATAAAAACAAAAAAAGAAAAGAAAAAAAAGAAAAAGGAGGGTGTTGGGTTGAAAACTTGAAATCCTTATTAGATGGGGCAAATTGGACATAATCATCATCTTGGGTACACCAACCTTATTTATCATTTTGTCTAGCCATATCCATGTTAACTTTATTGAAAAATATATTTTATAAAGTGATTTAATATAACTTATAAATTATAGTAAAAATTGTAGTGATATTTTGAAGTAATAAGAAATCATAAGTCATTTGGAAAAAGGAGAAATAATTAATTATTAATTAATGTTTTTGTTCGTTTTAGATTTGTCATAATAAGATAAGAACTGTGATAGTTTTCAGTCTTAGGGTAGCAATTTCAAAAGATAGAAAAAATAGTCCTAGATAATAAAAAGTATATGATAACATATTTCGAGTTGTGATCATAAATTTTTGATATGGTATTAGAAGTCTATATGACAAAAAAAATCAGATTATGAATCTCATTCATTTTTTATTTAAGTAAAATATTTGGTGTCTATGAAAAGACTGATTTATATTGTTTCATCCCCACTTACAATAAAAATGACTCTTATGAAAGGAAAATATGAAGAATTATAGAATATATTTTAATATTACAATTATTAACTTAAAATTTTATTTTATGTATATTAAGTAAATTGGATAGCATCTCAAAAACAAAAAAAAAAAAGTAAATTGAGGACTTCATTTTATTGATCATACGTACATATTGACTTATTGAGCACGTGATTTGCAAAGAGCTAGTTTATTACGAAGGGTCACGATATTGATATAGTCGGACCCTGATCTTGAGCACGGGATGGAACTAATAGCTTGTAACACCCCGGCCCTCGGACCACTGGTGACTATTCATGAAGACTGTAGACTAGTCCTACAGACCAACATAAGTCTTTCCAGCACACTTTTAGCCTCACTCATGCGCGCCCGGAAACTTCCCAGAAGGTCACCGATTTTAAGATTGTTCCCCACCAAGCACGCTTAATTGTGGAGTTCTTAGTATATGGGCTCCCATGAAAAAAAATGCACCTTATTAATATTAGTAGTCTATCAATTTATTTTCAAGCTATATCTGAGATATCACATAGAAGTTAGAAGTTATAACTATTGAAGTGTGAAGTGTGAATATATAGACTTTGTTCTACTTGGTTTGGTCGTTAGATAGTGTAATGTGGAGTCTTGCTCTTACCATAAACAAAATTAGTTTTGGTAGTCAAGGCAACTATTAATAATAGATTTTGAATTTTACAAACTCATAGGTACCAAATGCCATGTGTCCATGTTTATCTAGACACAAATTAAGTTGCAATAATGGTTTAGTCAAAAGATTAGACATTGTATTAAGGTTTTGAATACACAATTTGCATGTATGGTATGATTTGTGTGTCAAATATCCTGCATCCGTTCATATTTACTAGGGTATGATTTGTGTGTTTTTCAATAATCTAACTTCACTTACGTAATTTTTTTTATTTATGTGAAAAAAAAATTAATCTCTTTATTATCAATTTTAAGTGTATAACAAGAGTATAGTTGCATATATTCAACCCCACAGGCAAACACTACCTAAATGGAAGCCACTTAATTACATAGAGTCAATAAAAGGTTGTTGTGGTGTAGTAACCTTTATATATTAACCCGTCGTATTTCTTGAATCAGCTTAGTTAAAGCATAGGAAAAATACGTGAAAACCGGAAAGGAGTGTTAAATATATAATTTGCATAATTTTTACCTCTAAATTTTTAATTTAAAAAGAAATTAACTGACAATTCAACTCCTTGAAAATTTCATCCAACCGCTATTATTAGATATACCAATGATATCATAATAATAGGCATATTCCAAACAAAATTGTAAAATATTTTCGCTCATTCAAATAACACATTATTATATAATAAAAAATCAATGTTATTATCGTCATAAATTCACAATGAATGAGAAAATACTCCACAAGATATATACTCCTATATTAGTTCTTAGATAACCTAAAAGGTAATATAAATATTGTACCAATTCTTATTTAGCAATTTCTTCTAGAAATGAAATACATGTATTCTACCACTACGAGCCACAAGGGTAAAAAAATTCTCCAAAACAAAAAGTCAAAGTTAATTAGGAAATCTCTTGCTTAATTTTGGCTATTGTTGTGTCCATGGCCGCCAGCCCATAGATCCATTTTCTCATCGTACACACCATCTTCTACTATGAGCTATCATTGGCCTATCATATTTCCAACTAGTACCAGTTCTGCTATTTACTGTTTCTACATCAACCCAAAATAATTATGAAAACATCTGGTCTTGGATGAGACGGTCTCATAATGAGATCATCAATTTGAGCCGGTTTAATTTGCGCGTGTAACAAATTAGACATTTTTTTATTTTTTAGGCATTTTTCAATTTTAATCTTAAAGGTACAATTTTGATCTTTAAGGTCAAAACTGATAAATGCAAAAAAAAAATTAAAATGTTGTTACACCCACAAATTCTGCCGACCCATATTAACGGTCTTATAATGAGACTTATAATGAGACCGTCTCATCCAAGTTTTTGCCTTATGAAAATAGCTAAATATATTGTCAATCTAATAATGTCTAGATAACAAAGAAGTGATAAGTTTGTCACGACTATTTAAAAATAGGTAGAGTTGTCCACTAAATTATATGTATGTTGATCATTAATTCTTTGATGAAAAATCACAACAAAATAGTTCTCAAATTAATTACAGACGCTCTCTTGAGAGACCGTCTATAGTATAGACGTTTCTTCTAAAACTCAACCCATATCTCCCTTTTAACTTACAAAACCACCAATCAGTTTTTTTTTAAATTTATAAATTGGGTCATGCCAAAACTTGAGACGTCTATTGTATAGACGGTCTCAAGTAAGAATTTGGGAATTAACAATCATTCTCAATATAGATTAGTCGTATATACTAACTAACTGTTACACAATAACATGAGCAATATGCCCAAGTTTTGTGTCATCAGTTTCGTTTGTCATTTAAAATTTAAGTTTACTTAAATAGAATTATCTAAAGTTATTAGTCCTTATATGAATTCTTTTGCTCTCTTATTTAAATTTTAATCAATACTCATGAAATAAATGAGTCTTTATATGAATTATTAATCATTTTGTTATTTTTTTTGTAAAAAAAAAGCCATAGAAAACACATCATTATAAGTTTGCTTACACAAACCCGGCCAACAAAAACAAATAGCAACGAGAATGAAATTATGCCTCCATTCCATAGGAGAAGGTGATAACTTTTAATAAGTAAAATACGACATTTTTATGACAAAAAAAAAACATAAGGGTTTTAATTTAAATCAAAAAAATTCAGCATGTATATATTTCTTATACAACAAACTCTTCTAAATTTAGAAAGTCAATAATTTTATACTTTTTTCGTACAACAAATTTTTGAAGTTTAAAAACATGCTTAGTATAATTCATCTTGTTTTAACTTTTAATAGGATAATTAATTTAACGTTAATTTGCACTTTGCACCAAAAAATGATTGAGATATATGGAGTAGTAATATTAACATGTGGGCACACAATTTCCTTTGAGAAATTATTTTATTTGTTGTAATTGGTATGTCAACGTCAACTCTTTTTTTTTTTATAAATAATATAAAAAAAAAAAGAAAGAAAAAGGCAGATCTGTTAACATCATTTCATGTTTGATTCGATTAAATGGAAATCATAGCTTTTATTTTTAATTTTGCAACAAAGGTAATTTGGAAATTGTCGTTTACGTTGAAAATTATTCTCAAGAATCTTAATTTCTGTCAACTGGACGACTAGATACAATTCAGAAACCCGTTTAGCAGTGTCTAATAACATATTTCATTGCTTCAATCACATAATAAAGTCCTTCGTCTAAGAATCAATAACAGTATTAATACCTGTATCTTAAAATTAATTATTTTTAATAAGTCTACCTCCCATCATTGTTTTTAAATAACTCATCCATAAGTTGTGTATGTAAATGAGCTTAATTATAGTTAACGTTTTAATAGGATGCATATTGCAAATTTTGACAACGACTTTTCTCGTTATAATAAAGGCTTTTGTAATAATAAAAATTATTGCGAAAAACATGATACTTTTACATCTGTGAAAGTCATTGCTGTCAAAACCTTTAACTAAAGCCATACCCACGTACCACACCTAAAGTCGTTGCAAAAAACACATTTTAACAACGAAAAACTATTTTTTGGAACGACTTTTGGTATTACCCCTAAAAATGATTTTTCGTACACTTTAAAGTGTTAGAAATCTATGTAAGGATTAATTAATTAGGAACTCACACCAGTCTTTAATTATAGTAAATTTCTTAAGAAAAACTATAAAAGTATTTATCTTAAAAGATAAGTCAGTCTCTTTATTTTTAAAATTTTTATCTTATTTTAAAGACTCCTATTTATGATTATTTTCTATCTTTTTTGCTTTTAAGTTGCCTTTTTCGGAAAAACACACACACACACACACACACACACATATATATATATATAGCTTTAATATAGCGCAAGAAAAACTTAAATGTCAAAGAAGAATATAATTTAAAATAAATTTCAATAAGATTAAATCTAAGGTTAATATAGCGCAAGAAAAACTTAAATGTCATGATCACCATGTTATACAAAAGATTATTTTTGAGAAATTTTCCTAATTTTTAATATAATAACTCAATTTATACACAAATTATCAAAATATTATCTTTTTATCCTTCTTATTTTTGCAGACTAGTTATTTGAACCTAGTCGATGATAAAATATAAATATCTACCTATTTACCACTTTCAAGGTATTAAAATTCTTTCAAAATTATATATCTTTTCATTGAATTATTTTATTTTATTTAGTTTTGTGAGACATGGGTGTTAATTAACTTCTCTATGAGTTGCAATCTTGAGAACAAACAATACTTATTGCATTCAATTATATATCTTTTCATTGAATTATTTTATTTAGTTTTGTGAGACATGGGTGTTAATTAAGGTCTCTCGCTATAAACACATCATAATGAAATTCATCCAAAGCTGGCCAAAGCCACTAGCTAGGTACTCAACTTTTTCTTTCATTGACTTGGGCGTCAAAGCATGTCTACAAAGAAGCATTTATGTGTCCTCTCAACCCTTATTAATTATGCCGATATAATTAAAGAAGTTGTCTTATTACAAGAAATGCTAGATAGCAAAGACAAACTTTTCAAACAACAATCCCTCTTGAGACAACTCTAATATTAGTTACTAATAAAGTTAGTACTAATTAATTATATCTAGTCCTTGGCTGGAACAATTTTAAATATCAAAAAAAAAATCAATCACCCTCGCATAAAAAGCAAAGGTCACAAGACTTCGTAATGGCAAGTTTCTTGTTCAAAATAGGAGGATCCACTAATAATAAACATCTTTATAATTTAACTATTTGTACGACTAATTTGTTTGTTTTATTTGTTATTATCACAATAATGAGTAGTACGTAACTATGTAAGAATGTGTATAACCTGTTGAAGATATCAATTTGAAAAATAATGTGTATAACCAAAATTTTAATTTTCAGGAAATTTCTTCGTTTAACAAAATAATTATAAATTATGGGAATTTAAAATTGTCGAGAAGTCAATATTTCTATGAAATACAAGAATTAAATAACCCTTTTTTTTCAATCATCAACAATTTCTTTGTTATATATCAATTTTTGTTTTTGATCAAACAAATAACCAAAGGTCTCATGAGAGACCGTCTATGACAAAAACGACTCTCTAAAACAGCCCAGCCCAATGTTTAAATGCAGTTTTTATTTTTTTATTTAAAATATTAGAAGTCAGAAATTGATTTTATAATTGAGTTGATCCAAGACGAGTGATCTATAGCAAAGACCGTCTACGGTAAGAATTCGTGAACAAATAATATAGTCAAACATCAGAAAAGTTAAGAAGTAAAAAATCATATGAACTAATACCACAATTAAAACGAAATGACTTATTAAGCTAATCGTGTTTGTAACGTGAAAACATGAAAAAAGTAATATTGTTTCTAAAACTGATTTAATTTGTTGATGGTGCTTTTGAAGATTATTAATACAATTGTAGTTATTGGCGGGCAAGTATGGGCAAAGTCCAAAATTCATGTCAATTTCGTAATCTTATAAGTGCTTTATTTTTGGATATTTAGTGAGTATTATAAATTATTAATTGGCTTTTTGCTGTTTTGTTTTTGCTAAACATGAAAAGTTGGTGATTACTATTATTGTTATGTTGGCTCCAATTTGGTTGTTGACTACTTAATTAGAGATGTTTAGAAAAAAGCTAGAAAGGGATCAACAAGACATTTAGACTAAGATAAGTTTACTTTTAAGTCATGTTTCTAAAATATAGAAGTAATTGATTTCATCTAATTAAATAGCTAAACTAATTCAAATTTAAGAATAAATTGTGAATTACAATCTTAAAGTTTAACATTTTTTTGCGAATTATAGTCTAAATATTCATTTTTGCAAATAACAATGATCGCAAAGAATCAAATTAAAGTCTACAGCATTCAGGTCAAATCACATAATTCCAACCATATTTGATGGTCGGAATTTAAAGTTTAATGGTTGGAATTCTGTGATTTGGCATGAACGCGGTAAACTTTGATACTTTGGTGGTTGTAATTCGCAAAAAATAAACAATAAAACTATAATTCACAAAGGCCAAAATGTAAAGGCTGTAACTCGCATATTAATCCTAAATTTGATATGTTAAAGACAATCGAAGTACATATATTTGTCAATGAAATTCACCACTTAATAGAAAATACTTAATTAAATACGTGTTTGATTAGTGGTATTAAAAAATATCAATGTTACATAACAAAGCTATTAGCGTACGTAGGGCAAAATTGCATAGTATATGAAAATAAATGTTGTGAAAAAAATTTCTAGTATAAGAAAATAAATATTGTCAAAAAAAGTTACTAGCGTGTGTAGAGCTTGGCCATGAATATAATTGTTAGACAAATTTTGCTTGTTAATGTACATTAGATTTTGATTATATAACAACAAATATTAAAAAGAATTCCGAAGAAAAGAATCTACTATGGAAGAGCAACCATGGATCATCATTATTAGCAAAAGCAAAGTACTAATCCAAGCATAAATCTATTGGGAATACAAAGATACTTATTGGGAAGATTTAAAGAATCAAATATTAATTACCTTTTTATTAAAATTTCTATAAGTTCAAGAAAACTTAGGCATTTAAAAGTACAATTTACACCATTTTTAGCTATGATTTTACTCCAAACTTTATCTTACATTTGACCTTGACAAAGCTTACCATTTAACAAGAAAAAGCTGCATTTTATTTAAATTTTTAAAATAAAAGGTAAAGGTAAAGTCTGGGTGGGAGGTTTTTCATTTTCCTGATAGATGCGGACAAATCATACTCGTTTCCCTCAAGAGGGAGTATAGAGATGCGCGCAGTCAAGAAACCCCCAACTGATACGCGCAGTCAATAAGGGTCGAACTTTAAACCTTCTGCTCCACATGCAGATATTCTATCCATTGAGCTACAAGCGCATTTGATTAATTTTTAAAATAGTTATTTAATTAAAAAATCTTATTTTTCTTTATCTTTTTATAAGGATCAATATCGTGAAGTAATGATTTCATCTTAAAAGGATAATTTACTAGAAGAATTTATTGTAAGAGCGTAATCTTCTTTTAGCAAAATCAAAAAAGTTTTTGAGGATACCTTTAACTATTTTGATTCTTCTAGGAGCTAGCCCAAAGTTCAATACAAGAAAAACACAATAAAAAGCTATAGTATGTTTTTTAGCCTATGGAGAAAAGAAAACACATAAAAAGCACTAGAAAAAGAGGTAAACTAAAAGGATCAAAGAAAAAACACTACTTTTCTTTTTCACAAATTGTGTATGAAACCCTTTCATCGACAGACAAACTTTATAGATGGGTTAAATAAATTATCTATACATATTATAAATATATAGGCTCCTTGTTGTCTCATTGAGAGAAAAATCTCTCACAAAGAATATCTTTTTTCTAATAATAACAAGTCTTGTATAAGACTGTTTCACCGTGAGACGAACCTATATAAGCATCTCAAAGTTAAACTTACATTGCAGTTAACTAAATAAAAACTATTTTTTTATTAAAATTTTTAAAAATTAAAAATTAAACCAGCCCAATTTAAGGTGTCTCACAGTAATTAATGAAGAATTTGTCTATTAATATAACAAAAGTTTTTTAAACAAAAAATTTTGATTAATTAGTCGAAGGCATGGGCCGCATGGGCTTTGAAGAGGACATAAAGGGATCTCAATTCTCTAAAAAAACTCCTTCCTTTAACAAAATCAGCAAGTCTCCTAAGAGACCGTCTTTTTGAGAGACGCCTCTTATGCTCAGTCTATTAGTATTTAATTCTTATTCTTAGTCTTACTTAGTCGATTGAGAATTAGGTAACCATTTTTGTATGCATTTTTTTGGACCGAGTGAGGGAAATGGATAAGCAAATCCATTACTTTGCGTTTGTTTAGATAATTAGGTAACCATTTTCGTTTCCTTTTGGTAATTGATTCCTCCAATTTGTTTCCACTCTCGAGGCTCCGGTAACACTTTTTGTAAAAAAGAGTTTTCGTTACATGAATAGACTAAACAACTAACAATAATAACCCTTATCATTTTCTTTACCCCTCCTTAAGAGGTTCCTTTCCATTCCTTTTCCATTTTTTATACCAAACACTCCCTTAGATTGTCAAAAGTGATTACTTTAGAATTTTAAATGATCACTTTAAGACAATAAGTGAGCATTACAATATTGAATCAGTCCAATAGTAACGTATACCGTTTGAGAATTGAAAATTTGAACTAAATAAGAGTTTTTATCAAAAAAAGCATAAAACAAGACCATTTTCAACTTATTTCTAAATTTAAGCGTGTAATTACCAAACCAGATGTTTGGGCTGTTCGCACTTACTAAGTGCGAACAAACTGTTGATTTAAAACAACAACAGAAACCCTGTTCGCACTTAGTAAGTGCTAACAGCTTGTTTTAATTTTTCAACATGTTCGCACTTAGTAAGTAGTGCGAACAACCCAAACCTCTAGTTTGAGAATTACACGCTTATATTTGAAAATAAGTTGAAAATGATCTTGTTTTATGTTTTTTTTGATAAAAACTCTTATTTAGTTCAAATTTTCTTGAGAATTTGTGTTATCCTTGATTCCTTGTTGATTGTTACTTTTACCTTGATAGACTTCTATATTCGACAATAATCAGTATTTTATCTCTAAATTTTTACGTATAAACATGTATCCACTATTTGTTTCGTCTATACATTTTTCAAAATATTTTGTAAAAATCAATGGAGACATATGACTCAATTTAAAAACAAATTGAACAACCCGTCTCAAAATTGACCCATGACCAAATGCATACCTCAATCTCCTTTCACACATATTTTAATTAAGAGCGCCTCACTGTGAAAGAATCCTATAACAAACCATGCCCAACTATTATAATTGTCATCCATTTTATAGTGACAGTCTCACGGTGAGACGAACTTAAAACAAAAAGCTCATAATCTAAATGTTTCTATCATTAGGATATTTAATCCAAGTATGAGACATGTCTCATGATGAGACCTTCTCATACAAGAATTTGTGAACTAATCTCACTATGAGATGATCTCTAACAAGAGACCACAATTTATCATTATACCCAGCGTATCCCTCCATAAAAAACTATGGTTAGAGTCTGAGAAGGAAAGGACGGCGGCAACTCATGCCCATAAAGGAGAGCACGGCCAAAGAGTCTCCGACTCGAGAAAGAATGAAAATTTGAAAAAAAAAGCTTTAATTACAAAAAATAAAAAAGTAAGCTTCGGGCAAACATTAATTCCAAAATAAGCGTTTGTAGCTCCTAAGTCAGGTTCGGAGTATGTTCGCTGTTATAAACAACGAACAAAGGCAACATGTCAAATTAAGGTCAAGTGTTTATTCGCTGTTACTAACAGCGAACAAACGTAGATCATGTCAAATTAAGTAAAGTTTTTATAGGCACTTAATAACAACGAACAAATGAGACAAAGGCACAGTTGGAATTAAAAATCATCACTTGTTCACTCTTTTAAACAACGAACAAAGAAGAAATCTAATATTATCATTAAAAGGCACAAGCGGACAGTTCTTTCTTTCCAGATAATTTCCAAAATACTTTCTTTGCAAAATACTTAATCATGGCAATCAAAAGATATTAACCCAGATTGTCTTTACAATTGAGAAAATTCAACTTCTTTCCTACTTTCTCTAGAAAATGGTAATTCTTTGAAAAACCATTATCATTCCCAATTTGCCGAATTCCACAAGCTGCTTACTGTATAATTTCGTTCAAGATAGAAAAAAAAAAGGCAAAAAATATATTCATACGGAATCAAAATGTTGCCCCTCCTTCAATAGGTGATGATGCTAGAAGATAATTCCACAATTGACATCACAATTTATCATGCCACACTGTAATATGATGAGAAAACCAAAAAAAAAAAACATCGGATTTACTTCAACTTAATTGGAAAGACCCCTCTGAAAGACTTTGAGCATTAATGTACCCATCTTGTTTGAAGACTCTACGACAGTGGAACCAGCTTCTATGAGAGTCTTGATTTTGTCTGACTACTTAATTTAACTCAGCACTGTCTTTGTTCGCTGTTAGTAACAACGAACATACTCCAAACCTAACTTATTTGTTTGCTGTTAGTAACAACGAACATACTCCAAACCTAACTTAGAGCCACAGACACTTATTTTGGGAATAAAGTTTCCCCAAAACTTATTTTTTAATATTTTTGTGTTTTCAGAAAACACGGTTCATGATCCAGCGCATGGGTTTATTTTGGGCCAGGCTGACACTCTTTATTCTTGCATTTGTGGCCCAACGTCAAAACCCTCTGATTCCCGCCAACGGCGAAACACTCCCTTGCAAGATGCACTTCGTCTTTCTCCGATCCGAATTCTAATGGATTATTATATCTTCAACGATTCTCAAACTTCTTTATCAAATCTTCATGATCGATATGTAAGTTAATTATTCTCCAAATCTTTGCATAATCATGATATTTACGCAACAATTGTCCTCATATATGAATTTTTCATTTTTTATTTGTTCAATTACGATGTGAATTATTTTTTGCGTGGCTTGTAGGGCATGAATTTTGGTAATTTCATGTCTTGAATCGATGTTTGAAGCTTTTTGATAAGTTTGTAATGTGTATAGGGTTTCTGGAGTTATTAACCCTAAAATCAAGGTTTACCAATTTGTTCCTCTAATAAATTTTGTTTATCAATTTTATTTTATGCTTGAATTAAGGTTCGTCAATTTTGTTTCTCTAATCAATGAATATATGATAACGTGTAAAGTAATTTCATTTTTCTGGATTATTAACCCTAATATATGTGAGATATGTTACCTAGTCGCCCTTTATTTTTTCTTTATCAGAACTTATCAGAATATATTGGCTGTATTAAACTTGTCGACCATGGGTGAACTTGGTTTAATGGTTAAGACCACATTGGTCGAGACTAAAGATATTAATGATATAAGTGGTAAGAAGATGAAAATGATAAAATCAAATTGTACATTTCAATTATTTTGAGACAAATCAATGAATACTCAAGTGTGTATTCATGAGTGACTTTTGGAATGGAATCCTATGAGATTAAAGATGGATGATTAAAGTGTGTGACTTAATGATGGTGTTTAAGTTGGTGATCAATACATGGTGTAAATGGTGTATTGATGGAGGCATTTAAACATGCATATTATAATGGTAATTAAAGCATGATGAATGAAACTTAATGAGGAGTTGAAAAGGCTAAGAAAAGATTCTTCACAAGGTGCTTGTGCATATGATTCAGTTTTGTGACTGTTCATATTCATAGAGGTGTTTAATATGTAATTTATTCTTAGCCATAAATGTGTAAGACTCATTAATGTAATCTCCCCTATAAATAGGGAGCTCATATGCTCATCAAACACATCTACAAAAATAACCCCAAGCCAAACACTAGCCTTATCTCTTCTCTAATTGTAATTCTCAATTTGTTATAATATAAGAGATACTACACCGGAGGACGTAACCAAAATTTGGGTGAACCTCGTTAATATTTTGTGTCGTTTATTATTGCATTTTATTCCTACGAATATCGATTTCATATTATTTGCGTAATTTGTTTCACACGACTTCATACTTCCGATCTTGGTAATATTGAAGATTGAAACACAACGTTCGATCTCTAATACGTCATTGTTTTCATTATAAAATGGTATTAGAAGCTTAAGTCTGGGTTTCGAGTTTCACACTTTTATTTTTTTCAAGTAAAATATTTATCTTTAAATCAAAAGAAAAATATTAATCCTCAAAATGGAGGAGACTTTTAGTGAAGCTTGAATCTCATAGATATATTATAGGAGTATATACATATAATACTCCCTCTAATTCTATTTAGATGTCTCATTTGTTTGGGCACGATTATTGAGGGCGGTGTGGGGTTCATTAAAAAGTGAGTAGTTGAGGTATTTTAAATGATTATATTAATTGTAAAGGTGGTAGTGGGGTATTGTAAGTAGTAAAAATGAGGGTAATTTGGACATTACTTGTATGAACATGGGGTATTTAGGTAAAGGAAATTGACAAAAAAGGAAATGTGACAATTGATATGAATTTGACAAATAAGGAAATGTGACAACTAAATAGAATCGGAGGGAGTATATACTCTATCACCTTCCTTCACACGAGAGCTCGTTGGGATCGAAGTGAGGATTTAAAACAAATCTTGCTCAAGCATGACGCTAAAAATATTTCACTTAGAAGAGCCTAAGAGGGTGCATGCGACTCAAAATTACGACCCATGCTATGTATGTTTATAATATTTCCATGGTTCAATTTTATTATAGGTATCAATGTAATCTATAAAATATAAATTAATAAAATTTTGCACGGAGTTTGTACCAAGCTCAGTTGCAAAATTGTCCAAGTTTTTTAATATAAAAAAAAATTTAGTACATTTCTAATTTGCTGACTGCATTTAGATCTGCTGATGATTTCATGTGCTATGTCAGCTAGCACAGAACACTTTTGGCTGCTCTATCTGATCTCATCATGTATTTTGAGCATAGAGCGTCTCTTTAAGATAATTTAGTTCTTTTATTTATGAAGATAAAGGAAGGTTTATCTAACCAATATTTTTTTTGAATTCTATTCAGCCTAGAATAAAGTTGAATGATTTGATTGAATTTTTTTAGCAAACTGCACTTTTGGTACTGCTGCAAAATTGTGGGTAAATTACGTGCAGTTCTTGTTCATGTGAAGTTGCAAATTATGTTTGCTATGAATAGTGAGTTTGAACCAACCTATTTGTCATCTCCCGACCCCTCATACTTGCTTAGTTGGGATTGGAGCTGCTTATGACATTAGGACAAAAGCAGTAGTATTCAATCTCAACGCCTCTAGGAGAAGCCAGTGAGGCAATCCCATACTTAACCTCATTTTGCTATTTTTTTTGCCTTTTGCAGACTGTATTTCTTATCGTGATCTTGCAATGTTACTACAAGATTTAATTAATGAAGATTTGCCATACATCCCATCTATTTTTATTAGAGTGTAGTAATCTGGATTCAGAGGATTCTGGTGTCAAAAGTATGATTGCAGAACCTTCTTCTGGTTTGCCTTTTTACCTTCCTTCTTTGTTTATTTTAACATTAAGATAGAGTGAATCAGCTTGGAAGGTGCTTATCTTACTTTATTGTCCATTAAGGAGAATCCAGGACAATCTTGAACTTTTGTCTCCTTGATCCAAATCATAGTGCTCTTCTGGTTGTAGAAAAGATATTACCTTAAACAATGAGGCCAAATAAAATAAAGAATTGCTTTCTTGTCTCCTTAGGTCATATCTTTGTGAGCCAATGAATCAGAAAAGTAGGAAGGAATAAATTAAATATACTTGTTTACAGGACTAAGAAATGACTTTTACCTACCTTCTAGGCTGGCTGTGCTTAATTTAATAAATAAAAAGTTTTGAGTACTACTTTTGCATTTAGCTCCTTTCAGATATTTAGAAGAGTCGTTCCTTTTTTCTGTGTTGCGCTATAGCACACATTGCAAAAGCTCAAATTTGGTCGTGGTTACAAATTGTGACTGCGGTCAAAGTCATAAAATCACTTATCATGGCCTATATTGCAATCGTGATAGCTTAAAATTTTTTTACAATGCGGTGTAAGTGCAGTGATGCGACTAATATTTTGCAGCATGGTGTAACTTTGAAATTTTTGTATGATTGAAAATGAAAAGGACTTGAAACTTGTTAATACTCTTCTTAACAAATTATGGAATATGCTAAAGCTAATAAGTTCTTTTAAAAGACCCTTAAAATGCAGATGGCTAACATCAAGTTTGAATTTCTATATAACAAAATCATTTTCATTCAAAATTCAGTGTATCAAATACTGCTATGGAGGATCACATCTGTACTCTACTCATCTAAACTCTGCACATTATTTTTTGTTTTTAAGGAAAAAAGGTTTTATCCAGCTTCTTTGAGGTGCTCGCTGTCATGTTTTGTTATGTATGTATGTATATGCGTAAGGAGATTTGAGGCGGTTGCTCTTTGTATATATCTATGGATGTATGTGTATTCATTGATGAACCAAAAACAGGAACATAAATACACGCTCTTTCCTTGATTTCCATGTTTTTGGTCCAGAAATATACTAATATTATGATCAGTTGAATGCTTGTGTTACAAAATTCACTAGGAGATGAAGTTGCATATAATATATTCAATCAAAGATCATTTAGAAATGACCTTTTTGTTATTACAATGGTATGGTTGCCTTCAAATCCCATTCCCACCTAAATGAAAGCCACTTGTTGGGGTAATAGCATATTGTTGAACTAATTAATTATTCTTAGTAACAGATTTATTAGGAGTGGTTTAATCACACTCTACACTGATGGAAGCACTGGGAGTTTCATAAATGTATTTTGAGAGAACAGTCTATCCAAAGAAATTTCCCTGATTTGTGTTCTTGAAAGCTCAAAAAAAAAAAAAAAACAAAACAAAGAGAGGCAGGAACCAAAAGAAAGTCAATGCTTTTTAGAGCTGCGACTCTGCAAATCATGGGATGAACATTAGATGTCTAGAGAACAAAAAGTGTTCTGCAAGTCCAAAAAAAGTCTACTTCTAGGACCTAGATTGAAGATCAAAAATTTTACTCACTCTTCTAGTCTTCTATTCACATTTCACAATATGTAATACAAACAACATAACACACTTAAAACCTTTACTGAAATGGAACCGATATTTTCCAAACCTTAATATCACAATCCAAGCTACCACTGTACATTAAAAAAGAAGTACGAGAACCAGAACTGTTGTTTGGATCAATAGTTGCAGTTAAGCACTTAACAGGTTTCATATGTCCTTCTAAGATTGCCAAGCAAGTATAATTCTTATTAACACTGGACTTCTTCCATATCCTTATAGTCTTATCAGCTGATCCACTGAATAGCACATCAGACACCACTGCCAAGCACAAAATGGCATTTCTGTGGCCTCTAAGTGCTCCTACAGCCACCATATTTCCTGCACCACCGGATTCTCTCTCCCACACTACTATCGAGCGATCACATGCCCCAGAATAGAGCATAGACCCATCACAGCTTAGAGCCAATGCATTGACTGCTGACTTGTGCTTCTGTAATATTGCCACCAAAGAGTGCTTTGTTTCTCCTTGGTGCTTCTTCCATACCTTGATAGTCTTGTCAGCTGATCCAGTGTAGACATAGCCATCTTTAGATAGCACAAGAGCATTTATGGCATCATCATGAGCTCTGGCTACAGATTCTAGGCACTTGAAATCAGAAGTCTGCCAGACCTTAAAGGTCCGATCCCATGATGCCGAGTACAGAAGGGATCCGTCACATTGCAAGGCAAGTGCAGATACAGTGTCAACATGATGTACCCAGGTGCACGACTTGTTCCTCCGCACTTGTACATAGTTTTTGGCTGAGAAGAGCTTTAGGAATCGGTCATTCATTGTAGGTAGTGTGGCTAAACATTGGTACCTCTTTTGGTTGCTTTTATTATTGTCATCGATTTTCCACACCCGAATTTTATGATCCTGATGTGCACTGAACAGCTTACCACCCAAAGACACCAGAGACTTGGCTGCACCACCAGTTGAGACAGCTAAAATATTTTTATTATTGGTGGCTGGCATCTGATGGTGAGCAGTCAGTTCTCTAGGCCAAACTCGAATTTCATCGTTGTAGGAACCACTATAGAGATGTTTTCCAGAAAGAACAAGGGAGAAGACATAGGAGGTGTGGCCTTTAAGGGTGCAGATACACTGGTGACATATGGTGTTATGTTGATCAAGCTGTTGAGATTGAGAGAGTGAAGGAAGGGATTGAAGGCTTTTCTGTGATTCAAGTGAGGATGAAGATGAAGATGAAGAGTAGCCAGATTGAAGGGCATGAGAGTTAGAGGATTGATTTTCATGTTTTAAGTGACAAGGTTGGGGAGGAAAATGGAGAAGCCCCATTTCTTCTTGGTAATCAAATGTTTTAGAGGGAAATAGAATGTGATGGTTTGGTAAAGATTTAAACCCAGACTTTTATATAAAGAGATGATGAAAGTAACTAAAGGTTATGGGTCAAATGCATTTGGGTAAAGAGTAAAGTGGAAAATTTGACAGAATGTACGAAATACGGCACTGTACGGTAACTCATTCCAACTTTTGTAGGAGTAGGCGCACACACTCACCAATTTTTTTGGTCCTTCCTATTTTCAGCTTTTATTGGTTGTCTTTTTTAATGCTTGAGCAAAGCTAAATTTGTCTTTGAAAATTGGTCATAAATTGCCATTCCATTCTTTAACCCTTCACTTTTTGTTGAAGGTTTTGAAAGAAATGGTTTTTTCATTGAAAAAATACTCAATGTTTTTGTTTGCTTGGTAAGGTAGTAAGATCATCCTCATTCATAATCAGATTGACCCTAAAAATAACACGTACTCTCTTTTTTGTTAATATATTAAGTCAATTATCATAACTTCACTTATGAAAAACAGAATTATTTTCATCTTTTGTTTCTCGGAGATAAAAAGAAAATATGAATATTAGTAACCTTTTGATAAAAAATTTGCTTAAGTTTTAGAAAATGAAAAAGACAGGAAAAAATTGAGTGAGAGCGACACTACTAGTAAGAAGCGAAATAATCATCTCTTGATCATTTTGCTAACCAAATATCTTATTAATTAACAGTTTTAGGTTATGAGTATTGAGTACAAGAGAGTATGAGTATTGAGTACCTTTTTAAACTATGTTTTTGGATGAGTTAAGAGATAATAATTATGTGGATGAGATGAGGAAATAAAATGTAATAAAGTAAATGATTTAAAAAAAAAATCAAGCAAATTTACAAGCATGGAGGATGTAAGGTGTAAACTGGTATCCTTGCTTACTTTTGTTTGCTTACCATGTTCACTTGATTTGGCTGATCAAATTTAAGCAAATCTTATCTAGTATACTGTATACAATATTATATTAAGCCTGTTTAAAATATTTATAAAAGCGGCTGTTTCAGGATATTAATTTATAAATTAGTCATCGTACAAGCTAATTATTGATGAACTTGAGTAGGGCGGGTAAGAAAGTGTTGCTTTTATGGATTAGAAAGCTTCTCCAACAAAATCTTATGGCTAGTGGTATGGTATGTACATATCTCATTATGACCTTTTAATCTCAGAATGGTTAAATTGACTTGTCTTGTGTGATTCTGTAATGGATTAGAGTTCTAATCGCGCAACAACTTATTACATCATTTTCCATTCATCACAGATTCATGATGCTTTTGATATTCAGTCAATTGAAGTAGTCTATATCAAATTAACAAAAACCCTTATAATAAGTATAACGTATATATTGTTTTTGGTTATCCCTTGATTGTAAACACTAATCATTTCAAGCTGTCTGCCTTCTATTATTTTATTAGGCTTCGAAAGAGATGTTTAAAGAATATTACAGAAGATTAAAGAATGTTATAGATTAATTTGTAAGATCATCCCCGTTTCACTTGAACTTTATTTGCTAAAGTGCGTAGTTGGATTATAGTTGTACTCTTGTGTTAAGTAAAAATAAGTACACTTGTTAAAGTGGCTAATAGTATTGGTGGGATATTATCATACACCGTACACAGTACAATTAAGTTCAAGTTAGTGTAGGTAAGCAAACATATCTAGTTTTGGGTTGTTCCGCAATTGTTTATTGATTTTTGTATGGTTTAATTGACTTGTTTGACCTGTTGGAAGGGTTGATTATTTTGAGTTAGCTAAATAAGATAGATATTTCGTTCAATATCTATTAGAAAAAATGTGAGCCAACAAACTTAAGTTCAAATATTTTCATTTTGTTTCAAAAGCATTCGTGGTAATGTACTAAAGTGAAATTTATTCTTACTAAAGTATGTCATTTATGTTGTATTGTTACACCTTAATTCGTTTCCACTCTTTTTTCAAGTTCCTTTCTCAAAACTTTCACAACTTCTAGTACGTCTTAATTCAGTAACTTGTTTGATGTTGCTGTTTTGAACATGGAAATTTGTCTAATCATTGCAAAATTTAATATTCTATTGCAGAAGCTCTTGGATGTTGCCGGAGTTCCACTACCTATTATGAGTGTTAGGCTGCTAACCACTGATTAGTGCGAGGTGAGAACATCTTTACTTTTGAATATTGGCTATGGTTTCTTTTGATGACACTATTTGAATGAGATCAAACACATTTCCTTTAAATTTGTGGTTTTTTTTTGACAAGAATTATGAGTAGCATCCTTATTATTTTTTATTATTATGTGAATAGAGTGTCCATTTTTGATTCATTCACAAGATTTAGTTTTTGGGTTTCAGATTATAATGAACTAGTAAAATGATTTTCTAAAATATTCGCACTTTTTATTCATGTGAAATTGCAGATCTTTACGATGAAGGACCAATGGGAAATAACCTTTGTTTTTACAAATGTAAGTTCACATATATTCAAATCTTTTATACATACCGAAATGAGAGTTAAATAGAAGTTGGTGAATTATATTGAGAAGATGAAGTATGAATATTTAAGTGGTGTATAAATGTCTGCATTTTAAATTATAGTACATTGCTTCTTTGGTTGGTGAATGATGCAAAAAAATTATGTGATGTTGATCTCATAATGATATTTTAGTGTGACCAACTGATCATTGAATAGTTGATTTTTGGGTAACTTTTTATGTTTCTACTTCCCATGGTCTCTCAGTTCTTACATTTTTGAGGTGTGACTTGTGTATTTTCTAAAGGTGAGCATGTCATCGTCAATAAAATTAGACGGGTCATAGCCAAGACAATAATATAGAAATTAGTAGATGTTTTGGAACTACGTGTATGGCTAAGTGTTTATTATCTTCTGAAAATGATAACACAGTATGGGAGGATGGGTCTGGGATGACAAATATTTTAGGTCTTATTATAGTTGATTCACTTTTTCTTTTTTTAACTTATAGTTGATTCACTTTATAGTGTATGTCTTTCAAAGAGTACACTTGTCAAAATAGTTAATTGAGTCCGTTGATTTTAAGTTGAGTGATTTTCAATTGGGACATTTTCTATTTAACTTTTTTTAATATGGGTCAATTGCACTTTGAACAAATTTGAATGGGCCCAATGGGTCACCAGTTTTGATTTTTTTTCTTTATATTTTAAATTTTAAAAAAAATATATATATATATATATATATATATATATATATATATATGAAGAAGTTTTAAGTGCGAATTGTGCTTAAGTATGAACTGTGCAAACCTTGTGATTTTTTGACAAAACATGTGTTACTATTTTGTGTGAAATTTTTATGGTTGGAAGTATCACTTTTTTTTTTATGAAAGTAACCCTTTTCGATATAAAGGTAACACTTTTGAAAAATGTTTCTTTTTTGTAAAATGGTTTAATTTTCAAGCATAAAAATCAAAGGAAAAAATAGTAACTTTTTTGCTAAAAAATAACAAAGTTACGCGTGTCACATTAAGACGTTCAAGACTAACTCACCCTATATATATATATATATATATATATATATATATATATATATATATATAGGGAAGGGATCCAATGAGAATGGGTGTGAAAATAGGAAGGATAGGAAGGAGTAACTACCGTTGATTGATCTCACATTAATTTAGAAAACATCACACTTTCAAGTGACACATGTTTATAAGAAAGTATCACATAATAATTAAGAAAGCATCACAATGTTTTTTCTGTTCTAAAACGCGTGCAAGATGGACCATTGATCTAAGATCTAATGGATGAAATTTCTTCCTATCCTTCCTATTTTCACACCCCTTTTCATTTGATCCTAAACATATATATATATATATATATATATATATATATATATATAGATATATATATATATATATATATATAAATCTCTTTTTTTTTAAAAGTGACTAAATTCTCTTTTTTGTTTGGAAAAATTATCCTGAATAATCCAACCTATTACTCATTACCTGTGACTAATCCCACATTTTGTAAAATTTTAAATCGAAAAAATAGACCGGCTTTTTCAGGTCACTAATAGCAGTTACATTAAATAAATCATTTTTCTTCTTGTTTTTTGAGCTTGCTTTCATTTTGTAACACCATATTCAACTCCAAAAATTCTGTATAGAGAAAAAACTTTCACAATATTTTATTTAGTGTGAAAATCTTAATAATATTAAAATGTATGAACTCTAATTCCTCTTGCTCTCGAAATGTTAGTTTAATTTTCTAAAATTATACTCCGTCTATTTAGTTGTCACATTTACTTATTTGACAAATTCATATCAATTATCATTTTCTTTTTTGTCAATCTTTTTTGTTACCTAAATACCCCATATTCACATAAAAAAGACCAAAATACCCCTACTTTTATTACTTACAATACCCCAACTATCACCTTTACAATTAATTTGATCAATTAAAATATCCCAATTACCACAATTTTAATGGATCCTACACTGTCCTTAATAACCGTGCCCAAGCAAATGGGACAACTAAATAGACTTGGAGGGAGTATGGAATGTGAGCATGGTTTCAAAGTAAAATTAGAGAATGAACATGGAAATCCCCAATTGAGAGAGAGTGAAATTGAAAAAGATGGAAGATTGTGAGTTGAATTAGAAATGATGAGGAATAGGTGGATGGAGACTCTAATGCAGGTCAAATAGGTTCTTTAATTAGAAAAATAAAAGGTGTTTGAATAATTGAAAAGGAAATGGAATTTACCGGTTGCAACCTGTCTTTTGCAACAAAGACTCATTCGCAACAAATGATATACAATGGTCGGATTATTTAAAATTTTTTAAAGGTGGAATTATTAGTAAAAAAGGGGCACAATTATTCTTTTTTATTTTTATTTATCTGATAATCAATCCTCTCTGTAGCACAACATATACATCAAATCAAAATATAGTAAATATCATAGCCCTAATTAAAGTGGAAAAAAGAACATAAACACCATGATATTGTCAAAAGTTTGATGTAGAAGCTATTTGGGAGAAAAAAGGGGGATAGGAAAAAGTGAGAAAAGGGAGGGTACGGATTACGAATTGGTTACAACTCAAAAATAGTTGCCAATCTTCACAGTTTGGATGTTTCTTACATCTTAGCATATGCTTCTCTTAAATTCTGAGGCTTCTACTTTTGCTTTACAAAAAAATCTTGAGGATCGTTGCTATCTTGTAGTCAGTCGTCTTCTAAATTCGAGGAAGCTTTATTGCAAAAATATCTTTATAGCAGAATGTATTATGCTGTAGCTTCTGCTTTGATATGTTTTGTGTGGCTTGATAAAATTTAATTGGTTTATTATTTATTTGAACTAATTGGCAATGGCGTTGTTCCTAGGCAATCACATTAGCAATTCAGCACGTAAGGTTTTGACTTGGTCTGATGAGTTGGAGCTAAACATCGAGTGATTATCTTAATAAATATTTGTTTATTGCAGGTATAATCCCATTTCTTGGACCTACAAACAATTGTTGATGTTAGGTCCGTTCCTCATTATGAAAGAAATACTGATGGGCCCTTCCAGTAACTCTTTATTATTTTGGTGGAAGCACTAATTAAGGGTAGCAATCTGATAGTTGATTACCAGCCTCAGCATCAGATGAAATACCCACCACTCTTCATTTGAGGTGATTACTAATACACCAATCTCATATCTGGTTAACATATCCGAATTCTTGGATTTATTTGTTCTATTAATTGATCACAAGATTGTCTGAATGTGTTTATCGCCTTGCATTGATAAAGAAATATGATTGGCAAGTCACTTTCAGATATCTTAATTTGGATTACGACTTGTCTGTATGAGACTGGTTTATGAGTTGCTCTCAAATAGCTTTAAGATTAAGACTGAGTTGCTCTCAAAATAGCTTTGATGAAGAAATATGATTGGGAAGTCCATTCAAGCTAGTATAGCTATCACCAGTTATGAGGGAGTTATTTATCACATATGATGTAGGTCTGGCCTTTTAAGTTGGTTATGGTTGATTTGTTTGTGCAACAAAAATACAGATTTCATCTCCAGATTTTTCCACTTTTTGATTTTGATTCTAGCTATGTTGCTTTAGTTACACCTTGACTCGTAGGGCGAAAAAAGGCCTGGGTTTGCCTAGGCTATGACCCGGGTCATATAATTTAAAATTAATTAATATTAAAGTGTGTAACATATAACACAGAAAAAATAAAAGGCGAATTGGTTTAGTGCACATGTAGATATAAGTGTTTCTGGATTGCCCTTGATGACTAGCTAGATAAGTCGGGAACTTGGTATAAATCAAGTTCACTATTGGATACTGGAATCACAGTTTAGAAGTTAGAACTGCCGAACAAAGTGTTGTTTTTGAACTATTGCTCCCATATCTATCCATCACATATCCCATCATATGATTCTATATTATTTAACATTAAAATAATTTTTCTGAATATTGAAAACACATAAGCAAGAGAAATGTGAGGAAAAACCTTTAAGAGCAAAGGTTAGTGGCTATAGTCTCCAGGAAGCAACAAAAATAGTGGAATAGGAAAGGAAATCAAGAAATTTTTAGGTATATTAGAATATCACTTCAACTTCAATTGTGTTTCATCAAATAATGCTCATATTTACATAAAGAATACAACACACACATACCCTAACAACTTGTTTTCCACTTAATCTTAAACATCTTTAAGGGTGTTTGCTCACATGCATAGAATACAAGTTAGGAATGACAATGGATTCCGAACTCAACCCGGATCTTTTTTGACCGATTTGGATCCCATTTCTTTGGATTAGTCGGATTCGAATCCGTGTAAAATTGACGGGTATGATTCTCAAAAAATATCCGGACTCGAATCCGTGGCTCTAAAGAACCTGTTTTTAATTTTAGGGAAATTCTACCTGGTAAGCACCAGGTATAGTGAAACGCCCACAATAACTATTCTTGTTTGCCATTCTACCAAATAGCACTCAACTATGGCAAAAACATCTACAGTAACGATACTGGTCAAAAAACGTTAATGAAATGTTAACTTGTGAAATTACGCATTTGCCTTTGTTTAATTCTAATAAAAGGATGTTCCTTCTTCTTCTTCATTTCACGCATTTCCTTCTACTGCCATTGAAGTCAAGCTTGTAGTAGTATTAAAAATGTCTTCATTTCACGCATTTCCTTCTACTGCCATTGAAGTTAAGTTCCGGGTTCTAAACCTTTCATGGGTTCTAAACCTTTCAACCAAATTCCTTCATTTTCCCTTCTTTTTTCAACAAAGAAGAAGAAAATCTTGAATTGAGATCTCCTGCTCCAATTTGTGCAATCGAAGCAAAAGATTAAGTTTTGATCTTGCTAATTTAGTTGTTGCTGAATCAAGTAGCCTTTTTCTTTGTAAGTCTAATTGGATTCATTCATGCTCAACTGATTTCCTATTGATTAAATTGACACTATTTTTGATCAAGTTGAATGCTTCTTTGTAAATTTTGTATTGTGGGTTTTTTGTTCTCAATCTTGAGTTGCCCTATCAAGTTGAATGATTTAGTTGTTGCTGAGTCAAGTAGCCTTCTTCTTTTTTGTTCTCCTGCTCAACTTCCTGTTATTCCTTCTACTCTCTCTACCCCACCAAATGTAACAGGTTCAATCTCCAGATTTAGCCATTGTTATGATTGGAGAAAATGAAGATTATGAAGAGGGAGATGAAGACTATGAAGAGGGTAAAATTGTAATTTCCAGATTTAACGGTCACTTAACGTTTTTTAGCCAATATAGTTACGACAGATAGTTTTACAACAGTTGGTGCTTACCATGTAGAATGGAAAACAAGAATAGTTATTGTGGGCGTTTCACTGTACCTGGTGCTTACCAGGTGGAATTTCCCTTAATTTTAAAATATAAATAACCTATATAAACATTTTTTTGAAAGAAAAGGAAGGTTAAGCTAATTGAATCGAATCTAAATTCAAAGTGTCCTCAAGCCATGGTGGGCAATATTAACCCACACCGCATCTCAAAGACCGGAAACGGCCCATTTTGCCAACCTATGGGCAACCCTATTACACTCTATAACAAAAAAGTGTTTCCAATTCCCTCCCCTCCAGGCTCTAAATCCGTTCTCTTCCATTCTCCTATGCACACAAGGGATTATTTTTCCTTTCAAATCTATACTTTTTTTTTTCATTTCCTTCTATCTAAACACACCTCTTAAGGTTCTAATATTAATGTACTTATACGTGTTGGTATATATTCAAAGTCATCCTAATCTACTATTCAAGTGGACATATTTATTTCTGTGTACCTGTCCAGCTGTCCTATATCTGCCTATAGCCGATGATGACTATCTCATATTCGGTGTAATTAATTAATCTCATATTCAGTAGACATGTGACGGTGACAGAGTTGATTTTCCAAGTGTGGAAGCTTAGAGCAATGTAGTCAAAATTGGAGTGCACGTTATCAAACTAAATACGTTGGAGTTTTTTAAAGTAAAATGTGGATAATGCTAATATATGAAGAGAAAATAAACTATATAAATAAAATTAAAAAATAGATAAAATATAAAATTGAGATTAAAAGAAAATGGTTAGCTATTATCCACTAATATCAATTTGATAAAATTTAAAAAATAGGCCTGGGCAATCCAAACAAGGAGGAGAAGTAGTCCACTCATAAACCCAAAAAAGGTTCACTACTAAAACTAATTGGTTATAGTAGGAGTTACTCCTTGAGTATATAAAGTGATGCATACTCTTCTCTTTCTCCAATGTGGAATAATTCACATGTGGGTAACACATGGACTTCAACACTCCCCCTCACATCTAAGTGTCCTTAGAATTTTAGCTCACCAGAAGGGTTACAAACCTATTGGGAATGAACATTCAATTAAAGGCCCCTTGTAATGCTTAGTATAACGGCCCAACAACAAATTGGACTCTGATACCATAATAGAATTTAGAAAATGGGCAACTCAAGCAAAGAGTAGAATAAGTAGTCCACTCATAAACCCAAAGAAGGTTCACTACTAAAACCCATTGGTTATAGTAGGAGTTACTCCTTGAGTATATAAAGTGATGCATACTCTTCTCTTTCTCCGATGTGAGACAATTTACATGTGGGTAACATAAGTAGAATGAAGTAAAATGACAAAGATACAAATTGAGTGGAACGAAAGGAGCAATGTAGAGGTATTTTAAGAATCTTGGACACTTTTTGGCATTTGTGTCTACAACTTGCTGATTTCAACGAATAATTTGCGATATGATGGTTATATATATGCGATTTTTATATTACAATATGACTGCATCGGTTTAAATGGTTGTGATATGAGCGGTTTTCATATTATAACTTCACTTTACATAGAGTCGGTATTAATAGAGGGATAAAACATTCATTAGACAAGAGGAAAAACCATGGATTCATGCACAATGAATCAAAGTACTCCAACAACAAATGAACTAAACTATAGTGAACAAAGAGGATTGCTAGTGAGTGATCAAGAAGTAGAAGACATTACACAATCCCTTGAAAAGGTCAACTTTATGAGTAATGCTAAAATCCATTTGGTGAAATATCAAGGTTTCTGGTATCCCAGTGGCACTGATCTTTTCTCTGGCCTTCTTTTTTTCCAGAGACATTTCGTTGCTCAAAGCACTGATTTAATGGTGAATAGTTTCCCTAAAACCGGCACAACTTGGTTGAAATCCTTACTCTTTTCAGTTGTTAATCGGGTCAAATATCCACCTAAACAAAGCCCATTACTTACCCACAATCCACATCAACTTGTCTATGATCTTGAGACTGATATTTATGCAGGTATGAACCCAACTCACCCTCGCCCACACCAACTTCCTCAACTTCCTTCACCTCGGTTGCTTCATTCTCATTTACCCTACCCGTTACTTCCTGAATCTATCAAATCTTCTTCGAGTAAGATCGTTTACATTTCTCGAAATCCTTTAGATACACTTGTTTCTTGCTGGAAATTTTATCCAAAACTGTTGAAAACTTATTCAGGAGATGAAACTTATGAAGGTCCTAGTTTACAAGATTTCTTTGAGGATTTTTTAAATGGTTCTGTTTATTTTGGACCATTTTTTGATCATGTTCTTGGATACTGGAAGCTGAGCTTAGAGCAGCCTAACAAAGTTTTATTCTTGAAGTTTGAAGATTTGAAAGAAAACCCGAGTTTTTATCTGAAGAAGTTGGCTGAATTTGTTGGTATGCCATTTTCTCCCTTGGAAGAAAAGGAAGGCGTTATTGAGGAAATAATTGAATTGTGTAGTATTGGAAGTCTTAAAGAACTCGAGGTTAATAAGCACGGTTCGATTCATCAGTATTGTGAGAACAAGAGATTCTTTAGGGAAGGAAAAGTAGGAGGATGGAAGAACTATTTAACACCCACTATGGCTGATAGAATGAAAAGACTAATGGAAGATAAGCTTGCTGGAACCAAATTGTCCTTCAAATTGGAACCTGAAGAAAGCAATTTACTTGAAAATATTGTAGTTTAAATTATATAAATGTGTTATTTCAACACATACTAGACTAGTTACTTTTTTTATAGAATTTGATTATAAAATTATCATTATCCTGTTGCTCTTTAATCGTTTAAGAGATGTGTGATTGCTGTGATAGTTATTATAGTGATTGATGAGTTTCATATTTGTCAGCTGTTTTTGCAAAGACATATGGATATAGGATTCTACGTCCCAATAACTTCTTCCCGTTTTTCTAATCAAAGTAAATGATGAAGATACACCCAAGAAAATGCTGGAAATGTCACATTGTGCAGGCAGAGTCCACAGACTGGGAAACAGGGAGCGGCAACCGTGGAGCCTGTGTAGGCAGAGTTGAATGCAGGATACTGGTTTAAGGTTAGTTGAACATTCACTTTTGCGGTACTGAACAACTTGACTACTATTTTTCAGATTTGGAATAAATAGTGGATCAAAATATTTCCATGGAAAATGCATTTTTTTTTTTTGGTGTTTTAAGGTAATTTTATTTGGAAAATGGAAGTATTTTCATTAATTCAAAGCAAAACTACACATTAGCAAACACGGCCTACCTTCTATTAAGGGTTTGTGTTGCACTCCATGTGCATACGGGAGAGAAAAGAGGACAAAAAGATAGATACTAGCAACTACACATTAGCAAAAATACTATACAGCCATTGAGACTCCTTAGACGAATTCTTCAATGGGAAAACAAAGTCTAAGGGTCTGTTTGACTGTTTCAACTCTTATGATCCTATTAACAGATCTCACACTGAGATTCCATATCGCTTTATTTCTTTTGCACCACACATGACAAACCAGGCTAATAATGCAAGCAATAGCTACCTTCTTGATCATGGAGAGTCTATCAATCTCACGGACCATGCTACGCAAAGATACCTATTTCAACTTACTGCCCCACCATCTTATAACACTATCAGCGCATGCCCTACTGAGCTTGCGAGCAAAAAACAGATGTTTGTCTGATCTCAGCAGTCAGCAGCTGCATTAGAGAGGGAAATATTAGAAAAAGTAAAACCATATTCATGAGCCTACTGCGGTTTTTCAGCTTGTCCAGGAGCGTGAACCTGAGGATGTACCTGGTCCCGTCTGTGTCCTTGTAGTCGTAGATAGCCTTGATTGAATATGAACTACAAGTACTCATCCATCTATCAAGTTTCATATATAGACTGTACAAAGTTTTCTTACAACCCAGCCTGCGGTGGGAAGGGGGTTGAATATTAGCCAATTAACACCCTTTGTATACTCACCATGAACCTACCTTGCCCATAGAGATTCCAACGGGAAGTTGATATCCCAAGCAATCTTCCCTATGGCCGCTAGATTCCTAGTTTCCACATTTCATATGCCAAAACCACCTTCTTAGGGTTGCAAGCATGAGTGGATAACTAGTTTTCATGAAAAATACAAATGATAATTGTTTTGTGTGGTTCGATGGAAAACTCTCAGTTAAAAGAAAAATATGGGCAATAAAAATTAGGCGAAAAACTCAGTTAAATCAAACAATAAAATAAAAATAATTTTCTTGAAAAATGGTTTTTTGTCCCAAAAAAACACCCCTAGGCATTGTAAAGCAATAAACATAGTGAGTGGATAAATTTAAACATCTAAAGCTTCTTGCACGATCATTAATATTGTTTCTTTAGTAATTTTATGATTCATGTTTTTATAATTACTAAGTAGTGATACCACTATAATAAAAGATGTTACTCATTAGGTTTGTTTTTTAATTGCAATATTAGGGGTGAATACGGTCCGGTTTGGTTTGGTCTGATGCTAAAATCAGACCAAATCATAAATTTCGATCTGAAAATTTTCCAGACCGGACCGTTTAAATCACCAGACCAGATCGGACCAAACCGTTTTACAACGGTCTGGTCTGGTCTACGGTTTGTCATTTTTATATTTTTATCCAAATTAATACATGTATTTATACAAATATTTCACACTTACAATTGTTAGGATTATTGGTGACTTGAGTTACCAAGTAATCATAACAAGATTAAGTTAATTAATCTAGTAAGTTAGTGTAATCAAGAAGAGGACAAAGTACTATGTTTTGATTGGGTGTTTGAGTATCTTCAAGTACCATTAGTACAATAGTACTAAGTGGTAGTGGGAACTTGAATGTGTGTATGTTTGTTGGGTGCATGTCTTGGGCTCCAAGACTCTCATATTCAGACCAAGGACTATAGTACAAGGTGGAGTAATGAAGATGGGGACCAAAGGGATACTTTGAAAAAGGCAAACAGCAGCAGCAAAATTTGCTCCACTGGGTAGCTCGCCGAAGTCAGTGGTCGAGCCATGTTTCTGATATGTATGTTGGGAGCTGCTGCTTGCTATCACTTAATTTAATTGCTGCCTCCTTTTCCCACTAAAATGACCCATCATTTTACTATAAATACAAGTGTCCTAAGCTTCTAATTTTTGCACCAAAGTCTCATCTAAGAGCAACCCATTCTTGCTTAGTTTTCTCCCTTAATTAGCTCCTCTCTTCTACACATAACCTCCATTGTAATTCCTATCAAGTTTGTATTTCTCCTATTGAACACATAAATATAATCCTAGGCTAGATGGTGGATGTAGCCAAATTGGTGAACCACCTTAAATCCTTGTGTTGATTATTTAGTTTATTTTTTAGCCATTCATTTACTACTTACATTATTTTTGTTCCTAACTATTGACACAACATAAACACTCAACTTAACTTCATACTTGTGATCCTTGAGTGAGGTTTAGCCTCCCCTCTCAATCACACTTACAATTAATAAGTATAATAATTTGTAATCAGTTGATAATATTAACATCATTCAAGTATGTATTGCTATATAAAAATAACTACATCTTAAAATATCTAGGTAGCAATTTAATTTTTTAAATACAAAATTATGATTTTCGACCATAGTACGGTTTGCGGTCCGATCTGGTCTGAAAAATAAAAAAATCGAGACCAAACCGTAAACCATAATTTGATTTGAAAAAAAATCAGACCAGACCATTTAAACCGTAGATCAGATCAAATACTAAAATTTCGGTTTGATTTACTGTTTAAACTAAACTTTATTAGCCCTCATTGTTATTGAGATTTATATTTTTTCCCTCTATATAATATCTTTGTACACTCCATCATGTAAAATACTCCACCTTCTAATCTAGAGATCTAAAATATAATTATTGGGGTGACATAGTGGCGAACTGGCAATATTGTCTTGTTTGTCAACTTGTCAACTTTATTGTAATTTATATGGGATTACGTGAGAAAGATAAGATTGAAAGAGTGAAAAGTTATTATAAAATGGATATGTGGAGACAATGTATAGGACCAAAGGTGGAAAGAGAAAGGATTGAATAGAAAAAAATAGAAAAATAAGTGGACAACACAAAACAATGGAGGTAATAGAACAAACGTAATCCGTATCAAAAGAAATAAGTGTTGTATCAGGATTCAAGACCCGGGTAATGTTTATGCAAAACAAAAATTTTTGACATTCTATTTATTTTTGCGATGTTTTTTAAAGTGAGATGATTTGTTATATTAAAAGATAAATTTTTTTTCGCTTCAAAAAAAGTAATTCATGAAAAAATGTGTTATAACATTACATTACTTCAAATATAAATAAGGTTTACAAACAAATTACTAAAGAGTTGTGCAGAATCGGACCTGTATAGCACCATTTAATATTTAATATCTCTTATTTCTGGGGTTCATAGGCGATATGCTATCCAGAATGCCCTAAGAATCGGCCTTATATGCATTGATGAGTGAAAGTTGGTTGAGTTGATATGTTTAATCAATTAATGGGCATTTTAACTTCAAACTAAGAATAAAATAGATAAATGATAATAAAAAATAAATGGCACTAGTAGCCAGTAGGTAGGAATCACTTATTCACTCCGCATAGAGTCGTATAAATCAAGACATATTCATTAGACAAGAATGAAGATGAAAACAATGGATTCATCCACAATGAATGAAATTACTCCTGCAACAAATAATCCAAACCAAAGTGAAAAAGAATTGGTAGTGAATGAGGAAGAATTAGAAGAGATTACAAAATCCCTTGAAATGGTTAACTATATGGGTTTAAGGGTTTTACTGATATCCATTTGGTGAATTTTAAAGGTTTTTGGTATCCTCGTTCTACTGAACTTTTCTGTAGCCTTCTTTTATTCCAGAGACATTTCCTTGCTCGAAACAGTGATATAATGGTGAATAGCTTCCCTAAAACAGGTACCACTTGGTAAAAGCCTTACTGTTTTCGGTTGTTAATCGGGTCAAATATCCACCCAAACAAAGCCCATTACTTACCCACAATCCACATCAACTTGTGTTTGATGTTGAAAACATATACACCAACTTGATCAACTTCCTTCACCTCGGTTACTTCATTCTCACGTTGCCTATCCTTTACTTCCTGAATCCATCAAATCTAGTTCAACTAAGATCATCTACATTTCTCGAAACCCTTTAGACACGCTCATATCTCACTGGAAATTTTTCCCAAAAATGATGAAAACATTAACGGGAGATAAGAGTTATGAAGGCCCTAGCATACAGGATTTCTTTGAAGATTTCTGTAATGGTACTATCTTTTGTGGACCCTTTTTTGATCATGTTCTTGAATACTGGAAGCAGAGTTTAGAGCAACCAAACAAAGTGTTGTTTTTGAAGTACGAAGATTTGAAAGAAAACCCGAGTTTTCCTCTTAAGAAGTTGGCTGAATTTGTTGGTATGCCATTTTCTCCCTTGGAAGAAAATGAAGGTGTTATTGAGGAGATAATTGAATTCTGTAGTTTTGGAAATCTTAAAGAACTTGAGGTTAATAAGAATGGTTGGCTTCACCAGAATTGTGAGAACAAGGGATTCTTTAGGGAAGGAAAAGTAGGAGGGTGGACAAATTATTTGACACCTTCTATGGCTCATACAATGAAAAAATTAATGGAAGAAAAATTTGCTGGTACCAATTTGTTCTTCAAGTTGGAACCTTGAAAAAAATCTACTACTTGAAATTTACCTGTTAATAGCTTGTCAGTTTTTGCTATGTACTATTCCGTCCCTATTGTTTTGGCTTATTATTATTATTATTATTATTATTATTATTATTATTATTATTATTTAATAACATGTTGATTAAGAAATTAAATATAGTTTTGGCTTATTATTATTATTAAATGACATGTTGATTAAGAAATTAAATATAGTGACTTAATTTATTACCGTTGCTCTAACCAGAGTAACTATTCATCTCCCTCTCCTATTACTCTACCCAGAGGTATTCTAAGAAATCTGATTTGGACAATTGATTTTATGTGAATTATTTGTGATATGATCTGATAATCTGATAGTCTGTCATAATGATAATCTGATTTTTATTATAATAATACTTTCTATGTTCTATAATATTTGCTACATTTCACTTTTTTACGCAATTCAATGCACAATTTCAATCATTAATATTTTAAACTACATTTAGCTAAAAATTATAAAAACTAAATATTATGAAATACAATTAGACGATTCAAAGAAGATTCCACTTGACTATATTACTTCTTACACATTAGTCGTTATATATAAAATAAGCTCGAACAATGAATCGTACTCATAAGTCAAATGTAGCGAGTATTTCAGAAGGAAGGAAGAAGGAAGGAAGTAATAGTTATCATTGATATATTTTGACAGTCTGTGATATGATGCTTTGTTTTTTGTTATTATAATAATATCGTTTTTTTTTTTGAGAATTATAATAATATTGTTTTATTTAGTCTATTACTAAATTTATCTTTTATTTTTATACTTGGATAGATAATTTTTTGATTTTTAATATCTCTAATTGTGCATAATCTTATGAAAATTAATATTTCCTCCGTTCTTTTTCCTTCTCGTTTAGTTTTTGCAAGTAAATTTTAAGCCTTAATATATTGAAGTACACAATAACAAATTATAAAAAATACATTATCAAATAGTATACATTAAAACAAATCTAACGAAATCTTGCATAAATATATTTTATCTTGTAAGTATGTATCAAAAACATTAATCAAATTTCTCTATTCTTAAGTTGGAATATATTTCAAATGAGAAGAGCATTAGAGAACGAAGGAGAATATTAAGATTCTTGCATTACCAATTAATCAAGTTAGACTATATTAAATTTATAGATTAATAATAAAATATAAAATAAAAGTATGAGTCATTATAATTAGAAAGCATATTCATAAGGCAATCAAGATGAAAACAATGGATTCATCCACAATGAATGAAACTACTCCTGCAACAAATAAACCACACCAAAGTGAAGAAGAAGAATTGGTTGTGAATGATGAAGAATAGAAGAAATTACAAAATCTCTTGAAAAGGTTCACTTTATGGGTATTACTAATATCCATTTGGTTAAATTTCAAGACTTCTGGTATACTACTTCTCATTTTTTCTCTGGCCTTCTTCTTTTCCAAAGACATTTCCTTGCTCGAAACACTGATTTAATGGTGAATAGCTTCCCTAAAACAGGTACCTAAAACAGGTACCACTTGGTTAAAAGCCTTACTGTTTTCAATTGTTAATCGGGTCAAATATCCACCCAAACAAAGCCCATTACTTACCCACAATCCACATCAACTTGTGTTTGATGTTGAAAACATATATGCAGGTTTTAACCCAAAACTTCCGCGCCCACACCAACTTCATCAACTTCCTTCACCTCGGTTACTTCATTCTCACGTTGCCTATCACTTACTTCCTGAATCCATCAAATCTTGTTCAACTAAAATCATTTACATTTCTCGAAACCCTTTAGACACGCTTGTTTCTTATTGGAAGTATTATCCCAAACTGTTGAAATCGTCTACAGGAGATGAGACTTATGAAGGTCCTTGTATACATGATTTCTTTCAAGATTTCTGTAATGGTTCTGTATATTGCGGACCCTTTTTTGATCATGTTCTTGGGTACTGGAAGCAGAGTTTAGAACAACCTAACAAAGTGTTGTTTTTGAAGTACGAAGATTTGAAAGAAAACCCGAAATTTCATCTAAAGAAGTTGGCTGAATTTGTTGGAGTGCCATTTTCTCCCATGGAAGAAAATGAAGGCGTTATTGAGGATATAATTGAACTTTGTAGTTTTGAAAATCTTAAAGAACTGGAGGTTAATAAGAGTGGTTCAGTTAACAAGTATTGTGAGAACAAGGAATTTTTCAGGGAAGGAAAAGTAGGAGGGTGGAAAAATTATTTAACACCTTCTATGGCTGATACAATGAAAAAGTTAATGGAACAAAAACTTGCTGGTACCAATTTGTCCTTCCAGTTGGAACCTTGAAAAAATTCTAATATAATACTCCCTCTGAATCTTTTTAGTTGTCTAATTTTTTTATTTGGCAAATTCATATCAATTGTCCTATTTTCTTTTTTGTCTATCTTTTTTTCACCTAAATACTCCACTTTTACTACTCCCAATACCCAACTATCAGTCTATCACCTTTATAATTAATTTAATCAATTAAAATACCCAACTACCACCTTTTTAATGGACCTTATCCTTGGTGAAAATCCAAATGAGACATATAAAATGATTCGAACGAGTATTAATAATTTGTCAGGACGACAATCAATGAGTTTGATGGATGTTTTAATTTATGTTTGATTGTTATGAAACCAGTTCATTTGAATTTATCTAATTATACTATTATATACTATTATTGTTCTTCAGAATGAATTTTTTTTTACCTAATTTACTCTTTTTTATAGCAAATAGAGCTATGTTTGATTATATTCTACGCTTTTATTTATTCCTGCATCTTATTAAAATGATGCATGCTATTCATAGCAAGTTTTTTTTTTAAGTTGTATTGTTAGTTTCTCTTAACAATATATATTAGGACTATTTGATTTTAAATAGAATTTTTCTTATTTGTACCGGATATAGTATCAGTAATTGAAAAAATTAATAAATAAATAACATGTACTAGAGAAATATGTACCGAATATAGTATTAGTAATTGAAAAAATTAATAAATAAATAACATGTACTAGAGAAATATGACAAAGACAAGTAAACTTTTCTTTTTTAATCACTTTTCTTAAAATAGTTTCACATAAGAAATGTTAACTATCAACAAAACGAAAGATAATCATGTAATTAAAAGTACAACAAGTGCATTTACATATATTTTAAAAGTTGAGTGATAAGCTAATAATAATAATAATAATAATAATTAAATAACAACAGCTTTCATATATAATCTTTGAAATAATAGAACTTTAATATGTCTCTTTTACTTTGTTGAATTTTCTATTATGTAAATATTTTGTCCCCTTATATTCTGATCATCTAGACATTTCTTTGCTTTTCGATATCTTTCAGCGCTCACTAATATATCTTTGAACACTTTTTAATCTTCGCATCGACTTCCTTTGTTACATTTTCAAACGAGAGAATAACCTTTGGCATTCTTTTAATTTTACAACCTTGTAAGAAGCAAACTAGGAAAATCATACAAATACTTCTCAAAAAGACTCATATGATCAGAAAAAAGCTTAATAGCCAATGAGAAGCTCCCATCCCCATTTTGGCTTCTAATAAGATAAGACTGACCTTCATATTGAATCCCACCATGCCCAAAAAACTTGGGAACGCCCCACCCAAAATCACAATTATAAAAGGGAATATTTACCCAAGAATTTATAGTAAAATTTGGACAGGTAAACGCGTGGGACCCACGAGTAAATTTACTCAAATCTTGATGTGATTCAAGGTAATCAATGGCTGATCTTAAATACTCAATATCATCCATCCTTTTTAATGCATCATGAACCAAATTTGCTGTATACCAAAGGGGTTTATGCTTAATATCAGCAAATTTAGCAACACAAGCAGTAAAAAAGATTACATTTCCATAATAACCTTTTGGAAATTCTGAGCATTTGTTAATTCTTGATCTACCATTAACTGGTATGTAGAGTTTTATATCTTGATTATCTGACAAGCCACGTGCTTTACATGTGGCTATCCACACGTGTGCCGCGAGCAATTGGAAGGTACTTAGCCTGTAACTTGGGCCTCCTTGTGATGTTGCTTGTAGTTTCAAGGCAGTAATTTGTTCTTTAGACAGTTTAAATTTAGCTTCTATTATATTGGACACTGTACCTAACAAATACATTATTACACATTATAATCAAGAACAAGAATTTAGTAAATTTTACTTCAAAAAACAACTCGATAGAATAGAATGTAACATCTTGCAATTAATAAAAACCAATTTGAAAATTAGTGTCATAAATCAAATATATTGACAACGTGATTTCAACATAATTCAATCTAATAAAAGAGGGAAAAATAAGTTATATTTGATTTTATTTCATCTTTTTTTTTTTATGTAGATTTTATTTCATCTTGATTTCACTTGTTTTGAGCTGGTTTTTATTTGGTCAATTTATTGGATTTTATATCTTTTTGAGTTGTTATTTGCTGATAATATCATTAGAAAATAAACTTATTTGGTTTTTAAATTGCCTAAATGTCATTTAATAGTACTCCCTCCGAATCAGTTTAGATGTCTTATTTGGGATTTCACGGATTTTAAGGGTTGAGTGGGGTTCATTAAAAAGGTGGTAGTTGAGTATTTTGATTGATTAAATTCTTTGTAAAGATTGGAAATTGGAAAAGTGAAAGTATTTAGGTAAAAAAAAATAGACAAAAAAGGAAATGAACAATTGGTATGGTATGGTTTTACCAAATAAAAAAATGTGACATCTAAACTTATTCGGAGGGAGTATTAGAATTATTGGTGATTTGGTTCACCAAATAATCAAACATGAAAAATGTGTTATATCAAGGGTAAAATAGTAATTGACAAGGACATACGCCATTTTGTGTGATGCGACAAAGTTAAGAATGAACAGTACTTGCTTCTCTACAACCAAATAAACCTTATCTTTTTGAGGAAAAAGTCAAAATAAAGATAAAGAATTCATAGCGTATCTTTTTTTGCTTTTGTTTTTTTATCATTAATCAATTTTAATACTCCCAAATTAATATTTTATAATTATTAATTATTTGCATTAGTATAAGTACCAAACAAAACGGGACACATAGTGATGGGATTGAAGGAGTATTAATCAAGCAAATAAAAACAATTCAAAAAAAAAAAATCAAGCAAATAGAATAAGACAAGCAAACCTGCGGTGATGCCTCTGGTAGGTGGTAATGGCTGCTCATACTCCAAGTGTCTAAATTTAACTTGACGAGGATTACGACAACCCAGAATTTGCTGTCGATTATGAAATGGCAATACATCAATTTCAAGCCCTTGAGCAATTCTAGCCCAACAATTAATCAGATCTGCGCAAGAAGTTCCATCAGCTACTTGATGGTGGTGCAATAATCCAAGACTTACCCCGCCACATTTAAATCTAGTTAGCTGCACCATTAACAACGGAAAATATGATAATCCTTTCGAGTAGTCGAACGGTGGCGGAAACACCACCGAACGAAGCTCGTTCGTCGGCTCAAACTCACCAAAATCAGCGAGCGTATGTGTAGTTTCTACCTCGACGAATACGGCTCCTTTTGAATTGCAATCGATCTCCATTCGACCAGTTTTTTCGTTTGTTTTCAATCTTCCTGCCATTGGGTAGAAGTGTACTAGGGTTTTACTTAGTGCATTCTTTAGAATGTTTGTGTCGAAGAATGAATTTTTGAGGTTTGTTTGGTTGGGAGAAGGATATACGTAGAGTAGTCTAGTATGTGTGTAAGGAGATCGAGTGATTAGATCTAGACTTGAAAGCCAAAGAGATCCTTTTGGTGTTTCTTTGGCTGGGTGAATCATTGTTGTTTGCTTTACTTTAGTGTTCATTTTGGTTGTTTGGACTTGAGAGAATGTTATTTTCCGGGTCTTTCTATTTATACTCGTTTATTTAGAAAATTGAAATCCATGATTTGGGCAATAATTTGTGTAACTAATTGCTTAGCTAATATGATCCGTTGACCACTTGACAAGATATTGACAAATAAGTGGAGTAATATATTTTTGGACTTCAATTAAACCTTTGTCTTTTAACTTTTTGGCGAAGTTGAAATCTACATATGGTATTTGAGCATTTGACATAAATAATTAAGAATTTGATTTTTATTGATTCCTCATTTCAAGTGCATTTGACAAAAATATGTTGCATTTACATTTTAAGTCTAATAGACCTTGCTTCCGAGCGGGATATTGGGTATGATGACGATGATGAGACTCTTGTGTCAAGGGTCATAATAGAGTATATAAATATTTAGCTTTAGATATGAATGAAACACGTGAGTCATATTTATTGGGCCATAAATTAAGGATGGTTGAGTTACTATTAAAATAACAAAACTATCACCTATCACATCCTATTACATAAGGGTGATTTATCGACTTATCAATCTATAAATAATCGTGAAAATAGTAAGTGAAGTTGGTTTTGAGTTTTGCTTTGCCAGTGTTATAGATTTGCAATTGATTTGTAATTTTTTCGGCTGCTGCATGTAATAATAAGGAGTATAAAAGTCAAAGTACCAAAAACCAAAATTGTGATAAATTTGGTGAAGGTACTATTTGATGACGTAAGGAATGATGGCATGCTATGAAACATATACTTCCTCCGTTCCATTATACTTGCTACATTTGACTTTTTACGCAATGACGCAATTCAATGTGTTATTTCATTTACATATAAAACTATATAAATCTAAAAATTATAAAAAGTTAATATTATAAAAGTATGTGCGATTAGACGATTAAAACAAGATCCCACTTGACTATGTTTTTGCTTACACATGAACCGCAATATGTAAAATAAGCTAGAACGGAGGAAGTATGCGGTATGTCATGCTGCGTTTATAGAGTAGTACAACTCTTTTTTACAAGCATATCTTGGTTGCTTATGTATATACTTCTAGAATCTAGGATTGCAACAAAACAATTATGCACTAAATTTAAAAATAATTCATCATCATCGCTTTACCTCACTCATAACTCATAAAAACTATACTCAGGGTTTAAGGGAAGAACAAGGCAACTCTTATTCATAAAAAAGTGTGCGATTAAAGAATCACTCGGCTCGAGAAATGTCTTCACAGAGAGACCTACAACTTACAAATAAAATATAAAGTTCTAAGTTTATATATATATATATATATATATATATATATATATATATAGGGTCAAGTTCCAGTGAGAACCAAGCTTATATGAGAACCGTGAGAACCAATCGCCTTGATAAAAATGTGTTACTTTTTTATAGAAAATGTGTTACTTTTGAAAAAAAAAATGTTACTTTTATTTTTAAAAAAAGTTGTTACTTTTTAGCTTAAAAAGTGTTACTTTCAGAAAAAAATATTTTTTTTCAAAAAAATAAAGTAACACGTTTTCTTTGAAAAGTAACACATTTTAATGTAAAAAGTAACACCTTTTTCTGTGTTTTTTTCAAAAATTTTTTCTTAAAGTAACACTTTTTTGCCCAATAGTATCATAAAATACAGTAACGTCTTTTTGCACATAAGTAACACCTTTTTAGTAAAAAGTAACACTTTTTTGTAAGGCTGATTGGTTCTCACGGTTCTCATATAAGGATGGTTCTCACTGGAACTTCTTCCTATATATATATATATATTATATATATATTTCTCTATTATTCTAAGTTTCCACCATATTTCAAAAAAATCTCACATATTTAAGATGCAAATTCAAAAAACTTGAGAGTAATAACTTAAAAGCATGAAAGAAGCCAAGAAGGTACCCATAAAGCCATAGATAGTCCAGTTCAAAGATCTGCTCTATGGTATACAGTTATCAGCTTTCCGTTGCTAACAATCTTAGAACTTAGAAGTTAGAAAATAAACCACACGTGTATTAATTTATAACCCATCGAGTAATGCAAAAGTAGTTATACTAGTGCCATTTTCGACCATGAAAGTCTTTAGCAAATGATTTATAGCTGATAATTTATTATTGTTATTGGTGACTTGTGTTACCAAGTAATCAAAACAAGATTAATGTAATTAATTTAGCATGTTAGTGTAATTAGAAGAGTACACAAGTACCACTCTATGATTAGATGAGTGGGAATCAAGCAAGTACTATTAGTACATTGTACTAAGTGGTAGTGGAGGCTCGAAGGTGCAACAACTTGGGTCTGCAAAGTGTGTATTCAGAGGTGGTACAAAGTGGGGACCAAAAGGACACAAGAGAGAAGCAAGCAGCAGCCCGCAAAACCTTCTGCTCGACTGGCTGTACGTGGCTCGATCAGCTCGCTCGCCCGAGCCATGGGTCGAGCCGCTCTTCTAGAAGCTCCTGCTGCCTTTTGTTGTGATCTGTTGGCTGTTGTCTTGGAGTATAGCTGCTGCCCCATTTGTTGCCTAATATTTTTCCTATATTAACCCACATATACTCCTTGTATTAGGTGCCCTAATAATCTCATATTTAGAGCTATTTACCTCTTGCTTATTTCTCCCATTAGCTCCTCTCTTCCATTATACATAACCTCCACTTGTAATTCCTATCAAGTTTTGTATTTCTCGTTTAAACACATTGAAATATATCCTAAGCTAGATGGTGAATGTAGCCAATTGGTGAACCACCTTAAATTTCTTGTCTTGTTTATTTATTTATTTTGCCATTCATCATTACTTGCATTATTTGTTTCCTAAACTTGACACACTATAAAACATCCACTTAAACCTTATTAGTGATCTTTGAGTGAGGTCTTAGCCTCTCCTTTCAGTTATAGTGCTAGATTTTACCAGTTTGTTTGGTATGCTGATTTAAACTCATGGCTAGAAACAGGTTGTTTAAAATAGTCAATATTAGTTAATACATAACTCAACTAATTATTCTACCAAATACTACCAATCTTGGCTCAGCTTGTTTGCAAAGTAACCTTTTTCAAGTCCTAAACCTCTAGCAATTAGGTCTAAGAGTTCTATTCCCAATTCTTTAGTTTTTGCTGTGTATTCTCATACGATATCCCTACATACGGATTTATACATGTATACACAGAAGTCAGCTAGATCCACTTATAGATGGTTATACCTTCATAATATAAGAGGCTCTCGGTGCGAGACGCGCCTCGTACATGAATTTAATAGCTCATTCAAAATATATTATGAGAATATAAAATTCTTGTATTTAAGATATATATCAGGCTAGTATGGGGTGCATTCTTGGAGGGTAGAGCATCTTTGGGTAATACCATCTCTCCACAAACGGAGCTTTTCATCATTAAATTGTGAAATCAATCTTAAATTTTGACATATCTAACGTGTGAAGGAAGAATAAATTCTTAATCTCCACAAACTCTTAACGTTGTTTTTTGCATTAAGAATGAAGTTCTAACACACAACTTGCTCATCCAACCCAACCAAGTGTTTTGTTCGATTATGCACCTAAACCATCCAAGCAAGACCGCAATAACCCAAGATATATATGCTTTTGCGGTTGTGCCAACTTTCTATTGCCCTTTCAACAATTCTCGTTGCTCACTTGAGCATTTTAGCGCTCATTTGTGCAATAATTTTTGCTAGCGTGCTACTTGCTCCCTCACATTCGCTTGTCTTTGCAAGCTTTATGCTTGTTCAAGCATAAGCTCTATAGCCTATACACTACTTTGTAAGCCATACTTCGTTTTAAAACTAAGGTACTTAGTTTTAAAACTAAGGGAAATAATCAATGATACTCCTGAGTTTTTGCACTTTATTATCTATGGTACCCTTGTATTATTGAGCGTTTTACAACCGTAACCTTTTTAAAGTTTTTCTGTCCAATATTGTTCGAAACCGTTAACTTTCTTTTATGTTTTGACTTGAAAAATTTTTTAAAAAGGAAAAAGTTGACGTTTTAGACGACTTTTGACGGAAAAAATTTTGAAAGGTTACGTTGTAAAACGCTCAATAGTATGAGGGTACCATTGATAATAAAAAAAACTTAGGGCTATCATTGATAAAGTGACAAAACTCATTGGTACCATTGATAATTTCCCTAAAATTAATCATTGCTCGTTAGAGTACTTCATCAATGCTCATCTTTTGCAGCTTGGACAAGCTAGCTTATTACTTACTCGTCTGAGCACCTCTACTTAAAGGATTTTAATTGCTTGACATTTTAAAAATAATTTAATCTAGGATGTACATATATATATACATGAGATGTTTAGTTTTATTCATCCCACGTTTATCATGATAATATATGACATTTAGAATTCTTTTTATTCAATTGGGAACGCGTTATGCTTAAGCTATTTTGACTAATAACAGTATTACATCTATATCTACTTTATATGTGAACAAGCCCAAAATTAATTATAACAACTCACAGGAGATGCTGACAAATAAAGTATTAAGTTAATAGCTTAATCCCATATGATTAATGCAATGAGCAATCTATGATATTTACACTACTAATATAAAATATATATTTTGGGAAGAAAAAGTCTTCTCCTAGTTTCTCTATATTTAGAAGCAAATTTAATTATATGTTTATAACTTGAATCCAACATTTATCTTTAGAATTAATATTTAATTACATTTTTTTTCTGAAATGCTCGGGACTTAAATTCTCATATTTAGATTAACAACAAAACTTTGAAATAATGAAAATCAATCAAGAAATTAAATAAAGCTAAGAATAAAGTGAGGAGTGGGAACAAAAGAGTCAGAATCAGAGTAAGACTCTTGCAAAAGTCAGAGTTCGGGGGAGAAGGGTAGCAAATAGATATACCCGTGCACCCTCCAGGGAAAGAACAAGAAACTCAGATTATCTCCTAAAGGATAGGTTTCTGCAAAGAAAAAAATGAGTAACACATGACGTGTTTGAAAAGACACATGCACATTAAAACTATAACTAAGCTTTAATAGTAAAAGTAAATAAAAAGCAAAAAAAATAAATAAATTAAATAAAACTATAAATGTAAAGAAAAACAAGATAAAAATGTCAAAAATTAAAACACGAATATAACGTCTAAAGCTATTTTTATCTCTCAAAAATCTATAACTCAACAAATGAGTGGGAACAATATAGTTCGATAAAAGATGAAGGTCAACAAACCGACCCACCTATAAGGATCGTCATCCTAGAAGGCTCATAGTCATAATAACATATGAATTAGCTAAACATAATACAGATGGCAGTCAAAGATTTGATAATACTCCACTAACTCTTTTATTTATATATATATAATCTTAAATCATCCAATCTTATATCATTCACTTCTCCCTTGAGAAAACTAAAACATACCCATTTCAATTTTTTCAACTACTTACAAACTTTCATCCATGGTTGTGTCCAACCCTACAATCAATCAAAACATTGATTATCTTGAAATCAACCCGAAACCCAAACCCGACGATCCAACTTCTATAGTTGAAGAAATTGAAGGTGTAATCAAGTTGTACAAAAATGGTTATGTAGAAAGATCAACCAAAGTTATGTCAAGTGTTTCTCCATGTTTGGATTCTAATTTACAAGTTAATGCTCGCGATGTTTTTATTGACAAAAATGATAATATTTGGGCACGTATATATGTACCTAGATGTAACAAAAATAATAATTCGTTACTACCAATAATGGTTTATTTTCATGGTGGAGGGTTTTGTATTGGCTCAACTGCATGGAAATGTTACCATGATTTCCTAGGAAAATTATCGTCGCAAGCTCAGTGTGTGATTGTGTCGGTAAATTACCGTCTAGCGCCGGAAAATCCGCTTCCAGCCGCTTATGAAGATGGAATGAAAGCTTTGATTTGGGTTAAACAGCAAGGAAATATTGGTCATTCTAGAGAATATTGGGCAAAATATTGTGATTTTTCTAGCATTTTTTTGGGTGGGGATAGTGCTGGTGCAAATATAGCCTATAATGTAGCCTTAAGACATGGTATGTCAAATAGTAACAATATTAAGGGAATTGTCTTAATACAACCATTTTTCGGTGGGGAGGAAAGGACTAATTCAGAATTATCGTCAATTAAGGTTCAATTACGTAAATCAGCGTTGAGTTTAGCGGCTTCTGATATATATTGGCGAATAGCATTACCTTTAGGGGCGAATCGAAACCACCCATGGTGCAATCCGTTACTTAAAGATATGAAATGGCTGGAAAAAATTAGGATTATGATATATGTAGCCGAGAATGATATATTAAAAGATAGGAATTTAGGGTTTTGTGATGTTTTAAGTAGCAATTTGGGGAATCAAGTAGACCATTTTATTTCTCAAGGTGTGGGACATGCATTTCAGATTTTGGATGATTCTACCATTTCTCAAAATCGTAAGAAAGAAATGATTTTTAATATTGTCAACTTTATTGGAAAATAATTTGATGAATAGCAAGGATTAGTTGGGTTTTTTTTTTATTTCAAGATTTATTGTTCAATAGAATAGAACGAAAAAAAATAGATACAGAAAATGACCCTTTTTGTAATGTATTTTCGTTGTATGAAAATCATAATGTTTATATTTTGAATTAATTTTTTTAACCTATAGTGTGTTGGAAATACTTTACATGTGAGACAAGATCCCACATCGATAAAATTGTGGGTTGTTGTCTTGCATATATAATTGGTGAGATACTCTTCCTACAACCATATGGTTTTGGGAAGCAATGAACCTCACCAAGTGTATTCAACGCTCTTGACCCGTGGGTTTGTGGGCCCGAGCCCACGGGTTTTCCGTGTCCACACGAGTGGGCTACGATGAGATTATGTGACGAATTGTCACGGCCTAGTATATTGAATATTTGTTACTCCCATTTCTATCATAATAATACAGCGTCTTTCCTGGGAGACCGTCTTTAATAAATGTTATTTGTCAATACAATAGTAACTAGATTCCGCTGGTTAACATTGGATGGATTGTATGAAAGTATTTTTGCATCAGTCAATAGCGATCACATATGTTTTATTCTTGCATTTTATCAGTTTTCATCAACTTTTTGTAAAAAGAATCTGAAAACTAGTAGGCAGTTGCTGTTCGAAATCCAAGAAAGAGCACAAATTAAAGCAGAACCTGAATTTAAAAGAATCAAAATCTGGAGTGGAATGATTAAATCTCGCCATCCCAGAGTTGTTCAAGAGTTTTGAAAGGGCCTTTATTTGATAAGTAAGGCCAACCAGTGACCCCTCTACTTTGTGGGATTCCCCTTATTTTCTCATTATCTTCTTCACTTAATTCCCAATCAAAGATCATCAGGTTTTCTTTCATTCTTTCTTTATTGAAACTCTTCACCACTAATGTAATTCCCTGCTCATATGCCCACCTTAAGCATACCTGCATTTTTCCATTTTAATTAAGCTCCCTATTTCCATTTTGAAAAAATAACTCACGTGTATTGTTGAAGTACCCATGTGTTACCCACATATGAGTTGTCCCACATTGGAGAAAGAGAAGAGTATGCATCACTTTATATACTCAAGGAGTAACTCCTACTATTACTAATTGGTTTTAGCAGTGAACCTTCTTTGGGTTTACGAGTGGACTACTTCCTGCTTCTCTTATTACCAATTAGTTTTAGGATTGAACCTCATCAGAGTTGTGTGCGGCTAACTCTTTTTTTATACAAATCTATCAATTATGTCAATGAATAGGAGAAGAAGTAGTACCTGAGGAATAGACTTTCCTTTAGCCTTGGCAATTTCTTGAAGCACTTGAGATTCCAAAACCCTGTTACTGCCATAGAAGGTTCCAATGGCTCCTAATGGAGAATAAGCAGTTATTACAATTCCATTTTCTTTGCATAGGTCTATCAACTTCTTCTGTTGCCAAAATGGGTTAACCTCCACCTTTATTTTTCAAATTGCAGGTCAGTTGCATGCAATACAATAAATCTAACATGAGAGATTGTCAGCATTTAAAATCAAATGTGAAGAACGGCCAAGATTTCGAATCTTATCCACCTCTCATTTTAAGTGGAATATTGACTGACTGAAGGACTAATTTGTAAGAAATGATGAACAAAATATAAAAGTGTTGGAAATAGTTCACATATAATACAAGATTTCACATCGATAAAATAGTGAGTCGTGGACTTCCAAATATATTCGGTGAGCTGATCCTCCTACTATCATATGATTTTGGGAAACAGTGAATGTCACCAAGTGTATATGCACATCAACGCTCTTGACCCGTGGGTGTTCACACGAGTGGGCCACCGTGAAATTATGTGACAAATTGTCACTTCCTAATAACAAGGACTATGAATAGAAACACAGAACTGCATACAAGAGAAATGACTAACTTGATTGACTGCTGGTGGGATTTTAGTGACAGCCAGGAGATCTTTCAGCTTCTTGCAGGAAAAATTACTGACTCCAATACATTTTGTAAGGCCAAGCTTCTTACATTCTTCCATGGCAGCCCAAACACCATGAAAATCCATAGGAAGAAAATCATCCTCCTTTATTGGAAAATCATACTTCCCTGGCTGACAGCTCAATGGCCAGTGAATCAAATACAAATCTATCCATTCCATCTTCAAATTTCTACCAAAAAGTGCACAATAAGTTCAATCCAAACATAGAAAGGCAAAGGCCCCACATTGGAACTACCAATTCTCAAACTTTATTAGAAAATGTGTCCCACATCCAAAAATTAAAAATTAGATAGAAGTCGACAAACATAGAACCGTCGAATTTATATGCAGTCAACTCTCCTTGTATACAAGCTCAAATTGATCAGGCTTGACAGGATAATTTTAATGTTCTCACATCTTCTTAACAGAAGTGCAATATCAAAGTGATAGAAGGAGTAACATATGATAGAGTCTTAATCATCAATCCGTCAACGTAAACTTTTAATTAAGTTCAACATCTGCAAGAAATAAGTTACCTGAGGGATTTCTGAAGACCAGGAACTACAAGATCAGGATGAGCATCACCACACCAAAGCTTAGAAGTGATAAATAGTTCATCTCTGGATTGGATTATGCCCATACTCAAAGCTTCTTGGACTGCTTCTCCAATGGGCTGCTCCGATTTGTACTTATGGGCCGTATCAAAGTGCCGGTAGCCCACTTCTATGGCCTGTAACACTGCTGATTTCATGTCTTCTGCTGACACTGGAGGATCTACAGCTGTACCTAATCCTATGACTGGGATGCTTCTGTCTCCATGACTGAGTTTGAGTTCTGGAACTCGCAGTTGACTCGGTCGTGTGCTCGAATTGATGGTCATTTTAGGCCGAGTTGTGATGGGACTTATTCGCAGTCTAAATGAGTCAACTCGGATCATATATGATGGTAACTGGTAAGTATATTTTTGTCTTTTTGTTTTGCAATAAGTAGTGTTCTAATTTGTTCTCTTGCACATTTAGGCAACCGGGCTACTAGGCCCAGGTTAATCTGACCCTACTAAAATATGGGTTTAATCAATGGGCTCAACATTAGGCAACGCTTACGTTGATTAAGAATCAATATAGGCAAAATCATGAAAAATAAAAAATTATCTAGAATAATGCAACATATTTATGATTTTACTATAATAATCCCACCAATTGATTAATCTTGAAAAATCTCAATTTTGAAGGAAATTTTCCTAGAGTAAACTTGATGACCAGATGACTTGCTATATAATCGAAAAAAAATGTTAAAAAAATGTTCATAAAAAATTTATGATTTTTTTATTATTTAGATTTTTCATGTAAATTTCAAAAAATTTCACGAATTTTAAATTGATATTTAATTTATTTTTTTAGTGAATTACCTACTATAGCAGGTCGCCGGGTTACCTAAATTTATTATAGGAAAATACCCCTTAAAGTTGAGATTATTCATAATTAATCATAAATGGAATTATTATAGAAAAATCATTAAAAATTTGGATTATTCTTTGTTGGCCCATTTGAGTTTTGATGATGACGTAACTTTTATAAACAAACAAAACGTTAGAGATTGTACTGTAGGTCATATATCCGATTGTCAAGATTGTAGATGGTACCTAAGAAGACTTGGTGAAAGAACATTGCATGTCAAAGTCAACGTCAACTTTTAAGAGTCAATCTTGAGTGTCAAATGATCAAGTCAACTGTTCCAGTTCCAGGATTGATTAAGTTGAAGTACGTCAGATGGAAACAGCGTAGTGTTCCTAACGCAGCAAGTCAGAGAATAGGGTCAACTAAAATAGGAAAATAAGTTTTCTTTTACTTAGTTGATTTGTACGGATAAAACTAAAGGTTGCACAAGGGTCTTAATTGGCGGAAAAAATAACTAAAAAGGAGTTAAAAATAAATGTCCAAATTGAGCTCCACTTAAATAGGGATTTGCTAAAATAGATATAAAACCGTTAAAAGAGCCGTGAGACTTGGAGTAACCTCCAAGCTTCCTACCCACCTCCCCACATCATTAGATAATGGGATCATGGGTGTGATGCACGGTTCTAGCTCTTATAAAAGGAGTATCATAACCGGCCATGGATGCCGTGTGTGCCCTAATCCAAGAAAAAGAAGAGATCAACTCAAGAAGAGGAAAATCTATTTCGTTATTCATTCGCCAATCAATCCAAAGAGTTTTCCTTGTGTTTACTTTGGTTCAATCCAATCTAGAAAAATTGTGTAAAGGGTTTTAGAGTGTGTAAATTAGACTTGGGGAAGTCTAAGGGGAATCTTGAGCAAGAATTTGTAAGAGAGAAGAGAAAGAGAAAGAGAAAAAGAGAATAGGCCAAGAAGAGAATTTGGAGAAGTCGTTTTATGTAATTAAAGTGTAATTACTTACAAACGTAATAAGAGAAATTGAAATCCAAAGTGGTCGTTGCTTTCTTTCTAGGCCAAGAAAGTTTCCACGTAAAAATCTTGTCTCCTTTTACTTTCTTGCATTTGCTTTAGTATTTTGTTAGATTCAACTTCCGCAAAAATAGGGCATAAAATACTCATTAAAGCAATACAACAATTCACCCCCTCTTGTTGCATTCATAGTCTCTAATCGTTTTTACATTCTTAATAATTTTTCCTTTATAAAATGTCAAAGTTAAAATTGCACTGTAATTTTTCCCATATCATATTTAAACATTGAATCGTTCATGTATATATTAAAATCACTAGCCATATTTTAAATTGGGCATTAAAGCTTGACTATCAATAGGCATATTTAAAGCCAAGCATGTACTAAAATAGCATCAGTTCTAATAAGGATATGATTGGACAAAGAATAGGTCAAGGGGCAATTTGGAATTTTTGTATTATTACATAATAGTTTGAGAAAAGAAAAGTGTTAAATAGATTAGGGAACATAAATATTAGGTGAGAATTGAACTTAAAATCTTGCTCCAACTGAAATAAGACTCGATTCTCTATAAACAGTTTGAAAATTATAACTATCAATTGCTATTATCTTAAGCCAATTCGTAACTCTATATTCATGCTCAACGTTTCTTTTGTTGCAATAAAGATTAATTGTTTTTCGATTAAAACTAAATTAACTAAATAACGATATTATTTGTATTTTCATTTAAAAAATTGAACCTTTACTTTCAAATTAACTTAGAAATACTAATTCACTTTCAAGCTTCAAAATAAAACCTTAAAAAAACAATTTAATTGAATAATAAAAATATTACTATGGAAAATGAGATGACTTCATTAAGACATTCCAATAACACGATCTACTCTAAAGATGGATTTAGAGGGTCGAATATACTCTTTAACTTTACCCTTATAATTAAAAAAAATGGAGTTTTATAACTAAAGTTAGAATGTCGCCTGTTTGTTGCCAACAGCGACCACCTAGTTTACATCGCCTTTGTTGGCCTATCGCCTTTTGGCCATCGCTATTTTCGCTTTTCTCAGTAGGGTCAATACACATACACGTACATCTTCAAAATCTGTCATCTTTGATCCAAAGAGCGAAGAAAACAAACAAGCCTCTGAGATATAGATTGATGAATCTCATTAAATGGTAACAAATCTTCATCACCCTCATAATCATCATCATTTTCATAAACTAAATGAATTCCCCATTTTTTAAGTTCAACTCCTTCAACACTTCCTGATTTATACCCAACTTGTATTATATCACCTTCTTTTAACAACAATATCATAGGATGATAGTATTTGAATCTACATAGGTAAATCTGCCTGGCTGGAGTACATGGCAGTCCTGTTAAATTTAGTACTGAGCTGAAAATAGAGGTTTCCTCTCTTATAATACCAGCCTGAATATGTACAATACCAGGTAGTTGAGCACGCATGCTGTCAAGTGCTTGGATGTCTACAGAGAGTATGACAATAACAATTACACTTTGGATTGATAGGTTTGGATGAGGATTGAATTTTACTCCTCCTTCTGTTTGAGAAAACCACTCTGGAATTTCGCTCCCCGGAATGCTCATATTTGTTAAGTTTCTCAAAGTAGCCTGCAAAAATTAAGTATGCACTTATAAGCTCTGTGTTATTTGTGTCAAACCTGTCAACTTTTGACCCGACTTCAAATCGATTCGAAATGCGATTGAAAATTATTAGGTCATAATTTTAACCCATAATATGAACATGACTTGTCCGGAGAATCCTTGAAAAACCTGGTTTAAACCCAATCGTAATTCAAACACGATTATAACTAGACACGACACGATCTGGAAATGACAAGACCCCAACATGACTCAACTCGTAATACGCCAGACTGAATCATGTCGGATCCTAATACTTGAACGTGACATGATATTTGAACCTTTTAATTGGTTCAAAAATAACCTTGTGATTTTTCATCAAATAGCCAAATCAGACATTATTATATGTATCCATGTTAACATGAGTTTTCTATGCGCGGGATACACTGAGTATGATGATGACGATGATATTAACAAGAATTATACGAATACAGGTAAAAATACGACTGTATTTTTTCTGAATAGTATGCTTTCATCTGTATGTGATCAACTTTATGAATATGAAATGAGAGTAAATTAATAAAATTAAAAGTATATATTTTTTTATCAATCGAAAAATAAGAGTATTCATGATTTTACCTTAGTTAGTCTTCTCCTGACAGCTGATGAACTTGAATTACATCCAGCCAAAAACAGCCTTCTCAAAGACTTCAAGCATTCAATACCAGGAACATCAATAATCTTATTACAATTCACAAGTTGTAATTCTTGTAATCTCTCAAGGTTAGAGATGTCACATATACTTTCAAGTGAATGACAATCAGCAGCATTTAGCTCTTCCAATGTTGAAGGAAGTTTTGGCAAAACTCTCAGCATTTTACAGTGGCGCAACACGAGTTTCTTCAACACAAACATACCTTCCATTGTGGAAGGTAGACTATGGAAACTGTTGTACCCCAAATCCAAACTCTCAAGCTTAGACAGCTCGGAAAACTTATCATGTATCTGACCAGATATTCCACATGCTCGCGCATCAAATTCTTGCAAATTCGATAGCTTCCAGAAAGACTCAGGCAGATCACATGGGGATTTTCTCATTTTCAATACCCTTAAGCAATAAAGAAATCCGAAACATCCAGGTAACGCGGTTATGGCAGTTTCTTCCATCTCAAGTATACGCAAAGATCTTAATTCTCCGAAAGATTCTGGTAAGCTTCTTAACTTTGTGCACTTGGTTAATTTCAGCCATGACAGACTTTCTAACTCGCCGAAGGACATTGGCAGTTCTGTTATTGCAGCTCCTACAATAAAGAGGACAGAAAGATTTGACATTTTCCCCATTTCTTTTGGCAACTTTTTAAGCGAAGTGCAATCAGTCATCTGAATCTTCTTTATGAATTTTAAGGAACATATCTCATCTGGTAGTTCTTGAATTGGTGTATGATCAAGATAAAGCTCGTGCATAAAAGCTAATCCCTCTACTGAAACAGGAAGCTTGAGAAGAGAACGACATCTTCCTAGAGATAACACTTTAAGATAACATAACGAGCTAATTGAATCTGGGAGTTGCCCGATTGAAGTGCCATAAAGTAACAGTTGATTCAAGGACTTGAGATTTCCGACTGTATCAGGTAGTGCAGTAAGCAACGAACAGTCCCCTAAACATAGGATCTCGAGGTTTGTCAATGATCCAACAGAAGGCGGTAGGTTTTCGAGTTTATCACTCGAAATATAAAGTTCTTTCAGAGAAGTCAAACACCCAATGCAGTCCGGCAGCTCTGTAATTTTATTGCGACTATTTAGACTAAGCACTTCAAGTTGAGTAAGGCGGAAAACAGATTCAGGTAACTTGGTTATTATTGTGCTATTAAGATTTAAATCAATCAAGGATGTCATACTCCAAATATCTTCAGGAAGTCCCTTGAATTTGGAGCAATCAGATAAGTTTAATTCCTTTAGACTTTTCATCCCTGTTACATCTATTGGCAAAGCAACCAAGTTTGTGCAACCATGTAGGTTCAAATGCACTAGAGAACTCATATTTCCGACTGAATGGTGTAAACTTGTTAGACTTACACACCTCACGAGCATAAGCTTCTTTAAATTTTTATGCGCGGACATGTCAGGAAGCGCAGTTAGTCGAGGACAGTATGACAGATTTATCACAACCAAGTTCCCAACTACCTGAAACCCAACAAAAGTGTTCTTAAAATTAGATTTGGCCGCTCTTTAAAATGACGGTTTCTAATAATAAAACAATTCTGCTCGAATATTACCTTGTTGAAATCCAAACATGGACAGTATGAGCTCCATAAACGTTCTATGTTACTCGATGAAAGATCAAGAACACGAATTTCTTCAGGTATATTAGCCGGGAAATTCTTTTGTTGACATCCTTTCCATTGCAACCACCTAAGCTCAGAGGGCATATATTTGAAGTCTCCTTGAACTTTTGCATAATTCATTTGAAGCAGTTTCAGGTGCACCATTTTCTCAAACCATTTTGTTTGAAGAGTAGAAATATCACTCTCATCTGGTCTATACCACCACCTTTTTATTTTCACTACCAGGAACCTGATGTAAGTATTGACATTAGGATCTTTTCTGAAGTTTATCCAAGATTTCAATTCATCAGAAACGTCTGGAGGCTTTTTAATGTCTAATGTGATCCCCCTCACAGCTTCCGTTACCTGTGACATAATACGGAGTTCGTAAGAGGATCCAATAAAATATGCTAACAATGCTAAAAGGTGTTTGGTAAAGGACTTTTTAGTTGTCATAGCTTTTAGCTTTTTGGTTAGTCAAACAACAACAAAAGTTGTTAGGTAAATAGCTTTTGAGCCGACTAAAGTGCAGCTTTTAAGCCAAAACCTAAAATCTACTGTGAATAGTTGACTTTTGGCTTTTTGACCCACAAATTCTATCATACACAAAATAGCCAAAAGCTAATATTTTTTTGTACAAAATATCTTCATAAAAGTTGTCTTAAACAACTAATTTATCAACCAAACAATGCATTCAGTAGGTCAAATAAGCCAACAGCTCGAGCATCAACCGTTTTCCAAACAAACCCAGAGTCTAAATAGTTAATCCCAACAAAGTGTGGAGTCCATTACATGGATCAAGACAAATCATTGTGAATAATCGAAAATTTTGAAATGCAATAAAGAATAAATTATACCTTTTTTTGTCGTAAGACACGAAAAGTGTCATTGGAGTCCCACAATCTGCTACGCTTGCCAATATCATGAATACTTTCCTTTTGAACAATTTGCCTACCCATATCCCGAATTTGATCATGCATCCGCAATAAGTTACCATCTGAAATCTTCAAGAGTGATTTTCTTACAAGGTTACCAATAGCCGATTCCGCCCTTAAATCACAACCAACGAGTATATCCACGACATCCTCTTTTTTCATTCTCATTTGAAGCAACAAACATGAAATGTCTAAGAAAACCGTTTTCTCATGTTCATCTAATCCATCATAACTAAGTTTAAGCACCATTTGAAGACTATCTGGTCGAATAACTCCTAGTTTTATAACCTCGTCCTCCCACTCTTTCAACGTTCTCTTAACCAAAGACGAACCAAACACTTCTAATGCTAAAGGAAGTCCACCTGTTAAAGACACAATTTTCTTTGAAATGTGCCAAAACTCTTTGGTAGGTTCCCTTCTTCCTAAAGCATGTATACTAAACAATTCTAATGCTTCTTGATCATCTAAGGTTTGTGCTTCATGTAGCTCAGTATCATCGGAAGCAAAACTTAATGCATCTATATTTCTACTAGTAACAATCACTCTGCTTCCGACTTCAAACCATTCTCGAAAAATGCCAAGTTTTTCGAGCTGTTTGTCCTCGTAGACATCATCTAAGACCACTAAAACCCGATTTTGGTTAACAATTTTCTTGATTGTGTCCATTCCATCTTGTGCTTGTTTAACTAATGCTACATCAGTTAAGGAAAGATCTTTGATCAGTTGAGTTTGAATACTTAAAAGGCCATCTTCATTTGCTAAGTTTTCTCGAACATTCGCAATGAAAGAGCGGTTTGTGAAGCTAACAACAAGCTTATTATAAACAGCTTTAGCCAAGGTTGTTTTTCCTATTCCTGGAGTTCCATGAATACCAAGAAACCGAACACCTCCTGAGCGGAGATCTAGTTTTTCAATTACTTTATCTACTCGAGAATCTAAACCAACTTCAAGTTTTACTACATATTCTGGAGTGTTCTTTAGCTCATTCCATACTTGTTGGACTATGCGTCTTATAAGGTTGTCTTTGTTAGCTCCATTATTGCCGCTGTCACTGTAAATTGAATTCTGTCATGCTACTTAGAGAAGCTCATTTGTGTTGGGGGTTATCCCACGTCGACAAAATGCACGTCGACAAAATGAAAATGGTGTGCACGCTTTATCTATCTCATTGGCTTATGAAGTGACTCTTAATTTTGCCAAAATGAAAATAGTGTGCACCTTGTATCTAAAACAATTTGATGGTATTTTGACTCTTAATTTTACAAAATGTGAGCACTTTTAGAGCTAACTACAAACAACTATTCTTTATGTTGATCTAACTGGAAAATGAAATGGATGTTGGTTAGCACCGGTGGCTGGTTTAAATAGCTAAAATTATTCGTCTATTAATTTAATGATATAAGCCGGTTGTTTCAGTCAACCGTTATCAATATATATTTGATAAAATTTAGTACAGTATGGTTTGGTTTTGGCTTAAATTTTATTTTTTAGCTTGTTCAAAAATCATTAAGCAAATAATTTTTTAATTGTTTAACAAACAATAAGCCAAAAGCAAAAGTAAATCAAAAGGTTTATTAACAAATTAATACCAACCATTTGATTAATAAGATCCAAAATATAAATATACGGAATTAAGGGTAACAATAAAAATTAAAAATTTACCTTTTTTGGGAAGGAGATGTAAACGTATAGCCAGAAATATTACCCACATTCACCAACCCACATTTCCAATTCTTAACATCATCTTGACTAATCCCCTTTGAGTCATCCTCCACCAAACTCTTAAACCCATCACCAAACTTTCCTCGTTGTCTCCGAACATCAGACGGGTCAACATCATAGAAAACGGGTATAACCCGTTTCTTGCATTCAAATATTCTAGAGAGTTCATGAAGACACCAACGTGAATCAGCATACCTAGGAGATATAATAGCAACAGCTAAAGCAGAGTCCACAATAGCTTCCTCTAGGGTTGGCTGTATTGTATCACCTCTCTCCATACCTTCATCATCCATAAATGGTCTTAATCCTTTCTCTTTCAGTTTATCTCTTAGAAGTGTTGTAAATGAATGTCGTGTATCTTCACCTCGAAAGCTCAAGAATACATCCCAATTTAGCCGTTTTTCCAGCATTGATGGTGGAAGATACGACGTCGTTTCGCCATCGGAAATCAGGTCACCGTCCATGGAATTGGAGATCTAAACTAGGAGTATTAATTAATTGGTGGACAGAAAAAAATAATACGAAAGTAAATTAAGTTGAAGAAATTGAAGATATGATGATTGATATCTTGGATCGGACTTGGGAGATGTAGACATTTAGTACAAATTGTATTTGTAATTGACTTGTAGTTGACTTCAACAAAATAAACCTTCCCGGGTTAAATTTTGATGATAATAAAAATAACAAAAAATTAAATAGAATAATCTAATTTTTTTATTATTTTCATATAATAATCTCACTTATCGATTAATTATGAATAATTTCAACTTTAAGGGGTATTTGTTTTAAGTAAATTTGGGTAACCCAATGACCTGGTATAGTAGGTAATTCACCAAAAAAATATAAATTGAATATTAATTTAAAATTGGAGAAAAATTTTAAAAATTTACATAAAAAATTCTAAATAATAAAAAAACTATAAATTTTTTATGAATATTTTTTAGACATTTTATTTTAATTTATCTTTTTTTAAAAAAATGATACTTATAGTAAATCATCCGATCACCGGGTATAATCTAGGAAAATACCCCTCAAAGTTGGGATTATTCATGGTTAATTAATAGATGGATTATTGTAGGAAAATCATGAATAAGTTAAGCTATTCTAATAATTTTTCCTAAAAATAATTTATAATGTAAATTTCATAAACTTTGTCATATAGATTTTCATGGTGATTAAACTTTGATTATGAAAAATTCTATAATAATTCATACTTCTAGTAGCATATAGTACACATTCAATAATAAGAGTGTTAAAGATTAGATATAAGGGTTGTTTAGCACACGGTTGATAGTTAATTTTATCAATCGGCTTGTTCAACCAAAAGTTTGTTTAAAAATATTTAGCTCATAATAACAAGTCGTACAAAAATAATTTTTAAAAAACACTAGCATTAGATGATTTGACTACCAAACAATCTATTTGTACCCTTTTTCGACTATGTATATTATAAATATTGTAAGCATCTGATGCATAATTTTAATTAACTAGACTTGATCAAACAAAATCATAGTGTTTTTACCTTCATCAAAATATATATATATATATATATATATATATATATATATATATATATATATATATAATAATATACTATTAATAATCAACTTAATTTATAATAAAACATACTTATATAAATTAAAAATCAGTCTTAAAGATTTGTTATATGTTTTGTTAAATATGAAATTTTTTTTAAACCCAATTTTCAAAAATCCAGTCCAAATTTATATTTATAATTGTAATAATATATTTTTAATATCAAACTGGGCTTTTAAGAGCCGTTTTTACAAAATACGATCTCAAGTAAGAATTTGTGTTTTCCATGGTGAATCAAGTGAGTAGAGCATATATTTTGGTGTGGACCATTTGGGTCCACATGTATTATGTAGTTTAAACTCCATAAATGTTCAAAGTAATTAAGTTTAGAAAAGGCATTCTTGATATGCTTTTCTTTTTCCTTTTGTTTATGCAAATTTTTTAAAGCTATATGACACCTAGCTACTAGCTAGCATCTTTTTATGCATCATCAATCGGTACTATTGGCGAGTAGGTACTCCTCCCGTTCCAAATTACTTGCAATATTTGCTTTTTTACGTCATTTAATGCACCAACTCAATCCTAAATATCTCAAATTATTTATAATGAAACATTATAAAAATATTACATATTAATATATTTGTTTTGAGACGAATAAAACAAAATCTCCCTTGACTATACTTTAACTTACAAATTAAAAAACTAATAACTAATTAAGAGTAATGAATGAATAGTGTAATAACCTCATATGTTGCAAGTAAATTGAAACGGAGGAAGTATAACAACAAATGACAATTGTTTGTTAAGGAATTAACCACGGACCGCTTAAGTCTTGTTTGGATGGAGGGAAATGGAGGGAAAAGAAAGGAAAGGATTTTAAGGGATAAAATCTTTTTGTTTGAATAGCAAAAAGAGAGGAAGAAGATTTGGAGATAAGGGATTTGGAGAGATTAGTTCCCTTCATTTTGTTAACATCCAAATCTCGCTATAAGAGGAAAGATTTGGAAGGAAAATACAATTTCTTTCTTTCCCCTTCCTTTCCTTCCTATACAAACAATGTAATATTTCCCTCTCTTTCCTCCCCTTCCTTTCCTTCCCTTTCTCTTCTTTTCTTTTCTCTCTTAATTTGCTATCCAAACATAGTGTTAGTAATTGATATTAGTTAAATAACGAGAATAATAACAAATTTGGAGTATTTTGGTGGAAATTTGATAACAAGTTTATTGATTATGTTTGTTCTACTTAAGCATCTTTTTTTTTTTTTTTTTTACAAAATCACTTTCGATGCATTATTATTTGGAGATATGGTATTAGGAGGTAATGAAAATTATGAAAAAAACTTTTTATGATCAACTTTTCATTACTATGTGAATGACATGACACATTTTGTGAATATTTACAGTATAAATAATTCTCATACCACCATTTAGTACTAATAATCAAATAGATCGCAAGAGAATCAAAGGTGAAATAGTTAATAGTCAATTCAACCAAAAGTTTAAACAAATTTTCATAGCCTTGTACATGTTATATACTCTATCACATGCTTTTACATGAAGTAATAATCTTTTGGGCTATAAGAATAGAAGCAACACATGTCGTTCACATACTTGGTGATAAATAATTCCACTATAAATGAAGAATATATTATATATGCATGAGATTCAAATTCATGACGATTCATCAAGTTAGCTTTTAATACCATGATAACTAACCAAATCAACCATAGACTTGGGGGTGATATTCGTACACTCATGATATGCTATATACTCTACAAAAAAATAAAACTTCTTAACACATGTTGTTAATAGAAATTGTACATCAAAATTTAATGCAAGCAGTTCTAACAGTAATAGCTATATATAGACCTGGGAAAACGGTCGGTCGGGCGGGTTATGGGTCGGGTCATTTTCGGTCGGGTCATTTTCAGATCGGGTCATTCTTGGGTCGGGTCACTCCCGATTCCGGGTCGGTCGGTCTGACCCAACGGGTTATAACTTACAAAATTTAAAAAATAAGTTTTTCATTTTTTATTATTTATAAAACTTTTTTAATAAAAAAACTATTTCTAATCCTTATGACATTAATCCAGATATCAATTGACACAATATTAAAGCCTTATGTGACTCAATTCAAGTTATAGAAAACTAGTTATTGCCACGCTCGTGTTCTAAACTTTAAATCTCTATGTATAGTTGGATTTGTGACATACAAGTCGCATGAGAGAAATTAGATGTACGATTTTCAAAAAATAGTTGGTATGTTGGGTTCATTTGAGTGTAAGGATAATAGGAGAATTAATACTTATTTTGAAAGACTTGTAAGATACGCGCTTCATAAAAGTTATTGTGTTTGACTATTAAAGTTGTAACGTTAGATAAAAATGACGCTAAATATCTTCTCATTTCCTAATAAAAATATCTTCACAATTTACATGTTAGAAAGATATACAAATAATTAAGTACTTATTTCGTCTTATAAGATATGCGTTTTATAATTTAGGGTAGCAACATTCCTTTTCTGAAAAGCTCATTCAAATGTGCAAAACGTTTTTATAAATTATATTGAATTGCTTCCTGAAATGTAGAAGAATTAAAAGCTCATTTGACTGACTTAACAAGATATATGTATTCAATTAAGATGATTATAACGTCTTTTTTTATAAGAAAATATTATGATGGATAAAAAGACGCTAAATGCGTGTTTTTTGAAATTTATTGATGAGTTTTAGGGTTCAAGTGATATACTCAATATGTTGAGATACTTTGAAAACTAAAATTTTATTTGAAATGAATTCTAACATTGAGATTACTCTAAAAACTAATATTGGACCTGTCAAAACGGGTCAGTCGGGTCGGTTGTCGGTCGGGTAATTATCGGGTCGGTCATGTTTCGGATTAAGTCACTTTCGGATCGGTCGGGTTCGAGTTTTACCGGGTCGGGTCCCGAGTTCATTTTCGGGTCGGATCAAATTTTCCCAGGTCTAGCTATATATAGACAAAGTCGAAATGATCTCAAAACATCAAACTTCATCAACTCTTGCAACATACATTGTGCGGATCTAGACCCATAAAGTAAAAGGGTTAGAGACCCATAAAGTAAAAGGGTTAGAGTTAATATTTGAACCCTCAATATATTTTTTGTATTTATATAAATGTATCATGTATGTGTGTCTGATCTGGCCATATGGTAATTGTAGATGCATAAAAGTAGAGGGATTCAAATTTCAAAGCAAAAGTTAGTGTCGTGTTGGGAACTCAGCATATTATAAAGAAAGGAGTCTTGTCTCCATGTCACGTTCCAAACAAAGCTAAGATCTCTTCTATGTTCTACCTTTCACTTCTTTTTTTATACTCCTATCTCCTCTACATACGAGAAAGTGTAACAAAATCCCCTATAAAGGGATATTAAATCCAACCATCCCATGACCAGTAAAAAGAACAAATCATTACTCCAACTATTTGTACTTACACCATCTCCTAAAACCCTAAACACAAATCTATTTACGTCCTCTGTACTTCTTTTTCTAACCAAATTATCTTGATATGATTTTTATTGTGCGTTTATTTTTTTCTTCTTTTATATTCAATTATAAGAGCTAATCGTAAAGAGCGTACTAATAAGACGTGGAGAATATGAGTAGACCGAAATCGGACGACTGGTCATCAATCAAGGGCGTACTAAGACTTATTTTATTTGTAAGTTTTGTTTGGCTTTCATTGGTTGGATTGTTAGCTTATGAAGATCATCAAGCAAAATTAACAATACTTCATAATAACAATAATAATGTGAATAAGCATGATCAAAATGTGAAACATGAAGAATCAGTGACAATTGGAAGAGGAAAGATCATAGCACATTCTGAGGTTGATTTTAATTACATGAGCAAAAGAAAAGTACCAAATGGTCCAGATCCTATTCATAACAGGTGTGTTAATAGTTGCTAGCTAGATAATTTGCATGTATTTTTCTTTGTTACTTTAATTAGGATATGGATTTTCCAAGGAATAATTATCTATGGTTTGTCTATGCAAATACTGTTGATTAATCTATAGAAATAGTACAGAATTTGCTTTTCAACAGCAAACAAAATATATAAATTATACTTATAAAAATCTTTACATTGAAATATTTTTTTCATCAAATCACTTAGGTATTGTTTCGCAACATAATAAGGAATTTAATGTTGATATTCAAACTTAAGAATTGTAAATGACACCTATATATATACTTGGAATTTGTAGATTTTGATACTTGACCAAATTTTACGTTGTTATTGCAATACTATGGAATTGACTCAATTTCACATTTCAAAATTCACAATTTGCCAAACATAATTCTTGGCTCAATTCAACATTTGGAAATGAATTCAAATTGCCAAACATACCATTATTTCTTTGTTTTTGTTACATGGAATTTGCTATCGAAAAAAATTAATGCATGGAAATTAAAAAAACACAAATAAAAAAAATGGATGATGTGAATATTCATGTGTGTTTTTTTTTTCATTGATATATAACATCATAAGTATTAGTAACAATTGACATGGAATATAATCAATCTTAGGGCAACCTGAATTATCAACTAATCATTTTGTAAGTTAATGCTTGACATGATTTTCGAATATGGTATATTAGAAGTTTGGATAGCGTTTTTGATTCTCTATCCACCTTTTTTTAAGGGAATAATAATGTGGTGTACGAAGGATGTCATATGTATTGTATCCATAGTTCGAGCATAGTGAAAAAGTGTGAGGAATGTGATAGTATAAAATTTAATGTACCATTTTAAATTTAAGGTTAAACTTCTTGTTGGAATGATTTCTTGATAATAATATTAATATCGATCTTTTGTATAAACAAATTTAGTAGAGGTAGGTAGTATCATACAATCTTTAATATTATTTTGATATAATCTCTTTCGAATTTAAAACAGACAAAAGATTGGAAAACAAGTACATATTACATTTTCAACAAAAAATCTCCAAGTACATGAATATATACCCTTATTGCTACAAATTCCGTGATTTGTAAATTACTATAAAAGACAAAATAATTATAAATGATTGGGTTTGCCTATTAGAAAAAATGTAAAGTAAATATAGGCAATAATAAATTTGAATGAATTGGGCTAAGAGACGTTTCTCCGAAAGAAGGTCTATCAGGCGACTAGCTAGCTGTAATTTTATGTTCATCCTTTTTTGATGCAACTCTATCTTTTTTCTTCTTTACAATTACAATATCTTAATTATTACTAGCTAGTTCTGTTAGCTAAGTAAAAACAAAGAACATTGATAAAAAGATAATTTTCTGAACAAGCATCTTCTTTAGGGTATTATTAAACTTCGCCACCCTTTTCATTTTATCGTCACCTCTTATATATTGAAATTCCAAAATTGCCCCTGATTACTTTTCAAACCTTTAATCTCTAACATTTCTTTAAAAACTTTCTCTGAACACTCATTGAACTAAAACAAGCTAAAACTAAAAATTGAATTACAATGGCCAACGAAAATTAGCATCAATATGATTGTGAAATCGATATGATTGTGTTAAAATTTGAGACATATTCACTCTAATTGCTATAAATTTAAATAGAAAGATCTTATAATTATAATATTTGAGGCATTATAACCTAGACTTCAAGATCTTTCCAATGATATATTATATGCCCAATTTCGATAACCGAGCGAGAAATGACGAGTGTTTGAAGTTTATTTGTGCTGAAATTTGATACATGTTCATTCTTTTGGTCATAACGTTTTTAGAAAAATCGTATTAGTGCAAGGTTTGCGGCATTAGAAACTAGACTTCAAGAGCTTTCCAACGACATATTATATGCCCAATTCTGACAATCGAGCGAGGAATAACAACTGTTCAAAGTTTGCAGTAATTTCTAACGATCAGGCCATGGTCCAATCGCACAAAATGTGCGATTCCACCATGGTCCAATCGCACATTTTGTGCGATTCCACCATGGTCCAATCGCACATTTTGTGCGATTGGACCATGGCCTGGTCGTTAGAAATTACTGCAAACTTTAAACGGTTGTCATTTCTTGCTTGATTGTTAGAATCGAGCATATAATATGTCCTTGGAAAGCTCTTGAAGTCTATTTTCCAATGCCACAAACCTTGCACTAATACGATTTTTCTATAAAACGTTATGGCCAAAAGAATAAACATGTATCAATTTCAGCACAAATAAATTTCAAACGATCGTCATTTCTCGCTCAGTTATCGGAATTGGGAATATAATATATCATTGGAAAGATCTTGAAGTTTAGGTTCTAATGCTACAATTATTGCTATAATGTGATTTTTGTATCAAAAGTTTCAGCCAAAGGAGTGATTATGTGTCAAATTTCAATACAAAACGTGTGATCAAATTTATTTTTCGATTTTAAAAATTATTTTCTTTACTAAAATTTATATTTTTATTTTAATTTAATCATTATTGAGAAATTTAGTTTAGAAATAATAATGGTTGATTTTATAATTAAAATTGAATTTAAGGGCATTTTAGTAATTTTATTAAAAAAGGGGTGACGATAAAATGAAAAGAGTGACAATTTTTTAAAATTGGGCTTCTTTAAAGTGACTTGCAACATGTTAGCATTTTGATGTTACTTTTGTTTTATCAAAGTTAGATAAGCTGTCTTTTCAGTCTCTCAACTTTAATTTTTAACGCTTTAATTATGTATTTTTATTTGATTTATACTTCTATTAGAATATAAATATATTTAGCCCGTTTTTTAATATTTGTAACATGTTTTCTTAGTTGGTATACTACAAATTATAGTGTTTAAATTTATAACATATTTTCTTGATGAGATATGATAATCATCATCATACTCAGTGTATCCCACACATAGAAAACTATGGTCGGGGTCTGAAAAATGAAGAACGACGACTGTTCATACCCACAGAGGAGAGTACGGTTAAAGAATCCCTCAACTCAAAAAAAGTCTTCAAAGCAAGAAAAACCTACAATTTACAAACTGAATAATTAGACTATCTACGCATAACTATATAAATAAAGATATGATAATGGGTTCCTTAAAATAGATGCTAACAAAAGGAAAAATAAATAAAATTTGTTTACTTAAATATTGCAACTATGAACGGATTATCATAATAAAATTGGACCTGCTTTAAAGTCTTTGAGCAATTTTGAAAGCGAAAAAGCTATCTCCTTTAGCTAATAGTACTCCCTCCTCGTATGCGCTTTACTTGGTTTTTTAATAATATTTATTATAAGTTATAACATAATCGTTTAAAATTTTATTTGATTCGTCTTATTATAAATTTTATTAATATATTTATTCAAGCACAGTTAGAGATATTTTAAATTAAAAACGTGCATTGACAAATACTCCCTCTATTAATTTCCAAATATTTTTCTCATTTACTTTTGTACAGTTTTCAAAGTAAGTTTTGAGGTTTAATATCTCTAAATATGCATCATAAAAAATATATAATAAAAAGTATACATTAAGACGAATCTAACAAGAACTCACATTGATATATTTTATCATCTATATATATGTCTTAAAAATTTCAATCAAATTTATTTTTCTCCAAAGTAGAATATTCTAAACGGAAAGAACAATTAAGAAAGTGAGGAAGTATATATGTTAAAACTAAATAAGATATTTAAAGTGAATAGAGAGAGTAGTACTACTATAATGTGCAAGTTTACTAGAATATAAAGTGAGATTTGTTGGGTTAACCTGATTAAACAATTTACAATTATACAAATGCCCAAGACTAAATGATTTTGTTGTATGGATTTTGTTCGTGGCAAATTTAACCAACGCTCAACTTGGAAGTTATTTATGTTGATCGATCAAATAATTAATTAAAATGTATGTTTGATAAGTAATCTTTAAATTATACTCCCTCTATATTTATATGTTCTTCTCATTTTTCCTATTTGGAAATTTTTAAAAGTTCTTTCCATTAAGAATCTTTCTATTTTGATAACCAATAAAATAGAAGGAAATTATTACACTTACACTCTAATCTATAAAAATTAATTTATATTTTAATTCCCAATGCATTTATTTAACATGCACCCAATGAAATTTAATGATATTATTACACTTACACTTTAATCAATAGAATCTTTATTTTTTATATTATTTTACTCAATTCTCATAGTATCTATTGTGTAATTATAATTTATCTTGATTTCTTCTCATATTCCAAATGAGAAGAACAAATGGAAACGTAGGGAGTATAATCTATTATTTTTAAGTTAAAAAAATTAAAACGTTGTATAAAAATGTCAATAATACTATCTAGTCAAACAAGTTAATTAAAACAATTAAGAACTAATTAACGAGAGAGATAATTAGATTATTGCAAATTGTATATATAACCAAGGATAAGTATCAAATAATCTTTCTGTAGTTTGTTTCGTTTATTCAGAAGAGCACGAAATTCGAGAAGGCCACCCGGAGAGGCTTAGGGTTTCCTGAGGAGATTCATCCAATGATGTGCGAGAGATAATGAAGATCAAGTGCATATGATGTTAATTACTCCAAATTATTTTCAATATATATAAATATAGATCTTGATTTTTGGTACATTATTTTTGTGAAACAGACAAAGACAGTCCCAGAAAATTGAGAAAAGAAAATATCAAATGAAAATGTAATAAACCCATTTCCATATATATAATTCCCTAGGTTTACAATTTGTCCTTGAAAAGTGAAGGTTGGTTCGAAGAGTATCAAGCAAGTTATCAACCCTGGAGTGTATACCATGTTACTCTCTCTGACTCACGCAAATTGCTTTAATTTTCTTTAAAATTGTTCATGAAAATTGTGCTAATTTTTTTTATTTTATCTATATATTTTTCTCACTTATTCTTCAAATATATATTTTACTCCATTTAATTTTAAAAATACTAAACTTGTATTTATAGTAATTTTAATAGGACAAAGGGTACCTTCTACCTTTTTGCTTAGATAAATAAAAATGTAAATAAAAGAAGACAATATGAGTATAGTTTTCTTACATTAGATATGCCAATTAAGGTTTGTAATTTTGTATGTTATGAGGTGTATTTGTCATAACGTCTTACTTTTTTGTTGAAGTTATTTAGCCTTATTTTATTTTGGCGCGAAGATTAAAAATTAGATATTATAAGTTAATTTAAATGGTAGTGGACAAAGGAGTAAATAGTTGTACATTTAATGAGTTTAAAAATATCAAGTTAGAAAAAAATATTATTATTTAGTAAAGTAACGGTTTAGGTAACATTTACTGGTTTATCCAACATTACAATGCATAGTGTTTCAAAAACAAAATAGCTTTAGATTTTCACTGTATTATTCTTAATAAATTATATTCCACTAGATACCAGAACTAGCTACTTTTACCAAACAATTACAATTTACACAATTTATTATATATACAAGAACATTTCCTTAAAAAATAATGATTAATTAATATCTCTAACTTATATGCATGTCTTGTACCATAGTCCATAGCTAGACAAATTATTATCAATCTTAAGCAATTCAAAATTAATTTCATATATTTAAATGAATTAAATCCTTAATTAGAACCCCTAATAGACTAATACCGATTTTAATTTACTTACAATATTTGTTTTTTTTTTCACGCAGTCCAATGCATTAATTTAATGCTTAATATTTCTAATTATGGAGTATATGATAAAGAAGTATAAAAATTTAACAGTATTAATAATCTTTGCAATGAGACGAATCAAACAAGATTGAGCTTGATTATATTTTAACCTATAAATTTAAAATTAATCACAAATTAAAAATAATGAAGAATAATACTCCCTCCGTTTCTTTATGTTCTTCCACCTTACTATAACGGGTAGTTTCACAAGTTCTTCCATTTTAGAATACTTTCTATTTTTGGAAAATTCTCATATCACTTTTACCTTTTAAAACCCCACTTTCCCTACTTCACACCACTATTTAATTATTTTCTCTCTCCTACTTTCAATACAACTATTACTTCACACTACTATTTAATTATTTTTTCTCATAATTCCAATACAATCATTACTTTCCACTACTATATACTCCCTCCGTTCCTTAAAGAACTTCCCACTTTCCATTTTGGGGTGTTGTTTCAATTGTTGTTCCCATAAGAAAATTTTCCATTTATATCACAAATTTGGACAAAAATAACCTCACTCATCCTTATTTTAATATCAGTAAGTCTCATGGGAGACGGTCTATCCTATAGACGGGTACTACAAAAGCCCAGCCCAAACAAAATTCAGCAAATTTAGTTTTGTAGAAAAAGGAAAAAAGGAAAAAAAATAAATTCTAGACAACCTTGGAAAACCAACCGTCCAACCCTCTTAACTGCAATTTCATCCTCATTAGAATACCAAAAAATTACAGAACACCATTAGAATATAAAAAAATAAATAGATCTTCTAAATGATATACTAACAGTATTTAGTATATCATCCATTAATGAGAAGATGAGAAATCGTAGATTCTTTTCTTTCTTTCTTCCATAGAAATCAGTTTTTCTTTCTTCCATGGAGATGAATGAGAAGATGAGAAAAAAGAGGAAGAAGTAACCAACAGTAATCATCCATGAAAATTAGTTTTTTTTTATTTAGTTTTTTTAAAATTTAAAAAATCAATTAATGGGATGGAAAATGGGCTGACCCATTTTGATGGTCTATAGGATAGATGATCTTCCTTGAGATTTTGTGTTTTAATATTTTAATAATGATTATGGGCCCACATATCTTCCACTAACTCCATTTACACATTTTTATATTTCTTAGGGTCCCCACATGTTTCCCACTAACTTCGTAAAAACATTTTTTAATTAGTTGTGGTCCTCATATTTTTTCCACTAACTTTCCTTAGATACTTTTTTAATATTTATGGTCCCCACTTTTTCTCCATCAAATTTATTGGGAACATCAATAGGGAATGGAGGGAGTAATTAAAATAATACACACTACCACTAAAAATTCTTTATTTCTTAATATTTGTGAAAAACCCAAAATAGAAGATCAAAAAGGAACGAAGGAAGTATCATCATTCTAATATTGCAACTAATTTGATCTATTCTCAATGATAAAAAAAATACGAACCCCAAAAAATGGGCATGAGCCATGTAAACTTTTCCCTCAACCAGAGAAACAGTTGTCATTAACACATAATTCCCAGTTTTGCCCATCGCGCGTAATTCTTTCTCTGTTTTTTACTTCTCTCCATTCATTTCTTTTGCATTTCAATGTCATTTCACCCTTTCTCTTTTAATATAAATACATTTTCCCTTATCTTTTTCCAAATTTTTTGCTTTTCTAGAGAGAGAAACTCTTACGATTAGAGGAGAAAAGGAGAGAACCTAAGTTTTTATTTTTCACGGATTGTAATCTTATTCAATGGAGCCTAATCACTGGCATAATTCCTATCCTTTCATGTTATGATCTTTGTAAGATCAATATTTTTCTAAAGTGATTCCTTTTTTTTGCTTAGTAGTTTAACTCGTCGATTTGAAACCCTAACCCTAACTTTTTCGGAAATCGCAACAATTGTTGCTTTGAATCCTTCAGAAGAGGCTATAAACTCCATTTTTTTATCAGACTTCCTTATATTTCATTTGTATTAAGTGATAGATCGAAAGAATGCCGTCTTACGCGGATCTAGATCGGCAGATCGAGCAGTTGATGGAATGTAAACCATTATTGGAAGGTGAAGTGAAGACGCTTTGCGATCAAGCACGAGCAATTTTGGTTGAGGAATGGAATGTGCAACCCGTGAAGTGTCCGGTCACGGTTTGCGGTGATATCCATGGACAATTTTACGATCTTATTGAGCTTTTTCGCATCGGTGGAAATGCTCCTGATACTAATTATCTTTTCATGGGAGATTATGTAGGTTAGTTCTGGAAGTAATTATTTTTCCTATTTCAGCTGGATTGTGTTGATACAAATCTTGCGATCTATTAAAATGATAGGAAATGATTTGTTCAACTTTTTTTTGATTTTTTGATTTATTAATTTCGTGTTTATGAATCTGTAAATTGGTTTGAATGTGTAACAAAATTGTATTGATACATGAACTGGAGATTAGATAGGATAAATTAGAGGAATTATGTTTTATGTTGAGGATTAGGAGGTACTAACAGAGAAGAAATTTATTGATTGAATGTCTTATGTTTGTGATTTAGGATTAAGTGTTGAACGTAACAAAAGGAATAAAGGAGAGCGCATAGGCTTCTTTTCAAAACATAGGAAAAAAAAGGAATTTATGAATTTAAATGCTCTTATTCTCCATTTACGAATGAAGGATGCTCCAATTACTATACATATTAGTATGGTCTCTATTGGAATAGAGGTTCGAGCTAAAGGTTGATATCGGACTCTATTTCAAGGCTTTGACTTTAAAGGGTTTGGACCATATGTTAATGATATGGAATATATTTGCATATTGGAGATGATGAACCTGTTAAGAGGATCTTAATTATGGTTTACAAAAGGTTGTATGGAGAGAAGGTGTTAGATAATGTCCAAAGCTCGGAGTTGCTTGCTGGGGATGTTGTCTTTTTCTTAGAAAAAATTAGAAGCTTTTGAACAGTACAATGGATTACTTTTAGGGAATTGACATTTCTATATTTTAAAATTACAATGACATCTTAGTTGGAATAGGTTGTCACAGTTATTACATAACCAATTAGCCATTCCTCTTGCTGCTATGATTTTCATCGCTGCTTTCCTTTCTCTTGCCCCTGCCTAGCATTGCCGTTTTTTCTAAGTGTAACGAAAAGTATTTTTTCATCCTTTTAGTCTGTCTCTGGAGCAAATATGCCACAGGAAGAGGGGGAGGGATTGGCCAGCTCCTTTTAAGTTATTAAATTTACAAAAAGTGTTTCCTCCCCCTGACATATTGCCTTTTGCTAAATGTCATCACAGATCGTGGATACTACTCAGTAGAGACTGTAACTCTGCTGGTGGCTTTGAAGGTTCGTTACAGGGATAGAATTACCATCCTTAGAGGAAATCATGAGAGTCGGCAAATTACTCAAGTGTAAGTCTCTGTTGCATTTCTGTTATCATGTAAGCATTAGTCTTTTGGAGTAGGAAAACTATTTGGCTCAAGCATTTGCTGTCACCTTTTTTGATTATGTCATCCAGTCAAGTTTGAACATAAGTTCTTTAACAATTAGAGATTGGCTTAATTTATGAGTTTGATTCAAAGATTGTTGTTTGTTTATGTATGGTGTCTTGGTCATACCATTTAGGCCGTACTGGTTAGGTTGAGTTTAGAAATTGGGAATTTGCTTCACACAGTCATCCACTTAAGTTCGAACATAAGTTCTTTAACAATTAGAGGATGTTGTGATATTTGATTGGCTTAATTTATGAGTTTGATTCAACAATTGTCTGTGTGTTCTATGTATGGTATCTTGATCTTACCATTTAGGCCCGTACTAGATTGGTTGAGTTTAGAAATTGGGAATTTGCTTCATATAGTTGATTGGTATCAAAGTTGCTACTATTCAGAAGTTTATATTGAAGATGTGTGAAACATTGATGTTGCTATGTTACCCCTATGCAATGTTTGCTTGAAGTATCAATAATGAGTCCTAGTTTTCTATTAAGGCCAATCGGTGATGGGTCCTCATTTCTTTTTTGGGCTGTTGCTAAATTATCATAGTTACTGGAATTCTTTTTCATGTTTGTTCTTTGTGTCTAAGCAATTGCTCAAGCAATAATTTAAGTTTTGTAGCAAACCTCATATATTGCTGAGTTTCTGTTCTCTGTTATTTTGGATTAAATATGTTTATTCTTCATGAATGACTTCAGTATATGTTTACTATAGTTTTTATTTAGGCATTTGGTTGTACCTTGCAAAGCAATTGAGTTCTTGATATAAGATTTCTGTGTAAGTAGGAGCTAATAATAATCAAACAATGCTTAATTAATTGTAGCCAATAGTCAATTGTTTTCTTTATATTTCAATCTGACAGCTTCTCAATTGACTTTTCAGTTATGGTTTCTATGACGAATGTTTAAGGAAGTATGGAAATGCAAATGTCTGGAAGCATTTTACTGATCTGTTTGATTATCTTCCTCTTACAGCTCTTATTGAGAGTCAGGTCAGACTTGTAAATTGTGAAATTTTCAAGTTGTTTGTACAATTTCATGGTTGACTAGTTAAATCATAATGCTGCTGCACTATAGGTCTTCTGTTTGCATGGAGGCCTTTCACCATCTTTGGACACATTGGATAACATTCGAGCCTTGGATCGTATACAGGAGGTATGATGGAATAGAAAAGCAGTTATTTCTTGAATTGTAGCTTTTCAAGTAGCAGGTCCTGCGGGTGATCTGGATTGCACCTGCAATATTTCTTGAATATAATTAGCTGAGTGCAATTAATTTGCAAAATACTGGTCACAAAACTTATGTATATATTTGGATCATTGATGTACTTTTTGAAAGAGCTAAAATTTAACTGAATGGCTAGCTCATTGTATGCAGGTTCCTCATGAAGGGCCTATGTGTGATCTGTTGTGGTCTGATCCTGATGATCGGTGTGGTTGGGGAATTTCTCCTCGTGGAGCTGGCTACACTTTTGGGCAGGATATCGCAGCTCATTTCAACCACACCAATGGTCTTAGTCTTATTTCTAGAGCCCACCAGCTTGTGATGGAAGGTTATAATTGGTGTCAGGTTTGTGGAAACTGGAAACCCAAATCTTGGAGTTTAGATGGTAATTTTTATTTCTGTACTATTTTGCATATTATTGATTACTAAGTCATGCTGGAATTTTACAGGAGAAAAATGTAGTGACAGTTTTTAGTGCTCCAAACTACTGCTACCGTTGTGGAAACATGGCTGCAATTCTTGAGATTGGAGAGCACATGGAACAAAACTTCCTCCAGTTCGACCCTGCCCCTCGGCAGATTGAGCCAGACACCACACGCAAAACCCCAGATTATTTTTTGTGATTTGAATAGCTCAATAGGCTGTTGTACAACCTTTTATCCTCGTGTTGCTGTAGATTAATTCGAAAGAGAGGATTTCGGGTGGTTTGAGAATCAGTGGCAGCGTCAATTTTGCTTTGAAGTGGTCTTTCTTTACTGCTGTCATTGCTCAAATTAACCACAGGATTGATGAGGTTCTAGTAGTTTATTTGTATATTTTCAGCAGGAAAGCGTGTAACAGCAGCGAATAGTACTACTTATGGTACAATTTATTAAATCAAGTCAGAAGGCAGGGTTTCAGTAGTGTTGGCCTCATGTTTTGCCGACTCCTCAAGGGCGACTAGAATGTGGGTTTCTATAGACATAGCTGAACATGAGGACCTTGCTGCTCATGCAGTCCGCAGTAATTTTTTTGAATGTTTTGATTATTCAGTATAACTCATAATGGCTTGTTCATTTCACCATGAAGAGTACTTTTAAGCTTTTAAGTTTTAAGTATATTAGCTGTTATGAAATTATGCTCGACTTGTATTGTAGACTTTAGCTCAGCTAATGAAATTTCATTCAGCATTGTAATTTCACTTCGTCAAAGATTAGCTTTAAAAGGATGATGCTAGGAACCAAGTTACAGGGGAATACCAAGTGGAAAGAGGATTTATACATTGAACGATTGAGCCAAATTATAACAATGCCACATACCTGCCTGAAGTCGGTACCTCAAGATTTACATTAGATATCTCAAATTCAGGTCAGACATTTGAGAAACACCAAAAACGTACATATACATATTTTGCATTCAACCGGTCTCTTGAGACGTCTCTCAGGCTTAGGCCATTAAAGCTTAGTTAAACTAAAAGATAATAATGAGCTTACCTAATTAACTTGCAAAGAATTTGTCTCACAAGAATTTGTGTTTTGAATTATGCTCATTCCAGAAGCAGAATCAAGGTTCTACATAACTTTGGACAACCATGAACACCATTAATCTCACAGTTGACTAGCCGCACCAACATTTGATGATAGGATCAATATAACAACCGCATTTCAGTAATGTTATTGATTTCAGGTCAAGTGCTTTCATTACACAAAAAGATATCACTACACAAATGAGCCCGACTTCTAAACCTGAAACCTGACTAAAAGAATCTCCTAAAACCTAGAGTTATTCTGCACTCTAGCATTTCCAACTCCAGCCATTGCTACAGCCTTTTTCCGCCTGAAGAATACAAATGATCCACTGACGAGCAACAGACCCAATACAAGAACCTATGAAATAGTTCAACAATTAACTGTATTAGGACATGCAAAAAAACTCTGAAGAACCATGAATCAAATCTATGATTAGATTGCACGAAAGCTCACGCACAAAATGAATAGCTGTTAAGTCTGTAATTAGGAATTTCAACCAACACATACTGATTGCTCAAAGGTTGTCTTGCCAGTTTGAAATGGTTATCAACTTTCTTTCACTAATCAAATTCTGTTTAAGCCATGGTCAATGAGAATCAAGATCTAAAGTTTCAGGCCAAAGGCATGACCTCTGAATTTTCCTATCGAGGACAATGGGGAATTAGTGTCACAGACTCCCACCAATGCACTAAAAAGCCTCCTCAAACATGTAAATAAGTGCATTCAATCAAAATCATAAATCACTTCATGTTTCTGAAAACCTCATGCTAGAAATGTCTATATGATCCAACGCTATTTACATTGGTTCAATAGCTATCATTTCATTTAACTTCCTCTCAGTTTCAGGAGCAACTAAATCTTATGCTAAGAATCACAGAGGAGTACTGGTGAAAGCGTTAAAATCAGAAAAAAAAAAAACAAAAAGAAGAAGCAATAAAGTAAAGACAAAAAAAGGTGATCACTTTGAAACCGGCACAATATAAAGAGCTTTTGACACTGGAAAGAGGAAATCTAACATTTTCACAAAGGTGCCAGGAAATACCATTTCTAACCATAGAGGCCTTCTGTATGTCTGCTAACCAAAGTCCTAATGGTGGTTCATTTTGCACTATAGAAGGGAAGAGGATACATCACTGAGTAAGATGTTTCTTGGCAAAGGTAAATGCTGACATAAAGTTGCCGCACTATTGGGAACATTCAGCTTTAGGTCTTTCATTGCAACACAACGAATAGTTCTCTCAGCATGTAGATTCAAGGTCTATCAATAATTGCTTAAATCTAATCACATGTGACCACATTCTGGTATGAAACTAGACATACCATATATACTCATGGACCAGGGCAAGGATTGTAATACGAACAAAATCAAAAACAAGTTATGCAACTCAGCCAACAATAGACTAACGAACAAGCAATGCATAAGTAGCCAAACTCTTACTCTTCATCATTATCATCATCACCATACCCAATATGTCTTGCTCAATGCTCATATAAGGTTGATGATGGCATACTATACCCTTATCAAAGGAGATAAGATTGCGGCCAATGAGACCCTAAGCTTGAGAAAATTACTAGCCAACACAAAAGAGCATATAATACCAGATAATCTCATTTTTAAGAAAACAATTTCTATAACATATCACATACCTCAAAGCCAAGAACTGAAAGCTTCTCTTCATTTACACCTTGTATACAGCTTCTATAGGTAACATACTCTTGGGATTCACCATTATGTTCAGTGTCACTATATGCTAATGTCCTGTGCTTAACTTCAGAATTGTCTGCATTAACAGGTCCTTCTTGAGTAGATTGGCTTTTCTGAGAGCCTTTATCACCTGCTCCCTTAGCTACATCTCCAGTCTTGAGGCATTTAAAAGGGATACGGTATCCAGTTTCACTGCAGCGATATTTGTCATCACTCTGAGGTAAAACATATATCACTAATTTAGCTGAAAACCTGAGAGAAAGCAAGTTAACATCATAACTTACATAAATTAGCATGTTTTGTCTAACCATTTTTATTTATAACCTAAACCTTCAGCAGTAAGAGAATCTATCTCCTAACATAGAATCAATGCCACAACCTTAATCTCAACATACAAAAGCAAGTGCAAGAACTGAAAATCCATCTTCTACATCATCTTCCTGCATTCACGACCTAATGCTTAGTCATTAAGCAAAAACCCTAACATTTTTTACTAGCCCTACCACTGAGAACACCAAACTGCACGCCTAAGAACTTGACTCTTTCTTATGTAAAATGCAAACATCTTACTTATGCTATAACATAAAGCTCAAATATTTCCACAAGCGCCTTCAGAAAAACAATGAAGGAGCAAGAAATACCTCGACCCAACCAACACAGATCAACACGAGGACCAAAAACAATAATGAACACAGATCTCTTCAACACACTGATCTCGAAAAATAGCCATCCCTTCTAATTTCTTCCCAGGCCAGCAATGTCAAATTTTTTCCTTTTCACCAGAGCAGTGTTTTTCTAACTCCAATATTCCAACCAGATAGTGTAACAGAATCATAAGTAAAACCATAGAATTCTTAAAAACAACAAATTATGCAACCATAGCTGGGATCATGTATCCAATAGACCAAAAATAAAGCTTGATAGCATCAACATTTTCTCAAAAAATAACAACCATGTACTACAAAAATTTATCTCAAATACAGATGAAAGACCAATACTTCAGTTCTAAAACGAACAGATAAGTGTTTGTCCATCATGAAACAATATTTCATGATCCCAATACCATTGAATGGCTTCACTTACGGTTCTAAAAGTGATTTGGGAAAGTCCAATGTACACAGTCTTGTACTTCAATAACAAAAATTTGTTTCCGACAAAGGACTTGAAGTTTGAATTTATGTAGCCAATCATATTTCATATATGTGTGATTTAAGGATTTGGCATTGCTATTGTTATTATACAACATATCTATACCCCAAATGTCAAAAGTCTCTCAACTATGCGAGATTTAGGGTCAAAAACACAACCTTTGATGCATAATCGTAACAAGTAGATTGTTTTCAATTCACCCATAATATTGCCATCGCTTAAAAAATAAATCGCCCACCAAAATAGATCCAGGAACAACAAAAGTAAATGAAGTTCCTCAAATTAAAAACCAAATATCGTCAACATAAAACAAAATAATCAAAAAAACATGAAATTGAGTAATCAAACATTCAAACCTTTTCAGAATACTGACAAGGAACACAAGGACCAGAAGGAGAGCATTCAAATGTAGTATTTGAACCACTTGGTTTTTCCTTGAACCCTAACAACTTCCGACGCCTTAAAACATCTCTTTCATCTTCATTTGAAGATCTGCAGAGAATTATATTAACACAAACAACTAATTTACAAAAATAAAGCGATTAAAGAGGAAATCAGTGATCGGAACTTACAGTTGGTGGCAGAAAGAGAGTCGTAAAAGCGACGATGTGAGAATCAAGGCAATAATGACGGATCGAAAAGAGAGAAACGGTAAAGAAGATGAAGAATTAATCGAAGAATTCATGCTTATTGAAGAAGAATAAGATGATGACGAATGCTTATGTTTGTTGATTTCTTTGCAGCCATGGCAATATGGCATGTTTTACCTTCTAGGAGTATTTTTTATGTTTTTGATTTTGTGAAATTTTGGATAAAAAATTGAAATTACAATTAGGCGTTAGTTTATTACTATCTCAAAAAAAAAATAGGCGTTAGTTTATTATTGGGTTACGGGTAAAATATACTAGTAATTTATATAAATATCACAAATTTTTGTGAGAGATGGTCTCTTTGAAATATCATTTCTAAATGGGCCAGTCCATTACATATTTATTGAAATATTATAACTAGACACTAAAAATAATATAAGTAGACGTGTAAGATATTATAAATAAGCATTAAGAATAATAAGTATACATTAAGAATAATGTAATTAGACATTAAAAATACGATAGATAGACATTAAGTTTTAATGAGTTGGGTCTAAAAGACCTCTCTCAAAGAGACGGTCTCTCAAGAGATTAGCTGTATAAATATAGGTTGAAAAGTAACCTTATGACATCAATATTAAAAGTAGTAGTTTATGGTTTTATCAATAATTTTCTCAATAAATTATTTTTCAACGACTATTATTATCACTATTATAAATTATAATATAATATTATTACTTATACAACTGATCAGACAATAAAAGTTCAAGCTAATAGTAAACTAAGTTAATCAGACAATTAACTTGATTTAGTATTAGATTGAACTGTGGCTTTAAAACTCCCACTAAAACAACAAATTTTTATCAAGTATATTTGTGCAAGGATTATAAAATCAAATACTAAAACATTTCATTGAAACACAATGAAAAAACTTTTGTTTTGCTTCTATTCAATATTTATATTTTTTAGTAATTAATTTAATTTTCTTTAAACTAAAATTTTTAAATTATTTATAAATTATTATAAACTACATAGATTCTTAATTGAATTACTTTTCCTCAAATTTTAAAAAAAATCATATTAGTAGAAGTAGTGGTGAGTGGTGATTAAAGCTTGGTGATGGTGATGGTGATGGTGATGATGCTTTGCTTGTGAGTATAAACAACACAATTAGGGAGGGACCCATAATTTTAAAAATTTAAAAATAACCCATCCAACTAATTATAGAGGGTATACATTAAGCAAAGCCATTCTTTGAGAATAAAATTTGTACCTTAATAGAACAATTCCAATCCCATCCCAAATGCACCATTAATTATCTCATTTCCTTATTCTTCTAAATAAATCTCCTAACTTCTTCTATGTTATCTCATCATAATCATATATCCGACTAATACTAGATCATTCTTAGATACTAACATAGAAAATGAGTAATTTCAAGTCCAAAGATAGAAAATCCCTTTTTGAAGAATCCATGTTAGTTTTTGTAAACATCTTAAAACTATCATCTCTCTCCCTTGCAAGAAGAACCTTAATAACAACTTCAAATCATGATCATGATGAACACAATTATGATGAGAATTATGATCATCAACATGAAGTTTCATTAAGGGCTACATATAAGAATGAAAACAAAGATGATCATAATGATGCTCCACCATTGGTCCATGAGGCTGCACCACAGAGAAGCAAAAGGTTACAAAAGCCAGAACCAGCACCAGAGTGTAAGATGTCTTATGTTATGTTGCCTGAAAATGATGAAACTGGCATCATTAATGTTGATGGGCAATTCTCAGATTACATCAAAAGGTTTCATGAGAAGACAGTTAATGATTTGGAAAATGCTAAAGCAACTAATTATATCAAGAGATTTCATGAGAAGAACATGAAGGATTTGAACAATGAGTCTATGAGACGCTCACATTATGTGTTACCTCCACCACCTCATCATCATCATCATCATCATGTTTTCAACTAGCAATATGGTTTAATTTGCCTAGGTTATTATATCCCGGCCAACTCATTTGATCAAAATCATTATTAACATTATTGAATTATATAACGTTACATATTATAACATAAAAAATTTTAGGCAATAGATATTTCAGCACTCATGTAGATCGAGATGCGTATTTGAACTACACTATACAAATATCCCAATGTACATTATTGTATTGTTGTATAATGTTAGTATATGTGTGATGCAGTGAACTGTATTTTTAATGGTTTATCTATGCCACAATATGGCATAGATTAAAAGTCATTAATTACATTATTAAAACAACTTTATTCAAAAAGATTTTTCTAAATATTTTTTTTTATTTACATTATTTGGTATAGATAAAATATTACTATGTCTAAGAGTATATTTAAGACATTGTTCTTAAATAAAGTTAATTAAATAAGATAATTAATACTCTTTACCTATGCCTTGTGGCATATATAGATTAACAAATCATTTATAAATTGGATTTCGGGGATTGCTTTAATAAGAAGCTTGTGATCTATAATTTGGTCAATAACTTTTGTTACTTTTTTTTGGAGTGGAATTGAGAGTTACTTGATAGACAATAAAGGTATATGTTATGAATTATGCTGTATGAATGAATACTTTTGAAGTTAGCAAGTTTTGAAATTGTTTGGTATAAAGTTTTTTCTTTGTAAATAAAGAAATTCAAATGGTTACTCTTATCATTGGGCTCTCATATTATATTAGATATTCAACTTAACTAAAAGTTTAATCAATAAAAATTAAAATAAATTATGTGTTCTACAATCTTTATATATCAGAATTTGATAGGAAACAAATATATAGATGTAGAAGACCTATAAATATGAAGTTTCACCTATAAAATAGATTTTCAATTTTATTATATTTTTTTAATAAAGAATATCTTGTGAGTGATGAGTAGGTAAAGATCACAATTCACAAATGTAAAATTCTCCAACACAATCACAAACTATGTTAAAGAAATCTTAAATTTTATAATGACAGATAGATAGAAATTACATTGACCTTAAGAATTAATATTATACAATGATATACGCTTTTTAACCTTTGTCCCATAGATATAATTTTATATTGTGATGAAAATAAATTTTATTAGTACGCAATAAAAAAATAAGCTAAAAAAAATTTAAATTATGTGAATAAGATTAAGAGGAAAAATTACATAAACGTAATTTAAAGAAAATGTAAACATATTATCTACAGTTAAACTATAACAATTTTAATATAAGACAATTCCTTTAAAAATTGTAGTAATTTGTATGATACGGAGGCAGCACTAGTGTATATGAGCAATGCCCATAATGGGATGTGATTAAAGTATAGACGTCTCTCAAGAGCCCAACCTATATCTCTCTTTAACTTATAAAATCACCAATCAATTTTTTTTTTTAATTTATAAATTGGGCCAGTCTCAAAATTTGAGACGTCTATTGTATAGACGGTCTCAAGTAAGAATTTGTGATATAGAAGTATGAAACAATGTGGACACGATTCCTTTCTCTTCCACAATTAGAAGGGCCAAAGAATTATATCTTGGGTTCACACTTCATAATAATATCCATTACATTTATGGATCGAGGCCACTAATCAAATATGAACCACTAATTTAAGATTGTCTAATCAGACCATTTCCAATGTCCCGTCTAACATGAGATCTGTCTCTAGATTGTCCACTTTCCGGACTGTGAAGCATATCTTTCAGCTACCCCTTTAATTTGTAATTTTTTTAATTAAATGTCTCGCTATAATGCCCTACAAGGAGGCTTTCATAGAATTGGAGTTTGATAATTTAAAAAATAAATGAAAAAAGTAATTCACTAATAAGATCAAATGAGATTCACTACAAAATTAAAAATAATGGTTAGAGTTACTCTTCAAATATGGTGTAGATCTAACATAATTGAGTCTACAATATTTTCAACATCCCCCTTCCTTAATCTTCCCTTTTCAAGTCTACATTACTTACTCTTCACTCTATTTAACTGCACTTCATAACTCACTCTTTTTAATTTCAATGTTGATGCACTAAGTCCATACAAAACTTACTCTAAATACACAAATTCTTGTGAGAGACGGTCTTTTTAAAAGACCATCTCTGATTGGGTTGGCCCATATAGAAAAATGTAGCGAGAGTATGCATTAAGCTTTGTTTCAACTATGAAACGAGGAAAGTGAGTAAGGCACGTGAGGTACCTGGAGTGGATGTTGTAAGGTGGTCAAACGTCGATCAAGCTGGGAAGCGACACCTCCTGAAAGCGGTTCGTTTGTCCTACACAACAACAAATTAGCCTTGCCCGGGGGTTTTCCCGGAAACCCTCTCCAACGCTCAAGTCAGATAACGGAATAAGGGAAAAATAAGGGAATAATGACTAGAAAAGAGTAGATAAGGGTGTTTAGTGTGGTGGTTACCGACCAGCGGAAGTGGTGAAGCGGGAGGTCACTGTAGGTGAATTTTGGCAGAGTTTCGGTATGATAATGAAGGCTTAGAGGTGGTTATCGTAACCATTCCCCTTTATATACTCCCTGTAGCGGTTACTCATGGAGGGAGTAAAGGTGGAAAGTTAGAGATGCCTATCTTTGGAAACAGGTGGTTGCTGTAAAAGATTGGTAACCATTTGGAAGTTACATGGCGGTTACTGCTGTAGGAAGTGAGAAAGTCTGACCTTGACTAGGAATCGGTCAACGGATGAGATCAAGAGTTGACTTTGACTTCTTGGTTTGACTAAATTCACACAGCTAAACATTACCCTAACAAGCTTTAATGGACTGGATCTGAGAGATGTCTCTCAAAAAGACGATCTCTCAGAAGACCAGGTGCTCTAAGTAATGTGGTATTTTTCTCTGATGTGAAACAAGTCAAAATGTGGGTTAACAAAGAGTACTTTGACACTTGTAAACCCATTAAGTGCATATAGAAGATAGCTAAAAGCTCACACATTGATGGTATCAATTTAGTTATAATAAGTTTTAATTACTTCAATTTATTTGAGGTAAGCTCAATTAGTTTCAATTTTGTTTTTCACTGTAATCACTGCTCCTCAAGTTTTAACAAGTTCATTTTAGTTTTCTTTGTATCATGTTGTAATGTATTTAACCGTCCAATTTAATTTTGAAATTTGATCTAAAAATATTTGTTAAATATCAACAACTCTGACAAAATATATATCAAAAGTCATTAAAAAGATTAGTTTAAAAAATTCGTGCTATATATGTTAAAAATGAGGATAGATTTGAACCATAGCGAAGCTAGATAAAAATGAGACATGGAAAATAATGTCACACTACTAGTTACCTAAATTTAAGGCTATTACCTAATTATTCAAGCATCCTCCTAGAGTATGGTGCTTGTGAAGGATACTTTCCCCTGTCCCATAGACAAAACAAGAGGAGAAAACAAGCCATTACTTCAACAAGTCCTTCTCTTTGATGAGGTCATAGGCCTACATCGTTTGGGTAACGGACACTATTTATGTCCAACTTGCAACTTGCAACAAAATCAATAACATATTTCACCAAATTGATTGGTTCATAGCAATTGAATTGTGAGCATATCAAGTTAGCAACCCACGTCCTTATATATTACTCTCTTCTGATAAAGGCTTGAGTATTGAATTCGCCCTTTAAATTTACAATTAGTTTAAAATGATTTAAAGTTGGCCTAAAATCGATAATAATTTATTGTTTTCAATTCACAATTCACTAATCATGAGACATTGTGTTAGAGCAAGTGATTAGTAGCATATTAATAAGTTGTAAATAAATGGTGATTACTTTTTTGTTATTATGTTACATAAGATATACACTTTTTCTAGTATAACACAAATTAAATTGTAGACAAAATAGTAAAATAAGTAAATAAACATCCTTATATATTAAAATTATCGAGCTTTAAAGGAACAAAGCAAAACTAATACTAATATAATAGTGATGAATTGACATGACAATAAAAGGAAAGGATGCTACCCAAAAACAAAATTAGAAGTGGATACAAACCCAAAAAAATAACAAAAGAAAGCGATGTTTCCTACACATATGTCCACATATATTAATCACTTTGGACCCATCTTCCCCTATACACTCAAAAGGAATCACCTAATCACCAAAAAAATACTTGCCAAATCTTATCTAATATCATAGCATTTTGACTAATCACATAAGAATGAGTATATATTTATATGATAAGAGTATTTTATCAACTAGAAAACCTTATCTTATCCTTCAATTTATTTAATACATCCATTAATTCAATCACCACCGCCCTTTACAACCCAAAAACGAATTTAATTTATCATAATATATCTTTTAATTATGCATTCCATCATTTTCAAGCAACACTAATAATATTATCTCCACTTCCATTGAATCCTCCAAATGTCTTATTAGGGGGTGATCGAGATTGCCTAGACGATTCTTCATCCAACGGCGCTTGTGAGAGCTTAAGTGCAAGCAACGGCTCATATTCTCTATCTTTGATGTTAGCTGCATTGTACGACGTTGATGTTGAAGATGATGGTGACGAGGTTGGTGATTGGTTTAGATTAAGACATGCCATCTTTGAGGAAGGTGGGATTGGAATTGTTGGAATTGAACGGACGTGTTTGGCTGAAATTGGTCGTAGCGAAGAGTGATAAGGGGACGGAAATTGTTTTGTTTGATGTGATTTTACTGCTTTTGTTATTGTTGGATTATCTCCACTTGTTAATTGACTTTCACTTGTTGGATGGATTATCTGTAACATTAAAATCAAAATCAACTTACAAACATGATTTAGTTGATGTAATGTAATGTCTGTGAACAAGTATTTTATTTCGATTTATAGATTTTAATTATGAAATTATAAATGAACAATTTGAGAATGATAAGGTTTGAATAGCCATCCTCTAGTTCTCAACTTTAATTACTTTAAAAATAATGGGGAAATTTGATCCTAATTCAAATTTAAAAATTTTTAATTTGTCAAATAATAAATTTGAGTCAATTCTAAATTTTCAAATAAAATCATTGTTCTTAAACATGACATAACAGAATTTTAACTCTTAACAACTTCATTTTTATTAACAATAAGTCAATAACCTTGATTAACTAAACTTATTTGGCATACAAAATAACAAGGTACGTAATTTTAATAAGTCACTTTATTATAGTTTAATATTAATATATTTATAAATTTACAATATTTTGGAAACTTTAGTTCGAAGTTATGATAAAAATTACATAATACTTGCATAAGTTATACCTTTGGTCTATACAAATTATAGAAAGAAAGCATTATATAAGTATATACTTAATTATAATAACCACTCCACTAATTGTGTATTTTATGTTTAATTTATGTGTCACTTAAAATATGAGTGATCTATGATAATGACTATCAATATGGAGTAATAATAATAATGATATAAAAATCTTAATCAACAAATGAGTTAATATAAACACAAGAAATGATCATATCATCAATTGCAATATTAATATGTTAGAGACAAATTTTAAAAGAAAAAAATAATTTTGCTCAAAATATTATTTTGAAAAAAATAGAGTATACCTCACTTCCTTTTACACCAAAACCATTATAAATATTTATACAACTTTTTAGGGAAAGCTACTTCATACCTAATTTGTCATCTAATTATATACGCAAAAATCCAAATTGTAATTTACTTCATATTTATATTCACAAAAGTATTATAAAAAAAATATTAAATAGAATCGTAAGCTAATTTGTCATCAATGTCATGAAATTAAAAAAATACTAATGAACAAGTAGGCTTACTGTGTCGGTGGTGATGTCAAATAGACTAGAACGACGTCGTCTGCGATTGACATTGCTTCGGCGAAGAAAATACTTTTGAGCATGGCTAGCAACTTGTGTTGGTGTTCTTGTTTTCACAAAGTTTTTTGATATTCCTCTCCAATCACCTTTTCCAACTTTATCCAACCCCATTAAAAATAATCTATGCTCTTCTTCTGTCCATGGAATACCTGCACATCATAGAAATATTTACGAACAAATTTATTACTTCTTTCATTTTATAGGAATATTAGTTTTTTTTTTGAATAAAAAAATACCCTCTTTGTCTCAAATCAAGAAAAATAAATAACCAACAATTAATTAAATTATGAATTTAGATATAACTAAAATAGACCGTACAAATATCATTATTTTTGAAAAATGTAGAAACAAATCCATAAATCAAACAGTCAATAGGCAAATAGATTGAGAATAATATTTTTTGCTATATTGGATAAAAAATTTAAGGTTTTAAGAATATTATTTAGATTGATTTCTAAAATAAAGTTACTAGTATAATCCATTTAAAATAAATTAAATATCAAGTATGATCCATTGAACCTACAACATTTATTCAGCAATCGTACAACATTTTGATGTACTCTAAAGCAACGCTAACTATATTGTACAAAAAAATCATTTAGCTAATAATTAATATAACATTGAATTCAAAAAACAAAAACATTAAATTAATGAGCCTTTCTAGTAAAAATTTCAAATCTAATCACACTACAAATTGCAAATACATTAGGTATACGGTTCTTGTTGTCACGTGATGATTAATAACCATCAAACAATGAAAAATATAAATTCATCGACTCTTGATTGACATGGTTTTTTTCATTAACTAATCAGTAAATATACAAATCTATTTCTCGTTTAAGCAAGTAGAAGTAATTAGCATCAGAAATAAAGATAATTTTCTACTCCTATATGTTATTGTGAATTTGCTGCAATTGAATACGAAATTAAAAGTCCTCAGTTTCATTCATAAATTAAGTTTATTTAAAGTCTCAATCACCGGCTAAGTTTTTTATAAAGTACCTCTTTTGCGCTCGCGGATGCGGCTGCCGGAAGCATGAAGAGCGTCATCAGAAGCATAACCAGATGCACCATAAACACAATCATTAACATTAGAAGAGTCATTAGGAAGAAACTGTTGATGCTCATGTTGTTGTTCATATTGTGATAGATTATTCATACTCATACTTTTCCGAACAAAGGGGTGAGAATTAGATGAAGAAGGAGAAATTGAAGGAGACGTAGGTGAAGGAGGCGTTTCTGAAGCGGCGGTTAAACGAACTCCAAAGAGGAAGATTCCAGGTGACGGTGGTGCGGTGGCTGCTGCGGCGGAAGATACGGCGAGTTCAGTGCAAGTCCGAGCGTTGTGCCCATTGTTGCCGCACTGAGAGCAAGTTCGCGGCGCCGCCATTCTTACGGGGAAATTAAGCTAAGGATTATTGGATGAAGTTTTTTGTGTTTGGTAGTGGTTTTAAATGAATACTTGGGTGTTAGTAGGTATGTAATGTAATGAGGAGAGGATTTTTGGAATTGATAAGTTTGGTTGGTATATATAAATCTTTTATCACATTCGTTCATAGTAAAATTTCACATGGTACATTCAACTTTCATGAAATGTGATTGGTAGTATTTTTATAAGATTTTTTCACATTGTAGCATTCAATTTATATCTTATCCAACTGTTATAGCATTTTTCGTTAAATTCTTGTCAATTTTCGTTTAATTTACCATGTTGACGTTTCTAACTTTATTAAGTGTTGGTTATTGTCTTTATAGTTTGGCCTAAACATTTGAGAGTGTTGTCAAATTAAATGTTGAATTGCACGTAAAAAAGGTGAATATTAAACATTTGAAAGCATAAAAATAGTCTAGGGAAAATTATAAAGATAACAATGAACACTTCATAAGGATTAAAAAAATGTCAAAATGGTGAATTAAACGAAAATTGACAAGAATTTAACGGAAAATGCTACGACAGTTAAATAAGGCATAAACTGGATGTTATCATGTGGAAAAATCTTACAAAAGTGTTACCACTAGCGTTTCATAAAAGTTCGATGCTACCAATTACCATGTGGAATAATTTCCTTGTTTTTAAAATAAATCAGTTATTCTTATAAGATGTCTCGATCAGACTGCTAGCTCATGTACACATAATTGTATTTATTAAATTATTTAATTCATATATAAAATTTGTCTTATAGTGAAATTGTCTAAAATAATAATTTGTGAAAATAACTTTATTAAGTGAATTGGTTGATGAGATAATAATTAAGACGTATATTTAAGGAAAATTTGATATTAAACGTACGAACTTTGTCTTATTTGCTTATAAACGTTCGAACTTTCGTTTATTTTTTAGAGGCATGAACTTTGGGGGTCATCCGCCGAGAAAGATACGGATGACCTGTTACCTGTTGAATTTTGATATCAAATTTCATGCCTCCGTATCTTTCTCAGCGGATGACCCCCAAAGTTCATGCCTCTAAAAAATAAACGAAAGTTCGAACATTTATAAGCAAATGAGGCAAAATTCATATGTTTAATATCAATTTTTCCTATATTTAATTGTGTACCGATAAATTTAACAAGAATATTGAGAACAATATTGTGAAGCAATTTGAGTGGAAGAAGTCAATACAGTACATATGACGGACAAAGTAAAAGCTATATACATAAAAAAAAAAAGAAGTAAAAGCTATATAAAAAATGGAAGATTACTTTTAAAACTCTCAACTATTCGCGGTTTAAATATAAAACTCTCAATAATTGATTATTATTCAAAACTCCCAACTTTAGGCCTATTTTAATTTTAAAACACTGATACAATTTCATAACCTGTTTAACCGGTTACCATTTTGTTAAAATGGGAGGGTACGTGAAGGGTCGTGTAAGGTCAAAAGGGTGAGGTGATTAATAAATACAATTGGATCCCATTGCTACTCTACTAAAACAAATTTATCCGATTATAAGTCATCTTGGACTTTAAATTTAAAATGGGCCTATAGTTGGGAGTTTTAAATATTAATCAATTGTTGGGAGTTTTATATTTAAATCGTGCATAATTGAGAGTTTTTAATGTAATTTTCCCTATAAAAAAAGGAGAGTTTGTGATGAAATAAAAAGAGATGAAAGGTTACTAATACTTCCTTTGTTCCGTTTTAGTTGCACCTTTGGGTTTGACACATTTTTTAAGGGTCGTCAAATCAGTATGGTAAAAGTATAGATGCTGTATGATTGATGGTGATATATGTGGGGTAGAAATAAAAAAATTATTATAAGTAGATAGTGGTTGTGACTTGTGGGTATATTAAATAATTAATGGGATGATGTATAATTAATGGTGATAGTGGGGTAGGAATAAAGTGAGGATAAAATAAGTAGATTATTTTTGCCAAAAATAGTAATGTTGCAAGTAATATGAAACTTTCAAAAACGATAAACGATAAGTGTTGCAATTAAAATGGAACGGAGGAAGTATAAACATGTTTTCTAAATTCCTGCTATTTTGTAGCTAGAATATTTATAAATTTTGTAAAATGATTTTTTAAAAAATTAAAATTTAATCCAAATTTAAATTACCAATTAAATACATAATTTTTGAGATTAAGTAAGAATCTAAAAATTTAGGAATTCTATTTTAAGTGTTACTAATAATATTGTCGTTGAATGTAATTTATTGTTGAATTTTCGAGCTAATAACAATTTGTCTTACTGCAATTTGACTATATGTTGAAAATAATTCATCATCATTTTCACTTTTCAGTATAAGTACAACTCTCTTTGTATGTAATGTTCAATTTTCTTAATACTAATACGGTAATACCTACTAATATTTGTTGACTAAGGAAATAGCAATAGAATTTTATTACTTGGTGTGGTTTTAGATTTGATACACCATCCAAGATCCAACCATATTTTGTATCCTTAATATTTAAGACAAATTATTTTGCATGCCTGGGCTGTAGGTAAATTGTACGTGTCCGGAACTTCTCACGGTCATGAGTAATTGCAGTAGTGAAATTCCCAAACAAATAAAAACCGGGCTGTTCGTCCACGACAGATAGAAAACTTGATCAAATGGGTTATTAAGACATGGTTGGCCGTAATTTATCCAAGTAAAAGCACGTTTATCAAGGTTATAGGGTCAGACAAGAATCAGGATGATACTGTGGACCCATAAATCCCAGGCAAGAGACCAATTATTCATCCCTCTAGTCTAAAAAGTTGTGTTTGGATAAGATTGGTTTTGGTGAATGCAATTGCAGGCAAGTTTCTTTATCATTCACAAGTGCCTCGTAAATCTGAGCTCTTAAAAATCATGTATCATCATAGCTCATATTTAAAAAGAATTAAAAATTATATTTATGTCTATAGAATGCAATAAAAAAAAAAAATGACCGTGTAGTTCTACTATATTGCTAGGAGAAATTGTATTATAAGCCTCCAACAAATAATCAAAACTCCCTCGGTCCTATGTGAAAATAAACACTTTATATATATATATATATATATATATATATATATATATATATATATATATATATATATATATATATATATATATATATATATATATATATATATATATATATATATATATATATATATATATTTAATATATAATATATATATATATATATATATATAAAATATATATATATATATATATATATATATATATATATATAAAAAATAAATAAAAACTAGCTACTTTGTCCTGTATAGATTGAAGGAAAGAGAAAATGGTTTTTTTTAAGAAAATGTTAGATAATTAATTGTGTGGTTGGAATAAAAAGAGTGTTAAAATGTATGAATAAGATTAAAAGAAAATGGTGGGCCATATTCTAAAAATAAAAATGATGCAAATTAAGTGGCACGGACCAAAATGGAAAATGTGCTAATTAAATGGAACGGAGGGAGTATTGTTAAGTTGCACAAATTTTTATCGTAACATGATAATTTTCAATAATCAGTCCAAATATAGGGGTGTTTGGTAGTTAGCTATTATAATGGCTTTTTGGTTGACTTTTAACTTTTAGCTTGGTGGTTGGTCAAACAATAAAACAAATGTTTGATAAATGACTTTTAAATATGTTGAAAAGCTGGCTTATAAGCCAAAATAAAGACAGCTAATCAAGTTACCTTTTTATGTTAGTTTTTGACTTGTTGATTCACTTTTTCTCTAATAAACAACCAATAAACAATATTTAAATTTACCAAACATCTCCATAAACAGCCGGCCTTTTCAGCTAGCTTAAAAGCCACGGAAACAACTAACATTTTCAGCTGGTCAAACAAACTAATTAAAAAAGTTAACAGTCTACAACCATTTGCCAAACTACCCCATAATTAAGTTGAGGATGTTTGCTAGCGCAAATTGATTTCTGCTTTAGATTAGGTTGATTTGGCTTTTTTCCTGCGCCATGTCAAAGCACCTGCTACTTCTCTATCGTTGAAGAATTTGTTTATCCAATAGGCGGGTTCTATTTCCATTGATCTCCTCTTTCACTCCACTTATCTTATACTTCTATCAAAAAAAGTTGATGCAATATAAGCAAATTAAGTCAATCATAAACAATCGTCTGATAGTCAATTGCCTAAAATAGTTATAATATGTTTCATTACTCATATATATTGACTTTGAATTTTCAGGTATGTTACCGTCTTACCCACTATTGAAAGTAATAATATGAAAATCCAAATAACTACGTAATTAGGATGAGCAATTTCAAGTTTCCAACGAAAAAAATAAATAATAAAAGTGATATATTAAGTAAAGTGAGGAATGTCGAGTGGAGTATAATTAATGTTATAATAATGAAAATAATTTTAAAAGGCGTATGATTCTCAAATTATACGACTAGTATATTGAATAATGACAAAGAAAAATGTTTTTCTGACAAAATGATATCATTCTTTTGAATATAATATTTGTATCATTTTGAATTTAATGTTTTCTAGCTCTGCACTTTCATTAGTAACCATTTGAAATTAAATTTTATCTTTAACTAGTGAATTTTTTTTAAAAAAAAAATGATACAAGCAATCACATAAATTGTTAAGTTTGAAAGAAAAATAAATATAGTTCTATATATAGAAATAGAAGAATGATAAGGGAGTGTAGTTCCAAAGACATTGGATTTGGATTTTGACCTAAGTAATGATATTCGTAAATGAATGGGTAATTTTGAATAGTGAAAGAGAATAAGTGGAAATGTTTGGTTGTAATGGTAGAAAGCATTTGAATGAGAAAAGTGAGGTAATTAAATGAAAATGAATGGTGAGAGGAAAAGAGTGGTTCTCCACCGTTAGCTTGGCATATTCTCTGTTGCATATATTTTTTTGTGATTTTGTGTGAAAGCTACATTTTTGGTTGTCTCCAAGTGCACCAATTAATAAATACACTTCAACTTTATTAACTACTTTTCATTTCGTACTTGTTATGGGTGGTGTGCTAAGAGGATCCCAAACCCCATCTTATATTTACAAACTTTTTGAATATTAGTTTTAATATTTATTTTACTTATAATCTATTAGTTAAAATATAGCAGAATATAATTACTTATTAAAGTATTTTATTTTTAATAGGAGTATATAACGTATTTTGATATAAGAACAAAAACAACAGTTTTATTATTAAAAAAATAAAATTTAATTTTTAATAAAAAAAAGACATGTAGTGATGAGTATTATGTTAAATGATGATTTGTCTTTAATTAATTGAATGATGAATACAAAGTTGTAATTAGCATTTGGATTTTGATTGATTGGCATTGGTTACCTTGTATTACTTGGTCTTGCAAATGGCAATCACTGTCTACATGTGTCTAAATTTTCCAATAGATACAGCAAAACGGTGAACTTCAAACCTTGGGACTGGGAGTGTCCACGTAAATTCACCCATATATATACATATAACAAACCATCACTAGCAATTAAATATTGCTTTTGTTTTGATAGGTCAGCTAGATTGAGAGATGAAAAATACTATGTGAGAATTCAATTTAAGATCTAATTTAAAAAATATTTTTTACTTTATAATTAAAATAAGACTCAATTCTCAAATGATGTTTCACAAATCTGTTAGTCTTTTTCCTTTCTTAATAATCTTTGTCTTGAATTTCCTTTTTTTCCTAAATTTTCTTTCCCTACTCAATTCGATATATAAAAAATGTTTGTATTGTGAATGACGTAGAGTGACTCCAAAAATCAAAATGAATTTTGTTATGCACTTTATTATTACTCATAAGTCATAAACACTATGAGAAAAAGATGATTTCAAGAGAAACTGGTGAACTATTATAAAAACAAAATAATGCAAAAGCTTACAATCTAAAACAAAAAATTATGTTAAAAGCCACGAATCAATAATTTAATACTTCAGCCGTTTGAATTCACACTATTCATTATTTGAATTGTTTAATTTCATACCATTATAATATTAACTTTTTAAAAGTATGTAATTCAATATACTTTTTCTGTTCTGAAATACTCGCCACATAACGTTTTTTGACAATTTCATTGTTTAAGCTTATTTTATATACTACAGCTAATGTTTAAGATTAATTTTATATATATAGTCAAGTGGGATCTTATTGAATCGTTTAATCGTATACTTTTATAATAATTTTTTATAATTTGTAAATGTCGAAAATTCAATATATAAATGATCAAAATAATATATTAAATTGTGTAAAAAACTACATATAATTAATATAATAAAATGAAGAAGTATAAATAATCAAAATATTATTTACATTATGAAGAAATAAAATTAAACGAGTAATAGTATATTGAAACGAGAAAGTAGTAGTTTGAGATCACCACATTAATTATGTAGTGTAGGATTGGCACTTTGAGGGCACGTGTTCCCCACTAAACCTAAAGTAATCATGTTTTGTTCAACAAACATTGCAGTCCATACAATTTTGATGTGCACAAGCACAACTGTGGTGCTTCATTCACCTTTGGTCTTATCATTTTTTAATTACTCTCAAATCTCAATCAATCTAATTATATCATTATTTGCCAATAACAATAAACAACTTCATGGCCTTTATAGTGCTAGGTTTTTACTCACCCATTGCCTATTGCCTAGTACTCCTAATGTTCATATAAATAATCAATGTGCGTCAAAATTAGGAGTGTCAAACAGATCAGGTTGGGTCGTGTTCGGGTTCGGATCATATATAATCAGGTCAGAAAACCCTTGATCCAAACCCAACCCATTTAGTTAATTGGGTCGAAAATCACAACCTTGACCCAACCTGCAACAGATCAGGTTGACCTGATTTCGACCCACTTTACCGTTTATTATTTTTTTGTTTTCGTTTTAAGGTTTTTAACGTCGATTAAATCTAACTTTTTTAGGCTTTAATTTTAATTTATGTTTTTTTTGTTGTTTATTTTGTATTTACTATGAAAAATAAGAAAATATTAAATGAACTAACACATTTAATTAAATGGGTTAAACAGGTTTTTGTCATGTTTAAAAGTTTGACCTGAACCTAACCCAATTAATAAACAGATCAGGTGGGGTCGACCCATTTAATCAATTGGGTCAAAAATCTCAACCCAAACTCACTTATTTCGGGTTAGGTTCAGGTCGGGTTAGCAGGTCGGATCAACTTTTGCCATCCCTAGTCAAAATAAACAAATGATAACTTTTAGATGGTAAATATATTATTAATTTTTTTGAGCTATTTTTGTTAGAGATCATTCTGACCTCAAAATAAGAAGCTAGCCCATATGCTAATAATGTTGTTAGTTGGATTATTCAGTCTATGTATGAAGAATGTCTTATGTTGAGCTCGTCTGACACAAAAAATTAGGTATTTTAATAATAAGGATAATGAACATTAAAAATATTAAAATAAAGTCAGTGAAATAAATAAGGAGATCTTAATCATTTTAAAAGTTTAAATAAGTTAGTGAAAAATATGTGGAGACTATAAACATCAATAAAATATTACTTAGACTAAAAATAAAAATTTAATGGCGGCTTCAATAATGGATGATACTCCAATGGTAACATATATAAATTCTTTGTGCTTTTGAGTATCTTTTATTAAATATTCGGCAAGATTCTTTGTTCTAAAGGAACATTCCTAAACATTGAAATCCGTTTACTTGTTCAAAGTGGGAAAAAGATGCGTCTTCAAGCTAGCCTTTTGCTATAGTTCCACGCACTTTCAATGCTCTCATATCATAATAATCAATTTATAAATATATTCTTCAAATTAATTATTAGGTATTTGCTAACAACTTGTATAAGGATGTGTTCTGTTCCTTTGATTGTAACATTACCTATATAGGGAATAGGGATGATGCAAGGGATATGCTAAGCAAAAATAAATAGATGAATTATGAATATAATTATATAGTCTTGGCTCATATAAATCTTGTTAGTTTGACCCTTATACATTTTGTTGATTATTTACCGCTAATATTATATTATTATTGTTTGTGGTTCAACGATTACATGGATTTAAGTTCAATAATAGCTCATTTGTAATTTTGCTTTTCAATTTCCAATAATTTTAACTTTTATGTTTTTTAATTAGCTTCACCACCTTACTAAAATAAATAAAAGTAGTGAATATCAATATACTCATTATCGAGAGTCCAGACTTAGGTAAAGAGTAAATATAATTCCTTTTGTTTTAATTTTGTATATCTAATCATAATGCAATTTGCTGCTTAAGTTTTAATGTGATGAGCAACTTTAGAATTTGGTTGCAAATAAATGAAATGGATCATGTGGTTCAAAAGATCAATAATAAGATGTACTGAAATCATAAACGCAATAATGTTAGCAGGAGCAGACTCTGAAAATGACCAAAGGAGACAACTTCCTTATAATAAGAGCTCATCCTTAAGCAGAAGATAACAACACACTCATACACATATCTTATCTTTAGACTGAGTCTTCATTAGTCCCTTTATTATTAATCCTGCACCAACCTAAATTCTGAGACTTGAGACGTTCCGAATAAAATATTAATTATCACGTCTAAATTATTAAATATTTCATTATAGGCTCTTAACTATTAAATATTAAAACGTCGTTTTTTTTATTTTTTGAACGGGTTTGAGGCACGGATTTTGGTTAAATTAAATACTTATTTTAACTGGATTTTGAAATATGTGGTCAATTAAAGTGATCACAATATTTGGTTTTTGAAAAAAAAATGTCATCACGTTGGGTAAAAATAATACTCCCTCCTATTCACTCAAGTTGTCCCATTTGTTTTTGGGCACTATTCACTTATCACTCCTAATTTGTATTTTACTCTTAATCTATAAGTTAAAACATAGTCATGTGAGATCTTGTTTAATTCGTTTCAATACAAAGATTATTAATGTCAACTTTTTATAATTTTTAATTAACAATAATTTGAGATATTAAGGGGTCGCTTGGATTGAGAGTAAATATTTAAGGGGTAATAAAAGTCAAAGTAGGAATTTAAGGTTAGTTAGGTAGATGATTAAAGGAATTTGATTATTAGAGAGGTGGAAGAATGAATTAAAAGATAATGAAAAATAGAGAAAATAGCAATAAATTCCCTTATTTTGGGGTATAAATTTATCCTAGGGGGAGGTGGAGTAATTCTTTACCTCCAAATGAGTGAAATCAAACTCTTTTTCTATTCATCCTTTTTAATCAACTCTTATTCTATCTCTATCACAATTATTTCAATAACTTCATTTGCATATCTAATTACCTTTGTTACATTAGTTTGACTTTTTTTACTACATTATATATTTACTCTCAATCCAAGCAACCCCTAAGGGTTAAAATGTTGTCTCGACAAGTGTCAAAAACTAAATGGAAAAACTTGAGTGAATAGGAGGGGTATAAAGTTAACAAAAAAACTTTTCTTTTGTCAACCACGTGGAAAAATAGAAAGGTCAAAGACACCTATATGCGGATTAAAAAATTATTTGTCTACCATGTGAAAAATTCAAAATTCTAAAATTATGATATGAAATTCCCTAAAATTTTTAAAGTGGCAAAATTATATTTTAGCAAAATAGTTGATACATAATAGTCTGTACTTCAAATATTTTTGTACAAGAACTTATCAATTAGGTAACTTGAGTGTCATTGCTTTAGAGAATGTAACAAAATAAGCAGCCCATAGGTTTGCTTGTTGGGCTTTGGTTAACATTTGTGATGAGGTCTGGTCACTTGGCAATTCCTTTTGTATTACGATATTGCAAAGCGTAGAATTTTCTTTTCACAAATTTGCTATAGACCGTCTATAGTATAGACGAGTAAATATAGATCAATCTATTTTGCAAAATAAGTAATTGATTAGTCATCAGACTTATTTTTAAATTTAAAATCATTAGGCTGGGCTGTTGGGAAAGCCGTCTTTGCCATAGACGATCTCTCAGGACACCTTCTGTTCAATTTAATAGCTATAATTGCTTGATGAAATTTTAAAGGAATTTGATTGTTAGAGAGGTAGAATACTTGGTTAGAAAGTAATGAAAAATAGATAAAATAACAATTAGGTGTCAGTTACTTATTTTGCTAAATGGATTGACCCATATTTACTCGTCTATGTTATAGACGGTCTATAGCAAGAATTTGTGTTCTTCAATTTGTGTTCTTCTCAATTTGTGTAAATTGAAGAACACAAATTCTTACGTGAGACCGTATATACAATAGACGTCTCAAGTTTTAGACTTGGCCCTATTTATAAATTAAAAAAAAAAACTAACTAGTAATTTTGTAAGTTAAAAGAGAAATATAAATTTAACTCTAAAGAGAGGTCTATACTATAGACAATCCTTAAATAATAATAATCCCTCCAATCTCCCTTACATGTTGAAGTAACGGAAAGATCCCAACTCCCAACTCCCAACTCCCAAACAATCCCTAAACTGTTTCGCTTTCTAAAATACTTAGAACTGTTTTTCCTGATTCCACTATCGATACCTTCGTTCTCTCCCCCCTATTTTCCCGCGCTTCGTCATCAACTTCTCCATTTTCAACCAATCCCAATTCCCAGGTGACCAATTTCTCTATCCTCTCTTTCCATCTCTTTTTCGAATGTCGTCCTAAATACGTTTCCATTCTTACGATTTGAGCTTTCAATGTAGTCGGATGGATACACAGGACCAAAATTAAAGAGAAATGTCGTCGCTGATTTGATCTCTAACAATGACGATATCGCTCGAAGCTTGCTTCTTTATTTCTTGGGTTTCTCTCTCTTCGCCGTCATCATAAATCGCGTATTTTCTGGCATACCTCTCATTGCCGATACTGGTAGGCTGTAGGTCAGTTTCTCTTTTTGAAATTTTGTAATTTCTAGATTTTTTCTACGACACCATTGTTTCACTCGTCAATTTATCGTTTTTTAATTCCTTGCTCTAATTTTCAATTTAAGATGATCATTTTTAGGGGATTGTCGTAGTTATTGCTGCTTCTAATTTCACCCGAAATAATTTGGAGGGAATGTGTGTTTGCTGAAAATGATGCCTAATTTAGGTTATACTCCTATATGTTAATTTTACGACTGAAATTGATAGGTATAACCGTATTACTGGTTTCATGATCAGGCTTGTTTCGCCTGAGAATCTTTTTGAGTTAAAGCATAGAATTTTTCGGCAAATGATGCCTGATTCAGGGTATTAATAATTTGCCTATTAATGGTATATTATGTTGGAAAATACCCACATGTGATCCCATATTGAAGAATTAGAGAATTAGAGAGAGGTTGACTAACATATATACTTGATGGGCTAGTCTTCTAATACCAATTGGGTTTTATGATGAAACCTCATCAGCTTTGTGTGCAACCAACATTCCTCTTGTGTTGGTCTTGTTGTTTACAAGCTAATAACAAATTTATAATGGTATATAACGTTGAACCATGAATTGATAGGTAATGCAAGTGAATTGGGGATAATTGAAGGCACTTGTGAAATCCACCACACCTTTTGTGATAAGTTTTTATAGCTTTTTTTAAGGTCAGGAAGATGAGCTTCTTCAATTTTGACATCCTAATTGGAAAGACAAGGAAGAATAAATTGTGAGGCTAAATGCTGTGGAAGTGTATATGTTATGATTATGGGTGACTTATGTTCACCAAGTAATCAAGACATGATTAAAATAATTAATTATTTTAATTAGCATTAAGGTTAGAAGAGGACAATCACATGTTTGTGATTTGGTTTTGTATGGAAATCTTTAGTATAAGATTGTATGAGTGGTAAATTTTGACATGTGAAGAGTTTTAGAGTGCAAAATTCAGTCCTAGGAACAAGTATTTAGAGCATCGGAGACCGTGGGAATACATGGAAAAGGAAAGGCAATGGACAGAAGCAACTGCCACCTGCTGCCCCCCCTTTCTGCTGCTCCTGTGGGTGGTGTACAGCACCTGTTGGCTGCTGTTTTTACTTCCTAGCTGCTGCCCATATTGTGTGGTACTAAGTCCCACATTTTGCCTATAAATACCTTAGTCCTAAGCCATAGTTTAGTGCACCAAAGTCTCATTATAGTGAGCTACTCTCTTGCTCAAGAATACTCCCCATTTGAGCTCCTCTCTTCCCACACTTAACTCCATTGTAATTCTTTCAAAGTTTGTATTTCTCCTTTAAACACATATTAATATAATCCTAGGCTAGATGGTGGATGTAGCCCAAGATTGGTGAACCACCTTAAATCTTTGTCTTGATTATTTAGTTATTTTTGTCATTCATCATTACATTGCATATTTGGTTCCTATACATTGATACAACACAAACACACACTTCAACCTTAATTTGTGATCCTTGAGTGAGGTGTTTACCTCCCCTTTCAGTATATATGTTTGTTCTCTGGAACTGTGAAGAATGATTGCTTGTTGTTATATGTAAATGAAATACATAAGGGAATGAAAAAGATATTATGATTTCTCTGTTGATGGAAAATATGGAATAATCCGATTTGTGATCATGCAAAAAGAACTGCTAAGAACGGAAAAGTAAGTAGATAGAGGACAAAGTGTAAGAGACAGAGCTGAATTGAAAATTTTAGCTCAACTATCTCCAAAGTGACAATGGGTAATGATCCTAGAGAGTGGGATCTCTTCTTTGAAGTATATGTGGATTAGTATTATTTATCTTTTAAGTTAAGTATCTGGAAGGATCTTTGATGTATAGATTGAATAAATTGAGATAGTGACAATCTGGTGATGTTATGTTTTAGTAACTTTCAACTACCAAGTTTGTTATTTTTCATTTATATCTTCGTAAGATTCTAGGTAGATGTTTAGTTTGAAACTTGAAAGCATGATGACATTTTAGTTTCTTTTCAATTTATTCTAGGCAGAACAAATAATGATCATATTTTTGAAGAGTCTGCGAAATTAGTAGGATGTTCCTAATTTGGACCTACTTCTAAGATCTCATTTTCTAATGAGGTAACTCCAGCCAAATTGGCTATTTGATTCTATGTTAGTGTTTATAAACTAGTTTTGGCTCTTTGAATTCTATTGTACCTTATTCGCCTCCACTTGCTAGCAGGAAAGGGAAACATTCTGAGTCATGAAACCAGTTACTTGTGATGTCCCCTAGAAAGAAATACCATCTTTTCTGAGATGACATTTGAGTTATATATTCTTATGTGTTCGTATAAAATGTGTGTGTTTGCAATTCACAATCAAGGACTGATCTGCTGGCTCTTGGATTGCCTGTTGCAAATGTCTTAAGGTTCTTGTATGGTTGTCATTTCGAGTTTCAACCCAAGTCTATTTGTAAGGTATGTATTTTTTGTCCACATAATAATTTGCTTGCTTGCTTGCTTGTGATTTTCTCTTGTAATTAAGATTTTATTTTCACTGTCTGTATTGCACATGGCAGTTTGCTCATCACTATTCACAGGCTCACTGCCCTTTCATTTCAGGTTGATCCGGACGTGTGGAGTGCTACTGGATTAAATCTAAACTACCTGATTTTATTGTTTCTGAATTGGAATGGTTGAGAACTTGAGATAGTTTGCGCCTCTTTTGAGTTTTGATTGCATTTGGGTAATCATAATAACCATTCCACAGTGCTAGTCAAAAAAATTATTGTGGTACCCCAAAACCTTCTAAGATTCTATATGAGGTACCTCTAATACATCCCTTCTCTGCTTTCACATAAATGCAATATTGAGATTAGTTGGTGATATAGATGGTATAACCCTTGTTACTGTAGTTTGTTGGTTAAAATCTCTGATTAAGCAATTGTCCTTTATCTGTTGTTCGGTAATAATTGTCCTTTCTAGGTTCTTGCAATCTCTTGCAGCTGTTACATTCTTCAATTCCATTGTCATTAGTTATGGATATAGTTGTATCTGCCAAATGGGTCTGGCAAATAATCATCTAAAGGTGGTGAAGTAGAGACAGTGGGTGCAACAAAATTGATTCAGGTACTTATCATCCTCGTAGCTAATTATAGTATATTTTATTGTTATGTAATACTGATACATGTAATTAATCATTGTAAATAATTTTGTATGATTAGCTAAGAGTCTCAAAATAGGTCATCTAATTTAGATGTAGCAAAATGCCTGATAGTCCATAAAATGTACAAGACAGTTGATGCACTGCCACTTTAGTGCTTTGTAATAGATCTTAAAGCCATTAGCTAATGTACGAGTGATAAATCTATAGCCACATTTTTGCTAAGCCAGATTAGGATTGCACAACATTCCATTACCTCAATACAAATAAGTGGCTCCCACCTTGGCCGGGTTTTGGAGGTTGGATGTGCGCAACCTTATTCTTGTTGATGATAAAAAGACGTTTCTGATTAAATCTTGATAGCAAACATTATCTGTAACTTCACATATAACAAATAAGAATCACACATGATTTAATTAGCCATTTTAATATAGTCCATTATAATTCAAAACCAAAGAATCATAAATCTTTGGCTCCATTTTAATAAGGGACACTATATGAATTAACTAGCCTTATAAGTTCTATGCATGGTTGCCAAGGTAAACCTATATCTCCTTGAACTATGTTAAAAATTTAAAATAAATTTTTGGTTCAACAAGACACTTTTAGACTATATTTGACGAACTTAGTAAAAATCACGTTCCTAGTACCATCCCACATACAGCATACCTTGAATACACTAGTTCTATGTAATTATTAGCCATGTGGCCCACATACCATCAATCAAGATAGTGATAGAAGTCATCAAGGACATGGTATACGTTGTTTTGTGGCCTTTTGGAAAAAGTCATTTCTAACTATACTCGTTCATTTGATCCTCTAGGTTGTTTTACGGTTTATCAAATTTCTTGATTTATTAGATAGAAACATTTAGAACTTCCTCCATATTTAATTCCTAGTATGCTTCCTTTACAAAAGAACTAAAATGTTAAATTCATATAAGCTTTAAGTAATCAAGGTATTGGCTCATAGTGATTAGTGATTCACGGGAGGGCTATGTTAGAATATGAAACAAGTTTATTATGTTTTTCTTTAGCAACAGCCCTAAGTGAAGTTAGAAACATCTATAATGTATATATCATTTTATATAAACTTAAAAATCTCATCGAACTATAACACATTTGTTTGTGTAAACTTTTCTGAGTATTTAAAAGGGTAAAGTTGTTCAGGTAACTTATTAGCTTCCTTGTGGATTAAAATTGTTGGGATCTTTTTTGAGTTACATTGTTTTAGAGATAGTGTATACTATTTTGACTAGTCTTCTTATTAGACCCTCTTGGTGCACTGCAAAATGGTAAACATATACTTCATCATCTTTTCCTGTTAAGATACTATTATATGAATGATAAAGAATGGGAAGGGAGAAGAAAAGACTTGGAAAGTATTTGATAGCAAGAAACATATTCAAGGGACAAGAAAGAGGAGAGATGAAACAGATGGAATGATATTTTTTTGTTAAATTGTGCAAGCATACCAGATTAAGAATCTGTGACAAGTATGTAAGTTCTAAAGTTAATGGTAGTACATTCAGGCAGCGGAAACACTTTAATTACCAAGGTCTTAGAGCAATACTTCTTACATCTTAAAAATAACCTTGCTTGAATCTTCTGATTTATTGTTCCTCATTTCAAATTCCTAAAATCAAGTAGCCCATGTTTGATAATTTGGTCGAATCCTATAGGAGGTGAGAATTGAGTTTGAGAATGGGAACGAGATGAGGATTATAGCCTTTGCTTCCAGTCAAGGTAACATACCCGGGGGAGGGCGGAGCATGGTATTGTCTCTAGAGTACAGAAGACCATATCTCCATTAAAGGAGGATGGTTGAAGGAACTGTTGCTATGTTGATTGGGTAAACTTGTTTAGTTGTAGATTAATTTCAGAAGATGAGCATGAAGAATGCAGTGAGGTCATGCTTTTGAGAAGGAAACCTTTTACGATAGAAAGCTGGAAACAGTCTGAAATATGAATGAGTTACTGAATGTGTTCATCAAATCTATTTATAGATAGTGCAAGTTCTTATTTCTGGGATTTTTTATGTGCCATTTCGAACAGTATTTATGTAATTTAATGTTGATTGGTTGCTTGGGTGTTCCTGTCGGATTTTGTCGAACAATTAATTAAGAGTAATCTTCCTAATCTGTAAAGTAATTAAGAAGATTAAGCTGGTGAGGGTCAAGATCTTTAATCCTTTGCCAGTTATGCAGTAAGACCTTACTGGATCCAGATGACAGCTAGCCTCATTTATGGTATATCCCTTAGTACTTATCTAATCATTGAGACGTATGCATTCCTTTATAGGGTCCCCCAGAACATTCCTTGCATGCTATAAATGATATCTTTCTACGTGTCCTCTTTAGAAGTTAACTAAACACTTATTTCACCTTTAGTGGTTTCCGTCACTGACGCGTGTCCCACTATCTCACTTGTTCTTTGAGACGTTTCTTTAATACTCACGTGACTTTCTCGTGTCCATGACCTTCAAGCTACCAGATGTTCTTATAATCGGTAGATAAATCTTCCCAGATGGCAACCTTCCCATGATCTCAATTGCCAGATACTGACGGATATGAGTTCACGACCTTCGTCTTCTGGTCTTATCTAGCCTTTTGGAGATTTCTTCCCATGATTAACCTCCATTATTTTAGGAGGATATTTATTGTCCCTTGTTCAGTATTTTTACCCATACATTGGGTAAAAACTGGTGCCATGGCTCGTGAAGAGCCAATATTCCGGGTTTCCAATCTTAGATGTAGTTTTTACTGAACTCATGGAACCATTTTTGCTCAACGCTGGCGATCTAATATGGTGGTAATAGCGTCCACATCTTTTAAAATATTTTCTTGTTTTACTTCTGAATCCACTATGTATAAATTGGAGACAAAGTTTTTTTTTCCAACTCAAAACTTGTGGTGTGAAAAATCCATGTATTTTTAAATGCAACCATGCCCCACACATTTTGTCAGTTTTTTTTCCGGAAAAAACCCCTTAGGGATCTGAATGAGATTTACATTTCACGAACATACATTTTACATTTAGGCTTTATGATAATTACATCACTCCTGTTCCCTGTCACCGTTCCGTTAATGTGACCACGACCGTTATGTAGTTTTGCACTATGGTTTAACTTGGAAATTCCCGGTTGCTCTTCTTTCACTTTCTGAAACGGCTGCTGCAAATTTTGAAGGCTATATTAATTCATGTCATTTTGCTTATAAATTGACTTGATGATTAAGATTCCCCAACTCATTGTCGCCATCCAACTCATTCACAATTATGCACAAGGGTTAATTTAAGACTAATAATTCTTTATTTGTCCCTTTCAGTAGCAGTTGATAAATTAACATTGATATCAATATTAAATTTTTCTTCCAGCTAAATGTTAGTGATCTTTTAATATGTCCAAGTCAACAGTCTTTCTTTATAGGCTTGGATATATTGATTGATGATAATTTGGATGCTACCTTGACAAAGTTTAATCAAAAAATGCGCACTATTGACACAAGATACAAGTCAATAATGCAAATTTCTGGCGCTTTCTCCATGTTCTGCCCAGACGCTAGTCATTGAGGCTTATAGAAGAGTAATTTCTGCTTTGAGTGTACAATATTCTTTGTGAAGCACCATCCCAAAATCTTTTATGTGAACTACAATCTCAATAGAAATAGAGTTCCATAGTCCAATTCTATAACAAAATTTCAATTGCTGAAATGGCCTCCCTAAGCCTTAAACTTATTTTTGCTAATAAAAATAGGAGTCTAGGCTTGTTAAACAGATAAGCTAATCATTAATGTGCCAGCATTAGCACATGGTATCCTGAAGATGATATTAGGTTTTGTCGCCCAGGATCATTCCTGACAAAGGTAGACATTTGCCTGGACCTTGAGTTAGAAAGGGGTTTAGTACCTCAATTTAGCAATGTTGTCATGTACAACGTAGAACACTGCTTGTAAAATTGTAACTGTTTTTGCTAAAACACCCATTAAATACCGAAATCAACCCTCGATAGAAAGAGTAAATTTCTCTAATTTTGCCTAGGACCCATAAAAATATCGGGAACGACACTATTTTTGCCGGTCCTTAAATTGATTTAAGTTTTATTTTGACATGAAAGCATGAGGTGTATAAGTAGTTTGTCTGACCTGTGCTCAAATTTGCCACTTCCACGTCTTTTAGCAATAGCATGTTTGAATACTTGCTGTTCTTCCATGAAAATAACTTTGTTCACAGATTGTGTTAACTATGCTGCAAATCTTCTATGTGTATATTGAGTATTGACAATCATAGTTACTGTTGTGTATGTCACTATGGAAATACCCTCACCCCTTTTCTCTCCCTTCATTTCCTATTATTCAGCCTAGTGTCCTCTGTCCCTTCGAAAGCATGAGTGAGGAAGCGAAGTAATTCTAATTTGCAGTTTCAGGTCTCATAGGTGTTGTATGAAACAGCAACATACCACGTCTAAGTAGATTAAAGGTTAAACCTGAATTCAGACATGTGACCCTATTTTATTTTTACATCTCCATTTTTTGTAAGTAGAACACAAATAAGCTGTTCTCGTTTGTCCAGAATGGTTCTTGTTTTTATTTCCTTGGTGAATTTGCCATGATGTTTGCAATGATTTACCAAGTTAAAGTGTATTCAATTTGCCTACATATATCTGTCATGTGCTTAAATGTAAAAATTTAGTTGGAAAATTACTCTTGAAGTCTGTTATTTCTGTCAGATAGCTTATAACAGTTCATGCAAAAGCCAACTAACTAACAAAACACCATCGTATGAAGCATCCAAGTTTTGTGTTGTTGGATATCTGAATACAGTATACAGTAGCATTTGCATAATGCTCAAAATAATGCATAATCTAAACTCGACTAAGTTCAGAATATTAATGGATTTTCTGACAATCAAATGGCTCTGTACTGTATACCAAATAAAATCAGAAAATCAGAAGAATACGTACATGAGCAGATGAGGAAGAAACCAAAAAAATGAAAGAGAGAGCTTATTTCTGTCTCTCAAATTCACCTAGGTATAATTGTAACTAATCTTTGAGCTTCTCTACAAAAGATACACAAGAAAAGGATCTCAATCAAGAAAAACAAGTAAAAAGAATTAGTGTGTTTTATGTTTTACACGTGTATATGAACTCAGGTACCTCATGATTTAGCAGACCGCTGCCAAGGAAGCAATCCAGTATTATGATCAGCCAGGTTCGCCAGAACAAAGTCCCTCAACCTGGTATCCCACACTTCACAGAATCTCCGACGCCAGTTAGATGGTTCAATTGCTTCTGTACCCAAGCCAGGTACCCTATCTCTTGATCTTTCATTCTGATTTTCTTGCCAGTCAGCGACATATGTCGAAACCCTTCTATGGAATTTTGCTTTGAAAACATCCCAAACTTGAAATTTGTAGTGGTTTATCACAGCCCGACGAAAATTAAACTTCCTAAACTCCTTTTTCAGCTTAAAATGATGAACTTGATTCAGTAGACTATCATCAATGGCCTCAGGCCGTACTATCGACTTATGCCTCTCAAGACTCTTAAGCCTGCAGGTATACCCCAACATAAGTCCCTCTGCAGGACTTTTCTTCAACCCTGAAGGTCCAAAATTATGACAGTCTGTTCTGATATCACCCACTGATCGCGAACGTGATGAAACCGTCTTTACCAGAGTTTGTAGAGCATTTGGCCCCGGAGGAATAAGGATGCTTGAGTTTAGCCTCGGTTTTGGAGGTGGGAAGAAGAAGAATTCATCAACATCAAAAAATGCAATCCATTTACATTGATCCCTGGTCCTCAACACACAGTGCGAGAACCCAGCTTCTTGAGACTTAATCCAAGGCCAAACATGCCTAGTCACATTATAATTTTCATCATTAAGCTCATTGATCACGTCCTTCAATCCATCATCACTATTATTATCATAAACAAACCATCTTTCAACCCCAAGCCAAGTATGGTACATAACCCATTCCTTAATAAATGCAGCTTGGTTCCAAACCATAGTACAGGCACAGAGATTATATTTATGTGTAGGCCCAACCTTCTCATTGTTTTTGTTATTTCTCTTATAGTATAATTTTGCTATTGATGGTGCAAGTTGGGATTTGATACCTTTCAGATGGGACCTTCCTGTTCCAGGCACTTTGGAAAACATTTCAACAGTAATTTGAACTTCATTCTCATTCCATGATTTCGCCTTCAATTCTGGTGGCAACGGGCATCTGATCACCTCCTGTGCTGCTGTAATCGCCTTAGTGGTAATTAAATTATCATCACCTTCCCTTTTAAATACACATTTGAATAAATTAGGGTCGGATTCTCTGTCTGATTTAAGCTGCAAACCCTTAACAAAAACAACAGCTACATCCGACCCATCAAACACCGCCTCATAAGCCAGCATATCCCATGATTGAACCGTCTGATTCTTGCCCTTCCCTACCTCCCACTCAATTTCTTTCTGAGTATCCTGTCTCCCCTGCAACCAAACAGCCGCCGAGCAATTCTTGGGTGGTGTAGGACATCGGACCATCCACCTTCCAATCCCGTATTCATCAGCAGACAACATGGGATGAGTGACTGTTTTTTTACTGTAGTTTTTTTGGTAAACACAGTCAATTTTCTCACCAAGTAGCATATGTTGGAACTCTCTATTGCATAGTAGAATTATCAATATATGATCATTGAACAGAATTCTGCTTTCTATGCTCAGCGCTCTCAAAAATTTATCAGCCTCCTCACCTTCCCCTTCCCCTTCCCCTTCGACATCGCCATCATCAATATGAATATCATTTTTGTCATTACCGTTACTGCTAGTGTTATTACTTTTGAGAATGCTAGTTTCAGTATCAACTTTGTGGTGGGTAGAGAGATCTTGAAGTGATTTACTAGCAGAGGATGAAAAGATGGCAAGTTTTGGAACAATTGGAGCAGGTCGAAAGGGGCCAGATCCAAAATTAAAACCCCGAGAGATGAATATCAAGCAAAGAAAGCAAAAAAAGCAGAGTAAAAGATATCTAGTTGAGAAATACTGTGCAAAAGGTATTGGTGTTCTAAGTAGTCGTTTTCTCTTCCTAACATCCATCGTTGCGTTAGTTAGTTAGTTAATAATGTGAGGATTAGTATGAAAATTAAGAGATCTAGAAATTGATTAATGGAAGAAGGAAGTTAAGAAGAAGTTTTTTTACGTGGATCTGGTGGTGGACCGACAGCGTTGGTTGGGTTTTTTGTCGGAATTTAGAAAGAGAAAGGAAGAGGGAAAAGAAGAGAGAGACATGGTGTCCTGTCAGCCTTGGAGGAGGAGTAGACTCTGTTCAGTTCTCTATAAAAACATCTCCTTTTTTATTTTTTATAGGAATGAAGGGAATTAGAATCATTATTACTCCTACTATACTATTAGTGCTCCAACGTTATACTGTTGTGGGGTAATGTTATTGTTTTACCTCGTGGCACGTTGGTTTGGAAAATTCAAACTTTCTACCCTTGTAGGCTGTAGCTTAAAAACAAATGAATAGTAGGACTAGCCACTAGGACTACTTATTTGGAAGGTTCAAGTATTTCAACTGTTTTTCTAAGGAATGATTCTGAGCTATTTTTGCATTACAAGAAACAAATCAGCCATAAATATATGTAAAAATAATTGAATTGGGAAACAAAATCAGTCATAATTGTACTGGGAAAAATATTTTTTTGATTTTATAGGTATTTAAGTATAAATGTATTTTTAAATAATAGAAAGACTTTTATTATGAACAAATCATATGAAATTACGCATTATAATAATGTGAATAATATTTTATCGATTTTTCTATCCAAAACACCTAGTGTATAGGATTAGACAATAATTTATTAATTATTTTAAATTCAATGGAAGAAATCTTTTACAATAGGTAAACATAATAGAGTAATATATTAGAGAATGTTTTTAAATGAAATTTCATATAGCTGTTAATTTTTTTGAAAATTTACCTAGAATGTAATTTAATCTTTAATTGTATTTCTTACAATAATCTTAATTTTTAATCAACTATGAATAATTAATTTTAGTGTCACTTACCCATAAACATTGTTGCTTAATTGTGATCAGATTTGTAGGTTAATTGCAACACAAAAAAAATCAAAAATCAAAAATATTAAAAATTAGAAGGTAAAGTCAAAATATAAACTTGATCTCTGTCTAATTTTTAAAAGTTTTCAATTTAATTTTATATTTACTTTTAAATTTTTTTAATGCAAAATAGCTTGTTGTATAGCTAATAAGTTACCTTGGTGCATTCTTAGAAAACACTGGTTATTGTTGGGGTTATTGATTGTTAATTAAAAGTTGAGATTATTGCGAGGAAATCAATAAAATATTGAAATATTTTAGGTAATTTCTACTTAATTTTATTGTCTAAACCTATACACCTGATGCATAGGTTAGAAAAATCGACCTTTTAAAAGGGAGTAATATTTTACTATTTTAAATTTGCATCAATTTCATAAAATAAAAATTGTTAAGTTTTAATTTTGTGAACAAGATAAAAAAAACAAATGAATTGAAGAAAAGGGGAAAAATAGGATTATGGATGAGAATTGAGATCAGGAGTTAGTTTGGCAAATGATTGTTGCCTACTTGCCTGATTTGTTAAGTTGAAAGTATTAGCTAATTTGTAATTTGATTTGCTAGTAAAAAAAATGTTGGATCATTTTTGAAAATTGAAATTGTGTTAAAAGCAAAGGATGTACTAAACAAATTAGAGTAAACATAAATACAAGAATAAGAGCAATTGGAATTAAATAAAAAATTAAAACATAATTGAAGATTCTACAACATTTACATACAAGTTCAGTATTTTTGTAACATATAATTAGATTTGTTAATAGAAATTAGTGATTGTGGGATCAACAACTTGTAATTTAAAAAACTAAGAGGATAACACGTATTATTATATTGTGAAGGACAGTTGATGACTTGTTAATGCCTTAATGGATTTGTATGAATGAAAATGTTCATGTGACGTGATTAGAGAGTAGGTTATTGCCTTATTGGTGGTATTAAGTTTGTTTTTACTTTCTCTATTTTATAATATTTGTTACTGAGTGTGATATATTATGTGACAAAATATCATTATTAATAGTAATAGTAAGTAGGTCTAGAGCCTAGAGGGCATATGAGTCCGTATCTTTTATATTGGTAATTGGTATCCTGCTGCATCTTTCGTGGAAAATTACGCAACTTCAAATATACATGATTTTCGTGGGTTGTTCTGGACTTTTGTTGTTCAAGCTCACTGCTGAATTTTATACTTTTGTCCTTTCGGTGAACTACTACGATAATGTACAAATTTGGTCTTCTAATGAGCTAACAATTAATGAAAATGATTTCTTTTCATAATCCTTTGTTATTAACGTACAAAGCTATTTTTATGCTTTGACTATAATTTATTTATTGCAGTTAAAATGTTAAATGATCACTGAAATCTAGTGCACAATTTTCTCTCAACTCTTGTTGAATCTTGTAACGGATGAGTGAAAACTTTTACACTTTATCTATTATGTTTTGTTTTATTAATGATCTTGATATTGATGTGAGATTAAAAATTACTTAAATATTTCAAATAATACATTATCATCATCATCATATCTAGCGTATCTCGGATAATACATATTCACATATTCAGTTTAATTTATAACTTTATATTTTAAATTTTGAATCCGCCCATACTAACATAAGTATGTATGTAGGGTATTATTTTATATTTTTTTAAATTAATAGATAATTAAAGAAATTAAAAATGTTCGTATAAACTTTGAATAAAATTTAAATAGTTGCACGTAATAGCTAACAATAATAATCCTTCAAAATAAATTTGCTCAGTTTCATTATATTGTATATTGTTCGAAAGACAAACATGGTAGTGAATAGTAATATCTTGTATTTTCGATTTTCGTACGTTTCTAAAATTTGTCATTGTTATAAGGAAAAATTACCTAAAATAATCTAAACTATTTATGATTTTTCTACAATAATCTCATCTATTGATTAACCATGAATAATCCCAACTTTGAGGGGTATTTTCCTAGAGTAAACTTGGATAACCCAATGACCTGCTATAGTAGGTAATTCACCGAAAAATAAATTAAATATTAATTTACATAAAAATTTTAAATAATAAAAAAAATCATTAATTTTTTATGAACATTTTTTTAACATTTTTTTCGACATTTCATTTTTAATTTATCTTTTTAAAAAAAATATAAAACTTGCTATAGCAAGTCATCCGGTCACCGGGTTTACTTTAGGAAAATGCCCCTTAAAGTTGGGATTATTCATGGTTAATCAATAGGTGGGATTATTGTAGGAAAATCGTGAATAGTTTGGATTATTCTAGGTAATTTTTCCTTGTTATAATTATTTTTGTGCTTCACTGACCAATTGGCTTTTAATAAAAAGAAAAACTATTCTAATCGTGCTTCTCAATTCTCACCATTACCTTTTAACGTCTTTTACCATTCTAAGATTCTACTCAAATAATTATTTAGAAATTATAAATAAAAGTCAATTAATTAGACAAATTTGTTTTATAATTAGATTAAATTGATTAGAAATAATAAAAGTTAAATAATTGGACAATTTTGTTTTACAATTAGATCAAATCAACTTTGAATTTTTATTACTTAATTGAAAAATGTGAATTCTGTCTTGATTTTATTTTGCAAGTATTTTCAACTAGAGTTAAAAATTTCAGTCAATTCAATAGCTATTAATCACATATTTTTTATTATGCACTATAAAATATATTAAGAATTTAGATTAGAGACATATAAAGCGAAATAGAAAAAAGTATTTGATTACTCCCTCCGTTTTTTATGTTTGTCCACCTCACTGTAATGGTTAGTTTTAAATGTTTGTTCACTTTAGAATACTATTTATTTTTGGAAATTTTTTTCCCCAGATATACCCTCATAATCCCTCCCATTTTTTCCAAATATACTCTATCTATATTAATGAGCGGGATACACTGGGTTGGATGATGATGACTTTATTTATATTAATGACAATCACAATTTTCTTTTTTTTCTTTAGTTTAATTTAAATGTGTTTTTTCTCTCATAATATCAATATAATCATTACTTCACACTACTATTTAATTAAAATAATACCCACTTACTATGAAGAATTTAGTTTTTTAATTTGTGCGAAAAATCTATAGTGAAAAATGGGGGAGAATTATTGCAAAGCTTAATTAGGTTGAGTTGGAGTGGACTTGATAGAAGTATTCCACGCACTGCCCATTTTTTTCCAATACAGAAAGCGAAGAGTCTTTATGATGACGCTCCTTTGGATTTTTTTTTTTGTGTTAATGACGCTCCTTTGGATTAAAGCTCTTACGTTATTAAAATTAAAAAATAAAATATCTGTAATTCCTATTGGAAAATTAAATTTGCGAGATTACGTAATGGTCCCTTCCATGTGTTTATTATTGAACATTATTAGTCTATTATTTGGATGCTACAAAATAAATAGGTGCTGTCATAATTGAGTACATGCATTACATAACAATTAGAAAAGTAATAAAAGAAGGTAGGTTTTACGTAACCAACAAAAGTAGGTACAATTAAACTTTCATATACACATATTAGTCTCATGCACTCCATGCATGATGATGCCACATCCTAAAAATGGGTAGAAAATTTAAAACGAATAAGATTATTTATCAAAAAAAAGCATACAATAAGATCATATTCAAATTTATTTCAAATATAAGCGCCTAATACCACAGAGCACAAGTTCGGGTCGGTTCGCAGTTATTAAGTGCGAACAAATGCAAGCTGGTAAAAAAAAATCAAGTGTCTATTCGCACTTAGTAACTGTGAACAGGTCAAACAAGTCAACATGCTCATTTTAAGACAAGAAGTTGTGACTAAATGCGAACAGCCCAAACCTCAAATTTGGGAATCACACGCATAGTTTTGGAATAAGTTTGATTATGATCTTATTGTATGTTTTTTTTGATAAATAATCTTATTCATTTCAAATTTCCTTCATCCAATTAGATAGATTTGATTTTGGGTTCCTATTAATTTTGTAGTCTATTAGTGTAATAAATGTGTAAAATAAATTCAGAGGCGGATCTATTCATGGGCCTCCCCTGGCACGTGCCCCGGGAGAAATTTTTAAAAAAATTAAGAAAAAATTCTGAAGTCAGAGGGGGTGGAATTGCGGGACTCATTGTTTCAAAATTTTGAAAATCATAATCGTCACTATTTCTCTCTCTTCTGTCTCCCCAAATAATAAAACCCTAAATACCCAAAAACAAATGCACCGCAGCCCGACTGCACATGCCGCCTGTTGCTTGCAATCTCCTGCCAGGCGCCTGCCATCCACCTCCATCGTCCTCTGTTCCGCCTGCGGCTGCCCAGTGATTGGTCCAGTCGTCCTGTTCACATACCTTAACAAAAATCCTAAAAATTAAAATTTTGATTTTTTAAAGTATTTTTACTCTCAATCTTAATCTTAATCTTAATGTTCTAATCTTTAATTTTAATCATGAGGCTTGATGTTCTACTTTTTAATTTTTAATCTTAATCTTGATTCTTTAATTTTGTTAAAATGTTTTTTCTTGTTTTTTTTATGTTCTTTGAATACTTGAATAATTGTTAGTGTAAATGTGTTTGTTAATCTTGAATAGTTAAAATTTTTAAATTTTTTTGTTTATCTTTTTTGAATATTTAAGTAATTAAATATTAATAAATGTGTTTGAATGTTCTTACTGGTTTTCCAATACAATGTTCGTGGTTGAAATAAGTTTCTTCATTTTATTTTTAAATGTTTTGAAATCTTATTTTTCAATGTTAATTGTTGTATGTCATGGTAGTAGGAAAAAACATTGTTTGCTATGTTTAATAAATTTAATCTTTATGTTAGGTATGAAAGATTAAGAACTAATAATGGGTTTAGATTTTTCTCGAAAAAGAAGATGGGTTTAGATTTGACTGAAATTTCTAGAATGTTGTATGGTAATAAAACAATGAACAAACAACATTGTATTTAATTAGTACCGTTAAGATGATGTTTTGTCAATGGTTTTATAGGTAATTGTTGAATGATAACCTAGTTACCTTTTTAGAGAAGGATTTGTTTCTCAATGTTAGTATTGATGCGGCTGTATATCGATTTCAAAAAATGAAAACTATGCGAACCCTGTCAAACGAACCTCTGTCAAAATTTCATACGCTTATTGGTGTCCCAGGGGACCCTGAACCCTGGATCCGCCACTTTATGTGTTAATAATCCTTTGATGTATAGAGAAATTGAAAATTAAGTGGATAATAACTATGACTATAAACTATGTTCTTATATTTAGAATTGAAGCAATTTTACTGATGAGTGATCCACGTCTATCATAAATTTAAAAACTGTTTTTTAAATATTTGTTTGTACTAAAATTTTGGAATATATAGTTATGTTTAATTTATACATCATCAGTGATCAAGTATGAAAGACTATCATCAACCTAGCTGCCCAATGGGCAGTGGGCAGGTTACAAGTATAACTAATTATCAAGATTCAAGGTCAAGTTAATTGGATGTGTAAATCTTTTATAGTATTCATAATAATTAGTAAGTTGAACTTACATTAATATATACTGTAATACATTAGGTTGGCATCAATAATATCATGGATCATGCATGGCATTATTGAGTAATCAATTATTACAAGAGTATATAATTGAAGCAAAGTCAATATTAACACGTAATTGCAGGAAATTTTGAGCTTAAAAATAGAACTATTCTTAGACAATGTTTGGTATAAGCCAAAAAAATATTTTAAAAAGTGAACTAATAAATAAGGAGTGGTGGAATGTCGTTCTTTTAACTCTTCCATTTCAATTCATTTTATGTTCCAACTTCATATTAAAATAAAGAAATTTTAGACTTAAAGGAAAAATTTACTCTAAATTAAAAGCGCTGAATTTTGATATTAAACTTTGTTTAATGAATTCTATTTAAATGCTTATTTCGCTTACTTTATATTATTTTTTTCTTTTTTTTGAAATAAAAAAAAACTATTAATTATAGATTAAAATTTAAAAAAAATACACTATTTTCTCATTTGATAATAAACTTTGTAATCTTTTATTGATGTATGTCAACAAATCAATTCCATGTAAGAGAGACGGTTTAGACGCACATGTTGTAATAACTAATAAGAGGCCAATGATGTACCATGGAACAATGAAAGGAATAACGAAGTAGGAGTTTAGGTTGGTAGAGTAAACAATTGTAGTCTGTAGAAGGAGGTTGGTTGGGTAATGAGCATGTGCTTCGTCTCCGCCAGCGATTATCCTTCCACACTAGGACACCTATAACAAATTTATAATAATAAATAAATTAAAAAAGTAAATAGCTAGATGCCCGAGAGTAATTATCCGAAACCGAGGAATAAGGTGTTGGCTGTTGCCTGTTGCCTATTGCCTTCTTCTCATAACAATGCTACATAAAGATTTTAAAGTAATTTTATAATTTATTATAAAGGATTATGTCTAAGTTGTAGAATCATGTAAGTTGCACTTTTTGCAATTTCTATGGGACAAATGGAGTAGTTTTCTTTATATTTTATGTAGTGTTTCGTCAAGCTTTTAAAATAACTTCTGCAACTGAAAAGCTAAAACTTGGTCAAACACTGTGTTTCTGAGAAGTTGAAACAGTTTTGAAAAAAGCTAAAAACAGCTCGAAGCTACAAATTGTAACTTCTGCTCCTAACTTCTCGAAGAGCTTCATACTTATCTCATTTTATGTTAAAAAATATTCCTATATTTTCTCCAATTAAATATGAAATTTTTTTTATTACTTTTACTTTTCTTTTTTCATATTTTCCTCTAGAATTCAAAAATTTTTAGTTCATTGTATAACTCATTTGTTATCACAACCAACATCCCAATTATTTTTTTATTGAATATTATGCGATCAAATTACATTAAAATTTCATATATGTTTTATCTTTAAATTTATTAACATATTTAAATATGTTTTTCGATATAGAAAATTGTCAAATTTGGGATTTATTTTTATTTTCAATTACTTAATTTAGTGTATTTGAATTTTTTTTCTAACATTATAATGATTAGTTTCTAGTGTATGCTATATGTTTTAGGGTGTTTCTCTTAAAATTGATGTTTTGTGACTCGACTATTTTTTATTGTATGTTATATGTTTTTCCATCATATAACAATACTAACATTAAATAAATATAGAAAAAAAGCAAAACACACAAATTGTATTTGTTTCCCAAAAACTCTTTTTAAAAATATGAGGCCAAACACATCTATTTCTAAAAAGTGTTTTTCTAGAAACAGTTTGTACAGAATTACTTTTAGGAAACAAAAATTAATTTTCAAAAGTTAGGCCAAACATACCCTTAGTACATGTTTAGTTAATATTAATGTAGTTTTGAATAAATTGCTTATAATGGATACATTTAGTCTTGCACGCACTCACCTAATTATTGAGCCATTTCTTGTAGAGTACATGTGGTGTTTAGACTTTAGATATACTATCTACTATCTACTATCTACTATCTACTATAATAATACGGTTGATATTAGAAGTGGTAGGAGTACTTTATAAAGCTAAACAACCACATGAAATAGTCAATTATGATTTTTATTAACATAAAAATGCAGTACACATTCCCTAATTGCTTTATATTCACCTCGTATGGGTTATTAAATTGCTATTATTATTTTAAATTATGCAAATCGTAGTTTTTTTTTTAAATCTTTAATTTGTCCTCACTTAAAGCTTTGATCTTTCCACTTTTGTTTTACTTATTGAACTTATATATACTAATAAGCTATATTAAATCTTTTATGGCTTCGATTTTCATTCTTGTAATTTATTATGGTTTGACTAATTTTAATTGTATGCATAGGATCATCTTTATTTTTAGATATATTATAATTAAATATACATAATTGGTTTATAGCGAATTGAACATAATAATTATAAAAGTAAATAAGGAACTCAATTAAGAAAAAATAAATAATATAACGACTGAATATCTCTTTTAAAATTATAATATTAATAAGTTACTTGTTTGTCCTTTATATTTGATATACGCACTATAACAAATTTAACTTGTCACGTTATTGGGTTTAGTGGCATAAAAAAGAATGCATATTGATTTATACTTTTTAATAATTGTTGTTTTTTATTTTAAGTTTCATTATGAAGTAATTTAGTGACACTAACTTTAACTTGGCAAATAATGGCATATATAATTGTTATTATAGTCTATAGTAGCATTTATGAAAAATGTCATTAGATTCTATGTCGAGAAAAGCTTTAGTATGATTTTCTATTATACTGCTAAAGGGTATAATAAATGTCACTAAATCCACTATATATATCATTAGAAATTTGAAGCAGTGACATTTAAATCAAATGTCAACTAAATATATACCACTAAAAGCAAATTATGTAGTAGTGATGTGACACAATTTGAAGCTAATTAGTTTTAAATATTATACTCCCTTCGTTACTTTTTGTTTTTCCGCTTTACTTTTTGCACATATTTCAAAGCAAATTTTAACCTTCAATATCTATAAGTACGCATTATAAAAAATTGTAAAAAATATATATTAAAATTCTTTGCATCAAGACGAATCTAATAAGATCCCAAATGAATATATTTGTCTTTAATATATATATACCTCAATAATTAAATTTATTTTTTTTCATATATAAAGTGAAAAAACTTAAAATTGACAAACAAAATAAATTGAGGAAATATAACAAATTCAAATTAATAGAGGGAGTAATTGTTCTCTTCATCTTAATTTCACTAAAATCAAATTATTTTTGTTGATATCACGTAATTATTTTTTCTTCTTTGCACTATAAATATTGAATCATTAAACTGAATTTATTTTGTACCAAATTAAACTTGATCTTGTTAATTAGATTTTTTTAATTATATATTAATTTTTTTTTTGGTTAAGAAGATTTAATGATTGAGGGAAGTATGAATAAATGAAAAGTAAGACAAAGACAATTGATTATATAAAAAGTATGGGACCCACATCTTTGTGACTAACATGTAAAGTTGGTTTCGCTTGGAATATAATGTGGCGCTTTGTGACAACTTGCTCATAAGTGGGTTTGTCTTTTTTTTAATGTCATTTTAAACATGTACAAGCTATACCATTGGGTAGTAATTAATAATTAATTATTATTTCAATTTTCAACAAACAATTTTCTATTATGGGTTTAGTCACCCTTCTTCTCGAAATTGCATGATTTTTCATAGCAATAGCGTCAAATAATGTGGAAACGTTGATTGAAGTAAAGAAGGCCTAGCTGTGAATCATAAATTATAGGAGTATCTATCTATAACAATTACTAAAACAAAACACTCTGAAATAATCACTAATTAATACTGCTTATGTGTCACAACTACAACAAAAAAGTTCCCTCCAAAACTCAATGATGACATCATCACTAATTAATATATTTGATTTAATTGCTTTCTAACTATGACTATAATGTTATTCATATTGATGTTATACTTTGTAAGTCACATCATTTAATGTATTAGAGATCTATAAATTTAATTTCATTTTTTTTCAATTATTTATAAAATCTTATCAATTTTATTTATCAAATAAGTATTATTTAAGTGTATTGGATATTTTAAGTTGGTTAAAAGATAATATACTTTTATGAGGATTTTGTTATTTATACTAATGAAATTGGTTACATTTTACATAAATATTTATATTAAATCTATAACTAAGTTTTGACAATTATCTACGCACAATGTAAAGTATGATACAAATCAAACAAGGTATGTAATGTATACAACTATTCAAAACTAAATGAGATATAACTATAATAATGTAAAATTTATTTCTTAAAATTTAATTTCTTAAATGATATGTCAGTAAATTTAATAAAGTCGTGCATCGCACGGGCACTATATAGTTGTACAACTAAACAAAGACAATTAACTCAAATCCTTTATGAAAAAAAACTAAAAAAATAGTATTTGCTCTAAATGAAAAAAATAATAATATTTGGAATAAGGGATCAAAATACATTACAACTTTTATTACTTTAGCATATTGTATTTCCGGTTTAGAATTTAAAACACGAAAGTAAGAAATATCGAAAAATAGACGACCCGCTCATTATTTAATTTTTTTTTTGAAATTAAAGGCCTAAAAAAAAACTAGAGTATAAATATAAGTAATTTTTCATTGTCAATTTTCAAAAACATTATTTCTCCATAAGTAATTTTTTATTTATTATAAAACATATATAGAAGTATCCTATAACTTGTTTTTAAAAAAAAATCATAGCAATCTCATACAAGTCTTTAACGGTTCACTTTTACCTTCATTTGTAGCTATAAATAAAATAGAGCTCTTTTTTTGGTTCTAGTATAACCCATATATATAATCTAATGTACTTCTAATAGAGTTGTTGAACTTTGAGATTGTAGAATTATATTGATTATTGATAACGTTGATCTTGATTCCCTGCATGCATATGGTGTCACGTGTGTTTGAATATATTCCTAATGATAAGCTGCAATTTGAATTTCGTTTACTTTTTCCGAAAATTCATCAGCAATTCTTTTTCACACAGTTTAATATACTAATTTAATTATTAATATCTCTACTTAAGTATAACAAAAAATAATAAAAATTTTATAATGAGATAAATCAAACAAAATCTCACTTGATTATATATATTTTAACCTATAAATTAAAAACTAATAACAAATTAAAAATAATGAATAAATAGTACCATTTTTGTTAAGTTGTAACTAATTTAAAACGGAGAAAGTATATTTAAAAAAAAAAAAAAAAAAGGGAGAAAGTATAATGTATGTTAATGCCAATGTTGAGTTTGATCTACTCATTTATTTATGGATTGATTTTGCTATTAAAAAATGTTTTGTGGTAATCCTGTAATTATGACAGCCTTTTTATTAAAAGATAAATTGTGGATACAAAAACGAGGCACTAACGACAAATAATCCTTTGAGCCTCGCTCGGATATAATGAAAACATTGAATGCTCTCAAGTCTCAACTATCTACGAGCTTGGGATTGCTTCCAATGCCTTCCTTTTATAAGTATTTATGATCACTTAATTCTTCTAATATAATGCTTCCACGTTCGTAGCAAACAACAGGCCCCATACAAAATACCTCCGACACATTTAATTTACTCCTATTATTTTACTTGTAATTTATTAATTTATTTTACAGGAAAATGAGGAATGCCTTACTACTTGTCCCTTTTTTCATTAAAATGATTTGAAATGATAGCTCCAATCATTTCAAAATCATTTTAATCAAAAAAATAAATGTATTAAAATTTATTTCAAATATTGTAATTGCATTTTAATCATTTTAAAATCAACCATATATTTATATACAAATAATAAACTTCAATCTATATTGTTATAAAGATTTGTTTTCAAAACTAATCACACTAATATCATTCACTTTTATTGGCACCGATCTAAAACGCAAATTTTAATATAGACAAGAAAGAGATGAAAAATATATAACTTTTATAGATGGTAAGAATTGAATTTCTAACTATCAAACACGAGATCATAATTAATACTACAATTTTCAAAATTGTCCATTGTTTAGCACAAATACTTATTTAAGACACAGTTTCACTATAAGTAGTTTTAAATTAGGTTGAATAATCCAGCTAAATTAATTAAATATTTATTATAAATATTAAAATAGTTTATTTTTAAAATTCTGACGCTGTGTATGGATAGTACACTTGTTAATTCTTGAAATTAACACAAACCCAACATGATGGTGTTGTCCAGTTGCAAGCGGCAATTGAAAAAAGCCCAATGGCGGCATCAGCAAGCCCAAATTTTAATTTACAAAAGCCCAAAAATTTTAATAAATTTCATACCTCAACCACCAATTTACAAGAATGCTAAAACATTATCCAACAAGTCTTGTATGAGATCGATTGTACGCACACATGTAATCCGACATTGAAATTAGAAAATGAATCACTAACATATAAGTTTAATAGACCACTTTTTCTAATACCAATTGATTTTAGTATAATAGACGTGTGTGCGGTTAACTCTACTCTTGTATAAGGCATATTATGTACAATCTCTCAAATTCTCAATAATAAATTTATGACCTTAAAATGAAATATTTGTTAATGGGGTATCTTGCATAAATCTTATTTTCATCGATGTAAATAGGTAAAGATTTGAAATCTGGGTAATCTCCATTATTTATTCAAAGAAAAAGAAGACGTTGTTAAACCAAGTTTACCCGAGAAAAAAGTCAAAAAGAGTGCATATGAAGAATACAAATTTTTGTGAGAGATAGTCTTTTTTAGAGATCATTTCTAATTGGATCGACCTATTATATATTTTCTAAATTATTGTAAATAGGCATTAAGAATGATGTAAATAGCCATTTAAGATATTGAAAGTAGGCACTAAGGATACGGTAAGTAAACACTAAGGATAAATGTAAGTAGACACTCTTAAAATACAGCTCTCAATAAAAACGTTCTTTCAAAAGACTAACTCTAAGTCTCTAACTGATCAAAGAATTATACCTGCTTGAGTTTGAAAATTTAAAATAAATAAGATTATTTATCAAAAAAAAGCATACAATAAGATCATAATTAAACTTATTCCAAAACTAAGCGTGTAATCCGCAAACCTTAGGTTCGGGCTGTTCGCAAAACTGAAACAGGTTGTTCGCTGTTACCAACAGCAAACAACCTGCTTTAGGTTTTCAGTCTGTTCGCACTTATTAAGTGCAAACAGCTCTTGTCTTAAAATCAGCAGTTGCTAAGTGCGAACAGACACTTGATTTTTTTTACCACTTTATTACTGTTCGCAGTTACTAAGTGTGAATAGACCCGAACATGTGCTTTGGGGTATCAGGCGCTTATATTTGAAATAAGTTTGATTTGGATTTTATGGCATATTTTTTTTAATTAAGAGTCTTATGTATTTCAAATTTTCCTTGAGTCTAGGTGTTCAGAATTATAACGGGCCTGATTTACAAGTCTATTGAACAAACTCCAGAGATACGGGCCCAACGTCAACTTGTCCCCCTTTTGAACATGGCCGACAAACAACACAAATACTCACTCTCATCGACCGTCATTCATTGGCTTAAATAATTTAACTATCACAAATTCTTACTTGAGACCGTCTTTTGTAGAGACGACTCTCAAAAGCCCAATCTAATTGTAAATATATATTTTTACAACTCTAAATATAGATTTGGGCTGGGCTTTTGAGAGTCGTTTTTCCAAAAGACGGTCTCTCAAGAGAGCACTTGTTTAACTATTGAATTAAATATTTTAGCATTTAATATACTTATTTTTAATTATTTAATATTTAACACACTATTATAAAAACTAAAATTGATACTTTAAATAATAAAACATTAATTTTTTGAATTGAGCTCCTTGTATTAAGTTGTTGAAACTTGAAACAATACTTCATAAATCATAATGATTACACGAATTCTCATTTAGAACAATCTCAATGTAAAATATTCTTTATTAGGCTAAATAATTCATCTAACTAATTGAAAAATTAGTTTCAAATGTTCATTTTGGTATTTAAAATGCACACATTAGTGGTTTAATATTAAGTTGGTCATTTTGGATGTCAATGCTTATTTTAGTTGGTTATAAAGAGTCATTTTGAATGTTGAAAATACTCACTTTAGTTATTTAACATCCATTTTTTAAACACAAAGCAACTATTTTAACAACATAAGTGTGATTTTAACATCTAAACTTTACAAATTGTAATAGTTTTACAACCCAAAAGACTATTTTACCTACAAATGTGTAATTTTAAAAGTTAAACTTGAAATTATGTGACAATTTACAATTCAAAAACTATTTGATTTGCAGAATAAGGATTTAATTGTCAATAGAATATATTATACATAGTTTACACATAAATTAGCTGAAGAAAACCAAGCATACATTTGCATTGGGATTTTGGTACATAAATGTTAGGTTGGATGTAATTTGGTTCATAAAAGTCAGATAAAATAGTAATGGGAAACAAATCTTTAGCCGCAATTTTTGAATGGCATCACTTAATGGCCAATGGGGTACGTATATACTTTTCACAATAAGTAATCGCCTAATCGGTACTCCTAGTAAACAGAGGTATTCTCTATTATGTATGTGTACATAAAATGAACTAAGAGATACAAGTATTGTTTACTACTCCCTCCGAATCAGTTTAGATGTCCCATTTTTTTATTTGGCAAAATCATATCAATTGTCCCATTTCCTTTTTTGTCTATCCTTTTTTACCTAAATACCTCCATTTTTTCAATTTCCAATACCCAACTACCACCTTTACAATTAATTTAATCAATTAAAATACCCAACTACCACCTTTTTAATGGACCCCACTCAACCCTTAAAATCCGTGAAATCTCAAATGGGACATCTAAACTGATTCGGAGCGAGTATATTATATCAAAGTGTTTTATCATTAAAGTGTCAATTTTATTATTTAAAATAGAGGTATTATTGATATTTAGACAAAAAAATCTTTTTTTTATCCAACCTTCTAAAACAAGTTTGAAATGCATATATATTCTACTAAAATATTTTCAATTTACATCATATTTATTGAATAAAAATCATCAAATATGTTGTCATTAGAATTTAGAATAATACCTCCACTAATTATAATTTATTTTTAATAGAATAATAGCTCCATTAACTACTTAATCAACATATAATAATTCCACTAAAATTATTAATAAAATAATATAACTTCACTAAATACTTAATTAATAAACAATGCATCAATAGCAAGTAATATAATAATAACAACGTTGTTGGGTACTTATTTAAGAGTAACAAATAATACTATTACTACCTCCTATTCGGCCTAAATGTCTCATTTAGTTTTTTGGCACTATTTACTTATCACTCTTAATTCGTATTTTACTCTTAATCTATGAGTTAAAACATAGTCATGTGGGATCTTGTTTGATTCGTCTCAGTACAAAGATTATTAATATTAAATTTTTATAATATTTAATTAAAAATAATTTAAGATATTAAGGGTTAAAATATTACCTCGACAAGTGTGAAAAAAACTAAATGAGACATTTAGGTTGAATAAGAGGGAGTATATCTGTTGATTTTTAATTTTTAAATTTTGTTTTTCATGAAGAAAAAAAGATATTCAAGATAGAATGCAAAACAAAAATAAATTTGTTTTATTTCCAATAAATAATACTCCCTCCGGTCCAGTTTACTTGTCCCATTTGACCAAACACGGATATTAAGGTAGTAGTGGGGTCCATTGGAAAAGGTGGTAGTTGGGTATTTTAATTGATTAAATTAATTGTAAAGGTGGTAGTGGAGTATTGGGAATTGGAAAAGTGGGGGTATTTAGGTAAAAAAAGGATATACAAAAAAAGAAATGGGACAAGTAAAGAGGAATTGCTAAAAAAGGAAATGGGACAAGTAAACTGGACCGGAGGGAGTATAGTACTTAATTGATAATATGTTGCTTATATGAAAGTCCTATATAATTGGTGTTTGCTAGTAGGTTTGGTGGTTGCATATTCTTGCATACTTTATTAAGGTAGTCAAAGGTTTTACTCGCTTAGACCATGCGTTATGGAAGTCTGTAATGTAAGTGCCATAATATCCTAAGGGCTAAGGCTCTAGTATAGCTGAATTTTAGATGGTCGGGTCCTACCTTAAAATATGAATAATGAATTGTACTACAAAGTCTACATTCATTTATCATTTATGGATAAGAAAGCTACCATGAAACACAAGTTTTGGTATTTGTTTTAGGAGACTATTCAACACGCTCATAATATTCATATTCATACATCATCATAACCACCTTCCATATATTTTAAATTCAGACTTTTATACTTAAAGTGATACAAGCCTATAAGGTTCAATGTTTTAATCTAGACTAATTTTTCGCTTATACGATTTCACAAATATAATACTATTATTATTATTAAAGTGAATTAAATTAGTAATAAAATACGGTTATAGAAGATTCACAATGCTTTAATGTAGATTAATTTTAAATTTAGAATTTTATACGCATAAAAAAATCAATATATAACAATTATAAATTTCTATTTTACGATAGCCTGGGTCCCTCACCCTATAGCAATGATACTAAAGCTTGTTTTCATTAAGTTGTAACAAACAATGCATCTAAATTGTTAAGTGATTTACTTTAGAAAAACATGTAACTATAAATAATGAAATACTCCTATGTAACTATAAATAATAAGAATATGGATTATCAACCAAAAATTTATATTAATTAATAGTAGATTATAATCTAAATGGCATCGTCTCAAGTCTTAAATTATCTCAATCATTACCTAACTTATGTATCTCATTGTAAATTATTAGTTTGTTGATCAGGCATTTGGTTTTGAGATTTGGAGGATTAGAAATATCAGAACACAAGAAATAGGTGATTGAGGCAACATAATATATTTTCATAATTTCTTTATTTATTCCTTCTCTTCTCTTCTCTTTGTACAAGCATCATATTCATACACCAAATAAATACCAAAATAATTCAAGTTACTGCTTTGCATGTTGGTGATGATAGATGAATTCGACACCAGCTGTAAATGGCAAACACCAAAAGAAGTCATCCATGAAGATACAAAGAGGATATTTCACATTCATGAATGATGATACATCCCTTTGGCAAGTTCAATGAACCAAGCTTCTGCAATCATAATCATTCGAGACGAACCACCGCTTGACTGCTTGAGCATCTTTACCAGTGCTGCAATTTTGTTATTTGTCGATGCTGCAGCCTGCATTATAGCAAATGCTATCATTAGCACACACAAAAACAAATGATAATTGTGGAATCTATTAGTTACAAGATAACATTTTATTACTTGACTCACACCAAGGAAGAGGATCCTCCTTGGCGGAGTTACAAGAGTCGAATGTGCACATACCAATGTTCTTAAAAACAAAGAGATTGAAGTATGTTCATAAAACGAAGAGTTTGTTTCGGTTGCCGTTTGAATCAAGAACATAATATAATATGAAAAATGTTGCGGGAGAGTATATAACTAATAAATATCATTGGATTCTAGTTAAAACTTAAAACTAAAGAATTAGAAAGTGGAAAAACAGTAATCAAAAGCAAATGCATAGTAGTTTAGCTTAGGATACAGCTACTGATAAATATAGAGTTAACAGAAGACCAACAGCATAAAATCCCCTGCAGTCTCAAATGCAAAACTACTTTTAATCTTCATGTCATTTTCTTATGTCAAATCTTTAAACAAGCACAATGAAAGTATTATATATTATTTAGCATTGAAATTATCATACAAAACAAAGATATTGGTAAGAGCCGACAGAATTAAGGGCCCATTAATCAAATTAATAAATCAAATGCAAATCTGCAACAAAATCCTACCCACCTGTATTTCACTAAATTTTATTGCAGACCTTACTGTAACAAATAATTTAAATCCCAAAGTAGTAGCACACTCAATAATGCAATTGCATTTTCATATTTGGAATAATATGTGGTACCCAAATTAATCACAAGTCCACTACCTAATCTTACTTTGCAGCCATCAAAACACAGGGGCTAAGTATATTAAGACAAAACAAAACTGTAAGAGAGCAATTTTATCGAATCAAGGGAAAGCAAAAACAGGAGCTGTAACGAAATCAAAGTCTAGAACATTTCAGGCCTCCAATCAATAACCAAAAGGATTACAAAAGAATGATCATCTATGGGAAATCTATGTTCGGGCCCAGGTCATTTGTTATACATCATATTCATGTTGAATGATGTAACATATAGAAGATAAGATTGGTAGCCGAGTTGGTTCATCACACGAAGAGGTGAGTGTTCGGCCCACCTGAAGTCGCCCATGCTAACAAGTGTATGTTGCATTCTAACCCAACATAATATGAATAAACATTTATGAAATCTTAAATAAAAGATAAAGATAAAAGAAAAACCCGAGATTGGATAATTGTGGATCTAACAAATGGAGCTATCATGATTCAGAAAAGGATAATATGAATAAACATTTATGATATGTGAAATGCCTTACTGATTACAGCAAGCAAGAAATGATGGGCAAGGTCATAATATTCACTATGCAAAAGGAATAGTAGGTCGATGAGTGTTTTTAATATACCTGCAGCCTAAGTTCCTCGACCCACTGAAGTAATACAAGTAGCATTTGAAGCTGAATCAAAGCTTCTAGGGCTGCAATTTCTTCCTCTTTGAACATTTTGGCCTATGCTTTTCACACTTCCCCATGAATCCCGGTATGTACCTTCGTTTTGGTGGTCATGATGCTTATAAACATCTGTAGGCGGAGTTTCAAAACTGGATTCTTTGTTAAACATGCTTCCTAAGTGAGATGATTTTGAAATAGTAGGCCTTCCTTCAGTTCTTCTCCAGAACTTGGGGCTCAGGAATTCCGTACTGGGACAGCACGTGCTTCCTGCCAAGTCATTGTTTGAGATTTTTCCGCTTTGTATGGCCAAATCATGAGAGATCTCACCGAGTACTCTCTCAAGCCCAGTAACTCGGGTCTCCAAAGAGTCTATCCCACTTTGAGAATTGCCCATAAATCTCTGAATATTGCAATTGTTGAGGATGCAAGCTAAGTGAGCATTTTATCTTTGAAATATCAAATGAGAACTAAAACTATTTTGCACTACACAATAACAGAAGAATGCAACATACCTGAATGAGATCTAACAAGTAAGATTGCTGTTTCTCTATCTGGAGAAGCTGCTTTTTGATCAAAGTCAGATCCTCAGAGTCTGCATTGCTTTCACCGACTTCTTCATTCCCTCCTTCAATGCCAAGCCCTTGAGGCTCGTCTTCTTCAACAAAAGGAACAACACGAGACCCAGTTTTGAACGCACTAACTTTTGACACCCTTTCTCCGCAAGTCTTTTTTACAAAGCTACTTGCATCATCTTCTAATGCAACCTTCTCAGTCAGGGACGGAGGAACGACTATTTCAACTTTCCAATCCAATGATTTGTCAGGCTGCACACTCGATTTCTTATCATTGGTCTTCAAGGGACTCTTCTTCTTTACGGGCAAATCATCCGGCAAAGAAGACCTTCCCTTCAACATTGGTTTTCTAGATAAAGAAACATCAAAGCCGAGATCATAGGAGCTTCTTGAAACCGAGGAAGAATCAGTAATAGTTGAATCATCGGACAAGGAGGATCTGCTCTTGGACAATGTTTTCTTCCTCTGCGGCGTTTCGAAGCCAATACTATCTTGCGTGCTTGAAGTCATAGAAGGAGAGAAAGTGGCAACTGGACCATCAGACAAAGATGACCTACTTTTTGCCATTTTTTTCTTTGGTTTGGGAGTTTCAGCACCAGCATAAGATAATCTCCTTGGGATGGGAGTTGAAGCCCCACTTGTACCACTATCTACTCCATTCACAACCCCCAAAAATAAGGAATAAATCAGTCAAAACACTCACATCTATTTTCTAGATCTCCGAGATAAACAAGATCCAAAAAAAAAACTCATAGATGAACAAATACAAATTCTCGCAATTCCAAATCACAAGAACTCATCTCAAAATGAAAATGACCACAAAATAAGCAGCCATTTGGGTAATTAAGAGGCATTAGTCACAAAATCTCTTTGTTATTACTAACAAGGTAAGACTTCGTACATGAAAACACGACTCGATGGGAACCTTAACGGCATTAGAGTAATGAAATGTTGAAGTAGCATTAATCAAAGGAGAACATTAGAAACAAGTGAATCAAGTACAAAGAAAAAAGTCAGTTGGATTTTGACATTTCCAGAAAATTGAATTAATTATGACAAGAACCACTTGTTAGAAGTAACTCACAAGCTGCACCCTAATACAATCACCAACTAAAAGTAAGAAACTTTTTTACAGGAAAGGTTAATAATTACCTTTTGAAATAGATGAATTAGATCTAGATAAAACATTATGTTGATCTGCACCACCAGCTACCTCCTTCCAAGCTTCCAATGCCTGGTTCATTATCTCGCGAGTAATTTTAACCTGTCCACATCAACATTAATACTTGCCTCAATTTTCATGATTATGATTTATAACCAAATTGAAATCAACCATATTTTTATTATTATTATTATCATTCACTAATCACTATATATCAAACAAAGGCTTAAATACGTAGTCAAATATTTCAAATACTTGACAAAAAAACAAATTTGAGCATCATAAACAAATCTGGCCACAAATCAGATCAAAATGTAGCAAAATATTCTAAACAATCACAAGATGCATTCTTTTGAAATCACAGTTTCTGGGCTTTTTTCTAATGGATTAATCCAAATCACCAAAATAGAAAGAAAAAAAAAGAGCATTTTTGTAAATTCTGGATGAAAAAACTCTCAAAACCAACAAAAACACATTTAAAAACTAATCAAATTCATAATAGGATTGTAAACAAAAAAATGACCTTATCAAATCTCCTGGACTCCAAAGAACTAACAACAAAGTTTTTAACTTCAGTAGCAGAATCTTCATCCAAAACAACACCCAATTTAAGCAAAACTTCAGCAGCAGATTTTCTAGCCATCCAATCATCAGAACTCAACAACTCAACAACAACACCAACCACATTTCCCACCAAATTTCCTCCAACTTTACCATTGATTACAATCCCATCATTTACACCAATCACACTCTCAATCACTCCCAATAAAGCTCCTTTTGCTTTAAAACCATCATTTTTCAACAATTTCATAACTTTAGGAAGAACCCTTTTCCTCAAATCCCCTTCTTCTTTCTCCTCTAAAACTCCCCCATCAATGGCTGCCTTCAAACACAAGCAACACCCCATCTGCGCATTTAAATCTTGTTCAATTGAGATTGACCCAAGAAAAGGATCAAGCAAAGAAACAAAATTTAACTGACTGAGTGATGAAACAGCAGAAATACAAGCGTTTCTAACAGAGGAATCTGAATCTCTTAACCGTTTGAAGAAAAAAGAAATGATCTTTGGAAGATGAGAAGACAACAAAGATTTATGGGTATTTGAAAGAAGTGAAATAAGACTAATACAATGAACTTTGACAGGGGATTTTGATGAGGAATCAATAGAAAGAATACATGATAGAAATGTAGGAAGAAAATCAAAAGGAAGAGTGTTTGCTAAATAATTAAGTTCAGAAGAAGCTTGAGGAAAAGTTGACCTATCAGAAAGTTTATCAATGTTGGTAAATAATCTTTGTCTGAGTTCATGGGTTGTTGTTGGTTTTTGAAAAGAAGACATTTTAGAAGTAAAGTTGTTTAGTTTTGTAGCATTTGATAGAGAAAGGATAAAGAGGGAAGATAGAAGAGAAGATAAAATGATTCCCGGGATTGTAGGGACGTAACTGGTAAGGGAGATTGGGAGAAGGATACGGGAAATTGCAGAGTTTGCTTATAAACGTTTTAGAATGGGACTGTGTTTGTGGGGGAGAGAGAGAGAGAGAGAGAGAGAGGGGAGGTATCGTTTTCTCACGTTCCCTCCTCGTGGAAGACTGGAAAGTTAATTTTATGGTGAAAGTAATTACTAATTAGTGACACATTCTACTTAATTTTTATACACAAATTCTTGTGAGAGACGGTCTCTCTGAAAGACCATTTCTTATTTAGTTGGCCCATAAAAAAGTGTAAAGTAGGAGTACAAAGTAATTTTTAATGGATTGAGCCTAAGAGACGTCTCATAGAAATACGGTCTTGAGAGACATTTCTCAGAAGACTAGCTAATTTTTATATACACATGAACATGATTGTTACCTTTTTGGGTTTTGAGGAGAAATCATATGGTAATGGTACAAACATAAAACTTAAAAGTCTTGAAATACATTGGCCTTGCAACTTGTAAGTATTATTTGTTATATATTTAAAAATAATAATGAGAATTGAGAAATTATTACTAGAATTAAAAAAGGAATATTAGCGGTGAAAATTAAACTCATATCATAAAGATTTAAAATTTTTCTTTTACTAGATTTTCTTATGATTTTTGTGTTACAATATTCTTTGAATTAAAGTCATGTTAGTAATCTAATTAATATGGAGTAATAAGTAGATTTTGTTAAGTTCATCGTGAAGTAAAGTAATACTAAAATAATATCAATCTAGTAAAAACTAGCACGTGAAAAAAAAATTAAATTCATTTTAATTACTATGTTGATTTACTTTAATAAATATAAAATTAGTATATGTCCTATTTTGTACCAATTTGATGATAAGTATGTTATATTACACCAAAAAAATGACATATTTTATCCCTACTATTGGTTTAGATACAGAGGAAATTGACTAACTTTAATAAAAATGTTGAGTCTGCCTCAGAAGTCTAGCATGTTTCATTGGCAATGTCATTCACACCACTTCTATTTGGAGTATGCTTGAATTTTGATAATTACCTTGTTTTATTTATTAGATTAGATATAAATAGTTAGGTTAATAAATAATAGAAGTAACTAAATTAAAGTGATTAATTATATACCTTTAAATCTTAATATTTTTGTAGAAAACTCTAAATACAATGACATATATAGTCTCTAAGCAAAAGATATACATGATTCAATAAAATACTTCAATTTTGTAGTTTACTCCGATCCCTCAGTACTTAGAATTCGACTTATAGACTAAAAGCACTTACAAAATATGAAATTTAAAGGGCAGAATAGTATTATATGTAGCAAATAAATTAAAGCAATTTGATAAGAATGGAAGATGTAGTTTGTTACGATAAGTTATAAGAAGAATGCAATAGAAATAAGAGGCAATTAAGATAACATTCCGGAAGCATCGCACTATATATGATGACTGATGAGTATGGCTTATGAGAAGCTTTAATGGATGAGTAAGAGTGAGTCACAAGTCACGAGATTAATCTGAATATAGTATTAAGTTCCTTATTATACAGACAAAAAGTTAAGCATATATACTGATAATTGGAACCTGAAATAAATAAAAGGAATAAAAATAAGATTACAAATTGCAAATACATTGAAAGAGATTATGAATTAATGTGAGAGCATGTGAGGACTGAGGAGGATATGGGGAGGTTGGAATTGTTTTAAGTGTTTCAACAACGACTGAATTTCGCAGGATACCCACGTGACTCTGATACACTCATTCAATTCTAATGTATTATCAACCAATGATGACAACATTTATTTTACTCTTTTCCTTTCACCAATTCTCCATCCATAAGCTTTACCAGAGTGTTTGGCAAAATGACACACATGGGTAAATGATAGCTGATTATAGATGTTGATTTGACCAGTTAACTTTGGTCTGGTCCGGTCCGGTCCTGTCCTGTCTGACATTTTAAACGGTTCGTTTCGATCCGGTCTGGAAAATTTTCAGACTGAAATTTTTGATTTGGTTTGATTTTAGTGTCAAACCAGATCAAATCAGACCGTGTACACCCCTACTTATTCATATCAGTAAGTTGTTTCAACCAGGTAGTTCACTAAACACTAACCTTAGCTGGTTTAACCATCCAATCTTCTATTTATATCAAAATAAGCAAAAATTGGTCAATAAGCTAATTTGTCAAACACTCTCTTGAATATTATTTACAATCAAATTTTATTTCAATTGAAACGAATACTGTTTTTCTTATGCAAGATTTTAGTATCGATTATGACGTATATTTTCCTTTTCTTGTAAAGATTATAAGACTTGCATAATAATAAGGTTTTTCATAATCAAGGAGCACAAAATGTGAATGGACTTACATATATCATGACCCAAATTTAACATGTAGTCCTTTTGTTTCTTAGAATATGTCTCATTTAATAAAGAAAATCCTTACAAGACATTGTAAAAGTAGCATTGCTAATTTAATTTATTCATCTTTGAATGTCTGTTGGTCTGTCTCATAGTACAAATACTTCTAATATAAGTAGCTTGTGAGAAGTTTGAACAAGCTGAGTGAAGCATCAGAATTCACAGCTACCAGCAGCAAATCAGTACTCACTTTTTTTTTTCTAGTTTAGGTTAATAAGAGCTATAAGTAAATGAGTAATAAAAATGAGTTTTTACAGAATAATTGATCATTTTTTAAAAGTGTATTTCTATAATAAAAGAGATGTTTTCTTATAAAAATCTGTGAAATGCATAAAATTATTACTGTACTTTCTTTTTCTTTTATATCATATTTACTAGCTCCCATCACTCCTATTGGAATAAGCATGTTTTTACACTAATTTTCACTTAATCATGGTGTCTTTTTTTACTCTCCTTTTCATGCTCTATTTGTATTATCTTATTACCACCAATTTAATTTGTAAATAAAGTTTAAAAAATTATATACATATATACTTCCTATATTTATGATGAATTTGTGAATATAATTCCCTAGCTAAGCAATAAGTGAAACAGTTGGTGTGTAGATGATCAGATGAGTAGCATTCCTTGAAAATGTCTCTTAATTAATAAATAATATTATGTGCAATGTGTATGTGCATGCATGCAGTTGTGTATGGATTTGATGTTTCGATCATCACTTTGCTAAAGTAGTAAAGTTAGCAGCAGGTAAGAATAAGAATCTCTGCCTCTAATCAGCTCACTACCAAGTACCTAGTAGGCAGTAGCTACCGTGACCAGGGTAAAGCTAGCTAGACACAGACGCTAAAAACTGAATGGAATACAAAATGAGTATGCGCAGTGCGCTTGTGATCCAAAAACAAATAAGTGCATGAATCAAGTTTATATTACACTTTTACTATATACAATTAGGTTAGTCCAACTGTATCTTAACTTAGTTTGTACACTATACTTGTATTTATATATTTCCTTATCTGTCCCTTTGAGTTTAAACTCAAATAAGTGCCAACTTTTTGAGTCTTAGTGTGTAAACTCAAAAGGACAATGGGAGTACGTGTTGAAGCATATGGTACATAACTTAGTTTTATTTTCTTGTCGGTCCAATCGATTAAATTTATACTCTTTTTATATCATTTATAGTTTTATAATTTTTTCGTTAACTTGTTTTCATATGTTTATTTGTTTCACTCTCAATAAAAATTTACAAAATATATACCAAAATTCTTGAAACAGAGGAATACTTGACTTCTAAGACGCACGGTATCATCGATGATTAGGAAGGCAATTATGTGCGTATAGTCGTACTCGTAGATATTTCATTTAGTGAGCCTTAGCCTTAGGGCGAAAGCCAACTTGATATATAGCAAAGATTCTTACAGGGGGATCCCGGCACATGAAATAAGGGGGAAGCATGTGAAATCAAAGGTTAGAAGACAAAGGATTGACTTGTGTAGTTACTGTCAAACTATACAACAAGATAAGAATCATATGAGATTACGTAATCATCCAACCATATATTACAAACTGCTACTCGTCTTCCCCTTATTTTCTAAAAACTACTTTTTTTTGTTTCTCTACCTATTTTTTGATATTACTTCTATTTAATTAGGATTTGTGAGAGATTTTAACTTTTAAGGCTTGTTTGGTAGGTCATAAATAAACATTAGTAATGGAAAAAAAAACTGGTGTAATTTTAGTTGAAAAATCTCTTGGTTAGCTTGTTGACCAATATGCTTGTCAACCTTCAATTATATCTTCATAAAATTCTTTTTCCATACATTACTATTGATTATTGAAAGAGGTGGTATTAGGTGGTAATAGAAATTTGTAAATAAAAAAAACTTTTTTGTGATCAAAGTTTCATTACCTGGGAATGACATAAAACTTTTTGATAAAATTTTACACTATAAATCATTCATATTAACACTATTTAGTACCACTAACTAAGTGGGGAGTAAAAGTTACAAATCTAAATATACATGAGGGTCATTATTTGGAATATTGGTTGGTCATTTTTTATAAGACAATTTTCTATAGTTCCAGTTAAATTAGTTTGTAAAAGTAGAATTAATTAAACTGACTTATTTCGCTGCGTTGGTGATCCAAAGTATGGATATTGAACAAGACAGCTGAAATCTTGGGCTATTTTGCATCAGAAAAGCAAGTGTTCTATACTAGCTAGTATTCCGATAATAAATTGACATTATTTAATTTTATTTTAAATCTAACCTTATCCTCGTATAATTGTATATTACACTAATATAGTTTTTATGTTAATAATAATGATGTTGTATTTGATATATCTGTCCAAGCCAAAAATCTAAAGAGGTTATAGCTGTATTTTGGGAAAAAGTCCAAAATGTTAGCAGAAATATGGAATATCCAACTTTACGTACGTTTATTCTTTTATTAGAAGTATGGTTTATGATAGGGTGAAGGGTCAGCCAATCATAGTCCTCTTCCTGCCTTTTCTGCCACTTTGTTAGCTTTCTCAGATCTAAGATAAAAATGATGCATCAACAAACAAATCATATTAAGACTACAATAAATTTAATACCTTTTGTCATTAAAAAAATGTCACTAATTTATATTTTTAGTGTAGTAATTTTTTATTTTTATTTTAAATTTTTTTATAAACTGATTTAGCGATACTTTGTTTGGTCTTTAGTGACATGTAATTGTTACTATAGTTTATAATGACATTTATGAGAAATGTTACTAGATCCTACGTGGCAAAAAATTTTAATGTGATTTTTTTTTATGGTATTAAAGGATCTAATAAATGTCACTAAAAAGCCTAGCTCTATACATATATACTAGTAGAAATTTAAAATATCACTGAATATATCCCACTAAAAACAAATCATCTTGTAATGTAAATAATTTATCATAGTTAATTATATTTTAAAGGCATACAGTACAGTGGGATCGAGTACGTATCATTATCAATTCATGGATTAAATAAACAATTTATGTTTTATTCTGCTAATCTCAATAAAAATAATGTTACCAAACCCAAATAATAATAAATCGGAGTACTCCAATGAATAGCTATCTAGCTAATAGATCCCAGCACCTTATCATTGTTTCCTGCTTGCATGTGGCCTGGACCCTGGAATAATAATAATAATAATAATAATAATAATAATAATAATAATAATAATAATAATAAGTACGCAAATTTGAGTTAGTTACTGATTCTTTTTATTTTTAATGATTTAATCAGTATCAAAATAGTAATTATCTAAAAAATAAAATCTAAACAATTATATATCATTGAAAAATTATACTCCTTAGAAGTACAAGTTTGTAAGAAAAAACTATTGCATGCAATTTATCAAAACTAGAAACATTGCAAAGTTAAAAAAACACAATACAATAAATAAATATGCATTGAAAGCTTAGTAAGTTTATTAACATGATTTTGGGCAATATTTGAGTTTCTTAGAACATACCAAACATTTTTATAACTTTAATTTGTGAAATAAATAAGGTATTAATTTGTTTGCCATTGGACATGTAATGTGTTCTAATTCAAGTGTCAATTAAGATTAAGTTAGTTATTGCCAAAAAAAATATTTAAACGGCTAAATTTATATAAAAAATAAATTAATAAATTTGTAACGTAAATTATTATAACGGTTTGATGCCCAAATTTATCAATTGTAATGAACAAAGTATCAAACACACTCAAAAAATGAGCTATTTGCCAATTAGCAAATTGACAAGTCATAGTGTCATACACTACAACAAATTTAGCTTTTTGCGATATTAAATTTAGTGGCATTAAAAAAATGTCACTAATTCATATTATGTTGTAGTAATATATGATTATAATTTAGTAAAATGATTGAGATTTTCAAATAACAATTTTTTATAATGGTTAGCCACATGAAATGTAATTATTGGTTATAATCCAACTCAGAATGCAAATAATGGCTATTATGACAAGTATAATCTATCTATCTATAACTATTACTAAAATAAAACACACTTATATCATCACCTTTCAAAATTGCTTATGTGTCGCTTCCATATTAAAAATTTTCCCTCCTAAATTAAATGATGATGTCATTGTTATTATGATCTTTCACTTTTTACTTTTTTATTTTGAATATATTATTTTTCTTATTAATTGATTTTTTTTTTTTACTTTTTGGGTCAAATCATATTTAATGTATTAGCAAACTATATATTATATTTTATTTATATTAATTATTTATAAAAAAAATTTCAATTTTTTTTGTTTAATGAATATTATTAGTGTATTGGATATTTTGAGATAGTTAAAACATAATATATTTTTCCTAGGATTTGTTTTTGTTAGTTATACTCAGAAAATTTGATAAAATCGTGCATCGCACGGGCACTATCTAGTAATATACTCCCTCCGAATCAGTTTAGATGTCCCATTTGAGATTTCACAGATTTTAAGGGTTGAGTGGGGTCTATTAAAAAGGTGGTAATTGGGTATTTTAATTGATTAAATTAATTGTAAAGGTGGTAGTTGGGTATTGGGAATTGAAAAAGTGGGGGTATTTAGGTAAAAAAGGATAGACAAAAAAGAAAATGGGACAATTGGTATGGTTTTACCAAATAAGAAAATGGGACATCTAAACTAATTCGGAGGGAGTAATAACTTAATTAACATGTGATCGTAAGTTATACTTCAACATAGAATCATGTCAATTCTCAAGATCCAATGTCATTGGATATGAAGCCACGTGGCGGGTGACCACAGGCAACAACATAGAGAATGTCCATGCAAAAACGTACGTCGCTCTACAATTGGTGAAGTAAAATGAATTAACACAAAAATCATATGCAATAGCCAGATTAATTTTTTCAAACTTGTATTGAATATACAAGACAATTTGCTATACATGTGAGGGTGTCTCCTTTGGAAGAAAGCAATTACACATGGTAAGACATTTGGTAGGCATATTCATTGAATTATGAAGTATAATTTAGGTCTTTTTGTTGCATTGTAGCCTCCCCATGTGAGCAAGGCCCTTAGATTTGAGTGGCTTATATGTTAGAATGACCGTATTATTTGACTGTTTGTTCAACTTTAAGTGTTTTTTTGTTCAGGTGAGTGAATGAAAAGATATTTCATACTCCTTCCTATTCACTTGAGTTGTTCCATTTAGTTTTTTATATTTGTCGAGACAATATTTTAGCTCTTAATATCTCAAATTATAGTTAATTAAAATTATTTAAAGTTGATATTAATAATCTTTGTTTTGAAACGAATCAAACAAGATCCTACATGACTATGTTTTAACTTATAGATCAATAGTAAAATACAAATTAAGAGTGATAAGTGAATAGTGCCCAAAAACAAATGGGACGACTCAAGTGAATAGGAGGGAGTATGCGTCAAAGTAAACCAAGAGGTTATATGTTGATTGGTTAGAGCTTAAGATTATATGTATTACATTTAACATTAATGTAGGGAGAATCTATATTCAGACTTGTCTATACCATGGCTCAAGAAACCTCACTAATATTAAAAAGGTTACATATAACAAAAGAATGGTAGTCGAGTTGGTTTATCAAACATGCAGACGTGAGTGTTCAGGCCACATCATACTAGTATACTGAAATGCGCCAGTTTCTTATGAACAAGAAGTCTAAATATAGCATAAACCTCTTGATCATATGTACCATATCATACCATCATACTCAGTTCCAACTTAGTGTCAGGGCCAGCAACAATCAAACCATACTCGTACCCTCTCCAAAGAGAAGGTTGGAGGAATGCGATCAAAGACCTCCAAAAACCTCTATATACCTGATGTTAAATGAGGCGTGGATGAAATTCAAACCCGAAGTCTATGATTTTGATAACATGTCAAAAGACAAACTCAACTAAATTCATGATCAAAGCCTAGCTCTAAAAAACGTACAATTAAGTAAGTAATTAATTAGATACAAATATATACTATATGTTGTGGCATATGACTAGGAGAGGCATGGCTTTCAGTGAACCAAATATCAATGTTATTGGTATGATTAGCTATAGCCTATAGGTATAACATCAACATCTTATTTATTGGTACACAAAATACCTCATGCCTTTTGCCCCTCGCTCTCGTCATCCCTATCTTACCCTTTATATGTTATGTCATCAAGATTTGATAAGGAAATACTGCAAGAGCTTATATTATTGCTTTGCAAACTTTTGGAAAACTTCTAATGTTTAAATTTGCAATTACATGGAGTTAGGTAACTTGGGATATATGATAGTTCACTTGTTTGTTGTACAAGTATATTTACATTAAGTACTAGAATTATATTAACGATATGAAACACACTACTCTTTTATACATGTGATGGCTTGTCTAATCATTGGATTGACGTAACACATACTTCATTATATAATCAATCACAAAAAATTTTAAACCTTTATAATTGTCGTTTGTTTTGAATCAGAGCCAATAACCGAAATCAATTAATATAAAAAATGTTCGCGTAAAATTAACTAATGCGAACTTAACTAATTATGAATATGTTTATACCGCATACATACTAAAACGTCGTCAAAGAAGGATGTTGAGTATTACCCCCCAAAGCACATGAATAAAATTGATAACTGTTTTAGTAATACATACTTTAATAATATGCATAATTGCTACTCCTATATCGGAAGTTACTACTACCAATTATGGATTGGTTTGATAGTTAAAAGGACATATTTATAATTAGAATTCGATTTTCATTATTTATAAAATGATCAATTCCTCTAAACATATTAGAATATCCTTACCATAAAATAAAAAAATTAAAAATAAAACTAATATTCTAACCTTCATTATCATAAATTTGATAACTCTTGAAGAATGCAAACTTCTATATAAATATAATAACTTATTGTCAATAGAATATATTACAGAAGTATGCACTCAAACTTTTAATTGATTTGGTTTTTAATGTTATATCAAAAATCAATGCAACAAAAAGGTCACAATTCACGAGTTTGAATTTTTTTGCGTCTCCTTTCAAGTTAAATATTTAGCGTCAAGACTTGTGTTTTTCGAGTGAGAGGCATGGTATAATATATAATACGCTCAGATAATACAAAAAAGTTGAATATCTTTTATATATATGATATGGTTAGATGAAAAATGAGAAAATTAAAAAAAAGTAATTTCAGTTAACATCTAAATTAAGTTTTTTTGATATATAAAATCTAAAGTTTTGATAAATTATATAGATCAATATAATGATAAAACTTACGTGGTTCTTAAATAATCTATAATAATTTATGAAAGTAAATTCATTGTTTCAAACAGAAATTGAGTATTAATTATAAGTTAAGAAAATTATTTATGATAGGAGTGGAGCATGTTAGCAATTAGCAACCTAATTAACAGACAATAAGCTAAGTAGAACATGGTAAGTAAGAATCATTCTAGGGACAAAAAACTTATAAATTACTTCTATACAACATTATTATATAAACTAATGATATTTCTTTCAAAATATAATGCATGTAGATTCCTTCAATTATATATATATGCTAATTATTTTGCACAAAAACAAGTTTAAAGGAAAAATAATTCAATCAAGCAACAAAAAATATCACATTAATATTATCAAGCACTTTTATCTTACAAAACATCAATGATCATTAATCAAACTCAGATTATGATATTATAATATAAATTATAATAATGATAATGGTTTTCAAACTTATGCAACAATGCAAGTAAAATTTCATTTATAATATTCTGTAATAAAGAATTCAAAATAATTACGAGGTTATAAAATAATAATAATAATAATAATAATAATATTAATAATAATAATAATAATAATAACTTATAGTAATAATAACTTGTTGTATAATTTAAACCTAATTGTCGTATTAGCTTATCTTAGCTTGATTCTGATTGGTATGTTATCCTTTGTAGTACTGGATCCAGATATAGTGGTGGGTCGGGTTAACGTTAATACTGGTCCCGGGTTTGACTTGCTAATTATTATAATTTATAATTATATAGGTTAAAAGATTTATTGATATACTTCTATTTAATGAAAGTATAAGTAGTAGTTGATTAACCAACAGATCAGGAATTTGGATTTAGCTACATTTTAGGGCCCAATTTAAAGGTACAACTCTGGATTGCGTTGAATTCACTTCATTATCATTTATTTTTTTTACTAAACGTGTCCCTACAAATATACAATTACTTTATTTTTGTAAGTAGTTTAAAATTGTAAATAATCACTTAATCACTTTGTGCTTATATTGGTAAGATTATAAGTGATCACTTTAAGGTTATAAGTAATCATTTTAAAATTATAAAAATAATCACTAATAATTGGTCACTATTAGATTGTAAGTGGACAATTTAAAGTTAAAAGTAATCATTTTAATATTGTAAGTATATATCTAATAGAAATGTCTCACCGTAAAATTATCTCATTTGAAAATTTGTGAATTTGGAAGGGGGTTGAGTTTGGTTATTGACAAGTGTACTTCAATTAAAAAAAATAAGAAAATCCTTCTTTTGGAAGTGTTTTGGGGTCAAACTAGTTGTATGTCTAATTCCTAAAAGTCTCCTGAAAGACCGTATTTTTGAGAGACGCCTCTCAGGCCCAGTCCATTAGAGTTTAATTCTTACTCTTATTCTAGATTTTTCTTTATGGGTCATTCAATCAGGCCTTGTTTGGATTGAGGGAAATGGAGGGAAAAGAACAGAAAAGATTTAGAGGGATGAAGAATCTCTTATTTGGATAGCAAAAAGGGAGGGAGAGGATTTGGAGGGAAGGGATTTGAAGGGATTAAGTCCCTTCATTTTGTTAACATCTAAATCTCTTCATAAGAAGAAAGATTTGGAAGGAAAATGAAATTTCTTTCTTTTCCCTTCCCTTCCTTCCTATACAAACCATGAAGTATTTCCCTCCCCTTCCTTTCTTTCCTTTTCTTTCATAATTTGCTATCCAAACATAGTGTTAGAGTTTTCTCAAAGAGACCGTCTCTCACAAAAATTTGTGATTCCCAAAGTAGCAATTTTATAAGCTAATGGGGTGGGTATGGGCCTAATTATTAATTGGACTATTGCAGAGGTTTAGAACAACAGACAGTTTGGTGGGCTTCTCCAACATGATGGAGGAGGCAGCACCCTTGTCCTTGTTTTAATTATTCTTGAAAATGTTCATGTCTTGAAAATGTTCATGTCCAAATATACGGACTACCGAATATAGTATGATGATGACATAAATGTTATTTTATTTATTAGGAATTTATTATAGTTTTAAGCTATTAAAAATCACATAAAAAACATTAAAAACGTAAGTAAAGTCATACTAAAAATTTGCTATTTTGCATATTAGAATTAAGCCAAATGGAAAAATATTACATGCAGATATAACATTAAAAAATATACATTGAAGCACAAAAAAACACTAATCATAATCTTATTTTACACATTCTGAAGTCCTAATATTTTAATTTCATTACCCAAGTATTTTACGCACATACTAAACGTGTTGTGAGACAGCGAAAAAATCTCAAACAATTAGACATACATTTGTAAGTATTAAAAAAATTAAATCTCAACGTGTAATACAATTGAATTAAAGTATATCATGTAAACAAAAGAAATATATAAGAATACCAGTATATAACAATATCATAAATACACGTACTCTCCATCCTTATGAATTTGTTATCATACATTAACATGCACTTTGATTTGCGTAATATAGTAAATTAAAATTAACATAGGAGTACCATAAGAAAATGGAAAAGCGAATGGAATTTAAAACAAGAAAATGAAAATGATATTAGGTAGGTATGATATTGTATGACAAAAGAAGCGTATTAGTAGTTGGATTATGTTTGCTGGTCTCAAAGGTCAGTTGTATTTGTATATGAAAACGTATTAGGCAAACCCAAAAGATTGAACAAAATCAATATTGCAAACCAACAATTGCAAACATCTATGGAACTAAGTCTGTCATCGTTCTTTTCTCTCCAAACCCTAAGCATAGTTTTCTATGAACGAAATACACCAGATATGATGATGAACAATTGCAAACATCAAACATATTAATATATCATGATATGATATACTCCTCAGTCCTCACACATTAAATATCGCAACCAACAATTATCAAGCATTCTCCTCTTTCACAAGATTTCATACCCCCAATTCCAAATATACACATGTATAAAACAAAATCAAAATTGAAAAATAAAGAATAAAAAGAATACAAAACTTTTACTTCCAAGTTCCAAAAAATTCGAAACCTGTAAGTACAAATCATATTGCGAAAAAGCCAACACTTTCTCACCGACCAAAAGCAGCAGGCGGAGCCAAAACAAATGTAGCCTGCATATCATCAATACGTCAAGCACAGCGTGAGAAGCCAAAATGCATAAAACAAGTACAATATGAAGTACCTGAGACTGGGAGCGAGGGTATTGGCTATCTCATCTTCAAGCACACAACCAAATCACTTACTAGTTACTAGTTACTACTCACAAAGTCACAATTCATAGAAACCATTTCTTTTTTCTTTTTTTTCAAATAGACGAGCAATGACGAATAGGAATCAAGTTTTTGAAGCCAATGAAGCAAGAGCATTAGCAAGTGCAGGCGAGAGCGTACTCAGCAAGGCTTGCATTTGATTGCCGTACATTGAGATAAGATGTGAAAACGCCCTTCCAATTAGGGCTTTTACTTCATTAGTCTCAACAGGTGATAATGCCACTTGAGCGAAAATATTCACCAAATCTGGAACCAGCGATAAGATCTGACATATTTTTCAGCACAAAGTTCAGATTTTGAGAGCCAGGAAAAGTCAGACCGATGAAGTAGCTAGTTAGCACAGTGATAGATGAATATTACCTGAGGATGTGATGATAAAACAAGATTGCAAACACAGCTATAAACAGCAATAGACTCCTCATGATCTTCTTTTAAAGGAAGAGCTTTCAGGAAAACAGGGAGGACCTGAAACGAGAATGAGTTAACTATCCCGAATCATCAACATTTTAAGAAAGCTCTCGATAAAGCTTAGTACTGACCTGATTTAATGGGATAGCCTCCGGGTGTACCATAATCATCCTTGCCACAGCACCTGCTGCATTATCCCTCACGGCATTATCTGGTTCAGATTCGCCAAAAAGTGGGTAAAGTCCTTTCAAGATGTCTCCATAATATCTAATACTGATGTAAAGAAAACACGATATTCTAACATAAAAGAAAAAACCAATTGTAGAAATAAGGCTGTAAAACTGAAATTTAAACAACGGGAGGATACTTCAATGCCACTTCACCACCGTTTCTGCAGAACTCACCAACGCAAAAGGCAGCATTTCTCCGATTTGTTGCATCAGAAGATACCAATTCTTTTAAGACCAATGGCATCACCGCCTGAACACGAGTCAATATTTTATGAGAAGGTTCGAAACCTAGTGTTGAAGAATGATATCAACAAAATCATGCAGCTTTTATGGAATAACACTTCGATTAGTTTTAGGAACCAAGTCCAAGGATTAGTCCTAACAATAAAGTGCAATCACTTTCAATCAGGTAATCTAACAAAATATTACATCAACATAGCCTGCTATAGGTGAGCCCATGTTCTGCGCAACTTCTGCAAGGGTTGCAACTACCATGGTCCGATCTTGTGGTGGACGTGAATTTTTCTGCACAACCAAAATGGTTAGATGAAAAAATCACAAATATGAGTTAATGATAAATTATACATTTGAATTTATACCCACCGCAAATTTCATCAGGGGGTTAAATAGTTTGGCTAGCACGGGTGCAAAATGAGGACCCATGGCCTTGGAAAATGCTGGAAGGAGATCAGAAACTGCATCCATTAAGACCTCATCATGTGTAGTGTCATCCTCATCATCATCACTATCTGATTCAATCTGCTGACATGCAGACTGCTCATTAAGAAGCATTAGAGTGGCATCAACTAGCTGTGCCATATCTGAAATAAAAATAAAGACATAACATGATGAGTTTGCATTGAAGGGGGACAGGTGTAATAACAGCAAAAAAGCCTTATTCTCAGCATATGAGGCAAAGAGGGAGGCATAATTTAAAAGCTCCATCTGTAGATTAATACTAACATGGCTCAATAGGCATATATCCTGTATCCTTGATGATGTCTGCTATACCCATACAAGCTTGAGCTACAACTTCCTTGTCATCATCCTCGGTCATAGTTTTAATATATATGTTCATGACAGTATCTGTCGAAAGAAGGGAGGATAAATTGTAGTCAACATGGGCCCAAAGGTGGCCATTAAAAGCCAAAAGAAAACCGATGTTGCTCACAAAACACAATCTTATAAATAGTAATTACCAAGAACTCCTTTTGCTTTTGCTGAACCGTCCTGCAGCCAATGATGAAGGAAACACAATTAGTCTTTGCCTTTTCCAGATGATCAGGACGCGGGACACAGTTAGGTGTGAAGAGATTAACTAGTAAGCTGTTCAATTATTTTCTTAGATGTTGTGTCATGAAGATAGATTACCAGCAAATATAAAGAGACTTCTATTGATATCAATGAAAAATATGCATCAAATTTCTAGCAAATTTTTTCTCACAATGGCACTACAAATCAGAAAGTGAATAAGCTGCGGGTGCTAGTAAATATTTTATCAGATACAGCACATAAGGACAAAGAATAAGTGAAGCTATATGAAATAATCATGATACACTCACCACTTGTCCTTGGTAGACAGCTTGTGCTGCTATAATTATATCTGCAACCAAAGCATAACTAGTTATACACACATAAAACAAAATATAACACATAGGTCATAGCTACATAAAGACTTTACATCTCGTTTGGATGTCAAGCGTCCTTCTTTGTCTTGGAAAACTACACATGCACACATCTACATACATACTCCTCTATTTGCCCCATTTTTCATTTTAGCATGTCCCAATGAATTTGCCTCATTTCTATTTTTGGTATGACACCACTTTACTTTCTGCATTCTCTCTCTTATTTCTAAATACCCCACTATTTTAACTCAATTTTTTTTTCATTTTAGCATGTCCCACTTAATTTGGCCCATTTTTTCATTGATCTTTCTTTTTTGATTGCCAACATATTCATGCTTACAAATCGCAACTGTATAATCTCACTCAATTCCCCCACTACTCATCAAAAACTAAGAAAAAGGTTGAATTATATAAGTAGACATGAAGCATATTACTGTTCCTAGTCACATAGCCTAAAATGGTATAGATTTTTATATTGAAAAGTCCACATTAAAAGGCAGAAGTAGCCTAAAATGTGTGTTTTGCATCCAGCAAATATAACCTACAATGGTCAATGTATAGCAGTATAAGTAGATCATAAGGCACATACAAGGAGAAAGCAAGTAGAACGGAGGCCAGGCCATGAAAAAAAGGCACAGCAGATGTAGCTACTCACTTTTTAAGGCGATGATGGCCTGAAGTCTTACATCCTCATGAAAGTAAGTAGAATGTCGCACCAAGATTTTTATAGTCTCCTCCAAATATCTTTAAAGGTACATCAAGGATTTCAAACTCATGACAAGTGAAGGAAACAAAAGAACAAGAAGATGCAGCCGGAAAAAAAAAAAGCACGGTTGAAACAAAAAGGATACGGTTCATAAAATCTTCTGGTATGAAGAGCAAATAGTCCTAGAGCCTGCGTAGCAGCTGCCTTCTCATCTAACACTCCTGTTCTTATGCTAATATTTCTTACTCTTGGTTCATCATGAGCTTCATCATCTGATGAGACTCCGCCAAATCCATGAACATTTTCATCATCATTGGATTCATCAATGTCGACAGCAGAACCATCATCAAGATTGCAGGAGGAAAATGCCAACGGCACAACATGTGGAAGGTACTGCGGTTTAATTAACAAGTTATTCATTCATATCAATATAAAACAAAAAATGTTCGCGTACTTACAAAAGAAAATGATCATAATTACATTGACAAAGCCATCACCCAGAATTTCTGCCACATTGCTGAAGAATCCATGGGTATATTCGCGCAGCTCACTGAATTCCAACTCAAAACCCTGAAAATGGACGGAAATATTTATATTATTATATACCTAAAAACAGACAGCTATCCCAAGTGCCATACACATTAAAAAATATGGAACCTTAATTGCAGCTTCAACATAAGGTGGCAATACGGATTCCATCCTTGCTCTCCCAGCAGACATTGCTACTATCCCTACTAACTCAGTAGCCCTTGCTCGTGAACAGAGGTCCTCATCATTTGTTAAAACCATGAAAATTTTCATCAGTTCAAGGACCCTTTCAGCATATGGTAAGAAAGCCTCCTCTGCAGCAGATGCAACAGAACCAATCGCAGACTGGGAAAAAATATAAAATAAAAAAGTTAAATCTTGTGAAAAACGCTGAGCAAGATGCATGAATCTGCCAAAAGAAACACAGCAAGTGAGATGTGCAACAAATATATAATATGTAAGTAACCTAACCATGCAAGTCTCTTGTAAGTTCCGAGGACTGTTTTGAAGAGCAGCTAAAAGCTTCCCCATTAAAGGATCAATAAAAGGAAGGATTTCCTCACCCATATTCTCACAAAACGCAGCTAAAGCATAGTATGACTTTTCCTGCAAAAGGAAATCCACAGCAATCATAAACAAAAATAAATAAATTATTGAAATTATAGGAGAAAATATCCTGCTTTACCTTCACATCATTAGAGCCATCCTCCAAAGCGTTTAATATGCAAGGCAGCACACTCTCATAATGTGATATAATCTCAGGCTGCAGGTGCTCAGCAAACTGACCTAACGCAAATGAGGACGCGCCTCTCACCATCTGTTCTGGATCTCGTAAACACCCCAAAACTATATGAAGAACAGGCTTCAAATTACTTTTCATCAAATCCAAGCAACCCTCAGATATAACTCCCAAAGCTGTAACTGCAGCTTCCCGAAATTTTGGATCTACATTTTGACAGCTAATAGATGCGAATTCAAATATTGGTTGAAAAACTTGCTTTGGGAGGTTCAAAGCCATTGTGTCAATAACTTCAGCAGCAGCTCGATCAGGGGCAAGGTCCTCATCATCATCCCTGTCACTTGACTCTGCAAGTAAAGGGCAGATGACTTGCAAGACTGGCATAATCAACTTGTGTTTTTTAAGAGAATTATATTTATATTTTGCTAGCCAGGAGATAATTTGAATGGCCTGAGAAACAAAGTCGTGAAAAAAGTTATCATTATGAAGCAAGTACTATGAGGTCTATAATTGATCGATCTTACAAATTTCATATGCCAGAACACATTGTCTAACCTGATGACGGGTGCTCACATCCAAGTTCTGATTAGAGCAAACCTCAAGAGAAAACTGAACTATAGATTTAACAGAATCTCCCAAAAGTGGAGCAGGTGACTCAATCAGCTCATCAAATATTTCAAAGGCAATTACTGCCACATCTTCTTCTCCAGAAACAAGACACTGTCTTGCAACATGCAATATTCCAGGAATAAAATCTCTGAATCTAACCTATATTAAGCAAGAAAACTAAATTTTATCAGTAAATATAGAACTGGAAAACTTTTTTAAAGAAGCAACAGGTGATTTTTTAACCGACAAAAATTAGTTTCAGAAAAAAAATGTCACTTTCTAATTTGAAATTGGGACAATGACACTAACTTAAACTTTTGAACTTAAAGACGATTATTAGCAAGGATCAATTTCAGACAGACAAAAGCTAGAATTCTGGTTAAAAAAAAACGTCAGAACAAGTAAAAAGAACAATAAGAGAGAACTTAAAATTCAGCAGAAGGATAATGTTTTCCTGAGAGAATAACACAATTGTGTTTTTTTTCCTAGTAATCTGCGGGGTCACTAATTGATAGCTCAAGAGTCGCTAATCTCAAAGGCCTTCATCAATAGTAGAGATTTTATACTAAATCACATGGCATGAGAAAACAATTCAGATTACTAAAAGTAACCAGAACAAGGTTATAAGAAAGAAGGAAAGTTATATGATAATATTGCACGGTCCCTCTTACTTGTTTTACTAGCCTATAGCTTGTATTTTATACAAAGCATATCCTTCTCGAGTTGTTATTACACACAACAAATTTCCTTTGTTTCTCATATGAAGGGAAAAGACGGAAAGAAGGAATGTCGGTTGATCATTGTTTCTATTTGTTTTTTCTTATGGTCAAACCTTAATGGCAAGTTTTTTTGTTCTTTTCTTCTCATCTTCTCTTCTATTCCTTTTCTCTGTTTATCTTCTTTTCTTTTCTTTTTCTCTTGTTTCTTCATCACATCCCATTTTTAATGACCGAGAAAGGTTCCCACCTTAGCACCGAAAAAGTTGTTGCCAACGACAAGGGTCATGTGATTTTATGTTTCATGCTTTTTTTGATTTTCAATGTCATATGAAATAAGTCCTATAATGAACAAACAAATTAGTCAATTTTATAGGATGATTTTGAAAACTAACAATTTAAAAGTGAATCATTTAGTTTAATTTCATATTTTTGGTTTTTAGCGTTCAAAAGGGTTGAATATTAGAAAACAAAGAAAAACAATAACAAACGGCCCTAAAAGTTTAAAATGAGGCCTAAAAAATAAGATATAATCAATGTTAAAAACCCTAAAATAGATACTAGAAAACTCTAAATGAGTTAGTTGATTAAAATCGGATTGACCAGATAAATGTTGTGATATCACACCCAATTAACTAAACGGATTAGGTTTTAATAAAGGGATTTTTGACCTATTCATAAACAACGCGAACACGAACCCATCTAGGTTTCGTTCAAATCTGAGAATTGTATGTCTTCAATGTCTAAAAGAGAACTCAATATGAAGCAAATATCTTAAGCCTAGTTTTTGCCTTATCGTTAAGATGGGATACTATTCTGATTTTGTTGCAAAAGAAAAAAAAATCACCTTTCCTACTTGATTTATTCTACAAAGTGAACCCCCTAGGCCCTAAAAAGAATTCTTGATCAATAAAGAAAAGAAAAACAAAATTAAAATGCATGAAGAACATAGAAACTCACCACTTCAGATGCATCATGTGTAAACTCTAGAAAAGATCCAACAGCCCTATCAAAGAATATTATATACACTATGATTATCAGTCAACAAGAAACCTATTCCACACAAGCAAAACAAGAAAACTGAAGTGAAACAAGGCTTCTAATTACTTGAGTGCTGCAACTCTAACTCGGCTACTTGTCTCGTCATGTAAACATTTTAGCAAAAGACTTTGAAGGTCTGCAAAATGCGGCCGAAAAGTATCCCCAATTGTTTCAGTCAGTGAGCTGAAAAGAATCAACGAAACCTACCATGAAAACCCAAAGTCAATCTGTTAGCTTATGATATCCTTTCTGAAGTCAACAAGCCGCAAAATATGTGGGTACAGCAAACACTAAGAAATTTTCTTGCACAACTCGAGCAAGAAACTCATACTCAACTCATGCAAGAAATCACATTTACTTGTGATTATTGCTGAAGATTTCTGATATAACATTCGCAATTATAAGCTTAAGGCTTAAGATACAAAGAGACAACCTCATAATAAAATTAAATGAATGAAACAAAATCACAGATTGTTGAATATGTTGATATTTGAGAAGCATTGACCGTTTGATGGTCAACAATGTAACTCTTAGGACTATTTTTTGATATTTTTAGTGTTAATATTTCAAATTTTCAGAGAGTGCGTATTGGACTGTCAATTGGTCTTTTATTCGTAAAACTCTTATGATACATTTAGATACCAACATAAACCAAGAACTGGTCAAAAAGGAATATAAATCTAATGCTTCTGATATGAGGCCATATAAGATCCGTTAAAATTCTTCTCAGAATAAGAAACCTACTTGTTACTCCTATTTCCACAGCATGAAAAAAAAGTATACCAAGGTATATGTCTGGCCACAATAAGCCAACATACTAAGGATGGCTTCAAGGACCAAGAAATGGACCTATACCTCAGAGCCATCAAAATCAACATTTAAGTGAGACAAATGTGGAAGTAAGCAAAAGCAATTAGGTTATTTGAGCAAGCAAAAAAAATCATCAAAGTCAAGTTAACAAATGGAAGACAGTCCTGACAAAATGACGACCAATCTGTTAATAAGTGCAACAGCAGTAAACCATACCTCTTTGTGATCCTCTTGTGCACTTTGACTACACTGGAATAGAAATGGTAACAAATCAGGCCACTCTCCAGCAGGGACAGCATACTTTGCAATGACACTCACAACATTTGCACTCGCTCGTCTCACCGGAGTGCTGCAATTGCAGAACCATGGAACTATAAGCTTCTTTTGATATTGTATTTGAACCCAAAAACATCATTTTTAATTTGAAACAATTTGTAAAACATCAATCATTCTAACTGAATAAAAACATACTTTGGGTTTCAAATAAAATTCCCTTAAAACTCGACCACAGTTATTAAACAATCAACAAAAAGACGGGTCCTCAAAACCACAATTAAAATTAAATTGGCTTTAAAGAGTCACTCAACTGCCCATTAACAATCAACCATCAACACAAAAGTCTACTCTTTTTTCAGCCATCAATTATTAATTTCTTCAACAATTATTCCAATAAAACTAATAATACCTAAAGTCTTAAATGTATTATCAAATCTTCATATATAAGACATGTCGGGCCGATAATAACTATTGACAAAGAATTATTAAAAAAAAATTATAAAAAAAAACCTGTGCTCCATGGTGATACTGTCAATAAGAGATTGTTTAACAAGTTGTCTAACATTAGGAGCAAGTTTAGACCAATGACCAGTAATCTTTTTTCGCAACAAAACAGCAGCAAGTTGACGAACATTGGGAGTTTTAGCAGTACGAAGATGATGAACTAAAGCAGGAACAACTTGTGGGTCTTTGGATAATCTCTTAATTTGATCTTCAGCTTGTCTTCTAGCATCATTATCGGGCATCAAGAATTGAATCAGTAATAATTCTAGTGATTGTGACATTTTTGTAAATGTTCTTCTTCTTCTTCTCTGTGTGTAGTGTTAGTGTGTTTCGGAGAGGAAGAAGAAGAGGAGGCGAAACCTAGGCCTGAACAAAACCAAAACCCTATGGGCTAATGCGGCTCCTAAATTTCACCCAACTTCCTACCTTAGTTAGGGTACAAATTACATCACGCTGCACTTTTTTCTATTAATTTTTTTTTTTTTTTGAGATACACTTTTTTTATTACTTAGGGTACAAAAAGAGCAACAACTTTCACTATGTGAATTTTTGGCATTAGCGCTTAGGCCGTTCAAAAGTATCCGACCCGTCTTATAAATGGCGGCTTATAAATGGTGGGTTAAAAAGTAAAAAAATTTGAAAACTAAGGCGGGTCAGGTTATGGGCCGCTTTTAATTTGATCCGGGTACCCGTTAATAACCCGGTAACATGATTTTTTAAGAACATGGATTATGACCATATCTTATTAGTTGTCTGTATCAGTTTCATTTTTTTAAAAAAAATGTAGTTGTTTGTATCAGTTAGATCAAGGATAAGAGGTGTTTATTACTGTTAACTATTTATCAACTATAATGAGAATTAACGCTTCCTACCTCAACCATAGTCCATGAAGTTATCAATTTGACCCATATTTCACATGTCCATTCTCTTTTTCTTCCTAATAAAAGAATATGCACCCATTATCTACTTTAAATAGAATTATTATAAATGCATTATCTACTTTAAATAGAATCTGCCTAGAATTTTTTTTAAAAAAATTATAATTAAATCAGTAAAATAATCAAAAATAATAAGTGGGTACCCGGTGTCCTGACCCGTCTTATCCGGGTACCCGCATTAAATGGGCCGGGGCCCGGGACACGGGCCGCTAAAAAAGGTACCCGGTAATGAACACCCCTAATATATATCACTATAAATAAACAAAAAAAAATTTGTGAGAGACGGTCTATCTCTAATTAAGAATACAGAAAGTGGGCATTAATCTTTAATAGGTTGGGCTTAAGATACGTCTCTCAAACAGACGGTCTGGTGATAAATAAATTCAAACTAAGGTAATTGAAATTAAATCAAAATATTTAGTTACATAGTGATTATTATTATGGAGTATAATACTCATTCCATTTCTTAATAAAGTTCCCAGAATTAAGAAAATATAATAGTTATACATGTCTTAGACTTCTGATTTCTTTTAGGGTTCCTTTTGGGGTTCTTGTCCTCTTGTTTTTCCCGTTTCTTTTAGTTATATTGGTTGTTTTGTTCTCTTTTAGTTTTATTGTATGACGTTTTTATCGTATTTTTTTGCATTTTTATCCACAAGACGCAGGGGCTTCTCTTTACCTTTGCGAGTCAGGGGACTCTTTTTTTGGTCGCGCTCTCCTTTATGGGTATGAGTTGTCGCCGTCCTTCCCTCCCCAGACCCTGTCCATAGCTTTCTATGTGCGGGATACACTGGATAGGATGATGATGAAGAAAATATAATATTTTAGATGATAGATATATTATCTCATTGAATAGTAAATTTGATGGAGGAAAAGTGAAAATCATAAACATAAAAAAAATTAAAAGAAAGTTAGTGGAAAAAAATATGAAAATCATGACTAATTAAAAAATATTTTTATAAATTTAGTGGGAAATATGTGGGTACCATAAGAAATATAAGTTAAAATGAAGTTAGTTGAATATATGTAGGGACCATAAGCATTATTAAAATAATAAAAAATGTTATTTTTGTCAAAATTTGTGATACAAATAGAAAAAATTCTTTATGAAAACAACAAATGAAATACCTAGATAGATTTTCGTGTTTACTAAGAAATAATAGTAAAGTACTAATAGTACAACTAGATAGATTTTCGTGTTTACTAAGAAAAAATATAGATTTTGATGCCAAGCATGGTTTATGAATAATTTAAATAAAAATTAATAATCTTGTATATGTAATTAAGTTATTATATGACTCGAGACTACAAACTAATTTGTTTTTAAAACCGTAAAAGTATTAATAAGACTCAATGTACTATTAAATTGAGATGCATATTACTAATTATTACTAATCTATAAAACATAATCATTAAATCACACACTAAACAATATAGATTATAAATAATTATATAATAATAATAAAAAATTCAACTCATAAAATGAAACAGCCCAAACCGACGTAAACAATATTATAATACTGTCTACAAAGCACAGCGGAAGACTTATAAAAGTCTGGGCTGAATCCGACCTGTGGCTCGATAGCCACGATAAACTAATATCAGAGTATTTAAAACTTTTTACATTAAATAAGTAAATACTATTTACAAAACATTATAAAATAATTACAAGTTAATTTACAAATATCTATTAATTTACAAAATGTGTTTCAAAAATAAGTCCTCGCCTCGCACGTATCACATAACACATGTAGACATCCTCTCCACATCAGATCCAACCTGAAAATGGATCTATCCCCCGTAAGGGATAGGCCCCATCAAAGACTGTCAACAATTGAATTGTTGAGTAATCCAACAAACTATTACATTTATATACAGGTCATTAACAAACATCTCCAATTCAATCTTTTGCTCATTTGGTATCTCCTATGAAACATTAATTTATCAAACTCAAACTCTTTTAAAAGACTGTTTGGTATCGACATAAATATGACTAAGAACCTTTGGTTCATAGTGAATCAAAACACAGCTATAACTTTACAAGTTAATAGCGAAATCAAAATACGGCTATTACTTTACAAGTAAATAGCGAAAGTCTAAAATACGGCAAATGAAACATATGAATTCATTTGCGAAACAAACAAAACTTTATATACCAAACGTATTTATTCAAAACTCATATTAAATACAATAATATAACAACACTTTAAAACGTGGGAATATATAGACCGTCAGGAAGTAGGCTTGATCTAAATCCTGAGAATACGGGTGATCGTCATCACCGAAATACGGCTCTTGCAAGAACGAAACGGGATCGGGGGCTCGAGACCGATCCGAAAAGCGTTACCTATTATCAAGCTATAGGATTTCATAATAATCCGGATATAAATATCCGTTGCCAATTCCCAAAAACGGACATTTTTCAATGTCGAACATTTCAATATAAACGAATCAATAAATCACTTGATTTTGTTTAAAATCAATAATCATAACTCATTTTCATAGTACAATATTTAGAAACTCGTATTTATAAAGCTATGAACATACAAAACATAATTTTGATCGAGGATTAAAAGCAATGTCATAAACAGTCAAATTCTAAAGTTTCGAACACCAAAAATTATCTGATTTTGCTCAAATATCATTACTAGTAATATCTCACATTATATAACATAACTTAAACTTTGAAATACTTAAATTAAATTTAAAAGATAATAGTGTTTGTAAGATTACCTTTTTATGCCATGAATAGCAATCAATAATTAAAATATCAATCAATTCATCATCAACCTTCAACATGTAAAAGGTTGAGTTACTATCAATGGAGTTTAACCAATTTTACACAAATGTGAAATCCCAATATCCAACTTAGATCATATCCAATTGACATCAACTAATCAAAACTCAATTGATACTTATGTTCCCAAATTTATACTTGAACCAAGCAACCTTATTAATCAAATAAGAACTATAACACAACAATACCAATCAATAAAGAAAGAATAATAACCATAATTTGGTCTCAAATACCCAACAATTAACCTTGAACATTACATCAAAAGAATACCCAATTTGTTTCATAGCATTTAATCCTACTTTAAGAATCCCGTATTAGTATCATAACATGACACCTATTAGTATTTTGGTCATAATTTCCTCGTACAAACTCGTATAGAGGCGATTCAAGTGGCTATGCGACCATAACTCAGAGATCTACAATTCTTATGAAGACACTAAAGCCCACAAACAATCAGAGCTGGCCCAAAAATGCCAAAACAGAATGCTAATTCTCGAATTTCATGACAGCCTGTTAGTATTACACTATTTTGAACATAACTCTCTCATACGAACTCATTTAGGGGCGATTCAAGTGCCCACGCGACCGCGACTCGAAGCTCTACAACTCTCATGAACATGACAGCCTGTTAGTATTACACTATTTTGAACATAACTCTCTCATACGAACTCATTTAGGGGCGATTCAAGTGCCCACGCGACCGCGACTCGAAGCTCTACAACTCTCATGAAGACACAAAAAGCTAAAAACGAACACCGCAATACAGAAAATCACGAAATAGTAGCATCCTTGTTTTATCTGGAATTTTAGAATTCATATTACATAATTTGATACTATAAAATTAAACCTAAATAATCATTACTAATCAACATCAACAAAAACCCAATTACTAATTGAACTCATATACCCCAATTAGATTCTAATTGATGCTTAAATTTGAATTAAAGCCCTAAATTAAACCATAAACACTAAGCTACTACCAAAATTCAAGGATCATTGTTTATACTTAAAAACATAAAACTACTTTAAATCATTCAATTTATACTTAAATAAATAATTTGTGGGTTACCTTAATCATCATTGAAGAACACAACTTACAAGCTTCAAAAGACATGGATGAACTAGCTAACTTCAACACAATCTTTAATCACCATTAAAGAACCTTTTAATATTCAATCTCGAAGTTTAATTTGAGTCATAAAAGATCTTGATAGATGAATCTAGTTCTCATTTCTTCAATAAACCCAAATTTTACACTTGAATTGATATAAACCCTAACCTTAGTGATGATTGGAACTTGATGATACTTAATCAGTTTGCTTCTAATAATATAGGGCTTTTGATAATCAAAGCAATTGGAGTTGAATTCTGAATTTTGGTGTGTTTTGGAATAGAAACAGTGAAGTAAGAGTAATTTTAGTTCTCTGCAAGGAAGTGAAGGGTGATGAATCCTCATGATGAGTATTGAGGTTTATGAAGAGGTCGATTAGCAAAGAGATTGACACATCCTATAAATGACTCGTGGATTATTTTCGTCTATTTTCAATTACGCCCAATTTTCTTTGTATCACTTATTCGAACCCAAATTTAATACAACTGATATCTATAAGTAATAAAACATTAATCTGAGTCCCAATAAAATAACAGACTTAAAATTTAATCCCCAAATTAACTTAATTAATTACTATTAATTAAGCCGCTAAAATATGAGCTGTCTCATAAAACATAATGTAAAAAGGTTTTAAATGTCGAATGTCTTTGTAAAACCCTAAAAAGGTTTTTAGCCTAAAAAACATACTTTACATTAATAATTAAATTAAAACTTTATTTATTTATTTATGTATTATAAACTTATCAAATATATGTTTTTGAATATAGTCATGCAAGAAATATGTAGGAATACCTATAAAAAAGTAAAAATTATTTTGTTTTCTTAATTAATTAAAAAATTATTATAATAAAAATAAATTTTTTACATAAATAATTAATGTATTATCCATCGTAATTTTAAAATACAACATATCTAAAATTGATTGTATATGGTAAAAAGTTAGTAAATAAGGTAGGAGTATATAATTTAAAAATCTCTTGTAAATAATCAATTAAACAAATATAATCCGAAAGATATTACATGACATGCAAACAAAAGCGTAATTAGAACATGAAAAGAAGGGAATTTTTTATCATAAAGTCGATATTTATTCTAATTGATTCATCATTATTATTTGCATGTGTGTTTGACGAAACTACTATTTGATTAGTTTAATTCACAAATTCTTATATACGACAATTTCGCCCTATATGAGATACATTTCAGGCATGAGTTAAATAGCCTAATTGATACAAATTTTCAGTAAAATTTTTATTTTGAATTTGTTTCACCATAAATAATTTCTCACAAGAATCACTCATTTAAATTTTATTTTCAATATCACATACTATCTTAAAAAATAATGTGAATATTAAAAAATAGTGAGTGAAAAAGTAACCAATTATTTGAAAAAACACTACTATCAATTACCAATAAATTAAATTATTAAGTATTTAAATTAGTTGTTTATATATTTTAGGAAAAATTATAAGAAACTACCTAATCTACATACCTTTTTTAAAAAAACTATCTTATATAAAAAATTTTGCAATAAACTACCTTGTATATATAATTCTTTGCAAAACACTACCTTTTACTGATTTTCTTCAATTGACTGTTAACATTAACATTGACCTGCACATAATTGTATTATATAAGGTAGTGTTTTGCAAAGAATTGTATTATATAAGGTAGTATTTTGTGCAGGTCAATGTTAATGTTAACAGTCAACTGATGAAAATCAGTAAAATGTAGTGTTTTGCAGAGAATTATATTATATAGGGTAGTTTTTTGCAAAAAAAATTATATAAGTTAGTTTTTTAAAAAAAGTGTATAGATTAGATAGTTTCTTATAATTTTTCCTATATTTTAGGAATATTACATATGGTGGAAACGTATTTTTAAGAAACGCGATTGTTAGCTTATTTTAAATATTTTTCCACGGCATAATATTAAAATTGGCTGCTCATGTTTTCAATAACATTAACAAGCAAAAAAACGTTAAAGTCCATTTCTTCAAACTATAGAAAGCCAACAAACATCAGTAACTTATCTTCCTCATTTTTTGAATTTATCTTCTATGAACTCTTCTTCCTCTCCATTGTAACCTAAAATTTAGTATAATTTTGTTTTATTATTGAAAATTCACAAACTTGTAATATGTGATTTGAGATAATTTTTCATAAATTTTAAAATTTTCAAAGTTTATTATGTGAAAAATTAGGTTTCGTTGTTCCGATTGTTATGTTAATGGTTGTTATTTGAACCTTTGAGTTTATTCCATTTACTACTATGTTGTTGAAATTAGTGTTTAATTGTAGTATTTTAACTAGATTATCCCCGTGCGATGCGCGGTTTTTTTCATTTTATTATTTTTTATTATTTAAAAAACTGAAAAGGAATTGTAAATTATTGGCTATTGACTTTTGATGAATTAATAATTGCATATAATAGTTATTATTTAATTAATATTTAATTTAAAAAATACTATGTTATAAGTTATGTATGATGTTATTGATATTATTTTAATATTTACTAAGTAAGCATAACAAACTATGTTAAAAATAAATTCTAATATTAATAAATTGTTTTGAGCATACATTACAATATTAAATTGAATAAAATATTTAAAATAACGATAACATTGATATACAAAAAATAATTTAAATGATGATACAAATATCAAATTAAAAATAGCTTCTCTTGTATGAGACTATTTGAATGTTGAGACGGATCCATGTAATTAGCTTAATTATTTTATTGATCACTATAAGGTTGCAATTGACACTTAAAGAATTATGAATAGAAAAACATTTAAAGTAATTGTGTCTATTTAAATAAATAAATAATAAATAATACAAATATAAAACTAAAGTTGTTTATTTTACAAATGCAAATATTTGTTTTCATGTTTGTCTGACATTCAATCTTTATTCACCAATTTATCTCTCCTCTCACCTCTAGATATATTAAGTAGATTATTGAAATGTTAATTGCATTAACCAATTCTAATAGTGCATTTACATAAATTTTTTTTTGAAGTTTGCATTTACATATTTTGACTAAATAAACCAATTCCAATGCATTTAGACATTGTTGAGAAAACTCACCAATTTCAATTATTAATTATGATAATATTTATTAGGATTAATCAATACCAATGGAAAACCCAATTCCATTATATTTAAGGATGACATCATTATCTCATATTGGAGGGAAAATTTTAATCCACAACGTGACACCTCATAAGTTTAAGGGTATAATGATGTCAGCGTTTTTGTTTTAGTTATAGATATAGATAGATAGATAGATAGAATAGATGTTTGCATGTTATTTGCTTTTGACAGTGTCTTTCATTTCCTAGTTTATTGCGAAAATTAGAATAATAATTTGCTTTTGATTTGCAGATTAAGTGAATATGTAGTGTTAAGGTTTACATGTTTAAAATGAAGACCAACAATGGTGAATGAGGGCATTAACAGTGGTAGATTTTAATTTGGAGAAGATGAATCCACCATGAATAAGAGTAAAAGGGTAATTCCTTGAAGAATTAAATCAATAAAGTTACGTCAATTGATAGATGTATAAATATGTTGCTACTATGTGATTTTTTTTTTTTAAAAACTATCACCCGCATTTCTTATAAATAAGTTTCCATATGTTTTATTGTTTATTTATTATTTATTATTAATATTATTATTATTAAACTAGTTATTATTAATATTTATATTTATCATTCAACATACAAATTACAAACATTAGGTCCATCAAAAAAAAAAATTACAAACATTAGGATGTAGCTTCTTCTCTCAACACCCAAAACCAAAACCAAAAACAACTTCACAATTCACAGAGCTCAAAAATCTCTCTCCGCCTTTCTTCACCCTCTCTCTAAACTCTTAATTCTTCCCTCTAATTTGTACCGTTTCTCCCATTTTCAACCTAAATTCAAAATATTATAAGTCTTTCTACCACTTTTTCTTCCTTGTCTTTCGATGTTTTTTGTGAGTTGAAAGTTTGTGGATATTTCGACTCCGACGAAAAGGATAACAGTAAGTTCAGCGATCGTCTTGTTTATATTTTGCACTTCTTAATCTTGTTTTCTTGTTTTAATTTCATGTTGGTGTTGATATTCATGGTTTCTGTAATTTCTAAGTAATGCGATTGTGTTAAGCTGTTTGTTCTGTTGTGATCTGGTGAACTAGATTAGGTTTGTTTGAATTTAAGTTTTCAAGATCTGTATTTTTGTTTGAATTTAAGTTATTTTGATGTTTGCAGAGAAATTTTCATTTTCCGGTGACTACTGCTGTATGATGTGTTGAAATCAAGTGGGAAGGATTATTTAAGGTAATTTATGTTTTAAGCGATGAAGAGGTCTAGAGAAGACGTTTACACGGGGACTCAAGTCAAACGGCCTCAACCTGCCAATTCGTTCCGTGGTGAAACGTAAGATTTATTTCTTTTACTTTTTGTTAATTAATTGTGCTCGATTGTTTTTTGATGAGTAAATTTGTCAATTAGTTCTGATTATACGGCTGCCGTTAATGTTTGATTGATTAGGTTTGCTGATAGTTTTTTGAATTTTGATTAATTTTTGATTAGCATTAATATTATACTCTTGAATTGGAATGCTTGTAGTTTGATTAAGGATAAAGATTTGACTTTTATGGTGTTTTTGATGCTGAAACATTATTTTCCTTTTTTGTTAATTAGTAATAGAGTAGATTAAGTATATGTTTGTGTTGGAGTTTTGTACGGCTTTTTAAAAGGGTTTGATCAAATTTGTGGTAAGTGGCTGGTATTGTGATCATGGAAATATTTGACTTACGAGTTTGTGGATTTGGAATTCAGTTCTGGGCAGCCTCAAATGGTCGGAGGTGGCGGGAGTGGTGCGGCTGCACCACAAAGGTTAACGACTAATGATGCCCTAGCTTATCTGAAGGCAGTTAAGGAAATGTTTCAAGATAAAAAAGAGAAATACGAAGAGTTTTTAGAAGTTATGAAGGATTTCAAAGCTCAGAGGTTTGATCCTTGTTGCCTGCTATTTTTCAAAAGCGATGTTATTATTTGGGACCTGTTGTTTGCTGATTGTATTTTGTATGTTGATTTGTAGGATTGATACCACAGGTGTAATTGCAAGAGTTAAAGAATTGTTCAAAGGGCATCGCAACTTAATTCTAGGGTTTAATACCTTTTTGCCTAAAGGTTATGAAATTACCCTTCCTCCTGAGGATGATCCTCCTGCAAAGAAGCCGGTTGAATTTGAGGAAGCGATTAGTTTTGTCAACAAAATTAAGGTGAAATATGGCATTGGATGTACTTTGTAATACTTATAGTTATAATCTAACATTTCTATTAAAAGTTATTGAGTTCCTATTGCAGGCGCGTTTCCAAGGCGATGATCGTGTTTACAAGTCATTTCTTGACATTCTAAACATGTATCGGAAAGAAAACAAGACCATTAGTGAGGTCTACCAGGAGGTATATTTTTAATTCCTCTGCATCCACTCTTAATATCTTTTTTTTTGGTGTGGTGGTGGTGGGGGGTGGTGGGGGTAGAGATAGTGGGAAAGATCATTTGCTCATTTTTATTCTATGTAATTCCACATCTTAGATTTTGATACCTCACCAAGTCCAAATAATTTATCTTAAGTTAGATGATATGGTTGGATGTAAAGTTTTTAAAGTGAGACATAGTAGATAAACATAGGACCCAAGAGAGGAAAGACTGTAGTTAGTATGATCTTGGTTATTTATCAAGTCTCTATATGCAGGTGGCTGCGCTCTTCCAAGACCATCGAGACCTTCTTGAGGAATTTGCACATTTTCTTCCTGATACTTCAGCAGCCGCACCAGGTCAACATGGACCTGGTAGAAATTCTATTTTGCGGGACAGGATGGCTAGTACAAAGCCGATGCATTTTGACAAGGTAATAAACTAAAAATAAATTAATAATATATCATCATTCTTCCTACTCTGCTCTTTTCTTATACAATTATCCTCCTGCTGATGATTGTTCATTTACACTTGCAGAAGGACCGGGATATCAACGTTGGTTGCTCTGATCTCGACAATGATAAACTGATGGAAGTAGAGCGAGAGCAAAGGAAAAGGGTTGACAAAGAACGAGACAAAAAAGATGTTGTACACAGGTTAGAATGGGAATCAGTGTTCAGTACTGTGATAATTTTTATTATGGTTGTTTTGTAACAATGAGAAACCTACTTTCAGGGGTGAAGACTCTGTTACAGACCAAGGTGCTGAAAACTGTGGACCACGTGTTTCTGGGTCTTATGACGATAAGAATGCTCTAAAAAGTAAGCTTGCAAACTCTGATTGTTTATATCAGCTCTGTCTTATGGTGGCTAGATTTGTTGAAAACAGAAAATCATTGAATATAAATATGTATGTGAAGTCAGTTTGTTTGTTTCAATGCACGCACTTAGGCACTAGCTCAGACACACACCCGGTTTATTGTTGGTTAAACTAAATAAATGCATAGCTGACTTGTGTTTAATTTTACTTTGACTATCAAATTCTTGTTCTGAAAACAATATGTGAAGACCGTTTGGACTTTTCATCTTTATTTTTTTTCGTAGAGCACCATAAAGCTCATTTTTGATGGACAGGCGTAGCAGAAAATGTGCTTTCATTTTTATCAAATTATTTAAAAGACAATTATTTGGTGGAGTTAGTGAATTTGAAGTCCATTCATATTGATTTTTTTTAGCTACTTGTTATTTCATGTTTTGCTTTTATTAATTCTAAATGGTTTCAGTACCTTATCCTTTTTTGCTTAATTTTATTCTTTTTGTTGGTTTTGTCTTTCTTATTTGAACTTTATTCTTTCTTCTTAAGGCTTGGTAGCCTCTTGTTTCCAATTTCCATATTCTGTATAAGGGTAGGAAAGAAGTTATATCTGTTATAGTCAACATTTTATATGCCTATTTCATTCCTGGTTATCATGTCCTGAGATTGGCAATTGTTGCAGGTATGTACAGCCAAGAATTTGCATTTTGTGAAAAAGTCAAGGAGACATTGCATAGTCCTGAGGATTATCAGGAATTTTTAAAATGTCTTCACATATATAGCAGGGATATTATCACAAGACAGGAATTGCATTCTTTGGTATGATTTCTTAATCATGATAGTGAATTTGCATTTTCTATGCAACTTTTTCAGCACCTAAGTTTGCAATTATTTACATTAGTGTAACATTACTGCTTCAAAACTCTTTACATCTTGGTCCTTGGAGCTTTTGAACCGTAAACATATTGTTAACATGATTGAATACTTCCATTTTCTGTCTAGGTGCGTGAAATACTTGGAACATATCTCATGGAGGGATTTGATGAGTTCTTGACACGTTGTGAGAAAATTGGTAATGTTTGAGAACTCTTTTACAAGTCTATCCCACCTTATCAAATATTAGGCTGCTTCCTAATGTGAAATATGATGTTTTGCAGATGGTTTTCTTGGTAGCGTTATAAGTAAAAGTGCGTGCCCCTATCTCCAGATGTTCATGTGTTTTCTCCTCTGCATTTGCTCTTATATTTTGTTAAGGGTCACAAGATTTGGATGCATTCATTTGCTTGCCTTGTAAATTTATATTCGACAGAGGAAAAAGTTATGCTTTTGTAATTAACTGAATGATCTTTTGTCCAGAATCTTTGTGGCCAGAATCTCTGTCCAGCGACGGTCCATCAAAATCAGTGAAAGCTGAGGATAGGGATCAAGCAGAAATTGGAAGATATGATAGGGATAGAGATCGCGAGAGCAGAGAAAGGGATCGCACTGATAGAAGTTCTCTTTATGGGAACAAAGAAGTTGCAAACCTGAGGATGTCTTTAAATTCGAACAAGGACAAGTATATAGGAAAACCTATACAAGAGCTTGACCTTTCCAATTGTGAACGCTGCACGCCTAGTTATCGACTTCTTCCCAAGAATGTAGGCAGATACTTTTCGACGTGATGCTTTGAAAATGACTGTGTATGAATTCTTTTTCTGAGTCCTTGTCTGTTTGATTGCTGCAGTATCCCATACCTATGGCAAGCCACAGAACAGATCTTGGAGCTAAAGTATTGAATGATCACTGGGTCTCTGTCACTTCTGGAAGTGAGGATTATTCATTCAAACACATGCGGAAAAATCAGTATGAAGAGAGCCTTTTCCGATGTGAAGATGACAGGTATCAATGCTATATTGTTCTGTATAGTGCTTGCTTCAACGTTGTTTTACTATGCAGTCAGTGGATATGGTTGTGTTATGCAGGTCTCCCTTGGCAAGTATCATTTTGCACAAATTAGTAGCTTTTATGAGATATTTCCAAATTGAGTCTCCTGCATGTTTATTTTCTCTTCCAAATGCTATCTCATCATGCTGTGTCTCGTTCAGGTTTGAGCTAGACATGCTGTTGGAGTCTGTGAATATTACAATTAAGCGTGTGGAAGACATTTTGGATAAAATCAACTCCAACATAATTAAAACAGAAAATCCTATCCGGATAGAGGATCACTTTACACGTACATTCCGCGTGCAAACTCTGATCTTTCTTTTTACAGTGTTTTCTATGTCATATCATGTTTGACATATCTTTCTTTCCTTTCAGCTATAAATTTAAGATGCATAGAACGATTGTATGGGGACCATGGTCTTGATGTCATGGACGTGTTGAGAAAAAATGCAATTCTTGCTTTGCCTGTTATATTGACTCGTTTGAAACAAAAACAAGAAGAGTGGGCCAGATGCCGAGCTGATTTCAATAAGGTGTGGGCTGAAATATATGCTAAAAATTATCACAAATCACTTGATCATCGTAGCTTTTACTTCAAGCAGCATGACACAAAGAGCTTGAGTACAAAAGGTAATTTGTTGATTGTCTTTTAGTACGTTTGTCTTTCTATAACCTGAGGCTTGCTTTAGGTTAATTACAGAATGATCTGCTCTGAAGCTGAGGACAAGGTGTTATAGTGTGGTAATACTTAAGGTCTAAACTGATTTGATTATCATAATTCTATATGCAGCTTTATTGGCAGAGGTTAAAGAGATTAGTGAGCAGAAAGGCAAAGAAGATGATGTACTCGCTGTTGCCGCTGGAAACAAACGGACCATCGTTTCCCATATGGAATTTGAGTACCCTGATGCAGAAATACATGAAGATTTGTATCAACTCATGAAATATTCCTGTGGTGAAGTTTGTACGGCTGAACAGGTTGATAAAGTGATGAAAATCTGGACTACTTTTCTCGAACCCATGCTTGGTGTGCGTGCTCGAGCTCATGGTGCAGAAGACTCTGAAGATGCTGTGAGAGTTAAGGAGGATGTCAGAGCCGAAGATCCTGCTACTGGTGAGAGTGATAGAAGCCCTGATGGTTCTGCTGCTATTCACAAACATGAAGGTAGTCCACCGGAACAATCCAGTTCTGGCAATCATGCGAAAGATAATGGATATCCTGATGGCAGTAGCAATGCCCTGCATCAAGGTAGAACACAGAGTAACAGTAACATGGTTGATCAGATATCTAGTCTTGGAAAACAGCCCACTTCCAATGAACAATTGAGCACTACACGTGCGTCTCTTCCATATGGAGTTGAGCAATTTCATGGAAGAAACGTTGAAAACTCTTCAGGTATGTTTACTGATGACAGTTGTGATGAACATAATCACTATTTGATGATCTAATCTAGGCAGAACTCTGTTCATGCTAACCTTTACTACTTGGAGGTTTACAGCATGTTTGGATCCCATGTTAGGAGCGAAGGGGAGGGGAGAGTAGGGGAGGGAAGGGAAGGGAAGGGTAGGGAAGATTTGTGTTTTTCCTTCCAAATATTTTTAATTTTGGAAGTATTTTGTACATTGGAAGTGTTTGTTTTGTACAAAATGTGAAGGAGTCCCCCCCCCCCCCTCAATTTTCTTCCCTCCATTCTCTCCCCTCCTCTTTTTTATACAAATGAAGGAAACTCCATCCCCCTATTCCCTTATCCAAACATAGCATTAATGTTTGTTTCATGTTAATACGTGAAAGGTTTCATGATGTACATAGATGTCATGATCGTGTAACGAGGCACATAAGCTTTTGCTTTTGACTTCATGTTTTGGAAGTTGGTTAATATTTTTGTTCTTGTCTTTACGTTGTGACTTGATGGTTGGAACTTTCTGACGCTACTCAGGTCATATTGCTACGCTATCAAGAGTTGGAAATACGGCAGATGACATTGGTCTTGAGTCAAGATCTAATGGTGGAAATTTGACTTCAATGGAGGTATGTTTTATTTTTTACAAGAGTAAGCTTACAAGTCAAGGACCTTATTTAGTTTCTCGCATGTTTCAGTTCATATTATATCGCCTAATACTTAGTTGATTATTATGCTACATCCTCTTTCCTATGATTGACTCTTTAGCTCACATCTCAAGAATTGAAAGGCCTCAACAATACTTTACATGACAATTAACTGAACAACTTTAGGAGCTCTATGTGGATGTTTGATAATGTCTTGTTGGAACGTTTCTTTTGTCTACAATTGCTTGACTTATGTGATGCCTTTTGATTCTGCAGGTTGCTGATTCTTCTAAGCCACTTACCACATCAAATGGATTGCCAGGAGCCAACAAAGATGTTAAATACTGTGAATTGTCTAATGGGCATGCTAAGGCTGAAAGAGAGGAGGGTGAGTTGTCTCCAAATGGAGATTTTGAGGAAGATAACTTTGCACTTTATGGAAATGCGGCAACAGAGCCTGCTAATAAGCCAAATGATGGTGCTTCAAGTGCACCACGTCCAAGCAGACAGAGACGTGAGGCACATGATGGTGAGGCTGGAGGTGAAAATGATGTAGATGTTGATGATGAAGGCGAGGAAAGTGCTCACAGGTCATCTGAGGACAGTGAGAATGTTTCGGAGAATGGGGATGTTTCCCCCAGTGAGTCTGGTGAGAGAGAGGATTGCTCTCCTGAGCAAGATGAAGAAGGGGAACATGATGAAAATGATAACAAGGCAGAGAGTGAAGGTGAGGCTGAAGGAATGGCAGATGCACAAGATGGAGATGGGACATCATTGCCTCCCTCAGAACGCTTTCTGCAAACAGTGAAGCCTCTTGTAAAGCATGTACCTACAGCATTAAACGAAAGAACAAAGAGCTCTCGCATCTTCTATGGCAATGACTCCTTTTATGTGCTCTTTAGACTACATCAAGTAAGGATGGCTTTACGCAAAATACATTTCAAATATTCTTTAGCTATTCCTATGTAACCGTCTAACTTCTCTTTTGGACAGACTCTGTATGATAGAATACAATCGGCGAAGATTAACTCGTCTTCTGGTGACAGGAAATGGAAATGTTCACTTGAAACAGTTCCGACTGACTTGTATTCAAGGTTGCCTAATATGGATTTGTTTTTGTTTTTTTTTTGCTTCCAGACTTAGCTGTATGCGTTATAAACTGATGTAAATGTTCTTGTTACAGGTTTATGAATGCACTATATAGTTTGGTTGATGGTTCATCTGACAATACTAAATTTGAGGATGATTGCCGAGCAATTGTTGGTACCCAGTCATATCTTCTGTTCACTTTAGACAAACTCATATACAAGCTTGTCAAACAGGTCATTCAAATTCCAAAAACTTGCTATTTAGTTGTTTTTTCCTTGAATAAATCTAACTTGTTTTGTTGCTTGTGTTTGATTATCAGCTTCAAATATTGGCCACTGAGGAAGTGGACAACAAGCTTCTTCAGTTATATGCATATGAAAGCTCTAGAAAACCAGAGCGATTCGTGGATGTCGTATATCACGAAAATGCTCGTGTTTTACTTCATGATGAGAACATATACCGCATTGAATGCGTACGTTCAATTTTATTACTTTTCTGTTTTATTTTCTCCATTTATGATCATTTGCAAAATTCATTTAGTCATACATTTTTGGTTATTGCTGCAGTCATCCTCACCGACTCGCTTGTCTATTCAATTAATGGAGAAAGGGCATGAGAAACCTGAAGTGGCAGCTGTGTCATTGGACCCCACTTTTTCAGCCTATCTACATAATGAATTCCTTTCAGTCGTCCCAGATAAGAAAGAGAAGGCTGGGATTTTTCTAAAGAGGTATGCGGTCACTGTCTTTAAACTGGCCCTTTTATTAAGGGTGTTGGATGGATTTCACTGATACAAGATACTTGCTGTAGCAGGAGTAAACGCCAGCATACTAGTGGAGATGAAATCTCCAGTGCTTCCTTTGTCATGGAAGGAGTTCAAGTTGTCAATGGTTTAGAGTGCAAGATAGCTTGCAATTCGTCCAAGGTATTTTGATCATTGGAAGACATTGACATTTTTGAGAAAGGTTGAATGCATGCTGTTACAGTTTGAGTATTTGGAATCACTATCTTTTATTGCACATGGTAATTTGTCATGTTTCGTAGGTGTATTATGTATTAGATACTGAAGATTTCTTTTACCGGAAGATAAGAAATAGGAGAACTTTGCGTGTGAGCAGTGCTTGCAATGACCAGGCGAAGTCACAAAAGGGCTCTTCTCGCAGATTAGATCCTTTTAGCAGATTACTTTCGAGCTCACAATGATGCATAGCAATGTGACCCTTAGATTTGTTGGTCAAGGTGTAGATCGATGCATTTTTCACTGCTGTATCGGTGGTTGTCATGCTCATGCCAATATCACTTGAAGCATTGTGGTACTTTTTATGAGATGCATGCGTTGCTCACTTAACTTTCGCAATGCTGTGGGGGTTGCTGAAGCAAGGCTTACTGTTGCTGGCGAACAAATGAACAATCATCAGCAGGAGAGAATATGGATTATTTATTAATGCCTGCACTTTTTATGAAGGATATAATAATTTAAGCAAACCGATACTAGTTATGAGAATATGGTGAAGAAAGTAATATAGTCGTCATTTCTATATGGAACAGTGAAAGGGAAAAAGAAAGCAATAGAGTTTCTACTTGGCTACTTGCTAGTTTGTTGTAGACGTATTCCCTACAAATTCCTTCCTTCCAACCTAATAAAGGGAGCGATAATTGGCGATAGTGTAGTATAATGTATGTTTGTTGCAATTGTACCACAATCTGTGTAAATATAGCTAATATCATTTCATTCATTTACATTACTGATCAATTTTAGTTCCATCCTATATCCTTTTTGGTCATTTCCTTTTTTGCCTTGTCAAGTTTGTAATTTCATATGAATATTGTCAATATTTGCAGTCATGCTGCCAATTTAGTAAAGGAATTAGTTTTTGTTTTTTCTTTCATGCAGTCTGTCAAATTTTATTAAAAGTTTTTGTGTGGATTGAATTTATTAGTTTTACAAATGATTTGGGATTTATATTTTTCTAACTTTGATGTTGATTATTGAAGAAGTGTGCTGTACACTCGTTTGTATATACAATTTGTATTTTGTACAAGTGGAATAGTGGATGCATGCGATGACAAGGGGAGACTACGTATGAGATTGGAAAAGTCATCCACTCATTAATTTTTTCTGTTTTTTCATTTGCCTTTTGTTTCTTAAGTTTCAACTTTAGCTCCATTCGGTTAGGGATAACAAATCCTGTTTGCAGGTAATTGGTCTTTTTTGAAGATTTGGATGAGAAATTGACTACTAGAAGCATAACAATTCTTGTGTACAAGATCGTCTCCAAATGAAATAAGTTCATATGTAAGGAGCCTAAATTCAAGAGTAAAAATATCACTAGAGCTTGCGAAAGATCGTTTTACTGTGAGATTACTTGCATAAGAGTAGTCCTCATTTAGTCAAATTATATTTTTTTTTTACGATACACGATCACAAATTGATCAATTTAAGGTCATAATTGAAACATCTAAAGTCAAAATTGATGTTTTAAAAAAGTAATAATTGATTATTTATCTATAACTTATTACTTGAAAGTCATAATTGACTACTTTAAAATTTGTAATTAATCTTTTTAAAGTTGTAATAAACTTGTTTAAAATTATAAGTTATTATTGATCACTATGCAGGTGATAACTTATAATTTGACAATACAAGTTTTAAATTGATTATTTTAAGGTTATAATTGATCATTTTAAAGTTATTACTTTGTTATAAATTTATAATTGATAACTATATATAACTGATCTTTTTAAGATTTGAATTGATTACTTTAAGGTTGAAATTGAATTTTAAAAAAATCATTGTTGATTCATTTAAGGTTATATACTTTAAATTAAAATTGATCATTGTTGATTCAATTTTAAGTACATATTTCAACCCTTAAAACACTCATTTAAGACTTAAAATGTCGATTTCAACTCCTAAAACTCTTACTTTAAGTCTTAATTTTTCTTATTTGCTTAAATTTATTTTTACCATCCTTTTCCAACCATTCAAGTGTCTATTTAAAGATTTAAAATGTAACATTCCGGCCTCTCAGATCGTTGGTGACTACTTATGAAGAATGTAGACTGATGTCATAGACCAACACAAGTCTTTCGAGCATACTTTGTCCTCACTCGTGCGCACATAGAAAAACTTTCTAAGAGGTCACCCATCCTGAGATGGCTCCCTACAGTGCCGGCTAAAAGCCTGTGCAGGCTGGGCAGCCGCACAGGGCCCCCATCGGAATTCATTAAAACAGGGCCTCAAAATCATACATGTATATATTATTGTACTAAGTATCAATGCTTTTGGTAGTGGCGCAGTGGTTACCAACAATAGGAGTAGAACATTAGGTGTGCGGTTCGATTCTTGTAAGGATTGAAAGTTTTTATTTTGCATTTATTTTTGTTTCCAAACTAATATGGTAGTTCTTATACTATTATTAAATACTTGAACTTATAATTATATATACTTCGGCCCTTAATGAATTAATTCAATTGCCCTATTTTTAAATTTTGAGATAAATTATATTTCCTCTTATTTCACTTTATCGACCCAATTATGTTGGACAATATTCACTTACTACTTTTTAATTCGTCTTCATATATATTATATTAATATTAATTTAATATAATTTTTAACTATGCTCAATTAAGGTATTAGAGATATTAAGATAGTAGTTCTTCATCATTATTAAATAAGTACTAGTAATTTAATTATCGCTCATAGATTACAATAATTTTTAATTTAATATTTTTGTCTTTATGAAATGAGATTCTTAATTTTAACTTTAACAAGTATATTTCATTTATTATGTAAGTATAAAATAATGGCCTCTAAGTTTCTATGCTATTCTTTTAATGAAATTCAATGTAATATATTTTTATCTAAAGTTTTTCTAAACATTGTTATAATTTTATTTTACAAAAAATAATTAATAAATAATGAGAAATTTTTCTTAACAACACCAACAAAATAATAGTATTAGAAATTCAATAATTAGAGGGTGAAAGGTCCACTGTATAAATCGTACAGGGCCCCGAATTCCTTCGAGACGGCCCTGGCTCCCTACCAAGCATGCTTAACTGTGGAGTTCTTAGCAAATGGACTCTCTAGAAAAGAAGGTGCATTTTGTTAATATGAGTAGTCTATTAATTTTTTTTCAAGTTAAATCTGAGGTATTACATGAAATCTCTGCTTCAAGGTTTAAAGTCTTTACTCCCTAATCTTCATCAATGATTATACGGACTACTCTAACACTCGAAATACTCGAAATAAAGTCTCCAAAAGTTAAATTCTCAATTTTAAGAATTAAAAATGTTTATTCTAAAATCTTAAATGTCAATTCTAAATTCTAGATAGACAACTTCAAAAATTATTTTCAAAAAATATAAATTTATCATGTTGCCGGCTAGGCTTGTGAGTGGTCTCTAGTCAGTTAGTCACACATACAGCAAATTGACTGTAATAAAAAAGTGAATATGTTTATATTGATCTATCTAATCGGATTATTTACTCCAATCTCGGCCTTCGTTGAGTTTATTCCAATTTCCAATCTTTACTTCATTCATTCACTGTTTTCTCTTCCCTTGTAAATCCCTTCAACAATGGCGGTTCTTCATCACCTAACTAAATCCAAACCCCTGACGACCCTCCTCCGCCCAATTTCAACCCCAACCCACCACCATTTCTCCACCGATTCCTCCAAAACCCTAACAATCGAAACCAGCGTACCTTACAAATCTCACATCGTCGAACCTCCACCTACCTCCATCGATACATCATCCTCCGAACTCATGAATTATTTCCGTGATATGGCTCTTATGCGTCGTATGGAGATCGCATCCGATTCTCTTTACAAAGCGAAATTAATTCGAGGTTTTTGCCATCTTTACGATGGTCAAGAAGCTGTTGCGGTTGGTATGGAGGCCGCAATCACGAAAAAAGATAGTGTAATTACGGCGTATAGGGATCATTGTATATATCTTGCTCGTGGCGGAACTCTTCTCGGTGCGTTTGCGGAATTGATGGGGAGACAAGATGGGTGTTCGAGAGGGAAAGGTGGGTCGATGCATTTTTATAAAAAGGATTCTGGGTTTTTTGGTGGGCATGGAATTGTTGGTGCTCAAGTTCCGCTGGGTATTGGACTTGCTTTTGCTCATAAGTATAATAAGGAGGATAATGTGAGTTTTTCAATGTATGGTGATGGTGCTGCTAACCAAGGACAGCTGTTTGAAGCGTTGAATATGGCTGCACTTTGGGATCTACCTGCTATTTTGGTTTGTGAGAATAATCATTGTAAGTTTTCTGGCAGTTTTTGTAATTGATTGCATGAATTATGATTTTTTGTTGGTTTTGGATTATATTTGTGTTTTATTTGTTGCGGCTTGAATTTGGTTGCTTTTTCATTTTTGAGTTGTCTTGGTTGAAATTGAATTTTTATTGGTTTTTTAATTGTATTTGTATTTTGATTTGTTTTTTTTATTTGGTTGATTTTTGCGCTGCTTTGGTTGAGAATGAATATTTTCATTTGTTGGTAGTTTTTGTTGTTGATTCTGTGAATTATGAGTTGTATTGGTTCTAAGAATGTAACTGTATTTTGATATGTTGCTTTGTTGGTTGAAAATGATTAGTTTTATTTGATGTGATGTTGGTTTATGTAGTGATTAGCTATGGCTCTTGAGGATTTTTGCGATTAAAAAGATTATTTAGTTTTTAGGTGTTGTTGGTTTTGAGGTGCTTAGCTATGTATAGAATAGTTTCTTGCAATGTGATGTTGGTTTTGTAGTTGTGATTGCTACAAAAGGATTAGCTTTTTTTAATGTAATCTTGGCATGTAAGGTGTGTTTCTACAAATAAAATTGGTTTTTTCAATTGTGATCTTAATTTTAAGGTATGTTGCTACAAAAAAAAAAAAGGTTTTTAAATGGGTTTGTATTTGAGTTCCAATACTACAACTGAATTGGGTTATTTTTAATGATATGTTGTATTTAATGTGCATATGGTAAGATGCAAGGGCCGAGGAACCGATTATTTTTCTGAAGGAGTGTCTTGTATTCTCCAAGTTTGCAGTTAGAATTGTGGTGTGTTGTATCGTTCAAAATGGAAGTCTTATTCCGTGGAACTGGATCTCTGATGAAAACTTCATTCCTCACTCACATGGAAAAACAGAAAACTCAATAGGATATATATGTGCTAATTGAAATAGTTAAGAAAAATTTCCTTTTTATGGATATTGAAAAATCTGTTGCCACCTTACTGGTTTGTGTTTAATTAAGTGAGCTGCTTTTAGTTGGTGGAAAATTTCTGCAGATTTGCAATGTTTGAATAATTTATTTGACGTTTTATTGTTGAATGTAATCATGGACAATTCTATTTGATGTTACGGAGTGATGTTAATTAATTATGGTGTGCATTTTGTTTCAGATGGTATGGGAACCGCAGAGTGGAGGGCTGCAAAGAGCCCAGCTTATTACAAACGTGGGGATTATGTTCCTGGATTAAAGGTTGGATACAATTTAGTTTTTACATTTTGTTGACTGGTTTTATGTCTACTTTTTAAAGCCATATATGGTTATTATAACACATTTCTCACATAGTAGAGGTGCTAGACTACTTTTCAATTTTAAGATGAATGTAGTTCCTGATTAACGACAAAACAAAAGGATGCCTGTGCTATTACTTTGTTTTTTTGTTAATTGTAAATTGTAAATTTGTTGAAATGCATGTATCTTTGCGTGAGCAACATTATCAAGGCAGTGGGAGCTATCTGCATATGATTGCATGAATGACTGTATTAGATGTTGAAAACTTCAAAGAATTTATGTAAATATTCTAATTCTATTGTATCTTTGCACGAGTACATATACTGCCCGTTTGGTAATCGGTACTAAAAATAGGAATGGTAATGGAAAGTTAGTGTAATTTTGGTAGGAATATCTCTTTGACAAGTTTAATGGTCATGGTTTAACTCCAAAAATCTCATTTTCTTCACTAAATTCTTTCCAATGTATTAACATTTGAACGTATTGTATTAAGTGGTAATGGAAAATTGTGAAAAAAAAAACTTTTATGATCAAAATTTTATTACCATGAGAATGACATGATATATAAATCATAATTTTATTCTTCAAATCATTCTCATTCCCACCATTTAGTACCAATTACCTAACGGGCACAAAATATTGGTAGGTAGTTGCTCCCTCTGTTCCATAAAGATATATAAGGTCATTGTAACGTCAAAATGTGTGTACAAGGAGGGTGCTGGAGAGACTTTAATCATCTATTTTCTAAAAGCGCATGCTAAAATGTTTTTTTTTTTTTTTTTTCTTTTTTGGATTTTTAAAAAACATTGCACCTTGGCGCAGGCATACCCTGTGCCTTTCCCCCTCCTGTGCGTCTCTTGACGCCCTCGCTTGGTCTTGAAAAAGCTTTTTTTCTTGCACCTAAGTGTGCTTTGAGGGAGAGTGTGGTAAAGGAACACTAAAAACTGAAAAGTAAAGTGGAAGGGAAACAACACATTGTTGAAGGAGAAATAATTTATCTGTAAGTATACATGATGGCTTATAGTTTGGTGCTGTTGAAAGTCATAATACCCTTGAACAGATGAACTACATAGAAATATGTTGCATATAGTGAAATAGTGTCCTATATTATTTGTTTGTTATTTCCAGAATCTTATCTCCCTAATATTTATAATTTATGTAACAAAATTTTGATGCTTGTGATTGCGAAACTTTATTTTGGTAGGTTGACGGTATGGATGTATTGGCCGTAAAGCAAGCTTGCAAGTTTGCAAAGGAATATGTTTTGAAGAATGGGCCTATTGTAAGTTTATGTTTTTAGCATCAACTCCCTTATTGTGCTGAGAAATGTTATTCCAAAAGTTCTTACAACTTTTGTGACATGCAAGGCTACTTCAGCCTTGTTTTCTCATCTGATTAATTGAAATCAATTTTACTGAGTAAAAATAAATTGTACTTATCAAACTGTTTTTGCTGTTTGAAATTGAATGGTACTTGTTAAATTTATTTTTACTTTCTACAATCTAAAATCATATTTTACCGATTCCGTACCATGTCTTCTATGCAATGATTTTCAATGACCAAACCCATTGTTGCTTATGTAGACTTTGTAAAGTATAATATTTTCTTTTTCTCTTTAGATCCTTGAGATGGACACTTATAGGTATCATGGGCACTCCATGTCTGATCCTGGAAGCACTTACCGAACACGTGATGAGATATCTGGAATAAGACAAGTAAGAGAAATGTCTAATGCTTTAAAAAAAAACTAAATTTTCAATTGAATACATACTATTTATATTTTATTCCTTGACAGGAACGAGACCCTATTGAGAGGGTTAGAAAGTTGATATTGGCTCATGATATTGCCACTGAAAAGGAGCTGAAGGTATTTTTTATCATAACACATTAGTTTTTCAAATTCTTGAATCTTGGGTTTAAATGAATAAAGTGCTTTTAAGGTGTGCAGTTATGACATTTTCTGATTTCCCGTGCCCCCTGAAGTTTTGGGTTGAAATTTTGTTTTTGACCTCCTTTCTCTTTTGCATCTAACCATGCAGGATATTGAAAAGGATGTTAGAAAAGAAGTAGATGAAGCTATTGCTAAGGCTAAAGTAAGAGATTGTCTTATATGTCGTAGTCCACATAAACATTGTCTTTTGTTTTTATTCATCTCTCTTGAACTTCATGGTTGCTTTACTTGTTGCTGATTTGTGAATGGTGTTTCCAGGAGAGTCCCATGCCGGATTCCTCAGAGCTTTTTACAAACATCTACGTGAAAGGTTATGGGGTAGAGGTAAATTTTAAAAAATAGTTCCTTCAATTTACTTTGTCTTCTTTGTTGGCACTCAACTTATCTACTTGCTTCATTGGTTTTAAATGTAGTTTTTGGTCTCAAAGGTCATTGCTAACCATCATCTCTAGTAATTAGTGACGACTTGAAGTGCTAGTTTTGAGAGAAGAGATACTTTGGTTGAGTGTGAAGATAACTCAAAGTGGATTTACCATATAATAAAATTGATTAATGCCCTATAGTGTGGTTTATGATTTTGAATAAAGATTTGGATTTATTTTGTATGGAAAATAGTAGGTTCTTGCCTACTTGGTGATCCTATAAGTCTTCAATGGGTATTGAAATAAAGACTCCTGAGATACTACATTCATTAATTATCATTTAATTCAGTGCACTTTATGCCTGAAGCTTTTGAAATATATGTTAGTGGGAATACTATTGTCTTATCGTCTGAATTATCTTTCTTTCTAGACAGTTTTTTTTTGACTTGATGGTCAGGTTGATGCTGTGGTTATTTAAGGATGGAGTTCATATATGACCATGCCATGAACTATTGGCTGGCAAACTAGGGGGGAAATAGCATTTTTAGTGCAGGACTGAATCTGGATTTATATTCTGTACGGAGCCAGTCCATGGATTGCATCCTCCAAGAACATACCAATTGTTACCAAATGATTTAAGTTGATAACCTTCCTACATTTTATAAAATCCAACTCGTGAGCAATAGGCTGTCCAATTCTGTAAACACTAGAGATGTGTAGATCCCTAGTAAAATAGAATAGCTGTAGTCAGAGAAGAGGTGTTGACTGTATCAGGGGCAACTGATGTAAGGTACAAATAACACAAGTGATATTCCACTGTCAGGAGTCTTCATCTATTGTATCAGGTCTGTACAGATTTTATTGAAAAACAGCCCAGGCAATAAACAAACACATTGCGCTTGCATAGGCTGAGCTCTTGATAGAGTTTTGAGCATGATGATTATATGGAGCCACCCACCTTCCATAATCGCTAGATATGTTATTACATTCCTTAGCATGCAGGACATCAATAACCAAGTGTCTAAGTCATGATGTAATAATTGTATACTCATTTATTCGTCTACCTTCTAGAAACTCTAGATCTGCTATTAGAGCATGTGTAGCTTGAAATTAACAATCTTGTTAGATAGTGTGATTTTACACCAAGGAGAATAAAGATTTTCTAGTCCATGGACGCTTTCCGCGCAAGATCTCTAGTGCTTTTTATTTGCTTTGAGAAGTTTCTTAGGCAAGCTAAATAAATAGCACTGGACAGCGAGTGCCACAGGAGATAATGAGGTGCTTGAAGGGTGGATGCCCTGTTGTACTTGCTTGATGAGAAGTCAAGGAACTGCTCAAACAATTACTGAATAGAGATCAAATTGATCTACAAAATTTAGAATGGGTAATATATGGTATCATGCTTAGGATTAGGACAGGTAGTCCGGTTGTAGGGAACAATCAACACTCTCTTCAAGGATGAAAATAATGTCTTTTAAGATTTACAGTAAATGCAAATCACTGGGGAGGCACGAGATGTGTTCTAGCTCGCTTCTTTCAGGTAATCTGCATAGAATAACAAACGAGGGCCGGAGAGGGGACTTTCGGGGGTCCTCCTCCGATGATTGAAGTCAATTATGGAACTGAGTGTGTAGCTTAGGAAGCTAGTAAAGTTTAGAGTATTCTTGCTCGAGGTATAACAAAGACTCGAATGCAAAAAGTTACGTTACCATTGGTGTTACCCTAGGTAGTGCATGGCACTGTGTATTTATAGTAGTGGGTTTAGGGAAGGGATCCCAAAACCCTAAGGGCCGTTTTGGCTTTTACCTCAATCGGGATCTTCTATGAATTAGTGAGAGGGGACAAGGAATATCCTTTAGGCTGACGTGGCCTCCTTTGGTTGGTAGGCATACGTGTTGTGGTCCCTTCTTCTGATTTCTGGTGCATGATAGTACAGTTTCTTAGGTAGGGTACGAGGTAGGTGTGGTGTCTCGCCTTATGCCAGTCACGTCAGCTTTTTATTAGTACTTTTGTGGTTATCCTTTGCCACGTCAACGTTCAATCTATCGTCATTCTGCAGGACTGGTTGTCCTGCAGGCATTTCAGTGTTTCTTTTGACTCTGCAGGGCCAGTTGTTTTGCAGGAGCTTGTTATTCTTTTATCGCTCTGCAGGATTGATCATCCTGCAGGGGTCGGTGTTATTTTATCATTACGCAGGACTGAGCGTCCTGCAGGTACTATAGTCCCTGTTGTCTTTCTGCAGGATTGTTTAATCTGCATGTATTTGTCTTAATCCTCTTTCTTGATTTTAGGATTAGCATCATGCGCTCTGCACATACAATAGGTAAAATCAGGATTCTGTAGAATTTGATCTAATTGCTAGGTAGTTATTCTGTAATCATTGCAAATGCGCTAGTTGATAAAGGGCCAACTTGCCTTAATCCTTCCCTTGCTGAAGAATCATTAAATGTTTAAACTTGCTTTGATAAGGGTGGAATGGGAGACTCAAGCCACACAAGTCATTACAATTTGATGAAAGCCCTTGGAAATCCCAACTAAGATATTTATTATGTGATAAAATAGGCCATTCAAGAGATGAGTTTGTTTCTAGAATACCTTTAATCAAATCAGTAGCTATTATAATGCTATTATATGTCTCTAATGACGAGATGGTAATATCTATAAATCACTGAGCTCTATGAGCAAGAATTTTATACATATGTATGATGTATACCAAATGAAGTGTTAAGATACTTGGGCAGTAGATTGATAGAAGCACAACTCACTAGCAGAATACTAGGCTTATAGAAGCTAACTATAACCATTAAATACATTAGCTTTGATCAGACTAGCCATGCTTGAAGAAATAGCATTAAAACCATCAAAACCTGAACGCTATACTCAATAGTAAAGTGTATAGCCCATCAACTCTTGTGTGGCAACACGAGTAAGCTAGTTGTTAGACTATATGGTTTAATATTGGTATGGTTCCTGACATCAGAGGGTTTCTAGTAAAAGAAATGTTAGATCTTGGAATCCTTCTGGATAGGAAAAATGTTCCATATATACAAAATGTCATGCTGGAAGCTTATCATTGAAGCTGAGTGCAAAAATGAGGAAAAGAAGCATTGCGATGGTGGGGGAAAGTTTTATCCTGAGAGCACTTGTTTAAGAAAAGTGCAATGCGCATTTGGTGGGCTCCAGTATCTTGTTGGTGAAAACTGTCAGCATCATGGTGAGGATACATGGATGAGAAACTTCTAAAGCTACTTGTTTGAGGAAGTAAGATGACGATAGAGTTTATCTAGTTAACAAGTACCTTACAGGCACACAAATGATTTCATTAGGGTAAACCATGAAGGTGATAATATGCATCTGGAAAAGATTGATTGAGCTTTGTGGTGCGTCATGGAGGCGAGTCTTCAAATTAATCCTCTTGGACGTGTAGAAGTGAGAAGCAAGGAGTGAGGACCTGGTTAAGATGATTGATGGAGCAGGGAAAGCGAGCATGTAAAAACGACAAGCTGGTGTTGGACAAGTAGGGTTTGATTTTATTGTTAAGTGTATACTATCTCTGCCTCTTTTACATGCAGTGATGTATGTTAATTATATTGTACGTCATGGCACCAAAGTGGCCGACAGTTTTAGTACGATGATATATGTTCGGAAAATTTTCTTTGAAGCAATTAAATTGGTTATAAATTCAGGAACAGAACACAAGTTTGCGAAGATAAGAAGATTAGCTGTATACTTTTACTATGTTGTATTAAATTTTCTATGTATGTTTAAGGATGAAGTATGAAAGGATCAGCTAGAGAAGTGTGCAAGTGTGGTTGATGAATAGAAGCATCTTGTTTTTTTTTTCTTTCTTTTTTTTGTGTTTTTATTTTTGCCCAATTAGCCGACTCCGTATAGTTGGGATTAAGGTTTCGGCATTGTTGTGCTTGACATGATCTTGTGGTTGATGTTGCTACAGAAGCATAATTTATAAGTTATTAAATATAAGCTAGTTTAAAAGAGTTGAAGGTTCAGCAAAGGAGCATGGGTAAACATTGTGAATAGTGATGAATATGGAGCTGTCTGCTGATTACGGTCATTGGCCCTTCACCCGTAGAAAGTGGTTTTGATTTTGATTCTTCCCTATTATACAAACTGAATAGAAATAGCAGAAAGATTTTGCAGAAATCTGTCTGTCTTAGAACTGCTGATGTCTACACTTAAATGAAACGAAAGAAAAAAGTCAAAAACATAGAACTGCTGATGCTGTGCGTTTTATACACCTAAATACTGTTACTAATTTACCTGTGTTTTCTTTTGCAGTCATTCGGCCCCGACAGAACAACACTTAGAACTACATTACCATGAGAGGATGTGATGATCTTATGTATACTTTGAATGAAGATGAAATGGAAATCTCAAAATAAAAGGTTTTGACTCGATTATTTTTTTTGGCGTGTGCTATTTCTGCTGTTCTATACAGTTGGTTTTCCTCGCTCCTAAAGGTTAGGGAAACTTTGCCTACTTGCTATAGATCACTGCACAGCGTTGGATTCTTCACATTATTCATTAATTCAATGTTGTAAGTGTGCTTAAGAATTAGTTTCATATGCAATTTGATCACAGTTTTATTACAAGCCAAACGTTTGAGTTCTCTTTGGCATTTGATATTACAGACAAATAAGAACCCAAAATGTTGCTGCTTGTACTGTTTTTTTTTTTTTTTTGACCGGACTTATTAATGGTTCGCCATTACTAACAAATAATAATGGTCTTTTCCTCACCACAGGTTCGGATAAAGAAACACTGACTTTTGGTATTAATTTTAATGGCCAGTCTCCTGTGAGACCGTCTTTCTGAGAGATGTCTCTCAGGCCCAATCCATTAAAGCTTATTGCCTACATTTACTCTACATTTTTCCTAATGGGCCAACCCAATTAGAGATGGTCGCTCAAAGAGACTGTCTCTCACAAGAATTTGTGTAATTTTAAAAGAAGTTTAATTTATAAATATTTTTTTTATTATAATGGGCTTTATTTCAGAATAAGTATAACTTTTTGATTCGGTCCAGTCCAAATTACCAATAGGCAATAGGACCACTACATAGAAATTCTAAGTTGACTATTTTTTTAATTATAACAAGTGTTGTATGAGATCGTGTCATTATGAGATGAATTCACATAATCAGGCTATTATTCCAATTGATTATTTTAGGATTATAAATGATCACCTTAAGATTTTAGTCCAATAGGGACAGTATCATTGTAAGATTGTCTCAATTGAGAATTTTTGAATCTTGGATATTCCGGAAACCGGAGTTGAATAATACAACTTTTCTTGGCTATTAGCTGTTGCACGTTGATTTGAGATAAGCTTCGAGACCTTCATTCTCCACTTCTGTGTTGCCAAACATAGAAGCATTTCACACATTTGACGTAGATTATTCGTTTGTTTTAGGTTTATTTGATTAACTCTTTTCTATCGTAGCAAAATTCCTTGTCTTTCTTGATTTGGTATATTATTGCTGCCTGCTAACTAATAATTAATAAAATTCCTTTTTTCTACTAGTTTTCAGGATTGTGATTTGTGATGATGTTATTGTTTAAATTTACATTATGGTAACCTGAAAAGAGTTTACATTTTAGTTAGGGTGAGATTTTACGTTTATTTATGTCCTACTTATAGTTTTCAGGATTAGTAACACAATAACTAAAAACTTGAATAATTAAGTCCGTTTGCAGAAGAGACACTTTTTAAGTTGAATTACTGGATAGTTAAAATGTAGCATATCTTGCATGGATGATTGTGTATTGTGCTCAATCAAATTAATTTAAATAAAAATTGTAATTTCTCAAAAATACATGATCCTTCTACTATACATGGTGATGGTTGTTTGACAAATGAATTTTTTGTTGGTTTTTAAGTTAGTGTGTTATTAGTTTGGCGAACATAAAAATTGTAGCTTTAGGGTGTAGAATGTGAATGTATTGAAGAGAGTACTTAACAGTAAAAGAAGCCAAGAGTGGCATTTGGTTAAATAAGTAAAGGGGAGCAGCATTAGCAAATAACAAGTAGCAACTAGCAAGAATGATTTGGAAAATTCATAAGTCATAACCACATTACCCCATTTCTATAAGCATTAGATTTTTGGACATACTTATTACATGGATACAAGAATATATTGAAGATGATGACACCTCTTATTTCTAAATCTAAATCTAAAACAAATAAAAAATAGGTAAGATTAATGTTGTGTTTGTAAGTTGTAACTAGTAAGTGCAGAGTGCACGTGCATGAATTAATCCAAAAATAGTAATTAATTCCTATTATATTATATTATTATTATTATTATTATTATTATTATTATTATTATGGAAAACAGCACAATAACGCCAAAAATTGCGTGTGATATTAGGTGCGCCCGTGCGAATAGTTTTGTAATCTAAATTCTAGGAGTAACTCTTTCTTTAAATTATTTATTATAATGAAATAAAGGTTTAAAATTGTAGAGTAAAAATTATGGTAGCAGAGTGGTACTTGGAATTGATGTCTGATGGCTCCCCATAATTACCAACTCTGTCAGGGCTCAGTCTCACCGCCCAACATTTTAAAACCCAGTTTCATTTCTCATGAGTTTTTATCACATGTTTTTCCTTCGTGTAATTGTTCAAATTTGAAATCCTATATGGATCAGGAGTCAGGACCATTGCAAAGATTTGTTTCTGTTTTTAAAAGTAGGACTAATTTACTCATACTAAAACAACAAACAAATCTTGAATTCTCTTCTTAGAACCACCAACAAAACATCATTATAGACTTGTGCCGGCATGAGTCACCGCCCCGGCCAGTCATGAAAAGTTTATTTTTCTAGGTTTTATCATAGAATTATCTGAGTTATTTTTTATTTTTTCTAAAAGTCATATACTCATAGTATATAATAACACTCTCTTTATTACTACCATTTGTCACAAATGTTGCCAGTTGCCGCATACTAGGCATTCAATTCTACAATTTACACTTTTGCTACCCCTCTCTTCCTAATATCTTACTATGGTTCTTCATCAATTGATTTTAATTTTATTTTATTATTGGTCATTAAGTTAAAATATAGCCAAATGAAATTTTATTTAATTTTTTTTAATGCGTAAATTATTAATATTAACTTTTTTAATACCTTTTTATGAAAAATATAAACGATTGTATTGCATAATGTAAAAACAAAAGTAATTGTAACAAAAAATTAGACAGAAAGGGAGTATTGGAATTTGTCAAGTCTATGTCAAACAAGTTAGTTTTTATACTTTTATCAGTTTAACATAACTTGATCAATGCATGGAGGTAAAGAATAATTCGGTCTCACGACTACTATACACGTAAAATCAGTAAAGATTTTATTATATATATATATATGGGCTTTAGAAAAGGCAACAAAAAGAGTAGTTGAATTGGCGATCCAGCAAGGAAACATCATTAAAAAATGGTTACCTAAAATTGTAAATTATTTTCTAAAAAGCAATAGTATAATATATTAACAGTTGATGAAAATAAAGTAAGTAAGATGGTAGAATCTTTATGTAATCTACTTGAAGCTTCCGTTTGTATTACTTGTAGTAGGAAGTACTTCTATATTTGTTTCTTTTAAAATTTTGTTGTGGGGTATTCTAATCATTCGTCCACACCAATTATATTATTATTACTAGAACCTACTAGACCAACCACATGCTATAAGCCTAACTTATTAACTATTGACTACAAACTTTTAATAGTGTCTTCTTTGGAACAATGTGGGTTGTCCCCTTGAGCCTTGAGGAGGAAATAGGAATAAAGCTTCATCCTTTGGATCTAAATATAAGCTTCTTTTGGCTATAGTATTCATGTTTCTTGAACTTGTTGGCAATTGCATGCTTCGTTGGTGGCGGGAATGTTAGGTCAATAAAACAATTGATAAAAAATTACTTTCTCAATCATATATCTTACTTATCACCTATTATTGAATATTTATTTACCATAGAAAATACTACTCATTTCAAACATCAAGAAGATTGAAAATAATTCACCATAAATGTTATTTTTCCGCTTTTAATTTTTATTAAATTATTTTATTACAGTTCAAAATTTGTATATAAACTTCGATCTTGTCTTTTAAGACTGACTACATTTCCTTTTGAGTCGGTCTCGACTTGTATTCGGCCTATTAGACAGGTCTTGCCACGAGTTACAATGGTTGATGAATATTAGAAGCCTGGCTTTATTAATATTACATAGAACAATAATTTAATTGGACCATTTCATGAAAACAAGACTTGATTAAAGTGGAGTAGCACACATCTTACATCTATAGAAGTACTTAATTAATTAAATGCTTAAATTAAGATGTGATGTTGAATTAAGGATCTTAAGCTGTCCATTGTCCTAAAACTGACATGGCTAATTACGAATTAAATTGGGTCAAGTCATCATGTCTTTTTTTATTTATATAATAGTACTCGTAATTCAATTCATAAAGGAGTAGTTGCTATCACAAAATTAAATGGACCCATTGGAATAGTCAATATAATTGCAGGAGCACCAATGAATGAAGGTTATTAATTTAAATAGTACTATCAAATATATTAATTATTTTGTTTTTTAATATTTGTATTCTCTTAAGAAAGTTATTCAAATTCGTGGCACATTAATTTAAATAGTATTATTGGAATGTCACAATCATAATATAGCATGAAGTAACTTGAAACTTTAATTTCTAAATAATCACATTCCAGAATTTGTCAAAGATAGTATAGGATGTCGTGTGCTATTTTTCTTTCTACATTGGATTTTTTTTAATAAAATCTGTATATAATGCTCGGTCAAGATTAATAAATTAGTATATCATTATTACTTTTTTTCGATGGAATAATATAATGTCATTATAAAAAATATTCCTAATATTACTGAAATCAAATTATTTTGATTGTACAATATATTGTATCAAAGAAAAATATTGAAATTTTATATGAAATGAAAATATTGAAATATTTGATATTGATAATCTTTGCATTAAGACAAATCAAATAAGATATCACTTGATTATGTTTTAACTTATAATAGATTAATAATTAATCACAAATTAATGTTTTTGACACGTATTTAGAAGATAAAATATATTTATGTGAGATCTCGTTAGATTCGTTTTAATGTATACGTCTTTGTTATGTATTTTTTATTATGATTCCTATGTTCCATATTAGTTGCACCATTTGTTCTTTGACACCCCCAATGTACAAATTCAATCTTAAATATCTTTAATCATGCATATGGAAAAATGATAAAAACTCAAAATTAAAAAACTTTGAATCGAGATGATTTAAACAAGATCTCATATAAATTTGTTTTAACTTTTAGATTACCGACAATATAAAAGTCAATTTGCTTGATGAATAGTATCGCAGTCAACTATGTTGCAAGTAAAAAAGAACGGAAGAAGTATGTATGTAAAAATATTAAAGTTTAAAATTTGCATGTAAAAAGTAGATGAGAATAACAAAAGAAAATAGCGCATAAAATTTTTTCAATATTGCCAGTAATTTGAAAGAAGGGAGTAGCATGCAGGAGTACGGAGTACCTCAGCTGTGAAAATTCATTCCCTTAAAATTTTACCAACAAAACAATACAATTATTATTCCTTCCGTTTCTTCTCTGTTTTGCACTTCTCCATTCTCCATATATAAATACACACCTTATCTCTCTCTATCTCTTTCTCTTTAAATCTCCATCCTCTTCTATTTTTTCTTTATCTTTCTTTCCTTTTAATCCAATTTTACCTTTTCTTTTTTTTATCTTATCAAATGCAATAACATATACTTTTCAACCATAGCTATATTTCAGAACAACAAGAAGCTGTTCAAGAAAAGATTAATGGCGCTCCATCACTTATGGAACGCCGTCGTTTTACTTCTTTTCTTCTCTCCTTTCTGTCTTGGTATCAGATCTCTTGCAAGATATGCTTCTACCACTAAAACTACTGCAACTTCTTCTTCGGGGGTTGGATTGGAATTTCATCACCTGCTACGCTACTCTGAAGCGCCTGACTATCGTAACGGCATGGACTGCTCATCTACTCTTTCACCATCTTCTGTTTGTGACCCTTCGTTAGTTCACGTGGCTATGACCCTTGATTTTGAGTACTTGCGTGGTTCAATCTCAGCGGTCCATTCTGTTCTTAAGCATTCTTCTTGTCCTGAAAATGTCTTCTTTCATTTCATTGCTGCTGAGTTTGACTCGCTCTCACCTCGAGTTCTGAGTCAACTCGTCCGATCCACTTTCCCTTCTTTAAACTTTAAGGTTTACATTTTTCGAGAAGACACGGTTATTAACTTAATCTCTTCTTCTATCCGTACCGCGTTAGAAAACCCATTAAATTACGCCCGAAATTATTTGGGGGATATACTTGACCCGTGTGTAAACCGAGTCATTTACCTTGATTCGGATCTTATTTTAGTTGATGATATCTACAAATTATGGAATACAACTCTTTCATCAACACACATTATCGGAGCTCCGGAATATTGCCATGCTAATTTCACAACATACTTCACCAACACATTTTGGTCAAATGATGGACTCAAATCTTTGGCTTTCGGGTCAACGAGCCGAAAACCGTGTTATTTCAATACGGGTGTAATGGTTATGGATTTGAAGAAATGGAGGGAAGGAAATTACAGGAAGAAGATTGAATCATGGATGGAAATACAGAAGAAAAGGAGAATATATGAGTTGGGTTCATTACCACCATTTTTGTTAGTGTTTGGTGGAAAAATAGAAGCAATTGATCATAGATGGAATCAACATGGATTAGGAGGAGATAATGTAAGAGGTTCATGTAGATCTTTACATCCTGGACCTGTAAGTTTGTTGCATTGGAGTGGTAAAGGTAAACCATGGGTTAGACTTGATGGAAATAAACCATGTCCGTTGGATCATTTGTGGGAACCCTATGATTTGTTCAAAGGAATAGAGGTCCATGATCATCATCAAAATCACCAATTTGCTTCTACCTTTGCTACTAATTCATTAATTGGTTGGTTGTAGTTTCCTATTCATTTCCATTTTTATTTCTTTTTTATTTATTGTGAACAAAAATATTGGAAAAAGAAACAAATTCATTCTTTTGTAGAAGGGAAGGGTAGATGGGGAGGATGTACAGTTGACTTGAGTGTTACGTTGAGGGATTGCATTTAATCGGTATATTTGTTTTTTTTCTTAAATTTAAAGTAACGTTATACTCCTATTATTTACAATTCTGGGTTCCTGTATTTGGGAACCAAATTTTGAGATCTATTGTTTTTTTGTTTTTGATTGAAAAATAAATGACAGATGTAGAATTTTGTGCTGGTATTGTATTGGTTGATTAAATAATTTATTTAACTAATTTATTGATTATTATTATTATATGTGATGTTTTTTTGGCAGAAAAAGGCAAAATTGATTGGGGAATAATTTCAGAAAAAAGAAAAACGAGATTTCTTTTTCAATAATACTTTTCTTCACTCGCCAACATTATTGCAGGTCCTCCACTATTGACTAGTTCTTAGACACCGTTATTCAGAGAGACGTCTCTCAGGCCCAATCTATCAAAACTTACTTTTTACTCTCGCTTCATATTTTTTTATGGATCAACCCAATAAAAGTAAAGAGACTATCTCTCACAAGAATTTAAGAATTAGTATCGAGAACATTCGCCATTTTCTATTTGTTTTATTTTAAAACAGAACTTTGGGATTTCATATCATGCTAGATTGATACCACTGATTTACTAATACTATGCTGTATTTTGGGGGTATATGACTGATTTACTGTTTTAATTTTTGGGGGTATATAAATAGTTGTGGTAGGTTTTTATTAGGATTTAGGAGTATAATTCGGGTATTATTCACGTTCGGGGTGTATTCTTGAAAACACTAAAGAAGTAGTATTCTCTTAAAGTACTATATTACTCTCTCCGAATCAGTTTAGATGTCTCATTTGGGATTTTACGGATTTTAAGGGTTGAGTGGGGTCCATTATAAAAGGTAGTAATTGGGTATTTTAATTGATTAAATTAATTGTAAAGGTGGTAGTTGAGTATTGGGAATTGAAAAAATGGGGGTATTTAGGTAAAAAAAAAATAGACTAAAAAGAAAATGAGACAATTGATATGATTTTGCCAAATAAAAAAATGAGACATCTTAACTGATTCGGAGGGAGTATAACACAACATATTACAATTGGACTTTGTGAGAAGGCATAAGTGTAGAAGTTGTCTATTAAGATTGTGCTGTTTCTTAATATTCTTTCTCTTTAAAATATTCAATTTAGAAAAGAAAATTTTAAATAAAATAGATTCATATGAGATTTCATCTGATCCGTTTTAATGTATATTTTTTTATAGTTTTGTATGATGTGCATTTTGAGATATAAGGATTAAATTTACTTGAAAATTGTACAAAAATTAAAGGAGAACAAAAAAAATAGAATGAGAAGTAAGAAGTTGGAGGACATTTGATGGCCGAAATTTGAAAATATCTCATCATCATTATCATATTCTTATGGAGAAGGTCTTAATAAATAATGGTTATTTGTGAGGTTAACAAATAACCCGTATGTGGAATGATTTGATAGGATGATAGTTTTGTTGTTTTAATTCATCTTTTTTGGTTTTATTTATTTTATTATTATATTTTTTTTGTCTTTTTATGGTGATTTACAAATCACGGTGATTGATTAGAAAGTTTTGATTCTTATGTATTATGCTCTGGTAATGACTAGCCAATTTTTAGAGGAGGTAATTTAAGTAAATAAGTAGTGATTTTTTTTTTTTGAATAAGCAGTGATTTGTAATATTGGCAAACAAATTGCTTTTATGTGGAAGAATTTTGTAGGGTGAAACTTTTAGAATTTTAATTTATCTTTTTTTGTGTTTACCCACTTAGTACTCACTCTGTTCCTAATAAAGTTCCCCTAAGAAATATTTACGGGAATTAAGAAAAATAGAATTTTTAGACAGTAGAGATATTAAGAAAAAGGAAAGTTAATGGAAAAAAATATGGAATCCACAACTAATAAAAAAATGTTTTTATAATGTTAGTGGAAAACATGTAGTGACCATAAAGAATATAAAAATATTAAAATAAAGTTAGTGAAAGATATGTGAGGACCATAAACATTATTAAAATGTTAAAATGAGTATAAGTAAGGTTATTTTTGTCTAGATTTTGTGATATAAATGGAAAAAATTCTTATGTGAACAACAAATAAAACAACAAAAATGAAAAATAGGAACTTTTTAAGGAAGGGACGGAGTATTTATTTTGTTTTTTTAGGGTGATTTAAAAACTACAATGATTGATTAGGATTTTTTTTTAAAATAATACTGATATCACTAATTAGTACTCCTTTTGTCCCCTCTCAATTTGCATTTCTTCCTATTTTAGTTTGTTTTATTCATTTTGCACTATTTCTCTTTTTGGTAATAGTTTCAATTTCTTTCTTTAAATTTTATCCATAAACTTATTGTCTCGTTTTATCTTAATAACTTATTTGTATAATTTACTTGTTTTTTTATGTTTTATTATTCAACTCAATCTCACTTTTCATTCAATTTCACCCAAAAAATGAGTTGATTGTTATAAAGACGAAGGAAGTAACTAACTTATTAGGATTAAGAATAGGTATGTACTCCCTCCATCCTGATGAGTTAGTAGTAAAAGAGAAAATTGGTGAATATTAAAAAAGTGGTAATAAATGAAGAGAGAGAATGAATTGTGTGGATGAAATTAAAAAAAAGTTAAAATATATGGATGAGATTAAAAGAAAGTGGTGGGCCATTATCCAAAAATAGAAATATTACAAATTAAATGAGACGTACCAAAATAGAAAATGCTGCAATGTCAATGGGACAGAGGGAGTAGTTGTTTTTTTATAAGTTTAGACCAATTTTAATGAGGAAACATTGCTTTTAGAAGTAGATTAGCAAGAGCCAAGAGCCAAGGGGAAAGCCATTAACAATGAGGTTTATAAAAATAAAGTAAATGATTTAGTGTCTATAATTAGTAAAGCTTCCAATGAACATTAGGTCAATGATACCTAGCTGGCTTTTTTATCCGGGAGTGAATTTTTGACGGGTTTTAGGCAAGGCTATTTTACTGTATAAGCTATCACTCATCAACCAGCTAGCTCTTTTCAATTTCTTTAACTATATATTATCCTTCATTATTCTTTTTCGAATTTTTATTTCATTTTTTCAATATTTGGAATTAAATATATTAATTGCCATATTCATAACAAAATCATGAAAGACTAATGACTATATACCTTCATTTTGAGATAATAGCTAGGAGAAATGAGGTGTTTTTAAAAAAATGTAGATTTTGATAATTAAAATGTGTATGAATGGAATCTATCTTCTATCTATACAATATAATTATATAATGATGAAGAAACGATTAGGACACATGTCGACTTCACAATAAAAATTTTCCCGCTCTTTTCATTTTCTAATTCTTATTAGGAAAATATTTTTTAACATATTATGTAATATCTTTCTTATTAGATTCGTTTAATTGATTAGTTACACAATATTTAAAACTTTACTTTATTTATTAACTTTTTACCATATACAATCATCTAAAATATGTAATATCTTTTAATTACAATGGATATTATCGAATAATATATTAATTGTTTATGTAAATTATTAATTTTCATTAATATAAATTTTTAATAAATTAAGAAAAGAAAATAATTTTGAAAGTGTTTTATAGATAAACCTATATATTACTTACATGGCTATATTAAAAAAAACTGCACAAATTAAATAGATTACACATTAATTATGTAAGTAAATAATAATTAATACTCCCTCCGTTCCTTTTTGATGTTCCTATTTGGGTTTTTCACCAAGATTAAGAAAAATGGAATCTTTGGTGGTTGTGGGTATTATTTTAATTATATAATAGTGGGAACTAATGATTGTATTGGAAGTATGAGAGAAAAAATAATTAAATAATAGTGTAATGTAATGATTGTATTGGAAGTATGAAAGAGAAAATAATGAAATAGTAGTGTGGAGTAAGGAAAGTGGGGTTTTAAGGGGTAAAAGTGGGATGAAAACTTTCCAAAAATGGAAAGTAATCTAAAGTGGAAAAACTTATGGAACTACCCGTTTTAGTAAGGTGGAAAAACAAAAAGGAACAGAGGGAGTAATTAGGATAAGATATCGATGAAATAAAGTTCAAATGATCATTTTATCACTTATGTTTGACAAGTTTATAATACATATATAAATACTCAAACTAAGTTATATGTAAATAATTATAGTAAAAAAGATGTTCTTTAAGCTTAAAACTTATTTTAAGATTTTTAAAGACATTGAATATTATTTTTATATTAGTTTATGTGCAGAAATTTTCTATTAGTTTATGTAAGTACTTCTAATCTATATTATTTAGTGCATAATTTTATGATTATGTTGTAACACCCCGGCCCAACGAACCACCGGTGACTATTTATGGAGACTATAGACTGGCCCCACAGACCAACACAAGTCTTTCCAGCGAACTTTAGGCTCACTTGCGGCACCCGGAAAACTTCCCAGGAGGTGCATCTTCTTTTCATGGGAGTCCATTTGCTAAGAACTCCACAGTTAAGCGTGCTTGGTGGGAAGCAATCTTAGGATGTGTGACCTCCTGGGAAGTTTTCCGGGTGCGCACAAGTGAGGCCAAAGTGCGCTGGAAAGACTTGTGTTGGTCTGTGAGACCAGTCTACAGTCTCCATGAGTAGTCACCGGTCGTCCGTTGGGCCGGGGTGTTACATATGTTTTATATAGTAATATATTAATAATATGTATCTCAATCTAATAATAATACTTTTACAATTTTTGAAACAAATCAATTAATAGTTTCAATATACATTAGAAGTTAAGAGTCATATAATAACTTAATTACACATATAAGATTAATAATTTTTTATTCAAATATTTTTTTCGTTTCATATTAGTTGCAACTTGCGACATTAGAAAAAATGACACTATTTATTCATCACTCTTAATTTGTAATTAGTTTTTAATCTATAAGTTAAAACATAATCAAGTGAGATCTTATTTGATTCGTCTCATTACAAAGGTTATTAATTTCAAATTTTTATAATTTTTATCATACATAATTAGAGATATTAAGGATTGAATTTGTGCATTGGACTGCGTGAAAAAGTAAATGTTGCAAGTAAATTGAAACGGAGGAAGTAATTCATAAACCGTACTTGACACAGAAATCTATCTAGTTAAAAAAAATGGAGCAACATTGTCCAAAAATAAAAATAACTCTATGGGAGAGAACGAGAAAGATAAAAATAACAAAAGATGCTAATGAGTGGAAGAGAAGGAATATGAAGTTATTTCTTATAAATACTCCCTTGCATTCAAATTATATGTTTTATTTGATTTTTGTACACTTTTAGAAAAATTATAAAAATTATGGTGGTTAAAAATTATAAAAAGTTAATATTACTGAAATTTATACCAATACAAATCAAATAAAATGACTTTGATCATGGCTTAACTTATAAGTTGGAAATAAAATAAAAACTAATTAATAAATAATCACAAAAAATAAACGAGACACTTGATCAATGAAAAATAGAAATACTTCTCGTCACGATGCAAAAATTATTGATATAAAATTTTAATATTTTTTATTATACATAATTAGAGATATTAAGGACAGGGGATTGAGGACGGTGAGTGTAATGGTAATGGTTATTACTTATTAATAGTTGGGGGACGGTGAGAGTAATGGCAATGGTTATCAATAGTTGAAGTGTTGCGCGCAATTGACCCATAATGTAAATGTATACTCCCTTCTATTCTACCCATTAGTTTTATTTATTTTTTTCAGTATTCACTTATCACTCTTAATTTGTATTTTATTCTTAATTTATAAGTTAAAACATAGTCATATGAAATCTTATTTGATTTGTCTCAATACAAAGATTATTATTATCTACTTTTTATAATTTATAATAAAAAACAATTAGAGATATTAAAGGTTAAAATGTTGTCTCAGCAAATGTGAAAAATCAAATAGGAATAATGGATTAAATAGGAGTTAGTAATAAAAATAAAAGTGGGAGAAGAGGGTTAAGTTACAATTTACCTAAAGCCAACGTGAGAAATAAATTAGAGTTAAACAAAGCATAGTTTCAGTCAGTCACTTTAGAGGCAGGGGCCCACCGGCCCATTGACAGCACCCACAGCCACAGGCCACATCAATCTCTGACTTGGAGTTGTTGTCTCTTGAAAAGTATTAATTTTTTAGAAGGTGTTATTATTTGTGAATTTCATAAATCATTCTTATGTGGTAGGATATGATAGGGTGAGTGTTTTGTTATTTTAATTTATTTTTTTTAATTTTGTTTATTTTAATATTATTCTTTTTGTCTTTTTGTGGCGATTTACAAATCACGGTTATTGATTAGGAATTTTTAAATTTTTTTTATAAATTCGTCCCGTATAAGATTGTTTCATTATGATTTGGGTTCATATAACAGTCCATTTTTTGATTGTTTACTCTAAGATTATGAGTAATCATTTTAAAATTATGATTAATCATTCTATGATTATAAAAAGTAATTATATTAAAATTACAAGTAATCCCTTTAATATTATAAGTGATAATTTTAAGATAAAAATATATATTGCACTAGCTCAATAAAAATCATCTCACCATAAGTCCATCTTATAAAAAAATTAACGTCTTTCTAATTATTTTTTGGATCAATTTGGACCTAAATTCTGGGCTTAAATAAAAATTGACATGGGAAATTTTAAAGGTAACCACATGCACATCAAGTCATCAACCAAATTGGCCATGTGAACTTAACGGGGTCCATGGACCAACGCAATTCCAAAAAAGGAAACATTTTAATTATTTGTAGGCAACTCACAAATTATAAATTTAATCATTTTACTTTATTTTAATTTGAGTAAAATGATTTGACAATTATATTTATTAAGTAGTAAAAAACTAATGAGCCCTTTGAATCATCCGTTTTATTATTGGATGATTTTATACATTTTATTTTATAGATAAAATTAGAAAATAAAATTATCGAAATGCTATTCATTATTCATTATTTCCTCATAAATCATCATTATTGTCGTACTTAATGTATTCCGTCCATAAAAAATTATGATTACGACTTGGGGAGGAAGAACGACGCCAATCCATACCCATAAAAAAAGATACGGCTAAAGAATTCCCAACTTTAAATTGTTTCTTGAAACAATAGGTTCTTGCAACGAAAAAAAGTTAGTGAATTAATTGAATCCCCTCGCTTACAAAAAAAAAGCTTACAAATTACTATACTAGCTTGAACCTCATTAATAAAAGAAATAATAATAATAAGCATAAATAAGATCATTCAAAGGAATATAGATTCGAATTCTTACGTTCTAACAAACATATTAGATGACATTTTCCATTTGCAAAGTGGATTGGTGAATTCTAAAATAAAAAAATTATGTGTAATTATGTTTTTTAAGTTGTGATAAAAATGAAATTTTTACTGAAATAAAATTGAAGTATAATATAACTCAACAAAAAAAAGGAAAAATTACCGTGAATAATAAAACCTTTTGTTAATTTCCCTACAATGATACGAACTTTTGATTAACCATGAATAATACCAACTTTGGGGGCTTTTTTCCTAGAATAATACCAACTTAAGTTTATTAACTAATTTATTAAATTTTTTTGTCATCTAATCACCCATAGTTTGATTTTTAACATATTAGGTATATTGTAGGAAAACACCCCTATAAATTAGTATTATTCATGGTTAATCAAAAGTTAATATTATTGTAAAAAAAATAAGTAAAAAATTATATTAATCCCGATAATTTTTCAAAAAAAATTAAAGTATAATAAGGTCAAAAAATAAAATCGGAGTATAATAAGGTCAAAAAATAAAATTGGAGTATAATGGCTCAAATACGTATTGGTTGCCGGTTGGGTATGAGCTGTGTTTAAGCTGTCAAATTTGGACTGTGGAAGATGTCAGAGCATCTCATTACTTTTTTTGTATTCTTCTTTCTCAATTTTATTCTCTTGGGGTTACACAATATTTTGATCTTTACTCCTATTTATTTTAATTAGTCATCAATTTTGGTCTTTACGAGCTGTGTTTAAGCTGTCAAGTTTTATTAAAAATTAATGAAGCGCGCTTGACACTCCAATTTATCCAGTAGCAGTATAAATATTAGATGCAAAATAAATCATAACTCTACTTGATTAATAATTTTTACGGTTATCTTTTACTTCCTCCATTCTGAAATACTCGTTACATTTCGATAATGTGCACTATTTATCATTCAAGCTTATTTTATATATTGCGATTAATAAAAATATAGTCAAATGAGAACTTATTTGAATCGTCTAATCGCGTACTTTCATAATATTAACTTTTTATAATTTGTAGAGGTATATAATTCAACCTATAAATAAACAAAATAACGCATTAAAATGCGTAAAAAGTAAAATGTAGCAAATATAATGGAATGGAGAAAGTATATATCAGGTTAACAATTTTGTGTTTTTGTTGGTAGTCTCACTACGAGACGCACCTAATGCATAAATAAATAAAAGTGGTCAATTAATGCAAATTATGAGAAAACTCACAAGAATAGTTATATTATATTTATGGTCTGTTTTTTGGATGGGCTTTTAGATCAAATTTGGATAGGATAGAAAAATTTGATAATAGTTTAACAACATGTGTCAAATGAGAGATTATTATACATGGTTAAAATAAGTTCATCCAAATTAAAGTGACAATTTATTAGATAGGATAATTACACGTATATCAGGGTCGAAATTAATATTTTATTATAAGATGGACTGTAACAGACTGTTCTTTCCTAAATATAAGTTAATATAATATAATAGTAAGTAATGCTAAAGAGGAAGTCTATCGAGCTGTTATTGTATAAAAAAGAAAAAAAAAAAACAGTATTTTTAAAACAAAACTTAAAACATTAAAATCAATTTTACCTACTACATCTTACTTTATTACACACTTACAGTTATTACATACCCATTATATATATTACATAGAGCCTATAGCCTAATATCACACAGACGATACATTAGCTTCTTAATAATCTCATGCAAAGTCACCTGCAGCATCTGCTCCCATTATAAGGGAACGTAGACGAGAATCGGTCGACTAATAAGCCGAGTATAAAACTTGCTAGCAATAATACAAGTATACAAATACATGGATTGCAATAAGTAATTAATATGCAAAAATGTTTTATGCAATATAGAGGATTCATTTTTATGCAAATTTTTATATATTAAACTTACGTCCTACTGCTGAGTCGAGGCGTGATTTACTAACACTTCTGCTTGAGTGTTAGGGCATGAAATCCGATTACTTATTTAATGAATGCAACACATATGATCTTTGTTTGATATATGTAAGGGCCGTTAGGGTGAGGTAAACCAAAACCCCTAACTTAGTGGGAGTCGTCACTCCTCCAGTACAATGTTGCTCGAGCCACAGGTCAGGTTAAATAACCTTACTGTGTTCGCCGTATTTTACGTGCCGGAAAACACGTCCCACGTTTTTTACATGCCGGAAGCATGGTTCGGCATTTCCTTACTATCAAGCCTTTTTATTATCATGTTACTGTTTTCAGATAAATATAACATTACAATAAAATATAATAGAAATAAATTTCTAACAATTTAAATATAAATAATCATTTATTATAAGACTAAACCAAAACTTTAAATGGGTCTTTAGTATTTATTTATAGATTAACTTTCAATTAGCTTTATTAATTTATTTCTTTAAAATTTAAATATCACAAAATTTCACAAAAATAATTTATATGAAAGAAAAAAAAAATTAAATGTGCCGTGACAGTAAAATAATTTATTTTTCCAGATTTATATATTTTCAACCCAAATTATTAATTTCCTTATTTTATGCCTTTTTTTTAGGAGAATTAATGATAATATTTATACTCAACTATAATTCACGAAATTAATACACAAACTATATCTCATATAATTATATGTACAGAAAAATTTTCGTTTAAAAAAAATCAGATTTACTATTTTAAATTAAATTATTTCAGATTGTGCGGTTTTTTTAGCAAAAATTAATAATAGTATTTATACTCAACTATAATTCACGAAATTAATACAAAAAAAAATATATTTCATATAAATATATGTACAGAAAAATTTTCGTTTAAAAATACTCATTTACTATTTTAAATTTCAATTATTTTAGATTGTGCGGTTTTAGTAAATTAAAATGAATAAATCATATAAATTAATTTATAATGAATTAAATCACCAAAATTTACAGAAAATTTAATTTATATATTACAATCACGTATAAAGTTTATGAGAATAAATTCATGTAAATAAATATATGTAAGAATTTATACCTTAATAATTTCAATATTAATGGGTTTCCTTATTTGTAGGATTCCTAGCCACAAAATTAGCTTTCTTCCCTTGAATTTCTATAAATAATACTAAATACTATTATTAGGGAATTTTTGAGGATTTTTAGGAATTTTTCTAGGGTTTTTAGAGATTTTTAAGGGATTAGATTTTATTTGAAAATAATTTTTCTGATTTTCTTTCTCTTTTCTTTTTTTTTTTTTTTTTTTTTATTATTATTATTATATCTTTTTGTCATAAAATATATAGGAATTAAAAATATTAAGTTATTGTAGGTAATTTAGCTAGACTTAATATTTAAAATACAATATAATTATTAAACCGAGAGAGAGGAAAATAAAATTTTTAATTACCAAATATTATTAAATTAAAATAAAACTTATAATTTAAGTCTAAAATTCTATTGTAAGAGAATTAAATATTAAATAAATCAAGAACTTGGGAGCAATTGGAATAAAATTCGGAAGGAAAACGGAATTAGAAATAATAAAACGAAACGATGATTGAATTTGTCAAAATATTTAAGATTAAGAAAAAGGGTCTGTTACACTCTTCCCCCCTTAACAAAGTTTCGTCCCGAAACTTGAACCTAAAAGAACAACTGAGGATAACGTTCTCTCATATCAGCTTCGCTTTCCCAAGTTGCTTCTTCGACATGATGGTTCGACCATAGTACTTTAACTTGAGGGATTCTTTTATTCCTCAATTCTTTCACTTGATGATCCAATATTCTAATTGGTCTTTGTTCATAAGCCAGGTTTTCATCAATTTGGAGGGGTTCGTGAACTAATACATGTGATGGGTCATGGATATACTTTCTCAACTGAGAAACATGGAATACATTATGAACTCTAGCTAAACTCGGGGGTAAAGCTAGTTCGTATGCCACTTCTCCTACTCTTTTCAAAATTTCAAAAGGTCCAATAAATTTAGGGCTTAATTTCCCTTTTATCCCAAAGCGTTGGACTCCTTTCGTTGGTGAAATCTTTAGAAATACTTTATCACCTTCATCAAATTGCAAAGGTCTGCGACGGTTATCTGCATAACTCTTTTGCCTACTTTGTGCTGCCTTTATGTTCTCTTGCACTACCCTCAAGCTATCAATAGATTCTTGGATAAGATCTGGTCCTTCAGGTACATTTCGGTCCATCTGATCCCAACACAACGGCACTCGACATTTTCTCCCGTATAAGGCTTCGTTTGGTGCCATCTTGATGCTGGTTTGATAGCTGTTGTTGTATGAAAACTCTATCAAAGGCAATTTCTGCTCCCATGAACCACCAAATTCAAGAATACAACATCTCAAAAGATCCTCTAATGTCTGGATGGTTCTTTCGGTTTGGCCATCAGTAGCCGGGTGAAATGCAGTACTTAAACACAGTTTAGATCCGAATGCTTCTTGTAACTTTTCCCAAAATCGTGACAAAAACTTTGGATCTCTATCAGAGACAATTGTTCTCGGTACTCCATGTAATCTTATAATTTCTCGAACATAAGCGTCAGCCAATTGTTTTACTGACCATGTTCCCTTCATTGGCAGGAATCTTGCAACTTTGGTCAATCTATCAACTATTACCCAAATTGTGTCATTTCCTCGCTGCGTTCTCGGTAATCCAACTACAAAATCCATGGATATGGAATCCCATTTCCATTCAGGAATTTCTAGTGGTTGGAGTAGTCCAGAACGTTTCTGCCTTTCAAATTTCACCTTCTGGCAAATCAAACACCGAGATACAAATTCAGCTACATCTTTTCTCATACCTTTCCACCAAAACAACTTTCTTAATTCTTCAATCATCTTATCTCTACCAGGGTGTAAGTGAAACATTCCTTGATGTCCTTCTTTCAAAATCTCTTCTTTCAGCTCTGTATTGTCTGCTATACACAATCTCCCATTCATTCTTAGTTCACCTTTGTCACCCACTTCGAATGCTTCTGTCTCTTTTCTTTGCACTCGAATGATTAACTCAAGTATCTCGGGATCTTCTTGTTGCGCTTCTATAATTCTTTCGAACAAAGTCGGTTGTATAGTCATTGCTCCCAAATACTCAACAACTTCATAGTGATTAACAATTTCTAGATCTAACTTTTGAATTTCTCGGTATAGTTCCCAAGGTACCGTCATTATAGCATTTACAGATATCCTCGGCCTTCTACTCAATGCATCTGCCACTTTGTTTGCTTTTCCAGGATGATAATTAATGTCAACTTCAAAGTCTTTAATGATTTCCAGCCACCGCCTTTGTCGCATATTCAACTCCTTCTGATTGAAGACATATTTCAAATTTTTATGATCGGTGAAGATTTTGCATGGTACCCCATAAAGATAATGTCTCCATAACTTCAGGGCAAAAATTACGGCTGCTAGTTCAATGTCGTGTACTGGATAATTCAACTCGTGTGGCCTTAATTGCCTTGACGCATAAGCTACCACTTTGCCTTCTTGCATTAGCACACATCCCAAACCTTCCTTCGATGCATCACAATATACCTCAAATGCTTTCCCACAATCGGGCATGGTCAACACCGGTGCAGTTGTAAGTCTCCTCTTAAGCTCTTCTAGTGACTTACTATGCTTCTCGCCCCAGTGAAATCGAACTCCCTTTTTAAGCAACTCAAACAACGGTCGGGCAATTTTAGAAAAATTCTCCACAAACTTCCTGTAATAGCCTGCTAAGCCTAAGAAACTTCTTACTTCAGTAACACTCTTTGGATTCGGCCACTCCATCACTGCCCTAATCTTTTCAGGGTCAACAGAAATTCCATCTTTCGAAACAACTTGTCCTAAGAAAGATATCTTTTCTAACCAAAATTCACATTTACTGAACTTACCATAAAGTTTTTCCTTTCTCAATTTCTCCAAAACTATCCTTAAGTGCTTCTCATGTTGCTCTTCATTCTTTGAATACACCAATATATCATCAATAAACACAACTACAAACTTATCCAGATAAGGGTTGAAGTATCTTTGCATGAGATCCATGAATGCTGCTGGAGCATTCGTTAGACCAAATGGCATTACTAGAAACTCATAGTGCCCGTATCTGGTTCTGAATGCAGTCTTAGGAATATCTTCTTCAGCAATTCTTAATTGATGATAACCAGACCTCAAATCTATCTTTGAAAAGACCTTTGCTCCTCCCAACTGATCAAAAAGGTCGTCTATCCTTGGCAAAGGATAACGATTCTTAATGGTAATCTTGTTGATCTCTCTATAATCAATGCATAGCCTCATACTCCCATCTTTCTTTTTGACAAAGAGAACCGGAGCTCCCCATGGTGAAACACTAGGTCGAATGAAACCTTTTTCCAGTAGTTCATCTAGCTGCTTCTTCAGCTCAGCCAATTCAGCTGGAGCAAAACGGTAAGGAGTTTTAGAAATAGGGGTGGTATCAGGAATAAGGTCAATATGGAAGTCTACTTGTCTTTTTGGAGGTATACCGGGTAATTCTTCAGGAAACACATCAAAATATTCTTGAACGATCGGGGTTTCTTGCAAACTAGGTTTAGGTTTCATTTCCTCAGTAGTAACAAAACATAAGAACCCTTCATCTCCTTGTCTTATCATTTGTAACGCTTGAATTGCAGAAATTGTCTGTATCTGAGATTTTGAATTTTTCCGAATACACTTCGTTCCCTCGGGAGTTTTTATTCTAACAACCTTTTCCTTACACAAAATCTCCGCTGAATATCTCTCCAACCAATCCATGCCCAAAATGACATCAAAAGTTCTCAAATCAAATTCAATTAAGTCAGCTGGTAAAAGATTCCCACAAATCTCCAATGGAAAATCATAAAAGATATGATCACACAGGAAAGGTGTACCATCAGGTAAATGGATACACAATTGGGATTTTTGAGGTTTCAAAGAAATAGAGGATTTGTGGAGAAAAGCACTAGAAATGAAAGACCTATCCGCTCCACAATCAAACAAAACATTTGCTTTTAAATTACCAACAGAAAATTTTCCAGAAATTACTTTACCTTCAATTTCAAACTCCTGGTGTAATCCATCATAATGATCCCCAATTGCATGCAGGCCTACTGATGCCCTAGTTTCATTCCTCTGATTGCCAAATGCTCTGCTACCTGCAGCTTCCGATGTCGTTTTGCTCTGATTTAAAGTTTCTCTACAGTTATTAGCCAGATGTCCCTCCTTGTGACACTTGTAACATACAATCTTCCCATTACAATTTCGGCCTCGATGATCTTTACCACATAACCTACATTTCCACTGTGTCGGCCTTGTTACAGTCTGAAACGACTTCTTCCCCTCGTTCCTAGCCTTCTTGTATCCACCACCACCACCACTAGTTTCATTCTTTCTTTTATTAAACCCGTCTTCTTTTTCCAAAATACGCTCGTATTCCAAGGCTTGATTATACAAATCATCAAAATCTTGGTATCGAGGAGTGCCTTTTTGGATTCTGAGGTTCAGACCCTCAAAAAATCTAATTGCCTTGCCCCTATCAGAGATTACTATTTCGGTAGCGAATCTAGCCAGCTCTCTGAACTTACTTGCGTATTCAATCACTGACATAGTTCCCTGCCTCAGAAATAAGAATTCATTCTCTTTCTTTCTCTGAAGTGAGGGCGGGTAGAATTGATCACGAAGCTTCTTCAAAAATTGTTCCCAAGTAGAATCTATGGCAGTTTGTTTTACAGTCCTCCACCATAGTTCAGCAGTGCCTGTCAAGTAGAATGCAACCAATTTCACTTTCAAATTTGACGGGCAGTTAATGGCCTCCAATAGTTTCTCCATTTCTGCAATCCAATCCTCGAAACGAACTGGATCAGGTTCTCCATCATATTTTGGAGGTTGATGACTAGACAATCTCTTATAGAATTTCCCTTCATCATCTTCATGGGAACGACTCATCTGCTTCTCCATTAGATTCAATAGCCTCTCATTATTCCTTTCCATCATTCTTAACTGATTTTCCAGAGCTTGAACTCTTGCATTTTGCGTCGTATCTTCAACAAAATTGTCCCTCGTCTCCGAAGGTTCACTTCTTACGATACACCCTCTACCACCACCTCTTGGCATCTTAATATAAGGAGGAAAGTTTTGCGTTAGCAACATTTTAAATCGCAAATCACATTTTTTTTTTTAGCACATAATACACACACAAAACAAAAAAAAAAAATCATTTCAATTTCAAAATTATTATTATTATTTTTTTTTTTTTTTTTTTTCAAAAACGTAATCTACCAAGGAGTTTCCTAGTATCGGATAAGAAGATCCGATTGTTCGAATAACGTTGGCTCTGATACCACGTGTAACAGACTGTTCTTTCCTAAATATAAGTTAATATAATATAATAGTAAGTAATGCTAAAGAGGAAGTCTATCGAGCTGTTATTGTATAAAAAAGAAAAAAAAAACAGTATTTTTAAAACAAAACTTAAAACATTAAAATCAATTTTACCTACTACATCTTACTTTATTACACACTTACAGTTATTACATACCCATTATATATATTACATAGAGCCTATAGCCTAATATCACATGAGCGATACATTAGCTTCTTAATAATCTCATGCAAAGTCACCTGCAGCATCTGCACCCATTATTTAAGGGAACAGCCGACGAGAATCGGTCAGCTAATAAGCCGAGTATAAAAACTTGCTAGCAATAATACAAGTATACAAATACATGGATTGCAATAAGTAATTAATATGCAAAAATGTTTTATGCAATATAGAGGATTCATTTTTATGCAAATTTTTATATATTAAACTTCTGGTCCTTCTGCTTGAGTACCGAGGCGTGATTTACTAACATCGCTGAGTGTTAGGGCATGGAATCCGATTACTTATTTAATGAATGCAACACATATGATCTTTGTTTGATATATGTAAGGGCCTGTTAGGGTCAGGTAAACCAAAACCCCTAACTTAGTGGGAGTCGTCACTCCTCCAGTACAATGTTGCTCGAGCCACAGGTCAGGTTAAATAACCTTACTGTGTTACGCCGTATTTTACGTCTTGGAAAACACGTCCCACGTTTTTACATGCGGAAGCATGGTTGCATTTCCTTACTTCAAGCCTTTTTATTATCATTTTTTATTATAAGACTAAACCAAAACTTTAAATGGGTCTTTAGTATTTATTTATAGATTAACTTTCAATTAGCTTTATTAATTTATTTCTTTAAAATTTAAATATCACAAAATTTCACAAAAATAATTTATAATGAATTAAATCACATATATGTACAGAAAAATTTTCGTTTAAAAATACTCATTTACTATTTTAAATTTTAATTATTTCAATTATTTTAGATTGTGCGGTTTTAGTAAATTAAAATGAATAAATCATATAAATTAATTTATAATGAATTAAATCACCAAAATTTACAGAAAATTTAATTTAGATATTACAATCCGTATAAAGAATAAATTCATGTAAAAATAAATATATGTAAGAATTTATACCTTAATAATTTCAATATTAATGGGTTTCCTTATTTGTAGGATTCCTAGCCACAAAATTAGCTTTCTTCCCTTGAATTTCTATAAATAATACTAAATACTATTATTAGGGAATTTTTGAGGATTTTTAGGAATTTTTCTTTTTAAGGATTAATTTTATTTGAAAATAATTTTTCTGATTTTCCTTCCTTTTTTTTTTTTTTTTTACCCACGGTACATATATATACATAGGATTAGATTTGTTAATTTTATTTTTCTTCATGGGTAAGTAATTAAGAGATAAGGCAAGAAGAAAAAAAATGAAAATCCCTAAAATGATGCCACCTCATTCTAGTTTATGCCAACACAAAAGCTTTTAAGATATTTCTTCTTCTTTTTTTTTTTATTATTATTATTATATCTTTTTGTCATAAAATATATAGGAATTAAAAATATTAAATTAAAATAAAACTTATAATTTAAGTCTAAAATTCTATTGTAAGAGAATTAAATATTAAATAAATCAAGAACTTGGGAGCAATTGGAATAAAATTCGGAAGGAAAACGGAATTAGAAATAATAAAACGAAACGATGATTGAATTTGTCAAAATATTTAAGATTAAGAAAAAGGGTCTGTTACATGGACAGAACATATAGTCATGATTTATAGATGTACAAAACTAATTTAATTATCACTTTTTATTACATGTAGGATGTAGCAGCTAGACAATTTTAATAAAATTTTAATCGAGGATCATAGCGTGGATAGATATTGCCCTAAATTCCTTCGGTGGTTGCCTAATAATTTATTCAAAAAAAAAAATTTTAAAAAAAATTGTAATTGATTGATCTGTTTTTGGTAAAAGCGAAGATATGAAAATACAAATTGAGCACTAAGTTGAAAACCCATACCATATGGTCCATTATGGACATACTAAATGAGAAGTGAATAATTCATTTAATCATATCGTAACAAGTGCTTCATGTCCTCTGCTGATTGGCGGATTCAAAAATCAAAAGAGTGAGAGCACACGTATTAAAACCTTTCTAATTATTTAAGTGCGATTCTTAAAATTGGATGTAGTATAATATTTTTTTAGCTGGTCAGTGCCCTCATTTGCGCACACAAAAGGTCACCTGACTCCGCCCCTGCCTTTACTTGAAAATAGATAATACATACTACTAGTAATAGGTGCTTCCTCTTTTTTCAAAAATGGAACTATGTGTAGTACTTCTAGTATTTTATACCTACGAATTTAAAAGGTATTTGTTCATATACGTACTCCCTACGTTTGCATCACATTAGCCATTCATAAATTGCATGTTAATATGGGTCTTTTCGTCACCCTTTGCATAAATTTTTTTATCGAAAAGTAAAGATTTTAGATGATAATTTAGTAAATGAGCTTTATTATAAAAAGTAAAGTATATTTGCAGATGCATGTAGTACAATAAATCCCTTTATATTGTCTCAAAGGTATAACACTACAATAAATTTAATTTTTTGCGATATTAAATTGAGTGAAATCAAGAAAATGCCTTCGATTTATATTTAGTGTAATAATTATTGGTTTTTATTTTAAGATCCACTATAAATTATTTAGTGACATTTTATTTGACCTTTAGTGGCATATGTAATCTATAATGACATTTCTATCAGTAAATCCTATGTCGCGAAAAGTTTTAATATGATTTTTTTATGTTGTTAAAGAGTCCAATAAATGTTATTAAATCCACTATATATACTATTAGAAATTTGAAGTAGTGATATTTAAATTAAATGTCCCTATATATATTTTACTAAAAGCAAATTATATTGTAGAGTAATTGAGTTGTTAACTTGCAAAAAAAGATCAAAGTGAAAAATTACGACTCTTAGAAAAGAATAGAATAATAAACAAAACAACAAGATTAAAAAAGACTATATGATAGAAAAATATAAGTTTCATCTGGATTTGAGTTACAATTACCATTCAAAAAATTGTTGTAGCATATTAACATTTATGTACTATATTTTTACAAGAAACTGCATTTTTGTGGAATGAGATTTTTCTATTGTTACTGTCCTTTCTTAGTTTTACTTCCAAAATTCATGCAAGATACCTTAGAAAACATCCTTTTGCATGAAAATTAGTTTTTATATACAACAGATTTTTTAGGGTGAGTAAGGGGATCGATTGTATAGGGTCTTTTTTTTTTCCCGTATATGAAAAATTTAATAAAAATGAAATATGTTTAGTTTATTAATAAAATAAATATAAAAGTATTCACTATGAATAAGGTACAAAATGAAAGTCTTGCACAGAACCCCAAATTTTTCAAGATGACTAAGTATATATATAATTTATATGATACTTATTGCCTTCTAAAAAAAGGAAAAATTACCTAGAATAATCCAAACTATTTATGATTTTCCTACAATAATCTCACCTATTGATTAACCAAGAATAATCCCAACTTTGAGGGATATTTTCTTAGAGTAAACCCGGTGACCGGATGACTTGCAATAGCAATTTTTTTTTTAAAAAAAAGATAAATTAAAATAAAATGTCGAAAAAAATGTTAAAAAACGTTCATAAAAAATTTATGATTTTTTTCATTATTTAGAATTTTTTATGTAAATTTTCAAAAATATTTTCTAATTTTAAAGTAATATTTAATTTTTTTTTTGGTGAATTACCTACTATAGCAGGTCATCGGGTTACCCAAGTTTACTCTAGGAAAATACCCTTCAAAGTTGAGATTATTCATGGTTAATCAACAGGTGGAATTATTGTAGAAAAATTATGAATAGATTGGATTATTGTTCGGAATTTTTCCCCAAAAAATGATTATTTTCTTTAGCCATCAAATTTCACGGCACATGTACAATAGCAAAATGAATACTATGACTATGAGTTAACTTTATGCTTGAAGAATTTTTCTTCCACCTTAGTTTGTGATAGGTTTAAACTTTCACCACTTATATAAAGTTTAATTTTCCTTCTCTTTCTTTTCTATAAGAGATTATTCTTATCTATAAATTAATAATTAGCAAAATCATGTGATGCAATATTATATGTAATTCTAAAAAAAATTAATATCTATTTTCGAATTCAAAGTTAAGACTAAACATAAATTCTCAAAAAAATTAATATCTATTTTCGAATTTAGAGTAAAGATTTAGCATACGATCTTGGAATATTATGAGCCAAATTAAAATTAAGCTAAATAGTTTGAATATATTAATTAAAATATTCACTTTAAATATCAAAATACTCATTACTCCTTGTATTACATTAAGACGTATCAACAACATTTTATAGTTGACAAATTCTTTATTAAGACCGTCTCATCGTGAGACGACTTAATATGGACTGGTCCTATATTAACATTAAAAAAACTACAAAATATATCCGTCTTATATGAGACAATCTTACCATAAGATGAGCCCATACAAATAAGCCCAGTTCTCTAAGTGACCACTTTGAAATTGTAAGTGATCACTTTGAGGTTATAAATGAGAACTTTAAACTATAAAAAGTCTATCACTTTAAAAATAAATGTACATAGGGTCAACCCAATATAAATGTTCTCACCGTGAGACAGTCTGATATTAGAATTTGTGCAAAAGAATTGTTTTAGCTTAATATATTTTAAATATTAATTAAACTACTTATATGAACCCGACTCGTGATAAAATGGTCTCATACAAGACTTATCGTTTAAAGTTTAAGAAAAATAAATCTTAAAGGGGGTGGGGGGAATTAGCTTCACTTACTTTCATGATCAAATTGATGTTTGCATTTTGACATTCAAAGTAACCTGCTTTTTCTTGTTAAGAAAAGCCCACGCGCTAGCTGGACCAAAGATATAAAACAAAGCCCATTTCACAACTTAGTTTTTAAGACATCTCTGACACCCAATTTATTAACACAAATTTAATGTCTAGTTATTGTCTCTTTAATACTCATTTACATCATTCTTAATGTCTATTTATTTTATCTTTAATGCTTACTTACAATGTCCTTGATACCTACTTACATTATCTCTTACACTATGTTTGGATAGCAAATTAGGAGAGAAAAGAAAGGAAGGGAAGGGGAAAGAAAGGAAGGGAAAGGAAAGGGAGGGATAAGAAGGGAAAATGTATATTGTTTGTTTAGAAGGGAAGGGAAGGGAAAAGGAAGGAAAATGTTTTCCTTCAAAATCTTTCCTCTTTTGGAGAGATTGTCTTATTAACAAAATTTGTCCAAATTTTCCTTCCAAATCCCTCCCCTTCAAATCCCTTCCCTCCCAATTTGCTATCCAAACAAGGGATACATCCTCCCTCCAAATTCCTCCCCTTCCTTTTCCTCCATTTCCTTCAATCCAAACACACCCTTAATGTTTAGTTACAATACCCTTATTACATATCCTTAAATGCTTATTAATCATATCCATAATGTCTACTTATAATATCTTAAATGTTTACTTACAATATCTTTAATGTCCACTGAGTAAGCATGCAATGTTTACGACATCTTAAATACCTACTTAAATACCCTTAATGTCCATTGAGTAGCTTAGTTTACATTGTCCTTTACGGGTCGACTCAACTAAAGATGGTCTCTCACAAGAATTTTAGATGGGTTATTTAACTCAAGTATAATGCGCGTCTCTCAGTAATACTTTCTAATACAATAAGTAGCGAATAAGTTGTAGAGAGTCTTGTATTTGATCCTTACCACGTGCATTTCAGTCTTTCCCCCTCCCGTTCTCCTTCTTATCATGGGTACCTTTTTAAAATGAACGTGATTGGACCATATCAACAGAGATGATGTTTATTAAACACTTAGCAATGTTGCTGGTTTGATGGTTAGTCGGAGCTATTTAGTTGAAGTTGTTGGTAAAAATTAATTATTTAGTTGAAGTAGTTGGTAAAAATTAATTATTGGTTAATAAATTTCTAACTTATATAATATATATAAAAGTTATTTACCAAAATTAAATTTATTTTTTTAAAAAAATTCTTGTAGCATTGTACAAAAGTGTACTTAATAATGGAGATAGTAATAATATTAATATTAATGTATTAGTAGTGGACACATCATACATGGACATGCGTTTAATCATCAATGTAAATCCATTGACATTTGGAAACCATGCTTGCCATCCCACTTCCACTTAACTGCCCCGCCATATGCTAAAGCCTAAACATATCTTATCCCACTAAGGAATTTTATTTATTTATTTATTTTGAAGATAGTAAGGTATTTTTTTATTATATTATTATCATTATTAAGTTACTCCTTTTTTTCCCATACTTTTTTGGAAATAGGACGACGTCGTCTTCATCATATTGAAATTGAATGAAGTAAGGCTTGCAAATCCTGGATAAAATTATGAAGATAAGCATCCATAAACCCAGGTTGAGCAAGTTTCCGCCTCCAAATTTGATGTTCCATTTTCACCAACCTACCAATCTCACTATCTTCATCCATAACAGATTTAATAGCCTTACACAAACTCTGTTTAGATATCCACGTACCATTTTCACCAGTTTCTACTTTGACACCCACTTTTAATTCTTTAGTAATAACTTCACTAAATAACTTCTGATCTGGTAAATATGGTATCAAAACTATCTGATTCTTACTCAATAACGACTCCCATATACTACCTGAACCACAATGGCTCACAAAACACCCCACCGAGGGGTGCGACAGTATTTGTGCTTGCTGAACCCATTCGCCTGTCACCACCCCTCGTTCACCTACCCGATCCTTAAATCCTTCTGGAAACGCATCTGCAACTGATGTGTACCCTTTGGGTGGCTTAAATGCGATCAAGAAGGGCAGTTTCGTCATTTCTAAACCCAGTAAGAACTCTTGAAACTGATCTAACTCTAGCTCTGCTTGACTCCCAAAAGCGCAGTATACAACGGAGCCCGCCCCGAATTTGCCCAGCCACTCCGCCCAATAAGGGTTTAACTCTGCTTCTTTGTGATCAGGTTGGACCGGGCCTGAGACAAAAACGGGTTTGTTGTTGTATTGGCTAGACAAATAGTCACAATACTTGCCTTCTATCTCCTTGCATGTCTTAATAGCAATAGCATCGCTACTTCTAATAACGGTTGTGATCCGTTGATAGAAAGTAAGATCTTTTCCGTAAGGCTTGTACAATAAGTCGATGAGCGTCTTCGGGTTGTTGACAGCGATATCCGATGATGGATAACCCGGTGGGAAAGGTGCTACGCAGGTGTCCTCCTCAACAACAGCCCGACCCGTTGGGGGGTTTCGAAAGGGTATCATGTGCAAGGATAAGGCAACAGCAGAGACAGGGAAATAAGTGACACATTTAGCACAGATCCCAGAAGCGGAAACAGCTTGTGGGACCCAGTGCGCAAAATCATAGAAGACGAGATTGGGTTGAAAAGTAGCAAGAATGGAGTGGAAGTGAGGACGAAGAAGGTCAAAAGCAGTGGCTAGGTGAGTTTCGAGATGGAAAGGGATCTCCGAATTGAGTTGGGTGCCGAGTGGGAGTGGGTGGACGTGAGGGATTGTGATTGTGTGTAAGGTTAATGCATCAGGAACAGGAATAGGATGATTATTGACATTGTTTGAAGATTGTAGTATTTTAAGCTTGGCTTTCTTTGGGAGCATCAGAGTTACCTTGTGACCTTTCTCAGCAAATTTCTTGGCAAGTTCAAAATATGGAATTATATGTCCCATGGCTAACCATGGATACATCAATACTTTCAATTGTCTTTCTTCCATTTTTTCCTGATGCTTCTATTTCAATTTTCATGCATGCACTTTCTAATCATGCCACACCTTTTAATTTATACTCCTACAGTCCTACCAACTACCAAGTACCAACTGCTACTCTTAATCCACGATTGAGATAATATGTCAATTAAATTTGGTTTAATTTCATTTTCATTATGACTTTTGAATTTACACATTATCTTACTTTATCAATTTCATATATCATCATTATCCCCAATATCCCGCTCAGGAAGAGTCTGGGTGAGGTAAGGTGACAAGAAATTCATACCCATACTCTTTTTACAGGAGAATTAGAAGAAAGTGGTCCATTTTTACTCCCACGAGAAATAAAGCCCTGCATTTGAACAAAAGAGTAACGACTGACAATGATAAGAGATCGAGAGATATAAAGTTACAGACAAAACAAAGACTAAAAAATCTATACAGAAAATAAAAATAGGAACTAAAAAAAAGAGAATTTCCAAAAAAAAAAAAAAAAAAAAAAAGAAGAGGAGGGAGAAAAAAAGAAGCCTATTAACGATCCATAATATGGATCTGATGTCTCAAACTATTCATATTTCTAATCAGATTCACGAAGAGGCGCATCTCACTCAAGTCGTTCCTAATTTGCTCTACCCACGTATATACACACTTATTTTTTTAATAAAATATTTCATTTATTTTATGTATAATTAAATGCTTGTGTTTTCAAAGCAAAAATAAATAATACTCCTCCCGAATCAATTTAGTTGTCTCATTTGGTTTTTACACTATTCATCAATCTCGTTTAATTTGCATTTTATTCTTAATTCATAAGTTAAAACATGGTCATGTGAGATCTTGTTTGATTCGTTTCAATGCAAGGATTATTCTTATCAACTTTTCATAATTTTTATTTAAGTATAATTAGAGATATTAAGAGTCTAAATGTTACCTCAACAAGTATGCCCAAGCAAATGGGACAACTAAATTGGTTCGGAGGGAGTAAATAATAAAGTATAATTAAATGCATATATTTCCAAAACAAAAATAATATTAAATTAAATAAATTAAATGAAAGATTTCTTCTTATACACGGCCCTTACGGTTGTATATATCATTTTTCATAAAATTATTGTACAGTACTTTCTCTGTTTAAAATCATTAGCAACGTTTGACTTTTCACACAGTCCAATATGTACGATAATTCTATACGTAATGTCTCTAAGTATTTATAATTAGAAATTATAAAATTTGATAGTAATAATTTTTCCATTGCGACGAATAAAACATTATCACGCTTGACTATGTTTTTAACATATTTGTCGGAGAAATTTTGTTCTTTGTGACAGATGGGTGATTCTCTTGCACATATTCCCTGTATTCAAGAATGAGTGTCACTTGGTAAATTTGAGCATGATTCTCTGAGTCTTTGTTGGGAAACAAATCAGTATTCAGTAGCCCAAAAGAAAGCCTATTTTGAAGCTCATTACAAAAAGAGAAAATTTGAAATGAATAAGCAAAAAAAATAAAAAAAATTCAAACACCAACAAAGTTTTCAAAAAAAATCTCAAAGTAAGCACTTTTTACCCAGGCCTGTGGTTTGGTTATGTTCGCTATTAGTAAAAGCGAACAAATAGGGCTGATTCGCTGTTGCTAACTGCGAACAGAATAAAATTAGTCAAATAAAAGTCAATCTCAACTAATAGTAAAAAAATAAAATAAAATAAAAATTTATGTGTGGTTCGCTGTTATAAACAGCAAACAAATAGCTTTCGCAATCATCTCCCTCCCTTCATTGTCATCACCATTATCGTTCACTATCTTTTCTTCCTCTTCTTCTTCTTCTCTCTTTGTTATAGAGTACTAACGAAATTAGACCCAATTTAGATAATGGAAAGGATGAATTTTGTCAAAAATGAAGTATTAAGATTACCGCCTGGGTGTAGATTTCATCCTACTGATCATGAAGAATTAGTTGTACAGTACTTAAAACGTAAGGTTTATGCTTGTACTTAAAACGTAAAGCTGATCCATGACATGAGTTTGCCTAGTAAAGTTTTAAAGCTTTGATTTTTACTGCATTTTTGTAAATTTTCTTTGTTTTCTGATATGAGTTTTGGATTTAATTTGCAGGGGAAACAGGGGAAAAAAGGTAGTATTTTTTTAGGGCTAAAGAAGCTAAATACCCAAATGGGAATAGATTAAATAGAGCAACAGCGTCCGGGTATTGAAAAGCTACAAGTAAAGATGAAGCTTCCATTATTTGAGATGAAAGATGATGGTGATGACAATGAAGGGAGAGTGATGATTGTGAAAGCTATTAGTTCGCTGTTTATAACAGCGAACCTCATATAATTTTTTTATTTTTTTTATTTTTCTACTATTATTTGAGATTGACTTTTATTTGACTAATTTTATTCTGTTCGCTGTTAGCAACAGCGAACAAATAACTTGACTTTTTTTTTACCAACCCTATTTATTCGCTTTTACTAACAGCGACATAACCAAACCACATGCCTGGGTAAAAAGTGCTTACTTTGGGAATTTTTTTGAAAACTTTGTTATTGTTTGAATTTTTCTTTTTTTTTGCTTATTCATTTCAAATTTTTACAAAAAGACGGCTGTTCGGAAAATGGAGAAATGGAAGAGGAAAAGAAGATGAGTTAGGTTTAGTTCAAATTGTAAATGATTTCTTCCATCTAATTTTTTCCTTCCAATTCCCTCCCTTTCCCATAAGTATCCAAATGAGGCAAATGCGATCTCTTCCGATTCCCTTCCGATTCCCTTCCCATTGCATCCTACCCATTTAGATGAGCTAGAAGAGTAATAGAAAATACAACTATTTTAAAGCTAGCAAAGTTAATTATCCTTCGAAAACAACTAGCACATACTTCAATTAAAAAGTTGGAGCTTATATGTAAAAGATCTCATGAAAAAATGCAAATCGTTTCTGAGAAATATAATGCATTGATACCATCATACAAAAGTTAACATAAACATAAAACCTTACTCTGTGTCCAACCCTATTCCACAACTTTCATTCATTTCAATTCTCGAGAATAAACCCTTGTCCACTATCCTAACAAACGAAATAAACTTCCAACATGTAAAAACCCAAGTTGCTAAGGTGTAATGCATAACTTTCACCTTTTCGATAAACATGACATAGGAAGTAAGATGAGAGCCCCAATTACAGCTATTCCATCAACTCAGGAGTCGAGACTCTTAATCATCTTCTCTTTCAGGAGGAAGGCCACAAGGCAACAACATTTTCTGTAAGAACAAATGCAACAGTTCTATGAATGACAACGCCACCAAAAATGAGAATGCAGTGAAGAAGGATATCATCAAAACAAAAACTACTAACACAATAAGGATTCATTATAGCATGAACAACTAACATGGATCACTAATATGCATAAACTAGCATGATTATGTAATTATATATTTTACTATTAAGGAAAGGAGAAGTTAAAAACTAAGGGTTGCCATCGTTTCACATGATGCAAGTCATCCAACTACTATTAACCATCTTGCCTGGACTTAGGGGGGATCCTTTGTATGTCAGCCTCATTACAAACTTTTCACAAAAGATACCAAAATCACAAATGCTCCAAGAAAACTAACCAATTTCATCACATGCTTTGTGTTTGGACTTTACTGAGAGAAACATACACAAGCTCAATTCACATTCAATCTAAATTCCCTTTTCAAATTTTGATGCAAACAAGCTTAATACAAGTGATAAGTTCATACGACTTGCAAAAAACCTGCATGAAGTTGTAGCGCTCTCTTCCAATGGATTCATTTTCTGCAATAGCAAAGTAGGCAAGCATGGGGTAATGCCCAATGTAGGAAGCATAGCTATCACGTTGAATGTTTACAGCCCATTCACTGCTCAAAATAATAGGAACAATTAAAAACCAATAGCCCAAGTACTACCCAACAAACATAGTACTAAAAGAATCCAAAGAGATCTCAAACAACTAAAGCTTACAATCTGTTCAGATCTGCATGTCCTGTCCCAACATATTTTGCTTGAAGATGCTCAAGTTGGGAATTGATGTTAAATCTATCACTGGCCTGCATAAACAAAAGTAAGATTTCAATTCTTCAACAATAAGACACAAAGAAAGCAGAGAGCGCATCCAATTTTGGAGATTATATTAAACTTAAACTCATAGATACACATTGGAATATGATTAGTAGAAATTAAAGACTGCAGGCTCAATTCTTATATATAAAAGAAACAAATAATAAAAACAGGAGGCTATTAAGGCAGTAACCCATCTGTCTGCAGTGGTAGAAGCCCATAGGTTACTGTATTTGTTGAGTTCATCAAAATGTATGGAGTATGTTAGGCCTTCATAAACTTACATGAATCCATAGCCAAAGCATGAGGAATGAAGATTGCAGACAAAAGTTACAGAAGAAATGAACAGGCTTCCGATTAAGTAAAATAACCCATTTGATTATGCAACAAGAAACCATCTGGTTTTGTCAATACCTTCCAAAGTATCATATTTATATTATGCGGAAATTTATGGAGGATCAACATTATTATGCTCAAAATTTGTATATTCTACGTCAATTGTAGCTTTTCTTGAACAACAAGGTCTCATTTCTCTACATAGGAATTAACATGTTTCATAAAGCATATGCTCTCCACAAAGCTGGGCCCAGGGCTGCAAATTGAATAATCTTTTTCGATAGCTCATTGGAATCTTTGTAAATCTTACCTAGCCCAGAAAGTCCTTAAATGGAAAAAACTAAGCCATCAGGCTCAAAAGGGAATTTTCTAGAAATGTCAGCCTCTGCCCTCTACCAAAGCCTAGAAGATTTAACACAACCATTGTGCTCCATGCTAGGGAGTAGGGGCAATATCACAATGCCAAGTTTTAGGGACATAAACCTAATTAGTTCCAATCAAAAATCAAAAAGCCAGGAAATCAATGTGTACAACAGCAAGTAGGCAAAACATGTCACTTCATTCGACCAATATTCTTCAACTTCATCGTCTAAATAGATCCAAAGCCAGCTCCTCTTACTATTTAAAGCTAATTAGTAAAAAATAGCATAATAGACGTATAGCTCCTTGATCTTTATCTGGTACAAATCTTTTACTGCACCCACAAAAGCTAGCTTCTGAAGCTTGAGATCAGTGTAATACCCATGATTACTGTCAATTAAATCTCATTTTTTGTAATTGTGACAAACTCAAGCAATTGCTTGCCTAGACACGGCTCCTCCTGCATGAACTTTTGCACAGCAGGAAAGGATAATGACAAAAGTAAATTCATAAGCTCAACAACAATACTAGCACTAACATTTGTATACACCACCATTTCATCCTAAAACATCCCTTATGCCAGATCCATTTGTTCATGTCATATGAAAACATCATGTACCTCCATTTGTTCGGATAACAATATAGTTGAAACCATGTACCCATTTTCAAAAAAATTATTTAACATTGCTTAGTGTAGGTGATGTGGAATGGGTGGGTAAGGATCTAGCTTTAAAAAGATTCAAACGTAAAGGATGAATTGAAGGCACCCATTTAACATCAGTAAGACGGCACAAGGCATATGAATTTCCCCTCTTAAATCAATTAACCCCAAACTAGGATCACTATTAAAGTTTCCGAAAGAGGTCATCGTAAATCAGTTAATCACTATAAAAGGAAGTGAAAGTGATGTTTGGCAGCAGGGAGGTGAGAAGGCATAAGTAAATAGCACACGGTCATGTCCTATAATTAATATTAAGATAGCAACTCATCAAAGTGTTGTACATAAAGTGTACTCATTCATTCGAGTTCTAGCTTTTAAGTGTCAGCAAGGTCAAGCTGAAGGTATTCATTAATATGATAATACTCATCTGAAGTGATTTAATTTGATTGTTGACTCCATGGGCGTTCGTCTTCGACCAGTACATTTGAGCGAAGGCATACATTAAGGGGTGTTTGGTATGAATTGTTTTATACCAAGTAAGGGATTTAATTACCTTTACTCCCTATATTTTGTTTGGTATGATATTAGGTTAACTCAATCCTTTCTTAAGGGTAATGGATACCCTTACTTTGTTACCACCTATTTATGTCAAGTAACAAATTCTCTAACTATGATCAATTGTGTTTCCCTTATATTTTTCATACCAAACAACATATAACTACAACTCATACCTTTACCCTTACTCATGTTTATCATTTCCCTTTCCATTAGATTTTATAATTCCATACCAAACACCCCCTAAGTGATTAAAGCGATATATGACATTTGAACCCCCTTCCCTAAACTGCTTTATACATTGCAACAAATTACTATCCCGAAAGAATATAATATCTAGAACCATCAAAACATAAATATTGAAATAAAACACAAGAGAATACATGAAATTATTGCAAAACTAGCAATATTCAAACAGAATGAAAAACCCAAAAAAGAAGCTCAATAACTTAAACCTTGAATAACTAAGTTAACAAAAACATACATCAATGAGAATTAGGATTCTACAAATCATAGTATATTCGTATTAGCATTAAATTTCCTTCGACTTTGTGAGAAAATCAACCAACCCAACAAAAAGCATAAATTTGGTTTGATATAATTGCTCATCTGACACTCAAATTCATGATCGGAGGAAAAGTTTACGAACAATGTATCCTAATTTCGGGAGACTCAAGAAAAAAATTGTAAAAATTAGGGTTTATAATGAATACAGAAGTATTGCGAACCAAAAACATGCGGAACTTGGTTATATCAAGAAGAGAAAAGGATCTTGACTAAAAAAAAGGAAGAGAAAAGGACGATAAATTAGGGTACCCAAACTAGCGATGAGGGATGAAGATCAAGAGGAGTACCTGCATGTTGAGGAATTTCCCAGGTAACGAAGCCGGCCTTCACTCTATTCTCTAATGGCTCGCAGGACACAACTCACAAGTAGTATAGATAGGCGGTTATCAATCGTTGCGTTGGATTGGGTTTGAGCTATGTTGGTTTAATAATTAATAGGGAAAATTATCCCATAATAATTCGTGATTTTTCAATTATAATCTCACATATTGATTAACTATATCACAATTTAAATGGGTATTTTCCTAGACTAAATCCGGTGACCAGATGATTGGAAATATATTTATTTTTTTGCAACATCACCCTAAGACAAGTAGTTGATTATCCAATTTAATCTAAGAAATTATCCTAGATGTGATTATTATAGAAAATTAATGAAAATATTAGATTATTATTAGGAAAAAGTGTCAAAAAGTACCTAATAAAAACTTTTTTTTTTCAAAAAAGTACCTAATAAAATATTTTTTTAAAAAAATTCCTAATAAAAATTTATTTTTTCAAATATTACCAACTAACGGCCGAGGTTAACTTTTCCGTTATCTTTTTTTGTCCATTTTTAAGAAGTACCTAATAAAAATTTTCTTTTAAAAAAAGTACATAATAAAAATATTCTTTTCAAAGAAGTACTAAGAACACAACATAATTATCCAATACAAATACAACATAATATATAACTCTAAGAGCATCATCCATAAAAAAGTTCACACATCATCCAATACAAAAAGCTAGTCTCTGAAAAATGTATGCCCTAGACTTAGTGCTACCCGAGTTGCTCACAGAAAAAGAACCAATCCTTGCTAACAAGTCGAGAGTATCTTCACCCAATTCTCCAAAGGTGAAAAATGCGAACGGGATGAATTTGTAGCCATTCTCTTCACACTTCGCATCGTATTTCCTCCTCTTTCGTTCTACCGCATTGGCTAAATTAACACCAAGTGCCCATGAGGTGACTCCTGTGCCATCAAAGGGCGAGCCCCCAATGACATCCACACATGCGTCTTTTCCATGAAGCCAATTGAAAAGAAGGATATCCGCGGGTCTAAGATCTTTCCCTTCCTCTGAATAGAACCCCAACGGTGCCTCCTTACGGAGTGAAATCCCCGCTTTGCAACAGATATCTACAAGCATGTCCCGAACCAAATTGTGGCGAAACTTCACGTCAATCTCGCTGGAGCAATGTACGATGTGGTCCCCCCATCTGTCCATTTTGGGGTTGTTGCAGCTTGGGCATAGACTACCTTCAGCAAACAAGGGAATAGCTAGCCGATAACACAATACAGCCCGATATTGTCGATGATTCATTTTCTGCCCCAAGTGGAGCTTAGAATGACAACTTGTCTTGGGCGTGAGGTTTCTGAGTGGAGCTTAGAATGACAACTTGTCTTGGGGTGAGCCTGTAACTAGATGCAAGGCTTTTCTCAACAACATTAAAATAAGCCCCTGCCAAAATTTTCATCATATGGGAGCAGCGGGTTCATCGTTGAGAGAAATAGTATTGAAGCCACAAAGAACCCGAAAGAGACTAAGAGCATGTTCGAAAGTCAGACCCAAGGAAGAAACATCACTGTTAGCTAAGATTTTAGCTTGAAGCGAACTGGTTTGAAGGCGAGAAGCAAGGAAAACATAGTTAATAACATCACTTGCTAAGTAGATGCCAAGGCCACCCATCTTAAGGGGGAGGGTGGCTAACCTCCATTGCCAACCCTCTAAAGCCTGGCCCGGAGACTGTAATAATCTTCTCCAAAGATGAGTGCAACGCAAGGTCAAAACTGAACCTAAGCATCCCCGATCCAATATGATTGGCAAGTCCTCAGAGCATAAAATAACCTACCAACCCCAGCACAATTGTGAAGAAGGAGAAGCTCACATTGGGGGTCATGGAGTTTGCTAACAGTTGTCATGAGCTCAATGGTTTTAGAAGCCCTCTTTAAAGAAAAACCACGACAAAAGCTTTGAGTTGTACTCACCGGTCCACCAAGAAGCTTCACCCCCGCACAAGGGCGAGATATGTTAGGTGGGAATACACCATCCTCTCTACTCCTAGGGTCCTCCGTAGGCCAGTAAAGTTCAGTCTTATCTATATTGAGAAATAAGCCACGGGATGGCCCTTCCTCCTTGATAATGCGTAAAGCCTTAGTGACCATCTAGACTTATTATTATTATTATTATTATTATTATTATTATTATTATTATTATTATTATTATTATTATTATTATATTATCATATTTCATAAAAAGAGACTTCACAAGAAGTTGGTGGGGAGTCGAGCAACAAGTTGAGCGCCCACACCCTTTTGGATACATTTCATAAAAAAAAAGTATTAGGTATTTTTTTGAAAAAATTATAAGAAACTACATAATCTATATACATTTCTTTAAAAAACTACCGTATCTAAATTTTTTTGCAAAAAACTACTTAATATATAACACAAATGTTTGCATATGACTACCTTTTAACGAATATCGTCAGTTGACTGTTAGTTTAACAATTTGACCAGTACGACTGTGCCACGTGATTACTTAAAAGGTAGTCATTTGCAAACATTTGTATTGTATTAGGTAGTTTTCTGAAAAAAATACATTAGGTAGTTTTATTTTTAAAAAAAGGTACAGATGAGGTAGTTTCTTATAATTTTTCCTATTATAAAATATTAATTGATATAATATATATCAATCATTTCATTTATGAGATATGGGAGACTCCTTTTTCATTTCATTTAAAATTAAAATTGAGTTTTTATGAGATAAAAAAGACTCCTTTTTCATTCCATTCCATTCAAAATAATCGATTGGATGAAAGAAGGATAATCTTTCATTTATATCAAACAACATCCACTCAAGAGACAAAAGAAAATGAGCAAGACATAAAATCGTCACTCTGATATTTACAATGATTAATAATAACTCTACTCTGACATATCAGTTTTAGAGTTTTTTCATAGCTTGTAAAATTCTATACGCATCCCGCTCAAGACATACATACTTCACTCCATTATTAGCCTATCTCATTGCAAATTTCAAAGTTTTTCTTCTATAATGTTTGAATCTCCACCTCCAATATGAACATAGAATATTGCGGCTAGTAATTCCTTAAATTTAAAGCTTGCTGCATCTGCATTAACTTCCACGAGCTGAAGCATTCCAATAATTAGTTTTCATACCACATGACTTTTTAGATGCGTCATATGCCTGTGATAAAAGAGACTGAACATCCACCAAAATATCACTCCAAACTCTATCATTTATGGCTCCCCAATGGTGCCAAGAGAAACAAACACACAAAGCGACGTATAGAGGAGAGTGGGGTCAAAGAGTCACACGGCTCGAGAAAGGTATCGGCTAAATTCCTTTAGCTAATGTTGCAAGCAATATGATCACGTTTATGTCAAAACTGATCACTTTTAGATAAAAAACAAAAATTTTAATTAATTTCTTTAAAAAGTATATCTGATAACTTGATTGACCACTTTGTATATAATCGGTCTCTTTAAAATCTGAATTAATCAATTTAAAGTCAAATTTAAATATTTTAAACTTAGGAAAAGTTACCTAGAATAATCCAAACTATTCACGAGTTTTCTACAATAATCTCGCATATTGATTAACCATGAATAATCCCAACTTTGAGGGACATTTTCTTAGAGTAAATTCGGTGACCGGATGACTTGCTATAGAAAGTTATATTTTTTTATAAAAAAGATAAATTAAATTAAAATGTCAAAAAAATATATGATTTTTTTTATTATTATTTTTCAAAAATATTTTCTAATTCAAAATTTATATTTAATTTTTTTTGGTGAATTACCTACTATAGTAAGGTATTGGGTTAACCAAATTTACTTTAGGAAAATACCCTCAAAGTTAGAATTATTCATGGTTAATCAATATGTGGGTTTATTATAGGAAAATCATGAATAATTTGAATTATTATTAGGGAAATTTCACATGGTAGCATCAAGTTTTAATGAAATGCCAGTGGTAGCATTTTTTAAAGAAAATTCACATGGTAGTATCCAGTTTATGCACTATCTAATTGCCGTAGCATTTTCCGTTAAGTTTTGCTAAATTCCGTTTAATTCATCATTTTGTAAGTTTTTTTCACATGGTAGCATCCAGTTTTTGTTTAATTCACCATTTTATATTTTAATTCACAGTTTAATTCATTAACGTTCATAAATGTTTAATAATTTTATGGAAAAAAAATAAATGTTACATAATTTTACGAAAAAATAATTTTAACATTTAATTCACCATTTTAATGTTTAATTCATAAGGATAGTAGCGACGTTTGTTTTTACGAAACAAGTACTGAAACAAGTACTCTTTTGAATAAGTACTTGTTTCGATCGAATTTTCGAAAAGGTTATCCCATAAGGATAGTAGCGATGTCCGTTTTTTCAAAAAAATAAAAATCGTTATGGTGGGTACAAATGACGTCAAATATCGTTTTCGGTTTATGTATCGGAACATAGGCGAATAAGTACTTATTTCGACCCGATTAGATAGTTTCTTATAATTTTCAATAAAATTATCAAACATTTATGAGCGTTAATGAATTAAAAGGTGAATTCAACATTAAAATAGTGAATTAAAAGTTAAAATGGTAAATTAACAAAAACCGGATGCTACCATGTGGAAAAAAACTTACAAAATGAATAATTTAACGGAATTTAACAAGAATTTAACGGAAAATGCTACGACAATTAGATAGTGCATAAACTGGATGCTACAATGTGAAATTTTCTTAAAAATGCTACCATATGGAATTTCCGTTATTATTATTATTATTACTAGTATAAAAACCCGTGCATGCACGGAATTTTTAGAATTAATACATAAATAATTTTAAATTAATATAATTAATGTATGTTTATAATATACATATTAATTTGTCATTTTTTAAATTATGACATTTGATTAAAAATAATGTAACAATTTAATAATATAAAATTAGTTTTAAAAAATAATGCATTTACTTATGCAAAATAAGACAATTATATATATAATATAAAATTGTAAAACAAATCAATTAAAAACAATAATAAAGATATCTACATTAGAGAATAACAATTTAGAGGTTTTGAAATACCTCTTTGTACACTACATTTTCGCGTACTTATTTGACCATCCTTATCATATGAGGATTTTAAACCTTTTACCGCTAGTCACTCTAGAAACGCGTAGAGTTGTCCATGACTAAAAATGAGCTTGTAGGAACAAACCAACATGTGATAAGTGATTGTCCTTGACTTTTATTGATGGCCATTGCAAAACACAAAGAACCGGAACTGGCCTTCTTTTAAGAGCACACGGATTTGAGACTACCCTGAAGTATGCGGGTAATTCTTGGAATAATACCTTTGGCCAATGTTAGATCCAGATATTATGCGTTGCTTGTATGACCCGATCCCAAGATGATCAATAACCATGCGTGTACCATTGCATAAGCCCTGGCGATCCATATTCCCGAAGCATCATATTGGAGCACCTACTTTTAACAATAATTTATGGTTTGGAACACCGGATGCACGTATTGAGTTAGAAACTCAAGTTGAAAAAGCATCATCATTTGAACCATAATTACCGTGATTTGTGATTGAATCCGAACTCAAATACATCTTCTCTTCTCCAGATATAAGTGACAATACATGCTCATTAACCCTATCAACAATCTCATTGGTTGGTGCTAAAACTGCCCTCTCATGAAAATATGAACTATCAGTTGAGCCCTCACGAATTCCAGGATATGTTGCATCAACAATTGCAGCTATTGGATCGTCATTTACATCCTTTATTAATATATCTTGGGGTATATCAATAATAGCCTCTCCATCATTAGGTCCTCCAAGCTTCCCATCCCCAACTTTGAGAATCCAATCTGCAAATTCTCGTAGTTCATCAACATTAGCTAATCCCGGTCGCAATCTCATGTTCTTTGTAAGTAGCTGGCGGAAATAGCTTAATGGTAGAGCATAGCCTTGCCAAGGCTAAGGTTGAGGGTTCAAGTTCGTAGTACCTTACAATCATTCCAAATATTTGAAAAGTTGAGTGTAGCGAATACAATATCTTGTCTCGTACCCTTTGGAATCACTGGCAGAACTTGCCTAAAATCACCACCAAAGATAACAACTTTGCCGCCAAAGCTTAATTCAGATGGTTTACCGTTAGGACAACGAATGACATCGCGTAAACTTCTATCGAGGGCTTCAAAACAATGCTTGTGAGTCATTGGAGCCTCATCCCAAATGAAAGTTAGCTCTTTAATGAGGTCGCTAAGGATTTGTTAGGGTTCTATTCCTCTACACATTGAATCTTATAACATTAATAGGTATTCAAACCGAATGTGCTGATCCTCCCCTTAAAGTAACAAAGTGCTATGCCACTTGAGGAACGGGAGAACAATTTCACCCTTGATCTCAAACATGCACACAAAATTCTCCACATAAATGTCTTTCCGGTCCCCTTGTCCATATAGAAAAATACACCTCCTTTATTTTTTTCAATGGCTATATTGATTTGATCATATATCCGGGTTTGCTCTTGTCCATCAATGGCGTAGCTCTTGCGATTCACCTTTCAAATAATCTTTTGCGTAATTAAGCTCCTCCATAATTAAGCTTGTTATGACCATCTTTGATGAAAATATCACTTGGGCACATGTCAGGGCATATATTCATCAAAGAACTTCCATTTTTTTCAAGCATCTCTTCAATATCACGCAGAGCATAACACTTTAGTTGATCGTCCGTGAGATTCAAATCTGCAATTTTAGTGTATAAGCTTTATAATATTTATATAAAATAGATAATTCAAAATTTAATTAAATAATTAACATAAAAGAGTGTATATATACATTACCAGGCATTTGCAATAAGCTTCTTTGTCTATTTAACAAATCTTCGGACAATAGTTTCCATGTGTTCTCCCATACATATTCCGGCCTTGATACGCTGCCAGACATTAACAACATTGCAAACAATTTCCTCAAATAGAATGTCGATCCCCAAAAGCTTGCTTCGCCAATTCCATCAATGTACTCCTTATCATCGTCAAGTAGACCCATAGAATAGCATGCATCCTTAAAGTAGGGATGTATGACTCCTCAGTTCGATGTTTCAAATGATTCGGCCCCTTGACAAAGTTTAGTAGGGTCCTCAAATAATAACGTTCACCACAGCCTGGTGCAACATGATACAATCTTCCTATTGAGAATCCTCTTTTTCTTGGAGTCCACATTTTCTCCTTTCTTTGCCATACAAACCTTCCTGGAAATTCATTGTATAATAGATTTCTAGCATCATCGTATTTTACACTCCATCCAACCATGAACATTGATCTCTCATTAATCTCTTGCTGATATGACATCATCAATTATGTCCTCATCATTTAAAAACAATGGTATGTTCACAGGGCAAATGAAAACTAAGCCTCTCCCTCGGTGAGGTAGATGGATCTCAAACCCTAAGATATCGCATGAAGCTTCACTGCGGACCATCTCGCAATTATAATATTCTTGGATTTCATCAACATCCTCACATCTTCATTTTCTCTTCTGCTTCTGGACAAACCATTGTAATTCTATCTTGTCCCTTGTTAATGTACTTAAAAGGTATTTAATAGCCGAGTTGGTTACACCATTCTACATTAATATTGCTTTGTATTTCAAGAGTAAAGATGGATTGTATGCAACAACATATCGGTTCAACTCAATACCACCTTTATCAGCGTTCACCATTATCTAATCTCGAGTATGGATAACCATCTCCCTATATGTTTCTTCATTAAACCTTTTCGAAAGTATTTGGAACACTTTCCATGCACAAGGTGATCTTGGGTTTGATGCTCACCGGACCATGAATCATTAAATGAAACCAAAGCATATAATGATGGGTTTTTTCACTTTGCAACTCAACGGATATGAATTTGTCAATATCTATTGGACTTGAAATCTTGTCATCTCGGTAGGAACAATACTATATGTGCATGTGGAAGCCCTCTCTTTGGAATTCAATGCTGTATACCACTACATAAATATATAACAAAAAAATGTTAAACGATGTTGAAATCTAATCAAAACATTTCAAAGCAATGATAGTTTAGATTATTACTTACGATGATCACTCTTAAACCAATTTTCCTTCTTGGATCTTTAACCAAACTATCTAACTTCTTTTAAACACTCGAGACAATATATGTTAATCTTCGAGGCAAACCTTTGGATCGTAAAAAGCGGGTAATCTCCGCCATTTTGGGTTCACGTAAATGTAATAAATACATCCGAAATCATATGTCTTGCATATACCCATAGCATCATGATATATCTCAGCCATAAATGGGACTTCCGGGTATGTAGATGGTAAAATAATGCGCCTACCTTATGTTTGAAGGACCATCGAAATTGAAATTGCACCTTGAAGGTTGACATATTTATCACCCGAGAACATTTTGGTTCCTCCGATGAATAAAGCCTTCGGACTCTATCATTGTCCAACCATCGAACGAAATTGATGGAACAATTTTACCCGAATATTATTGTGTCGCCTCACCCTTTTTCCGATCCATGATTGATACGAAAACCATTTTCTATTGTTAACCTTTGAGCCTTCTTTACAATTGTTAATAAGTTCACCATTTAGACCGGCACATCCAATTAACACCCTTATGAGATATATCCAACCTATACCCATCCTCCACGGAAACAATACGGATATTAAGAAGTGCAATAACACCTGGATGAGCTCACCTAATACGCAACTACCATCACGCCCCTAATGATTATGCACGCCTTATTGCGTCCCATATGTCCCCAAAATTATAGCAAAGAACCTCAATGCGAAGGTAAATTATGAGTCCTTCCATCAGAATTCTCTTATTAATAAGCTTTAAGTGAATGTCAATGCTTTCAATGACGTATGTTATCACGAGCCATCCTCCATGTATGCACATAAGGATTAGGTACATCTAAAAGATTTTTCAAGTCTTTTATAATTGAATCATCAAAATCATCTTGATTGCAAGTGTAATATCCAAATCACAATCAAATAAACAAGTGTTAATTTAACAAAAAATCACAAAAAGTAAAAATCATTTTAAAAAAAAAGCTTTTATAATATATTGTTTTGATACCTAACAAAACTCTTCCCGTTTTTATCTCATTTTAGTATCAACAATGTATAACATTGGAATTTTGGAACGGATTCTCCTAAGTAAGCTACCAATTCTATGACATACGTCCCCACTCATATACGATGCCAGTTTACGACCCATGTTCACGTTTATCAACTTGTCCACCATAAGTAAAAGCGAACATCATGTTATACCCCTTATCGCTCCATGAAATGCTTACTCGTACATCATGACCATGTAAAAGGGATGAAAATCCGAGGTGGATCTTGAATACTTGGAGTGTAATCTTTCCCTTTTCTGCTATCAACTAAAAATATGGGTATTATTTGTTTCTCTTTTATCAACTCTTTCAAGACTCCACATTATTGCACCACATTCATTACATAGTTTCGTTTGATCTCCAATATCCATATATCCCTGTATTAAAAACATAAATAGTATTTTAAAAGTTGAAAAATTATTGTAAGTAAATTACTAATTTAACTAATTCATTAAAATTTGTAAAGTTATTTACTAATTATACTAAACTTGGTTTGATTTTCATTGACATCTATCGAAGATGAATATTTAAGTAGAAACTAATGTAGAATCAAAAAGTAAATGACCCTAATTTTCATAAAGTTAGTGTTGTACCGTGATATCTTGTTTCTATGTTTGCGTATTTTGGTGCAATCCAATAATATCTACAAAATGAATTATTATACAAACATCAATTTTGAAGCATTCATAAAAAATACTTACAAACTACAAATATAGCAAAAAAATAAATATTTAAGAAAATACCAAGTATCAACATCTCTAATTGAGTAGTTGGGTCTTGTCTAACCTACGTTGGTCCATTTTACAAAATTGGACCTTGGGTTTGAGTTGGTATTGGATCGACTCCTCAAGACACTTATTACCCAAAAATAGATGTATCGTTGAATTTGGGGCCGTTGGACAATATTCATCCGGAAAAAATGTATTTTATTATGTCATATATCCATTCATAAAATTAATAAGTATTGTGATGAATGAATATAATTATATATATAACACTTTTAATTAATGTTGAAATACCAACCTTTTGTGACATCAATTAAAGGGTTAGTGGTGTCATACTGTCTCGCACCATTGTTTGAACAAATTGACCTAGAGTATAATAACACTATTTATTAGAGCTGATTTAATTAATTGCAAATAAAACATAATTTTATTAACCCTAACGTGGATTTAACTTGAATATATGACATACCAATTAATGTGGGTGAAATTGAATTTTGAATCTTCTATTTTTTAAAAAAGTCTATTCTTTTAGATCTTGCCTTCTTGATTGTTCCGGCTTTTGCTCCAAAAAATAATTGAATTGTCTAAAAACCCAAAAAATAAAATATTATTCAACACAGATCAAAACAAAAATAATTTTAAATTTTTTTTTAGAACAAATAGTCTCACCATTGATTGTATGTAATTGAATTGTTGCAAATTCTCTTGTTTGAATGGTTTCCCTACGACGTTTAGAAGGATTTGGATCTTGATTTGTTATTGAGTAATGTAAAGTGTAGATAAAATACATAAATGTTAAAAAATAGTGACAATATAATAATAGATTTTTAAGGTAAAATACAAACCATTAGTGACATTTGTAAAAGTTAAAGGATGTTAGACTTGTACATGCTCCATGGTTTTGTGTCATTTGATCTTAAAAAAATGACAACATTAGTTAGAGCATGATTAAACATAATTCTAATCATTTTGTTTCATAAATTTAAAACTTAATTGAATAAAAAATGACTTACAGGTGGGCAAAATAATTTTTTTGAGTCTTCTCCGGTAAAATCTCTTTTATTTGACCTTGCATTTTTTGAATTTCCGACTTTGCTCTAAGGTAATAATTGAATTTTCTAATAAACCAAAATAAGCACTATTATTCAAAAGTTCGTTAATCTCGAAAATTAAAAAATTATTTTAGAGAAAATATAATTCTCACCATTATTCGTACGTGGAGTTAATTCTTGCGTATTGTTTTGTTTGGATGGTCTTCCTCTACGACGTTTAGGAGGATTTGATTCTTCCATTTGTTATTAAATGATGATATTACTATTTTTCAAATATAAAAAGAAAGAAGAATAATATAGTAAAAAAATTATTCTCGTTAAACAATAAAATGACGGATCATTATAATCTCAATATCGGTTATAATAATTACATCTAATTTAATAAAACTCTCTATCAAATGGGACAATCTTGCTGAATAGGAGGGAGTAAAACCTTATTTTATTTTTTTGAAATGATTTTAAATTACACACATCTTAATACAACCTTAAGTCTAACTTCACCTACTCCCTCCGTTCCTTAAAGAAGTTCCCACTTTCCATTTTGGGTGTTTAAATTGTTGTTCCCATAAGGAATATTTCCATTTATATCATAATTTTTGGACAAAAATAACCCCACTCATCCTCATTTTAATATTTTAATAATGATTATGGGCCCACATTTCTTCCACTAACTTCATTTTAACATTTTTATAATCCAATGTCCCATGTTTCCCCTAACTTTATAAAAATATTTTTAATTGGTTGTGATCCCAATATTTTTTATAACTTTCTTTAAATACTTTTTAAGATTTGTGAATTCCTAACTTTCTCCATAAATTTATTATTAATAAAAAAATCCAACACTATATAAAATATTCTACGTTTTAATTCCCGTGAACATTCCATGTAACATCTGTGGAACGGAGGGGTATAATTTATTAACCTTAAGTCTAACTTCACCTATAAAATGCCTTATTAACATTTGATTTTGATTGGTTTCTACAAATACTGGTTGAAAGTCTTCCAAACTTTTATATACCAACTCTTAACCCATCTCACCCATTTTTCTAGAATCATCTAAAGTTTTCCCTTTTATAAAATGCTACTTATTCAACCTTTTTTCAATTTCATTCTCACCTTCAATAATTCAAACACTTTCTTACTCATACAACCATACCAACTTCATTTTGTTATTTCTAAAAACAATGTATATGCTATTAAACAAATCAAACAATTTGAAATTTTTTAGAGGTACTTTTAGTTGTTTTTGTATGAATTTTTCGATTATATATACTTGATTTAATTTGTTATGTTTTGTTTATGAGTTTAATTATTTTTAGGATGTTAGTACTATGATGAAGATGTAGATGAAAAAATCATTTGTAAGATAAGTATTTTTCCATATAAATTTTATGAAGTTCTTTCTCTTTTTCTCATAATATGTTTTTAGATCTACTTGTCTCCCCGATTTTTAATAATTTATGTTGCAACTTTTATCAATTTCTTTGGACATATGATGTTTTAATAATAGATTATGAGATTTTATTTTGTTTCTACATGATAAAAAAAGCATATTTTCATTTAACTAAATTTTTTTTAATTTATGTATTTAATCATTGTGTAAATTTTGTTTTTGTAGAATTTGTACATTTTGATAATCTATGTGCGTTTTTATTTTATTTTCAATCTATCCAAGTAACTTAGTTTAGTCATATTGTTTTCGCTTGGTTATGTTATATAGTCATATTGTTTCTTTTCAATTTCATTTTAGATGTTTTTTTGAATATCTCTTAAAATTTTTGTTTTTTACCACATAAAAATAAGCACGTTGGAGATTTTATCAATTTTTTATGAATGATAAGTATTATTGGATGTCTTGGTTTTATGTCAATAAGTTTGTTTATTGTACTGTTTATGTATTTTAACATAATATAATTTTATGTTTTTTAAATTGGTGCATTTTGATAATCTATGTATGTGTTTTGTTTTATTTTCAATTCATCGGTATAATTTGGTTGAGTCAAATTAAATCTCTATAAATTCGTTTTTAATTAAAGTTTTTACAGTTGAATCTAAAAATAAACAATTAACACTATTACAATAAAACAAATTTAATAATAATAAAACATAATTTAAAAACTAATAGAAGTAATAATACTACTAACTTTACACACTTCCCCACAACACTTTTTCTCAACTTTTACCCATTCTTTCCTATTCAATTCCTATACTTCACCTATGCCTTAGCTTTTCCTATTTTATTTCTCACACTTCCCACAAACCCTTTTCCTCCCAACAATTATATAGAAGTATTATTTTACTTTATTCATGTTTGTCTTTTCCTATTCCATTCTTATTCATAATGACAAATATTATTGCTTTATTTATGGTTAAGAGATAAATATTTATCATCTACTTCATGAAGACTTATCTCAATAAAGTCTCCTTCATGTCTAAAATATTATTGCTTTATTTATGGTTTAATTTATAATTAATATAAATTTATTTAATTGTTAATTTTGGAGATTATCTAATACATGCTTTTTGTATTATTTTGCAGATTGAGAACACATGCATAACTTTGTTTTATACATTTTAGCTTTGTAGATTAGAAAAAAATTTGTATTTATAGGATAGACTTTAATTTTTGGTCTGTAAAATTAATATAATAGGTCATTAGATATAAGTATTGCAGATGGAATAGGTATTATCTCATTAGGATTCCCCGATATACCTTTGGGACAGGTATGAATTTCTAATTTCCCAATTCTTTTTATTGTTTTAAATTGATTTGAGGTTATTAAATATTTTTTTACTTAATTTGTTGTCATATTATACAATGAAAAAACAATTTAGCTTTGAACAAAAAACAAAATACATAACTAAAATTTATTATTACAATTATATTATTCAATAATAAGATTAACTATGATATCTATTCATAAAATGTAAATTGAAATAAACATACCTCATTCTTCAAAACCCAAGTTTAACCTTCCAGATTCTTTGCAACTTTGAATGTTCACCCAATTGCAAAACATTTTTAAAATTGTATGTCAACGTTGATACACGTTATTCTAAAAACATATCATAATATATGATAAAAAGAAAATACTTTGAGTTTATACTTTGATTGTATGAGTTTATGCGATACACGTAATTCAAGAATCATATCTTAGTTAAGTGTGGTTATTTACAATATTGGTCATATATTTTATAATATTTTTAGATTTATACAATATTGGTCATATATTTTATATTATTTATTGAATACAATCACCAGTATGCATTTATTAGGTAAGAAATATTAGGTGAGAATAAAAAGTTTTAAGAGTCATTTTTGGTAATTATTATTAGGTAAGAATTAATTAGGTAATCAGCATAATGCATTTGTTAGGTAAGAATTAATCACTTTTTTGATTTCATTGAAGGTTGTACCTTGAAATGACGATAATAAACAGAATTAAATTCTAAAATAGTTGAAACCAAAAACAATAGAATTCTAATAAACCTCTTATTTAAGCCTAATTCAAACAAAAATAATAGAAAACTAAAACATATCGGCCAAATTGACTATTTTTCTAACTTGGGTACTTTTGTAGATGACATTTCTGCATCTACTTGAAGCATATCACATTCCACTTTTCTCTTTTTTGGTGTGTAATCCACGGTTTCATCTTGAATGGAATTGATGTCTGTCAAATTTGTCTCTCTTGAATAGTCTTCAAATTCTCCAACACTTGCTTTTTCCTGGATTGTAAGAGGGATACATGTTAATTCAAACAAATTAAATATTACGCTTTTAAAACACCTAAATACTTATATCTTAATAAAGTTATACATTTACCTCTTGTTTATCATTAAATTCATCCATTATGCTCTCTTCACAGCTGAGATTTTTTATTCCATATGTTCTATTTTTGCGATCAATGTTAAAAAATTTTATTACCTTATATTGGAATACGTATCTTTTATCCAATAAGACATCAAGATCTGAAGGAAAACATTTTGGATATTTTGACTGCATTTGAACAATTAATAATTGTTAAGTCTATTATTTCTTAATAATGTTACATTCAAAAATCGAAAATATAAAATAATTTACACCTTTAATTGTTTATCTCTTACTACTTGTGCGGTTGCTCCTATCTCTTTCTTTGCTTGTTGATCCCATAAAATTAAAACGGCTTCATCTCCATAATCATCTTTCACTTTGATATGTGTCTTGTACCTGTCCACCATTAAAATACGTGTCAATTATACAACATTATAAATTTAGATAAAATGCTCTTAAATTAATGTATGAATAATTTAACTATATTTACCGTGCTACGGCCATTTTCACGTTTTCCATGCATTTGGGGCACTTTAAAATTCCCTTTTCAGAAATGACTTGTGTATAGCACTTTGTACATGATGGATACCACCAACTATAGCGCACATCCAGTGCGTCTATGGTGCCTATTGTTCCGTATTCACCTTCAGTGGTGATATATGGTAGATCTCTAAATCTTATCTTTACAACCCTTGAATTGTGATTCAATGGTTACTAATGTAGATGATGAAGATTCTGTCACTTCCGTGGGTCTTGTCTTATCCTTTAATATACTATTTGCAATAAAAAAATATTCATCATATCAATTTCAAGTTTATTTTATGGTTTAAATGTCGAAAACATCAATATATTAAAAAAATTAAGTACCTTGCTCTAAACTCATTGATTTCATTGAAATCTGGATTAATATAAATTTCATTTTTGCATATTGCAAAACCAATATGATTTTTTCATTATCTTTTTCGATTGATTTGATGTAAGCATATATTGTTTCAGCAAAATTATCCCATAAACGAACATTTAATATTACGCCGCTGTATGAATTTATCACAAAACACTCAAAAAATTAGTAACTTATTCATGGCTAGAATGGAAATTAAACAAATTTTGAAGAAACTTACTTTGCATCCATGAGATCAATGTTGATTGCTTTTTTTGTGGATTTTTCATTATAATCTCTAAAGTGTACCACTTCCCCAAGACATCCTGCGTAAAAAGTAAAGATTATTTATTTCTAAACTAAAATAGTAACATTATGACTCACCTAGAAGATAAAATAGTAACATTATGACTCACCTAGAAGATATTTATCATCATGCTTATTGTCCAAAATAACATCAAATGGAACGAAATTGAATTGTTTGCCCGTTGTTGTAATGTCAGGAATTAAATCAATAATAGTAGTCTTCCAAATTGTTATCTTCCATTGCGTCTTTGTCGGTCCTGAATCTCCCTACTGAGAGACACACTAAACATGGACATAAAGTATGATTTTCCAATTTCACATGATTCGTATTACAAAATACCCAACATTGTAGTTCCCTATAATCAATAATGCTTTACATGTTAGTATTAAATAAATTCGTATTACAAAATACCTAAAAGGTAAAACAAATAATTAAAAATAATTCAGAAGTAATTGACCTTTTCATCAGCTAGTAATAAATTAATTGCATTTACGGTTGTTTTTTCTTTGAATTCCCATTTGTGAATGACCTTAACTTTTATTTTCCATGTACCTCTATCTTTGTTGATATCTGAAAGCAAATTGATACTCATATTTTGATTTTCCTTGCTAAACAATGAATGTTATTTTTTAAGAAGACAGAAGCTAAAGTGTTTTGTGTGAAAATCTTAACTCATCTATGTAATATATAGTAGGCTGTAGGGTTTTGAGTCTTAAAAAATGCATTTATTAGGTAATTCAGCAGCATAATCTAACGTTTACCCGTTTTGAGTCTTCAAAAATGCATTTATTAGGTAATTCAGCAGCATAATGCAACGTTTACCCATTAATTCAGCATAATGCATTTAACTGATATTATTAGTCACGTTACAAAATAACACCCAAAATATAATTACCAAACAGAATCCAATGAGTTTTGAACACAAGCAGCATAATGCATTTAACTGATATTATTAGTCACGTTACAAAATAACACCCAAAATATAATTACCAAACAGAATCCAATGAGTTTTAACACAAGCATAATGCATTTAACGATATTTTGTCACGTTACAAAATAACACCCAAAATATAATTACCAAACAGAATCCAATGAGTTTTGAACACAAGCAGCATAATGCATTTAACTGATATTATTAGTCACGTTACAAAATAACACCCAAAATATAATTACCAAACAACCCAATGAGTTTTAAACACAGCAGATAATGCATTTAACGATATTATTAGTCGGATATGAAATATTACCAAATATAATTACCAAATGAATCCAATGAGTTTGAACTTTGAAGCTAAAACATAAAAAATGACAAATGTCGGCCATCCTTAAGTGACATTTGTCATTTCCTACTCTTTAGTATAATGTATGATGTACTTATCTTGTTGATATCGAAAGCATAATCTAACGTTTAAGCTAAAGTGTTTTGTGTGAAAATCTTAATTCATCTATGTAATATATAGTAGGCTGTAGGGTTTTGAGTCTTAAAAAATGCATTTATTAGGTAATTCAGCAGCATAATCTAACGTTTACCCGTTTTGAGTCTTCAAAAATGCATTTATTAGGTAATTCAGCAGCATAATGCAACGTTTACCCATTAATTCAGCATAATGCATTTAACTGATATTATTAGTCACGTTACAAAATAACACCCAAAATATAATTACCAAACAGAATCCAATGAGTTTTGAACACAAGCAGCATAATGCATTTAACTGATATTATTAGTCACGTTACAAAATAACACCCAAAATATAATTACCAAACAGAACCCAATGAGTTTTAAACACAAGCAGCATAATGCATTTAACTGATATTATTAGTCAGGATATGAAATATTACCAAATATAATTACCAAACAGAATCCAATGAGTTTTGAACTTTTGAAGCTAAAACCAATAAAAAAATGACAAATGTCAGTCCATCCCTTAGGCTGACATTTGTCATTTCCCAACATCTTTAGTATAATGTATGATGTACCTCTATCTTTGTTGATATCTGAAAGCAAATTGATACTCATATTTTGATTTTCCTTGCTAAACAATGAATGTTATTTTTTAAGAAGACAGAAGCTAAAGTGTTTTGTGTGAAAATCTTAATTCATCTATGTAATATATATAGTAATTGTAGGGTTTTGAGTCTTAAAAAATGCATTTATTAGGTAATTCAAAGAATAATCTAACGCTTTAACTGATATTATTAGTCAGGATATGAAATATTACCAAATATAATTACCAAATATTAGTCAGCATAATGCATTTGTGCATTGAATTGCATAAAGAAGTAAAATGTAGCATGTATTATGGGACGTAGGAAGTATATATATTTTTTTACTCTTATTGGTATATATACTCGATTTGATGATTGATACATTGATCGGTGTTACAAGAAGTAAGTGCAAACCTATCCAAAATAACTCCAATAATCAACAAGAAATCAATTTCTTCAAGGTGGGCCACCACTACTCGTCAAAAGATGTCAAACAGTAGTAGCAACTAGCAATAGCACCCCATGAGCCCATGAGCCCATGACCTCCTCTTCTCTCTCTTTCACCATTGTTTTCTTCAATGCTCTTAGATTCCTTCACTCCCCAATTCTTAGCCTAATCCTTTGAGCCTTTTTCAGAAACCTATAAATCTTCTTCCACTTTTCAACCCCAATTCTATACTGTTGTTGATTATAGTTTTATTTGATTTCGTTTTCTGGGTATTCTTTTACTCTCCCTCCTTTTATCTTAAGTACTCTTTGCAATTTAAATACCTTTAATTTTGTTTTGATCAATTTTTAGGTTCTGGGTATATGGAATTTTTGGGGTTTTTTAAATCATTTTTCAAATGTCAGTCCATCCCTTAGGCTGACATTTGTCATTTCCCAACATCTTTAGTATAATGTATGATTATTATTATTATTATTATTATTATTATGAGGGGAAAAGCCGTATATATCGGCAAATAAACCGCAGGTGATAAGTGGAGTAATAGAAACGATGGAGTGCGCGGCAAAGGGGAGTGTGATGGCCGCCGGTTGTGTGGGTCCACCAGTGAGACGATGTCCTCGTTGCGAAGCTGTAGCTTATTGCTCTCTCTCTCATCAGGTTTTGTACCCCTTTGGCCTTTTCTCTCCGTTAACATATTCATCATTCATCATGTAATTAGGGTTCCTGTTATGTGTTGATTATACATAAGTTAATTAATATCACTAGCCATCATTGACATTGACCGACTAGCCTCATATCCGCCTCTGGCTATTAGCCTTATATTAGTATATCAAGTTCAAAAGTGTTGATTCTGTTGAAATCTTGATTATGTGTTGTGTTACTTTGGGTCTTGGGTGCTGGAGTTCACATTCGCTTATAAAGCTCAAATATACTAGTGGGACTTGAAAGTTATTGCATGACCATTTTATCCAAATCATAGAAGAGGGTTCATTTAATTGTAGAATTGTGTGGAGCCATACTTATTGGTTTAGGATTATTGCAATGAATGGCTAATTGAACCCATGTACACTTTTTTGTATTATAAAAGCAACATATGGTGTTAGCAAGGGTCGACCATGGCCTTTTTGTTATTTGAAGGGCAAAACATCACATATATCTCCTACCTTGACTAGCAGATGGCAGAAGCCATTATAGTGTCATTGAGGCAAAGTAGTGTTGCTAGTTTCTAATACAATAGCCCTCAACTGCCAAAAATGTTAAAGTTGGTTTGCAATATGGGACAATACAGTTATTGCTGATGTGTGAAATCATTTTTCCTAATTGATTTTGTGTCCAATAGTGCTTCTCATGTATTCTCTCTATTCCATGAGATTTGCCCCATGTACAAATCTTGTGTAAACATAAGAAAAAAGAGAAAAAAAGTGGCGAAAGGTAACTTTTATGGGGAAGTGAGAGAAATGCGTGAATGTAATCAAAAGATAAGTTCGATTTGTGAACGAAATTGAAAAAGAGTGTGGATCAAGACCAAAAGTAGAAATAAAGCAAAATCCATGGGACAAATTAAAAAAAATGACGCGAATCTCGTGGAGCAGAGGAAGTCCTAGCACTTATGGGTTATCATATAGACATCATTTTTCTCCCATCCTCGCAATATGTGAAACTTTGTGATCTAGATTTGACTATGTAGATTGTGTGGCTTCTGCATTTTCCTCTTGTGAAATATGTGAAAATGATAGCTCGATTTCCTTTTCTCGAGTTGAAGTTAATTTTTGCACACATAAACTTGTTACAACATCTTTCAGGATCTTGATTTGACATTGTTACCATTAGTTAATTTAGTGAGGTTAGGTTCTGTTTTTATGTACTTTCTGATGGAACTTAATATTCCAGCGGACAAATAGATCTATCAACAAATGTCATGGTTATAGCTTTCTTTTAAAATGTGAGATATTTATTGAACTACTTTTGGTTTACTGTACTTTTGTTTAACAATATTTGTCAATTGTTATGTTGGAACATGTAACAGATCAACCCAATGACAGTAACCAAAACTAACCTTATCAATGAATAACAAGAACAACACAATGGGATGTTTGAGTCTCCCAATAACTCCTAGTGTTTCCACTTAAATGCCTACCAATTTCTTACCCTTTACAATCCCATACGCCTCTCTATTTATAAGATGAGAGGGGGAAAACAAACAAGAATAAAGGCTTATAAAATACTAACTAACATAACAACCTAAAATAACAACTCTAACTAACTTTTATTTATTTACTATACTTACGACCCAATGAATATATCACCGCCTAAAGATCCACCTTGTCCTCAAGGTGGGTAAAAATTAACTCGGGTCAAAATGATGATATCCTTACTCAAGCCATAACAACTAAAGCACTTAAAAACCTGATTAGCCTTGAATGTTTGTAGCTATGCTTTCAAAGCAACACCACTGAGTCTCACGGGTTGAATCTCCTCCACTATCGGACACAAGAAAACTGCAGTTCGCTTATGACATCTTTGAATAGGGCACCTTTGCTTCTTTCGGTAGTTTGCTTCCCCGCACTTCTAGAGACTTGTTGTCATCCAAAAATATGAAAATTATAGGCTCCCTCTAGCAGCATGTCACGCATCCTATTTTTTTAGTGTACTTTATGTGGGTGTGTGGGATCCATTCAGTTTTAATAAGAGGGGATAAGGAAGTTTGCCCCTTCACTTATTTTTTTTTTTTTATTTTTTTTTTCTGATAGCTCTAATAAATGTTGGTGGTTGCCATCTGATGTCATCATTTTGTTCAAGAAAATTGCCCCTGAGGTCACAACTTCTACATTTCCCCTTCCACTTTTCTCTTACCATTTCAGAAATCCTAAAGATAATAGCCACTTCTCTCCTCCTGCCAGCCAGCCACTACCTGTTCCCAACGTCGCTACTCCGGTCGCCGGTCAATTGCCCAGGTCTGGTCAACTGCCCAACTCTGGTCAATTGCCCAACTGCTTTATCTTGCATTTCTCTCTCTCTCTCTCCCCTGCTCTCTTTGGTCTCTGCAAATTTCTCCTTTGTCGGCCACTTCTTCGGTGTACACTTCCATTTTCCGACTTCCCCAAGCACCGCCCAAACGCCATCGTTCTCTTGCACCACCATAGAGCTGCCTCCTTTTCTCTCCATGCTACTCAATTTTTTAAGCCCCACAAACCCTAATTTTTCCTTATTCATACTCATCGATTTCCCACACCCCACCACCACATTCATTGCCATCACCGCCGTCATCCCAGGGCCACCATATGGTTTGGCCACCTTCTCCCACCATTTCTCATACATATTTGCCGCATCAACATCAAGTCCACCCTCAGGTGACATACCCTGTTCAACATGAACATCAAAAATCTTCTTTCTCTTTCGTTTCTTCCTCGATGTGTATTTCCACCTCTTGCTCATCGCCCTTCTCCATACTCTTCCATGGCCTTCACACGCGCCCCTCCACGCGCTGTCATGAATGGGGTATTGAGGTTAAGTAATTAATTTAGGGTTAATATAGTAATTACCATTTAGCTGTTAGCTTGGGGAGCAAGCTATTTGGTATAAATAAAGATAAAGTGAAAGGGAAAAGGCATCCAGAAATTAGTATACACTTGGTATTGAGTTTTACACTCGTTTGGGAGATGGCAAGCTTCTCGAATTGCTTGTAACTATCGTTTATGTTTGTAATCGTCCTTGTTTACATTCAATCTTTCGTTATCAATTACAATTACACTCAATTTCTACCTTTAGTCATTTACATTTTGTCATACAATCAGTGCATTCATATATTGTGTTTTCTGCCATTTCTAACATTTTTATATGGATAAGTCGGTCCATGACACGCGCCTCCACCAACAGATTCTTTCTCGTTGCTTCTTTCTTGAACCTTCCTTCTTTTCACCCTTAGTTGCTCGCTGTAATTCCCCATGATTTTCATATTTTTCTTTATTTTATTTTTTCCCAATACCTTATGTCGTTCTTTCTGTTTCCGACCTTTGTTTTATGCTTCTTCCCATTTGGCTCAAATTCATCTTTTCCTTTTCCACCATATTTGGGTACTCTTTGTATTTCAAATTCTCAACCTGATATGTTATTTGATCTTCACATATATCCAACTCTCTTGCCTTCATTCCCATTTCATCAACCTTTACACTCTCTTCTTGGTCATCTTCTTGTTTTTCTTAATGGTATACAAATACCATTAATTCATCCTTCATTTCTTGATGTAGGATGAGGAGTGAAAATTCGTTGTGACTACATTCATATTTTGAATCAAAATGCTCTTCACAAATCCCATAAATGCCTTATCCTAACTTCTCATAAATTTCATTGGTGGATGTGGGTTTAAGTGAGTGGATGAAACCATTTTGGACAACATTTTGAAGCAGGTTTAAAGGAGGAATTCCAGCCCCAAAACCCTCAAAAAAACGCATCAAGATCATCTTGTTGAGTATTTTTTGGACTTTTGCCATCGCCGGCGAGTTTTATTTATAAGATATGGGAGGGGGAAAACAAATAAGAATAAAGGCTAATAAAAGACTAACTAACATGACAACCTAAAATAACAACTCTAACTAACTTTACTTAAGACCCTATGAATATATCGTGTATGATAGAGCACTTAAGAATATCTAATTATAGAGGTTCATGTAGTATTCACTTAGGTAGGAAGCCATGCTTCAAATCCTCTGGCAACAACTGGGACTTGGGAGAAGTCTCAAAGACTATATTTTTTACTAAAAGCCTGTGTTTTCTTTCTAGTTCACGACTTGTGTTAAATGTGTTAAATAGTTGAAGGCACATTATAGGATCTAACATAGTGTAAAAATAAGGCCGCATCGCATCGCATCGACTGCATTGTAAAGGCTTTCAAAATAAGCAAACCGATATTCCTGCGTTGTATATTTGTAAAAACCCGCTTTTTATGTCGTATCAAGAGATATCTTATGGTTTCCACCAGTATTTAGGCGTCACAATAAACGCATCACCGTTCCGTTATAGCGATCACGACCATTACTGCATTTTTACACTATGGGATCTAAGCTTTTATTAGGGCGTAAACCATGTCCTAGATTTTTACATTCTATCTGTAAGAACTTTGTTCCAGATTTTACACTGGAGTGATCACAAGCAACAATGCGAGAGGTTAGAGGAACAAATGAAACATGTTGATATTTTGTACACATTTCCTTTCACATTTAGTGAAGAAGCCACACTTCAGGTACCATGTATGTGTTTACAAACTGGTGTTGTTTGTGATGCATATGATGAAGATGTAATCATTTTCTAATAAGTTGCTTTATTGATGCATGTAGATTTTTGAAAAAAAGGAAACTAGATGTACATTTCTTGTTAGGAGAAGTCTTCATCAAAAAGGAATGTGGTCTTGTGAATGCTCTTGTGGGTTTTCTCATCTTTGTCACAGTAGTGCGACGTATGTTTTCTTTTGTTTGCTCAGAAGTACTGTTTTCTTTTCTTGTTTCAGGTTGAAACAATTGCCAAATAATTACTAAAACAAATTATTTAAATTCCTTTAAATAGGTTGATCAAATATTGGAACCTTTCAAGCACATTTTCTCCTTGTGGTGGTAATACTTTCTTCTTTTAGATGGTACATAGGGATATTAATCTGTCCAAAGCTTGTTCGATGTGAAACTGTACAAAATTTAATTTTCAAACCAATTGGGATTTCCATGGTTATACAACTTAAGTATTATTAATATTTTGGGGCTATTTTCGAGTGCAGGTTTTTAGGTTGGAGGAGGGTGAGTGGTTGGTAACCTTGCTTACATTTGATTCCATGGCCCTTTTTTGCTAGCCATTTACTATCCATAACATTTTCAAGTGTCTTTCATTTAATTAGTATACCTATTTGGGGTTGGGGTGATCATGAGAAGAGAAAGCAACCCTTTCTCTTTACTTGTTCAATTCCATTTGGGCATATTTATTTTATATTGTAATATTCAGATGTTTCAAAGCAAAAAGAATAACATTTACATTTTACTAAGGGCTCTATCTAAATAATGGAGTGCAAGTTTGATGCGTCATTCATTGTTTGACTTATTGTTAACCAGAATATAATTCGATCGAAGTGGAAGGGCAACAATGGGAATGCAGAATGCTAACCGAAGTGATTGGGAAAACACTGTGAATAGAATACATTGTATTTAGATACTAATTTTAATAACAATACAAATCAGGATTGATTTGTGCTTGAAAAGTTTTGCTTTTTGAGCAAACTTGTTCGGATTTCAAATTTTGCTTTAAAGCGGAATCGTCGAAAATTCGGTAAATGGGGGCAAGAAAACATTGAACATTATTGGTAAGAGATCAGTTTGTGTTGAGCGATTTGGGTTGCACTTTGCTAGTGATCTGGAATGGATCATCTAAGGTCATAGAACGGTTCAGGTTTATATGGTTTGATCATTGGGTAATCCTTTTTTGCCTCATGCTTTGAAATTGAGACTTTCTAATGAGCACTTTAACGACTACCACTTCCCTTGTGACACTTATAAATGAGATTTAGTTTAAGGAATAATCAGTCTTATTATATCATTGAGTCGTTTTGTTATCCTACTATGACTCTCCATCAAAAACTCTTAAAACTCAAGAGCAAATGCTTAAGTTACATGCATACTTGCACCTTTGAATTGTTAATTATTCACAAGCTGAGTGAATTTTGTTATTCTTGTTGTGACACTTGAGTAATAACTTAAGTAGATCTAAGAAGCATCCTTCATTGGGCTATGTATGCAAAGTTTCTCTTATAGACTTGTTTGGATCACAAAAGAAATTCTTTATGAAAGACTTTCAACAGAAACTCTTTTAATCCAACTAACACAATTTAATAATTTTAATCATGGCTCGTAGATTGTGACATAGTAGTCTTATCATCATATTAATTGAAATATCATTCTTCAGCTGCTTGAATAGGCTATGTTGGGGGTGGCGTAATGTCATTTAATCGCAATGAATGGGTTGTTATCTAGGTTTTAGGACTATAGTTGCATACTTGCATTCGATCTCTCAACTCTCGTGCACAAAGGTGAGATTTAAGGGTTTCTGGAAATAATGCAAGAAAAGTAAACGGGATGTGAATCATAAGGAATACATAGGTGATGTTTAGTCTTAGCCATACAAGGTAAAGGGCTAAGATCAATCACATCAAAAATAAATCTTAAACATAGAAAAAATAGAAAGTTTACTTAATTTAGGAAGATAAATGGTATGGATTGATTACAAGTAAATATTAATTCTAAAATCAAGAAAAATAAGACCTAAATAAAACAAGGAAAGAATTGCTAATATTAATTGTTACAAAAGATTTGACTATAAGCTGCAATTGAACATAATCTGCAAGAGGTGATTGTGCGCGCATGAACAAACCTTTGAGTAAGCCAAAACGAACCGAGCTGACTATGCTCATCAGAGAAATACTCACAACCATAGTGTAAAAACAAGGCTGTATCGCATCGCATCGACTACGTTGTAAGTTCAAAAAAACATTACTATACGGTTGTGAATTGGGATGTGTTAATGCACTATGTCTTATAATTGCAGTTTGGCTCTAATTTTCACCTATCTAGGTTTAACTTTCGTTTTTCAAGAAGAGGAACTCTTGTTCCGCATAAAGAGCTTTCCCACCTTGTTTCCTGGGGTGGGTGAGTTTTCTTGAATCCAATTAGATTATGTGCACACTCATCTTTAGGGTATTTTTCCTTTTTATTTTCTTATTTATGTAGTTGTGCTTCATCTTTGGGCACGAGTGGTATTTATATTCATACTTGAATCAAGCTTGAGGTTGTCAAGTTTTGTAATATTAGACTTGTCTCATGGGTTGACTCGTTTTAAATCCCGATAAATTTTGCTTCTATGATGACCTGTAAATCATTAACTTTCCAAATACTCCTTCAAGCTATTATATTTCCCTCTTTTTTCTCTAATTTTTCGAAAATCTCATATTTGAAAACAATTTATGAAATTGATATATGATTATTTGATATTATTTATCAGTCTTATATTTAACCTACTGATGAGCTTATCAAGTTGTAGTTTGACTTATATGGTGTAAACTGTTACACAAAGTTTAGCTTTTACAAACCTAATCTTGCTCAGCCTCTAAACTGGCTGGGCTTACTATCATCCTTATTTTTTGATCTTTCCTATTCATTATATATTACTCTCCCTTTAAAGCAGATAAACTGATCCAATAATAACTTGTGTCAACTTCTTCCTTAAATTAACTTATATGGGATATGATTCGTGACAGACCCTGTATCTGCATTGTCTAAACAACTAAGCTGTTGGAAGGAATATTATGAATGGCGATCCATCTCGTTAGATTCACCAGTTGCTTTGCTGCTTCAGTGGGTAAGAATGTCTTCAGTTTTTTGCTCTTTTGTTAATCCTGGCTGTGCAGGAAATGTAATTCACCTTTGATTTTTTACAGGGAAAAGTTTTGATTGGCAAACACATCATGCATTTCATTTATGATATTTTCAATTAGTAGTATCAAACAGATGATGTGCACTTTTTGACCTAATAGGCTAATACAAATAAAGAAGAAATAAGTTCCTCTTATGTTAGGCTTCTGAGTTACAATTGCACCCTTTATTCTAGCCCTAAATTAGTATTTAAATCTGCATCGTGTTGCACCAATCTGAGTTTTGAAAATTTCACTACCAGATGAAGTTCACTGATCAGCCTAAGAAGGTATTAAAAATGATACTTTCAGTACTTTTCAGCTTATTTGTATGTTTTTTTGGAACTCTCATTTCCACAACCACAACTATGGGTCAAGGCCCCCCCGATCCTTTCCTTTCCATTGGTTGTAAAGCTGTAGGCCCCACACGTACTTCACCTACAAGAGGGAATTCGAACCAAGTGCTCTTAGGTTGATGTGCATCACATCATTGGATTCTTTTCTGTACATTTGTTGGTATTGCTTGTTGAACTTGAAGCGCATGGTATTCCTTGAACTTTTTTTTAAAGCTTAATTCATAAAGTATTTGGAGAAATAAGAGCTCCCCAAACTATTTGGAAAAATAAGCTTATGGCCTGTTCGCACTTACTAACGGCGAACAGAGCTGAAACACACAACCCTGCCCAACATCATTGGATTCTTTTCTATACATTTGTTGGTATTGCTTGTTGAACTTGAAGCGCATGGTATTCCTTGAACTGTTTTTTAAAGCTTAATTCATAAAGTATTTGGAGAAATAAGAGCTCCCCAAACTATTTGGAAAAATAAGCTTATGGCCTGTTCGCACTTACTAACGGCGAACAGAGCTGAAACACACAACCCTGCCCAAAACCTAGCCCCCAGCCCATTAAGGTGTCTGTTCGCAGTTAGTAAGTGTGAATAGGCCATAAGCTTATTTTTCCAAATAGTTTGGGGAGCTCTTATTTCTCCAAATACTTTATGAATTAAGCTTAAAAAAAAGTTCTTGCTTCTTGATGTGCATGGTATTCTTGAGTTCATTGATGTTGATATTACTTTTTTTGACGTTTAATCTGTGTTCTGTTGTATATGGCAGCCCCTAACCATTTACCATGCAATCCAACTTAATGTGGACAGGGTGCTTAGTGGAGATGAAAGTAAACATCTCAATATTCACTATCTTGGTACACATCTGTCTCCTTTTACATAATTTGATCATCTTAAAGTTGTCTCTACCATCAATGTTATATTTGGATGTGCCAATAGAACTTTTTTGCCTTGTATATGGCTTGTGCACCTAGTTAAAAATACAGTGTCATCGCACTTGCGAAATCAGTCACGTTGATATAGACTTGTCACATAATGACATATCACTTGGAACCATGTGATGTCCTTTGAACTGGCCTTAAATGTGATTCTTTCATCTTTATGTAAACTGGTTCGTCAGCTTTGAAAACCTTAATGACTTGATCTTTATGATACGATGCAACCTTGTTTTTGTACTATGTTCGCAGACTATGAGTGCATCTTGGATTGCATGTGCTAGCTTTATAATACATGTCTAGAGTTTCGGTTTGGTGTTGAAGTATGCTGTTGCGTGTACTTGTTTTGCATATGCTATTGGTGTCATTTGCAGGTTTGTGACTTGACCTGGGTGGGGACATTGACAGGTAGGGATTTGTTCTCTCTACGGTTTGCTTGGATCAACTATTGTGGCTCTTATGCGGGAATGATGTTGGCTGCTTTGTTACATCGGTTAAAGCTTAGGTTGTGTTCACTGAGTTTGATTTTGCTTTGGGCAATCTCATGATAAGTTGGGATTCGTATTTGTGGTCTTCGGTGATTGTGTTTTTCATGAAGATAAAGTACATGACATAAACTTCCGCAACAAAGGAGTCATTGTGTTTTCTGATCTTGATGAATTTTCTTTGTCATCAACCTGGTTTTGCTTTTGTGTACTGTGATTGTTTGTTTAGTGATCGGGTACTTGATGTATGGAGAAGCACAGTGTGGTTAGGATTTATTCGAAATGCACGTACATAAAGATAGAGGTAATGAAGGTAGAATCTGGTAACAATCCTAGTGTCTTCTTTACTATGCTGGTTTCATTGGCTTAAGCCCCTAGGGGTGGTCTTGGGGGAGCTCCAAAAGGAGGTGTGTTGGCCTCACGACCTCAAGGTGGAGCTTGCCTCATGGACTCGTGATGCAGTTGGAGCATAATGAGGGGCTTGTGATATAGGTGGACGTTATGATTTGTTATACTTGGCGATGAGTATGTGATGGGTAAAGGTTGAAGACTTATCGGGACGTATGGCTTATGCATGAGCTTTGCATTGGGTAATGGGTATGACTTGAGATGCTTTTTACTATGGTTTGATGGGATCGTTGTTGACTACAGGTTAATGTCAAGGTGGAAATTGTTGGATTTTGTGACTGATGAATCAAGGGTCGAGCGTTGACTGAACAACATGACTTTTTCTAGAGTGTGAAAGTCGAGTTAGCTTCCTTGGACGGTAGAGGAGTCACTGACTCGGCGGTATGTGTTGTACATACTGGTTTGGGAAAAACTGAAGGTTGTGACATGGTATACTATTCGTGACTCGCGAATAGTCGAAGTCGAAATTAAAGCCGAATCGGCGGCTGGGCAAGTTTTGTGCCAGCCGAGTTGGCAGTAGGCTCGGGAAATGCGGATTTTAGTCTTTTACACGTTTTTGACGGTTACATGGGTTTTGGCCGGTTATTTTCCTTGTAATTTAGCCCTAATATCTTCTTTTAGATGGTATAATATATAAAGCCTTCCTCTAATTAGGTTTAGGGTTAAGGAAAAACAAAAGAGAGCAAAGTGAGCCATCAAGTGAGAAATATTATCCATGTTATTTGAGAGTATTCCTTTCTGTATATAACCTCTAAATATAAGTCATATGCTACCAAGATTAACTATGGGATCTAAAAACGATGTGCAAGTTGGCTTTGTTTGATTTTTCACATTTGTATAAGGATAATCAATTTTGTATCTTAACTTTTCCTTAATGAATTGCGTTCCGCAGGGCCTGATAAGGAAATTTTCCAACTTGCTGTCTTTAGAGAGTTGTGTGCACTTCTTCCGGACTATGATGTGCATATAGAGTTTATTGGACCTGCAGTTCCAGAGTATCGGTTGGTATTTCTGATTCTAGGTGCAACTTTGGGCTTCTCGTTGGAATGTAGCATTCATTTTTCAGGTTGGGGTCAGTAGTTAGGAAAACTTAAAGGTCAAACACTATCTTCAAGGATGTATATTGTATGGCTTGGGGATGGAGAAGCACCATTGAGATGCCTCTGATTTCCTGCTTGTGAAATTAAAATCCTTTTTGAGTCTCTGGATAATGTTGAACAGTTTTGCAGTACTATTTAATATAGTGTTGCTACATTAGTTTTGGTGGGATTTGCCGGGTTATTGGGTTGGAGTCTAAAGATTGATTTGCTGCCAGTTATTCATGCTAAATTTCATAGTCTTCACCACTGTGCTTCATATTGCATCTTCCCATTGGTTGTTTTTTTCAATCAATTTAGCGCCTCATAGGTTCATTGTTTTGCATCGTGTTCTCTTGTGCCATACTGCCATGTATCATTTTTTTTTTACCAAGCTTAGACTTGGTCAAATGTGAAAATCCACTTTGGTGTATAGTTGATTTATTTCAGTTATCTCCAAACGTTTGACGTTTTGTTTTTCTCCCTCTAAACTTGCAGGGATGGTGAAAAGATTAGTCTTCATAGCTATGCGTATTGTGATGATAAAGATTGTGAGTGCAAGGTACCAAATGGGACTAGTTGTGGTACTGCTGTGACATTGCGGCTTTCTAGAGGTTATTATCATAACCGCTTTAGGGATCTAATGAAGGTCTTAACTCTTACCATCTTGCATATTTGCTGTATTCAAATGGCTTAGGACAAACAAACTTGGAGTGATTAAATGTGGTAGTAGGTGCAAAGGAAATTAGAAGATTTTTTGATGACTGTGTTTATCACTTGAACTAATTTCTGTAAGTCAAAACAAAAAGTGTTTGAATTTTAATTCGTTATGCAGAGTTTGTACTTGGTCTACTAAATTTAAATTGTGGAAAGTAATTGTAGCTCAGATATGGATGTTATTGATATTTGCTCAATTCAACTAAAACTAGGTTGATGCAAATTAAGTTGAAACTGAAGTCCAGTAAGGAAATTGAAAAGCCTAAAAGAGGATTGTTGATCTTCCCTCCTACTTAACTATGTGACTTCATGATCTGTAGGATTCCTTTCCACATTTTGTTATTGCCCCTAATGCTGGTATTGCTGCTTACCCAAGCTGGAAGGAAACAGTTGTAAGTCTTGCATTATCTTAAGAATCTTTTAATATGCTTGAGTTTTTAATTCTCTTTGAAAAGACAGAAGATAAGCTTGTATTATCACTGCTGAGTGCGGACTCTTAAATGGGATTTTCTCAGGAGTTGATTCATGGACTAGATATTCCTGCAGTTTTTACAGACTTCTGTGAAGAAGCTGCTCATCTGGCTGCTCAATGTCTGAGCACCATAACGGAACGCAAGCTTGCACTTCCGGTATGTACTCTTGCTCATCTGCGATGTTTCTATATACCAAAACTGGAAGAACGTCTTTTAAAAGTTGTGCTCTATTTTTGCAGATTCAACTAAATCCATTCAGGCAACCAATGGCAGTTGAAGACACAGAGTTATCCCTCCCTTGCTATTCTAATTGCTTCCTGTTTGGGATATGAATCATTGACGTTACAGTTACAGACGTTAACTGCAAAGCTAGGTACAAGAGTAATTTATTAGGTGGAAGTTGGAACTAAAAGGTCTAAAAAATTGATTCCCATCTGGTTTTCGGCTGGTAGAGAGTACAGGCAAGGAAATTGGGTGTATTGTTTTAGAAGGGGGATTGCAAAATCAAGATTTCGTGTAAATGACATTTAAAAAATTAGCATTTTGGACGATTTTGTTAAGAAAGAACTCCTAAAATGAAAAAATATACAGCTAGTCTCTTGAGAGGTGGTCTCTTAGAGACGTTTCTTTGGAGGCTCATCCATTGAAGCTTAATTCAAAAAAATTGTAACTAATTTGTGTATTTGTGCTTACTTGGTAAGGTTTTTAGGATAATTCAAAGTCAAGTTGGGTTCAGAGTATGTTAAATAGTCATTTAGCATACCTTCAAGTAGGAATTTAGGATACCTCAAGTAGTGTTGAATATATACTATGCTCTTGTATTTTATAGAAGTTTTCCGTGATTTGTCAATTGTCCAAGTGTATAGTAGTAATTATAGAAACTCGTGCTATGAACAAATATATTATAATTTTAAAGAATGATCAAGTATATGATATTATAGTGATTAAATTTATCAAATACAAAGCAAAAGTAAATTTTAATTTTTAAATTTTATTTTTTCATATACTGTTTGTAACTGCTTTTTGTTCCTTTTTTCATTCTTAAAAATTGGTACTCCTATCAGACTATTGATTATTCATAAACTGTAGAAATTGAGAAAATTATTGATGGATTCTCATGTAAAAAGCTAGTAAACCACCAACCAAGCTTACTAAAGATTATGTTTCGTTGATATAATTTGTTGGTTTTATTGAAGTTCGTACAATATGCAGAGAATGGAAATGGTGTCCCTTGAAAGCCAAAAAAGAATAGAAAACTGTAGCTGAATTGATCTTTGTAATATTACCGAAATTTTACAATCTCCTAAGTTGGCTACATCAAAAATGTGATAGCAAGTATAAGCAAAGAGAGAAAGGATCAAACAGACTAACAAATAACCCAATCACCTACCAATGCGCCTGAAGAAAATCTATTTCCTTTTTTGTACAAAAAGACAAAAGAATTATGTTTTTGGTGGCTTTGCACGTGATTTCATCATGCTTGCTCTCCGTGCCACATCCCATGGCTTCTGAGGAGCAAAAACACCAGCCTGTGCAGCAAAGAATGATTCATAACCTGGAGAATCAAAGGCAAAACCTGTATGCTTTGATCTCTGTGCGGGAAGTTGAGACAGAGCATAACTCCTATGCTCTTCTGGAGTGAGATGATCCTGAACTTCCAGAAACTGTGCCCTCAGGCTATCATCAGGGTCATGCCAATGCATCTCTTGTACAATCTGATAATCATAAGGAGAAAACCATCTCTGTAGCCTGAAAATCCAATAATGAAAACTTTTAGCTTCTTTTTCATTTAAAAAAAAAATACTCACGATCCAAGCACAGGTACTCAAAACACTAAATAAGCAAAAGCTGTTGTGAATTGGAGACAACAGAGAGGAACAACTTCAGTGAACAAGAGCAATGGCTTGGGTCTTGAGCAAGCAACAATAATAGAGAAATAGATTGGACACCCAATGATATGCTACTCACATCCAACAAAAGAGAAACTTCAGCAAGTTTTCCCCCCTCAAAGGTGGCTCTCCCTTCTCACTCCAACTTTAAAGGGGTGTTTGGTTGATGGTATTGAATGGTGGTAATGAGAATAAGTTTTATTTCTAGTTTACAAAAAATATATTATGTCACTCTCGTGGTAATGGAGCTCTCACCCTCAAACATGCGTTTTTATTCATAATTTTCCATTATCTCCTAAAAACCACCTTTTCAAGTAGTAACAAATGAGAATGAATTTTGTGAAGAAAAAGAATGATTAGCGTAGGCAAGCTTGTTCATAAACCTTATCAAGTAGTTTTTTGTGGCTAAATTACATTAAAATTTTATCACCAATCCCATGGTCAGGTCGTTTGAGTTTCTTTTGGAGGTTGATGAACATCAACCAGCTCCACTAGCTTCACCACACTTTGAATTCAGTCTCCAAGACCCTTCTTAAAGCCCTCATGAGTCGGAGGAATCATTCCTCAAGTTCCTAAAAAGTCAGAAAGCGGGGTTTTGCAAAAACCTAGGTTCTACCGACAAGTTCCCCTTAGCTTGTCCAAGCAAAACTTTAATATAGAAGCTCCTATTCAAAGCGGAGCTGTGCTTGGTGATTTTCGCAGCAAACAGATTTTGCAGTTGTATTGCTTGCCCGAGCACATGCCCCCTGCTAGCTGCTGCCTTAGACCTCTTCAACTTCTTTTCATTGCCTTGCTCACCCAAACAATGGCCCGATCAACATGTAACACCCCGGCCCAACGGACCACCGGTGACTACTCATGGAGACTGTAAACTAGCCTCACAGACCAACACAAGTCTTTCCGGCACATTTTGTCCTCACTCGTGCGCATCGAGGAAAACTTCCCAGGAGGTCACCCATCCTAAGATTGCTCCCCACCAAGCACGCTTAACTGTGGAGTTCTTAGCAAATGGGCTCCTTAGAAAAGAAGATGCACCTTGTTGATATGAGTAGTCTATCAATCCTTTTTCAAGCTAAATCTAGGTATCACACAACACCTTTCACTCTTAGTACTACTTGGTTGTAATGATTCTTAGCACTTGTAATTACAAAAGCCTATCACATTCTCGGTTTTGATATAATAAGAATGTGAATACTTCCTTCCTCAAAGATAGGAGCCTACAATCACCTTACAACAAAATTGAATCCTGGATTACTCTTCTCCGTACCTCCTAAGAATGTTGTAAATTGTAATAATATAACTCCCAAGTATGTTGTTAATCGTATTACTCCTACAAAAGATCTATGCATAACAAAATTCTTCATAAAAAAGGATTTTCAGTGTAATGGAAGGAATGAGATGGGCATCTCTAATAAGGATGTATCACCCAACTACAAAGTGATAAAAAGTTTTTCAGTGATTACTGAAATTTTCTTCTTTTTTGTATCAATAAAAAATGAAAAATCTGGCACACTCGATGATTTATCATAAGTCATGACCCAAATAGCCAATGGGTGAAAATTATATGCACGAAGCAACCAGAAAAGGAACAATATCAAGGAGAATGAAAAATCACATCTAAGTATATTAAAAAGAATCTCACCCTTGATAAAGGAAATCCCCTATAAGAGCAACAACAGGAACAAGAAATAGTGCAAGATAGAAATATGGTGTACTCATTAAGACGAATATGACGTAGTAGATATTTTCCTGAAACAAGATAAGTGCAAACATTAGTGCATAAATAAATAGTATTCAACCAGAATCAAACGTAACAAAATAACACTTGAAAGTTGGATTCTGGTGTTAGAAATGACGGAAAATTTAAGATAAGTGCAAACATGATTGCATGAATACATAGTATTCAGTGCAAGTTTCCACCCTTTGTTGACATCATCAAGTGGAAATTTTGTCCATACAAATACACAAAAATATGTCATCCGTTTAGTGGATTGAGGTTTTGGCATTGTTGTTATTAACGTAACTAGTTCAGCAAATAAAATGTAAAACAGGATTCTTTCCATAGAGATCACAATAATATTCTTAAGAATATGCAAATAAAGTTCCCAGGGAATTATAGCACCTTAGAAAACTGAAAACAGTTGGGTAAGATTCAAACTTCAAAGCATATACGTGCGTATGCTTTGTGTATTTTAATTTGTTTTGGTAGTTAGGATGAACGGCCAAATCAGATAGGAAGCTCCATTGGTGGGAACTGAACCCAAAAGCTAGAGGTAGTGAGGTGCAATTTCTTACAACCGGACCAAGGTGCTTGATGTACGCTTTGTGTGAGTGCACATGCTAGTATGGGCAGTGTGTACATATTGTGAGATGCAGCAAAAGACTGACTCACCTGCCGGTCCCCGTTAGTCATGATACCAGAGTAGCCAAATATGAAAAGGAACCACGCTATGATGCTCCCCCAAACACTTATATGATGCCACCTCGTTATGCTATTACAGCACAATAGAAGACGTAAATTAACAGTGACGACGACACAGGTGAATGCCAATGTGCTGATATCCCACAAACCAAACATCTTGCCGGCTGATGTTTGAGGCTTTGAACCAGATGTGGTTATAAAATAGAAGAAGATGAGAGACTGATACACTGAGAAGAAGGCCCAAATAGCAACAACTCTCCAACTGAAAAAGACATTTCTCAATCCTTCCTTGTACAGCTGGGGGTATTTCTTTGAAAGAGATGCACTAACATCCTGAGGTCAAGTAATAAGTAAGCATGAAACTCATGTCTTCTGAAAATAACTTAGTACTCCATATGATTAGACAGAAAGCAAAACCTTGTCAAATAGTCCAAGCATAAGCACAGGCAGCGATGTGAAAAAGACATTATAAAATGCTTGAAACCAATCATCATAATATCTTTGACCAGAAAACCCAGCTTGAAGGGTGAACCAGAATTGAGTCAATGTAAAAGTCAGATTCTTGTAAAAGAAATATGTTACAACCTGCAAGAAAATAAGATGTTTGTCGCAGCCAAATTTGGGAATAAAACAAAGATTACAGAAACATACAACAGACCTTGCATATTCTTATATATGACCACCTTCCATGCACAAGTAGCAAGTCCGTGAGATAGCGAAACTGTGCAATTGCAAAATCACTAGCCATAACAGCCTGCATGCCTTCCAACCCGCTAATCCCGACACCAACATGAGCTGCTTGAATCATACTAACATCATTGGCGCCATCGCCAATACTTAATGTAATCTTTTTTGCACCTTTCTTCACCAAGGTTGTTACCTGTGAACATACAAAACTTGTTCACACCTTTATACAATGAGAAATTTAAGGAAGAAAAAAGTAGAGTATAATCAACCTAAGAGGTTTCCAAGTTCCAATCACTAGGATATAAACCATTACACAAATTAAAAGATCTCATCAAATTTCACCAACCGCAACAAGATCACAAAAGGCAACAGGTAAGACAATAGATGAACATTTTTAGAAAGATTATCTGTATCTACACATTAAAAAAAATCTCAAGCCCAACATCAAATAAGCATATAGGAAAGAGAGAGCATATTCCTAATGAAAACATATGCAAGCACGCATACATTACCCCTGCACACACACACATGCAGAATCCACAGGTGATCAACAGGCCAAAAAATTTTTAAGCGTAAGAGTAAGCATTATAAAAGTTCTCACAAAGGAGGAAAAATACACAGAAAAAAGATTAAAAGGTACAATTTAAGAAAACCATCAATATTTTCATTGCATTTTTCTGACCTGTGCTTTCTGCAGTGGAGACACTCGACAACAGACTACCGAAGAGCAATTTAAGCTCAGATTCAGGAGCGCTCCCCTCAAACTTGGATCTAATGCATACATTAGGCATTTTCCATCTATTACAAGTGCTAGTTTTGGTCCAACAACAGAACGAAGAACTTGTTGGGCTTCATCAATGCAGTTTTGCAGCTGTCTTTTGACAGCATCTCTGATGAATCGGGCAGTTTCCACAGGATCACCCTAACATGGAAAAGGGAAATTTATGAAGTGTGACAGCTTCAATCAGGACCAAAAAAGGTAAAAACAATTGACCTAACTGTCGCTTACTCTGTCTTCCACTTCTCTAATTTCATCTGTTTCAGAACTAACAATAAACTGCTTCATGCTATTGTTTATCAAGTTGCACGCTGCAATATATAGGGAAAGCAAGACTTGAACTGTAAGAAATTGAAGGACCCTCAGAAAACATACAGAATTATCCAAGATATCTGACTTACCATAGGCAATATTTATGGCTGTTTCCATTTTATCCCCTGTGAGCACCCAAATCTTTATTCCAGCCCTTGCTAGCGTCTCTATACAATTAGGCACCCCTTCTTGAAGCTTATCTTCAATAGCTGTGCAGCCAATCAAAATAAGATCCTTCTCTATAAGTTCAGCTACCTGCACAACTCAGTAATCAGAAAGAAAGCAAAAAAAGCCCGACTGATCAACTAATATTTTCTCATAACAAAGTACAAAAGAAGCCATAAAGAAAAGATAGCAGTCAAGTAAAGGACATAAAAACACATAGAAGAACTAAACACAGGATTTCTTAGCAACTTTGATTGTTGTGACATATCACATGAATCCCAACCAGCATGACAAAAAAATTGATACCACAATTTAAGTGAGTGACACATAATGTACAACACAAGTGGGGCCATAAAGAATTTTAAACTTCTAATCAAACTTATGGAGCAAAAATGAACCAGAAGAAATCAGAAACTGAAAACCAAGTTTGACAAACATTGTAATCAGCTATATAAAGAGGTGTAAGTGCACAATTCACTTGATTCCAAATAATCTACCACAAGAATATCTAACATCACATTTTGAATAAGCAAGGAGGGACCAAGATGTGATATTGATCATATCAACGATGTGACATCCATAAAGATATGTACCATGCAAGGAAAGAATCCATCAATCATTTATGGAAAACAGTAAACCAACACAAGAGAAGTGGAAAGGTGCCTCAATGTATATAATCTCAACATATGATTCATTGATTCAAGTATTTAAGTCCAAAAAACAAAAAAGAAGAAACATTACATTTCATTCAGCAACTAAAATTGCATTTTGCGATTTACTAGGAACAAGTCAACGCCCATTAACAGCTTAACAAGGTCATAGAAATATCCAATAAACTCAAAGAGAAGAAATAAAACCTCATCCAGCTTCTTTTCCCGGTCTCGCAAAGAAGATTTAGCCTGAATAAATTTTTCATTCCAGGTTTCATAAACATCTGAATTCAAATTCCTATATGCCAGGCACAGTGTACGTAACCCAGAAGATCCAAACTGTTCCAAGTGCTCTCTAGAAACTTTCTTCATATCCTCATTTCCTTCTCGCAATCTTTCATATATGACTGTATCAGCACCCTGAAAGATAAATCTTGTAATAAATTGCAGGCCAAATTCAGTAGTCTTAAGAAAATCTTCAGAAGTCTATGCCCAGTACCTTGCAGTACAGAACAAGCCTTCCATCAGGATATCGACATACAACAGACTGGCGTTTCCGTGTACTGTTGAGCAATCAGATGAAGTGAGCTAAATGTTGCTAAAGTATTTAAAAAAAAACAATCAAGAGAAATTAAGGGTATCATGACCTATTAAACTCAAGAACGTTCAAAATTTCATAAGGCACGTCTTCAACTTTACCCATCTTTTCAACATGAGACTCTCGCACATATATTTTTGTTGGTGTACGCCTGAGAATAAAATTTCAGAACAAAAAAGACAAAGGTTAGAGATATGAAACAAGATTGTACATATTTCATCAACAAAGGTCAGAGATAAGAACAAAGATTGTTCACATTTCATTAGATCCTCAAACAAGGCAAATTGCCAACAAAATAACATGACTGCAACGAGTACCATGGCAAAGTGGCTGGTGTGTGGTGACTAAAGATAATTTTACAGGCAATTCTCCAATACAACCATAAATAGTAGCAAAGGTTTCCAACCTGAAAAAGAAGAAGCCAAAATTCTTAGCTGCAAGAACTAGAGCTGCCTCATCTGGAGAAGCCGCTTGGTATACAATTTTCTCTGGAGACTCATCCCCTTCAGTAAGCACAGTGTGACATATTGCAAGGCACCTGAAGAACTCCTAACCAAGAAAAAATAGAAAACAAATATAATAGGAGGAAGAAAATCACAAACAAAAAATAATTGTAGTAGAATACTGTGAATGGCAATCTATAAGTTACTTCCTAACATTCTAAACATCACCGCATAACACTGGAAGTTTTTACTTTATGATCCTTGACTTTATTTATCCCGGGAAAAGTTCCCACTTTACATTATTCCTCCTTTTTAGTAAAAACCATTTTGCTATGTTTATTCTGTACATTCTTTTGGAATATAGTTTTTCAGATCAAGCAGCTATCTAGAGCAGATCCGCCCTTCTCAAAAGTATAAACTTGGTTAAATTCGAAAGAAAACCAACCCAAACATAATTCAATCAATGTTAAGATGCATAAATATGAGATCTTCTTTAGAAAGAAGAGTGAAGGGAAAATGGAGCAATATAATAATGAAAAACCTGGCTCAACTAAAGCTTATGGAACATGGAAGACATGGTCATAAATATACAAATCAACTGCATGCTACAGTGAATGACTTTTGAGTTATCAATTTTTTCATTCTTCTCATGTTAGATCATAGATGCACTGTGACTTCTTCTCTTTTACCCACGCTTTGGAAGTGAGTGAAGCTTGATGACCAGTAAGCAGGATGACTCCTGATTCACAGAGCCTTTCTAAAACTTCTATTATCTTTATCCATATACAATATCTCATTCTTATATAAACCTTTACGGTCAATCAACTCTATTTACTGCAAGTATTCTCATCATTTACTTACAAATATTAACACTTTTTAGCAGAGACGATAGATGACCAATTTGGCAATCAAAAGTACAATGTTAGCTAACTAGGGCTAGGTAATCATGCTGAACATGAGTACGTGCCACATGTATACTCTGATATTTTCATGTTTTCCCAATTGTGGAGGTTCCCATTAATTTAACTCAGTCACTACTCCAGCAGTCCACCTGCCTCCCCCCCTGATTTTTTTCTATCCTCTAACAGCATGACTTACATGAGGTCACAAGATGATGGAAAAAACACAATACCAGAATAATGGAATTAGATAATGATGATAAACTTACTTAATGAGCTACTAGTGAAGCGGACTGCTAGATGTGAAGGAAAGTTCTGTTGCTGAAGTAATGGGATGGGAAAGGAAAATGATTTGGGAGTGGTGGAACATGTAACCTTTAGACTTTATGTAATGTCGTAGTCATAGTTTGCAGTAATGGGACTTGCTTTAAATGTCAACCAAGACCATGAGATATCCTTGAACCAGCATAGAACCATCTTTACATTTTTACGACAGGGGAAAACCTTTATGACGCAACCGATACAATAAGATGCCATATTTTTTGCACTATGCTTGTAGCTGGAAGGTAAGCGAATGCTCAACAAAAGTAATAATTCTTTTTGATTCTTTTTTATCCAAAAGACATGCTAATTTACACGCTGATGCAACATCAAATGTCATATGCTAATATAAAAAAATTAATAGTAATAGTTATTTAACATTTTTAACCATTAAGACATTCAATTTCACTTCACATCACCAAAACAATTTTAGAAAATTAACCTTACTTCATGTGTGAAAACTACCAAGAACAGAGGGACTATCCCTGGATTCTTCTTATATTGTCATTTGTTACTACCAATAAGACTAGGATACATTATCATATGGGGGCACCTTGGGGACACCCCTTGTTGGTCTCACGTGCATACCCCCCTTAAAAAGGCCCAATTGTTTTTTCAGACAAATAATTTAACAGCAGAAACAAAGAATTGTTGATAGCTTAGAGAATCTTTAGCTTAAAGCGATGCCAGCACATCTTTTCTATAACAAAGGATAAACCCAATTGTTTAGAAACTCTTTTGGTGGGCTAGATTTGAATTGTGAAGATTCGGACTTTTACTATTATTTGCAAGGCAATGGCAAGTCTACGATTATTTCTACTACTAATATCATAAAAATATTGGGTAACACGTTTCCAAAAACAAAAATCCTTAAAAAGTGACAAAAATATCCTTCAAGTGACATCTCTTTCAATTAAATTAAAGTATATTGTTTTATTTTACTATTTATAGCGTCCCCTTATCGTGATACATTACGTTGCCCCAATGGCTAGCAGCCTCATGTTTAAGCAGAGTATGGGGTCACATTTACGCAACCGTACCCTTGTATAAACAGAGAGGACTTTTATTTTAAAAACAACATTTGTAGCTTTCGTCTTCCAAGCGTAGCCCCAATGGCCAATACCCATATATGAAAAATGACTTTCTATTTGGTTGCAACCTCGACCACCAATCTCTATCCAAGCAAAAAAGAAGATAATAATTAATAAGGAGCTTTTCCTTTCTATTTTTATTTAAATCAACAATGCATTCCTTTAAACAAAAAGCATTAGACTTTTACAAACAACGAAACAATCTCTATTCTCCAAGAACCTAGGATGACAATAACACAACAAAGCCAAAATCTTAATTCCAAAAGATTAGCTCAACCACATTAACTAATATATCAGTTTCGTCCACATGGATTCTTCTTCTAAATTCTATCTGATTTTCCATCATCTCAATTAGTAAGCTTAGGTCATTTATATCATTTTCCACTCTTGTCTTAAGTCATCTACAGTCTTTCACGCCCTCTAATTTAGTCTTTAGAGCTCCAATTTTCTATCTTCCTTGCTGGTTCGCTAATACCGCATCTTTACACATGCCCAAATCATCTTAAAACAATTCTTTTTCATCCTTTCCTCAATAGTTGCGCAACTAAAACCTTATATTTTCGTTCCAAATTGTATCTATTAGGGTATGCCATTTATCCATCGAAGCATTTGCATTATCGCTACTCCCATCTTTCTACTATGATCACTTCTAAAAGCTTAACATTTTGATCCATATAAGCGTCAGTATAATGATCTTTCGATAAATCTTACCCTTTATCTTTAAGGGCACACATCAATCACAAAATATTCTAGTAGCCACTTTGAACTTTTGTCACTTACACTTAATTCTATGTCCCCACTACTCTAAAATATGGACCCAAGATTTTTAAAGCATCCACTTGAAGCAATTTCTTTCTCTTTTAGCTTTAGTGCCTTTTATTATCTCGTTAGTGCTAAAATTACAATTTACATACTATGTCTTGTTCCAACTTGATATGAAACCTCGTGAGAGAAAAGGGCTTAGGGTCGAGCCTTGATGAAGGACAATTGTGATTGGAAAATCCTTTATTGCCCCTCCGCATGTCCAAACATTTATCTTTACCTCTAAATATATCTTGTACTATACTAATGTATTTCTTGGGAATGCTTTTCTTTGTCATTGTCCCCCAAAATATTTTTCTTGATACCTTATAGTATGTTCTTTCTAAGTTGATAAAAATCATATGCAATTCTCTTTGTATAGCCCTATAGCACTCCACCATTTGTCTTATAAGATGAATAACATTCATTGTAGATCTCCCTAACATAAATCCAAATTGATAGTCTGATATAATAAAGATACATTTCTGCATACGTATCTCGATCACTCTTTCCTATAACTTCATTGTATGGTTCGTGAGTTTTATTCCTTGATAGTTAGAGCAATTTTGGACATCTCCATTGTTCTTGTACATAGGCACTAGAGTACTTCTCTATCTTGTTTGTCCTCTAAATCTTGTTCAATACATAAGTTCACCAAGTCACCCTAATCATCCCTAGGCATCTACATGCCATAGATATACCATCTAGCCCAATCGCTTTCTTAGCTTTATTTTCTTCAGTCTGCCTCTTACTTTTGTATTCATCACATAAATTCCCTATGTTCTTCCAAGGAAAGAACTATTGTGTCCCCTACAACATGACCTTGTTCTCCACTAATCCTAGATGTTCTCGTCTTAAACTAGAATGTTCGATTTTTGTTTGCCTCCTCTATGCCATCCTATTTAATTTTTTTTTTCCTTCAGAATCTAGTTTGTCAAACACCTCTTTAAATATAGAATGTATAAATAATTCAAAAAATTCAAGAATAAATGTGGCCCAAAAAGTAAAAAATGATCATTAAAGTATATAACTGGAAATACCTTGCACATATCAGGATTAGGTTCGTTTCTCCATGCACCACGCATAAGCCTAGAATCGTCAAAATTAAACCCCTTTTCTTGGATTGCATTAGTTGATTTAGGCACCTATTATACGAAAGAAGTCAACCATGTATTTAAGGAACAAAAGACATGTACTTTAAGGGGAGTATGGTGCTTTGAACAAGTATATGATACCTCTGGGAGTTTAGTGCCACTGCGTTCTGCCAAACCCTTCTCTATTTCAGTGACACCAGTTCCATATACATGACCCCCAATTGAACATTTAAAAAATTCCATCAAGTTTCGAGTAAGAGTCCCAGTTTTGTCAGAAAATATGTATTCAACCTAAAAAGCATAAATAAAAAGGTTAAGCCTACTCAACAACTCATTGTGAAAATAACACATAAACAATGCAAGAGTAAAAGAGATGAATCCTCCTGAAGTAATTGTTTTAGAGAGCAAATCAATTACATACTATGCTCAAAAGTTTTAAAAATCTCTACACTTACAAAAATCATATACCTGTCCAAGTTCTTCATTCAAATTTGATGTCCTAGCCAACGCTGGTGTATTTGTTTCGGCATGATACATATTCAAATCATTATTAATGAATTGAATGGACTGTATAAATTTGATCCCCTAGAGTGCCACGGCAAAAAGTTGCTAGTCATTCCACTAATGAAATGCTAATAGAAAGCACATTTTTGGGCCAAAGAAGTTACCTCAATTGAAACATAAAGCGATATAGGGATAATAGTTGAAAGTAGAGTGATCAATGTAAACATAGTCAAGATGACCACCTGGAACAAACAAGCAAAAAAGGATACCACAAGAAAAAAGTTAAAGAGTAGAGAAAGGTAAGTAGACAATGACCAATAAAACACAAAGATCCTTTGGGAGAATGCACACCAAAAATCTATTCCTTGGATCAAATTGGCGATCATCAAATTGGCGATCATCAGGTTTTTCTCCGTTTTCAAGTCCCAAAAAAAAGTATTTGTTGTCTATGAATACACCACTAAGGAACAACACGAAGTAATGGTAAGAAAAAAAATCAAAAATTAAAAAAAGGAAACTATCGAACGGGTTTGTTAAAAGTACAATACAGCCTACTATACCTGCCTATTGATCCAATAAGGCACATCATAAATAAAGTGGCAAAAAGAGCAAGAATTAATTTGTCAAGCTTCCTTTCCAAGGTACTTCTCTTTGAAGGAACATTCATGGTATTCATCATAACCTGTCAGTCAAACCAGGATTTCCTTGAAAAAAGGCAATAGATAAAACAAAATAAACCACACAGACCACAGCTGCAGCAATGTCAACTGCTTCAGTAAACTTCAATGTCCAGAAAGCCAATACAAACATATATTTAGGCATGAGCATCTGTAGTTTTTCAACAGAAGTGGCACAAGTAAATACCTTAGTCTCATGCCCAGTATAAATCACAGCACCAATAATATATTCTGTATTTCTCAGACTGCAACCCTTTGCAAATCAAACAAAAGAGTCAATATTGGCTGCACTGTATGGCATAGATACCAAAAAGGAGCCACAATATAAATCATTACGAAAAAAAACAAAGCTGTATAGATATCTCCCTTCAGAACTTCAATGCAATGAGCAAAAAGACGCTTGACTATAAGAAATATGATCAAGAGATTATATCGTACTCTCAGCAGAAGCTGGTTTGGCGATAGAGGTAAAGTCTGATGTTGAATAATAAGGTTTCCAGTGAAAGTGTACAAAGAATTATTCGGTTGTTCACAATGTACTTCACCTGGATAAAAATAAACAGAACCAGGTAAGAAAATAAACCAAGAAAAACCATATAAACAAGATTGAAAACAGCATAATCTAATGTCAAAAGTGTAGCTAGAAAAAATGTCGAGCACAAAGTGGATACGCCACATTCAAGCAGCAGAGATTGGGTTCTACATAGCTCAACGGTAAATCCTATCACTCACATACTAAGAGATAGTGTGGGAACCCAATGGACGCACACGGAATATGATTAATTAGTAATCATGCCTTCCTTGAAATTCCAGTACTTAAAAGACATTCAGACAAAGAGACGGTATAGATTTGAACTTTGATATGACTGTAGGCAATAAAGCAGACCAAAATTGACAGTCTCAAAAAAGAATATGAAAATGCATGTAGAAGAGAAGAAAATCATTTCACCCACAGAAAGAGCAAGTCACATGTGGCTGGATAACGCCTTGATGTTCACCGTCATTTTGGTTGCATGAAAAATGTTCAAAGTATTTTGTCAAAAATGGTAAATATATAAAAAATTTGAAAAATGTGATTTGGAAGAGCCATAAACATTAAAGTTAATAAAAAATTCCTCCTTAAATAAAAAGCAAAGATAATGTAAGGCTGTTAACAAAGAATATATCAAAGGCTAAAAAGTATAAGTTTATCAACTCAAATAAGATTACAATATACTAAGAATTGTACTAACTCATAAGTTTACGTTTGAGTAACAGGTGACGATGATGAGTATGATATTATAATTAGTATAATTATTTCAAAATATAATTTTCCAAACTTATAATTGAGATCCTTAAACCTGAATGCAATATGAAAAGTCATAACAGCTGTGAACGGTTTCCAAATGCAATAATAAGATCAATAACAGGCTCTCACAACTACTTACAGTCTTCCATAGTGTAAGAAGAAACCACCTTGCTTACCTTCCAAACCCGATGAATTTATAAGGAAGAAACTACAGTTTGCCATTTTGGGTATCAGTATTTAAGTGGAGATAGAACTTGCCTTTAGGTTCTATAAAAGGAAGTGAGGAAATCAGTAAATTACCAACTAATGTAACATGGGGTTATCTTTTTTCTTTAGAAGGTGAGTAACAAAAGAAGATATCAGCTTGATATACTCATAGAGTCATAGTTATGGAAGAGCTTCCTATTCGAAACGTTTGCTACTTTCCTTTGATTATTAATTATTTTTCTTGAGGTGTGCATGATCTAACATCTAACCTTAGGTATTATTTAGGTGGTATACAATTATACAATCAATTACTATTGTTTTATTTTATGTTGTACAATATCGATTAAAATGTCGAATAAGATATTTTTAAAAATTGTAGTATTCACCGTTGTTTCTTTACCACTTGGACCTAAAACTTTCAAAGCAAAAATTCAAATCTAAAAGAATCCATGAGCAAAACAGTCAACAATAATGGTTAACCTTTGAATTCAGAGGCCTTATCCGGCATCAAGTAATCCCATGTCTTTTCCAAAGCTTTCCGAATCTTCAAGTTGGTTTCACCATCCAAATTTGACGTCTGCAAAACAAATCCAATCTGAATGCACAAATATATGATAGAAATGTACAGCTAATCCACCCATAAAAATCAATATAAGCATCCAATAAGAGGTTCTTTCAAATAAACTGAAAGGCCAAATTCCCCACAAAACATAAATTTGTGGCTACTCTTATCATGTTTAAACAAACTTTAGCACCTCAACATAACAAACGCCATCTGCATTTGAGCTCGCAAGAAAAAGAATGTCTGCCGGGAAAAAACCATCTTGCTTGACCTGCAAAAAGAAAATTCAATAGCACTTAGTCTTGAGTCGGGAACTCAAGTTACTCTAAAGAATGTTGATAACTATAATTCCATCCCAGTTCATTGCAAAACTAAAAATATAAACATTCAGAAAGTGTTGTGATATATGAGCCTTATAACATAAATTTGGGAGATCACAGATAAAGCTGAAACTTTCATTGAGAACCCACATAAAAAAAAAAAAGTGTACTACACGAAATAAGCTTTTAGTATAACTTTTTCTGTTTAAAAAATGCAGTTAATATGCGGTCAATGTAAACAAGAAAAGAGAGCAAAACATTCAAATTAACATGACTAACTTGGCAGAGCACTCAAAATAAGATCAAACTAAATAAGCTGGCAACCACCTGTTGACTAATTGACCATCCCCAAGCCCATTTAAATTTTCTTTTGATGTTCTTTACTTTTATGCAAAGCATCTGTTGTGTTCAACCCCTCATCTTTCTCTCTCTAGCTCACAGTTAAAATCAAATTATGTCTTGCTTTTTGATGGTCTGCTCATAGCAAGGATTTGTTTCAAACGTAGCCCTAAACTAGAATTGAACACTGAAATTATTGAAGCACCAAAACAATCCAACAAAATAGCATTGGTCTTAGTTTATGTACCAACAAAAAGGGCCAAATCAACAGCTACAAAAATCTGAATCCTTTCAAACTAGATATAATGACAATAACTTACACGCACAATGTCACCGACTTGCAACTTTTTCCAAGGAACAGTTTCCCACCTTTGTCCTTGTAGTACATCTATTAGGGTGTTGTTGACAGACAAATCATTCTGAAATCGTTTCTGTTGAACATAATCCAAAATAAAAGAAGACAATTTAAAAAATTCATAAAATGTAATTAACAAGACAAGAAAAGAAAATCACCACAATAGAAGATCTTTTCCAGTAATCCAAGCTGGACAAAGAAAATGAACCCAGAATAAATTGCAGAACTTACCCAATCTTCAAATGCCTCTTTCACGAGAGAGATAAAAAGAACAATGCTTAGAGGGACCACATTTGTTATTGGACTCACAGGACTGCACCACAAAAGATCCCATCACTTCCAAATTATAAAAATACCTATCTCCATTCCAGAACAGAAGAGCTACAGATCTCTCTTACAAACAGAACACAGAACAGAATGAGTGACAAAAAAGGAAATGAACTACAGTTGACAGGATACATATCATGACAATAAAATTCAAAAAACACAAAAATAATTTTGGTCGATATCTAGCATTTTTTCTTATTCAGACAAGGTGAGGGGATCCTTAATACATAGGGTATATTGAGAATAATTATCACTCAGCAGTGAGTGATTACCAGTTGATCCCCAATTTCAAGATGGCATGTGCAAAATTTCTTAATAAAATGAGTGTGGTAAGGTTTTATAGCTTTTGCAAAAAAGACTTTACCTCATAGGTGTCCATGACAGAATGGAGATTGTAAGAAAGTACAAATTAGCCACCCGTCTGAACTGTCATTGTATAAGAAACAAACATTATAGAATAAGAAATTTTTCAAAGAAAACTTTGCAAGGTCACTTAATTACAAGAAAATGAACTACACAATATATATGCAAGACTTTCTTAGTTCACTCCAGAACAACTATAACATACCTGTTCAAACAAACCTTTGGGCAAAAAAGTTAAGACATTGTACTTCGTTGTTGACACAGAATTTCCCTGAAAAACCGGACCAACTTTTGTCAAAAACAAATTCCTATCAGCACAGAAAACAAGCAAAGCACACCAGAGACAAACTTATGAGGTCAAAATTCTCAGATAGTCCACGACGACCAACGAGTATGGTTATAAAATTCCTTAACCATTAAAACAGAATGCCCAACTCAAAGTGTTCAATGAAATACATCAACATTCCCAAGTCCCAACGCACATATTTATGAGTGAATTCTTGTAAATATAGATATAGACAAACCCATTTCGCAATCACCATTAAATGAAATATCAACAATCATTGCTCGATTTCGCACGACATATCAAGCAGCAAGCAAGCCACCGCTACTTTTTAGTTTCCCAATCTTATGTTAGTATAACTAACAAAAAATCCAAACTTGCAATCATTGACAAGGATTATAAGGTGCATTGCGTGTTAATGAAAGAAAAATCCAAACTTAAATATGAGCTTAATACATTACAATCAACTTTATCTAGTACATCAAACAATATGAAATAAAAATACAAAAAATGACAAGTGTTTCAGCATTAAAAATAAAAATGATTTAAAATAAAACCTTGAATTTTGTAAGAACATTAGCATCACGGTCATTACAAAAGATGGTGCGGTGAGAAGGTGCTTGAGGTTGAACACGGCCGAGTCGAACCGTCCGAGGCGAAGATGACTGATTCAACTCAGACGAGTTTCTGGTAAAACCCGATCTCGAAGACGATTGAACCCTATCCCACCCCGCCATCTATATTCTGCCCTTTCTCCTTCAAAATCAAATATGAAACCCTATATTCAAATGATTTTTCTCACACAATAATGAAAAACAAAAAATGGCGCAAAAAAACAACAAAATTGAATTGTACGTAGATGAAGGAGACGATGAACGGATATTCTTCACAGATAAGTGAGAATACCATCAGATTCACCCTCCATCTTTCTCTGTGTTTTTTCGATCGATTTTCTGTGAATCACTGGGGTGGGATTCAAGTTTTGATGTATTTTCAAGTTGAAAAAAGAAACTTCCCTTTCAAAATGTTTTTTATTTTTGATTTTGTTTCATTGAATACCCTATTTGGAAATTTAGGAATTTTGATTTAAGGGTGATTGTCAAAAATCTCTTCATATGCGTTTTAATTGACCCGCTGACGCGACTTTTCATCGCGTGTAATATTCCCTACTATCATCATACTATTAACTACATATTTCAGGGATACGACTCAGTTTAGTCTTACTTGCAACTAGAGGTGTTCAACGGGGCGGGGCGGGGCGGGTCGGGTCAAAATTTAAATGGGCCGGGGCGGGGCGGGTCATGTCAAATGATAAACGGGCCGGGGCGGGTCAAGCCCATTTAAATTTGACCCTCTTTGGCCCTTTTTAAAAAAGTTCATATAATAGTTTTTTTTATTAAATTTTATGGCCCATTGGGTCGACTTACTTATGTATATAATAATAATATTTTAAAAAATAAAAAAAAATAATTAATTTTTTTTTCGCAATTAATATTTAAAATTATCCGGCCCGGCCCGGCCCGACCCTTTAAACCAAGGCCCATTAATGACCCGCCCCATTATTGACCCGACCCGCTAATGACCCGTCAAAATGTGACCCGACCCTTGACCCGTTGGGTCGACCCGCCCCATTGAACACCTCTACTTGCAACTGCCTCTGTGCCTCGGTAATATACTAATCCCTCGATTTTTTCTTATTGTCCACTTTTCTTATTTGGTCAGTTATTTGGTCAGTTCACTCTAATTGTCACTTTCCTTAGAAGTGAAGTCAAGATTTAGGTGGATTGAATAACAAAACACCATGATTGGCCTTTTCAATTGATCAATAAGAATCTCAAGTGATTGGTTGGTTACCTTCCCAACTCCCTCTTCTCTATTTTGTCGGGGAATTGCTTGCTATTAAACCTTTTTCCCTAATTTAAGAGATTGTTTCACAAAGATACTATATGTCGCTCTCATTAGTTAATTTCATCCATTCGTTGGTGCCTCATAGAACTCTAAACCCTATATCCGCCACTGAATACATTACAATTTTTATAGTATAGTTGAACTCAAATTTGGTTTTTGTAAAGATACATGAACCAAGTGGGAGATTGTCGGATCATAGTCCAATGTTGGGCTATATGTAAATATTCATGTCTCATTGTAAGATTTTATGGGGGTGTTTGGAAAATTAGCTTATTGAGTAATTTTAGTTTATTTGGATATAAATAGAGGGTTGGTTGGTCAAACCAGTTAAAGATAGTGTTTAGTGAATTAGCTGGTTGAAACAGCTTATTGATACGAATAAGCTGTTTTTGAACAAGCTGCTTATAGCAACGGGTTCAAAATCAACTGGTCAAACTAGTTAATAAAATCAGTTGGTCAAATCAGCCACTATAATCAACTACCAGCTAACAGCTATCAGCCATTTGCCAAACACCCTCTATATATATATTTTTTTATGCCCAATTTAAAGCGATCTAAGTAAAGTTGAAGGGTTCCGGCTTAATGTATCAATAAGTCGTGGGCCTCAAATGTGTTGAGACTTAATTGTATGGTTGTATTCTATGATGGAATGAAAAATAGTCTTATGTTAAATATTTAGCAGTTATGATCCTTATGTTTTACATATTATATTTTCTATATGCCATCCCATTGTCTAAAAGAAATTAGAGTGAGAACATTAAGGGTCACTCATACATAATACATATTAATCTGGAAGGTTTAACCGTTCTTCTCAAGTTTTCTTATGTGCAATGAAATCAAGTAATTTCTTCAATTTTGTCTTTTTATTATTATTCTAATTCAACCTTAATAGATTCTGTTGTTGGTAATGATTTTCACCATTTTTGCTTCACTAGTAACTTAAAAAAGACCTAAAAAAAGGTATGGTGGTTGTTGTATGCAAGCTTATTCCTAAGTTACACACATAGAGAGGCAAGAAGAAGAACCAAAGGAAGTTAGGCATGTAAATAATAAAGAGGACAAAATGTTTTGAAGATGTTTAGGGAGATTAGGAAGGTTGTTTTTAAAGGTGAAAACTATGAATTTGATGAGAATGTGGGACGAAAATAAGACAACAATTGAATGAATGTTATTAAGGAAAAATGTGTAGAGACCTAGGGATGAAATGAACTTGATGGAAGATGAACAATCTCGAAATGTAACACCATGAAAATTATGCAAATTGGGTTATTTTTTGAGTGAATTTTTGAGAGATAATTAGCTTATTATAAATGTCTAAAGACACATATGCCACACTATAAATTTTAGGTGCTTCTAAGAACACATATAAGGTTCCAACTTTCAAAGCATGGAAACTTCCTAAGTAGAATTCTAATCCAAGAATTTGATTGAAATTAATAAACAATGTTAAAATTTTCCAAAAATATTCAACAACCTAAAATGATTATAACTTCACCTATTTAGACTAAAGCAAGACTTAAGAAATCTCAAATTTTTTAAAAAAAGTTTACTATTCATGGATTGATGACGTGACTACTAGAAGTTTTCTTACATTAAGAACTAAATACGAGTGTTCTAGAATGATCTTCCATTACTTTGCCCATGATCTCCAAATTGCATAACCTCTTTAGCATGTTTGGGTAATGGAACGTTTGTCTACGGTGTGGGAGGGATTTCAGTAACTTTGAAGTCATCTTAACTTCTATAAAATCCCTTGCTTGTGGGTATGTTGGCGACATTTCTTTGATAACTTCTCATGTATGATCTTGAGATAACTTCCAACTCTCTATGCATGATCTTGAGATAACTTTGAAGTTATTGTAACTTTATGAACCCCCTTGCTTGTGGGTATATTGGCGACATTTCTTTAATAATTCTTCATGCATGATCTTGAGATAACTTTCCATTCTGTATGCATAATCTTGAGATAACTTCTTATTCTTCATGCATAATTTGAGATAACTTTTCACACTCTAAGAATGCTCTTGAGATAACTTTCCACTCTTTGGCCCTATAAGAGCAAGCCCATGATCTTGAATAACAGTTTATGATTGCGTACCTTGAAAATTAGCCGCCTACTAGCTTGTACTTTGTCACTGGACTTGGACTTAATTTAGCCACCTATTCATTATGTTTTGTCACTTGTCTTGGACTTAGTATTGCTAACCACTCCTTACAACGTTGCATTTGCAATAAAACTTAACTAAACAAAAAGAGTTCTTAAAGTCTAACTTAAACTTAAAGCATAGAAAATTTAAAGCTTTAAAAATACACAATAAAAAAAGTCTTTCAAATGGCATAAAATTAAATAATGTTTCTTAATTTAAAATTAAGCAAAATTCATTGAAGAAGTGCTTGTGGCACTTAAATGACTTGATGAATCATGGATTAAACTTTGGTTTGAGAGTAAAAAGTGACCAAGTGAGTCGGACGTCATAGCTAACGATGGCCCCTAGTATTAACAATTTAATACTTCCTCCATTCCATTTTCGTTGCTACATTTGTATGGGCACGGAAATTAAGAAAATATGGGCATAACATATAAAATATTATTTTACCCTTCACTTTTTCTTAATTGAAGAGGAAAAAAAGTTAGTGAGTTATAAAGTAGATATTTATATGATTGTTTTATTACTAAAATTAGAAATGTAGCAAGTAATATAAAATTATCAACAATGAAAAATGTAGCAAGTATTATAGAACGGAGGAAGCACCGACTAGTTGCAAAAGTAGTACTCCTTGGCTTGGGTTCTCTCGCTCGTTGAGAATATAAATCATATTCATAGGTCCCTTTGGCCACCAAAACATATGATGGCCTTTCCTTTCGGGTGGAGCAATTGTTAATTTATTTCTTCCTTGTTTCCTTGGTTTCTTACGTTTTACTCTAGTACTCTGAGAGTCCTATAATTAATTAAGGATAATCTGTAACAATTCAGCACACCAAGTGTTGGACGAAATGCCTGAACGATGGTCTCATTCATCGCAGCTCCTTCAACTAACTTCACGATTTTCCATCAATCCATCTCGTATTTAAGCTCACCATCACCCTGCTTCCCCATCAACTCCCTTTTGAAAAGGGGACAATTGAAGAAGCATAAGTTTTCTGGCTTTTTGGGGATTGTCAGGATGTGTAAGAATTGGGAATGGGAAGAGGAAGGGGAAGCTGACCCTACTTCAACTTTGGAGCTTCAACTTTTGGAATTTATGAAGAATTCAAAGAACCCAAACAAGTTTCCTAGTAGAAAGGAGTTGAGTGATGCTGGGAGGTTGGATTTGGTACAGGAAATTATCACTAGAGGTGGGTGGATGACAATGGGATGGGGGCCTGGGGGAGATGAGGATAACAAATTTAGTGAAGATGGCTTTGATACTCAAAATGGGTATTCTCATAATGGGGCCGAGGGCGATGCAAATTCTGATTTTTGTTCATCTTCTGGTCGACCGCTGTGAGTGACGACCGAGGACTTTTTTTCTTCCAAATTTGATTTATAAATTTATCTTCTTTTGAAATTAGCTAAGCTAAGCTTGAACAAACTTATAGAAGTATATTCTTTTTCTTCAATTTAAATGTACTGCAGAATCAGAATGGCGGCTGAAGATGATACTGGAATTCAAGGAATATTGAATCGATTGGAAAGGCAGAGAAATTTCAATTTCGGATTCAAGGCGTCTAAGCATAAGGAGTATGTGAATGAACAAGATTATGGTCACCACAGTCAAATCCAGGATGTGGGTAAGTTAACTTTGTTTTCCATTCTTTTTATATCCCCTCCTTTCTTTTCCATTCCTTTCCCGTTAAAATTACAATGATCTTGTGCTGTGACCAGCGGCTGGGCTTTGGGGGAATTTTGTATCGAATTAACTGTCCTGCTATGTTGTTTAAAAATGCTATTCCATATAAGAACTTAGACGTATTATGTTGTTTCATTGTTAAAGACAGTTGCCATCTTCACACAAGTGAAACTGCGTTTAGTAGAAATGGGTTGAATACATTAAGTGATACATGGAGAACCTGGAGTATTCAGAGGTCCGGTTTTCCAGACACAGAGTTTGAAGGTACTGTCATCTATAGGCTGTAGTCTGTACTGTACCCTTATTGGGCTGCTACTCACAATTGCATCTTATATTTTTAGATTTCTACTTACTTGCTAAAATCATCTTCCTGCTCAGCTGGAGAAATTGACTTTGGCCAATGTGCCAACCAAGATACAGTGAATAAGCCAATGAATGATATAGTTGGTGTCTCGACTCATATCAGCGAGGCTCAACACGGGACAAAATATATAGATTGTAATTACAGAGAAACCACACAAGGTGATCTAAAAGCTCGTCTTCAACATCTGGAAGTGGAACTTTTATCAGCACTTCGTTCATTAAGGTCAAACTCCATTGATTTGTCTGGAAAGGTATGATATTCAATCACCTTATTTTATTTTTACATACATCATAGTTTGTTCTGAGGATTTTGAGTTTTTCTTCCATTGCTACATTCTTCAAGATAAAAAACTCCAGCAAAGTCATAATTTTTCCCCTCTGCTTGTGTAGGTGTACACTTTGTCTCTCTCCACTATTCATCTAATTGCATATGTCGTTTCTATTAATTATGACTAGTTACCCATGTAGATTGTCTATTTTCTGCCATTCTACAAAAATCTCTCTAAAAGTATCTTCTATTGATCAAAAGGCTGACAAGTGAGAATGACATAAATATTTGTGAAACCTTGTCAACAGCTGGATCCATATTGGTGTGCTGTCTTCGTTTTGATTAGTTGGAAATTAGTGTACAATTTGAATGCAAATTTTGCTTTTTTTTGAATATGGAGAAAGTTTAAAGCAACCAAATTTTAGCTTTTGCCAGCTTAATGAGCCAATTTGGTAATTAGGAAAAAGATGCCCTATTAGTTGTCAGATGTGGCTGGTTCATTGACTGTAAATGTTCTTTAGTTAGATAGAGTTTGATGATGAGATCAAGCTAATAATTGCAACTAATATACCTTCCAAAAGTGGAATTACCATTTGCAATAACTGACTTTACAGCCCTATAGAGGGAGAACTGAAAGCTTCAATGTAGAAATTCAGACTGTAGCTCCTTTGTCATTATTCCACCTTCTCCCTTTTTGCAGTTGATTACTTGGCTCCTTAGATTAGT